>BSBN01001160.1:0-4800000 GCA_027924645.1 Cunninghamia lanceolata | reverse complement strand
GATATTGCCAAGATGGATGCTTGCCATCTCCTATTTGGAAGACGATGGCAGTATGACTTGAAAGCATACCATGATGGGGTCAAAAACACTTATTCAATTACCAAGAATGGTAAGATGATAGAATTTCTACCATTAATGGAGAATGAGGTGGAATCAAAAGGAAAAGAAGTTAAGGTGATGATGGTAGAAGGCAAACAATTTATGAAAGGGATAGTAGGAGAAGGAGCAGTTGCATATGCTCTAATTCCTTGCCTAAAAGTAAACAAGGAACAATAGCAAGAAGTCAAGGGAGAGAAAAGGCAAAGGTACATAGATCCTACTGTCTAAGAGCTATTGGACGAATACCAAGGCATCATCTCTGATGGAATTCCAAGTTCCCTACCACCTATAAGGGACATCAGCCATTGCATAGATCTAATCCCAGGATCTACACTTCCAAACAAAGTAGCATACAAGCTTACTCCAAATCAAAATGTAGAGGTAGCAAGACAGATTGAAGAATTGTTGGAGACAGGCCTAATTGGCAAGAGTTTAAGCCCATGTGCAGTACCGGTTGTACTAGCACCAAAGAAGGAAGGCACTTGGAGACTTTGTACTAATTCAAGAGCTATCAACAAGATAACAATTAGGTATAGGTTCCCAATCCCTAGGATAGAAGATTTACTTGATTGTTTAGGAGGTGCTAAATATTTCACCAAAATAGATTTAAAGAGTGGCAATCATTAGATTAGGATTAGGCCAGGAGATGAGTGGAAAATTGTATTTAAGACCAATGAGGGGTTATATGAGTGGAAGGTCATGCCTTTTGGTTTGTCCAACGCCCCTAGTACCTTTATGAGGTTGATGAATGAGGTCTTGAGGGAATTCATGGGAAAATTTGTCATAGTATATCTAGATGACATCCTAATTTTTAGTAATATGAGGGAAGAGCGCCTCATCCATATAGACTTGGTTCTCAAAAAGTTACATGGAGAGCAACTGATGATCAACTTAGGTAAGTGTTTATTCATGTAGGAAGAGATCATCTACTTGGGATTTGTTATCTCACATAACAAATTGAAAATGGATCAAGAAAAGGTAAGTGCAATATTGTCTTGGCCAACTCCAAAAACTTTGAATGATGTTAGAAGTTTCCATGGGTTAGCAACCTTTTATAGGAAGTTTATAAAGGGGTTTAGTCATGTTTGTGCACCCATGCTTGACACCATAAAAGGAGGACAGAAGTGTAGGTTTACTTGGACAAAGGAGGCAGATGATTCCTTTGAAACATTGAAGAAGAAAGTCATAAAACAACCAATTCTTGCATTTCCTAACTTCAGCAAGATTTTTCAGGTAGAATGTGATGCGAGTCATATTGCAATTGGAGCAGTACTCAGCCAAGAAGGTAGGCCTATTGCATTCTTCAGTGAGAAATTAAATGATGCCAAGAAGAGATACTCATCCTATGATTTGGAGATGTATGCTCTAGTCCAGTCACTCAAGAAATGGAGGCATTACTTGATGCCAAAAGAATTCATAGTGTTCACAGACAATCAGGCCCTCAATTTCATAAACAGTCAAGAGAAGTTGAACCATAGGCATATGAATTGGGTGGAAACTTTGCAAGCTTTCACTTTCACACTCAAACACAAGAAAGGGGTCAAGAACAAAGTAGCAGATGCTTTGAGCAGAAGGGTTCTAACCATAAATCAGATTCAATTTGAAAGTGTTGGCATTGATTCTTTGAAGGACATGTATGATGATGATGAATACTTTGGCGAGATCTACAAGGTATGTACTTCTTTTGGAGACAAATATCATGTTGAGTTCTCAGAATTTCTGATCCAAGATGGATTACTTTTCAAGGGTGGACAATTGTGCATTCCAAGGGGTTCTATGAGACTGAATATCATTCAGGAAAAACATTGTGGGGCCATGGCAGGACATTTTGGTCTAGATAAGACTCTTGATCTTGTGAAGAGACATTCCTATTGGCCTAAGCTACAGTTAGATGTGAGAAGATTTGTGGAAGCACGTGTGATATGTCAGAAAGAAAAAGGGAGATCCACAAATGCAGGTTTATATCAGCCACTACCCATTCCTTCTAGGCCATGGGAGAGCATAAGCATGGATTTTGTACTAGGTTTGCCTAGGACAAGGAAAGGATATGATAGTGTTTTTGTGGTAGTACACAGATTTAGTAAAATGGCACATTTCTTGCCATACAAAACCACTTGTGATGCTTCATATGTTGTAGACCTATTTTTCAAGGAAATAGTGAGGATCCATGGATTGCCATTGAGCATAGTCTCAGACAGAGATGTCAAATTTATTGGCCATTTTTGGAGGACTCTTTGGAAGAAGCTTGGAACCAATTTTTCCTTCTCATTAGCCTACCATCCTCAAACATATGGGCAGACTGAAGTAGTTAACCATTCATTGGGTAATCTACTCAGGTGTTTAACCAAGCATCATGGAGATAAATGGGATAACATCCTCCCACAGGCAAAATTTTCCTATAATGACACCATTAATAGGAGTACAGGAAAGTCACCTTTTCAGGTAGTGTATGGAATCCATCCAAGGGGTATCTTGGAACTGAGAGATCTGCCTACAAGAGAGCCTATTAGTGCAGATGGTGAAGCTTTTGCTTTAGCCATCAAAGAAGTACATGATCAGGTCAAGAACCAACTTCACCAAACTACATTAAAGTACAAAACATATGCTGACAAGAAGAAGAGGGATTTACAGTTTGATGTTGGAGATTTGGTGTGGGTAAATTTGAAGGAGATGCTCCCCAAAGGTAAATATACCAAGCTCATGCAGTGGAAGATAGGACCATGTCAGATTTTAAAGAAGTGTGGACAGAATGCATATGAGATCCAACTTCCTTCTGATCTTGGATTATCACCTATTTTCAATGTCTGTGGTCTAACACCATACAAGCAGCAAGCAGATGTAGAATAGGAACCATTACAGGATGTAGCCAATGATGATATTCCTAAGCATGATCCACCAAAGTTGAAGAATATCTTAGACTCAAGAGTGATAAAGAAGACACGGAACAAAGAATACCTAGAGTATTTGGTGGCTTGGCAAGGAAAACCTGATTCAGAGGCCATTTGGATGACTGTAGATCAGATCACAAACCATGGTGCAGACCTCCAAACTCTAATCTCAAAGGGGCTTGAGATCTCTTCTCCCGGGGAGTATGGTGTAGGAGCACCCCTTCAATAGGATAAATATGCACAAGAGGGAGAAGAATAAGGTTTTACTATGTTTTAGACATTTCATGTTACTATGTAGCATTTTTATGTCTAAGTCAAACGTAACATTTTGTGTTGGCATTTCACGTTGGTAAACATCAAATTTAACATTTTAGACATGTTGGGTTATGTGAAAGGTTAAACCAATGTGTCTTATCATTAGGTGTTTTGTTGTCTTATGCAAAACAGATGTCATGGGATTAATTAGGGTTTCTGCTAATAATCTTGATTAAATCAAAATCTTGAAAATAGAGGAGAGGGGTTAGAAAAGACAGGGAGAAATGGTCGAAAGGAGGAGTCTTTTCATTTTTTTCTTTTGCTGGAATTGATCAAATGTAAGAAGCTGGAACGAAAGAATAGAAATTCTGCAAATTATGTTCTGTAAATTTTGAATCCTGTGTGAAATCTTGGTAAATCAAATTGTTTTGTTTATTATCTGTATAGAACCGTTGTATTTTTTTAAAATTTAGTTTATTCTGTTGCCGTAATGCACGATTAAATCCATTCCACTGGTGGATTTCTCTGAAACCAGTGGAATGGACTTGTAAAATATTTTCCATTTTTTGTTTCATCCTTTTGGTCAAGAAACATGGCAGGATAAAAATTGCAGAATCCGTTTCAAAGAGGATTATCGGTGGGAAAATTCAAATATACATTTGATGTATATACATGAAATGTATGTCAGAGATAGTCTATGAATATATCGCATTTGCATGCAAGCCTCATTCTGTGTATATACTATGGAAAGTGGTACATATAGAAAAGTCTTGTTTGGTCAAGTTTGTGTTGTTTGGTGAATATACATTTCCTGTATATATCACAATTCTATGAAGGTACTTTCTTTGTGTATATCACTATTGTATCTGGGTATCACCTTGTGTATATCGTCAGACAAAAAGTGCATGTAAGAGTCCATTCAGGCTAAGTTTGGGATTGTTCACTGAAATATACAAATAGTGTGTATATCGCTAATGTATCTGTGCATATTCTGTGTATATCCTGCAATTGCATGTAAGGGTCCGTCGCTTGTATATATCGCTAAAACATATTCTGTGTTAACTCTTGTGTCTATCGAAATTGTTTGAGGATATACATTCTGTGTGTATACGCCCAATGTATGTCATAGATAGTTTGTGAATATATCACCATTGTATGTGTGCATCAGTTTGTGAATATATTGCGATTGCATATCGCTGTTGTATGTTGTGAAGATGCAATGAAAATATACATTGCATAAGATGCAAAGGATGACTGGTGCTAGCAGGGAGGAGAACCGGCTATAAAGGTATGTTGAGGAATGTATATCGGCATATACATTAAAACATACATTCTTCAAAAGATACAAGAGGTGACCTATCGAAGTGGTGAAGGAAATGTATGCTAGGCTATTTTTGGCCTGTGGATACAAGAGAGGATCAGGAATAGTAGGTGACGAGGACCGGCGGTAGGGAGTCACTGATTGTATGAACATTTGCTTGTATATTTCATTGTATATCGAAACATACATTGTCTTAAGATACAAGCGTTGGCCGGCAATAACAGGTAAGAATCCTTCAGTCCATCGGGAATAGCAGGTCATACTTTGTACATGTGCTTTGTTTGTATGCGGTGAGACATACAACGTGGAAAGTAAGGATCGAGGGCCCCACCATAAGCATATGCCGAATGTATAAGTGTAATGCATATGTAGAATGTACATTGCGAATGTATATTTGGGAGATACAAGTAGTGAGTATATCACTTTTGTATCTAAAGAGCAATTCCTGTGTATCCCTCATTTGCATGTCGACGGTTGTATATTGGAATGTACATGATTAAATGTACATTTCGAAAGATGCAAATGGGGACCGGCTATAGCGGTCAGAACGATTGGAGATACAAGGATCAACTTGCAATAGAAGGTCAGCAAATGCATATGTAGGCCGAATTGTGAACGTGATTGTGAGCATCATCATTTTCACTGTGGAATATTAAACCAGGCTTCCACTATACCCACTTTGCATCAGAGAAGAAGACCAGTGAAAAATGGGAAAACATCTAAGGGGGAGAAGAAAAACATAGTATATTTAGAAAGGGGGAGCAGACAAGCATTTTTCACTAAGTGTTGCCATCAATGCCAAAGGGGGAGATTGTTGGCAAGAGACATTGCTCTAATGAATGATTGAATGTTGTCAGTGATGGCAACAAAGAAAGGAGATTCCACTGTCATGGCAAAGAGACTTTCCTCTGGAAGGATAAATGGCTAAGTATGGGTAGTATACATTATATAGTGTAAATGATAGTGTTTGTGTCAGTACACCTCCGCAGTTGAAGATAATTATATGCGGTTCAGGTATGTTATTCATAGATACTTGGTGATCGTTTGCCCCAGTGTTCAAGTCTTGATTTCCTCCAGAAGTCATATTGCAAAATATCTAAGTCTGGGTGAACAGAGTTAAGTCAGGAACAATGTATAGTACCAGAGTAAAAGGGTTCACATTCTTCCACTATTGCATATTTTATCATGCAGTTGTAAAGGTATAATAAGAAGTCTAGAATGAATGTTGGTTATCTATCTTTGAGTCTCATATGGTCCGCAGTGAGATTTATGATGTGACAAATGAATTGGTTAAACGTGTTCTTAAGAGACAAGCTGACAAGCATGTTAGATCTTTATGTGGAGAAGATATATTGTTTGAACAATCAATCTAAGTGGTTGAATAATTGGTGCCGACCCATATGAAGACTATTAAATGATTGTTTGGGTTTGCATTGTAGATTGTGCTCAAGTTCAAGCCGACAAGATATAACATTTGTATACACGGTTCATATTTGGTTTGCCAACCTAATTATGAGATAAACCTTGTAGCAGATATATATACTCGATGGATTTCAGTGTTGAAGGTGTGGTAGTTGGTGTGGTGTGTGTGAATTCAATGTATGTGTGATCTATAGCATAGTTGTGACCAAAAAAAGATAGTAAGGGTCAAAGAGCAGAGTTCATGTAAAGCAGAGCAGAAATAGCAGAGATAACATTATGAAGACATTTGAGTCTGTGTACTAAGCTATAATTGGAAATGTACCCCAGCATTCTGTAGATGTATTTGTAGTAATCATCTCCTGGCAGTGAGCCAATCCTTCTTCTATCTTCTTTCCATTTTCTTGGTAGTGAGCCTAGTGCAGTGAGTACTTCTTGGACAGTGAGCCTTCATGTAATTCAGTAGTGTTATCATAATATATTGTGAGCTAACACTCACCGTGGTTTTTCCCTCTTTGGGTTTTCCACGTAAAATGCCGGTGTTTATGTGTTGTGAATTTGTGGTTGCTCTTCTCATGTTTACTTTACTTTCATGTTATTAAATTTAGTAAATGGATAAGTGAATGTGTAGTTCTGAAAAGGTTTTAAGAATATTGATTCACCCCCCCCCTCAGTATACTCTACACTCAACACCACTTGGTATGCATGATATTACATGTTGGCCAAAAGCTTTGCATGTTGTTGCATGTCTGGGTCGTAATTATGAGACCTACTCTCAATAAAATGGGAATAAATTTCTCATTTCTAATTGAAATAGAAAAATTCAAAATGTTTTGGAAAGCTAGGAAGGAGATGCACAATACCTATATACTATTTTAGAATATTAGGAAAAATGAGGGAGTAGTGATAGGATGAAAGTGATGGGTTTTCTTGGTGGTTTAGTGGAGGTTGTTTTGAGAAACCAATAGTGGTTTCTTTTCACTTAATTTCTATATATTGATGCTTTCTCATTTGGTGAAGGGGGGATTTTGGAGAAGTTGTGGTTGCATATCCAGATGCTGCTAAAATGAAGCTGGAATGTTGAGTTGTATATTTTTGTATGTTTGAAGCTCATGTTGTATGAGAGCATATGAGCTCCATGTTTATGTATCTCATTTCTAGATTTTCAATATAATACATATTGTAGATTGCTTTTCCATTTTATGTGTTTCAAATTAATTTTCTGCCTTCCTGCATAGTGTGGTATGTGTGTTTGTGATCAAATTTGAAAGAGAGAGTCTCCCACTTTCATCACTAGTCAGCTCCTATTAATTGAAGATAGAGATAGATTGCCATATTTTAAGGAAGATATGAATGTGTTCACTTTTCTTTCAAGAGACAAAGATAGATCATTTTATTTTCATATGCACATTTTAATGAGATACACAAAAGATTATGATGTCTCTTTAGGGACTTAGGGAAATCTCTAAAAGCTTTCCTTTGGTATCAAGATCAAAGGTGATTAGAATTATACATCGAAGAAGCTTGCAAGCAATAAATGGGAAAAATTGTGATTACTCATGATTAATTAAGAATCACTATTGTTTATGATTTATTACCCTAAAAAAATCACTACTTATTTGACTTGACATTACATCATGTTTAAATTGTAATTGAATCATATGACATGTGAGTTAATCATATTTGTCTAATTTCAATGAGTTTTTAAAATGCCATGAGTTTTATTTTTCTATAGGGTTTTTCACATGGTATACTCATGCATTTTGACAAATTTTTATTTATTTTTCATGTGCTTCAAAGGCATATTTTACTAGAGGAAGTGCCTAGGGAACTTTACATGTGGATTGTTTCTTCTTCCCACACTTGCTTTTACTTGTATTTTACCTACAAACTATAGCAATGGGCGATGGGTGACACATTTGTAGTTTTTAACACTCACTTTCTGTAGTTTTTAACACTCACATTTTGTAACACTCACATTTTGTAGATTGTTAAAGGGTTGATAATGACTATTGAAGCTCATTTGAAAGAGGACAAGGTAGTACTAACTACTACTCTATAATATGCAATTTACTATTCTTGTGGGTTAGAACTTATAACTAAAGAATATTCTTGTGACACCATTGCTTGTAAACTCAAGGAACTAATTTTTTTTCTTGAACCCCAACCTACCAATTTTCCCATAAAACCATCATTATAAAAGATTTATATGCAAAAACTAACAAAGCATACTTTCATTGTTCAATAGAACTTCTCTTCAAACATTTATGTAGTGTTACCTACAGTTAAAAAAAATTCAATATATATTTGTTCTACATATCACCAAAGTAATTAGGATAACAATCCTTAATATTATAACAAAACAATAATAATTTTTTATTATAAGGATGTATTTAAAAAAAGGTTTTTGATCTTTAGATGTAGTCCTATTAGAGAAGGTAATGTTAATGGACCTATCACACTACCACTCTCATCTACGGTAACTTGGTCAACTTCGTTGTAAGTTGGATAAAGTTATAACATCTACTCTTTGTATTATTTCTCTTTCTTTTTTTTTTCTCGATCACAAAGATTCAGACCATATAACTTATCTTGGTATCCCTACTTTGGTCTTCTTAAATGTCTGGTAGCCTTGATTTCAAACATTTATTAACATTAGTATACCTAGAAAAGTTGTGAAGTCAAATTTGAAAATGTATTAAGCCTAGCTAACTCATTGTGTGAGCAAAGTTTCTACTTAATTGTTAGTAGCTTTTACTACATTGTGCCTATGCCCAATATTAACAAGTGAAAGTAGCCAAAAATAACTCACCCATATTGGATCTATAAAAGAAATTATTTGGCTGAGTTATGGCCCAGTAATCACGTATCATTTACAAAAACATTAGAAATAACTACCACATTTTAGAGATAAATAGTACTAAGCATATTTTAGAGAAATTTTACATCTTTAAATCAAAATTTGAGATAAAAATCACACAATTGTCATGTTATTGAAAATTTATTTAACTTGTGCATGCCTGAATTTATTTTATTGTAAACTAAACACAACTTTCGTTAAGATTACCTTCTTGTTGTTGGTGTGAACGGGGTATATTACCTAACTGGTTCCACATTAGGCCTCATTCACACTTGTTTAGTTAAGTATACTCAAGGCATACTTAGGGTGCACACTTATGATAATTATATCATTGTGTCTCAAGTCATATGATTATGACACTTTTCATTATCCTATGTTGTCCTATGTTTCACCTTGGCCTATATAATTAAGGGCTTCTCATTGTAATAACATATTCATGTATATTGTGTATTTGCATCCTCTGATAGAATAGAATTATTCTTTCATGTTGGGTGTCTCTTGTGCTTTCATTAAAGCTCCTAGATCTTGGGTGGCTACCTCCATAGCCATATATTACATGTTATAGAGCATTCTATACCAACTCTTACACTTGTACCCTAGGAAGTGATACCCTAGAGGTATGTTTGAGGGCTATAGAGCTTGGAGTGATAAAGAGACTACAAATTATTTTCCATATAATTTTCTTCTCTCATGTTTCTTCTCTTCTTCTCTCTCCTTCTTTTGGTGATCTATTATTTGTCCATAAATCTAGTGTATGGGGATCACATTGTCAAATGAGCAATCATGCTTACACACTCTAGACTGCCCCTTATGAATAGGTATGTATATTGAGATAATTTCTCTTTCATACCATCACTTTGGTATAATGGGTAGTTTGGCATTAAGGATATAGGTATATTAAAATATGGGAGTGTTAAGGTTGATATGATAATGGTTTCTTCTGGGAGTGATAAGGTAAAAGTTATAACCTCAAAACATATAAAATACTAAATTTAGTTTTTTTTTTGTAGATTTGGTCATCATGGAACATTAGAGAGGCTTTACATGTTAGTCTTGGGTAAAAACAAAGGTCAAATGAAATTTTTAATTTTGTAATATCAGTGGAGGCATATATGGCTTTAAATTTCATTTAGTGAAGGAGCCAAGACATGACACCATTTCTTGCCCAAAGTGCCCTACAAATATATCACATATAAGGTACAATAGGCTCTTTAGGTAATTTTTGATGCAAAGGCTAAAAAGGAAAGAACTAGGATAGAAGTGGCTTCTAATTCTATAGATGGTAGGGCCAATCCTTTGGATGAGGCAACTAGTGAACAACAATCTTTGATGGTGTCTTATTCAACACCTACTTCTACAACACATGGTCCAAACACAAGTTGAGGATACATTAACTCTAAGTTATTTACACCTCATACTTCATTGTGATCAAAAACCACTTTGGATATTATAGGATGAAGGAAGAACTTCCATGAATAGGTGAAGAAGGAAATTGCAAATTTCTAGTTCTAATCTAGCCTTCAATTCCATGTTATCAAGTATCCATATTTGCAAGGTATGGTGGATGTTATTGTAGCTATAAGTTTTGGTTTCAAACTCCCATCATATGAGAAATTAAGTATTGATATGAATAATGACATATTAGAAGATGTTAAGAATGTTATTAATGAACATAGATTAGAGTGGGAAAATACTAGATGCACCATAATATCAAATGTGTGGATGGATAGAAGGAACTAAAATCTTATCAACTTCCTTGTCTCTTGTGATATTGGCACAATCTTTTTGAAATTTGTGGATACATTAGATAGGATCAAATCTATGACTACACTATTCAAATTATTTGATGAGATGGTCATGGATGTAGGGCCACCAAATGTGGTTTAATTTATTATAGACAATATTTTTCTTGTGTTGTTGCTAAGATATTTCTAATGGACAAGTATCCCTTTATGTTTTTTGGCCCATGTGTGGTACACTACCTTGATCTACCCCTACAGGACATTAGAAAACTTGAATTGGTTAAGGAGTATTATAAAAGGCTCACATTATTATCAATTTCATCTATAATCACACAAGGGTGTTGTGTATGATGTGCTCCTTGATAGAGGAAAAGGAGCTAGTTTAACCATGGGTGACAAGATTTGCTACACACTTTCTTGCATTGCAAACTCTTTTCAAGTAGAAAATGAATTTGAAGCAAATGTTTGTTTTAAATGAGTGGATGGAGTCTGGATTCACCAATCAAACAGATGGAAGAACAATGGTAGAGTAGATTTTTGCTATGAGTTTTTTGGATGCAGTAGAATAGAGATAAATCCCTCATAGGATATTTGTATGAGGCCATGGATAGGGCCAAGGAGGTGATAAGGGGTAGGATGGAAAATAACAAGGATAGGTACATGCCATTATAGGACATAAATGATAGGAGATGGGATCAACATGCACTCTCCTCTCCATGTCACTATATACTATCTAAATCTCTTGTTGTTCTATATCCCCTAGTTCAAATATGATGCTAAGGTCACATAGGGCCTCCTCATACGCATGGAGAAGTTGTTCCCTACCCTAGCAATGTTTAATACAGTTTTGGTAAAGCTACTATTATACAAGAAAGGGGTTTTTTTCTCAAGTATGGATGCCTTAAAAGGTAGGAAGACCTTAAAACTAGGTATAATCCATAAACTTTTGATAGTCATTCTATATTATAGACATGCACATTAAAGGTGTTAAGATTTTAGTAGATCCTATATGGTATCATCTTAAAAGAATTTATGTTTTTCAGCACAATGGTGGGATTTTTGTGGCCAAGAAGCCAAAAATATTTTATGAATGGATATGCACATTTTAAGCCAGCCATGTAGTTCATTCACTTGTGAGAATTCTTGGAGTGTTTTTTAACACATACATTCCAAGAAATGCAATCATCTAATGCAATAATGAATGAATGACAACCTTCATTCACCACAACCTCTACCTAAAGCTAAAGAAAGATCAATGTTAGAGTTTTGAAATAATTACAATTGTAATTACGCTGAAGGCGTTCCCTTTGTGAGCAGTTGGGTTGACTTAATGGATCAATGGTTTGGAGGGGTGCACGAGGGGTGCCAAGATGATTGAACTGTTTTCAACTATTGGATTTTGTCTCACTGTTTTCTATCCTCTGTCACGATTTTGTCTCGCCATTTTCTATCCTTGATTCTTCCACTGCCCAAATCATCACCACCGTTCATTTCATTTCAACATTTTTCGTGGTTTCCGGTTGCTTTTGCCATTTTTCGTTAAACTCTTTGGTTGTTCTCACATGGGAAAAAATATTGTGTTAGTAGAAGTCTCATGTCGTTTAAATGTCCCCCGCTGGATACCTGGGATTTGTTTGTATTTCTTGGTCAAATTCTTCTCCTCTCTGTCACCGACTTTGTTTAGAAAAACTAAATATGTATGTACCCCAAGGCATATTTTATATATATAACATTTGTGCTTTAATAATTATATATATTAGAATATCAAGCGATTCAAGATTATTTTATTAGGGAAAACTATTATATATATATATATAATAATTACATACATTTTAATATAGAGTATCAGATATTTAATCTTATAGTTAATAACGAAATATTTTATATAATATTTGAATTTAATATTTATATATATTTTAATATCTAATATTAGATATTTAATATTATAATTAGTAATAAAATATTTTATATATAATATTTAACTATATTTGTTATTTAATTTAATATAGATTTTATATTGTATATTTGTTATGATCATATATTTATTTTATATATAAAATCAATATTATAGTCCATGTCATTATATATATATATATATATATATATATAGAGAGAGAGAGAGAGAGAGAGAGAGAGAGAGAGAGAGAGAGAGAGAGAGAGAGAGAGAGAGAGAGAGAGAGAGAGAGAGAGAGAGAGAGAGAGAGAGAGAGAGAGAGAGAGAGAGAGAGAGAGAGAGAGAGAGAGAGAGAGAGAGAGAGAGAGAGAGAGAGAGAGAGAGAGAGAGAGAGAGAGAGAGAGAGAGAGAGAGAGAGAGAGAGAGAGAGAGAGAGATTCATTCTAACCCTAGTTTCATTTTGAAAGGATTGAACATAGAGAGAGTAAAGTTAATATATTATTAAGTATATATAAAAGTAGAAAATAAAAGTTATGATTCATAGGTTCCCATGAGAAAGTGCAATATAAGTTTGCTTAAGTTTCTTCATTTAAAATAATAATAAGCTTTAATATCTCTTATAATAATTTTTTGTTTTATGCTATATATAGGTTTAGGTTTTAATAAAATAAATATTCTTATATTATATTTTGTTCTATTCCAAAAAATCATAAAAATAAAATTAGTTTCTTAATTAAATGTATTTATGTATTATAGGAATTATTAATATTAGGTTTTTAAAGAAATATAATAAAATTAGAAATTTTTAATTGTAGAATTATGTATAAGTGTGAATTGTGGATATTAGATTTAATATTAAAGTATTTGATCTTCTTGATATAATATATATTATTGAATTATTTTTATTAGGTCAACAAAGAGATTGTGTGTGTGTGTGTGTGTGTGTGTGTGAGAGAGAGAGAGAGAGAGAGAGAGAGAGAGAGAGAGAGTTTCAATTAGTTGTTTCATGCCAACATCCCATAGATGACATGTGTCCATGGGGAGCTACGCTCAGGGCAACATGTCATGAACTTAGGGACCTAATAATTCACCTTTAAGACCTCTTTGGTGTACCAATTGCACACTAACATTAAGCTTCCATTGTGAAGAATGAGGCCTCCTATCTCTATTAGTTGCTTAATGTTGATAGTTTGTTAGTTTCTTAGTTTCTTAGTGTTAGGGCCTCCTAGCCTTGCCTGGTGAATGCAAAGTTACAACCCCTCCTATCAACCAATGTCAAAGTAAAAAAATTTTATGGCTAAGTGCTTTTAAAATTAGCTTTGGGTTATTATAAAGAAAAATGGAAAGGGAAACAAAGAGATGTAGAGGTAGAGAGATAGAGAGATAGAGAGGGAGAGATAAAGATATATAGAGAGAGGTAGAGAAATAGAGAGATAAAGAGGGGGGAGACAAAGAGATATAAAGATAGAGATAGAGTCTATAGAGGGATATTGATAGAGAGAGGAATAGAGAAAGAAAGATAGAGCAAGAGGGAGAGATATAAATAAAATATATAAACGGAAAGAGATAGAGAAAGAGAAACTAGCTTTTGATCAATCGTCTTTCCCAACAATCCGAAGATGACATGTGTCCATGTTTTAGGACATTTTATGTACACTTAAATAAACATGTCATTCACTTAAGGACTTGATGATTACATTTTATATGCCACTTACAAATTTTAATAGTATGTACATTTAACAATTAACCATCTACATTTATTATTAGAAATTCCATGATGTCACAACATAGGAGACTAAATTTTAAACATTTAATAATATATAAAGTTAATGTAAGTTAATTAATAGTCAATCTAAAGCTACCACTTGTCCATCAAAACCTTGATCATGTAAACAACATCATTTTCTTAATGACTGGTCAATTGCCCTCATCTATTGCATGACTATATACAAAAAAAACAATTGCTAATTACCCTTCCAAAACTCTTTGATGTACCCATTGCACACACAGGTGTAATTGCAAGTCTTATCATAATTGAGATACACAACCCTTCAAGACACTTTTTCAAGTGTCAATAGTTGATTTCATTAACTCCAATGGCCCAACATAATAGCTCCCCCATGTTGCAACTCGCCCTACATCAAATAGTTTATTTGGTGAACAATGGAAAACCTATGTTATAATTGTATCAAACTCTTCTAGCATGGAAATGGAGGCACCACTAAAAATGATCATACAGGGAACTACAAGTACTAGGAAATCACACTTGATCATATAGGGAACAACACATGGAAAATCATCATTATTATTGCTTGCACCAACTGGAGTCACAACTTCCAACATACATGTATCCACTATACATTATGCCCTTCACATTGCAATAAAAGAGATGAACCCTTTACAATGACACATTAGCAACATTCTTCTAAACTACATTTTAACATGGATAAGCCATCACATAAAAATCCACACCACCATACAACAATCAACTTTATATACAAAGGCTCAAGCATTTAAAGTAAGAAACTAAGAACAATTACTTTCAAAACATAAGAAAGGGAGATGCCCATTCATCCTCTTTGATAATCTAGGGTAGGTCCCTCCAGTGAAGGACATTCCCATATATGTTGGAGCATTGTACATGGTGACACTTTGGCAAAGCTTCAACATAGTTGTTACATTGAACAAAATTTCTCGTCAAACTAGAGAAGCACCAATGCAAGTTGCTTTTTGTGCACTTCTTTCAAATATAAGGAATGCTTAGCCAACACTTCTAGATTGGGAGCTTCTAATGTCACATTCTAATTCTTCACTTTCCTCTATGGAACAAACAAATTTTATTTCCTTGATACATTTATTTGCAACAAATGAATTGGTCTCACTTCATAATAAATTTATGCTCCAATCATTAACAATGCCCATTTCAAGATCCAATGCAAAGCACCTTAAGGAGACATCATGCCCAAATCCAGAGGATTAACAACTTGATGCAAATATTCTCTTGTGCATTGGCCAAAACATTATGCTAAGTTCTAATTTGTGGGTGGGAGCAACCATTGTGAATCATGAACTAGGACAAGTTGAAGCAATTGTATACAAAAATGAATAAAAACCCCCAGACCTCCCCTTATTTTGGCAATGCAATTCAAACATTACATAGGCCAACCTTAGGATCACAATCAACAAAAAAATGTGCCCATCATCTGACTAAGCCATGGTGGGCATCACCAAATTTCTTTAAAAATGGCATAGGCCTTAATAATCCATAAATCACAAGGTCTAACACTTGAAAAGACAATAATCAACATCGACAACATTAATCACCAAGGACTCACATTCACAGCTATATCAAGAGTACTATGTACGTATGCAACATAGTCCATATGTTGCACTGAGAAAGCAAGAAGAGAATTGCTTACGAGCACTTTCAAATGATAATACTTAGCCAACAACAACAAAAAAAGGTTTATAATTTACATACCTATTTATTTGTCCACCATGAAACATTGTTCTCTTATTTACAAGAATGTAATTTCATAATCATGCATATAAATTTAATTTACTCCATTTATTTTTCATGCAATTCACAATGATATTGGATTGTCGAAGTAAGATATTGTAGAGCACTGGGAAATAATTTCCACTAGCTATCACCCATGGCATGTACACCATACACCTCTAGATCCATTGATATACAGTAATAGTGAATCTTCTTCTGATAGAGAGCATGTGATGCAAGAAGATAGTCTTGATGAATGGAAATTCTTATCAACATTATATCTAGGTCTATACCTTTTCAACTAGATGACCTTAGCTTTCTTGGCCAATGTGAGATTGACAGTAACCACAATTGGCCTACACCAACCATCGATCCACTTTTGCAAGTGTCAACATTTAATTTCATTGACTCCAACCGTCCAAGATGCCACATCCCGCATGCTAGGACTTGTTGATGATGATTGTTAGCCTCATTAACACAAATAAAATTTTACACAAAAAACCTTTATTATCTTGGAAGAAACGATAAAGTTAGGATGAATTTATGATCCCAAGTCTCCGTGGACCAGGTCTTGGTCATCTGACGTTACTCAGAGGTTGATGTGTGTTGCTTTTAATCATTTCAAGTCCTTGCGTACTTTAGTAATTCCTACAAAGTTCTTCAACATTCTGTCGAGTATCCTATTCTTTATGCATGTTCTACACAAATCTCCAACAATTCTGTCAAATCTTACTCTGTTAAGTCAGGATTTAAACAAATAGACATTAATATGATCCTAACTTTGAGTAATTCAGTAGAATTTGTCTCTGATTTAGACTAATTCTGAATATATTTCCAGATTCAATTAGTTCTTCTGATATTATCCATATATGAACTAATATTTTCTTATGCACTTCAAATCTTCTCGAAGATTATGTCTATAAGCATGTATTTCACTATAATTTGCCATTATTTGCATGATATTCAATATGATGTGCATTTCTTACTATAATATGCTCTAGATATACAATTATTTGCATTAATGCAGAATATTTTCACTGTATCTACTTATGATTCATTTTTATTCGCAGTTATCCTATGGTTATCTATGAAATTGAAAATGAGAAAATAGAGTTTAGAGATTGAGATTCCTAAAATTACTTAACTATGACCAATGATCCACATACATGCTCTGATACAGTAATGAAGAGAAGTGAAACTAAAACATACTTCACCAGGACAGTCCACAAATTTACATGATCCAATGCAAATCTTCAAAGGAAAAGTTGACAACAATATGCAATAAAATGAAAGCACTTCTATTGAACGCAACATTTCACCATTACACATCCAGAAATCAACTGGAAGATTATGTAAAGTTTACAATCAGGATGTAATTTGTAGCTTCATCTCCATCAAGTATGCAAAGAACAGGTACATTTATAGTGGTCTGAAGAAAGAACCTTGTGAGGGATTCACCAAGTTGCAGAACTTCACAAACTTGTGCCCATAATTGAAACAATTCAACCTCCCATAGTTTCAACAATTCAGTCTCCATTAGTCTCAGTAATCCGATCTCCTATCAGGTCTACAATAATTTGACCTCTTTCCAGATATGTAATAATTGATTTTCTCCCTCAAATGAGAAGTCACAACCCTTTTATAGAACAAAGGCCAAAAATAGTTACATTGATCCAATGGTTAGGAAATCCTAAGGCATTCTCCTTTTATCTTTGAATATATGGACATTAAAATGTCTGTCAAACCGTATGCCACATGGCATCATTTGGTTGGTTCACAGGAGATCACCAATTTAGTTCATAACAAACAAGGATATGGATATCAAGAAATATCCAGATATAAAAACTCACGAAATATCCCCAAGTTTGAATATCCTGATGATGTCACCCCTTTTAAAGTGATTCTTGGTTATGAGAAAAGTGACACCATCTAGATATTCAGAAGATCTAGACATTAACTTTTGCTAAATATCCCGTGGTAGAATGTCTAGATGATGTTATCACTATTTGATATTTCCTTGAGATGACATTTGGTGATGTCATCTAGATATTCACATTCAATTTATATGTGAATTGTCCATAGTCTAATGTCCATTTGAAAAGTCAAATAAGACACATCATCAGGATGTTAAAAGGTTGGGACATTAAGAAATGTCTGGATATTAAAGAAGGTATGGACATTAAGATAATGTCCAAATGTTGAGATTGAATATCCAGACCCACTGATATCTATGCATATGACAAATTGTTGCACGATAGCATAAAATTTGACATGTGCACATTTGCAAATATCGGGATATGACCTTTTACTTAGCATTTTTCAAGCATTTCGGTTGGGATAATTTGTATGGACATTAACGAATGCGAGGACATTTAAGTGTAAAGGTGAATATCCACATGACCATTGACCAACACTTTGATCATGAATAACATCTCTATTTTGAGGAATTTCTACCTGATCCAAAAGACAAACCTGCTTAAAATCTCATCCTCTATCATTTAAAAAGCTTTGTGAGGGAGAATTCACACTTTGAAACTTTGATCCAGAAATGCCTAAAACAGGACTTAGACATACTGATTGACAGTGCTTTTACCATACCATCCAAAAACAAAAGGGAAAGCAAAACAAGCCAAGCAAAGCAAGAAAAGTTGGGTCCCTATTTTGCTAGGGCAAAATGGGGTGTGTTGTGTAACCACACAACAGGACTCACCCTGAATAAGACAATTTATCTACTCAAAAAAAATCCTATGATATAATTGTATCGTACTCTTTGCATATGCACTGGATTCACATAGTCTATCTGTTGCACTAAGAAAGCAAGAAGAGGACTGATTAAGAGCACTTTTACATGGAAATAGTTAGAAAAGGTATATAATTTATATAGCTATTTTTTTGGACTATACACCATTCTACTCTTGCTCACAACAAAGTTTGTTTACAATAATGCATACACATTTTTTTACTCCACTTTATTATAGGATTTGAGAGTGAAAATGATGGATCGATACCATGGAGTAAAAAAGGGAAAATAAAATATCAGTTGTTAAAACATAATTGCATGTATTATAGATACTCCTTTTATAGGATACTAATATTGGAAACAAAAAAAATTCCTCTCTATTGTTGTCACAAATAAAACTGAGTAAATTTACAAAATATTTGTCTACATATGCAATTTTCATACCTTTGTTTATATAGACAAGTCGCAACTTTGGTTTTACTTTCATTGCTTGCTAATCTTTTTACATATGAATATTACGAATTATGTTCTTAGCATCAATTCTATATGTCCAACTTCTTACATTGTATAGTTAAATTATTTGATTACACTATAGTATGTTCCTTGAAAATAAAAAATAAAAATATTCCTTTTGGTTTCATTTTTTCCTAAAAAAAAAGGTTTAATTCTAAATTCTCTAGAAAACAAATCATGCTTTTCTCCTTTTTTTTCCCAAATGATCATTATGCAATGGTATGGAAACCACTATAAATAAGTTTACTTGCAATTTACTTGGTCGATTTAATATAATTTGAACATACAATATACATATTTCTACAATTTTTTTCAGCGTACCCATTGCACACTACAATGCGATTGCTAGTTATAAATTGTAATCATTGTTTGTGAATCACTTTTAATTTCCAAATCTAATTTTCTATATGGAAAAAATCAAATATCATTGAGGAAGACTAGCCAATTGACCTCAATGAGATTGATCCAATTCTAAGTGGATTGTAAATGATGATGTCCTTGTTGACCATGATATCTTTGAAATACTAATAGAGGCCAACCTTGATAGTGATATGGTTGAATGACTTAGGAGAGGCTCTAACCTAGGAGCTTCATCATTAAGACCTACAACCTACAAATATAGTAAGACTCATTGGATATGCCTAATGTTTTAGAACTTTGTATTTAGTTTGTAGGTGGACTTTGTACAAAGTAGATTGTAATTAAAAATATGAAAACTATTAGCATCTATTTATTATTTATGCAATATGTAGTATGCATTATGCAATGCAATGTAATTAGGAATATGGACATAAATGAGAAAATTCATATTCCACAATTCAAGGGCTAAACTCTCAATTTTATTTTCTCTTTATATATCTATTTTATTAAAATGAGTTTAAGTTTAAAAAATAATAGGATTTTCTCTATATTTTTTGTATTTTACTATATTTTTTGAAAATCTAAAATTTTCCTAGTTTTTTGAAAAAATCTTAATCTATGGTTTGCCATTTTTTCTCTAAAATATTTGGGTTGCTATGGTTTAGACATCATTTTTGGAGTAAGGGGAAACGAATGGATGCTTCTTTTGACATCAAAACTATCACCTCCTTTATTCTAGTCAATTCTCTTAATGGCTTGAAACATACACCTGATAGTTCTTTACATACTAGACCTAGTAAGAAACTACTTTTTCAAATAATGGTTAAAGGAAGCATAAGGTTTTAAGATCTAGGAGTTGTAAGTGCAACACATATCCTCTCATAGAAGCAATCATATTACAAATTTCTTTCACAACTACTTTAATTTTGAATTTTAATATTGACTTTGGTTGCTTAGCCTTTTGTACAATTATTTTTAATTTAAAGATGATTTTGGTGCTCTATCTTATTCTATTGTATTAACTTTATATTCAATCCCATTATCCTTTGTTAATTTATTTATAAACATTAACAATAATTTTAATTATAGACATGATATTTCCACAGTCCATGATTGAATGTAGAGCTTCTGGAATCACTGTGTATTGCTTTTTTTCGTCAACGTTTCAGATCACACTCAATGATCCATCATCAGGACAAAAAGAGGAGAATGAAAATGTTGGATCATTGAGTGTGATCCGAAATGTTGACGAAAAAAAGTAATACACAGTGATTCCAGAAGCTCTACATTCAATAGTTTTAATTTCAATTTGAGAAATATTGAACTATTTGCAAGAATTAGTTGTTGGGAAGGACTATTAGAATGTTTGATCTAGTTTTATTCAATGGGGACAGAGTGAAGGAAGGGAGCAATCCATAAACTTATAAGGCACATCGTAAAATATCATAGAGATGTGAATGCAAATTATATCAAAGTCTTTTCTATGTAGCCCTACACACATGAAAATCACCACATCATGACTATAATAATCAACAAATTCTAATTCAAGACATTTCAAGTAGAACATAATCATGCAAAATTTTCTTTGCAATAGTTTATCACTACAATACCAACACAAGTAGAAAGTAAGAATCCTTGGCTATGGTATCTTTTTTGCATGTAGTCCTCTGCAACTCTCCTTAAACAACACTTGGTTCCATGATCACTATTGGAATTAATGTTGACATGGAACTAGTGGTTCTCTCCCTTCTCTTCTTTGTTAACCATAATAGTTTTCCTTTTTTATTATTCTTATATTTTTTATTATGTATTTTCAAGTTGTGATCCCTTCAATTTGATACCAAGTGCATAACGCAAATGCCTATGTAGCATCAAGTCCAAAAGAGATATTCGATACCAAATATTTCTCTAATGAAGTAGTGCCACTAGATATTTCTTCTCCTCCTATACCAAACACAAATGCATATGCAGCATCAAGCCTAGAAGAGATCTTGTGTAATTTTATAGAATTAGAATTCTAATGATCCCAAGGAAATAGTAGAAACTCCAACATTCACAAATTTCATGAATATGAAAGATGATAGAGACTATTGGAGACATATGTTAGACTAAGCAAATAATAACGAGCTACAGTAACTAAATTTATCATAGCGAACTAATAATTGTAGTTTTATCTATCTATTTAATTCCTAGTAGAGAAGAAGAAGAGATGTCTAGTGGTGCTTCATCATGGCCATTGTATGCACTTCATACCAAATTGAAGGACTCATAGTTTGAATATACATAATAAAAAAATATAAGAAATAAATTTGAATAAACAAAGAGGTTAATGATTACCTTAATGGAGAGTGTAAGGGAGAGATCCATTGGTTCCACATCAGCATTGATTCCAACACTGACTATAGAACCAAATGTTGTTTAAGGAGAGTCATCACGTGCATTCTATAGATTGCAATGGAAGTTTGACAAAAGTAGTCATTTGAGATGCTTGCATTAAGAAGCAATTAATTAGAACCAAACAAGATATGAGTTGAACATTAGCATACCATTTCCCCAATAATCCCCACATGGTAATTAACAAAAATAAATAATGTGGCACAAAGAAGTTTTCATGGAGAACTTTATTGTGGTGGACAGAGAACAATGAAGTTTTCATATAGAACTTTACCATGGTGGATGTAGAATTTAGAACTTATGCTTTGATTCTCATGTTTGTACTGCAAAACAATAAATATATGCATATGTTGAAACATAATGAAATTGTATCAATGCTCACAACTAAACAAGATTAATTGTTTTGATGTTTTATTAAAACTTTATCTTGTTTAAATTTTTAGGTTTCATGTTATTCCACTCATTTTTTTTATACAAATAATATATATAATATTTATTCATCAAAAATAATAAAACAATGCACGAGAGTAAAAATGGTAAAGATAAAACTAATTTAAAGAATGGATAGACCTAAAACATGTGAACCTAAAATAATACAAATAGTCTTGTGTTATTACATAAAAAGCCAAAATTGCATTTATGCACACCTTTGGGCAGTCTTTCTTTCCACCTACACTTTGATGATAGTCGAGTAAAACATTGATGCTTGCAATGTCTAGAGCTTGAAAAAGGGTTTGACTTCCTCCAACTTGGGTGGTGCCTCAGAGCTACTATTAACAGATTCACAATCATAATAATCATAACCTTCAATTTTTAAAAAATCCTAATATACTTAACTAGTAAGTCCTTATTTATTGACCACAATTCCCCTAGCAGGAAATCAACTAAAACCCATAATTCGACCCCCAAAATCAATTCATATGCATACATAACCAATTTACAGAAATTTATTAGGGAGGAGGCAACAGTTTAGATGCTTCAGAGATAATCTGTTCTCTTGCTTTCAGAAAGCCAGCTATGCGAAGAATAGAAAATGCATTATTGGCTTAAATATAAACATAAAAATTCATTCCAAATTGAAGTATAAATATAACTAATTGGTCCATTTAAATAGTAACTAGCAAGACCTTCTGTAGGTTCAGATAAAGTTGTATTTGAACAAACTATTAAATGTTACCTATGATTTATTTGGTTTCAAACTGCATAAATCAAGCCCATATGTGATTTGAATACAGTCTGTTAGTAACAAACTTCTGCATTCTTAGCCTTCTTACTTACACAATAATATTAACTTAAAACAATATCTTTGTCACATTATACCGACCATTTTAAATTTTATACTTCAAAATCCATCCAAACACATTTTCTACAAAATCTGTTATTGTGTTATCTTGCACTGTATATACATTATTTTGACAAATTGAATATTCTGATAAATTCTTCAGGTCGGTTTGGCTTGGTTTACTGGTATGGATGACAGAAGGATAAGTCCTTTTAAAACAAGTTATTATAAAATAAAATAAATTTCGATTATAAAATCATTTCACATCTAATTTACTAAATATATACAGAAGATTTCATTTGACTTGGCATAATACATCCATCAATACATATGTTGTGCATTAACTAATCTTTAATGACTATAGCTTAACAGGCCATAGAGGTAATTGTCATTGAGCTTTGAACATATTAAGTCTAAAATACCAAAAGATAAAATACTTCTTAAAGTTTCATATCAGAACAAATGTATAGATATAATTCAAATTTTATGTTCAAGACTAAACCAGGCCTGACTTAAAGCTCAGATGTTCAACTCAAAGATATACAAAACATAAAATCTAGAGAAATGGGAGATGCAGCTCCATTTTACATGGTGAAACTGTATTTTGAAGGATTGCATGTACCATCTGAGATGTTATTCCAGTAGTCCTTAGGAGTGGATAGCAGGACAGAAGGTGTCCATGGACTCACTAGGCTCTGCTGACAAAACAACTTATCCACACACATCTTGGGTACCTCCAACTCTAGAGGTTTCAATTTAGTTTCATTGAATACAGCCATGCAGTCCAAAAGCTCTTCGTCATCACTTTTACTCACAGAACACAATCCTTCATCCATTGATTTGCTTTCAAAATTCATCAGCTTATAATCATGGTTACAGTTCAGTAAAGAAACGTCACTGTGTGAAGAAGAAGGCTTCTCATCAGCTGAAACTACTCGTTCTCCTATGGCTCGGCGCTCCAGAGTTTTCTGAGAAGTGGGTTTTCTGTATATGCGACACAAAACTACATCCTTCTGCACCCACAATTTATAAAAAGGATTCTGTTATTCTATAGGTGTAACAATTTTTTTTTTTGAAATGTATTTGTTAAAACTGTTATAAACATTAACCTTAGTTGAAGGGCACGAATCTAGCATTCTGTACTCGTTCATGATCCAGTCTGTCTTCTCCCCTCGTGGGGCTTTGCCTCTATAAAACACCAGGGTCTTCTTAAGGCCAATACAATGAAGCCTTTTATTGCGAACTGGTCTGTCCGAACCAGTAGCCTTCCAATACCCTGAGGCTGTAAGCCTGCTTCTTCTGGCGGCAGCACACTTTGTATCCCGGGGGACAAAGTAAAACCATTCTCTTTCCCCAATAAAGGCTAGACCTGAGATAATAATAAAGACACAACCCACAAGCATATAAATCCAGGTTCTAACAATCATATATGGTAAAAAAATTATCAGTGAATGATTGACCTAGCAGACCACCTGTGAGTTTACTTAAAATAATCCAGAATTCCACATCCATTATGTAAATCCCAAGTGTTGTATCACTGAATTTAAAATCCAGAATTTTTAAACGTAGATCTGATATGTTCTGACCACAAGTTCTTCATTTATGTTATAATCAAACATTTTAAACATGTTTTAAAACTTTTCAAGTTTTCTTTTTTAATTGTATATGAATTTTTACATCAAGAGTTTAAAGTACAGTCAGTGATCTATCATCAGTATAGTTTCTGGCAAATTATGTGAAGATTGCAGACACTAGAGTAGTCTATAAAGTGTTTCATCAGTATAGTTTCTGGCAAATTATGTGAAGATTGCAGACACTAGAGTAGCTATAAAGTGTTTAGGATGCAAACACAAGATTTAATATAAAGTGATAGAAAACACACTTCCCTAGGCATCTTGAACACTTTATAGTGAGACTAGTATTTGCAATCTTTACATAATTTGCATAAAACTATTCCAATGATGGATCACATAGTATGATCTGTAAAGTTGATATGAAAATTGTTACAATTTTTACAAGAATTAAATTTTGACTCTGAAAATATACACTTTGAAGTGTTTAGGATGCAAACACTAAACTTACTATAAAGTGTTAGATAACACGCTTCCCTAGGCATCTTGAACGTTTTATAGTGAGATTAGTATTTGCAATCTTTACATAAGTTGCCTAAAACTATTCTGATGATGGATCACATAATATGATCTGTAAAGTTGATGTGAAAATTGATACAGTTTTTAAAAGAAATAAAAATTTGACTCTACAAATCTATGCTTTGAAGTCATTAATCTGATAGACTCCATATCTACAATTTTGATGTAATTTACTAAAAACTATTATCATAATAAATCACAGAGTGTGATCCAAAAGATTAATATAAAAATCATTACCTGTTTCCTCAAAACCTTAAAAACCTCACTGAAATGGATTGTTAAAACCTAATGCTGCTAGATGTTTTTTTCATTGATTCAACAGACTCTATCTTTTCTGCTGAAGAACAACATATTTGAGACTGGACATTTATCCTATATAAAATCCTTGTTTTTAACCTAAATTGAGGGTGCTCAATGTATCCGCCCTAAGTGTGAGCTCAAACAATATCTTCTATATGGATGAACCAAAGCTAATTATTAACAACATACAACATCAAGAATTACAGCATACCCATCTTCAACCAAGATCTGATAAGAATCAAGAATCAGCACATATCCATCTTAACCAAGATTTGATAACCAGTATGTCTATGAAATGATAGTTGGGCTTACAGACACAGCTTTATCCAATAAGAGATTTTCCAATATACAACAATAATAAACATATCTCAAACCCTAACAACAACAAATTCAAACCAAGAAAAAACTCAACACTGTCCTGATTAATTGTAGATCATAAGCAAATAATTCTCTTCTTTCATAATCACTACCTGGGAGCTGCCAAGGATCGTATCGATACAAATCCAAAGTTCCAATTATATCAAAGCTGAACGGTTGGCCTTGCACCTTTTTCCTGAGATAAAAGCCCACTAACTCCTCTTCTGTAGGATGGAATCTGAACCCGGGAAGATGAAATTCTCCATCCATTTTGCCCTCCATCTTATTAAATGAATAAAGATCTCAGCCTCTATTCTATATATTATTGAGACTCTTTGAACAGTTTGCGATAAGTGGCGGTTGATGTCAAGAAAATGTGGAGGTAATTTCATGGAAACTCCCTTGCCAGCTGCATTCCATTCAACAAAATCAAGTCTTGTTCTTCAAACAAATGAAGTCTTGTTCTTCCATTCCAAAATTTTAGAAGACTTGAAATAAATCCCTTTGTTTTTCCATTTCTGAATATTAGTCATCCCGCGTTATCATGGAGAAAATGACTTGACTTTTGAATTGAAGTCAAATCCATCAACGTCTACACAGGTATTTCTCCAAGTGGCGCAGCTTGGAATGACTCACCAACTAAACAAATTAAAAGGACATAAAATATTCAGTCGCTATCACTGTGTCAAAGTCAATGAGCTTATACACGCGTGTTCACATAAACAAATGCAACTTAGCTATATCTAACCTAGAAAAATAAAATAATTCTAGATTAAATTATTTATTATGAACTTCTTGGTATATTCATCAAATATTGTTAATGTTCGAGTAAACCTGAGTCAATTGGGTTTGCATAAAATAGCTTATTTATTATTATTATTAACTATTGTTGATGTTCTAATAGATCAATTAATTAATAAACTTGTTAATTATTAATTATTCTATTTGTGTTAGATATAGTGGTTAATGAATAGTTACAGATTTTACAGACATTAAATATTGTTAATGTTATATTAAATTTTAGTTTATTGAGTTCACATAAAATATCATTTATGTATAAGTTTGTTAATTTCTTAACATATTTATCAAATATTGTTGATGTTAAAATATACATTTATTTATTTTATTAGGTATGTTAATATTTTAGTAAACTTAATTATTTAGTCTATTTGAGTTATAATGGTTGAGATTGTTATGAGAGAGAGAGATAGATAGACAACAGACAAATAGATAGATTAATTTAAAAATAGAACTTTACTCTAGTGTCCTAGTTTTAATTACTTAATGTGTCTTTTTACTCTAAATTTAGTTTATGTAAGAGTAAATTATATGGTAAATAAACTTTCAAATTTATTAATAAAATAAATAAGAGTTGAGGTTGAACTAGAACTAGAAATGGATGTCTGTAAAGAAAGAAAGAGGGGAGTGTGTGTGTGTTTGATTTTGTAGTCAAAGGAAGGCATTGCATTGCAAGAAGAATGGTGGAAGAAAACAACACTACAAGATTAGATTCAAATTTGTACATTCTATTACTATATAAGTTTGTTAATTTCTTAATATATTTATCGAATGTTGTTGATGTTAAAGTATACATTTATTTATTGCATTAGGCTTGTTAATATTCTAGTAAACTTAATTATTTAGTTTATTTAGGGTATAATTGTTGAGATGGTTATAAGAGAGATGGATGGATAGATAGATAGATAAATAGATAGATAGATAGATAGACAGACAGACAGAAACACAAACAAACAAACAAACAAATAGATAGATAGACAAACAAACATATAGATAGATTATTGTAAAAATAGAACTCTACTCTAATGTCCTAATTTTAATTACTTAATGTGTCTTTTTACTCTAAATATAATTTATGTAAAGAGTAAATTATATGGTAACTAAAGAAAGGAAGAGTGGAGAGAGAGAGTGTGTGTGTGTGTGTTTGATTTTGTAGTCAAAGTAAGGCATTGCATAGCAAGAAGAATGCTGGAAGAAAACAACACTACAAGATTAGGTTCAAATTTCCATATTTTATTACTATTATACTAGGCACACCATTACATGTAATTTAAATGTTGAAATGCACAAGACAACTGAGAGGGGGGGGGGGGGGTGAATCAGTTGTCTCTAAAACTTTAATCACTTATCAACACATCAAATGCTCAATTACTGTTATTAAAATTAACCATGAAAACATGAAACAAGAAGCTCAACACAATAACACATTCAACACATGAGACACTAGATTTTTATGTGGAAAACCTTATAAGGAAAAAACCACAGTGGGTGTTAGCCCACATATAAATATGTTATAGCAATACAGAAAAATAGAGGCTCACTACCCAAAATGCTCACTACAAATGTTAGGGCTCACTGCCAAGATCGACTCACTGCTAAGGGGTGGCTCACTGCCAAGAGGTGGCTCACTACCAAGGGTCAAGGTGAACTGATTTGATAGCAACTACTTCATGTCTGAGTTTAGTTCCATTGAAGCACAATATAACTCCTCTACTATGCTCTTCTTACACCTTCACACTTATCTTCGCATTTTTGCACAAGGACATCTTTTTTGCAACTTCATTATATGTTTTTATACACTTCATCAACCTTGGAATATACATCAAGCTCGGCATTACATTCATCAACCATTGGAACAATCTACAAGGTCGGCATTACAAACATACATAGAAATAGGTTTGGACCTAAACAAAATTAGCTAAGGGAAATATGTATGCGGATCATCTTATGCCTTAGCTGAGGCTCAAATGCAATCTTCCATGACAAGCTTCCACAATCTTCGATGTATCTCTGCAAGTAGTGAAATCAACCAAGTCAGCTAAGGTTGGTGGTAACATTAAGTCTTCTAAGAACAGTCTTCATCCACGATCCAAATTTCTCTTTGCGGACCAATCCAAAGGTAGGAACATGATCAAGAGACGTCCACAAGCACATTGCAATCACCAGGAACAACCGCACAATCTCTAACCACTCTGTCAAGAAGATTCTTCAAAATAGAGCACATAAACAACACTGTCAGCTACTGTCATAAAGAAAAGTTCGCTTGCGGACCACCAAATCATGAACCATTGGAGTTGAAGGCACTTATCATCATTACAAACTTGATTCCAAAATTGCAGATTGAAATACTTAAATATGGAGGAATACGGAGCATAATACATTCTCCCTGTCAACGCCAAATACACAGAAAAAGCAATTTTCACTCTAGTGAACATAACTCACTCAAATCTTCATACCACAGGCTCGAACTTGGAGCATAGCATCTTCAAACATGCATCTAAATAACTTCCAATCCACAGACAATGATATTCATTCTACAAGAAATGTGGAGCAAACTATTGGACTGTTCTGCTGTAAACAAGAGCACAGTGGACACCAATGACAACACTGATATGTTAACATTAATGACAACACTGGTTAGGCACATACTTGCAACAATCTCCCCCTATTTCACTGATGGCAACATATGATGTAAAGAACTGTAAAGACCATCAAGAAAAGATACTCCCCCTTTCTTTTTATACATCTGCACTCTTTCTCCCCTTGAGTTTTTCATGTGATTTCTCTCCCCCTTTGACATCAATGGCAAAGGGCACATATTTGCACTCTGTTGCTTTGATCAAACTGAAATTTCTCTGTTATCAATACTTACTACTTATTATTAGGAACTTATGTCAATAACATTTAGCTACTCCCCTTGAGAGGTAGCTCTCAAAACATCAATCCAGATTAATGACTGAAGCTCTAGGCACACTGGATTGATGCATTTCTATGCATCTTAGTTCAGAGCAGGAGGGGTAATAACCCCCAAATTTTCTTTGAGATACTCAAAGGTATCCTTAGGTAGAGGCTTAGTGAAAATATCTGCAATCTGATCCTTTGTGGACACATATTCTATCTATACTTCATTCTCTGGCACCTTTTCTCTCAAAAAGTGATACCTTATTGATATATGCTTTATTCTTGAGTGCATCACTAGATTCTTTGAAATGATTATGGCACTTGTACTGTCACAAAAGATTGCAATTGGATCTTCATACACAACTCTTATGTCTTTCAAAGTCTGCTTCATCCACAACACTTGAGTGCAACAACATGCTGCTGCAATATACTCTGCTTCTGCAGTAGACAAGGAGATTGAATCTTGCTTCTTGCTCATCCATGAAACCAATCTATTTCCCAAGAAGAAAGCACCTCCACTTGTACTTTTTCTATCATCAACATCTCTGGCCCAATCTGCATCTGTATAAGAACTGAGAGTAAAATCATTATCTTTTGGATACCATAAGCCATGTTCTGATGTGCCTTTCAAATAGCTCAAGATTCTCTTGACTGCCATCACATGTGACTCTCTAGGATCTTCTTGAAATCTTACCACAAGATATACTGCATGCATTATATTAGGTCTGGTTTGAGTTAGATAAAGTAATCCTCCAATCATAGATCTATACCTTTTCTGATTAGTCTTAGGTGATTCATCAATTTTGCTCAACTTGCAACCAGTCACCATGGGAGTGCATACTAATTTGGAGTCTTCCATCCCAAACTTCTTCAACAACTCTTTCACATACTTAGACTAAGAAATGAAGATTCCTTTATCTGATTGAGTAATTTGTAGACCTAGAAATAAATTCATTTCACCAAACATAGACATCTCAAATGCAAATTTCATGCACATACCTTCATTTCCTCCAAAGATAATGTCATCAACAAAGACTACAACAATCAGGATTTGATTATCATTTATTTTGAAATAGAGATTGCTGTCAACAATGCCTTTACTGAACCCTAATTGCAACAAATATTTGTCTAACCTTGCATGCCAGGCTTTGGGGGCTTGCTTTAGTCCATACAATGCCTTCTTCAATATGCACACCCTATCACCTTGGTTTGATAACTGAAACCCTTTTGGTTGCTCAATGTAAACTTCCTCTTCCAACTCACCATTCAAGAAGGCAGACTTCACATCCATCTAATACACTTTGAAATCTTTGTGAGCATCAAATGCCAGAAATATTTTGATTGCTTCAATCCTAGCCACTGGAGCAAAAGTCTCTTCAAAATCTATTCCTTCAGTTTGAGAATATCCTTTGCACACCAGCCTTGCTCTGTTTCTTACAACTTCTCCATTTTCATTCAGCTTGTTCCTAAAAACCCATTTAGTTCCAATGACATTTTTATCAACAAGTCTAGGAACCAATTCCCAAGTTTGATTCTTCTCTATCTGCGTCAGCTCTTCTTCCATGGCTTTTACCCAATTTTCATCATTGCAAGCTTCATTTACAGTTTTTGGTTTGACAACCTTTAAAAGCAAATAGTAATTCACTTGTTCTTCTATAGCTCTTTTCCTTGTCAGTACACCCTTGCTTTTGTCACCTATAATCTAATCTTCAGAATGATTAATCCTTACATACTTGTGAGTCTTAACAACATTTTTTGGAGCCTCTTCTTCATCTTGACTATCTTCTTGCTCAACTTTTTCTTCATTCACTATAGCCACAAGTACATCTGATTCACATCCACTCAGATTTGATATTCTTTCCTTGTCTTCATCCACCTTCACATTAGCACTTTCAATGATCTTTTTCAATCTCTTATTGTAGCACCGATAGGCCCTACTCTTGGTAGAGTAACCAAGAAAAATTCCTTCATCACATCTAGCATCAAACTTGCCTAGTTCTTCTTCTCTTCTGATATAACACATGCTACCAAAGACTTTGAAATACTTCACTGTAGGAACTCTTCCATACCATAATTCAAAAGGAGTTTTAGAGCTGTTACCTTTGACTTGAACTTTGTTTAGGATGTACACAATAGTATGTATGGCTTCTCTATAGTATACTTCTGGTAGGTCAGCTTCCTTTAACATAGTCCTAGCAGCGTCCTAAACTATCCAGTTCTTTCTTTCAACAACTCCATTCTACTGAGGAGTCCTAGGTGCAAACAATTGTCTCTTTATCCCTTGTTCTTCATAGAAAATATTGAATTCATTTGATGTGAACTCACCTCCTCTATCAGACCTTAAGCATTTGATCCTTGATTCTAACTCATTCTCAACCATTTCCTTGAAAACTTTGAACTTGTCTAGGGCTTTAGATTTTTCTTTTAGAAAGGTGACCCAAGTCATTCTAGAATAATCATCAATAAGCAACATAAAATACATGTCACCTTGCAGACTTCTTATTCTTGTGGGACCACACAAATCTATATGTACGAGCTCCAACAATCCAGTAGAGAATTGTTCTTTTCTCTTGAAACTTGTTCTTGTTTGTTTCCCAAATTGACACTCCTTGCACATGGTGTTGGCAGGCTTTACAAGTTTAGGTAGATCTCTTATAGCTTGTGCAAAACTTATCTTCTCCAAATTGTCAAAATTGATATGACACTTCCTTCTATGCCACATCCAACTCTCATCTGTCTAAGCTAATAAACAATAATCATTAGTTCATCTTAATTGGTAAATGTTACCTTTGTTCTTCTTACCGGTAGCAATCACTATTCCAGAGCTTTCCATGATCTTGCACCCATTATATTTGAATCTCAGATCATAACCTTTGTCACACATCTGATCAACACTCAAAAGATTATGCTTTAAACCCTTCACATATAGAACATTATAAATATTATGCGTTCCATCAAAAGAAATAGATCCTTTTCCACAAATCTTACCATCTGCATTATCTCCAAACCTAACCAATCCTCCATCATACTTTTCCAAACTCACAAACTTACTTTTGTCACTGGTCATGTGATGTGAGCATCCAGTGTCAATAATCCATTCATCCTTATCTTTTTCAATTTGAATAGCCAAAGCACTTTCTTCCACTGGTTTTTCTTCCTTCACACAGCTAGTAGGATTAGTAGACACATGTTCTTCTTTAATTGTAATAAGCAAGCATTCATTTGCAAGCACTAGTACTAGCATCATCAGATTCATCATTTGTTACACCTTCATCATCAAAATCTCTAACATAGTAGCATTTCTTTGGAACCCTAGGTCTATTTTCAAATTATTTTCTATTCCTTTCAATTCTCTCAGGACATCTAGAAGCATAGCGACCAACCTTACCACATGTAAAACATTTGAAAGGTAATTTTCCTTTAAACTTATCGAAACCTCTCTGCAGTCTGTCAACAAAGTTGGCTTCAATTTCATCAAGCTCATCATCAAGTTCCATCTTGTACTTCTTAGCTCTAGAGATCTTCTCTAAAGTACTAGCTTTGAAATAAGTCTCAACCTTCGGCATAGCATCACCAAAGTCTCTCATCTCAAAGGTTGTAAGATTTCCAGGCAACTAATCCTTATCAACTTCTTTTATAGACATTACTTCTTTAATTGCAACTACCTTGTGACTATAGGACTTAGGTAATGACCTAAGAATTTTCATCACAACTTCCTTCTCATCAATAGTTCCTCCCATACCTTTTATTCCATTGACAAGTTCATCAACCTTTTGCATGTAGGTTGTTATGTTTTCATCTTCGCTCATCTTTAAACCCTCATATTTCGCTTTCAGGCCCTACAATTTGGCTCTTTTTATAGATTCATCTCCTTCATACATATTTTTTAGCTTTTTCCATACTTCATTTCTAGAATCTAGATCCATGACCTTCACCAACTCAGTGTCAAACAAGGCACTTAATAGAGCATCTCTAGCTTTATATTTAACTCATATTCTTTGATTTCATCTTCAGTTGTTAAACCATTTTGAGGCATGGTAGACTTTGTCTCTATCACTTTCCATACTCTATAACCAAGACAAAGAAGATGGCTTTTCATTCATACCTTCCATAAAGCATAATTTATCCCATCAAACTATGGAGCTTCCTTCTTAAAAGATATCCTAGATCAACCTCAAGTTGTTAGGCTTACTTTTGAGGAACCAGCTTTGATACCAATTGTTGAAATGCACAAGACAACTAAGAGGGGGGGTGAATCTGTTGTCTCTAAAACCTTAATCACTTATCAACATATCAAATGCTCAATCACTGTTATTAAGATTAACCACGAAAACATGAAACAAAAAGCTCAACACAATAACACATTAAACACATGAGACACTAGATTTTTATGTGGAAAACCCTATAAGGGAAAAACCATGGTGGGTGTTAGCCCACAAATAAATATGTTATAGCAATACCAAAAAATAGAGCCTTACTGCCTTAGGGCTCACTGCCCAAAATGCTCATTGCAAATGTTAGGGCTCACTGTTAAGGGGTGGCTCACATCCAAGAGGTGGCTCACTGCCAAGGGTTGGTGAACTGATTTGATAGCATCTACTTCATGCCTGAGTTTAGTTCCATTGAAGCACAATATAACTCCTCTGCTCTACTCTTCTTACACCTTCACACTTATCTTCACATTTTTGCACAAGGACATATTTTTTGCAACTTCATTACATGTTTTTATACACTTCATCAACCTTGGAATGTACATCAAGCTTGGCATTACATTCATCAACCATTGGAACAATCTCCAAGGTCGGCATTACAAACATACATAGAAATAGGTCTAGACCTAAACAAAATTAGCTAAGAGAAATATGTATGTGGATCATGTTATGCCTTAGCTGGGACTCAAATGCAATCTTCCATTCCATGACATGCTTCCACAATCTTTGATGTATCTCTGCAAGTAGTGAAATCAACCAAGTCAGCCAAGATTGGTGTTAACATTAAGTCTTCTAATAAAAGTCTTCATCCACGATCCAAATTTGTCTTTGTGGACCAATCAAAAGGTAGGAACATGATTAGGAGACATCCATAAACACATTGAATCACTAGGAACAACCGCACAATCTCTAACCACTCTGTCAAGAAGATTCTTCAAACTGGAGCACATAAACAACACTGTCAGCTACTGTCATAAAGAAAGATCACTTGTGGACCACCAAATCATGAACCATTGGAGTTGAAGGCACTTATCATCATTACAAACTTGATTCTAGAACCACAAACTGAAATACTTAACTACGGAGGAATGCGGAGCATAATACATTCTCCCTGTCACCACCAAATACATAGAAAAAGTAGTTTTCACTCTGGTGAACATAACTCACTCAAATATTCATACTGAAGGCTCAAAATTTGAGAATAGAATCTTCAAACATGTATCTAAATAACTTCCAATCCGCAGACAAGGATATTCATTCTACAAGAAATGTGGAGCAAACTACTGGACTATTCTATTGTAAACAAGAGCACAGTTGACACCAATGACAACATTGATATGTTGACATCAATGACAACACCTGTTAGGCAAATACTTGCAACAATTTACCCTCTTTTTGTACTCATATCCATAGGGGCCATGTCTTGTCTAGCACACTAGTGTCCTATTAGAATACTAGCATCCTATATGGGCATGGTGATGCCATATATGGGTGTGATTCCATCTTCTACAAGCATGACATTTTCCTATATGTTTTTCTAACAAAATTTTTGCAGCTAATAGAATCTTCTACACCTACTCCTACACTTACAATGTTTAAAATGGAAAAACCTAGTGCCTAAGGCACATTTAGGAATATTCTATAGCTTGCTACCTAGGGATAATTCAACAATGAAGTGTGGAAATAGGTTGTAAGTGTGTGAAGCTAACCCTAGGTTTAGGTGTAGGGTAAGTGCAACAAGTTGAGTCCAATTTTAGTGGAATAATCATAGGGGGCATGAGGGAATTAGAGGCAAGAATAGGTGTGCATTTCATAAAAATGGGTACCCACTTAGGAATGAAAACTAAGACCTAAATGTCTACCCATAAAGAATGGGTACCCATTAAGGTTCAAGCTTCCATTCCTAAATAGGTAACCATTAGTAATGTATACCCATTTAGGAATAGGTACCCATTCTAAAAAGCTATTAATTTTTTTTAGCCCCACAAGATCATTTATTTTTGTTTCAATGGTGACAATAACTTGGAAAAAGCAATGCACAATGAGTACCCACATCAAGCATCCTCAATAGAATCCCAATTCCAAATCCTCCCTCCACAATAATCAATTGATAGGGTTTTGAGGTAGGCACCTCTCTAGTATAAGCATTTTTTTGTTTTTTTAAAGTTTTTTTCCTATTTTTTAATGTAAATGCATTTCTAAAACCTAAAACCCTATACCAAACTCTAAACCTTAGAATGTAAATCCTAAGCCCTACTCTAAGCCCATGGCCCTAAATGATAATCCTCATATTATGTTTTAGGGTTTGTAATAATTTGAGGTTAAAAATAAGGGTTTAGAAACAATGATATACACCAAAAATCAATATGTATAAAATTTAATATGATACAATAGAAACCCTAGAAATATCAATTGATATATCGATCAATATATCAATTGATATGTACACCAACAATCAATACATATATAAAATTTACTATGACATAACAGAAACCCTAGAAATATCAATAATGTGCAATCTTCATCATTTCTAGCTAAAGCATTTAATTGATCCAATCTTTAGAACACCAATACCATATAAATCATTATATATATAAAATTCATTTTTGTGTTAATTTTGAGAAGCACTACTCAACCAAGCACCTAACATGGTGGAATTCTATTTATACTAGCTAGAATGAAGGATGGGATAGGAAATCCTTATATTAACTATTGTGCACTTATTAATATCATTGTCAAGAAAAGTTACTTGATCTTTTTGATTGATGATCTTTAAGACCAACTTTTGAGGGGCAAATTTTTCCATAAAAATTAATATGAAATTAGATTATCACCATGTTCCTATCGTGCCAACTAATGTCTATAAGAATGGCCTCATGTCAAGTAGAAGGTTTTATTTGAGTGTGTGGTTATATGCTTTGGTCTAACCATTACACCTACTAATTTCATGTGGATGTTGAATTATGGACTCAATAATCTCATATATTCTTAAAACTAGTCAACATAGATGACACATTATCTTTAGATATACTAGGGAAGAGCACCTATATCATGTTGGATTTAAGTTCTTTCAACCTTATGCTAACATAAGTTCTTATAGAGTATTGATCTTTTAGAATGAAGAGAATTTAACACCTCATATACATCTTTGTTAAAGATCATGTATGAGTCAACCCAGAGAAGATTTGAGTATGAACATAAACACACCCACTAAAAAAAATTTCATAGAATTTGGCAGCTCTTCAAGACACTTGGGAAATCATAAACAAAGTTTATGTTCACATTCTCTCACATTTATTATCCTATAACTAATGCAACAAAACAAGGTTCCAAAGTAAATCTCATGTGGATAGGGATGCAAAAGGTCAATAATTCACATAATTGAAGCTAATATTATGTCTACCAATAATTATTATTTTGTCCAATTTTTAATAGTCTTTTGATATTAAGACAAATTATTCAAATAGTGTGGTAGGATCAATTCTCACTAAATGTGGCTATCATGTTGCCTACCGCAATGATACATTTTCTAACATATTGTATATAGGTACGAAATGTATACAAATATATCTATAGTATTGTCTTGGTTTGTAGGAAATGAAAGCATCATATACTACAAAATAAGACCATCATCTATTCAATTCAAAAGCCCCTATAATTCATACAATATTAGGGAAAAGTGTATAATAACAAACATCAAAATTGGTCTAGATATCCCCACAAATTCCACCATAACATTTAACACAATTAAGGCCCATCTACAAATGAGGTTTTTGACTTCCTAAAACAACATCCAGTTGTAGTTGTGACAACTTTAATAATTTGAGTAGAAGACATCAATGTAGCCCTTCTAAAATTTATTAGAGAATGGGAACTTTAGACAATAGATTCTTGACTATTGCATTGAAAAAATTCCTATTCCACATTGGAACAATTTTATTCCTACTAAGGAACATGTTACAAAATGATCTAGGAAGCTCATGATATTAGTATAATAGGAGTGTTACAAATTTGATATATAATTCTTTGAATTATAAATCAAATGTATATTTATGTTTCAATGATACTTGTTACAATTCAAATGTAATGTATTATTTTAAATTTAAAATATCTTTTCAAAAACTTTATTTCAAATGAAAAAATTGTATTAATTTAAATTGCAAAATGAAATTATTTATTTATTTATATGTTCACTCAATGTATAAATATTATGCATTTAGCATTTCAATGTACTTAATTAAATTTAAATTTCTTTTTTTGTAATTGTAGCTAGTTCCTTCACTCATATATGGATCAAAGATTGAATGAATATAAGTTTTTACTAGATGATGTTTTACAGAACCAATCCCCATCATAAAACTCCCCACCCCAAAGCCCCCCACAAAACCCCCACCCCCTCCACCTAATGAGGATCAACTGAGGGCCACCATAAATGAAAATATAACTACATTACAAGGAAAAATAGATTTTTTTCCATAATGAGCCAAGCATTCACACTAACCTTGCACAGCTTGCCTCTTCAATGCAAACCATTATTGATTCTATCAGATCTAAGATGCAAATCTAGATACATATTCTATTTGTGGAGGGAGGAGAGGAGGTAATTTTATTTAGATGGGTAGTCATATAGACAGATCCTTGATTTGCATATATTTCTAAACATACACTAGCCCCATATTTTATTAACCATTCCACAAACCTACCCATCCCTCCAACAACAAAAAATAATTTCAACTAAATGGTGTAGACATCCTCAAATGGCAGCCAATTTTTGGGAGTGGTGGTGGATGGTCTTTGACCATAAACCACATGGAAATTGTGAGATGCCATAATATTTTTTGAAAAAAATATGGGCAAAGTTTCAATTGAGTTTAAAACCCAATTATTTTGACATCAAATAATTCTAGGGTGTTTGGTGGTAGAAAACACAACATAGACTGGGGGCACGTGTTGATTCAAATTGACAATGACTTGTTCCACCCATTATTGCTCCTTCTACACCAACTATTCTTGTGCCCATTCACTAGCACGTGATGGTGTCAACATTGGGAGCATTAAGCACTCTCTCTCAAGACTTAACAAATTAAGCTACCCACATGGAAACTAAATTCAATAATAGAGAGCATGGAGAAGATGGTGTTCGTCCTACTACCCCAAGGACATCAACACCATTACAGTCTACACCCCATTTTTGTTGAAATGAGTCTATAGCAGAGATGAGTCATTCTTAGCTACTTTTTTTCTCCTCCTACACAAGTATACAACATTTTATGTACACAAATGTATCTCTTTTTAAATCTTAATTATAAATTTATTCTGTAGATTAGGGAAAATCATGATACATGCATGAATCATCAATAGCAACCACAAAATTATCTAAATTCAAGCCACAAAGCCTTAATCCAACAATGAAGCACAAGATGAAAATAGAAATCAAATGATAAGATCAATAATATCTAAATTCCTATGCCAAGGTTAATTCTCCTCCATTACTCTTCTTCATTTTGCTTTGATTGCTCTCAAATTTGCAACATGCAAGAGATATGATAAGTTCAATGTGAATGATAGCAAAATCTTGAAGATTATGATTGTGATTAGCCTTGAAATGAAGGTGAAGGCCTGCTTTTATAGATGGCTTGGATTTTAATGAAGGGTGAGGATTGAAAGCTGAATTGTGTGATGTGGATGGCTAAGATTAAAAGGTGATTTAAGATAAGGCCCTTTTTATTTAATAAAAGGTAGCACTATGACAAGTGTATGGATAAGAATAGAGGTGACATAATTTAAATAATAAAATTATTTAAATTAGTTGGTAGTGTGACAAATCATTAAATGAAAGTTGTAGTATGGTTGTAGTGGGACACATAATTCAAATAAAAAATTATTTAAATTATGAGAGAGGGACATGTGTTGCAATGAGAATAAAGGTGAGGTCTAATTTAAATATTTTATTTATTTAAATTAGTTGGTTGATGGAGGAAATAGATAATGACTAATTAAATAATTAAAAATTATTTAATTATAGAAGAAAGAAAGAAAATATACATGAATAATTAAATAAATAAAAATTTATTTAATTAGAGATTAGAAAATAGAAAAGGTGAATTAATTAAATAATTAAATATTATTTAATTAATAGAAGAATGCAACATTAGGGAATAATTAGTGTGAAAATGTTGTTTGCAGGCTTAGGACATTTTTAAGTGTCTACATTTTGCCCCTCTTTGATACAATATTAATCTGGACATTGTGTCAAAGAATAAATAGAAAAATTTTGCTCTAAACTTCCCCAACATGCCCTAGACCAAGCAGATAGCATGATGCCCCCTTGGGAAATTTGACAAATTTTCAAAAAAATTCCAAAAAAATTGGGGAATTTCCTGATAAGTCAATTTGATAGGCGTAAACACATTGGCAATGAAAAACTAGGCTTATAGGATATTTGCGTGTGAAAACTGAAGCTGATGCGGCCAAATATGGAGATAGGGGGCCCTTTTAAGTCAAAAAGTTTTATAAATAAGCCCTAGGGGAGTAAAAATAGGTCATTTGTGCACTTTGTCTTTAGAAGTTTAGAGCTCTGAGCTAAGAGTCTGTCACATAGGAGTTGCAATGATGGCACCTATTCTTGTTTATCATCACAGAGGATACTGAGTCATGACCCATGGACGGCCAGCAAGCTCAAGCATGACAGTATGTAGTCAAACCTTGCTTGGTGATTTCATCAACTTTTTCTAGATTTAGGGCTCAGAGAAGGGAAAATAGATGCGGTGCAAGTTTTTGCACTGCAACTGTCATCGCGTTCACCGCAATTGTGAGGTTTTGCACCGCAATTGCAATCATATGATGCAATTGTGTTTCAGAGTCACATGTGTGGGATCGGGCGATTCAATCATCTTAGCCTATGCACAACTGTCAAATGTGATGCATTTGAGGGTTCGCACGACACAATTGACATTCTACGACGTAACTGAGCAACAGTGTGATGCCATCGAAATGGTACGATGCAACTGTTGAATGTTGTGATGTTGTAAAGGGTGGAATTTGGATAGTTGAGTTTTGATAGTTTGGTGTATGTATCCTCCTTTCACCCTTTCATTCAAGGACCTAGGGTCAAGTTACAATGTACTATCCTACCCTAGGTCACTATGAGATGTAGGGAAACTTAGATTTTTATGATTTGATTACCAATTATCTTCTCTTATGCTCAATTATACCTTAAAACCGTAATTATGCAAATACAACAACAAACAGACGAATATCATAAAATGCTGCTACAAAAAGATATACAATAACAAATAACTGTGCACCTATTTTTAGGGTTCCGAAGTAGAATAGTCAGGGACTAAAGAGTGGGCACCCAAGTCCAACGTCCTACTTTTTATCGGGGTCTGCAAACAAGATCTGCAACTTGTTCTTGTTGTACCAAAGGTTTTCCTGTCACGAAGCTTTGAGGACTAATGAGCGGGTGCCCTAGTCTAGGGAGCTATTTTATTCTCTGATCTTCAATTCTAACACTTTGTTGTACCCTCCTACAACTTCACTTTATCTGTAGCTTCAACTTGCAACCTGTAATCATGAAAACTTTGGGAGGGGGTTGTGGTGTTTAGAGGCTTGCCTCAGTCAAGCCCTGGAGAGACATTCAAGTCTTCTGCACACCGTTGTCAGATAGAGAGTGCCTACCCTTGTGAGGTAGAGGCAAAAACTAAATGATAAATGCTTACAAACACAAATTATATCACTTTGTAGTGAAGATCTCATGGGAGGAAGAAGCTCTTCATGCCTTGAGGAGATGGATGTTCAAATCTACAAATACAAACACATAGACAACACAAATCTGCTCTTGCAACACAATGAAAGTCTTGAATCACCTTTATAATGCTTGAGAATCAAAATGTCCATCTAGTTTACAAATGAATGCATAAACATGTTTTTATATGCAACTACAAACACTTCCACCAAGAATTTTGTAATTCAAACTTACCGTGTCGGCATAGGACCCAAATAATGGTCACAAGCCAACACCCAAAATTTGGGACTGACCCAAAATAGGGCAGGACTAGGGCACAAGAGCTCAAGTCCTCCCCCCCTATTTTGGGTAGGGTTAGGTTCAAGGGGTCCCCCTAGGTCCCATTTGACATGATACCCAGGGTTCATTCCATCAGGATGTTGAAATATGATGCAAGATGTCCTAAATGCACACTAAAGACCTGGGAGCTAAACCTTATGAGGGAAAAGCTCCCAAGGGGATATTTTTTGACGTTACATTTATCCCCCACTTTAATGTATGTATAAATGCGAGGCCAATACATGCATTAAAGTACGGTCAACAAACACAGCAAACGCACCAAGTATGGAGAAGACACGATAGACACATTGAAGGCAACAACAAGCATGCAAAACACGGTGAATACACTAAATGCATAGAAGATAGGAATGATTTCTTTTCTTTTCTTTTTCTCATATATATGAAATACAGATGCAAGTACAGGAAAGTAAACACACCTCCCATAATACAGGATGCACTCATCGCACAGGTCTTTAAACTGTATATAGGGCAACACACATGCAAGACACACCAAACCTCCCATAATGTAGGATGCACTCATTGCACAGGTCTTTAGACTGAATATGGGGCAACAGACATGCCAAACAAAGCAAGAATGCCAAACATACACTTTGAAGACACAGAGAAAACACGACAGACAAGCGATGGAGTGTTCCTATTTCTAGGTTCAACACCATCTCAGGAACATTACAAGCACACACCGATGATTAGGCTTCACCACAAAAATTGCTGAAGACATGCTTAAGGATTGAGTTAGTCACAGAACTGCTCCCCGCCTCTCGATGAGGACTTTTTGAAAATGACAGGATGGTGCAATCTGCTCCCAGAAATACACCAGCCCTGCCTCCGTAGAGGGCTTAAGATAAAAAGGATATACACGATATCCCACCTCTATAAAGGGCTTAAATGATTGATTAATTTATTGCAAACAAACTCAGAGTGTAGGAAGTACTCATTGCACTTGTCTTTAAACTATACCTGAGGACAAGCACATTGCTAACATCTACAACAAACAACTTACCTTATATATGTCCCCACCTTAAGGTGGTTGATATCAGGTATCGATATCAAGCACTTTAAGGTAGGAAGAAAACACACAAGGGAACATGGACTTTCAAAAAGCCCATGCCCCCCGGAGGTGACATGTACTTTACGATCACCAAATATTCCCAAAAACACATCCATGCAAGGAATATGTTAGTGTCTACAAAATCATGATAAGCAACAACATCAATGCATATGATTAACCACACAAAGAGCCAAGGTTATACTATGAATTCAGAGTTCGAGGATAAACGTGGGGCTATATCATGAAGATCTCCTAATCGAGTACCACCAAGGCTAGATTCAAAGACAAACAAAGTACACAGAGCATCAATATTGTTAAGGTTTGTAAATGAGATAAAGATCATCAAAATCACTACGCAGAAAGCACGAGTGCTTGTACTAGCCAAGCGTCAGATAAGATATACAACACCATCATCATATTAGGAACTAAGTCCAATTATTGATTTCTCGCTAAGGGGATGCTAGGTCCGCATTAGTGTAAATGTTTTTCGTCATCCGCTCGCTAGATAGAAACACTAGAGGAAGGGAAACAATAAATAAGAGAGGAGAAACAAGTGTCTTAGGGATAGTCATGTAGGAGGGTGCCCCTAAGTCACCAACCACAATGCTATGTCCATAAGACACAACACACAATAGTGAAATTAGAGAGAGGCAATATAGAAGAATGATGATACAAATAGAAGAAGACCACAACAGAGGCGATCTCTTGGTATCTCGGACCTTACAAGAGACTCAAGGGTCCTTCCATGAGGCCTAAACAACACATAACACATCATAGGGGAAGAACATCATGAGAGAGATAAAGGGTTAGAGATACTTACCTGTATGATCATTGTATCAGATTTTTGAATTTGCAACCCTCTTGGAGAGGTACTCGATCATGTTTAGTGCAAAGTTTGAGTGGTTCTTATGAAAGTCTTATTTATTATCATATGATGCTTGTTCCTTAAATCCTTGTTTAAATGAGATATTTTGTTGCTTATGAGGGGGAGAACCACTATTATTTCCAACTGCTGAAAATCATCTTACTCTCTTCTGATTTTTAGCGAGTTTTCGTTGTTGATGTCATCTAACACAGTAGCAGGAATCATCATGTATCGTCTCACTCATTTGTATCAGTTATTCTATTTATTTTTCCAATGCATTTTGGTTATCTCCTGATCCATATAAGGATAATAGAGGAGGAACCTTAGCATAAATTCCATTTCTTTGTGAACGAGGTGGGTTATCCAACTTTTCCTTATCCACCTTAATCATACCCACAATATTATCATAGTCTAAATAATCATCATCCTCTACTTCTATTAGTCCTTGTTCCAATATATTGGTATCAGTATGTTTAGGAAAAGGATTAGTGAAGATTTGTAAATTTTGATTCGGTAGAGCAACTAACTTATTTCTGTTATCATTCACACCCGATACCTATATGATGTTTGAATCAATGAGGTCTTGTATTTCATGTTTGAGACACATACATCGTTCGGTGTCATGTCCTTGTGTCCAATGAAAATGACAAAAGGCATTAGCATCAAAGTAAGGTCCTTGTGCTCTACTAGGATCGATAGGCTTAATTAGGGGAAGCTTCAGAATGTTATTACTCACAGCTTGATTCATGATAGAATGATAAGACTTAGATATTGGAGTAAACTTTCTTGGTTGATATGATGCTTTCTTTGGATTAGTGATAGCAGACACCTTAGAAAAGTTGTTTGTATTCGGTCCATTAATCTTGATGAAACTCCTATTATTATTATTCCTCTTAAAGTTGTTTTGTGATGATCCACCCATGGATTAACTAACTTGAGCCAATGAGTTGTGGTTTTCATACTGACTAGACGAAAGTTGGTAATCACGAAGGGCGGTGCATAAAAGTTGAAAGGAGTTATACTTCATCAAGAGGATCTTATCATGGATGTTAGGTTGTAGATTTGTAATAAACACCTTCTAAACATCCTCGTCTTTCATCTAATACTGAATTTGTGTATATAAAGCTTAATACCAACTAATGAATTCAGTTAGCTTCTCTTTCGGACCTTGCTTGCAATGAACTAAATCAATCAAAGAGACTTGGGGTCTAATGTTTGCTTGAAAATGTTGTAAAAATTGATCAATCAACTGCTAAAAGGAGTGTATTGAATTCGGAGGCAAAGAGCAAAACCATTCTAAAGCAATATCTTTAAGAGATCGTGGGAAAAGTTTTGCCAATAAATCCTCTTCAAAATAGAAATCACTACACATAGATGTGAATGCTACCACATGAGTATTAGGATCACCTTTTTCACCATATTTTTCAAAGCGAGGAGTCTCAAATCTCTTGGGCATAGGAGTTCTCAAAATTGAATAGGAAAGGGGATTACGGGCATTATATGTTGGTATATTAGGTTGCGAAGAATTTGTCAAGTTTGTTACATTTTGTTGTAAAGTAGTCATGCCTTGTAAAAGTTGGTTTAGGATGGCATCATTAGGAGATGCAGTTTTTATACGAGGAATTGGAACCAAAGTGAGGAGGTGATTGAGCTTAAGATATGATAGGCAGAGGCTGTGAATAGGTCAATGGTGGTTGGACATAATGGTAGGTGGTAGGTGGTTTATAATAACTATATGTAATGGGAAGTTGGGAATAAGTGGGATGAAGAGGTGGTTGAGAGATCCCCTTAGAAACCAAATTCTAATAATTAAATCCCACATCTTTGTAATTAATGCCATTAGATACTCCAATACCAGTGGTAGAATTACTACAAGCGTTCACATCAGTTGTTAAGATCATTGATGTAAATGTGGATATTTCGGTAGTCGGTATAGGTACCGATACTTGAGTATGAGACGGTGACAAAGTGTTATTTATCACTTTTACACATTTAGTCATTGGCATGATATTGGTTTGTACAATATGTGCTAAACAACAGATTGCATTAACACCATCTTGTCCCTCTTTTATCAATTCTCTTACATGGTGAATCACAAGTACAGCTTCTTCAACTATCCTCTAAGTTTGCACATAGTCTTGAAATTTAGCAAGGTCTTTTTCAAGTTTATCTATTTGCTCATCAGATACATATCCTGTCATCTCAATAGTATTATCAACATCATGAAAAGTTTGCTCTTCCATTGTACTTGTGATAGGTGTAATATCTTGTAGCATTTATGTCTCTCCTTTTGTAAAGAAGGTGTTTAATGTGCCAACTTCTTCAAGAGCACTAAACCCCATGTGTCTTATGCTTACTCTTAAAGGATTATTTCTCTTAGGACAATGAGTTATTAGACTCATGCAAATCTAAGATGACGACAAGTTAAAACCAAGTGAAAATACATTAAAATATGTGATTTTTCACCAAATCTTAATGTAAAAGAGCATGACAAAGGGTTTTGTGAGAAAAATGATGATTGAAATCAAATTATATCAGTAATAACAGCCACCTAAAGCCAAAATATCTGTAACAACACACTTATAGTGCCACTCAAGGTCAAATCCTAGTGAAAATATAGCAAAAATAGGCCATTTTTCATGATTTTTCAATTCCAAGACCTAGCCAAAGGGGTGTTGTAAATAATTTAAGGAGGTGAAGAAAATAATATCAGTGATATTAGTTAACTACAAGAATAAAATCTGTTACAACATGTTTAGGGTGCAAACTAGGGCAAAAATAAGCAAATTTTCACCAAATTTTCAATACAAGAGGCCAATAACAAGGTTTTGTAAAGAATTTTAGGAGGGGTATCAGATAATACCCTTGATATCAGCCAATTAGTGTAAAAATATTTTTTACAACACACATATAGTGCCAATTTAGAGAGTCAATAAGGCCAAATCTAGTGAAAATCAATGTTTTTCAAGCCCAAGGTTTGAAATCTTGATGTAAAATGCTATATGAATATTTTGCAAGCTGATATATATGAAAATTACATTCTTTTAGATCTTAAAATGATTTACATTCTCTAACATGCAAAATGCAAGTGCAAATCTAATGAAAAATCAATGAAAATGCTAGTTTTTGTTGAAATTTTCTATGCAAAAATGCAAATTTTTGAAATCTAAATTCAAATTTGTTCTAAAATGCAAGAATAAATCCAAATGAAAATTTGAATGAGTCTCTAAAATCAGTATAAAAATCTGAAACAAGATTTTACCTACAAACCCTAGATTTTGGAATTACTAGGTTATATATAAAATTCACAATTTTCAACAAAACCCTAGCAATTTTATGATGAAAATGCAATGCAAAAGAATTTTTGTAATTTTCTACAATTTAATTCATATATAATGCAAAAATCAGAAATTTGATGAAATTCAAATTAATTGATGCAAAATAGAAACCCTAGCATGCAATTTTTTTCCAATTTTTCCAAATTTTCAATTTTTTTGTAAGTTTTCCAATGCAATAAGATGAATGACTATATGAATGAATGAAATCACTATAAATCTGAAGTAAAACATTCAGCAAGGTGAAAATAAGTCCGATAACATGGGTTCACCAAAATGTAAAGGGTGGAATTTGGATAGTTGAGTTTTGATAGTTTGGTGTATGTATCCTCCTTTCACCCTTTCATTCAAGGACCTACGGTCAAGTTGCAATGTACTATCCTACCCTAGGTCACTATGAGATGTAGGGAAACTTGGAATTTTATGATTTGATTACCAATTATCTTCTCTTATGCTCAATTATAATTTAAAACCCTCATTATGGAAATACAACAGCAAACAGACAAATATCAGAAAATGTTGCTACAGAAAGATGTAAAATAACAAATAACTGTGCACCTCTTTTCGGGGTTCCGAAGTAGAATAGTCAGGGACTAAAGAGCGGGTGCCCAAGTCCAGGTCCTACTTTTTGTCAAGATCTGCAAACAAGATCTACAACCTATTCCTGTTGTACCAAAGGTTTTCCCATCACGAAACTTTAAGGACTAATGAGCGGGTGCCCTAGTCTAGGGAGATATTTTCTTCTCTGATATTCAATTCTGACACTTTGTTATACCCTCCTACAACTTCACTTTGTCTGTAGCTTCAACCTGTAACCTGCAATCATGAAAATTTTGGGAGGGGGTTGTGGTGTTTAGAGGCTTACCTCAGTCAAGCCCCAGAGAGACATTCAAGTCTTCTGAACACCATTGTCAGATAGAGAGTGCATGCCCTTGTGAGGCAGAGGTAAAAACTAAATGATAAATGCTTACAAACATAAATTATATCACCTTGTAGTGAAGATCTCATGGGAGGAAGAAGCTCTTCATGCCATGACGAGATGGATACTCAAATCTGCAAATACAAACACGTAGACAACACAAATCTACTCTTGCAACACAATGAAAGCCTTGAATCACCTTTAGAATACTTGAGAATCAAAATTTCCATTTAGTTTACAAATGAATGCCTAAACATGATTTTATATGCAACTACAAACACTCCTGCCAAGAATTTTGTAATTCAAACTTACCGTGTCAGCATAGGACCTAAATAACGGTCATAAGCCGACACCCAAAATTTGGGACTGACCCAAAATAGGGCAGGACTAGGGTGCAAGTGCCCAAGTCCTCCCCCCTATTTTGGGAAGGGTTAGGTTCAAGGGGTCCCCCTAGGTCCCATTTGACATGATACACAGGGTTCATTCCATTGGGATGTTGAAATATGATGCAAGATGTCCTAAATGCACACTAAAGACCTGGGAGCTAAACCTTATGAGGGAAAAGCCCCCAAGGGGACATTTTCTGACGTTACAGACACAATTATCAAAATGCAATACATTTGATGGATACTGCGATGCAATTGTCTAAAGTCAAATTTTGCTTAGGGTTTGGCCAAATTTCTAATAGAACGAGAGTCCAATAGGTTGGTTTAAGTGCTTTGAATGACATGACATGTTTTGTGGGCGCAAGTTAGATTTCCACCTATTTATACGCAAGAGAGCCTACCATCTTGTTTTTGATTATGCAATCATTTGAGCATGGAGGAGAGAGATACACTACATGCCTTAGGTTTATACCATGTGACTTTCATGCCCATAGTGAGGGATAACCGAGGGTTATTGATAGCACTTGTAGAGAGATGGCACTCAGAGATGAGCTTGTTTCATCTATCAACTAGGGAGGCTATGTGACATTGGAGGATGTCTGGCAGATATTGATGCTTCCTATTCATGGGGAGCGCGTGATGTATGATCCAGAGCGGGGATTGGCGGCCATCCAATAATGTTTTGCGACTGACAACCTAGTGCAACTGGGAGTGGAGAACTATGAGATCTGGTGGTATACACTGGCCGATATATATGATAGATTGATTGTGGTGGTTTACACTAAGATTAGCGGTGTTGTTATTCTTGATCGGCGAGGTCACAAATTCCCTATGGGATGGGGTGAGATGTTGGAGGGGATGATGGAGCAGGTGACAGTATATGCTTGGGGTCCCTACTTGCTTGCTATGTTGTATTTTCAGTTGCATGATGTAGCGTACAGGGATGGTTGATATTTTCTTGCCAGTAATATAAGTCATGGGAATGGCTTTGATCCATTTCGTGAAGTATTTAGTGGCAGTGATAATGAACTTATCGCCATTAGTGAAATTAGGATGGTTTTTTCCCACAAGGTCGAGTCCCCATTGAGAGAAAGGTCATGGTGATGTGATTGGTTGAAATTCCTAGGCAGGTGCATGTACAAGATCCCCATGTATCTGACATTGTCGACATTTATTAACAAAATTAAATGCATCATGTTCCATAGTGGGCCAATAGTATCTAATTCACATGATCTCCTTAGCCAATGTAGGACCACTAGAGTGAGCTCTACATATACCATTGTGTACTTCATGCAAATCCATTTGCACTTCATCAGAATTGAGACATCTTAGGAGGGTACTATCTAGGCTTCGACAATAAAGGGTATCACCGATGATGACATATCTAGTAGCTTGATGGATAAAGTTTTTTGTTGGTTAGAGGACAAGTCAAAGGGAATGATTTGGTCATGCAGGTAGTTGTAAATGTCTTTATACCAAGGGGAATCGAGACCAATAATTTCACACACAAGCTTAGATTTAGGGATATCGAAAGTAGGGATCAACAGTTGTTCCCCCAAAAACTCATACTAAGGTGCATTGTTAGGTATATCCAAAAGACATCCTATGGTGGCCATTGCATTAGTTGCTTTGTTCTAAATCTTGGGAATTTGATTGAAGATGATGGTATCAAAATAGAGCTTAAAACTATCAACCATCCTCTTGTACGGCATGATCTTTTCATCCTTTGTATCATAATCATCATTGACCTACTGTATTACCAGTAATGAGTCACCATAGACCTAAAAAATTTTAATTTTCCATTTGATAGCCATGTGAAGTCTTGTGAGCAATGCTTCATATTTAGCTATTTTTTTGGTGCAAGAGAATGCTATTCTAAATTATTTAGGTATTGTGTCTCTTTGAGGTGTGACAAAGAGGATTCTAGCCCCTGAACCATGATTTGTATAGGACCCATCAAAATATAGTTTCCATATGTTTGAAATTTTTTCTGTGAAAAATGACTCATCAAGGAAATCAGAAACCAATGGATGATTTGTTGTTATTGGAGTGTCTGCCAGTTGGTTAGCTATCACTTGTCCTTTTATATCTTTTCGATCAACATATTCTATATCAAACTCAACATATTAGAGCTGCTTTGTTGAGTAGATATTTCAATGGATCAATATTTGCTATAAGCTTTGTTTGATGATTTAACATGTAGTGTCAAAGCTTCTGAGTAGCGAAGACCACTACAAGGCATGCTCATTCAATAGGACTATAGTTAAGCTCATACCCCACAAGTGTTCAGTTGATATAGTATATGACTCTTTCTTTTCCTTCCTCGTCATTTTGTGCCAAGAGGGATCCCAATGTTGATGAGGTGGCTGATTTATACAATACTAGAGGTTTTCCATCAATAGATGACATAAGAACTAGAGGGCTTGTTGATAACGATTGGACCATATGAATGGAACTCCTTTGCGAAGCAAATGTTGAAATGGGTGACATTTATCTGCCAACTATGCTATGAACTTTTAGATTGATTGTAGCTTTCCTTAGAGATTGCATAACTGTTTGAGGTTTGTTGGTGGAGGCATATCCATGATATCTTTCACTTTTGTGGGATCAACTTCAATACCTCTACGAGACACAATGTAGCCCAATAATTTTCTTGATGTAACTCTAAAAACACATTTCTTTGGATTCAGTCTAACCTTGTATTCTTCTAGGCTTGTGAAAAATTTGTCTAATATATCTAGATGACTCTTTCTCATGACAAACTTAGTTAGCAGGTCATCAACATAATCCTATTGCAAGTATGTGCCTAAGTGGTGTTGTCATTGATGTCAACATATTCTTGTTGCCATTAGTGTCAACTGTATCCTATTTTGTTGTCTATGTAGAAGACCGGATTGTTGAGGATATTGAGAAAACTAATAACAATCAATGCATGCAGATCATGTGGACATGTAGAGGATTGTCAAAGGTTGCTCCAGTTAAGATTTGAGAAGTCCGCATAAAGATTTGAAAGAGTTATGGCCCTCTGAGTAGAACCGGTTCCTATAATAATTAGGAAAGATAGAGTGACAGGAAAGGGGTCCGGATTTCTCCGGTAATATAAGATTATATCTACAGATCTGAAGGCATGTTTGGGAAGTCAGTGTGTATCATCAACTCTAGTGGTTTGTAGTTTGGAGGTCTGTAAGCTATCCTTCTAGTCTGACAGTCATGGCAGAATGTGTTCTTGAGGTTCTAAAGGAAGATTCAAATGTTTCTGACAATATGGTTTAGAGTGAATGTTATTGGTGATTCCAATGTGCTTGTTGAGGTCTTTGGATCATGTAGCTACTATGTTGGAGGTTCACATTGAAGTTTGAGCTTGTTGATTGAAGATTTCTTCTTAAGGTTGATGTTCTTCCCAGTCTTGGCCGACTGGATATTCCTAGCCTATTGTGGATGCCTTAAACACATTTCTATGAAGCGTAGAGTGGTTGTAGAAGCATATTCAAATCTTAGTTGTATTTGGCCAACAGTGTGATGATTCAAGTCAAGCTTAGCTGACCTTGTTGATTATTCCAAGGTTGATGAAGTATATAAATACTTGTTGAAGAAGTACCAAAATTATCCTTGTGCAAAATAGATAAAATCTGAAGGAAGGATCAGGAACAGAGCAGAGAAGGAAAGAAGCAAGAGCAGTGCAGAATGTGAAGAAGAGTTTGAGGCAAAGCAAAAGTTCTTGAGCATTCAACGAAACTGAATCAGGCATGAAATAGATGCTAATTCTCAGTTAATTCTTTCTAAATAAATTTTGTAGGCATTGGGCCTCTCCTTTTGAGCAGTGAGCTCTGGATAGTGCATCCGAAGGCATGCACCTTCTATTTTTATAAGTACTTTTAATAGGGTACACATTTTGTGGGTTAACCCCCACCGTGGTTTTTCCCTTAACCGGGTTTCCATGTCAAAATCTTAGTGTCAAATGTGTTGATTATATTTCTACTCTTATGTTGTTGATTCATGCTTAAATGCTTGCATTACTAATCTGATAGTAAGTTAATAAAGAAGGCTAAAGGAAGAAAAAGTTTTAAGGGACAACTAATTCATCCCCCCCTCTTAGTTGTCTAGTTCCAACAATTGGTATTAGAGCCAGATCCTCACATAAAAGCCTAATTGCTTGAGGAGATCTAGGATGTCGACCTACAAGAAGGATAGTCGAAGATTTGATGGAACACATTATTATGTTTGGAAAGATTGCATGGAGTGCCATTTGCAATGCATGGGTGATGCTTATTGGGCAATAACTAGTGTTGAGTATAAACCTCCGAAGAAAGGTCCTTCAACTCCTGATCAAGTCAAAGATGCTAAAAATAATCTTCAAGCTAAAGAAGCCTTGTTGAGTACCCTGACTGATTCAGAAATGACAAATATCTTCAAGGTCTAAAAACTGCTTATCAAATCTAGAAAAAGTTGGAGTATCTGTATGAAGGTGACAAATATGTCAAATGTACAAAACTGCAAAGTCTGAGAGGAAAATTTGAAACTATGAGGATGAGTGAAGATGAAAACATCACAATCTAAATGCAAAAGATAAATGAACTTGTGTGTTGCATCAGGTGTGCTGGTGGACTCTTGGAAGAATCAGAAATTGTATCAAAATTACTTAGATCTTTACCAGATTCTTACAAACATAAGGTTGCAGCTATAGAAGAAATCAGGACTGACTCAGAAGTCACAAGAGATCATCTGGTTGGCAAAATTTCAGCCTTTGAGTTAAGTGAGTTTGGTGATTCTCTTCCCAAGCCAGAATCTGTATTTAAAGCCAGTGTGTATGGAAAACAAAGATATGATCTGGGTGAAAGCTCTTCTGCAAGATCAAATAGACTTGCAAAGACAAGAAACGATCTTGAAGATGTTGAGATAGAAATAGCAGACCTTGAAGCTCTTATTGCCAAAAGAATGCCAAGAGGATCTGGTAAGTATGAAGGAAAATTACCACTCAAATGCTTTGCTTGTAACAAGATTGGTCATTTTGCCTCAAGAAGTTCGAAAAGGTTTTCAAAACCTAACCCTAATAGGTTTAAAGGTCAAAAGAAATGTTACTATGTTCAAGAAAATGGAGAAGAAGGGGCAACAGATGATGAATTTGATCATGGAGGCTCCCTTGAAAATGATTGGGTGTTTATTTCTATCAAGGAAGATTTGGTGTCTACTAAATGTTCTAGCTATGAAAATGTGGAAAGTGCCTTGGTTGCTCAGGTTATTGAAAGGGATGAATGGGTGATTGATAGTGGATGCTCTCATCACATGATTGATGACAAGAGTAAGTTTGTGAACTTTGAAAACTATGAAGGAGGCCTTGTAAAATTTGGAGACAACTCAGTTGGTAGAATCTGTGGCAAAGGATACATCTCTTTTGATGGCAAGAACAACACCAATGATGTTTTGTATGTGGAAGGACTAAAACATAATCTTCTCAGTGTTGGATAGTTGGTTGACAAGGGTTATGATCTTCGGTTCAAAGATGGAAAATGTAGAATATTAGAAAGCTCCAGAACTGAAATTGCATCAGGTACTCAAACTAGAGGTAACATCTTTCACTTAAGTAGTTCTAGTAAAAGTTGTTTGATTTCTCAGACAAATCAAAGTTGGCTATGGCATAGGAGGATGTGTCACTTGAATTTTGACAACATTGTCAAAATAAGTTCCACTCATGCTATAAGAGATCTTCCAAGACTTGTGAAACCTAATAACATATGCAGAGAATGTCAATTGGGGAAGTAGAACAAAATTTCTTTTAAAAGTAAGGAACTAGGTTCAAGTGAAAGATTGGAACTGGTGCATACTGATCTCTATGGTCCTACTAGAGTTAGGAGTGTGCAAGGAGACCTATATTTCATGTTGCTAATTGATGATTACTCCCGGATAATGTGGGTAACCTTTTTGAGAGAAAAATTAGAAGCCCTTGACAAGTTTAAGGTGTTCAAGATGATGGTTGAAAATGATATTCATGGGAAATTAAAGTGTCTGAGATCTGACAGAGGTGGATAATTTACCTCTGATGAGTTTGATGCTTTTTGTGAAAAGCATGGAATAAAAAGATAGTTATCTGCTCCTAGGACTCAACAAAATGGAGTTGTGGAAAGAAAGAACTGGACCATTCAAGAAGCTGCCAGGACCATGATGATGGAAACAAATGTTCCTCAAGTTTAATGGAGAGAGCCTGTGAGTACTACTGTCTACACTCTTAACTGGGCGCGGATCAAAGGAAATTCTAGTAAGACTCCTTATGAACTTTGGTTTGGTCATTCTCCAACTATGAGATACTTCAGAGTCTTTAGTGGTAAATGTTATATCAAAAGAGATGAGGACTTAGGTAAGTTTGAGGCAAGAAGTGATGAAGGAATATTTTTAGGATACTCAACTCAAAGCAAGGCCTACTGGTGCTTCAATAAGAGATTGAAGAAGATTGTTGAAAGTGCGAATGTTAAAGTTGATGCGAGTAAAGAAGGACATTCCAAATACTCTGGATATGACTCAGATGATGAAAGTCAAAATCAAGGAAGGCAAGTTCAAGTTCAGACCTAGATTCAACTTGAACCGGTGACTTTAGAGGTTAACACAGATGATGAGGAACAAATTAAAGAAATAGAAGCTCAAACAATTTCCAAAACCCCCAAGTATGTAAGGTTAAATCATCCTGAAGACCAGATCATAGGAGATAAGAGTAAAGGTGTTTGAACTAGGAGAAAAATATCTAAAGATCAAGAAGAGATTTGTTTGATTTCAAGGATTGAACCTAAATCAGTAAGTGAAGCTGACAATGATGAAAACTGGATTAAAGCAATGGAAGAGGAATTGATGCAAATTGAAAAGAATCACACATGGGATCTAGTTCCTAGACCTGAGGACAAAAATGTAATTGGAACCAAATGGGTCTTCTGGAATAAACTAAATGAAGATGGTGAGGTAGTAAGGAATAAGGCAAGATTGGTATGTAAAGGCTACTCTCAAGTGGAAGGAATTGATTTTGAATAAACTTTTGCTCCGGTGGCAAGGATAGAGGCAGTTAGATTATTTCTTGCATTTGTTGCCTTCAAAGAATTTAAATTATATCAAATGGATGTGAAATCAGCATTTCTGAATGGAGATTTAAAGGAAGAAGTCTACATTGAGCAACCAGAAGGTTTTTAGTTGTCTGATCAAGGAGATATGGTTTACAGATTGAGAAAATCCTTGTATGGATGATCCAGGAGCATCCAGTGGTGTAAGGGCAATCTTGCATCACCCAAAAAGAAGATAATTCAAAATCATTGTAGTTGTTTTCATTTCTTTCCATAATTAGTGTTTTTGGTTCCATAATATCCAGAATAATGATGTAGGACTTTTAGTTTGTTCAAAACTGCTAAAAATAGCAACCTGCCTGTTTTGGAAAGTGTACCTGCTATTTTTGGAAAGTTTTCATTTGGGTACGGATTGAAGCAAAAACTTACAAAAAGTTACATAATGGAAATATAAGACATTTGGCGAAGGAATCAGGAAAAGATCATTTGTGAGATGAAAGATATTAAAGTTTTTGTTTTCTGAAAAACCCCTGAAAATTTTTGAAATGAGATATGAGGCACTAAAACATCCCATAACATCCCAAAAAGTTGAAGGAAATCCATTTATAGATTTCCAATGTGATAGTTCACATCATGAGCTTTCTAGCGCTTAAAATGGTTTGTCAATCGGACACCCGAATCAAAAGTTATGCTTCCCAGAAGTTGACCTACTTTTGGAGGGAGTTGCAAATTTTGAAATTTAGCTGGAGGGCGCCAAAAAGTGCTATTTATGACTATTTTGGGAACCTTGGGCAGTAATAGAGTTAAGGGAGAAAGTGTAGAGTCAAGAATAGGTGGGAAAATAGAAACCCTAGCTAATTTGGGGTTACAAAAGGCTGAAGATTCTAGAGTCTTGAGGTTGGGATAGCTGTGGTGTGTTGCAGCTTGTGGAGGATCAACTCCTCGGATTGTAATTGAGCTTCTGTAATGTAATGAGTTGCCCAGATCAATAAAGAAATATTCTAATTTCTGTATTCTATTTTTGTTGTTGTGTGTTTTATGATTTACCCCCTTCATTAATGGACTCAAGCAAGCTCCAAGAGCTTGGTATGCTAGACTGTATAAGCATTTGCTTAAGCTAGGATTTAGCAAAGGTACTACTGATAGTAATCTCTACTTCAAAATTGATCATGAGGACATTCTAATTGTTGAAGTATTTGTTGATGATATCATTTTTGGTGGAAATGAGTGCATGTGTAAAGAATTTGCTGATCAGATGAAAAGTGAGTTTGAGATGTCAATGTTTGGTGAGATAAATTTCTTCCTAGATCTGCAAATTGTTCAATTAGATAAAGGTATCTTCATATCTCAGTACAAGTATGTAAAAGAATCACTAAAGAAATTTGGAATGGAAGACTCAAAGCCAGTATGTACACCTATGGTAACCAAATGCAAGCTAAGCAAAGATGACGACTCTCCCAAAGCAAATCATAAAAGATATAGATTAATGATTGGAGGAATGCTTTATCTAACTCAGACCTAACCTGATATCATGAATGCAGTTGGACTTGTTGCCAAATTTCAAGCTGATCCAAAAGAATCCCATGTTATGGAAATCAAAAGAATTTTTAGATATCTCAAGGGGACAATGATTATGAACTGTGGTATCCAAAGGACAATAACTTTACTCTTCATGCATATATAGATGCTAATTGGGCAGGAGATGTGGATGACAGAAAAAGTACTAGTGGTGGTGCATTCTTCTTGGGGAGAAGATTGGTCTCTTGGATAAGCAAAAAGCAAGAGGCAATATCTCTGTCTACTGTAGAAGCAGAGTACATAGTAGAAACAAATAATTGCACTCAGGTTTTGTGGATGAAGCAAATATTAAAGGACATTAGAATTGTGTTTGAGGAGCCAGTCACAATTTTCTGTGATAATTCTAGTGCAATAAGCATCTCAAATAATCCGGTATTACATTCAAAGACAAAGCATATATCTATCAAGTTTCATTTCTTGAGAGAGAAAGTAAATGAAAATGAAGTCAAGTTGGAGTTTGTGCCTTCCAAAGATCAGATTGCAGACATCTTCACCAAGCCTCTTCCCAAGGATACTTTTGAGTATCTCAGAGAGAAGTTAGGGGTTATTACCCCTCCTAAGCATAACTAAGATGCATTAAGGTGCATCAGTCTGGTGGGATTCACATCCATATCTTGTGATCCGGATTGATGTTAAAGAGGTACTACTCAAAGGGGGAGTAGTCAATATGCAAATTTTGGGATCAGTTTGAAGAAAAAAAGGGAGAAAAGATAGAAAATATGTGCCCTTTTCCATTGATGTCAAAGGGGGAGAGAAGTCATGTGAAAAACTAGTTGCAGAAGTGAGAAGAGAAAGGGGGAGAAGTTTTTGTCTTGATGGTTAGATTTAGTTTTTCACATCACATGTTGCCATCAATGACAAAGGGGGAGATTGTTGCAAATATGTGCCTAAGTGGTGTTGTCATTGATGTCAACATATTCTTGTTGCCATTAGTGTCAACTGTATCCTATTTTGTTGTCTATGTAGAAGACCAGATTGTTGAGGATATTGAGAAAATTAATAACAATCAATGCATGCAGATCATGTGGACATGTAGAGGATTGTCAGAGGTTTCTCCAGTTAAGATTTGAGAAGTCCGCATGAAGATTTGGAGTTATGGCCATTTGAGTAGAACCGGTTCGTACAATAATTAAGAAAGACAGAGTGATAGGAAAGGGGTCTGGATTGCTTTGGTAATATAAGATTATAATCTGTGGATCTGAAGGCATGTTTGGGAAGTCAGTGTGTATCATCAACTCCAGTGGTTTGTGGTTTGGAGGTCTACAAGCTATCCTTCCAATCTAACAGTCATGGTAGAATGTGTTCTTGAGGATTCGAAGGAAGATTTAAATGTTTCTGACAATATGGTTTAGAGTGAATGTTATTGGTGATTCCAATGCTCTTGCAGAGGTCTCTAGATTATGTAGCTACTATGTTGGAGGTTCGCATTGAAGTTTGAGCTTGTTGATTGAAGATTTCTTCTTGAGGTTAATGTTCTTCCTAGTGCAAGAGCACCTAACACAAGGTGGCCCCTGTGAGGCACTTAGGTTTATGTTTGTTTTGGAAGTCATGTTTGTGTTGTAATAAGGTCTATTTGACCAATGCACTTTGATTTATGTTTGTAAGTCCCAAGTATTTAGGTCGCATTTGCCAAAAATAACATATTACCAAATATAGGCAGTTGGGTAGTTGGAGGCTATTTAATATGGTTGTCTGCCAGCCACTTGGAGTCAGTTCAGTACTTCTCTAGGCAAGTTTATAAACCCAGGGGAATGAACAAGATTAGCATGATGATCATTTTTGTAATCAAATCGATTGAATGTAATTGCGAGAAATCAACTATTATGTGTCGTCAATTTGTTTTTCTGTTCTCTGTAAATACTCTACATAGCTGTAGATTTATTTTCCCTTCTGTATTTCTATTGTTGAGAAATGTTGATGTGAAGCATTCCACTGGTGAGATTTCTATCGAAATCAGTGGAATGGCTTCATTGTATCATATTTCGTTTGTTCCTGTGTTGTTTCATTGTTCGTTGATGCAGAGGATCTGAACAGCGTGAGGTGCACAGTAGCGTGCCCTAGCATCTCGATGTGCTAGGCATAGAGTGTAGTTCTAGCTGTGTGAGAGTTGAAAACCTAACGAGTTTCGCGGTGTTGGTTCGTCGGCACATTGCCAAGGAATGTAAGTGTTCACCGACGAGCAGAGGTCAAAGGTGAAGTTAGGGTATTAGCAGGGACACGAGACTTAGCCGATGGAGTTGAAACAAGGGCTCCTTTGTTAGTTGGTCAGTTGTGAGAGATTAGGGCATTGATTTCTGGTATCTGCTGGTTGCTCCTCATCATATTGGTATTAGAGCTAGTGAAAGCTCTGGGCGGAGGTGTTGTGTATTTAATTTCTGAAGGCAGATGAATTCGATTCCTGTAGTGTGTGGGTAGACGATGATGAGGTCTGTCAAGACCATTCACCAATAGAGATTTGGCTGGAAGAGGGTGTAGAGTGAGGCCACTGTGAGAGAGAGTGGTAGTGCATCTCCAGGATCTATTGTTGGATGAGAGGAATGGGTCTGTGAAGCAACATGTAGGATGAACATCTGATTGAGCATTGTGTTGTAGTTGAATTGAGGATTTGTAAGAGTGTTGGTGCTATTTGTGAATGTTTATGTCAGACAGAGATAGCGAAGGAGAGGCTAGCGATATGCCTCCAAAGGGGATGACCACCGAATTGGTCAAGAAATTTCAAGAGATGGAGGAGATGATCAAAACTGGAGTCAGGAAGCACTCCAAGCAAAACTAAAAGCAATGAAGATAGGCAAAAGGATAGAGGAAGATTAAGATGAAGAACAAGAGAAAGAGGAAGAAGCAGAAGAACAAGAAGGGGCAAAGATACCAGTTGAACAAAAGCAATTTTTGGAAGCCATTAAGGCTATTGGCAAGGACTCTTCAGAGGCTCGAATAGATATCCCCATGTTCAGTGGAAAGATGAATGTTGATGAAGTTATGGAGTGGATTGAGGCTCTAAACAACTACTTCGAATACAAGGAAGTTCCTGACAGTAAGAAAGTTAAGTTTGCAAAAACTAAACTCAAAGGAGCTGCCCTTACATGGTGGAATTACACCCAAGGAGAGAGGGTAAAGAATGGAAAGAATATGATATCTTTGTGGAGTAAAATGCTAGAGAAGATCAAGTCCTAGTTCCTTCCATCTGACTATGAGGTGCAGATTTACAGGCAAATGTAGAACCTTAAGCAAAAAGATATGGATGTGGCTACTTACACCGAGGAGTTTCACAAATACACTCTTCATTGTGGGTATATGGAGGATGAAAAAGCCAAGGTAGCAAGGTATTTAAATGGTCTGAGGATCAATATTCAAGATTGGATAAGTTTATTTACCCCTAAAATAGTGGAAAAATGCTTTCAAGTAGCATTAAGAGCTGAAGAGAAGCTGAAGAGGAAAGGTGAGTAGCAGAGTAGAGGAAGAGGTGACAGAAATTTTAGAGGCAGTTTTGGAGGAAGAAGTCTTAACCAGAGGCCTAGTGGTGAGTTTAGCCAAGAAGAGAAAGTTGGGGACTCAAGTAGTAGAGGAGGCTACCGAGGAAGAAGGCCAAATGAAAGAGGTGGGACAAATGGATCAGATAGAGGATGCAAGTTCTCCAACATGAGATGCTATAATTGTAATCAGATAGGGAATCTGGCTTATAGGTGTCCAGAGAAGGCCTCAACTTCTCAGGGTAATGAGAGAAGAAACACATTAACTCAAGAGGATACAGGGAGTGTGACATCTCCTGAAGAAAATTTGGAATCAGAAACAGGAGAAGCACTGATGATCAAGAGGATGTTGCTTAAAGAACTAGTGAAGACTGAACCATCACAGAGGAGAGCTCTTTTCAGGATCAATTGCAAAAGCAAAGGTAAAATATGCAAGGTAGTCATAGATTCTGGTTCAATAGATAATATGGTGTCTAGGGAAATGGTGGATAAATTAAACATAGAAAGGATTCCTCATCAAACTCCTTACAGGGCATCTTGGGTAAGTGATAGTCAATCACTTTTGATAAGTGAACAAGCATATGTTGATTTTCAGATTGGAGACTATAAGGAGAGAATTTTATGTGACATTTTGCCCATGGAGTGTTGTCACCTACTTTTAGGTAGGCCATGGCAATTTGATAGGCAAGCATTATATGATGGCTATGCTAACACATACACCATCAAGAAGGATGGAAAGACTTTTGTGATGACACCATTGCAGGAGGAAGCTGAAGCAAAGAAGCTAGCCAAGATTATTTTGGTGGGTAAGAAAGAGTTTGTAAACAACAATGAAGAAGAAAAGACAAGGAAAGTTGAGGATACCTCAAGGAGTGGGGTTACCAAAGATCACAGTTTGAAGGTGATTTCAGTTTTGAATGATGGAAATTAGATGGTAATGACTGAAATGGATCAGCAGAAGGTCACAAAGCAGGTTTGCGAGCAGTCACAGATTGATTGGAAAGAAGAAAATGCTATCATAGTAGGGACTATTGTTTGTCCTCTAGGACCAACACGAGTTGGAAGGCAAACATATTCTACCATAGCAACCGTACAAGAAGCATCCAACAAGGTTTTGAATGTAGGTGTTCAGGCAGAGATGACAGTAAGGCAGACTGGTGAACAAAGTATGGGTTTGATTGCAAGCACTCACTCATGGCAAGGTGTGAGAAGAGCCTACAATGCTAGGCATGAGTTTTTGGTCCCATGGATGCAAGTTGCAATCTAGAGATCATGGGGAAGGCATGAAGTAGCAATGGATACGGGTGGTACAAGACAAGGGCTCAACTCATGGGACATGAGTTCTTTTCAAGGTGGTGTGTATGGTGCAAGAGCACCTAACACAAGGTGGCCCCCGTGAGGCACTTAGGTTTATGTTTGTTTAGGAAGTCATGTTTGTGTTGTAATAAGGTCTATTTGACCAATGCACTTTGATTTATGTTTGTAAGTCCCAAGTATTTAGGTCACATTTGCCAAAAATAGCATATTGCCAAATATAGGCAGTTGGGTAGTTGGAGGCTATTTAATACGATTGTCTCCCAGCCGCTTGGAGTCAGTTCAGTACTTCTCTAGGCAAGTTTATAAACCCAAGGGAATGAACAAGATTAGCATGATGATCATTTTTGTAATCAGATCGATTGAATGTAATCACGCATTGTGAAGGAGAAATCAACTATTCTGTGTCGTCAATTTGTTTTTCGATTCTTTGTAAATACTTTGCATAGCTGTAGATTTATTTTCCCTTCTATATTTCTGTTGTTGAGAAATGTTGATGTGAAGCATTCCACTGGTAAGATTTCTGTCGAAATCAGTGGAAAGGCTTCATTGTATCATATTTTGTTTGTTCTTGTGTTGTTTCATTGTTTGTCGATGCAGAGGATCCGGACGGTGCGAGGTGCACAGTAGCGTGCCCTACATCTCGATGTGCTAGGCATAGAGTGTAGTTTTGGCCACGTGAGAGTTGAAAACCCTAACAGGTTTTGTGGTGTTGGTTCATTGGCGCATCACCAAGGAATGCAAGTGTTCACTGATGAGCAGAGGTCAAAGGTGAAGTTGGGGTATCAGCAAGGACATGAGACTTGGCCGATGGAGTTGAAACGAGGGCTCCTTTGTTAGTTGGTCAGTTGTGAGAGATTAGGGCATCGATTTCTAGTATCTGCTGGTTACTCCTCATCACTTCCCAGTCTTGGCCAACTGGATGTTCCTAGCCTGTTGTGGATGCCTTAAACACATTTCTATGAAGCATGGAGTGGTTGTAGAAGTAGATTCAAATCGATGATCCACATCAAGCTTGGCTGACCTTGTTGATCATTCCAAGGTTGATGAAGTATATAAATACTTATTGAAGAAGTATCAAAAGTATCCTTGTGCAAAATAGAGAAAATATGAAGGAAGGATCATGAGTAGAGCAGAGAAGGAAAGGAGCAAGAGTAGTGTAGAATGTGAAGAAGAGTTTGAGGCAAAGTGAAAGTTCTTGAGCATTCATTAAAACTGAATCAGGCATGAAATAGATGCTATTTCTTAGTTAATTCTTTCTAAATAAATTCTATAGGCAGTGAGCCTCTCCTTTTGAGCAGTGAGCTCTGGCCAGTGTGCTCGAAGGCATGTGCCTTCTATTTTTCTAAGTACTTTTAATAGGGTATGCATTTTGTGGGTTAACCCCCACCGTGGTTTTTCCCTTAACCAGGTTTCCATGTCAAAATCTTGGTGTCAAATGTGTTGATTATATTTCTGCTCTTATGTTGTTGATTCATACTTAAATGCTTGCATTACTAATCTGATAGTAAGTTAATAAAGAAGGCTAAAGGTAGAAAATGTTTTAAGGGACAACTGATTCACCCCCCCTCTCAGTTGTCTAGATCTAACAAATCCTCCATGAGTGTATGCATGTAGTCATGGAAAATTGTAGTCATAGCCCTTTGATATGTTGCTCCAGAGTTTTTAAGGCCGAAGGGCATGACATTCCAACAATGGGTACCCCAAGGACAAGTGAAAGCCATCTTGTGTTGATCTTCAAGAGCTATTTTGATTTGGTTGTATCCCAAGAAGTTTTCCATGAGTGAAAGAATTTCGTATCTCACCGTCAGGTCGACTATGATATCAATATTGGGCAGCGGGAAGTCATCCTTAGGACAAGCCTTGTTTAAATCTTTGAAATATTCACAAATTATGATTCCTCCATTTGGTTTAGTTATAGGTACAATATTGGAAACCCACTTGGGGTAGTCTATAGGTCGAATGAAAGCCACATCCAATAGCTTCTTCAACTCTGCCTTGACCAAAAGTGTAATCTGGGGGTGCATCTTCCTCAACTTTTGTTTGACTCGATTTGCATTTGGAAGTAGTGGTAAATGATGTAAAACCAACTTAGGATCAAGCCCAGGCATATCATCATATGACCAAGCAAAATTGATTTTTCTTGCAGAGAAGAAAGTCATAAACTCTGGTTTTTCTTTTTATGTCAAAGATTTTGCAAAGTGAACAATTCTGGGATTGTCGTCATTGCCAATGTTTATTTCTACTGATTTCTCCACTAGCAATGGTGATCTCTCTTGAGTCATAGGGATCACATCCAACCCTCCATCCTTAGGCACCTCAAAGAGGTTTTCACCCTCAGATATGTCCTTTATTTTTACTTTTTCACGATCTAAAGGCACCTTTCAGTTTTCACCTAGAGACCTATTTTTATTATTTTCACTTTTGTGACTAGAGGGTGGAGTGGACCCCCAAAATAAACTTTGTATTGTCAAGATCCATGATGAATCCAACTTTATGATCCCCTCTAGGTATTCCTTCTCAAAGTCCCATAAACTTGGCAATTGCTTCATCTTTTTTGAATAAGTCTAAGCTTAGAGGTGCTTGTTGGTCCCAGTCTATCAATTGAGGGTGAACTAGGGGTAAATCATCAGCAATACTTGTATAGCTTAAGGATAGGGGGGATATCGTGCATAATGAGGTGTCATCAGGGTCCCAAAAGATATCAATCTAGGAAAAGCCATCAGGTTGTTTGGTTTGAGGGGGGTCAGTCTCGGGATTTTCCTTTGATGTCTTGACATATTTAGAAGTGCTAGCATCTTTACCCAATAGTAACTTAGTACAAGGAGCATTCACTTCTAATGGTGCATTGTATAGGTTATGTCCTTCCATTCTTGTGTGGACCAAGTCCACCATAACCTTCATAACCTTGTTGCTTTACAAATTTGAAACCTTTCCCATATTGCTCACCTAGTAATTGCATAGGTTCAACTTCTTCTTCATCCCTATAGATCCATGTAGAAATGTCCTCATTTATGTTTTCCTTGGTCAATTCACCCCACTTGGTAAAAGTGGTGGGGTAGTGGAAATAGTGACTTTCGGTTTAATAGGATGTGGCTTTTCATGAGACTTTGGTGACAAAAGTAGCTTGTCAATGCAATATGAACTCTTCATGTTGTATTCTCCACACCCTGTGTCATGGATCTGGACCTTAGGTTTGGAAGTGGGAATGAATGTAGTGGAATATTTAGATAATGTAGAAGGATCAATGTAATGAGATGAAATGAAAGGTGAAACTCCCCTGTTGACAGACACTTGGTGTTCAGGTGTTCCTCTTAGGTGGCTACAATATTGAAAGGCATCGGGATCACCGTCTATTCTAATTTTGGTCCCATTATAGGGAAATTTAATGCATTGATGGTATGTGGATGGAATGGCTTTCATGGCATGAATCCATGGACGGCCAAGGATGAGGCTATATGGGAGGTCCATATCCAAGACTTGGAATATGATATCTAGAATAGAAGGTCCAACTCTTACTGGAAGTGCGATCAACCCTTGGAAGAGCGCTTTGCATCATCATAGGCCTTTATAACAATTTTCTTTGATGCATCTACACAAGCCTCAGAATATCCTAGTATTGTGACCAATTTTAAAGAACATATGTTCATACCTACTCCAAGATCTACCAAAATGCATCTGACCTTATGCTTATTAATGAAAACCTCAAGGTGTAATGGATCATTATGATTGGGTCTTTGCAAAGGAAGGTCATGCTTAGTGAATGTGACGTGATGGGTGGTAGCTAAGTGTCCTAGCATGGCCTAAAATTGATTGGCATTAAGGTCCGTGAGAACAAATGATTCTAGCAAAGCTTTATCCAAGATGGCCTTGTGCTCAAGAGATAGATGAAGCAACTCAAATATGGATATCTATGCATGGATCTTCTTTAGATGATGTATGAGATTATTGGGATTTCAGCTGAGGATTGGATGGAGCACTTTGCAAGGTCAACTTGGGTCTTCAAGTGGTGATGACACATTCTAGACGGGTTTTGATAGTAATCATGGAGACATTATTGTCACATGCTCGAATATTATTAATGGTATATTCATAGGCAACATGGTTATAATTGGATTGGTTATTTGTTTTTGTCCTTGAACTGGAGGCTTTTCCAGACCCATGGTCTTGTAGAGGATTTTTGAAGATGGTATGATCAGTGCTTGAGGACCCTTGCAGACCATCTAGCACTATGTCACCTTGTTCAATGATGTCTTGGATTGTGTTCTTCAATTTGTAACAATTCAATGTCTTATGTTGTTTTAGTCAATGATATTCACAAAAATCATTATCATTCCATGAAGCAGGTTTGGAAGTTGGGTCATACTGTTTGATTTTTAAAAGCTGGGTGAGGTCTAATTGTATTATTCAAAATTGATTCAATAGGTTCTGATTAGGGGGTATAATTTCATCTTGGAAGATTTATTCTTGGGAGACCTTGTCGTTGATTATTTTGAACCGCATTAGTTGTTTGTTGATGAATAGGTGGTGGAATGTTTGATATAGTTGGTGCTTTGAGAGTGAGAATAGGGATAGCTTTGTTTATTGCTTTTGCATCAACTACCCCATCATTTATGACATTCTTGTTTCTAGACCAAAATTTGCTCTTATCATGGGAAGTGTTTTGGTTATTTTGATTCTTATTGAAAATTTTGATCAGTCCTTTGGCAATAAGTGCTTTCTCAATAGCTACTCCCTTTTCAACAACATTTGCAAATTAGTTCAACATTTAGGTTTTCAACAAGATGGGGACCAATTGCTTTTATGGTATATGACATGGACACTTGCTAGCCATGCTCCTCCATCTTTGGAAGAAAGAGAGGAATGACTCTCCATCATCTTGTTTTGTATGGCATAATGTTGCAACAATCACATAAGTCTCAATGTTATAAGAGAAATGTGCTATAAATTTGTCATCTAATTCAGTCCATGTCTTTATCCTGAGAGGTAGATGTGCAAACCATTCAAGTGATTGTCCCGTGAGACTTTGTGGGAACAATCTCATTAGATATGTATGATCAAATGCAAGTTCTAGGTAAGTGGTATGGAACTCTCACACATGTTCTATTGGACTCCCTTTTCTTTTGTACTTGTTAAAGTCTGGCACATTATAATTTTGAGGAAAAGGAGGCATATATATACTCTGATCAAAAGGATATGGACATAGGTCTTCCATGGAGTAAGTCTTATTTTACCTGGATACTTGCATGTTGGAGAATTGTTGTTCTAATGAGTGCATTTTATGTGCTAAAAACTCCACAGAAGATAGTAATGTGTTTGCGGCATTTACAAGTGCATTGCGATATTGATGTCCCATGTTTGAAGTAGACGTGTTTTGAAATCCCATACTCATAGCAAGAGGGTTGGTGTTTGCATTAATGTAATTATGTGATGAAGACAAGTTTTGGTTTTGGATGTTTGGTATGAATGTGGTATTTAGATTTGTGTTCAACAGATTTTGGTTGGTGTATTGGAAATGAGATGGGATGTTTGTATTGTTTTGGTATTGAAGTGGGTTTGAGTTTATTTGTTACAAATGAGAGTTTGGGTCAATTTGTTGTTGGATGGGATTTCAATTGGTGTTTTGTTGAGCTGAATTAGCGTTTTGATGAGACACATTAACATTTTGATGAGATGGATCAACATTTTGATGTGTCAAGTTGTTGTTTTGATGAGACCCAAAGTTCATGTTTGTATTTGGTATGGTATTAGTCCCTTGGGATTGTGTTCATGGAGTAACTATATGTACCCTTCGTGGTCTTTTTGATGCATGTGAATTCATTGTGTTTTGACCCATGGGTATGGTATTGGTTGATGGGTTAGTAGTTTGAAACGACAATGAGGAAAATGGATTCACAAAGTTTAGTGGTTGAGACATGGGATTTATGTTGTTTGTTCCAAATGGTGGAGGTATATTGATGGTTGTTGTGTTATGTGTAGTTTATCCTAATGGTAGGCTATTGTGCTCCTGTCATGAATTGGTGTGACTAGATGAAGATGTTGTATGACCTTGGTTTTGTGTCACATTATTTGAAGATGAATCTACAATCATGTTGATGTCAACACCAGAAGGGAGTTTGGTTCCATTTTGAAGAAGTTGCATAAGATATGTTTGTGGGTCTGTAGCTATCATTTCATCTAGAATACACAATAGCCTAGGATCTTGGGTAGCCTCATCTATTTCTTGTTGAGTCACTCCTTATTCTACCTCATGTAAGGTGATATTTTCAAAAGGATTTGCTACGTGAGATTGTGACTTGGGTAGTTCGTTTGAGGATGATCTAAAATTCATAATGCTAGTGGGACTATTGTTGGGGTGATTTGACTATTCCACTTCCTTTCATTTCTTTTGTGACCTTGTTTGAACCATATAAGACTTGTAAGTTTTGGGATGGATGCAAGATAAGGATAACAATACAAGATGGCTATGCAACTATCCTATTTTTTTGGCATTTTTGGATATAAGGATGAAAAATTCAACTATGACCAAAGAGTGGGATGCAAAGTGACAATGAAGCTATGACAATGCTTGGAGTTTTTAGATATGCAATTTGAGAATTTGAGAAAGGATACTGAGGCAAACTATGATGTAACAAAGTGACTAATCAGAGTGTCAAGACCTCAAAAGGACAAGTGCTAAGGTAATGATGTTTGATTAAAGTGAACCTAAACTAGGCACATGAGTTTAAGGCTCAAGTTGTTGATGATTGAATAAAGTGAACCCAAACTAGACACATGAGTTTAAGGCTCAACTTGTTGATGATTGTTGATAGGAAATGATAAGGTCTAGACAATCCAAGTATGTGACAATGGTATGATCAAGTATGACAAGATTCCCAATTTCAAGTCTCAAAGGTGACTATGACTAAAAATTATCTAGGATGAAAAAGGTTAACTAAACAATGCAAGCTAAACTAGGCCAATGCAATGGATGAGTTGGATAAACTGAACAAGTCTTAGGTATGAATATATGGTCACTATCCAAATAAGATCAGGAATGTGGATACTGTGGAATTTCCCAAAAAATTTTGATTCTGGCAGTCGCATCGCTAGAGGCTACAGTAGTAGTGTTTTAAGCTACAGATGCGTTGAAGGATGTGACATTTGTGACTCAGGATGCTACAGTTGCGGTGTACTGTTTAATAGATGTGGTTTCATATGTGATAATTGTGTTGCAGGAGTTGACAGTTGCGTTTGGGTGCTACCATAATAATGGGTTACACTTTCTATGACATCTTGATTTTTGTTGAAATCACATATTTTTAGAAAATATAATGATTTAAGCCTTGAAACATTCCATTTAAAGGATTTTAATTGAAGAGGGTTTGATCAAACCCCCTTAGGTTCAAACCCCCTTGGATAGAACCCCGCTAGTTTTAAACCATACCTATAATGGAGTCTACTCTACACCTATCAAAATGTTGATAAAAAACCACTTTTGATTTACCTTTTGGAGGATCAAATGAATTCATTTAAATTTTATGTTTTGTAAGTATATAGTCCTTATTATAAGCTTCCCAAAAAGTATAATTTTAAATATATTTAATTTGATTATTATATTTATTTTTTATTTCTTGTGAATGTAGGCTTTTCACTAAACATCAAGTTTTTTGTTCTACACACATGGAAATTTAGTAAATTAGTGAAAACAAATTCTAAAAAATATCTATGCCCTAGGTATTGATGTCCTTGTTTCAACAAAAAAAAATTGAATTTCAATACATACAGAAAAAGTTATGTTTTATGGAATACGCCTATGTCTAAATTATAATTGGTTTGACTTCAAAACTTAATTAAAAAAAATATTCAACAAAACATTATGAAACCAAATGCATGCCCTATATATCAGTGTTACCAATCTAAATTCAAAAGAATCAGAATTTTATCCTTTGTAGAAAAAAAGTTATGTGCTACAGAATACACATCACTTTAAAAAAATGTTGTTTACCATTAAAAACTAGTTATCAAAGGAGACGAAAAAATTTTACAATTTAACTCCAAATTTTTTTTAAAAAATACATTTAGAATCTACAAACAAAATCTTACAAATCACTAGTTCGCATCATCTTCAAATTCCTAATGGTTTAGTGGCTATAGGTATCAAAAAGTGAAAATTTAGTTCAAAATGTTGATTTCAATTTCAAGTTTGGTCAAAACGTGTAACCCATTATTGTGGGATGACCCATTTCAGGATGCTATAGTTGTGATGTATTGTTCTTGTTGTCCATTAGGATTGCACCCATGATGCAAAGTTGTGATACTTCGCAATCCTTTGAGACATGGGATCAAACTCAGGCTATGGGTGACCTATATCAAGTTTGAACCTCTAGATTGTGGGTTGGTTCCCTTAAAATATTCAATTGGAGCTATGACTTTGATGTGGAAAAGGAGAAAAAAGGATCTTTCTAAAAACAAATAAAACTATAAAAATATGGTGATGCACCTAATAATGATGAAAACTTGGCAATCTAACTCACAATAGATCTCAGAAAATCTATCCGCACATACCACTTTTAGCAAATTGATCACAAAAATGTTTCTAAGGGAGGCTGGAAAATATTTCTGTTTGAAGGAAAAAAGGGGTTTTTCACAACACACAAGAAAGGTTTTCCAATTGCACAGCCTAAGACATATGATTTTCAAAGCTATCTAACACAAACAAGTACTAATGAGATAATGATTTTAAAGGTTCTGATGTTAAACACAATAAAATCTCATCAAATCACTCATACAAGTTGCATTAATGGTGTTAGCACAGTAAAAATTTGAAATTTTTACTATCTCCTTACTCCATCATATTTGAATAAACCCTGAAGAATATCCCAAAAAGACCACAATAAAAGATTTTTGTATCTCACAAGATGTCTATGGATGAGCAGTGCCAAATTTCATCAAAATCAATCCATCGGCAAGAGGTTGTGTTGCTTACACCGATACACAAGGAATCGTTTGAAAACAACCATCGGCGTGAAAATAGGGATCGGAAGAGGAATTATGGAAGTCACCGATGGAGTAAGTGATACCGATGACCTTACATCGGCAAGAAAGGTAAGTGGCCATACCGATTGGTATGACAGATATCTATCGGATGATTTTTTAAAAGATACCCCGACGGTATATATCATACCGATAAAGCACTTCGGCAAGAGTTTCACCGAACATCCTGTGGGGGTAATGAAGAAAATAGTCATCGGTGAGAAATAAACTATCGGGATAGAAAACAAGTAAGCCTCTGATGATTAAGAGTCTTGGCGATAAGAAAGCCATCGGCGAGACTCACAGCGAAACACCTCTATCGGGATAACTTGACATATCGGAACAAAAGAACCAGGTCTTGCCGATTCACAAGTCACGGCGATCAAAAGGTGTCGGTGACACTTTACTAAACTTTGCCCGATGAAGGATATGAAAAGAATCATCGGGGAGATGATTTGGATCGGGATATCTTGAGAAAGCTATCCCGATAGTGAATGTCATTCCGATAAAGATAAAGTTCATACATGAAGATGATTATCGGCGAGACAATAAAGATCGGGAGAACATAATTTTATTATCCCGATAGTCTCAATCTTCCCGATAAGCAAATCATATCGGTGGGACTCGCTGTATCGCAGAGAGATCTAAAACCCTTGGCGATGAAGGAAGTCATGCCGATGGTCTTGCCCACTTAAAATATGACATTACATAGCGTCGGGAAAACAATTGAGGGGTCACGGCGATTGACTGTTCGCGCCATAAAAAACGTTGAGGTCGCCTAGACATTTCAAAAATCACGCCGATAAGAAGAGTTATGGCGATGTGACACTTCACAGCGATGAACATTGAATTGATCAGATAATTAATACAAACGGCTACGAAATTCATACGATCATTATAATTGCAAAAAACCGTCCGAGAGTAGAATACAGAGGAATTCTCAGGGTAAAAGCAAAGGCTTCCAATTCCAGCCATCGAACGATAGGTACACATACACAAACCACTCTATTGCCTGTATTTGAATTTCCTACCAAATTTTTAAAATGGAAACTCTGGGAAAGGGGAAAGGAAGAAAGTCCCAAGGGGAAACCAGTAAGCCAAAAAAGCAAAAAACTGATCAAACCCCTGAAGAGAAAGTGAAGGATAGAAAACTAAATCAGGACCTGATTGATCAATTGCCTGGGTCAACTCCCAAGGCCAGGAGGTCTGCCCAACTCAGAGCAGAAGTAAAAAAACTGGAAGATAAACATAAACGCCTGGGAGATATCTGGACCCCAATTCGGGGGTATGAGCTTTTCAGATTTCACTATAATAGACGGTTTAGAAATGCTCCTGTGTCAAACCCATGGCACATGAATTTAGGCAAACTGGTTGTACCTAATGTATTCTTGAATGTAGAACTCCTTCAACTGCTAGCCAGGCATTACAATTCAGGCCTGAAAGCTATCTGCAACCCTCAAGGAGAACCAATTGTACACCTGTCAAAAAATGCTATTTGTGAGGTGTATGATTTAGATGATTTGTGCACTGTCCCTATTATTTATGAAGATTTGGATAAAGAGTATTGGAGAATGGATACAACCTACAATGGATGGAGGTTACCCATTCATAGGCCCAGGATTGAAGGAGAAGTGATACCCTTGACTGAGAATGATGGCCCTCCCTTTCATGTAGCCATTTTTGAACCATACATTCAATATACTTACTATTCTGTAGGCCAAGTCCTTGGCTCAGAGGTCCCTGAATTCATGACTATTCCTTTGATGGTCATAGCCTCTGATATCCAGTGTCATAATGCCAGACAATTTGATTATGCTTCTTACATTGCTAATAGAATAGACTCTGGTCTATCTGCAATAAAAAACAATGCTCCAGCGTGCTCTTTTGAGCATTACTCAATGCTTATGCATATGGTGTTATACTATGGCCAGGAAGTAGGGTTGTGGCCAAGTGAGTTTCGAGTTGTTGCTGTAGATAAGAAAGGGGAAAAGATACCTGTACAACTGTGGACCAGAATCTGGGATAGCAGGTATGCCAACTCTAGCTATGCTCAATTTGAAGAGCATTGTGTAAAAGTACTATATAGATATTTCAATCACCCCTGTGAATACTCAATTTCAAATGAAATAAAAAGATTCCTCAGACCAAAAGATTTTGGTGGCCCCCCTACTGTCACTCATAATTGGGGAGATTGGTATTGTTTTGAGGATGCTACTATGATCAGAATTTATGGTTTTGAGGATGCTCCATTCATATTGCCTAAAACTGTCCCTGACAGACTTGCATATTTGGAAATAATTAGGCAAATGCATTGTTCAAATGTCATGCATCTAAGTTCACATGATAAACAATCATTCATGCCCAGTACTTTGTGCTTTGGAGATTTTACTGTGGTTTCGAAAGAAGGATACAATCTCATTTTGGACAAATTAATGCATTATAATATGATGACTGCTGAAGTGAGGAAAGGGTTCGACCCTGAAGGTTTCATTGATTCTCCAAGAAGAAAACAAAATCTCAGTGGATACATGCACATCCATTATCCACATGGTGATGTTATTAGAAATTTGGAAGAAGCTGAAGTCGAATTGGTGGTAGAGAAATATAATAGGGAGTTAAATGAAAAGAAAAAGCAGTTAGCAGAGGTTGAAGTGGTATCCTCTGAAGATGAAGAACTGGTAGAACAGGAGCAGCCACAAGAGAAAACAATAGAAATGTCCAAAAGGAAGATGCAACAATATCAGCCTCCAGTTGTGCTACATGATGAGGAGGAGTCTGCTGATGAAGATCCACGGCAAAAGGCTTATGATTCTTTCATTTCAGATGATACATTCATTCAGTCAAAGGAATTTAGGTCATTCCTATATAAATACAAAGGAAAAGAAATTAGAGAGTCAGTAGATGATGTTTCTGCTGACAATGAAAAACAGTTATTAGATATGTTGAAGGAAACAGTGGATAAAGAAATGCAGGACATGACACCAAGCAAACGCAGACAGCTGCTCAAGGATGCAGGGGTTATGATTTTTCCTGGTTTGGATTTAAATTCTGCTTTGGTTTTTGATAGCTTTTTGAATAATGCTAATGACAAGTATAAGCTAACTCCAGAAGGAGTTAATGAAGTATATATGGGAACTAGATACAATAATGATGAAAATTCTTTGATGATATGGGCATTGTATCCTCCTCATAAGAAGACGGCCATCATAGACACTGAAAAAACTTTTGGCCATGTTATGACTTTCAGAGCAGGTGAAACTGACCCTATAATTACTGCAGACATTGGTATCAATGTTGCAAAGTTAAATAAAGCACAAGCTCAGATGTTGATCAAGGAAAGAGATACTTATAAACTGAATTGTGAGAGATTAACAAAAGAGAATGATTACTTGAAGGATGCTATTAAGAGCACCTTTGGCCAAACTACAAAAAGAATAACTCAAGGTGAGAGCTCACAAGGTAGTCAAGTAATATCCCCTGATCAGGCCAAACAAATTCAAATAGATGCATTTGTTACAATACTGCAGAGCAGGTATGCAAACATGGTACGGTGGTTAAACCAGTTTTGGGATAACTACTCAGAAAATCATAAAGCAGTCGAAGAACATGAAAGGCTTGATAAGAGGATACAAGAAAAGGTGATTGAGTTACAAAACAGAAGTGCCACTGATGGTACAGATATCTCTGATGCAAGAGCATTGCTCAAATAGCACCAGAATTATTATGACAAACTCAAAGCTGATGCTAAGGAAGGGACTGATGCCTCAGACGCAGGAGTGCCAAGGATATTTAAAGATAATGGAGAGGTAAAGAGCAAAGAAGAGTGGACTGTTGATTGTCAAGTTATATTGCACAAAGCCACAGGAGCTCTGAGAGATAAAGCCTCTGCGTCTAAAGAAGTTTGCAAACAATTGGAGGAAATGGTCACCCTTGATATAATCACCAGGAGCGCAGTTGATCTTACTGATTCTCACCGTGAGCAGGAGTATTTAGATCATCTGGCAAAAGTCTATTTATGGCTAAATAGAGCCTAATTAAGCTTATGTAATTATTGTTTATGTTGGTTAAATTCCCAAGAGACTTATTGAAGAGTTGTATCTCTTCATGAAAATATCTATATAAGTTTAAACAATCGATGCTGAAAAATCATCAGCGGTAGAAGATTTCATATATACATAATATACAATGTCTCAAATTGACTATGTTGCATATTTTGTTTGAAGAAGAAATTTGAAGTTCTCTGATTCAGTATTTCTATTTTGGTATCAGTTGCTTGTTGAAAATATTCAATTGTGTGGCTGTCTCCATTTCTGCATTTCCTGGTTATTCAGATTAAGATATCAAGTATATAGTTAATCTGTCATTACACACTTGCTGTATCTGTGTGATTAATTTGGTTGGTGTCCATCTGAGGAATTAAACCCTTCTAATTTAGTCGCAGTAGCCTGGAAGTAGTAAGTTAGGATTACTAAGTAGAGCCATACAATTAGGATTACTATTCTGTCTCCAATAAAATATTATCTGTTAATCTTTCCTCATTCATTTCATTTGGTTCCTTCAAGTAAGGATTAAAATACCTTCTGGTGAATTATAAGATAATTGATTATATTGGTTACTAAGAAGAGTTTGTCAATCACTTCCTTGCACGTTTATACAAGCTATAAACCAAAACTGTGCCAAGCAATTAGAATTATTACCACTAAGAAACTACTGGTCTAGGTCCTTCAAATTGACTCTGTTACCCAACAAGGCACTAGTCTCGTTCAACTCATTATTTAAAACCTTGATATTGCTTATACAATTTCTGCCAATCATTTATTAAACATTATACATAGAATTAAGTAGTCAGCTTCTTTTTCATCTATCTTACATCCTATGCCATTATAGATAGATATAGTTAGTCCACTCATCCACTGCTTTAATATTTCAAGGTTCACCCACCTAGGTGTAGCAGGACCTAAAGTGTAGGAAATCATCAAACCTTGAAGGTTGATTTCGTCAAGTTAGTTCAAAAACGTTGCAAATCCAAACATAGAGCCTGGCATCCTCTTAGGATTTAGCAACTTGCATTTTTGAGATCTAACAAATTGGTGACTCTACTGGGGACTTAGTAAAAAGACCTTAGAAATTAATCCTTTCTTGCATAGAGTCATTTCAAAATTTTAATTTGGTAACTCTGCTGGTGACAAGAACCCTACAGATAAAAATATAAACTTTTCCTATTCAATAGGTGGCGACTCTAGTTACAATTACAACAAAAATTTCAAATGGATGGTAGGAGATCCAAGATGGAAGGTAAAAATTTGCAGTCATCTCCACCCCTTAGAAACATTTCCAAAAGAAATGTGAATTTAAAGCATTCCCATCAAGATAATAATCTGGACATCCAAGAGAATGATTCAAAACAAAACATTGCAATTCACAACAAATTCACACCTCTGCATGATTCAAACGAGAACCTCAGTGGAGCAACTGATGATATTTTGGCAAGGTACAGACCCACTCCTCAAGAACAGTGAGATCATGATGCAAAGGTCATGAGGGATATTGATAGGAACCAAGCTGAGCATGATTTCAAGATCTCATTTGACCAGGGAGAAGAGATAGAATATGAATTTTCAAATCAGGGAATGAATGACAATCCAGAACATCAGGAAACAAATAATCAAGACATGAGTGATGAGCAACAGGAAATACTCATGCTCAGGAAAGAACTTGAAAGATACAAGATACAAGAGGAGAAGGAGTTGTTGCAGCAAGAAATTCAACAGAGAAAAAATAAAGCCAAAATAGCTCCCCCAAAATATGTACCTCCGCATAGAGGGAATATTTCAGGAAATACACAGCACAATACAGGTGGTTTTCAAAATTCACATGCTTCTGGAAGTCATCAGAACATTATTCCCCAAAACCCTAGACCACCTCCCATACGTAATACATCTCAACATATGGCAAATAATTACCCACCCCCTGGTCAACAATATTATAGGCCACAAAATCAACACATAAATCCCCATATGAACCAACATCAACAATATGCATATCATCAGCCACCAGGTGGATATAATTATTATCCCAATCCACCACCTCTCAATTTCCCTCCCCAAAACCTTGCTAATATATGCAGTCAATTTGATTTAACTGGATATCAGTTATATCCATATCCTATGGATAGTACTTGGAGAAACATGGTTCCCAAGTTTACTGGAAACAATGCAATATCTGCAGAAGATCATATCAGAAGTTTTAATGCTTTTGTACAGGATATAGGTATGGATTGGGAAGACATTAGAATGAGGTTATTTATGATGTCCCTCACTCAAGATGCCAGAGATTGGTTTAATAGCTTGCCCGATGCATCAATCAATTCAATTACTGATTTCCATAACCAGTTTAAGGATCAGTATGGTAACCAATATGCTCCTGAGTTTGCACTGCATGAACTAATAAGTATACAGAAGTATCAAAATGAATCAGTGTTTGATTTCAACCTGAAGTTTTCCAAGTTACATAATAAGGTACCACATGGAGCCAAGTTATCTGACCAGGCAGCACTGAGTATCTATATGAAAGCATTTGACCCCAAAACAGGATATGAACTCAGAAACCGGTGTCCTGCAACATTGGCTGAAGCACAGAAAGTAGCCATAACTATTGAAAATAATAGGAAGGCTGCAGGAATGGTCAGTAAAAGGGAACATCATAGAAATCTTCAGAATCCAAATGCTCAACAGATTAAACCAGAGGGTCAGCATAGGCATGATAGACCTAGGTTACATGATATGCCTTACAATACAAATTGGAAGGATGGAAGACCTATTGACAACAACAAAAATGCAGTTTGGGATAGTGTTGAATTATTTAATGCTTTTTCAATCAGTTGGGTTGATAGGTCTAAAAATATCATGGCAGACTTTTTAGCAAACATTGCATTAAAGAGAGATGATGTAACATTAGGAGGGATCACAGAAGTAGAATTTAAAACTAGACCTACCATCCCTGATAATATACAGAACTGGCAAGTGTTTGATAGCGATGCTGATATAATCAATTTCTTACATTGTGCTGATTATTATGAAAATCAAGAAATTGATTTCAGTGCATTTGTGGAGGAACACGATGGGAAAGAAACCCTTTTTGGCCAAGAAGTGGTTCAACTGAAGACAAATAAGATACCCAAAGGGCTTATTGCATTAGAAAAAGCATTTGATGGGCATGATAGATACAAAAAGAAAGAAACACCAGTGATACCTGAGAACCTTGAGGAAGTGAATTTGGGGACTCAGACAACCCCAAAAAATGTATATATTGGAAGGAATCTTGACCAGAAAATCAAAAATAGAATCATCAATCTACTTAGGAAGTACAGGCATGTGTTTGCTTGGTCATATGATGACTTAAAGGCATATAGAGAGGATTTATTTCAACATGAGATACCACTCAAGCCAGATGCAAAACCATTCAGACAGAAACAAAGGCCAATTAATCCTACATTGGCTCCGAAAATGCTGGAGGAACTTACAAAGTTAAGGGATGGAGCTATAATCAAACCTATTAGACATTCTTCCTGGGTCTCAAACTTAGTACCTGTTAGGAAAAAGAATGGTGACATTAGACTATGTGTGGATTTCAGAAACCTGAATAAATCTTCCCTCAAAGATAATTATCCTCTTCCCAATATGGAGGCGATATTGCAGAAAGTTACTGGATGTGAATTGCTATCCATGATGGATGGTTTCTCTGACTACAATCAGGTAAAGGTTAAGGAGTCTGAACAATTTAAGACGGCATTCACCACTCCGTGGGGAACATATGTATACTTGAGAATGCCATTTGGATTAACTAATGCTGGGGCAACATTTCAAAGAGCGATGGATGTATCTTTTGCTAAATTGATCAATAAGATTATGATAGTATATCAAGATGACTTAACAGCATACTCAAAAAGGGCCGAAGATCATTGCACACATCTAGAACAAATATTTGTCAAAGCCCTAGAATATGGAATATCATTGAATCCTAAAAAATGCCATTTTGCAGTAACAGAAGGAAAATTGCTTGGCCATATAGTCTCGAAGGAAGGAGTTAAAATAGATCCTAAAAGGGTGAAAGCAATTGATCAAGTCCCTATTCCAAAAAATGTAAAAGCTATACAATCATTTTTTGGTCAGATAAATTTTGTCAGAAGATTTATACCAAATTTCACAGAGATTGTTTGTCCTATATCAAGAATGCTAAAGAAGAACTCAGATATGAAATGGACAACAGAAACAATGGAAGCATTTGGTAACATTAAGGAGGCCATCAAGCAAGCTCCAGTCTTAATATCCCCTGACTTCGGTAAACCTTTCCAACTCTTTTCATTTGCTTCCTATCAGACATTAGCAGCAGTGTTGTTGCAGAAAAACAATGATGGATATGAACAACCTATCTCTTTCTTTAGCAAGTCCCTTCAGAATGCAGAGTTGAAGTATGACATTATTGAAAAACAGGCATATGCATTGGTAAAAGCAGTAAAAAATTTTAGACCATATTTGGTGGGGGCTAAAATCATAGCATATGTTCCTAATGCTGCAGTGAAGGATGTATTGATCCAAACTGAGGTCACTGGTAGGAGATGTAGGTGGATCAATAGGATTCAGGAATTCAACATTGAAATCCAAATCACTAAATTAGTAAGAGGACAGGGTCTTGCCAAATTGATGGCTGAAAGTAATCTAGAAGCTTCCCAGATATGTAATGTTGATGCAAGTACCAGTATTGAACACACTCCGTGGTATACTGATATAGTATATTATCTAAAACATATGAAGTGTCCTGAAGGATATGATGATAATAAAAGGACACTCAAACTACAAGCTTCAAAATATGTACTCATTGGTGGGGATCTCTATTGGAAAAATAGAGATGGTGTTCTACTATTATGCTTGGATGAATATCAATCAAAACATATTATGAAGGAGTTGCATGAAGGCATGTGCGGAGGACATTTCTCAGCAAAAACCACAGCCCACAAGATCCTGAGGGTAGGGTACTATTGGCCTCAAGTCTTTAACGATTCATACCAGTACACTAGAAAGTGTGAAGCATGCCAAAAGTTCTCAGGGAAGTTAAAGTATCAGGGGGCACTACCCTTAAAACCTATGCAAGTTGAGGCTCCATTTTATCAGTGGGGTATTGATTTTATAGGTGAAATTTCAGAGAAATCGAGTGGGGGACACCGATGGATTTTAGTGGCTACTGATTACTTTACAAAATGGGTGGAAGCAATCCCAACCAGACAAGCTACAAGTAAAGTTGTGATAAATTTTCTAATGGATAACATTATATGCAGATTTGGTACTCCTGTAAGACTGATTACTGATAATGGGATGTGCTTTAGATCTGATGAATTCAAAGGTTTTTGCAGCACACATGGTATCACTATTTCTTATGCTGCTCCTTACCACCCACAGGCCAATGGACAAGCTGAATCAAGTAATAAGAGCCTGTTGAAAATCATAAAAAGAATGTTGGATAGAAATAAGAAGGCTTGGGATTCAAAATTAAGAATGGCAGTATGGGCTGACAGGATTACTATAAAAAGGGCAATTGGGAGATCCCCTTATGAATTGGTATATGGAACCCAAGCAAGGTTACCATTAGAAAATCTTATACCAGTGTACAAATTCATTCTTCAGGAAGACTTGAATATCCCTGAACCAATGGAGGAAAGGTTGGAACAATTGGCAGAGCTTGATGAAACAAGAAGAATAGCTTAGAGACAGAATATTAAATTACAATCACAGGTAAAATATCTCTTTGACAAGAAGGCCAAAGAAAGAAAGTTTGAAATAAATGATCTGGTACTAATGTGGAATGCAAGATGTCAGGACAAAGGAAAACATGGAAAATTTGAAGCCCTGTGGTTGGGTCCTTTTGTTATCACTGGCAAGGGAGGTGATGATTCTTACTATGTACAGAATATGTTAGGAGAGGAGCAGGAATTGCCTGTACATGGGCAATACTTGAAGCAGTTCTTTTCATAAACATGTACAAAGAGAATTGAGTGTTGCCAGTGCATGGACAACATTCAAATAATTCTCAAAAATATCTTATTCCATGCACAGTAGTCTATGAATCATTCCCGCTCCCCATCATTTGTTCCTTTCCTTTTCCCAGTTTCATAAAAACCTCACCCCAAAATAATAAAATATGTGGTCTACTTCCCCAGGAGATCTGGATCCTTGTTCTACTCACAGGGAGTATACATCCCAGACAGAGCCACTGTTAGCACAGTAAAAATTTGAAATTTTTACTATCTCCTTACTCCATCATATTTGAATAAACCTTGAAGAATATCCCAAAAAGACCACAATAAAAGATTTTTGTATCTCACAAGATGTCTATGGATGAGCAGTGCCAAATTTCATCAAAATCAATCCATCGGCAAGAGGTTGTGTTGCTTACACCGATACACAAGGAATCGTTTGAAAACAACCATCGGCGTGAAAATAGGGATCGGAAGAGGAATTATGGAAGTCACCGATGGAGTAAGTGATACCGATGACCTTACATCAGCAAGAAAGGTAAGTGGTCATACCGATTGGTATGACAGATATCTATCGGATGATTTTTTAAAAGATACCCCGACGGTATATATCATACCGATAAAGCACTTCGGTAAGAGTTTCACCGAACATCCTGTGGGGGTAACGAAGAAAATAGTCATCGGTGAGAAATAAACTATCGGGATAGAAAACAAGTAAGCCTCCGATGATTAAGAGTCTTGGCAATAAGAAAGCCATCGGCGAGACTCACAGCGAAACACCTCTATCGGGATAACTTGACATATCGGAACAAAAGAACCAGGTCTTGCCGATTCACAAGTCACGGCGATCAAAAGGTGTCGGTGACACTTTACTAAACTTTGCCCGATGAAGGATATGAAAAGAATCATCGGGGAGATGATTTGGATCGAGATATCTTGAGAAAGCTATCCCGATAGTGAATGTCATTCTGATAAAGATAAAGTTCATACATGAAGATGATTATCGGCGAGACAATAAAGATCAGGAGAACATAATTTTATTATCCCAATAGTCTCAATCTTCCCGATAAGCAAATCATATCGGTGGGACTCACTGTATCGCAGAGAGATCTAAAACCCTTGGCGATGAAGGAAGTCATGCCGATGGTCTTGCCCACTTAAAATATGGCATTACATAGCGTCGGGAAAACAATTGAGGGGTCACGGCGATTGACTGTTCGCGCCATAAAAAATGTTGAGGTCGCCCAGACATTTCAAAAATCACGCCGATAAGAAGAGTTATGGCGATGTGACACTTCACAGCGATGAACATTGAATTGATCAGATAATTAATACAAACGGCTACGAAATTCATACGATCATTATAATTGCAAAAAACCATCCGAGAGCAGAATACAGAGGAATTCTCAGGGTAAAAGCAAAGGCTTCCAATTCCAGCCATCGAACGACAGGTACACATACACAAACCACTATATTGCCTGTATTTGAATTTCTTGCCAAATTTTTAAAATGGAAAATCCGGGAAAGGGGAAAGGAAGAAAGTCCCAAGGGGAAACCAGTAAGCCAAAAAAGCAAAAAACTGATCAAACCCCTGAAGAGAAAGTGAAGGATAGAAAACTAAATCAGGACCTAATTGATCAATTGCCTGGGTCAACTCCCAAGGCCAGGAGGTCTGCCCAACTCAGAGCAGAAGTAAAAAAATTGGAAGATAAACATAAACGCCTGGGAGATATCTGGACCCCAATTCGAGGGTATGAGCTTTTCAGATTTCACTATAATAGACGGTTTAGAAATGCTCCTGTGTCAAACCCATGGCACATGAATTTAGGCAAACTAGTTGTACCTAACGTATTCTTGAATGTAGAACTCCTTCAACTACTAGCCAGGCATTACAATTCAGGCCTGAAAGCTATCTGCAACCCTCAAGGAGAACCAATTGTACACCTGTCAAAAAATGCTATTTGTGAGGTGTATGATTTAGATGATTTGTGCACTGTCCCTATTATTTATGAAGATTTGGATAAAGAGTATTGGAGAATGGATACAACCTACAATGGATGGAGGTTACCCATTCATAGGCCCAGGATTGAAGGAGAAGTGATACTCTTGACTGAGAATGATGGCCCTCCCTTTCATGTAGCCATTTTTGAACCATACATTCAATATACTTACTATTCTATAGGCCAAGTCCTTGGCTCAGAGGTCCCTGAATTCATGACTATTCCTCTGATGGTCATAGCCTCTGATATCCAGTGTCATAATGCCAGACAATTTGATTATGCTTCTTACATTGCTAATAGAATAGACTCTGGTCTATCTGCAATAAAAAACAATGCTCCAGCGTGCTCTTTTGAGCATTACTCAATGCTTATGCATATGGTGTTATACTATGGCCAGGAAGTAGGGTTGTGGCCAAGTGAGTTTCAAGTTGTTGCTACAGATAAGAAAGGGGAAAAGACACATGTACAACTGTGGACCAGAATCTAGGATAGCAGGTATGCCAACTCTAGCTATGCTCAATTTGAAGAGCATTGTGTAAAAGTACTGTATAGATATTTCAATCACCCCTGTGAATACTCAATTTCAAATGAAATAAAAAGATTCCTCAGACCAAAAGATTTTGGTGGCCCCCCTACTGTCACTCATAATTGGGGAGATTGGTATTGTTTTGAGGATGCTACTATGATCAGAATTTATGGTTTTGAGGATGCTCCATTCATATTGCCTAAAACTGTCCCTGACAGACTTGCATATTTGGAAATAATTAGGCAAATGCATTGTTCAAATGTCATGCATCTAAGTTCACATGATAAACAATCATTCATGCCCAGTACTTTGTGCTTTGGAGATTTTACTGTGGTTTCGAAAGAAGGATACAATCTCATTTTGGACAAATTAATGCATTATAATATGATGACTGCTGAAGTGAGGAAAGGGTTTGACCTTGAAGGTTTCATTGATTCTGCAAGAAGAAAACAAAATCTCAGTCGATACATGCACATCCATTATCCACATGATGATGTTATTAGAAATTTGGAAGAAGCTGAAGTCGAATTGGTGGTAGAGAAATATAATAGGGAGTTAAATGAAAAGAAAAAGCAGTTAGCAGAGGTTGAAGTGGTATCCTCTGAAGATGAAGAACTGGCAGAACAGGAGCAACCACAAGAGAAAACAATAGAAATGTCCAAAAGGAAGATGCAACAATATCAGCCTCCAGTTGTGCTACATGATGAGGAGGGGTCTGCTGATGAAGATCCACGGCAAAAGGCTTATGATTCTTTCATTTCAGATGATACATTCATTCAGTCAAAGGAATTTAGGTCATTCCTGTATAAATACAAAGGAAAAGAAATTAGAGAGTCAGTAGATGATGTTTCTGCTGACAATGAAAAACAGTTATTAGATATGTTGAAGGAAACAGTAGATAAAGAAATGTAGGACATGACACCAAGCAAAGGCAGACAGCTGCTCAAGGATGCAGGGGTTATGATTTTTCCTGGTTTGGATTTAAATTCTGCTTTGGTTTTTGATAGCTTTTTGAATAATGCTAATGACAAGTATAAGCTAACTCCAGAAGGAGTTAATGAAGTATATATGGGAACTAGATACAATAATGATGAAAATTCTTTGATGATATGGGCATTGTATCCTCCTCATAAGAAGACGGCCATCATAGACACTGAAAAAACTTTTGGCCATGTTATGACTTTTCGAGCAGGTGAAACTGACCCTATAATTACTGCAGACATTGGTATCAATGTTGCAAAGTTAAATAAAGCACAAGCTCAGATGTTGATCAAGGAAAGAGATGCTTATAAACTGAATTGTGAGAGATTAACAAAAGAGAATGATTACTTGAAGGATGTTGTTAAGAGCACCTTTGGCCAAACTACAAAAAGAATAACTCAAGGTGAGAGCTCACAAGGTAGTCAAGTAATATCCCCTGATCAGGCCAAACAAATTCAAATAGATGCATTTGTTACAATACTGCAGAGCAGGTATGCAAACATGGTACGGTGGTTAAACCAGTTTTGGGATAACTACTCAGAAAATCATAAAGCAGTCAAAGAACATGAAAGGCTTGATAAGAGGATACAAGAAAAGGTGATTGAGTTACAAAACAGAAGTGCCACTGATGGTACAGATATCTCTGATGCAAGAGCATTTCTCAAACAGCACCAGAATTATTATGACAAACTCAAAGCTGATGCTAAGGAAGGGACTGATGCCTCAGACGCAGGAGTGCCAAGGATATTTAAAGATAATGGAGAGGTAAAGAGCAAAGAAGAGTGGACTGTTGATTGTCAAGTTATATTGCACAAAGCCACAGGAGCTCTGAGAGATAAAGCCTCTGCGTCTAAAGAAGTTTGCAAACAATTGGAGGAAATGGTCACCCTTGATATAATCACCAGGAGCGCAGTTGATCTTACTGATTCTCACCGTGAGCAGGAGTATTTAGATCATCTGGCAAAAGTCTATTTATGGCTAAATAGAGCCTAATTAAGCTTATGTAATTATTGTTTATGTTGGTTAAATTTCCAAGAGACTTATTGAAGAGTTGTATCTCTTCATGAAAATATCTATATAAGTTTAAACAATCGATGCTGAAAAATCATTAGCGGTAGAAGATTTCATATATACATAATATACAATGTCTCAAATTGACTATGTTGCATATTTTGTTTGAAGAAGAAATTTGAAGTTCTCTGATTCAGTATTTCTATTTTGGTATCAGTTGCTTGTTGAAAATATTCAATTGTGTGGCTGTCTCCATTTCTGCATTTCCTGGTTATTCAGATTAAGATATCAAGTATATAGTTAATCTGTCATTACACACTTGCTGTATCTATGTGATTAATTTGGTTGGTGTCCATCTGAGGAATTAAACCCTTCTAATTTAGTCGCAGTAGCCTGGAAGTAGTAAATTAGGATTACTAAGTAGAGCCATACAATTAGGATTACTATTCTGTCTCCAGTAAAATATTATCTGTTAATCTTTCCTCATTCATTTCATTTGGTTCCTTCAAGTAAGGATTAAAATACCTTCTGGTGAATTATAAGATAATTGATTATATTGTTTACTAAGAAGAGTTTGTCAATCACTTCCTTGCACGTTTATACAAGCTATAAACCAAAACTGTGCCAAGCAATTAGAATTATTACCACTAAGAAACTACTGGTCTAGGTCCTTCAAATTGACTCTGTTACCCAACAAGGCACTAGCCTCGTTCAAATCATTATTTAAAACCTTGATATTGCTTATACAATTTCTGCCAATCATTTATTAAACATTATACATAGAATTAAGTAGTCAGCTTCTTTTTCATCTATCTTACATCCTATGCCATTATAGATAGATATAGTTAGTCCACTCATCCACTGCTTTAATATTTCAAGGTTCACCCACCTAGGTGTAGCAGGACCTAAAGTGTAGGAAATCATCAAACCTTGAAGGTTGATTTCGTCAAGTTAGTTCAAAAACGTTGCAAATCCAAACATAGAGCCTGGCATCCTCTTAGGATTTAGCAACTTGCATTTTTGAGATCTAACAAATGGAAGGTAGATACTTGATCAAACTAAAAAATAAAGAAAATAATTGCATAGAACAAAGTATAGAACCTGTAACCTGCTGTAATCTCTATAAATCTACAAATAAGTGAGTTACAAAACCTCTTTCTCTCTCAAAGTGTAAAGAGAAAAAAGGCAAGAACTAGCAAAATGAGTTACAAACAAACTCTATCTCTCAATGTGTAAAAGAGAAAAGAATTCAAGAACTAGAAAAACCTAAGTTTTTCTTACAATATATAGTTTGCTCTCTCTAAGAGGCATGAAAAAAAATCAACTATAGTTAATTTCCTCTAAAAATAAGCTCTCCAATTTGATCCACGAGCAAACAATGGAATCCCTAAAAATAAGGGTCAAAATTGTCTCAAAATGAGCAAAAATAGCTCCAAACTACTAGTCTTCATGTGTTTGATCCAAGAGTTGACCAATTTTCTCTATTTTGACCTCCAAGCCATCCAAAAAGACCTCAAAAGTCCTCAGTTAACTTAATGTCTCCATCTTACATGATTTTGCATGTGTAGATCATGTGGAAAAATAATAAAGTAATCATTTGCATGACTTACTCTATTATGAGTTTCAATTTGTCTAATTTCTCCAATTTTACAACTTGTGACAAAATAATGGAGTAATTTATAAAATATTACTTTATTAATTTGTTTACATGATATATAGTTGTAAAATTATGAGGAAAATGGAAGAAAAAGAAAATTGCTTATCTCTCCTTTTACATTCGCCTAATTTGCATGATTTTGCATGATAATGATGCCAAAATTAGGTCTTCATACATGAAAGAATAAAAAATATTACCCCCTTATGCCTCCCATGCAAATTCTAAGTCTTTTACATGTAAGATAAAATAATGAATTATCAAGAAGAATGATAATTGTATTATTATCACCTTATAACTCCATGCAAGATAAAACCTCCTAGTTGCATTACACATGCACTTAAGGCATAAGCATATTCCCTTATCTCTCCATTACATTGCAAAAGAAAATATGTAGTTTGCATTACCTTTGTCTTCATATTGCATATCATTCTTACCATATCTTTGCCTTGACCATATCTCCTCTTCTTGAATTTGATTATCACCCTGCATTATATATCATTGCATGCATTATTAATCTCATCCATATCTTTTACTATTACATGACTTTGTCCTCAAATGATCTGCCACCTTTCATATAACCTTGTCTTCATATGATCTTATTTTGACTTTTGAAGCATTCAAAAATGCATAAGGCATAAAAGGAGTCGACTACACTTGGGTCTCCATGCATGAAAGAGGAATCTTGGACTGTCAACTTGATTTGCATATGACATAGGCACTTCGACCTTTGAATTGTCGACTATCATGAAGCAAAGGAAATAAAAGGTTTTAAGGCATTAAGCCTTATCTTGCAATGATTTCAATTTTTGACTTTAATAGAATCAAATGCAAAAAAGGAAATAATTCCTTTGGCCCATGGTCCCCTCCTTGGCATAATCATTAGGAGGTATCAAGAACAAGTCTCGACCTCGGTATTCAGATAAGGTAATAATTTTTGTTTTGCTAAGTCAAAAAATGAGATAAAAAACAAAAGGCCATCGAACAAAAGCAAAGACTGAAACCTAAAAATCATTTCATTTCTTCTTTTGCTTTCACTTGTATTTGGCTTTGCAACTCGGCTCGACCGTCGCTAGGGTTTCACAGGAAATGCCTCTCCTTTGGTTCTTTACTCCATCCTTAGTCAATTCTTTGAGTCTTCTAAAGGGCACTTTGATGTAGGAACAAGGTGAGTGTTGCTCTATGCATAATAATGATCTTCTGTGATTTGTTTGTTCATTTGGCTGCGGTTGGGTGTTGAGCATACACTATCAATCTCTTAACAAGCTTTTCTTTGTTTTTGTGTATTCTTCTTTTGACGACTGTAACACTATATTCTGAGAAGTTTCAAATACTGAAGGCTGCGGCCTGTAGCTTTCTTCAAATAGGAAGAAGAGGTGAGCTTTCATATTCTTTTACTTAAATCTCATTTCTTTTATTGAATATATGAAACTAAGAAGGGTTTGAAAAATGATGAAGTGGGTATTCATGTTTTTTGACGAAGGACTCTCCTTTGTCATAGCCGTGCCTGTATATTGATTTTTCTCACACTTCCTTGACTACAACTTTGGAAGATGTATTAGGGTTTCAAGAAAACCATATGGGTTTTGTTCTTTCAAAGAAATATGCCTTTCTAGTCATGACCATTCCATTATTTTGCATCCTGTACATTCTCTGACTCTACAGATATAAAAATATGAGGAAATCACAAAATGGAAATGAGGGTTTCAAACTTCTTCAAAGAATATGGCCTTCTTGGCCACGGCCTGATATTATATCATTTCCTATACACTCAGCTTCTTTGTAGACACAAAAATTGTAAGGGTTTCAAAGATTGTGATGAGGGTTTTGACATTTTTGCACAAAACAAAGGCCTTCTTGAGCCACGGCCTGCTATATCTCTTTTTCTGTATCTCTTCACTATATTTTCTTCCTTGTCCCTGAATACATAAAAATGCACTTAGGGTTTCAAGAAATAAACACATGGGTTTTCATTTCTTCAATAAAACCCTCCTGGTCGTGACTTTGACTATATCTTGCTCCATTTTATTTTCACTGTCAACTTGAATATGTGAAAAGAACACATGCAGAAACTTTTATCTTTTACTTTCTCCCTCTTTTTAACTGTTGTGTGGAATGTAACATGATAGATATCTTTCCTTTGCACTTCTCCATTTAATGGCATTTGATATCTTTGATAGCATAATAGTTTCTTCATGACTTATGGCTATGTATTCTACAATGACTGTCATTATTATGGTCATGTGGACTACTCATTGGATACTATAAGTCCCTATCATTTATCAAAGTTGATAAGCTACTTGTAGATGATGACTCTATTATCTGAGTTTTCTTTCCTCATTGATGGTCTTTCATGCTCACTGTATCCTCTTATATTCATGTTAGCTAATCTAAACATGATGTGATTGTCCCCTATGGCTCAGTTGATAACATAATGAACTCTTACAATTTCTCTAATTGCACTTTATGATTTCTATAACGTCTAAGGTTGATCTTTCATGATGTTTCATCTACCTAGATGACTGTCATATCAATGGGATAAATCTTGATAGCAGAAAGACACTTCAATCATTGATAGAAATAAAGAAGAATACCTTCTCATGACTGCACCTATGTATTCTGCATATTGACAACTTGATCAGAATCACTGCTTCTCTTGTAACATGTAATGAAACAATTTTGAACATGACTGATCTGATTTTGGCAAACTGTTTTCTTAAGTGGGCATAGTTGAAAGGAGCAACTGCTCCTCTTTACTTTTATCATGATGACTTCACTCTTTTTGCAAGTTGACTATCTTGATGCATAATATCTTCTTAAATAATGCATTCTACCTTTTGCAATCTGATATCCTTTTCAAATGAATAAAAGGGAACATGTTGGGCTCTACCCTTATGGGAGCCACATTTTCTCCACATATTTTAATGTCTTCAAATCAGCAACATTACTTTTCCTATACTTGCATAGTGAACAAACAAGTTAGCATAAAAACATATCTCTTGAAGTTGATTGATCTTTCTCATGATGATTTGCTTTATTGCACATGTCTAATTTGATCCATTCACATAAAATGCATCATGTCTGCAAGTTGATATATCTATTAATAAAAACATGTGATGATTTTCAATATTCGGAGCTTCTAACAAGGCTTTTCCCTAATTTTTTGTAGGTACACTGTCATGATCAGGAGCTGAGGATAAGGACATGAAGACCAGATATCAACTAATGAAATCAACCTTTTGAAAAAGGCAATGATGGATATTTAATATTCTCATATGTTCTTTCTCATTCCTTTTATCCTCAGATGTATAGCTTGCATATGTATGCATTTCTCAGTTTAGTCACTCCCACGACTTGTGTGGGACACATTTAAAAATTTCTTTAAATGTGATCAATTACTTTACCTTATGCAAGTGATTTATGTATGTTTATTTTTTTGAATCAAATGCATGGGATAGAATAACTGAAATTGATATGAAACATATGTTCAAAACATGATATGAAATGACAGTTTTATAAATACCTTTCTTTCACACTAAATTGTGATCATTTGAATAATTCAATTATCTCATAACTGAAAGATAAAACTAGTTAGATCTATTCTACCATTCATTGACTGTCTAATATCTTGTCATTAGATTTTCTTTTGTCAATATGGTTTGACAGTCCTGATTGGACTATCAAATTATCCTAACAACTGATCCTTTTTTTCTCTTTCCAAGACATCATACATTTACTAATTGCATTAACTTTAAAGTTTTCTCTTACTCCTTTTGTAACAACTACAAATCAGGTCTAACTAAATTAGGTGTGAACATAATTTAGTAACAGTTCTTTGTAAGGTAAAATCAAGGGTTTCTAGGTGATTTTTTGTTTTGAGCAGTTTGTACAATTAATCAAAAAACATAGCAAACACTTGGCATACAGATCTTCAGCTATTTTGACTCTTTGACTTTAGAGATATGCGGTATTTTGCAAGTTTTCTTCCACAAAAGTTGCTAGGCCTGGTTCAGAAATAATTCAAACAAGCACAACTTAGGTAGTAGTAAAGGGTTGTCTACTATAGTGGGATTACCTCACCTTTCAGTGATTTTAGATATGAGTAAATGGAGTGGGTAACTAGAGTATGCCAAGGTCCTAGACCACCTTGACACCTCTCACCTTGAAAGGTTGAGTCCAAACAAGGAACCGTGTCACCTCAACCAAGAAAAATACATGGTAAGTAACTTCAGGGTATCATCTACATTCCTTGCACCACTATAGTAAATAACTAATATGTCTTAAGCTTCTAAAAACAATGGTTCATAGTGGAGGAACTCCTAAGAACACCTTGGCATAGTAGCGATGGGAGACCCAAATCTCTAACCCGTGTCCAAAATCACCTAAGACCACAAGGCCCAACCCCTATGGCACAAGTGGATTGAGCTCACCTTTTAGTTTTTCCCCCTTTATATAGCCTGCTGGAGATACATGCTTGTGGTCGAACCCTGGGGTGAACTCCCAAGCAGGCCACCTACTAAAATAAAAAGGGGAAAGATTGTGTATTGCTCTTTCTCATCACCTAGGATCGCACGTAGCGCAAGTGGAGAGGATACTCATGATGGAAATAGGTTGTCATTGATATCAAAAAGGTGTTGAGTTGATGATGATGTAGATATGGCAGGACGTATGGAAGGATGTATTCTCATACTCATAGTCTTGATGTTTGGTGTTTTTAATAGGACTTGTTTGATCCTTGATATTGATACTAACTTGTTTGTATTGGAGTTACTTTCTTCATGCTCCAAAAGGAGGCATCACTTAAAGAAGATGGTTTAGAAATGTCCAAGTCTTATTCTATCAGTAATAATCAAGAGCTACTTCATACAAGGATCTCAGTTGTGTTGAGGTGTCTTGAGAGGATTTTAGGTTGTCATGGATGTTGGTATGGTCTTCATGTTAGATGTTCATTTCAAGAGTTCAAGATATCATTCTTGTTCAAGAGTTTCTTTGTGATTGTGATTCATATTTGAGTTGAAGAGTGTTGACATGTTGAGTTGTTCTTCATGTTGAGTTGTGCTTCATGCTTCAAGATGCCATGAGTTATTATGGTAAGTCAATTGGTTTATTAATGTATAAGATGATGCTTCACCCATTCTTCATGATATTCATTTTTGGTGGCACAAGAAAGTGTTGCTTCATGTCATGGGTATTGATACTCCTTATCAAAGGTTGTTAGGTTTGATACTCCTTATCATTATGAGCTTCATTCAAGATTTCTTCATAGGTGATCATAATCATGATAAGTTTATTTGGTAATTCTCAAAGCACTTGATAAGTTTGGTTCAAACTTCATTCAGGATATGTTCAAGGTATAAGTTGATAGTGCAAGCAAGAATATCAAATTCATGGTCTTTAAGGCCTCTTGTGATCTTCTTTCTATCAGAGGTAAAGGTGCTTACGAATATCTGATAGAATTTAAGATTTGAGAGCTTAAGGTTCAATCTTCTATCTAAATATCCTAAGTTCTTCATCTGCCAGTATGTGACAATTTAACTTTATTTTATAATTGTTAATTTACTTGCTATCACAAGTCATCTTCATTAAGAATGACCCTCTAAAGGGTTCTTATCACATTAAGTGACCGGCCCTCTCTACTCCTATCACCGGTGCCATCAGTCTTACTCTTTTGAGCATGGGCGGTAAGTGATAATCAACGGGTGTATTTGTTTTATGGAGAGCATGGTTTTTTTTTTTTTTTTTAAAAGGCTATCAAATGATAAATGAAGAAATGCCTTTTAAAGGGGAGCTCGTCATAACAGGGAATGCATTTGTCTTAAAGTTTTCTTTCGAAGGAAAAGGCATCTATTCTTTGAAAATTTTTATTTATATAAAGCTTGAAATGCATATGTGAATGGGCACGATTTATGCCTTGTTTTTAGAAGCATTTTTTAAGGAAACTTTTTAAATTTCTATTTTATTTGCCTCTTAAAAGGCATGAGATCAAATTATAGGATGTATATGAGTTTTTTTTAAGGAGCTTTTATAGGAGATGGTTGATGTTTTTAAAAGCAATTTTTTTTTGAAAAATTCTTTCTAAATTCTCTCCCATGCCATTAAAGAATTTGGTGAAGATTTTTTGTGAGAAATTTATTGAAGAGAAGGTGAGAAGATTTTTCAAAGAGCTTGCAAGAAAATATGGGATCAAGAAATTTTTGCATGAAAATAAAATGGATTTTTGAAAATGAAAATGTGAGATAATTTGATTGAAGAAAAGCAATAGGTCATTTTTCTTTGTAGGTGAAAGGACATGCAAATGAGTAGAGAGATTTTATTGGGGAAGTTTGATTAAGGATTTTTTTGTAAAAAATAAGAAAGATCAAATTATGAAAAAGTCAATTGAAGAGAGATTTTTTTTTGGAGCAGATGAAAAGTCAATTGAAGAAGATCAAATTGTGAGAAAGATTTTATTTTTCTCACACAAGAAATATTGAAGAAGATGAATATGCAGAGAAGAGAAATTCCACGAGTTCTTTTGATTATATTTTTATTGCAGATGTTGTGTGATCAGATGCAAGAGAATTTTTTGAAGGAATATGAAAGATTCCAAGGCATTAAAGAGACAATTTGTTTTGCAGATTAAAATAATTATAGAGAGAAAACAAAATGTGAAAAGTCATCTTGTATATAATGTTTTGCAAGAACATGGTATGTTAGTTTTTGTGTGATTCAAAATGCACAGTTGAAGACATTTATCCTCTTGAAGAGAAAAGAAAGATGAGAATATGATATTGGGTATGTGATGAAGAAAGAGTGTTGAGTTATGCAGAGATAATCAGGTAAATTGTTATGCAGAGATAATTAGGTGAATGAATTGTGAATTGAATGGAAACAGAGTAACCCTATGATTTTGTTTATTATTTCTATTGGTGATTTGGTTTTCCAGTGAGGCATAGTATGCCAGTGAGGCTTATGGTCAGTGAGACCTTCCTATGCCAGTGAGGGTTGTGGTCAATGAGACCTTCCTATGCCAGTGAGGCTTGTGGTCAGTGAGACCTCTGTATATGTTAGTGAGACATTTGTAAACTTGAAGTTTTTCATTTAAGCCAGTGAGGCAGTTTGAGTGGTTTTTCTACCCCTGGAGGGTTTTCAACTTGTTATATCTTTGAGTTAAACTTCTTGTGTTGTTTCTCTGCATTAATAATTGGTGTTTAATAGTTTAATGATTGTGAAGTTAATATTTGATCTCAGTTCATAATAAAGTTCGTTGACAATTTGTAAAAGGTGAGAAAATTGAATTATTATATTAACACTGATTCACCCCCCATCTCAGTGTTAATTGTACTCCTGCAACTCAAGATAATACTATGCCGCTATTTCATCACCCGAGATCGTAGCACAAGGGAAGTACTCAAGGCAACATGGTGTTACTATTTCTCATCACCTAAGAATCGCACGTAGTGCAAGGGGAGAGGATACTCAAGACAACATAATGTGTTATTTTCATTACCCAAAACTCATATACAAGGGAAGAGGATACTTTAGACAAACACACTTTTGGTAAACTGACTCACATGCATGCAAGTGCACAAGACATAGAAGACACTCATACTTTTTAAGCACCAAATCCAAATGTTCCTACATTAAAAATTGCAAACACATAATGCAACCCTGCAAAAGATTGGATTATAAGTTTGATTCAAGGTCTTCTCCCAAATATTGCAACATAGCTGGAAATTAGATATCAGTAACAAAAAAATCTCTTCCCTAATGAATGCAACAATAAAAAATGAAAAATCATAGATTTAAACCCCCCTTTTTGTTTGTTAGTTGAATACAGCACAAAAAGGATTGAATTGATCACAGGATCTGACAACTACATTTCAGGAACCTACAGATGTGTCGTAGAACATGACAATTGCAGTGCAGGATATGGAAAATGCATCACACTGTGACCTAGGCATAAAAAACACATGAAATCTGACAAAAAGTAGACAAAGCATAAAACCCTAATGATGCAATTTCACTGTCAGGATGTCAAAGAAATAGCTAAACACTGTAAAATGATCAAAAAAGAAATCATATCCCTGCAAACAAGATCAAACAACAATGATTCAAAGATTAAGATTTTTCAATCAATAGTCAAATGTGTCACCATACGAAAATGATGCAACTCTCCATAGAATGAATGTGTCTCACCATAGGAAATCGATGTGTCGTAGGAAGCTCCAGTTGTGGCACATAACCTTATGATTGCAATGCAAGATCTAACAGATGCGTCGCACTATCTGCAAAACCCTAAATTTGCAAAATCTGTGCAAACTTTGGTCAGTTCACATTGGGTTCACCAAATGTAGATCAAGGAATATTAGGGTACATGCATGAATCACCAATAACAACCACAAAACTATCTAAATTCAAGCCACAAAGCCCTAATCCAACAATGAAGCAAAAGATGACAATAGAAATTAACTGATAAAAGCAATAATATCTAAATTCCTATGCTAAGGTTGATTCTCCTCCATTGCTCTTCTCCATTTTGCTTTGATTGCTCTCAGATTTGCAACATGCAAGAGATATGATAAGTTCAATTTGAATGATAGCAAAATCTTGAAGATTATGATTGTGGTTAGCCTTGAAATGAAGTTGAAGGCCTACTTTTATAGAGGGCTTGGATTTGAATGAAGGGTGAGGATTGAAAGTTGAATTGTGTGATGTGGACGGCTAAGATTAAAAGGAGATTTAAGATGAGACCCTTTTGTTTAATAAAAGGTAGTGGTATGACAAGTGTGCAGATAAGAATAGAGGTGACCTAATTTAAATAATAAAATTATTTAAATTAGTTGGTAGTGTGACAAAGCATTAAATCAAAGTTGTAGTATGGTTGTAGTTGTTAGGTCTCAAAAATGCAAGTTGTAAGCCCTAAGAGGATGCCAAGCTCTATGATTAGACTTGTAACATTTTTGAACCAACTAACAGAGTTAACCTAAATGGTTGCTGACTCCCTACACTTTAGGCCCTGCTAAACCCAGGCGAGTGAACCTTGAAAGATGAAGCAAATAAAAGGAAGGTATGAATCAAATGAATTTAGGGATCTACCCACAATGGCATAAAGTGTGGAATAGATGAAAGCTTGCAAACTACTTCTACTCCTAATACTAAGATCTAAGACGTAATTACTTGAATAAGATTTTATGGAATCCTAGAGTGGAATTGGTATGACCAGTGCCTATTTCTATTGGGCTAATGGAGTCAAGGTGTATATGATATATGATTTACTTATTGGTTACAATTCTAATTGTTTGGCACTTGTGTTTGTTTATAGCTTGTATAAATGTGCAAGAATGTGATTGACAGACTCTACTTATTGATCCACTCGATACTACCAGGTTACTGTGACTTATTGAAAGGATTTTAAGCCTTGCTTGAAGGAACCAATCAACAGAATCACACAATGACAGCAAGTGTGTATTGATAAATGGAGTAGATGCTCAATTTGAATAACAAGACAATATCGAGTTGGAGATAGTATGGAAATCTTGTCAAATATAGGGCTCTTCTTACTGATCCAAATGTTACTTCCAAGCTACTGTAATCAATCAAAAGGATTTTAATTCTTTAATAGAAACCAATTAATTCAATTACATGAAAACAACAAGTGTGTCTCGATGAAACTGAAATATCAACTTGGAAACTCAGGTTCAAATAGTAGAGAAATAACAATGTGGAGACAGGCAAATAATTGTTCAACTTAACAAACAATAAACACCAATATTAAATCACCAATTCATGCATCCTTCTCCATTATACAATTTCAAAAGATTTTACAATGTACAGCATAATGTTCTATTTTGGCAACTGATCAATCCATCTAGTTATCTAACTTCTGATCATGATGTTTTTTCTCTAATCTCTTCTTGCTTCTTTGATTTCATTTGGCACATATAGTTTGTGATTTTAGGGTTACAACCCTTTATTTCTTCTACTGCAACCTTTGGTATACCTTTTTGTTTATTTAATTGCCTTTGGCAATAATTAAATATTTCATCTGGCTTTTTGATCTTTAATCTCTATTTATTTCTTGATTATATCTCCCAACATGTTTTTCCACTGTTATTTCACAAGAATATTTATTTGAGTGGAAATTATCATCCGCGTCTTTACTTTCTCGGTGAAAATATCTCATGGCAAAAATATTCTTTTTAACTCTTTCGAAAGGATATTTTACTTTTTAAAAAAATATTCAATAATTGTTCACTTCTATCTCCTTCCACAAAATATGAGGTTTATATTTTATTTTATTATAATCTTGTCATTTAATTTTTATAAGTGCATCTTGCATTTGAAATCCTATTTTTTTCCTCTCATCAGAGTAACTCTTGTAGTCGGAGTGATTTGAGAAACTCGGCCCGATTACATATGTCTCTCCAATAGGGTATCCATCGGCAAGACTCCTGAGATAGCTGTGATTTAATATTTTCATTCCAGTTTCCTTTTCTTACCGATGAGTTTTCAACAGTGGAATATTTAGATTTTTTCATTTTTAGGGTTTCTTGTGTATTTTCACTTTTCGCCCTATCTACTTGGCTCGAGCACAACTGCGAGGATCCTGGCGAAGGTTATGGATTCTAGTTTTACACTTGCCATATGCATTTGTTTGAAAGTTTCCCTTCACTTTCTGTAATAATTGACACATCAATATTCGGAAGCTGAGCCGGTAAAGGGCGTTGTTGGCATAATTCAATTCATGGGTTCACTCGTTTATTGGAAGGTTAGTAGAAGCTTCCCCCTTAACTTTTATGATAAATAGCCATCTTCCCAACATCTTTCATTCACTACTTAATGCATCGGTATGACTGTCACTGAAGGCTTTTTGGTTTTCATGATCGGTGTAACTCACGTAGTCGACAGGACCCAAAGCTTCGGCTCCAATCATACAAGTCTTCAATATTTAACTTTCTTTTTGCATCCAGTTTGTATCCCTTATTTGCATCCTTTTAACTTGTCTATCGGCTTGTATATCCAAGATACACATTGTTATTTATACAATCCTGATATGCAAATGGTGGAGCCCACATCACTTTTCTGATTGTATCTTCCGAAATGCAACAATACTCGTATCCAATTTTTAGATACAAAGCCGAATACATACAAACTCCTTTGTATCACCTCTTCAGACTTATCATTTTTATAAACCACAGTTTACTTACTTTTTGGCTCCGCAATGTATATAAAGTGCAATGCATCTTACAATATACTTTAAGTCATGATGCATCATTTTAACCAAATTTCAACCTTTCTTGAGTTCTGCATTGTATGTATATTGAAATGTATAACCTGAAACATACATACAATGCACGAAACATACAACAATAAAACCTCATTTCATAATCTTTTCAGTTCCGCGACATGCATATAGCTTTGTATATCATCTTGTATGTTTCCCTTTGCCAAACATACAAACTCAAAATACATCCGACGGACTTGACCAATTATTTATTTAAACTCTTAACTCTGTTAGGTCCAGTTCTATGAAAAGTCATCAGGTCCGGATCTTCATGCATCTACATATTCATATCTGCATGCTTTATGAGCTTTGTATCTTGTATACATATAAACAAATATACAAAACTTTTGACCGTTCATATTTGTATCTTATATACATGCTTGAATACAAAAAGTTTTTATGCACTCCCCTTTTGTATCTAGTATACATACAATTTATTTTGTATCTGGTATACATGTATTCTAACCAATATTCAGTTTGACCTTCGTTGACTTGGTCATAACCTTAAAAAAATAGGGAATTTTCAAAAATTTCAAAAAGCAACCCCAACTCATTTTCGATGTTGATTCCAATTTTCATCATGGGTACCTGAAATTTTGACATAATTTTTAGGTCCCAATAGTAGTATTACACATAATTCAAATAAAAAATTATTTAAATTATGAGGGACATGTGTTCCAATGAGAATAAAGGTGAGGACTAATTTAAATATTTTATTTATTTAAATTAGTTGGGTGATGGAGGAAACAAACAATCACTAATTAAAAATTAAAAATTATTTAATTATAGAAGAAAAATAGAAAATATAGATGAATAATTAAATAAATAAAAATTTATTTAATTGTAGTGATGTAGGAGCATCCCTAGTTTAAGAGTAATCTTGCATCAACCAAAAACATTTGCATTTCAGTTCTTTCATTTTCTAGTTCAGTTCAGGCAATTCAATCAGAAGCAGTTTTAGCTTGTGGTCCGGTTTTGGCATTTCACATCTTATAGATCTGGACTTAGCATCTACATCATATCAAGAATTCAGAGCATTTGGATCAGTTACTGGAAAGATATTGCTATCAGAAGTTGACTATTTTCTCAGAGCAGAGCATTCTAACAGTTCCTAATAATCAGCTCAAGGATAAGGCTTGTGGATCACAATGACACATCATTCAATGTCCTTTGGTTCATGGCCAACCTTCCCCAAGGGTCTGCACATTGTTTCATTCATTTAAAGAAGTGTTCTATGCATTTAGGTCTGACCTATCTGTGAACACGTTACAACTCTTCATTGGAGTTTGTGACCTTCCTTGGCTGACGCGGAGGAATCTATTAGTCTGGAAATGATATATAAAGATGTAATAGATCCATAGAAAAGTAGTTATCAAGCTATTCACATAAGAAAGATCTGATAGTTTAGATTTTTGTGTGAAGGGAGTTTCAAAGCTTTATCTTGCACATGTATGTAATCAAGCCTGTGAGCCCTAATTCTAAGCCCGCATGTTGCCGACCATATTGTTTTTGAATTCTATGATATACTGAATAACTGAATCTACATTTATTTCATTTCTTTGAGTTGTTTCCGTTGTGTTTACTCATGCTGCATGGTCTAGACAGGTCATTCTGTGAACCCTCCTACCGTGACTACACCATATAGATTAGAAAATAGAAAAGGTAAATTAATTAAATAATTAAAATTTATTTAATTAATAGAAGAATGCAACATTAGGGAATAATTAGTCTGAAAATGTTGTTCACAGGCTTAGGACATTTTTAAGTGTCTACATATTCAATGAATTATATATTGTCTTGTTTGGTGCAAATGACTGGCCTAGCCACATCATCTAGATTATATCATCTAGTGTCAACTGTTGTACAACTTGGTACTGTAACTTACATGGTAGAGCAATAAATTACACTTAATCATCTATAATTCATTAAATATGTTTAATTAGTTTTTTAAATTTAGATGCAATTTAATAATTATAGAATAATTGAAATATGAATCAAACTCCTAGAAGAACCAAGTATATTAGGACATGTTTAATAAATTTTTAATTCTAATAATATTGGACTTGACATCATTTTTACAATAGTTAGGAAGTCATGACACTTCCATGTTAGACCAACTAGAAGGTGTGGTGAGTGATCCTCCAACCTTAGTTTCTATGTAGTCATTCTTGCTGTGTACTTGAATTATTTGTACAAGTTCACTTGCATTGTGTCATTAATTTAAAAGCTCAAGTGTATGTACATACATTAAAAATAAAATTAATCTTTCATACATGTATCATATGTATATTATGGTTGAAAACTAAAGTATAAGTTTATAATTTTAGATTCATTGTTGAAAATATATATGTACATGTATGAAAGAGATAGCACACTAGGGGTAATAGCTGGTCTTACCAGTGATGAGCCTAGAAAAATTCCTGAGTCATCCACATCATTTCAATGGCATGTGCAGAAAGATGGGGGAACAAAAAGTGACCAAACCACTTTTTGGTTGATGCAGTCATTGTAGGAGAGTCTGATGAGGAACTGTCCAACCTTGCAGCGTTAAACAAGTAACAACATGATCAATCATAGATGTAATAGAAGTAAATAGTTAACAATAGAAAGGAAGAGACATTCATACAGTCATGACACAAGATTTATCTTGGGAAAACCCTACCAGGGAAAAACCTAGCCTTCAAAGCTCATTCTCTTATATTAGGATATCAAAACATATTACAGATACCACTTGGGCTTTACAAATGCTAGGTCATAGTTTAGGGTTACAAAAGATTCATATAATAACATTCTTTCATGATTTCCTTCGTCTGCTTCTCAATTCTCTACTCTGCAACTCACTCTACTCCCTGCTCTGCTCTCTGCTTCACTTGTGCTTCTTCGAATCAAAACACTTATGAATTTGTTTCATGTCTTCATGTACTTGATCATTTAATCATTGCTACCTTGTAATAAATCATTGTCCTTCATTTATATCCTCTACAAGTCTTCAAATCATTATCAAGTTAGCCTATTTGCAATGGCTAGTATGAAACGTGTGTACACAGATAGGTCAGACCTAAACATAAGGTATTGCTCCGCAAGTGCATATAACTTCATGTGGATCTCCATGAAGGTCGGCCAAGTCCTAATATTCATTGGATAATGTTCCTTTAGGCTCCACAAGTGACAGGTTTGCTCTACAAGCTAATTAGACTTCACTAAACATTGTCAGCTCTACTATGTGAAAACAGGTAAAAGCAGGTAATCTTCTGATAGCGATATCTTTTCCGAATCAAACCAAAATGATCTAAATTTTGGATATGTTGTAGATGACTATGTCTAAATGCTAAGTCTAGTTCCACAACCTTTAATATGTAAATGCACTAAAATGTGGTATTCTCCAAGGTCGCTCTCTCGGTACTCTGCAACTTCACTGTTAACTATCCTAATTATTTTGAATGCTTCCGAATGCTCCTGCATCAGACTCTTGAGGTTAATTAAAAAGTGAGCCTCTTCACTTTGGTCTATATTATGTCAAAATCAATGTTGTTTCTTTGCATAGGTTCAACAGTCTGTTCACAAGTACTTGCAACTGCCTCAAGGTTGACGATCTATTCAAGTCTGTCCTATAAAAATACCTCAAGTTTGTTGGCAAGAGACACTATGTGGCTTCATAAGTGTTGTCATTGATGGCAACAAAGTCTATCCCACACATCCGTAGTACATAATATGCCTATACCGGAAGTCAAATTGAAGATTGTTTTGGTCCGGTGAACAAGAATAGAGTATGTAACAAGGTCCGACAATTAGGTCCGGATCTCTTAGATGGTGTAACTTAGTAAGTTACGGACTTGGACAAGTCAAGAGGGGTATCATGACTATTGTATTCCAAAAATTTAGCCTCTAGTGATAAAGCATAAAAAAAGATATGAGCGTTTGAGTGTTGGGTTCCAGTCAAGCAGAGCAGACAGAGGAAGAACTGATCGATAGAGTATTAGATCTCAATCTGGATGTGCAAAAGGTGTTGATCAAGCAACTTGTGGCATTATACATCATTGACTGACATGATTAATGACTTCTATGCCTATGTTTTTGATGCACATCACTAATCAAGCATGGATTCAGCTGACAGATCAATAACTTGCAAATATTTTAGTTGTTCTTGTTGTCGACTAAGAAGTTGTTGGAAATCCTTGATGTGGATATATATACCCAATGGATTCAAGCTTGTGAAAGTGTGGAAGTGATAGCATGAATGATTAAGTGTGAAGAAAAGTAGAGACAAGTGTGAAGGTAGTGATTCAAGCCTGGAATGTGACAGGAAAGTAATATTGAGCAAAGGAAGAATGAAATGTGCCAGATCAGTATATTGTGCCTAACCGAAACTGAATTCCTGCATGTATAGATGTTCACCAGTTCAAATACCTTGGTATCATCTATAAGCTTTTGTAGACTATAAGTCTCTTGTAGGTAGTGGGCCTCTTATGACTAGTGTGCTCGAGCAGTAAGCCCTAATTGGCAAGTGCCAAATTTGTACTCTTTATTCTTTTAATAGAGAATACAATCTTGGGTTAGTCACCCCATGGTTTTTCCCTTAATAGGGTTTCCACGTAAAAATCTTTGTGTTATGTTTTAATTTCTTTTTCACTTCTTATGATTGCTTGTTTTGATATAACTCTAAATGATAAGAAGAGAAAAGAAAGTAAAAATAGAAAAGTTATAAGATAATTGATTCACCCCCCTCTTAGTTATCTGCATTATTTACAACAATTGGTATCAGAGCTAAGTTCCTTTGAACAAGCCTAACAGCTTGAGGAAGATCTAGGAATCTCAATGGATGCATATGGTATGAAAGAACAACTTCAGTCTACCCTAGATGATCTTGAACAATCCCACTCTGAAGTCAACAGTTTGAGAGAAAGACTAAAGCAATCTAATGATTTCACAAATGAGCTGAAAAAAAAACTTAGTAATTCTTTGAAAAAGAGAAAGGAACTACTCCAGAAATTAGCAAATTAGAATGAGGTTAATAATGTTGATGAGGATTTGAATGAGAAAAATAAGCTATGTGAGAAGCTGTCAAAAGAAGTCATTATGATAAGGCATGAAATGGAATTAGGGGTTATGAAATTCACCTAAGAAATTGAAGAAAAGAGAAAGACTGAAGATAATCTAAAACAATCCCTTAGGGAGAAAATAGAGGACTGCCACAAAATGGACAGAATAATAAGGCATCTTGAATCTGATCTTGAAGAAGCCAAAGATAATGAAGAACAACTTGAGAACCAGATAGACACTCTTAAACAAGATCTTCAATCTACAAATGAATACAAAGAAAAATTCAAGATAAGCTTAGCCCAACTTGAAGTTCTTCTTGAAAGTCAAAAGAGGGTAGATGATAAGCATGGCTTGGGATATGAGAAAGATGAAAGCTCTGGATCCAGTTAGAAGAACTTTGGGTCAGGAAATCAAAGAAACAGGCCTAGAAGACCTCCGGTAAGACAACCAAATGCTCAAAGATATCCTTCCTTCAATGGATACTACTTCAATTGCAACAAGTTCAGTCATAAAGCAATCTAGTGTAGAAATAGAATGAATCAAATCAATCCATCCTTCTTCGGTCAATGTTTCAGTTGCAAAAGGTATGGTCACAAATCTTAGGAATGCAGAAATATGCAAATGAACAATTCTTTCAATGGTAGATGCTTTGTATGCAATAGAATTGGACATAAGGCTAATGAGTGTAGATCAAGAGGATATCATTCAAATAAGAAAAAAAAATTTGTGTGTTATAATTGCAATGGATCTGGTCACATAGCCAGATTCTATAGAAATAGAAGTCAAAATAGAAAAGGTCTGGTGGATCATGATAAAAAACAAGATAAAGGCAAAGGTAAATTAAATGCGGATGAAGTTCAAAAGGAGATGAGAAAGATTTGGATAAAGAAGAGTACAATGAATATTGGGGATGGATCCACACCAAAATCTGGTGCTGATATTCCTTCCAGAAACTAAAAAGTAAGCTCTGGCTCAGGGGGAGCTACAGAGAAGATCATTTTTCCCCCAGCTAGCTAGTGAGTTCCTGAATTTGGCACAATGAGTCAGAATAAGAGGTTGTGGTTTAAAGGGTTTGAGGAGATTCATTTAAAATTCATCTAGTCAAAATTTGGCAAATCTGCATGCAGATTTGAGGAAGCTATCTGGAACTACTGTATCGACAGCTACCCGGTAAAGCAAAATTTAACAGATAGATACAGTATGATCTAGAATTGAAATGTTTTATTTCATGAACCTATGGTATGTTTTAAAAAGGGTGAAGATATGTTACCAACCCTCTTAGACAATGATATTAAAGATCCGCACAATGATTCAAGAAAATCTCTCTCAAAACAGGGTAACCGGATGACTTAAGTTGTGCATTTATTACAAAGGGAAATTAGGTTTTTGGGAAAGGTTAAAAGGTTTCTCATCCATCATTTGCAACACTTTGCACTCATGAAGAAGGGAGAAGAGCTCTGAGAAGAAGTCCAACAAAACACTCAAACTCAGTTGAAGATCGAATCCAAGTGCAATTTGTTCCGATAGTCGCTCCAAACCCTAAGGCATGAAGAGGTATTTCTTTTGTAAAATCTCTCCAATCTTCATTGATTAGAATGGCTACTCCTATGGTTATAAATGTTTCTAAGAGACGAATGCCAGTTTTCAAGAAATATCCTCAGAAATCTATTGAGGTTGATCCTTTGGGTGTGTTTTCCCATACCTCGTATGGTGTTCTCCATGTAGAAGACATTAAGGTTTATATCCATACAAACATCAAAGATTTTGGAAACTCAAAATTGTCTGATATCTATCAAAAATAGCTAATAGATGAGAATTTTGAACTCGGACCTAAGTTCAAGACCCTAAGGTACAAACACTTCGAACATTGCATACAGTTTCTATCTTTTACAGAAGACAATTGGGTCCAATATGTTCTAAGTAGGATGTGTGATAATTTTATGTGGCTAATGAGGCCATTTAAGATAACCAAAGATGCCATCAGGGCTGTGACCAGACTGCATTCAACCGGTGGGTTACCCGCACTCAAATCTGTGAAGAATCAAAGAGTATTTGAAGCCGTAGGTTCAAAATATGATAAGAGGGCAATGACCATTAATGACATCACTGATCCGGATGTCAAGTTTGCCTCAATTGTGATTGGATACAAGATTTACCATTCAAGTAGAAAAAACTCTATATCCGGTATTGCCATCTACACTGTATACCAGATGCTAAGAGAGAATGCAGATTATGACCTATGTGAACTCCTATTGAATCAGTTGCTAGAGAACCTACAAAAGATCAATAAAGATAAAAATAACTCTTTTAAATATGGTGATTTGGTGTTATGCTTGGTTTTCTACTTCATGAATGAGTTAATAGGCTCAAAAGGTCTGATCTACGAAAATGACAAACCAGTTGCTATACAAATCAGGGATTACTTGTATGAACTTGGTGACACTCAAACCTGGAAGACAACTCTTTGGGGTTATTTCAAAAACTTCTAGAACATGATGCAAGCAAGAGAAAGAATTCCCAAAACAATAGTGGAAAAGTACAAAGACACAGTCTGCTTTATGGTAGATACTGATCAATGCCTAATAGAGGCAGTTGAGCCAAGGACAATATGGATATTGCCCATGGGCTATGAGGTTGATGGAAACATATTGGAGACCCATATTCAACATTTACTAAGTCAACCCAAAGACCCCAAAGCAGAGAGGTTTGTCACTTTTGAATAATTAAACATAAAACTACATGTTGAACTGAGAAGGCCTGAGATAAAAAGAAAGGTGAGAAAAGAAGTTAAAGAACTGGCTAAGAAATTTGGCATCACCAGAGAAGCTGTTATTGCAAACAGAGAAAGAATAGAGAAAATTAAGAAAGAAAAAGAGGAAGCAAAGAAAGAACATGTTCCGGTAGAAGCCTCCACCTAGACTAGAACTACTAGGAGTTCTGCCTCTGGGAGCTCTAAAGTTGCAAATTCAGAACCCCATTCATCTACAAAAGAAAAGAGAAAGAAATCCAAGGCCAAAAGAGCCTATGTGATTCTCAAGGATGATGATGAGACTGAGTCAGATGTAGATTTTAGAGAATTGAAGAAAGCACAAGTAAAATCCCCCAAGGCTTATGTGGAGTAGAAGTCAGTAGAGTATGTTGAGAAGCCTACTCTTTCTATTGATGATATCATCAAGGCAGTTACTGTGGATGGGAACCTACAACCAATGATAGAGTTCTATGATGAATACAATGATGCTGACAAGAGAATTCTGGAGGAAGCTATTGTAAGGTATTTGAATATCTATAACAAAGCATTCATTGAAATAATTTCATTAATTCCAAAAAGCCTAGAAGATGTATTGGATCAAAGAAAAGAGAATGCAAAGGCAAAAGACTTGGAGATCCAGGAGTAGACAGTGATATAGCTATGTCCCTCTATCACTCCAAAAAAAGTGGACATGGTGTTCAAGGATTGTAAAGATGACTTCCAGAGCAAGTCCCGGATGAATAAACTCATGATTGGAGAAACTGATCAAATAGCTAATGAAACAAAAGAAATTTTTGAGAAAACCTTGAAGAGATTTAATCTTCCTATTATAGAGGAAATAGATGAAGAACCCTCTAACATGGATGTTGAAGGATTAAAGAAAAATGATGAAGAGTCATCTAAGGCATTAGATTCCTCTGTTCTAGAAAAGGAAGGACAGAAAGAAGAAACATTTTCTAACAAGGATGTTGAAGGATTAAAGAAAAATAATGAAGAGCCATCTAAGGCATTAGACTCCCATGTTTCGGAAGAGGAAGGATAGGTAGAAGAAACAAATATCAATAAGTAAGTTAGTCTAGATGCCCCCAAAAGGAAGGAAGTAGAGTTAGCAAGAGACACTGCAGAGACAATACAGAACTTCCTGGACAAAGAAATAATGGAGCTAGATGAACCTGAGTTAATTTAAGGGCCACTAAACTTTGACTCTCTCTCTCCAGTTCAGATAATGAAAATAGCATCTTTTTCTCAGGCCAAAGCAAAAGAGAAACTTCTAAAATCAAACATGGAGGATTGTGAGCTGTTGGAAAGTGCATCTGGGATACTGGAGAAGATTATGCCAATCTATCAAAAGGATCCTTTTGCCTCTCCATCTGGTAATCTGAAAAACTTAGTCAATTCTGTTAACACTCATTTTGAATCCTTAGAGAAATTGGAAGAAACTAAGGTCCGGAAGGAGTTCTTGGGAAAGAGGTTTAGTGAAGTACAAGGGCTAATTGCTGATGATAGAAGATCCTTAGGCATTGGCATAAAGAGCCTTGAAAATGATCTTAAGGATGGTGGGGACATATACAAATTTTGTTTAACTTGGCCCAAAGTGACAGAGGACATTGAGAAGAAAGTGAAAGAACAAGAAGGAAAACTATCAAGTTTATCTCATAATTTTGATCCCCTTACTACCTCTTTGGTGAATCATGAATGTCAAGCTATTGCGATAATAAATGAAATTAAAGAACTGGTTAAAGGTAAAAAGAACATAATGGATAGAATGAGTGAGCTCAGAGGGATAATCATCCCCAAGTTAGAGGCAATGCATGATGCCTTGACAAAGGCACAAAGTACAGTCTGGACCAGTGATCCAATAGACTTAAAAAGAGCAGAAGCATATACATTTTTGTTAAGTGGACACATCTCCATTTTGGATAGAATGAAGAGGAGTTGGGCCACAAAAACTATATAGTTGAAGACAACCTTTGTGGATATAGTTAAGTATATGTAAGTATAATGTATGACTTGTATATACATATGCGGTCATGTATACAATAATTTTTACACAATTTTAGTATATAGATTCCACCCTTTGCCATTGATGTCAAAGGGGTAGTGAAGAGTAGTGAAAAATAAGGAATCCAGCAGAGGAGGAGCTCTGGTAAAACAATGCAAGAGACAAAGCACAAGCAAAGGGGGAGTTACTGCGACACTTAGTCATTTTTCACTAAGTGTTGCCATCAATGCCAAAGGGGGAGATTGTTAGCAAGAGACATTGTGTGTCTTTATAAGTGTTGTCATTTATGGCAACAAAGTCTATCCCACACATCCGTAATACATAATATGCCTATACCGGAAGTCAGATTGAAGATTGTTTTGGTCTAGTGAACAAGAACAGAGTATGTAACAAGGTGCGACAATCAGGTCCAGATCTCTCAGATGGTATAACTCAGTAAGTTATAGATTTGGACAAGTCAAGAGGGGTATCATGACTATTGTATTCCATAAATTTAGCCTCTGGTGATAAAGCATGAAAAAAGATATGAGTGTCTGAGTGTTGGGTTTGAGTCAAGTAGAGCAAACAGAGGAAGAATTGACCAACAGAGTATCAGATCTCAATCCGGATGTGCAAAAGGTGTTGATCAAGCAACTTGTGGCATTATACATCATTGGCTAACATGATTAATGACTTCTATGCCTATGTTTTTGATGCGCATCACCAATCAAGCATGGATTCATCTGACAGATCAATAACTTGCTAATATCTCAGTTGTTCTTATTGCTAACTAAGAAGTTGTTGGAAATCATTGATGCACATATATATACCCGATGGATTCAAGCTTGTGAAAGTGTGGAAGTGATAGCATGAATGATTAAGAGTGAAGAAAAGTAGAGACAAGTGTGAAGGCAGTGATTCAAGCCTGGAATGTGACAGGAAAGTAATATTGAGCAAAGGAAGAATGAAATGTGCCAGATCAGTATACTGTGCCTAATCGGAACTAAATTCCTGCATGTATAGATGTTGTTCACCAGTTCAAACACCTTGGTATCATCTGTAAGTATTTGTAAACTATAAGTCTCTTATAGGCAGTGTGCCTCTTGTGAGCAGTGAGCCCTAATTAGCAAGTGCCAAATTTGTACTCTTTATTCTTTTAACAGAGAATACAATCTTGGGTTAGTCACCTCGTGGTTTTTCCCTTAATAGGGTTTCCACATAAAAATCTGTTGGGTGAATATTTTGTCTTCAACTAACTGAAGGCAAAATGGTTATATCAAGCATAGTGTAATAAGATAAATCTCTCCTCTCATCAAGGGGAGGTTCCCTATCACTTATCACAAAATACTTTAAACTAAATACTAATTCAGGGGTGAGACCATATCATCCATTTCTCTTTTTTCAGAAATGATGTTTATAAAATAAAAGAGCACTTTCTTGATACAAACTGAATAACCAAGAAACCCATGAGAGCACAAAGTCTATCATTACTTCTTTCACCAACAAAAAATAAAATGATTTGGAGTAGAGTACAGCCCAAAGTCTTCACTATATGCCAAGATGAGATAAATAGATTAAAGATAACAACTTGTAGCACAAAGTCTTCAAGCTATTTCTCATTCATGAACACAACACAATTCTCACAAATGATTTTGTAGCTCAAAGTCTATTAAAATCTGATTTAGAATACTCCTTAATCACTTGAAATAAACTCTCACACTTCAATTACTTATCAAAGATAATATGATAGCAAAGACATAAGAACAATTCTATCATATAACAAATCACTCCAAGACAAAGATTGGAATTTAACTTGCTCTCTTGTATTGATAAATATTTAAAAATTGATTTACACAAATAAGCACAAAGTCTCAACTTGCTTCTCAATTCGGCAGAGTTTTGCTACAATAGATAAAAGATCCTATTTACAATAGAGGCCCTATTTATTTATAGGGAGAAGCCTTGAGCAAAAATAGGAAATCTACAACTACTTTGACTTATTCAACAAAAGAGTCCTATTTGACTTAGGACTTCCATTGTCTCACATGTAATTACATTTTAGAAAATTACACGTGAAAATGTCCAAAACAAAATTCAAATTACATATCATATACAGGAAAAATAAACTAAGGTGCTAGCTTCCTCCATCATTCTTCTTTAGAAAGTTTTGGTACATAGCCTGTATGGCTGTCATCTAGCATGCATCTAGTTTTGTTGTGTTTTCTGAAATGGTGCGGGTCCAAAGAATTGCATCTTTTACCGCCTTTATTGCCTTTTCATGCTTGTCTAGATTATCTTTCAGGTTTTCTAAAGTTGAATGTTGATCATATAGATTATCCATTGAAAACATTGAGGGTGCCTCCTCTTCGAATTTTCTTTGGACCATCTCTTCAAAGGAACTTACCATTTCCCCTGCTGAGAGAAACTTATGATCTTCCCCTACTAGGGTGCATGGAAGTTCTTCTAGCCGGTGTAGAAGTGTGACATCACTATCTTCACTGGCTTCTCGGGCTTGACATAGATCTTCAAGTAGACCTTTTAGTATATTGATGTGATGAGCCAGAGTCTCCTTGGTCTTAAGATATGATTCCCTATTTGTAATGACCCCAATGGTGATTAGATTCTTTATCTTAATCTTCTTCATATCTATCCACTCTTCCAGGCTCTCTTCTTGATCTTGCAGCTCTTGTGAAAGTAAATCTACCAGGTTGTCCAGCTCAACTTTAGCTTTGTCCATCTTCTCTTTCCTTTCCACAGTGGTTTTCAGTAGGATTCACCCTTGAGCTAATAGGCATTCCACTATATCTCCTACCACCCTTCCCCTAACTTGTGCTTTTTCAACCTTCTGAATCAGGGGATCTTTTACCATCACTGCCATGGATCCTACTATTTCTGATGACTTTACTATCTTTTGAAGAACAATAATGAGTTGTTTTGCTTTGGCCTTATACTGTTCTTTTTCTTTTTTGACCTCATCATACTTTTCAAGTAAAGTGCTAGTAGTAGTTTGGAAATCTACCTTTATACCCTCATGAGTTAACTTGCCTAACTCAACCCTTGAAATGACATAATCACTCATGTCAAGATTATCAATGGTGGCATCTTCAAGTGGTTTAGCAATTTCAGCGTATCTGATTCCTTTCTCATTGACAAGCCTAGAAATGGTCTTAGGCTTCTTCTTAGTAGTCTTTGCTTTTACAAGTAATAGCTTTTCAATATCAATCTCATTAGGAGAAATAGCTTGCTTCTTCCTCTTTCGAGTATATGCAGATAACCATGGGGGAAGAACAAAAGTGCCGACAACCGAAGATGAGTCTACCACTTGTTTTGTCGGATCCATGTTCATACCTGTGATAGTCACAATAGGACTGGTGTTGGTAAAAATCACACCTGTATCAACAACCTTTTCTAAAGCATCCAGAAGATTCTCTAAAATAGATTGCTCACTAATGTCAAAAGATGGAGAAGATAAACTTGGAATGGAACCGGAAGAATAAAAAATGGTTCCAAAACTAGTTTTCACAGAAATAGGGGTATTATCAAAAGAAACAACAAAGATAGGTGAAATAGGAACATTTGAAATCACTGGGACACTACCAAAAATTGGAACATGAGGAGGAGGTGTAGAAACTTGTGTTCTTGTGGGAAGATCTTTCTCAAGAGATTGAGGTGGATCACCAATTGTTCATTTTCTGCATCTTCATCTTCGCCTTGTTTAGTTTCATCTTCTTCATCAGATTTATCAGATACTATTACCTATTGAGCATCCTTAGACTTATGAATATTTTGTTCTTCAGCCTCAACATCTTCAATCTCCATTTGATCAACATTAGTATCCTCAACATTTAATTCAGTGACATTGGAAGTTTCTGTAACTTCCTTCTTCTTCCCTCCTTTGGATACAAACTTGATCTTTGGTTTGAGTATCTTAGAAGAAGAAGGGGTGTCACTTTTTTTTTTGGTTCTGTTCTCTACCTTCTTGCATGTCTGCTCCTATTTTCAGTTTCTAACCCTGCGAGGAACTCCTTCAATTTAACCCCTTTACTTTCCAACCATACATTTGTGTTGGCCAGTATGGGTTGAAATCTTTTCCTTATAGATGTTTCTTCTTTGACTGACCATTTTACCTCCGGAAGAAGCGAGGCTTCAACATTCTCAGTATTATATCTGGGATCTAGAACATCCCCATCATCCTCCGTTCCATCTGGAATATCAATGAGGCCTAGCTCTTCAATCTGACTCAGATGAAGTCTACAGTAGTCTAGCTTTCTGATCTCATTCTGTGTCCTAAGATCAGCCCAAATATCTTCAACCATTGGTATATGAAAGGTTGATTTCCATTTGATCTTATCTTGAACTCTTCTGAAGTCAAAATGATCTCTTTTCTTGTAAGTTCTCATAGTAACCAACTGTAATTCAGAATCAACTATTTTTACTTTATTGGTTGATTGAACTGAATACCTTCCAATCTCAATAGGGAACTTTATCCTTGACTTCTTCAATTCCATCTGTTTATTGTGCACCACAATCAACAGTATGCATAGCTCCATAAGAACAATATGGTCACTAGGATACTGTGGAAGAATATAAGGGTAACTGGGATAATACCCTACCCTGAGATATGTAAAAGTGGGGAATTGCAAGAACAAACAACCAAAAGAATTCACAATCTGCCAAGCTTCATCTGAGACCCTTTTCTAAATAAATTCATTATCCCATAGGCACATGAATAATGAAAAGAAGGCGTCATTGACCCTTCAAAAATGATGAATTGATCCCTTCAGAGTTATTTGAGGGTAATACTCATATACAGGAGTCAATCTCCTGTCTCCTACTTGAGTCAAACCTGGAAAGCTTCTTATGCTTGCAGCAACATATACAAGATATGAGGTCATATAGAATTTGAATGTTGTATTGACCTTTACTAGTTGCTTGTGTAATGCATTGCTGATCTGTTCTCCCTAGAATATTCTTTGAGTCCCTCGCAGAATCACCTTGATGTAGGTGTACATCCATTCTTGGAACTTGGAAGAAGAGGGGAGTCCTCTGATGTGACTCAAAACAGTGATCAAATCACAAACTTCTTCAACGAAGTCACTCCTAGGAAGATCCTTTGGCCATCTTGTCAAATTACCTCGAGGGATTTTCAACCATTTGTTGGTGATATACCTTCTGGCAACTTCCACATCTTTATCATAATCCTGTTGCCCCTAAGCAAAGTCAATCTGTCCAATGTTTTCAATAGGTGGACACATGAAGATTTTGTCGATGAATTTTGCTTCCAATCTCATAATTACATTCCCCTGAGAATCTGTCACAATTCTAGTGTCTCTGTTGTAATGGCTGGCTACCTGGAGAATGAACTTGGGATTGTGTGCAGAAACTAGAAATGATGCAACCAAATGAATATTGTTGTTGATGATCTTTTGCATAGGCTTAGAAGGATTTGTCTATTTTGTCCTTTCCACAAATTCTTCCATGTCCACGTGTCCAATTTCTATATCCCTAATTTCATCAATATTTGACTGCACTGCCGTCACCGGAAAGACACCTTGGTACTTGTACTTCATGATTTTTGCCTTAGACGGAGATGGCTCTGACATCAACTCCGAAGAGAACTCTGAAATTGATATCTACCACGAACACTGGTTGAGAACTACAAAAGGCCATGATCTCGTAGTTAGGGGAAAAATGGATAAACTGGGATGACTGCGATCCGATGATCATGGACATGAAAGAATGGGTTGAAGGGCTTGAGTGTGTGCAAATCGAGGCAAAGGCGAAAGCGGGCTAACAGGTCTTTAAAAGGTGAACTTTCCCAGTGTTGGGAAAAAATTAGGACAATATGCATGAGTGGTCAAAATGACCGCTCCTGCATGTGGGAATATTTGCATGTGTAAAAGAGAGTGTTTTCACCGCTTGTGCATGTGTTTGGGAAAAGTTTTGATTATCATGTATAGTCGGCGAAAAACACCGCTATTGCATGTAGTTTCTTGGAAAGATGTGTGTTAAAGCGGTGAAAAACACTGACATTACATGCTACGGAAGTTTAAATGTGTTCGGGTGGGTGTTTTCACCGCTTATGCAAGCTGGTATCTCAATCTTCTATGTAAGGGTGGCGGATTTTGCCGCCCATACACCTGGTGTTTGATAAACTTTTAAAAGGTTTTAAGTGGCAAAATTGCCGACATCGCATGCATGCATACAAAGGTTTACACAGAGGTGATTTTGGTGTTTGGTGAGGTTAAATCGCCATCCACACAGGTGAAATAATAAATGAAATGACATGAACCCTAGGCGAGTTCAAAGACAATGACAAGGAAAACGAAAAACCCTAATCTAAAAAGCAACTCATACAGAGAAGAGAAAATGAAAATGCTTTTAATGTTTACGTAAGATTAGGATTTTGTCATGCAAATATAAAAATGAAAGATGAAAACTAAACTATGAAACAATGGAAAACTTACCAGGAAGAAGAAGTGCCAACAAAGAAAACCTAAAATGTGATAGTTTCTTTCAGATTCGCTTCCGTGGTGTCAACTCGGGTACAAATGATAATACAAAAGAAAGACAGTAAACAAAAGATTTTAAAAAAATGATTTAAAAAGCCCCTAAATCAAAAACTAGAAATGCAATGAATGCACACGAGTTTAACTGGTGACAATTTAAAGATGCACCAACAATGTTAATTACCGCTTGAACATACATCAAGGGTAGTATGCATGGGCGACGATTTTCACCGCCCCTGCATATTGGGTTAAAGCAACACAAACATGGATGAGCGGCGAAAATTGCCACCCCTGCATATTAAAATAGAGAGGGTTAAACATGTAATGGCAGAGATTATGACCACTTATGAATGTTATACTTAAAATCTTCTAACTCTTTTACAATCAAACATATCGATTTAACGAGTTTGCTCAATCATTTGAATTTCATAAATGTTGAAAAACCAAAATGAGGAGATGCTTGAAATGAACTCCGAGAGTTAGAAGATAATGTGTGAGGGAAAAAATCTGCCTCAAAAAACATGCTTAGAGTTGTAGGCTACAAAACGAACAAGCTTCGTAGGGGTCATCCTACGAAATGAGCGCAGCTAATTTCTGAGGATGACAAAATCTTTGTGTTATGTGTTTAATTTCTTTTTTAGTTCTTATGATTGCTTGTTTTGATATAACTCTAAATGATAAGAAGAGAAAAGAAAGTAAAAATAGAAAAGTTATAAGATAACTGATTCACGCCCCCTCTTAGTTATCTGCATTGTTTACAACAAAGTTTTCTAAGTTTAGTGTTCTACTTGCAAGCCTTGCACTGCATCAATGATCAGTGGTCTGAGAAAGTCTTTTCCACAAGCTGCCTCATGTTCTTCATCTTGTCATGGTCTAGGTTTGGTGGTCTACTTGTAAGCCTTGCACTGGCTCAATAATCGGTAGTCTGAGAAAGTCTTCTCCGCAATGCCTCAAGGTCAATATCAACATCAATCCATTAAGAGTTAATCAATACATATTTGCATCATCTAGGACAATCATGTTACTTCCTTTTGATACAATCAATACATTTCTAAATTTTCTGTACAACATTCTCTTATCTCTGCTCCCAGATACAATTCTCTCACACTCATCAAAATCTCACAGTTTTTGACTTCTCCTATACTATTCTCTATTTCTTTATCCTTATTTCCTTTACTTTAGTACACAAACTTTCTCCTATGGTAGAATATCTTGTCTGCAATATGAATTCCCTTTCCTTGCTATGTTTCACACTTGTCCATACAAACTTTCTCTTACACTGCTTCCTTTGTTCTATAACACAAATCTCCTTAAGATCAATGCTTCACCTTCTTTTGGTTTCTCTGTCAAACTTAGTGAGTCAATAGGCTCTTCTTCCTCTACATAAACTTCCTCTACATTAGTTATTGTTTCCTCATCATTAGCTTCTCTAGTAACAGGTTCTTGTTGACATTCATTGCTTGATTCTTTTCTCATCCAAACTTGAAAATAGGATCCTCTAAATGGTCTTCTATCAATTCCTCTTTCATTTCTTTTGTATCCTCCATTGTGATAAGAATTGTGACTCCTATAATTTCTCCCTTTGTGGTTTGAATTATTGTCCTTGTTTTTCTCCACATAAGGTCTTATTTCTCTGCATCCTAATATGTATCCTCTTTTCTATCCAACACATGAATACTTCCATCTATAGAACCTTCTGAACATATAAGTAACATGTTTCTATTTTGCTCCATCAATCCATCCATAATTCATCTACATACAATCTATCATAGGTTTTCTCTTCCCCAATTTAGTCCAACACATCTTTTCAGAATGATTCCTCAATCCACAAACTTACAAGGATGTAGATCCCAACACAATTCCTTTTCATGTCCATGTCTATTACAACGCGAACAATGCATGCCTCTTCTTCCCTAATTTGATTTGTTTGAATTTGCAACATTCTTACCTTTGTCATATCCAAGTCCTTCACTTCTTGATCTTATTACTAGTTCAATAGATTCTATAATTCCTTGTTGATGCTTTCCCAATCCTTTTCCTTCATATCCCATTCTCTGCATGATTTTGAAACCAATTCCATCACCAACAACTGTAGGTTTAGTTACATTGTCATCTTCAATCTCACTATCTAAAGAAGCTTTTGCATCATTACACAAATCATTAGTGTCACAAGAAACATCACAAAGTTTAGGTTTAGATCTCATACTTTCATTCTCTTCTCTGCATATTGCAAGTGACTACTTTAATTGATTAACTTGTTCCTTCAATCTTGATATTTCACTCTTCTGTAGATTGTTTTCCTTCTTTAGGTCTTCTAAATTTTCCTCCAAGTCTCTATTTCTCTTTTCCACCTTTTGCAAACAACTTGAATCCTTCTTCTAATTCTTCAAATCTCTTTTTAACACCCTCAAACAATTTTAGCTCTGCTTTCAGTTCTTCATTTCTCTTTCTTACAATTTTTAGTTCTTCTTCAAGAGAATCATATGTGTCTTCTCCTAGTTCTTTCATCGTCTTCAACAATTCTGAATTACACTTCTCGATTTCACACAATTCTTCTTCCAAAACATCTCTTTCACATATTAGGTTTTCATTTTCTTTCTTCATCCTCTTTCCAATTTTCCCCATCGAAATCAATTAGATAAACAACTTAATTTTAAAAAGATTACCTAAAACTTTCTTGCCTTGATCTTCTTTAGTTATGACACTTGTTACTTCTAAGGTTTCACACTTCTTTCAACACTGTCTTCCTTCCCAACAGATTTTGCAACTAGTAGATTCACAACTAGCTCTGATACCACTTGATACAATCAAGGTAGAAGGGTCCGATGAGGGATTGTCCAACCCTGCAACCTTAAACAACTAACAACATGATCAATCAAAGATGCAATGGAAGTAAATAGCTAACAATAGAAAGGAAGAGACATTCATACACTCATGACACAAGATTTATCCTGGGAAAAGCCCAAAATTCAAAGCTCATTCTTCTTATATTAGGATCTCAAAACATATTACAGATGCCACTTAGGATTTATAGATGCTAGACCACAACCTAGGGTTACAAAAGATTCATATAATAACATTCTTTCATGACTTCCTTCGTCTGCTTCTCAATTCTCTGCTCTACAACTCACTCTGCTCTCTGCTTCACTTCTGCTTCTTCCTCAAATCAAAACACTTATGAATTTCTTTCATGTCTTCATATACTTGGTCATTTTGTCACTACTACCTTGTAACAAATAATTATCATTCATTTATATCCTCTAGAAGCCTTCAAATCATTATCAAGTTGGCCTATTTGCAACGGCTAGTATGAAATGTGTGTACACGGATAGGTCAGACCTAAACATAAGGTATTGCTCCGCAGGTGCATATAATTTCTTGACGATCTCCATGAAGGTCGACCAAGTCCTAATATTAATTGAATAACATTCCTTTAGGCTCCACAAGTGACAAGTTTGCTCTGCAAGCTGATTAGACTTCACTGAACACTGTTGGCTCTGCTATGTGAAAATAGGTAAAAGTCAGTAATCTTCTGATAGCGATATCTTTTCTGAATCAAACCAAAATGATCTAAATTTTGGATATGTTGTAGATGACTATGTCTAGATGCTAAGTCCATCTCTATAGCCTTTAATATGCAAATGTGTTAAAATGTGGTATTCTCCAAGGTCATTCTCTCAGTAATCAGCAACTTCACTGTTAACTATCCCATTTGTTTTGAATGCTTCCAGATGCTCCTGCATTAGACTCTCGAGGTTAATTCAAAATTGAGCCTCTTCACTTTGGTCTATACTATGTCAAAATCAATGTTGTTTCTTTGCATAGGTTTGGTTGTCTGTTCATAGGTACTTGCAACTACCTCAAGGTCAGTAGTTTGTTCAAGTCCATCCTGCAAAAATACATCAAGTTTTCTAAGTTTAGTGTTCTACTTGGAAGCCTTGCACTGCCTCAATGATTAGCAGCCTAAGCAAGTCTTCTCCACAAGCTGCCTCAAGTTCTTCATCTTGTCATGGTCTAGGTTCGGCGGTCTACTTGCAAGCCTTGCACTACCTCAATGATCGGCGGTCTGAGAAAGTCTTCTCCGCAAGTTGCCTCAAGGTCAATATCAACATCAATCCATTAAGAGTCAATAAATACATATTTGCATCCTCTGGGACAATCATGTTACTTACTTTTGATATAGTCAATACATTTCTAAATTTTCTCTATGACATTCTCTTATCTCTGTTCCCAGATATAATTTCTCTCACACTCATCAAAATCTCACAGTTTCTGCTCTACATATACTTCTCCTATACTATTCTCTATTTCTTTATCCTTATTTCCTTTACCTCAGTACACAAACTTTCTCCTCTGGTAGAATATCTTGTCTGCAATATGAATTCCCTTTCCCTGCTATGTTTCACACTTGTCCATACAAACTTTCTCTTGCACTTCTTCCTCTGTTCTTTAACACAAATCTCCTTAAGATCAATGCTTCACCTTCTTTTGGTTTCTCTATCAACCTTAGTGAGTTAATAGGTTCTTCTTCCTCTACATAAACTTCCTCTGCATCAATTATTGTTTCCTCATCATTAGCTTCTTTGGTAACAGGTTCTTGTTGACATTCATTGCTTGATTCTTTTCTCCTCCAAAATTGAAAATAGGTTCCTATGAATGGTCTTCTATCAAATCCTATTTCATTTCTTCTGTATCATCCATTGTGATAAGAATTGTGACTCCTGTCATTTCTCCCTTTGTGGTTTGAATTACTATCCTTGTTTTTGTCCACATAAGGTCTTCTTTCTCTACATCCTAATCCATATCCTCTTTTCTGTCCAACACATGAATACTTCCATCTATACAACCTTCTGAACATATAAGTAACATGTTTCCATTTTACTCCATCAATCCATCCACAATTCATCTGCATACAATCTTTCATAGGTTTTCTCTTCCCCAATTTATTCCAACACATCTTTTTAGAATGATTCCTCAATCCATAGAACTTATAAGGATGTAGATCCCAACATAATTCCTTTTCATGTCCATGTCTATTACAATGTGAACAATACATGCCTCTTCTTCCTTAATTTGATTTGTTTGAATTTGCAACATCCTTACCTCTGTCATATCCAAGTCCTTCACTTCTTGATCTCATTACTAGTTCAATAGGTTCTATAACTCCTTGCTGATGCTTTCCCGATCCTTGTCCTTCATATCCCATTCTCTACATGATTTTGAAACCAATTCCATCACCAACAACTATAGGTTCAGTTACATTGTCATCTTCAATCTCACTATCTAAAGAAGCTTTTACATCGTTACACAAATCATTAATGTAACAAGAAACATCACAAAGTTTAGGTTTAGAACTCAGACTTTCATTCTCTTCTCTACATACTGCACATGACTGCTCTAATTGATTAACTTGTTCCTTCAATCCCGATATTTCACTCTTCTATAGATTGTTTTCCTTCTTTAGGTCTTCTAAATTTTCCTCCAGGTCTGTTTCTCTTTTCCACCTTTCCAAACAACTTGAATCCTTCTTCTAATTCTTCAAATCTCTTTTCAACACCCTCAAACAATTTCAGCTTTGCTTCCAGTTCTTCATTTCTCCTTCTTACAATTTTTAGTTCTTCTTCAAGAGCATCATATGTGTCTTCTCCTAGTTCTTTCATCCTCTCCAACAATTCTAAATTACACTTCTTGATTTCACACAATTCTTCTTCCAAAACATCTCTTTCACATATTAGGTTTCCATTTTCTTTATTCATCCTCTTTCTAATTTTTCCCATCGAAACCAATCAGATAAACAACTTAATTTTGAAAAGCTTACCTGAATCTTTCTTGCCTTGATCTTCTTCAGTGATGACACTTGTTACTTCTAGGGTTTCACAGTTCTTTCAACACTGTCTTCCTTCACAATAGATTCACAACCAGTAGATTCGCAACTAGCTCTGATACCACTTGATGCAGTCAAGGTAGGAGGGTCCGATGAGGGACTGTCCAACCTTGTAGCCTTAAACAACTAACAACATGATCAATCAAAGATGCAATGGAAGTAAATAGCGAACAACAGAAAGGAAGAGACATTCATACACCCATGACACAAGATTTATCCTAGGAAAATCCTAACAGGGAAAAACCTAGCCTTCAAAGCTCATTCTTCTTATATTAGGATCTTAAAACATATTACAGATGCCACTCGAGCTTTACAGATGCTAGGTCACAACCCAAGGTTACAAAAGATTCATATAATAACATTCTTTCATGACTTCCTTCGTCTGCTTCTCAATTCTCTACTCTGCAACTCACTCTGCTCTCTGCTTCTTCTTCGAATCAAAACACTTATGAATTTGTTGCATGTCTTCATATACTTGATCATTTAGTCACTGTTGCTTTGTAATAAATCATTATCCTTCATTTATAACCTCTACAAGCCTTCAAATCATTATCAAGTCGGCCTATTTGCAACGGCTAGTATGAAATGTGTGTACACAGATAGGTTAGACCTAAACATAAGGTATTGCTCTGCAGGTGGATAGAACTTTGTGTAGATCTCCATGAAGGTTGCCCAGGTCCTAATCTTCATTAAATAATGTTCCTTTAGGCTCTACAAGCTGATTAGACTTCACTAAACACTGTCGGCTCTGCTCTGTGAAAACAAGTAAAAGTAGGTAATCTTCTCATAGCGATATCTTTTCAGAATAGAACCCAAATGATCTAAATTTTGGATATGTTGTAGATGACTATGTATAGATGCTAAGTCCAGCTCCATAGCCTTTAATATGTAAATGTGGTAAAATGTGGTATTCTCCAAGGTCACTCTCTTGGTACTCTACAACTTCACTATTAATTGTCCCAATTGTTTTAAATGCTTCTAGATGTTCCTACATAATTGGTCCAAACAAGCCATAATGCAAGCATGTTATAATGCACTTGTATTTTAGAGCAATTAAAATGATTTAGATGATAAGTTTAGAAAATCATCCAGCTTCTTTCACCCTAGAGTATATACATGAAGTAAACATTTAATTATAAGTGACATTCACATATAGACATTTACTTTCTTATAATTTGTTATATTTCATGTATATACTTTTAGGATGTTTTAGAATGGTTTTGCATCTCTAGGAGTTATAATGTAGATTCTAGGTTTGGGAGGATCGTATAATTTTTCAGACTTAATCAAATTTCAGTAATTAGCAGACTCCTATCATCTTATAGTTGTCTAATTGTAGTTGTAACTATTTAAAAGCATCATCAAGCCTCCCTTTAGAAAGAGGAGGACCTATTCTTATGCAAGAGACCTACCAAGGAATCTTCGAATCAAAATACTAAGTCAAGTTCAAGAAAGTGACAATCCTTTAAGTATTTTTTCAAGCTTGAAGACTAGCACTCTCTCTCTCTCTCAATTTTTGTCAAGGATATAGCAAGGAAGGTATGTAGGTGAGAAAAAAGTGTGATACAGTAAATGTGGATAAGTGAAAAGATCTATGAGATATGACATGGTTGAAGACATGATGCAAATTTATCTCTAAATGTACAAGTTACTTCTCTAATTTGTGCCTTGTTCTTGCAATTCAACACTCAACATTAGATACGAAGGCAAGTTAATTGTTTGATAGGACACCTCAAAGAGATGACATCTCATGGAATGCAATCATTATGCACACAATGAATTTTTTATAAGGCTTTAGAAACTTTCAAGCAAATGCAATTGGGGCCACAACCTTTTCTAGCATCCTCCCTACTTGTGCCAAAATGGGATCTTTGGAATAGGGTATGGATATCCATCAAAGCATAAAGGATTGTTAATTTTGTAGAAGTTGTAGTTGCAACTGCCTTGGTTGACATGTATGTAAAATGTGGAAGCATAGACTAGGAATGTGAACTATTTGAAAAAACATCTCAAAGAGATGCCATCTCATAAAATTCAATATGCACAAGATGGATTTGTTGATAAGGCTTTATAAACTTTCAAGAAAATACAATTGGTCCCGTCTAAAGATAAATCCCACAACCTTTGCCAACATCCTCCCTACTTATGCCAAAATGGGATCTTTAGAATAGGGTATGGGCATCCATCAAAGAATAAAGAATATGGAAATTTTTTAGATGTTGTAGTTGCAACTTCCCTAGTAGCCATGTATGCAAAATGTGGAAACATAGACAAGGCACATGAACTATTTGACAAAACATCTCAAAGAGATTCCATCTCATGAAATGCAATGATTGCAAGATATGCACAAAATGGATTTTTTGATAAGGCTTTAGAAACTTTCAAACAAATGCAATTGATGGGTGTAAATCCAAATTCCACAACATTTGCCTGCATCCTCACTGCCTATGCCAAAATGGGATCTTTGGAACAGGGTATGGACATCCATCAAAGCATAAAGGATATGGGAATTTTTTCAGATGTTGTACTTGCAACTCCCCTAGTAGACATGTATACAAAATGTGGATGCATAGAAACATATATATAGATATACATATATATATATATAGAGAGAGAGAGAGAGAAGGAAATATAACAAGAGATAAAGATATAGAGTAAGATAGAGGGAGACATAGAAATAGGTAGTGGGAGAGGGAGAAATAGAGAGATAGAAAGACATACATAAAGAGATAGAGAGGAAGAAGGAGGGGGAGAGGGAGACATAGTGTTACATCCCCTTTTTGGATTCAATATTACTATTTACTTTTTCTTATATAGTACAATTATGTGGATATGTTTTTAACATCATAGGAACTGATGATATAAATAGAGAAGGGTAATTTTATGAAATTATGAGATCTATTTGATTATGATCAATATGATGTTATGAATTAGAATGTCTTTTCAATGTGAAAATGAAATGATTTGATATAAATGTGTTTTGAGTAGAATATTGGTGCTTTGACCACAAAATTGTATGTGAGATTGTCTATGACAGGAATCTATGGAACATGTTCGCCAGGAAGAAAAAAGAAGAGAAAGTATCTTTGAGAAAGAGAGAATAGACTCTGGAATAACCATGGGTGCTTGCCACTGAAAATGCATATCAGGTAGACAAACCTTGATGCCTTGAATTAAGCCTTGATTACGGGTTAAGTCAATTTTAGTTGAGTTGTCGAGGTTTGCAAGAATAGGTCTTTCTCCTTTCGTAAGTCATCATTTAGAGCATGGCAAAATGACATCAGTGTCGTAATACTCTGAATCATGTCATCAAATATGAACGACTGATATATTGTTTATATGTAAATATATGTTATGCTTATGATCAGGTTGTAAGTCGTGTCTTGTTATTTGTTCGACGCAAAAGTCAAAATTGTGCGTAAGTTGATCTCAACTCTTGTTCTACATTTGCACTCAATTCGTCATTATCGTCGTAAAGCGCTTCGAGCATATGTCGTAAACAACTCTTTGCAAAATTTGATGGATGTTAAATTGTTCTAGAGACCATGGTGTGTAATATCTTTGATCATATTATAAAGGAATATACTAAATTATATAAGTTATATTTAAATAGTCATTTGAGGTACTTCTTTATTCTTTTACAATGTTAGTAATCGAGCAATAGATCAAGGAGTTCACTCAAAGTCTTTATTTATGATGTCTTGTATTTTGAAACAACTTATTTCCTTTTAAAGCTTTAACCCTTATGAGTGGGTTGTCGGCTTATCTATTTCTTTAATATTATGTTAGCATTTGTTTTATATTGTTAACTGTTTTGAGTAGTGGTTGGACTATTGAGTCTACCAACCGCCACCTCGCCTACATGGAACTCCATCTTGGAGAGTGATCGCAATTTGTGGGAGTTCCAAACCAATTTCTGGTTGAGGTCGCATTAGGTGCGAGACGTTTTTGCAAGATGGGTGAGATTCCCATTTCAATAGGCATGGACGGAGAGTGGAGGTGATAGTTATTCCTTCGCAGTGAGTGGGGAAGATATAGAGTAGATAGAGTTAGTTTTGTAGTGAGTGAACAGGGAGGAGAAGCAAAATGAGTCTGATAAAAGGAGCTTCAAGGGCAATGGCTGAGAGAATAGCAAGTGCCTGGACTAGTTTGAAGCAAACTCAATAGACAAATGACAGGTTCTCTTTCTCACTTTGCTGCGTAGTCATAGTTTCCTTGTTATGAGTGATGTTTTCACAAGCATTTATGATGGAACATAGATTGTGTTTGAAGATGCAAAGTATTATTTATTAACTGTAGCCTGTGTGAGTTTGTCATCATTAAAACGAAAGCATTGTTTATATCTACTACACTGCACTATACCACACCAAAGGTGTAAAAACCATAGTTTATTGTATTTCCAACTAAGGTCAAGAATAATTGTGAAGCCAACGGTTTTACTTTAGAAGGTTTGTAGTTAACGTAGGGTGCAAATCTAAGAATGAGTTGGACTCAAAACATCTCATAGCCAATACAAGCCGTAATGGCGAAACATTAGTCGACAGAGAATAAGATCTCTTTGAACAGTCGAATACAATACCTTGGCTCTATCAAGTTTAAAGGTCAGTGAGTATTAGAATAAAAGACTTGATTGTGTCAACCATTGTCGAAGGATTATTATTAGTGAAGAGGTACAGGTCGTAACATGCAAAGTCTTTACAATCATCCTCTCTTTCTGAGTTAAAACTAGTCGGTTGACCATGGCAAAGTTGTTAACTTGCTGTGAATAATAAGCAGATATAGATTATATGCTTTTGAAGGTAATACTTTTGCTATTGAAGTATTTAAACTAATGTTTTTCTAAGAAAAGACCTTATTGTTATACCAATTATTATTATGAAGTTTTTTTACAAACAAGTAATGAGTCTTTTGTCATGTCTCAAGCTTAGACTTACATGTAATCTACATTGTTAGAAGAAACAATATGACAAGGTTTTCTAGTGTATAGATCGACAAGATTAAGTTATGTCAAAGATTTCGACACGTCGAAGTAGTACATTGTGAGTGTTAAATTTAAACGTAGGGTTTTCAAACATTGTATTCTTTAAATTGATTTTTAGAGAAACCCTTCCAAAACGACAAAGTAGAAGCTATGTCAAAGAATTGATAGTCGAAGAAGATTCTTTAGAATGTTTAATTTTAAACTTCGGGACTTCAAATATTTATGTTCTATAAATTGGTTTATAGTAATTTCTTTCCGAAAACAACAAAGTTGGGTTTAGTGTCCACTCAAGAGTGGATAATTTAAACAATGGGCTAACTTAGAGATCATTGTAACAACATAAAATGTTATCCAAATAATCAAATATGATAGGAAACCATTCTTTTATCGTAAAGACGGAGAGGATTCCATGAGCTTAGTGAAAGAATAAGCCTCAATGCCATGCGTTAATACATGATGAAATTCAAACACCTTGAGGTCATCAAGGTTGTTATATAGAACTTATAAATAGGTAACTGTAGGATTGCGATTAATTCGAGTCGAGTGGGGTGGGTGAACTTATTTCATGTGTTGATACAACGCTAATTATATTCAAATCCTTTGGCCAAGGTAATGCATGATCCTCAAGTACATTGATTGTTCACTGTGACTGGATGGCGTAGCTTATGGAATGGTCATGCTTGACTAGAGGGTATCTAGGGGATTGCATGATAACAAGTCACGTAGGTCACAACACCAGAGCTCAGATGGCAAACACCATTGGTTATCCTAAGTCTATCCTTTTTGAGTAGGGTAGGGCGATTTCCAGTTAGCAAGGAGTGCGGGAGACTGACGGTCTATGGTTGAAGGTTAAGCTCCTTGAAGATACTTTCTCCTCTTAACTCTTGAGGATTGCTGAGACTTGAGTTTGGATGGTCGACAATTGAGATGCAGTGACATTGGTAAGTTCCTATTTTGGAATTGTTATAAGTTACTTTTGAAAACATATTTTTTAATGTTGTAGATGATTATATCCTCTTCTATGAGCTATAATTTCATGATTATTGTTAGTTGATGAATGAATTACTTGCTTATAGTAACTAGTAAACAAATTACTTTTACATTTTATTCTTTAAAAAAAAAGTATTGCCTTTGGTGAAAACTTAGTTTTGACAGGTGAAATTAGAACTGGGTGTTACATATGGTATCAGAGCTAACCAAGTTCAACACTAGGGCTGATGAGTCCACTAACCTTATTAGAAATCAACATTATGTGGGTAGCTAATGATTTGATTTACTGTGCCAAGATGGTACATATCAAGAAAACTGCAAGGAAGTCCTTCGCTGGTAAGGAACGTTATCAGCAAGCTAAGCAGAAACAACTTGGATTGATCATGACTATTGAGAAAATGAATGATGAAAATGAAATTTGGCTAGATGATGTGGAAACTTTTGCCAATGCTCTGTCACGTCTCAAACGAATGAAAAAAGAACTCCTAGAGATAGCTAGGATGGCAACTCGAACCATGGTCAATTGCTGCCCTATTAGTGTACCTATTAGTGTACTAATAAACACTAGGGATCCCCATATAACACCTAGAGCTGAAATCATTATACTATCATCTGATAGTGAGTCTGAGGGATATACACCTCGTGAATATGTGTCAAAAAATGAATCTGAAGGTTACACCCCACTTGTAAATACTGAGTGAAACATGAGATATGTCTATCTTTAAAGAATGTATATATAGTTTTGCAAAGTTTAATAAAGACAAATTTTGGTTTGAGAATAATTATGGTTATGAGTAATTGTTATGCTCTAATAATATACAAAATGATAAATCATAGAACTGATTAGTACTTGCTTAAGTAGGTGAGAAAACAAACAATCATGGATCAATCAGAGTTTAATGAGGGGGAAGATCGGGAAGGTCACAACTCTCAAGAAAACTCCACTGATAAATTGGACAGAATTCTTAATATGCTCACTGAAACTAAGGAAAGGTTGGGCAAATTGGAAAAGAAAGTGAATGAAACTAGGAATACGGAGGGTGAAAATGAGTATTCAAATAATGTAAGTAAAAGTAAACAACCGGATCATGGCAAGTCAAGTGAAAATCAAGATGATAGTGAAACCTAGAAGAAGACAAAAGACAAACTTACACTAGAACTATCTAAGGATATGAAAAAGGTTATCCCTCCCAAATTTGATGGAATGAAAACTAGTGATGCAGCAAAAGCATGGTTAACAGAAATGGAGAAATATTTTGAAATCAGAAATTACTCTGAGATTACAAAGGCCGTATGGGGAGCATATCAGTTATCTAGAGAAGCATCCACTTGGTGGATGAACAAGAAAATGGAACTGGAATTAAGTCCCTTAAAGGTAACATGGAATGAATTTGTAGAACTTTTCTGAAAGAGGTGGTTACCACAACTATATTTTGATCAAAAGCTAACAAACTTCTAAAACCTCAGGCAAGGTGATCTGTCTGTGGTTGAATATGTAAAAAAATTACTAGATTGTTGAAGTATGTTCCTCAAATACCAAAAGGATGAAAGATTTCAGATAAGAAAATTTATCATGGGACTCAATCCTCAGATTGGTGGTGAGGTGGAGGTGCATGGTCCAAACACAATGGACCAGGTGTATGAGAAAGCAATTAAGCAAGAACAGAAGATCAAATCTATTTCTTCTTACCGTGAAAAGAAACGTAAGAGATTTGATAAGAACTTCAATGATCAGACATATAAAAGGAAGAATGATAAAGGATATGGAAACATGAGGTTCGATAAAGGAAATTGGAAAAATAAAGGGGGATTTCGTAATGAGCGTAGAAATGAAGACTATAAGAAAAATGACAATTTTAAGAAGAATGATGATGCTATGAGTAGACCATCCGAGAAGAGAGGACCAATTGGAGGATGTTTTTCTTGTGGTGGAGATCATTATGCTAATCATTGTCCTAATAAAAAGTAGAATGGGCAGCCTAGGAATACGGTACTTCCTTCGCAGCAGGAAGTGTTTCAACAAAGGATTTATGCCGCCCTTAACAATCGACAAGCTGAGTATTAGATTACTCCCATTGAGATGACAGGTACATTATTTGAAGTTCCTGTTTCTATTATGTTTGATACTGGTGCAACAGAAAATTTTGTGTCATTTAGAGTCTTAAGTAAATTTCCTAGAAGAGTTAGTTTTATGTCAAAACTGTGGACAATTGAGTATGCAAATCACTCAAAGGCTCACGTAGAGCAATGTTTGTTCGAAGCTAAGATTGATATTTCAAACTTCTCCACTGAGGTAAATTTATACGTAGCACCTTTAGCGTCCTATGATGTCATCTTAGGAATGAATTGGTTGTGGAGACATAGGGCCAAGGTAGATTGTTTTCATAAAACAATTGAGTGTCTGGATGATAAAGGAAATATAGTAAAATTTCAAGGTATTCAAAGGGAAATAAGGATCAAAACTATTTCTTCAAAATAATTAAAGTAGGCTAGGCGTAAGGGATGTCAACTTTTTACAGTCAAAATGGACCTAGTAGAGGAAGCCTTAGAGAAGCCAACATTTGAGGAAAAATATCCATACCTTTGCAATTTTAGTGATGTATTTCCTAAGGAACTGCCAAACTTGCCTCCAAAAAGAACCGTTGATTTTGCTATAGATATTAAACCAAGATCTGAGCTAGTATCTAAAGCTCCCTATCAAATGACCACCACTGAACTTATGGAATTGAAGGCTCAATTGTAGGAGCTATTGTCAAAAAATCTAATTAGGCCAAGTGTATCACCATGGGGAGCCCCAGTTATTTTCGTAAGGACGGAACCCTTAGACTGTGTATAGATTATCAGATGCTAAATAAGGCAACAATAAGGAATAAGTATCCACTGCCACATATTGATGATTTATTTGACCAAATGCGTGGTGCATCAATCATTTCTAAGATAGATTTGAGATCTGGGTACCATCAGTTAAGGTTGAAAGATGAAGATATTCACAAGACCGCATTTAGAACAAGATATGGTCATTATGAGTTTACTGTGTTGCCATTTGGATTAACCAATGCACCGGCCACTTTCATGAATCTCATGAATAGTGTTTTCAGAGATTGCCTTGATAAATTTGTCCTAGTTTTCATAGATGATATTCTAATATATTCCAAAAATGAGGAGGAGCATAGGCAACATCTTCAAATTGTTTTGCAACGATTAAGAGAACACAAATTGTATGCGAAACTCTTGAAATACACTTTCTTTCAGAAAGAAGTGCAGTATTTGGGACATACAATATCAGTTGAAGGGATATCAGTTGACCCAGCTAAAATTAAGGCTATTATCGAATGGCCTGTACCTTCCAATGTTTTAGAGGTACAAAGTTTCATGGGATTGGCCGGATATTATAGAAAATTTGTTTTAAATTTCTCAAGCATTGCTAGTCCAATTACTTCCTTGCAGAGAAAAGGAAAATGGTTTGTTTGGATTGAAGAATGTCAAAAGGCTTTTGATTTGTTAAAAGAAAAGTTGACAACAACACCAATCTTGAAAGTCCCTGATCTAGAAGGACAATTTGAGGTTATTACTGATGCCTCAGAGAAGGGTTAGGAGGTGTGCTTATGCAAGATGGATGTGTAATAGCCTATGAATCAAGAAAGTTGAAAAACTATGAGCAAAATTATGCTCCTCATGACTTAGAATTGGCAGCAGTGATTCACGTCCTTCAGATGTGGTGACATTATTTGATGGGAAAGACTTTTCTACTAAAATCAAATCACCAAAGTCTTCGTTATATATTCACACAACCTCATCTCAATGCAAGACAAAGGAGATGGTTAGAATTAATATCAGATTATGGCCTTGAGATTTCTTATATCAATGGTAAAGAAAACCAAGTAGCAGATACTTTAAGTAGAAGAAGACACATAGCTTCTATAATCTCTATTCATGCTAATCTTAAAGACTTAGTATTGCAAAGTTTATTTGGAGATGAATACTATGAGCAGGTGAAACAAGCTCTACAAATAAACCCTAAGAATCCAAGATATGACGGATTCTATTTTGACTCAGATGGATTGATGAGATTTAAGGGAAGAATCTACGTTCCTAATTCTGTAGAACTTAGAAACCTTGTTTGGAAGGAAGTTCATTGTGCACCTTATTCCGAGCACCCAGGAGTAACAAAACTTTTACCTGATATCAAACTGCTATATTTCTGGAAAGGAATGAAAAGTGATGTAAGGTTTGTGGCAAGTTGTTTGGAGTGTCAGAGAGTGAAGGCAGAACACCAACATCCTGCTAGACTATTATACCCACACGATATTCTAGAATGAAAAGGGCAAGTTGTTAGTATGGATTTTGTTCAAGGGTTACCAATGTCTAAGAATAGCCATGATGTAATATTGGTTGTTCTAGATAAACTAACCAAGGTAGCACATTTTATACCAGGAAATTTGACAGATGGAGCTCATATTTTGGCTCAAAATTTTGTGCAAAAAATATTCAAATTGCATGGGGTACCTGAAAAGATTATACCTGATAGAGATGCTCGAATAACCTCTCGGTTTTGGCAAACTTTTTTTTCAACATTAGGGAATAAACTCAATGTGAGCACCGCTTACCATCCTGAAACCGATGGGCAAATAGAAAGGGTTAATCAGGTCTTAGAAGATCTTTTAAGAATGTATTTCATGGATCAGCAATATAGATGGGAGGAATATTTACCTCTTGTTGAATTTGCCTATAACAATTCCTATCATTATGCCATTAAGATGGCACCATTTGAAGCATTATATGAAAGGAAATGCAGAACTCCTATAAGCTGGGATAAGCTAGAAGATAGGATAAGCATTGAACCTAAAATTCTTGTGGATATGGAAGAAAAAGTGAAAATGATTAGGAAGAGGTTGGCAGAAGCCAATGACAGGCAAAAAAGTTATGCAAATCGCAAATGGGTGCCTAGACATTTCTTTGTTGGTGAGAAAGTTCTTTTGCAAGTGAAACCCCATAAAAGCTCAATCAAATTTGGTAAATCATCAAAGTTGGCTCCTCGATATGTCAGACCTTTTGAAGTCCTTGAGATTATCAATCCAGTAGCCTACAAAGTTGCTCTACCTCCGGTCTTGTCCAAAATGTATAATGTTTTTCATGTTTCATACCTAAAGAAATATTTTGTAGGTATTGACCACATTCTAAAATGGAATTATTTACAGATACAAGAGCCAGGAGTGGTTGTGATCGAGCCACTCAGGGTGCACGAAATGCGTAAATGTCATTTACGTAATTGAGAGGTTTTACAATGCAAAATTATGTGGGACCAATATGGCGAGGATAGCACCACTTGGGAAGACGATAATGACATCTACCAAAGATTTCCTTATCTTTTCAAAAACATTAATGTTAAACTATAAAAGTTTGTTTTATGTTAAAATTTTGCTTGGTAAACTCAATCATCGAGGACGATGATTCTATAGGGGAAAGATATGTTACATCCCCTTTTTGGATTCAATATTACTATTTACTTTTTCTTAAATAGTACAGTTATGTGGATATGTTTTTAACACCATAGGAAATGATGGTATAAATAGAGAAGGGTAATTTTATGAAATTATGAGATCTATTTGATTATGATCAATATGATGTTATGAATTAGAATGTCTTTTCAATATGAAAATGAAATGATTTGATATAAATGTGTTTTGAGTAGATTATTGGTTCTTTGACCACAAATTGTATGTGAGATTGTCTATGACAGGAATCGATGGAACATGTTCACCAGGCAGAAAGAAGAAGAGAAAGTATCTTTGAGAAAGAGAGAATAGACTCTAGAATAACCATGGGTGCTTGCCACTAAAAATGCATATCAGGTAGACAAACCTTGATGCCTTGAATTAAGCCTTGATTATGGGCTAAGTCAATTTTAGTCGAGTTGTGGAGGTTTACAAGAATAGCTTTTTCTATTTTCGTAAGTCATCGTTTAGAGTATGGGAAATCGACATCAGTGTCGTAATACTCTGAATCGTTTCATCAAATATGAACAACCGATATATTGTTTATATGTAAATATATGTTATGCTTATGGTCGGGTTGTAAGTCGTGTCTTGTTATTTATTCAAAAGTCAAAATTGTGCGTAAGTCGATCTCAAGTCTTGTTCTGCGTTTGCGCTCAATTCATCATTATCATCGTAAAGCGCTTCGAGCATATGTTGTAAACACCTCTTTGCAAAATTTGATGGATGTTGAATTGTTCTAGAGACCATAGTGTGTAATATCTTTGGTCGTATTATAAAGAAATATACTAAATTATATAAGTTATATTTAAATAGTCATTTGAGGTACTTCTTTATTCTTTTACGATGTTAGTAATCGAGTAATAGATCAAGGAGTTCACTCAAAGTCTTTATTTATGATGTCTTGTATTTTGAAACAACTTATTTCCTTTTAAAGCTTTAACCCTTATGAGTGGGTTGTCTTCTTATCCATTTCTTTTATATTGTTAACTGTTTTGAGTAGTGGTTAGACTGTTGAGTCTGCCAACTGCCACCTCACGTACGTGGAACTCCATCTTGGAGAGTGATTGCAATTTGTGGGAGTTCCAAACCAATTTCTGGTTGAGGTCGAATTAGGTGGGAGATGTTTTTGCATGATGGGTGAGATACCCTTTTCAATAGGCATGGACAGAGAGTGGAGGTGATAGTTATTCCTTCGCAATGAGTGGGGAAGATATAGAGTAGTTAGAGTCATTTTTGTAGTGAGTGAACAGGGAGGAGAAGCAAAACGAGTCTAAATGAGGAGATTCAAGGGCAATGGCTAAGAGAATAGCAAGTGCCTGGACCAATTTGAAGTGAACTCAAGAGACTAACGACAAGTTCTCTTTCTCACTTTGCTGCGCAGTCATAGTTTCCTTGTTATGAGTGATGTTTTCACAAGCATTTGTGATGGAACATAGATTATGTTTGAAGATGCAAAGTATTACTTATTAATTGTAGCCTGTGTGAGTTTGTCATCATTAAAATGAAAGCATTGTTTATATCTGCTACACTGCACTATACTGCACCAAAGGTGTAAAAACCATAGTTTATTGTACGTTCGACTAAGGTCGAGAATAATTGTGAAGCCAATGGTTTTACTTCACAAGGTTTGTAGTTAACGTAGGGTGCAAATCTGAGTATGAGTTGGACTCAAAACATCTCACAGCGAATACAAGCTGTAGTGGCAAAACATTAGTCAACAGAGAATAAGATCTCTTTCAATAGTTGAATACAATACCTTGGCTCTGTCAAGTTTAAAGGTCAGTGAGTATTAGAATAAAAGACTTGATTGTGTCAACCATCGTCAAAGGATTATTATTATTGAAGAGGTGCGGGTCGTAACATGCAAATTCTTTACAATCATCCTCTCTTTTTGAGTTAAAACTAGTTGGTTGACCATGGCGAAGTTGTTAACTTGCTGTGAATAATAAAAAGTTATAGATTATATGCTTTTGAAGGTAATACTTTTTCTATTGAAGTATTTAATCTAATGTTTTTCAGAGAAAAGACCTGATTGTTATACCAATTATTATTATGAAGTTTTTTTACAAACAATTAATGAGTCTTTTGTCAAGTCTCAAGCTTAGACTTACATGCAATCTAAATTGTTAAAAGAAATGATATGACAAGGTTTTATAGTGTATAGATCGACAAGATTAAGTTATGTCGAAGATTTCGACACGTCGAAGTAGTACATTGTGAGTGTTAAATTTAAACATAGGGTTTTCAAACATTGTATTCTTTAAATTGATTTTTAGAGAAACCCTTCCAAAATGACAATGTAGAAGCTATGCCGAAGAATCGACAGTCGAAGAAGATTTCGTAGAATGTTTAATTTTAAATTTAGGGACTTTAAATATTTATGTTCTATAAATTGGTTTATAGTAATTTCTTTCTGAAAACAACAAAGTTGGGTTTAGTGTCCACTCAAGAGTGGATAATTTAAACATATGTTCTATAAATTGGTTTATAGTAATTTCTTTTTGAAAACAACAAAGTTGGGTTTAGTGTCCACTCAAGAGTGGATAATTTAAACTATGGGCTAACTTAGAGATTGTTGTAACAATGCAAAACATTATCTGAATAATCAATATGATAGGAAACCATTCTTTTATCGTAAAGACGGAGAGGATTCCATGAGCTTAGTGAAAGAGTAAGCCTCAATGCCATGTGTTAATGCATGATGAAATTCAAACACCTTGAGGTCATCGAGGTTGCTATATAGAACTTATAAATAGGTAACTTTAGGATTGCGATTAATTTGAGTCGAGTGGGGTGGGTGAACTTATTTCATGCATTGATACAACACTAATTATATTCAAATCCTTTAGCCAAGGTAATGCATGATCCTCAAGTGCATTGATTGTTCACTGTGACTAGATGGCATAGCTTGTGGAGTGGTCATGCTTGACTAGAGGGTATCTAGGGGTTTGCATGATAGCAAGTCACGTAGGTCATAACACTAGAGCTGAGATGGCAAGTCACGTAGGTCATAACACTAGAGCTGAGATGGCAAACACCATTGGTTATCCTAAGTCTATCCTTTTTTAGTAGGGTAGGGCCACTTCCAGTTAGGAAGGAGTGCAAGAGACTGACGGTCTACGATTAGAGGTTAAACTCCTTGAAGATACTTTCTCTTCTTAACTCTTGAGGATTGCTGAGACTTGAATTTGGATGGTCGACAATCAAGATGCAGTGACATTGGTAAGTTACTATTTTGAAATTGTTATAAGTTACTTTTGAAAACATGTTTTTTAATGTTGTAGATGATTATATCCTCTTCTATGAGCTATAATTTCATGATTATTGTTAGTCAATGGATGAATTACTTGTTTATAGTAATTAGTAAACAAATTACTTTTCTGTTTTATTCTTTAAAAAAATTTATTACCTTTGGTTAAAACTTAGTTTTGACAAGTGAAATCAGAACTGGGTGTTACATATGGTATCAGAGCTAACCAGGTTTAGCACTAGGGCTGATGAGTCCACTAACCTGATTAGGAATCAACATTATGCGGGTAGCTAATGATTTGATTTATTGTGCCAGGATGGTACGTATCAAGAAAACCACAAGGAAGTCCTGTGCTAGTAAGGAACGTTATCTGCAAGCTAAGCATAAACGACTTGCGATGATCAAGACTATTGAGAAAACGAATGATGAAAATGACATTTGGCTAGATGAGGTGCAAGCTTTTGCCAATGCTCAGTCATGACTCAAATGAATGACAAAAGAACTCCTAGAGACAGCTAGGATGGCAGCTCGAATCATGGTCAATTGCTGCCCTATTAGTGTACCTATGAGTGTACCTATTAGTGTACCTGAGTGTACCTATTAGTGTACCTATCAGTGTACCAATGATCGCTAGGGAACACCGTATAGCACCTAGAGCTGAAATCATTGTACTATCATCTGATAGTGAGTTTGAGGGTTATACACCTCATGAATATGTGTCGGACAATGAATCTGAAGGTTACAACCCACTTGTAAATACTGAGTGAAACATGAGATATGTCTATCTTTAAAGAATGTATATACAGTTTTGCAAAGTTTAATAAAGACAAATTTTGGTTTGAGAATAATTATGGTTATGAGCAATTGTTATGCTTTGATAATATACAAAATGATAAATCATAGAATTGATTAGTACTTGCTTTAGCATGTTAGAAAACAAACAATCATGGATTAATCAGAGTTTAATCAGGGGGAAGATCGAGAAGGTCACAACTCTCAGGAAAACTCCATCAATAAATTGGATAGAATTCTTAATATGCTCATTGAAACAAAGGAAAGGTTGGGCAAATTGGAAAAGAAAGTGAATGAAACCAGGAATACAGAGGGTGAAAATGAGTATTCAAATAATGTAAGTAAAAGTAAACAATGGGATCATGGCACGTCAAGTGAAAATCAAGATGATAGTGAAACCCAGAAGCAGACAAAAGACAAACTTACACTGGAACTATCTAAGGATATGAAAAAGGTTATCCCTCCCAAATTTGATGGAATGAAAACCAGTGATGTAGTAGAAGCATGGTTAACAGAAATGGAGAAATACTTTGAAATCAGAAATTACTCTGAGATTACAAAGGCCATATGGGGAGCATATCAGTTATCTGGAGAAGCATCCACTTGGTGGATGAACAAGAAAATGGAACTAGAATTAAGTACCTTAAAGGTAACATGGAATGAATTTGTGGAACTTTTCTGAAAGAGGTGGTTACCACAACTATATTTTGATCAAAAGCTAACAGACTTCCAAAACCTCAGGCAAGGTGATCTGTTTGTGGTTGAATACACAGAAAAAATTACTAGATTGTTGAAGTATGTTCCTCAAATACCAAATGGATGAAAGATTTCGGATAAGAAAATTTATCATGGGACTCAGTCCTCAGATTGGCGGTGAGGTGGAGGTGCATGGTCCAAACACAATGGACCAAGTGTATGAGAAAGCAATTAAGCAAAAACAGAAGATCAAATCTATTTCTTCTTACCGTGAAAAGAAACGTAAGAGATTTGATAAGAACTTCAATGATTAGACGTATAAAAGGAAGAATGATAAAGGATACGGAAACATGAGGTTTGATAAAGGAAATTAGAAAAACAAAGGGGGATTTGGTAATGAGCGTAGAAATGAAGACTATAAGAAAAATGACAATTTTAAGAAGAATGATGATGCTATGAGTAGACCATCCAAGAAGAGAGGACCAATTGGAGGATGTTTTTCTTGTGGTAGAGATCATTATGCTAACCATTGTCCTAATAAAAAATAGGATGGGCAGCCTAGTAATATGGTACTTCCTTTGCAGCAGGAAGCGTTTCAACAAAGGATTCATGCCGCCATTGACAATCGACAAGCTAAGTATCAGATTACTCCCATTGAGATGACAAGTACATTATTTGGAGTTCTTGTTTCTATTATGTTTGATACTAGTGCAACAAAAAAAATTTGTGTCATCTAGAGTCTTAAGTAAATTTCCTAGAAGGGTTGGTTTTATGTCAAAACCGTGGATAGTTGAGTATGCAAATCACTCAAAGGCTCAGGTAGAGCAATTTTTGTTTGAAGATAAGATTGTTATTTCAAACTTCTCCACAGAGGTAAATTTATATCTAGCATCTTTAGGGTCCTACGATGTCATCTTAGGAATGAATTGGTTGTGGCGACATAGGGCCAAGGTAGATTGTTTTCATAAAATAATTGAGTGTCTGGATGATAAAGGAAATATAGTAAATTTTCAAGGTATTCAAAGGGAAATAAGGATCAGAACTATTTCTTCAAAACAATTAAAGCGGGCTAGGTGTAAGGGATGTCAACTTTTTGCAATCAAAATGGACCTAGTAGAGGAAGCCTTAGAGAAGCAAACATTTGAGGAAAAATATCCATACCTTTGTAATTTTAGTGATGTATTTCCCAAGGAAATTCCAGGCTTGCCTCCAAAAAGAACCTTTGATTTTGCTATAGATATTAAACTAGGATCTGAGCCAGTATCTAAAGCTCCCTATCGAATGACCACCACTGAACTTATGGAATTGAAGGCTCAATTGCAGGAGCTATTGTCTAAAAATCTAATTAGGCAAAGTGTATCACCATGGGGAGCCCTAGTTATTTTCGTCAAGAAGAAGGACGGAACCCTTAGACTGTGTATAGATTATCGAATTCTAAATAAGGTAACAATAAAGAATAAGTATCCACTGCCATGTATTGATGATTTATTTGACCAAATGTGTGGTGCATCAGTCTTTTCTAAGATAGATTTGAGATTTGGATACCATCAGTTAAGGTTGAAAGATGAAGATATATTCACAAGACCACATTTAGAACAAGATATGGTCATTATGAGTTTACTGTGTTGCCATTTGGATTAACCAATGCACTAGCCACTTTCATAAATATCATGAATAGTGTTTTTAGAGATTGCCTTGATAAATTTGTCCTAGTTTTCATAGATGATATTCTGATATATTCCAAAAACGAGGAGCATAGGCAGCATTTTCAAATTGTTTTGCAAGGATTAAGAGAACACAAATTGTATGCAAAACTCTCAAAATGCACTTTCTTTCAGAAAGAAGTACAGTATTTGGGACATACAATATCAGTTGAAGGGATATCAGTTGACCCAGCTAAAATTAAGGCTATTATGGAATGGCCTGTACCTTCCAATGTTTCAGAGGTACGAAGTTTCATGGGATTGGCCGGATATTACAGAAAATTTGTTTTAAATTTCTCAAGCATTGCTAGTCCAATTACTTCCTTGCAGAGAAAAGGAAAATGGTTTGTTTGGACTTAAGAATGTCAAAAGGCTTTTGATTTATTAAAAGAAAAGTTGACAATAGCACCAATCTTGAAAGTCCCTGATCCAGAAAGACAATTTGATGTTATTACAGATGCCTCGGGAGAAGGGTTAGGAGGTGTTCTTATGCAAGATGGACATGTAATAGCCTATGAATCAAGAAAGTTGAAAAACTATGAGCAGAATTACACTCCTCATGACTTAGAACTGGTAGCAGTAATTCATGCCCTTCAGATGTGGCAACATTATTTGTTGGGAAAGACTTTTCTACTAAAATCAGATCATCAAAGTCTTTGTTATATATTCACACAACCTCATCTCAATGCAAGATAAAGGAGATGGTTAGAATTAATATCAGTTTATGACTTTGAGATTTCTTATATCAACAGTAAAGAAAATCGAGTAGTGGATGCTTTAAGCATAAGAAGACACATAGCTTCTATAATCTCTATTCATGCTAATTTTAAAGATTTAGTATTGCAAAGTTTATCTGGAGATGAATACTATGAGCAGGTGAAACAAGCTCTGCAAATAAACCCTAAGGATCCAAGATATGACGGATTCTATTTTGACTTAAATGAATTGATGAGATTTAATCAAAGAATCTATGTTCATAATTCTGTAGAACCTAGAAACCTTGTTTGGAAGGAAGTTCATTGTGCACCTTATTTCGGGCACCCAGGAGTAACAAAACTTTTAGCTAATGTCAAACCGATATATTTTTGGAAAGGAAAGAAAAGCGACGCTACAAGGTTTGTGGCAAGTTGTTTGGAGTGTCAAAGAGTGAAGGCAGAACACCAACATCCTGCTAGACTGTTATACCCACATTATATTCCAGAATGGAAATGGCAGGTTGTTAGTATGGATTTTGTTCAAGGGTTACCAATGTCTAAGAATAGGCATAATGTAATATTGGTTGTTGTAGATAAACTAACCAAGGTAGCACATTTTATACCAAGAAATTTGACAGATGGAGCTCATATTTTGGCTTAGAAATTTGTGCAAAAAAATTTAGATTGCATGGGGTACCTAAAAAGATTATATCCGATAGAGATGCTCGAATAACCTCTCGATTTTGGCAAACTTTATTTTCAGTATTAGGGACTAAACTCAATGTCAGCACCGCTTACCATCCTGAAACTGATGGGCAAATAGAAAGGGTTAATTAGGTCTTAGAAGATCTTTTAAGAATGTATTTCATGGATCAACAATACAGATGGGAGGAATATTTACCTCTTATTGAATTTACCTATAACAATTCCTATCATTCTACCATTAAGATGGCACCGTTTGAAGCATTATATGGAAGGAAATGCAGAACTCCTATAAGCTAGGATAAGCTGGAAGATAAGATAAGCATTGGACCTAAAATGCTTGCAGATATGGAAGAAAAAGTGAAAATGATTAGAAAGAGGTTGGCAGAAACCAACAACAGGCAAAAAAGTTATGCATATCGCAAATGGGTGCCTAGACATTTCTCTGTTGGTGAGAAAGTTCTTTTGCAAGTGAAACACCATAAAAGCTCAATCAAATTTGGTAAATCATCAAAGTTGGCTCCTCGATATGTCAGACCTTTTGAAGTCCTTGAGATTATCAATCCAGTGGCCTACAAAGTTACTCTACCTCCAATCTTGTCCAAAATGCATAATGTTTTTCATGTTTCATACCTAAAGAAATATTTTGTAGGTAATGACCACATTCTAAAATGGAATTCTTTATAGATACAAGAGCCAGGAGTGGTTGTGATTGAGCCACTCAGGGTGCTCGAAATGCGTAAATGTCATTTACGTAATCAAGAGGTTTTGCAATGCAAAATTCAGTGGGACCAATATGGCGAGGATAGCGCCACTTGGGAAGACTATAATGACATCTACCAAAGATTTCCTTATCTTTTCAAAAACATTAATGTTAAACTATAAAATTTGTTTTATGTTAAAATTTTGCTTGGTAAACTCAATCATCAGGGATGATGATTCTATAGGGGAAAGATATGTTACATCCCCTTTTTGGATTCAATATTACTATTTACTTTTTCTTAAATAGTATAGTTATGTGGATATGTTTTTAACATCATAGGACCTGATGATATAAATAAAGAAGGGTAATTTTATGAAATTATGAGATCTATTTGATTATGATCAATATGATGTTATGAATTAGAATGTCTTTTCAATATGAAAATGAAATGATTTGATATAAATGTGTTTTGAGTAGAATATTGGTGCTTTGACCACAAAATTGTATGTGAGATTATCTATGACAGGAATTGATGGAACATGATTGCCAGGAAGAAAGAAGAAGAGAAAGTATCTTTGAGAAAGAGAGAATAGACTCTGGAATAACCATGCGTGCTTGCCACTGAAAATGCATATCAGGTAGACAAACCTTGATGCCTTGAATTAAGCCTTGATTATGGGCTAAGTCAATTTTAGTCAAGTTGTTGAGGTTTGCAAGAATAGGTCTTTCTATTTTCATAAGTCGTTGTTTAGAGTATGGGAAATCGACATCAGTGTCGTAATACTCTGAATCATTTTGTCAAATATGAACAACTGATATATTGTTTATATGTAAATATATGTTATGCTTATGGTCAGGTTGTAAGTCATGTCTTGTTATTTGTTTGACGCAAAAGTCAAAATTGTACGTAAGTCGATCTCAAGTCTTGTTCTACGTTTGTGCTCAATTCATCGTTATCGTCGTAAAGTGCTTCAAGCATATGTCGTAAACACCTCTTTGCGAAATTTGATGGATGTTCAATTGTTCTAGAGACCATGGTGTGTAATATCTTTGCTTGTATTATAAAGGAATATACTGAATTATATAAGTTATATTTAAATAGTCATTTGAGGTACTTTATTCTTTTACGATGTTAGTAATCGAGCAATAGATCAAGGAGTTCACTCAAAGTCTTTATTTATGATGTCTTGTATTTTGAAACAACTTATTTATTTTTAAAGCTTTAACCCTTATGAGTGGGTTGTCAGCTTATCCATTTCTTTTATATTATGTTAGCATTTGTTTTATATTGTTAACTGTTTTGAGTAGTGGTCGGACTATTGAGTCTACCAACTGCCACCTCGCCTACATGGCACTCCATCTTGGAGAGTGATTGCAATTTGTGGGAGTTCCAAACCAATTTCTGGTTGAGGTCGCATTAAGTGGGAGACATTTTTGTATGATGGGTGAGATTCCCTTTTCAATAGGCATGGACAAAGAGTGGAGGTGATAGTTATTACTTTGCAGTGAGTGGGGAAGATATAGAGTAGTTAGAGTTAGTTTTGTAGTGAGTGAATAGGGAGGAGAAGCAAAACGAGTCTGAATGAGGAGCTTCAAGGGCAACAACTGAGAGAATAGCAAGTGCCTGGACTAGTTTGAAGTGAACTCAACAGACTAACGATAGGTTCTCTTTCTCACTTTGTTGTGCAGTCATAGTTTCCTTGTTATGAGTGATGTTTTCACAAGCATTTGCGATGGAACATAGATTGTGTTTGAAGATGCAAAGTATTATTTATTAACTGGAGCCTGTGTGAGTTTGTCATCATTAAAATGAAAGCATTGTTTATATCTGCTACACTACACTATACCACACCAAAGGTGTAAAAACCACAGTTTATTGTATGTCCAACTAAGGTCGAGAATAATTGTGAAGCCAATGGTTTTACTTTAGAAGGTTTGTAGTTAATGTAGGGTGCAAATCTAAGTATGAGTTGGACTCAAAACATCTCACAGCCAATACAAGCCACAGTGGCAAAACATTTGTCGACAAAGAATAAGATCTCTTTTAATAGTCAAATAGATTACCTTGGCTTTGTCAAGTTTAAAGGTTAGTGAGTATTAGAATAAAAGACTTGATTGTGTCAACCATCATCGAAGGATTATTATTAGTGAAGAGATGCAGGTCGTAACATGCAAAGTCTTTACAATCATCCTCTCTTTCTGAGTTAAAACTAGTTGGTTGACCATGGCAAAGTTGTTAACTTGCTGTGAATAATAACAAGATATAGATTATATGCTTTTGAAGGTAATACTTTTGGTATTGAAGTATTTAAACTAATGTTTTTTCTGAGAAAAGACCTTATTGTTATACCAATTATTATTATGAAGTTTTTTTACAAACAAGTAATGAGTCTTTTGTCAAGTCTCAAGCTTAGACTTACATGCAATCTAAATTGTTAGAAGAAACGATATGACAAGGTTTTCTAGTGTATAGATTGACAAGATTAAGTTATGTCGAAGATTTTGACACATCAAAGTAGTACATTGTGAGTGTTAAATTGAAACGTAGGGTTTTCGAACATTGTATTCTTTAAGTTGATTTTTAGAGAAACCCTTCCAAAATGATAAAGTAGAAGCTATGTCGAAGAATCGACAGTCGAAGAAGATTCCTTAGAATGTTTAATTTTAAACTTAGGGACTTCGAATATTTATGTTTTATAAATTGGTTTATAGTAATTTCTTTCTGAAAACAATAAAGTTGGGTTTAGTGTCCACTCAAGAGTGGATAATTTAAACAATGGGCTAACTTAGAGATCATTTTAACAATGCAAAACATTATCCAAATAATCAATATGATAGGAAACCATTCTTTTATTGTAAAAATGGAGAGGATTCCATGAGCTTAGTGAAAGAGTAAGCCACAATGCCATGTGTTAATGCATGATGAAATTCAAACACCTTGAGGTCATCGAGATTGTTATATAGAACTTATAAATAGGTAATTGTAGGATTGCGATTAATTCGAGTCGAGTGGGGTGGGTGAACTTATTTCATGCATTGATACAACCCTAATTATATTCAAATCCTTTGGCCAAGGTAATGCATGATCCTCAAGTGCATTGATTGTTCACTATGACTGGATGGCGTAGCTTGGTGAGTGGTCATGGTTGACTAGAGGGTATCTAAGGGATTGCATGATAACAAGTCACGTAGGTCACAACACCAGAGCTGAGATGGCAAACACCATTGGTTATCCTAAGTCTATCCTTTTTTAGTAGGGTAGGGCCACTTCCAGTTAGGAAGGAGTGCAGGAGACCGACGGTCTGTGGTTGGAGGTTAAGCTCCTTGAAGATACTTTCTCTTCTTAACTTTTGAGGATTGCCGAGACTTGAATTTGGATGGTCGACAATCGAGATGCAGTGACATTGGTAAGTTCCTATTTTAGAATTGGTATAAGTTACTTTTGAAAAAATATTGTATAATGTTGTAGATGATTATATCCTCTTGTATGAGCTATAATTTCATGATTATTGTTAGTTGATGGATGAATTACTTGTTTATAGTAATTAGTAAACAAATTACTTTTCTTTTTTATTCTTAAATAAAAAATTATTACCTTTGGTTAAAACTTAGTTTTGACGAGTGAAATCAGAACTGGGTGTTACACATAGAGAGATAGAGAGAGGGAGACATAGAGATATAGAGAGGGAGACATAGGGAGAGGGAGAGGGAGAGGAGAGGGGAGAGATGGAGATAGAGAGAGGGAGAGAGAGATAGAAAGAGATAGAGGAAGAGATGGAGAGAGAGTTATAGAGGGAAAATATTCAAAGTGAGGTAGATAGAGAGAGAGAGATGTAAAGAGATAGCGAGAAAGATAGAAAGAGATGGATGGGGAGGGAGAGAGACATATAGAGATAGTGAGAGAGAGAAATATAAAGAGATAGAGGGAGAGGGAGAGAATGAGAGAGATAGAGAATGAGAGAGGTAGAGATAGAGATAGAAAGAGGGGAGAGAGATAGAGAGGGAGGGAGAGATATAAAGATAGAGTTAGAGGGAGGGAGAGGGAGGGAGACAGAGAGAGGGGCAGGAGAGATATAGAGATAGAGAGGGAGAGAGATAAAGATAGAGGGAGGATAGAGAGATAAAGAGATGGAGGGAGAGATAGAGAGAGACCTGGTCTTCAAGCTTGAAAATCTCTTGAAAATTTTCTTAGAGGACTGCCACTTTCTTGAACTTGACTTAGTGTTTTCCTTGAATTATCCCTTCTTCACCTAATGTTCCATCATTTTATCCCCAATAATTGAATTAATTTCATTAATTCAATAGTCCAATCCTTAGCCATTTGATTTAATAAATATATAATATTTATTTAATCAATTTCCCCCTTTTCACTAAATCCAATTAATTAGCTAAACCATGTTTAGCTAACTAATTCAACCTATTAATTGACCTATCCCTACCCTAGGTAATTAAATAGCTATTATTTAATTACCTACCCTAGCCTACCTCATCCTAGCCCTAGGATTAATTAAATAAAACCTATATTTAATTAATCCTAACTTCTCATTTGGGTGGTCAAACCTAGCTTAACACCCTTCCCCACATACTCCAAATAAAAAATTGAAATAAATCCACATAAGTCAATTTTTTATTTAAAAACATCCCACATCACAATTAATTCTTCTTACAACCCCTTACCACCCCCATACATCATTTATCTTTGTTGATAACTAAGAGGGGGGGGGGGTGAATCAGTTATCCTAATTATTTCTTCTTTCTAAACTTTTTTATTAATCAATGCAGCATTAAATCAAACAAACAAACATTACTATGAAATGAAAGAAACACATGATACAGTATTTTTGATGTGGAAACCCTGTTAAGGGAGAAAACCACGGGGTGATTAACCCAAAGATTATTCTCTGTTAGAAGAATAAGGAATTACAAAATGGCACTTGCCAATTAGGGCTCACTGCTCGAGCACACTGCTCAAAAAGGAGGCACACTGCCTACAAGGAGACACACTGTCTACAAAAGAATGTTATACAATACTTGAACTGATTGGAAGCATCCACATATGCTGGAGTTCAGTTCCAGTTAGGCTCAGTACACTGATCTGATGCACTTCATCTTTTCTCTTCTCTTTATTCTGCTTTCCTTTCACATACCGGATCTTTCTTACTGCTTCAGCTCTACTCTACTCTTATTCGCATATCACATCACATCTCTACACCTCTCACAACTAAATCCATCGTGTATATATATCCACACAAGTAATTTCATCACCTTTCTAGTTGGCACCTGGAATAGTCAATCTTTTCACTAATTCTGATCTGTTGGCTGAATCCTACCACATCAAGTAATGCGGATCAAGCATATATTTGTAGAAATCATTAATCATGTCGGCCAAACATAATTCATGTCTTCATAACCTTTACCACTGTCAGAAACACATCCGAAAAGTAGTCTGATGTTCTGTCAGTCAGTTCTTCCTCTGTTCACACTGTCACTCAGGAAACCAGTACTCAACTATTCATATCTTTTTCCTCATCTATCATCGGAGGCTAAATCCTTGCAATATACCACTCAAGGTAGTCCTCTTGACTTCCCCAAATCCGCACTACACCAAGATACTTCCTTTGAGAGATCCGGACCTGTCTGTCAGACCTTGCCACATGCTCTGTTCTTGTTTACCGGACCACAACATTCTTCACTCTGACTTCCGGTAGAGACACACCATGTCCTACGGATGTGTGGGATGAACTTTGTTTCCATCAATGACAATAATCATGAATCCATACAGTGTCTCTTGCCAACAATCTCCCCCTTTGGCATTGATGGCAACACTTAGTGAAAAATGACTAAGTGTTTACACTATGCTCCCCCTTGGCTGATGCTTTATCTTTATATACATTTTCCGGAGCTCCCCTTTAGTTGGATTCCCCATTTTTCACTGCTCCTCACTCCCCCTTTGACATCAATGGCAAAGGGTAGGGTCCGCACACCAAAATTTTCAAAAATTTTACTATACTTGGCTGTACATTACATATTCACATAAACTGAAGAATGTCTACAAAGGATGTCTTCAACTGGATGAGTTATATAGCCCAACTTTGCTTCATTCTATCCAAAATTGAAATGTGACCACTCAACAAGAATGCAAAAGCTTTTGCCCTCTTAAGATCTGTTGGATCATTTGTTTGGGCGGTAGTCTAAGCATCACTTATGGCCTCATGCATGGTTTCTAACTTAGGGATAATAATCCTTCTAAGTTCTCCCATCCGATTAATTATATTCTTCCTTTCCTTCTCAAGGTTCTTTATTGCATTTGTGATTGCAATAGTTTGACATTCTTGATTTACTATGGAGGAAGAGAGAGGATCAAAACTTTGAGACAAACCTAGTAGTTTGTCCTGTTCCTCTTTTATTTTCTTCTCAATTTCTACTGTTGCTTTTGACCAGGAGATACAAAATTTGTAAATGTCACTGCCATCCTTAAGAGCATTTTCTAGGCTCTTTATCCCAATACTCATATTTCTCCTATCATGAGAGATTAATCCTAGTACCTCTGAGAATCTCTTATCCAAAAACTCCTTCCGGACCTTTTCTTTAGCTGATTTTTCTAGAGAATCAAAATGTGTACCAAAACTGCTAACTAAGGTTTTGAGATTACCGAAAGAGGAGGCTGTGGGATCTTTCTGGACCGATGGCATAATCTTTTCAAGCACTCCGGAAGCAGCTTCTATCAACTCACAGTCTTCCATATGAGACTTTAGGAGTTTTTCATTTGCCTTAGCATTTGCAAATGAAGCTATCTTCATTGTCTATACCAGAGAGAGGGAATCAAAATTGAATGGACCTTGTAGAAGCTCCGGTTCATCAATCTCTATTGTTTCTTTGCTTAGAAATTTTTGGACAGTTTGTGCAGTGTCTCTTGCTGGAGACAGATATTTCTTCTCTTCTACAGTCTTGGAGCTGTCCTTTGGAGTTTTCTCTCCTTCTACATTCTTACCACTATCAGTTATGGTTTTGTTTGTTGGAGTCTTCTCTTTCTCTACAACCTTGGTACTGTCTGTCATGCCCACATTTTCCATGTGGTCACAACACACATCACACGTGTCATAGCCACATCCGTCATGTGGTCATGACACGAAATATCAAAAATTTTCTCGCGCTTCCCTAAAAAACCCCTCGCATGCGTAAGCATGCTCGGTGGTGTTCGTTCAAGGCGAAAACACTATAGTTGTCGGCGGGGTACAAGTACAATTGCGTGCAACCAGACGTAAGCAGACCAACAAGGGGGTCTCTACAACACCGTTAACGTCACTGCTAGGTTTAAAATATCAGGGTTCCTAAATCTAAATCTCGGCAAAATTCTGACAGCATAATGCCTTACGGCGTAAGTGGGAATTACTCAACACTATTTTACGCGCGTGGTTCACTGATAGATTAACAACTTCCCACGACGCCTTGTTCCGACTAAACCGACTCGTGATCTCCCTATTTAATCATTTTTCAACAAGGCACAGTTGTCTGTCTCCTCTCTTGCTTCCTGAAACATACTCCTCCTTCGACTTAGCATTCTCAACAAGGCGATTCATTTGCTCTCTCGTCCCTTTTCTCTGGGTCTTAATTTTGATTGTATTTTTATCGCGCTTACCTTAACTATTTCTCTGATAATTTAGTTTGTTTATATTTCGGTCTCTCTCTCTTTCGTTTTCTATGCTTTCTTTATGTTTATCCAGTCCTTTCTTCATATTTCACGTCAATCAGGGTTATCACTGTATCTTTTGTTGATATTAAACCTAACTTCCGGATGGTCCAGGTCACATAGGCTGGTTTACTACTTCGCTAGACTCGGTCTCCTAGTCTTCTCCAATCTAGGTTTCTCCTCTTCATTTGTATTAATTAAACTTGTTCCTAAGCAAATTTTGGCAGGAGGGTCCATCAACTTAGTTCTCTTATCCCATGTGGGAAATGTCGCGCATTTTCTCCTCTGTGTTTTCCAATGTTATTTTTTCTTCTTCTGACTCTCTTACAGGTTTACTTATGTGGACGCTTACTACAGTTGAGATTAAAATGGCCTCACATGGAATGTCTGTGATGGCTTCTTAAGTTTATTTCCAGTGATCCTTCAAGCAAGGTGACGTGTAATTTTCCTCTTCATTTTCCCGGTTATGGAATTACGTTGGTAGTTGAAACTTCTGAGAAACTCTTTCCGGAGTAATACAGTATATCCCTTTCTGCTCTCGTTATCTTATAATTTTATTTTCTCTTATTAACGTTAAGAGAAAACGGCCTCTCTAAAAGTCGTATTCATTTAAAAAATTATAAATATGTAACGATATATTTATATGTATATATATATAAGATCGTATATATATATAAACATACATATACTCAATTACATTTCTCCTATTTAAAATTACTGTTGTTATTATTACTAATAATTAATACTAATACTCTTATTGTAAATCATATACCATTGTTAATACATGTAAGAGGCTCTCCTCTTTATAAAACCCTTATCATGGAAATATAACATAAATTCTTTGGTTGTTTTGTTCAACACTTAATAAAACCTTACTGTGATTATTCTTTGTTTTATTTTTGTGTTTTAATGTGTAAAATTTTGTCAGGATTTTAAACGAGGGCCCAATAAAATGGCCCATATAACTACTCCCATATATATATATATATATATATATATATATATATATATATATATATATATATATATATATATATATATAAAAATTTATATGTAAATTACGAAAATGTTCCTTTAAATTTGTTTAGCAAATTCCACGTAATCCCTTACTTATATATATATATATATATATGAACTAATTCATTATATATTGCTATATAAATAGACATATATAGTATCTATTTATATGTCTATATATATATAAAATTATAATTTATTTCCTTTCACAACAGCTAGTGGTATAACCACTAAATGTTTCAAACTTTTTCATTTAAATAGACCAACTTATATGTTAGGGCTAAAAGCCCTAACATTTCTTTTTTTTTTAACTGTGAATGATCTTGAGCAGGGTCGAATGGCGGTGCCAGCGGAGGAGATGGGGCGGCGATGGCCGCAGCAGCGGTGGACGAAAACAGGGGAGGCAGAGGTGGAGGGGTAGTGAGACGGAGGCCGCAATGAGCGGTGGCGGGCGAAGGGAAACGCGGCGGGAGCAGCGCTTAGGGTATAGTGGGAGCGGGGTTTTGAGCTCCGCGGGGGTCGAAGGGGTAGGGGGATGTGGGGAGGAGCGGAGCCCCACCCACATCCCACGATGTGGGGAGGAGCGGAGCCCCACCCACATCCCACGATGTGGGGAGGAGCGGAGCCCCACCCACATCCCACGATGTGGGGTGTGGGTGGGGCTCCGCCCCTCCCCACACCTCAATTAAATAAACAAGAAACCGCGGTGGGGATTACTCCCCACCGCCCACCATGTAAAGTTTCGACTGTGTTTTAGGCACAGCGATCACAAATTTTGCTCCTATAATTTATTTCAACTGTCATACATTTTATTTCGAGTTTAGTACTATTTAATGATATATATATATATATATATATATATATATATATATATATATATATATTGTTTGTATGATAACATTCCATTTTCTCAGATGCAACAATACATTTCAGTATTCTCAAATTTTGTGTAAATAAATTAATAAATAGATAATCAAATCAAATATAAATATATATATTTATCTCACCTTTATTTAATTTTTAACAGAGAATATATATATACTTTTAGCTCACTTTTAAAGGATAAAATGAATTAATAATTTTTTTACAAGTAGATGTAAATCCATAACATCACTTTATCTCATAATAATTACAATTTCTTCCATTCTAAGCTTTTTAATATAAAAATTTAACTACTAAACCAATGACAATGGAAGTAGATTTTACTCAGTTTAATTCTGCAATAAGTAAATTTCCATTTCAACTCTTTGGACAAACAGAAATAAATACAAAAATGACTACCTCTAACTAGTAAAGATTTTTAAGGAAGAAGAAACTTAATCATTTAAAACTGTATTATCCATTGTGACAATGAACTTTAAATCTGTCTTTTCAACTAGTTAAGCATATTTATCCTTTTAAGCACATAAACAAAAATCAGATTTAATACAGTAAGATTTACTTTCCAATGCAAACTCACTTCAAACTTTCATTTGAAATTTAAGATAAATAATTACATCACATACAATACAAGAAGGTTAACTCTTTCACTACCCTTAACAAGATGAAAGATAAGGACTTCCTTCTCCCAACCAATATACAAGGAAGTTATGTAAAAACCAAATAACAGTCACACCCAATACAAGATCAGGGAGGTTATTTCCTTCACTCCCAGGGTGACAATAAATTACAACAATATCAAGAGAGGTGCTCTCTTTTACACTCTTATGAAATGAACATGATCTAATTCTCATGACAAAGAAGAATAAACTGTTTCTTCATAAATATAACTTCTCCAAATCCAACCATAAGCTCCAAGAGGAAACCTGCGTATCAAAGACAAACAAAGAAGAAAACACCACTCATCTAGCTCTCCTCCCTTCCGTAGACCTGCAAGAGGGTCACCCCCGAGCTAGGGAGACCATACTCACACCTGGGTAACTCAAGCACTCCACTTCACAACAGGGACAACAACAAACCCAAAGCACACAAACACCCGTGGTAAATTACACAACACGGAAACTCAACTATAGTGAGTTTCATAAGGGGCAGGAGAGTGGACACACTCGACTCCAGAGTGTCACCCTTACAGATAATTTAACCAACACAATTTCTCTTGGCCTCAAACCAAGTTTGATCACAAATTCTTTTAAGAAATCTGTATTTGACTCTCAAGTCAAAGATACAGTCACAGATACATGCCCTCAAGGCTTTCAACATCCCAAAAGATGGAAACAAGTATGCACCCGAGGAGGATCTCTCCTCCCCTACCCCAAACTTGATGAGCATTTCTCCCAAGTGGGAGAAGCTCTGTCAAACAACCCGACAACAAACCCCAAAGAAAACACATCTAAAACACAAACAAATAATCATCTGTCACACACTTTACATACACTTTACATACATATTCAGATATACGAAGAAAGGTAAAAATCAAACCAACCTTACAAAGCCCTCCTGGAATGAAATTGTTGCAGAGCTCCACTAAGTTCTCTTCCAACCTTAGCCAACAACTCCCTCTCCCTTTCCTCACCTCCAAGCTAACTTTCCTATTTTTGGCAATCATAAAATCTCCCCCCAAAATTCCACTAACTCCCTCTCATCCCAAAATTGAAAATAAATAACCCAAATTCTTTTCAGTCTAGAGGAATGGGGAGGTGACACTTGTCACCTCCTCACCCTTCCCAAAACCACTATTCTGTCCTGGTGGCTTATGTCACTCACCCATCCCTAGAGTACTCCTTATCCCTCTCCTCATATCATTTCTCTTACGCATGGGAGAAATAAAAGGAGTTAAAGGAGGAAAAGACAGGTGACCCATGCCTCTTCTTCCCTCCTTCACATGGATGGCCCCACAACACATGGGGGAATCTCACTAATGGAGGAGGTGACTTCAAGTCAATCCTTCAATAATGGATGGGTTTGTAGTCATCTCTTACCTTGGGGAATGAAGAGGGATGGGTTGGGTGTTGGTACAACCCATCTTGTCCCCTCCATACCTCCAATTTTCGCCACTTAACTTCAGGGGGAAGTTAAGATGACTAGATGGAGGTTACTCAAGGGTTACCCATGCCAAATGGGCCCCTGGACCCATGGGGTATAACCCAGGGTCAACTTTAACCCATCCAAGACACCCACGGTCAAGGTAAAGCACATGAAAAGGCCTCAAAGATTTAAATAAAATAAAGAAATTCAAATTCAAACTTTTTACAACACAAATCATAAAATATTGTTACAAGAGGGTAACCAAACCCACTCGACCATACGAAAGACCATATTACAACATCACATCAAACATAGAAAGATCTTGGTTCCTCGTGGAACCAGATCGGCTTAACAGGGAATAACAATAACAAGGTGCGGAATGATCTCTGAAATCTGTGGTTCGATTAGTAAATCCTGCACACTAAATTACAAGATCAGTATCCACATATAATCATCATAGCCGAAGCAACTTTTAAACATGCATTATCGTGACATAGTTCCAATTAACATAAATGAAATCATATTACAATTTTCCAACATCACCTAATTAACTTTTCTGAAATGTAAACTTATCCAAATATCACCCAATTAGTTTTTCCGAAATCATAATAAAGTTTAATAGTTTGACAATTTCGGGAACTGCTATCCCACAAATATAAAAAGTAACAATAACAATAATGTAAATAGTCATAACGACAGAAGTAAAAAGGGCGGTCCTCACACTGTCAACTTCTTTTTCTTTCACTCCTGCATCTTTCTCCTGTATAGTGTCTTCTCCTTTAGATCCGGAAGCTGTAGGGGAAACCAGAGGAGAAATGTTGGTTTGTTCAGGGCCCATCTCTTCTGTTGCTTTCTCAAAAGTTTCTTCTGCAACACTTGTGGATGAAGGATCAATACACAAGTCCTCTACAACAAGAAGATTAAACCTTTTGAAGGCCTTCCGGAGGATCTCTTCTGTATCCATGGCCACCTTGTCAGTCTCACCAAGCATGAGTTGATTCATCCTTGCTTTACTCCTGAACTCATCTTTGCAGTCTTTGAATATTATGTTCATTGTCTTGGGATCCATTTGAGGATATAGCTAAATAGCTATCTGCTCCCGGATCTCAAGATCTTTTGACAGGGCATTGTTCTTTCTTATTTCTAACTCCTTTTCGAGGCTTTTAGGAATTAGAGATATAATCTCAATGAAAGCCTTATTGTATATGTTCAGATACCTGATTGTGGCTTCCTGCAGGATCTTTTGGTCAGCCTCATTGTAGTCATCATAGAATTCAGCCATTGGTTGAAGGTTTCCATCCACAGTGACTAATTTGATTACACTCTCTAGAGACAGGGTGGGCTTTTCAACAAATTCCTCTGCCTTTTCTTCCTTGTCTTGGCCTGTGGAGGGTTTTCCAGATCCTTTCTTCTTCTGCTTCTTAATTTCCTTTACCCCCTCATCTGATTCGGTTTCCTCTTCATCTTTCTTACTTGTATAAGCCCTTGTGGCTTTTATTTTAGATCTTTTCTCTCCTTTACCGGATGTCTGACCTTCCAGTTTTGATGTTTTTAAGCTTTTGGTTGTGACAGGTGTAGACCCTTTAGATGATCTGGTCTGGGTTGAGGTTTCCACCGGAGAACTTTTCTTGCTTTTCTTTTCTGCCTCTTTCTTCTCTTCCTCAGCCTTTCGCCTCTTTTCCCATTTGGCATCAAGTGCCTCCTTTGGGATGCCTAGGCCTTGAGCAATATGTTCTACTTCTTTTCTCACCTTCCTTTTTATCTCAGGTTCTCTGAGTTCCACATGGATCTTCACACTCAGCTCCTCAAAGGTTCCAAACCTTTCTGCCTTTGGATCTTTGGGCTGACTAAGCATGTGTTGAACATGCAACTCCACAATCTATTCATCCACTTCATACTCCATGGGCATGATCCACACAGTTCTTGGTTCTACTACCTCCATTAGGCACTAATCTGTTTCTACCATAAAGCATACTATGTCTTTGTACTTCTCAATAAGAGACTGGGGAATTCTTTCTCTTGCTTACATCATGCTCTGAAAGTTCTTGAAATATCCCCATAGGGCTATATTTCTTGTTTTAGCATCTCCAAGTCCATGCAAATAATCTCTGATTTGGATGGAAACTGGTCTGTCATTCTGCCATATCCATCCACTAGATCCAGGAAGCTCATTCATGTAATAAAAGAATAGACAAAGGATCAAACTACCATACTTGAAGGAGTTCTTCTTATCCTTCTTAATCTTCTGCAGATTTTCCAAAAGTTGGTTTAGAAGAAGCTCACACAAATCATAGTCTGCATTCTCTTTTAGCATTTGATAAGCTATGTAAATTACAGTTCCTGGTACTGAATTTTCCCTACTGGAGTGATAAATCTTGTAACCAATTATCATAGATGCAAATTTGACATCTGGTTCAGTGATGTCCTCAATTGTCATAGCTCTCTTATCAAATTTTGATCCGGTTGCATCACTAACTGTCTGATTTTTAACAGACTTGAGGATAGGTATTCCACCAGATGAGTGCAGACCGGTTACAACCCTAATTACATCTTTGGTGATCTTAAAAGGCTTGTTCAACCATAGGAAATTGTCATGCACTCTACTTAGTACATACCGGACCCATTCATCTTCTTCAAAACAGGGGAAATGAATGCACTGTGCAAAGTGCTTATCCCGGATGGCTTTATACTGAGGTTTAATCTCAAAGGAATCATCTATCAACTGTTTGTGATAGATATCCATCAATTTTGATTCTCCAAAGTCTTCAATATTCACATGTATTTAAACCCTAATGTCCTCCGTATGCAATACACCATGCGGAACACTAGAGAAGGCTCCTAGGGGATCTACCTCCAAAGATTTGTATGGATGTTTCTTGAATGTGGGGCGAGGTCTATCAGAGATCTTAACTATATTCGAAGCAGCCATTTTTCAAAATATTTGCAGTGAGATATTGAAAACGGAAAATACCTTATGCGCCTTTGGTTACACGGAGTGGGTTTGATTGATTTCTGGATGTAATAACTTCTATGAGTGATCTTTGATAAACTTGATGAATTTTGTTGCAGAGCTCCACTTTTTGCTTCTTCTTGAGTGCAAAATGAACAAATGATTTATGAGAAATCCCTTATATTGCTCCGCAAACCCTAATATCTGATTGCAATAAATGCTTGACCTACATTATTCTGGTTTGCCTTATTCGAATGACTTGAAGAACTGGATCAATCCTGATCTATGAACATCATGCGGATCTTCCAACCATGAACAAATCAAGATGACACATCACAAGGATATCCCAAACACTCTGTCCAATCCGCAGAATAAGATAATGCACTTCTGAATCTCTCTGGACCTTTTTGTAATCATCTGTCATTTCGGAGCATCTCCCGGAACAAGTTCTACTTGATCGATCACAACTTCTTCACATCTTCATGTGGACCTCTGAAATCTTAGCTGGATTATCTCAAGACTCATATCTACAAACCCTTTACTCCACATCTTGTGCCAAATCTAGCACCACTTGATTGGCTGGGGCAATAGGGTTTTCTTTGTGTCTCCCCTTGAGCCAGAGCTCACCTTTTAATTTTTGGAAGGAATATCAGCACCAGAGTCTGGTGCGGATCCAACCTCTACATTCTCTAAAATTTTCTTCACCCAAATCTTGTTCATCTCATTCCTAACTTCATCCGCATTCATTTTTTGTTTACCCTTGTCTTGATTCTGATTATATACCGGACCTCTTTTGTCCTAATTCTTACTTCTGTAGACTTTTGCATTATGACTGGACCTATTACAGATTTGGCAGACAACATTTCTTTGCATATTTGATTGATAACCTCTTAATCTGCATTGATTAGCCATATGACCTATTCTATTGCATGCAAAGCATCTACCATTGAATGATTTGTTCATTTGCATATTTCTGTATTCATGAGACTTGTGTCCATACCTTTTGCAGTTAAAGCATTTTTCGGAGAAGGATGGATTAGTCTGATTCATTCTCTTTCTGTACTAATTAGCTTTGTGACCAAAGTGATTGCAGCTGTGGTAGTATCCATTGAAGGATGGATATCTTTGAGCATTGGGCTATCTTACCAGAGGTCTTCTAGGCCTGTTCCTTGGATTTTCTGATCCAAAATTCTTCTGACCAGATCCAGAGCTTTCTCCTTTCTCATATCCCAAACCACACTTGTCATCTACCCTCTTTTGACTTCCAAGAAGAACTTCAAGTTGAGCAGAACTTATCTTGAATTTTTCTTTATATTCATTTGTTGTTTGAAGATCCCTTTTGAGAGAGACAATTTGATCCTCAAGTTTTTCTTCATTATCTTTAGCATCTTCAAGATCAGATTCAAGATGTCTGATAATCCTATCCATCTAGTGGCAATCTTCTGATTTCTCTTTAAGAGATTGTCTTAGATTGTCTTCAATTTTTCTTTTCTCTTCAATCTCTTGGGTAAACTTTATAACTCCTGATTCCATTTCATGTCTTACCATAATGACTTCTTTTGATAACTTTTCACATAACTTGGTTTTCTCAGTCAGCTCTTCATTTGCATTACTTTCTTCACTTTGTCTTGCCAATTGTTGGAGCAGCTCCTTTCTCTTTTTCATAGAGAGACTTAATTTGTCTTTTAGTTCTCTCATGAATTCATCAACCTGTTTGAGTCTTTCCTTTAATTCATTAACTTCAGAGTTTGACTCTTCAAGATCCTCAAGGGCAGTCTTGAGTTGCTCCCTTAAACCATATGCATCCATTTGAACTCCTAGATCTTCCTCAAGCTGTTAGGCTCTATTAGGAGGAACTTAGCTCTGATACCAATTGTTGATAACTGAGAGAGGGGGGGTGAATCAGTTATCCTAATTATTTCTTCTTTCTGAACTTTCTTATTAATCAATGCAGCATTAAATCAAACAAACAAGCATTACCATGAAATGAAAGAAACATATGGCACAGTATTTTTGACGTGGAAACCCTGTTAAGGGAGAAAACCACGGGGTGATTAACCCAAAGATTATTCTTTGTTAGAAGAATAAGGAATTACAAAATGGCACTTGCCAATTAGGGCTCACTGCCTGAGCACACTACTCACAAAGGAGGCACACTACCTACAAGGAGACACACTGTCTACAAAAGAATGTTATACAATACTTGAACTGATTGGAAACATCCACATATGCTGGAGTTCAGTTCTGGTTAGGCTCAGTACACTAATCTGTTGCACCTCATCTTTCCTCTTCTCTTTATTCTGCTTTCCTTTCACATACTGGATCTTTCTTACTGCTTCAGCTCTACTCTACTCTTATTCGCATATCACATCACATCTCTACACCTCTCACAACTAAATCCATCGTGTATATATATCCACACAATTAATTTCATCACCTTTCTAGTCGGCACCCGGAATAGTCATTCTTTTCACTAATTCTGATCTGTTGGCTGAATCCTACCACATCAAGTAATGCGGATCAAGCATATACTTGTAGAAATCATTAATCATGTCGACCAAACATAATTCATGTCTTCATAACCTTTACCACTTTCAAAAACACATCCGAAAAGTAGTCTAATGTTCTGTCAGTCAATTCTTCCTCTGTTCACACTGTCACTCAGGAAACCGGTACTCAACTATTCATATCTTTTTCCTCATCTATCACCGGAGGCTAAATCCTTGGAATATACCACTCAAGGTAGTCCTCTTGACTTCCCCAAATCCGCACTGCACCAAGATACTTCCTTTCAGAGATCTGGACCTGTCTGTCAGATCTTGCCACATGCTCTGTTCTTGTTTACCGGACCACAACATTCTTCACTCTGACTTCCGATAGAGACACACCATGTCCTGTGGATGTGTGGGATGAACTTTGTTGCCATCAATGACAACAATCATGAATCCATATAGTGTCTCTTGCCAACAATCTCCACTTATCCCCAAATGAATTTTTAATTCATTTTACATTTCCCATATGAATCTTTAATTCATAAATATTCCATCTCACCCCCATACTCATTTAATTCCTCCTTTCCCCAAAATGAATAAAAGATTTACTTTTATTCCTAGCCCTCCATTCCTCCAAGATCAAATCTAGGCCCTCCACATCACTTTTATCTTCCACCATTGATCTTCCAAATCAATTTCCACCTTTGGATCAAAATCCCTCCAAAATCTCTATAAATACATCTCTCAACCCATTTGAGGATCCAAGTTTTTATGCAATGTTACCATGCCCAAATATCTATTGAGATAATTAGTGAGTTGCAAATTTGAGATAGCATTTTACATTTGAATCATTATCTAGGGATTATCATGTCTTAGGAGCTCTTGGGTGCAAGTTTCCTCTCCCTTGATGAGATTGGGTCTTCTTGTTGAGGTATAGCTTTTTTGTGTTTAAGCATTTTAGTTTGTATTTTAACCTTGATTTGATCACCTAATCTACATTGGCATGCCCAGTGGGACCCACAAGGTCCAAATCTAATATATTTTTTTGTGAGTTTTTGTGGCTAGATACGTGTTTTTGCAAGTCTAGCGCTATCTTACCTGCGCAGTGGCACTATCTCTAACATGTTTTGGCACTATATTCTATTTTAGTGCTATTTTGAGTAGCAACTTTCTTCCTTAAAACTCACTCATAAGTCCATTTTTCTATGTTCTTCCTATTGTTTGTCCCTATTTAGTTGCTCTCTATTTTTGCAAGGATCTTGAAGGACCAAGGGGAGGTCATGCCGAATTTTTCATAAAATCTAAACATGCATTTTGGCTTCTATTTTGTCTTGTTTTTCATTTGTCAAGACTAACAATGCTAATAGGACATCTTCTATGTACAGCCTAACCTCTTTCACTTGGAAAACCTTTGTTTGTAGGATGGACACTTTCAGGCCCATATCGGCACTATCAGAGCCCAGATTGACGCTATCTATAAATTATGATCAGACCGCTTGACAACTTGCGCAGTGGTGCCTTCTTAGACCCAGTTTAGCGCTATTACCTATTTTAGCACTATGTATTGTTGTGGCACCTTATGTATAATTCTGTAGCGCAAACTTTTATTTTGGCACCTTCGAGGTCTGATATTAGTGCATATTTGTAAATTGACACCATTTGTCTAGAGTGTCAGGTGGTCTGTCAGTTTCTATCAAGTAGCACCATTTTTTGTCCGCAGTGGCGCAATTAGGTCTCTATTTTAGTGCTATTTCTGAGACTGACTTTTGCATTTTGTGCAGGGACTGACAAGTTATTTTGCAGGTCATCAACATCATTTTGTGGACACTAACACATTTTTTTACAGGGTGTTTGTCTTTAGATTAGCAATCATTTCAATTGGAACTTAAAATGAACCCTTGCATGCTAGTTTACACAACATTTTGATTTGGTGTTATAAAAATTGATCAACAAAACAAACAAATCTTTGTGTGTATGTGTGTGTGTCAAACATTTGAATTTGGTGTTCTAAAATTCACAAATTGTGTGCCAACAACTATCAAAATATTTTGACTTTGGGCTTTAAAAAGAACCACAAATTGCATCAATGAAATCATTAGATTAAAAATAACAACAATCTGCATTCTTCACTCATATAAACAAGAAAACTAATCTAAGTTGCGTGGAGTGTTTTCGTGGTTTGTGTTTTGTAGTGTGAAAAGTGTATGCTCTTCCCTCGCACCATTTGGTGACCTTGGGAATCAAAAGTTTCTCACAACACTTGCATAAATCACCCCCAACATAATCTAAAGAAATAAAATGAACCATGTTTAGTGTGATGCAAGCATAAAAAATACGTATGCTCTCCCCTCGCATCTTTGTATGAACTTGGGGATCAAAAGTATTTTTGTGGTTGTGTCACTTTTGTTAATGCTTAGTGGGCCTATCACCCCACTTCAAAAGGTGGGAATGACCCAAGCGGCAACAAGCTAAAGCCAAGCTCTTTCAAGCCGCTATATAAAATAAGGTGTTTGTGACGAAAGTCATAGACAACAGTTGTTGTTGTGTTATACTGACAACAACCTCCCCCAAAACCCTCCAAGGCGTAACCCTTGGACATTGGGAGACTCAATAATAGAGAGTAGTGCTGCCGCATGTATAACCACCTGAACAAAAGCACTTACTACAAACCTTTGTTTAGCAAGCCAAAATCCTTCTATTTGTTGACGCAGAAGGGAAACCTTTGAGGCGGCCTTGATTCATGCAGTTCTTAGCCGAGGTAGTAGGGACAATCCAAAGGTTTGGTGAGGGACAAGCCTTATAGGAAACCTGGATCTTGGTATGCATGAGAAGTGTGTAATTGTAAGGAGGCGCTAGTGCTACCAAGATCCTAGAGCTACCCGCTTTGAATAGGCGCAGCTAGGGGATTCAACAAATACTGTCATATCTTCGCCTTAGGTTGTGCAAAGTGCTTGTTTAACAAAATCACACATCTTTTTCACAAACAAAAATCTTGGTTACTGTGTGTTTTTGTGCTTAAATTATTTCAAGAAACTTGCCAAGATATAATAAAAAATCATTTGATCAAACTTCAATCAAAACAAATCCAAATTTGCCATCAAAATCTGACTTTTTCAGAGCCTTGACCAAGACTGCCATGTTTTAGCCCCATCTTTGTCTGCTTTTGGCGCCATTTCACCTGTGGATTGGTGCTATTTACAGATTGACTTTCTTGAAACTGAGACCAATTCCATTGTAATCTTTAGGACCTGCTTTGCCATAATCCATATTCACCTTCCAAAAATTTGACAACATTCCATCCATTTTCTCCTCAAAATTTTCCAAATCATACCTTCATTTTGACCTTAGAGAATCAATCACTATCATTGTTGGACCCTTTGCTATATCAAACCCACTCAATTTCGTATCCATTCATCCTCATTAATCTTTGCATACCTTATTGGACCAAAACAAAAATTCTTGTCACAAGAAATCATTCCAAAAATCCAAAACATATCCAAAATCTTCCAAATCAAAACACCCATCAAAAAATAAACTAAAAACTCATCATCCCTTTGAGTTAAAGCTAGATCTAGATTTCATCCTTCACATCATATCTTGCTTGGAGAGTCAATAGTCTACCTTCCAAGTGAAATAATCATCCTTCTTTGCATAAGGTCATTAGTCTAACCCAAACAAAGAAAAAACATCCATTTGTGCGACACAAATCTAGATCTTACCTAAGCTCAATTTGTTGACCATCAAAATCCTTCATATCAAATATCAAATTTTTTTCTCAAACCATCCTCAAGCAAACATCATCCATCATCTATCTTTTGGTCCAAATTTGTGCAAAACAAATCACAATACCATTCTTATCACCCCTAGAAACCTATCGATTTTTCATCACACTACAATCACCCCTTCATCTTCTTCGCTACTCCATCTCACTACCACATCCATCTTTGGGTCCAACAAATTAATCCAAATTCTCTAAGGTCTCCATATCCATTTCACTCTACCTCAAAATCAAATCCATACACGTGCATTCCTATAACTAGATCACAACACAAAAAGAATCAAGAAATTATAGAATCCGGACAATATGGCAGCATAGGAATGCCTAACACCAACAACAACAACATACCCATCAACCAAACATTCAAACCACCAACATTCTTCCACATCCCAACATACAATCCCAACAAAAACCCCTTCCATTTTTTGCAACCACCACCACCTACCATGTCTGAAGACGATCAAGATGTCTTGAACTTTACACAAGACGCCGATAACATGGACATACTTGACAAATTCCTAAGGTCGGATCCAAATAGATATCTTGATTATCTCCTCAAAATTGGTGCCCAACCACCCCATAACATGACATCATCCCAACCATCCACATCTACCATCAATCCCACCACATCAAACACCCAACCTATCATCCCACAAACATCAACTCCCACCGTATCTACCACCAACACAACCTCTAATGCCACCACATCTACAATCCCCACAAGTGTCTCCATTCCTACCACCTCCCAACCCGTCATCACATCCACTAACACAACCACCATAAACTCTTCCATTCCACAAATCACCTTGGGAATACAAGGGAACATCACACATGCAAGTACCTCCACGAGTGTGCCTCCACCCAACCCTCAAACCATAGAATACCTAAGATAATTATTCTCACAACCACCTTACAATGCGTCCAACCTATCTAATGTCCACCTATCCAATTTCAATCCATCTAATGTCACGTATCCACATAACCCCATAACTTCATCAATACAACATCAAACCAATCCCCAAATACCCCCACACATTCTCCAACAACTCTACGCTCATCAACAACATCTTGCACAACTTAATCAAAACACCACCCCACAATATCAAAACACAACCTCCCAAACTCTTCAACATCAAATACCACCCAATCTCCAACATCTCATCAACCCGTAAACCTACACATCGCAACCACAACCAACACAGGATCTCACAACTGTTGTACAGGCCTTGATCCAAAAGGTAGACGACATGCAAACTGGGGGCAAGCGCAAGCACTATTCCTTTGAGGACATTTTCCCCTATCCATTTTATCGCACATTATACATGCCCCCTTTCCCCAGGAACTTTGAGACACCTAAATTTGATAAATACAAGGGAAAGGGAGACCCTAGGAATCATCTTAGGGAGTTTTACCTTGCTTTCTTAGAAGTCTCAAATAACGATACATATCTTATGAGACTATTTCCAAGAAGCCTCAGTGGTCAGGCCACTGATTGGTTCACACATCTTCCCCCAGGCATTAGGTCTTTTCCTGAGCTTGCAGAAAAATTTGTAAACCATTTCTCCTATAACTTTGAGCATGAGATATCTATGACAGACCTTTGCAACACAAAACAAAAAAGTGGAGAATCCTTCGCTTCCTTCTTGTAGAGGTGGAGAAGCTTAGCAAGCAAACTCCCATGGCCAATCCTTGAAAAATAACTCGTCACAATGTTTGTGACCAACCTCTGTAGACACCTAAAATTGGCTTAGGTTGAATTAAGTAAATATTATAATATTTATCTTAATTCATATTTTCTTTTGTCAATTAAATAAATATTATAAGTTTATTTGATTGGTTCATTATCCTACAATTAAATAAAATTATTTTATTTAATTAAAATCCCTAAATTCTTCTAATGTCTCAAATCTGAAATCCACCTCACAAAATCCACTTCATCAATCCACCTCATCTTTCCACCTCATCTCCTCCACCTCACCATGTTGCACATATAATTAAATATTCTTAATATTTAATTAGCTAATATCCTCTATTATCCAAAATTGAATTCTTAATTCAATTGTCCCCCACTATTATCCAAAATTGAATTCTTAATTCAATTATTCCCCACTATTCATCCACTATTGAATTTTTAATTCAATTGTCCCCTACTATCCTCCACTAATTGAATTCTTAATTCAATTGTCCCCCACTATCCTCCACTAATTGAATTCTTAATTCAATTGTACCCCACTATCCTCCACTAATTGAATTCTTAATTCAGTTGTCCCCCATTATTCTCCACTCGTTGAATTCTTAATTCAATTGTTCCCCAATATCCTCTACTATTGAATTCTTAATTCAATTGTTCCCCACTATCCTCCACTAATTGAATTCTTAATTCAATTGTCATAACCCACTCTTCTCAAAAAAAAAATTTTAATTCATCCATTATGAATTAAAGATTTACAAAAAATGAGAGCCATTGATCTCATCTTTTAATCCTCACCCTCCATTCCCTTTTCAGAAAATCTATAAATGAGACCATTCTCTAAGCAATTAGAGGGACTTCATCTTGCACAATCACTATACCCAAATTTCTCTCATTCTCTTCTTCATTTCATTTTCAAGTGTCCTCCATTATCATGTGTTTGAAATTCACATTCAACACAAACAGGTATCAAAGCCATTCTTCCTTTGTCATCTTCAACAAGCAAGCAAGCAAAGAAAGATTCTGAGGGCTTCATAATCAGGATCAAAGAAAGATAAACAAACAATGGAAAAGGATAGGTAAAGGAGTTTGTAAGTATATTTACTTGTGTTGGTTATAAATCTTCTTTGCTTTCAACTTCCATTGATGTTTGGGTTATATTATCATTATTGATCAATCCATTTTCTCATCAACATTTTGGCGCCCACAGGGAGCTTGCTTCCTTGCTTGTTGATGGTGACAAGAAAGAAATGTCTATGATATTTGTTGTGTTAAAGATGAACTTCAAACACAGGGACAATGAAGGATATGGGATGAATAGATTCACTACATTCAACTGATATGGATAGGCTAGAATGAATTTGGCATTAGGAGGGTATGAAGAGTAGAATAGAGAAGAAATTGGGCATTATGAGGATGCTAGAAGAAGATTTCCTAAAGGAAATTGGGCATGATAAAGATGCCAGAAAAAGTCCCTCCTCAATTGCTTAGAGAAAGGTCTCATTTATAGATTTTCTAAAAAGGCAATGGAGGGTGACGATCAAAAGATGAGATCAATGGCTCTCATTTTTTTGTGAATCTTTAGTTCATAATGAATGAATTAATTTTTTTTTTTTTGAAAAGAGTGGGTTATGACAATTGAATTAAGAATTCAATAGTGGAGGATAGTGGGGAACAATTGAATTAAGAATTCAATAATGGAGGATAGTGGGGAACAATTGAATTAAGAATTCAATAGTGGATGATAGAGGGGAACAATTGAATTAAGAATTCAATAGTGGAGGATAGCGGGGAACAATTGAATTAAGAATTCAATAGTGGAGGATAGTGGGGAACAATTGAATTAAAGATTTATTTTTGGATTTTGTAAGATATTAGATAATTAAATATTAAGAATATTTAATTATATGTGCAACATGGTGAGGTGGAAGAGATGAGGTGGAAAGATGAGGTGGATTGATGAAGTGGATTTTGTGAGGTGGATTTAGGATTTGAGACATTAGAAGAATTTAGGGAATTTAATTAAATAAAATGATTTTATTTAATTGTAGGATAATGAACCAATCAAATAAACTTATAATATTTGTTTAATTGACAGAAGAAAATATGAATTAAGATAATATTAGAATATTTACTTAATTCGACCTAAGCCAATTTTAGGTGTCTACATTTTGCCCCTCTTTGAAGCAATGTGTTTTATCACATTGTTTCAAAGAATAAATAGTTTGATAATGATACATGCCCCAATTTACCCTTGGTATAGGTTATGATGATAGGATGCCCCCTCGGGAGATTGGACGGGGAGAAGGTGGCAGGCGTGAGACGGACAATCTCACGATAAGATATGTTGACAAGAAATGAAATGGTTGAATACAGAAGAAAGGGATGAATGATATGGAATGCAAGATAAAAATGATAACACACACAAGTAAGTAAGCAAGTATGCACAAATGACACAAGCACAAACAAGGTATTGCCCCTATCGAGCGGTAAACCAATGATATGGATCGATGATGTCTGCTTTCAGGAATGAAATATGTTGTATAAGACTTTGGGTCTAGTTTCGACAATATAACATCCTGTCTAAGACATTTGATATGATAATGATATACGATAGTGTTGTCATGGCAGGGAGTGATATATCCCTAGAGCAACACGAAGGATAGTGTCTGGTTTCAGTAAATGAAGCATGTCGTGTAAGACGCGTGTGTTGGTCTGGTTTTGACAATGCAACATCCTGTCTAAGACAATTGATTGATTGATTGATTGAGTTGGTTTACGACCGGACAAGGATTAAGACCACTGATTGTGATTGGATCATTTGACAAGATTGACTTGACTTGATTGACATGGATTAAGGATAGACTTGCAATTGGATACGGTATGGATATGGATATGAGACGCAATTGGATATGGTATAGATATGGAAATGGATATGAACTATAGTTGGATACGGTATGGATATGGATATGGATATTTGTCACCTTGATATAGCAAGTATTTTGAAGCACTTTCATCATTGGGCTTTATTATGTTGTAAGAAAATACAAGCATCTAGGTATAATTAAACCGAGATGACCTAAGTATTACTTACACAGATTTTGATTTAGCAAGTCAATACAAGCATCTAGTCAAAATTGAATCTAGATGGCCTAAGTACTTCTTGCATTTTTCAACAGACAAGGATTGCGCCTTTTCATGTTTAGACCTCAGATTCCTCGATGATCTTTTCCCGATCATGTTGTTAGACAAAATTCGTCACATTACTAAAGTTTAATCCACAAGCAACAGACAAAAAAAATAATCATGCCCCATCATAACATCTCTAGCTTTTGTCATCCTTGAGTAGCATAGAAAGGCATGATAGCATAAATCAAGACTCTTAATCTACCCAACACAAAACATTCTTGCATTTAGATGTGTCTTTTTGCCATAATTGATATGAGATTTAGCTTGAGTGTTTCAGTATGGTGCTCTATTTTGCCTTGGACAGGTTGATGTTTTTCGTCAAGATTTTTGTTTGGAAGTGGGCTTTGTTGCTCTTGTTTGTCTAGCAGAAGGTAGCACAATCCTTATTGGTGGGACTGAAGACAAGACATGGGATGGACGGGAAGTGGAGCGGACTCAGATAGATAGAAGGACTAGACATGGAATGGAGGGGAAAGTGGAGTGGACTTAGATGGATAGAAGGACTAGACATGGAATGGAGGGGAAAGTGGAGCGGACTCAGACAGATCGAAGGACTAGACATGGGATGAATAGGGAAAGTGGAGCCTCGAGGGTGCATTGATAATGGCCTTGCCTACGTGACAATGCAGAGGCAGCATAGTTCAGGGCTTGGACCATGGATGGACTATAGGATAGATGACAAGATATGAGATGGACATGGAAGCAGAGCCTCGAGGGCACATTGAAAATGCCCTTGCCTACGTGACGACGCAGAGGCAACGTAGTTTGACAAGAACCCTAATGGACCCAAGATATGGAACATACATGGATCAGATATCGATCAAATAAGACATGATATGGATCAGATAAGACATGATATGGAATCGATATGGATCAGATATGGATCAAATAAGACATGATATGGAACTGATATGGATTAGATATGACTAATGACAAGGAACCACGATGGATAGGTAGATGTATGGGTGAATGGAACAGGTAGGTAGAAGGAACCAAGGATGTGATCTCCAAGGACTATGTCGCATAAGAATAACATGCCCCATTATAGGTAGAATACGTAGGATTGTTCATGACAATGCTAATGACGATAGGAGGATGAAAGGATAATGAATGATCTGCATGGTTTGGAGGGATAAGGTATGTCAAGAGACATTCAAAACATTTGTCAACATTGTGCCCCCAATCTTTATCAAGACCAAAGAATAGAAGAAAGGAAGATTGGATGGATGGATGAGACAGGATAGATATGTAATGGATAGAGGATAGGATGGGAAATGGTACGGAAGGAAACTGATAGGAGAAAAGTGATATGCTGATGAGACAAGGTGCCCCCAAGTGTAGGTGACATAGAAGACCAACTTACACATGATGCCTGTTTGCCAGGTTTTCATCATGGTACTTATCCAAGGTGCCTGTTTGCCTAGTTTTCACCATTGGATGAAGGGATCTTTCTTTCCTTTTTTTTTTTTTTGAATATTTAGATAGGAGAAGGTGGATATGGAAAGACTCAAGGATAGAGTTCCTTGAAAGGTGATAGTCCCGCTAGATAGATACTGTCGGATGGACCATATCAAGTGTTCTTACAGATGTTGGTAGGGGATCGCATGAAAGTGATATGGCATAGGTAGATAGTGGATTATGGAAGGTACAATAGTGCATGATGATGCAGAATACAGAAGGACTTATCCAAAGATGGAAGGAAGGTTTATGAAAAAGCATGGACCATGGGCATAGGATGAGGAAGATATGTAGGATAGTAGTAGAAGGGAGGGGAGATGGAGTTATACGGAAGTGTTGTGGAATGGAAGGGAACCATGACCAACGGTTGCATGTATCATGATAAACATTGAAGCTGATGATAGGCGGGTGGTGTAGGAAGCAATGGAGATTTTTGCTTGGTGGATGAATGATTTAGGAATTTATGGACTCACATAGACTTAGTACTTTTCTGATTTTTGTTTGCCATATGGGATGGAAGAATTTGAGACTTTTGGATGGAATGGGAGAAAGTGAATGGTTTGCATTCTTGAGAGGTGGATGCCTCATGTAACTTGAGGGATTTTTTCTTAGGTACCCAAACCATTTTGCTGTTAGATAGTACCTGTGAAGGTATGGGTTTGGGTGTATGCAGTTTTTGTGCAGCTTTTGGAGTAATCATTTGTTGCTTGGGGACCCACACCTTTTTTAATTTGCAATTGAGGTGTATGGGTGCATGCAACTTTTGACATGGATAATTCTTTGATTCTTGGATTTTATATCCTAGGTCATGAGGACTCTTAGGATTTTTTACTTGATAGGTAGAGGCATCCACATATTTGTCATTGAATCCCCATGGGATGGTAGAAGTGAGGTTGGTGAAAGCTCCTTGGTTAGACCATATGTGTGTTTGTCAGCCATGATTGGGATATTTAGAGGATTTATAGATGGATGGATAAGGTGTTGGAAGCAGTGGTGGTAAAATGTATGGAGGGGTGTTAGGATTTAGAAGTAGCAGAGGTAGATTAGATGGTGGAAGGTGTATGGTCACATGCTTTTGACAATTGGAGGATGATGGAGGTGGAATGGCGACATATGTTTTGGGGATATGATAGGGTTTGCGATGGAAAGTGGTAGACTTAGGAGTGGAGGAAGTACCAACATCTTGAGTTTGCTCACCTTGGGGTATGTATTCAAGGCCATATGAAGGTGGAGGAACATTGACATGGATAGGGTCCAAAATACCTTGTTCATGAAGACCTAAGCCTTTACCTTGATAGTTCATATTCTGGAGTATACGGTGGACAACAAGATTATGTGTAGGTGGAACTTTAGACACAAATTCTTTATTGGATGAGGAAGGCGAGATAGCGGATAATGGTTGTTGGTGTTCTAAGAAAGAACATTCATGCATGAAGGTAGTAAGACCAAGGATATATGGTGGAGGATTCGCAAGTTGGTCAATAATGGACGGTGAAGGAGTATGATTGGTTTGATCTTCTACACTTGCTTGGGAGGCAAGTGTCTCATTAAGGGAAGTGGAAGTTGTTGGATCTTGGGTAGGACTAGATGGGGTGATAAGCTCAGGACCATGGAACACATAAAGTGGGCTAAGAGGATCATCATGGTCTTCTTGATCATAGATAGGCTCTTCATCATAGATGGGATCTTGATCATAGATATGATTTAGCGTGATGGGATTACTGTTCTCTTGTATAGGTTCTTCATCAGTGATAATATCTTGATCATAGAAAAGATATGGGTTATGCATGGTTCAGATGGGAGCATTTTGATCTTGGTTTGGACAAAGGGTGGATGTTTCCACATGCTCTAAGGTGTGCTCTTGACATAACTCGTGGGTTGTTTGAAGTGAAGTTGAGGTAGAAGACTCTTGGATAAGCTCTTGGTCGACAACATGAGGGTGTGACGGACCTTGACTTTGGTGCATGGTAGAAGGCTCTTTGAGAAGCTCAAGGGGTTGCAGATCACATGAAGGGGCTGTAGGATTTGACATGTGATTGGAAGCAGCTTTGGTAAGGTCAAGGACTAGAATTTGGGGACATGGTCAACTCTCTGCTAGTAGCCCTTGGATCACATCCTTCATAGTTGAATGGGTAGATGAATGAGGGAATGGATGAGTGGATTTTGCGTTCTTTCTAGCTTTTCGTTTGTTGTATAAATCTAGCAAATATTTTTCCCAAAACTCATCTAATTCTTTTTTGGTGTACCATTTAAAATTTAAGAAACTAGATGTCAGTGTTGGTGTAAAACTGGTATGCTTTGGTATATGTGTCTTAGAATACGGTGAATGAAGACTAGGAGCCAAAGTGGTATACGATTGCCAACTTGAGGTGGTGCTTGCCTTTTCATGACTATGGAAAAAATATATAGGAGTTTGGGGCGAGGCATAGCTAGTGCTGGCACGTTCGGCTTGTAAGATTGTCAATTCTTGTTTTAAGACTTGGATATGTTGACAAATTGCTATACAGTCTTGGGGTGAGGGATCTAAGTTTATTTGTAATCGTAGATATTAGATTTATTGATCAATATATTCTAAGTGGTTTGCCATTGACACCAGATTGGAAAAGCTGACTAGTTTGGATGTGCAGCAGTAAATGTGTCGTAACAGAGTGCAGATGTTTCACAAGTTGAGACAAGTGTGCCCATTCTAGTTTTTGATTGGTTTGGCAATGTTCAATGATCACACATGTACAATCATGAGTCACTCACACAAGACACATAAGCAATGTTAAATTTGACTTTGAAGAATATGATGACGATTAAACAAGCACATGTGGAAGACACATCAACATGTCATAATGTCTAGTTTGATGTAGGGTATGGCCAATTAGGTTTGGGCAATGTTTACACAAGGTTGACTAGGGATTGAAAGTGAAATCTTGTCACACAGCCGGGAGAAGGTGGTAACCCACCCTTCACCTTCACTTCCCAAAGGTAGAAAGTTCTTTGGGGCTTAGCCAAGAGTGACAAGATGCTGATATCAATGAGGGTGTCTTTCGATTCAGCCTCGGATGAGGTCGTCCCTAGGGGTGATGAAATCCCCTAGCAGGCCTCCTAGGAAAGGGTAAACAAAAGTAAATCAAGTGAGGTGTTTTTGATCTCCAAGGTCACCTTGCGGTGCGAGGAGAGAGCATACACATGCACACTTGATGTACACTTGCACTTGTAAATTATCCCTTAGAAAATGAAATGTGTGAAAGACACGTCAAGTACTTGTTCTATTTTAACTCCCAAAATCCAAATGTGATAGAAGACACTAGTTTAGTTTAAGCTCAATTTTTAATGATGTGTGAGCAAGCAATGTTCATTTTATGAGCCCAAATCAAAGTGTGTGATGAAAGCAAGATTGAGGATGAATGATTAGAATGAATGTACCTAGATTGTTTTTTCTATCCAAATATCTGTATTTATGGATCTTGATGTTGTTCCAGCCCCGAATGATGTCCCTACAAGTCACCAAAATCGAAAAGAAACCAGTAGACTAGCATAGGAGATTGTTATGTGAAAATTGATAATCTGATAAAATCTGATGAAAAATAAACTAATATAGAAAAAATATGTTCATAAACAGATTCTACACAAAATTCCATGTAATTTAAAAAAATAATTCGTTGAAAAAGGATCAAATTTGCAATAGATATGAGCATTTAAAGTTTTGAAGCATCTTTGACTTTGACTGCAAAAAAATATCATAAAATGGTATAGTCATATGAAAATTTCCTCACAACTATGAAGTACTTTGAATCCTCTTTCCGACACCACCAATTTTGTGTGATTTCGTTATCGTATGCGAAAGTTGTGTGAGTTTGAAAAAAAATGCCTATTTCGGCATGTAGAGAACATAAGAGGCTAACTTGACCGTTTTGAAATAACTGCTAATGGTTTAGATCTCTGGTCACATGTTGCAGTTTCTCACCAGTAGTTAAGTTAAATGCTAAGGGTTTTAAATAGACCCCTCATCCTCCATGTGACCAGGGGCTAAGTTAAAAAGAAAATATATTTGTTTTTATTTGTTTTTTAATGTGTTAAGTTTTAATTTTTTTTATGTTTAATTTTTTTTTTATGTTTTTTTTTTATTTTTTATTCTGCTGTTGAGTGGGTGTGTGTAGGTGTGGTGGTGGTGGTGGATGCAGGTGGAGGCGCATTGGTAGGGGCGGATCGCGGGCAGCAGAGGGGTTTGAGCGGTGCGCAGCAGGAGGTGGAAGGGGTGCGAGGGTTTGGGGAGGGCGCAGGGGGCGGGCGCACAGAGGGGAGGCGGAGCGTCAGGAGGGGTGAGGGTTTGTAAGAGGCATAGGGAGCTATGAGGTTGGGAGGAGGGAGTGGCGCGGGAGGCGGGGAGGAGGGGGTGGCGTGGCGCGTAGGAGAGCGGTGGGCGACGTGGCGCGCTGGAGAGGGGCACACAGGCATGGGCAGGGGGGAATGGGGGGGTCAGGGAGGTAGTGGGAGGGTATGTAGGGGCTGCGGGGGGGCTATGGGTGGGGGGTTTTGGGGGGAGCCACTGGGGGAATGGGGGGTGGGCGCTAAAATGTTGGTTGGGAATATGGATTGATCAATTAAGATAATAAAACCCAAACATCAATTAAATATGCGAGTAACAAGAATAAACAAATGAAAGCACAAAACTTACAAACTTGTTACCCTGCGGCTTCCATTGTTTGCCTATCTTTCTTTGATCTTGATTATGAAGCCCTCAGAAGCTTTCCTTGCTTGCTTGCTTGTTGAAGATGACAAAGGAAGAATGGCTTTGATACCTATTTGTGTTGAATGTAAATTTCAAACACACGATAATGGAGGACACTTGAAAATGGAATGAAGAAGAGAATGAGATAAATTTAGGTATAGTGATTGTGCAAGATGAAGTCCCCTCCTAATTGCTTAGAGAATGGTCTCATTTATAGATTTTCTGAAAAGGCAATGGAGGTTGAGGATCAAAAGATGAGATCAATGGCTCTCATTTTTTGTGAATCTTTAATTCATAATGGATGAATTAAATTTTTTTTTTGAGAAGAGTGGGTTATGAAAATTCAATTAAGAATTCAATAGTGGAGGATAGTGGGGGATAATTGAATTAAGAATTCAATTAGTGGAGGATAGTGGGGGATAATTGAATTAGGAATTCAATTAGTGGAGGATAGTGGGGAACAACTGAATTAAATTCAATTGGTGGAAGATAGTGGGGAAAAATGTAGACACCTAAAATTGGCTCAGGTTGAATTAAGTAAATATTATAATATTTATCTTAATTCATATTTTCTTCTGTCAATTAAATAAATATTATAAGTTTATTTGATTGGTTCATTATCCTACAATTAAATAAAATTATTTTATTTAATTAAAATCCCTAAATTCTTCTAATGTCTCAAATCTTAAATCCACCTCACAAAATCCACTTCATCAAACCACCTCATCTTTCCACCTCATCTCCTCCACCTCACCATGTTGCACATATAATTAAATATTCTTAATATTTAATTAGCTAATATCCTCCACTATTGAATTCTTAATTCAATTGTCATAACCCACTATCCTCCACTAATTGAATTCATAATTCAATTGTTCCTCACTATCCTCCACCAATTAAATTTTTAATTCAATTGTTCCTCACTATCCTCCACTAATTGAATTCTTAATTCAATTATCCCCCACTATCCTCCACTAATTGAATTCTTAATTCAATTGTCCCCCACTATCCTCCACTATTGAATTCTTAATTCAATTGTCATAACCCACTCTTCTCAGAAAAGAATTTTTAATTCATCCATTATGAACTAAAGATTCACAAAAAATGAGAGCCATTGATCTCATCTTTTGATCCTCACCCTCCATTGCCTTTTCAGAAAATCTATAAATGAGACTATTTTCTAAGCAATTAGGAGGGGACTTCATTCTTGCATCAAATCCATGCCCAATTTCCTCTAGGAAGATCTCTTCTGGCATCCTCATCATGCCCAACTTCTTCTCCTCATTCTAGTCATCCCATATCCTCCATCATTAGTGTGTTGAAGTTCATCTTCAATCACATATTGTATTGCAGCCATTTCATTCTTGTCACCGTCAAAAAGCAAGGAAGCAAGCTCCCTGAGGGCTAATCTTCTTTAGCATCAAGGTCGAGAACAGATAGGCGAACTATGGAAGCCGCAAGGTAACAAGTTTGTAAGTTTTGTGCTTTTGTTTATTCTTGTTTACTTGCATATTTCATAGATGTTTGGGTTTAATATTATCTTAATTGATCAATCCAATTTTCCCATCAACCAATGTAATCAATGAAATCAAAATGAAGATTATAATGTAAATCAAATGCAAAAATACACGATTATAACTTCATAAATGAACTCACGGATCTAGGAGGGAAGGAGTTTGCACCTACGTAGCTCCTTAGATGTTACCCAAATGATGCAAGATGTGGATTGCTCAAGTGCTCAACACAATGTAAGATGGGAGACAAGTGGTTTGATGCCTGATTTGGATGGATATGGGGAATGATTAGAGTGATTTTGGCAGAGGATTGATGAGATGAGGAGATTGTGGAGTGATTTGGACAGATGGTCTGATGCATGAAGAGGTCCCTCTCAAAGGCCTAGAGAGGGGTCTAATTTATAGAATTTTGGAGATGAGGATGGAGGGTGAGGATTCAGTTGATGAGATCAAGGGCTAGGAATAAAAGTGAATCTTTTATTCATAGTGGATGAATTAATAATTCACATTTTGGGAAGAGTGGAGGATAGTGGATGAATTATAAATTTATTTTGGGGAAGAGTGGAGGATAGTGGAGGATAGTGGGGGACAACTGAATTTTAAATTCAGTTAGTGGAGGATTGTGGAGGATGAGGTAAGCAAGGTTAATTAAGTGTTATCTTAATTAACCTAAGTCTAGGTTAATCAGATAAGCATGATTTATCTAATTAACAGGGATTAGGGAAATGGATAAATCAACTAAATAAATATTAGGAATATTCATTCAATTAATAGGATAGGGTTGTAAGATTAAATGGATTAATTAGGTGAATTAATTGATCACCAGGGATATGCAGATGGGGAGAGTGGATTAGTGTAAAGGTACGGGAAATTAGTTTGCAGAGCAATCCAATTTTTGGTGTCTACATTTGCCCTTCTTTGAGATGGTGTTGCAGCTAAGTAACATCATTTCAAAGAAGTTAGAACATAGAGATGGATTGGATAGAAAAAAGATTTTGGTTTGGAAGAATAGGGTAAGGTTTGGGGATAATTGGTAAAGGTGATGCCCCCTCGAGAGGATAGGTGGGTTGCGAGAACAAGGTTGTGCTCTCGAAATGGATGGAACATATTGGTTGAACTGGTCAGAGGATAAGTGGTGGGATGAAAGGATGATGATGTTCAGAGATGATTGGTGGATGATCATAGTGCTGAAACTGAATTTGAGCAATCCTAGGTTTGATATAGCAAAGTGGATATGTTCACCAAGGTATAGAAGACCAGGGTGATGATGTTTATCCAACATTTGCATGGACTAGACACGTAGACAAAGGGATGATCTCATGCATGCCCAAGATAGTACAACCTTGTCTAGACGAGGGAAGGGGACTCATAGCATAAGCCCTTAGTACAAAAAAGGTATGATGAACCTTAGATGCATAAGGAGATCAATATGCTAGAACTGACCCTATGATCAACAAGATATGAATACTACCTTGGAGTAATGAGACCAACCCACAAGCATAGCATACAAAAGCAAGCCTATGACCCATTCTAGATGTTTTTGCCATATACCATGATATAGTAAGATCAAGGTAGATTTAATGTGATCTTCGAATAGGACAAAAGATAAAAATAAAAAACCAAAAGACCAATGAACCAAACAAGTAACCATTGTATCTTTTGCCAAAATTGATGATGATGTGATAGATACTACCTATCGTAGGAAAGATATATCCTAAGGTAGGGATTGATAGATGATTTGATGATGTTGTGATGATTGGATAGATTCTGCCTATAGTAGGAATGACATATCCTAAGGCAAGAATTGATTGATGATTGGATCATGTTTTGTTGATGTAAGATTGGCTCAAGATATGATGGTGACAAGTTATAGTTGATGCTGATTTGATAGTTGATGATTTTTGATAAGGGATGATGCTTTGATAGGTGATGCGATGCTTGGATCTAGTGTAAGCTTATTGAGGATAGATGTGATGATGATGTGGGATGATGATAAATGCGATGGTGATGAGAGTGTGATGGAGCAAGTTTTATTTGTGTGGTGGATAGATTATTTTTAGAATTTTGTATGTTTTCTATTGTTTTGGGATTTTTTGATATTTGTGATGTTTTTGGATTTTTGATTTTGTGATGTTTTGATTTTTTTTTTTGGGATGTTTTTGGATTTTTTTATTTTCTGATTTTTTTTATGTTTTGATTTTTTTGGAAAGGGCATGATTTATTATGATGGTTGCCTTGGATTTCATGTGGATAACCTTTGTGCTAAATACCAATGACAAGGGAACACCAAGTCTAGAGGTGAAAGTGATGGGGTTGGATAGGGGGATTGGATAGCTAATTCATGATAGATGAATGGACAAGTGATAGGGATGCATGTTAGATAGATGGAAGATAAGGATGAGGGGTAGGATAGGTATGCATGATATATGGATGGGGGATTGCAGGATTTTCTCCAAGGGCTAGGTTGCAAGGAATCATATGCCCCAATGTCTAAAGAATTTTGCATGATGGGCTCATGTGTGAATGGATGGTCTTTGCAATAGATGAATGGAGGATATACTTGGAAAGGAAGTATGCCAAGAGGTCTCCAAAGCATGTTGTTGATATTTTGCCCCTTGTCTGTATCAAGATCTAAGGTGGGAGATATAGTGAATAAGAATATGATAGGATAAGGATAAGACAGTGGATAAGATGTGCAAGGATATTATGGATGTGGATGAAGGATACGATTTTGCCCCCAAGTGTAGGGGTACAAAATGGATGGAGAAGGGGTTACGCATGACACCCACAAGGGGTTTTCATCATGGTACTTGCCCAAGGCGCCACAAGGAGCGGTTTTCACCATTGGATGGATTTTTTCTTTTTACTATTTTCTTGATTTTTTTGCTTTTTTGCTTTTTTGATGGAATGGGGACTCTAGCGTCTGTTTCCATAGCAAGGAGAAGATGGTCCCATGTTGGATAGCATTATGGATTATGATTGCATGGATTGTTGGAAGATAGGAGAAGAAGGAATGGATGCTGGATAATGGATTATGATGTGGATTATGCAAAAGCATGGACCATAGGAATGTGATGGGGAAGATATGTAGGATAGTGAACGAAAGATGGAGAGATGGAGGTATGTGGGAATGTTAAGTGATGGAGGGGAACCAAGACCAATGGTTGCACACACCATGATGTATTTGGAAGCTTGTACTTTGGATGTGGAGTTGGGAGTAATGGGGATTGGGATGGGGGATTTTTGTATGATCGATTTGGGGTTTTAGGGACCCAAATAGACTTAGGATTTATGGGATTTTTAGATGTGGAGCAAGATGTTTGGGAGTTTGGAGTGGATTGGGATGTAGATGCCTCATTTGTTTTGATTGATCTTTGCTTATGGACCCACACCATTTTTGTTTTTACTTTTTCTTATGATGGTGTGGGCTTTAATAGCCATTTGGATTTTTGATTTTGCTTGGAAGGGATAACATCTTTAGGCTTTTGTGCTTTATGCATTGATGCATTCAAATTATTTCTTTTGAATCCCATGGATTTGGGGGAAGCTTCATATTTGAAAGATGTGTGCTTTTGTTGGTCTTGATTGAGAATTTTAGGGGATTTATGGGTGGAGGGGTAAAAAGTAGATTTATGGATAAATAGATAAGGGGATTTGAGGATGGGGATATTAGGAGTTGGGAGGATGGGAGGATAAGAGAATTTGTGGATAGGATGTTTGGTGTTGGTAGGAGGTAGAGTGGATTTGATAGAGATCTTTAGAGTTGGAAGTAGTGGAGGTAAATTGGATGGAGGGAGATGGATGGTCACATGCTTTTGTAAATGGTAGGATGATGGAGGAGGGATGGCGACATATGATTTGGGAGTGCGATGAGATGCACCATGCTTGGGATTGGATGAATGGAATTTGGAAGGTGGGTGGATGGTATCAACTTGTGTAGATTATTTTTCTTGGGATGCATAGCCAAGGCCATGTGATGATGGATGGAATGTGGTGTGGATAGGCTCCAAGATGCCTTGTTAGTGAAGGCCTAAGCCTTTACCTTGATAGTTCATAAGTTGGAGCATGCGACATGCAATGGGATGTTTGGTGCTTCAGAAACAAGACGCGAATCCATTATTTGTTGGAGAAAGATAAGTGATAGATGGAAGTTGTTCACCCCCTACAAGGGAGTCACCACGGATGAAAGTGCTTGTTCCAAGTGGATAGGAGGATGGATTTGGGATAGGATTGGTAGATGGAGGTAAAGGACTCATGGGGGATGGTAAAGGGGTGGGAGAGGTTGATGTGAGATGAATAAGGTGATCAATAGATGGTAGGGGATCGGGGATGGGATTAGATGGGATGATTAGATCTTGATTAGGAGAAGGGGTTGATGTTTCAACATGCTTTGGATTTGTTTCTTGACATAGCTCGTGTGCTTGCATGGAAGTGGAAGTGACTGGATAGATGTGATGGGTGCTTGGATTGATGTGATAGGTGCTTGACTTATGGGCTCTTGAACATGGCTACATGATGGTTCTTGACTTATGATAGGGGGTTGTTCAAAGGATTTGGTGGGTGTTGGATTGCATGAGGGTGTTTGATTCCTTGCTAATAGTCAATGGATGACATCCTTCATGAGTGTATGGGTGGAAGAACAATATAATAGATGGATAATGATGGTGGATGGTGTAGAAATAGGATTGGGATTGGATAGGTGGGTGATAGGATTAGGTAGTGATGGTTCTTGGGTGGGTTCAAGGATAGGTGTGGGATTAGATGGTGGTGTTGGAGGGGTGGGAAATTTGGGGGATTCCATTGCTTTGCTTGGTGAGGTTCTTTGGAGGAAATCCCACAAGGCTTCGTTGGATGTCGTGGTGTTAGGATTTGGAAGATTTGATGGTGGAATAGATGGTGGATGGGTGATAGGGGTTGGTGGATTGGGAGATACATAAGGTGATGGATTAAGGTTGATAAGGTTGGAGGGATATTATTGATGAATAAAACTTCATTATTGTAGGAGGGGACTTCATTTCTTGCAGGGGGACTTCATTCTTCCAGGGGGGTTTCATCCTTGCATTCTTATTATGCCTAATTTCCTCTAGAAAATCTTCTTCTGGCATCCTCATAATGCCCAATTCTTTCTCTATTCTCCTCTTCATAGCCTCATAATGTCAAACTTATTCTAGCCATCCTATATCCTCCATTTATTGTCCCTTGCTTGTGATCATAGAGAGATTGTTTTTTTTTTTAGAAGGGAGTCTTTTCTTTTAGAGGAAGGAAATTGGAGAGGAAATTCTAGTGGAGCTCTACATCAATTTCATCCATTAAAGAGTTTTTTAAGGTTGGATTTCATGGATTTTCCTTTGTATTTCTATTTGTTGCATGAAGGATGTGTAAAAATTATTTATTTTGCTTGTGTTGTAAATTTTGTTATTGTAGGGAAATTTTAGTGGGATGTTGACAGAGCTTCTTCCACTTAGAAGACAATGCTCATCATGTGTGGTGAAGGGAAGGTGTGAACCTCCTCAAGTACATTCTTGTTCTTAGAAAATGGAAGCCTTGAGGGCATTTTTATGAATTTTGAGCAAATGGTTATAAGGCTTGAGAGCCTAATTGTGATATCCCTGGGATTTTCATTATTTGGCTGGCTTGAGGCCATGAGAAAAGTTAATTTTGTTAGCTTGAGGCCATGAGAAAAGCTGTGATAAAATGTTGAGAAGAATGACACCCTTGAGTTGAGTGAGTCTACTTCCCTACCCTCTTTAAACTCACCTTAGTTGAGTTTTTGTGTTGTGAGTAAAACCATGGGTGTTGTGTGTTGTTTGTTTCTATTGTTGTGAAGTGGTTTTTGGTCTATTCTACCCTGGGTGTGTGGATGATCTCCCTAGCTCGGGGGTGACCCTCTTGCGAGTCTATAGTAGGGAGGAGAGCAGCTTGTGTGGTGTTTCTTCCCTTGTGTGATATGCAGGTTTTGTGGGAGCTTAGTGTGAAGCTTGGAGAAGATTATTGGATCTTAGCAAATATTTTATTTTCCTTAAGTCTTAAGGAGAGCCTGATCTTTTAATAGCTCCTTCCTTGTCGATTTTCTAGAAGGAGAAAATTATCTCCCTATTGTTTTATAAATTGTTATTTTTTTTTAGTTGTGAGGAAATCCTCTGCTTTACCATTTAGAAATGAGACGAGGAAAAGAAAATTTGTTTTTAAAAGGATATTAAAATTGTCTAGTTCCTTCTTCTTCTACTTGCAAAGTTGTGAGTTAGTTGATGTTTTAATTAAGTTTGTAAAAGTATTATTTCTGTGTAAGCTTAGTGGAAATATTAATTTTACATTTGTTATAAGCGAAGTTGTAATTTTGCTACCATGAAAGAAATGAAATTCGGGTTGCAGTATTGCTTTTGAAATTACCGCCACCTTGAGGGTCTCTTCCTAGGATGGGGACCTTTTCACTTTTACTATTCACTTTTCACTATTCACTGTTCACTATTCACTTTTACTATTCACTATTCACTATTCACTTTTACTATTCACTATTTACTTTTACTATTCACTTTTCACTATTCATTTGAAGGCAAACTATATGTAGTTTAAAACATTTGACTTGAAATGGAAATTTTAAATCAAGGAAAGTGGGATTTATTTATGCATATTGTATAATACGAATTGAATAGATGCTTAAACTCAAAGTTGCAATTCAGAAATACAATATTTATATTTGCAAAAACAAATTAACTCATTGCTCTATTTTTAATGAATTATTGGATAGTAATTTGTTTTAACAAATTATATATATATATATATATTCTATACTTTCTTTACAGTTAAGAAACTTATTAATGAAATTGTGAGTTAAAGTGAACTAAGATAATGGCGGTATATATACATACATATATATATATATATATATATATATATATATATATATATATATATATATATATATATATATATATTTAAATTAAATTTATAAGGAGAAATATAATTATACTATAAAAAGAGCATAGGAAAATATATTTTAATTTTAAGTAAAAGTTTCTCGAAAGTTTCAAAAATTATCACAAATTACTTAACAGGAAAGTGAAGAGGAAAATATGATCCTTTCATTTACAAAGGACACTGAAAACAAACGTAAACAAGCCCTCACAGGGATTCCAAGAGTGGCCATTTTAAAGTCAACTGTAGATTTAGAGAATAAACGTCTAATTGAAAAAAAGAGAGAGAAAGAGAAAAAATAGCTAACCTTGGAAAACAAAGAGGAGAAAATGCGTGGCATTTCCGAACAGGGCTAAGAGAACTAAGTAAGTTTAACCTACCGTTAAACCTATTTAGGAACAAGTTTTTTATTAAAATTAATTCAAATGTTGAACTAAAACCTAGAGTGGAACCCTAGGGGGACTGAGTCAAGTGAAGTTAACCAACCCTGTGTAAGTGATCTGGTTTACCAAGAAATTAGGAATAATGTAAAGGATGTAGTGTTATTGCTGTTCGATAAAGAACGTGATGAAAAAAAATAGGATAAGAAGATCTTGCACAATGGGAAGGAGAATGAGATAGAAATACAATCAACATTAAATTTTAGAGATATAGTAAAATGAACATGATAGAAATACAATCAAAATTAAATTCCAAGAAAAGGAAGAGAAAGCAAATGAATAGATGATCGTGCTTTGTTGAACGATGATCTATCACCTAAAACAACTATTGTTCAAATGTAATTCATGAGATTAACCTAAGTTAGGAAACCACGCATTTTCTTACATAGGGTGTGCACACATGTACTTGGTACCCCACCGACAATTGTATTGTTTTCGCCTTCGTCGAGCACGCCTATGCGTGCCCGTGTAATCAATGAAATCAAAATGAAGATTATAATGTAAATCAAATGAAAAAATACACGATTATACCTTCATAAATGAACTCATGGATCCAAGAGGGAAGGAGTTTGCACCTATGTAGCTCCTCAGATGTTACCCAAATGATACAAGATGTGGATTGCTCAAGTACTTAACACAATGTAAGATGAGAGACAAGTGATTTGATGCCTAATTTGGATGGATATGGGGAATGATTAGAGTGATTTTGGCAAAAGTTTGATGAGATGAGGAGATTGTGGAGTGATTTGGGTAGGAAAACAACGCCCAATTCCATCCCTCATTGGGATCAAGGAGTAGTTTCGGTTATCCAGGGGAAACCCACAAAACCCAACCCCCAACCCCCAGCGTTGGAATCCGTCGGGTGGCCTATTTAGAATGGGAACAATTTATGACCGGCCCCCACTAAGTGGGATTCCATGGGATCAATCTGGTAGGCTAGTTACAATCAAAAGATTTTATGCAGATTTCATCACACTAGAGAGGGGCAAATCAAAAGATTTGATGAAATGAAGGATGGAATGAAGAATGAAGGAAGCAAGTAGGGAAAGATGCACACCAAGCATTGATCCATGCAGGGAAGCACCGAAGCAAGGAATCCAACAAGGATGATCGAAGGATGGAGGGAAGCAAGGAACGAAGGAAATGAAGAATGAGGGACCGATAAGATTTGATAAGATTTTGACAGTACATAGGTAGCAGGGAAAAATGCCCTCCCACAAAATGCCCTCCAACAATCCAAAATGCCCTCCAACAAACCCTCCAACTTTTAAGGTCCTCCCAACATCCAATAACTGGAAGGAAGGTAAAAATGCCCTCCCACAAAATGTCCTCCAACAATCCAAAATGCCCTCCAACCTTTAAGGTCCTCCCAACATCCAACAATTCGAAGGAAGGTCCAGATCCATTACAATCACTACCACCCACCACCCACAAAATTCCCTCCACCCACCAACACTCACAACCAACAGACAACATCCTCGCCCCACAACCAACATAAACCATCCCCCAACCAACCTTACACTAGGAGGAACCCCACACCACCTTTATCCATTAGACCCCCAACGCACCAACCCACCTACTTTCAGTTGGACCCCCAATGCACCAAACCACCTACTTGATATTTTATGCCAAACCACACCGAAAAGATTTTTTTACCAATTTGTACCGATAAGATCTACATAAAATGACCTGGTGGACCTACCTTAACACCACCTACACTTACACCTACAAACAGAAACAACCAACCAAATTCTGGAAGACCTCCTTCGTATGTATTGTATGGATCAACAGACTAAATGGGAGGAATATTTGCCATTAGTTGAGTTCACCTATAGCAATTCCTTCCAAGCAGCAATAGGTATGGCACCCTTTGAAGCTCTTTATGGGAGACCTTGTCGAACACCATTAAGCTGGGATAAATTGGAAGATAGGATACTGGTTGGCCCTGAAATGTTGAAAGATATGGACAACCAAGTGCAACTTATTCGACAAAGGTTGAAGGAAGCCTCAGATCACCAGAATAGTTATGCATATAAGAATAGGACACCTAGAAGATTTCAAGTTGGTGAAAAGGTGTTCCTAAGAGTTCGTCCTCATAAAAGTTCCATCTCTTTTGGAAGGAAGTCAAAGCTAGCCCCTCGCTATGTTGGGCCTTTTGAAGTACTTGAGGAAATCAATTCTGTAGCTTACCAGTTGGCCTTACCTCCAGCACTGAGCCGCATTCATGACATGTTCCATGTATCCTTGTTAAAAAAGTATATACCTGACCCTAAGCATATTCTTAATTGGAATGCTCTACAGGTGGAAGAACTAGGTACAATAACAATAGAGCCATGCAGAATCATCGAGAGGTGCTAGTTCTAGCTCCGCAACAGGACAGTGGACCAATCTAAAGTCCAGTGGGACCAGTACTCACCTGAAAATGCTACATGGGAAGACACAGTGGAAATGCAATAGCTCTATCCGCACTTATTTTGAATACACTCTAGTTATTTATAAACTTGACAAACTTCAAATTTTGCTTAAAGACAATGATGTTGAGATGATACAGACAATTATGCTTAGATAATACTCCTTGTTATCTTTATCTATGTTAAACTATTTTTGAAATATGGACTTTAAAAGTAGATATTCTGATATGGATTTATATGTATATGTTTTGATCTTATTTCTAACATGCATCGAGACGATGCATAAATTTAGGGGAGAAGGATGTCACAACTCAATTTTTAAATTCTAAATTTGAAAACTAAAAATGTATATTCATTTAAAAATACAAATAATAAACAATTTAACAATAGATTACACTTAAAAAAAATTGAGGATAAGATTTGCAAATCCACTAAAGAGTGGAGGATGCATTATCATTAAAAAAAAAGAGTGGAGGATGCATTATCATTAAAAAAAAAGAGTGGAGGATGCATTATCATTAAAAAAAGAGAGAGAGTGGAGGATGGATTTTTCTATAAATTGCCTAGAATTGTGAGGAAGAAGGGGACTGATCTCTGGTTTGGAGTGCTGGAGTAAACTGTAAGAGCACTTCTCTCCATAGTTTTGTTCTTTTCCTTGAAATTTTTGTTCAGATGATTTGTTGACATTAATGCTTGTTGTTTGCAGTATTTAACTAACCTAGATTTATGAATTTTTGCATAAGTTTTAATTTCAATTTGAATTCATTTTATACTTGGCTTGCTGAGTTAATTCCAATTCTGAATAGTGATACTATGGTTCAATCAAATTATAGATTTTATAGCACCAGACCATTAACATGCAATCATTGCATAAGATAACATTTTGTCAATAGTTCGAATGCATTGTCTATGCTTCCCTATTTTCCACGCATGTCTGCTAGGTTAGTTTCAATTACAACAGTAACAAAATTCCCCCTTCCACTATGCTTTGATGGACGTTTGTGCCCTGTTCCAAAGCTCCCACACTGGCACTAGCAGAGAGGACGCTGGCAGAGGTTGTGGAATTTAGATTTACAGCTAACAATTGCATTTACTTGATAGTTTTAATGCCTTATCAACGACTCCATTTTGTGCAATTCTGTGATCATGCATTCCATGAGATGACATCCATTTGAGGCATTCTGTCAAATAGTTCATTGCCTTGTCTGGGCTTCCACATTTTGCATACGTATCTATTAGAGTATTTCCAACTATATATCTGACAAAAGTTCCCTTGTTGTTTGTGCAACGGATGTCCATACCCTGTGCTAAAGTTCCCATTTGGTGTAGGCAGGGGAAATGGTAGTAAAGTTTTTAGAATTTGACTTTATTCCTGCCCGTCCCCTTTGCTTGGAAGATGCAAAAGTCTTTTCAGCATGTCAATTTTTATTCCTAAGGTATTTTGTCAAACAATACTTGTGCAGGAGGAGCGTCCACAAAGGACGTGGAATTTGGATTTACTACCGCCAATTTCATTTGCTTGAAAGCTTCCAAATCTTTTCAACCTCTCCATTTTGTGCAGATCCTACAATCATTTCATTCCATGAGGTGGCATTCTTTGAGGGATTTTGTCAAAATAGATGACATACCTTGTCTGAGCTTTTCCAACTATAATCGCCCTTTCATACCCTATTCCTAGCACCCCAATTTGGCATAGGTAGAGAGGATACTGGCACAGGTTGGGTATTTACACTTGATAATTACAATTGCTTGAAATTTTTAACAATGACATCTATTTGAAGCATTATGGGAAATAGTTCGCATACCTTTCCTATGCTTTTTGAAGAAAAAGTCTTTATACAATGAAATTTCCTTGTAGTCTATACAATGATAGTGCTTTGGGATGGGAAAAATGGATCACACAAGTCTTGTAGGATGAATAAATAGAGGCTCATTACTATTGTTAAGATCAATAATAGTGTACACACTTCAATCCTAACTAATTAAGTAAATATTGGAATTTGATTATGTATTACGACAAAGTGGAGGATAGAGCCCCCTTATATGAGTTTATGTTTCCTTCGATAATAATGAAAGAAGTATAATGTTTAATAAGGATAACTTAATGAACAATAATGAACTAATTTCCTTGAGGAATGGATTTAAACATAAAGGGTTGGGTCAAATATTTAGCAGAAGACTATACGGAGAATCAAAAATGGATTGCAATAATTCTTTAAACAATCGTTAATCTTAAAATTCTTTAGAAAGAACAGAACAAAAACCTAGTATTTTGAAACAATTTTCCTAATCTCAAAATGTGATCGAAGAATCCTCATTTGACCTAGAAGTCAACATTATTTACCAATGCTAGAAATTGTTAAATTTCAACTAAAGAAATTAAGTTAAATTCATGTTGGATATCTGATTCTATCTTAATTTGGTTCCAATTGTACATATAAGATTGAAATAATTATGCAAGGAAATGATCTAGTATCTTACTCTTGGAACAAAGATAAAAACATCCTTTACATTATTCCTAATTTCTTGGTAAACCAGATCACTTACACAGGGTTGGTTAATTTCACTTGACTTAGTCCCCCTAGGGTTCTGCTCTAGGTTTTAGTTCAACGTGTGAATTAATTTTAATAATCAACCTGTTCCTAAACAGGATTAACGGTAGGTTAAACTTACTTAGTTCTCTTAGCCCTGTTCGGAAAGGCCGTACATTTTCTCCTCTTTGTTTTCTAAGGTTAGCTGTTCTTTCTCTTTCTCTCTTTTTTTTCAATTGGACGTTTATTTTCTAAATCTACAGTTAAGTTTAAAATGGCCACTCATGGAATGCCTGTGAGGGCTTGTTTGCATTTATTTTCAGTGTCCTTTGTAAATGAAAGGATCATATTTTTCTCTTCATTTTCCTGTTAAGTAATTTGTGATAATTGTTGAAACTTCTGAGAAAACTCTTACTTAAAATTAAAATATATTTACCTATGCTCTTTTTATATTATAATTATATTTCTCCTTATAAATTATATATATATATATATACTGCCATTATCGCAGTTCACTTTAACTCACAATTTCATTAATAAGTTCCTTAACTGTAAAGAAAGTATAGAATATATATATATATAATTTGTTAAAACAGATTACTATCCAATAATTCATTAAAAACAGAGCAATGAGTTAATTTATTTTTTGCAAATATAAACATTGTATTTTCGAATTGCAACTCTGAGTTTACGCATCTATTCAATTCGTATTATACAATATGCATAAATAAATCCCACTTTCTTTGATTTAAAATTTATATTTCAAGTCAAATGTTTTAAACTACATATAATTTGCCTTCAAATGAATAGTGAAAAGTGAATAGTAAAAGTAAATAGTGAATAGTAAAAGTGAATAGTGAATAGTGAAAAGTGAAAAGTAAATAGTGAAAAGTGAATAGTAAAAGTGAATAGTGAAAAGTGAATAGTAAAAGTGAAAAGGTCCCCATCCTAGGAAGAGACCCTCAAGGTGGCAGTAATTTCAAAACAAAACTGCAACCCAAATTTTATTTCTTTCATGGTAGCAAAATTACAACTTCGCTTATAACAAATGTAAAATTAATATTTCCACTAAGTTTACACAGAAATAATACTTTTACAAACTTAATTAAAACATCTACTAACTCACAACTTTGCAAGTAGAAGAAGAAGGAACTAGACAATTTTAATATCCTTTTAAAAACAAATTTTCTTTTCTTCTTCTCATTTCTAAATGGTAAAACTTAATGAACAAGAAAATTACAACTATCAACCCAAAAACAGAGGATTTCCTCACAACTAAAAAAAATAACAAATTATACAACAATAGGGAGATAATTTTCTCCTTCTGGAAAATCAACAAGGAAGGAGCTATTAAAAGATCAGGCTCTCCTTAAGACTTAAGGAAAATAAAATATTTTCTAAGATCCAATAATCTTCTCCAAGCTTCACAATAAGCTCCCAGAAAACCTGCATATCACACAAGGGAAGAAACACCACACAAGCTGCTCTCCTCCCTACCGTAGACCTGCAAGAGGGTCACCCCTGAGCTAGGGAGATCATCCACACACCTAGGGGATCCAACACCACTTCACAACAAGATAAACAGAACACACCAAAACACAAATACACCCATAGTTATTTACACAACACAAAACTCATCCACTGTGAGTTTAAAGAGGGGTAAAAGAGTGGACACACTCAACTCTAGAGTACCACCCTTCACAATAATTCAACACAATTTTCCTCATGGCCTCAAGCCAAACAAGATAATCAGATTCCAAGGGATATGACATTTGGCTCTCAAGCCATATAACCAATTTTCTCAAATTCACACAAATGCCCTCAAGGCTTTCAACATCTTGAAAGAAACAAGGCATGCACTCGAGGAGGATCTCTCCTCCCCTACCCCACACTTGATGAGCATTTCTTCCAAGTGGAAGAAACTTTGTCAACATCCAAATAAAATTTCCCCACAATAACAAAATTTACAACACAAGCAAAATAAATAATTTTCACGCATCCTTCATGCAACAAATAGAAATTCAAAGGAAAAGCCATGAAATCCAACCTTAAAAAGCCCTTTAATGGATGAAGTTGAAGTTGAGCATCAATTTATTCCCTTGGGAGAACCCATAGAGATTGTCTTACAAAAGATTTTATAGAGAGGTCTTATAACCCTACCTGATGCTCCTCCCTGTGGGGAACCAGTTTATAAAACCGCACGGTATAGAGAAAATGAATACTGTGAATTCCATAGGAGCAAAGGGCACAGAACTACATCGTGCATGAAACTCAAACACCTAATCCAAAATCTCATCGAAGGCAACCTAATCTCTCTGGAACATGATCCACCAGCTCAACACGCGAACAAAGACCTTAACATGTACAAGGAACCATTCCCTCACCATGGTCCACCTCCTCCTCAGGATAAGGGTAAAGGTGTTAATCATGCTTCTACTTCCTTTGACTCTATTGTAGGTCATTTTGAAGAGAGTTGAGTGTCTACCCTCACAATCAAAGGCAAATCTACAGATTGCGCTGTCACCACTCGCCGTGGTCGTGTCACCATTCGTGGTCCTACACCTAGTCTTCCGGCTCAATCTGATTATAATCTCGTCAAACATCTTGGGAAAACCCCAGCACAAATCTCTATCTTGGACCTTTTACAGTCATCACCTGCACATAGAGTTGTGTTAGAAAAGGCCCTCCAAGAGTCTTCAGTTCCTAACAACATAGCGGTCGCAGATTTCCAAGCTATAGTGGGTAATATTGCTTCACCTTACAACGTGGTTTTCTCTGAGAAGGACCTCCCATCCCATGATCCATATCACAATGATGCCCTTCATATTGAAGTTATCATCCATAAGCACAAAATCAAATGCATACTCATAGATGGTGGTGCTGGTCTCAACATCTATTCTTTAAAGTTACTTAAGCAATTGGGATACTCTGAGGATCATGTCAACTCTGAGCATAGTATTACAATCAAGGGATATGATGATGCTGAACGCTGGTCAGAAGGCGTTATCCACTTGCCTATACAACTGGGCCCCGTCATGCTTGAAACAAAGTGTCGTCCTTGATATTAACCTGCCTTACAATATTATCTTAGGCCACCCATGGATCCATGCAATGAAGGCCGTTCCCTCCACATACCATCAGTCTCTCAAGTTCCCATACAATGGTATGGAGATCACTATCCCAGGAGACCCTAATCCTTTCGAATTCTGTCGGGTCTTGCAAGGTAGTTATAAGAATTGCAACCTAGTGCCTAACAATGAAAAAGCCCTTAACTCCCCACTATATGTTGATCCTAAAAACCTGACACAAGCCTCTACAAGTAATCCTAATCCTCTTCCTGAAATCAAAGCGCACATCCGTGATATAGGTTTTGGCACTTATGATATCTCAACATCTTATTGTGTAGGGCGGATGCCTTTGTCTCCAAAATCCTATGGCCAACCGCCCATTGCCCAAGTAACCAAAAAAGTAGCTATCCCTCCCCCAACATTCCTAACCCAATTCCAACAAGGATAGTTATTGGAAGAGGAAACTATTGAGGACATCTCTTCTTGGCTCTATAGGGAGAAAGAACCAGTCACAACACTAGTCAAGCAATATGGCAATGGCTTAAGGATAGTCAAAAACATGGGCTATAAAGGCAAAGGTGGCCTTATGAAACAGAATCAAGGAACTATGGAACCCATCATTGTGACAAAGAAACTAGACAAGAAGGGATTAGGATTTGGTAAGAAGGTACCACACGCCCTGGACATCGAGTATATCCTCGACGAGGTAGCTGAAACTTTTCCCGCCGGTTCAATGTCTACCGAGGATATCATCGATGACTCTTCCCTCCATATGACCGAACTATTTACAGAAGCCTCCATATTTATGCTATCCTCAGTATCCCTAAAATCCACCACAAACACCCAGAATGTCACACTTGTCTACCCTGAACTTATTGATTGGGACCAACAAGGGTCCCCCATTATAGATATATTTTAGAACGACAAAGCTTTAGCTGAATTCAGGGGAGGTCCAGGTGTCAGTGCAGCCAGGGTGGGCACCAAAATGTGAGGGGGAGAAATGTGTGGTTAAATCAAACTAATGAAAACATATAAAACCCAAACACCAATGGAAGTTGAAAGCTAAGAAGAATTAAACCAAAATAAGTAAGAACATACTTACAAACTCCTTTACCTGTTGTTTTCCATTGTTTGCCTATCTTTCTTTGATCTTGATTGTGAAGCCCTCAGAAGCTTTCCTTGCTTGCTTGCTTGTTGAAGATGACAAAGGAAGAATGGATTTTGATATGAGTTTGTGTTGAATGTGAGCTTCAACACATGATAATGGAGGACACTTGAAAATGCAATGGAGAAGAGAATGAGAGAAATTTTGGTATAGTGATTGTACAAGATGAAGTTCCTCCCCTAATGGCTTAGAAGAGGGTTTTATATATAGATTTTCAAAAAAAGGCAATGGAGGGTGAGGATCAAAAGATGAGATCAATGGCTCTCATTTTTTGTGAATCTTTAATTCATAATGGATGAATTAAAAACTCTTTATTTGAGAATAATGGATTATGACAATTGAATTAAATATTCAATTGGTGAAGGCTAGTGGGGAACATTGAATTTAAATATTCAATTGGTGAAGGCTAGTGGGGAACATTGAATTAAATATTCAATTGGTGAAGGCTAGTGGGGAACATTGAATTAAGAATTCAATTAGTGGAGGATAGTGGGGGACAATTGAATTAAATTCAATTGGTGGAGGATAATTGATTTAAAGATTTATTTTAGAAAATGGAGGATATTAGCTAATTAAATATTAAGAATATTTAATTATATGTGCAACATGGTGAGGTGGAAGAGATGAGGTGGATTGATGACTTTAGACATTAGAAGAATTGAGGGAATTTAATTAAATAAAATGACTTTATTTAATTATGGGATAATAAAACAATCAAATAAATTTTGAATATTTATTTAATTGACAGAAAAAAATAAGAATTAAGATAAATATTAAAATATTTACTTAATTCGACCTGAGCCAATTTTAGGTGTATACATTTTGCCCCTCTTTGAAGCAATGTGTTTTATCACATTGTTTCAAAGAATAGGAATAGTCTGATGCTGATACATGCCCCAGTTTTGCCCCTAGTATAGGTTATGGTGATAGGATGCCCCCTCGGGAGATTGGACGGGGAGAAGGTGGAAGGCGTGAAACAGACAATCTCATGAAGAGGACGGTGAAGACGGGTTAGGCTGGAGAAAAATGGGCTATGGTTTAGAGAAACAGACATGGGAAGCCGTCATAGGGTCATACTATCAGATATGTGCCACTTACTATATATAGGAGCTGGGTCCACAAGTATGATTCATTTGTACACTTGTCCATAGTTGATTTGTTCTCTGGAGAGCTTAGGAGAGCATGGCAGCCAAAGAGATGGATATTCTGCGCGAGGAGCATTAGTTTGAGCGGATTCGATGGTTCAATCTGCCAGTAGAGGTAGGACCCCCGGTATGTAGTTCTTCAAAACTTGTCGAAAGTTGATTTTTATGCATATTAATGGCTAGGAAAATCATCTAGGGCAAATGCGCAACAACCCTAGTTTTGCGCATATGCGCGCCAAAATGGCACATATGTTGCGAAATTGCGCATTTACGCCACCAAATGGCGCATATGATTCTTTTGCGCATTTGTTTCCTGAATGTATGCATTCATTCTTTTTACACATTTAAGTATTGAAGTGGCGCATTCATTCTAAAGTTGCGCATATGTTCCATGAATGGGCACATATGATAGTATTGCGCATGCGATCTATGGAATGGCGCATATGTTGGGAAGTTGCACATTTGAGATAATAGGTTGCGCATGTGCCAGAATGGCACATACGCGTCAGGAAGTGGTGCATTTGTTCTGAAGTTGCGCTTTTGGTATGAAATTATGCATTTGCCACCTGGAGTGGCGCATTTGCACTTTTAGGCAAATTAGTTAACTTAATAAAATTAACCCAATTGACATCCTGATCGATGCGTCAATTAATTAGCGATCTCTGAGATTGCTAAGAATCTAGTCGAGAGATGATATGCTATTTTGATTAATTTGATATGTTGAGCTGATGATAGGATAGCTTGATTGCTTGGAGTAGGTTTTCGATATGGATTTGCATTTCACTGACGGTATGTGTTTCTTGGTTGCAGGAGGATATTCGGGATGTTCTGACATTGCGAGAGTTGTTCTTGTTGCTGTTGTTGCAGTGGTATATGCTGACCGAGATGGAGCGGGAGGCTCTAGGTGCTATGGGTTTGTATCATGTGCTCTTCATGCCCGAGGTTTGCATGAACCGGGTGATGGTGATTGCAGTCGTGGACTGATTCCATAGTGAGGATGGGACCTTCCATCTTCCAATGGGAGAGATGGCCATTACTCTAGAGGATGTTTATCAGATTATGCACCTCCCTATTCAGGGAGAGTTGGTTGAGTACGAGTCACAGTGTGACGCTAGGCTGGAGGAGTGCAGGTGTGTTTTTGATGATCTCGAGTTGGCAGGGGAGGAGATCTCGTGGCAGGACATGCATGACTATTATGACTACTTCCCAGGCATAGCGGCTGGACTAATCGGTGGCGTAGTATACCTGGATAGGAGAGTGCACGGCTTCCCCATTGGCTGGGGACGGGTGCTGGAGAGTATGATCACTGACGGGACCTGATATGCATGGGGTGTGTGTGTGCTTGCACACCTATACAGAGACATGCATCAGGCAATGTACCACCAAGGCTCTGGTTTAGCCATAGGCGGGTCTCTCTCATAGTTTTTGTTGTGGGAGCACATTGCTATCACACGGCCAATCTACGTATTTCATAGGCAGAGGGGTGAGCCCTACAGTTATGGCTATGTAGGTGTGATTTCCCAATACAGGCTGGGGAGGCTTGACGTTCCAACAAAAGGTATCCCATGGGTAAGTAAAAGTTGTCTTGTGTTGGTCCTCTGGTGCTATTTTGATTTGATTATACCCTAAGAATCCATCCATGAGAGATAGTGTCCCATACTGCATCTTTGAAAGACTTTTTCTAGTACATCTAGGTGTGAATCCCTTGTGAGAGATTTTGCTAGGATATCGTCAACATAGTCCTCCATTGTTACATGCATCATGTCATGAAATATAGTAGTCATAGCTCTTTGATATGTGGCACCTGCATTTTTCAACCCAAATGGCATGACATTCCAGCAAAAGGTACCCCATGGGCAAGTAAAAGTTGTCTTGTGTTGGTCCTCTGGCGCCCACCGTGATCTAATCCACATTGTTTGTGAGTGTTTGTTTTAGAGTTTTTGTTGCAGATTTAGGTGTTTCAAAGAATATTCAGGCATCAACTCTCACAAGCAGCCTCCTACGTGCAAAATCGAGCTCATTGTTGAGTCCGAGAGGCTTCGGAGTTAAGGAATCCCCTATCATTTGTCTAGTTTTTGTTACCCAAGATTTTTTGAAATTTATTTTTAATTTTTCAGCCATTTTTTTGCAATAAAATTTAAAACAAAAAACAAAAAAATCAAAATACTTTTTTTTAACAGCTTTTGTGTTAGTTAAAAAAAAATTAGAAATATAAAAAAAAAATTTGAAAAAAAAAAATGTTGCATTCGATTTTTTTTATCTCTCTTAACATTTTTGTTTTAACCCACCAGAAATTAAAAAAAATAAAAAAAAAATCTTAATACTTAATTAGCTAATATCCTCTATTATCCAAAATTGAATTCTTAATTCAATTGTCCCCCACTATTATCCAAAATTGAATTCTTAATTCAATTATTCCCCACTATTCATCCACTATTGAATTTTTAATTTAGTTGTCCCCCACTATCCTCCGCCAATTGAATTCTTAATTCAATTATCCCCCATTATCCTCCACTAATTGAATTCTTAATTCAATTGTCCCCCATTATTCTCCACTCATTGAATTCTTAATTCAATTGTTCCCCACTATCCTCCACTATTGAATTCTTAATTCAATTGTTCCCCACTATCCTCCACTAATTGAATTCTTAATTCAATTGTCATAACCCACTCTTCTCAAAAAAGAATTTTTAATTCATCAATTATGAATTAAAGATTCACAAAAAATGAGAGCTATTGATCTCATCTTTTGATCCTCACCCTCTATTCCCTTTTTAGAAAATCTATAAATGAGACCATTCTCTAAGCAATTAGAGGGACTTCATCTTGCACAATCACTATACCCAAATTTCTCTCATTCTCTTCTTCATTCCATTTTCAAGTGTCCTCCATTATCATGTGTTTGAAATTCACATTCAACACAAGCAGAGAGCTCACTTATAATATTCTTCTAGGGAGACCATGGATTCATGCCATGAAGGCTGTCCCCTCAACCTATCATCAATGCATAAAGTTCTCGCATAATGGCAAGTAAATCACAATTCAAGGTGACCCTGACTCCTATCAGCATTGCAATTCTTTCCTTGCAAAACCTGAATGCATCATCCCGAATAACAGAGCATATATATCCCCTATCCTGCAGCATGACCATACTGCTGAAGCCTCCTCCTCAAGACCCAAAGAGCAGAAAGTTACCATAAAAGAAACTGGAGTGGGGGAGTACTCAATTGAGCACAGTCTCAATCTTGCCAAATTGCCTTTGTCTCTTAGATCTTTTGGCCGACCCAAGCATTTTCCAAAGCCATCTACTCCTCCTATAGCTCCCGCAACTCCCTTTGTAAAATGGGGGACCTTATCTGATGAAACAGAGGAGAGAGACATCCTGCAATGGCTCTATACTGAAGAAGAAAACACACCCCAAGATCTGCCTAGACTCCCAACAAAACTCTATGGGTGAGGTGAGACTATTCTATACAGAATGGGGTATGAAGGACAAGGCCCCATCAGCCTCAAAAAAGAAGGAATCATTGAACCTATACAACCTTCTTCATCCTCATCGGCTAAAAACACAAGTGGCCTAGGATACAAAGGCAAGGGTAAAGCCAAGGAAAATGCCTGTCTTGTAGAAATGATCCAAACACTCCAAGAAGACAGCGATACAGATTCAAATGAGTATGAGTGGGATGAGCTAACAGAGCATTCCTATGATGACAAAGAGATTGATACCATTCAAACTTATAGCCCCTACCATGAGGGACAAACGCTACGGCATAGGCCATTAGAGTCTGATTTGCCTATCTCTGAGAATATGACTTTCGAGGAAGGTTTAGGTTCTATCGCAATAAACAACTTGAAGGAAAGTACCATCTCGAACACCACCCCCACGAATGCTCCCAACATTTCCATTCATAACATCAATGAATTAGGTCTGTCATCCGACTCCTTCCCCCTCGTGCACCCTAAGCTTATTGACTGGGATATGCGAGGAACTCCTCAACTAGATATGTTCCAAAACGATGATGCTTACATTGATTATATGGAACTTAGGGACCACTTACCCAAGGGAGATCATAAAGCTAGTTTTTCTATTGAACTGAATACTGTGGCTTACTTCAGGGAGGGTACCAAGCCTTCCAGTCGCAAAAATATCAAGGTCAAAACTAGATCTGACAGTGAAAACCGCCTTGCAGCAGTATCAGATCCCAAAACAATAAAAAGAAAGGATGTATCTAAAGGTGAAAACCCAACTGTGGCACCTGACGATGGAAAGTTTGACACTCTCCCTAGTGATATGTACCAGGAAAGGTCACAAATTATTGTGGAAGCTACAGAGCCAGTCAACATTGGTACAGAGGAACAACCTAAGATCATTCATTTTGCTAAATCTCTTACTCCACCAGAAAAGACCAGGTTTGTACCGTTCTTCAAGAAAAAGAGGGGTATCTTCGCTTGGTCATATGCAGACATGCTAGGTCTAGACCCAAACTTGATTCTACACCATCTTCCATTAGACCCAGGAGTAAAACCAGTAAAGCAAAAGCTGAGAAGGATGCATCCTCACATAGCACTTTTGGCCAAAGAACTCAAGAAATTGCTGGATGTAGGGTTCATCAGGGCTATAGATTACCCAGAATGGATATCCAACATTGTACCAGGGCCAAACTGGGGCATGTATCATTATCAGACTATTTATTCTTTAAAACAACGTGATAAAACACATTGCTTCAAAGAGGGGTAAAATGTAGACACCTAAAATTGGCTCAGGTTGAATTAATTAAATATTCTAATATTTATCTTAATTCATATTTTCTTCTGTCAATTAAATAAATATTATAAGTTTATTTGATTGGTTCATTATCCTACAATTAAATAAAATTATTTTATTTAATTAAAATCCCTAAATTCTTCTAATGTCTCAAATCCTAAATCCACCTCACAAAATCCACTTCATCAATCCACCTCATCAATCCACCTCATCTTTCCACCTCATCTCTTCCACCTCACCATGTTGCACATATAATTAAATATTCTTAATATATAATTAGCCAATATCCTCTATTATCCAAAATTGAATTCTTAACTCAATTGTCCCCCACTATTATTCAAAATTGAATTCTTAATTCAGTTGTCTCCCACTATTCTCCTCTCATTAAATTTTTAATTCAATTGTTCCCCATTATTCTCCACTCATTGAATTCTTAATTCAATTGTTCCCCACTATACTCCACTATTGAATTCTTAATTCATTTGTTCCCCACTATCCTCCACTATTGAATTCTTAATTCAATTGTCATAACTCACTATTCTCCACTATTGAATTCTTAATTCAATTGTCATAACCCACTCTTCTCAAAAAAAAAATTTAATTCATCCATTATGAATTAAAGATTCACAAAAAATGAGAGCCATTGATCTCATCTTTTGATCCTCACCCTCCATTGCCTTTTCAAAAAATCTATAAATGAGACCCTTCTCTAAGAAATTGAGGAGGGACTTCTTCTGGCATCTTTATCATGCCCAATTTCCTTTAGGAAATCTTCTTCTGGCATCCTCATAATGCTCAATTTCTTCTCTATTCTCCTCTTCATACCCTTCTAATGCCAAATTCATTCTAGTCTATCTATATCTGTTGAATGTAGTTAATCTATCCATCCCATATCCTTCATTGTCCATGTGTTTGAAGTTCATCTTCAACACAACTAGTAGCATAGCTATTCCATTCTTGTCACCGTCAACAAGCAAGGAAGCAAGCTCCCTGAGGGCCAAACCCTAATGGACCATGGATGGACTAGAAGAAAGACAACAAGAAAGACGACAAGAAATGGGACGGATGGGACCGTGCAAGCCTCAGGGGCGCATAGGAATATGGCCTTGCCTATGTGAGGACACAGAGGCAACGTAGTTCATGGACTTGGACCATGGAAAACCAACGAGAGACACTATGCTTAGGCATGCGCAATAGATGTGGTATGGGACAAAACTTTGGTTGACAAGGCCAACAAAGAGATAGAGTATCAAACCATGATAGGTAACTGTCAGGATTTTATTATGGGACAGATATGGGTCGAATGGGACACAAAGAAGAATGGACTCAAGGTGATTGGTTTCCTGAAGATGGAGAAGGTGTTTTATCACAAGTAATGCTTGTTTACTAGGTTTTCACCACTTGCTTTTATTAGCACAGAAGCTAGAAAGTATAATTCATCATGATACCTATCCAAGGCACCTGTTTGCCAAGTTTTCACCACAGGATAATTTTTTTGTTCTTTTCTGATTTTTTGATTTTTTTTTTGGTACTTTTTTCTAATTTTTTTATTTTTTTGTATTTTGTGCCTCCCTTACATTGGGGTTCTCCTAGGTATAAAACTGGCGAAGATGCATGCTATTGATTGGATCATCGAACAGCTCACCCTCGGATGTTGCCAACTGATATGCCCCTGATCCGTAAGCAGCTACAATCACATAGGGCCCAAGCCATTTAGGTTCAAACTTGCCTTTCTTTTCTCTGTCTTGTTGATTGTGAGGATTTTCTCCATTTTCAAGTGTCCTCCATTATCATGTGTTTGAAATTCACCACATTCAACACAAACAGAGAGCTCGCTTATAATATTCTTCTAGGGAGACCATGGATTCATGCCATGAAGGTTGTCCCCTTAACCTATCATCAATGCATAAAGTTCCCGCACAATGGAAAGCAAATCACAATTCAAGGTGACCCTGACCCCTATCAGCATTGCAACTCTTTCCTTGCAAAACTCGAAGGCATGATAGCAAGCAAACTCCCATGGCCAATCCTTGAAAAATAACTTGTCACAATGTTTGTGACCAACCTCAATCAAGAAATAGGGTTCCACTTACAAATCCTTTATGTATCTACCTTTGAAGAGGTCATTGACAAAGGTACCACCATTGAATGGGCCCTCATCGCCAAGGGCTCCATCAAATTGTATGACTACAAATCTAAAAACAACAACAACAAACCCCATATCAACACCCCCAATACAAACAACAATGCCAACATGCAATCAAATGACAAGTCATGCTATTGGGGGAAGAACAAGAACACTTTGAATGACGGCATCACGGATGTGAAAGCCATCCAACATGTACAAAATCAAACACCTGTACATACCTATACCACCAATGTAAATAACCAAAGGGGGCAAACTAAACCACACAAACCTCGAAGACAATTTACACCCTTAGGGGAACCCATCAAGGACATCCTTGATAGAACTCTCAAGAAAGGTTTGATCACACTCCCACCTATTAGACCCCATCAAGAGAATGAACTCAAAGTAGCATGGTACAATGAAAATGATTATTGCGAATACCACCACATTATGGGTCATAAAACTGCCAAATGCATGCAACTAAAGCATTGCATCCAAGACCTTATAGATCAAAATCAAGTCAGCCTTGATCAAAGCACCCAACCATCGCCAAACGCCAACCTCGGAGCTTACAAGGATCCACTGCCCAACCATAATAAAGCCTCCTCATCCAATCAAGCATACAACGTCACCCCACCACCCGCATCCTATGACTCTATCGTAGGGCAGATAGAACCATCATCTCACCATGTCAACACAATCACCCGATTGCACTGTCACAACCCGTCGTGGTCGTGTATCCATCCACATAGCCCCTACTATTGAACAAATGCCTGCATCCACATCCGATCCCATACCCCCTTGTCCAACCACATGTCCACCTACCAATCAGTATAACCTCTTAGAGCATCTAGGAAAGACCCCTGCACAAATATCCATACTTGAGTTGTTCCGCACATCACCCCTTCGCAAAGACGTCCTTGACAAAGCACTCTTGGAAACTTAGGTTCCCACCAACTTGAATGTGACCCAATTCCAAGCCATGGTAGGACATATCTCCATACCTCACCATCTCACATTTTTAGAAAAGGATCTGCCTGCTTCTTAACACTTACACAATGACGCCCTACACATCGAAGTCCATATCCACAAACACATCATCAAAAGAGTCTTAATAGATGGTGGCTCCGGCCTAAACATATGCACTCTTAAACTACTAAAACACTTGGGGTACTCAGATGTGGTTGTAGACTCTAGTGAGTGCATCACAATCAAAGGATATGATTACACCAAACGGCTATCTGAAGGCACAATCAAGCTCCCTATTCAAGTGGGATAGAAAATAATTGAAACAAAATGTCAGGTCCTTAATCTTGACCTCCCCTACAACATTCTTCTTGGCTAACCATGGATCCATGCCATGCAATCGGTCCCATATACGTTCCATCAATGCCTCAAGTTCCCTCACAATGGCACAGAGGTAACCATCTACACTGACCCCCGCCCCTTCCAATACTATAGTTTCTTGGAAGGTCATGACCACACCTTCTGTCCATACAACAAAGCCACCACCAAAGCCAATCCAACAGCTTCCACCTAATATATCAACCCCGCCAACATTGCCACCAGGTCATCCCAAACATCACCACCGCCCAAGGTCAAGATCATGCTCATCGACATGGGATGTGGGGAATATGACCTACACGGAACCTTTTGTGTAGGTACATTACCCAATCCTAAAATGTTTGGCATCCCAAAGACAGAAGCAACCAACACAGTCGTCATCAAGTGTAAACCATCACCCATCTTTGAGAAGAAACATCTCCTGGATTAGGATGTACTTGAAGATATCTCATCCTAGCTATATAAGGATGAAGAAACTGAACAAGAAGCTCCCACCATACCAACAGATATCTATGGTAAAGGTTCATAAATTGTCAAAAACATGGGCTACAAAGGATAAGGTGGTATCGGCCTTCATGAGCAGGGGATCATGGGACCAGTCCAAGCAACAAGAAACCCCTATACCCAAGGGTTAGGATATGGTCAAAGACAACATATCCTCACTACCGGTGAATCTATCTTAGCCGAGGTTGCTAGGGTCTCCCCTGAAGTTGACATCAATGAAACGGACCATCAAGAATCCTTTAGTGACTTTGCTGATTTCTTTGACTCATCCATATGCACCATCTACATAGTAACCACCCTAGCCTCATCATCCAATGACTTATCCCTTGTGTACCTGGACCTCATAGATTTAGACCAACAAGAACCTCCTGTCTTTAACGTAGCACCAAACGATGAGGCCATCGCTAAAATGATGGGGGTTAGAGATCACTTCCCCCTGGGAGATAACAAAGCAGGATACATCATGGAACTTCATATGCATGCCTACTTTAGGGAGACAACCCCTACTTCTAGTCATAAAAACATAAAAATCAAATATGGATCTGATGGTGAAAACTGTTCGGTGGCAGTGTCAGATCCCAAAAAAGTAAAAACAAAAGACGTATCTCCTAGTGAAAACCTCCATGAGGCGCTAGGAGATGGAAGCATGGGCCTTCCTAAGATAGACAAGGTTTATCCAAACAGATCACCCATCCTAGTAGAGCCAGCTCAAGAGATGAATCTTGGGATAGAAGACGAGCTAAAAATCACTTTCAGGGCAGAATCTCTCAGCACACACAAATAGGAAAACTTCTTGACATTCTTCAAATGCTAAAATCACAATTTTGCATGGACCTATGTAGATATGCTAGGGCTAGATCCTACTTTGGTTGTCCATCACCTTGCAGTACACCCTGATGTGAAACCAGTAAAGTAGAAGCTCAGAAAAATGAATCCTCAAGTGGCCCTCCTAGTCAAAGCAGATCTAAAGAAACTACTGGATGTTGGGTTCATTCACCCAATTGATTATCCTGAATGGGTCTCCAACCTAGTACCAGTAGCCAAACTAGATGGTTGAATCCACTGCTACACCGACTTCTGAGACCTAAACAAAGCCTGCCCAAAGGACGATTTCCCACTACCAAACATCGACATGATAGTGGATCTCACGGTAGGACATGAGATGTTATCCCTCATGGATGGATTTTTAGGATATAACCAAATCAAAATCACCAAAGAGGATCAGCATAAGACAACCTTCATATGCCCATGGGGGATGTATTGTTGGGTGGTAATGTCGTTTGGCCTGAAGAATGTCGTAGCTACATATCAAAGAGCTATGACTGTCATCTTCCATGACCTTTTCCACTAGATCATGGAAGACTATGTGGATGACTTGCTAGGTAAATTAAAGACAAGGGAGGAACACCTGGATGTATTGGCCAAGATCTTCAACCGATTAGAGCAATACAATGTTCGTTTGAATCCAAATAAATGTGTTTTTGGGGTAACCTCTAGCAAACTCTTGGGATACATAGTCTCCAGAAGAGGAATTGAGGTAGATCCTGCAAAAGTCAAGGCCATCACTAAAATGCCTCCTCCAAAAACCTTAAAATAGCTAAGAAGTCTGCAAGGCAAACTCCAGTCTATTCGTCAGTTCATTGCTCAACTGGCCGATAAATCCCAACCATTCCAGCACCTACTCAGGAAAGATATAGCTTTTGTCTGGAACACTCAGTATCAGGCTGCCTTCGACCAGCTAAAAGATTATATAGCTAATCCCCCTGTTCTAACTCCACCAAGGCAAGCAGAACCCCTCGTGTTATATATCTCAGCAACAGAGACAGCCATAGGAGCCTTACTAGCACAACACAATGAAAAAGGGAAGGAAAGAGCCATCTATTACATCAGTCAGACCTCAATTTCATATGAGCTAAACTATACACAAATTGAACGATCATGTCTAGCCCTCATCTTTACTTCACAAAAGTTAAGGCACTACATGCTCAATCACAAGACCAAGCTCATCGCCAAGATTGATCCATTGAAATATCTACTAAACAGAGCTGCTCTTACTGGGAGAATGGAAAAATGGGTCATGATCCTCACTGAATTCAACATTGAATATACTAAGAGAAAAGCCATCAAAGGACAGGTTATCACTAATCAGCTGGCCAAAGCACCCATTCCTGTAGACTATCCTACACTGGTAGAATTCCCTGATGAATCCATCCTGACAATAGCACTAGCCACAGAAACATGGAAAATGTATTTTGATGGATCATACACTCACAGAGGCTCAGGGGCAGGTATCCTGTTTGTTACCCCTCAAGGCAACACCATCCCTAAATCCTTCAAAATCACATTCCCATGTACCAAAAACGTGGTAGAATATGAGGCCCTTATCATAGGTCTCCGAATGGTAATAAAATGGAGAATTAAGAAGCTAACTATGTATGGAGACTCTCAACTGGTCATCTGGCAGGTAAATAATGAATACAAGACCAAGGATGATAAGCTCCTGCCATACAAAAAGATGGTCAATGACTTCAAAGATTACTTCAATGACATCCAATTCAAGCAAATTCCAAGGCTCAACAACAAAGCTGTAGACACCATGGCCACCATCGGATCCTTGGTCGACATGAAGAAAGATAGCAAGAAGTGTGAGTTCCTGATAGAAGAACTCCCCATCCCAGCATATGATGTCCCTCAATCAGAGCTAGTGTGCGAGGTCATTGGTCCCCTATCCCCGTGGTATCAAGAAACCTACCTATACCTCCATGATAATATCCTCTGTCCTAACCTATCCACCTCACAACGAAAATCATTCATCCATCGAGCCTCCCGCTTCATCCTTGTAGGAGATACCTTATACAAAAGGAGTCTTGATGGCACACTTCTATGATGTTTAGACTCTAGGGAAGCTGAGGTAGCCTTGGAAGAGGTACACATACGCATCTGTGGGGCACATTCAAGTGGACCCACTCTATCTAAAAAGATCCTAAGGACCAGATACTATTGGCCAACCATGGATCGAGACACCTACCGGTTTATCAAAAAATGCCTACCATGTCAACGGCATGGGGATCTCATTCATGCACCAGCGTAGGAGTTGCAACCCATCACCACGTCGTGGCCTTTCTCACAGTGGGGACTCAACCTCGTAGGGAAAATACATCCCCCATCCTCCAATGGCCATAAGTTCATAATCACTGCTACCGAGTACTTCACCAAGTGGGTGGAAGCAATACCACTCACCTTCACCACTGGAACCTAGATAGCCAAATTCATCCTCCACTATATCATCTTCCGCTATGGTATCCCTCATTCCATCATCACCAACAATGGAAAGCCATTCAAGAACCAAGAAGTTCACACTTTGTGCGAAAAATTTGAAATCAAACACCACTTCTCCACGCCATATTACCCTCAAGGAAACGGTCAAGCAGAGGCTTCAAATAAAACCATCCTCCACATTCTAAAGAAGACAGTCAATGAAGCTAATCGTGACTGGCACCTCCAACTCAACCCTGCCCTATGGGCCTATCGAACAAACATCTACACCCCCACTAGAGCCACTCCATTTTCCCTAGTATTCGGATTTGAAGCCATTTTACCTATTGAGGTCGAGCTCCCATCCCTATGAGTATCCCTACAAAACATAATCAATGATGAAGAATATCAAGTCGTATGGTTACATTAGCTAGAATTACTAGATGAGAAATGCCTGAATGCATTAAACCACTTGCAAGCATTTCAAAATCACCTCAGAAGAAGCTACAACAAGAGGATCAAAAACCAAAAATTTGAATCATGTGACCTTATCCTTATGGAAAATTAGAAGAACTTGCAGGAGCGCCCTAAGCAAGGAAAGTTTGAACCCAATTAGCTAGGACCTTATTTCGTCATAGCCGACTATGGATCAGGAGCATATCAGCTTGCAACACGTGAGGGGTAGCCTCTGGATGAGCCTATGAACATCCTATATCTAAAGAAATTTTATGCATAACCCATCAGATACCCCAAGTCAAAAAATCAAAATAATAGAAAAATTAAAAAATTAAAAAAATCAAGAAAAACCTGAGTGCAATAAAAACTTCCAACGGTGAAAATCACTTCGGTGACACCTTGGATAATTACCATGGTGAAAACTTGTTTCAGGCACCATGCGTAGTGGCCGGTTCTACCATCTAATAAGTCCTCTTTCCATCACAACACTCCATATCCCACACATCCCATGGCTTGGAATTATGAAACATCGAATCCTATCCACCCCGCACTATCCCACCCAAGGCTAACCCATGGAACGAGGATCCTTGTAAGCTTCCCTTTGTACAACTCAAAATAAAAAAATCAAAAAATAGTACAAAATCAAAAAATCCAAAAACAGTACAAAATCAAAAAATCCAAAAATAGTAGAAAACACAGAAAATCCAAAAACAAAACAATTCACCACAAATCACCCCATACATCGATTTCACTGCAACTCGCAATCATCAAACATACATCAATCCTCACCATCACAACCATCCTAAACCATACCCACATCATCAAGTCTTGCCAGAACTACATATTCATCTTGCCCGCATCTTGAAAGTACATTAATCCCGTGGATATAGGGTATGTAGGTAGTCTGGAATACGAAGGACATTTCTAGTACTCAGGTACCTAAGATGCACCCATCCACCCTATTTGGATGGTCCCCATTCACTGAGCTTTCTGGACCTAATAAAAGATACACACGCTACATATACACTTCAAGCATGTACCCTAACGCAAAAATCATCAATCAACATACCAACCATAATCCTACACATGCCAAACTGTCCTTTTTCCCACCTCTCAAAAATTCTCCAATCAAATCCAATTGATTTGCATCCTAGGATATATCGTTCCTACGATGGACAAAAATCAGTCATCCTATCAACATGTCTCTTGGCAAGAGTACACAAAGGCTATTTGTATCTTTTTGTTGGTCTTTTTTATTATTGATTTTTATCTTTTTGTCTCACTCTAAGTCATCTCCAAAGCTACCTTGATCTCATTATATCATGGCAAGTGGCGGACAACACCTAGAGTAGACATAGTCATTATTTCTGTATGCTATGCTTGTGAGTTGGTTTCATTACTCCAAGAATAGTACTCATATCTTGAATCCTGGGTTAGTTCTAGCACGATGTGTCCCATTTGCATATATAGGCATCAAAACCTTATATGTACTATTCGCACTCATCACTATGAGTCCCCTTCCTAGGCTAGGCAAGATTATACTACCTTGGGCACGCATGAAATCAACCTATTGTTTGTGGGTCTAGTCCATGCAATCATGGGATATATATCATCACCTAGGTCATTTCATACCTTTGTGAATTGTATCCTACATTGCTATAGTAAACTAAGAAATGCTCTCAATTAATCTTATGCAACTACTATTACTAGCTCAAAATCATCATCCTAATCACTCATTCCACAATACCATCTGGGCCTAGATTTCGTAATCACCTACCCTATCTCCCCCCCATCTAAAATCCCCTCACTAATCCAGCTCCCCCATCTTACTCCCACTTAACACATCCTGAACCAAAGTAAATCCCCCCTCAATGACGTGGTGTCTTATGACCTAACAATCCTCTCGTCTCCTCACCCCCATCCTCTAGATGCTCCCAATCCTATCCATACCCCATCCATACACCCCTATCCTCTCGCCACCTGATCCCCTTTCACATAGGCCCACCACTCAGGGTCAAACAAAGAACATCATGTGTATTAGGACTTGATTATCTTACATATCACCCACTTTGCATCTCACCTATCATTTAGTTTGCATCTTCCATATCATCTCATTTTAAATTACATAATCATTTAGATTCATTTTTAGAATCCTTCAGTTTGCACATCACATATCAGTTACATAATCATTTAGGTTCATTTTAGAATCATTTAAGTTACATTTCATTAGGTTCATTCTAAAATCTTTTAATTTGCATAACCATTTAGGTTCATTTCTCACTTAAGTTGCATTTCATTAAGTGCATTTAGAATCATGCAGTTACACATCATAATCAATTAGTTGCATCTTACACATTATATCATTTAAATTTACATTTCATTAGGTTCATTTTAAGAATCTTTTCGTTACATAATCATCTAATTTAGGTTCATTTTTAAGAATCTTTTAGTTTGCATAATCATGTAAATTGCATAATCATTAGGTTGATTTTTATCAATCATCCCATTTACATTGCATTACACATATTATTGCATAATCACTAGTGACATTTTATAAATCATTACATTGCATAAATCAATAAACATTTAGCTGCATATCCATATTTCCATACATAACATGTGTTTACTTAGATAAACATACATTTCCATTGCATCCCATTTTTGCATCCATAATAAATGCTTATTAATCTAAACATTTATTTTCATTATACATCATAAACCATAGATCACAAACATGCACATATCACAATAAGTAAACAATCACTACATCCATCATGTTACATCAATAGGTACATCCATAACATCAACATAGTGCATTGCATAAACAAAACACATCCATAGCATACAAACCATAAAACATAGTGCATCCATAATCATAAGCATCATCAATAAAACAAATAGACCATCAAACAACATCATATCATATATCATCATCACCAAAAATGCATCACTCATATATACATCAAAAAAATATAATGCTCTGATACAATGCCTCTAAGGGCTAATATGATATAACTATCACATGGAGGATCCTCTCTCTGAGTGAGTAGGAGACTCTGACCCTAGTCATGGCTGTGGTCTTGTCTGTGGCTGTGGCTCTGTTTGTGGCTGTGGTTGCAGCTGAACCTGAACCTGTGGAACCTGATGGGGCACATGTGATGGGGGAGCCATCACCTGTTGGATGCTTTGAACAGATCTAGACCTATGAGACCTGGATGCCCTCTATCCATTGACCTGACTGTAGCTCGGTGAACGTTGCTCTGTCAGCACTACTAAGTAATAAAGGCCCCGATAATACTCCACCCACCCTCTAGTCTCTTCTAGCTCCCCTTGTCCCTGTGACATATGCCCCTGTACCTGAGTTAACTATCCTTGGAGCTGATATGACTGTGTATGTGCCTGAGACAACTATGTCTACATCACTGTCAAAACCAGGGCAAGACCAGCACCTGAAGCCTGTAAGGTACCCACTATATTCTCTGCCTATTGTGCCCTCACAAGTGCCACATCCCACTCTCCAGTCAAAATCACAATGTCATCCTGAGCCTGGGCTAACTGTGCCTGCAATGCAGCCACTTGTCCATCTGACCCATCTAATAAGGCCAATGCCCCCCGCAACTGAACCAACTCTGCCTCCTGGCTCTCCAATGCCTCCTACAGGCTCGCCACTTATGCTCTCAAAGTCTCCATCTCCTCCTCCTCACCACAAGCTCGTCATCAAGATGCCGCCCTCTTAACCTTAGCTTCTCCACCTACCCCTAAAGGACCTGCCTCTGCCTGTTGCCTGCTGCCCTGCTGCAACAGCCTGCTGCTGTGCTACCTGTGGTGGGGGTAGACCCCCTATCTACCCTTGGCTATCCCCCACACTGTCGGGGCCCTCTATACTGTCACCCCACTCCAATCTGCACCTGCTCAACAGGAACCTACTGAACAGGTGCCCATTGTCTCACCTGCTGCTGGGACACCTGTCCAGCTGCCGCCCCCACCAGCAAATCCATCGGCTGCCCCTCCCCCCCAACCATCCTCTCCTCTCCATCTACTCCCACCTCCACTAGGTAGTCTGCAATGATCTCCTCCCCCTCCTCCAGGAAATCATCTCCATTAGAGTCATCATCCCTATCATCATCTGAATCATCATCTCTTGACCCCGCTGCCTCCTCTGTAGGAACTACCTCCTCGGCCTGATCAATAAACTACGTCAACTGCCACATCTGCCACCATATATCATATGCAGGTGTAATGCCTGCATCCTTGACCGTGCTCCCCCAATCCCACCGTAATGGCCTCAAAGCTACAAAATCATCAAGGGCGACCTATGGCTGTATAGTTGTAGGCTAGAAACGTGCATCTCAGCGGGTCCGAGCAAAGATAGCCATCTGCTGTGGTGTATCCTGCCGCAACCCAAACTGTCACATAACTTGAGATGGCAAGTACATGTCGATCATGTGGTCTCCACGACCCATCAAATACCGCTGCTGAAAAGCAAAGGGCAAGTGAATGTCATCATCAGGCCACAGCTCCACTCTGATGTAAGGTCGCCAAGTCACTCGAATCACATCATCTAGCATCCGCCTCCAATACCAAAACTGTCCAATATAAGTGTACTCGACATCCCGATATAGGAACACAAAGGCCTTGAACGGATGGTGATAGTACCCACATCTTGGTCGGGTGACTATGATGTGCTCCCAAATCCACACATGCAGCAGAGTAACCCCAGCTGATAACACTGGATCATAAAGATAAACAACTGTATGCATCTCATGATATAGCTTCCCTAGCATCGCTAGTCCCCAGGCATAGATGGTCTCATGCCTGACCATCCCCTCGATCACCTCTCCCCATCCAACTGGGAATCCCCTGCCCTACCTATCTGACATCACCACACAACCAATCAATGTGCACAGGAATAAGGCAAACAGATCTGCACCCACCGTCAGTGTCCCCTCATAGCTCATCTCTCTACCATCCACTGATAAAACAATATGAGCCTCACCAAATACTTTGATTAGGGCCCTCTATCCCCTCCTCGTGTCATATCTCATCTGTCGACCATGAATAGGTAGCTTAAGGATAAGATAAACATCCTCAAGTGTAATCGTGATCTCCCTAGTAGGAAGCAAAAATGTGCAGGTCTTTGAATGATACCGCTCCACTACTACTATCATTGGAACTCTATGAGCTCATAGCACCGGCATCGATGCCACTGTCAGAAGCCCCAACCTAGCCAGTCGAGCCTGAGTGGCATCATCAAACTGATCGAATAATACCATCACCGATGGCACACGTCGCTCCCGTGAGTACACTATAAATGACTTCAGATCCTGCATCCACAAATTTCTGGTTAGATACTGACCTATCTTTTTCTAAATCAACCCCTTTCTTCTAATGTCTAAAAGCTAGAATCATTTGGTGCCAAAACAGACAACGCTTTGCGCCATTTTAAAAATGGCGCTACTACTTCTTTTAAATAGTGCTATTATAGACAATAGCGCCACTACGCAATATACTTTGCACCACTCTCGCATATAGTGCCACTACACTCAATACTTTGCGCCATTTTGGAAAATGGCATTACTCTGCCACTTGGTGCTATTCTAAGGAATAGCGCCAATCTTCCCTATAGCACATTTATCAAACATTGCACTAATCCTGCACATTATGCTAAAACCAAATATAGCGCTACTCTAACAACTAGTACTAGTATAGCACATATTGCTACTATAATGACCATTTGGCACTAAAACGCCAAAACCCTATTCTTTCGCACATTGCATTGTTTCAGAGGGTAGTGCTAAAATGCCAAACATATGGCAACAAACCGCCTCTATGCCACCCTAGAGGATAGCGCCAATCCAAAAGATGTTGCTAATCCGCTTAACTTTTGGCACTACACGTCCTCGCAATAGCGCCACCATACCAAAAAATCTAATGCTTGAACCCAAAAAATGCACGTAAATCAAAAAATCACAAAGCTAGGGTTAGGCCCTACCTGGGGTCCAGCCTTTGGTGCCTGACCAAATGATTGAAACCACTCATAGATGTGTCAAATATGTGGGAATTGGGGGTTGTGATATGCCATCTCTCCTTTGCTTCTTCTTCTCACTAAGTCAACTTGTGCAAATGTGGCACTCTTAGGGCCCACTTCTCCTAATATAGCATGCCATGTCATCCCCCCACCCCCTCTTTTTCCTCCATTTTTCTTCCTACCATTTTCTTTTTCCGTCCCCTATCCAACTTTCACTCTCGTCACGTCCTTTCGAGAACTCACCCAAAAAAATTTTGTTTTTTCTGCTGACCTCTCAAGGGGGCATCCCTTATCCATCTTATTCCTTCTTGGCAGCTGGGGCATATTTTTCTTCGACCTGACGCCACTTCCCTCCTAGGTCCTGACACCACATCAAAGAGGGGCAAATGTAGACACCTAAAAATGTCTTTTACCATCAAACCGACTCCTGACATCCCTAAACATATCAATTTCTCTTCTATTCAATTAATTAAATTTTTATTTAATTAATTATCCCTTCGTCACCTAATGTTCCATCATTCTATCCCCAACAATTGAATTAATTTCATTAATTCAATAGTCCAATCCTTAGCCATTTGATTTAATAAATATGTAATATTTATTTAATCAATTTCCCCCTTTTCACTAAATCTAATTAATTAGCTAAACCATGTTTAGCTAACTAATTCAGCCTATTAATTGACCTATCCCTACCCTAGGTAATTAAATAGCTATTATTTAATTACCTACCCTAGCCTACCTCATCTTAGCCCTAGGATTAATTAAATAAAACCTATATTTAATTAATCCTAACTTCTCATTTGGGTGGTCAAACCTAGCTTAACACCCTTCTCCACATCCTCCAAATAAAAAATTGAAATAAATCCACATAAGTCAATTTTTTATTTAAAAACATCCCACATCACAATTAATTCTTCTTACAACCCCTTACCACCCCCATACCTCATTTATCTCCACTTATCCCCAAATAAATTTTTAATTTATTTTACATTCCCCATTTGAATCTTTAATTCATAAATATTCCATCTCACCCATACTTATTTAATTTCTCCTTTCCCCAAAACGAATAAAAGATTTACTTTTATTCCTAGCCCTCCATTCCTCTAAGATCAATTCTAGGCCCTCCACATCACTTCTATCCTCCACCATTGATCTTCCAAATCAATCTCCACCCTTGGATCAAAATCCCTCCAAAATCTCTATAAATACAACATCTCTCAACCCATTTTAGGATCCAATTTTTTATGCAATGTTACAATGCCCAAATATCTATTGAGCTAATTAGTGAGTTGCAAATTTGAGATAGCATTTCACATTTGAATCATTATCTAGGGATTATCATGTCTTAGGAGCTCTTGGGTGCAAGTTTCCTCTCCCTTGATGAGATTGGGTCTTCTTGTTGAGATATAGCTTTTTTGTGTTTATGCATTTTAGTTTATATTTTAACCTTGATTTGATCACCTAATCTATAGTATCCACTTTGAAAATTCATAAAAAATCATATATTCATTAAAAAATTAACATAAAAATCAAGCATAAACTACATGATGTTAGCTAATTTTCCACCGATGCAATTTTCAAATACTTAAAAAAAGTTGACATTTTAGGGGGAGTACACCAGACACTATGTTATATTTTTCTGACAAAAATATGAGCACTTTGTGTGCTCGCCCTATTTGAACCTCTTAAACTCCATTTTTTTTTTAAAATAGTAGTTTAGAAACTAGATTTAGAGCACTACAAATCTTGTTCTTATCACTGTTGGAATAGGTCCGGACAACTGAGAGGGGGGGTGAATCAGTTGTTTCTCTATTCAATCATTTTCTATTGTTATTCCTTTTTACAATGTAAAATTGAATCAATGATATAAACATTCTAGCATATGAGAAGAAAACATGAATGACACATTTGACACCAAGATTTTGACATGGAAACCCGGTTAAGGGAAAAACCACGGTGTGGGTTAACCCACAAAAATTAATACCCTGTTAAAAGTATTTTACAAATGGGAATGCACATGCATTCAGGCTCACTCCTCAAGTGGAGGCTCATTGCCCACAAAAAAGTTTACAAGAGATTTACATAGATTTTGAACTGGTAAGATGCATCTGCCAATGCTAGAGATCAGTTCCAATTAAGTGCAAATATTGATTTTGTACACTTCATCTTTATTCTGCTCTTCTCTCTATTCTACCTTCATTCGGATATTAGATTTCTACTCTTTTCACATTTTCTCCATAACTGCAATATATCCCCAAAATATCCACAATCATCGGCTATATATACTTATCTTAAATTGCAATCACTTGCCAGTTGGCAACAACAAACAACACTTAGTACTTTTTAAGAGTGCTCTGCTCTGTCGGCTAGATCTATACACCAGTATTGATGCGTACCAAAAATAACAAATGTAGATCATCATACATGTTGGCCACTAATATCCTATCTCATACATAGTTCATCAAAACACTTCTATTGGGTCCGCACAAGGATTTACATTAGTTTGTCTGTTCTTCATTGAACTGTTCTATCATAATAGGACCCAGTATTCAGATGCTCGTAACTTTTGATTCCTTTATCACCAGAGGCTGAAAACTTGGATTTAGATTTTCCTAGTGTCCCTTTATACTCCTTTAGATCCACAACACATAATGATTAACTAGAGAGATCCACTGACCAAAATACTGGACTCTACTATACGCTCTGTTTCAGGCTCCTGGACTTAGATAGATTATCATTCTGACTTCCGGTATGATCAGATACTACACTACAAATATGTGGAACAATCTTAGTTGTCATCAATGACAACACCTATCAATGCTATGCAGTGTCTTTTGCCAACAATCTCCCCCTTTGGCATTGATGGCAACACTTAGTGAAAAATGATTATCTTTGTACAACTCCTCCTTTGTCTATACATTCATGCACTTCACTTATTCCGGTGCTCCCCCTTTGCTAAATACTTCATTTTTCACTACCCTTTACTCCCCCTTTGACATCAATGGCAAAGGGTGGGATCCGCAAATCAAAATTCTCAAAAAAATTTGTATACATTGCCACATATGTATTAGTAACCATTAACTTTCATTCACATGAACTTGAGGATGTCTGCAAAACTAGCTTTTATTTGCATAAGTTCAGAGGCCCAAGTACTCTTCATTCCATCTAAAATTGAAATGTGCCCATTTAACACAAATGAGTATGCTTCTGCCTTTGATAGATCTGATGGAACACTGGTCTGAATTGTAGTCTGAGCTTCAGATAAGGCATTATACATTGTCTCTAACTTAGGGGCAATTAATCCCCAGAGCTCACACATTCTTTTCATAATGTTGTTTTTCTCTTTGACAAGTTTCTTTATTTCCTCAGTCAATTTAATTACTTGACATTCTTGACTTATAGGTGAAACTATTAGGGGATCAAAATTTTGAGAGAGATTTGACAAATTTTGTTCTTGCTCCTTTATCTTGTTCTCAATATCCTTATTAACTTTGGGCCATGATAGACACAAAATTTATACATCTCACTTCCATCGTTTAGAGCATTCTAAATACTCTTTATGCCAATACCAAGTATTCTTCTATCATTTCCTATCAGGTTCTTTATTTCACAAAATTTCTTATCTAAGAATTATTTCTAAACTTTTACCTCTGCAGACTTCTCAAAGGACTCAAAATGTGAATTTACTGAACTTACCAGATTCTTTAGATGTCCAGGGGGGAATCATTTTGATTCTTCTGATAGGTTGGTATTAATTTCTCCAAAACTCTGGTTCCAAGTCCCAGTGGCTCATTCTCCTCCATGTGGAACTTTAACATCTTCTCTTTAGTCTTTACTTGGGTGAATGATGCTATCTTCATTAGTTGAATTGGAGAGAGAGCATCTGGATTGGATAGACCTTGGAGTAGTTTTGGTTCATCAAGTTCAATCACTTCTTTTCTAAGAAGACCTCTTACTGCATCTGTAGTGTCTCTTACAGCCATTTCAGAATCAAACTTTTGATCTCCTGAATTCTCAATCTCTACTTTAGGTGCTTCAACATTTGCACCATCTTCTTTTGTTTTGTCTTTCTTTTCTCTTTCTTCTTCTAACTCTATTTTATCCTTTTCTGTGTTCTCTGTAGAGGAATTTTTTCTTGTTTGTTCATCATTTGCTATCTGATCAGGAAGGCTCTGTGAAACAGTAACATTATCCTCTTTCCCTGTTATATAATATGGATTGGGAGTATCTTCTGCATCAAATATTTTATCCAACATTTTTGTATCCCCCTGAATTGCTTGTTCTACTTCCGGGACAGAGGCTCCACCCAACTCAGATTGCTGCTCAAAAATGTTCTCTTCTTCACCATCCAGCACTTCTTTTGTGACTATATGAAAATTATACTTCTTTAATGCTTTTAAAAGAATCTCTTGAGTTTCTTCAACTATTTCACTTGTTTCTCCAAGCATGAGCTTGTGAGAGGAACCTCCTACAACAATATAATGAAAAATGCACAAAATAATAGAAATAGCAAAAACACAAAAGAAATTTATTGATCGTAGGCCACTTCAAGGGGGTAACCTCCTTTGAGCAAGCTCAATACAATAAATTTGTGGATGCCTTCATTGGCCTCAACACGTACTTATATACTAAGTCTAATCTAAACAACTATTGCTCCCCATGAATGTGGGATAATACAATATACTCACGGGATGACTTACAAAGCATATGCGTCCAACAACAATATACTAACAAAGTAAAGAGAAGGGCTAAACACAGGTTCCTAACATCCCCTCCCTCTTAGAAAAGCTTTGTCCTTAAAGCTTAAGATGTGGAAATTATTGCTGAATCTGAAGGAGTGGTTCCCATGTAGCATCCTCTAGTTGCATTATGTGCCACTGAATTAATACCTCTGTGATGGATCGAGAGCGAAGATGATGAGTGCACCTGTCAAGGATTGCCTCCAGCTCCAAAATGATGGATCCTTCATTATCCAGTTCTGGTAAAATAGTTTGTGCTCTGATGTTGGTGCCAAGAACTTTCTTTAGACAAGAGACATGAAATACTGGATGAATGCGGGAAGGAGGAAGCTCCAATTTATAAGCAACTGACCCAATCTTCTGAAGAACCTTATATGGCCCATAGAACTTTGGAGCCAGCTTATGATGCCCTTTGAGTTTCAAGGAGGATTGCTTGTATGGCTATAGATGAAGAAAAACCATATCACCTACTTGAAAAGTGCGCTTAGAATAGTGCTGGTCAGCTTGTTGTTTCATTCGATTTCTTTCCATGTGAAGATTGTCCTGCAAAATGTGAAGAATTTAATCTTGGGTTTGGAGAACTGTGTCAACTGCCTGAACTGGTGAACTGATGGGGGTGTATGGAAGGACCACTGGCAGTGCTTGACCATAGACTACTTCATATGGAGTCATTTTAGATGCAGTGGTAGGAGGTATTGTACCACCATTCAGTGAGAGGGAGCCACTTTGCCCACTGATGCTATTGTTCTGAGGTGAAACAACAAAGATATGTTTCCAAACATTTGTTGATAACTTCAGTTTGACCATATATTTGTGGGTGATACCCCAAACTCATCTTCAGTTTGGTGCTAGTGTGGCGAAATAGTTCTATCCAAAAATGACTGGTGAAAGTTGCATCATGATCTGAGACAATGGAAGAAGGGATTCCATGAAGACAGAAGATCTAGTCCATGAAAATCTGTGTGACTAAGGAGGCAGAATAGGGATGGATGAGGGCACAAAAATGAATATATTTGGAGAGGTGATCAACCACAACCAAGGTCACTATCTTCCCTCCAAATTTAGGGAGCCCCTCAATGAAATCCATAGAAATATCTATCCAAATCCATGTAGGGATGGGCAAGGGTTCGAGCAGTCTAGGAAGGAGTGTCGTTTCACCCTTGTTGCACTGGCAAGTATCACATTCAGCCACCATCTGTTGAATTGCCCTTTTCATTCCCTTCCAAAAGAAGTTATGTCATGCCCAGTCATAAGTTTTAAGGAACCCAGAGTGCCCTGCCGATGGAGAAGCATGGATTTCATAGAAGACAGCTTGTTGAAGATTTGTGCTCTGGGGAAGTACCAAATGACCCTTGTATCTCAGAGAAGCACCATCCTAAGAGTAATGCGGTATAGCAGAAGGGTTATTAGCATCTGTTGGATGATTTAAGATAATGAAGAGTCATTGACATAACCCGATTGGACAGATTCCAACCAATTTGGAATATGCATAGAAATAGCTGAAAGAGAAGCTTGGTCATCAAATGTGCGAGAAAGAGTGTCCTTACCCTTCTTGTAAGTGATCTCATAGTCATAACCCATGAGTTTGCTAACCCATTTTTGTTGTGTTGGGGAGGAGACCCATTGTTCCAGGAAATATTTCAGACTCTGGTGATTAGTCTTGATGCAGAAATGATTCCCTAATAGGTATGGCCACCACTTCTGTACTGCATGCAAAATAGCCATCATTTCCTTCTCATATGTAGAGAGTACTAAATTCTTACCTGAAAGGGCTTTTCTAGTGAACACAATGGGATGTTCATCTTGAAGGAGAACAGCACCAAGTCCATTGCTGCAAGCATCACTCTCAATAGTGAAGGTCTTGGAAAAATCTATCATAGCTAGAATAGGTGTAGTACACATAGCTTGTTTCAGTTTTTCAAATGCACACTCAACAGCATGTGTCCATGTAAAAGCATCCTTTTTTAAAAGAGTTGTTAATGGAGCTACAATCTTCTCGTAATCCTTGACAAACTTGAGGTAGTAGCTAGTCAGTCCCGAAAAACCACGGAGGCTCTTGAGTGTCTAAGGATGCGGCTAATTTTTCATGGCATCTATTTTGGCAGGATCCACTTGAACCCCTTGGGCTAAAACAATTTTCCTGAGATACTCCACTTCCTCCTGCCCAAAAACACATTACACAGAGATGATGATCAAAGAGAAGTTGTAGTACAAGATTTAGATGTCGAAGATGCTCAAACCATGTTTTACTATAGATGACGATATCATCAAAGAAGACCAGAATGAATTTCTGTAAGTAGGGCTGGAATATTTTATTCATCAATGCCTGGAATGTGGAAGGAGCATTAGTGAGGCCAAAGGGCATGACCAAAAACTCATAGTGGCCATCATGCATGCAGAAAGCTGTTTTAGGGATATCATCCTCATGAACCCGTATTTGGTGATACCTAGAACGAAGATCCAACTTGGAGAAAAAATGAGTGCCATGAAGCTCATCAACAATAGGAATTGGAAACTTATCCTTGATTGTGATGTGATTAAGTACTCAGAAGTCAATGTAGAGGTGCCATGACCCATCTTTTTTCCAGACAAGAAGAACTGGTGAAGAAAAGGAACTGGTACTAGGGCAAATAATACCTTGCTTCGGTAAGTCTCGAATGAGCATCTCAATCTCTGTCTTTTGGTGAAATGGGTAGTGGTAGGGCTTGATGTTGGGAGGAATGATTCTAGGAAGGAGCTAAATATGATGGTCCTCTGGTCATGAAGGTGGCAATCCCACTGGTTCAACAAAGACACATGCATATCTATCCAAAATTTGTTGTAGATCCGAAGGAGTAGTGGAGACCGCGGATGGTTGCATCTGAATGGAATGGAGTTGAGCGATGACTCCATGTGAATTCTTCTTAAGGAGCTTTTCCATGTGATGTGAATTGATGATGCTGAGAGACCCTAGTTGTAAGCCCTTCAATCTGTGTTTTTGTCCATTGTCTGAAAACTGTATCCAAAGTTCAGCAAAATCCCATAAGATGGGTCCAAGAGTGCGTAACCATTGAGCACCCAAAACCACATCGCATCCACCTAAGGGCAAGGCAAACATGTCAAAGTCCAAGTTATAATCTCCAATAGAGATATGCACATTGCAACACTTCCCTTTGCAAGGTAATGTGCTCCCATGGCAATCATGACTTCAAAGCTAGAGCAAGGATGGACAAAACAATCAACCTGTTTGGCGATCCGAGGGTCAATGAAGTTATGAGTGCTACTAGAATCAATGAGTATTGTAAGAGGGAGCTTCTTGAAGTAACCCTTGACCCACATGGTTTGTGGGGTGGTGACTCCTACTAAAGCATGGAGAGAGATCTCTGGGTGGTCTTCCTGAGAAGGAGGGTCAACAGGTGGTTGCTGAATGTCAACCTGATCATCTACTATATCCTGACCATCTTCATAAACTTTAGTTGCAGGCAGAGAATCAACATCCAAGAGATAGAACTTTTGCTCAACACATCTATGTCCCTGAGTGAATTTCTCATCACAATTATAAAAAAGCCCTTTTTCTCTACGTGCCCTCATCTTTACTTCAGACAAATGCTTGATAGGAGTTGTTCTAGGAGCTGGCGTGATTGGAGGTCTTTGGGAAACCATATTTCTTAATGGAACAAAAGTGGATTTGGAGCGGTGTTGAGTTGTGATCGTATCCTCTACCCACTTAGCCAACCCTAGGGCTTCCATCATTGTGTTGGGATGGAACATTTTAACCTCAGATCGGATTGCATCCTTTAGATCACTGATAAAACAACTCCTAAAGAATTCATCAGACAATCCCTCTGTGTGATTGGCCAGTTTCTCAAATTCTGTCTGATATTCTCTCATAGTGCCATTTTGGCAAAGTTTAGTGAGTGCTCCTGTGAAGTCATCAAAAGCACTAGGGACAAATCATTGCAAAATGAGTTTGCAAAAATCTGTCCATTTTGGCTCTTCATGAGCCTTGATGTACCAACAGAACCATTGAAGGGCTTCATGTTCCAAATGAAAGGATGCAAGTGGGAATTTGTTGACATCAAAAGTATTATGTAGACTGAAATATTATTCTACCTAGTATATCCTTCCAGTCAAATCATCACCATTGAAGCAAGGAAAATCAAGCTTCGGTCCACAAAAATTGCTGGAAGAAGGGAACTCAGTGTCTACAGAAGACTCTGGTTGCCGTCTATTGTTCAGGGTTGAATGCTAAAGATTGAGGATGAGAATTTTTTCATCCAGATCTTAGAGTTTGGTCTTGAGGGCTGCAAGTTCATCCTCCATATTTTTTGCTCCTGCACGGGTGACAACCATCACTAGGAGTTTTTTTTTTTGGGAATGGGTAGAAAAACAAAAACAGAAACTTTTTTAGTAAAGGAAAAATTGGATTTGGGAAAAACTCTGATGGGTAATTGAGGTTTGACTAGGTTTTGGACACTTTTTGAGGGATAGGGAAGCAGGAAATGGGGATTTCAGAAGCGAGGTGAAAGAATGGAAAAATTTGTCTAAGAGGGACAAAGGAGAATAAATAGGAAATGAACACTATGGCAAAATTTGAAGAAAATTGGGTGAGAATCGAAGAAGTTATGGCAAACCCTAAAAATAGACAAATGTGGGATTTTTGGCTTCGATAAGTGGAATTTGGGATAGGGTCCTCAAGGAAGGAAATATGCAGAATGGAATTTTAGGGGTTCCAGTGAATTTTTAGAGGAAACAAAGCTAAAGCAAGGAAGATATGGCAAAAAAGTGATCTGTAATGGCTTGACATGCAATCTGTGATTTATCAGCTGGCAATAGATATGGACCCCAGGTATGTTCATCTTTCTAAAGGTTCATGGGATTCACTCAACTACCAATGTTGTCTAACGACTTGCATATTGGGGCAGTACCCCTCACTCCATGGCTTAGGTAAAACTAACAACTGCTTTGCCACAAACGATAGCTCTTGGTTTACCTCACGGATGGGAACTAGTCAATCAGGTAGGGGTTGTTGCCCTTTTCACTGGTAGGTCCTCTCAATGGGCCAGCTACTTCGGGGTTCCTATGGTACTCCTCACAATGAGTTTTAGGGCTATGCCCAGGCACTTCCCATAGTTAAGTGAATAGGGATTATTCCCTGATCTGAACCTACAATTGAAATGAACAATACAGATACAAAGAAAAAAGAACTACTGCAATAATCACAGCACCTAGAGGCCACTGCGAAATTTTTTTTGGCAAAAATTCCACCCAGTGAGCCCAAGAAAGTGCTCGGATACCAGATGAGAGGAACCTCCTGCAACAATATAATGAAAAATGCATGAAATAATAGAAATAGCAAAAACACAGAAGGAATTTATTGATCATAGGCCACTTCAAGGGGGCAACCTCCTTTGAGAAAGCTCAATACAATAAATTTGTGGATGCCTTCATTGGCCTCAACATGTACTTATATACTAAGTCTAATCAAAACAATTATTACTCCCCATGAATGTGGGATAATACAATATACTCATGGGATGACTTACAAAGCATATGTGTCCAACAGCAATATACTGACAAAGTAAAGAGAAGGGCTAAACACGGGTTCCTAATAGCTTGTTCATTCTCCTTTTGCTTTTAAAATCATCTTTGACTTCCTTAAGTATCATATCTATTTGTTCAGGAGAAATTTGAGGACACGGATTTATTAGCTCATGTTTTCTAATTTCCACATCTTGCACTTGGCATTTTCTTTTCTCAATTCCAAGATATTTTCTAGACTTTGTGGTAACTCAAAAGTTATCTCAATTAGTGCCTTCTTGTAGATGTTGAGATATCTAACTGTTGCTTCCTCCAACACCCTTTTATCCATATCATTGTATTCATCATAGAATTCAATCATGGGTTTTAGATTACCATCCACAGTGACTGATTTTATCACATCTTCTAGCGAGAGTGTGGGTTTCTCAACATATTCTTTAGTCTTTTCTTTGGTTAACTTTGCAGCTTTTGTTCTAGTGACTTTTGGTTCCTTGATTTCAACGTTAGAGTCTGTATGTACTTCATCTTCTCTTATGCTTTCATAGGTCCGGGAAGATTTTGTTTTCTTCCTTTTCTCACATTTTCCAAATGATTATGCTTCTGATTTTGTAGATTTGGAAGGAGCAGAGGCAGTAGTAGAACTTCTAGTAGTTCTTGTAGTGGAAGAAGGTTCCACTGGATCACTTGTTTGTCTCTTTTCTTGTTTTTCTTTCTTATCCTTTTCTGTTCTTTCTCTGAATTTCTTCACAACTTCCTTTGTTGGGCCAAAATTTTTAGCTAGTTGCTCAACTTCTTTTCTTACTCTCCTATTAGTTTCAGGTTCTCTGAGCTTAGTATGCAAATTTAAACTCAGCTCCTCATAAGTTCCAAATCTTTCAATCGTTGTGTCTTTGGGCTTGCTTAGCAGATGTTGAGCATACATATCTAAGATCCTTTCATCTACTTCATACCCCATGGGCATGATCCAAATAGTTCCAAGCTCCACTGCTTCCATTAAACACTTATCAGTATCAACCATGAAGCATACTTCATTTTTGTATTTGTCAACAATTGAATTGAGGATTCTTTCCCTTGAGTGCATCATATTCTGAATTTTTTTTAAGTAAACCCATATTGTTGTTTTCTGAGCATTGAAATCACCAATGCTGCGAAGATGATTTCTGATTTGAATGGAAACTAGCTCATCCTTAGTCCAGTGTACACCTTTTACCCTAGGTACCTCATTCATAAAATAAAAGAATAGACATAAAATCAGTGTACCATACTTGAAGGTGTTCTTCTTATCCCTATTGATCTTGTTCAAATTTTCAATCAATTGATTCTGCAATAGTTCACACAAGTCATGATCAACATTTTCTTTAAGCATCTTCTATGTAGCATAAATGGTTGTTCCAAAAACAAAATTTTCTCTGCTTGAGTGGTAAATCTTGTATCCAATCACCATGGAGGTGAATTTGGCATCCGGCTCTATAATATCATTTATGGTCATTGCTCTTCTATCGAACTTAGCTCCAGTAACATTAGTTACTATCTAGTTTTTCATAGCTTTCAGCATGGGCAATGCTTCGGTTGAGTTTAAACCAGTTATATTTCTGATAGCACCCCTAGTAATCTTGAATGGTTTTAACAACCAAATGAATTCATCATGTATCTGACTTAAGATGTATCAGACCCACTCATCCTCATCAAATATTGGAAACCCCATAACCTGAACAAAGTGTTTATCCTATAGAGCCTTATATTTGGGTTTAAGTTCTTTATTTTCATCCATGAGTTGTTTTTCAAACAAATCTACATACCTTGAATCTCCAAACTCATCTATATTTGAATGAATGTAAACCCTAATGTCTTCTACATGTAGCACCTTGTTCAGAACACTTAAAAAAGCACCTAATGGATCGACTTGAATTGATTTGTGAGGATGCTTCTTGAATTTGGGTCGAGGCCTTTCGGTAATGTCAATAACATGAGGGGTAGCCATTTCAATAGATTTTAGATTCAAAGATTTATAGAGAGGTACCTTTTTCTTTCACGGTGTTAGGGTTGATCACTTGCCAATTGAATTTGTTCTCTACTTCAGTCTCTAGAATTTGTAGCTCAAGTGCTCCTCTTCATGTTTACTTTGAATGTAAGGTGATTCAAATGAGTGATCAAGTGACCTTTTAAAGCTCTGCATTACCTAATTTGCCTTTGCAATAAATGTGTTGCCCTAATTGTATCTAGTTACATTGTTTAGATCGTTCCTCATATCAACATCTTTTCTTCCAAAAATCCTTCCATAGGTTCTGGACTAATTTAGAGTATTTTCTGTTAATGTGCCAGATTCAGGCACCCACTTACTGACCGGGGGAATTTGATGTTCTATGTAGCTCTCCCTAAGCCAGAGTTTTCTGACTTAATTCCTGGAGGAATTGTCAGCACCAAATTCTGGTGCGGACTCATTATCATTGTTTACTATATCTTTCTTTATCCAAATCTTGTTCATTTCACTTCGTATCTCATCACATTAATTTTCCTTTTGCCTCTATCTTGTTTCTGCTCATGCAGTTTTCTGTTTACCAGACCTTTTCTTCCATTGTCTTTACTTCTGCAGAATCTTGCAATATGACCAGATTTATTGTAGTTATAGCATACAACATTTCTTTTCTTATAAACTTTATTTTCTCTTGATATGCACTGATTAGCCATATGTCCAAACCCATTGCAAATAAAGCAATAACCATTGAAAGAATTGCTAATTCTTTTAATATGGGATTATTCATTGTCATACTTCTGCATTCATTTGATCTATGACCATACCTATTACATTTGAAGCATTGACCGGAGAAGGATAGACCATTTTGATTTACTCTGCTTCTGCACTGAGTAGCTCTATGACCAAATTTGTTGCAGTTGAAACAATTTCCATTGAATGATGGATATCTTTAAGCATTTGGCTATCTTATTGGAGGTTTTCTCTAGATCTATTTCTTCCATTCCTAGGTTGAAAATTTCTCTATCTAGATCCGAAGCTTTCATCTTTCTCATGCTTATCAACATCCTTTTTCTGCCCTTCAATGAGTGCTTCAAATTTGGCTGAGCTTATCTTGAACTTCTCCTTTCCTCATTTGCAATTTCTAGGTCATGTCTGAGTGTGATAATCTATCTCTCAAGTTCTCTTTCATTCTCTTCTTTTTGTAGATTAGATTCTAGAAGGCTAGCTATCGCATCCAATTTGCAGCATTCTTCAGAACTCTTTTTCAGATTTTGATTTAATTCTTCTTCATCTTTCTTCTTATCTTCAATTTCCTTGGTTAGTCTCATCACTCCAGTTTCCATCTCATGTTTTAGAATAGCAACTTCTTTAGTTAACTTTTCACATTCCTTTGTCTTCTCATCCAAGGCCTTATCTTCATAAGGTTTTCCCAGATGAAGAGGTTGCTCCTTTCCTTTTGCATTGGATTTGCTTAATTTTTCTTTTAAAAGTTTAATGAAGTCTTCAGCCTTTTTGAGGTTGTCTTGTAGCTCTTGAACTTCTGCCTTAGACTGCTCAAGGTCATCTAGGGTGAGATTAAGTTGCCCTTGAAGGTCATATTCATCCATTCTATTGTCTTCCCAGATCTTCCTTAAGCTATTAAGCTTTTTCAAATGGTGCAGGAGCTCCACAGTTTAATCATTGTGTTGGGTTTTTTTTCCTAGTTGGTTTTCATGTTATTTTGGTTATCCCTAAGGCTTTGAAAGCCATTTTCATACTATGTAATAAGGACTTAGTTTATTTCATTGACTAGTCCAATATGGAGTTAGCTTAGGCTTATTCTATAGGTTTCTCCTTTTAGAAACTTGGAGTTTTTTAAGAAAATAAGCTTTTCCCATCGCTTCACTGCCTCTCATGGTAGTTGTACAGATAGAATGGGAAGTGGAAAGGTCAGAAAAGTTTCTATAAACTTCATTTTGTTTAAACATGCCAAAGATGAATGGAGAGGAGTTTATTAAGGAAAAAAACTATGTTTTTCTGCTTTTTGTTGAAAACAACCTTCTTGTACGGTCTGCTACAGACAGCAAGAGATTCATGGTCTGGAAAATGTTGTTGTACATTGGATCACCTTTCATTTGCATTTTTTTAGAGCTTTTGAAACATTTCCATTGCTTTGTTTGAACTCATTTTGTGCAGACTGGTTTTTAACCCTCCATAGTTAGGGTTTTGGACAAAATGCTCTATTCTTCCTCTATCCTATGAAGGTGGTCATCCATTTCTTGGTGGGATGGAGGAAGATAGAGTAGTTTTTATGTTTTTAATGTTTGTTTGGTTGTTCTCCTTCCTCCATGGTGTGTGGTATGTCTCTATCTAGTCAAAAACAGTGACTAGTTAGTTTTGTAAAGGCAAGAAGACAGGAAGAATGCAAGAGCAGTCAAAGGTTGATCAAATGGTGGTTGATCTCTATGTTTTGGAAGAAAGGAGACTTGCAAAAGAGCCCTACTGATCTAGGCAAAGTGTCCTTGATCCATTTATTTCCCCTATCTCAAGCTAAACTATATTTTAGAAGAAAAACAACAGCTTACTATCAAAAATAAGAGTTTGTTGTTCCTACACGTGGTGGTACAGTACAGTCTGAAGGTTCAAGGAATGGTAACATTTTAATATAGGTATTTGGTTCATGCATCAAGTGGTGAAGGTCAGTTGGGGTTTAGAGGAGTTAGTATTGATTTATCCACTCCTTTTTGTTACAAGGCTTAAGCCTCTTTAAATACTATTTCTCTATGACAGTCATAAAATAGTCATTGTTTTTGTCAGAGCAAGTACAGGAGTATGTACTGTGTTAGTGATCTCCTGTCCTTGGTAGGTATATGTTAGGTTTGGTGTAAAGATCCTTGGTGATAGAGGAGTTAATGCAATTTAGTTGTTCATAACAACTACAAGGAATAAGCTTTCTTGGCACTGTCAAAAGACAGTCATATAGAGATTTGCTGTCCACTATTTTGTTAGGAGTGGAATGTTAGTTTCTTGGTCAGTGACCTAGTCCCATGCATGTCATAGGTAAGTGTATGTTAATGGATGTTGTTGTTCATGTTGGTAGAGGTATTGGTAGTAGGTGTTGAGCTCTTGAAGGTTGGTTGTGCTTCTGAGTTGGGTTGAGCTGTGACTCCCCAAAGTGAGTGGTGAGTAGCCTTAGTGGATGACATTAGAAGGTGATCCTAGGCTAAGTTGATTCCTGAAGTAGCCTTGTGTAGGCTTGTAAACACAAACACTTTTGTAAACCTCTTGGAGGAAGTTGAGTGACTTAAGTTCATTGAGTGAACTTCAACAACTTTACCTTTACCTCTGCATCATATAGGTATCAGAGCCAATATTCTCATTGGAAGCAAGTGTATGTCAGAAGAGGAAATTGAAACAAAGGCTAGTACAATGCCTCCCAAGACAATGAGTCAAGATGCCATCAAGAAGTTGGTGGAAGAGATGGTTGAAGCAAGATTGCAAGAAGCAAAATTGCAAGAAGAGAAGAAGTCTAAGGGCAAGACCAAAGAAGAGGGAAGTTCTTCTAACACAAATGAAGAAATAGAGGCAGAAGAGGATCCTCTAGAGTAGGATATGTCTGTAGATCAAAAAGCCTTCTTAAATGCACTTAAGGGTGCTCATGGAGACAGTGGTGATCCCAAGATGGATGTGCCTACCTTTCAGGGCAAGTTGGATGGAGATGTTCTCACTGACTGGATAGAGGCTATGTGCAACTTCTTTGATTACAAGGAGTTCAATAATAGCAAAAAGGTCAAGTTTGCCAAGACAAGGCTAAGAGGTTCTGCACTTGTATGGTGGAACTATATGCAGAGTGAGAGGGAGAAGATTAGGAAGAGTCCCATCACTAAATGGAGAAGAATGGTGGCTATGCTCAGAAGCAAGTTCATGCCACCTGACTATGAGATTCAAATCATAAGGAGGTTTCATAATCGAAGACAAAAAGACATGGATATGGCTACCTACACAGAAAATTTCATAGACTTAGTATGAGGGCCAATCATAATGAAGATGAAAAAGGGATGGTGGCTAGGTATCTGAATGGACTGAAATACAATCTGCAAGATGAGATAAGTTTGGTGTTACCAAAGATAGTGGATGAATGTTTCTTATTGGCCTCTAGAGCAGAGGAAAAGCTGAGAAGGAAGGGTGAACAAAGTGCCAGAGGTAGAGGTGGCAGAAACCAAAGAGGTAGAGGCAATTTTGGCCATGGATAGTTCAACAAAACTGAAAATAACAGCCAGCAAGAAACATCACCTAAGACAGATCATAGAGGAGGTTTCAGAGGTGGTAGAAGGCCTAATGGCAGAGGTAGAAATGGTGGAGGAGGTAGAGGACCAAGAGTCTTCACTGGAAGATGTTATGGCTACAACCAAGTTGGCCATACAATGAACAAATGCCTAGGGAAAGCCAGCAAATCTCATGACAGTGGGAAGAGAAATCAGTTAGTGAAAGATGATGACTGTGAAAGTGTGAATTCACCAATGGGAAGTGTTGCACCTATTTTAGATGGAGAGAGTATGATGATAAAAAGGTCTATGTTGAAGGTGCCATTGAAGCAAGAGCCCCCTCAGAGAAAGAATCTTTTCAAAACCCAAGGCCTAGCCTATGGGAAACTTTGCAAAATCATAGTAGATTCAGGGTCTACTGAGAATGTGGTATCCACTGAGATGGTTGAGAAGTGCAAGTTGAAGAGGCTGCCTCATATCAGTCCTCACAAGATCTCTTGGTTGAACAAGAACCAAAGTTTCATGGTGGAGGAACAAACTTGGGTTGAATTTGCAATTAGTGACTACAAGGACAAAGTGCTATGTGAAATCATACCTATGGATGCATGTCACCTGCTTCTTGGCCACCCATGGTAGTATGATGTTAAAGCTCAGCATGATGGTGAGAAGAACACTTATGTTATCACCAAGAATGGAAGACCATTCAAGATGGATCCTATGTTGGAGCAGCCCAGGGGAAAGGAAAATAACAGTAGTGTCATGTTGGTGAATGGCAATGAGTTCCTAAACATCTTGAAGGAGAATGACAATCAGGGGTATGCCTTGGTCATGAAGCCCAAGAGTGGATTAGATCAACAAGATCAAAAATAGAAGGAGATTCCATTGGAAGTGCAGCAACTTCTGGATAAGTATCAAGACCTTGTGGTAGAGGAAGTTCCCAACTCCTTACCACCCATGAGGGATATTAGTCATCAAATTGACTTAATACCTAGTGCTACATTGCCTAACAAGGCTGCATACAAGCTAACTCCACAGCAAAATGAAGAGGTGGCAAGGCAAATTCAAGATCTCCTGGAGAAAGGGTTGATTAGGAAGAGTCTAAGTCCTTGTGCAGTCCCAAGTGTACTTGCTCCTAAGAAGGATGGAAAGTGGAGGCTATGCATAGATTCAAGGGCCATAAACAAGATCACCATAAGGTATAGATTCCCAATGCCAAGGATTGAAGATCTCTTGGATTACCTGGGAGGATCATGCTATTACTCAAAGATTGATTTGAAATCTGGATATCATCAAATCCGAATTAGACAGGGAGATGAATGGAAGACTGCTTTCAAGACCAATGAAGGTCTTTATGAATGGCTTGTTATGCCATTTGGTCTTAGCAATGCGCCAAGTACATTTATGCACCTAATGAATGAGGTATTAGTTGAATTCATTGGTAAATTTGTTATTATTTATCTTGATGACATACTAATTTTCAGCAGGACAAGGGAAGACCATGTGAAGCATGTTGGTCAAGTGTTGGAGAAGCTGCATGAGCACAAGTTGATGATCAACTTAGAAAAATGTGAGTTCATGAAAACTGAACTTGTATACTTGGGATTTGTCATTTCTAATGGTTGTTTGAAGATGGATCCCTCTAAGGTTGAGGCTATTCTTAGTTGGCCTACCCCAAAAATAGCGGGAGATGTGAGAAGTTTCCATGGATTGGTGACTTTCTATAGGAAGTTTATCAGAGGTTTCAATCACATTAGTGCTCCCATCCTCAACACCATCAAGGGTGGAGTCAAATGTAGATTCCAGTGGACAAAGGAAGCTGATGATAGTTTTGAGTTGTTGAAAACAAAGGTGGCTGAGTTACCTACCTTAGTACTCCCTGATTTTGATAAGGTGTTTGTTGTTGAGTGTGATGCAAGTCAGCAAGCTATTGGTGCTGTTCTTAGCCAAGAAGGACATCCAGTGGCATTCTTTTCAGAAAAGTTGAATGAAGCCAAGCAAAGGTATTCTACCTATGACTTAGAAATCTATGCAATGGTGCAAGCTCTTAAGAAATGGAGACATTATTTGTTGCTCAAAGAATTTATTGTGTTTACTGATAATCATGCTTTAAGCTTTCTTAACAGTCAAGAAAAATTGAACCATATACATGTTAAATGGATGGAACAGCTACAAGTTTATACCTTCACAATTAAGCACAAAAGAGGTGTCGCTAACAAGGTGGCTGATGCATTGAGTAGGAGGTTACTTCTTATTCATGAAATTCAGTTAGAAAACATGGGTATTGACTATTTAAAGGAGTTGTATAAAGAAGATTCTGATTTCAAAGAGGCTTATGATGTCTGTGTGAACTTGGCTAACACATTCCATGGAGAGTATGCAGATTTTGTTTTGCAGGAAGGCCTCTTGTTTAAAGGCAATTTGTTGTGTGTCCCTAAGTGCTCCATGCGAGACAACATCATCAAGGAGAAGCATAATGGTTCTTTAGGAGGACATTTTGGCTTGGACAAGACACTAGAACAAGTCACAAGGTTCTATTTTTGGCCAAAGGTGCAATCAGATGTGAGAAAATATGTAGCTAGTTGTGCAATCTGTCAAAGAGCCAAAGGTGTGCCTTCAAATACAGGTCTATACCAGCCCCTTCCCATTCCCAACAAACCTTGGGAAAGTATCAGCATGGATTTTGTGCTTGGGTTACCCATGACAGCCAGAGGGGTGGATAGTGTGTTTATTATTGATAGGTTCAGCAAGATGGCTCATTTTGTGCCATGTAAATGCACAAATGATGCATCTCATGTTGCAGGTCTATTTTTTAGAGAGGTAGTAAGGATACATGGTTTTACCATTGTCCATTGTAACTGATAGAGATTCTAAGTTTGTAGGTCATTTCTGGAGGACCTTGTGGAAGAAGTTGGGCACACAGTTGTCCTTTTCATCAGCCTACCATCCACAAACTAATGGTCAGACTGAGGTGGTTAATAGATCACTTGGAAACCTTCTAAGGTGCCTTACAAAGCAGCATGGTTTGGCATGGGACTTGGTTATCAGTTAGGCTGAATATGCCTACAATGATTCAAGGAATAGGAGCACTAGTAAAAGTCATTTTGAGATAGTTTATGGCTTTCATCCAAGAGGGCCACTTGAGCTAAAGGATCTCCAAGGTTGGGATAGAAAGAGTGCACTTGGTGAAGAGTTTTCTGCCTCCATGAAAATAGTCCATGATTAAGTCAAGTTGCAACTAGAAAAATCAGTCACAAAGTACAAAGAAAAGGTAGATTTGAAGAAAAGAGAAGTACAGTTCAAAGTTGGTGACTTAGTTATGGCATATCTAAGGAAAGAAAGGTTGCCAAAGGGTTAGCCAACTAAACTCCTGATGAAGGAGATTGGACCATGCAAAATAGTGCACAAATTCGGTCCAAATGCATATGAGATTGAGCTACCAGATGGCTTTGGTATCTCTCCAATTTTCAATGTTTGTGATCTTTTTCCTTTCAAACCTCCATTGCTTGGTGAAACTGGATTAGATGTGGTGGCTGCAGATGCTAATTGGATCAAGGATTTGCCTCCAAGAAAACCTTTACAGTTGGAGTGCATTTTGGATTCCAAAGTTATCAAGAAGACTCAGAAAGGTGTCTATAAGGACTACTTCGTGAAATGGAAGGATCTTCCTGATTCAGAGGCCACTTGGATGACTAAAGAAGATATCTTGAAGCATGGCATAACACTTCAATAGTTGGCAACTCAAGGGACTTGAGGTCTGGAGTATGGTGTAGGAGCTCCACAGTTTAATCATTGTGTTGGTTTTTTTTTCCTAGTTGGTTTTCATGTTATTTTGGTTATCCCTAAGGCTTTGAAAGCCATTTTCATACTATGTAATAAGGACTTAGTTTATTTCATTGACTAGTCCAATATGGAGTTAGCTTAGGCCTATTCTATAGGTTTCTCCTTTTAGAAACTTGGAGTTTTTTAAGAAAATAAGCTTTTCCCATCGCTTCACTGCCTCTCATGGCAGTTGTACAGACAGAATGGGAAGTGAAAAGGTTAGAAAACTTTCTATAAACTTCATTTTGTTTAAACATGCCAAAGATGAATGGAGAGGAGGAGTTTATTAAGGAAAAAAACTGTGTTTTTCTACTTTTTGTTGAAAACAACCTTCTTGTACGGTCTGGTACGGACAAAAAGAGATTCATGGTCTAGAAAATGTTGTTGTAGGTTGGATCACCTTTCATTTACATTTGTTTAGAGCTTTTGAAACATTTCCATTGCTTTTTTTAAACTCATTTTGTTCAGACTGGTTTTTAACCCTCCATAGCTAGGGTTTTGGACAAAATGCTTTATTCTTCCTCTACCCTCTGAAGGTGGTTGTCCATTTCTTGGTGGGATGGAGGAAGATAGAGTAGTTTTTATGTTTTTAATGTTTGTTTGGTTGTTCTCCTTCCTCCATGGTGTGTGGTATGTCTCTATCTAGTCAGAAACAGTGACTAGTTAGTTTTGTAAAGGCAAGAAGACAGGAAGAATGCAAGAGCAGTCAAAGGTTGATCAAATGGTGGTTGATCTCTATGTTTTGGAAGAAAGGAGACCTAGACAAGAGCCCTACTGATCCAGGAAAAGGGTCCTTGATCCATTTCTTTCCCCTATCTCGAGCTAGACTGTCTTTCAGAAGAAAAACAACAGCTTACTGTCAGAAATAACAGTTTGTTGTTCCTGCACGTGGTGGTACAGTACGGTCTAAAGGTTCAAGGAATGGTAAACATTTTAATATAGGTATTTGGTTCATGCATCAAGTGGTGAAGGTCATTTGGGGTTTAGAGGAGTTAGTATTGGTTTATCCACTCCTTTTTGTTACAAGGTTTGAGCCTCTTTAAATATTGTTTCTCTATGACAGTCATAAAACAGTCATTGTTTCTATTAGAGCAAGTATAGGAGTATGTACTATGTCAGTGATCTCCTGTCCTTGGTAGGTATATGTTAGGTTTGGTGTAAAGATCCTTGGTGATAGAGGAGTTAATACAATTTAGTTGTTCATAACAACTACAAGGAATAAGCTTTCTTGGCACTGTCAAAAGATAGTCATATAGAGATTTGTTGTCCACTATTTTGTTAGGAGTGGAATGTTAGTTTCTTGGTCAGTGACCTAGTCCCATGCATGTCATAGGTAAGTTTATGTTAATGGATGTTGTTGTTCATGATGGTAGAGGTATTGGTAGTAGGTGTTGAGCTCTTGAAGGTGGGTTGTGCTTTTGAGTTGGGTTAAGCTGTGACTCCCCAAAGTGAGTGGTGAGTAGCTTGAGTGGACGACATCAGAAGGTGATCCTAGGCTAAGTTGATTCCCAGAGTAGCCTTGTGTAGGCTTGTAAACACAAACACTTTTGTAAACCTCTTGGAGGAAGTTGAGTGACTTAAGTTCATTGAGTGAACTTCAACAACTTTACCTTTACCTCTACATCATCAAAGGAACTTAGCTTTGATACCAATTGTTGGAATAGGTCTGGACAACTAAGAGGGGGGGCTGAATTAGTTGTTGGTCTATTCAGTCATTTTCTACTTTTATTCCTTTTTACAACTTAAAATTGAATCAATGACATAAACATTCCAGCATTAGACAATAGCATATGAGCAAAAAACATGAATGACACAATTGACACCAAGATTTTGGTGTGGAAACCTGGTTAAGGGAAAAAACACGATGGGGGTTAAACCACAAAAATTAATACCCTGTTAAAAGTATTTTACAAATGGGAATGCATATGCATTTGAGCTCACTACCCTGAGCTCATTGCTCAAGTGGAAGCTCACTACCTATAGAAAAGTTTACAAGAGATTTACAAAGATTTTGAACTGGTAAGATGCATCTGCCAATGCTAGAGATTAGTTCCGGTTAAGTGCAAATACTAACTTTGTACACTTCATCTTTATTCTACTCTTCTCTCTATTCTGCCTTCATTCAGATATTAGATTTCTGCTCTTTTCACATTTTCTCCATGACCGCAATACATCCCCAAAATATCCACAATCATCGGCTATATATACTTATCTTGAATTGCAATCACTTGCCAGTTGGCAACAACAAACAACACTTAGAACTTTTTAAGAGTGCTCTGTTCTATCGGTTAGATCCATACACCAATATTGATGTGTACCAAAAATAACACATGTAGATCATCATACATGTCAGCCACTAACATCCTATCTCATACATAGTTCATCAAAACACTTCTATTGGGTCTGCACAAGGATTTACATAAGTCTGCTTGGTCTTCACTGAACTATTCTGTCATAATAGGACCTGATATTCAGATGCTCATAACTTTTGATTCCTTTATCATCAGAGGCTAAATACTTGGATTTAGATTTTCCCGATGTCCCTTTATACTCCTTCATATCTGTAATGCATAATGATTAACTGGAGATATCCACTGACCAAAATACTGGACTCTGCTATATGCTCTATTTCAGGCTCCCAGACTTAGATTATCATTCTGACTTCCGATATGATCAGATACTGCAATGTGGATGTGTGGAACAATATTAGTTGCCATCAATAACAACACCTATCAATGCTATGTAGTGTCTCTTGCCAACAATCACGTCTTCTAATTTTGAGTGTGGTTATCTTCAATTTCTCATCCAAGATCAGTTTTTACTAATTTCAAAAAAAATTGACCACTTTTGACCCCCTTTTGATCTCCCATTTCCATGCACATACCCTCAAGTAGATGTGTACATGTACACATTAGTAAATCCTATGCAATTTCTAGCTCTTTTATGCTTGCATTTTGTAAATACCCAGGCCTAATTCATGTTTTATTTAAATGCATGAATTACCAAATGATACTTTTGCTATAAATTTGATGGTTATACCAGGCCATCAAGATGTGGGACATGATGAGCACCATAGGGTATATGAATGAGCCTATCTAAATATTTAATTTCATGGTTTTATTTTAAATATTTGATTTAACTAATACGTAAATGCAATTTTCACATTAATTAATTAGAAGGTTATTTTTCTTGTACACCATGAGGCAACATCTATTTCAAGAGGAACTAAGAGGCCTTTTGAGTTATAGAACCTAGTGTAATGATACATTTATTTCATAGACTATTTCAGTATTTGTTATTCATAGATTATTTTAGTATTTTCTATTCATGGACTATGTATGTATTTTCTATTCATGGATGATGACTATTTTATTATTTATTATTATTTATTTCATAGACTATTTTAGTATTTATAAGTATTTATTTAATGGACTATGTATGTCTATGTATTTATTTCATACACTATTTATTTCACAGACTATGTATGTTTATGTAGTTATTTCATATACTATCTCAATATTTTCTATTCATGGACTATGTATGTATATGTATTAATTTCATAGACTTTCATTATTTGTTATTCACGTGGTCAAGGCCTAATATTCATGTTAAATGTGTAAATAAATATTTAAAATTTGGTTTGATATATTTAACTATCATTCAACTTTCAAGAGTATCAAATTTTACTTAAAATCACACATCTATTTACTTTAATTGACATTTTGAAAAGTTAAGAAAATTGAAGAAATTCTTTCAAGCAATTTCAAAATTTTAGACTATTCCTTTTAACATTACTAGACATTCAATTTGAAAAATACAATTGCATAAGTCCTAATTCTAAGTCAAAATATATATAGTCAAAATTACAATTAAACATGAGTCCTAATTACAAGTCATAATTCTAGTTTTAAGTCATAATTCTAATTTTAAGTCAAAATTACAATTATATGTGTCCTAATTGCAAGTCCTAATTCTAAATCTAAGTCAAAATTACAATTACATGTGTCCTAATTCTAATTCCAAGTCAAAATTACAATTAAACATTCAAGTCCTAGTTACAAGTCCTAATTGCAAGTCCTAATTCCAATTTTCTAATTACAATTATAATTACATGAGTCCTAATTGCAAGTCCTAATTCTAATTTTCTAAGTGAAAATTACAATTAAATGAGTTCTAATTGTAAGTCTTAATTCTAAATCTAAGTTAAAATTACAATTACATGTGTCATAATTGCAAGTCTTAATTCTAATTCTAAGCCAAAATTACAATTAAACATTCAAGTCCTATTTCTAATTTTCTAAGTCAAAATTGCAATTTCATGAGTCCTAATGGAAAGTCCTAAGTCTAATTCTAAGTCAAAATTACAATTAAACATTTAAGTGTTTTTTATTATATAAGGTGGCTAAAACAAGGGGCCTAACCCTTACAAAACAATAAAAGGAAACCCCAGAGGCATCAACACAAAAGAGCCTCAAAACAGTCACAGCATAATCTGCTTAACCAGCATAAACAACATAGACAGCATAACCAGACTAAATACAGTATATATGAAATAGCAGAGTATCAACAACATAAAAGAAACTAGAACTAAGGAGAAAGATTCTCCCATTTTTTAGCCAGGGATTCAATAAATTCATCCAAATTTTTGAAATTTTCTTCTTTGTCAACAGAAGTAGTAGTCCCAATATCCTGCAACACATAAAGATTAAGTAAAACAGTACGCCTGAGCATAGTGGAAAAAGACTACTCCAGCTTCTCAACACAGCCTCTCAGGACAGCAATGTCATTCCTGTAACCAACATCTTCCTCCATTTCATCAGCAACTTCCTGCACAAACATCTTTCCCCCTTCGTCAACATTATCCTCAGAATCACCAACAGCACCACCAGAAACCTCCATCGGTTTATTCCCATTCTTACCCTCAGCATCTTCAGAAATCTCTTGAACTTCTAGAACCGTGGCCTCATCACCTTGAGTGGACTCTTCAGACATACTCTCTAAATAGTCTATAAGTTTAGCTTTGGTCGCAGGTTTTACAACAATCCTCCCCGACCTCCTAACCCCAGAGGAAAATCCCTCCTTCGTATTCTTAGCAGACAGATTAGATTTACTGCCCAGTCCCATAGGGGTACTGCAAAGAATTTTAGGGGTCCCCACTGCATCCCCCACAGTTTCCTCTTCCACCTCCCTTATTTTCCTCTTCTTGCTCTTGACACTACCTTTTGAGACCAGAGTGTGGGTAGCAGTCACCATGGGAATCTCCTCATTAGACAGAGAAAAAGAAACCCCTTTCAACTTATGAGAAATAGGGGAAGGGAAAGGCTCTTCAGATATGGCAGTATCATCAGGGTTGGCAGATGTTTCACCACTATGAGTCTAGATAGGCTTAGGCGGCTCCAAAGCAAGGTGAAAGTTGTCTAAGCAGAGGATGAGACCCTGGTGCAAGGGAATGGGTTTCTTGGAAGGTTTCTTAGCCAACTTCGCTTTAACCCTAAAAACTAAATGCTCAAGGGAAGACAGTAAATAAAATGGGAAACTAATATGAGCATTACATCTAAAATGATTCAGAAGAGGAAGATGATAATTGTAAAACCTGGTAAAACACCCCTCCAGAGTGAAGCATTTCATTAGGAGGAAACACATTTCATCCCATGGCTCTGGTAGCTTGGCCCATTCAAACCCTCCCTAGTACGGAACAAGTTCTTCGCCTTCCCCAATGAATAACTTCTGGTTAGAATGGTCCACCACTTTTGCTTTCCTTTGCAGCTTGGTCCCCTTGGTCAACAGGCCAGATGCCATAGCAATAACTTTCTCAAAAATCTCAAACCCAATTCTCCCCACAGTGACTCTATGGTTTAGCCAAGACCTAGCAAATTGCTCAGACAAGTTTTCATCATAGCCATTAAGTCGTTCCAAATAAGGGCTGATACCACCTTCCTTACAGTAGTGCCAGAGCACAGCATTGTCCTTAAACTCACAACTGGAAACTGGGTCCGTTTGGATCCTATCTCCTCCCATTTTAGCCTTCCAAACAAAAGCACAGAATCCCCAAAACCAAAAATTCATAGAGTTACTGTGAAAGGTAAAATTAACTGCTTGACAGGGAATTATGATAATAATAAATCTGCACGCATTATCATTGATGAGAGCTGCCTTACGAAAGACCAATTGACACCTAGTCTTCCCATGCTCAAACATAATTTTTTGGCATTTGTTATAATTAGCACATAAGCAACTCACCTTAACACAAGGGAGTAATAATGCAGAAATGACATTGGGCAATGAAGTACAAAAAAACATGTGCTTCAAGATACATGTCAACATCTTCCAACAAAGCTAACGGAATAAACTATCTTTCCTAGTATATTGAATCATCATTAACATGTCATCTCCTTTTGAATTAAGTCCCTTATGTTTAAAGGGATGTTATTAACTTGGCGCCAACAACGCCAATTTGAAAATTGTTGGCCAAGGTCAGCAAGAGCATCCACAACCCAGTTGCCCTCTCTATATATATGAGAGATATCAACTCTGGGAATCTGCTGCAGAAGGATCTGGATATCCACTATAATATCTTTCAATTTCTAGCCACATGTCGACACGTTATTAACAACATCGATAACCAGTTTGGAATCCCCCTGAATATAAAATTGCCTAATATCAAGAGAAATAGTCAATTTCACCCCCCAAAGAAGAGTAGAGGCTTCAGCATAATTATTGCTTTGGAAGCCTAACCCACTAGCATAAGCAGCAACCATCTACCCTTTGTCATCCCTTATAATCACCACCACTAGCCTTACCATCTGCCTTAGATGCCCCATCAAAGTTTAGTTTGAGCCAATAGGGCTTCGGAGGAATCCATCTTGTATTTAATCTCTGTAACTGTTTTGAATTATTATGAGCTGAAACTTGGTTTAGAATTCTCCAATTAGTCACAATTTGCTCCTCTTCTTGAGAAAGAGGTTTTTCTGCAATTTTGATGTGAGAATTGCTCACACTTTCCATGAGGATCTTAGAAAAGGAATGAAGAACTTGAGAAGTATCCCTAGAAGCATCCCTAAATATTCTATTATTACATTTTTTCCATAAAGTCCAACCAAGACATGGCAGAGTTTGGTTCCACAGCTCAACAAGCCATGGATGAGAGAAGGTAGGACACCAGTTGGCAATGACTTCCCTAATATGAGAATTACAAACCCATTGAATGCCAAAATTCCTTAAAATAATATTCCAGATTTCCCTGGCAAAATCACAGTGGAGAATTAAATGAGAGACTATTTCCTCCTTCTCCAAGCACAACAAGCACCTATTGACCAAAGTGAATCCCCTCCTCTGTAAGTTATCTTGAGTTAGGATTTTGTTATGAACAGTAGCCCACCAAAACATGTTGATTTTAGGGATAAGTTTATGATTCCAAACTTTCCTCCAAATCTCATTTTTATGCACATCAGGGATCAATAGATGGTAAGTAGACTTAACAGAAAAATGACCTTTCTTATCCGGCCACCAATACAACTCATCTTCCCTAGGGAAAAGATGAATTCTAACCCCCTACATCAAATGTTGAACAGACCACATCCTAGGAGTGAGTTCAGGGTGATGAGTACAACAATCCAAGAGGTTTTTCCAACTCTTAATACCATTATTATTGTGAATATAATGGCAAACTTTATCCCCAAAAAATTATGTAGCAATGCAAGCAATAACTCCATAATCTCCTTGAGTAACAAGGGCCTTATCATTCATCCAAATATCTTCCTAGAAGTTAATAGAATTTACATTCCCCAGTTTCCATCTAAGCCCATGTTTGAGTAGACTTCTAGACTTCAGCAGTTTGTTCCAGATAACAGATCCCTGGGGGAGCCCTTCCTAGTGGAGAAAACTAAAGTGATCAGTTCCATGAAGATACTTGGCTTGCATAATGTCCCCCCATTCTTTATGGTTGCAGATCAAATTCTAGTTTATTTTGGAAAGGAGGGCTTTATTCATATTCCTAACTGATCTAATGTTAAGACCTCCATGAGATTTGGGAAGACAAACTTTCTCCCAACTAACCAAAGACATTCTCTATTTGTCTTCCACCCTAGTCCATAAGAATTTTCTTTGAATCTACTCTAATTTGTTAGCAAAAAGCCTAGGCATTTTAAAAAGGGACAGGAAGTAAGTAGGAATACCTTGCAAAGAAGCATGTAAAAGCTGTAATTTACCTGCACTACTGAGTAATTTCCCCTTCCAACCAACCAACTTCTTCAGAGTTCTTTCCAAAATTCCATTCCAAAATCCTTGAGACACCTCCTTGACTGTAAGAGGGAGGCCAAGATAAATAACAAGAAGATCAGCTTCAACACAGTTAGTAATATTAATGATTTTTCGCTGGAGATCAGCCAGAGTATTAAGAAAATACACATTGCTCTTCTGAAAGTTTTTGTTTTGTCCAGAAGCTTTGGCATAGTCATTTAAAATATTCTTCCAACTACGAGCTTTGACCACAGAAGAGATACCAAAGAGGATGGTATCATCCACAAACTGTTGCACTGACATAGGAGGAAGGGAGGAAGCGGGTTTAATACCCACAATTTCTTTAGAGGTAATCTTAGATTGAACATATCTCACAAGGGCCTCCGCCATCATGATAAACAAGTAAGGTGAGAGAGGATCCCCCTGTCTAATCCCCCTCGATGAAGAGAAAAAACCCCTAGGGACCCCATTGACCATAACCAAGAATTTTGTAGTAGAAACAGCCTCACAAATGAGAAGGGAAATTTTATCATTAAAACCAAGCTTTTTAATGACTTCAAACAAGAATTTCCATGAAACTCTATCATAGGCCTTGGAGATATCTAACTTTAGAACCATGCCAGGGATTCTGCTCTTGTCCATAGAATGGATAGTTTCATGAGTGGAGATCACAGCATCAAGAATTTGACGACCAAGGACAAAGCCTTTCTGAGAAGGGGAAATAATTTTATCCAAAAAAGGTTAAAATCTCAGGACAGTCACTTTAGTGCATAGCTTATAGATGGTATTACACAAACTAATGGGTCTGAAATTAGAGAGATGAATATGGTGCAGGAGCACCTACCTGACAGCTGGCCTCCATGAGGCAGTTAGTTTGTTTTAGGTCTGGTTAATGTTTCCAAGAAGGTCTTATAAGACCAATGCATGTAATAAGGTCATGTTGACTAGACTTTACTATTTTTAGGTAGTTTGTTAGGACAGCTGTTATGTTGTGTGTTCGGTTGGATCCTCCCAGCCGCTTGGAAGCTCCCAGCCGCTTGGAGTCGGGTCAGTAGTACTCGCAGGAAATCCTATTTATGTAGTAGGATCGGTTGGTATTGCATATCATCGATCACCGATCAGACTTTGCAGAGAGTGAGACAGAGGGAGAGATTGAATATTGTATTTGCATCCTTTGAAATCAATAAAGAGATCCTGTTGTGTCAATTCTCTGTTTGGATTCCTTTGTGTAATCGAGTTGCTGTTCTGGTGGTTTCATGGATTCGCTGATCCATTCCACCGGTTGATTCGTCGAATCGGTGGAATGGCTATGTACAGTAGTTTAGGGTTTAGTCTGCATTTTGTGTTCGTTTGCATGCAGGTGTGCAGGATCGTCGTCAAAAGGTGTTGAGGACCCTAGCATGGGTATGTGCTAGGTCGTGCTGGTTGTTAGAGTCTGGAAAGTTGTCCAGGAAGCGGATCGGGTCACCTTAGGAGGTTCGGCGGATCGAAATTCGCTAAGGTTGGAAAATCCTTTGCAACGGCATCATCAGGATATTTCTGTGTATATCCTGCAGTTACTTCAGGCATCATCCGAGTAAGTGGAGATGAGCATGATGCAGTCGATTGCATAAAGTGAATGTGCATTGGGGTGATCATCATCAGGTGTTGCCGAGGAGGAGCGTATCGGCATAAGGTAGAAGATCGGGTTGATAAAACCATCGCGGGCCGATAATGTTAGGTTTGGCCGACAGCAGGATATTGAAGGAACTGCATGTGACGTCATCGTCATCAGGATATCGGGGCAGCAGGATATTGAAGGAGCTACATGTGACGTCATCGTCATCAGGATAATCATCATCAGGATATCGGGGTGACGTAAGCATCGAAGGAAGGGTGCATGAGGTTGTCGTCATCAGGATATATGGGAGGAACCAGATGTTCTATATCCTGCTAATGAACATGATGTTGAACATCATGATGATGAAGAAAGAGGTTGGCGGTAAGATGAACAGTGATCGTCAGGAGGATGATTGCGCTTGCCGAATATGATGATGCTGCCGATAGCCAGATATGATGATGCTGCTGACAGGCGAAGGGTCGAAGGTTTGTCTGTAGGAGGATATCGGTCGGCAGAGAAAATATGATGATGCTGACAGTGTTAAGGGAGATATGATGATGATGATGAAGGGTTGTAGACATACATGCTGTATGTCAAGGTTTTAGTGTGGATGCCTCTGCATCATAGTGGTATCAGAGCTCAGCAAAAGGTCTGGGCTATTGTGTGTTGATTCTGTCACCAAAAGGGCAGAGGTAGAGTTGATTCTGTCACCGAAAAGACAGAGGTAGAGGAGTGAGAGGTTGACAAAATGCCTCCGAAAGGTAGTGGTACTGCAAGGGAATTGCAGGAGATGAAGGAAAAACATGCCAGAGAGATGAGGAAGATGAAGGAGCTTGCTGAAGCACTTCAAGCCAGGCTTGTAGCCCTGGAAAAGAACAAAAAGAGGGAAGTGGAAGACAGTGAGTCTAAAGAAGATGAAGATACTGTTGAAGAGTATGAAGAGGTAGCTAAAGATCTGGATGCTGAAGACCAGAGATTTGCAAAACTGTTAAAGGCAGTGTAGAGTGATAAACCTAAGGTAAAGGTTGATGTTTCCAAGTATAATGGAAGTTTGAATGAAGATGAGTTGCTGGATTGGATTGCTGCACTTGATAATCACTTTGAATGTGAAGATGTTGCTGAGGATCAGAAGGTAAAGATTGCAAAGACCAAGTTAGGAGGTCATGCTTTGGTATGGTGGGATTATGTACAATCCGAGAGAAGGAAACAAGGGAAGTCAAAGATCACTTCATGGGATAAAATGGTAGCAAGGATCAAAGGTAAATTCTTGCCTAAGGATTATGAGATTCAGATGTTTAAGAAGCTGCAAGTTTTAAGGCAGAAGGAAATGGATGTGAAGGCATATACTGAGGAGTTTTATAAGTTGAGTATGAGATCTGGTCATCATGAGAATGAGGTAGAAAAGGTGGCTAGGTACTTGGCTGGTTTGAGATTGAACATACAGGATGAGTTAGTTTTGGCTAACCCTAAGAATGTGGAGGATTGTTACCAAATGGCAATCAGGATTGAAGAAAAGATGAATAGGGGACAAGATAAGTCCATGAGAGGAAGAGGCAGCAATATGAGGGGAAGAGGATTAGCCCCTACAACAAGGCAAACCAATGAGGGTCAAGAAGACACTGGTAAAGGACAGGGACAGTCTGATTTCAGAGGTGGATGGAAAGGTAATAGAGGCAGATTTGGAAGTGGTAGAGGTTCTACTACATTTTCAGGAAAGTGTTACACCTGTGGTGAGTTTGGTCATCCATTTTTCAAATGTCCAGAAAGCAAAGGTTCATCATCCAGAAATGATAGAACGAATGACAAGAGAGTACAACTTGTGCAAGAAGAGAAAGTAGAGCAAAGTGTGCAGAGTTCAAACACTTATCAAGGAGATAGAGTTCCTGACGGTTATGGATATCCTGAGGAGGGAGAAGCATTGATGCTTAGGAGAACTAGTTTGCAGGCATCAAAGGATATGATGCAAAGAAGAGCTCTTTTCAAGACCACATGCAAGAGCAAAGGTAAAGTATGTAAGGTTGTCATTGATACTGGTTCAACAGACAACATGGTATCTCAGGAGATGGTGGATAAACTGAATTTGGAAAGGATTCCACATCAACACCCTTACAAGGCATCTTGGGTGAGTGATAGTCAATCACTTTTTGTCTATGAATAGGCATATGTGGATTTTCAGATTGGAGCATATCATGATAGAGTTTTGTGTGACATTTTGCCCATGGAATGTTGTCACCTACTGTTGGGTAGACCATGGCAATTTGATAGGAGGGTACTGTATGATGGGTATGCTAATACCTACACCATCAAGAAAGATGGGAAGACTATTATGTTGATGCCATTGCAGGAAAATGCTGCAGCACAGGGGGCAGCCAAAATCATTTTAGTGGGAAAGAAGGAATTTGTGCAGATGCCTATAGGAGCAGGCATAAAGGCAGTTGAGGACACTACAGGGAAAGGAGTTGTTAAGGACAACAGGTTGAAGAAAGTTTCAGTTTTGACTGACAGAGGTCAGCAGCAGGTGCAGAAATAGGTTTGCAAACAGCAACCAGTTGAGAGGAATGACAAGGATGTTGTCATAGTTGGGACTATTGTTTGTCCTATAAAGGTTGAAAGAAAGACAGAGTTGAACATTGCAGAAGTTCAAGAGGCAGTTCGGACAGAGGTTCTGGTCAGACAACCTGACAAACACAAGGTATGTGAGAGAAGGGCCTACATTGACAGGCATGAGGATTTACTTGTAAGAAAGCAAGTTACAGTTCAGACGTCTTGGAGCAGCCAAGAGCCAACAGAGGACAAAGCTGGAACAGGTCAAGACACTGCAAAGGCAAAGTGTAAAGGTGGAGGACTTCCACATCCTAACTCATGGGACATGAGTTCTTTTCTGTTGGGGAGTATGGTGCAAGAGCACCTACCTGACAGCTGGCCTCCATGAGGCAGTTAGTTTGTTTTAGGTCTGGTTAATGTTTCCAAGAAGGTCTTATAAGACCAATGCATGTAATAAGGTCATGTTGACCAAACTTTACTATTTTTAGGTAGTTTGTTAGGACAGCTGTTATGCTGTGTGTTCGGTTAGATCCTCCCAGCCGCTTGGAAGCTCCCAGCCGCTTGGAGTCGGGTCAGTAGTACTCGCAGGAAATCCTATTTATGTAGTAGGATCGGTTGGTATTGCATATCATCGATCACCGATTAGACTTTGCAGAGAGTGAGATAGAGGGAGAGACTGAATATTGTATTTGCATCCTTTGAAATCAATAAAGAGATCCTGTTGTGTCAATTCTCTGTTTGGATTCCTTTGTGTAATCGAGTTGCTGTTCTGGTGGTTTCATGGATTCGCTGATCCATTCCACCAGTTGATTCGTCGAATCGGTGGAATGGCTATGTACAGTAGTTTAGGGTTTAGTCTGCATTTTGTGTTCGTTTGCATGCAGGTGTGCAGGATCGTCGTCGAAAGGTGTTGAGGACCCTAGCATGGGTATGTGCTAGGTCGTGCTGGTTGTTAGAGTCTGGAAAGTTGTCCAGGAAGCGGATCGGGTCACCTCAGGAGGTTCGGCGGATCAAAATTCGCTAAGGTTGGAAAATCCTTCGTAACGGCATCATCAGGATATTTCTGTGTATCCTGCAGTTACTTCAGGCGTCATCCGAGTAAGTGGAGATGAGCATGATGCAGTCGATTGCATAAAGTGAATGTGCATTGGGGTGATCATCATCAGGTGTTACCGAGGAGGAGCGTATCGGCATAAGGTAGAAGATCGGGTTGATAAAACCATCGCGGGCCGATAATGTTAGGTTTGGCCGACAGCAGGATATTGAAGGAACTGCATGTGACGTCATCGTCATCAGGATAATCGTCATCAGGATATCAGGGCAGCAGGATATTGAAGGAGCTGCATGTGACGTCATCGTCATCAGGATATCGGGGTGACGTAAGCATTGAAGGAAGGGTGCATGAGGTTGTCGTCATCAGGATATATGGGAGGAACGGGATGTTCTATATCCTGCTGATGAACATGATGTTGAACATCATGATGATGAAGAAAGAGGTTGGCGGTAAGATGAACAGTGATCGTCAGGAGGATGATTGCGCTTGCCGAATATGATGATGCTGCCGATAGCCGGATATGATGATGCTGCTGACAGGTGAAGGGTCGAAGGTTTGTCTGCAGGAGGATATCGGTCGGCAGAGAAAATATGATGATGCTGATAGTGTTAAGGGAGATATGATGATGATGATGAAGGGTTGTAGACATACATGCTGTATGTCAAGGTTTTAGTGTGGATGCCTCTACATCAGAATAGGCTTCAAATTTTTAGGGACAAGAACAATAAAAGTATTATTAATCTGCTTTAGAAGTTTACCAGTTCTAAAAAAATCCCTAACAGCAGTAGTGACATCAACACCCACAATATCCCAATATTCCTGAAAGAATATTGGAGGAAAGCCATCAGGGCTAGGGGCCTTGAAAGGACCCATAGAAAATAAGACAGCATGAACCTCCTCCTCAGAAATAGGTTTTAGCATTTCAATGTTGTCTTCTTCAGTTATCAGATAGGGGATCTTATCAATGAACTAGTCCATAACCCTTCCATTCCCAGCATTATTAGCTTGCTCCAACAGTAAATTATGAAAAAATAACACAGCTTGGTCTCCAATCTCATTGTCCTCAGTGATAATATTGCCATTTTCCAAACATAATTTTGAGATGGAGTTAGCCTTCCTATGTTTCATGGATGAGAGATGAAAAAAAGCAGTATTCCTATCTCCTTCTTTGAGCCACTGAACCCTAGACTTCTGTTTCCAGAAAATCTCTTCTCTGCTCATAAGATTCTTCTAGTCAAAAATCAGATCACTTTCCTTCTATATAATATCATTTGTAACATCTCCTTGAGCCATTAGCTGTTGAAGAAGCTAATCTTCCAGAGATAGTTTTCTTCTGGATAAACATATTGCCAAAACTATATCTGTTCCCCCCACGAACTTCTTGTTTAATGTGAAGGAGCTTTTTGACCAACCTAAACATAGGAGTACCCTAAATGGGAATTTGCCACCATTGAGCCACAAGGTTTCTAAAACCTTTATGTTTAATCCACATGGCTTCAAATCTGAAAGGGATAGGACCACTCTTACACTGTTCCTTCCAATTAAAGAAAATAGGGCTATGATCAAACATGGTTCTAGGAAGAGCCTACAGACTCATATTATGATGGTTATCCCAATTGCTAGAAATAAGAAATCTATCCAATTTAACTTGAATCATTTGATCTCCTCTTCTTTTGTTTGACCAGGAGAAATTCTGATTCTGTAGCTCCATGTCCAGCAACCCAAAGGAATTGATAAATTCTGCAAAGTCAAACATGCTATCAGTATAAACAAGAATACCCCCAGATTTCTCGGAAGGATATAAGGGAGTATTAAAATCACCAGCCAACATCCAATGGGAATGAGGGGAAATGGAAAGAGTATTACACAAGTTCGTCCACAAAGTTTTTCTCAGGGCTCTAGTGTTTGGGGCATAAATATTGATTAAGGACCAATTTAAAGAAGGCAAAGAGAAGTTAACAACCAGAAAATGCTTACTAGAAACAACAAGCGAGCCCTGGATTTTAGCATCATTCCACATAGTGACAATCCCTCCAGAGGCTCCCATAGCCAGGCTAATACAGAAAGAAGCCTTGGGCCATATATAATCAGCTATCCTCTTAAAGCTCTCCTCATTCATCTTAACTTCCTGAAGTAACAAAATATCTAACTTATTGTCTAGAACACAGTTTTTCACTTCAAATTGTTTGGTGGGACTATTGAAGCCCCTCAAGTTCCAAGATAGAATTCTCATTTAGAAGGTTTAAGAGATTAGATCTCCAGTGTTTTTTGCTTACCACTAGCAATCTCCCTGGCAATCTCTCTTTTCCTTGTTTCTCTGAGGGTCAGTCTTCCTTGTTTAGACTCTGTTCCAACATCCGCAGACCTTTTAGCCCTACAGTTCTTTTTCTTAGGGGTAATCCAATCCTCATGGTTGTTACCACTACCACTCGGTCCAGTATCAGGGGTCAATGAAGGAATAGCTACCTGGTCTACAAGAAATCCCTCCTCCGTGAAATCAATTGTGGTTACAAGAAGGGGATCCTACTTAGAGCATGGTTGGGAGGTTACAACCCTATTATTGCAAATCATTTTTGGGAGCTGGGCATTTTGTTCAACTAAACCTAGGCCTTATCACCTTCAACAGCAACCTCCACCGACTGGGAACGTATCTCACCCTCTTCAATCTGATTATTCTGTTGATCAAGGAACTGATAGTTATCTGTATCTGATACTACTTTTTGAAAATCTTTCTCCATATCCTTCTCAGTATATTCTTCTGGGATAACATTTTCCTCATTACCCCCCATTCCCTGATCAATAGGGGTGTTGTCTTTGGGTGAGTTATCCTCAACATCATTGTTAAGGTCAGCATTACCTCCCATTTGCTTTGCCTTACAATGGGTCATTAAATGGCCCTTCTTACAAATCTAATAGAAAGTAGTAGCATTCTCATAGAGAATCGACTGGGTCCATATCCCATATTTAGATTTTAATTCTATGGACATGGGAAGGGTTTGGTGAATCTCCACATTAACACAAAACTAAGCATACACACAATGGTACTTAGTCTGAGTGGTATTATCCAGCATCACATACTGACCAAAGGTATTATCAATAGCAGAAAATATCTTTTTGTCCCAATATTCCAAGGGAAACCCCAGTAGCCTCACCCAAACAGGGGCAGACCGGTTCAGATCTGTGTTGGGATCAAGCCCAGGTTTCCAAGGGCACAGTGCAAGCAAATGGGTGCCATAGAGTCATGGCCCTCTTGTTAGAATAGCTAACATATCCTCCTTATTCGTAAACTTGAATAAAAACAACCCTCTTGCCATAGCAATGACTGACACACTGCCTTTGATCCTCCACCGATTGGCCACCCACTTCCTTACCATCTCAAGATCCATGGGCAATGTGAGAAAAACTTACCGACCAGGGCAAGATCCATGGTCGCCACTATTTCCTCAACCAAGTCATCAGGAATATCTAAAGCCATTCCTTCTGCTGAATCCTTTTGGACTGGGACCCCCGACACGCCTGTAGGGGAAAAAATCTTCTTCCCTGTTAACATCCCTTTCCATCCCTTGAAAGGATCCTCACCCACTGAGTTCTAGTTCTCAGAGGCATTGCCTGAGGCAGTAACCTCCATCATCGTAGAAAAGCAAGAAGAAACCCTAAAAACCCTAGAAATCCATGGAACGTAGAAAAGATGTTAATTCTATCAACGAAGTGTTAATTGCAAGTCCTAATTCTAATTTTATAAGTTGCAATTACAATTACATGAGTCTTAACTGCAAGTCTTAATTCTAATTTTAAGTCAAAATTACAACTACATGAGTCCTAATTAGAAGTCCTAATTCTAATTTTAAGTTGAAATTACAATTACATGAGTCCTAATTTCAAAAATTATAAATCTAAGTTGAAATTACAATTACATGAGTCGTAATTTCATGTCCTAATTATAATTCTAAGTTCTAGACTCCTAGTTTATAGTAGTTTAACGTAAATCAAAATTGATGATTTTAAACTTTAAGAAAAAACAAGAAATTCTTTCAAGTAATGAAAATTATAGACTATTCATTTTAACATTACTAGATATTCAATTTGAACATTATGTAGTAGAAAAATAAATGAACAATTCCATCATTAAGATAACATGTCCAATCCTCAAAGATTCAACAATACCATTAAGATTCTAAAAGTAAGAAAATTACAATTACATGAGTCCTAATTCTAAGTCAAAATATATAGTCAAAATTACAATTACATAAGTCCTAATTCTAAGTTCTGGAGTCCTAGTTTATAGTAAATTGTAGAATATAGTTTCCTTACATTCAAGTGATGTCATCATATGTAGAATTACAAGTAATGATAATCATGCCATCTAGTTGTAGGAGACTTGAAATAAAAATGATAAAAAGTATAATGAACATGGGAGCATAAATCCAAAACATGAAATATTTATCTACACAAAATATGCATATAATTAGCAAGTAAATTAATTAAGCATAAATACATGAGTCCTAATTGTAAGTTAGGTGAGAAAATTACAATGGAAATTCCTTACATTCAAGTGATCCCTAGCATAGCAAAATTGAATATGTTGTGACACATTGAATGTACAAGTAGTGATAATCATGCCAACCAGTTGTAGCAGAGCTGAAATAAAAATGATAAAAAGTATAATGAACATGGGAGCATAAAGCCAAAACATGAAATATTTATCTAGATAAAGTATGTGTATAATTAGCAAATAAATAAATAACTATAAATACATGAGTCCTAACTATAAGTCAAGTGAGAAAATTACAATAAATCAAGTTAGAAAATTACAATAGAAATTTCTTACATCAAGTGATGGCCTAGCATAGAAAAATCCAATATGTTGTCACACATTGAATGTACAAGTAGTGACAATCATTTCAACTAGTTGTAGGAGACCTAAAATAAAAATTATAAAAAGTATAATTAAACTAAACCAAATTCCAAAGTTTTTAAAGTAAATTAAACTTAACCTAAATTTTAGAACGTAGTTAGTGAATGGATTAAGGGGACATGTAGTCAATTACTAATTCTCTAAGGGCATGCTAGTAAATCAATTAACTATAAATTTACTTAATCCTAAACTTACTAGACCAAATTCTAAAGTTATTAAACTAAATCACACTTACCTAATTTATGGAATATAGCTAGGGGATGGCTTAAGGGGACATGCAATAACTTACTAATTTTCTTAGGGTGTGATAGTAAATCAATTAACTATAAATTTACTTTATTCCAAACTTACTAAACTATATCCCAAAGTTACTAACCCTAAACATACCTAATTTATGGAATGTAGTTAAGTGGATGGCTTAAGGGGACATGTAATCACTTACTAATTTGCTTAGGGAATGATAGTGAATCAATTAACTATAAATTTACTTTATCCCAAACTTACTAAACTATACCCCAAACTTACTAACCCTAAACATAGCTAATTATGGAATTTCGTTAAGGGGATGGCTTAAGGGGACATGCAATCACTTACTAATTTGCTTAGGGAATGGTAGTAAATCAATTAACTATAAATTTATTTTATCCCAAACTTACTAAACTATATCCCAAAGTTATTAAACTAAGTCAAACTTACCTAATTAAGGGAGTGGAACGTAATTAAGGGAGTGGCTTAAGGAGACATGCAAACACTTACTAATTTTCTTAGGGCATGATAGTAAATTAATTAGCTATAAATTTATTTTATCCCAAACTTACTAAACTATATCCCAAAGTTATTAAACTAAATCGAATTTATGTTATTTATGGAACATAGTTAAGGGGATGGCTTCAGGGGACATGTAATCACCTACTAATTTGCTACTGGGCATGATAGTAAATCAATTAACTATAAATACTAAGATCCTAAACTTACTAAACTAAATTTAATTAACTATTACACGGATTTTGAAGTAAAATATACAACTATATATTAGTCAAAAAATAAAGAAAAAGTTTAGAAATCTCTACATACCTACAAACCATTTAAAAAATTTACTCCATTGTACCATTTGCATCCTCTTTTTTTTTTAATGCATCTATAATTGCCTCATGATCTTCCATAACAATTATCCATAACTCTTTTGTAGAATTTTTTTCCTTGATATCTCACTAATTGTATATTTGTTTCCACAACCAAATGTGAGTAGTACACAATTTTCTTATGTGTTTCATAATCTTCAAATGCAGGTAAACATTCTTCCTTATCAAATATTTATGTAGCCAAGTGCCAACAACAACCATAGAACCTGTTAGATACTCATAATTATCATCATCTAATAGAGGCCCTAACAAATTATATTTTATCTCAAAACATTGAGCCAACCAATACTCTGTTTCCTCATCATTTCCCTCAAGTGCAACTACAACATACATATGTCCTACAAAAAACTTATAAATTCAATAAAGTAGGACATGATATAATTCATAAAAATACATACATATATAGAATTATGGATTACAAAACAATGTGATGAAACTAGATCTTGAACTAATGTACCTTCTTATATAAGGTCTATAACATTATCATAGTCATTTGATGCTAACAATTGATTATCCTCTTCAAATGTTGTCTCTGTTGGACACACCAAGATACTGAGAGGGGGGTTAATCAGTATCTAAACAATCTTCAATTTTAACAACTTCAACTTATCTGAAGAAGATTTAAAACTTAAGCATCACAACATTAACATGAACATGAAATATTAACACAATGCACATCAACACATAACACCATATATATGTGGAAAACCCTAGAAGGGAAAAACCATGGTGAGGATTAACTCACAATATATGAAGCTCAAATAACAACTTTGTTTTAGGGCTACAACCCAAGGAAGCTTCTACTCCCTGAATACTTTGATTTAGGATCACTCCCAAGGAAGCTTCTACTCCCTGAAGACAGACTTTGTTTTAGGGTCACTCCCAAGGAAGCTACTACTCCCTAAAATGAGGACACACTTACAAAATATTATAGTATGATAGTCTTTCTACAGTTTGAAAACTGACATTGAAACTCACACTTTTGATGATTTCACTTATGCCTCTTCACACTTTCTTATCATGATTTGATCATTTAGCCACACTCTATACTTGATCACTATCACAAATATGTCTTCAAGATGAATCCGAACAGCATCAACAACTTTTGCTCTTTCTCCTTCAGTCGCACATCAATAATGCATTTATTTTTCTTTTTATCTACTTGCAAACTTTCCAATCACACTTCACTTCACTCAATTTGATTCATTATTTATACATGATATTACATTGATTGCATTTCTTATCATCCAAAGACAACATGAAAAATATGTTTACAAGTTGGCTAGATAACATACAATATGAAACGTGTAGAAGATAGGTCCTAAGTGAAATCACACATTACAACAGCAAAAGATCCAAGCCTTGAAAATCCCAACACTTGCTTAACCAAGTCTAAAAAAACCTTCACAGCTTCAAACACCAAGGAATTTCATCCGCATACTCCAATCATTTGGAAATAGGACAGCTTTAAGAAAAACACATGAAGACTTGAAGTATAATGGCCACATCAACTTGAAAACCTTGTGAAGTACTGGAAATAAGAAAGATCTTCGTGAAAATTTTCTAGATGATTCCATATGACTCATACAACATCCATAAACACTCTTTTGCCACTGTACATCAAAGAATTATGTCACACATCTTCAATCATGAACTCTGGGAACAATCTATTATCCGAAACACACTGCAACATGCTGTCATATGAAAAATTGAGCTGTGGACCACCAAGAGCCTTGAAACTACAAGGAATCATGTAATACACATCCATATACATGTCCTCAAAAATGAAAGGGCAATCATTCATTTCTAGAGGAATGTGGAGCATTCCAACAGGCCTTCAACACTGGCTTATTCTGCTAGAACACATGTCGGTACTCTATCATGCATAACTTTCATAGCGGAAGGAAAAATGATCTAAAATCTTGGAATTATCACCTTCACAGTATCTTGAACATAATTCTAGAACCACATGGCCATATCTACAAATGCAGAGGAATGCGGAGAATTCCACTATCCTACACAGAACATCTTCACAGAGACAACACTATCTTCAATCAATCAACCACAAAACACTCTTCTGGTAATGCAATCATCATGGAAGTTGGAACATACATACTTTAGGTCATCAATAGCATTAGAAATGTATCAGATCATCTTCGTGCTTCTAATTCTCATATTAATATGAATTATATCTTCTCCCTTCTCTTGTTGGATGGGACATGACATCCAACCATGAACTATATATTTCGCTCTTGTTGGATGGGACATGGCATCCAACCATGAACACCATCACACCACCATGCTAGTGTTGACATCAATGACAACCTAGTGACAGTTTTGACATCAATGACAACACTAGGAACCATATGTGTAATAGTCTCATGTTGATTATGTGTTTGTATAAGTGTTAGAGATCTATGTTGTCATTCTTTAACCTATTATGTATTTTCACATGCTTCCCACTAACCTCCAATACAAAACTAACAAAAATAGGCAAGCTCCCTACTCCACATAGTCATGTTCTTGTATTTGAACTTCTAAATAAATACCATTTTGTTGATCCACTAATTGTCTCACAATCATGTCAAGGAATAATATTTTCTTATTCAACTAACCAAAAGAACTGTTAGACATCTGAGTTTTCAATTGATCCTATAGATAATTTTGTATTACACCAATCCATAATTTCATGTGCATCTTTAAATTTTGCTACATCCATCATGCTCTCCTTTACCATGCTCAACTTCAAAGAAACTCCACATATGTTGGACATTGTTTTCTTTATGGGCCCTACATAGCCAATAAAACATTCAAGCATTTTTGAACTATCCTGTACAATTGTCTCACTATATGAGATGTTGTGTCATATGGATTTCTCTTTTCTTTAAATTGTCATAAATACTTTGAAACAATACTACACAAAATTTGATGAATGTAACTCATTATCACTAAAGAAGAATTGATACTCCCTCAAGATATTTCTATCATCTTTTGTACTATCATATTCTTTTCTATATACAATATGAATAAAAATGTCCACTATTGATGGGCATTTTAACACACAACAACACATGTAAGATATAGGATATCTCACCTCTCTTGAAAGGAATCCTATCCTAAAGAATTCAGAATAGGATTGCCCCAAGGTTTCTAATGTTAGGTCTTGACTTGCAGGATAACTCAGTTGGATATGTATTTTGTTGTTCTAGTCAAGGGGACTTACATACAAGATAGGGTTTAAGGAATGTGATAGAAATATGTATGCAGAGACCCTAAATGATGCAAACTATTAAGTCTAAAACCTCTAGCAGATGATCAATGTAAATGATTCTTAAATCCTAAATCTACCAACTTGCATTCACTAAATATGAATTATGTGACAACACTGTGCAAGTTTGTGAAACCTACTTTGATGCAGGAGCATCTAGGGTGTAAGAGCAATCTTGCATCAACCAAAAAAAAATGTTGTTTCTTTTCAATAAGGGCTAAATTTGGCAGGGTTACTATTTTTAGTAAGTTTGCATTTGTGCACGGTTGGATACAAAATCTTACACAGACCTCTAGAGTGGTGAATTGAAGCTAATGGTGAAGAAATCACTTCAGTATCATTTGTCATTTGTGAGATATTAAAATTTGAAATTCCAAAAATCCTATTGAAATATTCAAAGTCAAATTTGAGGCACTTAGAGGCTCCGAATGGGTCCGAAATTTGGTGGGAAACCCAAGTAGTCTACCTATTGATACTACTTGGCGCACCATCGTCTTTTCGAGAGCTTTCCGAAAAGGTGTTATAATTGAAAATCCAATGGTCGGATCGAAAGTTATGGCCCCACGAAGTTGACCTATTTTTGGGGGGAGATGCAAATTTCAAAATTAAGCTGGTGGTCGCCAAAAAGGGCTATATATAACCATTTTTGGGAACCCTTAGGGTAGTAGAGTTAAGGGGGAAGGTGTAGAGTCAAGAAAGGCAAAAAATTAGAAACCCTAGCTGATTTGGGAATTACAGAAGGCTGAAGATTCCAGAGTTTTGAGAGAGGGAGCTGTAATTTGTTGTAGCCTGTAGGGGATTCATCCTCTGATTGTATTTGAGCTTCTGTAATGTAATGTTTTTCCCATATTAATAAAATATCATTTTATTTTTTTTGCGTGTAATTTTTGTTATTGTGTGTTTTATGATTTACCCCCTTCATCATACTTTAATAGGATTTGATAAACAAAATGCAAAAGGAAAGAGGAGAGAAAAGGGATGGAAAGATCCTATAGACAGCCACAATAATGATCAACAAATAGATAGACAGATTCCCAAAAATAAACAAATCTTTGCTTAACCAGGCAGCCCACAATGCTACAGAGACTATGCAATCTTATAAGGAAATGAAAGGGTTTTTAGACTGTGAGGGGTTCATTCAACACCCAATTGCTAGTGCAGCTCAATGAACTCATAGAATTGAACTTAGCTCATACAAATGTGCCAAGAATAACCATGCACAATGACATACAATCAACAAGCCATCAATGGTATGGATAGGAATTCCATCAAATATCTGAATGATTAACCATAAATGCAACTAAATAACTAATCAGAAAGGTGAAGAGGAACCATGAGAACCATATCCAATCAACAAAATGAACTCATATGGTAGCAACAAATGAAATTTTGTTTACATTGATTCAGAAAATGGCAGAGTTTCAACAATTCTTTTCTCTTTAGTCTTTCTTACCATTTTATAATGAGAGAGGTTGCCTTTATATAGAGAGGCAAGCATAGTGATTTTTTCAATGGATGGTGAGAATTACACCAACACTAAGGGTCTAGATTTGACATCATTTAATTTTAGTTGGTGGGCAGTTACATTCTCATATTTCTTTGTCCTTTAGGAAGAAGACAAAATTATAACTTTTTAGCACATGGTAATAGGACAAAATAGGCACTTTTTGAGTTGTCTATAAAGACAAAACTCTTTTACAATGATTTGACTAGTCAAAAGGAGTATATGAAACTTTTTTTGAAGAGATATTCTAGTTGGAGGCCTACTGGGTTTAACATTTGATGACTGGGACAAATGTGAACAAGTCCTGAACATTGAACAGACTCTGCAGGAACAATAATGGTGTAGGTCTAATCTCCCTTGTCTTCCAGCTCCTAGGCCTTATCTCCATCACCTTTGACATCATATTGGCCCTTTTCTGTAATTACAACAGTGATTTGGTTGATAAAATGAAGATTCTTTTTGTCTGGAGAAGCAAGGTATCTCTGAGTTTCATTCTTTATGGTGGCTCCAGCAAGCTCCTTTGTGCTTCATGAAAGGAATCTCGGTGTGCAAAAATTGCTTCCTACACTAATCTAATGAGGGGAGGAGAGTGCAAATTCAATTTAATCTTTATAGTTATAGCTATGTTAACCCACTAATAGGGATATTATAGAAAACACATACACAAGAATGTAAGACAGAAGAAGAGAGACACAAGATATACGTGGGGAAAACCCTTACGGGTGAAAAACCCCACACTCCAAAACACAGCTCAAATGTATTTCGTAAACAATGAAGTTTACAATACAGTCACTAAGCCAATGCTCTTGCAGGAGTCTTTAACACTCGTATCTGGAGATGATCCGGCAGCATAACAATACCTGTCAATCACATAATGCATCACCTCTCCAAAGCACCTATTTATATAGAATACACAAGGCAAAAATGGCTCTACATTGAGATGGGCGTCCAACATGGCCTCATGGCCCAAAACCCATGCCTATGGACACTTGTCCAACACTATAGGATGTTCCTGACACTTGTCAAGTCACCCCATCCCAAATAGGTTGCTTATTCCCAAAATGGGTAATGACAAATGCTCCTACGACTCCTACAACCGTAATAGAATTTGTCATAGTTGTCATAACTCACAACTGTAAGAGAATCTATCATACACAGGCTATAAATAGCATATTCTTTTACAACATGTCATATCCCACCTTGGGGCATCCAAAGATGCCTTTTTCAAAGATGCTTCTCGACACATGTCCATACCTATCATAGGATCTTCTATTTTCGACTCTTACATGTCATAACTTTGTCATAGGAATCTGTCATCACTGTTTCGGTCAATATTCCCTTACACACATTCCAAGATGCCAACACATGGAAAAATATTCATACCACTAAGTGGGACGCCTATCTCCTCATGTGAGGACAAAATTACATGTGGTCATATGCCATGTAGGATGACAAATCACTGTGCCAACTCCCACAAGGTGAAAACAAAGGATTTACATCCTAATTATACAATAGGCAATAAATAAATAAATACAATGAAATAATACAAGGAATTACCAAGGTTGAGACACCTTAATTCCCAACACTTCATCCTCTTAGACTTGCAATCCACAATGCCAAACATCAATTTCATCATAAACAAATCATTTTCAGTAAAGATAAATCAAAGTATATCCCTTTGTAGCCATGGATCAATCAGGGACAACTCAACATCAATTTTGTTGCCATTAAATTCATCATTTTCAACTACCCATTTCACATTTATGGTGACCTAGAACATTTTTGCACCCATCTAGATCTAGTAGGAAACTGTTATTTCACAGTTTTACACCCTTTTTAGGAAAAAGTGAGATTTTTGGGGGTCACTAGATGCGGGTCGGAAGGGGGTCACTAGATATATCTCGTTGGAGGTAAAAATCCCGCAACATCCTACCGGAGGCAAAAGTCTCGCTAAAGAGGTCACATGATGGGTGGAGATATAAGAGGTCACATGATATATCCTGCAAGAAGCAAAATTCCTGCAATGTCCTATGACATGAGTTTTTCCCGCAATGTCCTGTGACATGAGTTTTTCTTGCAATGTCCTGTAGGAGGCAAAAATCCTGCTAGGTCTTGAAATTCCCTTAGAACATTATATTTTAAAATATATTTTAAGTTGGTAGTACTTACAAATATTTTAAAATATATTGTCAAGATGTTTGAGAATATAGGTTTTGGATCCATAGGAGTTAAATTGTATATTCTAGAATTTTGAGGATCCATCAGATTTCAAACTCAGCCAATTTTTTAGGGTTTCAGGGTTTCAGACTTAGCCAAATTTAGGGGATCAACAACATGCATCAGGGTGAAGGCACTAGGACCCCTTAGTAAAATTTTACAAAATTTAACATGATTTTGCAATTTTGAGGCATGAAAAATAAGAGTCCCAACAGGATACATCTTGCAGTAGTAATTTTTAGCACTATATCCAGTGAACCTCATTTTAGCGCAAATGTTACAAAGACCCATTTTTTATGCATAAAAATAATCAAGTATTTGCAAATCAATCATGAAAAGCACCAAGAAAACTCAAATCATCACAAATGCCCAAATTTGGAACAAATCTTGCATTCTAAGCACCATTTCACTTTCTCATCATCATAAGGAAGAAAGGTTCAACAACCCCAAGACAAAGAAAAATAGGGGGTCTCCATTTGATAAAATGGGGCTTGTGTGCAGGACACAACAACCACCTATACAGATTTATAATATTGATAATAAATCTCCTATTGTGGAGCAAGAGTGTATTTTTCTACAAAGTCAACCACTAAAAGTATAGTTCCAATTGGAAATATATTTTTGCATATGTAAAAAATTTCATCAAGCCACCAAGCATATTGAGAGTGTTTCACATATTTTTACACAATCTTATTCTTGAATTTTATAATGAATGCATGCACACTACTTTTCTCTATGAGTAACTTACAACACTTTCCAATTTTCCCATCTTTTAATGAATATTAAACATTATTGAACCTCTTCACATCTACTAATTGTTGTCTAAAATCATGTGAACTACTTTCATGCATGCATTCTCCTAATTCAATGAAAGTTTACCACATCTATTGCATTCTGCAAAAATACAAGCTTTTAAATACAATAATTGTCCATAAGGTGTTTCACAAAATAAACTTGTTATAAACTCTTTAATTGTTGTAGGTAGCATATTAATATCACATTCCTACACAATTTGGTTAGTATGCAAAATACAACATATTTATCAAAAAAACATTACAATAATAATCAAATTACACCTAATTTTTGTAACAAGAGATTCATTGTTTATTAATTTTGATATACCAAGGTTTACATTTCTTAAATGATCTTGGACTTATACTAAAATTTTCTATAATTGAATCCTCTAGAAATTTTTTATATAATTATGTTTGGGTCATGTCTAATAGATGTTTTTGATGAGGATCATAATTTTTTGACCCCTCTTTTAATTTCAAAACATCTATAGTATTAGAAAATACCCTTGTATTATCATGCCAATATTTTTAATTAAAGACTTGATTTCATTATTTAATTTCATGTCAAACCTTGGGAGTCTACCATTAAAAACCCAACATTGGTTAATTGGGTCATCTTCAATAATTACTCTTCTCTTTACTACTATTCTCAACGTTTTAGCATTTACATTTAAAATTTCACTTGTCTTATGTATCATTATTTTTCTCAAAACTAATTTATTAAGTAAAGAAATTGTTATTGCCCATTGTGCAACATTCCTATCTTTAGACCAAGTCTTTTTTTCTAATAGAATTAATAGTTTTTTAAAAACTAGAGATATTTTTTTTCATTGATTCATCATTCTTTTGGTTTTTTACAAATATACCTAGTTGTTCATTACTTTTCACATTTTTGACATTCTACTTAATTGCATTACTAGTTGACATTGAAGTGCTAGACATTTTTATAAAAAAAATAGTTTATAAATTTGTTTGCATGGTTTTGAATTGCTCTCCAATATATCTTAACGATAATATTATCCAATACATTTCTTTCAATTTAAAAAAAAAATCATTTTCACTCATACTTGGGATTTCAATATCATTTTCTATTTTGTTGTTTTTAATAATAGAATTTATATCAACATTGATATATCAAGCTTCCTTTAAAATACTAATATCATCATCATTGAGTGTAATTAAATACTTACTTGGACTTGTTTCCATAATCACCATTTCCATATTCTTCTCTTCCAAATTTGCAATTTCCACATTTGCATCTTCTACATTCACCTCATCCATGTTGGTCTCTTCAATGTTATCCTCTTCCATAGTCACCAAATTAGATGCTTCAACATTCTTCATTTGTCAAATCATATCTTTCCTATCTCTTTGTCATTTTTATTTCGTCTCTCAATGTGATTCCATTTCTTTAGGTGTCATTAACTTTCTTTTTCTTTGTTGACATTTATGTGATCCCATAATTACCAAATTATATTGATAAAATTAACAAATGATATTTAATTTATAGACATGGATCATTCCTTGAGCTCTCTAAAGTACAAGTAGATGTAGATCCTTTGTTCAATATATCACCATGTGCTTCATTTCTCTCAAAAATAGTTCCTTTGCAAGTGATTCCTCTCAAAAATGTTCTTATGCTTGATTCCAGTTAAAAATGTTGCATATGATTGAATTTATTTTAAAATTGAATATGATATGCTTTAATAATGATTCTAAGATATTGTAAGAGACACCTACATAAAAAATTGCTCGAGCTTCTATAGTCATTGTTGGTTCGTACTCAATAAAAAAATGCAAAACTATTTTCATACTACATTTTACTAAAAAGGGTTGACAATAGATATAATAGAAATGGGTACCTATTTCTAAATAGGTGCACACTCACTTTTAGAATGGGTACCCATTTATTTTTAGAATGTCTACCTGTTATTTTTTCAAATAGGTACCTGTTTCATAGCAAGTATGCATTCCTCAAAATTTCAAATTTGACACCCATGATTTTACTTTGGTTTTAGGCTTAGAATAGACTTGGAAACTCAACCCTAATCCTTAGACCTAGAGTTACAATATCATGGTAGTAGCAAGAGTAAAAACTAACTTTGGCAATATGGCTGATGACTCTTTTTTAAAATTTTTGAATGAAATTAAAATCCATTGCATATGACAATGTCTAGTTTTCAAATATGTAATTTTTTTAGTGTTGAACATATTTTTCTATTTATTAATTATTTTTTAAACAAAAAGCCTCATAAACTTAAAATGACATATATTACTATTTTTTAATAACTTTTAATTTCAATTTTAAAAAAAAATTGTATTTGACCAATCTAGACTCCATTCTGTACACGATGAAAAAATTTCATGTTGCAATTACTTTAGGTCAAATTATGTTGGTCTTACATGAGGGGTTTTAAACAAACACTTTAATCCCAATAAAAAATTAATTCAAAAAATATTTACTAAAAACTTACAAAAAATATCTTGACCAAAATTCAACATCATATGCATCTTTCTACAAAAGGATTTTGAAATATAATTTCATTAACTACTTATTTTGTTGGTTATACACATGCATGTTTTGGCCTTCAACATGCTTTTTTAAAAATGTCACTTTTGTATATCCTATACAAAACTAACTTTTATCATCTAGGTATTAGAATAAATTACATATTTGAAAAGTAGAAATAAAATCTTACATTTTATATTTTTATACCATGTTAATATTCTATGTAAGTGCTTCAAATTTTTAACCCAACTTTGACAAACTTTGATTTTCATGAAAAAAAATGTTCCACTTTTTGGCCAAAAAGTGGACCCATTATCTTGTACTTGCCCTACACTAGTTGTAATAATGGTGGGTTGATGTGTGCTATTGGCAAATTCCCTTGATGTCTAAAAGTAATCGCTAGATCCCTATGAAATGTGTGAGTGATTTTTGCTTTCCTTTTTACTTTGTCTCACTTTTATAAGCTCCTCTGGAGCCTATTTGAATATTGGAGGAGAATTATAATTTAGGGGTTATGAAAAAGGGAAGTGTTTGGGTGAGGAAAGAGAATTTTGAATTTGTAGGACACTAGCACGAGTGATCCTATTTGGAGGGAAGGACTATGGCATGCTAGCTTCTTAGGAGATAGAAAGGATAAGAATGGGGGAGAAACAAGGTTTTAAGTGTGGTAGGGATCATATTCAATTTAGAGGGGTTTCTTTAAGGATGATTTATGCTCCAAAGATTCAAAATAATTAAAATGGTGCTTGTCAAAAGTGGGTGCTTAGGACCCCCACATCCTAACTATTTTAAGCATTTTAATAGTTACAGTATAATTATTTGGTCAATATTATAGTTTGTGGTTTTATCCCACATTAGTGGAGTACATTGTAAGTCACTCTTTGTGAGGACTATATATTGAGTTTGTAATAAATCAACTATCATCTTGAAAGCATATTTTATAATAGAGATTTTCCCTCAAGGATGTTATCCTGTCGAAGAGGCGTGTGGTTCTTGTTATCAATATAAGCATATTTACAAATATTTTTTGAGCATGTTCTTTTTGCATGATATTGTTCTATTTGGTGATATTTTAAAGATGAATATCCTAACAAGTGTTATCATCTCTTTTTAGGGTCACATTTTATAACAACAACAATAATTAGTGGTTTACTACAACTACCCACCATATGCTCTCACCTCACCCTTATGGGATTTCAGTGATAAGAAAGTGGTGAAATCATTAGAGTACTAACAATTTTTCCCCCAAACTTTTTTCTCTATAGTAGATTGTCTAGGTTAGAAACTCTATGCCAAGGATTTTCAAAATATTCTTAGAACAACTATCATTTTTGTCTATGCTAGATCCCCATACAAGATCTAGCAAAGTGAGGGGTCCTTAAACATCAATACCTAAGCCTTAGACAACATTTGTATATGAATTTGAGCTTCCATTTAACTTTAGGTATATCAAAAGACTCTCTAGGGTTAAGAAAAACCTTTCCATAGGAAGCCATTAGTAATTTGTAATTTATAGTTCACTCATTAACTAGTTAGTGGTAGGTAGTTAGAGATCTGCAACATTGAGTCAATTCACTATTTATGAATGAGATAAGTATATATTAGAGAGATTATAGACCAAATACACCCTATCCTAGTAGTAATTTTTCAACCCTAGTTGAGAATAGATATGGGAAAATTGGGTAGAGATTTCATCCATCTAGGTAATTGTTTCATTGTCATCATCTTGATGAGTTGATCATTTTGACATATAACTCTAGTACACCTTTTGGTAATCTTGGGTAGTTTTTTCCCACCTTTACAATTGTCTTTTTATGATCCTCTATCAACCTATCCATTTTGATATAAAAATATATTCCATCTTTTGAAAACCTTGGGTGTCCACTATGGCTATTAAGGTAGATCCTAGGACCAACTAAAGCTTTCTATGGAATCATTGATACATATAGTCCACAAATTATAGTCTACTATGGATGAATAATTATCCAAGATAAATGTGCTAAATAAATTGGACTCTAAGTTGGGTACCCTTAATTCCAAGTATGACACCATCAATGCACATATCTAACATAATTTGCATTCAGATAGGAGATAAAAACTCTCACACTAATAGTTTTTCTGGTAGACCATAACATGCACCTAAACTTTCCAAAATTTGATGGTGCAAAAATTTCTAGTATTTCCTAGCATAGTATCTTGTTGAGCACACCTAATACTGAGAGGGTGGGTGAATCAGTATTTAATCAAAACTCAAACCCTTTAGAGCAGATCAAAACTTAAACATTACAACATTAACAAAAGTATAAGGTATCAACACAATGCATAACACCACATAACACAATATGTACATGGAAAAACCCAAAGGGAAAAAACTACAGTGAGGATTAACTCACAATATATGAAGCTCAAAATTACTACTTTATTTTAGGGCTACAACCCAAGGAAGCTACTACTCCCTACTAAATTTGTTTTAGGGCTACAACCCAAGGAATCAACTACTCCCTGAAGAAAGGTTTTAGGGTCACTCTTAAGGAAGCTACAACTCCCTGCAAACTTTGTTTTAGGGCTACAATCCAAGGAAGCAACTACTCTCTGAACTGAGAATAAACTCAAAAAAGATTATAGTATGACAGTCCTTCTACTATCTCAAACTCACAATGAAGCTCACTCCTTTTGATGATTGAATCAGTTAGGTACACTCTTCACTTCTCTCCTATCTTACAAATGTCTTCAAGATGAATCAGGACAGGCCCTATTACCTCTGTTCTTTCTCCTTTAGTCGCACATCATAATGCATTACACATCCATATACCACATCACATATTCATCTTCACAATCATACGTCACCTAGATCAACTAGGTTTGCAATATATACATGATATTACATTGATTACATTACAAGTCAGCCAATACAATAAGAATATTACAATTTACAAGTCGGCCAGAAATCACACAACATGAAACATGTAAAGGGCAAGCCCTAACATGAACTACATGCAACACCAAGAAGAGAAACACGCCTTGTAGATCCCAACACATGATTAACCTAGTCCTAAACATCCTTCACAACATCACCCTTCAAAGAATAACATTTTCATGCTTCATACAATTGAATTAGGTCACTCTTAAGCAAGAAAACATGAAGGTGGTAGCATATCGGCCGTTACAACTTGGCGGTACTCATGGATGATCAAACATTACTTGTGCCTCTCCCAGATGAGTCAGTATAATCCATACAATACCTCCAAACACTCTTGATCTCCACAAAAAAAATACTTTGAGCTGCACAGCATCAACATTCCTCAGTCAGCCAGGTAAGAGAATAACCCAGCATCATGATCATTTCAGACCATAGCCAATTCTGGAGAAAGCAGAAAACACATTGCAGAGCAACATGAAACATCACAAGATCATCTTCCATCAGCCAATTCACCATTTTATGCAGCAGAAAGTTGGTGCATACCATCAATTACATATTCTAGGAATAATCAAGCACCCAAAACTATCTGTAGCTCACTGTCATTTGGGAAACTAAACTTGCGGACCACTAGAACACTTTATACTGTAAAGTAGAATGCATTTAAAATCTTTGAACATGTCCACAAAACCACATGAGTAAATCTTCACTTCTAGAGGAATGCGGAGCATTCCAACAAGCCTTCATCACCACTTTACTCTGTCATAGCACATACCAAAAATCTGTCACTTATAACTTTTATTGTGGAAGGTTTCATGACATTAAATCTTGGATATAACACCTTCTCAATATACTAAACTTAACTTCTGAACTACATGACCATATCTTCAAATGTAGAGGAATGCGGAGGAATGCAAAGCATTTTCCCAAGCAGTCTTCTAGGCAGGTTCTTGCAACAGAAACCTTCACCGACTTCCGGAGACCAGAACCTCCTTGTAGCAACATGTACTTTAGGAACAATGGGAAGGAGCATACAACATGCTACAGACCATCAGCAACAACTCTCCAATATCAGCATTAATTCTAATCCTCATTTTGATGCTTCTAATTCCCATCTTAATATGTCATCTTGATGTTATCTTTGCTAACAAATGCTTCTAATTCCCATCTTAATATATCATCATACTCAATACTACATTAACCAAGGCATGACATTCAACTATGAGCATCAGTAACATAATTGCTTCCACAAAATCATAGCATACTTGTTAGAACACATGCAATCTACTGAGAGGGGGGGTGAATCAATAGGTCAATAAAATATAAAATGTCAACCCTCTAGTATACAAAACAAATGAACTTTCAATGCAGTAAAATCAACCGTAATAAAGCATGCACACATTAACACCAGATATACATGGAAACCCAATGTGGGGAAAACCATGGTGAGAAAATTCTACTAGGAACTACCGTCCTAATCCAGCCTCACAAATGAAACCATCGATTACAATATTTAAGAGCACCAACTATAAGGAATCTTCAAATCCCTGATTTAAGAGCACCAACTTTAAGGAGACTACAATCCCTTGATCAGAGCACCAATTCAGTCCATCAGAGGCACCAACCTCTGAATCTTTACAAATTCAAATATGCAAACATTTGGTTCTTATTCTAACCTTAGATGTACCCCTTCAAATCATTCATAGACTACTCTTCTTACACAACACACTCTTCTGTAATACACGCTCAAAGCGTTATTACCTCCCCTATTCTCATTAACAATATCGCATAGCTTATGCACAGAGAACATTAACTCCTTTTATGGTAGCACAACACACACTATTTAACATTTGTGTGAGAATAAACTACTAACAGATTTTCAACAAACTCTATTGTGAGAAGAAACTACTCAACGAAATCTTAACAATACTTCAATGAGAAGAAGCTACTCAACTAATCCTTAAAAAACTTTTGATGACAAGAAACTACTCCAACAAATTCTGAACAATATTTTGCTAAGAACAAACTGCATAACAAGTCCATAACAACTCTATGCAGAGAAGAAATTGAATCACCAACAGACAAACCTCTGAGACATGGTAGTTGTGAAAATAGTAACATGTTGGGAAAACTAGAAACGTCAACACAACAGAGCTACCCAATGAAAACTTAACTGATCTAGTCATTTAAACACATTATTGATTTTTTTTTCTAACACCCCTATTACCATTTCTCAAACATTGGCTTTTATTTATTCTATTGGCAAAAGTTCATTTTTCTTCTCTTTTCAAACCTTTCCCTTTGATCTTCTTTATCCTTCTTATTGGCGATATCCACTTTCTTCAAACTATCACCTTTGTTCTCTTCATTGGCAAAAGTCACCTTTTGCGAACACTAACTTCTAACCCTTTGTCAGTGAAAAACATCTTTCCCAAACCTCAGTCTATTTCCACCTTATCTGTGAAAATCTCTTTCTTCAAACATTGGTGTATGTCCGCTTTATCGAAAAAATCCCCTTTCTACTAACTTTCCTTCTCTATCACTTTTTGCCTTCTATCGGAAAATTTCCTAAACCACAAACTTTTCTTTTCTCTTGGTTTTTTCCTTCTATCAGCAAATCCTTCAAACCGTGAACTTTGCTCATTGAGCTCTTTACCACCTAGTTGGTGAATCAAAGAATATCCGAACTCCCGAACTAGTTCAAGAAATAAGAACTTCCCTGACTAAGTCATTCTCTTGACTCAGTCTTTTTCTTCAACACTTTCTCTCTATCAGCAAACTAATCAAACCATGAACCTTTGTCTTTGAGAGCCACTTGTTGCCCTGTCAACAAACAGTGAAATGCCAAACTTTTGAACTGGTTTCACAAAACCAAATTTCTCCAACTAAGTCTTTTTTTTACTAAGTCACTTGAGCACCTTTCAACTCTTCCTTCCACACTCCCTTTGTTGTTGGTGAATCGATGAATCTTACCGCTTAAGAATTAGTTCTCAAAAAGGGAACTTTACCAACAAAGAGAAACTTAAACAACAATACTAAGTTATTCTTTGTTTATGTCATATGTCGCCCAGTCAGCAAATCAATGAACTTTTGAACAAGTTCTCAAAAAGAGAACTTTGCCGATAACGTAATTTTTCCTTCTAAATCCTTAGCTTTTCTTCTAAGTCTTTATTGAAAAAGACTTTCTACCTTGGCCATTTTTGCCGACTAAGGCAAAACACAAAGAGGTTTGGATTTGACCATTTTTACCGACTAAGGGCAAAATTTACAAAGTTCTTACTTGGCCATTTTTATCGACTAAGGGAAAAACTCAGAGTTCTTTTGGCCATTTTTCTCTTTGGTCATTTTTGTCGACTGACATTCAACTTTGACATCAATGACAATATATCAACAATACTAAACTGAGTGTTAACATCAATGACAACCACATCACAACCTTGCATCAATGACAACCCGAACTGAGTGTTGACATTAATGGCAGCCACATCACAACCTTAGGTAACATATGTAAGGTCACCCAAACCTATTTTATTAATTGTGATATTTAATTGGGAATAATTAGTCAATTTCTTTTATTTGAAATAATTATCTAAATAATTTAAAGAAAATTATGTATTGTCTTTATGTGGGCCAAGAAGTGGTCATTTTTCTTGATTGGCATATGAAAAATCATGTTGTGCAATTTTTAAAGATGAAGAAATGGAAGTTGTGGGGGGAGAGCATGGACTATTAGTTTCTATTTGTAGCACTATGCCTTGGCACTGGAGCACAGGAGGATTCATCCTCATTTTCAAATTAATGATGGCTCGTGAGAAGTTGATATTCAAAATTCCATTACCTAGTAGTAGGATGGTCTGTTATCTATATTGTCCTTGCATTCAATTCATTTAATGACATTTCTTGAGGCATACCAGCGAGGTCAAGGAATCTAGATTAGTATCTTCCAGATACAGTCACTTGAAGATTTAAATCCTTATCAATAAACCCTTTGAGTGCTTATCTTTCTATCTTTCATCTCATAGGTATTCAATCACTTATTTGCACACTTGTTTTGCTCCCCCATTTTACACGCATGTCTATCGGGGCACCTGCAACTTGTGCATCTAAATATTTTAATGCAACTACCAAGAACTTTTGCTTGAAGGCATCTCAGTTCATAGCTATATTCTTTTCTTGGGAGTGATATCTTTAATGTTCTTCCATTATTGTGTCTATACCCTTACATGCTAGTCCACCTATGATCTTGAGTCACCATCACTCTTGCTATGTGTTCTTGAAGTTTTCTTTTGTGCCATGATCACTAGTTTTGTCCTCCAACCGTTTACTTTGGATACATCCATTATTATTTTTACAAGGCTTGCAGAAGCTCATTTAAATGGATTTATTTCTATATTAAAGGATTTTATGAGTTCTTTATGGAGGAAATCTAGTTTAGTATGTCTGAAAAGAAAGATCTTTCCATATCTTGCAGCATAGAAAGTAAGTTATTTTCCCATCAATCTCCTTGTTCAGAACATATTTATCAAAATACTTTTAAAATGATAATATATCAACAATACAAAAATGAGTGTTAACATCAATGACAACCACATCACAACCTTGCATCAATGACAACCCAAACTGAGTGTTGACATTAATGACAATCACATCACAACCTTAGGTAACATATGTGCAACAATCTCCCCCTTTGGCATTGATGGAAACACACACCTGCTCATTCTCCCCCTTTGACATCAAGGGAAAAGGGAAACAACTTCTCTTTCAACCTTCTCCTCTTGTCAGCAACAACCACTACCTACTCCCCCTGAGAGTTAGCCACCATCAGTCCAGGAAAAATATATAGCATGAATTACTTCCCCTAGATAGATGCACCACCCATGCATCTAGTTGGAAGGAGGGGCAATTACCCCTAACTTCTTTTGGAGATACTCAAAAGTACCCTTTGCAAGAGCCTTTGTGAAAATATCTGCAATCTGATCCTTTGTTGGAACATATTCCAACTTCACTTCTTTATCTGCAACCTTCTCTCTCAAAAAGTGATACCTGATTGATATATGCTTGGTTCTATAATGCATCACTAGATTCTTGGAAATATTGATAGCACTTGTATTATCACACAAAATAGGAATAGGCTCATCATATTGCATCTTGATATCCTTCAATGTTTACTTCATCCAAAAGACTTGTGTACAACAAGATGCTGCAACAATATACTCTGCCTCTTCAGTTGATAAAGATATTGAATCTTGTTTCTTACTCTACCATGAGACCAATCTGCTTCCTAAAAAAAGTACCACTACTTGTACTTCTTCTATCATCAACACAACCAACCCAATTAGCATCAGTGTAAGCGCTCAGATCAAAATCATTACCTCTTGGATACCATAAGCCATAATCTGGAGTTCCCTTCAAGTCTCTAAATATTCTTTTTACTGCCTTCCGATGAGTTTTCCTAGGATTAGCTTGATATCTAGCAACCAAACATACTGCATGCATAAGATCAAGTCTAGAACTAGTCAAGTATAATAATCCTCCAATCATAGATCTGTAAAGAGTCTGATCAACCTCCAGTGACTCATCTGCCTTGCTCAAGTGACAACCTATAACCATAGGAGTATTTATTGGTTTGGAATCCTCCATACCAAATTTCTTCAACATCTCTCTAACAAACTTATCTTGAGAAACAAAGATACCATCATCTAGCTGAACAATTTGAAGCCCAAGTAAGAAAGACATCTCACCAATCATGGACATCTCAAACTCTTTCTCCATTTCTTTTGCAAACCTCTTACACATCATCATCTCAACCAAAGATGATGTCATCAACATATACTGCAACTATCAAAATCTTGTCTTCCTCTTCCTTAATGTAACGATTACTATTTGTGGTACCTTTCTTGAAACCTTGCTGAAGTAAGTACTTATCCAACCTAGCATACTAAGCTCTAGGAGCTTGCTTGAGTCCATACAAATCTTTCTTGAGTCTGTACACCATGTCCAAATCTTTTGATAGTTGGAAACCATCTAGTTGCTCAATGTAGACATCATCCTCTAAATCACCATTCAAGAATGTTGACTTGACATCCATTTGATAGACCTTGAAGTTCTTGTGAGCAACAAAGGCAAGAAACATCCCGATTGCCTCCATCCTAGCTACCGGAGAAAAAGTCTCCTTAAAATCAATACCTTCAACTTGTGAATAACCCTTACACACCAACCTTGATTTGTTCCTCACAACTTCACCATCTTCATTCAGCTTGTTCCAGAACACCCACTTTGTTCTTATAACATTCTTATCAGTTGGTCTGGGAACCAATTCTCATGTCTAATTTTTTTCTATTTGATTCAACTCTTCTTTCATTGCTTCCAACCATCCATCATATTTGGTAGCATCAGCAAAGTTTTTGGGCTTAACCTTTGATAGTAGACATAAATTCACTTGCTCACTTGCTTTTGCAAGCCTTCTCCTGGTCTATACACCTTCATTCTTATCCCCAATGATCTGATCTATTGAGTAAGTCTTCTACACATACTTTACTAGAATCTTAGGGATCTGCTCTGATTCCTATTCCTTCTCTTCTTTCTCCTCTTCTTCTTCTTTAATGCAGGGAGGTATATCAGATCTACAATCCTCTAGTCCTTGTGATATCTGATATAAATCTTCATCTACCTTAACATTGTGCTTTCAATCATCTTTCCAAATCTCTTGTTGTAGCATCTATAAGACTTTCTTCTAGTTGAGTAACCAAGAAAGATCCCTTCATCACACCTTGAATCAAACTTTCCAATGTCTTCTTCATCTCTCCTGATATAGAACTTGCTACAAAAGATCCTGAAATATCTGACACTGGGAGGTCTTCCATACCATAGCTCATAAGGGGTCTTAGTACTATTGACCCTCAATTGTACTCTGTTAAGCAAATAGACAATAGTGTGAACTGCTTCCTTCCAATACATATCAGGCAGATCAACATCTTTCAACATTGCACTAGCCATCTCTTACATAGTCCTATTCTTCCTCTTCACTTCCTCATTCTGCTGAGGGGTCCTAGGAGCAAACATATGTCTCCTAATACCATGATCTTCACAAAACTTTTCAAATTCATTTGAAGTGAACTCACATCTTCTATCAGATCTTAAGCATTTGATCTTAGCATCCATTTCATTCTCAACTATTGCTTTGAAAACTTTAAACTTATCAAAGGCTTTTAATTTTTCTCTTAGAAAAGTAACCCAATTCATTATGGAGTAATCATCAATAAGCAACATGAAATACCTTTCACCTTGTTGACTCTTTGTTCTTGTAGGGCCACATAGGTTAGTGTGAATCAGCTCCAAAAGCATTGTAGAAGAATACTCCTTACTCTTGAAATTTGTCTTTGTTTTCTTTCCCATTTGACATTCCTTGCATAAGGTGTTTGCAAGCTTGGCTATCTTAGGCATATCTCTCTGGTGCAGTCACAATAGGAGGGTTCATAGAATGAACTATCCAGACCATGCAACAATAGTAAACACAATGGAAACAACTCAAAGATATGAAACAAATGCAGGTTTAGTCATTCAGTATATCAAAGAATTCAAATACAAATCGGTCAGCAACATGCGGGCTTACAATTAGGGCTCACAGGCCTGATTACGAATATTGGAATATGCACAAGATATAGATTTGAAGTCCCTTCATAAAGAATCCAAACTATCAACTATCACTATTATCATGAACTTGATAACTACTTTCCTAGGGATTTATTACATCAATATATATCATCTCCAGATCATAAGACTCCTCTACATCGGCCAAGGAAGATCACAAACTCCAATGAAGAGCTGTAACGTGTGTACATGGGTAGGTCAAACCTAGTCATGTAGAACACCTCCACAAATGAACAAAATAATGTGCGGATCTCAGGGAAGGTCAACCATGAACCATAGATCATTGAATGATGTACAATTAGGCTCCACGAATTGGGAAATGCTCCGCAAGTCTTCTCCTTCAACTGATTGTTTGAGACTATCAGGATGCTCTGTTCTGAGAAAATAGTTGATCTTCGGATAGCAATAACTTTCTGGTAACTAATCCAAATGCTCTAAATTTTGGATATGATATAGATGAATGAATCTAGATGCTAAGTCTAGCTCTGCAAGATCTAAAATGCAACTATAGTAGAATGCGGACCAAAATACAAAAAACTACTATTGACTGAACTGTCTGAACTAAACTAGAAAATGAAAAGAAATAAACTGAACTACAAACAAACTGAAATGCAAATGTTTTTGGTTGATGTAAGATTGCTCTTGAACTAGGGATGCTCCTGCATCAGACATCTAAGGTTATTGAAAAAGTAAGTCCCTCACTTTACTGGGGCTAGGGGAGAACCAAGACGGTCTACCTCAGCCTGAGAAATCCATGATGAATCTTCTTCTGGTCTACCTTTCCACTTCACAAGATATTCTTTGTATTGTCTTCCTTTGGTGTTACGTCCAACTCTGCTATCCAAAATGTCTTCAATCTGCTCTGGTGATTGTTGTGGTAACTGCTTCTTTAAGTCCTCTACCATGCTATCACTGAACTTTGCTTCATGATATTGGTATAGGTCTGCAATGTTGAAAATAGGTGATATGCCCAATGTCTCTGGTAATTCTACTTCCTATGCATTTCCTGAATCAAATTTTCTGAGTATCCTACAAGGTCCAAACTTCTTCATCTTCAACTTGTTATATGTCCCAACTGGAAATCTTTCTTTTCTCAAGTATATCATTACTTCATCTCCAACTACAAATTCTTTGTGTCTTCTCTTCTCATCTACCTTTTCCTTATACTTACTGTTCATATCCTCCAAATGCTTCTTAACCTGATTATGCACTATCTTCATGTGATCTACAAATTCTTCTACTTCTGTACTTCTCTTTTCTTCCAAACTGATATCTCTCAATTCTACAACTCCTCTAGGATTCACTCCAATAACAATCTCAAAAGGTGTTCTTTCAGTACTCCTATTTACTAAATTATTGTATGCAAACTTTGCTTGTAAAAGAATCAAAACCCAACTTCCTGCCTTTTCTCCAACCAAACATCTCAACAAGTTTCCCAAACTCCTATTCACTACCTCTGTCTAGCCATTAGTCTATGGATGAAATACTGAACTGAACTTCAAATCTATCTTCATCTTCTTCCAAAGTGTCTTCCAAAAGTATCCAAGAAATCTAGTGTCTCTATCTGAAATTATTGTCTTAGGTAATCCATGCAATCTCACAATCTCCTTGAAAAATAGGTCTGCTACATGCACTGCATTAGTTGTCTTCTTACAAGGTATGAAATGTGCCATCTTTGAAAATTTGTCTACCACTATAAATATTGAATCATGTCCTCCCTGTGTCTTAGGAAATCCCATTACAAAATCCATACTTATGTCTTCCTAAGGTTTCTCCGGTATTGTTAAAGGTTTATACAATCCAGTGTTCTGACTACTCCCTTTCGCAACTTGACAAACTCTACAACTCTGCACAAATTTCCTAACATCCTTATGTATCTAAGGCCAATAGTAGTTTTCACTTACCAATGCCACTATCTTTTCAATGCCAAAATGTCCTACCAATCCACCACTATGTTTCTCCTAGATCAAATTGTCTCTCATTGAACTTCTAGGTACGCACAACTGACTTCCTTTGAACAACATATCTTCTTGAATGAAATAGTCCAACCACTTAATCCTATCTATCATAATAGGTTCCTTACATGCTTTCCAAGGTCCTACAAAATCAGTGTCTCCCTCATAAATGTTCTTCAATTTATCAAATGCCAACACTTCAACTCTCATCTCTGTCAGCAAGTTCCTTCTCCTACTCAATGCATCTACAACTTTGTTTGATTTTCCACTCCTATGCTTCAACACAAAAGTATAACTCTATATGAACTCTACCCATCTCATATGTCTTTGATTCAGATTTCCTTGACTGTTCAAATATTGAAAAGCTTGATGATCTATATAGAACACAAACTCCTTAGGAAACAAATAATGTCTCCACTTCTTCAAGGCTTGAATTATGGCATAGAACTCTTGATCATAAATTTAATATATTCTCCCTGCATCATTCAACTTCTCACTGAAATATGCAACAGGTCTTCCTTCTTGACTTAATACTGCTCCAATTGCATTTCCACTTGCATCACAATCAACTTAAAATACCTTATTGAAATCCAGTAATGCTAAAACAGGTTGCTCTGTCACTTTTTACTTCAACAATTCAAAACTTGTATCTACTCCTAATGTCCACTTGAAATCTTTTCTGTCACCTCTCATTGTCTCTGTCATAGGGTTACAAACTGAACTGAAATTTCTAATGAACTTCCTATAGAAATTAGCCAATCCATGAAATGATCTAACCTCTCCAATGCTCTTTGATGTAGGCCATTCAACAATTTCTTTTACCTTCTTAGGGTCCATCTTCAATCATTCCACATAAATCACAAATCCTAGATATACCAATTCTTCTTTCATGAAACTACACTTCTTGATGTTTATCACCAATTTCTCTTCTCTTGACCTCTGCAAAACTTGTCTAATATGCCACAAATGTTCTTCTTTTGTCTTACTAAAAATCAGAATGTCATCCAAGTATACAATCACAAACTTACCCAAGAATTTCTTCAAGACCTCATTCATCAATCTCATGAAAGTACTCGGTGCATTTGTCAATCCAAAAGGCTTCACTAACCACTCATACAATCATTCATTTGTCTTGAAAGTAGTCTTCCATTCATCTCCTTCTCTAATTCTAATTTGATGGTATCCACTCTTCAAATCTATCTTTGTGAAATATTTTGCTTGACTCAAACAATCCATGATATCATCCATCCTAGGTAAAGGAAATCTATACTTAACTATGATCTTGTTTATTTCTCTAGAGTCAGTACACATTCTCCACTCTCCACCTCTCTTAGGTGCTAATACTGCAGGTACTACACAAGAACTCAAACTTTCTTTGATCAAACCTTTCCTCAATAATTCTTGTATCTATCTATTCAATTCTTCATTCTCTGCCAGTGTCATTCTATATGTTGCTTTGTTAGGCAAACTAGCTCCCGGTATAAGATCCATGTGATGACTAATACTCCTGATTGGTGGCAATCCTTCAGGTACATTGTCTAATATGATGTCTCCATACTTTTTCAGTAACTCACTTATCTCCTCTGGTTGTGATTCTTTAGTCTCCTTCAATGTTTCAGGCTTCTTAGGAATCAAAGCATAACACATATTCTCATGTCTTAAACCATCCAGAAATTTTCTTCCATCTACCAAACAGATTCTAGCATTCCCACATACTTCACCCTTAGGATCATCTTCTAAAGGAATCAAGGTAATTCTCTTTCCATTTGATATTATAGTGTATGTATTCTTTCTCCCATCATGTATAGCTTTTCTATCATACTACCAAGGTCTACCCAACAAAATATGACATACATCCATAGGCATACTATGACACAATACTTCATCATGATAAGATCCAATATGAAATTTCACCAAACATTGTTCACTCACCAGTACCTTATGATCATCCTAAATCCATGCTATCTAATAGGGCTTGGGGTCTTTCAATCTTTCCAACTTCAGCTTATTCACCATCTCCTCTAAAACTAGGTTATCTAATTTGCATCCAGTTCTGAACAAACATTTACCTCCCGATTTGTATTTGGTTCTGAACAAACCTTTCCTCTATGTGATGCAGAGGTAAACGCAACGGGAGCTAACTAACAGGAAGGAGGAGCCAATAATACAAACAGCATGATAAAAATCCCTATCGGCTCAGCATCATCATCATATTTCCTGCAAACACCAACAGCATCATCATCATATTTCAGACGAGCACAATTATCCTCCTGCCGACTACTGTTCACTTCCTCCGTTTTCCGCCTATCATCATCATCATGATGTTCAACTAGTGCAAACATCCTCCTGTTGCACTGTTCATCGGGCGCCAAGCTCCATCGGCATCATCATGATATACAACACCACCTTCGTCAGCAGGATATCCAATATCCGGTTGCTCCAAAGATCCTGATGATGATCACCTTCAGCACCTTCCCTCCGATGCCCCGATAGCCGACGATACAAGCAACAGCATCATGATATGATTTATCCGGTTCTCTCGAAACCTCCTGATGATGTTAACACAACTTTCTACCGAGGACTTCCGCCGATACCTAAGCACTTAACGACAGCAGGATAAACTTGCAAAGGGGGATATCTCAATATCCTGATGACGATGATGTCATATCCTGATGACGATGACGTCACCCAATATCCTGATGACCTCTTCAACACTTAGTCAAAAAAATGAACTTTCACTCCCGCATCTGCTAGCGATACGCGGATGATGGGCACCCCCGAGAGATGATCCTGACGGCGATATATACACTGAGTATATATCCGACTTAAAACATCCTGATGCACTTGCAACATGCAAACTTCATCAGCTTCACGACCCGATCCTGATGGCGGTGTATTCGCAGATGATGATGCGACTCGATCCGACTGGAAACGCACATGCAGACTCCTGTATATCCGTCCGCTGCATGCAAACACTCAGAAGCATACAATTTCACAAAGACAATAAGATGATCGGGCCGGATCACCTTCAAACCAAAACTTAACAGCTTATCTTTCTAGACCTAGCACATGAGGATGCTAGGCTGATTCACAGCATGCTCCTAACTGATCTCTTGAACGATGCAATGCATAAACAGAAAACACAAATGCAAACTAAGCTATAATACAGGACCATTCCACCGATTCACAGGATCAACCGGTGGAAGGGTTGAAAGAATCCATCAACTTATAAACAGAAAGGAAATCAAAACAGATACAGCTGATAAACCAGAAACTGCAAATGATGAGATCTTATTCAATTGAAATTCAAATGTACTGTTTCTGCAATACTATCAAACAACAGTGCTTCACAATATCTGGACTGTTCTCCTGAATCTCAACAACACCAATACATAACACAACTAGCATAACATCTGTCAATATGCTAAACCCTAACAGATCGAAGGTATAAATAGCAAAATCCTTCGAGTACTACCAACTCACTTCCCAGCGGCTGGGAGCTTCCAAGCGGCTGGGAGAAGGACAGCTCAGACTACCTGATCACGATCTGTAACTGCCTACACATACTCCTAGGCTGATCTATTACATAGCATCGGTCCAATGGACCTTATTACATGATGAAGTCAAACATACTAAAAATAGACTAATGCCCTGTCATCATGTGGACAATTAACCTATATCCTGATCATTTACGGGTGCTCCTGCACCATACTCCCCAGAAGAAGAAATCTCAAGTCCACTTGAGATGAGAGTATCAAGGTCTGCACCATGTTTCTGGATCTGATCTTCAGTCATCCATACTGCTTCAGAGTTCGGTTGTCCCTTCCAAGAGACGAGGTACTCCAAGTACTTTTTGTTCCTGGTCTGTTTGACCACTCTGGTGTCCAAAACCTGCTGCAACTGTGGAGGATCATGCTTGGGAATGTCATCAGCAACTGTATCCTGTAGGAGATCCTGATCTGCATCTGGATTAGCCTTGTATGGAGTTAAATCACATACATTGAATATAGGAGACAAACCAAGATCAGGAGGGAGTTGGATCTCATAAGCATTCTGTCCATGTTTGTGCAAAATCTGACATGGGCCAACTTTCCTTTGCATGAGCTTAGTATACTTTCCCTTCGGGAGTCTGTCTTTCTTCAAGTGAACCCAAACCAAATCTCCAACATCAAACTGGACATCCTTCTTCTTTTTATCAGCATATTCTTTATATTTCAAGGTAGTTTGCTGCAGTTGGGTCTTGACTTGATCATGAACCTCTTTTATAGCTTCAGCAAAAGCTTCTCCTTCTGCACTGACAGGGTCTACGGTAGGTAGATCTCTCAACTCCAAAATTCCTCTGGGATGCATTCCATAAACAATCTGAAAAGGTGATTTTCCTATGCTCCTATTGACAGTATCATTATATGAAAACTCAGCTTGAGACAGAATATTGTCCCACTTCTCTCCATGCTGTTTTGTCAAGCATCTAAGCAAATTCCCTAAGGAACGGTTCACTACTTCAGTCTGTCCATCCGTTTGAGGATGATATGCAGAGGAAAAAGACAAATTGGTTCCCAGTTTCCTCCAAAGAGTTCTCCAGAAGTGACCAATAAACTTCACATCCCTGTCTGACACTATACTCAATGGCAATCCATGAATTCTGACAATCTCCCTGAAGAATAAATCTGCAATGTATGAAGCATCAGCAGTGGTTTTGCATGGCAAGAAATGTGCCATGTTACTGAATCTATCCACTACAACAAAAACACTGTCAAAGCCTTTCCTTGTCCTTGGTAAACCCAAGACAAAATCCATACTGATGCTTTCCCATGGTCTGGAAGGAATGGGTAAGGGCTGATATAAACCTGCATTGGTTGACCTGCCTTTAGCTTTCTAACATATCACACAGGTCTCCACAAATTTTCTGACATCTGACTGCAGCTTAGGCCAAAAGTAATGCCTTCTGACCAGATCAAGGGTCTTGTCTAGACCAAAATGACCTGCCATAGCTCCACAATGCTTCTCCTTGATGATATTTGATCTCATAGAACACCTTGGGATACATAACTGTCCACCTTTGAACAGTAATCCATCCTGAATCAAAAATTCAGAGAACTCAGCATGATATTTCTCCCCAAAAGAAGTACATACCTGATATATTTCTCCAAAATCTTCATCAGACTCATACATGGTTTTGAGTGAATCAATGCCAACACTCTCTAATTGAATCTGATTGACTGTTAGAACTCTTCTGCTCAAAGCATCTGCAACTTTATTTTTGACCCCTTTCTTATGCTTCAATGTAAAAGTGAAAGCCTGTAATGTTTCTACCCATTTCATATGTCTGTGGTTCAGCTTTTCCTGGCTGTTTATGAAACTCAGAGCCTGGTTATCTGTGAATACTATGAATTCCTTTGGCATCAAGTAATGCCTCCATTTCTTGAGTGACTGAACTAAAACATACATTTCCAGATCATATGATGAATACCTCTTCTTAGCATCATTGAGCTTTTCACTGAAAAATGCAACAGGTCTACCTTCTTGGCTGAGTACTGCTCCAATGGCCATGTGACTGGCATCACATTCTACCTGAAAGATTTTGTTAAAATCTGGAAGTGCAAGGACTGGCTGCTGTGCCACCTTCTTCTTCAGTGTCTCAAAGGAATCATCTGCTCCTTGAGTCCAAACAAATCTGCACTTCTGTCCTCCTTTGATGGTATCCAGCATGGGTGCACAAATATGACTAAATCCTCTGATAAACTTCCTGTAGAAGGTTGCTAACCCATGGAAACTTCTGACATCATTCATAGTCTGTGGGGTAGGCCAAGACAATATGGCACTTACCTTTTCCTTATCCATCTGTAACTTTCCTTGTGAAATGACAAAACCTAAATATGTGATCTCCTTTTGCATAAACAAGCACTTGTCTAAATTTATCATCAGCTGCTCTTCATGTAACCTCTTAAGAACCAAATCTATATGCCTGAGATGTTCTTCTTTTGTGTTACTGAAAATTAGAATGTCATCTAGATATACTATGACAAACTTACCAATGAATTCTTTCAAAACCTCATTCATCAATCTCATAAAAGTACTAGGTGCATTAGATAAACCAAAAGGCATAACCTTCCATTCATATAACCCTTCATTTGTTTTGAATGTTGTTTTCCATTCATCCCCTGGTCTAATCCTGATCTGATGATATCCACTCTTCAAATCTATTTTTGTAAAATATTTAGCACTTCCCAAACAATCAAGTAAATCCTCTATCCTAGGGATTGGAAACCTATACTTGATTGTGATCTTGTTAATAGCTCTGGAATCAGTGCAAAGCCTCCAAGTACCTTCCTTCTTTGGTGCTAGTGCAGCTGGTACTGCACATGGACTTAGACTCTTCCCAATCAGACCTGAATCCAACAATTCTTCAATCTGTCTGGCTACTTCTGCATTCTGTTCTGGAGTAAGCTTATAGGCTGCTTTGTTTGGAAGTGTTGACCCTGGAATTAAGTCTATGCAATGACTGATATCTCTGACAGGTGGTAGGGATCTTGGCATTCCCTCTGAGATGACACCTTTATACTTATCCAATAGCTCTTGGACAGCTGGGTCTATGAACCTTGGCTTCTTCTCTTTCTTGACTTCTTGCTGCTGTTCTTTATTCACACTCATACATGGGATTAGGGCATATGCAACTGCACCTTCTGCTGCTACTTCTTTCATGAACTGTTTGCCTTCCATCAGCATGACCTTCACCTCTTTTCCTTTAGATTTCTCCTCTTTCTCTGCCAATGGGAATAAATGTATTTCCTTACCATCTTTAGTGATTTTATAGGTATTCCTAACACCATCATGTTGGGCCTTCAAATCATACTGCCATGGTCTACCAAATAAAAGATTGCAAGCATCCATCTTGGTAATATCAAACAACAACTTATCCTTATATCCACCAATCTAAAATTCTACCCAAGCCTGCTCTTCTACAGTTGTCTGCTGACCTTGTGTAAGCCATGAGACTTTATATGGGGATGGGTGAGGCAATCTCCTAAGCTTAAGCTTTGTCACCATGTGTTCAGACACAAAATTCTCAGTAGAACCAGAATCAATCAAAACTTTACATGCCTTACCTCCTGCTTTGCAAATAGTTCTGAAAAGAGACTTTCTCTAAGGGGATTCTTTGTCAGGTACCTTCATGGTAGTCACTGTTCTTCTCATCATCAGAGACTCTCCACTTTCTAGGTATGCATAATTATCAGGAGCATTCACACTCTGAAAATCATTTAGAGCTTGTCCTACTTTGATTATCAGGTTCTTGGACCAGATTTGTTCTCCTTTCTCCTGCTGAGCTTGTGGCCTTTTCTGGACATCTGCTGGCTATATGGCCTTCTTTGTTACAGTTATAACATTTGATGGATCCTCTGCCCTGGGATCTTCCTCTGAAAGGTCTTCTACCTCTGAAGTTTCCTTGCTGACTAAAATTCTCTCTCTGGTTCTGACTATTGTTGCCCTTACTATTGTCATGACTGGATTCTTCTTGATATCCCTGTCCATGTCCTCTACCTCTGAAAGGACCTCTTCCACCTCTTTGTTGTCTTCCTCTTCCTCTATTGTTTTGTTCTTGTTTTCTCTTCAACTTCTCTTCCACTTTCAATGCCAACTGAAAACTTTTCTGAACTGTATCTGGATTATGCAGACTTAGATCTTCCTGAATGTTGAACCTCAATCCATTCAGGTATCTGGCTACCTTCTCTTCTTCACTTTCCTTTACCTTTGTCTTCATACAGAGTTTCATGAATTCTTCTGTATATGAGCTGACATCTAGCTCCTTCTGCTTCAGGTTTTGCTTCCTTTTGTGTAATTGGATACTGTAATCCAATGGGACATAAGCTTCTTTTACCAATGCCATCATCTTCTTCCATGTGGCAACTCTACGTTTTCCTTCCTGTACTCTATCATCTTGAACAAAATTCCACCATGTCAAGGCAGCTTCTTTCATCTTGGACTGTGCTATCTTCACTCTCTGTTGTTCTGGTATCTCCTCTGTTACAAAGAAATTGTTCAAGGAGTCTATCCACTCCATCACTGAATCAGGGTCCATCTTGCCTGTAAACACTGGCAAATCCAGTTTCACATCCATGGTTCTCCTTTCCATGGCCTTGAGGGCATTCAATAGTGGTCTCTGGTCTGCAGGAACGACCTCCTCGCTCCAATTAGGGATCTCTTCTTCTTCCCTATCTTCTTCTTTACCAGAACCTACTCTGCTCCTCAACTTTGCTATCTCATCTTTCAATTCCTGATTCTGAGCCTTCACGGCCTTGCTTTCTGCAATCTGTTTCTTCACCAGAACTGCCAACTCAGCGTTGGTCATCCTTGCTGGAACCTCAGATGTTCCTTCTTCGTCTGACATCCTGCTTATCTTTTCCAGAAGATCCTAACCTTTGCTCTGATACCACTATGATGCAGAGGTAAACGCAACGGGAGCTAACTAACAGGAAGGAGGAGCCAATAATACAAACAGCATGATAAAAATCCCTATCGGCTCAGCATCATCATCATATTCCCTGCAAACACCAACAGCGTCATCATCATATTTCGGACGAGCACAATTATCCTCTTGCCGACTACTGTTCACTTCCTCCGTTTTCCACCTATCATCATCATCATGATGTTCAACTAGCGCAAACATCCTCCTGCTGCACTGTTCATCGGGCGCCAAGCTCCATCGGCATCATCATGATATACAACACCACCTTCGTCAGCAGGATATCCAATATCCGGTTGCTCCAAAGATCCTGATGATGATCACCTTCAGCACCTTCCCTCCGATGCCCCGATAGCCGACGATACAAGCAACAGCATCATGATATGATTTATCCGGTTCTCTCGAAACCTCCTGATGATGTTAACACAACTTTCTACCGAGGACTTCCGCCGATACCTAAGCACTTAACGACAGCAGGATAAACTTGCAAAGGGGGATATCTCAATATCCTGATGACGATGACGTCATATCCTGATGACGATGACGTCATATCCTGATGACGATGACGTCACCCAATATCTTGATGACCTCTTCAACACTTAGTCAAAAAAACAAACTTTCACTCCCGCATCTGCTAGCGATACGCAGATGATGGGCACCCCCGAGAGATGATCCTGACGGTGATATATACACTGAGTATATATCCGACTTAAAACATCCTGATGCACTTGCAACATGCAAACTTCATCAGCTTCACGACCCGATCCTGATGGCGGTGTATTCGCAGATGACGATGCGACTCGATCCGACTGGAAACGCACATGCAGACTCCTGTATATCCGTCTGCTGCATGCAAACACTCAGAAGCATACAATTTCACAAAGACAATAAGATGATCGGGCCGGATCACCTTCAAACCAAAACTTAACAGCTTATCTTTCTAGACCTAGCACATGAGGATGCTAGGCTGATTCACAGCATGCTCCTAACTGATCTCTTGAACGATGCAATGCATAAACAGAAAACACAAATGCAAACTAAGCTATAATACAGGACCATTCCACCGATTCACAGGATCAACCGGTGGAAGGGTTGAAAGAATCCATCAACTTATAAACAGAAAGGAAATCAAAACAGATACAGCTGATAAACCAGAAACTGCAAATGATGAGATCTTATTCAATTGAAATTCAAATGTACTGTTTCTGCAATACTATCAAACAACAGTGCTTCACAATATCTAGACTGTTCTCCTGAATCTCAACAACACCAATACATAACACAACTAGCATAACATCTGTCAATATGCTAAACCCTAACAGATCGAAGGTATAAATAGCAAAATCCTTCGAGTACTACCAACTCACTTCCCAGCGGCTGGGAGCTTCCAAGCGGCTGGGAGAAGGACAGCTCAGACTACCTGATCACGATCTGTAACTGCCTACACATACTCCTAGGCTGATCTATTACATAGCATCGGTCCAATGGACCTTATTACATGATGAAGTCAAACATACTAAAAATAGACTAATGCCCTGTCATCATGTGGACAATTAACCTATATCCTGATCATGTACGGGTGCTCCTGCACCACTATGGTGGTTCTTCATTTGTCTCTACTTGAAATAGTGCTCTCCTCATCACCAGTGATTCTCCTTTCTCTGGCTTGCCAACTAAACTAGGTGATCCAACAGGTTCTTCTTTAACATAAGCTGCTCTTCCACTGTTCTTTGTTCTCTTGCTTCTACTACCTTGATTACATTCAAATGCTCTATGTCCTTCACCTCCACACTTGAAACAAGTGCCTTTGAATGTTCTCTTATCAAACCCTCTTCCTTCTCTCCTATGTCCTTCATTCCAGTATGAATTATAATTACCTCTGTGATGAAAATTTATGTCATTGCTCTGGTACGCATTATTATCTCTATCATCTTTCTTGAATGTGTTATCAAACTTGTTCTTCTCTACAAATGTTCTCTCACCTCCAGAAAATATTCTACTTCTCTAAAATTTACCTCCTCTACCTCTCTGTCTCTGGTCATGTCTCTTATTCAGCTTCTCTTCAACTTTTAGGGCAAACTGATATGCTTCCTCCAAAGATGTCATCCTCACCAAGCTTATTTCTTCTTGAATGTTCAATATCAGTCCATCGATGTATCTAGTCACTTTCTCCTTGCTTGCTTCACTATGTCTTATCCTTATGACCATCTTATGAAATTCTTTAGTATATTCCTTCACAGATTTCTCCTTTTGTCTCAGGTTCTGTAGTCTTTTCAACAACTCCAACTCATAGTCAGCAGGTATAAACTGATTCTTCAATTTTGTCACCATCCTATCCCTTTTTGTAATCTTTTCTTTTCCTCTTCTATTTCTATTCAACTAAACTCCTTTCCACCATATAGAAACATGTCCTTTCAACTTTGTCTTTACAAATTTCACCTTCTCCGGATCTTCAACCTCCTCATACTCAAAGTATTCTTCCATGTGTCATTTATCTAGTCAATTAATTCTTCAGGGTTCAAATTACCAGTATAGTTTGGCACATCGACTCTAGGTCTCTTTCCAATCTTCAAAATAGCTCACAAAATCTTGAATTGATCTGATTCTTCTTCTTCATCACCTCCTAGGATTTTGCCAATTTGTTTCATAGACTAAAATTCCTCTTTATCATCACTCTCAACATTAGGTCTAGGTGTCAATCCTTTTTGTTATATTCTTCGACAACATCCAATCGAATTCTCATTGTTTTCATCATTTCCATCATCTCATCCATTCTACCAACCATTGTTCCAATAGTGGCAACTCTCCTCGGTAACATCTTCCTAGGATCAAGTGCAAACTACCTCAAGTTTGGCGATTGGGCTACAAGATGACAACTACCTCATAATCAGTGATCAGTTGCAACACAAGTAACCTACCTCAATTCGATGATTTGTCCATAGTAGGATCTTATGGAATTCCTTCGCCAACTTCACTCAATTCGTTCCCAAAGATTTGAACTTTCACTTTGATACCACTTGGTGCAATCACGATAGGAGGGTTCATAGAAGGAATTGTCTAGACTATGCAGAAATAGTAAACACAACAGAAACAACTCAAAGATATGAAACAAATGCAAGTTTAGTCATTTAGTATATCAAAGAATTCAAATACAAATGGGCTAGCAACATGTGGGCTTACAATTAGGGCTCACAGGCCTAATTACAGAATATCAGAATATGCACAAGATATAGCTTTGAAGTCCCTTTGCAAAGAATCCAAACTATCAACTATCACTATTATCATGAACTTGATAACTACTTTCCTAGAGATCTATTACATCAATATATATCATCTCCAGATCATAAGACTCCTCCGCATCGGCCAAGGAAGATCACAAACTCCAATGAAGAGTTGTAACGTGTGTACACAGGTAGGTCTAACCTAATCATGTAGAACACCTCCGCAAAATGAATAGAATAATGTGTGGATCTCGAGCAAGGTTGGCCAAGAACCATAGATCATTAAATGATGTGCAATTAGGCTCCACGGATCAGGAAATGCTCCGCAAGTCTTCTCCTTCAACTGATTGTCTGAGACTGTCAGATGCTCTGTTCTGAGAAAACAGTTGATCTTCTGATAGCGATAACTTTTCGGTTACTGATCCAAATGCTCTAAATTCTGGATATGATGTAGATGAATGAATCTAGATGCTAAGTCTAGCTTCGTAAGATTTGAAATGCAACTGTGGTAGAATACGGACCAAAATACAGAAATTGCTATTGACTGAACTATCTAAACTGGAAAATGAAAAGAAACAAATTAAACTGCAAACAAACTAAAATGCAAATGTTTTTGGTTGATGCAAGATTGCTCTTGAACTAGGGATGCTCCTGTATCAATCTCACTACATGAATAGAGCTAATCTTTACCATATTATCAAATTTGATGTGTCTCATTCACTTGTGTCATAGCCAACACTCACTAGATTGAGCCAATAAATAGATTCTTCCATTTATGTCCTTTAGATGATAGGTATCTCCATATGTCTTAATACCTTCTGCAACTAGTCTTCCAGACCCTGCCTTCCTAATTTCACATCCTTTGGCATGAAAAGTAAGATTGTATCCTTTACTGCACATCTAACTGACACTGAGAAGATTGTACTTTAGCCCTTTGACATAGAGTACATCCTAAGTCATGTTCTTCCCATCAATAGTTATAGCACCCTTTCCACAAATTTGTGCTGACTCATCACCACCAAACTACTCCACCATTCCATTTCTTGAAGTTGATAAACTTCTCCTTGTCACTAGTCATGTGGTTAGAGCAACCACTATCAATTACCCTAGCATTGTCTTCTTCTTCTACATGAAAGGCAGTCCATACAACCATTGATTTTTCATTATCTTGATCATCCTGCAAGGTATTAGACTTTTCGCATTTCCCTATATCACCCTTTTTGTCATGAACATTCAAGGCCATAAAAAGTGTTTCATCATTTGAGTCATCATGACCCTCATCTTCTGAAGAATAACTACTCTCCATGGAATACAAACTTCTTTTAGACTTCTCTCTTTTGCCATTATGCTTTGAATCTTTAAAAGGACATTTAGAAGAAAAATGACCATTTTTCCCACAATTGAAGAATTTGAAAGGTAACTTACCTTTGTATTTTCTAGTGCCCTTCTTCAATCCTCTTACAAAGTATGCCTCTACCTAATCAAGGTCGTCATCTTGATCAGTTGCTTCATCTTCTACCTTCTTACTTGATTTGAATGTTTCTTCCTTATTTGGAGCACCTTTTTCAAATTCTCTCATTTCAAAGGCTGTGAGAGAGCCAAACAATTGATCTACTGTATATTGATCCAAGTCCTAAGTTTCCTCAATAGCAGATACCTTATGATTGTAGGATTTAGGGAGAGATCTCAAAACTTTCTTCACAATCTCATCTTCTTTCACTTCTCCAACAAGACCTATGATGCCATTAACTATTTCATCCACTTGGAGCATATAACTACCAATGTCTTCATCTTCTTCTTGAAGATTCACATCTTGGATTGCTTTACTTTGGTATCTCCTTCATAAATGCTACCAAGTTTTACCCAGAAATCCTTAGCAGATTTACAACTCATTATCTTCAGAAGTTCTGAATTAGCTAACCCACTCAAGATAGCACTCTTTGCCTTGGAATTGTTATCATACAACTTAATCTCATCAGCATCTGTAGGATCAAAAGCAGGAGCAGTGTAAACATTCTTGACAGCTTGCCAAACACCAAACCCTAGAGAATATAGATAGTTTTCCATTCTTAGCTTCCAAAAGGAACAATTTATTCCATTAAACATAGATGCCTTGTGAGAACCATTATGAGCCATCCCGGACCTTCCTCAAGTAGTTAAGTTTCTTCTGAGTAACTTAGATCTGATACAAATTGTTGAACACACCTAATACTAAGAAGGGGGGGTGAATCAGTATTTAATCAAATCTCAAACCCTCTAGAGTCGATCAAAACTTAAACATTACAGCATTAACAAAAGCATAAGATATCAACATAATGCACAACACCACATAACACCAGATGTACGTGGAAAACACCAAAGGGGAAAAACCATAGTGATTATTAACTCACAATATATGAAGCTCAAAATTAAAACTTTGTTTTAGGGCTACAACCCAAGGAAGCAACTACTCCCTAAAGAAAGATTTTAGGGTCACTCCCAAGGAAGCTACAACTCCCTACAGACTTGGTTTTAGGGATACAACCCAAGGAAACAAATACTCCCTAAACTGAGAATAAACTCAGAAAAGATTACAGTATAACAATCCTACTACCTGAAACTAACAATGAATCTCACTCCTTTTGATGATTGTGATTCTACCTTTTCACTCTTCTTTTGATGATTGAATCAGTTAGGCACACTCTTCACTTCCCTCTTGTCTTACAAATGTCTTCAAGATTAATCAAGACAGGCCCTATTACCTCTTCTCTTTCTTCTTTAGTCGTACATCATAATTCATTACACATCCATATACCACATCACATATTCATCTTCACAACCATACCTCACCTAGATCAACTATGTTTACAATATATACATGATATTACATTGATTACATTACAAGTTGTCTAATATAACAAGAATATTACAATTTACAAGTCGGCTAGAGATCACACAACATGAAAGATGTAAAGGGCAAGCCCTAACATGAACTACATGCAACACCAAGAAGAGAAACATGCCTTGTGGATCCCAACACATGCTTAACTTGGTCCTAAACATCCTTCACAACATCACCCTTCAAAGAATAACATCCGCACGCTTCACACAATTGAATTAGGTTTCCCTTAAGCAAGAAAACATGAAGTTGGTAGAATATTGGCTATTACAACTTGGCAGTACTCATGGATGAACAAACATTACTTGTGCCTCTCCAAGATGAGTCAGCATGACCCATACAACACCTCCAAACACTCCTTGACCTCCGCGCAACAAATACTTTGAGCTGCACACCATCAACATTCCTCAGTTGGCTAGGTAAGAGCATAACCTAGCAACATCATCATTCCAGACCACAGCCAATTCCAGAGAAAGTAGAAAAAACATTGTAGAGCAACATGAAACTATTCATTCCATGGAGAGGTATAGAATCCCTAGTATGGCTCTTAAGTTAGATATCTCTAAAGCCTATGATAGGGTCTCATGGATTTTTCTGTTTCAAGTCATTAGAAAGTTTGGTTTCAATGATAAAATTTCTCTTCTCATTCGGGAGGCTATTTCCACTGCTAAATTTTTGGTCCTAGTTAATGGGGTCCCTAGGAGTTTTTTCTCTTCCTCGAGGGGAATCAGACAGGGGGATCCCCTTTCTCCTTACTTGTTTATCATGATGGCAGAGGCCCTTGGGAGACATATTCAAGCTAAGATCTCCTCTAAAGAAATTATGGGCATTAAACCTGCTTCTTCCCATCCCCCAATGTCTGTGCAACAGTTCGTTGATGATACCATCCTCTTTGGCATCTCTTCTGTGATTGAAGCTCAGAGTTGGAAGAATATTTTAAATGACTATGCCAAAGCTTCTGGCCAAGGCATAAATCTTCAAAAGAGCAATGTGTATTTTTTTAATACTCATAATGATCTCTGGCAAAAAATTATTAATATTCTTGGCTATGTTGAAGCTGATCTTCCTGCTATTTATCTTGGCCTCCCTCTTATGGTCAAAGAGGTGTCTCAAGGTTTTTGGAATGGAATCTTGGAAAGAACTCAAAAGAAGCTGATTGGATGGAAAGGGAAGTTACTCAGTAGTGCGAGCAAATTACAGCTTCTTCATGCTTCCCTACAAGGTATCCCTACATACTTCCTATCTCTTTTTAAGATACCTAGTTCTTTTGTTGACAAATTGGAACAGATTCAAAGAAAATTCTTATGGACGGGGGTGGAAGACAAATAGAGAATGTCTTTGGTCAGCTGGGAGAAAGTGTGTCTTCCCAAATCCCATGGTGGTCTCAATATCAGATTTATCTGAAATATGAATAAAGCCCTCCTTTCCAAAATCAACTAGAACCTGATCCATAACCATAAAGATTGGGGGGAAATTATGCAAGCCGAATATCTTCATGGAACTAATTGTTCTAGTTTTCTCCAACAGGGAGGGATACCTCAAGGATCTGTTATCTGGAATAAAATGTTGAAGTCTAGAAGCCTTCTTAAACAAGGTCTTAGATGGAAATTGGGGAATGGAACTTCTATTAACTTCTGGAATGATATTTGGATGAAGGATAAGGCTCTTATTACCTAGGGAGATTATGGAGTTATTGCTGGCATTGCTACTTAGTTTTTTGGGGATAAAGTCTGCAATTATATGTATAATAATAATGGTATTAGGAGCTAGAAAAACTTATTGGATTGTTGTGCTCATCACCCTGATCTCACTCCTAGGTTGTGATTTGTTCAACATTTGATGCAGGGGGTCAGAATTCCTCTTTTCCCTCATGAAGATGGGCAGTATTGGTGGCCGGATAAGCTTGGTTGTTTCTCTGTCAAGTCTACTTACCATCTGTTGGTTCCTGAGGTGCATAGAAATGAGATCTAGAGGAAAGTTTGGAATCATAAACTCTTACCAAAAATCAATATGTTTTGGTGGGCTGCTGTTCATAACAAAATTCTAACCCAAGATAACTTACAGAAGAAGGGTTTTACTCTAGTTAATAGATGTTGTTTGTGCCTTGAAAAGGAGGAAACGATCTCTCATTTACTTATCTATTGTGATTTTGCCAGAGAAATCTGGAACATAATCTTAAGGAATTTTGGCATTCAGTGGGTTTGTAATTTTGATATTAAGGAAGTCATTACCAGTTGGTGTCCTACCTTTTCTCATCCCTAGCTTATTGAGCTATGGAACCAAACTCTGCCCTGCCTTGGTTGGACTTTATGGAAAGAACGTAATCATCAAATTTTTAGGGATACTGCTAGGGATGCCTCTCAAGTTCTTCTTTCTCTTGTTAAGACCCTCATGGAAAGTATCACTAATGCCCACATCAGAATTGCGAAGAAACCTCTTTCTCATGAATAGGAACAAATTGCGGCTAATTGGAAGATCTTAAATCAAATTTCTGCCCATAATAATTCCAAAAAGTTGTAGAGGCTTAACATAGATGGATTCCCCCAAGGCCTAATTGGCTCAAACTAAACTTTGATCGGGCTTCTAAGGCGGATGGCAAGGCTAGTGGTGGAGGGATTATAAGGGATGACAAAGGGTGGATGGTTTTTATCTATGCTGGTAGGTTAGGCTGTCAAAGCAATAATCATGCTAAAGCCACCGCTCTTCTATGGGGGGTTAAGTTGGCTATCTCACTTGGTATTAGACATTTGAATATTCAGGGGGACTCCAAACTGGTTATTGATGTAGTTAACAATATGTCGACTGTTGGTGTTAAGCTGAAAGATATTATTGTGGATATTCAGATTCTTCTGCCAAAGATTCCCAGAGTGGATATCTCTCATATTTATAGAGAGGGTAATGGGATTGCGGATGCCTGTCCCGAACTTGGCCAACAATTTTCAAATTGGCATTGTTGGTGCCAAGTTAATCACATCCCTTTAAACATAAGGGACCTAATTCAAAAAGAGGTGATGTGTTGAGGATGAGTCAAATTTTTTGGAGAAATAGCTCACTTCGTCAGCCTTGTTGGAAGATGCTGACGTGCATCTTGGAGTACGGGATTTTTTGTACTTACTTGCTTATTGTCACTTCTGCCTTATTACGCCCTCCTGGTAAGGCGAATTGCTTACCTGCTAATTATAGCGTTTGCCAAGAAATCATGATCGAGCATGGGAAGAGTAGTCGTCATCTTCGTAAGGCAGCTCTCATTAATGATAATGCATGCAGTTTTATTACCATTATTATTATCCTCGGGCAAACGGTTAATGTTACCCTATATACGAACTCTGTGAAGCTTTGGGGTTTCTGTGCTTTGCTCTATAAGTCTAACATGGGTAGCGATAGAATCTGAACGGAACCTGTTTCCTATTGTGAGTTTAAAGACAACCCTATGGTCTGGCATTATTGTAAGGAGGGTGGTATCAGTCCTTGTTTGGAATGACTCAGTGGGTATGATGAAAACCTGTCTGAATAGTTCGCTAGGTCTTGGCAAAACTGGCATGTCACTGTGGGGGGAATTGGTTTCAAGATTTCTGAAAGTGTTATTGCTATGGCGTCTGGGATGTCGACACAGGGGATCAAATTGTAGAGGAAAGCCAAAGTGGTGGACCATTCAAACCAGAAGCTTTTCCTTGGGGATGGTGAAGAACTTGTTCCTTATCAGGGAGGATTCGAATGCGCTAAGCTGCTTGAACCTTGGGATGGGGTGTGTTTTCTCCTTATGAAGTACTTCACTCTGGAGGGGTGCTTCACCAGGTTCTACAATTATCATCTTCCCCTTCTGAATCACTTTAGACGCAATGCTCAGTAGTTTTCTATTTTATTTATTGTCTTCCCTTAAGCATTTGGTTCTTAGGGTTAGAGCTAAGTTGGCCAAGAAACCTTCCAAGAAACCCATCCCCCTGCATCAGGGTCTCATCCTCTGCCTTTACAATTTCCACCTTGCCCTGGGGCCTTCTAAGCCTATTTAGACTAATAGTGGGGAAATGTCTTCTAACCCTGATGATACTGTTGTTTCTGAAGAACCGTGCCCTTCCCCTATTTCTCCTAAGATGAAAGGGGTGTCTTTTTCTACTACTAAGGAGATTCCCATGGTAACCACTACCATCACCCCAGTCTCTACTATTAGTACAAAGAGCAAGAAGAGGAAGATAAAAGATGTCGAAGCAGATTCTGTGGGGGCTGCCATGGGGACCCCTAAAAATCTTTGCAGTACCCCTGTGGGGCAGGGTAGCAAATCTCATCTGTCTGCGAAGAATATTAAGGAGGGATTTTCCTCTGGGGTTAGGTGGTCAGGGAGGATTGCTGGAAAACCTGCTCCCAAGGCCAAACTTATTGATTATTCTTAGAGCGCATCTGATGAATCCACCCAGGGTGAGGCTAAGGTTATGGATGTGCAGGAGATTTCTGAGGATGCTGATCGTAAGCATGGGAATAAAGAGGTGGAGGCTACTAGTGGGGATGTTGGTGATTCTACAGGTAATGTTGGCGAAGCAGGAAAGATGTTCATGGAGGAAGCTGATGATGAAATGGAGACCAATGCTGGCTATGGGATTGAAATAGTTGTTCTGAGGGGCCATGTTGAGAAGCTAGAACAAACTTTTTCCACTATGCTCAGGCGTACTATTTTATTTAATATTTCTGTGCTGCAGGATCTTGGGACTACCATTGTTGTTGACACTGATGAGAACTCTAAAAAGTTGGATGACTTCATTGAATCCATGGTTAAAAAAGGAGAGAATCTTCCTCCTTAGTTCTTGTTTCTTTTATGCTAGTGATACTCTGTTACTTCATATATACTGTCTTTAGTTTGGTGTTGCTGTCTATGTTGTTTATGTTGGGTAAGCAGATTATGCTATAACTGTTTTGAGGCTCTTTTGTGCTAATGCCTCTGGGGTTTCCTTTTGTTGTTTTGTAAGGGTGGTTTCCTTTTGTTGTTTTGTAAGGGTTCGGCCCCTCATTTTAGCCGCCTTATATTATCAAAAACATGAAACATCACAAGATCATTTCCCATCATCCTATTCACCATTTTATGCAATAGCAAGTTGGCACATACCATCAACATATTCTGGGAATAATCAGGCACCCAGAACTATCTGTAACTCACTGTCATTTTGGAAACTGAACTTGCAGACCACCAGAACACTTGATACTACAAAGTAGAATGCATTTAACATCTCTAAACATGTCCACAAAACTACATGAGAAAATCTTCACTTCTGGAGGAATGCAGAGCATTCCAACAAGCCTTCATCACCACTTTACTCTACCAAAGCATAGACTGAAACTCTGTCACTTATAAATTTTATTGCAAAAGGTTTCATGACTTGAGATCTTGGATATACCACCTTCTCAACATACTAAACTTAACTTCTAAACCACATGACCATATCTTCAAATGCAGAGGAATACAGAGCATTTTCCCAAGAAGTCTTCCAAGCAACTTCCTGCAACAGAAACCTTCACCAACTTTCAGAGACCAGAAGCTCCTTGTAGCAACATGTACTTCTTTAGGAATGATAGGAAGGAGCATACAACATGCTATAGACAATCAACAACAACTCTCCAATATCAACATTACTTCTAATCCTCATTTTGATGCTTCTAATTCCCATCTTAATATGTCATCTTGATGCTATCTCTGTTGACAAATGCTTCTAATTACCATCTTAATATATCATCATACTCAATACTACATTAACTAGGGCATGACATTCAACCATGAGCATCAACAACATTATTGCTTCCACACTATCATAGTAAACCAAATTGAGTGTTAACATCAATGACAACCACATCACAACCTTGCATCAATGACAACCCAAATTGAGTGTTGACATCAATGACAACCACATCACAACCTTAGGTAACATAAGTGCAACATATCTATCATTGGAGGCTATTTTGGACCAACGATCATGCTCTCTCTAACCATAGCTTCATAGATATTTTGGTTCAATGGCATAGATTGCAATCAAAAGATGCCACTTGAGTACCTCGCCACTAACTTTGACAACAATTTCCCCAATTTAAGCCTTGAGGATAAGGCATTTTGAAATGGGAGGGAGTGTTAGGAATCTCACATCCTAACTATTTTAAGCATTGTAATAGTCATAGTATAGCTATTTAGTCAATACTACATTGCACGTGGATTTATACCACATTGGTTATATATTGTAAATCACTCTTTATGAGGAATATATATTGAAGTTTTACATAATAAAGTAAATATCATCTTGTAATCATATTTTGTAACAAATCTTTTCTCTCAAGGGGGTTGTCCCCTAGAATAGGCCTACAATTCTTATTATTTTAATAAATATCATAAAGTTGCAATTATTTTTTGAACATTGTGTTATTTTTGCATGCTATTATACCATTTTATAATATGTTATAGGTGAATATCCTAACATAAATTGATCTAAAAACTAAAGATAAAAAGTGCTAAGTATACATTTTTCAACCTTACAAATAGATAGATATCATTGATATTCATATAATATCAAAATTGGTCTATAAGATTATTTAAAATATAATGCACAAAGTAATTTATAGGGAGTGATAATTCATATCTAAAGATAAGAAAGGGAAAGACAATAAAAATTAAAGTTCATGAATATAAAATGGAACTTGTAAGAGATATTATATCTTTCAATGTCACACAACTCCATATTGATATAGTTAATGTGTAATGAAGAGGTCTCTTCATGCTCAACCTTGGAATAGTCTAGAAAAATAGTATTCAACATGGTGTAGGTCAAAAGTCACTTGAAAGTGCTTGTAAAAATAATGCCTAAATGTTTTTTAAAATATTTTTTTATTTTTCATAAAAATGTTAGACCTGATTGTCAGTCATATGGCCTTGGCCTATGTGCCTTGGCTAATTTTTTGTGCCAAATTCAAATTTTTCCAAAAATTATGAAAAGAATGCAACCAAAATAAGAGAAAAATGAAAAGCAAACCTTGCTTTTTCATAAGCTTTAAATTTGATGTCTGGCTTGGATTTTCACTTGCAATCTCTAATCAAATGTTGGCTTCCTACACTCCAATGGTTATAGTGTGAGATCTACAACTAAATCTCCTCTAAATAGGATACATGAAAAGTATGAGACTAGAAATGAAAATCTCACAAAGGGAAGAGGTTTGAAGGGATCTACTCTAATAATGTAGGAATAATGAAAATATTATGATGTCTTAGAAATTGTTAAACTAGCATAACCTTCCACTTAGATATATGCACAAGAAAATAGGAACACAGAGAAATTCAACAAATTGATTGATTTTATTGAATGAATAATTGTTACATAGTAAAAATGAGCTCATGATTATCTAGAGCAATGGTGAATCTAATCAATGATAATAGGTGGAAGCTAACTAAAGTTGAACTGGCATAATAGGTGGAAGTTAACTTAAGCTAATATAACATGATAGGTGGAAGCTAACTCAAGTTGAACTATCCTGATATATGGGAAATAACTTGACCTAAATTAGCTAAGTGTCAATCAAATGCATAAGACATGGGCATGTAAATAAATTAAACAAACCACCTAAGTGTGCTTAAGAAAATAGAGTGGATAAATAAATATAAATGAGAATAATATGAGCCTAGTGAAATGACATGAACACCTAGCCTCATGTGAACACTCTAACATTAGTTACCTCCAAGCATGTGATTTTAATTTTCATCCTAAGGGCACATTATAGTCTAAATAACCTATATGGGTTGATTTTATGTATCTAAATTTTGCCTTTCAACCATTTCTAAAAGAGACAATACATTAGCTTAGTCAAGTAACTTGGTGAAAAGGTAATGATAACAAATATTCTAGGTTGAGAGTATAGCTTTAAGCATGCATTGAATTAGATCTTACTCAACCTCTCCCTAACTCCATCATGAGTTTTGGCACTAGTTTTGAAATATATGGGCCCATAGTCTATTTGAAATAGCCTAATTTCTACTTCTAGTATATAAAATAGGAACATGTCATCTAATAGTTTCTAGTTCACAATCCTTGACATCACCCTTCTAACCCTCAAGAAACTAAAAATCACTCTCACCTCAACCCTCCATTTACTCCTAATCACTTACCCCTATCCTATTACTCAACTAAATCCATCACCTTCCAAACTCTCTTCTCCCCATTCCCTCACTTTCCCTATGCTCGATCCCCTACTTTGTATTCCTTGCCACAACCCCTTGTTGCAAATCCTAGTCTTTCTCTTAAGCTTATTGATCATCCAAATTGTAGCACTCTTTCTTTCTCTCTTACCATGTTGTTATCCTAGATGATGGATAGGATATGATAAAGGTTCTTACAAAACTTAATTAATACCACCCTTATTTTTACCTTGAATTCAAGAGGAAGGATGTACAAGTACCCAACCCATGGTGATAGCCTATTCTTGGTTCAATGGGATCCCTCTTCTCGCTCCTCATGAATTTATAGTATAGGTTGCAATCCCCTTTAAGTGACCATTCCTCATCTTCTATAAATTGGGGCATCCATCTAGTTACCCTTAATAATTGATTTAAGTATTTCAATGCTAAAGATGATACTGTCATTCCCACTGCCCAATAAAGTCTAAAATATATTCTCTTGAAAAGTTAGAGTATGTCCATCCCTGTAGATAAAAGTATCAAGTGAAAACATGTTATTTCTTAAATTAAAATTTGTTGTTCTTTTCCTTCAAGTAGTTAATATGAATGAATCTTATCTTGAACATGCTGTATAAGATGTATGGGATGAATAATTTCCTTCACTCAAACCACCTTCATGGTAGTCACCAAACATATTTTCTCTCAAGGATCAGACCCCTACAACTATTTTGTGTGGGTTTTACTCCTTATCTAAGATAGTATAGTCAGTTTCTAATTTATTTATGCAACTAATGACCCTAAAGAGTGAAATCTCATATACCCACAATAGATTAGGTGGTCAGAGGTGACTTCAACATGGTTGAACACTATGCCAACTATATTTCTAAAATCCCTTACAATGTTTCACAAGTAGAGTTTGATTCCTAGATTCTATGTTAGAAATCCATAGGAATTTATAATCTCATTCATGGAAATCAATATAGTCATTCTTATCACTATTTCACCTATAGAAATTGCAGACCTAGCTTTAATCATAAGATTAGCCAACTTGATCAATCATTATTATCTGTCCTTACAAATTTTCCATCATCTCCTCCATACTTCACCATCTTGTTTATCTTGATCTCAACACCATGCTTTTTTTATCATCTTCCATTATCCTCATAGATAATCTCATGGACCAATGTGAGCCTCCTAGTTCTATCCCTTTCAAGATTGATACCTCTCATCTCCTTTGAGAGGATTGTGGTATGGCCCTTAATGTTATTTGGAACTTCAATGTAGAGGCACCTTTTCTTATATAGTTGGATTTTTTAGTGATAATATGTTATCCCACCTTGCTCTATATTTCTAGAATCTTATGAGACCGAGTGCAATCTAATGATGTACAAAACAATAGAAATGTAAAAAACTTGTTGAACAAAAAAGTGTTAACATTTGGATTTGAATAGAAAAGTGCTAACATTTCTAACTTATATTTTGATTCACTACAAGAATGGATTATGATTTCCTTGGATTTAGGCTTGGGAGTCCTAAACTTGTTAAAAATTTGCAAATCATGTGCTTGGTATTCTCTTTAAACTTTCCTTGACTTTACTGTCAAAGTTGACAAGCCTATTTTTAACCCAAATTAATAAATGAAAAGGGTTTATAGACAAAATTTTTAGGATTATGGAAATGAGATTTATTCCTCATTACAACTTTATTACTCAATTACTAATTATTTTTAAATATAGTATATTTGTATGCCTAGTAGATATATGCATTGAAAAAAGCTCATAACTTTCAATCCATGAATCATTTTTCAAATCCAGAAGTTCAAGCACACTCTACACTTCATTGTGCACACTTTTAAAAATTAACTTCATATTTTTTTACAAAGTTAGGGCCCAATGAAGATTTGATCATTAACATTTTCAAAAAGTTGCACTACAAAAATTAATAATCATTTATTTATTTATGATTTAAAAAAAAAATATTTGGCATGTATGTACATGTGTCCTTTACATTTCATAAAAGTTTTATAAGAAAATATTATTATTTTCTCAAAAAAGGTTGGGTTGGTGATGCAAGAGCATCTGGAGGTGTAAGGGCAATCTTGCATCACCCCAAAAAAATGATGATTCAAAAATGTTGATTTTGATTTCATTTCTTTTCAAATTTTGTATTTTTGTTTCCATAATCACTTCAATAATGATGTAGAACCTTTAGTTTTTCCAAACTGCTAAAAATATCAAACTACTATTTTTGGAAAGTTTGCATTTGGGTACGCATGGAAGCAAAAATTTATAGGAGGCTTTGAAATTGAAAAATAAGACATTTGGTGAAGGAATCAATCAAAGATCAATTGTGGGATGAAAGATATTAAAGTTTCTGTTTCCTGAAAAACCCATAACAAAGTTTCAAAGTTAGGTTTAGGCACTTAGAGGCACTGTATGTCCCCAAAAATGAGAAGAATCAACAGATTGGATTCTTAGCGCATAGAGCACTCTGTGAGATTTCTAACGCTTCAAATAGTTTGCCAATCAAACACCCATATCAAAAGTTATGGCTCTCGAAAGTTGACCTATTTTTGGAGGGAGTTACAAATTTCAAAATTTTGGTTGGAGGCCGCCAAAAAGGGCTATTTATGACCATTTTTGCAAACCCTTTGAGTAGTAGATAAAAGGGGGAAAGTGGAGATTCAAGAAAAGGAGGGAAAATAGAAACCCTACCAGATTTGAGCCTATAGAAGGTAGAAGATTCCATAATCAAGAGATAGGGAGCTGTAATGTGTTGTAGCCTATGGAGGATTCATCCTTTGATTGGATTTTATCTTCTGTAATGTAATTTGTTATCCAAAATCAATAAAAGAACATTCCTATTTTTTGTGTACAATTGGTGTTATTGTGTATTTTGTAATTTACCCCCTCATCAAGTGGTATTAGAGCAAGGGTTCCTAAGTGTCTAGACAAACCGCCGACTGTGAGGCAGTTTGCACTAGGACCTGAGGTTGTGGGTTTGCTACAGAGATCAAAATGCCTCCATGAAGAAATTGTGGTGGGAGAAATACTTTGACAGAAGAGGGTTTTAGAGCCCTACAAAGGAAAATTGATGCATTACAAGAGGAGCTGCGAAGAGGGTTTGACCCAAGAACAAGAGAAGAAAGTGAAGATGAAGTAGAAGATGTGTTATCTGAGTAAGAACAAGATGGTGCAGGAGATCCTATGGAAGTTAGGTTGTTAAGGGTCATTTCAAAGATCAAAAAGAGGCCTAGAATCAAATTTTCTACCTATTCTAGATATTTGAATCCATAACAACTTATTGATTGGATCAATGATATGGAAGAATATTTCAAGTATGAAGATGTGGAGGATGCAAAATGGGTCAAGTTTGCGAAAACAAAGTTGAAGGGCCATGCCAATATCTAGTGGAAGGAGGTTCAGTTAGAGAGAAATAGAAGAGGAAAAGGAAAGATTACTAGATGGGATCAAATGGTGGACAAACTAAAGAAGTTGTTCATTCCTATGGACTATGAGTTTGAACTATTGAAAAAGGTGCAGGGATTGAAGCAAGGTAACAAGTCTATCAAGGAGTATAGAAAAGGGTTTTATAAGATTACTATCAAGAAAGGCCATGTAAAGACCAACAAGGAGAAGGTAGCCCGTTATATTAATGGGTTGAGGCTAAGTATTCAAGAGGGGTTGAGCTTGGTCAGAATGACCACCATAGAAGATGCATACCAATTTTCCTTGAAGGTGGAAGAGAAGCTGAATAAAAGATTTGAAAGCAAGCAAAGAGGAAGAGGTCATGGTGGAAGGACTGGTGGAAGATCCTATGGAGGTTGAAATGAAGATCAAAAGAAAAGTGAAGAAGCAAGCACTAGTCGAAATCAGAAATGAGATAATTCCTACCGCCCTCGTGACCAAAATAATGGTGAGCAAAGAGGAAGAGGAAGAGGAAGAGGAAGACCTAGGCAAGGACCTAGAAGAGGAGGTTTTAGAGGAAATTGTTTCCAATGTGGAGAAGGACATTGAGCATACGAGTGTCCACAACATCAAGCAAGGACAAATAGAAGACCTAAAGGTAATGCATGAGTTGCACATGTAGATGAAGATGCACAGTCTAAGCATTATGAAGATACTGAAAGGGGAGAAACCCTAGTTGTCAGAAGAACCTTATTGAATGAGGAGAGAGAATCAGATCAAAGAAAGAGTTTATTCTGCACAAGGTGTAAGTGTAAAGGTAAGTGTTGTGATATTATTATTGACAGTGGAAGAACTAACAATCTTGTTTCAGAGGAGATGGTTAACAAGTTGAAGTTGACAAGAAGAAGGCATCCACATCCATATCAGATTGCATGGTTGCAGAAGGACCATAGAGCTTTTGTCAATGAGCAGTGTTTAGTTAATTTTAAGATTGGAGACTACCATGATGAGGTGTTGTGTGACATTATGCCGATGGATGCATGTCATATGCTATTGGGAAGGCCATGGCAGTATGATAGGTGTGTTGTCCATGATGGCCATGCAAACACATATTCCCTAACAAAGGATGGAGTTCGTCATAAGTTGAAGCCCTTGAAGGAGGTGGAAGAAAAGGTATGTAGTACTGCCAGAATTTGCTTGGTAGATGGTAGGAAATTTTTGGAGGGTTTGAGGCATGACCATCACTGCTTTATGTTGATTCTTAAGATTAGCCAGGAGAAATGTGAAGATGTACCAGTAGAAGTCTCAGATCTATTGTCTCTGATAATGTACTAGAAGGTTTACCACCAGTAAGGAAGATAAGTCACCAAATGGATTTGATACCAAGAGCTAGTTTGCCGAATAAGGCAGCCCATAGAATGACTCTTGCAAAGAATGAAGAGCTGAATAGACAAGTTCACGAGTTGTTAAGGAAGGGACTAATAAGGGAGAACCTAAGTCCATGTGTGGTACCTACAATACTAGAACCAAAGATAGATAGAAAGTGGAGAATGTATACAAATTCCCAAACCATTAATAAGATCATGATCAAGTATAAATTTATGTTGCCAAGAATGGATGACATAATGGATTGTTTGAGTGGAGCAAAGTACTTTATGAAGATTGATCTGAAGAGTGGGTATCACCAGATCTGAATCAAAGAAGGAGATGAATGGAAGACAACCTTTAAGACAAAGGAAGGTTTGTATGAGTGGTTAGTCATGCCATTTGGGCTAACCAATGCACCGAGAACATTCATGCAGCTCATGAACGAGGTATTCAAAGAGTTTTTGGGAAGTTTTGTTATTGTTTACTTAGATGACATTTTAATTTTTAGTAAGTCTTGGGATGAGCATCTGATGCATATCAGAAGAGTTTTAGAGAAGCTGAGCGAGGAGAAGTTGTTGATTAATCTGAAGAAATGTAGTTTTGTGAAGATGAAGTTGGTAGACCTAGGATTTGTTGTCTCAAATGAAGGTCTTAAGATGGACCTAGAAAAATTAAGGGCTATTGTTGAATGTCCCATGCCAAGGAGTGCTATAAAGGTACAATCTTTTCACGGTTTGGCAAGTTTTTATAGAAAATTTATCAAGAATTTTAGTAGCATTTGTGCACCCCTAATTGAGACAATGAGAGGGGATAGAAAATAGTTTAAATGGACTATAGGAGAAGCCAAGAGTTTTGATACATTGAAGAAGAAAGTCATAGAGCAACTTGTTTTGGCACTTCCAGATTTCAATAAGGTATTTTAGGTAGATTGTGATGCTAGTGGTAGTGCTATAGGAGTTGTTTTGAGTCAAGAAGGTAAGCACATTGCCTATTTCAGTGAGAAGCTTAATGATGCTAAGAAAAAGTATTATGTTTATGATCAGGAGTTTTATGCTATAGTTCAAGCTTTGAAGAAATGGAAACATTATTTGTTGTCAAAAGAGTTTGTTTATATACTGATTATCAGGATTTATAATATCTTAATAGTCAAGGGGAGTTGAATCAAAGGCACTTAAAATGGGTTGGGTTTTTGTAGAGTTATACTTTTATTTTGAAACACAGGAGTGGAAGATCAAACAGAGTTGCAGATGCCTTAAGTAGAAGGCAAAATTTGTTGACAAAAATGAAGATAGAGATTGTTGGGTTTGATGAGCTCAAAAGTTTGTATCCTAAAGATCCAGATTTTGTAGAGGCTTGGAAAGCTTGTTTGGAACCTGTTACTTTGGACATGACAAAATGGTTGAATTTCATAATCTAAGATGGCATGTTGTTTAGAGGAAGCTAGTTGTGCTTTCTGAGGAGTTCCATGAGGGAGAACCTGATTAAGGAGAAGCATAGTGGGGGATTAAAAGGACACTTTAGTCGAGATAAGACCATTGCTATTCTTGGTGAGCATTATTGGCCACAGTTGCAGTAGGATGTGAGGAAATTTGTGCAGAGTTGTAGAGTGTGTTAAATGGCAAAAGGAACAAGTCAGAATATAAGGCTATATCATCCATTACCTATACCAGAGAGGCCATGTGATGATATTAGTATGGATTTTGTTCTTGGTTTACCAATGAAACAGAGAGGACATGATTCCATTTTTGTGGTGGTGGACATATTCTTGAAGATGGCTCATTTTATTCCTTGTAAGAAGACTAATGATGGTATTCATATTGCAGAGTTGTTTTTCAGAGAGGTGGTGAGACTACATGGTCTACCTACGAGCATAGTTTCAGATCGAGATACCAAGTTTGTTGGTTATTTCTGGAGGACATTGTGGAAGAAGTTGAAGATGGATTTGAAGTTTAGTTCTGCACACCATCCATAGACAGATGGATAGACAAAAGTGGTGAATAGGAGTTTGGGTAACTTGCTACGATGCTTAGTAGGAGATAAGCCCAAGGGATGGGATTTGATTTTACCATAGGTAGAATTTGCTTACAACAATTATGTTAATAGGAGTATAGGTAAATCATCATTCTAGATTGTATATGGGATTGGTCCAAGAAATGCTTCAGAGTTAAGGAAGATGGACAAGGGAGAAAAGACAAGTACTGAAGCTAAAGACTTTGTAGAACACCTAAAGAATTTGCATGAAGAGGTGAGAAAGCACATTAATAAGATGAATACTCAGAACAAGGCTAAGGAAGATCAGAAGAGGAGATATAAGGAATTTTAGGTAGGAGATGAAGTCATGGTTCACTTGAGAAAAGAGAGGTTTCTAGTTGAAACATATAATAAGTTGAAAATGAAGAAATTTGGACCATGCAAAGTCCTGAAGAGGCATGATTCAAGAAATGCATAGGAGGTAGAGCTGCAGAGTGGTATCAATATTTCTCCTGTGTTCAACATTGTTGATTTAACAGAATATCATGAAGGTGGAACAAAGGATGGACCAATAGAAGAATAGTGGAGTATTCCAGCATATACTTCAAAGGAGGAGATAGAAGAGATCTTGGATAGTCGTGTGGGAAGAAGTACTCAGAATAGACAATATGAAGAATATCTAGTGAAGTGAAAAGGAAGGTCTATTGAATATTCTACCTGGTTGTCTAAGGCAGAGGTTGACCATTTGGGGTTTTCCTCAAACACTTGAGATGTGACAAGTTCACTTCTCAAATTACTCTGGGTGTCTAATGCAGGAGCATCCAAAGGTGTAAGGGCAATCTTGCATCACCCAAAAAAATGATGATTCAAAAATGTTGATTTGTTTTCATTTCTTTTCAAAATTTGTATTTTTGGTTCCATAATCACTTAAATAATGATGTAGAACCTTCAATTTTTCCAAACTGCTAAAAATAACAAGCTGTTATTTTTTGAAAGTTTGCATTGGGGTACGTATGGAAGAAAAAAATTACACGAGGCTTCAAAATTTAAAAATAAGACCTTTGGTGAAGGAATCAGTCAAAGATCATTTGTGAGCTGAAAGATATTAAAGTTTTTGTTTCCTGAGATACCCTTAAAAAAGTTTCAAAGTTAGGTTTGAGACACTTAGAGGCCTCGTCTGGCCCTGAAAATGGGCAGAATCAGCAAAGTAGATTTTTAGCGCATAGAGCACTCTATGAGATTTCCAACACTTCAAACAGTTCGTCAATTAGACACCTAAATCAAAAGTTATGGCTCTTGAAAGTTGACCCATTTTTAGAGGGAGTTGCAAATTTCAAAATTTTGGCTGGAGACCACCAAAAAGGGCTATTTATGACCATTTTTGCAAACCCTTTGAGTAGTAGAGAAAAGGGGGAAAGTGGAGAGTCAAGAAAAGGATGGAAAACATAAACCCTACTAGATTTGAGGCTATAGAAGGCAGAAGATTCCAGAATCAAGAGATAGGGAGTTGTAATGTGTTGCAATCTATGGAGGATTCATCCTCTGATTGGACTTTACCTTCTGTAATGTAATTTGTTGTCCAAAATCAATAAAATAACATTCCTATTTTTTGTGTGCAATTAGTGTTATTGTGTGTTTTGTAGTTTACCACCTCATCAGTGGGATGACCTCTACTTTTTATGTATAGATGAAATTTTAAGCAGTGCCTCTTTGAAATATGTGATTTTCACAAAAATAAATTATATCTTATAAACCAAATTCAAAATTATACAACTTCTAGTAGTATCTTTTTTTGAGATTCTATAAATAAACCCTTTGATTTTCTATGTGAAATTGCCTTCTGTTTGATTTTCAAGATTTTCACTACAACCTAAGGGTGTTGATTGGCCCATCATTAGCTTGCACTAACCAAAAAGGTTGGTTGGAAACATAAGTAGACGGAATAAAACTTTAGGGTCAATTGGTGAAGGATTTTACCCTACTTGATGCTAACCCCTAAGTTATTTAGACCATTCAACATGCTATGTTTGTTGCTAAAAACAAACTCTAGCAATTTGAGGTTTATAGCATGATGGAGCCCAACTTAACAAGTTAGACTAAATTGGATAAACAATAATGAAAAAGGTGCCAAGTTCGTCTAGTTTCTATATCATAAAGGTGTTTTAAGAATTTCCATCATTAAAAGTATAGAAAAATCTTGGTAAATAATCTTTAGAGAAGCACAATATCCTAGGCAATTCTTTCATAGTGGAAATTAAATCTTAGAGTCAATGGCAATTTTTCATTATACAAATATTTTTATAATGATTCCTATAAGCATTTAGCTTATATGTTGATTTACCTTCTAAATTTGTTAGAAATAAAGATGTTAAAATGGGTGTGAGTATAGAAAATAAAAATTGCCCTTGATAAATTGGAGTGATTAGTGCCCCGATTGTTAAAAAAATGGTGCAATATGAGTCTATATGAGAAATGATTTATTTATAAGCTAATTGAATTTCATTTTAAAATCATGAAAAATACATCAAATATGAGTGAATAGGATGCCTATGAAGAACCTAAAAATAGCCAAATTTGGAGGATATAAATGTTTAAAATAGCCAAATGGCAACATATAGCTAGCCACAAAAAATTCTTATCTATCTTAAAATAAAAAGAATAGGGTATCCTCCATTCTTGTTGCAAATAAAACAACTTGAACTCTAATCTAGCCAATATCATGAGGATTTTTTATCACTACAAGTAGATCTACGTAGATGATAATGTTAATGATCCCCTTCAAGGAGAGATTGACTCAACTACAGGTCAATGCATTCCCAAAAAATATGATGGGGGCATTCAATGCCACATTAGTTGGCTCTTCACTCATGGACAACTTGATTCTACAATATTAGAAACTATAGCCAAGAAGAAAATATCAAGTATTGATGGCCTTTGAGAAAATTTGTTAGGAAAGGTGTCTCAACCTTGCTTCTAACATTAAGATTACAAACAATGTGATTTTTAGGTTATAAATAGAAAAACTCGAATTTTGGGCTATAGAGTTGGTTTTTGGCCAAAATAAAAATTCCAAGTTGTTTGACGCTGGTTATCAAGTGCTTGTCACATGAACCTCTTTGATATCTACAATTTGAAAAAAGGGGCCCCAATTGGCCTCCTGGATCAAAATTTATAGCCCTCCAGAAGTTGGGCCTCCTACATTGGAAATGTAAAAACATTTAGGACACCTAAAAGAGTTGTAAAAGGGAGTTGCACTTGTTTACCAACTTATGACACATGTTATGACACATCGTAAGACATCTTTGGATAGATATAATGGATCCAAAATGGAACACCCAAGTTGGTGAGTGGACTATGATTAGCTTATGATGGGTGGAAGGCATATGTTATTTTTACACTGTGGACTCATCTTGGGATTTGGGTGTTAGATTTCTAACTAATGATTTGGGCCCCACATTTTGAGTAGTTTTAGTTCATGGTTTCCTAATTACCATTTGATGGTTTCATGTATTATGTCTCCTATTTATTGGATGCTTGAGATGGAGGTTTTGATGGTGAGTTTTGTAGGCATTATTATGCTGCTAGAATTCCTCCAAATCTCTAATTGACCTAATACTCTTATAAAGTCTTAAACTCTACGAGTGTACTGTAATCTTTTGTTTATTGAAAAATACATTGAGTTGCTTTGGAGTGTGGGGTTTTTCTCCTAAAATGGTTTTCCCCACATATATCATTGTGTTTTGGTAAATTGCTTTTGTGTTTATTTGCTTGTAACTATATGAGTTGTTTAATTTTTACACATATCTCCCCTCATATATTAGTGTGGGAAGTGTATTCCGCACCTTAACTTCCTTCCAAAAAAATTATAAAACTATACAAGATCACATCTATGAATATTAATAAATTATGTGTATTTGGAAGCCTTTTCCAAAGGCTTTATGGGCATCTTCATCAATCATGGTCTATCTAATTGAAAGGTTATTCCTAAAGGAAGAAATGAGGATATTGTCTCTATGATGACCTATTACTCTTCTCGACACTTCCTACAAAATCATTACTAAAGCTATTACTTAGAGAGTCAAACTTGTGAATTACAATATTATTCACCTTGAACAAACTCAATTTCTTGTTGGTCACTTCATTCTTAACAACCTAACTCTTTCCTAAGAAATGATAGAATAGGGTCAACAAATAGATCAAGATGACCTCATTGTGAAATTGGATTTAATAAAGCCTATGATCATATCAAATGAACAAGTTTATCATCAAAATGCTTTAGTAGCTTAGTTTTGGTCCCAAACTGATCTCACATATTCAACTCCTCTTCTCATATATCAATTCTTATCTAATGCCATCAATAGTGCCCTTACTTCCACTTTCCAACTATAAATATCTATCAGGAAAGATTGTCCTCTAGACCCTCATCTATGTTCTTTGAATTGATACTTTGGGTACTTGTTACAATGTGCACACTCATTCAACCTCTTTCAAAGCATTATCCCACAAGAGTATCATGTTCTTAATTCTCATTTTATGGATGATAGTATGATAAAGAAGTTTCCAACACTATGGAAGTGCTTATATTGCATTGTGTTGAGTTAGTATCTCAATTGCCCATGAAGAAGAAGTGTTTGCTTTAATGTGAATGTAGTCACTATCCAATCTACATGGATTTCTATTGAATGAGATCTAATAAAACATGGAGAAATTTTCAAAATACCTTCGATCCCCTTTGGTCTAGGTGTCTCTATTAGAAATGTGGAAATGGTTCCTCCAAAAGCATAAAAAGAAACTTCACTAGAGCATAAAATTCTTCTCTATGATTAATTGTATTCCAATGAGTAATAAGAAATTTTTGACAATTCATATCCCTGGGTCCCCTCCAAGACATGTTACAAGCAACTCACATGGCTTATTCAGAGCTTTCAATGGACTAAATAATAATTTAAGAAATGTGTGTCAATTTCTTTGTGGCTTCAAAGTATTAATCCCAAAAATAGGGGTGGTCTTGGGTCTTCTTGACCCACATACTCAAGATATTTGTCTCATGGCTAAATGGATTTTTTGAACCTTAAATATTGGTTCACCACAACATTACATCAGCCACTACCCCTAGCCAATGACAATGCATGTATGTCTTTTATCTCCCTGGGTCCCCTCCAAGACATCTTACAAACAACTCAAATGACTTATTCAAAGCTTTCATGAACTAAATGATAATTCATTAAATGTATGTCAATTTCTTTCTAGCTTCGAAGTATTAATCCCAAGAATAGATGTGGTCTTGGGTCTTCTTGACCCACATACTCAAGATATTTGTCTCATTGCTAAATAGGTTCTTTGAACCTTAGATATTGGTTCACCACAACATTACATCAGCCACTACCCGCCAATGGCAATGTATATAAGAAAGCTTCCTATCCACGCTAACACGACCATATATTTCCTTGTCGGCCATATGCTGGATTTTCCACGACGCTTGTGCCATGGCCAAACAAGTCATAGACTTCACATGGTAGCCATGTTAAAATAAAATATCAAGAGCTGGCGTGAGTTCTAAGACACATTCAAACCCACTAAAATAACATAAACATAATTATAAAAATTCATATGATACATTTTTTTTTATGCTTCCTTGATACCATACAGATGATAAAGGATGTTTGTTAAAGTGTGGATCCGTACTCTTCAAAGAATGTCTTTACCTCCATGTTCTTTTAAGGAACTGTTCATGTTTTATGGACAATTTTGTATGCAAGAGAATTTTTAATGGTCGTACTCTACTTTTAAACTTGACATTTAATAGTGAGTTTAAAAGTACATTTCAAATAGTCAACCTTGTATATGAAGAGAATTTTAATGTTTATGTTCTACTTTTAAACTCATAGTGAGTTTAAAAATGCATTACAAATGGTCCTTATTGTATGAAAATAATTTTAATGCTTGTTTTGGACTTTTAAACTCACATTTAATGAAGAGAATTTCAATGGTTGTGTTGTGCTTTTCAACTCACATTTAATGAAGAGAATTTCACCATTAAATGTGAATATAAAAGCGGAGTAAAACCATTGGAATTCTCTTCATACAAGGTTGACCATATAATGTGGGCATAAATATGTGTCATTTTATAAGAATAAGGAGGTAAAGGTATTTTTCACTATGTTTCAAAAGTATGGAAGTACACTTTGGAATACATCCTTATCATTTGTATAATATCAAAGAAGCATAAAAAATTGTATCATATGAATTTTCTCAGCGACATGACTAGGGGGTGCTTGGTTGGTCGAATTTTGGCAAATTTCCTGGTCTTGCTTTGGCTATCTCGCATATTTGTGACACTTAGTCTACCAAAGAAAAAATGAAGAGGGAATGGTCATCGACTGGGAGCCTACTCTTGATGACCTAGACCTCGCTTATGTATGGGGCAAACTAGATGATCATGATCGCCCTGCCCCATACTGGTTTAACTATCGCACCTAGCAGCTTTGTCTTGTTGTCTTGTATTTTGACAGTTTGGGCTTGGACCCATGTGGACTTTGGGGTGTGACTTTTGTAACATAGGAAATTACATACCCTAGTGGTGTTTATTCCCCTAGCATGTTTTAGGGATCATTTTAGCCTTAGCCTGGGCATTTTTCCTTCACCAAATTTGTTATGTACCTAGGGATATGATTTTATAATGTATATAGGTAGATGGAGATGTCAACATGTCGCACACATCCCTCAAGTTAGATATATTGGGTCTTGTGAATAACTTGTGTATTTAATTATATCAGGTGTTAGTAGGCCTTCATTAGGATTACCCCCCATTATGTTATTAGGAGGAGGTCTATATAAAGGAGGTCATTATCATTGTAAGGATATATGTTGAGTATGATATTGTATTTGGGATCTCTTGGAGATATAGTGTGGAGTGGTTTCTTCATTAAGGAGTATTGTATGGTGTTACCCTATGTCAAGGGTTTATTCCATTTCTGCATATATTGGGTATTAGGACATCTTTGTCCATGAACATCTCTTGTGTTGTGTGAGATCTATCATCTACACTATATTATTTCAATTATTATATGTATGGAACATATCAAGTGGTATTAGAGCTATGATTTGGGAAAATATGGAGAAAACCCTAAGTTTTGAAGGTTTGCCTATATCTTTCAAATGGTTGTGAATTTTTTTGTAATTTTTTACTGAAGGTTGAGGATTATCTAAGGACACTATATTCCAAAAATCAGGTTTCTATCATCAATATTGAGTGAGTTATTGTAATTTTATGGTTTTTCATAAATTTGCTTTCTAGGTCGTAAATCACAGAATTTTTATAATATTTTTACATTTCTGGAAAGCTCGTCAAAATTTATTAGGGGTCTATTATTTGTATTTTTATTTTTTAGGCCGAAAATATTACAAAATAATTCAATCAATGTCAAGTATGTTGTAAAATTTTAGAAACCCTAGTTTCAATGGGGTGTCCTATTTTTTGAGTAAGTGGAGATGCATTATATTGGTGGCATCAATTGAAAAAAAAATCATGGAAATAAAAATTGGAAAGAATATATTCCTCTATGCTTAGCAAGTAAAGCTAGTAAGTGGTATGAATCATTACAAAATGGCTTCTCTTCTTTGGATGAATTTGGACAAGATTTCTTAAATAGATGGGCTCCCAAAAAGGAAGAAGAAGACAAATAAGAAGAGAAGAGGATGATAAAGAGAAGATGAAGGATATAAGTACATGCACTTTAGCTCCAAGGAAGGAGAATTCAATACTTCAATTTCATGGATGTATTCAAAAGGCAAAGGTTATTGTTTCTATAAACTCTAGGAACAAGTATAACTTCATCAACATGGAATTAGCCAAGAAGCTATAGGTACAAGCAAAGCACATCAAGAACAGTCAAATATTAGGTAATAATATTCAATTTTTTAATATTTGAAGTTCTCTATGGATAAATATGTTTTGTATTCAAACTTTTAGGCTCTAGATATGGATGGGTTGGATATTGTTCATGGTATATCCTTGGTTAGAATCTTTGGGAACAATAAACATTAATGTGCAAAAAAAGTACATGAAGCTTTGGTATAGGAGGAAAAAAATTACATTACAGGATATTACACATAATGAAGTCAAAATGAGAGTCAAGGAAGAGAAAGTTAAATCTACTAAAGATTGCACCAATGAATCAGAGGACATACAAGAGGAGCAAGATGTTGAAAAAAAAGAGGAGATAGGTAATTCTATTCATGAGCCAACAAAACAAGTGGCAAAAAATGATAAAGAATTAAAGAAGGTTCCATTAATAACAAAGGGTGCAATATATACGCATTCACATCACTGTGCGAGACAAGAATCATGGAGGCGTGATACTACATGGAAAGAACAATCCAATCACTACAGACCTACATGGAATCAAAGGAACAACTACAATGATCCATGGTATCATAGGATTAATGTCTATTCATGGCAGCAAAGGACTTACTCTGATAAGGAATAGAATCAAACGGTGTAGAAAAATATGGATCAAGGATGTGATATAGGTTTTGTCAAGCTAAAACTACTGCAAAGATCAACTATGGATGGTTAGATAATTGGTCATGGTGACATATTTTTAACAACTTGCAACAGTCTTACTATTTGGCTTCTTCTCATGTTTCAGGGATGAAACATGTCAAGGAGGGATGTCATGTTATGTACCTACATATATGATATATAATGTATTTAGGTAGATGGAGATGCCAACATGTGGCACATATCCCTTAAGTAAGTTATATTGGGTCTTCTAGATAACTTGTGTATTTAAGTATATCAAATGTTGAGTAGGCCTTCATTAGGATTACCCCTCCATTATGTTATTTGGAGGAGGTCTATATAAAGGAGGTGCTTATCATTGTCAGGATATATGCTGAGTATAATATTGTATTTGGGGTCTTTTGGAGATATAGAGTGGAGTGGCTTCTTCCTTAAGGAGTAATGTATGGTGTTACCCTATATCAAGGGTTTATTCCATTTCTACATATATTAGATATTAGGGCATCTTGTCCCATGAACATCTCTTGTGTTGTGTGAGATCTATAATCTACATTATACTATTGTAATTATTATATGTGTGGATCATATCAAGATTTCTAAATTTCTTTATCACATTCTGATTCTTCACTCTAACTTGAGACCACGTGTTAAATTTTTAGTGACTTCTTCAAGACACCAATGCGACACATTGATGTCTGCAGAATGTGCTACTGTCCCATAAGTTTTCAAAAATTAAAATGTTGGTTTTCTATCGAGCTACTTGTTGTAATGTTCATATATTTGAAAAATGCCTCTGGCATCTTAATATGACCCTTCAACTTCTAAGGAACCTTTTTGAAAGCCTCTCTTTGATTTTCTTCAACACAACACTTTAATACAACTTCTCTCTCTTGGCTTCGGGTTGTTTATCAAACTTCCATTGCTAAAACTTGCTCAAGGGTTGATGTTGTTGCATTACTATTGACTTATCTAAAGTGCTCATTCCTCTTCTACATCATGTCATTAATATTGTTCTTATTCTTGTTTGAATAATATTGTAGCAATCTCTTTATCACATTTGATTCTATTTTTCTCTTAGTATATTTCGTGGTGACCATCACCTTCTCTTGTTCAATCCAATACGCATACTAGGCTATTCTTCCTTATAGACCAAGGATTAATGCTTATAGATTTACTTTATGATTGATGTTCTTAGTCCTGGATGCACACATAGGCTAAGTGCACACACTATTCCAATCTCTATTTTCTGTTTGATTGCTCATGGAGGTTGAAAGATCAAAATAAGGGCTTGACTAGTCTTAGCAAGCTCCCAAGTAGTCCCAACCATTTTTTTATCCCAATTATAGGTTTCATGAGGATCAACTCACATAACTCTCTCTCTCTCTCTCTCTCTCTCTCTCTCTCTCTCTCTCTCTCTCTCTCTCTCTCTCTCTCTCTCTCTCTCTCCTTTATTACTGCTATTTCCCATTCAAAAATATATAGATTAAATCACTTTTCATCATTTTTGTGTATTCTAGAATGTCCCAGGTTTATTGTCTTGTTGTGTCTATCTCTTGGTGTGTAGAATAAACCATTTCAAGATTCTAAACTACATTTTTCTAGCATCCTAGATGACAACACTTGAATTAGATGAAAGTGCATTACACAGACGTCTGCACATCATGCTAGTGTCCTAGATAGTGAGCTCCATCTTTCAGTTTGTAAATGTCAAAAAAGAGTTCCTACTCAATTATTAATTAACATTTCAATAGAGATGATTTGCAACTAGATTAAAACTTTCTAAGATTAATTTGAATTTTGTAATAACACACTGATATAACTGATTTATATAAAGGAATGTAGAAAGCATAAAAGAACACAAATTAGAACCTGGTGTTAAAAGATAGGAGTCTCGGCCTCGAATGCCATCAGTCTGCACAAATGTTTGCACTTTGTGCTATCGTCCATATGGCACAGTACAACCTACAAATATAGTCCAGAATGTTTCACATCTTCCCAATAATTTCTAGTTTAACCTGTGCAACTTCTAGTTAAACCTACACTGTAGAAATAAAGGAAAACAAGTATAATATCCTAATGATGAAGATAAAATTAGAAATGAAATGATATAGTTAGATCCTATAGAAATTACAATAAAAACACAATCAAACCTCTATGCAGTTGAGTGCTTTCCAGATACTTATAGCTGAAGGGAGAAAATAATGCTTAGACTATTTAGGTGATTTTGAAGAGTCATCAAGCCTTAATTTGGTTTCCTGGCCTCCATGAATAGTCAAATGATAAAGAATATTTAAAGAAAGAGTGTGTGCTCCTATCCTATTTGTGTCTAGAATATGGGATTTAGTTACAAGATGCTAGGCGTATCTCCATGGTCTATGGGGAATAATACTATACCTAATGTGCAGATTTGATAAAAAAGGGTGTGGTCTACACCAATAGATTGCCAAAAGGGAAATGGGATTGGATTTGATAATAATATAGATACCATTGATGCACTTCTTTTGCAACAAGGTCAATAGAATGATAAAATAGGACAACAAAGTACATTATTTTAATAGGATTATGATAAAAAAAAACATCAAGAGTCTCATTACCATGTTTATATTGATTTAGACTTTGAGGAAGATCTTCAAGAAGCAACCTATTACTTGCTTCCTATTGAAAATACCTTCAATAATTTGCAAAAGAAAGATTGGAGTAATCCTTGGGAGAAGCCTAAGCTTATGTGGTGAAAGTTTCTCTTTTGATAAAACCTATAACATGCACAATAACAACGAGAATGTGGATAACTCCTACATGAAATTTGCAAAGATGAAGAAGGAGAAAGAAAATTAGAAAGAAGATCCTATCATCAAACATGTCTTTTATTGTTCTTATTTTCTATTCTGGATTTGGCTAAGGATAAGCTAAAAATAGAAAGGGGTATTTGGGGGGGTGTTAGATTTGTCAAGAGACATTATGAGGCAGTGACATGAAAAAATAACACATAATTTGAGGTAGTGTACAACACAGGATGCCAATGCATCATGCATACATCTGTGCATTGTACTATTGTCCTATATGCTCCAAAATGTGACTCAAGAACAACACAAATGAGTTAGCTTTGATATCACACATGAACTGCCTCCTTGCTATGGGTGACCTCCAAGTCACTTTAACTCTCATGGTAAAAGTCAGTTGAGTGGAGGTGTATCTTGAGGGTGGTTCTGTTCGTGTTGAAGCAGAAGTTCACAGAGGGCAGTTAGCTAGTATGTGGGCCAAGTATGGATTTATATTTGATGAGCTTTTTCTAGGACTGTTGTAGTGGAGATAACTATATAACTTGAAGGGTTGCTAGTCTTGTGTCTCCTGTTGGGATTTCACAAGTTCCAACGCCTAGTGTGTAGACTATTTTTCTCTTTGATGAGTCTAAGATGTTGTAACCTATCCTCATTTGCTTGGTTGATTTTTTGTATGGTGTTTCTTTGTTGGATGATCTTAAGAGCATGTTCTTTCTCTTCCATTTTTTTTTGTGTGTTGTGGCCTAGGGTGAATCTCTTCTATTTCTTCCAGAGTAGTTCTAATCCAATCCCCTCTCATCTCGGGGCACATCAAATGCTTGGGAGAGGATGTGTTTAGGTATGTTTGATTTTTGTGTTGACTTTGACTTGAGGTCAAAGGTTTGTTTTTCTTTTTGTTTGATTTTTGAATGTGTAATGTACCTCGTGATGTGATCAAGGGTTTGAAGCTCTCTAAATTTCCTAATGTTTTTATGTTTTTCTTATGAACTGTAACTAAATGAATGCAAAGCAACTTTTGATTCCTTTTTCCAAATTGAATAATGAAGTTATCTAGTTAACTAGAAATGAAAATATGAATGCAATTATATGTTTTTTCCCAAATGCAATCTAATCCTATGTTTTTGTATTTTGTGGAGCAATTTTGAGTCTATTCTAGAAATTGAAATTACTTGAATTGAAATGTAATCTATGAATTGCAACAAATCTAATGTAAGAAATGCTAATCTAATTAAATCAAAACAAATCCTATCAAGGAAAGAACAATACAAATATTACTTCCCCAAGAGCAAGATTGTGAGCTAATTAACTAATTGAAAGCATGAAAAACTTGGATTCTCTTTGGTGCATGAGCCTCACATATCCTCAAAAGTCTTTTTTTGTGGTGACCTCCTCTCTTCTGTAGCAATGAGGATCTCCTCTTGGAAATAGGTATGAAGAAGCAATAGATTTGAATAGTGATTGAGCTATGAAATCTATGATGAAACAATTCAAGTTATTGAAGCTATTGAAGCACTAAGACTTGGGATTTTTCAAAACAAATTGGTGAGCATATGAATTTTATTCAAGCTTTTGAAAGCTTGGATAACTAAACTATGAGAATAAAAGGCTCACAAGTCCTACGAAGAGCATAAGCATGCTATGGAGAGGAAAAATCAAAGCTAGAGATGGATATGCAAGAATGAATTTGCCTCCCATAGTGCATATAGGAGGGGGGCATTTATAGGTTGGAAGGGCTCACAAATTATGGATTTGATTGAAGATTTAAATCCCTTGATTGGAAAGTTAACATGATTGAATGGACAATGAACTAGGTTTGATTTAGAGTGAACAAGCCTTGATAGCTTATCACTAAAGGAGGAATGGAGTTAAAGCATGATATGGGTAGGGAGATAAGAATATCTCAATGGGAGATAAGAATAGAGTGATTGGGAGTGAAGAAGGAGTTAGAAATGGACTAGGCTCAATTAGGGTCAAAGAGACATGTAAACTAGAGGAAAAATAGAGCTAATTTGGGCCCGAACCGAAGAGAAACTTGCATGTTTAAACATGACTGGGTCACCTAGTTTATCAGGGTAGGTCACCTAGGGGAGATCTAGTTAAATGGAAGGGTCCTCCAAGGGAGATTTGGAAGCCAATATGGGTGACCCAAAAAGAAGGGGTTATGTACGTGGTTTTAGGGGCTGAGATTGGTCAAAGGGAGATAAAGATGACTTTAGGACCTGGAGACAAGTTATCAGACACCAAGAGATTGGGTCATCTAGTTTGACAAGGTAGGCCACCCAAGGGAGATCCACTTAAATGATAGGGTCACCAAGGGGAGATCTGCAAATGAATATGGGTGACCCAGAAAGGAAGAAAAGGGTGATGAAATTGATGGTGGGAAGTGGTCTGGGAGGGCAATTGTAGGCCTCTAGAAGGTTGAAATGGTTAAAAGTAGCTTAGGGAAAGTGAATTTCCCATCTGATGATGTCGGTAGGTCAAGTTGATAGGGTTATAAAGTGATAAAAATGAATTATCGTCATAGGGCAAACAATGAAGATGTAGGACCTTAGAAGTAACTTTAAATGCAACAAAAAAAGATAAAATAACCATGCATAAAGGACTCAAACACTCTTTACGATTTTGCATAATATTCAAATTCTACAATTACCACCGATTATGATCTAAGTTTACATAGGGATTCACAAGACTCATCTCACACTCAACCCAAGTGAGATAGAGGTTGACACACAAGTTTTACCCAAAAGGGACTATCTCCAATATAACCATTGTTGGGGAATAACCCTATACTTGCACACTTAAGTCAAACATTAGGTATACTTGCTCCACATAATAATAGTCGAAGCAATATAAGCCACCCAATGTGATATAACTCATAACATGATATCAAATCATCACATCTATCTATAAATCATCTACGACTAGAATTATTCATGAAACAAGATGCACAATCAACAATAATTCATAAAGATGAATCAACTATAATAATCACAACTATATTGAATATAGTGAAAATGGTGAAGCTAAAATGTTGTAATAATCTAAACATATAAAGGCACAACTTATGCATCTGATAATACATAGTCAGAAATTCAAATGCCCATACAAAACCTCATCAAGAACACAACGATGGTCATACAAAACATCCCATTAAAATCATCTAGAGTACACAATCAAAACACCTCAATGGTACAACATGCCTCATCAGAAAGTTTGGTGCAATAGATCATAACACATGTATCTCACAATACATTGATAACACACTCAATACAACATCAAACATATAAATTGAATAGCACACAAGGCATAAATGTTAGTGGCATTACATACATTTTGTAGGTATTGGGTGCATGGATCATCACCCTCCTTCATCTTAGTGCTAAGGACTGAGGATATCTATTATGTCAAATTTGCTTAGAACTTAAACTTTGCCTCATCTCTTATGTGTTTGGACCTTTGCACATGGTGTTATAGTTGGTAGGCCTCATCAAGTGCATGAATCATTAACCTCCTTCAACTTAGTACTAAGGACTAAGGGTTGTCCATTTCGCCAAATTTATCTAGGACTCAAATCTTACTTTATCCATTATGGAGACATACCTCTATACATGACACAAAAAAAAAATCCTTAATTTTTTGTTTAAGATAAACATTATCACCAATAAACTTAAGGTCACTTGACTACACAAATCATTTAATTACTATCTAAGCTTTTTATTTTTATTTTGTATTGAACATGTTAAAATTATCCCCAAAAAAATCATGAATGCTATGAAAACTAGATTACTAATTCAAAGTAACATAATTAAAATTTTGGTAAGGATGACAAAGACTAACATACATACAGAGTTGTTCACATTCACATATCTTTCATATAAAAAAAGACTACACACAATCCATCATATCATTGACAGTACACATAACTCTAATTAATTAACTTACAATTTAATTTGATCTAACAATTAAAAATTCTCTTTAATTTATTACACCCGTAACCCGTAAACAATAATTCAAGAAATAAAAAATAGCAAATAAAAAAATAAAATCAAATAAAATTCAAAAGGTTCGTAAAGTGGTGGTGGTGAATTAAAAAAAAAACTTTAATTGGACAAAGTCCTCCTATCTTTATTTATTTATTTTAGAATGGTTTTTTTTAAAATTTTAAAATAAACTATTTGATTAAAAAAATTAATTTATTGTAATTGAAATATTTTATAGTCATGTAAAATACAACCTTGTGATAAGAATAAAAACCCTTAAAACTCTTCAAACCATTGCATATTTCTCCTTGCATGCCATTCTTCATTCTTGCCATCAATTACTTTTGATTAAGATGCATAACAAATTAAAATCTTTGCAAAGAAATTTGAAAAAAAATTATATAAGGTAGCCCCTATAGGAGGCCATACCCCCAATCTATGCCTTCCTTTCATCCTTAAAGCATGCTGCAATTTTATCTTGGGCTGCATAAACTTAAACCCTTGTGAGATCTCCCTTATCATCTATGCAGAAATTTTCAAAGCTTATTCATGAGGAAAAAATAGAGTTTAGAGTACAAAATTTTCAAAAGTTTATTCATGTGAAATGGAGAATAATACTTATGTTTTCTTATTTATTCCCTCTTAAACAATATTTTAGAAGTTTCCATTAAGCAATTCGAGTAAAATTAGAAAGATAGAAATTGTAGGGATTTGCTTTTTATAAAATGAAATTTTGTAAATTTTTTATTATCAATTAGACAAATATAAATTTTTTTTCTTGGACGTGACTTATTGAACCTTTAGTGAACAAATATGAAGAATAAACATTGGAAAAATTGTTTAACAAGATACATACCAAAGTGTTAAGATTAGAATTACTGGTATATTACATAATGAAAATGGAGTCCTAATGGGATTGGCTAGGGTGATTAGGGTGGGTAAAGGATAGATCTCAACAAAGCACAAAACTCTAATAGGAAAGATATAACTAGTATACCTATATTTTAAAAAAATATCTAGGGGAGAGGACCTAGTAGTGGTGCACCCTAACTTTACGCCTCTCAAAATCATACGTGGCAATTTCAAATCACTCCAAAAATTTTACAGTAGCTTACTTGGCAATGACCCTGCTTATAACTAAGGTTTCAAGGCCACATCATCAAATATGACGCCACATCAACATGATTTTTGTTGAGGTGTCAAATAGTTCCCCCCAAAAAAGGGTGGACCAATAGGTGTGCATTAAGTCATGTTTTGTTGGTGGGCTGATGTGGCATCACATGATTGGTTGTTTTTTAAATTTAAAGGGCACATTTCATTCAATTATTAGTACTTATAGTAACACTAACAACTACTAGTACTAAACTTTAAAAATATTGGGCCTCAAATGCACATATACTGGTACTAAACATAAAAAATATTAGGCCTTAAATGCATATATACTTTCTCAGCCATTGGAACTATCTCACCTATTGGGTCTTTTCCCCTAAAGTATGCCGAGAGATATCCTTTTCAAAGTGCCTATTCTTTTAATCAATTTACTACATAGGTGGAAATAGACACCTCGAGAAGGATATCTCTCGTCGTACTTTAGATATATTTTTTAAATATAAATATACTAGTCTTTAACATACAAAATTAATTGACCCCAAGTGGGAAAGAAGAAAAGAAATCATGGACTTTTCTTTAAGAAATGACGAGAAGTTCTAGATTATTAATGTTTAGATGCTTAAATTCAAATCCTCTAGAAACTTCGAAAATCTTCTGAAAATCTAGCACAATATTAACATGGCATTTAATGGGTTTTCATATCGCAGAACGAGAATCAACCCCCAAATAACATGAATTAACAACAATAATTATACATAAATTTTGTATTATTGTGAGATCGTTTGCACGTGAAGTTGACGAAATGCATGGATTTTATTATAGGTGTAGAAAGGGCTTTCAATCAACCCCCAAAATAACATGAATTAACAACAATAATTATACATAAATTTTGTATTATTGTGAGAACGTTTGCACGTGAAGTTGACGAAATGCATGGATTTTATTATAGGTGTAGAAAGGGTTTTCAGTCGACATAGTCTTCCAAGCTTGTCCTAACTCTTTAACATATATGGCGATATGACACAAGATTATTAACCTTGTTTCAACTGCTCAGATTAATGGAATAGAGCATGATGTGATAATCACTAGTAAAAGCAATAATGTAACGTCTTCCTCCATGTCAATTTGAGAAAGGTATCATGTTTGAAGAGTCATTGATAGCATTAAGTAATATTAATTTATTGGCATGAAAACAAAATCTTAGCAATGATGGGAGTTGAAGATGCAACAAACAACTCTCCCTCCAAGAATAAGAAAGGTTACTAAAATGAACTTTAGCTCACACCATTAATAATGCATTGATTCTTTTATCCTTGGACAAAACATATTTAAACTGCTCTGGCATATCGAGCCTTGTTAGTTAGCTAAAGTCTATAGGATACTTTAGAACAACTTTTTAGGTTGAATGTTAACTCTCTAATTATGATAGAAAGGATTGGATTGCAAGTTGTTAATATGATGGCTGATTTAGTCTAATTAGGAAGCTATCTTTAGATTTTCTATGACAAGGTTGGTAAATGAGAGCAAAGTGACATAATTTGGAAAAAGATGTTAGAGTAAAGTTTTACGATTTCAGTTATCGGATGAACACCAATGGTTTTAAACATGGTTGTACATCTAATTCTCCAAAGATGTAATAGAATAGCATGTCTCATAGAATTTGTAACAACTTCACCCATTAAAACCAAGTAATGCTTCCTTTCAATTCAAATGATGGCCAAATAAAATAGGTATATCCCTAAACATCTCTTGCCAATGCTTTTTTTAGCAATAATGCAACCTTAAAATACATGTTTTATGGTTTCATTAGCATTATAAGAGGGACATTTAATTAGTTGAACAAGCAATAATCTAATTCTCTCTCCAACTAGCACTTTATATTGTAATATTTTCTAAGCCAACATTTGGGCATCAACGTCAGCTTTGGATGTCCATATCTAGGAACTAAGCTTAAACCAATGTTTATGACTAGATCTATTACTCCATTTAGTATTGAGCTAGGAGATTAAGTTCATAGTGGGAAGGAGATGGAGATAAACCTACTTCAAAGGGAAGGATGAGAAATGGTGGACAGATAACCATCACCGATCCTTAAAGAAGTTGCAAGCTATAGGCATGCATAATTTCATGGCAAGATTAGGAGGCAAAAGAGATTGCACAAAGACAAATGAATTGTTTATATTTGTAACTCAATCCAAATCATTCTTTGGTGTCTTGCCAAGAAGATCATTACATAGAAGAAAAGTTCCACAAATCCCTAAATTGTTTAATATTTTTTTAATGGATAAATAGCTTGTCTAGGAAACATGATTGCCAATGGATTCCCTTGAAATTGAATGTGCCTATTCCACTAAATGGAGAAAGACGAAAATTTGAATCCATGCTGCAATGATTCTCTCCACTTAAGAAATTAACAAAAAAATTGTCTTGCTTTCCAAATGGATTGAATAGGGAAAGAGGCTTTAATTTGAAAATTAGAAGTAAAGAGAATTTTATCCAACTAATTAAAATCCTTCCATTTCTGTAGTGGTAACAAATCTATCTCTCAATAATATTTTCCATGGTTTGTCACCTTTAACAACTCTAGTGATCTATTTGGCCACCAAACATGTTCCTTGCATTTGGGGGTCTATAAGACCAAGTCCACCTTTGGATTTAGGTTGAAAGCATTGAAGCTATGATATAGCCTTACTACCAACATTAGCACCCTATTTGGACCAAAGAAAATGCTTAATAAGTTTACACAAGTCCTCATATGCTTTTCTCAATGACATCCAACATGAGGAGATGTAAACATGAGTAGCAAGAAAAATTTTGTTAGCAACCTAATTTTTTATAGCCAAAGAGAGAAATTTAGTCTATTCAAATACCAACTTCACGTGTCAGCAAGTGATAGTCTCAACCCAAAGGGGATACCCAAATAGTGTTAGGATTAAGGTGCCATCAACCTTGTAAATACTATGTAATTAATTACTCCTAATAAGGGATGAAAGGTTTCACTAGCAGCAATCTTGTTTCAACCACATGTTTATTATATCTGGTCCTCGATGCTAATTCATCTGTGACAGGGGTTTGCAGGGAGGTTTCTCTCCTGTGAGGGGTCCGAGGGCCACGCACCCCGGTGGGGGCTCGGGGGCAGTGCCCTCAAAGCCAAATTTTATCATTGTAAATCTGGATTGTTCGTCATTAGGTCACAGATCTGATGGTCGATATTATGTCAGTTTTCTTTTCTTTTAAGCAAAAGTGACAAGCCACTATAATTATATATATTAATAATAAAAAGTACAAAAAAGCTAGTTCAATAGAGCATACCCGTAGGAAAGAGCCAGCAAGAAAACCTCTGGTTATAGCTTGAAATTTACAATTTCCCTCAATGAGATTACAATTACAAGAAAGGGGGAAGTAGAATAATACACAAAAGTTATAGAATTTTGCCCCCAAAAGCTCCACAAAAAATGAGGATGAAAATATCCCTAGGATCATCAGCTGGATACAAACAAAATTGATATAAAGAACATCTCCTTAGAGCTATACAGAGCTTTAGTGAGAAAGCCTTTGCCAAAAAATTCATAAAACTAGTGAATAAATACAAGTAGACAGTCTAACCATTAACTGGAGCATTAAGATCATGTAACATAACATTATCATTAGCAGCATCCAGTTCAACTGGTGACCCAGGAGGAGGAGAAATCTGAGGATGATATTGAATTAAAAAGAGCAAAGCATGAAACTTCTCTTCCACTTGATTCACCAGTAAATCACCCAATTCAGCTCTATGGGCATGAAGAGGGATATTCAATAGTTCCTCTTTCTCAAGACGGATGGCTGAGCCAAAGGCATTGAAGGTGCAGTTGTGCGCGGGAGAATGAAGGATATTGCACTTAATAAACAAACCATCAATTAGAGCACCTGACTTAAACAAATCATAATTCTGAAAAGCATCAAGTAACACCTCCTCTGAATATAGAAAATGATGAACAAACTTAGCAATTATCTACCTTACCATAGAAGAATCCTAAACCAAATCCATAACATTAGAAGTAAACATAGATAAAATCTGAGAAGGATAAAGAGACCGTGCATGAGAATCCAACAATTCATTCCCTACCACCTCATGCACCGCTTCCTCAGAGTCTTGATTATCAATTGCAAACACAAAAGCTAAACCCTCTACATTTACATTGCCAAAAAAAGTCATCTCACATTTTTGCACAGGGAAATGAAGCCTACGATTCAATTAGATCTCCATCTTTTAAGATTAGAAACAAAGGATGAAAAAACCAAACATTGAAAGAGGTTAAATAAACCGAGGGGCTTCGGATATTAATGCAAAACATCATTACAGGTCCTCTCAACTCATGCCAAATACCACAAACTGAAATGAAGTAATAAAAATTGGAATCAGTGTAGATTACCCTACTGTAAAAGTAGAGCACACACAAATGTTATCATGAAATAATTAATTCACATGAATATACACCTTTAATGCCAGCAAAGGATAAAATGGAGGTAATAGGAATGTGCTACACATATAATCAGGCTATACAAGTACTAGAATCTTTTTCAATTAAACTTAAGATATTAGGGTAACCTTCAATATTATCACTATCTAAAATCAAACGGTCTACCTTCAAGTCAAAAGCTAAATTAGCTAGAGAGTCTACCAAAAGATTACCTTCTCTATAACAATGTGAGACAATAAAGTTATCAAAAGATTTCAACAAATCCCGGGCCTCTTCTAAAATATAATTTATCTTCCAATTTAATGTAACATTTTTTTTCAAGGCATTGATTATTACCAAAGAATCCCCTTCTATGTGAAGGTTAACAACATTCACTTGCTTAGCTAATTTCAATCCTTCAACTAGAGCCAAAGCCTTAGCTAAATTATTAGTGGTTTCTGATATTTTCAGAGAAAAGGCTAATAAAAGTCCTCTTGATTCCCCTCTTAAAGCCCCTCCAATTGAGGCAGGACCTAGGTTGCCTCGTGAAGCACCATTAAAATTAAGCTTAATATACCCTTAGACAGGAAGCACCCAATGAATAATACTTCTATCAACTTTAGAGTTAGAAGAAAAACCTAGGTCTGGCAAAGGCTTCAAAAACTTCCAAGATTTCAAAAGCTGATCATCCCAGGAGGTGAAATGTAAATTTGAAGAACCCCTCCTTTGTAAATTGCTCATGACCACTTCTGAAACAGACTTTTCAATCTTTGACAAAATAAAATCACAAGATTGGAATTCTTTTCTAAAAATCCTCTGGTTTCTCTCTAACCATAAATTCCATATCACAATAGAAGGAGAGGCAATCCAAATAGAAGAGAAAGTTGAGCCTTTATATAGAATTGGCTAGCTTCAAAACAAATTCAATATAGAATTAGGTAAAGGAGAAAACCAATTGAGCTTCAAAAATAACCAATACCAACAAGATGAAGCAAAAGGACAAAGCACAAAAAGATGATTAGGATCCTCATCACACTTTCCATAGAAAACACATTTAAAAGGGACTGCTAAACCAAGTTTCGAAAGCCTTTGACTAATCAAAATTTTCCTCTGAAGAGCCAACCAAGCAAAAGCACCCGCTTTAAGAAGACAAGCAACATTCCAACATAGAGAGAAAGGCCAGTCCAACATCTAACTTCCCTGTTTGAAAACCAAGGATCTATAACCATCATGAATAGAATAAGAACCATTATTTGCAAAAGTCCAAATTAATTCATCTACTTTATCAGAAAAACAAATCTTCCTATTTTGAAGCTAAAGAGAAAATAATTTTTTTTGGGCCTGAGGAAAATCACACTGCTAAAAATCGTTCCACACCACTGAGAAGAAGGAACCATCCTTGATTACTGAAAAATAATCTCACTTTGCTCCCCCAATTAAGTAAAAGGTAATCTCTAGCCTGATCCAAACCATCACAAAGAGAAAGAGGAGGGAAACCATTCCATGAATCCTCCCAAAAACTAGCCTTAGACCCATTAAAAACCTTCCAGGAAAGGTGAGGGAGAATAACCCCCCTGCAAGCCACTAAAAAATTCCACATACTAGATCCCTTAGGGGGATTCTCAATTGTGAAAATTCTTTCAAAATCAGGAGAATCCAAATACTTATATTACATAAGTTTACACCACTTTAACTGAGGTTTGGAATAAAGCTTCCAAGCCAACTTAGCACCCAAAGACTTATTTTGAGCTTCTAAGCTATGAATACCTGCTCCCCCTAATGATTTAGGAATACAAACCTTATCCCAAGAAATCAATGGGATCTTATTACTAACTTTTGTACTACCTTTCCAAAGAAAAGACCTTAGAGATTTCTGAATATCCTCAATAATGCCTTTGGGAATTTGTAAGACTGAGAGCATATAAATTGGAAGAGCAGACAAGAATGACTTAAGAAAAGTAATCTTGCTAGACAAAGTATGCCATCTGCCCTTCCAAAGGGCAATTCTATTAGGACCAAAAAATAATGGGATGCCCAAATATTGGCTAGGTAATGATCCCAATTTATATTTCAAGAAAGAAATGATTCTAGACTGGATATTCGTCTTAGTATTAAAGAATTTTTTTTTACTTTTCTAAATTAACCTCTTGATTGGAAACATCACAATAATTGGAGATTGTAGTCTAAATGCATTTAGCCTCACGAAGAGAAGGAAAACCAAACAATAAAGTATCATCAGCAAAAAGAGTATGAGTAAAAGGAAAAGGAACTCGAGGAATCACAATACCCTTCCAATTAGAGAGCTGACATTGATTAATAATAGCCCGACTGAAAGCATCTGCCATCAAAATGAAAAGATAAGGAGAAAGAGGATCCCCTTGTCTAATACCTTGAGAGACTTGAAAAAAATTAGTAGGACTTCCATTTAACAGGACTGCTAACCTTACTTTCAAAATGCAAGACCAAATCCATTTACACCATTTCTTCGAAAAACCAAATTTCCCAAGAACTTTCAACAAAAACTCCCAAGATACTCTATCGTAAGCCTTCTTCATATCTAATTTTAAAATCATGGATGGAAGTTTAAACTCATTAATAGAGTGAAGAACTTCATGAGCTATTAAAGCTCCATCTTCTATCTCTTTACTTGGAACAAATCCACCTTGCTCATCAGAGATTAATTTCAGAATTAAGGAGGCCAATCTCATAGTAATGGCTTTAGTAAAGATCTTATACAAGGTATTACACAATGAAATAGGTCTAAAATGAGCGAAAGAAGTTGGAGAACTAATTTTTGGAATAAGGGCTATAAAAGTAGAATTCATTTCTCTTAACATATTACTATTCTTTCGAGACTCTTCCAAAGCAAGCCAAACATCTCTACCTATAATGTCCCAACATTTTTGAAAGAACAATGGAGTGAAACCATCTAGACCTGGAGCCTTATCTGGATCCATGGAGAAAACAACATCCCTAACTTCTTCAAGAGTAAATTCTTTTAGCAGCATAAGATTATCTTCTTCATCTACGAAACTAGGGATATTACTCAATAAAGAATTACACTGCTCTTCTGAAAAGGAAGCATTATTGTTTGAAAGAAGGGAGGAGAAGAAAGAAACAACCTCTTTTTGAATATCCCCAAAATCTGACAAAAGAATGCCTTCCTCATTTTGGATAAGCTAAATCTTGTTTAAATGCCTATTCATTTTTACAGAGGCATGAAAAAATCTAGTATTCCTATCTCTTACCTGCAACCAAGTTTCTCTCGACTTTTGTCTCCAAAAGATCTCCTCTCTCAAAAGGATTTCCTCCAATTCTGACTGTAATAGTTTTGACATTCAAACAAGTGATTATCCAATCCTTGCTTAATGATTTGCTAATTAATAAAATGAAGTTTATCTGAAATTATCTCCTTCTCTTGAAAAATATTTTTGAAATGAGAAATATTCCAACTTCTTATTTTCTCTTTAAGCAAACAAAGTCTTCTACAAATTTGAAACATTTTGGAACCCTTAATAAAAGGAAAGGACTCCCACCACGATTTTATTAATGGAACAAAATTAGGATCTCTAAACCACATTGCTTCCAACCTAAAAGGTTTTTTACTTCCTTGAAAAACTTCCACAAAATCTAGATTTAATTGAATAGGAAAGTGATTTGACCCTGAAAAAGAAAGAATCGAAGAAGAAAACGTGCATTTCTAAAAGATCCAAGAGGAGGAAAGAAGGAATCTATCCAGCCTTTCCACAATCTACAAAAAACCTTTCCTTCTATTTGACCAAGAAAATTTACCATTAATGGGAATTGAATCAATGAGACCATTTTTTGAAACAAAATTAGAAAAATCTGCCATAGTTTTTAAGGGAGGGCTAATACCCCTTGATTTTTCCTCTAAACTTAATATGGCATTAAAGTCTCCTCCAAGAATTAATTTCTCATTTTAAAGATCTTGTAAAATGACACTCAAAGAATCCCAGAGCCTTTTTTTATCTATAGTCGCAGTTGGGCCATAAACATTAATTATCCAAAAAGATTCTAATCCATGGTGAATCTCCGCTAGTAAACAATTAGGAGTTGAAGAAACAACTTGAACATCCACTAACATTTTATTCCAAAGAAGAGCCAAGTCTCCTGAAGCCCCGGAAGCTACCACAACAGAAAAATTCCATTTTTTCTATTTGCTAAAAAAGTTATCTGCTAAAGATGCAGAGAGTTTTGTTTCTTGAAGTAATATTATGTCTACACCTGATAGATCCAACTAATGTTTTATCAGGTGTCTTTTGTTAGGGGTATTAATACCCCTAACATTCCAAGTTAGAATTTTCATTGGACTTGAGGAGAGAAAAAGGCTCTCCTCACTGATGATCTAGTTAGCATTTTCTCCAAAGTCGACTGAACTCCTGCTTGAATTTCTTCTTCTGTGACCTTTGATTTTGGTTTCCTACCCTGAGGTTTAGTAGGAGGAGAGGGGCTACTTTTCTCCTCTAGAGGAGTTTGAGAGATCGAGGAAAGGATATCACACCCTTCCATAACTTCCTCAACTATTACTTCATCATCTATCTTATTAATTAATTCCTCCCCAACTTTTGAAATAACTTCATCAATGAACTTTTTGCCTCCTCTAAAGGGAAAGAATCCTTAAATTCCCGTGAGATCTGATCTATAGAAGAACTTAAAGTATCCTTATTTTCTACATTAGACACAAAATGCAAGGAGTCCGAAGCATTATTAGCACAATTCAATAAATTAGAATTTGATTCGAGATTCACAATACCCTGATCCACCAAAATGGGATCTTGGGAAGGGGAAATAGCATTACTTTCCAATCCAGAAGAAGGATTAACTAACTAATTAAAAGACAACTCATAATCCTCAGACCCAAGAATCCCATCTTCTGGAGAAGGTGAAACCTCATTAGAGCACTCTAGACCTGGAACTCCTTGATCCCCTATATCCATAACAAGCTCTTTAGATCTCTTCTTAGTTGAAAGCATAGAACTATCCCTAACCATTGCATAATCTTGGTTAATAATGAGGGGGTCAGAAAGATCATCATTTTCCAAACAATTTAATTTATTAGTACCTGAATCTAGAGAAGCATTTTTAACAATGGGTAACTAATTAGGAGCTTTTTCCAGAACCCCCCATTCCTCAGAATTACAAAGATTATCAAAATTTAAAATAGTCTGAGGATCTTCAAAAACAAGATTCTGTACCCAAACACTCTTAGTAGTTTTCAAACTCACCGAAGAAGGTAAAGGAAAGAAGGTATTCATAACCACACACATTCTTACTGGAAGACTAGGGTTTTTGTAAGTCAACATATCATGATTCACAAAAAACCCCACTCTTTCAGCAATAAATTTTAGAATACCCAAATCTCGATATTCCAAAGGTAAATTATGAAGACTAATCTAGAAAGGGAAATACTTATTTGAATTAGCTCGAGGATCAAAATTTAGAATCCATTCTTGTAAATAGATTCCTTTACCTTTGAAAAACCAAGATTTAACTTTCAAAACGTTATCTCGTGCCTCCTTATTTGAAAACATAACTATAAAAAACCCTAAAGCCTTATCCAGTAACCAAAATTTGGAGACTTCGCACCAATTATCATAAACCCAAGATTCCAATAAATGAGCTTCATCAGAAAAATTCCAGATCTTACCTATTAATGCATGCTGACTTAGATCTAAGACATGAGGTCGAATAAGGTCGTCAGGAAGCTAGATCTCAATTTCCTTAGTTACAGTAGAATCCTTACCTGTAGATTTTTCTTTTGGGACCCAGATTTGCTTAGGAGCTTTCACATATTTGAAATCTCAGAATGACCTTCCATACCGCCTGAATCTTGGATTAAAACCTTTCCTTCCTTTCAGAGGATGTCTTGGCAAAAAGTCTTTCTTCCCTGAGTGTTTGAAAACCCTCCCATCTCCCACTAAAAAATCTACAAAAAGACTCTCTTGAGACCGTAGCGGTCTCCTTGCCCTAACTGCAAAATTTTGCTCAATCATTTCATTGCTCCCATAATGCTGTTATAAATCTTATTTTATAAAAAGTATAGAATTACTATTAACTATTTAATCATTAAACTAATTAATATCTAAATATAATATTATATTTGTCTTCCATCTCAGCTTGGTCGTGAATTTAGCTTTTTCTTCAGGGTAGAATTTAGGCTCCTCTACGCAGTAAATTAAACATACATGAGACAAATGTCTTTAAGAAGGTTTGCAAGCTGGGCAAGAAATTGACATTATGTTAGTTTTCTTGCCCTAGAAGGCAACCCCCTTTTATAAGGATATTTGTACTACATTCTTAGTAGAGTTGAGAGTAACAGGCGTCGCTGGATTGAAGACTAAAGAAGGAGAGGAAGTGCATATATTGTAATCTCATATTTGAAGATAATACAACTTGGAGCTGCTTTTCTTGGTGGAGTTTTTTTTACCCGAAAGGGTTTTCTCCATGGTACATATTGTGTTATGTTTTCAGTTCTTAATGCATGTTATTTATGTGTAGTGGGTTGTATTTTTGTTGCAATCTCCATTGATTCTACATTGTTTAGAGGACATAAATAAGGTTTGAATCAGCTTTCTGTTGTGTCGTTTGCACCTTCATTTCTAACAAATAGCAAGTAATTTCACCATGTCTAATTTATTTCTAATTTGTACCTATCTAATTAGGGGTGGGCCCAACTTGTGTCATTAAGAATCTTGTCTTATTATGTGCTAGATGCAAACCAAAAATAGAGCAATATAGATTCAAAATATCTAGTATCATCCAATTCTTCTTTTATTTTTTTAGGAAAAATAGGCTATCATTAGAAAAATGGGAATTGATGACCACATAATTTTATGGGATGGAAATACCCTGAAGAAGATGAAGTTGTTTGGCTTTTTGCAACAAGTACCCAAATGTATTAGTAATAAGCACATAGAGAATGGAGATAAAGGACATCCTTGTCCGATGGAACATTGCAATAGAAAGGAATTAGACACAAATTTATTGACCACTACAAGATCATTAGCATCTTTAAAGAGCGTTTGAATATGGGTTTGAATTTTGTTAGGAATTTATAGGTTGATCAAACCAATTCCACATAACCCAAAGGAGATAATGATGCATACAATCTTATAGATTTACCATAATGCAAAGATCAATAGACAATCAACAAGATAACACAAGATATACCCTGGGAAAACCCTCATTGAGGGAAAAAACTCAACCTCCAAAAGCATCCATACTCAATGTATTATTCAACAATAAGAAATTATAATACACTCACAGAGTCTCCATGACCTCTGAAACATCAAGCTCCTCTAATGCATCCTCCATGTATCCAAGCACGAATCCACACATCCCATGTCATTCTTTACAATATGCACTCACAAGAGAAAACTCAATACAATGATAGCCTCTCACATAGCCTACATAATAAGAGTGAACCCTAACCACTAACCATGTGCTTGCTTTGATAGACTCAAGCTCACACAAATACAACTTGTGGTATTGGATAAAACCAATGCGACTCAAAACCATGAGCACAAAACCATTGACCCCAAAATTAATTATTTTACACAAATAATAAATATTTGCCTTATGTCTCCCAATGTTAAATACAACTTTAATTACAAGTGACACCAAACAAATATTTAATGTGGCTAAACACATCAATTAAGATGCACCACAAAAGAATATTTATTTTACATTATTAAATTAATGTTATGCAAGGTGAACAACACCTTTTTCCCAACATTCTCCCACTTGTCCTATACATTGCATAAGGGTCAATCAATGAAATACATCATCATAGGCAAACATGAAACCACATGGATCTCTAACATGTTCTCATGCTCCATCAAGATACCTGCAATAAAATCAAAGTAACCACCATCTCAAACAAGAACTCCTATCATCCTCCAATGTGCCACTTATGGAAGAACATGAACATGCCAAGGTGAAGATGCACCAATCCAAAGAACACAAGCATCAAATCCAAGATATAAGAAAAGCTCCAAGTAGCTAAAAAAGGTAAAAACCCACATGACTAGAAATAGAACCACAACATATGCTAATACATCCAACCATCCATACCTCATAGGTATCAACAACATCAGTAAACTCATGCCAACAACATATCAAACCCATATACTTCAATAATAAGCTCCATGTATAAAACCTGTCAATGAAGAACACATACATCCAGGAGCTACCACTGCATGGGTAATGTCAAATATGAAAATAGATCCAAGGCATACCAAGTCTACCAATCAACACTCAAACAAAGGTGTCGCTAATCAACAATCCAATGTAGAATCAATAACAATCACAATGATCCACACATGCATGATAAATTGCTGCATACTCTCTCACAACATGTCACCATAACTCTCCCATGTCCAACCATATCAACATGATACTCCAAGAAGTAGCCATAAGACAAAGGGAGAACAAGGTCTATAAATCATAATGTCCTACCAACACCTCAAAGTGCAAAGTTGTGTCAAGTATGATCTCCTTTACAACCCCAAATGAAAAAAGCCCTAACAACACCCAACCATTCAATCTCATAGATCAAATGAACATATGTAAGACGTAATCAACATGAATGTAAGCCTCTCTAATCAAGGTAGATCAAACTCATAACCATTCCATAACTAGGAATAAGCCCAATCACATCTCCTAAACTCCTCATAATGGAAATCATAAATCAAACCATATGAACAAAGAGATAACTTTGCCAATGTCCCTCAAATGAACCCTCTAGAACCAATAACCATAGCTCAAGATCCATAACCATGAGAAGATAAAACACAAAGCAAAATGCATCTAAAAGGATGGGCAATACCTTATAGATGATAAACTATCGAGTAGACCAAGAGTGGGGAATGAGAATACCCCTCTAGGATACACCAAGTCACAAAGACTCTCTCCAAGAACAGTCTCCTCTAGGTCCATAATGAAATCACACCCATAACTAGGTGTAGGCTCCTCAGTCTATCTATTGAAACCTCCACTGAGTAAACATCTCAACAAGTGTGTCTAATCCAAAGAGAATTCCAACCTCACCTAAGTCTCCAAGTATCCAAGAGTACCTCCATGATCAATCCATGCTAAACTCCAAATGCAACATTGCACTATCATGAAGCTCTAAGCACATTATCAATGTACTCAATACCAAGAGAACCATACAAGACCAAAGTCAAAGCTCCAACTTCACATCTGCATAATCAAAGAACCCATCATGACATCATGATCTAACCATCTCCTTCTAGGAGATTACATGCACTGATGCACACATCCTATCTCAAGAGAACCTATATCATGCCAATACTCAAACTAGTATCCAGAGTAAACCAATACACAATATCAAAATCTCTAAACAAAGGATCAACATGTCAAACTAACAAGTCATAAACCAACACCTCAAACAAAGACTCCAAGAGTCCTCCATGTTAAACCAAGATGTCAACATCTTCAAACACATGAAGATAACCATATCCTATCAATAGAACTCAAAATGTCAAAGAACTCTCACTACCAAGAGCTCCTGAGCCATGACACCAACATCTACTGTAGAAGAACATTCATCACAAATGATGAATCCATATCATTGCCAAAACTCCCACTAAATTGTGACACTGAGCTATACATCCCAACACAATCAAGGAATCCTATTGTAACATCAACAACTCCCAAAAGGTAAAGTAAAACCATGATTTCCAAACTAAGAAGATAAAACCATCACTGTTAAAAGATGACATAAAGCCATGTATCCAAGCTATCCATGACATCATGATAAACATGCTATAAGTCCCAATAACTGACTATCTAGGCACTCAAATCACCCATCCTCTCATCTCAATGCAACATACCAATGTACAAATGACCACAGAAAAGGCCAACTAACCAAGTCTGCATAGACTCTGAATCAATCTCATGGATAAAGATAGTCCACATACGAGTCATCTCACTGTATCCAAGGGGTAGCAAGTCCACAAAACTACATAACTCGAAGATCCAAAACAAATGTAACATGCAAAATGAGATATCAAAGAAGATAACCCATAGAATCCAAAACTCAAACACCAAATCAATGCTAGATTTGATTTTCCGAACAAGTCCACAACACAAGTAACCATAGTTAAGGAACTACCAAGCATCCAGGAGATAAGAACAATCCCCTAAAATACACCACAACACCACCTGTAATCATGAATTAAACATCATAGCCCATACCTGTCAATCACATACATGATCATGTCGTGTCAATACAAAAGTGTACCTACATATACATGACACCATAATCATCAACATTGTACATGTACTCAACTCCTGCTGAAATGAGACTCCAAGTATCACACATGCATCAACCATGTCCTCAAACTACAAGACAACCTATGTACTTGTCTCCATCAAAGCTCAAACTCTGAAAACACTTGTAAACCTGTAACTAGAAGCACCAAATCTAAAAACCTGCTATACCATGTTGATGGTCTCATAGTAACATACACTCCCACAATTTTGTGCCCAAAAATTCATTTGAATGCACTCATAATCTCATCCTAAATCTCAGGCTCCTACAAGTGATCAAACAAGTACCAAACTCTCTCTACAAACCAAAAAAAAAATCTACACAATCTAATATGTAGTACACAGCAATAGCTCTCCAACGCCTATCCGAAATCAAAAATCTAATTCCATATACAAAAGTTATGAGCATAAAACTGTCTCAGAGCAATGCTTGGCTTCAGGAACCAAACTCTGACACAAATAGAAAAATATGACAACCAAAACTACATCACTGCATAGTGCTCAGAGAGACCTTTTCAATGCCTATAAGAAATAAAAAATCCAATACCATGGGTGAAAGTTATGACACCCAGAAAAAAATGCCCTCTAAGGGCTAAAAGGGACCCTAGGGGACCTGTCCGTACCGTTGACGTAAGCATGACATAAGCGCTGACACAAGCGTTGACTGGGCATATGATGTGGCATGGGCCCCACTAATGTTGACATGGCGCTGGCACAAGCATGGTGAACTTCAAGCGGTTTCAAAAAAGGTTTAATGTTTTAATGGAGGGGAGCCCAAATTTTTATTTTTAAAGGGGTTTAAATTTTTATAGGTCCAAATAAAAAATTTAAACGCTGCCAAAAGTTTTGAAATGCTCGTGTGGGGTTGCTATGCAGGGCTTACTGGCAGTAGTTCTACGCCCGGCCATGTTGGCTCGGCCATCCTATCGGAGGCCGATAGGGTGTCGGCAAGGGGCCGACTGGCTTTGATGTCGGTGGTACCCCCCGTACCAACTACATGCATGGGTCTACAGACCTCATGCAATAAATCAAATTTAAAAAAAAATTAAACTTGCTTTTTAACATGTAATTTTTTTTCTTTTATAAAATCAAACTATAGTTTGTTTTACATTCAATATATATATATTTTAAATAAATTGTCAAACTATAGAAAAATATTACAATTGTGCAGGAATTTTTTCTTCTGTACCTACAAATCAGTACGACGGTACAGTCAACTTGGGCAAGGGTAAAAAAATTTACTTTTTTCTCCAGTGACTTAAATAGGTCAAATTTTATATCAATCTTTGTCTCTCAGGCCTCCTGGATCCAACGGTGAGGCCCATTTTTGCACAAGAGGTCATTTGTGAAAAATCCTTCCTCAAAACCCTCATAAAGCACATTCAAGAAACCCTTTTTCCAACTCAGATTTATAAACCCAGATCTGCAAAAAATTACCACAAATCTGCAACCCCAAATCCCTTAGATCTACAAACAAAAACCTACACAAAACCTTCATATCCTATATTTGTCCAAAATCTTTCCTACATTGTCATGGATTTAGCTTTGCACTAGATCTACACAAACAAGGGTTATACCAAAACATGAATCTGTGAAACCCCACAAACTCAAAACATGGTTCTAATAATATGGCTACTAATCTCATAGATCTGCAAAATAGTGTTAAACACATAGCTGATCTACCGCAACCCACAATTCCTTCCAAAGTTTCTCAAGATGGAGGAAAACACCCAGAACCATAATTGTATAGATACATCACATGCAAGCACATACAAGCAACATGCAAGTACATGCAAGCCATGAAAAGCCTTAAAGATATGATACCACTTGTTAGGAATTTACACATTGATCAAACCAATTCCACATAAACCAAAGGAGATAATGATGCATACAATCTTACAGATTTACCATAATGCAAAGATCAATAGACAATCAACAAGATAACACAAGATATACCCTGGGAAAACCCTCATTGAGGGGAAAAACCCAGCCTCCAAAAGCATCCATACTCAATGTATTATTCAATAATAAGAAATTACAATACACTCACAGAGTCTCCATGAACACCTCTAAAACATCAAGCTCCTCTAATGCATCATCCATGTATCCAAGCATGAATCCACACATCCCATGCCATGCTTTATAATATGTACTGACAAGAAACTCAATATGTAATGATAGCCTCTCACACAACCTACAGAATAAGAGCCAACCCTAACCACTAACCATGTGCTTGCTTTTATAGACTCAAGCTCACACAAATACAACTTATAGTATTGGATAAAACCAATGTTTCTCAAAACCATGAGCACAAAACCATTGACCCCAAAATTAATTATTTTACACAAATAATAAATATTTGCCTTATGTCTCCCAATGTTAAATACAACTTTTACAAGTGACACCAAATAAATATTTAATGTGGCTAAATACATCAATTAAGATGCACCACAAAAGAATATTTATTTTACATTATTAAATTAATTAATGTTATGCAAGGTGAACAACACCTTTTTCCCAACAAATTTATGGCCCAAATCCCTACCATTGCAACATTTTGATGTTGAATTTCCCAAGTATTCTATCAAAGGCTAAATGTCAAACTATAGTTTTACAAGCAAAGTATTTTGACCTGATTACTAATTCCATTCACAAGTTTCCCTAGCTAAAATTAGATTGTCAAGAATGTACTTACCTCCAAGGAATCTAGTTTGTTTTAGTCTAACAATACCTTGAACAACATATATAATTCAAATAGCTAGAGCTTTGATGATAATTTTGTAGAGGTGTTCAATAAGGTAATAGAGTGTCATCTGAAAATAGTATATTCATTCCTACCTTTAGGCAATAGTTTAAATTAAGCCTTTGTTGATATTTGGGCCTAAAGAACCTATTTCAAGGGCTTCTAGATAAAGGAGATAAAAATCATCTTTTATGTGCAACCACATAGTTTGATAAAATTTAGCAAGCAACCCATTAGATCCTAGACTCTTATTTTGATACATAGAAAAGAGGGCCCTTTCCAACTCTTCAAGGGAAATAATGTAGTCTATAAACTTGTTGTAACCTAGATCAATCTTATTAAGGATGTAGTTTTTGAAAACATCTTCAAGAGTTTCTTGCACATCAATCCAATTACTATATTCTTTGAATAGATTTGCATAGAATTTTTGAAAGAAAAACAATATCTCCAATGGGTCCATGTGTAAGAAACCTTGATCACCAATCAATGAACATATTTTCTCTTTCCTATGTTTATAATTTAGATAATTAAAGAAGCATTTTGATCCTCTATTGTCTTCTTTGATCCACTAAATTCAAGCTCTAACTCTAGCAGCTTGCCCTCTATAAATGTCAATTTTACACAATTGCATTTCTATAGAATCTATAAATTCTTGGGTTGTAGTATTACTAGGATCAAGAATGAACTATTTTCTAGCATGTTCTAATTTCCCTTGTAGAGATTTTTACTTTATTTTACATTTCCAAGGCATCTTTTTGCCAAAAGATCAAATGAATTCAATACATTTAGAGATATCATAGCTCCACCAATTAATCAAAATTCATTATTTTGAGTCTTAGGAGTTAAATTCTAGATACCCACAAGAGTAGCTACACAATTTGGATTTTTTAAATGAGAGGTATTTAGTTTGAATAGAAGTTGAGAAGAAGTAGGATGGGAATGAGAGAGAAATTGAACATAGGATGGGGAAATGATAAAAAAAGGGTGGAAGAATAATCAAAATGTAGATAAGAACTAGAAGGTAATGGGTAGACTAAAAGATTATGAGAGGTGTAAAATATATCCAACCTATTGAATCTTCTGCCTAGTCTCGATCTATAATTAAATCATGTGAACCAACAGTTAGCATGAGTTATATATTTTTCATGCAAGAGATCAACCACTCACAAATAATTATGATAGAAAGTCCAACTCTTAAATTCATTTTATTGATTTTAGTGTAATTATACCATTTGTGATCATTATTTTGTTCCACCATATTAAAATCTCCACCTAAAATCTAGTTTGCAATAATGCTCAATTGGTTTACATTTAGTTCTAAAGAGCAACCCTTTCTTTAGCAAAATTTGGTGCATAAATGGAACAAAACTTGAAAGTCTATCAATTGATAAAATGAGGGCCCAAAGATAGTTATGAGAAGGGTCCTCACCCTTATTAATGACATATTTAGACAACCATGCTAAAAAACTTAAAATAGCTCCTCCACTACCATCTCTATGTGCAGTATCAACGACAACATCTTTCTATATATTATAAAGAGACATTTCAAGACCAACCTCACTTAATTTCACTTATTTAAGAAATATGATATTAGGATGTCATTTTTAATAGTTTAAGGGTCTGCACCCTTATTAATGACATATTTAGACAACCATGCTAAATAAACTTAAAATAGCTCCTCCACTACCATCTCTATGTGAAGTATCAATGACAACATCTTTCTATATATTATAAAGAGACATTTCAAGACCAACCTCACTTAATTTGACTTATTTAAGAAATATGATATTAGGATGTCATTTTTATAGTTTCTTTAAATCTAAACTTTCAATGAGGGAGAGAGATCCCTCTAAAATTCCATGAAAATAACTTGCAAATCATGATGAATACGAGGGAGTGTTTTCCTCTTCTGATGGAAGAACCCCCAAATGATTGGTGAACATTACCTCCTAATCATTACTTAGATGGTCTTTAGAGAAAGCAAAATGGATCTTAATCTTTGACATGCTGATAGGGAAAGAAGGAGAAGAAGCACAAGGGGAACAATTTAAGGAAGAATGTGAAGGGGAAGGTCATTGAACTTTAGTGGGAGAATTATGAGAAGGTAGGAAACAAAAAGGTTCCTTCCTTTTCCTAACCACTCTCCAACTATTAGACATAATAATGTCTTTATAAGACAAAGGTGAAAGAAGGGGGGACGTATCCAGTATAATTCAAAAAGTGGTGGAAGGTGGGGAGGATTGAGCTTAGACTAGGGGAGAAGGGCTACCCCATTGAGGAAGGGAGGGTTGTGAAGGAGATTGAGAGGAGGGGATCAAGGAAGGGATAGATGGTTGAGCAAGTGTATTTTTCTTGACAAAATAGCCGTGAATCAATAGTCCTTTTGGCAATAGAAACATGCACTTGACTTGCTTAAATATACTATTGGTTGATTCATTTCAAACTCTAGCTCTATTTATTTATTTATTTCTAGTAAAGACTTATTCAAATCAATTTATACACAATCCTAGGATGAACTCTTAGATTGGAAATTTGTTCAAGTTATGTTTACACCAAATAACTATACCAAGCTGAGCTATAATGTCTTTTAAAAAGTGATGGAATGCTAGATTTAAATAGGTCAGTTCAATCCACATGGGGTAGTCGGAATGAGATGGACCTTTAAGGTGTAAATCGAAGTTCTAGGCTTGAAGATAAAATACTTGTCTATAGACAACCTATTCTCATAATACAAAACTGCTTGGGCATGGTTTGCTAACTTAAACATGCATCAAACATAGCCCTTTCTTAGTCCCCTTATTTTATATTTCCCATCCCTTGTTTTCTTGATTCATTTTAGCCCATTTGTAGAAATCTAGTTATGTAGGAACTCCCCTTAAGAAAATAAAATAACATAACATGTTTGACATTCAACTATAAAATCCATAACATCAACTTGTAACAAGAATTCCAAAACCTTATCTTAACTTTTGGGTCACTCATTTACAGTTTTTAAGTCCGGTTTAATGGTTTCTCCCTCTATTCAATCTGTAATGGATTGCCCTACTTCTATGACCTCTTCATGTTGTTGTTGAGAATGCTAATTTCTTCTAATGAGAATGGTTTATCTGTCTCCAAATTTTCCTAACTAGCCACTTCTTTAAGACGCATTAGGGCATAAAAATGTGGCTTTAAGAGTTTAAAATACTTGAGGACTAATTATATTTCTTCATAGTTGACAATTGTTCAACCTTTTAGCAATGGGAAGCCCTTTCTTGAATCCAAATTTGTGTCTCATCATTTCTCTCTTTTATAATAGCAATCCTTGATTTTCCATCTCATTCTCTACTTTTGTTAAGTTTGGTTTCATGGTAAGGATATTTATGTAACATTTTTCATGGTTAATTGTGTTGAAATAAAAATTAAAGTTTTTTAATAATATTTTTTTATAGATTTTTTAAATAAAAATAAATAATTTTGAAATTTTTCATTGATGTAAGTTTTTTAGGTGAAGTGTTTAGAAAAAAATTGAATTTTAAAAATAATTTTGTTACTAGTTGCTTGACACATCTAAAACATATGCTATGGTTGCATGTTCTTGTGAACACATTTTCTTGAAATTGAGCTTCTTTTTGGTGTAAATGTTTCCACAATTGACACTTGTGTTGTTAGGATCTAGGTTCAATGTGAGGTATTTGTTCTACAAAAATTGTAGGATTGATGATAAAAGAAAGAATGCAACGAGATGCTTTTTTAGCACTAGTGGGGGATTAACTGAAGGAGAAAATGAAGGGAAATCTAAAATATTATGTAAATGAAATCAAGGCAGATTTCAACATGTAGGGTAGGGTTTATTACACCTTGTTGGCTCTCAAAGTTGTGAACTCCAAATCCCTAAAGATAAATTATACCTAAGTGTTAGGTATGCCAACTTAAGGTGGATAACTTATGGCTTATGATTGGGCAAGAACAACAATTGGCCAAGTAATAAGGATGGGTAATTCGTTATGATTTAGGCTCTTCTAGGCTAAGGGGGGGTGTTCTCTAAGGTCTTCAAAATAGGACAATTAAAGATAAATAAACTCAAGGTCCTAACATCCATACTCAATGCACTACGAACTGCAAAATATGTCACTAAGTTTCATATTAGGGCTCGTTGTAGCTAGACCATTGAGACCTCCAAATAAAAAAAATGAAAAATTTCTTGCAGATGCACCCAAAGTTAACATTAGTACAATTCCCATGTAAGTGAATCCAACTTAACAATACATACACATGTGCAATAAATACACCATTCTTGTATGATCCAAAAAGTGTTTATCAATTCTAAGACACCATAAGATATATTGAATTGCATTACTAGATCATAAAAGCATGGTGAAACCTAATACTACCCCTAAGCTAAAAAGTGTTATGTTGTAAAATGTCCTAGGACTTTTACCTCCCAAGTTTAGCTCATGGGTCCTTTGTTTTTCATCACACGTGTTAGAATTGAATCTCAAGACAAAGTACCCGAAACCTATGGAAAATAGGACTTAGGAGACTTCTTTGAGATTAACCATGTTCCAAAATAGGTCCCAGGGCTTGGGTGCTCGTGCCCTTGTCCTGCTCTATTTTGGCGGGGTCCCAAATTTGAATGTCGGTTGGAGACCGTTAAAAGGTGTCTATTGCCGACATCTTAAGTTTGAATTACAAAATTTGTAGCGAGAATACATATATAAGCATGTTTAGGACTTCATTTGAAAACTAGAAGATGACTAGAAGATGATTATGAGATTTTGGTGAACTTATGATTTTAGAGTATTTAAGGCATTCATTATGTTGTAGAGCAAAATATTGTTGTTCTGTTTGTTATTATAGATTTGGCTTCATCTTCTCATGTTGTGAAGGATCTTCATCTATGTGAGAGCTACACCTCTGAGGTGACAGGTGTTAAATTCTATGTAGTGGAGTTGTAGAGGAGTGTTGTAGAGCGTAAAGATCCTGGATCTGAAGGAAAAAGTAGAAAAGAGCACTATCAGGACTTGGGTGCTAGTCACTATGTCCTTCAGGTTTGCAGAGCTAGAAAATAACGGAACAAGGATAATTAGGATCAGAAAAGATCTAGAAACCCCCGATAAAAAGACTATCTTGGACTTCGATGGGAGTCCCTATGTCCTTGACATTTTAGAATCCTAAACTTCAAAATCTGGTACGCATCTAATCTTCATCTAGTGTCTCTATATGTGAGCATTTGTTAGAATTCATCTGTTTGTTTACGATTTTACAATAATTAGGGTTTTGAGCATAATTGGGCTTAAATTAACACAATAGTCATTAATTTCCAAATTTCCTTATCATTCCAAGTGACAACAAACCTGTAGCTAAATCCTCTTGCAAAAGTTGTGATTCTACTTAGTTTAATGTCCTTGAATGTATTTAGTGAAAGGAGGATCTAGTTAAACTATCCATGAATCCCATCAACCCCCTTTTCCTACATAACATTTTGGTGAACCCGTATTTTTATTAAATTTTGCACCTTGTTGAGTGTTATACTTCATATTTACATTCATACATATTGATGCAGTCAAGGTAGGAGGGTCTGATGAGGGACTGTCCAACCTTGCAACCTTAAGCTACTAACAACATGATTAATTAGAGATGCTATAAAAGTAAATAGCTAACAACATAAAGAATGAGACATTCATATGCTCATGACACAAGATATATCCTAGGAAAACCCTAACAGGGAAAAACCCAACCTTTAAAGCTCATTCCTCTTTATATTAGGATCAAAAAACACTTTACATATGCCACTTGGGATTTTACAGATGCTAGGCTGTAACCCAGGGTTACAAAAGATTAATATCATAACACTCTTTCATGATTTCCTTCACTAGCTTCTCAATTCTCTGTTCTGCAACTTCTTCTGCTCACTACTCTACTCTTTGTTTCAGTTCTGCTTCTTCTTTTGATCAAAACACTTATTATCGCACTTCATAACTTTGCATACTTGATCATTATTCATTCACTGCTTTGGAACAAACATTTATCCTTCATTTATATCCTCCACAAGCCTTCATAACATTATTAAGTCAACCTAATTGCAATAGCTAGTATGAAACATGTAGACACAGATAGGTCAGACCTAAACATAAGGTATTACTCCGTTGGTGCATAGAACTTCATGTGGATCTATATGAAGGTCGGCCATGTCCTATATTACCTGAATGATGTTCCTTTTGGCTTTGCAAGTCGCAGATTTGCTGTGCAAGCCAATTAGACTCCACAAAACACTCTTGGCTTTGCTCTATGAAAATAGTTGAAAACAGGTAATCTTCTAATAGTGATATCTCTTTGGAATCAAATCCAAATGATCTAAATTTTGGACATGTTGTCTAGATGATAAGTCCAACTCCACAGCCTCTGATATGCAAATACAGTAAAATGCAGTATTCTCCAAGGTCACTCTCTAAGTACTCTGCAACTTCACTGTTAACTATCCCAACTGAATTGAATGTTTTTGGATGCTCCTGCATTAGACTCTTAGGGTTAATTGAAAAGTGAGCCTCTTCACTTTGGTCTGTATTATGCCAAAATTAATAATGTCTCTTTGAATAGGTTTGGTAGTCTATTCACAGGTACTTGCAACTACCTCAAGGTTAGCGATTTGTTCAAGCCCACCCTACAAAATTGCCTCAAGTTCTTCTAAGTTTGGTATTCTACTTGTAATCCTTGCACTGCCTCAATGATCAACAGTCTGAGGAAGTCTTCTCCACAAGCTGCCTCAAGATCAATGTTTGCTACATCCATTAAGAGTAAATCAATACATACTTTCATCCTTCGGGAGTTGTTTTGTTACTCCCTCAATACATTTCTAAATTTTCTCCGCAACACTTTTCGATCTCTATTTTTAGATATAATTTCTCTCACACACATCAAAATCTTACAGTTTCTATTCTACATATACTTCTTCTATACTTATCTCTGATTCTTTATCCATGTTTCCATTACTCTGGAACACAAACTTTCTCCTCTAGTAGAATTACTTGTCATTTCTTCTTTCTTTGCAATATAAATTTCCTTTTCCTGTTATGCTTCACACAAACTTTCTCTTGCACTATTTCCCAAATGATTACAACAAAATTCTTCTTAAGATCAATGCTTCTCCTTCTTTGGTTTCTCTATCAAACTTAGTGAGTCAATAGGTTCTTCTTCTTCTGCATAAGCTTCCTCTGCATCAGTTATTGTTTCCTCATTATTAGCTTCTTTGGTAACAGGTTCTTGTTGACATTCACTACTTGATTCTTTTCACCTCCAAACTTGAAAATAGGTTCTTCTAAATGATATTATTTCATCTATCTTGTATCCTGCACTATGATAAGAATTATGACTCATGTCATTTCTCCCTCTGTAGTTTGAATTGTTGTTCTTATTTTGCTCTGCATAAGGTCTATATCTTGATTTATATCTTCTTTTCTCTCTGACATATGAATACTTCCATCTATACAACCTTTTGAACATACAAGTAACATGTTTCCATTTTGCTCCATCAATCCATCCATAATCCATTTGCATACAATCTATCATAGGCTCTTTCCTCATTTTATTCTAACACATCTTTTCAGAATGATTCCTCAATCCACAAAACTTACAAGGATGTAGATCCCAACACAATTCCTTTTCATGTCAGGTCTATTACAATGTAAACAATACATACCTCTTCTTTCCTAATTTGATTTGTTTGAATTTGCAACAACATCCTTACCTCTGCCATATCCAAGGCCTTCACTTTTTGATCTTATTACTGGTTTAATAGGATTTGTAATTCCTTGCTGATACTTTCCCAATCCTTGTCGTTTATATCACATTCTCTGCATGATTTTGAAACCAATACCATCACCAACAACTGTAGGTTTAGTCACACTGTCATCTTTAATCTCACTGTCTAAAGAAGCTTCTATAGCATCACACAAATTGTTATTATCACAAGAAACATCACAAAGTTCAGGCTTAGATCTCATACTTTCATTCTCTTTTCTACATGCTACAAGTGACTTCTCTAATTGATTAACTTGTTCTTTCAATCCTAATATTTCATTCTTTGCAAACTATTTTCCTTTCTTATCTCTTCTAAATTTTCCTCTAGATCTATGTTTCTCTTTTCCACCTTCCTAAACAACTTGAATCCTTCTTCCAATTCCTCAAATCTCTTTTCAACATCCTCAAATAATTTCATCTTTGCTTCCAGTTCTTCATTTCTCCTTCTTACATTTTTCAATTCTTCTTCAAGAGCATCGTACTTTTCTTCTCTTAGTTCTTTTATTCTTTCCATAAATTCTAAATTACACCTTTTGATTTCGCACAATTCTTCTTCTAGAATATTCTTTTTGCATATTAGGTTTTCATTTTCTTTCTTCATTCTCTTTCTAATCATCCCCATTAGAACAAATCAAATAGACAACTTAATTTGAAAAGATTACCTGAATCTTTCTTGCCTCAATCTTCTTTAGTGGTGACACTTGTTACTTCTAGGGTTTCACACTTCTCTCAACACTTTCTTCCTTCCCAACAGATTCACAATCATCCCAGGAGATTCGTAACCAGCTCTGATACTACTTGATGTAGTCAAGGTAGCAGGGTCTGATGAGGGTTTGTCCAACCTTGCAGCCTTAAGCTACTAACAAAATGATCAATCAGAGAAGCTATAGAAGTAAATAGCTAACAATAGAAAGAAAGAGACATTCATACACTCATGACACAAGATATATCCTAGGAAAACCCTAACAGGGAAAACCCAGCCTTTAAAGCTCATTCCTCTTTATATTAAGGATCATAAAACACTTTACATATGCCATTCAGGCTTTTATACATGCTAGGTTGTAGCCCAGGGTTACAAAAGATTCATATAATAACACTCTTTCATGATTTTCTTCACTAGTTTCTCAATTCTCTATTCTGCAACTTCTTCTGCTCACTGCTCTACTCTCTATTTTAGTTTTGCTTCTTCTTTGGATCAAAACACTTATCATCCCATGTCATAACTTCACATACTTGGATCATTATTTGTTCATTTCTTTGAAACAAACATTTATCCTTCATTTATATCCTCTACAAGCCTTCAAACATTATTACGTTGGCCTAATTGCAATGGCTAGTATGAAACGTGTAGACATGGATAGGTCAGACCTAAACATAAGGTATTGCTCTGCTAGTGCATAGAACTTCGTGCATATCTCCATGAAGGTTGGTCATGTCCTATATTACCTTGAATGATGTTCCTTTAGGCTCTGCAAGTCACAGATTTTCTCTGCAAGCCAATTAAACTCCACTGAACACTGTTGGCTCTGCTATGTGAAAATAGTTGAAAATAAGTAATCTTCTGGTAGTGATATCTCTTTGGAATTGAATCCAAATGATCTAAATTTTGGATATGTTGTAGATGATGATGTCTAGATGCTAAGTCCAGCTCTACACCCTCTAATATGCAAATGCGATAAAATGTGGTATTCTCTAAGGTTGGTCTCTTGGTACTCTACAACTTCACTATTAACTATCCCAACTAAATTGAATATTTCTAGATGCTCCTGCATCACATATCATTTACATCATTTTACATTCATAAATCTTGAAAAATTTTGAAAAAAAAATTTGAAAATTTTGAAAAAATTTGCATCCTAGGCTTGTATTAGGGCATTGTTTGCATCAACTTCATTGCAATTCATCTAATCTCTGGTTTTTACATCAGATCTAATTTTGGATTTTTTCTCATAACCTAGTGATTTCAAAACCTAGGGTTTGTAGTTAAAATCTTGTTTCAAATTTTACTACTCATCTTTGGCACTCATTTACATCTAATTTTTTATTGTAGTGTCTTGTTATTGTGTGTCTTTATAGTTACATCTCAAATTTTGCATTTACACAGTTAATTTCAACAAAAACTAATGTATTGTCTCATTTCTCCTTAAAATTGCACTTGCATTGAGCATTGTAGGATTTTGACATCATTTTCAGATCTTATATGAGCTATTTCATAGCTTAAATTTGATTATACTTCATTCACACATCATTTTGACTCATCCTTCATCTAGATTTGCATGATAGGTGTGTTTTGAAAGATTTTGCTACATCATCAAACTGATAATAAGGTTTTAGTTTTCTACCCCTGATCAATTTCATTACTACACTACATATTTTAGGCATTTGCATTGGAAAAAGTGAACATTGTAGGTGCATAAACAAGCATAAATTGGTATTGTTTTATTGCATTCAATCTAAATACATAAAATCATCAATTAGGCCTTTTTGTATTGTACTCTTTCCTCCTATCCATTGTGTTTGTTGTGGACTTTATGTGTCTTTTTAGCCCTTTCCCTCAAACAAGTGCTTAGGAATGAAAAGTTGAACACATCTAGGGTGTATCAAGTATCATAAAACTTTGCATGCCTTGTATTACTAGACCTTATTGGACATTGATGTTACAAGACATTTCATTATGGCATCTTCATCTCATTGCTCTTTAATATCTTTACATGCATATATCAAAAACTTTGAGAATTTCTACAAATTTCTTAATATGAATCCTCATGTTCTCACTTATATACAAGCTATGTATCATAAGGATATATTTAAATGCTCTTCATTTGAAATCCTTGACTATGTATTTTATTTTGACAACTTTACATCTCTCATGAATACATACCCTTCGATAGTAGAAGATCTGACAAAACACATTGAGAATGATGAGTGTGAAAGTTCTCTTAATGCTTTGGAACTAATAACTAAAATATATGAGGATGATGATGATGATGATTCCATAAGTTATCCTACTCCTCCTATAGTTGAATGTTCAAGAACCTTGGATGAGAAGACCATGGATAGCTCTACATGGATTGTAAATGATATGACCACCAACCTTCCTAACAACACCTCACCTTTCTTTCATTCCAATGATCTCCCTGGCCAAGATGAAGCATTAGTGGATGAGAAAAGGTCTTTCACATTAAATCCTTTAGGGATAGATGTTGAGTATAATCAAGAGGAAAATAATATTAATTCAATCTTCACTAATAGCCTTATTCCACCACCAAGGGCTTACCAGATAAGTGTAGAAATATTCCTAAGATGGTTGTGCGGGGGACACCTAATTCACCTTCTTGCTTAAATCCAGTGATTATGGTTCAAGGAGATTGAAAACCACCTCAACCTCTGGATTACATTCTAAACTATGCAAGACAAATCACTCAAAGAAATCAAGGTGTTCAAAATGTGTCACAACAACCACACCACAATGTGATTGCTCACACATACAACAATCGTAATAACAAACAAAGTAAGCAAGCACCTCATGTGCCTGTCTCTCTTCCATGTTCTCAATCCATGCTCCCTCCACCACCTCATCTTACTCCTTAAAGAGCTCAAGAATATGATCTTGTCGAGTAGCTTCACGCTACTCTAGCTAAGATCTCTTTTTGGGATTTAATACAAACATCGCCTACATACCATGGAATGCTCCAAGAAGCTTTACAAAAGGTGATTGTACCACTTATTGTTAAGACGAATGATGTAGTAGCTCTGTTAGATTGTATGCATGCAACAAAAATAGATATTCTATTTCAACAACATGAATTGCCTTCTATGGAAGTTAAAAATCAACATGATCCTTTGATTATTTTCATTACAATAGACAAGAAATTGATAAAGCGTGTTATGATTGAGAGTGGATCAATTCTTAATATTTGTGGTATTAATTTCTTACATAGGATTAAGGTTGATACCTCTTTGATTAAATCAGATATAATTAGCATTCGTGGCTTTGATAATATTGGGAGACAATACATGGGGACAATAACTTTACCTGTAAATGTTGGACTTGTAACGATATCTACCCTTTTTCATGTCATGCCTAGTTCACTTTCATATAATATGATTCTATGTAGACCATGGATCAATGCCATGGGGGCAGTTTCTTCTACCCTCCATCAATCACTAAAATTCATTTATCAAAATAAGCTCTTCAATGTGGAAGTCAATCCTCGAACCAGATAATTGTTTACATATTGAAGCACAAAAACAAGTTAATAGTCAAAAAAGTCTAAACAACTTACGAGTAGATTCAACAATACCTCTTGCCATAGATAATGTTGTGCAAGACTCTAAAACATCGAATGCACTTTTTGGTGACAATTGGGGTTCATTAGGTTTTACTCCTTCCGAGCCAGGGGAATATAAACTTAATAACTATGACACATCAAAAGTTGCATCGATCTCATCTAAGTAATCTTTGGAAACACCTAAGAAACCTAAAGTCTCCTTAGTAGAAAATAAAGACAACATGCTTACTTATACTACAAATTATGAGACATATGAGGCTTCACCATCTTCTAAGGAAATGACATCCCTCTATGGTTGAGGATTTAAAATCCTTTATAACAATTGTGACTATGTAGGTAATGGTTGTGGTATAAATTAATAACAAATCAGAGTACCTTTACAAGTTGCTGGAGTTAACTACACATCTGGTATTGGAAACCATTCCTTGAAACCCGCTAAAGCCTCTCATCATCCTAAACTTAATGTTAATGCAATATCAACAAGACTGAAATGACATGCAAGATATCTTGAGCTAATAGACAAGAATTGTCTACCAAGAAATATCCCTTTGAATTAGGTAAGTATCTCTCCCCCCTTTAGCCACACTTGTTGTAGCAGCTAATATAGTTGCTCTCAAGGGTAACCTCCTCATAGATATATGTTTTAAGAATCGTGTTGTGTTCCCCTTTGATGTGTTATGTGTTGTTTAGGCCTCCTAGGATGACCCTTGATACTCTTGTAAGGTCAAGGATACTGGGAGACCACCTATGTTGTGACCATTCTTCTATTTGTTTCATCATTCTTCTATTGTTCCTCTCCTCTATTTTATTGTTGTGTGTTGTGCCTTAGGGGCAAAGCGTTGTGGTTGATGACCTAGGGGAATCTTCCTCTGTGGCATTCCTAAGGTACTTGTTCTCCTCTCTCATTTTATTGTTTACCTTCTTCTAGTGGTTCTATCTAGTCAGTGAATGACGAAAACAAATAAATACTAATACAGACCATGTGTCCCTTCAACAAGCAAAGCAAAAATGGACCTAGTCCATACATGACAATGGGATTGATACATTTATATATCTGATGCTTGGCTAGTAGAATCACTCCATGTGATATTTTATGTTGTCTTATCTTTGCTAACAAATCATAACAATGTATCTACTCCATGCACTTTGATTGTTTTGGTATCTTGCCTTGTTGTTACACTCGGTTCTGAGATACCTCAGTATAAGCCCAATGGCTATAATCAGTGCATAACTTTCATGTTTTTCTTAGATTAAGATGTGTTTGTGGGAACATTTGGTGATCATAAGCACATGTCACCTTTGGGAGCATGGGCTTTGTGAAAACTCTTGTTCCCTTGTGTGTTTTCTCTCCACCTTAATGTGCTTGATATCAATACCTGACATCAACCACCTTAAGGTGGGGGCATATATATAAGGTAAGCTATTTGATGATTTTAGTACTAACAAAGCATGTTTATAAGCCCTCTGCAGAGGCAGGATGTTGTACCTCTAGCGCGAGTGCACATCTTTATTTATATTGCAAGAAAGAAGCCCTCTGTAGAGGTGAGATAACATATCTCTTGGGCTAGTGTGTATCCTTTTATTTAAAAGCCCTTATGTGGAAAGTGGGATGGTGTATCTCTTGAGCTAGTGCACATCCTTTTATTTCAAAAGTCCTCTACAAAGGCGGGGTTGGATCTTGAGACTATCCTCCCTTAAGTGTGTCTTTGGTAGTTTTTGTGGCATAAGCCCAACCATCGGGTGTGCCTATAGCGTGTTTGAGATGGTGGGACTTAGCAATAAGCTCCTTCCATCGCCTTGTTTGTCATGTTTAAGATGTATAGTATGTCTTTGGCATGCTATATGACGCTCATGTATTCTGTGTCTTTTGTGTGTTTCCCCCCTTGTGTGGTCAACCCCCACTTGGGCTTTGTATGGCGTGTTTTCCCCTCTTGTGTGTGTGTAGCGACGGGCTCCACCTACACTCGAGGTTTGTTTGACATGTTTTCCCCTTTTGGGTTTTGTGTTGCAATTTTATTTCCATACATATGTATATGAAGATGTTAGGAATATATTATGAAAATGTTATATCAGTGTGTTCATTGTGTTTGGCGTGTCTGCGATGTGTTTTCTCTAATGTCTACTTGAGACTAGGGGCTAGAAATAGTTCCTCAATCTTTGTGTATGCATTAGCTTCAAGTGCCTGGCGTGTTTGCTATGTTTTGACCATACTTTAATGCATGTATGGGTTCATAAGATCATACATACATTAAAGTGGGGGCTAAATGTTATGTCATAAAATGTCCCCCTAGGACTTTTACCTCACAAGTTTAGCTCTCGGGTCCCTTATTTTTCATCATGCATGTTAGAATTGAATCCCGAGACAAAGTACCCCGAAACCTATGGAAAATAGGACTTAGGGGACTTCTCTGAGCTTAACCCTATCCCAAAATAGGTCCCAGGGCTTGGGCACTCACACCCTTGTCCTACCCTATTTTTGCGGGGTCCCAAATTTGAATGTCAGTTGGAGACCGTTAAAAGGTGTCTTTTACCGACATCTTAAGTTTGAATTATGAAATTTGTAGCGAGAATGCATATATAATCGTGTTTAGGACTTCATTCGAAAACTAGAAGATGACTAGAATATGTTTATGAGATTTTGGTGAACTTATGATTTTAGAGCATTCAAGGCATTCATTGTGTTACAGAGCAGAATATTGTTGTTGTGTTTGTTATTGCAACTTTGGCTTCATCTTCTCATGTTGTGAAGGATCTTCATCTATGTGAGAGCTAAACCTCCAAGGTGACAGGTGTCAAATTCTATAGAGTGGAGTTACAAAGGAGTGTTGCAGAGCATAAAGATCCCAGATCCAAAGGAAAAAGTAGAAAAGAGCACTATCAGAACTTGGGTGTTACTCCTTGTGTCCTTCAAGTTTGCAAAGCCAAAAATTAACAGACTAGTGATAATCAACATCAGAAAAGATATGTAAACCACCAAGAAAAAGACTATCTTGGACTTCAGTGGGAGTCCCTATGTCCTTGACATTTCAGAATCCCAAACTTCAAAATCTGGTATGCATCTAATCTTCATCTAGTATCTCTGTGCGTGAGCATTTGTCAGAATTCATCTGTTTGTTTATGATTTTACAATAATTAGGGTTTTAAGAATAATTGGGCTTAAATTAACATAATACTCATTAATTTCCAAATTTTCTTATCATTCTAAGTGATAACAGACCTATAGTTGAATCCTCTTGCAAAAGTTGTGATTCTACTTGGTTTAATGTCCTTGAATGTATGTAGTGAAAGGAGGATCTAGTTAAAGTATCCATCAATCCCATCAACCCCCTTTTTCTACATAACAATAAGAACAAGAGATACTATGATGGGGGATATGTTTGGTTTTTCACCTCCTAGACTAGGGCCTAATCCAATGGGTAATACAGTCACAACCTACAAAGAAGAAGAGGGCACACCTTCAAATCATAAATGGAACTAGACTTGTGCATATACACATAAATTCGAGATAAAAGATTTATGTAATTAAATATGCTTAATAATCCATCTCAAAGTTGCAACAACCTATATGAAATAAGAGAAGACCATTACAAAAGGTTTGCAATACATTATAAAGCTATCACACTTCATCTAACTACTATTATAATCCAACAAGTGTGGCAAGAATGAACTCATAACTAGGTTCAAAGATCCCCTTGAATTTCTACAATCTACCATGGAGACATTTAGTTACAAACATGTTGCCCCAAAATTTTAGCCCAAATTTTTTTTCAAAATTTTGTGCCTAAAGACTGATACAATCATCGCTTTGCCCCAGTCTGGTCATTTTCGTATCCCAAAAATTTTGAAGTCTCGAAAAACCTTTTTTTAAGTCTTTGTTGTCAGGTGGTTTTCAAATTCATGAATCTTTTGTTTACCCAACTCATGTTCTTAATTTCAAGAAATGGCCGACTTCCCAACTTGTCCTTTGTGTTGGGGAAGTTCAAAGCTTTTGAACATTACTCTAATAGTTTGAAGAATCCCCTTCATTGTCAGGAACTTGCAAGTTTTGTGAAATCCTACTCTAAGTTCAAAGTTCTGGGTCTACTTCGACCGCTAACTAGTCTGTATCTTCACGGTGCCCATTTTTTAAGGTATTATGAACTCATCAGGTTGCTCGTGTGGTGTGTGATGAGAATGTCTTTTCAGAAGCTGCGGAGTGTAAGTTCAAATCTTGAGACCCATTTCCTGAGATATAAAATTAATGATGCATTAATGACAATTGTAATGAAGCTCATTAAGATGGTGGCATGACATTAATAACTTGGAAAGACACCATTACTTACTAAAGTAATTAGATGAAGGTGGCAGTGCTCTCTATGTTCAGGGTTCTTGACAACCAAGCTATTTTTCAGAATGGGACTTCCAGCAAACGATGAAATTTGGGATGATGAACCTATGCCTGTTCTGCAACCTGATTTACAATGGCATGAGGAGGAGTAGATCGACATCATTTCTCAGCTACACACAGTCCCATGGAAGGAGAAAACTAGTTATGTTGAATACCATAGGACAATTGATGTCCTGGAAGAAGAAGAAGAACATGCTGACCCGCGCCAGCTTTTTATGGAGATACACCTAGAATTAGGAGAAGATTAATGCCACCTGTATGGCATATTTAAAGTCTTTTTGTATTTAGCAATGATTACTACAATTTTGGCATATTGTAACCATTTCCTATTTTGAGAAGTCACTTTCTTGATTATGGTTACTCAAAAAAGATTTTTTTTGAATAGTTATAATTTTTCAGGAAGTTATATAAGGAGAGAGGAATTCCCATGGAAGGCATCTTTTTCTAGTGGCTGTCTATGAACAGTGGGGAAGAAGAACAAGTTTATTTTGTATTAATTCCTATTTATACTCAACTCTGTTCATGTATAGAAGCATTATAGAAAACTTTGAGTTTTGGTTATATTGAAGAAATGAACAATTTCTTACAGAACTTTGTGTCTTCAAGTGTCTTCTGTGATTGCAATTTTTCTTATGTCAATTAGTAATTTGTCTTCAATATTGCTTCTTTTATGTTGACATGTGTTAAGGTGGAATATAATTGTATCTCTCAATTAATTTATCCTTGTTCATGAATGTTGGGTAAGTGGGTTGTGTATCATTTATTTGTATTCATTTCTTTCCGTAATCAGTCATGCACATCTATTTCATGGTGATGGGTAGATGTTAATGTTGCAAGTATGAGGATAACTAGTGTTGTCATTGATGTCAACATACTCATATTGCATTAATGAGAAGGATTGGATGAGCTGTGTGCTGAAGATATTGAGGAAATTAGTCTCAATCAGGAACAGTGAAGAACAATGATGACATTAAGGTAAAAGTCCAAGATAAGGTGAAGATCAGAGGATGTGGTTTAAAGGGTTTGTAGATATGAGTCTTGAGATGCTCCAGTCAAGATTTCAGAGGTCCGCATAAAGATCGGAAGAAGTTATGGTCACTCAAGTAGAACCGGTTCCGACAGATGTTCAGTGGTGACAAAGTGTCAAAGATTGGTTCGGTGAGCTCCAGAATTGCATTATCTCACTCTGCGGATTGGAGGGAGTGTTGAAGAAGTCCGTGTGAAGTGACAACTAGATTTCTTCATGGTTTGGAGGTTTGGAACCACCTTTTTCATTATGACAATGATGACAGATTGTGTTCTTGAAGTTCCGGATGAAGAAGAGAAGAATTCCAGTAAGCTGATAAAGTGCGGATGTTCTTGATGACTCAGGAAAGGTTTTGGTAATCTTTGGATCATGTACAATTCTTATTGGCAGTCCGCATTGAAGTTTGAGTTTGCATTTGAAGAATAACCACAGATATTGGTGTTCTTCCTAAGACAGGCCGACCGGATGTATTACACATCTTGCGAATGATCTTATAGGTGTTTGCCGACTTAGATGATTGTTCCTAAGTCGATGACTTGTATAAATAAGGGATTGTGAATTCATTTTGAAGTGTGTCTTGGTGTGGATGAGTGTGGCATAGCGAAGAAGAAGAGCAAAAGGCAGAGCAGGAGTTTTTCAGGCTTAAATGGCACTGATCCAGGCATGGTAAAGATGTCAATCTCCAGTTTAAGTTTGTAATACTTGTTATTTTGTAGACAATGTGTCTCTTGTAGGCAGTGTGCCTCTTGTGAGCAATGTGCTCAGGCAGTGAGCCCTAATTGGCATGTGCCATCTTTTTCTTATTCTTCTAACAGAGAATAATCCTTGGGTTAATCACCTCATGGTTTTTCCCTTAACCAGGTTTTCCACGTCAAGATCTTGGAGTCTCATGTGTTAATGTGTATCTGCTCTGGTGTTTATGCTTTATGCTTTCATGAGTGATTAATTGATATGCTATTAAATAACAAAGAGGATTTAAGTGTTTGAATTAGAAGCAAGTTTTGTACAACTGATTCACCCCCCCTCTTAGCTGTGTGCCCTAAATCTAACAATTGGTATCAGAGCCAAGTTCCTCTAAAAGGAGTTTAACCGCTTGAGGAGATCTAGGATGTCATCATACAAGAAGGATAGTCTGAAGTTTGATGGAACCAACTTCTCTCTTTGGAAAGGTCACATGAAATGTTACTTGCAGTGTATGGGAAAGGCATACTGGTCCATGGTCACAAAAGCTTATGCACCTCCATAGGGTGGTCCGACAACTCTAAATGAAATCACAGATGCTGAAAACAATCTGTAGACCAAAGAGGCTCTTCTAAGCGCATTAATTGACTCAGAGCTCTCAAATGTTATTGACCTACCAACTGCCTATGAGATCTGGATTAAACTGGAACTTCTGCATGAAGGAGATGAGCATATTAAGAGTGCAAGGTTGCAGAGTCTCAAAGGGAAATTTGAAAGACTGAAGATGAGAGATGATGGAAATATTACTACCTTTATGCCAAGAGTAAATGAGTTGGTGTGTGGAATTAGGAATGCTGGTGGAGTTTTGGATGAAAATGAGATTGTTGGCAAAGTTCTCAGATCCCTTCCTGTTGCTTACAAAATCAAGGTTGCTGCCATTGATGAATTCAGAGCCCATACAACTATCACAAGAGACCAATTGGCTGGCAAACTAGCTGCATTTGAAATGACCGAGTTTGGAGATGATCCCCCCAAGACTAAATCTGCATTCAAAGCTAGTGCCTGTGTGAAAGGTAAACAAAGATTTCATCCAGGAGAAAACTCTTCAAGTTGTCATGGTATGATCAAACAAGAAGAGACATGGAAGTGGAAGAAGTAGAAACAGCTCAACTTGAAGCCCTCATTACAAAGAGACTGCCAAGAGGATCTGGTAAGTATGAAGGAAAATTACCCTTTAAGTGCTTCAACTGCAATAAGATTGGTCATTTTGCCTCAAGATGTCTGGAAAGATCTACAAGGTCAAATTCTAACAGACAAAGGTTCCAAAAGAATTGTTATTATGTTCATGAAGAAGATGATAATGAAGGAGTAACAAATGATGAATTAGAGATAGGAAACAAATCCAGAAATAAATGGGTGTTTATTGTCATCAAGGAAGAAGATCCAATATCCTCTGAATCTGTCAATCATAAGGTTATAGAAAGAGCTTTGGCTGCCCAAGTTGAAGAAAAGGATGATTGGGTTATTGACAATGGATGCTCTCACCATATGACAGGTGACAAGAACAAGTTCTTAGATTTGGAAAGGTATGAAGTAGGAGTGGTAAAGTTTGGTGATAATTCTACTGGTAGAATCAGAGGAAAAGAAACATTTCTTTTAATGGAAGAAACAAAACTGGTAATGTGCTATATGTTGAAGGTTTGAAGCACAATCTTCTCAATGTTGGATAGTTGGTGGACAAAGGCTATGATCTCCGATTCAAGGATGGAAAATGCAAAATCTTTGAAAGATCCAGAATAGAGATTGCATCCGGTACTTAAACTAAAGGTAATATCTTCCACTTGGTTGGTGCTGGTAAAAGTTGTCTGTTTGTTCAAGTTGATCAGAGTTGGTTATGGCATAGAAGGATGTGTCATGTAAATTTTGATAACATCATCAAGATAAGCAATACTCAGGCTGTGTGAGGACCGCCCTTTTTACTACTGTTGTCATGACTATTTACAGTACTGTTATTGCTACTTTCATATTTGTGGGATAGCAGTTCCCGAAATTTGTCAGACTATTTAACTTTATTATGTTTTCGGAAAAACTAATTGGGTGATGTTTGGATAAGTTACTTTTCAGAAAAATGAATTAGAGATGATGGAAAATTGTAATATGATTTTTAATTATGTTAAATTGTACTAAGGCATGAGAATGCATGTGTTATTTAAGTTGCTTCGGCTATGATGAATTTATGTGGTTACTGATCTTGTAATTGAGTGTGCAGGGACTACTAATCAAACCACAGATTTCGGAGATCATTCCACACCTTGTTAATTGTTATTCCCTGTTAAGCCGATCTGGTTCCACGAAGAACCAAGATCTCTTTGTGTTTGATGTCATGATGTAATGTGGTCCTTCGTATGGTCGAGTGGGTTAGGTTACCCTCATGTAATATTATTTTTATAAGTAAGTGTTGTAAAGAGATTGAATTTGAAATTTCTATTTTTATTTAAATTATGAGGCCCTTTTTCTTGTGCTTTACCTTGACCTGGGGTGTCTTGTATGGGTTAAAATTGACCCTGGGTTCTACCCCATGGGTCTAGGGGCCCATTTGGCATGGGTAACCCTTGAGTAACCTCCATCTAGTCAACTTAACCTTCCCCTGAAGTTAAGTGGCGAAAATTGGAGGTAGGAGGGGACATGATGGGTTGTACCAACACTCAACCCATCCCCTCTACTTTTCCCTAGATAAGAGATGCCATCCATTAGTGAAAGTTACCTCTTCTTTAGTAAGATTCCCCCATGTACTATGGGGACACCCATGTGAAGAAAGGAGAAAGAGGCATGGGTCACCTGTCTTGTTCCCATTTAATTTTTTTTTATTTCTCCCATGAGAAAGTGGAGTCACATGAAAGGAATAAGGAGTACCCTTGGGAATGGAGAGTGACATAAGCCACCTGGACAGAATAGTGATTTTTGGGAAGGGTGAGGAGGTGACAAGTGTCACTTCCCCATTTCTCAAAATTAGAAAGAAAGAGAATTTTGGGTTATTTATTTTCAAATTTTGGGATGAGAGGGAGTTAGTTGAATTTTGGGGAAAATCTTTCATCTTTGGCCTTACCAAAAATAGAGAAGTTAGTTTGGAAGATAGAGAAGGGAGAGGGAGTTGGTGGCTAAGCTTGGAAGTGAACTCTGTGGACTCTGCAACAACTTCATTCCAGGAGGGCTTTGCAAGGTTGGTCTGAATTTTGCCTTTGTTTTTGTAGAACTGAAATGTGTATGAAATGTGTGTGAAATATGTGTTTAGATTTGTTTTCTGTGGGGTTCTTGTCGGGTTGTTTGACAGAGCATCTCCCACTTGGGAGAAATGCTCATCAAGTTTGGGGTAGGGGAGGAGAGATCCTCCTCGGGTGCATACCTGTTCCATCTTTTGGGATGTTGAAAGCCTTGAGGGCATGTATCTGTGACTGTATTTTTGACTTGAGAGTCATATACAGATTGCTTACAAATTGTGATCACACTTGGTTGAGACCAAGAGAAATTTATATGAGTTCATTTATCTGTCAGGGTGACACTCTGGAGTCGAGTGTGTCCACTCTCCTGCCCCTTATGAAACTCACTGTAGTTGAGTTTCCGTATTGTGTAAAATACCCACGGGTGTATGTGTGCTTTGGGATTGTTGTTGTTTCTGTTGTAAAGTGGAGTGTTTGAGTACCCAGGTGTGAGTATGGTCTCCCTAGCTCGGGGGTGACCCTCTTGCGGGTATACGGTAGGGAGGAGAGCTAGACAAGTGGTATTGTCTTCTTTGTTTGTCTTTGATACGCAGGTTTTTCTCTTGGAGCTTCTGGTTGGCTATTTATGAAGAAACAGTTCATCTTCTTGTCATGAGAATTAGGCCTGGTTCATTTCATAGAGATGAAGAGGGAACATCTCTCTTGTTATTGTTGTAAATTAATGATATTCTGGGAGTGAAGAAAATCACTTCCCTGGTCTTGTTATTATTGGACTTTTATTGGTTGTCATAAGTTTTCAGTTGTATACTGTTTGGGAGGAGAAAGTTCATATCTGGGAAGTTGGTATTCATGATTGAGAAGTTGTAATATGACTGTGCTTAAATTTTAAGTTGATGTTTGCAACCTTTGTTCAATAGCAATTTTTGTGTTTCAAGTATTACTGAAAAGAATAAGTTCGTTTTTGCAACTTAATCTGAGTTGTTTACATTTGAAAGTTTGGAATTGCTTCACTAGTTGAAATGCTAATTTTCTTTTCAATGTTAAAATGGAAAAGACAGTTTTAAATATTTGAGTTATTCTCCATATTAATGGGTTCTGTTAATTTAGAAGGATTAGAGGAAATCTAGCATGTAAATATATAATCTGTTGTAAAGTTATGAAGTCTTAAATGTTTATGAAAATGGAAAATTATAATTATAATAAGGGGATAGCTAGTTACCATTTCTATCAATTAAGTGAACTTGGGATATATATATATATATATATATATATATATATATATATATATATATATATATATATATATATATGTATATGTATAATTATATCTACTTGTTATGACAATTTCTTTATAACAGGTTGATTTGGAGAAAATGCATTAAGTAGTGAAATTGAGAAATTTAGGAAATAGTTAAGCACATATAAGAATATTTTTATATATAAATAAATTTAAATATATATATATATATAGAAATAGATATATATATTTCATATTTTGAGTAATTATCATTTTCCAGAATAATAGTGAAATTGAAAATAACTTATCATTTTTATGAAATTGACTGAGAAATATCAATATAAAAATAGATATATATATATATTTATATATATCTCTAATTATATACTCATTTATAAATATATATATATATATATATATATATATATAAATATATATTTTAATGTTGTGAGAAATGGCGGACCAAATGTAAGCCGCGGTTTAAAAAAAACACAGTCGAATTTTTATATTGGGCGGTGGGGAGTAAACCCCACCGCAGGATTGTTAATACATTTGGAGGTGTGGAGTGGGGCGGAGCCCCACCCACACCCCCACGTCGTGGGAATGTGGGTGGGGCTCCGCCCCACTCCACATCTCCCCCCTCCAAACCCTTATGCCTCCCGCGGATCTTGTCTGCCGCTCTGCGGCCACCACAAAATTCCGTCCGCCGCTCTGCGGCCACCACAAAATTCCGTCCGCCGCTCTGCGGCCACCCCGACCTTGCTCCTCTGTCACTGCGGCCACCGCCGCCCATGGCCGCCGTCTGCTGTGAGTCTAAGGCAAAAAAAAAATGTTAGGGCTTGGGCCCTAACATATGAATGGGTTATTTGGAATATAAATTCAGTTTATTTTTATATAGCTCTATATATAGGCATATATATATATTATATATGTCTATGTATATAGCTATATATATAATATAATAATGATTATATATCTGTATATATATATCTATATATATATATAGATGGAGATATAGATATATAAGTTGTGGTAAACCATTTTGTCCATACATAGACATTAAAATAAATATATTATAACTATGTATGTATGTATATATATATATATATATATATATATATATATATATATATATATAATATACATAGGAGTAAATCTATGAACCAATTTATTGGGCCCCCGTCTAAAATCGTTATAAACTATGTCTCATGGATATAGAAAAAAAAAAAAATATAACAATTATAATCTCACAGGAGAAGTTATTAAGTGTTGAACACAACAACCAAAGAAGATATATTACCATGAACAGAGTTTTATAAAGTGGTGAACCACCTACATCTATTGACAACGTCATACGAGTCACAATCAGTGTATGAATCGTAATTAAGAGTAACAGTAACAACAGTAATTCTAAACAAGAGAAAATAAAATTATAATGTAAAAGAGAGTTTAGGAATATGCAGTGATACTCTGGGAAGAGTTTCTCGGAAGTTTCAACTATTAACGTACTAAAAATCACCCGAAAAATGAAGAGGAAAATTACACAACTCCTTACTCAAAAGAACACTGGAAATAAACTTAAGAAGACACCACTGACAATCCATGTGGCCATATTAATCTCAACTGTAGCAAACGATCTCATATGTAAACCTGTAAGAGGTTCCGAAGAAGAAAGAAGGAAAAACTAACATTGGGAAAACACAGAGGAGAAAATGCGCGACATTTCTTACACGGGATAAGAGAACTAAGTTGACGGACCCTTCTGTCAATTGTGCTTAGGAACAAGTTAACTAAGTATTTACGAAGAGGAGGAACCTAGATCGGGGAAGATTAGGAGACCGAGTCCAGCGAAATAGTAAACCAGCCTTTGTGACCTAGATCATCCTGAAATTAGGTTTAATATCAACAATAACTGCGGTGATAACCCTGATTGACGTAAATCACGAAGAAAGGACAGGATGCACATAAAGAAAGTATAGAAAATGAAAGAGAGAGAGAGACCGAAATATAAACACACTAAATGAACTAAGAGATAGTTAAGGTAAGGGCGATAAAGATATAATCCAACTTAAGAACTTGTGGAAAGGGAAGAGAGGGCAACCAAACCGCCTTGTTGAAAATGCTAAGTCATAGGAGGAGTATGTTTCAGGGAACAAGAGAGGAGACAGACAACCGTGCCTGGCTGAAAAATGACTAAATAGGGAGATCACTAGCCGGTTTAGTCGGAACAAGGCGTCGTGGGGAGTGGTTCCTCTATCAGCGAACCACGGGCGAAAATGAGTGCAGCGTAATTCCCACTAACGCCGTAAGGCATTCTGCTACCGAACATTGCCGAGGATTCGATTTAAGAACTTTGGTAATCTCACTCTTGCAATGACGTTAGCAGCGTTGTATAGACCCTCTTATTGATCTATATGCTTCTGGTTGCACGCCATTGTACTTGTATTCCGCCGATGAGTATAGTGTTTCGCCATGAGAGAACACCGTTGAGCATGCGTACGCATGCGAAAGGGGTTTTTAGGACAGTGTGAGAAAAGTTTTTCATATCTCGTGTCATAACCACATGACAGATGTGGCTATGACACGTGCGATGTGTGTTGTGACCACAAGGAAAATGTGGGCATGATAGGCTGTAAGAGATCTTCCAAAATTGGTAAAACCTACAAACATTTTGTGCAAAGAATGTCAGTTGGGTAAATAGAGTAGAGTCTCATTCAAAAGCAAGGATCAGTCCTCTACCGGATTATTGGAATTAGTTCATACTGATCTATGTGGTCTGACAAGAATCAAGAGTATGCAAGGTGATAGATATTTCATGTTACTGATTGATGACCATTCCTGGATGATGTGGGTTACCTTTCTAAAAGAGAAATCAGAAGCTCTTGAGAAGTTCAAAATCTTCAAGGCTATGGTAGAGAATCAAACTGGATTAAAATTGAAATGTCTAAGGTCTGATAGAGGTGGTGAATTCACATCCGATGAATTCATAGATTTTTGTGAGAAGCATGGTATAAAGAGACAATTATCTGCTCCTAGGACTCCACAGCAGAATGGAGTAGTAGAGAGAAAGAACCGGACCATCCAGGAAGCATCCAGGATAATGATGATGGAAGCAAATGTTCCCCAGATGTTTTGGAGAGAAGCTGTCAGCACTGCAGTCTACACTCTCAATCAAGTTCAAATCAAAAGCAATACCAGTAAGACTCATTATAAAATTTGGTTTGGCATCACTCCCACTGTGAGATATTTCAGAGTATTTGATAGCAAATGTTACATTAAAAGAGATGAAGATCTAGGAAAGTTTGATGCTAGAAGTGATGAAGGAATTTTCTTGGGTTACTCCACTCAAAGCAAAGCATACCGGTGTTATAACAAGAGACTAAGAAAGATGATAGAAAGTACAAATGTGAAGGTTGATGAGGGAATATAGAAACCCTCAAGGTTTTATGAGTATGATGAAGATGATCAATGGTGCTCTGGTTCAAGAAGCTCAATCCTCTCCTGAAAGTCAGATTCAGACTGATCCAGTAAATCAGGAAGAAGAGATAGGTCTAAATGAGCCTGATCAAGAAACAGAAGTGCAAGAAACTCCCAAAGTTCCAAGGTATGTAAGACTGAACCACTCTGAAGATCAGATCATAGGCGACAAAAGAAAAGGTGTGCAAACTAGAAGGAAAATTGCTCAAAATTCAGATGAATGTTGTCTAATTTTAAAGATTGAACCTAAGACAATAAATGAAGCCTGCAATGATGAAAATTGGACCAAAGCAATGGAGGAAGAGTTGATGGAAATTGAGAAAAATCACACTTGGGATCTTGTTTCTAGACCTAGAAACAAGAATGTGATTGGAACCAAATGGGTCTTCCGGAACAAACTAAATGAAGTTGGTGAAGTAATCAGAAATAAGGCCATATTAGTCTGCAAAGGCTACTCTCAAATAGAAGGGATTGATTTTGAAGAAACCTTGGCTCCAGTGGCAAGAATTGAAGTAGTCAAACTATTTCTTGCATTTGCTACCTTCAAGGATTTCAAAGTGTATCAGATGGATGTCAAATCTGATTTCCTGAATGGTGACTTAGAAGAAGTGTACATTGAACAACCAGATGGATTTCAGTTATCTGAGCATGGTGATAAGGTCTGCAAATTAAAGAAGGCACTGTATGGTCTAAAGCAAGCCCCAAGAGCATGGTATGAGAGGCTGGACAAACATCTTTTGAAGATTGGTTTCAACAAAGGTACTGCTGATAGTAACCTATATTTCAAAATTGATTATGAAAACATCTTGATTGTTGAAGTATTTGTTGATGATATCATCTTTGGAGGAAGAGACAGTATGTGTAAAACCTTTGCAAATCAAATGAAAAGTGAGTTTGAAATGTCAATGCTCAGTGAAATGAATTTCTTCTTGGGTCTACAAATTACTCAGACAAAGAAAGGAATCTTTATCTCTCAAACCAAATATGTGAAAGAATTGTTGAGGAAATTTGGAATAGAAGATTCAAAGCCAATGAACACTCCAATGGCAACCAGATGTAAGTTGAGCAAAGATGATGACTCTCCTAAGATAGATCAGACCAAGTACAGATCAATGATTGGGGATTATTGTATCTCACTCAGGCTAGACCAGATATAATGCAGGCTGTTGGTCTTGTGGCGAGATTCCAGGCTAATCCCAGAGAATCTCATGTCATGGCAATCAAAAGAATTTTTAGGTACTTAAAAGGAATAGTTGAGTATGGTCTATGGTATCCTAGAGATCATAATTTTTCTCTTCATGCATATACAGATGCAAATTGGGTAGGAGATGTGGATGATAGGAAGAGTACAAGTGGAGGAGCATTCTTTTTGGGAAAAAGGTTGGTTTCTTGGCTAAGCAAGAAACAAGAGGCAATATCCCTATCTACAACTGAAGCAGAATACACTGTAGCAGCAGGAAGTTGCACTCAACTTTTGTGGATGAAGAAGATGCTAAGAGATATTCAAGTAGAATATGAGGAGCCTATCACAATTTTCTATGATAATTCAAGTGCAATAAATATTTCTAAGAATCTGGTGTTGCATTCTAAGATTAAGCATATATCTATCAAGTTTCACTTTCTAAGAGAGCAAGTGAACAAGGGTGAAGTCAGATTGGAGTATGTGCCCTCCAAGGATCAGCGTGCAGATATTTTTACTAAACCTCTTCCCAAGGACTCTTTTGAGTATCTCAGGGAGAAGTTAGGGGTCATTGCCCCTCCGGTGATGGACTAGGATGCACTGATGTGCATCAGTTCAGTGGATATCACAGTCATATCTTGTGATCCGGATTGGTGATGGGGAGCTGCTACTTAGGGGGAGCAGCTGGTATGATTCTGATGTGTTAAAATTGCAAGTATGAGCCCTTTGCCATTAATGTCAATGGAGGAGAGATGACATGTGAAAAACAAGTGGTTGATGATCAAAGGGGAGCAGTAAAGAAAGAGAAGACATGTGAAGAGTTGTTGCTGATAGGGGGAGCTGTGACAGAAAGGAGAAGTTCTTGTCTTGATGGTTTTTCACATCATATGTTGCCATCAATGACAAAGGGGGAGATTGTTACAAGTATGAGGATAACTAGTGTTGTCATTGATGTCAACATACTCATATTGCATTAATGAGAAGGATTGGATGAGCTGTGTGCTGAGGATATTGAGGAAAATAGTCTCAATCAGGAATAGTGAAGAACAGTGATGACATTAAGGTAAAAGTCCAAGATAAGGTGAAGATCAAAGGATGTGGTTTAAAGGGTTTGTAGATATGAGTCTTGAGATGCTCTAGTCAAGATTTCAGAGGTCCACATGAAGATCGGAAGAAGTTATGGTTGCTCAAGTAGAACCGGTTCCGACAGATGTTCAGTGGTGATAGAGTGTCATAGATTGGTCCGGTGAGCTCTGGAATTGCATTATCTCACTTTGCAGATTGGAGGGAGTGTTGAAGAAGTCCGTGTGAAGTGACAACTAGATTTCTTCATGGTTTGGAGGTGTAGAAGCACCTTTTTCATTATGACAGTGATGACAGACTGTGTTCTCGAAGTTCCGGATGAAGAAGAGAAGAATTCCAGTAAGCTGATAAAGTGCAGATGTTCTTGATGACTCAGGAAAGGTTTTGGTAATCTTTGGATCATGTACAATTTTTATTGGTGGTCTGCATTGAAGTTTGAGTTTGCATTTGAAGAATAACCACGGATATTGGTGTTCTTCCTAAGACAGGTTGACCGGATGTATTACACATCTTGCGAATGATCTTATAGGTGTTTGCCGACTTAGATGATTGTTCCTAAGTCAATGCCTTGTATAAATAAGGGATTGTGAATTCATTTTGAAGCATGTCTTGGTGTGGATGAGTGTGGCACAGCGAAGAAGAAGAGTGAAAGGTAGAGCAGGAGTTTTTAGGCTTAAATGGAACTGATCCAGGCATGGTAAAGATGTCAATCTCCAGTTCAAGTTTGTAATACTTGTTACTTTGTAGACAATGTGTCTCTTGTAGGCAGTGTGCCTCTTGTGAGTAGTGTGCTCGGGCAGTGAGCCCTAATTGGCATGTGCCATCTTTTTCTTATTCTTCTAATAGAGAATAATCCTTGGGTTAATCACCCCGTGGCTTTTCCCTTGACCAGGTTTTCCACGTCAAAATCTTGGAGTCTCATGTGTTAATGTGTATCTTCTCTGGTGTTTATGCTTTATGCTTTCACGAGTGATTAATTGATATGCTATTAAATAACAAAGAGGATTTAAGTGTTTGAATTAGAAGCAAGTTTTGTACAATTGATTCACCCCCCCTCTCAGTTGTGTGCCCTAAATCTAACAGTTAACACACCTTTCCTACTTTCTAGTTAAAAGCACACCCCATGTTTTATTCATTGCATATCTTAAGAGGGAGCTGTACCTCTAAAATTTAGAGGAAGGTTGTCAACTCAATGACAACTTCTCCAACTGTTGGAGCTGTTTGTTCTTCTTCTTGGGCATCTTGAGTCATTTTCTACATTTATTCTCAAAGGACAAATCTGTCAACCAACAGATTTTTGGCGACTCTGTTGGGGATTTGAAAGTGAAGAAAAGTGCCTTTGTTTCCCAAATATTTGAAGGTGCCTCCCTGAGGACAAAGGCTGGCAATAAAGACCTATGTTGATTTAATTCTCAGATTTGCATTATGGCATTGGTTTTGTCCCAGCCATGTGGAAATCCCTTTGGACCCCTCTTTTTGTCTCAGTTTTCACCTCTGCCTGAAGGATCAAGAAAACACTTCCTGAAATTCAATGGAGAGAATCATCAAGATGCTGAAAATCACATTCTGGCATTCACAGTTGCATGCGGCATTTTGGGGGTAAGTGAAGAAGATGTTTTTATCCGTCTATTTATTAAATCTCTTGTTGGGCCCGCAGCAAATTGGTTTTGTTGTTTAGAAGAGAAGTGCATAACAGATTGGGATTCATTAAAGAAGAAGTTTTTAGCGAGATATAAGGGTCCAGTTGATGAAGCTACATCGCTGAGGCAATTTTTTAACATTCAAAAGTGAAATAGTGAATCCATCAGAGAGTTCATAGACATATTCAATTGGTTGTTCAGAAGAATTCCTGCATCTACTCAATTGGGTAAGCAACTCCAGCTATGTACTTTTATTTCTACATTGCATCCAGATGTTCAGTTTGAATTGAAGCAGAGTAAAGTAAACAATATAAAGGTTGCTCAGCAAGAGGCTGTGAAAATAGAAGATGATCTAATACTAAGTGGTATATGGAAAGTAAATCATATCACAGATAATTTGTTTCATGAACTTATGAGGATGCCTATTATGTATAAACAAAATCTCAAGCCTATAGGTTCCCATAATATCCTATCTCTTTCTGTCGAATGTTCTAATCTCTTTGTTTTTTATTCCAAATGATTTGGTAGAAGTGAGGTAAGTGCTGTGGGAATTAAATCTCACATGAATAGGAGAGTTGAAGCTTATTATTTATACTATGAGGAAGATAATGATAAATCTATAGTTTTCTCATGGAATATGGAAGATGAGCAACCTGAAGCTATACAGAGTGAAGAGGATATCAAAAAGGTACTATCAAAGGAATCCAATGTTACTCTCATTCCAAGGTGGTGCCTGGAGGAATCACATGATGAATTTTTATGTGGGTTCTTGGATGGAGATGGTCACATTACTGAAATTAAAATGGACACAGCTACTAATGTCTCCCATGATATGAAAGAAGGTATGAATGGTTCTGCATCTTCTCCTGAATCAGAAATTTTTAATTTTGATGAAAAAGATCAGGTGATAGAAAATACTCCTCATGAGGCTAAAAAAGAGTTTTTAAAGTAGAGTTTAGACATGGAAGTTTTTGTCTCTGATGATATTGGTTTAGCATTTGATAAAGTAGACAAAGAAGAGCCTGACAAGAGAGTGGATAAAATGCATTCCCAATCTACTTGTTCTCCCAGTAATAATGGAGATTTCTCTTCTTCCACAATTCCAGTACAAAATGATCAGGTACTTGATGATCCTGCACAAGTAAGCTTTTTAAAGAATTTTTATGGTAATATGCAATTTCAATCTGATAAAGTACACCCAACCTTGCTTAGAACTTTGCAAGAAATTGAACAAAGAGATGGGAAAGATACGCATTTTCTTGCTTGTAGCCATGAAGAATCTCATCCTTGGCATAAAGAGGACCACGATATGAAAGCTATAAATTCTTTTAAAATGTGCTCCAAAGAAGTGAAAGCATGTGAAGAAAAGGGTAAGGATGAAGTTGTTTCTCTAATGCATATACAGCTAAAGGAGGAAAGGAATAGTCAAGTTGATGAAGGTTCGCAACCCCAAGAACTTTCAGAAGCTCTAGATGGTGACCTCCTTTGTGAAAAAGATGTTGTGCTCTTTCCTATACTTAAAGAAAATGGCCTTGCTAAAAGTGATCAAATGGATGATAGTTGTGACAAGAGTGAGCCTCATGTTGTTTACATTCCAAATTGGTGCCTAAAAGCAAGTGAGGATGAATTTTTCTGTGGAGAAGAAGTTGCAATGTCTAATCTGCAAGATATAAATAGAAATGATGAAGTGTGTCATGAAGTTATTAGGCCAAATCTTGTAGAGGAAAATCAAGTTAGTCCAGTTGGAGGTGACTTTTAGCCTGATGAAAGTATTGTTTGCAGTTTAGATTTTCAGTCTAGTCCACTTCCAATTTTGCATGATACATACATGGCTGATGGTTGGTCATCCAATGGTTCAAGTGGTTGCTTTCAAAAATGGGATATCAGCTTACCTGCTACAGACAAAGGTGATTATATGCATAAAAATAAGGGGACATCCAGAGAAGGTTCTATATCTCATAATCTTTGTGTGGGGTGTCCAATTCGGGGGCTGACCCATGCTTGCTCACAAAATCAAGTGCATTCTGATATCACATATGAGTTTATATAGGCAGATGTTGGTAATCATATGCTGGGTAATGCTGATATGAGTCATTCTATTGTAGAAGTATACAGTGAGGGGTAGTTGGTGGAGCATCAGATTTTATCTAAAAATTTTTTACATGGTGTTGTTCACATTCCTCTGATTATGATAGTCATCAATTGGTTGTCGGTCGCTTATAGGCTCCTCATTCACCAAACATTGTTGTGCACTAGTAGCTATTTCTCCCAGCCAGTTAATGGGTTTGTGTGATAATCCTAGAGTCTCTGGAGGTAGGGTCTTCCCGACCATTTACATATTTGGAGTTTTTGTTGTGCTGGTAGTGTAGTTGTTTCCTTTTCCTACTATGTTCTATTTTTGGCTTGCTCTGGCTCTTTTGTCCTTTGTGCTCTTTGACTCTGCTACCCAATGGATTTATGCACTGGTCCACACTTGATGTTCTAGCTTCCTTGCTTCATCCTTTGCAGTCCTCGTCCCCAATCAGAGCCTGTTGTTGCCCCAAAATTTTAGCCCAATTTTTTTTTCAAATTTTTGTGCCTAAAGACTAATACAATCATCGCTTTGCCCCAGTCTTGTCATTTTCTTGTCCCAAAAATTTTGAAGTCTCGAAAAACCTTTTTTTAATTCTTTGTTGTTGGGCGGTTTTCAAATTTGTGCATCTTTTGTTTACCCAACTCATGTTCTTAATTTCAAGAAATGGCTGACTTCCCAACTTCTCCTTTGTGTTGGGGAAGTTCAAAGCTTCTGAACATTACTCTAATTCCCCTTTATTGTCAGGAAATTGCAAGTTTTGTGAAATCCTACTCTAAGTTCAAAGTTCTGGGTCTACTCCAACTGCTGACTAGTCTACATCTTCGTGGTGCCCATTTTTTAAGGTATTGCTAGCTCATCAGGTTGCTCATGTGGTGTGCAATGAGAATGTCTTTTCAAAAGCTGTGAAGTGTAAGTTCAAATCTTGAGACCTGTTTCCCGATATATAAAATTAATGATGCATTCATGACAAGTGTAATGAAGTTCATTAAGATGGTGGCATGACGTTAATAAGTTGGAAAGACATCATTACTTACTAACGTAATTAGGTGAAGGTGGCAATGCTCTGTGTGTTCATTTTTCTTGCCAACCAACCTATTTTTTAGAATGGGACTTCTAGCAAACGATGAAATCTGGGATGATGAACCTATGCCTGTTTTGCAACCTGATTTACAATGGCCCGAGGAGGAGCAGATCGACATCATTTCTCATCTGTGCACAGTCTCATGGAAGGACAAAACTAGTTATGCTGAATACTGTAGAACAATTGACGTCCTGGAAGAAGAAGAAGAACATGCTGCGCTGCACCAACTTTTTATGGAGATACGCCTAGAATTAGGTGAAGATTAATGCCACATGTCTTGCATTTTTTAAGTCTTTGTGTATTTACCAATTATTACTACAATTTTGGTATATTGTAGCCATTTCCTATTTTGAGAAGTCACTTTCTTGATTACGGTTACTCAAAAAGGACCATTTTTGAATAGTTATAATTTTTTGGGAAGTTATATGAGGAGAGAGGAATTCCCATGGAAGGCATCTTTTTACAGTGGCTGTCTATGAATAGTGGGGAAGAAGAACAAGTTTATTTTGTATTAATTCCCAGTTATACTTTTCTTAGCTCTATTCATGTATAGAAGCATTACAGAAAACTTTGATTTTTGGTTATATTGAAGAAATGAATAATTACTTACAAAACTTTGTGTCTTCAAGTGTCTTCTGTGATTGCAATTGTTCTTATGTCAATTAGTAATCCATCTTCAATATTGCTTCTTTTATGTTGATATGTGTTAAGGTGGAATATAACTATATCTCTCAATTAATTTATCCTTGTTCATGAATGTTGGATAAGTGGGTTGTGTCTCATTTATCTACATTCATTTCTTTCCATAATTAGTCATGCACATCTATTTCATGGTGATGGGTAGATGTTAACACACCTTTCCTGCTTTCTAGTTAAAAGCACACCCCATGTTTTATTCATTGCAAATCTTAAGAGGGAGTTGTACCTCTAAAATTCAGAGGAAGGTTGTCAACTCAATGACAATTTCCCCAACTGTTGGAGCTCTTTGTTCTTCTTCTTGGGTGTCTTGAGTCATTTTCTACATTTATTCTCAAAGGACAAATCTGTCAACCAACAAAACACTACTTCAATTGAGTACCCTTATTATGATCTACAAAACATGTTATTTTCCCTTACAGACTTGATTTACAAGAATTGATTTCCTAAAACAACCTAAAACACCTATATTCAAAATGTTAGTGTTGACCTATTTTTCCTTTAGGTAGAGTCAAAATAGTTCAAGCAGGATGAGTCAGCATGCATATCCCCATGAAGCCATATTTGTGATCCTGAGGTCTTAGCCCAATTTCAAAATCTGAAGCTTGCCTGAAGAGGTTTGCCATGTTAAAGAGCTTGAAAAAATAGGCAGGTTTATCATTTACATCACCCTGAAATTCGCTAAGATGAAGAAGTTATGGAGGGTCATTACATTTGATATCGGGTCATCTTCTTTCCATAGGGTCATATTTCATATATCAGATCATATTTTATACATCGGGTGATATTTCTGAATATCACCCTACATTTGAAATGTCACCCGATATACAAAACATCATCCTCCTTGCAAAGTATCTCCCCATGGCCAATATGACGCTGACGTCATCATCCCTTTGTGTCTCATGCTGATATATTTCCAACTATTCCCCCATCTGATAACATGACGATGACATCATGGTAACTGCAGTGATAAACCAAGTCATATGCCGCTGATGTCATCCAAATACTTTCCGAGGGGAGATCATCTTTCTTGTGAAGGTCATCATGTTTCTGCCAACCTGATCTTCACATCGGGGTGATATTTTAACATCGGGTGATCTTAGTTGAAGATCATCCTGATGTTATGTTTCACTTCATGTTCGCTAGGTCGCCTGACATGCTGCTGACGTCATTCCTGTCGGGGTGATATTTCCAAATATCAGTCATATTCCAAGATCACCCTGATCTTACAATGCAGCTACAGTGCAACCTAATCTTCTTTTGCGAGGATGATGTTTCCAAATATCATCCTGCCTCATATCATGATGATGTCTTCAAGGTCCGAAGGAGCTTATTTTCTTAACATCTTGCTGACATCATCCCGATTTCCAAACATCAGGGTGATATTTTATATCATGTTACTTCCGCTAGGAGGATATTTTGTGGGTCCCGAAGGTGATGATGAGGCTCAGGGCTAATTTCAAATATCGGGGTGACTTTCTATGTCAGGCTAACATGCAATCGGCCCACCGATGTGAGGAGTCTTGCCGACGGGACACGATGAAGTGGAGGATGATATTAAGACTTATGATGATGCCGTCAGAAGCAAAAGCACCGACATTATATGTGCTCATGGCCTAGCTTATAAAGTGATGAAGGCATCTTCTCCGAGTGCATGTGGGATTATTCATGTCATGCAGAAATTTGAAAATATCTGGATGACGACCTTTTGGTGGGAATTCTTCGGGAGGGTTCCCACTTCCATATCTGATCCGGATCTTCATGTCGGTCGAGTGTACTATTTCGATGACGACTTTCTAGAGTTGGTAAAGATATTTTTTGCATTGATGGCCTGAAATATCCCGCCACCACTTCATCTCCAGTCCTTTCTCCGCCACCTGATTGTCATGAACTGTCAGAGGCAGCTGCTCGCATTTAATGCTAGGTGATCCTCTACCATTTCTAAGGATCAGATCAAGAATATAGCTGTTTGCATTAATGTCTCGAAGATACATTCCATCTGCCCTTATTCCAATTTTCAATGCCATTACTCCTGTCAGCTGGGACGTTCTTCCCGAGGATTTTCTAGATGCAGCTCCTTGAGCGGATTTGGGTAACCGACCTAGGTTAGTGATGAAGATGCTATATAAGCTGAGGCTTATGATGTAAAAGAGGTTGGAACTTTTTATCATAGAGGCTCTTCTGTTTCCAAATTGAGCTCCTTTATGTACTGTAACCTTGCTTTCCTATTGAATATATGCAAGTTATCATACCTTTTTACTGATTTTCTAGTTCTGTGTGAATCTACATAGGGTTGTCTGTGAGCATCTCTGCTCCTCTCAATCATATTGTCTCTTGCCTCTGCTAGAATCATCTAATCTGTGTATTCCTACTTGCTATATTTGGCTGTGTTATGCATTTTTCAGTTCAGTGGAAGTCTCTTTAGATCTGTCTGGGGCATCACCCTTTCATGCTTTATCTTTCATTTCAGCATATTTCTTCCCCCTTTTCACCCCAAAATTCAGTAGTTTTAGGTGATAACTAGACAAGGAAGCCGGCCTTCTCCGGAGGTTTGATCTCACTTAGCAAAGTCCCACACTTAGAGATCAATCCCATTGTGTCATTGGAATGCTTGGAGTCCTATCCAAGCAGGGTGCAATTTCATGTGACAACAGTTTCTGGCATGCCCGGTGGGACAAGACAAACTCTTATTACTGGTTTTGATGTGTAACCAGTGATTTTCTGACCTATAGGAGCTTAAAACATTGCATATCTGGCGACTCATACTGAGGAAGATCAGGCAACCAGTCCTGCTGACATACTTTTATGAAAAAGATACAAACTAGGAGTTCAAGTTTAGGTTCATTTGAGTATCTATAGCTTTCTCCACCTAGGAGGCAGAGTAGAACTGTAGTAAGAGCTCCCTATTCTAAGAGGACATTGTCAACTCCACCAAATTTTAGATGAGTTGTCTCAGTAGTCCCTGTAGCAACTCAAGCAAACCCACCTCCAGCTGCTCAGATGGCAAGAAATCAGCCATTTGTGGCTTTTGATGGGGGAAGCCCTTTGAACTTGGCAGTACATGATGCTATACCTATGGCAGCCTTGAAGAGCCTGCCCTATTTCATAGGGGAAACACAAACTACACCTATTGAACACATAAGAGATGTGGCTTCAATATGTGGAGTACATCATGTAACACAAGAGAATGTAGCCATCAAATTACTAGCTGCCTCATTCAAAGGGAAGGCATTACAATGGTTCAGAAGTCTACCAGTATAGACTATAGGAACCTGGGATGAATTAGGAGACAAGCTGAATAAGCAGTTCCAAGATAAATCAGATAATTTGTCATTGCTGGAATAGATGACCACCATAAAGAGAGCCCCTCAGGAACCAATGATGGACTTCAACTTTAGATTTTAGAAGACATGGGACAGAATCCTTGTCATGGTAAGACCTCCAGCTGAGTATGCATTCTTATATTTCTTGAAAGCTTTAAATAGTGATATTTCAGTGATGATACAATCACTAAGAGGTGCAAGCCTACCTGATGCCTATGAAATAGCCATCAAAGCAGAGAACAGTCTAATTCAGGCTGGAAAGATAGCACCTAGGCCCCCTATGCCCATCTTTCCTGAGATACAGGCTTCTATGCCTTTGCCCACCCCATATTTTGTCCCTACACCTATTGTTGCAGCATTACCAAGTACCTCTACTTCTGAACCTGCTGCCTCTAGTTCATCTCAAGAGCTAAAAGAGATAAGAAGTAGCCAACAAAAAATAGAAAATCTGCTGCAGACTTTTGGGAATGATCTAGTAAACATTAAGAAGCAACAGTCTCAAGGTAGACAGCCTTATCAACAACAACATCAGGGGTAGAACCAAGCATATCAGGGGCAGGGTCAGCCTTACTAGGCCAATAGGCCATCTTGTCAAAATAACTACCAAGGTGTCAGGCAAAATATGAACCAAAAGCCTTTTCAGCCTTACAATCCAGCACTTGTCAATGCAGCAAGGGACCTTGTCCCTGTTCAAAATAACATGGTAGTTGATGATTGGTGTGTCCCATGCCATATGCCACACAATCAGGCAGCCTATTCAAATGGAGTCCTAAATCAGGCTCTAATGGCACAAAATGTGATAGCCACATAGCCATACACACCAAATGATGGAGCTCCACAACAACAAGAGCAACCTCAGAATGATTCTGCTTTCATGAATTGGCAAGAAGGAGAATTCTATGGGGTAATCAGTGATAGTGATCCAATTGCTGCCAATACAAGGGCTAAGAAGAGGGGTTATGAGGTTGAGCCAGCAGCAAGCAAGGGTAGAGGACATAATGATGCTTCCACATCCCATATCCCCTGCATCTTGCAAAGAAATACTCCAGCAACAGCAAGGGAGACACCTCATTTACAGGCTGATACTGCTGCTACAAAGCCAATTCAGAAGGTAGGTGCCTCTCCATCTTTCAATATTATTGACAACATGAAAAAGATGAATGTAACCATGTATATGTGGGATTCCTTAGCAATCCTTGGCTAAAGAAGATGTTACAGTCTGCCTTGTCTGATTTGAAGGTATTCGATGACACCACTGTTGACCCAAATAGGACTATCCTTGCTAATTCATCCCAAGATAACATCAAATAGCCTAACCAAGGTGCCAAACCTCTTCCCTTTTATGTATCATTGATAATTGGAGACAAACTAGTGCACAATTGCACGGTGGATAGTGGAGCAAGTAGTTCTGTCATGCCTAAGCAGATTGCAGATCAATTAGGACTTAGGTACCAGCCACTTGAGAAAGGTGTACTTCAGTTGGATGGTACATCTGTTAATACTGTGGGTATCATAAGAGACTTAGGCCTCACCCTACACACCTGCCCCAATGTTTCTATTTCATAGGAGGTGTTCATAATAGATTTGCCTCCTCATTTTGCCATGTGCTTATCAAGGGAATTTATAGCCAAAATAGGAGGATATCTATCTTCTGACTGGTCCCACATGTTTTTGAGGACCAGATATGGCACCAAAGTAACTTTGAAATCTGAGTTACTTTCAGACTATCACATAGAGCCTTACACACCCAGTGTTGTTAATGCAAATTGCATTATCTCTGATGACCCTGAACTAGTTGCTACTCAGGAACTACAAGCTGAGAGCATACCAGAGGTACTCTTGGGGGAATGGGCCTTTGAAAATCTTGTGGATGATCCTGAGGGACATATCTAAGAAACTGGCATGGGAGTGTACATATTCCATGAGCATGAGACAACAATACCAAGTCTTCTGAAGAAAACAGAACAGCAGGTAGAGCATCATGGTGAGGTATGGAAAATGTATTTTGATGGCTCTAGGGGCAGAAATGGATCTAGTGGTGGTGCAATGCTTGTGTCACCACAAGGTGAAAATTATTATGCTGCTTTTCGTTTTGCCTTTTCTTGTACTAATAACACTGCTGAGTATGAAGGGTTGATCCTAGGTCTACAATGGGCAAGAAGGAGGAAGATTGGTTGTTTATAGGTGTTTGGAGATAGTGAACTCATTATGAATCAGGTGAGGGGACTGCACCTGACAAAAAGTGATGTCCTGAAGTGCTACAAACATAGGGTATGGAATTTGATTGAAGAGTTTGATGCTTTCAATCTAATCTCCATTCCAAGGAGTTAGAACCATCATGCTGACAAATTATCTTCAATTGGGGCTCAATTTGACATCCCTAGTGATATTCAAAGGGAGAAGGTTTAGCCTCATGTAAAAGTAATTTCTAGGCCTTCTATCCCTGATAACAATAACCATTGGCAAGTTTTTGACAGTGATGAGCAGATCCTGAGGTTCCTATTAGAAGAGGATGAGTTTTTCATGATGAATCAGGATAAACTCAAAAAATAGTATGACAATGATCAAATCATTCAGTTGAGAACAAATAAGCTGCCCAAGGGATTGGTCACCTTGGAATATATCTTTGGAACTGATGACCAAAAGAAGAAGACAAAAACCAGTATGTAGGTAAAGGAGGAGCATTATGAAGAGCTCGAAGTTTTCAAGGGTAGACTCCTTAAAATTGGTAAAATCTGCTCAGCTGAAGACACAAGAGCTTTCATAGCTCTTTGTAAGGAATTTGAAGAGGTGTTTGCTTGGGATTATGTAGACTTAAAGGGATTTGATCCTCATATTGCCCAACACACCATAGAGTTAGAGCCAGGTATAAAACTTGTGAGGCAGAAACAGAGACCTCTGAATCCAAAGCTAGAACCCCTGATGATCAAAGAACTAACCAAGCTAATTGAGGGGAAGATCATCTTCCCAATCAAGCACACTTCTTAGGTTTCTAACCTTATGCCTGTGAGGAAGAAAAATGGGGAGGTCAGGCTGTGTGTGGACTTTAGAGACCTCAATAGAGCCTCCCTAAAAGACCACTACCCATTGCCTTCAATGGAACAAATTCTACAGGTGGTGGCTGGTTCAGAAAGGTTTTCTTTGCTGGATGGATTTTCTGGTTATAACCAAGTGCTAGTCAAGGAAGAAGACCAATTCAAGACTACTTTCACAACCAATTGGGGTACTATGGCCTACAAGAGGATGCCTTTTGGCCTCTCAAATGCTGGCTCTACTTTTCAAAGAGCCATGGACATGGCCTTTAAGGGCCTGATGTATAAGCTAGTGCTGGTATACCTAGATGACATAACAGTCTTCTCTAAGAATGCATCTGAGAATTTATCCCACCTAAGGCTAGTCTTTGAAAGATGCAGAGTTTGGGATATCCCTCAATCCAAAGAAATGCATTTTTGTTGTGCATGAGGGCAAGTTGTTGGGGCATGTTGTGTCAAAGGAGGGTATTACTATTGATGAGGAGAGAATAAAAGCTATTTTGGAGTTACCCTTACCCAGTCATAAGAAGGGACTGCAATGCTTCATTGGCATAATTAACTTTCTGAGAAGGTTTATACCTGATATTGCAAATCTCTTAAAACCCTTGATGTCTATGTTGAAAAAGAACATAGCTTTCAATTGGACATCAGAGGCCAGAATCAGCTTCTAGTCCATAAAGGAGGCATTGGCAACTGCACCAACCCTGATCAATCCAAATTTCTCTAAGGACTTTATCCTGTATGCTTATGGCAGCCTAGATACCATCTCTGCGATTCTGGTGCAGCAGCAGAGTGAGGGTTTTGAGCAACCAATCACCTTCTTCAGCCAAGGCCTGGAGGAGTATGAACAGAAATATAGCTTTGTTGAAAAGCATGTCCTGGCAATAGTTAGGAGCCTAAAAAAGTTTAGACATCTTGTTTCAAATAACAAGATACACCTGATGGTGGCTCATCCTAGTGTGAAGGAGTTCCTACTGAGTAAAGATGTTAATGAGAAAAGGGCTGGTTGGATCACCAAGGTCATGGAATATGATGTGGAGATCAAGATAATCTAGCTAGTCAGAGGCAGGGGACTCAGTGAGCAGCTTGCCACTAGTTCTAATGATGAAGTAGAAGAAGAAGAGGTGCTCCTGATCATAGAAGAGGAGCATCATGATGATGTAGCAGCAGTAGGTACTAGTTGGGTTAATGATATGACCCAATTTTTGCAAACTGGTAGATGTCTTGTAGGCCTAGATAAAGTTAAAAGAAGATACTTTAGGCTACAATCCATTCCATATGTTTTAATAGATGGCATCCTTTTCAGAAAGGACATTAATGGTGTATTGCTTAGATGCATTGATACTGATCAAACTAACAGGATGCTACATGAATTCCATGATGGAACAGTAGGGGGTCATTTTGCCCCAAGGACTACTGCTTGGAAAGTAATGAGAGCTAGCTATTATTGGCCTAGCTTATTTAAGGATGCCCATGCATGAGCTAGAAAGTGTGTTAAGTGTGCCCTTTTTACAGGAAAAGAGAGGCTGCCAGCTTTGCCTCTACACCCAATCTAGGTAGAGCAGCCCTTTATGAGATGGGGCATTGATTTTATTGGACCTATCAACCCACCATCAATTGTAGGCCATAGGTGGATACTCACAGCCATAGACTACTTCACAAGATGGACTGAAGCAGTGGCTCTGAAAGAATCTAATGAGAGTGCTGTTTTAAATTTTTATTGTGATTTGGTCTCCAGATTTGGAGTACCTGAATCAATCATCTCTGATAATGCTCTGGCTTTTGTTGGCCTAAGAATAACTAACTGGGCTGTCAAGAATGGGATTTATTTGAATACTTCATCAAATTATTATCCACATGGTAATGGTTTGGTTGAATCCACAAACAAAAATCTCATCAGGATTATTAAGAGGGCAATGGAGAGTAATCAGAGGACCTGGCACACTGATTTGAAGTTTGCTCTGTGGGCTGATAGGATAACTCCTAAGAGATCTATTGGGAACTCCCCTTATCTGCTAGTGTATGGAAAGGAGGCAAGGTTGCCTATGTCTATGGAACTGCCAGCACTAGACATCATGTATCATCTAGAAATGCTTGAAGCAGAAAGCCCCATGGTTGTAAGATATGCTCATCTTATGGAGCTGGAGGAAAGCAAAGACAGAGCTATTGTAGCCATGGAGCATCATCAACTGCAAACAAAAAGAAATTTTGACAAGAGGGCCACCCCCAGACATTTTAGAGTGGGTGATATGGTGCTCAAATGGGATGAACTGAGGAGTAGACCAGGGAAGCATTCCAAATTTGATAGCATGTGGAGTGGCCCTTTTCTCATTACTGAATGCAAGGAGCACAATGCATTTTAGTTGTCAAATATGAATGGTGAAAATTTGCATATCCCAGTCAATGGGATACACTTGAAAAAGATGTTTTGAGGTATGAACCCCCTGTAAATTAGTAGGTTAGATTTCTTGTTTTCAATAAATGCTTCTACACAGGCTGCTTTGTCATTAGGACAAAGCAGGCCTTCCCCCCTTTTTTTGTGTTTTGAGAGGCAAGTCCTAGTTCCCCAGCATTTTATGAACTTGACTCCATGCCCAATGGATGCTAAAGGCCACTGATCTCATGTTTAGCAGGCAAACATCCCATAGAGGTCGCCAAATTGTTGACCTATTTTTCCTCTAGGTAGAGTCAAAATAGTTCAAGCAGGATGAGTCAGCATGCATATCCCCATGAAGCCATATTTGTGATCCTGAGGTCTTAGCCCAATTTCAAAATCTGAAGCTTGCCTAAAGAGGTTTGCCATGTTAAAGAGCTTGAAAAAATAGGTAGGTTTGTCTTTTACATCACCCTAAAATTCACTAAGATGAAGAAGTTATGGAGGGTCATCACATTTGATATCAGGTCATCTTCTTTCCATAGGGTCATATTTCATATATCGGATCATATTTTATACATCGCGTGATATTTCTGAATATCACCCTACATTTGAAATGTCACCCGATATACGAAACATCATCCTCCTTGCGAAGTATCTCCCCATGGCCAATATGACGCTGATGTCATCATCCCTTTGTGCCTCATGCTGATATATTTCCAACTATTCCCCCATCTGATAACATGACAATGGCATCATGGTAACTGTAGTGATAAACCAAGTCATATGCCGTTGACGTCATCCAGATACTTTCCGAGGGGAGATCATCTTTCTTGTGAAGGTCATCATGTTTCTGCCAACCCGATCTTCACATCGGGGTGATATTTTAACATCGGATGATCTTAGTTGAAGATCATCCTGATGTTATGTTTCACTTCATGTTCGTTGGGTCACCCGACATGCTGCTGATGTCATTCCTGCCAGGGGCGATATCCGCTTGTTTCAGTTGCATGCATATTCCTACTGGGGTGATATTTCCAAATATCAGTCATATTCCAAGATCACCCCGATCTTACGATGTAGCTACAATGCAACCTGATCTTCTTTTGCAAGGATGATGTTTTCGAATATCATCCTGCCTCATATCATGATGATGTCTTCAAGGTCCGAAGGAGCTTATTTTCTTAACATCAGTTTGCATTCGAAGATCATCTTGATTTTCCAACATGCTGCTGATGTCATCAGGATGTCAGTAGATATTTCATATTAGGATGATATTTCTAAATATCAAGTACCAAATATTGCTCTTGCTTCTGAATATCACCCTACTCTAATATGCTGATGACGTCACCTGGATATGAGGAGGTATATTGTATGAACATGATCAGGAGGTTCTTTCCTCCCTGACATCCTGCTGACATCATCCCGATTTTCAAACATCGGGGTGATATTTTATATCATGTTACTTCTGCCAGGAGGATATTTCGTCAGGAGGATATTTCGCTGGTCTCGAAGGTGATGATGAGGCTCAGGGCTAATTTCAAATATCAGGGTGACTTTCTATGTCGGGCTAACATGCAATCGGCCCACCGATGTGAGGAGTCTTGCCGACGGGACATGATGAAGCGGAGGATGAAATTAAGACTTATGATGATGCCGTCGGAAGCAAAAGCACCGACATTATATGTGCTCACGGCCTAGCTTATAAAGTGATGAAGGCATCTTCTCCGAGTGCATGTGGGATTATTCATGTCATGCAGAAATTTGAAAATATCTAGATGATGACCTTTTGGCGGGAATTCTTCGGGAGCGTTGCCACTTCCATATCTGATCTAGATCTTCATGTCGGTCGAGTGTACTATTTCAGCGATGACTTTCTAGAGTTGGTAAAGATATTTTTCACATTGATGGCCCGAAATATCCTGCCATCGCTTCATCTCCAGTCCTTTCTCTGCTGCCTGATTGTCATGAACTGTCAGAGGCAGCTGCTCGCATTCAATGCTAGGTGATCCTCCACCGTTTCTGAGGATCAGATCGAGAATGCAGTTGTTTGCATTAATGTCTCGAAGATACATTCCATCTTCCCCTGTTCTAGTTTTCAACGCCATTACTCCTGTCAGCTGGGACGTTCTTCCCGAGGATTTTCTGGATGCAGCTCCCTGAGCGGATTTGGGTAACCGACCTAGGTTAGTGATGAAGATGCTATATAAGCTGAGGCTTATGATGTAAAAGAGGTTAGAACTTTTTAGCATAGAGGCTCTTTTGTTTCCAAACAAAGCTCCTTTCTGTACTGTAACCTTGCTTTCCTACTGAATATATGCAAGTTATCATACCTTTTTACTGATTTTCTAGTTCAGTGTGAATCTGCATAGGGTTGTCTATGAGCATCTCTACTCCTCTCAATCATATTGTCTCTTGCCTCTGCTAGAATCATCTAATCTGTGTATTCATGCTTGCTATATCTAGCTGTGTTATGCATTTTTTAGTTCAGTGGAAGTCTCTTTAGATCTGTTTGGTGCATCACCCTTTCATGCTTTATCTTTCATTTCAGCATATTTCTTCCCCCTTTTCACTGTAAAATTTAGTATTTTTAGGTGATAACTAGACAAGGAAGCTGGCCTTCTCCGGAGGTTTGATCTCACTTAGCAATGTCCCACACTTAGAGATCAATCCCATTGTGTCATTGGAATGCTTGGAGTCCTATCCAAGTAGGGTGCAATTTCATGTGACAATAGTTAGCTCAAAGATCAACCATGTAAGCATATTACATCCTTGTATATATAACATTTCATTTACATTACATTCAATTATTTGGGTAGGATTGTATGGGTCACTTGTAGTCAACATATATGTCATTTTTTATTACAAGCATCTATAGAAAAACTCCCTTAGATCTATTGATACATACCCTAGGGTAGGTATGCTACACCCCTAATCCTATTATGTGTATATGGCTATGAGTAGTCGTCTTGTGGCTACCTTAACTCTTATTTAAGTTATATAATCATTAATATAGTTTTATATAGGTAGTTATGTTGTCTTGGGTGGCATCCATTGCATACGTATGGTATATATAGGAGGTAGAGGTTAGTTATTATCATCATATTATGGATTGTGTATTGCATTAGAGATTTTTGGAGGTTGCCCCCTCGAAGTGGCATTTATCAAGTATTTGTAATATAATTCCTATTATATTATTGTATCATGTAAGTTGTTTCATTACAAGTGGTATCAAAGCACGATCTTAGCACCGTGAGGGCAAAAAACAAGGTGATTTTTTTAAAAAAATTTGAAGATCATTTTGTGAAGCACATATCTCTCTCATTTTGGTGAATCTTTTCAGAAAATTTAAATGGATTTTCAAGGACATATTGAAACTGCTATAGTCTAGATTTTAGGACAATTGGAGTAGAATTAAGAGAGTTATTGTAGAATTAGGGTTTCCACCATTTTCACTCCTAGGGCTACAATTTGGAAAAAAATGATTTCTAGACAGTTGAACAAGGGCACATTGATATATCTACAATACTAATTTAAAGGAATTTGGATCATTTATGAGGAATTTATTACAAAATTATGGTTTCCACAAATTTCACTCTCAAGGATACAAATTAACAAATTTATTGGACATTTTTTTCTAGAAAGTGAGATCTAAGACCTAGTAAGTTATAGTAAAATTTTTATATTAATTGGATTTGTTTTGTGTGATTTACTGCAAAATTATTTTTCCCCATCATTTCGGATCCTACCGGAAGAGGCAAAAAGAATCATGTCACATCTAGAAAATATTTAGAAAAGGAAGATATAAAAAGTGGGGAGACTTATGCTAATGATATATGCATGAGAAAATCAACAAGGTGGAGGAAGATATTTCTTGATTGAAGAACATTGTCTGAGTATTTTGGTCCATATTTTCTCTATATTAAATACCAGAGTATGAGCTTTGGATATGATTAAGAGAAGTGTTTGAAGATGTTAAATATAGATTTTGGTGGTCCGAATCATTGTGCAAAAAAAGTTCTATTCACCAGATTGAAGATTGTGCTTGGTAAGGTTTGCAGAGTGACAGAGAGAAAGTGTTTTGCTCCGCATTTCTCTGGAAATTGGATTTTAGCATTGTGGTTCTGGTCTTAAGCTTATAAGGTCCTTGTCATCTTTATTTCAAAGGATTTGTCATTTGGTGCTCTGGAAGGGAAGTTAGTGATTAGCAGAGTTTGATAGTGTCTATTGAGAGGCAGTCAGAGATGTATCTTTAAGTGATATATGTTGTCTTCAAGTGAGATATGTTGCAGTTGGATTTGTCAGCTGCCAAGTGACTTTATGTTATTCATGAATGTCTCCAAGATGTGTTGAAGGCATGTGATTGATCTGCAAGGTACAATGAAGATCTTACAAGCATGTTTCTATGTGTTCTTGATATGTACACAAGTTCTAGCCAACCTGGTTAGTCACACTTGTTGCAGAGGAGAATCATGGATTGTAGAAGCATTTCCAAGCATGTGAAGATGTATTTGGGTTTGAGCTAAGCCATGATGTGTTCATACTTCATTCATTTACTCTGTAAGTTTGTTTAGGTCTAGTCCTAATTTGATTTATGTATGTATGCCAACCTTGGAGATAGTTCCAATGGTTGTAGAATGTAATGCCAACCTTGATGTACATTCCAAGGTTGATGATAGGTATAAATGTATGTAATGAATTTGTGATTGAGTAGCTAAGTGGAAAAGATACAAATATAGGTATAAAAGTGGAGCAGATGAGTTATATTGCACTTCAATGGAACCAAAATCAGGCATGGTGTAGATGCTAATATATCAATTCAACCCCGGCAGTGAGCCAACCCTCAGTAGTGAGCCATTCTTTTGGGTAGTGAGCCACTTTTGATATTTGGTATTGTTACTACATTATATTGTGAGCTAACACTCACCATGGTTTTTCCCTGTATAGGGTTTTCCATGTAAATATCTAGTGTTCATGTGTGTATGGTACTGATGTGTTCATGTTTTAATTTTGCTATTTATGTTTAATGCTCATAACATAGTAAGGAGTTAGATTAAGTGATTGTGAAAGTGATTTTGGGTTGAAGAAGTTAAAGTTTTGGTATAACTAATTCACCCCCCTCTTAGTTGTCTTGTGCCTTTCAACAATTGGTATCAGAGCAGGTTCCTTGGAAGAAAGCCTAACAACTTAAGGTAGATCTAGGATGGCACACAAGAAAGACATTCCTTAGTTTAATGGTTCTAACTATGCCTATAGGAAGGTACAGATGCAAAGTTATAAATGTCTATGGGTTTTCATGTTTGGATAATAGTTAAAGATAAATACATAGTACCTAAAGATGGTACGGAGTCTGAAGAAGAGATTAAAGAGTTTAAGGCTAATCATAAAGCTAAAAATGCTCTATTAAATGCCCTGTCTAACATTGAAATGGCAAAAGTTGTGAATCTAGAAACTACTTATGAGATTTGGGAAAAATTAAACCAAATCTATGAAGGTGATGCATCTATCAAAAAGGCCAAATTACAGAACTTGAAGACCACATATGAAACCATGCGAATGGATGAAGATGAGAACATAACAAGTTACTTACAAAAGATTGATGAAGTTGTCAGGAGCATCAGGGGTCTTGGTGGAGAATTAAAGGATGAGGATGTTATAGATAAGATACTCAGAACTCTTCCTAAATCTTATTGTCATAAGGTATCTACCATTGAAGAGTTACTTGAGATAGGCAAGCTTTCAAAAGATCTATTACTTGGTAAACTGATTACTTTTGAGATAAGAGAGTTTGGTACTATTGATGGCCCTATGAAAATTTAGACTGCTTTCAAGGCTAAGGAAGAAACTAAGACTGCTAGATTAGAAAAATATGTTGTGGAATCAGATGATGAAGACTTTGCATAGCGTGAAGCCAAATTTGCAAGCATAATAAAAAGGGGTAGTAGAGGTAAGTTACCTTTCAATTGCTTCAATTGTGGTAAAAATGGTCACTATGCTTCAAGATGTTCTGATAGAGCCCTAAAAATCAATGAAAGTAAAGGAAAGATGGTAAGAAAGAGTTATTATGTTAAAGATGATGATGGTGTAACTGATAATAATTCTGATGATTGTAATAGTAGCAAATACTTGTTTATTGCACTTAGAGAAGAACTAGTTTCTACTAATCTTGCTAGCTGTGTGAAGGAAGGAAGTCCAGGAGAGTTGTCTGCATTTCATGCTAAAAAGGATGATGAATGTGTTGATATGTGTTAGACAACTGAGAGGGGGGGTGAATCAGTTGTCACAAAACCCTAAACACCTTCTCCAATTTAAACATTCATCACTTATCCACAATTATTATGATTTAACCATGAGTGCATGAAATTAGAAACTTAACCACATATACAACATAAAACACAAGAGACACCAGATTTACGTGGAAAACCCCAAGGTGGGGAAAAACCACGGAGAGGATTAACTCTCAATATATATTGCAATTGTGAATAACAATTCCTCTGCTCTTCTCTTCCTCTTCTTTCCTCTACCTCTTCTCTGCTCTGCCTTTGGACCTTTCTTAATATCTTATCATTTCCGTTCAAGGACACCTTTTCCATGAATCAACTACAAGTATTTATACACTACATCAACCTTGGAATGATCATCAAGGTTGGCATCACAATCATCAACCATTGGAACAATCTCCAAAGTTGGTATTACAAACATTTACAAAATAGGTCTTGACCTATTGCAATATCATGCAAATGGAATGAAATGTGGATTAGACCATGCCTTAGCTAGGACTCAAACACGATCTTCCATGCCACAACATGCACAGTCTTCCAGAGATCTCCACAATCATTGGGATCAACCAGGTTGGCCAAGACTGGTTACAAGCTACATTATCTAGGAACAATCTTCACACACCATCTCAATTTCTTAATGTAGATCAAAGTCTAGATAGGAACAAGATTAGCAGACATCCACAAGCATGATATAATCATTAGGAGCAACCGCATGAACCTTAACCACTTTATCCATAGGAATCTTCTCACCAGAACACATGAACTTCACTGTCTTCAACTGTCATAAAAGAAAGATACCTTGCGGACCACCAAACCATGAACCATTGCAACTGTAGGCACTTATCATCATCCCAGACTTCCCTCTAGAACTGCATAGCAAAATACTTTATTGCGGAAGAATGCGGAGCCAAATACTATCTTCCTGTCTCAACTAAACTTATAGTAAAAGTAGGTTTCATTCTGGTGAATGCAACTCACTCAGATATTCATGTGGATGGCTCAAACCTAGAATGTAGCATCCTCACACATACCTCTAACATATTTCCAATCTGTAGACCATGATCTTTAAGAAGAAATAAATGTGGAGCAGTTTACCAGACTATTCTTCAGCATACAACTCAATGTCTGTACTGCACTTCTCTGTAACTCACTTGTTTCTTCCGGAGAGGCTAATTTTCTCAATATCCTCAACATACAAGTCTTCTAAACAAGTAATAGAATAAGATATAGTTGACACTAATGGAAACAAGGATATGTTGACATCAATGACCACACTGATTACGCACATACTTGCAACAATTTCCCCCTTTGTCATTGATTTCAACTTATGATGTGAAAAACTGCAACAACCATCAAGACAAGATTCTCCCCCTTTATCTTTACACACCTGCACTTCTTTCTTTCTCCAAAATTCTCCCCCTTTCTTTTACACATTTGCACTCTAAATTTTTCACATGACTTCTCTCCCCCTTTGACATCAATGGCGAAGGGCACATACTTGCACTCTTCTGCTCTGATCTAATCTCTCTTTTGAACTTTTTGACTACTCCCCCTTAGAAGTAGCCCTAAAAGCATCAATCTAGACCTCTGAACACCTTCAGACTGATGCACTATTACACATCTTAGTTTAGAGCAAGACGGGTGATGACCCCCAACTTTTCTTTGAGTTACTCAAAAGTATCCTTGGGCAAAGGCTTGGTAAAAATGTCTGCAATTTAATCCTTGGTAGAAACATACTCCAACTTGACTTCATTCTTTGTCACTTTTTCTCTCAAAAAATGATACCTAATGGATATATGCTTGGTCCTTGAATGCATCACTGGGTTCTTAGATATGTTTATGGCACTTGTGTTGTCATAAAATATTGCAATAGGTTCTTCATATACACAACTTTGATGTCCTTCAAAGTTTGCTTCATCCATAACACTTGAGTGCAACTACATGCTGTTGCAATGTATTCTATCTCTGTAGTAGACAGAGATATTGAATCCTGTTTCTTTCTTAGCCAAGATACTAATCTTTTTCCCAAGAAGAATGCACCTCCACTTGTACTTTTTCTGTCATCCACATCTCTGGCCCAATTAGCATCAGTATATGCACTAAGAGTAAAGTCATAGTCCTTAGGGTACCAGAAACCATAATCTATTATGCCTTTTAAATATCTCAGAATTCTTTTGACTGCCATCACATGTGATTCCTTGGGTTCTACCTAAAATCTTGCCACAAGACACATTGCATGCATTATGTCAGGTCTGGTTTGAGTCAGATAAAGTAATCCTCCAATCATAGATCTATACTTTTTTCTGGTCTGCTATGGGTGAGTTATCATCTTTTCTCAACTTACAACTAGTTATCATAGGTGTGCATACTAGTTTAGAGTCTTCCATCCCAAATTTCTTTATCAACTCTTTCACATACTTAGACTAACAAATGAAGATATCCTGACTTATTTGTAGACCTAAAAAGAAGTTCATCTCTCCAAACATAGACATTTAAAATTCACTTTGCATTTCTCTAGCAAAAATTGAGCACATACCTTCATTGGCTCCAAAAATAATATTATCAACAAAAACTACAACAATCTGTGTTTGTTCATCATTGATCTTGAAGTAGAGGTTACTATCTGTAGTACCTTTACTGAACCCTATCTGTATCTGGTACTTGTCTAACTGTGCATACCATGCCCTGGGAGCTTGTTTTAATCCATACAATGCTTTCTTCAATCTGCATACCATATCCCCTTCTTCTGATGACTAAAATCATTTTAGTTTTTCTATATAGAATTCCTCTTCCAACTCTCCATTTAAGAAGGCAGACTTCACATCCATTTGATAAACCTTGAAATCTTTGTATGCTACAAAATCCAGAAACATCTTTATTCCTTCAATCCTTGCTATTGGAGCAAAAGTTTCTTCAAAGTCTATTCCTTCAACCTGAGTGTATCCTTTGCATACCAATCTTGCTTTGTTTCTTACCACTTCACCATTCTCATTCATTTTGTTTCTGAAGACCCACTTTGTACCAATTAAATTCTTGTCTGCTGGTCTGGGAACAAGATCTCAAGTATGATTCTTCTCTATCTACATCAATTCTTCTTCCATGGCCTTTATCCAATTCTCATCTTTGCAAGCCTCATCCATAGATTTAAGTTCAATCTTAGAGATCAGATAGAAATTTACTTGTTCTTCTGCAACTTTTCTTCTGGTTAAGATCCCTTTGTTCTTATCTCCTATGATTTTATTTTCAGAATGACTGATTCTTACATATCTTGGAGTTTTGGTAGAACTTACCAGAGCTTGATCTTCTTCATCTATGTTGTCTTCATGCTGTACCACTTTTGAAACATCTAGATCATCTGACTCATATCCTCTTGATTTTGAAGACCTTTCCTTACATTCATCAACTTTAACATTTGCACTTTCAATGATCTTATTCAACCTCTTATTATAGCACCGGTAGGCCTTAGTCTTGGTGGAGTAACCAAAGAAGATTCCTTCATCACATCTAGCATCAAACTTGCCTAAATCTTCTTCTCTTTTGATATAACATCTACTACCAAAAACTTTGAAATATTTCACAATAGGGACTCTACCATGCCACATTTCATAGGGAGTTTTTCAACTGTTACCTTTCACTTGAAATTTTTTTAGGATATATACTATGGTGTGAATTGCCTCTCTCCAATATGCTTCCGGAAGATGAGCTTCCTTCATCATGGTTCTAGCAACTTCTTGAACTATTTCATTTTTCCTTTCAATAACTCCATTTTGTTGTGGAGTTCTGGGCATAGATAGCTGTCTCTTTATTCCATGTTCTTCACAAAAGAAATTGAATTCATTTGATGTGAACTCTCCTCCTCTATCAGACCTCGAGCATTTGATTTTCAAATCCATCTCATTTTCAATCATTGCCTTAAATGCCTTGAATTTATCTAGATCTTCAGCTTTCTCTTTCAAAAAGGTGACCTAAGTCATTCTAGAATAATCAATAATGAACAACATGAAATACCTGTCTCCTTGCAAATTTCTTACTCTAGTAGGTCCACACAAATCTGTATGCACTAGCTCAAGTAGTCCTCCAACTAATTGGTCCTTGCTTTTGAAACTTGTTCTTGTCTGTTTCCCAAATTGACACTCCTTACAAACCGGATTAGCATGATTCACAAGCTTGGGCAAATCTCTAACAATCTATGTAGTACTTATCTTCATAATATTATCAAAATTAATGTGACACAACCTTCTATGCCATAACCAACTCTCATCAATCTGAGTCAACAAATAATAGTTCTTGGTTCCTTTCAAGTGATAGATATTACCTCTGGTCTTCTTACCAGTTGCAATGACTATTTTGGAGCTTTCCCTGATCTTGCATGCATTATCCTTTAATCTTAAGTCATAGCCCTTGCCACACATCTGACCCACACTCAGAATATTGTGCTTTAATCCTTTCACATACAAGACATCTTCAGTATTATGCTTGCCATCAAAACAAATAGATCCTTTTCCACGAATCCTACCAGTTGTATCATCCCCAAACCTAACCATTCCACCATCATATCTTTCCAAACTTACAAACTTACTTTTGTCACCAGTCATGCAATGAGAGCAACCACTATCAATAACCCATTCATCCTTCTCATTAATGCCCTAAGTGGCCAAAGCACTTTCCACTGGTTTTCTTCCTTCATACAACTAGGAGAATTAGTAGACACAAGATCTTCCTTAATAGCAATGAACAAGCATTCATTTACAGAGGAACTAGCATTATCTAGTTCACCATTATCTGATACTCCATCATCATCAAAATCTTCAACATAATAAAACTTCTTTTGGGTCCTAGGCCTGTTCTCATATCTTCTTCTATTTCTTTCAATTCTTTCAAGACATTTGGAAGAAAAATGACCTACTTTACCACAGGAAAAACGTTTGAAAGGAAGTTTTCCTTTAAACTTATCAGATCCTATTTGTGGTCTGTCCACAAAGTTGGCTTTAGCTTCATCTAACTCATCATCAAATTCTACCTTATACTTTTTTGATCTAGAAGTACTTTCAGAAGTATTGGCTTTGAAGGCTGTCTCAACTTTCGGCGGAGCATCATCTAACTCCCTCATTTCAAAAGCAGTAAGCTTGCCAAGGAACTGATCCCTGCTAACAGTTTTTACTTACATGAATTCTTCAATCATGGCTACCTTGTGACAGTAGGACTTGGGCAGAGATCTGAGAATTTTCATAACAATTTCATTTTCTTTGAGGGTTTTGCCTATGGCTTTTATCCATGTAACAAGTTCATCAACTCTTTGCATAAAAGATGATATATTTTCAAAATTATTAATCTTCAAGCTTTCATATTTCACTTTTAGACTTTGTAACTTGGCTTCCTTCATAGAGTCATCTCCTTCATACATATTTTTTAATTTTTCCCATACCTTGTTTGTAGTTTCAAGATCCACCACTTTCCTCAATATTGAGTCAGTTAATGATCTTAGTAGAGCATCCTTTGCCTTGATATCTATCTCATATTCTTTGATTTCATCTTCAGTCATCGGACCATTTTGAGGTATAGTGTATTCTGTTTCTGCAGCTTTCCAAACCTTGTAACCAAGAGAAAGAAGATGGCTTTTCATCTGAGCCTTCTAGAGAACATAATTAGTTCCATCAAAGTGTGACGCTTCCTTCTTGTAAGAAATTTTTGATCTTCCTCAAGCTGTTAAACTTTCTTCAGAGGAACTTGGCTCTAATACCAATTGTTGATATGCGCCAGATAATTGAGGGGGGGTGAATCAGTTGTCACAAAACCTTAAACACTTTCTACAATTTAAACATTCGTCACTTATCCACAATTATTATGATTTAACCATGAGTGCATGAAATCAGAAACTTAACCATAGATACAACATAAAACACAAGAGACACCAGATTTACATGGAAAACCCCAAGGTGGGGAAAAACCACGGAGAGGATTAACTCTCAATATAGATTGCAATCTTGAAATAATGATGTTCGGGCTTTGTCACTCCATGGACCTAAACATACTGGCTTATTTCCATGAAGAACAACTAGGTCTAGCAGACTCACTGCCTCAACTCTAAACCTAGCAAGATTACAATAAGGGTTGTTAAACCTTGAGGTTTATTAAACCCTACTAGTGGCTTACTGCTAGACTTACTACCATTATCAACACCTTTCTATATTTTTAATAACAATTCCTCTGCTCTACTTTTCCTCTGCTTTGCTCTTCCTCTTCTTTCCTATTCCTATTCTCTGCTCTGCCTTTGGAATTTTCTTAATATCTTATCATTTCCTCTCAAGGACACCTTTTCCATGACTCAACTACAAGTATTTATACACTACATCAACCTTGGAATGATCATCAAGGTCAGCATCACAATTATCAACCATTAGAACAATCTCCAAGGTCAGTATTACAACCATTACAAAATAGGTCCTGACCTTTTGCAATATCATGCAAAAGGAATGAAATGTGGATCACACCATGCCTTAGCTGGGACTCAAACATGATCTTCCACACCACAACATGCTTCCACAATCTTCCAGAGATCTCCGTAATCACTAGGATCAACTGGGTCGGTCAAGACTTGTTACACGCTACATTATCTAGGAACAATCTTCACACACCATCTCAATTTCTTAATGTGGACCAAAGTCCAGATAGGAACATGATTAGGAGACATCCACAAGCACACTATAATCATTAGGAGCAACCGCACAAACCTTAACTACTTTATCCATAGGAATCTTCTCACCGGAACACATGAACTTCACTGTCTTCAACTGTCATAAAAGAAAGATAGCTTACGGATCACCAAACCATGAACCATTGCAACTGTAGGCACTTATCATCATCCTAGACTTCCCTCTAGAACTGCAGAGCAAACTACTTTATTGTGGAAGAATGCAGAGCCAAATACTATCTTCCTGTCTGAACTGAACTTACATAAAAAGTAGGTTTCACTCTGGTGAATACAACTCACTCAGATCTTCATGCAGATGGCTCAAAACTAAAATGTAGAATCCTTAGACATACCTCTAACTTACTTCCAATCTGTGGACCACGATCTTCAAGTAGAAATAAATGCGGAGTAGTTTACCAAACTGTTCTTCAGCATACAACTCACTGTCTGTACTGCACTTCTCTATAACTCACTTGTTTCTTCTGGAGAGGCTAATTTTCTCAATATCCTCAACATACAAGTCTTCTAAACAAGTAATAGAATAAGATACAGTTGACACTAATGACAACAAGGATATGTTGACATCAATGACAACACTGATTACGCACATACTTGCAACAGAATGGAGCATAGACAGTGGATGTTCAAATCACATGATAGGAGACAAGAGTAAGTTTGTTAAGTTTGAAAAATATGATGGAGGACTTGTTAGGTTTGGTGATGATGCGGCTAGTAAGATTTGTGGAAAGGTATCTATTACTTTTGATGGCAAACATAATATAGATGATGTTCTTTATGTCAAGGGCCTAAAGCATACTCTTTTAAGTGTTGGACAAATGTGTGACAAAGGGTATAATCTTGTGTTCAAGGACAATGGGTGTAAGATACATAATAGCTCTAGAACCTTAATTGATGTTGGTAAGAAGACTCATGGTAATGTTTGTCATTTGAAAGGTGCTTAAAATTGTTGTTTGTTGGCTAAGATAGATGAAGGTTGGCTATGGCATAGGAGAATGTGTCACATTAACTTCAATAATCTAGTAAGAATAAGCATTGTTCAAGCTATAAGAGACTTGCCCAAGATTATGAAGCCGATCAATGCTATATGAAAAGAATGCTAGTTTGGGAAGATGACAAAGACTACCTTCAGAAGCAAAGAACAATCCTCTACTGGTTTGTTGGAGCTGGTGCATACCGACCTATGTGGTCCTACAAGAACAAGAAGTTTGCAAGGTGAAAAGTACTTTATGCTTCTTATTAATGATTTTTCAAGAATGACTTGGGTTACTTTCTTTAGAGAAAAAGTAGAAGCATTAGATAAGTTCAAAGCATTCAAAGCTATGGTTGAAAATGAGTTAGATTTGAGAATCAAGTGTTTAATGTCTCATAGATAGGTGATTTTACTTCAAGTGAGTTCAATTCTTTTTGTGTAGAACATGGAATAAAGAGACATTTGTCTACTCCCTGAACTCCTCAACAAAATGGAGTGGTTGAAAGGAAAAACAGAACTGTTCAAGAAGCTACTAGAGCAATGATCAAGGAAGCAAACCTACCGGAAGTATACTAGAAAGAAGCAATACACACTACTATCTACATTCAGAACAGAGTGCAAGTCAAAGAAGAAGAAAAAAAGACACCTTATGAGTTGTGGTATGGTAGAACTCCTACTGTCAAATATTTCAAGGTTTTTGGAAGCAAATACTACATCAGAAGAGATGAAGAATTAGGAAAGTTTGATGCTATATGTGATGAAGGCATATTCCTTGGGTACTCCACTAAGAGCAAGGCTTACCAGTGCTATAACAAAAGACTGAAAAAGATCATTGAAAGTGCAAATGTGAAGGTAGAGGAAGACATCCAACCAGATGAATATGACTCAGATGAACCTGCTGATATAGAAAAGGTTGAAAAGGGAAAAGAGAAGGAAGTTTAGATTGAAGTACAAACTACTTTGGAAGAAGAAGAAGAAGAAGCTCAAGTTGAAGATCTAGTAAGAAGTCCTAAAACTCCAAGGTATGTGCAAAGAGATCATTTTGAAGATTAGATTATTAGTGACAAAAGGAAAGGTGTGATGACAAGAAGTAGGATTGCAGAAGAACAAGTAAATCTCTATCTACTTTCAAAAGTGGAACTTAAACTAGTAAATGAAGCATGCAATGAGGAGAATTGGGTCAAGGCAATGGAAGAAGAACTGCTACAGATTGAGAAGAACAAGACTTGGGAACTTGTCCCTAGACCTACAAACAAGAATGCGATTGGAACAAAGTGGGTTTTCCAGAACAAACTGAATGAAGTTGGAGAAGTTGTGAGAAACAAGGCAAGGCTTGTATGTAAAGGCTACTCCCAAGTTGCAGGAATTGATTATGAAGAGACCTATGCTTTGGTGGCAAGAATGGAATCTATCAGACTATTTTTGGCATTTGTAGCACATAAAAACTTCAAAGTATATCAGATGGATGTGAAATCTGCCTTCCTGAATGGTGAGCTAGAAGAAGTCTACATAGAGAAACTGAATGGGTTCCAATTATCTGACAAACTAGACATGGTATGCAAGATAAAGGCCTTGTATGGATTGAAGCAATCTCCCAAAGCTTGGTATGCAAGACTAGACAAGCATATGTTACAACAGGGTTTCAGTAAAGGATCTGCAGATAGTAATTTGTATATCAAGGTGAGCAAAGATCAAATCTTGATCATTGAATTCTATGTAGATGATATCATATTTGGTGGAAATGAAGAAATGTGCAAGAATTTTGTAAATGAAATACAAAAGAATTTGAGATGTCTATGTGTGGTGAGATGAACTTCTTTCTTGGACTGCAAATCAATCAGACAGACAAAAGCATTTTCATTTCTTAATCAAATTATGTCATGGAATTATTGAAGAAGTTTGGGATGGAGGATTCTAAACTGGTAAGTACTCCTATGGTTACTAGTTGTAAACTAAGCAAGAATGATGAGTCTCCTAAGGCAGATAAAAGAAAGTACATATCAATGATTGGAGGATTGCTTTACCTAACTTTTACTAGACCAGATATCGTGCATGCAGTCTGTCTTATGGCTAGATTTCAATTAGATCCTAGATAATCACATGTGATGGTAGTAAAGAGGATATTCAGGTATTTGAATGGCACTCCTAATCATGGCTTGTGGTATCCTAAGAATAATGACTTTTCTTTAAGTTCCTATACAGATGCAGATTGGGTTGGATGTATTGATGACAAGAAAAGCACAAGTGGAGGAGGATTCTTCCTTGGAGATAGGGTAGTCTCTTGGCATAGTAAGAAACAAGAATCACTCTCCTTGTCGACTATAGAAGCATAATATATTTCTACAGTATCATGTTGTACTTAGGTATTATGGATGAAGTAGACCTTGAAGTCCATATCAAAGTTGAGTATGATGGGCCAATTCCTATCCTTTGTGATAACATAAGTGCCATAAATATTTTAAAGAATCTAGTGATGCATTCAAAGACAAAGCATATTTCAATCAAATATCACTTTATGAGGATGAAAGTTGCAAAAAATGAGGTAAAGCTTGAGTATGTGCCTACAAAAGATTAAGTTGTTGATATATTCACTAAGGCTCTTCCAAAAGTCACATTTGAGTATCTCTAGAAGAAATTAGGGATTATTGCCCCCCCTTCCTTAAACTAGATGCATAAGAAGGTTCATCAGTCTAGTGTGCTTCAAAGTACATTTCTCTTTTTGGACTAATGTTGGAGGCTACCTTTTAGGGGGAGCAGGTAGTGGTTTGAGATAATTGTTACATTCAGGGGGAGTAAAGAATGGTTTCAAACTAATCAGAGAAACAATATGCAAGTATGTGCAGTAGAAGAGATATGATGCCCTTTTCCATTGATGTCAAAGGGGGAGAGAGATCATGTGAAAAACCCAGGGGGAGTAAGATTGCAGAAGTGTAAAAAGAAAGGGGGAGTTCTGATGCAGAATTGTGTATTAATGATAGAACATGTTTTTCACATCATATGTTGCCATCAATGAAAAAGGAGGAGATTTTTACAAGTATGTGCTAACTAGTGTTGTCATTGATGTCAACATGTCTATGTTTTCATTTGTGTCAACTATATCTTCTGATATTGCTTGATTGAAGAACACTGTCTGAGTATTTTGGTCCGCATTTTTTTTGTATTGAAGATTAGAGTGTTCTATTCACTAGTTTGAAGATTGTGCTTGGTAAGGTTTGCAGAGTGATAGGGAGAAAGTGTTTTTCTCCGCATTTCTCCACAAATTGGATTTTGGCTTTGTGGTTATGGTATTAAGCTTATAAGGTCCTTAGTCATCTTCATTTCAAATCATTTTTCATTTGGTGCTCTAGAAGGAAAGTTAGTGATTAGCAGAGTTTGATAGTGTCTATTGAGAGGCAGTCAGAGATGTATCTTCAAATGATATCTATTGTCTTCAAGTGAGATCTATTGTGGTTGAATTTGTTAGCTCCCAAGTGACTTTATGTTGTTCATAGATGTCTTCAGAATGTGTTGGAGGCATGTGATTGATCCACAAGCTACAATGAAGATCTTACAAGCATGTTTCTAAGTGTTCTTGATATGTACACAAGTTCTGGATGACCTGGTTAGTCACACTTGTTGTGAAAGAGAATCATGGATTGTAGAAGCATGTCCAAGCATGTGAAGATGTATTTGGGTTTGAGCTAAGTCATGATGTGTTCATCCTTCATTCATTTACTCTGCAAGTTTGTTTAGGTCTAGTCCTAATTTGATTTGTGTATGTATGCCGAACTTGGAGATAGTTCCAATGGTTGTAGAATGTAATGCTAACCTTGATGTACATTCCAAGGTAAATGATAGGTATAAATGTATGTAATGAATTCATGATTTAGTAGCTAAATGGTGAAGATGGGAAGATAAAGAGTGAATTAGAAAAGTAGAGTAGAGCAAAGGAGTTGTATTGTGCTTCAATGAAGCTAAACTCGGGCATGGTGTAGATGCTAATATATCAATTCAACCTTGGTAGTGAGCCAACCCTCGACAGTGAGCCATTCTTTTGGGAACTGAGCCCTTTGGCAATGAGCCATTTTTGATATTTGGTATTGTTACTACATTATATTGTGAGATAACACTCACCATGGTTTTTCCCTGTATAGGGTTTTCCACGTAAGAATCTAGTGTTCATGTGTGCATGGTGTTGATGTGTTCATGTTTTAATTATCCTATTTATGTTTAATGTTCATAACAAAATAAGGAGTTAGATTAAGTGATTGTGAAAGTGATTTTGGTTTGAAGAAGTTAAAGTTTTGGTACAACAGATTCATCCTCCCCTCTCAGTTATCTTGTGCCTTTCAACAGAAAGACCATGTAGCTGGTGTGTAAACACCAAGCATGGTTTAAGAAAATCAAGCTAAGGCTAATAGTTTATATATATTCTTTCATAGTCAAATAATGTCCAATCTTGATATGGGCTAGGCTGATGTATGATAAAATATCTTTGCAAGAAAGACATGGTAAGGTCAGGGTGTGTTGGTATATAACCATTAGCAAACTAGTTCAACTATCAGTTATATATATTCATATTCATGTAATTCAAAGATTGAACTATTTGAGAACTCGGATGGAAACATAGGAGTCAAGTGTGATTAAAGAAAGTATAGACATTGATAGATTCATATTTCACAATGGATTATACGTATGAGTTTTGATGTTTTAATTAGACATTTTTTTGATAGATATTCACATATTTGTGTGTGTGTGTGTGTGTGTGTGTGTGTATAGAATGACATTGATATCATTGGAAACACCTAGTATAGTGATATAATATCACAAATGCATTTTATAACAATGATAAGTGTTATCATTATATTCAAAGGATGTTATACAAAAGTTCATAACTTTTCTATATCGAAAGTCAATGGACTTAGAAGACCAAGAGGTCGAAAATATTGTATTATTATTATTGTAGACTCAAACCTATTTAGGTTGAAATATTGAACTTAGCAAGAGTACTTATGATAATGATAGTATTCATTAATATCTTATATGAATGAAGATATACCTTGTGTACTATGTTTATATGTGATATGAGAAATGCAAAATTCAAACAATTCCTAAGTGGTCAAGAGAAGACTAGCGGTTTTCATTTCCATGATTGTATTATTATAAAATTTTTACTTTTGAGAAAACAAGAGTATTTGATATATCAATGTATTGGGTTAGAGAATTAAAAAACCCTAGAATCAACCCAAAAGGGTTTAGAAGACTTAAAAACTCTTAAGTTGATTAGGTCAATGATTTAGTCTATTGTATATTATGGTCGACAGTGAATAGTCAAGAAACCATAGATCAAAATAGTATAATTTAGGAAAAGTCTAAGAAGCATCTTAAAATTTTTTAATGAATTCTTGATGGAGTCGAAACTTGATATATAACACATGAGTGTTCTATCTTTGGGTTATTGAGTAGAATGACAGGAAGTCATAGACCCTAGTATTTGCAAGTATGCTATGTGGGACTCTTTGAAAGGTTAAAATCACCTAATCCCTTATATTCTATTTATCCTAAATCAAGGATTAATTCTAAGTCAAATCGACAATATTGAGTTTAGTTGAGACAATTCATGTCTAGAGATACTAGTCAAGCAAGTCAAATTGTAGGATGAGGTAGTTTACAAGTCAAGTTAGAAGTGTGTGAACACATGACTACATTTATTGCAAACATCTATTTATATAGAAACCTTGACCAAAGTGATGCATTAGTTTGTACATGCATTAGTCGATTCATTGTGTCTAGATTGCTTGACCTATTAGAATGATCATACTTAGCTAGAAGATTCTCTAGAGTTGTACGGTTGATTGAGTTACATTGGACACAACACTAGGACTTATATGGAAACCTATTGGTTCCTTATATCTATACTCTTCATGAAGGGTAGGGCCACTTCTAGGAAGGAAGGTGTGTGGGGGACCACCGATCTATGGTTAGAGGTAAAGTACTTAGACGATGCTCTCCCTCTATAGAAGAAGACTCACCAAAACTTGTGAGATAGATACCAAGATTCCAGATGCAATATACTTTATGACTGACTTATGAATATCAAGTTCTTATGAAAACTTATTCATTATGTCAAGTGCAAAATATTTGTAAATGTCAAGTGAAATGATTTCACAATGATTTTATCTTTGAATATATTGTAATTTCAAGGTTGAAAAATATTTAGAAAAGATATACATTTATTTCTTGTGACTATGCAAATAATAAATTATAAAAGAAAATTCCATTCATGTTTAAACATGTTCATTTACTATCTTAGTAAATTTTGTGAGTAAATCCAATTTGTATGAGATGGTATGTTAAATATATGGTTATGATTAGTCATCTTGTGGCTACCTTAACCCTTCTTTAACTTATATAATCATTAATATAGTCTTATATAGCTAGTTAGGTCAGCCTAAATAGCATCCATGACATAAGTATTGTATACATAGGAGGTAGAGGTTAGTTATTATCATCATATTGCAAATTGTGTTCTTCACTAGACACTTTTGGAGATTTCCCCCTTGAAGTGGCATGTTATTAAGTATTTGAAGTATAATTCCTATTATTTTCTTCTATTATGCAAGTTGTTTCATTGCAAGGAAAAACATAGTCACTGCCCTCAAATTACTCATTAAGTACCAATTTGTAGGCCTATAAGTGTGGTCATTACATAATCACATTCAAGTTGCCCATGTCCATTTCATCATCAACATATGGCCTTACATTCGAATCCTCACCTTTGAGAAGTTTATCAATACCTAGGTTTGATTTAGACATTTGTAAATATCCATAATATTCATTTGAGAGCATTTATGGTTTGGTAGGATGTGTAGGGGTAGATAAAAAATATTATTCAAACAATGGAACTTTGAGGTAGATTTACAATTAGGGTTTGCAAACTAAATAGGAGGCTAGGAAGTTTGCAATATACAACTGGCGGGGATTAGAAGTTAGCATGTAATTTACAACTTGTATAGGGAAGGGCCAAACTTTTGTGGGGAATATGTATGGAAAAATAGTGGAGCTAGGAAGCAAGGACGTAATTTGTTGGAAGAGTGAAAAGTCCACCAAGACTACTTGTTAGGGGTAGAACTTGGGAAACAACTTGTAAGACTTGCAAAGTTGCATGGAGACTCTAAAGTTCTACAAGGAACAAACAACGAAAGAACTGGAACATTGGAAGCAACTTGTAAAACTTGCAAAATTGCATGGAGACTCCAAAGTTTTGCAAGAAACAAAGGAAGTTGGAAGCAGAAGTTAGGATGCAACTTGAAAGAGTTACAAAGTTGCATGGAAACTTTGAAGTTTCACAAGGAACAAAGGAGGTAGGAAGTGGAGGTCAGGATGTAACTTGAAAGAGTTGCAAAGTTGCACATGGGGTTCAAAGTTCCACAAGGAAGGAAGGAGGTGGTAAGTGAAGGTTGGGAAGCAACATGTAAAAGTTGGAAACTTGCATGTAGGGTCTGAAGTTCTACAAGGAACAAAGGAAGTAGGAAGCAAAGGTCATGTTATGTAAGAAATTGTCCTCCTGTATGGAATGGTACAATTTCCCATGGTTTAGCTCCTCTCCTTTGGTGACCTTTCAACCTAGTTTCTTTTAGACCTTCCTAAACCCCGACTGACCTAGGTCTAACTAGAAGAATATCATATTTTGAAGTAACTTAAGACTGATGGTGAAAAGTAAACTTGGATTTGGGATCCCCTAACCTCCTTAAGGCAATCTTGAGTAGGAAATTAGGACTTGGACTTGGGTGCTAGCGCCCTTGTCCTACCCTATTTCCTAGGGTCCTAAATTTTGGAGGGATGTTGGCTCTTGCCGTGCATTCTAGGATTTTGTTTTCAAATTTTTGTTTTTGTGCGATGTCGACATCTCATTTCAAAATTTTAATTTCCTAAGGTTAGAAATTTAAAAACATTTGAAAATCATTTTGTTACACACAATCTTTATGCAAGCTTTATGCCAAAACTCTACCAAAATTGCCATTGAATTTTAATAATTTGTTGCTCTATGAAGTTATTTGAATTTTCTATCATGGAGATAATAGATGGAGATTAGGAATCAAGATCTTGAGAGTATATTGCTCTTCCTAGGGTTTGTACACCTTTTGCATGATCGGGAGAAGGGTTGAAGCCTCCAACATCGAGCTTGGAGATCCTCCATGGATATTGTTGATTCACCTTCTTGTTCATGCAAGTCTTCATTGTTTTCATCTCCTTGAGGTGAAGTTGTGTTTGTTCATTGAGTGAAGTAAATTGTTGATCTTTCCTTGATGCTTGAGTCATCTAGGGTTTTATGTTTATGCATGCACATTTGTTATATGAACACACACCTATACAGATCTTTATCTTGGCCTATTTTTGAGGTAGGAATATAAAAAATGGGGCTTGACTGAGGCAAGCTCCTATATAGCTACAACCACGTTTCTCCTTCTTTTGCATGTACATGTTGCATTTTTTGAGATATGGTGGAAAGGAGCAATAGAAAGATGGATATTGCAGACACAGTCATTATGGAATTTGGATTTCAAGATTTTGAGACTTTCGGGACACTACCACTAGTACCCTAGTCCAATTGGGTGATTTTTCTAGGATTTGAAAGCCTCCATAGATTGTGAAGTAGTTGTAAAAAATCCTGACATTCAAAAACTTACGAGACATTGCCACTTGCGCCCTAGTCTAATTGCTCCACAATTTCTAGGTACACTATCTATGATCTTTTTACTCTACATTTCTGTAATTACTTCATTTGTATCTATGTTGGAAATTAAGTTATTATAGTCTGATTTGCAAATTAGGGTTTCATAGTTAAAGAAAGATACTAGCTTGTAAAACCTAATTCACATAGTCACATAGAGATAATTAACAGGAAAAGGGAACATTGGAAATTAGTAGTTTATCCCTAAACTTATCCTTTGCTTCCTTAATGTTTTAGTGCATGTGAAATTGTGGGACTTGTAGTTCTCTATCTTGCTATCACATTTTCACCACTAAACATTTTGTTGAACCTACCCTCTAAAGAATTAGCATCCTTTTAAACATTAGATCTAAGTTAGTCTATTGTCCTAAAGCATATTTATATTACAAACCCTCTTTTATGAAAGTGTATGCATTGAAACTTGAGTGATTTTCTTTATCCTTTCATTAAAAGAGTTTTCAAATTACAACTTTTTGTGTTGCATAGTGTTATTCTATCATATTTTCACAAAGTTTATGCTTAATCATTTTACATATAAGTCTTGAGTTAAAATGAGCATGTTATAATGTTGGATTACTTTTTGCAAGACTTTCATGTGTATGATGAGCTGTTTAGTTGCAATGACTTCAATATGTTAGATGAAGCCCTTGACGACTTTGTCTTGATTGAACATTCCACTACAACTCTTAAATTGTTGTTGTTTCAAAGATTTGTAAATGCAATCTATGTTCCTAAAAATCAAGAAGAACTCGTGAAACTGAAAAATAGTGGTCACTTTGTGTTCAGATGCAGTTCAATCTCCTTCTAAACTAGTGCTCACTGTTAGAGATCCTTCACCTTCTTGCCATCCTCCTAATTACATTTATAACTATGCTAAACAAATAACACATCAAAATTTACAACAACCTAGTCTTACTGTGGTTGCTCATACATACAATACTTAGAATAACAAACAAAGAAAACAACAATTGAGCATTCCAATATCTTTACCAACTTCTCAACCTATGCTTCCTCAAGCACCTCATTTAATGCATAAGGTTGGTCAATATTATGATCTTGTTGAGTAGCTTTGTGCTACTCCCACTAAGATATCTCTTTGGGAACTTATACAAACTTCACCTACATACCATGGAATGCTCCAAGAATATTTACAAAAGGTAATTGTACCACCTGCTGGAAAACCTAATGATGTAGCAACTCTTCTAGATTTTATGCATGCAATAAAAACATATATTCTATTTCAACAACATGAGTTACCATCTCTCGAAGTTCAAAATCAGTATGATCCTTTGATTATATTCATCACAATAAACAAGAAACTGATTAAACGAGTTATGATTGATAATGGATTAGCTCTTAATGTTTGTGGCATCAATTTACTAAATAAGATTAAAGTTGACACATCTTTGATTAAATTGAATAAGATAAGTACCCATGGCTTTGATAATGTTGGAAGACAATCTGTAGGCACTATAAATTTACCCATACAAGTTAGGCCTATAACTCTACCTACCCTAATTCATGTCATGCCTTGTTCCTTATCTTACAACATGATTCTTAGTAGACCGTGGATTCATGCACTAGGGGAAGTTCCTTCTACCCTTCATTGCTCAATCAAGTTTGTTCATAAAGTTAAATTCCATAATATTCATGTTGATCCTAAACCAGATCTTTGTTTACAAATTGAGTCACAAAAGCAAGTTGTTCAACATAAGATCTTAAACAATCTTAAAGTTGACTTGTCAACCCCTCTTGCTACAGATAATGTTGTGCAAGAGCCAAAACAATCAAATGCATTACTTGGTGATGATTTCGGTTCATTAGATTTTACATCTCCCTCTACAGGTGAATATAAAATTAATAACTTCGCTCCTGAGACATCAAGTGTTGCATCGATCTCATCTCATTGATAAAATACTAAAGTCTCTTTGCTAACAAATATCGATAATACTCTTACCTACACTATAGATTATGAGACTTACGAAGCCCCACCTTCTTCCAAAGAAATGGCTTCTCTCTATGGTTGAGGATTTCAGATCCTTTATAAGAATTATGATTATTGCTAGGTAATGGTTGTATTAATCAATAAGGCATTCGTGTACCTATAGAATCTGCTTTGTGACATTACTCAAGTGGCATTGGATACAACCCTTTCAGGGAATCTAAAGCCCATAGACATCCTACTCTTAATGTGAATACTTGATATCTATGCTTAACTTGATCTTCCCTAAGATGATTGACACTAATTGTCCTCTAGGAGAGATTCCCTTAGATATCTTTTCAATAGATGAAGTGATAATTGAATGCTTGGGTGCTTACGACAATATTCCCCATTACCATCATAAACACGGATTGCCTTATTGTTTGAATAGTGGTGCATATTTTGGAAAGTCTATTAGCATGATAAATATTACTCTAAAATTTGAGGGAGAATTTGAAGAGTTACCACAATCACCTAATCTCCTAGACCACAGTACTATACTTAATGGAAAGACTATTGATGTTTTCATGGAAAAAGATAACACTGAAAAAGTTATCCCTATAGGTGATTTCTTAAGTGTAGAAGAAAAAGAAGATATGACAAACTTGTTACACAAATTTTTTTAATTGTTTGCTTGGAACCATTCGGATATGCCTGGTATTGATCCTCAGATCATAACACATAATATTGTATTGAAACTAGATGCTAAGCCATTTAAACAAAAGATTCACAAGATTAATCCTAATATCGCATTACTTGTCAAGTCTGAGATAGAAAAGCTTTTACAAGCTGGCTTTATTCGCCCTATTGATGATCTTCACCTTGGATTTCAAATATAGTGGCTGTCGCTAAACCTAATGGTCGTATTCACATGTGTACCGACTTTAGAGACTTGAATCTTGCATCTTGAAAGATGATTTCCTAGTTTTGAACATTGATACGATTATTGATTCAATAGCTGACCATGAACTACTTTCCTTCATGGATAGATTTTCATGATATAATCAAATCGTTATAAACCCTCAAGATCAATATAAAATAGCTTGTATAACACCTTGGGGTACATTTTGTTGGGTGGTCATGCTGTTTGGACTTAAGAATACTGGAGCAACTTAATAACATGCTATGACTCTTATCTTTCATGATTACATGCATAATATCTTAGAGGACTATGTCAATGACATATTGGTGAAGTCTATTCATCGCCAATATTACGCCATGACTCTTCAATAGATCTTTGAGCGAAAAAAGAAATACAACATACGATTGAATCCTCGTAAGTGTGTATTTGGTTAAGAAAGTGGAAAACTATTGGGTTTTATAGTTTCAAATCATGGTATTGAAGTAGATACGAAAAAGATTGATGTGATTGTTAACATGCCACCACCTAAAAACATATCTCAACTTCGTAGTTTACAAGGGAAGATACAGGCCATTCTCTAATTTGTCTCACAACTCGTGGCTAGAACTCACCCTTTTACTCAACTACTAAAGAAGGATTTGAAATTTCAATGGAATTTAGAATGTCAAAAGGCTTTTGGGGATTTAAAAAGTTACCTTCCTAAACCTCCTATTTTACAACCTGTTGTTTCTGATAAACCTTTTATACTTTACACCTCAGCATCTAATAATGCTCTTGCAGCCTTATTAGCACAACACGATACTGACGGCAAAGAACACATGTTGTCTATTGTATCAGCTGAACATTGCTCAATTATGAAGTGCAATGTACTATCATTGAGAAATAATGCTTAGCTCTTGTCTTCACAACACAAAAGTTTAGGCATTATCTTTTAAATGCTGAGACATGCATAATTGTAAAATTTGATCCTTTGAAACATTTATTTGCTAAAATAGATCTTTCCAGTCACCTGCTAAATGAGTTATGTTGTTAACTGAATTTGATCTCAAATTTATATCTCAAAAAGCAATTAACGGACAAGCATTAACCAACCATTTAGCTGAGGCACCCTCTCCTTTTGCTATACAAAATCAGGAGACATTCCTTGATGATCAAATATTAGCTATTGATAAAGAAGATAAATGGGAATTGTATTTTGATGGATCAAGATGTTGAATTGGCTCTGGTGCTGGTGTCATATTGGTACCCCCTATAGGTAAGTTGATTCCTATGTGTTAAAAAAAGTGTCTCAACCTTGCAAATTCAAAAGATTACTATTTTTCCCAGTTTTGGTCATTTTGAATACCCTTTATCTTGGATAATGGTCTGGAACTTTCAAAGTTTCCAAACGAGCTAAAAATAGTGAGACTTACTATTTTTAGTAAGTCCTTCATTTGAGCTTGAATTGCCCTAAAATTTTTCCCAGAAGGTGTGGAACAGCTAAGTGAGCATCTTGGGTGAGTTTTGACTCAAGATCATATCTGGATCGCGATATATTAAAGTTTCTACTTTTTGAAACTATCAGAAAAAAGGTTTTAAACTCAATTACCAAAATCAAAACTTCTCTAAATGTCCCAAAAATTGTCATAACCAGTGTAGCAGGTTATAGGGTGATATATCTCTTCATGAGATTTCTGACGCATTAAACGGTTCGTCAATCAAACACCTGGATCAAAAGTTACGGCCTTTAGAAGTTGGACCTTCTATTTTTGGGAAATGTAAAAACGTGTTGGACACATAAAAGAGATGTAAAGGGGAGAGTGACATGTGCTGGTGTGTGTTTTGGCACATCACAAGGCATCTTTGATTGGAGATAATTTGGGTGCCACTTTTGGGTGGCCACTTTTGGGTGGTTTTAGCTCATGGTTTTGTAATTACCGTTGGTGGTGTACTGTATTGTATCTCAGGTATATATCAGGAGCTTGAGATGGAGGTTGTATATAAGAATCTTATAGATGTCAAATACCTCCTGGATCACTGGTTGGATATACTCTTGTAAAAGCTTTCTCTGCAAGTATATTGTAATCTTCGTGATTCTTGAATAATATATTGGGCAGCTTTGGAGTGTGGGGTTTTTTACCTGAAAGGGTTTTCCCCATGTATATCATGTGTTGTGAGTTTTGTGTTTGCATTTGGAAGTTGTTATTATCTTTCTGTTAATGAACATCTTAATCTATAACTGTAAAAGTTGAAATTTGCATAAATCTTTCCTCAGTAGATCAGTGTAGGTAGCGTTTTCCGCATACCTTGCTTCCTTTCACTATGTCTTACCGGCTAAACTTCTCATGCACAAACAACATCACTGAGTATGAAGCTCTTATTGTAGGACTTCGTGCTGCTTTGGATTTAAACATCAAAAACCTCACTATATATGGTGATTCACAATTAATTGTAAGACAAGTAAATTGATCATATCAAGCTAAACAAGACAAATTATCTCAATATTGTGATTTTGTTGTCTTTATTAAAGTGATTTACATCCTTTTTAATTGATACTATTCCAAGGAAGGACAATCGACATGTAGATGCAATGGCAAACACAGCTTCCCTTATATCCCCTGATAATTCTTCTGATGAATTTACCTTTATTATTCATAATATTAAGACACCAGTCATAGAGGATCCTATAGTTGTAAGTCTCAATCTCTGTTGTGATATAAATTCTGATGAATGGTTCTCCCATATATTCAACTATTTGTGCAATGGAACCATCCCTAATTCGACATCTAAAAATGCTCGAGTTCGCCTATGCAAACTTACAGTGCACTACATTATTCTATCTAATGTCTTATATAGACAAAGTTATAATGGTGTCCTTCTTCGATGTCTTAGTAATTCATAGATTCTGATAGCTTTAGAAGAAGCTCACTCTGGTGCTTGTGGAGGACATTTTGGAGGAAAATCATTGATACAAAAAATAATACGTATGGGATATTATTGGCAATGCATGGAACAAGATTCCTTTACTTACGTCAAGAAGTGTCCACAATGTCAACAACATCAACACTTAATCCGAGCACCTACTCAGGAACTTTGTGCCCAAGTGTCACCTTGGCCATTCTTTGTTTGGGGCTTGGATCTAATTGGTAAAATCTCTCCACCTTCCTCTCAAGGACATACATTTATTATCGTTACTACTGATTACTTCACAAAGTGGGTCAAAGTTGTCCCTTTGTGATCCACGACTGCTAACATAATTTGTCGATTTCTACAAGATAACATAATCTCTCAATTTGGTATACCTTCCTCCATGGTCTCTGACAATGGTACACCATTCAAGAACAAGGATGTGAAGAAATTTATAGAAAAATATCACATTCAACAATGCTTCTCTATGCCTTATTATCCTCAATCGAATGGTCAAGTAGAAGCTTCAAACAAGGTTATAGGACAAATCCTATGAAAAATTGTTAACAAAGATCAGAAAGACTGGCATACTTAATTGTCCTATGCATTATGGGCTTATAGAACAAATATTCATATGGCTACTGGAACTACCCTGTATAATCTTGTTTATGGCACTGACATAGTAATGCCCTTAGAACTCAAGATTCCTTCATTGAGAGTCTCCTTGTGATATGTTATTGATGATGACATGGAAAGAGAAAAGAGATTACAACAACTTGAGATGTTGGATGAATAGTGTATTAACGCTCTTAAGCATCTCAAGGCACATCAAAAGAGTATACAATGATCGTACAATGATCGTGTCATACACCATTCATTCGACGTTGGAGACTTGGTACTTTACGAGAATCAATGCAATGGGAATGCAACTCCTGGAGAAAAAGGGAAATTCAGCCCTAATTGGCTCAGACCGTATGTCATTACTGAAGCCTTTGGATCAAGAGAATATAAATTAGCTGACGAACAAGGTATGCCATTTAAAGAACCCATTAATGATGTGCACCTCAAGAAATTTTATACTTAAGATTACATTTTAGATGTTACTTTAAAAATCAAAACTTATTAGTTAGTTTAGCTTCAATTTTGACAAGATATGATTATTTTGTCTTAATTCATTTAACATAGCATCTTTTGTGGTTAATCATTGTTGCATCTTGTTTAAACATGTTTTAATAGAGATCACCTTTGTATTGACTGAGTTAAAAGAATAAAATAATGGTTATGTGTGAAATTCATTAATCATTGTGCTTTTTACTTTATATTCTACAAAGAATCATTTAAGAATCACATTAGTATTAATCATATTTCCATATGAGCATTTAACATTTATCACTAGTTGTATTTTACATAAATCACATGTGATAGATTAGACAACACTAGAAACAACAATAAGAAAACATCTCATATATATATCATCATCAGTTTCAAATGTACATCCGAGTCAACTATCCCATATATCAAAATGGGATGTCGTAGTACATAATATATACATCACATAGCTAAACCTCAGTCACCTGTACCCTTGCGACCTTGTGGCATGCATGTGACAGAGGCCTCCATGTTTGGCTACGGATCATTAATGAATCCTAGAGACACTCTGTGATTGTAACCCCCATGAGCTCAACTCTGAGCCCCATCACCTCACCCTATAGCTCCATATACATCCGCTAGTATTGGTATCTCTCTATTTGAGCCCTGTCTCTATCATCTCTCACCTAGCGCAGCTTAGGAAGTAGGATCTCACTCACGATAGGATCTCCCTTAGGTGTGGGTACTACAACTACCTACTCTCGTAGCATCTACAACTCCACCTCCACACGTCAACTCTCTGGAATAATGCCTCTCTTTCTGTCGTGAAGAGTGATCTATAATAGACTCCATTGATAACCTGTATCTAACAAAAGACATAAACATCTCTGCATGCTACCCTATGGATGGCTATGGTAAATATCCTGTCTGCACCCACTGCTCGGCCACATCACCTGGAACTATCTCTGCTATGATGTGGCTCACCAAGTTATGCATGCATCTGTCCCAACAGCAAAAAGAAACCAAAATAGATATCAATACCTCATATAGAAACCATATACAAATAATCCAAAAATAAATGCATATACATAAAAAGCATCCTACCTCTATCTCCATCTCACCAAGATGGATCTCGGATAGCTGATGGTGTAATTAGCTCCGCAGCTGCCTCTGTAGCTAGGGACATATGAATGTTGGTCCCCCCTCGCTCATGCCAGCTCGATCTCCTCACATCAGTAGGGGTTGGACCACAAGCTCTCGACTGTGATTGAGACTCAGCCTCCTCATTGTTGTCTGCCTCCTGTTGATCTCACCCTAGTCTCGCCCTGAAGACATACCGTGACACGATCTCCTCCTCCTCCTCATCATCATCCCCATCATCATCTAGATCATAGTATCTTGCAAAGTCACTAATGTCATCGTCTATTCCTATGTCACTTGCATGCCCAGCCCAAGGTCGAGGATCACCTGTGGGGTGACCAGGTGGATAGATAGGAGTAGGTTGCGTTGTCTGCCACCAGACCTGATATGCTCAGGTAACTCCAACATCATCTACATAAGATATCAGCTCCATATCCTCTACACCATCATCATTACTAACCGCTATATCTGCTAATTTCAGTCATCAGGTGTTGTTCACCCTAACTGTGTTGCGTATAAAGTGCACGTAGCTTGGATGCCCCATAGGTACATCCTATTGGCATCTGAACTGTCATGCTACCCGATCAAAGTAAAACCAGACAACAATGTGATCGAGGTGATTGATCATCAACTGATCCCTCTACATCCTCACTAACTATCTTCGTTGACCTGGCCATGCTATATAGCTATGATATGGTCTCTAGATGATATCGCTGGGCTGTAATCTATCAAACAAAGTCCTCTAGTATAGTAGATCACCGTGTCTCCAGCATCTGATAAGAGGATAGGCGTGGACCTGTGGATAGGTAAATGTTGGCTCTATAGGAAATCCTGTAGGCCGTGCACATCTGATATGCTCAAAGGCCCAAACCTGTAATAATGTGCAACACATCAAGCCCTGTGCCTCATAATGGACATACCATCCCAACTCGCAGTAGAGGTGCGCAAGCATACTATGCCCCCATGCGTAGACTGTCCTCTGCTCCTCCATCGACCTGATAGTGTGAACTAGGCCCCTATGAAGGTGAGTGCCTCATCCATCTGGTGTGACCACTAATGCTACTATAACAATCATAATCCTCTATATCAAAGGGATGTCAATGCATCCTTGCTCTAGTAACTGAAGCTAAATGTGCCCTTGCTTTCCCCGAGCAACGGTGCGGCCTAGGCAGTATAATGGGATCTCTCATGTATACTCCATTGATCGACGATCTATGACCCTCGTTGTCTCCCCACATATAGGCAGGCGCAGAATCCGGTAGACATCCTCTAGCATAATAGTCATCTCCCTTGTAGGCAAATGGAATGTAGAAGTATCTGCATTCCACCTCTCCATTAGTGCCATCAGCATACTAGAGTGAAGTCTAATTGTGGGCATATCAAACACCCACTAGAGTCGTACTAACTATAAGTGGCCTCTCTCTGCATTGGTCATGGTACTGATGTGATCTCGAAGTAGCAACATTAGGCAAGCACATGTATGCTTTCGCATCCCTGGAACAACCTACATGATACAAACAGTGAGAAGTTCAATCAGTTTGCAAGCACAAAATCATCACTTACTATATGTAATAGCAATCAGTGCCCTATACCTGGGGCCCTTGTCCTTCCTAGACTTGGACGCCCCAGGAGGACTAGGGTGCCCTAGGAGGACCTGAGTGGACTTGGGTGCCCCTGATAGGGACCCTTGTCCAGAATGTCCTAATCAACATGGAAAATGATAAAATCTAAAAGAAACAGAATGAATGATAGTATAAGCAAGGATTAGTAATCTACCTCAACCTTGAAATGTCTCTCTGCCACTTGGGCTTGGAGCATCTCTAGTTACAGAAGTTGGTATGAATGTCAAGTTAGCATCGTCGATCTCTTCCTCCTCGTCTCCTCTACAAAATGACAAGTGAAAATGAATAGTGAAAAGTGAAAACTCCCCTTACATATAGTAAGTAAATGAGAATTCCTATCACTATCTAGGTGCAAAATTGAATAGTTTTACTCTTGAGCCTCTATCTTGAGTTGTCAAACTCAGATTTTTGCATCATCTATTGCATTGGAATCCTGGTTCCTCTCTCTATCCTACCCAATGTGTTCTGCTTGGGCGTTGTTTATCCAAACAACCCTCACAACACATTTCTCATCAGGTATCCTCGAAATCGACGCATGTAGATATCACCTTGTTTCCACTTTTCAGACTAAGCAAGAAGAAAAAAGAGGGGGGAATATATCTCCCTCGATTTCCTCCCTCATCATGTCTCATCACTCAACCCCCTTAGTGTTTTTAGACTGACTTATTGGTGGTGGTTGCAGGTTGATTTGATTTTTGGTTTTCTGACAAGTGTTCCCTTGTAGGTTGTGGTTCCTAACTTTGTGGTCTTGCAGGATTATAGACTTGGGGACTTCTTCCTCTTTTGCGACAACATGTTGGCATCCTCTACAGTATCCTTTTGGGTATCTTTTTCATGATTGATGTATTTAATTTCCTGTAGTTGCATATGCACGTAGTGTCATATGGCCACTAAAGTGGAGGCTAAATGTTATGTTAGAAATTGTCCTCCTATATGGAATGGTACATTTCTCATGGTTTAGCTCCTCTCCTTTAGTGACCTTTCAATGTAGTTTCTTTTAGATCTTCCTGAACCCTAATTGATCTAGGTCTAACTAGAAGAATGTCAGATTTTGAAGTAACTGAAGACTAAGGGTGAAAAGTAAACTTGGATTTGGGATCCACTAACCTCCTTGAGGTAGTCTTAAGCAGGAAATTAGGGCTTGGACTTGGGTGCTAGCGCCCTTGTCCTGTCCTATTTCTTGGGGTCTTGAATTTTGGAGGGATGTCAACTCTTGCCGTGCATTTTGGGATTTTGTTTTCAAATTTTCATTTTCGCATGATGTCGACATCTTATTTTGAAATTTGAATTTTCTAAGGTTAGATATTTAAAGGCATTTGAAAATCATTTTTTACACACAATCTTTATGCAAGCTTTATGCCAAAATTGCCATTGAAGTTCAGTAATTTGTTGAATCTCTTTGAAGTTATTTGAATTTGCTATCATGGAGACAATGGATGGAGATTAGAAATCAAGATCTTGAGACTATCTTTCTTTTCCTAGGGTTTGTACACCTTTTGCATGATCGGGAGAAGGGTTGAAGCCTACAACATTGAGCTTGGAGATCCTCTGTGGACATTGCTGATTCACCTTCTTGTTCATGCAAGTCATCATTATTTTCATCTCCTTGAGGTGAAGTTCTATTTGTTCATTGAGTGAAGCAAATTGTTGATCTTTCCTTGATGCTTGAGTCATCCAGGTTTTATGTTTATGCATGCACATTTGTTAGATGAACACACACATCTACAGATCTTTATCTTTGGCTATTATTGAGGTAGGAATACCAAAAATAGGGCTTGACTGAGGCAAGCTCCAATATATCCACAATCATCTTTCTCCTCCTTTTGCATGTGCAGGTTGCATTTGTCAAGATCCAGTAGAAAGGAGCGACAGGAAGACGGATATTGCAGACACAGTCATCACGGAATTTGGATTTCAAGATTCCAAGACTTTTGGGACACTACCACTAGTGCCCTAGTCCAACTGGGTGATTTTTCTGGGATCCAAAAGCCTCTGGAGATTGTGAAGCAGTTGTTGAAGAAAATCCTGACATTCAAAAACTTATGGGACATTGCCACTAGCGCCCTAGTCCAATTGTTCCATAGTTTCTGGGTACACTGTCTCTGATTTGTTTCTGTATTTGTGTAATTACTTCATTTGTATCTATGTCAAAAATTAAGTTATTACAGTCTAATTTGCAAATTAGGGTTTCATAGTTAAAGAAAGATACTAGCTTATAAAACCCAATTCAAATAGTCACACAGAGATAATTAATAGGAAAAGGGAACATTTGAAATTAGTAGTTTATCCCTAAATTTATCCTTTGCTTCCCTAATGTTTTAGTGCATGTGAAAGTGTGGGACTTGTAGTTCTCTATCTTGCTATCACATTTTCACCACTAAAAAGGTTAAGATGCAACTTGTGAGAGTTACAAAGTTGCATGGAAACTCTAAAGTTCCTCAAGAACATGCAAATTGAGCAAAAGCCCCCTAAAACTTAGAATTTTTAGTATATAAGAACAACACGAAGATTCAAATGGGTGTAAGTCACAACCTTAAACATGATTTGAACAAGGCACCCCACTTATGAATTCTTGGATTAGTAATCTATGATGGGCCAAAAACAAGGACTTGAGGCAACATTGTAAGCATGAAATACATAATTTGGTAGGATGCCAACATAGGCTCTAGATGGGATGCGTGTCTCTTATAGGCATAGTGAGAATCTAAACAAGTCTTTGATCATAGATAAAAAAGATAGGGGAAATCCATAGGGAACAAAAGACCAACATGAATATGTATAGACTAGGAACAAGATAAATTGGAGCAATGGATCAAAGACCTAAAATAAAACATGGAAAATCAACACTTGTAGCCAATGACATGTGAGCACAATTGAAGGATGAAAATGTATGGCATGTAAGTGATATTTGGAAACATGTTGTAGGCCATGCCCTATAAAGAGTTTCTATGGTACAAGGCCATAGACAAAATGAAGAATACCTCTTGCTCCTATCAAAGACAAGTTTGATTAAGTGATTTCACCATTAAATGTGAGTTTAAAAGTGCAACACAACCATTGAAATTATCTTCATCAAATGTAAGTATAAAAGTGGAGCACAACCATTGGAATTCCATTCATACAAGACTGACCATATAATGTGGGCATAATTATGTGTCATTTCATAAAAATAATGAGGTAAAGATATTCTTCCACCATATTGCAAAAGTATAGAAGTAAACTTTGGAATACATCCTTATCATTGGTATAATATCAAGGAAGCATAAAAAATTATATCATATGAATGTTCTTAGCCACATGACCAAGGGATGCTTGGATGGCCAAGTTCTGACAAATTTCCTCACCTTGCTTTGGCTATCTTGCCTATTCATGACACTCAATTTATCGAGGAAGAAAATGAAGGGGGGATGATCACCAAATGGGAGCTTGCACTTGATGACCCAAATCTTGATTATGTATGGGGCAAACCAAATGATTGTGAACCACCCTACTGCTATAGCTCTCACCACTTAGTGACTTTATCTTGTTGTCTTGTATTTCAACTATTCAAGCTTGCCCCCCATGTGGACTTTGGGGTGTGACTTCTTCCACCCACTTTTTTTGTGAATATGTTTAATATTCTATTTTTTACAAGTAATATAGGCATTTATTCATCAACAAAATTACATATTCATGTTGATTCTTATTTAGTTTTGTGTTTAATTTGATAGAATCATTTACACATTCTCAAGTATCTAACCATACCTTATCTATTTCTACAAAAATTTCTATATATTTTATATTAATTATACTTATGTCTGAACATTCATTCCTCGCATTAGGATTACCATTCCATTATCTCAAGTCAATCTTGTGGCTTTAGGACTACACTTGTGCTCACGAATTTGACTCCCAAATTAAAAAAATTAAATTTTGTTGACTCCCACCCATTTTAGTCCAATAATGACCTAACTTGGTACACATTTTGCATGATTAATTGCTATGTATTAGAGTATTTAAAGACATTCATTTAAACATTAATTGATCATCCTAGAACTATTTGACTTCCTCAATCATGTTTAGAGGAAGACTTTAATTGGTGCAATAAAAGGAACAATAATTACTTCAAAATCATCATCTAGGACATTTGCATGTTTGCCTACTATCTGCCAATCCTTAGCACTACCATAAAGTCAATCTCTCTAGGGGTTGATCGAGGAGAACTTACCCCTAGTGATTCCACAATCTCCTTAAGGTGTTTTTAATAATTACTAGTCCTTGATGACTAGAAATAAGTACAGAATCTAGTGAGCTAGAGAGCATAAGTGCACACTCAACAAGATTTGATCTACATATTCAACTGAGAAAAATTCAGTCTTGTGCAAAATCTAAGGAAAAGACATCTTCAAATCATCTTGTTTTCTATACTAGAGTAGTAGGTTTTAGTGCCATGTCAGATTCATCTACCCACTCCTCCAAATGCCACCTTATTTAATCTAAATCAATTTAAATGTGACATGCATACATTTGATTTGATTATCCTAGATTAATTTTAGGGAACGGTTATTTTTTTGTACATGACTATAAAGACCTAATAAAAGGTGATCCATTATATATTTTTATCAAAGCTAGTGAGGTTATAATTAAGATTTTGTTCACCTCATCTTTGTTTTCTAAGTGTTTAAATATATAAATTTTGTAACTTGTTATTATATCGTATGCCAATGCACATATGATTTATTATTATCATTCTATGTAAGTTTAATTTATTAAAAACAAGGACAAATTAGCCAAGTTATTACAAACCTTTTCGTAAAGTAAGGCATCCTTCTCTTCTCTTATATTCATGTGCACACATATAGTTAGGACTTTTGCAATAAATTAAAAAAATTAGACAACTGTTTTTGTTAGGACAATAAACATATTGATACTTTTTGTAGGTGTTGGGTGCATGGATCATTGCCCTCGTTCATCTTAGTGCTAAGGACTCAGGGATATCTATTATACAAATTTTTGCCCAAGACTCAAACTTTGCCTCATCCCTTATGTGGTTGGGCCTTTACACATGGTTTTACAGTTCATAGGCCTCATTAGGTGCATGAATCATCAACCTCCTTCGACTTAGTGCTAAGCACTGAAGGTTGTCCATTTCACCAAATTCATCTGACTCAAACCTTACTTTATCCCTTGTGGTGACATAACTTTATACATGACAAAAATTAATCTTTAATTTTTTTAAAACCAAACATTATCCACCAATAAACCTAAGGTCACTTGACTAGACAAATTCTTTTTAGTTACTTTCTACATTTTTTTTTGTATTGAATCAAAAAAGTCGTGAACGTTGTGAGAACTAAATTACTAATTTAGGACAACAAACATAAAATCTTTACAAGGATAACCAAGACTAACATGGAAGAGTGTTCACATCTACATATCTTTATGTGTGAAACATGACTATACATAATCCATCATATCATTGAGAATATACATAACTCTAATTAATTTAAAAATATCAGAATCACCTTTCCACAAAATCAATTGACCCCGAAGTGTACATGCATAAGTTCAAGTCAAACTTCCCATCCTCTAGATCTTCCAAAATCTTGTCAAAATCTATCACAACATCAAAATGGCATTTAGTGGGTTTTCTTATGGCGGAAGACCCCAACGACAATCAACTGAAACTAAATGAATTAATTAATAACAATAATTATGCATAAATTTCGCCTTATTGTTAGTACGTTTACACGTGAAGTTGACGAATTGCATGGATTTTATTATAGGTGTAGAAAGGGTTTACACGACATATTCTTCCAAGCTTGTACATATATAGCGAAATAAAAATTAAAGTTGTTTGATAATACTTTTTAGATTTTTAAATAAGAAATTAGTACCTTTTGTAGTAATTGGAAACTAGCTGCTTGACACATCTAAAATATATGCTATGGTTGTATGTTCTTGTGAACACATTTATTTAAAATTGAGTTTCTTTTTCGTGTAACTATTTTCACCATTGACACTTGTGTTGTTAGGATTTTGGTTCAATGTGAGGTATTTGTTTTAAAAAATGGTGGCATTGATGATAAAAGACAGTGTGCAACGAGTTTTTTTTTTTAGCAATAGTGGGGAATCAATTGAAGGAGAAGATGAAGGGAAATATAAAATTTTATGTAAATAAAATCAAGGCAACTTTCAACATGCAGGGTGGGGTTTGTTAGGTCCTATTGGCTCTCAAAATTGTGGAAACCCAAATCCCTAAAGATAAACTGTACCTAAGTGTCAGGGATGTCGACTTAAGGTGGATAGCTTGTGGGCTTATGATTGGGCAGGGATAAAAATTGGCTAAGTAATAAGGATGAGTAACTCCTTATGCTTTAGGCTATTCTAGGCTAAGGGGGGTGTTCCCTAAGGTCTTCAAAATAGGACAATTAAAAAGAAATAAACTCAAGATCCTAACAACAATCCCTGATGTACTATGAGCTCTAAAATATGTCACTAAGTTTTATGTCAGTGTTGGCTGCAGTTAGACCATTGAGACCTCCAAATGAGCATATGAGAACTTTCTTGTGTATGTACCTAAAGATGACATTAGTACAATTCCTTAGTAAGCAAATCCACTTAACAACACATACACATGCGCAAGAAAGGCACCATACTTGTATGATCCACAAAGGATTTACCAGTTCTAAGACATCATAAGATATACTAAATTGCAATACTAGATCATACAACCATGGTGGAACCTAGCTGTTGGAAATATCCACACTTGGACCGACGATGGACTGGTTAACAAAGGGCCAGTAGCTTAGTTGATAGAGCACTCCAGCATGCAAATGGAAGGTCCTAGGTTCAACTCCTAGCTGGTCCATGAAAAATTCAACATGGTATCAGAGCCAGGCAAGGAGCCCCAAGCACCTAAAGTGTGGCTTAAGGGGGGGTGTTGGAAATAATCCACACCTGGACCAACGATGGACTAGTCAACATAGGGCCAGTAGCTCAGTTGATAGAGCACTCTAGCATGCAAATGGAAGGTCCTAGGTTCAACTCCTAGCTGGTCCATGAAAAATTCAACACTAGCTCTACCCCTAAGCTAATGAGAACAACATATAGTATCATGGGGGATATGTTTGGTCTTTCACCTCCCAGACTAGTGCTTACTCCAATGGGTAACAAAGTCACAATCTGTAAGGAAGAAGAGAGCACATCTGCAAATCATAAATAGAACTAGACTTGCATAAACACACAAATCAGAGATAAAAGCTTTCTACAACTAAACATGCTTAATAATTCCTCAAAGTTGCACAATCACACATTCATCTAACTCCTATTACAATCATGCCAGCAAGTGTGGCAAGAGGGAACCCACAACTAGGTTCAGAGATCCTCCTAAATTGCTACAATATGCCATGGATACATTTAATTACTAGCATAGCTTCAATTGACTACCCTTCCTATTATTTACAAAATAAGTTATTTTCCCTTACAGACTTGCAAGAATTGATTTCCTAAAACAACCTAAGACACCTACAATCAGAAATTTAGCTCAAAGACCAACCCTTTGAGCATATTACATCCTTATATATATAGTATTTCATTTACATTACATTTAGTTCTTTGGGTGGGTTTGAAGGGATCACTTGCAGTTAACATATGCCATTTGCAGTACAACCATATGTAAAATAAATCTCCCTTGGATCTATTGATACATACCCTCAAGTAGGTAAAACATCCACTCCATGCTCAAACTATTCACCAGGTACCAATTTGTAGGCCTACAAGTGTGGGCATTCTATAATCACATTCAAGTTGTCCATGCCCACTTTGTCAACAACACATGGCCTTGCATATGAATCCACACCTTTAAGGAGTTTAATAGTACATGGGCTTGATTTGGACATCTACAAATCTCCATCACATTCATTTGAGAGCAATAATGGCATGCTAGAATGTGTAGGGGGTAGATAAGAAATGTTGTTAAAATGATGGAACTCCAAGGAGAACATACAATTGGGGTTTGTAAATTGCATAGGATGTTGGGAAGTTTTCAATGTAAAACTAGCAGGGATCAAAAGTTAGCATGTAATTTGCAACTTGCAAGGAAGGGCCAAAAGTTTATGGGGCATATGTATGGTAGAATGGCAAAATGATAGAGCTAGGAAGCAAGGATACAATTTGTAGGAAGGGGTGAAAAGTTTGTCAAGACTAGTTGTTGAGGGTAGAACTTGGGAAGCAACTTGCAAGACCTGCAAGTTGCATGGAGTCTTTGAAGTTCTAAAGGGAACAAAGCGGGTGGGAATAAAACTTTGGAAGCAACTTGCAAGACTTGTAAAGTTGCATGAAGACTCAAAAGTTCTGCAAGGAACAAAGGAAGCGAGAAGTGGAAGTCAAGATGCAACTTGCAAGAGTTGCAAAGTTGCATGGAAACTCAAAAGTTCCATAGGGAAAAAAGGAGGCAAGAAGCTGAAGTTAGAATGAAACTTGCAAGAGTTAAAAATTTGCATCCGAGGTCCAAAGTTTTGCAAGCAATGAAGGAGGCAAGTAGTGAAGGTTGGGATGTAACTTGTAAAAGATGGAAAATTGCATGCAAGGTCCAAAGTTCTACAAGAATAAAGGAAATGGGAAGCAAGTTTTGGGATGCAACTTGCAAGAGTTGCAAAGTTGCATGGAAACTTTGAAGTTCCACAAGAACATGCAAACTAAGCAAAATCCCCCAAAAACTTTAAATTTTTTAACAGATAAGCACAACACAAAGACTCAAATGGGTGTAAGGCACAACCTTAAACATGACTTGACCAAGGTGGCCTATTTATGAATTCTCAGATTGACAATGTACGATGGGACAAAAACAAGGACCTGGGGTAATAGTGCAAGCATGAAATACAAAATTTGGTGGGGTGCTAACATAGGCTCTGGTTGGGGATGTGTGCCTCTTATAGGTACAATGAGAATCTAAACAAGTCTTTAGGAGTTGACCAAAAGGATAGGGGGAAAACCACAGGGAACAAAAGACCAACAACGATATGTACAAACCATGAACAAAAACAAAGGAGAACAATGGATCAAGGACTTGAAACAAAAATGGAAAACCAACACCTACAACCAATGACATGTGAGCATAATTGAAGGCTAGAACTATATGGCATGCAAGTGATCTTTAGGAACATGTTGCATGTAATTCTCTGCAAAGAGTTTCTATGGCACAAGGTCATAGACAAACTGCATCATACCTCTTGCCCCTATTAAAGACAAGTTTGATGGAGTTGATCCCCCTTAGGATGATAATGCAATATCCACTCAACTACAATGAAAAGCATCCCTTACATACATATGCATAAAATAATGGACCACAATGGCATGATAAACAAGGATCAAACCACATGCTAGATTTGTTAACATAATCCAACCATAAGATGATGAATTCAAGCCCATGCATGTCTACACAATCATTATCTCTTAGAACATATGAGACAACACGATGAATATTTTGAACAATAGAGTTGACAACCTAGTCCATGTGCATAGGATACTATTGATAATAAAATGCAAGCCTAAGGTCTATACTATTTATGTCAAATAAGTTAACCCTAGGGTAATGTGATAAGATGGAAATTAGAAGAGTGTAGTAGATAATATATGCATAACATAAAGATCATACAATTTTACACATTCATTAACACCATAAGATAGGTCTACTCATATATTCATATCATATATTCTTTATACAGTGTACATCCTTTATTGCAATCAGAGATACACACATGACATATGCTTGGGTAGCTTCTACTACAACCTCCTTGTATCTCCTAATGTCTATTTCTATTTGGTATATACGTACATAAATACATAGAGAGACATGTCTTTCTTCCTTAAGATGTCGCTTGGATGTGTGTATATCAATTGGAGGTACTGCATTGGTCTTGCGATGAGTTTTTCTCTGTTTATCCTGTGCATTTAGTGGTGTGGTTTTCCTTGTCAACATCCTCTTAGGGCTTAAAACATTGTCTTGTCCTCAAGACATCATGTACTATCAAAATTGCTCTACGTCTTTTGTTTAAAGTAGTATGTGCACCAATATTTTACTTTCATCTTCTTATATGTATTTGGAGTTTTGAATTTGTTGTTTTCATGTCCACATATCCTCTCTTTGTAGATACTAAAGTAGATGATTCTGTAGATGTAGCACTTGTTTGACTTCCGAGAGAAGATTTGATAAAAGTGATAAATATATATAGTCTCCAATCCCAACTCCTTCATTTGTGTACTGGTCTTTGTCCTCCACTCTACTATTTGGTTCTATTGTTGTTAGAGATTGTGAATTTATTGTTTCTTGGAGCCATGTAGGTCAAAGGATTGATATCATAATTACTTGAAAGTTGTAAAATCTATGTTTCTAATGCATCTAACTACATCTTCTTAGTTATGGTAACATGTGGCCAATTTGTCCAGTATTGATATATGGTGGCAATGTTACCACAAGCCTCATCTATCTTCTTTATTTGTTGGTATAAGGATGTATTACCATTTCACCATTTTTATGCCTTGCTCAAATTTTGTTTTTGTTACTCTGCTATGAATGTAGCTTTCAACTTTTGCTTCTCTTGATCACAACTGGTTATATGATCCAACAACCCTTGTATATCTCCATCTAGTTAGGTGATTACAATGATGGAGGAGTCTATTTGTATATGTGGTTGTATTTTCTATATCTTTTGGATCAACTTTTCCATACCTTCCTCTGATGTGATATTCATGTGCATCAAATCATGCTTTACACTGCTAGTGAATGCTTCTCCTAACTCTATCTTTTGTATAAGTGAAATCTATGTGAAGTGAATGTGAGGCCTTATAGAATTTTGTATTAGTATGTTGGGACTTACAATTACTAGTGGAGTTTGTTGCCTCTGCCTAGTCATATACTCCTTTATTTTTCTTATTGGATTAATCACTTGAGGTGGAGCAATTAGTTGCTTTGATACTTTCCCTATTTTTTTATTGTCTCCTTCCGCTTCCTTCCCTTCATTTTCATTTTCATTTTCATTTTCTTCTTCCTATACTTTTGCTCCTTCCTTTTGCTTTGCTTCTTCTATATTTTGATCCACTATATCTAATGGAACTGATACCTTTACCTTCTCCTGTTATGTGGTTTTCTCTTATTGTTCTTTTTCCTTTGGTGGCTTAGTAAGTCCTCGTTGCTCTATGTGTTGTAGTTGCTCTATATCTATTGGTTGTTCTATCTCTGTTGGTTGCACTGTCTTAATTAGTTGCTTTGTCTGAATTGATTATTCTGTCTCAATTGGTTTCTTTGCATTTGGTGACTATGAGAGGGATGCAATAGTTTTTTCTTGTGCCTTTTTGATTTCATATTTTCTAAGAACTATTTATGAACTTGTTAGGTAGCTACAATAACTTCTTCATTTAACTTATGGTGGACTTTTGTGTTTTCCACATGTTTTGTTGGATAATATCTGTAGACACCCAAAATTGACCTATTTATCATTAGCATCAAATATTGCATTAGCTATCATCTGCATTTGTCTAACACACTTGAGCAATGTCCCTATCACTTATTGCTTCTATTAATTAAATAAATTTATATTTATTTAATTAATTCATTAGCTATTTCTTCTATTTCTTTCAAATCTATAATTAAATAATCTTTAATTATTTAATTATCTTCATTTTATCTATTTTTAATTAAATAAATCTTATTTATTTAATTAAAAATCTATTCACAAACCCACTTTCCAATTAATTAAATAAATTTTATTTATTTAATTAATTTCTCTTATCACTTATCTTCATCTTTGATCATAAGCCGACATGTGTGCCTCTTTCATTTAAAAAAAGATAAGTGGTACTACATCTTTTATTTAATATCTTTCACATGTAGTACTTTTTATGTACACGGTCACACATAAGCCTTATATTCCTTCCACTTGTCATCTACACATTCATCTATGACTATCTTTTCATCTTAGCTATTCACATAGCCACCAAATCTCTACCGTTGATTGATTTTGGTTGAGTTCTATATAAACACCCTCTCATTCCATACTACATCTATCCAGCATTAATATAGCGTCTACATTATCGTCTTGAGAATATTGAGCATTTAAGCATCCATCTATGATATTAGCATTTTATCATTATCATCCATCATGGCAGCTTTGATCTTCATAATTGTTCATTATTGAAGAAGCAATCCACATCATAAAATAAGGAATGATACAATCTAGGTGATATTGTTTTTGAATTGCATGCTTTTGATTTCATTTGGATTAGATTCTTTGATGATGGTAGGGTTAGGTTTTCATGGCTATGCTTGATCTTATTAACCTGATTTTTACCTATCACATTTTGGCACACCTGGTGGGACCCACATCCTTGATTAACTTTGTTATTCGAAGTTGTTTTTGTGAAGATTAGATGTTTCCAAGCGCTTATGGCAAGTTCCAGTCGCTTCTGAGCAAAAACCAATCGTTGCTTGAACAAACACATTGCTTTTAAGCTGAAACCTACCATTTTTAGCCTTCCTGGGATCACTTCTGAGCGAACAGTAGTCGCTTAGTGTATTTTTGTATCGGTTACAAGCTAATAGTGGTCACTTGTTGTCTTTTCTGCATCACTTTTAATCTAACAGTGATCACTTTTAGCTATCTGGATCACTTTCTGCAAAACTAGGGTTTTTGTTATATTCTATTTTTTTCGCAGATCTGAGTCACTTATGACCCATAATTAGTCACCTGTTGCTTTTTCGCATCACTTATGAGCTTTATCATTTCGCATCTGGCATTACTAGCATCACTTCTGATCTGTAACATTTCACCTGCGGCAGAATACAGATCACTCCTGATCAACAGTTGATCACCTCTAGTAACTGTGTCGCTTTTAGTCTGTATCATTTGTAGTTTCATTTTCTTGGCTACTATTTGGATATTTGTGCAGCATCTTATCGATTGTCCAAGAAAAGGAGGTTATCAAACTACTAACATATCTGTTGCAAATTCGATCGGTCTAAGACTTTTGGTTTTTCACTAATTTAGGAACATTTGGGCTTGGTGCTTAAAAAGAATCATTGCTTGCTCCGTGCTTGATTTATCTTTCTTGATTGCTTGCATGTGCTTGATTGTAACCCAAATTTTATAGCAAAAGTATCCTCTCCCCTTGCTTATCAAATGGATCTTGGGTGTATGAGAACTTGTTATTATCTTTAGAGGGCCTGCCTTCCCAGTGTGAGAAGGGGTACGACCCAAGCGATAACAAGATAAAGCCAAGTCCTTCCGAACTGCTATATAAGAAAAGTGTTTGCATCGAAAGCCACAAACAATGGGTTTTGTTGTGTTATACCAACAACCAACCTCCCCCAAAACCCTTTAAGGCATAACCCTTGAAGGCTGGGAGACTCCATAATGTAGAGTAGTGCTACCGCACATATAGCCACCTAAATGGATGCCCTCATTAGCGACTTTTTATAGTAGCCAAAAACCTTCTATTTGTTGACGCAAAAGGTGGGACCTTTGAAGCTGCCCTGATTCACATGGTTCTTAGAAGAGATAGTAGGGAAAATCCTAAGGTCTGGTGAGGGGACAAGCCTTGGGAAACTTAGATCTTGATATGCGTGAGAAGTTTGTGTCATGGAGGGGAGCTGGTGCTACCAAGATCCTGAAGCTATCTGCTTTGAATAAGCATGATCAAGGGACTCAACAAATACAATCCTTTCATAGCCTAGGTTGTACAAGTTTCTGATTTTTGTGAGTGTGAGTGACTAAAATTACCATTTTTTGGTAAAAAACACAAAATAGTCACCTTTGAGCTTTAACTGTCCACATACAGACAAATCAGACTGCTTTTAACCAACAGTCAGTCACCTTTTGCATAAACTGAATCACCTTTGAACAACAGTTGCTTGCCTCTGGTCTAAACTAAATCACCTTTGAATAATAGTTGCTCACCTCTGGTCTAAACTAAGTCACCTTTGATCAACAGTAAATTGCTTCGGAGTTAATACTGATCACCTATAGTAAATTGGCTTGCCTTTGGTTAATACTGTAGCCTGTTACCTGAACCAAAACCATATCACTTTTAAGCTATTATCAGTTGCTTTTGGCCTTTTCTAAGTCGCATCTGAGCTATTATCTATCACCTATGGTTAATTACCAGCAAATCTTACTGACTTAGTCAAACCAGCTACATTTCCAGCTTGCTTAGCTTCAGCATTAGCTTTTAGTCCTGTCTTTGATCATTTGCAGATACCTGGACTTTGTCTCCTGCTTTGAGCTTATCAACCAATTGGACTTTGTGAACTTTTCATCTTTTTGAGATCCCAAACCAACAAACCAAACATCAATCAATCAACCCAATCAATCAGCAAAACAACATCTTTTGGCTTTAGCCTTAGAACCATCAGCAAAACAACAACCTTAGCAAACAACTTTTCCCTTGAGTGTGTGACCTATTCTCTAGGGAAGTTCAACCAACAACTAGCAACCAAGCAACCCAACAACAACAAAGCAAACAACAAACTAGCACAACAACCAGCAACCAAACAATTAGCAAACCATCATCTTTTTGGGTCTCAAAACCTTGACAAGCTAAAGTTCAATTTTCAACATCAACCATCATGCCTCAAACTAGGAGTCAATATAGAGTTGAAATGGAAGCAAAACTTAAAGCTGAGATGGAAGATAATATGCAACAATCATGATCAACACCTCTTAGAGATGCAACTAAATTTACAATTGGCATGCCTCCTCACATGTTTGTGCCCCATGGGTACACCATTGGAGAGTCACCTCATCAAGTGCAATCACACCCTTTCACAACGACTTATGAAGAACATTCCCAAGAGGCTTTATTTGACTATCAAGACACACATGTATGGGACCAAGTTGAGAAGCTTGTTTTATCGGATCCTAATCGTTACTTCTTGCAACTTGCCCGCATGGCAGCCAAACTACTAAGAGACTTTGACATATCTGCTATTCGAGAACATGATCCAAGCACTCCTGCTGTTGTTGCAAAGGGACCATCCACTATAGCCACACCATCCCATACCATATTACAAACTCCATCTTCCAACCCATCTCTTTCATTGCCTATTGTTACTTCATTCGACCCACCACACTCAGAGTACACTTTAGAACCTTTGATAACTCCAACCAATGTACTCCCTTTCCTTTTGCCAAATCTGAACATGCCACCTTTCCATGTTTCACAACATACCCCTTCTCCTACCATGACCATATCTGTGCCTCAAGTAACATAATCTATTCATGTTGCCTAAGTACAAACTCCTCAAATGCCACAAGCTATTCCCATATCCCATACTTCGTAAGCTTCCCAAGCTCTCCAAACAACACAAACTATCCAAGCTTCACAACCGTTGCAATCTGCTACCCTCAATGCATCACATGTGGACACCACATCCCATATTCCTACCATAGCCAATATGATCTCCACTATCTCCATGGATCCATCTAATGCGTCATACAATCCTAATCTTAGCCTCATTGACATGAGTGACCCGCGTATTATCTCACAAGCCAATCCTAATGTTATGGTCTCTTATGTTGATTAGCTTACATCAATTCCACCATCTTCTTATAATCCTTCACAAACCATCAATCCATCTTATACTACCCAAGAATTACCCATCGTCACCCAACACATGACATATACCAATCCCCATGTTGTCCAAAATACAAACCCAAATGTCCATCCTTCTTCTGCATCCACCAATCCTTCCATCACTTACCATATCACAAATCCAACTCCAAATTCACAACCATTGACCAACACCAATCCATCTTCCACTTCCCATGTGATGTAAAACCTTAGTGCTAATTCATTGCAATATACCTAACCACCACTTGTGTCTCAAGAACATCAATCCTCAAACACATATGTGTTGCATACCAATTCTTTGACATACATTGTGAGTATGCAACCTCAACAAACAGTCATGGCTTCATATATCCCACAACAGCAACCTCAATATACATCATACCACACTTCACCTCCCAACCAACCACCCCCTTTGCAACAATAGCAATTATCTCCAGAGGATGTTCAACAAATGATTAACCAAGCGGTAGGACAAAACAAGAAGACATTTTCCTTAGAAAACATATGTGCTTATCCATTTGACAAGTCACTTCATATGACACCTTTTCCTTCACGCTTTGAAATTCCATAGTTTGACAAATACAAAGGAAAAGGCAATTTGGAAGACCATCTGAGAGCATTTTTGTGGGATGTCTCGATGTTGCTCAAGGCAATACATATCTTCTGAGACTGTTTCCCTAAAGCTTAGTGAGACAAGCTCTTGAATGGTTCTCTCATTTACCTCCGGGCATTAAGTCTTTTGAAAGTTAGCAAATAAATTTTGATCACACTTTGCTTTTAACATTGAACATGAAGTGAACATGAATGACCTTGTCAACATAAACAACACAATGGTGAAGCCTTCTCTTCATTTACTCAACGATGGCATAACATGGCTAGCAAACTATCATGGGAAATACCTGAAAAACAACAGCTCGATATCTTTGTTTAAAATCTTCATCTCGAGCTATCATTCCAACTAAAATTACAAAGTGCTAGCACCTTTGATGAACTTTTTTCCAAAGGAACATCATTGAATCCGCATTAATTGCTAATGGCACTATCAAGATTTTTTGCGATAACAAAGACTATCCTCAAAATTCCAATGATAAGTCTCACTTTTGGAACAAGAACAAGAATGTTGTCAATGACGGTGTTGTAGATGCAAAGAACATACAAACAATGAAAGATCCTATCAATATTCAAGCTGCCTCTACAATAACTCAACCTTTTCAATGAACTCGACAATGACAAACTTCAAATCCCTGCTGACAATTCACACCATTAGTGGAACCTATGGAAGTTGTTTTTTGAAAGCTTCTCCAAGCGGGAGATATCATGTTACAAGATGCACCAGCCAACAGTGTGTAGGAATACACTCAACACTGAGAGGGGGGGTGAATCAGTGTTGTTAACAATTTTTACTCCTTTTCTTAATTTAATTTCACAATTGTAAAATTCTTCAGATAGAACAAAGAAAATATGCAGAGTATCAACACAAAACTTGACACAAAAAATTTCCCGAGTGGAAAACCCTCCTGGGGTATAAAAACCACTCAACTGCCTCACTGGCTTAACACAAATTTCAGATTACAATTGTCTCACTGACATTACAATTTTGCCTCACTGGCATATTGTACTTCTCTGCATGTCTCATTGACATTACAACATCAACAATTTCAATGAAAAATATAACTCAGGGGATTTCCCTGTTTCAATGAAAACAAAACCTTATTTCTCCCTTTTAAAACAAACAAAGATATATTCTTTACAATTAAACTTCAACTGTCATCATCATCTACAATCAATCAATTTTGATCTTCAAAAATACTTCATATCTCTGCAAAAACAACCTCAAACTAATTCACCATTTCTTGATCTTTCTCCCTGTGCAAAACTGAACAATTTACCCTCTCTGAAAAAATTATTATCTTTCATCACTTTCACTTTCTTTGAACAAACATTAATTCATCTTGATCATTGAAGAATTCCATTCATTTATTGAACCAACATTCTTTCAAAACCTCAACACAATTCTCTGAAATAAAATTGTTTCTTCATACCTGCATAAAAAATCATTTCATAGCAAAAATCCCATTAAAAGCTTCTCACCACACACAAGATCTTCTCTCTTATCTGCATTATTTTTCACCCCTAAAAAAATTCTCTTTATACAAATGAACTTTCATCATTCAATCTTCTACAAATCCGTTCAACTTCTAACATCATATATTTTTATCACCTTCAAATCATATTCTCTCAAAAATAAAAAATCTTGATGATCACAATCTTTCATCTTCTCAAAAACTCTCTCATCTTCCAAAAAAAAAACTTTCTCCTAAACTCTTCAACACAAAATCACTATTTTCTTCTCCTTAAAAATTGCATTGTATTCTATATGATTTCAAAAATAAAAGTTTCTAATTTCTAAATGTGTTCGTCGATCCACATTCCATGATTGAAAAAGTCTTTTAAGAATCTTTCTATAAACAAACTCTTCTAACAACAACCTTCGCTGTCACTTTAGAATAGAAACCACATTACTTTCTACCTTTCAAACCGTCAACTTTTACTTCCCGTTCTGCGGCATAGTTTAAAAACCCACCATCGGATGTGATAAGCCTGCCAACATCAAATTAAATATTGATCGTCGATTAGCACTTCCCGTCGGGCTAAAAAACCATCGACCGAATTACCGGGCACCCTAGGCAACGGGGCCGGTAAAACCAATGAGCACATTACCCATAAGTTATAACTTAAAGCCCGATGACCTTCTCAATCGGTCAATAGAAGATTAGAACCACAGTGCTTTGACAGTTAGATTTGTGGTTTTTAATCTAAGTTTGGATTTTGTAAAACTTTATATCATGTAATAAGCAAATATGACAATTTGATCTTAACACCATATATGCTGACCACAATTTGATCTTAAAACTTTATATCATGTAATAAGCAAATATGCATTACCTGACCACATATTGATGAGACCACATATACACTTGATAAGTATATGACATAACATAGGACATGTCACATATTTACTCACACTATTTCACTGTAAAATCTGATGTTCCTGATCTGAGAACCATATCACTGAAATCATTACCATGAAGAAGACCATGTCACTGATGAAGACCATTCATTGATGAAGACCATACACTGATGAAGCTATCATTTTGGCATCAATGAAAACCACCATCATTTTGACATCAATGAAAAGACAATATACTCAACTGTGAAATGTGCTACAAAACTCCCCCTTTGTCTTTGACATTGATGGCAAAACCATAACTGATTTCTCCCCCTTTTTGACATAAAAATGTCAAAGGCAAAAAAAATAACACCACAACCAATAGATTCCTGTTCTTGTAAATACAATCCTCTAAATTTTTTTTGTCAAAACCAACACTTTATGTCATACTGATTAAATGCACAATACTGTAACACTGCCAACCACAAAAATATGTACAAAAAACTATATACAGGCTATGTACAAATGAGATTTAGGACATCAAAAATAATCTAGAAGACAACTCCCCCTGAATCTAATATCTCTTTAACTTACTGAAGAGAGACAAGAGACAAAACTCCCATTCTCTGTCTTAGAGTTTCAAATGTCTCCTTTGGCAAAGGCTTTGTGAAGATGTCAGCCAATTGATCACTTGTATGCACATATTCCAAAGCAACTTCATTTTCAATCACTTTTTCCCTTAGAAAATGATATCTGATAGCAATGTGTTTAGTTCTTGAATGCATTATAGGATTCTTTGACATATTAATAGAACTTGTGTTATCACAAAGAATAGACACAGGCTTTTTAACTTCAACCTTAATATCAAGAAGTGATTGTACCATCCAAAGTACCTGTGTACAACATGATGAAGCAGCAATGTACTCAGCTTCAGCTGTAGATAGAGAAACACAATCTTGTTTCTTACTATGCCATGCAACCAATCTGCCACCCAGAAAGAAAGCTGCCCCACTTGTGTTTTTTCTGTCATCAGGACACCCTGCCCAATCTGCATCTGTATAAGCAAGAAGTGTAAAATCATTGTGTCTAGGATACCATAAACCAAAATCAAGTGTGCCCTTAATATATCTAAAGATTCTCTTAACAGCATTCAAATGTGATTGTTTAGGACAAGCTTGAAATCTAGCAACCAAACAAACAGCCTGCATAATATCAGGCCTAGAAGCAGTGAGATATAAAAGACTCCCAATCATAGATCTATATAGAGACTGTTCTACTTCAGGTGATTCATCATTTTTACTTAGCTTATGCCCTGTCTCCATAGGAGTACCCAAAGGTTTGCAATCATCCATTTGAAATCTCTTTAACATCTCTTTGGCATATTTATTTTGTGAGATAAATATTCCCTTTTCAAGCTGAGATACCTGAAGACCAAGAAAGAAAGACAATTCTCCCAACATAGACATTTCAAATTCTGATTTCATGATGTTAGGAAATGAATGACTCATATTATCATTGTTACTACCAAAAATGATATCATCTACATAAATTTCAACAACCAGAATATCCTCACCTTTGATTAAATAGTACAAATTACTGTCCACACCTCCTTTTGTGAACCCCTGTTCCTGCAGAAACTTATCCAGTCTATAATACCAAGCCCTTGGAGCTTGCTTTAAACCATATAAAGCCTTTTTCAATCTATAAACATGATCTGAATTATCTTTATTCACAAAACCTTCTGGATGTTCCATGTAGACTTCTTCTTCAAGATCTCCATTTAGAAATGCTGATTTTACATCCATTTGGTAAACTTTGAAATTTTTATAAACTGAAAAAGCTAAAAACATTCTTATAGCTTCTAATCTAGCAACAGGAGCAAATGTTTCTTCAAAGTCAATACCTTCAATTTGTGAATACCCTTTGCAAACCAATCTGGCTTTGTTTCTAACAACTTTACCTTTATCATCAAGCTTATTCCTAAATACCCATTTTGATCCAATGACATTCTTACCTTCTGGTCTTGGAACAAGTTCCCATGTTTTGTTCTTTTCTATTTGGCTTAACTCCTCTTCCATGGCATTAACCCATGCTTCATCTTTGCTGGCCTCAACATAATTCTTTGGTTCCATTTCAGATATCAAACACACATGTGCTTGATTATGTGCAGCAGCAAGCTTTCCTCTTCTTGTTAACACACCACTGTCCTTATCTCCAATGATCAACTCATGAGGATGATCTCTTTGAAATGCCTTTGAAAGAGTCTTTGTCTTAACATCAACAGATTTTTCAGGATCTTCTTCCTCTTCCTGAATTTCTTCTTCCTTTTATGAATGATGATCAAATTCAATGTCATGAATCAACTGCATACAGGGCTGCAAATCCTCATCCACCTTAACATTAGTACTTTCAATTATTCTTTTGAGCCTATTGTTAAAACACTTATATGCCTTGCTATGTGTAGAATAACCAAGAAATATGCCTTCATCACATCTAGACTCAAAACCACATAAGCTATCATTATCTTTCTTGATATAACACTTACTTCCAAAAATTTTAAAATACCCAACATTAGCTGACTTACCATACCAAAGTTCATAAGGAGTATAATTTGACTTTACCCTTAATTGAACTCTGTTCAGAGTATATACAGCTGTATGAACAGCTTCTCTCCAATAGACATTAGGCAGATTTGCATCATGTAGTAAGGTTCTTGCCATTTCTTTTACAGCCCTGTTTTTCCTTTCAGCTACTCCATTTTGCTGTGGAGTTCTAGGAGTGGAGAATTGCCTTCTTATCCCATGTTTTTCACAATACTCCTCAAATTCCTTTGAAGTGTACTCTCCTCCATTGTCTGACCTTAGACATTTTAGCTTGAAATCAGATTCCTTTTCAACCATCTTCTTGAAGATTTTGAATCTATCAAATGCCTCTGATTTATGCCTTAAGAATGTTACCCATGTCATTCTTGAAAAATCATCAATGAAAAGCATAAAATATTTTTCTCCTCCCAGAGCCTTAGTCCTTGTAGGACCACACAAATCTGAATGTACCAGTTGCAGAGGTTTTGAAGTAAAATACTCCTTAGGCTTGAAACTGACTTTGGTTTGCTTACCCAGTTGACACTCTTTGCATATAGTATTACTTGGTTTTGAAATATGAGGCATATTTCTGACATTGTGATTCCTGCTAATTCTCACAAGATTGTCAAAATTCACATGACCAAGTCTTCTATGCCACAACCAGCTTTCCTCAATTTGATCCATGAAATAGATATGATTATCAACACTTTTAGTTTCTGAGTTATGAAGATTGTAGATATTACCACTAGTCCTTAGACTTGCTGCAATAACCTTACCTGATTTCTTTTTGATCTCACATCCATGTGCATCAAAAACCACATTAAAACCATTGTCACATATTTGACTGACACTTAACAAGTTGTGCTTCAGTCCTTCTACAAAATACACATCATGTAGTGGTGTTTCTTCATCAAGAAGAATTGTACCTTTGCCTTTGATCATAATGCAATCATTATTTCCAAACATAACAGAACCTTCATTAATGTCTTCAAACTTAACAAATTTTTCTTTGTCTCCTGTGATATGATTGGAACAGCCACTGTCAATCACCCACTGTTCCTTCTTTCTGGCATGAAGAGCAGCTTGTGCAATCATAACATTAATGCTCTTATTGATTACCTTAGGTTTCCAAACAAGCCACTTCTTTTCAGAACTTGAAGAAGACAAACCTGTAACAGTATTCCTTATAGTTTGCTGCATTTGCAAAGAAGGTCTACAAAATTTTGCAATATGCCCAAAATTTTTACAATTGTGACACTTCAAACTTCTTAAAAACATGAATGGATTCCTTGGAAATAAATGCATTTCTCTTCTGACACCAAATCTGCATTCACTGGCTTTATGTCCAAACCTGTTGCAACAAAAACAATATCCAGTAAAGTGAGCATTATACCTGAAAGTATTACTTCTGTTGTAGTTTGTTGTCCTTATGATTGATTTGCCATTTGTACTAGCCTTTTGTGAACATTGTCCCTCTTCAAATCCAAGACCTGATTTATCTTTGAATCCTTTTTGTTTATCAAGAAGATCATCTAGTTTATCACTGCTTCTGCACATATCAAGTCTTCTTCTCAGATCAACAATTTCAGCTTCAAGTGTATGACATTCCTTGTCCTTGTTATTCAACTCTTTGTCTTTATCATCAATAGTTCTCTTACTTTCTTCAAGAGAAAGAATTAGATCAATAATCTGTTTCTCATAACAAGTTAACTTATTATTCATGATATCATTTTCTTTTTGAAACAGACTTCTTTGTGCAATGATTTCCTTTTTAAGTTTCTTGACTTGACTTAATGCACACATCAATTCTCCTTCAAAGTCAATAACAGCTTCACAACTGTTTGATTGTTCCTCACATTTTTCATTTTGAACTTCATTTAGAATAGCCATAAACAAAGTCTGTGCATTTTCATCAAGAAAATCATTTGAATCACTTTCAGTCATATCAACATTTTTGATGAACAAACTTCTTTTCTTTCTGAAATTATTTTTTCTTCTAGAAACAAACTGTTTCTTTTTGAATTGCTTCTTGTTTTCATCTTCATCACTGTCTGGATCTTTGTAAGGACACTGAGCTGCATAGTGTCCAATCTTTCCACACTCAAAACATTTGAATGGAAGCTTACCTTTGTACTTACCAACAGATCCCTTCTTCAACTTGCTTGCAAGAGATATTTCTTGATCATCATCCAATTCATCTGAATCAGAAATCTCCTTTTCTTTTCTGACTGATTTGAAAGTAGCTTCTTTGCTTGAAGATATGTCATTACTAATTCTCATCTCATAAGCTGTGAAAGTGCCATGAAGTTCATCAAAGGTAACTTTGCTTAAATCTCTTTCTTCAACTGCAGACACTTTGGATTCATATTTTGGATTTAAAGTCCTTAAGATTTTTGTAACAACTGTCTTCTCTTCCAGTGTATCACCAAGTCCTCTGATAGCATTCACAATTTCTTGGACCCTTAGAAGATATTCTGCCACTTTCTCATCATCACTCATTCTGAGACTTTCAAATTTTGCTCTGTAGGATTGCAGTTTTGCTTCTTTGATTTTATCATCTCCTTGATAGATATTAGACAGTTTGTCCCATATTTCCTCGGCTATTTTACACTCCATGATTTTGACAAGTATGTCATTGGTAAGACCACAACATAATGCATTTTTAGCCTCAGCATTATTTTCATATGCCCTTTTCTCATCAGCTGTGCTAGGAGGATTTGTAGCAGTATATGCAGTAACAATGGCAGCATACACATCATACCCTAGAGATGACAAATATGACTCCATCCTAAATTTCCAAAAAGCATAGTTAGAGCCATAAAACATAGGTGCCTTATAATTTGAGTAACCTTCTTGACTTGCCATGATAAGTATTCCAGAAATATGATCTACCCAAGCTGATTAAGCTTTGACAGGGTACCAGGCTCTGATACCAATTGTAGGAATACACTCAACACTGAGAGGGGGGGTGAATCAGTGTTAACAATTTTTACTCCTTTTCTTAATTTAATTTCACAATTGTAAAATTCTTCAGATAGAACAAAGAAAATATGCAGAGTATCAACACAAAACTTGACACAAAAAATTTCTTGAGTGGAAAACCCTCCTAGGGTATAAAAACCACTCAACTGCCTCACTGGCTTAACACAAATTTCAGATTACAATTGTCTCACTGACATTACAATTTTGCCTTACTGGCATATTGTACTTCTCTGCATGTCTCACTGACATTACAACATCAACAATTTCAATGAAAAATATAACTCAGGGGATTTCCCTGTTTCAATGAAAACAAAACCTTATTTCTCCCCTTTAAAACAAACAAAGATATATTCTTTACAATTAAACTTCAACTGTCATCATCATCTACAATCAATCAATTTTGATCTTCAAAAATACTTCATATCTCTGCAAAAACAACCTCAAACTAATTCACCATTTCTTGGTCTTTCTCCCTGTGCAAAACTGAACAATTTACCCTCTCTGAAAAAATTATTATCTTTCATCACTTTCACTTTCTTTGAACAAACATTAATTCATCTTGATCATTGAAGAATTCCATGCATTTATTGAACCAACATTCTTTCAAAACCTCAACACAATTCTCTGAAATAAAATTGTTTCTTCATACCTGCATAAAAAATCATTTCATAGCAAAAATCCCATTAAAAGCTTCTCACCACACACAAGATCTTCTCTCTTATCTGCATTATTTTTCACCCCTAAAAAAAATTCTCTATATATAAATGAACTTTCATCATTCAATCTTCTACAAATCCGTTCAACTTCTAACATCATATATTTTTATCACCTTCAAATCATATTCTCTCAAAAATAAAAAATCTTGATGATCACAATCTTTCATCTTCTCAAAAACTCTCTCATCTTCCAAAAAAAAACCTTTCTCCTAAACTCTTCAACACAAAATCACTATTTTCTTCTCCTTAAAAATTGCATTGTATTCTATATGATTTCTAAAATAAAAGTTTCTAATTTCTAAATGTCTTCGTCGATCCACATTCCATGATTGAAAAAGTCTTTTAAGAATCTTTCTATAAACAAACTCTTCTAACAACAACCTTCGCTGTCACTTTAGAATAGAAACCACATTACTTTCTGCCTTTCAAACCGTCAACTTTTACTTCCCGTTCTGCGGCATAGTTTAAAAATCCACCATCGGATGTGATAAGCCCGCCAACATCAAATTAAATATTGATTGTCGATTAGCACTTCCCGCTGGGCTAAAAAACCGTTGATCGAATTACCGGGCACCCTAGGCAACGGGGCCGGTAAAACCAACGAGCACATTACCCATAAGTTATAACTTAAAGCCCGATGACCTTCTCAACCGGTCAACAGAAGATTAGAACCACAGTGCTTTGACAGTTAGATTTGTGGTTTTTAATCTAAGTTTGGATTTTGTAAAACTTTATATCATGTAATAAGCAAATATGACAATTTGATCTTAACACCATATATGCTGACCACAATTTGATCTTAAAACTTTATATCATGTAATAAGCAAATATGCATTACCTGACCACATATTGATGAGACCACATATACACTTGATAAGTATATGACATAACATAGGACATGTCACATATTTACTCACACTATTTCACTGTAAAATCTGATGTTCCTGATTTGAGAACCATATCACTAAAATCATTACCATGAAGAAGACCATGTCACTAATGAAGACCATTCACTGATGAAGACCATACACTGATGAAGCTATCATTTTGGCATCAATGAAAACCACCATCATTTTGACATCAATGAAAAGACAATATACTCAACTGTGAAATGTGCTACACAGTGAACCACTCTTCAAAGCTCCTTGGTACAAAGAGAATGAGTATTGCAATTGCCATAGGGTCAAGGGACACAAAACAAATGGTTTTATGCACTTAAAGCATGTTATTCAAGATTGCATCGATCAAGGTTTAATTAAAATCACACCTCCAACATCACAACCTACACATCAACTAACATCAAACTATGATCTAGATGCTTTCAAGAATCCACTTCCATCTCATGACAAACCAAGTAACCCTCATGCTGGGAATGCTATTCAATATACATATGAATCATCCACTATTGGCCGCATTGACCATGCTCTCATTTCTACCATTACCATCCAAGGCAAAGCATCTGACTGCACCGTAACTACTCGAAGATGTCATGTTACCATTCAAGGAGCACTTGTCCATCCTCCTCGTCCATTCTCTAGCTATAATATCCTTGATCACCTTGGTAAAACACCTACACATATTTCCATTCTTGAGTTGCTTCGCATATCCCCTGCCCACAAAGCTATCCTTGACAAAGATTTACAAGAATCTTCGGTGCCTAACGACATTGATACCACACAATTCCAATCTATGGTCGCTAGCATTGCAGCCCCTTGTCATCTAACCTTTTCCAACAAAGATCTTCGGGCCTCCATTCATCCTTCACACAACGAAGCCCTCCACATAGAAGTGTTTGTCAAACAACACCATATCAAACAAATCTTAGTGGATGTTGGAGCCGGTCTTAATATATGTTCCTTGAAATTAATCAAACAATTGGGATATTCTGAGAAAGATGTTGACACTTCCAAGGTCATTACTATTAGAGCATATGATGATGCTGAAAGAGATACTGGAGGGATTATTCACTTGCCTATTCGAGTTGGACTGATCACTACTAACACCTGTTGTCAAGTCCTTGATATTGCGCTTCCCTATAACATCATCCTTGGTTGTCCATGGATCTATGCCCTCAAAGCAGTCCCTTCTACATACCATCAATGTCTTAAATTTCCACATAACAGTGTTGAGATTACTTTCCATGCTGATCCCAATCCATTTAAATTTTGTCGTGCTTTTCAAGCTAAATATCAAAGCCCTAACCGCATTCCTGTCAACACTGAAGCATATCCATCTTCATATTATGTCAATCCATCTTCCCTACTCAAGCCATCATCTAGCAAAGCCACTTCCAATCTCCATATCAAGTATAGCGAACATGGCCCGGGTGAGTACACATTGCAAGAATCTTGTTGTGTTGGAACTCTTCCCTTATCTCTCAAATCTCATGGCAAACCTTCCACATCCAGAGCATCTTCATCTGCAGCCGTTAGAAAAGCTCCACCCACAGTATTCATAAAAGGTGGATTCCTAGATGATGAAGACATTGATGACATCGACTCTTGGATATTCTTTGATGAGAATGACCAAGTCCAACTTGAAGTGGAGAGATATAACAATGGGTTCTGCATCATTAAGAACATGGGTTACAAAGGACATGGTGGACTAGGATCATAGGAACAAGGACCTATTGAACCCATTGTTGTGTCTAAGAAGTTTAATAAGCAAGGCCTTGGCTATCAGCTAGAGGTACTGCCTTCCAAAGACATTAAATGTATTTCTGATATGGATGCTAGACCTTCCTCAGTAGGAGAGACTTCTAGTTCAGATACCATCAATGACTCCTCCCTTCATATTACCAACCTTTTTCAAGAAACCTCCATCTTCATGATTTCCACAACTTCATCTAGCCATAACCATTCGTCTGTTACCCTTTCACTCATATATCTTGACCTCGTCGATTGGGACCAATAGGGGGCACCGATATTGGATACATTTGAGAATGATGAAGCTATTGTAGAATTCATGGGCATACAACAAGGCATTCCTTTGGGTGATCACAAAGTAGGTTTCATGATGGATCTACCTAAACTAGCATATTTTGGTGGAAGTATCAAATCCTTCAGTTGTAAAAATGAAATAAATAAAATAAAAAAAGATAGGTCACTAGGTGAAAACTGAAAGGTGCCTCTTGACTATGAAAAAGTAAAAATAAAGGACATATCTAAAGGTGAAAACCTCTCTAAGGCACCTGAGGATGGGGGATTTGATCTTCCTGTCACCACTGATTATCATGAGAAATCAATAGTGCTAGTGGAAAAATCACAAGACATGAACTTGGGCATAGAGAAAAACCCAAAGATCACATTTTTGGCAGCATCACTATCAGAGCAAGAAAGAAGAGACTTCACAGCATTTTTCATAAAAAGAGCTATAAATTTTGCATGAACTTGCACTGACATGCCAGGTCTGGATCCATCACTTGTGGTACATCATTTAATAGTATCTCCTAATGCAAAACCTGTCAAACAAAAATTGCACAAAATGCATCTGCAAGTAGCTCTATTGGTTAAGGTAGAGATTCAGAAGCTGCTAGAAGCAAAGTTCACAAAGCCTATTGATTATCCATAATGGGTTTCAAACTTGGTACCTGTAGCAAAACCTGATGGACAAGTTCGTTGTTCTATAGATTTCAGAGATCTTAATAAAGCATGTCCTAAAGATGACTTTCCACTTCTAAGCATAGACAACATTGTAGATCTCACAGCTAGACATGAAATGCTATCATTAATAGATGGATTTTTAGGATATAACCAAATCAAAATAGCAGAGGAAGATCAAGACAAAACATCATTCATTTGTCCATGGGGCACATACTGTTGGGTTGTAATGCCTTTTGGTCTCAAGAACACTGGAGCTACTTATCAACGAGCCATGACAGTTATTTTCCATGACCTTTTTCACACTATCATGGAAGACTATGTTGATGATATTCTAGGGAAATCTAAGACAAGAGAAGGACATCCACAGGTATAAGCACAAATCTTTGATCAACTAGATAAATATCAAGTTAGACTGAACCCAAAGAAATGTGTATTTGGCGTAACATCTGGAAAACTGTTGGTATACATTGTGTCTCGATGAGGGATAGAGGTGGACCTAGCCAAAGTAAAAGCTATCATGGAAACGCCTCTGCCAGCAAGTCTCAAGTAGCTTCGTAGTCTACAAGGAAGGTTACAGTCCATCCATAGATTTATCTCACAACTAGAAGACAAATGTCATCCTTTTCGACATCTTCTTCACAAGGGTGAACTTTTTAAGTGGGATGAAAAGTGTCAACAGGCCTTTGACAAAATAAAAGAATATCTAGCAACACCTCATATGTTAGTACCTCTTGTACTTGATTGACCATTATTACTCTACATATCTTCAACAATAGCAGCATTGGGTGCCCTTTTAGCTCAGCACGATGATTCAGGGAAAGAACAAGCCATTTACTATATCAGCAGAACTCTTGTGGGATATGAACTTAATTATTCATCTATGGAAAAAGCATGTTTAGCATTAGTGTTTGCTTCCCAAAAGTTGTGACATTATATGTTGGGCCAAACAACAAAGCTCATATCTAATGTTTATCCACTCAAATATCTTCTCTCCAAAGCAATCCTCATGGGAAGATTAGCAAAATGGGTTATGATCTTAAGTGAATTTGACATACAATATGTGGATTGAAAGGCCATAAAAGGACAAGTTATCATTGATCAATTAGCTGCAACACCTATCACAGATATTCATCTAATAGATCTAGAATTCCTTGATGAAGGATTGTTCAATCTAACTTCTCAACATTGTGGCAACTATATTTTGATGGATCTTACATACAACATGGATCAAGAGTAGGGATATTGTTTGTTACCCCTGAAGGAAATTGTATCCCTAAATCATACAGACTTGCATTTCCATGTACCAACAACATAGCAAAATATGAAGCTCTAATCACAAGATTACGCATGGCAATACAATGGGCTATCAAATAGCTACAAGTCTTTGGTGATTCTCAATTGGTTATCAAACAAGTCTTAGATGAATATTAGACAAAAGATGAGAAGCTTCTTCTAGATAAGGTAATGGTTGATGATTTTAAAAAGTACTTTGATAATATCACCTTTGAACAAATTCCAAGGCTGCAGAATAGAGCAGTAGATGCCATGGCTATGATTGGATCTCTTCTAGACATGCCATCCAATACACACAAATGTGAGTTCCTAGTTGAACAACTTCTGATTCCAGCATTTGAAGTACTGCAGTCTGAGCTTATATGTGAAATTGTTGGTCCCAATTCGCTATGGTATGAGGACTTATATGAGTATCTTTGCAATCAAACCTTTCCATTCCAACTATCTAACACCCAATGAAAAACCTTTATCTGTCGAGCCTCTCGTTACACTATCCTAGGAGACACCCTTTATCGCCAGAGTCTTGATGGTATCCTTCTTAGATGTCTTGATTCTAAGGAAGCAAAAGTGGCCTTACACTATGTACATGAAGGTGTCTGTGCCTCGCATTCCGCTGGCCCTGGTCTTGTTAAGAAAATTCTACAAGATAGATACTATTGGCTAACTATGAAAAAAGATGCACAACAATTTGCAGAGAGATGTCTACAATGTCAGAAACATGGGGATCTAATACATGCACCAACACATGAAATTTAACCTATCACAACTCCATGACCCTTCTCGCAGTGGGGACTTGATCTCATAGGTAAAATCCATCCTACTTCATCCAATGGTCATAAGTTCATTATCACTGCCACTGAATACTTCATAAAGTGGGTGGAAGCCATTCCAATGACTTATATTACTGGCAAGCAAATATCCAAGTTCATCCTACACTATATCATTTGCCGTTATGGAGTTCCTCAAGCTATTATCACTGATAACGGTCGTCCTTTCAAGAACCAAGAGGTTAGAGATCTTTGTAACAAGTTTCATATCCAACATCAATTCTCTACACCTTACTATCCTCAGAGTAATGACCAAGTTGAGGCTTCTAACAAAACAATTATCAAGATCCTCAAAAAGACAGTTAATGAAGTTGGTCATGATTGGCATCTGCAACTTAATCCTGCATTATGGGCATATAGAACAAGTATCGGAACCCCCACTGGAGCTACACCTTATGCTCTTGTGTATGGCACTGAAGCTATCCTACCTATTGAGGTCAAGATCCCTTCACTATGAGTATCTCTACAGCATACTATATCAGATGAAGAATATCAAGTATCCAGACTCCATGATCTTGAGCTACTAGAAGAATGACGTCTTACAGTACTCAACCATCTCCAAGTCTATCAAAACTATCTACGCTGCAACTACAACAAAAAAATCAGAGAGCACAGATTTCAAGTTGGAGATCTTGTCCTTAAAGAAAATCAAAGAAAACAACATCATGAGAAACAAGGCAAGTTTGAACCAAATTGGCTTGGTCCTTTTGTCATCACATTAGTCTATGGATCAGGTGCATACACTCTCTGAACAATTGAAGGTATTCCTTTGGATGAACTAGTCAATAGCATTCATCTCAAGAAGTTTTATCCGTGAATCTCAGCAATTCTAAAAAAAAAAGATATAAATTCCATCCAATAGTGAAAACCACTTTATGGCGCTTTGGATAACCAAAAAAAAAATAGTACAAGATAAATAATTCATCCTCTAGTGAAAACTTGGTAAACAGGCACCTTAGATAAGTCCATAGTGAAAACCCGGCAAACAATTGCTATGTGTAATGACCAGCTCCCATCATCTGCTTCGTTTGATTGATCATAGCTTTTCATAGCATATTTCACCTTCTATCATACATAATCCATATCATAATCCATATTTTGCCTTGTATAAACATCGTTGTCCCCTTATCCATAATAAAATCCTTCCCATCCTTGCCTCTGTCATGCTAGCTATCATAGTTTGGGCATTTGTTGGGGTAATTCTATCATTTGTCCCCTTAGCATTTTGTTCGCACACTCGCATTCCTCACTGCTTCTCCATAAGAAAACCTCATCCCACACTAGGGGCACATGTTAAAGCCTTATTTGGAAGTGGATATCTATAGCTCTAGCTCATAACACAGCAACCACCCAAGCTCATAACACTGCAAACTTCCAGCGTTCAACTTTAAACACAACAAATCATCCAACTTCAAACATGACAAACATTTGCAAATAGGAACAACATTTTCACAATCATTTCACACAACGCAAAAACATCATCAAAAAAATCTCAAAAAAAATCAAAATATAGAAAAATCCAAGCAATAAAGTTGATCCTTTGACATCAACCATCAACACAATAAGCAAGAACTACATCCCAGCTCTATTGTTAATGCCTTGATCCTATGGATACAGGGTATGTAGGCAATCTAAGATGCGAAGGAAGCATTCTAATTCAAGCAAAGATGATAGCCCTCCCTTCATCATCCATCTTTCATCTTTCTTCTAATCATCCTCCAATCTTTCATTTCCCTTTCTTCTATCTTTCATCACTTACATCATGAATAAACCTAGAACTACATATTCATCATGTCTCATCACTATTGTAAATGTGCTTTGATCCTGTGGATACAAGGTATGTAGGCAATCCAGAATATGAAGGAAGTTTCCAATACTCAAGCACAGATGACCCACCCCATCTTCTTTCATTTTCCATCTTCTTCTCTTTGATTAGCTCAAGCAAGAAGCAGACTATGTGTATTAGCAAAAGCTCAAGCACTTTAACCAATCAGGGATAAACCAGAAGCTATTTGTCTGCATCCCTTAAGCCAACATTTACTATAGCATTTTATCAACATCTTTAGCCTTCAACAGGATGCAACTTTCCTCTCAACAAGGCGCCAACTTAAATCCATTCTAGAGCACCTAAATTTGGCAAGAGAACATGATGACAATATCTTTTGTTTTATCTTTTGATTTATCTTTTGTCCCTTTTCTATGCCTAATCAAGACTACCTTGATCTATCATATCTTGGTATGTTACAATGAAGTAAGGAATGGGGCATGGTCATATTGCTTTCATAAGCTGTGTCTGCAGGATGATCTTATCCTCTTCCTATGCATATTGATACCTTGTACATGTTGGGATTAGCATCTTACATATCAATATCTCTAGCATCTGAGAAGCTAAACAGTCTCTTATGCACTTGAGACTATTCTATGTTAAGACTAACTCCATACATATAACCAACAAGGTGTCACTATGTGTAGTGGAGATAATCTCAAACCATTGCTTGTAGCATCACAAAAACACTAGTTAGTAGTCATATCTTGTGTATGTTGGTTCAACATCTTGGCCTCATATGTTAATACAAGATTGTAGTATTCTAGTTTTGCATTGGCTATCTCGACACCTTGGTCTTCTAGACCCTGGTGCATAACATCCATGTGCTATATCAAACATAAGGATAGCATTTCTTTTCATTTGTGAGCAATTACTTTTCAAAGCTGCCAATTATGCTATCTATTCATTCCATTATGCATCTATATAGTCCTTAACCACGATCGATTAACTAAAGCCTATTTTCTTCTGAATCATCCCACTTTATCCCTCCCAACCCCCGTTTTCTTCATGTCAACCTTGTTTCTAGCCTTTCATCTTATTGCGAGCCAACCCAACCCTTCCTAGTTAGCTTGGCTTACCTCTCGAGGGGGCATCCCCTACCAGTTACACTGGGGCATCACCTTGTTTATCAAGAAAATTATCGTATCTTCTTTGACACAATGCTCTAACGGACATTGTATCGAAGAGGGGCAAAATGTAGACACCCAAAATTGACCTATTTATCATTAGCATCAAATATTGCATTAGCTATCATCTACATTTGTCTAACACACTTGAGAAATGTCCCTATCACTTATTTCTTCTATTAATTAAATAAATTTATATTTATTTAATTAATTCATTAGCTATTTCTTCTATTTCTTTCAAATCTATAATTAAATAATCTTTAATTATTTAATTATCTTCATTCTATCTATTTTTAATTAAATAAATCTTATTTATTTAATTAAAAATCCATTCACAAACCCATTTTCCAATTAATTAAATAAATTTTATTTATTTAATTAATTTCTCTTATCACTTATCTTCATCTTTGATCATAAGCCAACATGTGTACCTCTTTCATTTAAAAAAGATAAGTGGTACAACATCTTTTATTTAATATCTTTCACATGTAGTACTTTTTATGTACATGGTCACACATAAGCCTTATCTTCCTTCCACTTGTCATCTACACATTCATCTATGACTATCCTTTCATCTTAGTCATTCACATAGCCACCAAATCTCTACCGTTGATTGATTTTGGTGGAGTTCTATATAAACACCCTCTCATTTCATACTACATCTATCTAACATTCATATAGTGTCTACATTATTGTCTTGAGCATATTGAGCATTTGAGCATCCATCTATCATATTAGCATTTTATCAATATCATCCATCATGGGAGCTTTGATCTTCATAATTGTTCATTATTGAAGAATCAATCCACATCATAAAACAAGGAATCATACAATCTAGGTGATATTGTTTTTGAATTGCATGCTTTTGATTTCATTTGGATTAGATTCTTTGATGATGGTAGGGTTAGGTTTTCATGGCTATGCTTGATATTATTAACCTAATTTTTACCTATCACAATATCTAATCTATGTTTTGTACTGTTGGGAATTAAGATGTGTCAACCTTGGTAATTCCTTGTATTATTTCATTGTATTTATTTATTTATTGCCTATTATTGTAATTAGGATGCAAATCCTTATTGTCATCTTGTGGGAGTTGGCATTGTGATGTGTCATCCTACATGGAAGGTGACAAGATGTAAATTTGTCCTCACATGAGGAGATAGGCATCCCACTTAGTGGTAGGAATATTTTGCCATGTGTTGGCATCTTGGATAGTGTGTAAGGGAATATTGCCGAAACGGTCATGATAGATTCCTATGACAAATCTATGATGCGTAAGAGTCGTAAATGGAAGATTCTATGATAGGTGAAGACATGTGTGGTATCTTGGAAAAAGGCATCTTTGGGTGCCCCAAGGAGGGTTATGACATGTAAGAGAATATGCTTTTTTTAGCCAATGTATGACATATTCTCTTACAGCTGTAAGATATGACAACTATGACAGATTCTATGACAGTCGTAAGTGTCGTAAGAGTATTTGTCATTGTCCAACTTGGGAATAGGCGACCTTTTTGGGATGGGGTGATATGACAAGTGTCATGAACATTCTACAGTGTTGGACAAGTGTCCCCAGGCATGGATTTTGGGCCATGAGGCCATGTTGTACGCCCATCCCAAGATAGAGTCAATTTTGCTTTGTATTTTCTTTATAAATAGGTGCTTTTGAGAGTAGATGTATTATGTGATTGATAGGTACTGTTATGCTGCCAGTTTGTCTCAAGATACGAGTGTCGAAGACTCTAAAGAGCTTGCATTGCAAGTGTATTGTAAACCATTTTAGTTTTGATAATATATTGTGCAGGTTTTGGAGTGTGGGGTTTTTCACTCGATAAGGGTTTTCCCCATGTATATCTTGTGTCTCTCTCTTGTGTCTCATTTCTATGTGTATGTGTATTGCTACAATATCTCCATTGTTGTTGTTAACATTCTGTAATTGTAAGGATTAAAACAAATTTGCACTCTTCTCTCCTCTTTAGATTAGTGTAGGAAGCAATTTCTACACACCTAGCTTCCTTTCATGTACTTAGCTCCTGATCTTGTATTCCTTGTACTATGTTTCTTATTTTTGGAGAAATGTTAAGATCTTTGGACACTTATTCCATTGCACTTATTTTGATTGAAAGATCTATGTTGAAAGCTTCATTTCATTGTGCAACAATGTATTTTTTCAATGTTAAAATTAGTTCCTCTAGAAATCCTTGAGTGATGTGTTCCATGGGGTAAGGGATAGCTATTATGAAGGCAACCAATGATTTGATAATTATCTCTTTGTCACTTGTAGTGGTGGTAGGAAAGGTTTGATCCACCTCTAATAGCTTTCTAGAAATGTATAATGATATAAACAACTTTTTTTCTTCTAGCATTGGTGCTTGCATTAATTTTTGTTTTGCTTCTTGTGGTATTTTCTTGTTTCTAGATCTTCCTGTTCTTCCTTCTCTAAGGTGCCATCATGTTGTACCTATTTCTTGTGTAGCATTTTCTTTTTCCTTTAAGGTTTTGACTATTCTTCCATTGATTCTTCTTTCTTCTCTGATCTCATCTATAGAAGTGCTTCTATAATTTCTTCTATTTGAGGGTTGGTTGGTGGTGGGTTGTCTTCTATTTAAATTGCTTCTTCCACATTATGTTTTCTTTTTCCCTTTATTTTCTTTTGAACTTCTATTTTCCCTTTTCTTGGTTGGTTGTTTCCATTAGCTATTCCTAGCATTTCCAGTCACTGCTTTGGAAGCTCTATGGTTTGTTGTGTGGTCTCTATTTTTGAGAAATCCTTGATTATTGGAGGAGGATCCTATTTTTCCTTGGTTTCTTTTCCCATTTTCTCCATTTTCTTTGTATATTTCTCTGTAGCACCTATCTTTGCCTTCTTATCAATGTACTCTCCAATTTCCAAATCTTTTGTGATTATATTCTTTAGATGTGATAATAGGAGTTGTGTTGTATTATGCAATAGATCATTTTATGCCTCATAGGGTAGTGGAAATACCAAGAAGGTGCACAATTCCACTACTTCTAGGTGAATACAATCTTTGTCGACCATAAATATGACATCATTTTCTAGTTTTGTCACAATGTGGTTACTCAATTATTCCCACTCTTACATAATCTTATAAAATGTGTTGAACAAAGATACGTATGCATACCAAGAATGGTTTCATTAAGGAAACTCTCCATGTTTTCTTTGATCATATGTTCTTCTATTGTTGAGTCTGGCCTCCACATGCATGGGGAAATTCCTACTAATTCCCTTACAAAGTAGAGGGATAAGCAAATTATAAGTGAGCCATACCTAAAATTATGGTGGCTTTTCTTTGTTTTCTCCAGATTATCCATTAGCTTCTCTTAGGGTTTGACACAAGATACTCTTTTTCACTATTCACCATTTCATATGATACATAGATGCATGTTGTAGGTGTGGAATCTTCTCTTCCTATATGGGAAATTTTTTAGGTTATGCATTTTGTAGTGTATCTGACATTAGGATCCTCAATTTTGTGGATGATGAGAAACAAGCCATCAAATGGTTCTCTAGCGAGTTTAGTTGTAATTTTGTTATCCACTCTCTTATGTCTATCCTCTTCATTCCATAATCTAGTTACTCAATTTGGATAACATCCTTTGTAATGAGGTAGGGTTTGTTGAGGTACATAAATTCTTAATGAATTCTTCTGAAAACTAGTCAAATCCATTTGTGGTTGTTGCAAAAATTTAGAAAACTCTCCCAAATATCTAGTTTTAGTCACCCAATATTAGCATATGGTGTAGAGAATGTACCATCAATTACATTCCTTAATGTTTTTATTTCCTTTGCAAAATTGCTATGGTCCATTTCCATGAGCATGACATGAATGTACTTGTAGATGTCCTCTACATACATGACTCCTCCTAGAATGTTTGAAAAAATGCTTTCTAGATCATTTTCCATTGATTTCCATGAAAAGGGATTATTTAATAGTTTGTCAAAGTCTTTGGCATCAATCAATTATGGAAAAAATGTCCTTGCCATGGCTAAGCTTTCACTTTACTATTCTTCACTCTTAATCAACAACCCTAGTTTCTATGATCTCTCACAATGAATTACATGTTTTTTAGTTTGCTTTGTGTGTTTGGTCTAACCCTTCTTCTCTTTTATAGCCTTTTTGATCCATTGATTCTAATGTCATTATTTTTGACATGTTTGATTGTTGACCGCATGTATGGTCTTTTTGGTGTGCTACCATATTCACAAATTGAATGAATATGTTAGAGTAAATCCTTAAAATTACAGTTTCTAGATGAATATAAGAATTACAAAACATAACTAAACATATAACTCTCCATAAATGTAAAAAGGATAATATGTCTAATTGAGTTAGCAACTAGATTATTTTTTAGGCCCATTCCAAATAAAGATTCTTTCCATCTTAGATGATGACCAAATAAAGCAAACACATTTCTAAAAGCAATAGACCATTGAATATTTTTTAGCAAAAATGTAGCCTAGAATAAGTGTTTCATAGTCTCATCTGATTGAGAAAATGGACATTTAATTGGTTGAGTAAGTAGGAATTCTAGTCTATCGCCAATAGGCAATTTAAAATGTAAGATTTTCTAAGCAAGCATTTGAGCATTTATATCAACTTTCGATTTCTAGATTTGTGTACTCAATTTGACCTAATATTTATGACTAAATTTCACTTACATTTAATGTTTAGGTAGAGAAATAAAGACATTATGGGAAATAGAAGGAGATATATTTATTTTAAGGGGAAGGATGAGAAATATTTGGAAGAGAGCCAATGCTAGTCCTTGAATAACTACATGATGTTGAAGTGCATAATTTAATTGTTAAATTTGGAGGGACCAATGATGCACAAAATTAAGAAGTTGTATGGAATTGTTATTCAAACCAAAACATCCTTTAGTGACTTGCCAAGGAGACCAATGTACAGAAGTAAAATCCTATATATCAGTGAACCACCAAACCCCTTTCTTGAACAAGTGGTAGGATTTTCTAAGAAAGTTGACAGCTAAAGGTTTCTCATTGGATATGCTTATTCCATGAAATGGAAGAAGAAGGAAAGTTAAAACAATGTTGTAATGAAGACTTTTCAATTTAAGAAATGACATACTTAATACCAGGATTTCTAAATGAATTGAATAGGAAAGGAGGATTTAATTTGAAAAAATGATGCATGAAGAATATTCTCCAACCAATTAACCTTTTTCCATTTTCCTTTAGTTGTGGCTATAATAATTTTTATGTATTAATAAAAATGTCGATGCTTCATCACCTTTGACAACTCTAGTAATCCATTTAGTAACTAGACATAATCATTGAGTTTTGGGATCTATAATTCCTAGTCCACCTTTGGACCTAGGTTGGATGCAATGAGACTAAGAGGTGGCTTTAAAACCAAGAGTACCATGCCACTTAGTCCAAAGGAATTATCAAATTAATTTCCACAAATATTCATACTCTTTATCAAATGACATCCGTCAAGAAGAAAAATACATATGTGTGGCAAGAAAGATTATGTTTGTCACCTAGATTTTTCTAGCCAATCAAACTAATTTGTTAGCCCAATTAAATAATTTATTCTTAAGCCTATTGAGTTACCATTTACACATCTCAATAAGAGAAAACCCCAAATCAAACAAAATGCCAAGGTACTAGGTTAGTTCACCATGTTTTATCTATTTCCAATCTTTAGGAATCCATTGAGGGGTGGAACCAACTTGGGTCATTAAGATCTCTATTTTATGATAAGTCAACTAAGATCACGGCATAGAACAATATAGATTTAAAATGTATAAAGTATTGTTAAGCTCTTTTTTTGATTTTATAGAAATAACAGGCTATCATCAATAAAATGTGAATTAATCACTAAAACATTATGTGGAATGGAAATACCAAACCAAGTTGCAATTTATTGTCTCCTTGTAATGAATAACTCAAAGCATTAGTAGTGAGCACATATAAAAATGGTGAAAGAGGACAACTCTGTTTAATAGAGCATTGTAAATGGAAGATTTAGATATTTTGTTATTAATCACTAGGAAAGTATTAATATCTTTGAAAAAAATTTGAGCATGAGAATGAATTTGGGGCCCAAATCCCACCCATTGCATCATTTTGAGAGTGAAATTCTAGCATATTTTGTCATAAGCTTTGTCACAATCTAACTTGACCAACAATACATTTTGGTCTAACTATTAAGTGTATTCACTAGTTTCCCATTCAAAATCAGATTATGAAGAATATATCTTCCTCCAAAAAAACTTATTTGTTCTAGTCTCACAATACCTTAAACCACTAGTTCTATTTGAATTGAAAATACTTTGACAATAGTCTTTTAACAAGTATTTAATAGTGTAATAGGTTGCCAACCATAAATGGTGTTTCCATTTCTCCCCTTAGGAAGAAGTTTGATTAATCTTAATTGATGCTTGAGCCTAAAGATCCTTTTTAAAATGCTTCCAATAAATTTGATAAAAAATATTTTTAATGTATCGCCACATAGTCTAGTAAAATTCTACATGCAATCCATTACTTCCAGAGCTTTTGTTATGTGCCATAGAAAAGAGGACACTTTCAATCTCTTCAAAAGAAAGAAGTTGGTAAAAAAACTAGCTATAACTAGGATCAATTTTATTAGGAATACTATATTTAATTATCTCTTCAAGGGCTTCTTGTATATCCTCCCATTGAATTTCCCCTTTGAAGAGTTTCCCATAGAAATCTTGAAATAGTAAATTTATCTTAGAGAGATCCATGCAATGAGATTTGGTCATCAATATTAATTTTTAGCCTCTATTTTTATACTTAATCAAGTGGAGTCTAGCTCTTATTCTATCACCTTTCCCTTTATAAGTGTCAAGTTTACATAGTTGAGTTTCAATAGAAACAATAGAATCTTAAATTATAGTATTGCTAGGATTACAAATAAGTTGTTTCCTAGCATGCTCCAATTTCTCTTGGAGAAATTTTTCTCTATGTTTACATTGTCAAACCATTCTCTTCCAAAGGAATGAAGGAAATCATTGCATTAGGTTGAGAGAGGGAAACACACCACCACTCAATCCATGATTTCGCTTCTTGTGGCTTGGGGATGGAATTCCATATTCTGATGCAGAGGCATCAACACTATAATCTTCGCATATAGCATGAATGTCTGCAGACCAACCTCATCATCATCATCTTCGCCATCATCATCATATTCCCTCCAACTACCAACAACATCATCATGTTTCGGCTTTACTCTGTCAGCATCATGTTTCCTAAAACCAACAGCATCATCATATTGCGGACACTCGCAATCATCCTCCTGCCGACTATTGTTCACCTCCTCCGCTTTCCTCCTAACATCATCATCATGATGTTCAGCGGGCGCAAACATCCTCCGGTTGCACTGTTCATCAGGCTCCGAACTCTAACGTCTTCATCATGATATTCAATATCACCTTCGTCAGCAGGATGTCCAAATATCCGGTTGTTCAAATATCCTGATGACGATCACCTTCAACAACTTGCCTTCGACGCTCCACTGCCCGATGATACAAGCAACAGCATCATGATATAAATTATCCGGTTCTCTTCGAAACCTCCTGATGATGATGTTAACACAACTTCCTGCTACGGACTTCCGCCGATACCTTAGCACCTTACGACAGCAGGATGAACTCGCACAAGGGGATATCTCAATATCCTGATGACGATAACGTCATATCCTGATGACGATGACGTCACCCAATATCCTGATGACCTTCTCAATACTTAGTCAAAAATCTGAACTTTCTCTCCCGCATCTACTCGCGATATGCAGATGTTTGGCACTCCCGATATGATGATCCTGATGCCGATACGCTCCTCGGCTCCTCCTGCTGATGATCACCCCGACGAACTCGCACTTCATGCACTCGAAAACATCATGCTCTCCTTCACTTATCCGGATGACGATATCCGAACTGTCTGCAGGATATTTGCAGAAATATCCTGATGATGCCGTCTTCACGAACTTCTTCACTTAGCGAAATCTCACTTCGCCGATCCTCCAGGGATGACCCGATCCCGTCTCAGGGTGATCTTCCAACTCAAACTTCTCAACTTGACCTAGCACATGAGGATGCTAGGGTCTTCAACATCTTTTGACGGCGATCCTGCACACCTGCATGCACACGGAAAACAATCTACAATCTAACCTACTGTACATTGCCATTCCACCGATCAGATGAGTCAACCGGTGGAATGGATCAGTATATCCATGAAAACCTCTCAAACCAGCAATCGATCAAGCAATGGAATGCAACAGAGGATGAACACAAACAGAAATACTTTATTCGATTTCAAAAGATGCAACTACAATATGATGTTCCTCTCGCTCTGTCTCACTCTCGCAAAGTCTGATCGATCATATCTGTCTGTCTGTCCAATATCAAACGATCCTCATGCTTATATAGATTTGCCTACGAGTACTACTGACCCGACTCCAAGCGGCTGGGAACTCTCCAGGCGGCTGGGAGATCCCACCGAACATACATCATGACAGCTGTTATAACTAACTAGCTAAAAATAGCAAAAGCCTGGTCAGCATGATCTTATCCTGATCAGCATGACCTTATTACATGCATTTGGTCTAACAGACCTTCTTGGAAACATAAACAGGACCTAAACTACTAACTGCCTCATCCAGACCAGCTGTCAGGTAGGTGCTCCTGCACCATACTCCCCAACAGAAAAGAACTCATGTCCCATGAGTTTAGCATGTGGAAGTCCTCCACCGTTACACTTTGCTTTGTCAGTCGTCTGACCTGCTCCAGCTTTATCTGCTGCTGTCTCTTGGCTGCTCCAAGACTTCTGAACTGTAACTTGCTTTCTGGCAAGTAAATTATCATGCCTGTTGATGTAGGCCTTCTTCTCACATACCCTGTGTTTGTCAGGGTGCCTAACCAGAACCTCTGGCTGAACTACCTCTTGAACTTCTGAAGTGTTCAAGTCTATCTTCCGTTCAACTCTTATAGGACAAACAATAGTCCCAACTATGACAACATCCTTGTCATTCTTCTGACCTGGTGGCTGTTTGCACCCCTGTTTCTGAACCTGCTGCTGACCTCTGTCAGTCACAACTGAAACTTTCTTCAGCTTGTTGTCTGTAACAATTCCTTTCTCTGCAGTGTCCTGAACTGCCTTCATGCCTGCTCCTCTAGGCATCTGCACATACTCCTTCTTTCCCATTAAAATGATTTGAGCTGCCTTCTGTACTGCAGCTTTTGCCTGCAATGGCATCAACTTAATAGTCTTCCCATCCTTCTTGATGGTGTAGGTATTAGCATACCCATCATACAGTACCCTTCTGTCAAATTGCCATGGTCTACCTAGCAGTAGGTGACAACATTCCATAGGCAATATGTCACACAAAATTCTATCATGATATGGTCCAATCTGGAAATCCACATATGCCTGTTCAGAGACAAAAAGTGATTGCCTATCACTCACCCAAGATGCCTTGTAAGGGTGTGGATGTGGAATCCTTTCCAGCTTCAGTTTATCAACCATCTCCTGAGATACCATGTTGTCTGTTGAACCAGTATCAATGACAACTTTACATACCTTACCTTTGCTCTTACATGTGGTTTTGAAAAGAGCTCTTCTTTGCATCATATCCTTTGATGCCTGCCAACTAATTCTCCTTAACATCAGTGATTCTCCACTCTCTGGATATCCAACATTATCAGGTTCTCTGTTTGAACTCTGTGCACTTTCTTCTTTCTCTTCTTGCACAAGTTGTACTCTCTTGTCACTTGTTCTATCATTTCTGGATGATGAACCTTTGTTTTCTGGACATTTGAAAGATGGATGACCAAACTCTCCACAGGTGTAACATTTTCCTGAAAATGTAGTAGAACCTCTACCACCTCCAAATCTTCCTTTATTACCTTTCCATCCACCTCTGAAATCAGACTGTCCCTGTCCTTTACCAGTGTCTTCTTGAACCTCATTGGTTTGCTTTTGTGCAGGGGCTGCTCCTCTTCCCCTATTGTTTCCTCTTCCTCTCATGGACTTATCATGTCCTCTATTCAGCTTTTCTTCAATCCTGATTGCCATTTGATAACAATCCTCCACATTCTTAGGGTTAGCTAACACTAACTCATCCTGTATGTTAAACCTCAAACCAGCCAAGTACCTAGCCACCTTTTCTACCTCATTCTCATGATGACCAGATCTCATACTCAACAGATAAAATTCCTCAGTATATGATTTCACATCCCTGTCTTTCTGCTTTAAAAATTGCAGCTTCTTAAACATCTGGATTTCATAATCCCTTGGCAAGAATTTCCCCTTGATCCTTGCTACCATCTTATCCCATGAAGTGATCTTAGACTTCCCTTGTTTCCTTCTCTCAGATTGTACATAATCCCACCATACCAAAGCATGACCTCCTAACTTGGTCTTTGCAATTTTTACCTTCTGATCCTCAGCAACATCTTCCCATTCAAAGTGATTATCCAGTGCAGCAATCCAATCCAACAACTCATCTTCATTCAAGCTTCCAGTATATTTGGAAACATCAACCTTTACCTTAGGTTTTTCACTCTGCACTGCCTTTAACAGTTTTGCCAACCTCTGGTCTTCAGCATCCAGATCTTCAGCTACCTCTTCATACTCTTCAACAGTATCTGCCTCTTCTTCAGACTCACTGTCTTCTACCTCCCTCTTTTTGTTCTTTTCCAGGGCTGTCAGCCTGGCTTGAAGTGCTTCAGCAAGCTCCTTCATCTTCCTCATCTCTCTAGCATGTTTCTCCTTCATCTCCTGCAATTCCCTTGCAGTACCACTACCTTTAGGAGGCATTTTGTCAACCTCTCAATCAACACACAACACAATCAACTCTATCTCTACCTCTGCCCTTTCGGTGACAGAATCAACACACAACAGCCCAGACCTTTTGCTGAGCTCTGATACCACTATGATGCAGAGGCATCCACACTATAATCTTCGCATATAGCATGAATGTCTGCAGACCAACCTCATCATCATCATCTTCGCCATCATCATCATATTCCCTCCAACTACCAACAACATCATCATGTTTCGGCTTTACTCTGTCAGCATCATGTTTCCTAAAACCAACAGCATCATCATATTGCGGACACTCGCAATCATCCTCCTGCCGACTACTGTTCACCTCCTCCGCTTTCCTCCTAACATCATCATCATGATGTTCAGCGGGCGCAAACATCCTCCGGTTGCACTGTTCATCAGGCTCCGAACTCTAACGTCTTCATCATGATATTCAATATCACCTTCGTCAGCAGGATGTCCAAATATCCGGTTGTTCAAATATCCTGATGACGATCACCTTCAACAACTTGCCTTCGACGCTCCACTGCCCGATGATACAAGCAACAGCATCATGATATAAATTATCCGGTTCTCTTCGAAACCTCCTGATGATGATGTTAACACAACTTCCTGCTACGGACTTCCGCCGATACCTTAGCACCTTACGACAGCAGGATGAACTCGCACAAGGGGATATCTCAATATCCTGATGACGATAACGTCATATCCTGATGACGATGACGTCACCCAATATCCTGATGACCTTCTCAATACTTAGTCAAAAATCCAAACTTTCTCTCCCGCATCTACTCGCGATATGCGGATGTTTGGCACTCCCGATATGATGATCCTGATGCCGATACGCTCCTCGGCTCCTCCTGCTGATGATCACCCCGACGAACTCGCACTTCATGCACTCGAAAACATCATGCTCTCCTTCACTTATCCAGATGACGATATCCGAACTGTCTGCAGGATATTTGCAGAAATATCCTGATGATGCCGTCTTCACGAACTTCTTCACTTAGCGAAATCTCACTTCGCCGATCCTCCAGGGATGACCCGATCCCGTCTCAGGGTGATCTTCCAACTCAAACTTCTCAACTTGACCTAGCACATGAGGATGCTAGGGTCTTCAACATCTTTTGACGGCGATCCTGCACACCTGCATGCACACGGAAAACAATCTACAATCTAACCTACTGTACATTGCCATTCCACCGATCAGATGAGTCAACCGGTGGAATGGATCAGTATATCCATGAAAACCTCTCAAACCAGCAATCGATCAAGCAATGGAATGCAACAGAGGATGAACACAAACAGAAATACTTTATTCGATTTCAAAAGATGCAACTACAATATGATGTTCCTCTCGCTCTGTCTCACTCTCGCAAAGTCTGATCGATCATATCTGTCTGTCTGTCCAATATCAAACGATCCTCATGCTTATATAGATTTGCCTACGAGTACTACTGACCCAACTCCAAGCGGCTGGGAACTCTCCAGGCGGCTGGGAGATCCCACCGAACATACGTCATGACAGCTGTTATAACTAACTAGCTAAAAATAGCAAAAGCCTGGTTAGCATGATCTTATCCTGATCAGCATGACCTTATTACATGCATTTGGTCTAACAGACCTTCTTGGAAACATAAACAGGACCTAAACTACTAACTGCCTCATCCAGACCAGCTGTCAGGTAGGTGCTCCTGCACCATACTCCCCAACAGAAAAGAACTCATGTCCCATGAGTTTAGCATGTGGAAGTCCTCCACCGTTACACTTTGCTTTGTCAGTCGTCTGACCTGCTCCAGCTTTATCTGCTGCTGTCTCTTGGCTGCTCCAAGACTTCTGAACTGTAACTTGCTTTCTGGCAAGTAAATCATCATGCCTGTTGATGTAGGCCTTCTTCTCACATACCCTATGTTTGTCAGGTTGCCTAACCAGAACCTCTGGCTGAACTACCTCTTGAACTTCTGAAGTGTTCAAGTCTATCTTCCGTTCAACTCTTATAGGACAAACAATAGTCCCAACTATGACAACATCCTTGTCATTCTTCTGACCTGGTGGCTGTTTGCACCCCTGTTTCTGAACCTGCTGCTGACCTCTGTCAGTCACAACTGAAACTTTCTTCAGCTTGTTGTCTGTAACAATTCCTTTCTCTGCAGTGTCCTGAACTGCCTTCATGCCTGCTCCTCTAGGCATCTGCACATACTCCTTCTTTCCCATTAAAATGATTTGAGCTGCCTTCTGTACTGCAGCTTTTGCCTGCAATGGCATCAACTTAATAGTCTTCCCATCCTTCTTGATGGTGTAGGTATTAGCATACCCATCATACAGTACCCTTCTGTCAAATTGCCATGGTCTACCTAGCAGTAGGTGACAACATTCCATAGGCAATATGTCACACAAAATTCTATCATGATATGGTCCAATCTGGAAATCCACATATGCCTGTTCAGAGACAAAAAGTGATTGCCTATCACTCACCCAAGATGCCTTGTAAGGGTGTGGATGTGGAATCCTTTCCAGCTTCAGTTTATCAACCATCTCCTGAGATACCATGTTGTCTGTTGAACCAGTATCAATGACAACTTTACATACCTTACCTTTGCTCTTACATGTGGTTTTGAAAAGAGCTCTTCTTTGCATCATATCCTTTGATGCCTGCCAACTAATTCTCCTTAACATCAGTGATTCTCCACTCTCTGGATATCCAACATTATCAGGTTCTCTGTTTGAACTCTGTGCACTTTCTTCTTTCTCTTCTTGCACAAGTTGTACTCTCTTGTCACTTGTTCTATCATTTCTGGATGATGAACCTTTGTTTTCTGGACATTTGAAAGATGGATGACCAAACTCTCCACAGGTGTAACATTTTCCTGAAAATGTAGTAGAACCTCTACCACCTCCAAATCTTCCTTTATTACCTTTCCATCCACCTCTGAAATCAGACTGTCCCTGTCCTTTACCAGTGTCTTCTTGAACCTCATTGGTTTGCTTTTGTGCAGGGGCTGCTCCTCTTCCCCTATTGTTTCCTCTTCCTCTCATGGACTTATCATGTCCTCTATTCAGCTTTTCTTCAATCCTGATTGCCATTTGATAACAATCCTCCACATTCTTAGGGTTAGCTAACACTAACTCATCCTGTATGTTAAACCTCAAACCAGCCAAGTACCTAGCCACCTTTTCTACCTCATTCTCATGATGACCAGATCTCATACTCAACAGATAAAATTCCTCAGTATATGATTTCACATCCCTGTCTTTCTGCTTTAAAAATTGCAGCTTCTTAAACATCTGGATTTCATAATCCCTTGGCAAGAATTTCCCCTTGATCCTTGCTACCATCTTATCCCATGAAGTGATCTTAGACTTCCCTTGTTTCCTTCTCTCAGATTGTACATAATCCCACCATACCAAAGCATGACCTCCTAACTTGGTCTTTGCAATTTTTACCTTCTGATCCTCAGCAACATCTTCACATTCAAAGTGATTATCCAGTGCAGCAATCCAATCCAACAACTCATCTTCATTCAAGCTTCCAGTATATTTGGAAACATCAACCTTTACCTTAGGTTTTTCACTCTGCACTGCCTTTAACAGTTTTGCCAACCTCTGGTCTTCAGCATCCAGATCTTCAGCTACCTCTTCATACTCTTCAACAGTATCTGCCTCTTCTTCAGACTCACTGTCTTCTACCTCCCTCTTTTTGTTCTTTTCCAGGGCTGTCAGCCTGGCTTGAAGTGCTTCAGCAAGCTCCTTCATCTTCCTCATCTCTCTAGCATGTTTCTCCTTCATCTCCTGCAATTCCCTTGCAGTACCACTACCTTTAGGAGGCATTTTGTCAACCTCTCAATCAACACACAACACAATCAACTCTATCTCTACCTCTGCCCTTTCGGTGACAGAATCAACACACAACAGCCCAGACCTTTTGCTGAGCTCTGATACCACTATGATGCAGAGGCATCCACACTATAATCTTCGCATATAGCATGAATGTCTGCAGACCAACCTCATCATCATCATCTTCGCCATCATCATCATATTCCCTCCAACTACCAACAACATCATCATGTTTCGGCTTTACTCTGTCAGCATCATGTTTCCTAAAACCAACAGCATCATCATATTGCGGACACTCGCAATCATCCTCCTGCCGACTACTGTTCACCTCCTCCGCTTTCCTCCTAACATCATCATCATGATGTTCAGCGGGCGCAAACATCCTCCGGTTGCACTGTTCATCAGGCTCCGAACTCTAACGTCTTCATCATGATATTCAATATCACCTTCGTCAGCAGGATGTCCAAATATCCGGTTGTTCAAATATCCTGATGATGATCACCTTCAACAACTTGCCTTCGACGCTCCACTGCCCGATGATACAAGCAACAGCATCATGATATAAATTATCCGGTTCTCTTCGAAACCTCCTGATGATGATGTTAACACAACTTCCTGCTACAGACTTCCGCCGATACCTTAGCACCTTACGACAGCAGGATGAACTCGCACAAGGGGATATCTCAATATCCTGATGACGATAACGTCATATCCTGATGACGATGACGTCACCCAATATCCTGATGACCTTCTCAATACTTAGTCAAAAATCCGAACTTTCTCTCCCGCATCTACTCGCGATATGCGGATGTTTGGCACTCCCGATATGATGATCCTGATGCCGATACGCTCCTCGGCTCCTCTTGCTGATGATCACCCCGACGAACTCGCACTTCATGCACTCGAAAACATCATGCTCTCCTTCACTTATCCGGATGACGATATCCGAACTGTCTGCAGGATATTTGCAGAAATATCCTGATGATGCCGTCTTCACGAACTTCTTCACTTAGCGAAATCTCACTTCGCCGATCCTCCAGGGATGACCCGATCCCGTCTCAGGGTGATCTTCCAACTCAAACTTCTCAACTTGACCTAGCACATGAGGATGCTAGGGTCTTCAACATCTTTTGACGGCGATCCTGCACACCTGCATGCACACGGAAAACAATCTACAATCTAACCTACTGTACATTGCCATTCCACCGATCAGATGAGTCAACCGGTGGAATGGATCAGTATATCCATGAAAACCTCTCAAACCAGCAATCGATCAAGCAATGGAATGCAACAGAGGATGAACACAAACAGAAATACTTTATTCGATTTCAAAAGATGCAACTACAATATGATGTTCCTCTCGCTCTGTCTCACTCTCGCAAAGTCTGATCGATCATATCTGTCTGTCTGTCCAATATCAAACGATCCTCATGCTTATATAGATTTGCCTACGAGTACTACTGACCCGACTCCAAGCGGCTGGGAACTCTCCAGGCGGCTGGGAGATCCCACCGAACATACATCATGACAGCTGTTATAACTAACTAGCTAAAAATAGCAAAAGCCTGGTCAGCATGATCTTATCCTGATCAGCATGACCTTATTACATGCATTTGGTCTAACAGACCTTCTTGGAAACATAAACAGGACCTAAACTACTAACTGCCTCATCCAGACCAGCTGTCAGGTAGGTGCTCCTGCACCATATTCCCACTAGAGTAGTGACACAATCATGATTTTTAAGTGTGAATTATTAAGTTTGAAGTAGAGTTGAGAGGGTGGATGAGTAGAATGAGAAAGAGAGATGGAGGAAATGACGGGAAAGTGATCCGAAAGGGTAGTGGAATAATCTACTCATAGAAATACACTAGAGTGAGATGGAACTTATGGAAGATTGTGAAAGATATAAAATCTATCAAACTTGTTAAGTTTCTTATCCATTCAAACTCTATAATTAGATCATGTGAACCAATTTTCTACATGGCTTGAATATCTACCATGTAGTGGTCAATCACACCCAAAGAAATGTGACAATGGATCAAGTTTTTAAAGTCATCTTTGTTGAGTTTAATATGGTTATATGAACTATAGTTACTATGGTGCTCCACCATATTAAAAGTCTCCTCCTAAATCTAATTTATATTAGGGAGAGTTTTAGACATCCAATCCCAAAGTGCAACCCATTCTTTGTCAGCATTAGGAGCATATATGAAGTAAAATTCAATAGTCTCATCAATGAATAATGTAATAACCCAAAAACAACTATGTGAAGGGTCTTCATCTTTATCAATAACATGTTTGGATATCCATAAAGACATACCTATAACAACTACTCCACTTTCATCACTATGAGAAGTATGCAAAAACAAAGCATCTTTCCTTATATTATGAAGAGTAGCATCAATATGAACATCACTTAATTTAACTTCTTGAAGAAATCGTAGATATCAAGATTTCATTTATTAATAGCCTATTTGATGCTATACTTCCAAGGAGGGAGAGAAATCCCTAAAATTCCAAGAAAATACATTGTATTTCATGATGATGATGGAGGGATGGTTTCATCATCTAAATGTAATACCCCAAAGCAATTGGAGAGTGACACAGGTTGATCATTGTTGTTTCGATCCCTAGCAATACTGGAAGGGGATCTTAATATTTGTCACACACTCGTGGGTGTGGAGGTAGAGGACCAATTGGGAGGTTTGAATGAAGAGGTGGAAGGAGAAGGAGAGTAGTCATGATAAAGAGAAAGATTAACAAACATAATAGTGATCAGAACCCACCACAACTGGTCACAAATCAAATGCAGAGCACAAGACTGACTAGGATTAGTAGGAATAGACCTGTTTTGTAAGGGACATTCCCTTAATGTACTCCTATGTATATAAGAATAGTAGATAGTAAGGTAGATAGTAAGATAGATTGAGGAGAATATAGAATAGAGTAGAAGTTATATCCCTGCCATTGTAATACTTTATATATATGTACGTATGTATGTATGATGAAGATATAAGGGTCTTGATGGACTATTTGATTGTTTAAGATATGTATGATGCATTGTATGTTATTATAAGTTACTGCATTATGATATATCTTACCACAACTAATCCAACTCTTCTCTCACTATCATAGCTAAGGTATATGTATGTATAATGAAGATATAAGGGTCGTGATGGACTATTTGATTGTTTAAGATATGTATGATGCATTGTATGTTATTATAAGTTACTGCATTATGATATATCTTACCGCAACTAATCCAACTCTTCTCTCACTATCATAACTGAGGTATATGTATGTATGATGAAGATATAAGGGTCTTGATGGACTATTTGATTGTTTAAGATATGTATGATGCATTGTATGTTATTATAAGTTACAGCATTATGATATATCTTACCACAACTAATCCAACTCTTCTCTCACTATCATAACTGAGGTATAAAGACTACATAAGGGACACTTAGGCTCAGAACTCTAACTTGTGACCCCTCATTCCCTTGTCAACATTTGGTTCTATTGTTGGGACTCTGGAAGTACAGTGAAGAATAAGACAAATTATTAGAAAGGAAGAAGTGTGGAATAGAAAGAATTGTTAAGAGGAATAAGAAAATAAGGCAATTTTTTTTTCATAATTTGTAGAAGATTCTCTTAGGTTCTAACCTTGAGAGAGGGGGTCAGACACCTAAGGGGTGACAAATGGAAAGGAGGGATATGAAAAGATCCCTAAAAAGATGTGACCACTCAAAGTAGGTAAACCATGGGATACATAAGGACTAATGAAATACTAGATCATAAACACCCATTACAAAAGGAAATAACAAAAGATTAAGAGAAGTTAACGAGAATATCCAATTCGTAATGAAAATGAACATGGAGGAAAAGAAGAAAAAATAAACATAAGAACATCAAGAAAGGTACTGCAGAAGGATAGAAAAAGTAGAGGAGATGGAAATAGAGCACGCCAAAAGGGTTGCGGCTAAAAAAGACATAGAGAAGGAGAATGAGTGTGCCAGATGGGCTACAACTAAATAGGACAATACTAGTTTACCTAATTCTAAGGAAATAAGTGAGTGCACCACAAGGGCAGTAGCTGATGTCATAGAAACAAAATTTTATAGTACTCCAAAGAGAATGAACTCCCATCTAGAGAAATAAGTTACATAATTTCTAAATAATTTAGAAGGAAGTATCACAACCTATGGGATATCTAGAAAGACATGGGAAGAAGGGTGTAGTGGCATAGAGATCCCACCCCTACTGCAATTAAGTAGAACACCACATATTGAACTCAATTTATCTAATACCCAAATCACAATTTAAAAAAATTGGAACTACTAAATCCCATGAGGAATCTACAACCTTTAAAGTTTTGTTGGTTCCCAAAATTACTACAACTCAAAACCCTAAAACATTTCATAATCACCAAGGCCAGGGGTGTCATCAGGGTGATTAAAAGAGGTTTATCCACAGGTTAAGGGTGATTTTGGCCAAATTATAGAAGTGGGTAGACTCCTCTACACTTCGAGCTCAACTTAGACTTTGGAGGGATATTCTAAGGGGTATATCTTAGTAGGTATTGACTTCAAAACCATATGAACAACTAAAAATAAATGAACAACCAAACCCAAATCACTGCCTTGGCCCCAAAGACTGTCATGGAACCAATAGCAACTGGTTGTCACAAAACCCCTATTTTAAGCTGATGGGAGCAATCTTGCAAAGTGAGGATGCTTACGAACTATAACTGCATCTAAAAATAGATATGTTATTTTGTTTTTAAAGAGCTTGGGTGATCATAGGCTTCTTAGGCCCGTGCCTATCTGTTGGGTTACAGAGTTTCACGTTTATCAAAAGAACACAACTACAAGGAAATATATGGTTGCCTATTTGAAAATTCAAATTTGTAACAATCAATATTAAATCATGAGAATACTTAATAATCCAATGCCATACCACACTCTTCCATATGTAATACTAAAATGACCATTTACAAATTCTGGAAATGGATTAAGAACTATTACATTCATTCAAATCAGTCTTTACAATCATACCACTAAACATGGCAAGAGAAAGTCCTAACTGCGATATAAATTTTCTGAAAGAACACCTATAGCAGTGGAGAAAAACAATGATTCAATACAAAGATTACAATATATTTGACATACACTTTTTATAGCTACTTCATGAAGAACAGAAACTACAAACTGGTATTTTTCCTTCCTACCTTTAGATCTCTGAACCTGTCAAGAAAAACTGCCCAAATGACCAACCCTTAGAATGAATTCCAATCCCTCCTTTATAACCTTCACAACTCGGACCTGAGAAAGAAATGAGCGAGAAAACCCCCAACAACCCCGCCATGTGCAATAAAAACATCAATTTAAACTACCCATTTCACATTAATGGTGATCCTAGAAGTTGTTGGCATATTCCCAGGTAGTGGGAGTAACAAGGAAGGCAAAATAGTTAGGCCCCAACAAATTGGGCTTCCTTCAAACAATCAGCTTTTGAAAAGGTGAAGAAGGAAACCCTAATTTCCAAAGTTTGAAAGGAACAAAGGGAAACCATCAGGCTTTAGAGATCGGGCCTTCACCAAGCATTGTGCACTTTAGAAGAGAAGGAAAGGACCTCCCAACCCCAAAATACTTAGAAGAAATGAAATTCATCAAGGGTTATGCCTCAGACCTTCTTCCTTCTACCTTCGAAAAGAAAGGAGGAAGAAAAGAGAACTCTCGCCTTCAACCGCCCACAACACTTAGGCAAAAAAAGCATCGTCGGACTTCTATTATTGGGCCTTCTTCCTTCAGCTTGCTTCAGAAGAAGACAAAAGACCACCACTCTGACCTTTGAAATCCGCACTACTTAGAAAATTTTCACAACCCTTGGTGGACTTCGGTGGTTGGGCCTTCCCGTTAACACATGCTCTAAAGAAGACGAAAGGCTGCAAGCCTGACCTTTGACACCTGAAACACTTAGGTGATTTGACAAGGAATCAAGGTAGATTTTGAAGCTGATAGGAATGGCATGATGGAAGACAGGAACCCGAAACTCTGAAAAAGGTAGAAAATACAAGGAAAAGACTTAGAATTTTTTTGATTTAGCCATTTTTTGGGATTTCTCCCTTGCATTTCAAAAGGCAAACAGATGGAAACCTACTGGAGGGGACACATTCAAAATAGTCTTAGATTATATATAAATGATGGGTTCAACAACAAAGGCATAGAGTAGGGATCCTAGATGGATTTGGGGCAAAATAGAGCAAGTTGGGAACTAGTTTTTTCAGGTGTCAACAAGTTTGATGTAGAGCATTTGGAGAAATTGGTCAATAAGAGTGTAGGGAAGATAAGAGATGAAGGTTTATAAGTGGTACTAAATGAAAACAATACCATGTTTAATAATATTATAGAAATAAGAGAAGAAAATTGGATTACACCATTAATTAATGGGACATCTCTAACTAGTGAAAGAATATCTCCTAAAAGAAAATGCCACTTTGAAGATGTGCAACCCTTATACCAAGAGTCATCCCCCGTGCCCTATAAAGCAAGAAGGATTTCATCACAAAACCAAAGTTAACATTTTCAATCAAGTAATAGATCTGCATTAACAATTTATAAAAGATTGTGAAGCTATATTGGGGAAAGAATATTTTTACATTCAATTACTAGGGGATAAAGGAAGAGAGAATAAACCTATATTCAATAGAAAAATCATAAGGGAAAAGAGTAATTACCAAAGGAAACTCACCACAAGAAAGGAAAAGAACCTAAAAATAAGATGGATTCCCCAATCAAACTACCAGTATTTGGAAAAGACACTACAGAGGTTGTAGAACACATATTTGTGTTAGAATCTATTTGGAAAAGAAAAGGCACAATTAGGGATCAATCTAAAGTATTCAACTTTGTGGGAACATTAAGGAATGATGCTCTCAACTGGTATAGAAAACTTTCCCGGAGCATGATAAAGAATGGGATGAAGTTAAAAAGGAATTTTTAGATAATTTTCAATCCCTAAAAATTCCCACAGAAAGTGTTAGTAAAATGAGACTTAGTTCAAGAAGGAGATTCAATAAAAGATTATGACTGGAGGCTCAAGGATATACCACAGAAGTTAGAAGAACCATTATTAGAAAAAAAATGTATAGAATGGTTTATCTCAGAGCTAATTCTAGAAATTAGGACATCCTTAGATGGGAGAACATTTATAACATACTCTAAAGTGGTAACTCTTGCCTGGTGCATAGAAGCACAAACTTGGAGAAGGAAAGAAAAAGACAATGAAAATAAAGAGATGGGAAATCTAAAATTGGAACTAGAATAGCTTAAACTCAAACAAGAGATACTGGCTAAAAAGGATACTAGTCCACAAAGTCACATAACAAATATTTGGTGTACATATTGTTCAAGAAAGGGTCATGTAAAAAATGAGTGTCTGGTCATAAAGGGAGAAAAGAGAGTTGTTGCACTAAGGGTAGATCTAAAAGCAAACTTAAGAACACAAACTATATATTGTGGAATTTGTGGAGAATGGGACAACCATGATATTGATGATTTCCCATCTCTACTATTTAGGCTCAAAAGTGAAGAGGAGGAACATGAACCATGGTGCAATAGTCACCGCAACAACATAAGAGTGGACCAAGAGATGGCATATGTCAAGCGATTGGAAAAAATACCTTTGAACACCCAAGACCATGGGTACAAAATGCCTAACTAGAGAAACCAAAGAAATATCAATACACTCCATAATACACCTACGTAAAATCAAGTGTGATATTCGAACAACTACCCAAATGAGGAAAGAGGATAATATAACAACTATAGAGGTGGAAGAGGAAGAGGTAGAGGTTGAAGAAGAAGAGACAAGGAAAACTGTTATAAATGTGGCAAACAAGGCCACTACACAAATGAATGTTGGTCTGATAAAAAGTAGTGTGCCTTTTACAGAAGTCTAGACCATGAACTGTTTACTTGTGACAAGGTGCAACAATACTTAAAAAATGTGCCACCTCAATCAAAGAGTGATGAACTACAAGGATTCAATGCCACTAAAGGTGCAAGGATTATGAGAAAAATCCCCAAGAACATGCCGTACACAACAAGATGTCAAAAAGAAGAACAATAAAACTCTAACACTTTTGATGAATAAACTTTTGAAGAAGAGTACTAAGAAAAGAAATAAATGACAAACAAAAATACCTAGTCCAATACAGGGGTAAGAACAAGGCTGAGGTAATAACAAGACATGGAATAGACATTGCAAAAGCAAAACAATTCACAAATAACACAGACAATGAAGAGGATGACAAAGAAGAAGAGGAAGAAGACAACTTCTTCCTCAATAAATATTTTGACATCATAAAATAATAGAAGAATCTAAATCTATCTTAAACAAAGAACAAAACAAAGAAAAACAATAAAATAAATTTTATTCATAAGAAGTTTTAGCACTAAAATAGTTAACCAAGCTTACAAAGTAAAACAATGTGATAGAAAAACTGCGACAATTTTGTAAATATTGGAATAAGAAATAGTCCAAAAAACTCAGGTTCAAAAAATGACTAAAATAGATAGGTCATGGAAAACCAAACCACTAATGGTCACTGCACATATTAACCATAGAAAAATTAAACAAGTTTAATGGTAGATCTAGGAGCAGATGTAAGTATGCTTCCAAAGAGAGTCTAGGAAAAACTAGGCAAACCAAAACTAGAGGAGACCCCATACAACATTAGCCTAGTTGATGGATCCTCAATAGACACAATAGGCACATGGAAAAATGTAGCATGTAATGTATTAGGGGTAAAACAAGTTGATTTTGAAATTGTTTCTATGAAAGAACCATTTGATACTTTTAATGCACTATTAGGACTACAATGGTTTGTAAACATAAATGGCATAAAAACTCAAGAAGGGAAGAAATATACTTTACAAATGAGAATAGAATCATCCACATACCATTAGGCATAGACATAAACAATGCATACATAGAAGAAATAGCCCAAGAGGAACACAAAAATGAATATTCTAAAATCTTTTACTCTGTAGCCAAGATACCCAGACCAGAACCCTTAGAAGAACCTAACTCATAAGGTGCGATAGAAAGTGAAAGTGGCAATAGAAATACTGAAAGTGAAGATGTTTTAAATACCTGGCTTAAGGAAGAATTGGAATTGAAATCTTGAAAAATCAAAGGATTCAAAAAACATTTATGATACATAGAACAAAGGAAAACTCACCACACCTTACCACATTGAATGAAAACCTACCACAAAGAACTGATGACACATCATAAATAGACCACACAAAGTTTGAGGAGCTCCAACAAACACTCCTCTGGAGCCTAATTAGAACCAATACCTACCATAATATCAAGAGTTTGAAAAGAAGAAACTTGAGATATGGAAGGATTTCCTTGATTTCTTCATGGAGCATGGATGGGTTTGAATTATACTGAGTAGAATTCATGATGAATTCATTTATTTGGACAAACCCTACCGAAAAACAAAGCAAGAAATACAAGTGGTGATAGGGCTTAGCACCATAGGAGAATTATCATTGAATAAAGCAATAAAGAATGAAAAGGTCATAGAGCTAACTGAAGCTACCTATGATGGGAGAAGTCTAAATGTGATGAAGATCACATACCCTATGGTGTAGTACGTTGCCATGGGTATTGCATATTACAACCATTCATACCACATATCAAATGGTGGTCGAGGAAAAATACATTGATTTGTGCTAGGTCCTCCACAAGTAGTTGATGGAGAACCTACAAAGGTCCAAGAATGCACAATATCAATTCTGATATGGTACTCTTATCATATGTCTCACATTTTACTTCATGAATGCACTACCATCTTTCTCCAATAAATCTTGGAAAACACATATATTGGTATATGCACAAATCAAATATCACATCCAATAGTTTAAGAACACACCAACATATACAATGACATATTGGGGGTTCTTCAAGGCCTTGCAACAACAAACACAAAGTAGAGATATAATATCTTACAAAATGGTGAAAAAGTATGCAAAATTTAAAGTTTTTATTGTGGACAAGGATTTTACACTCAGGGAGACAGTAGAGGCTAGGGTTTCTTGGATCCATAGACTCCCATATGAAGTAAGAAATGACCTCATAATGTCATATGATCAAGTCTTCTCAAACAACTGAAGGATCAGAATGTGGAGAGATTTGGCACATACCAAGAGTTCATGGAGAAACATCATAAGAAGAATGCAGAGGAACAAATAGAGAAAAACAAGGAGAAACTACATGAAAAATGGGGAATCCCACCTCAAGATCCACCACCAATAAGCTCCACCACACCACATATAAGGAGATCAGAGAGACTGAACATAGGAACTTTGGGATCCCAAGTTGAAGTAAGGCAAGGAGTATATTCTCAAACAACATCTATATCTACTCCGCAACCTCCACAAATAGAACCCTTTGTAGAAGAGGTATCTAAAATACTGTTGCAGATGAGCACGGAGAAAAAGAAAAAATCAAAGAAAAAAAAGGAGTGAAACATAGAATTATACAAGCAGCAGGGGAATAAATAGAAGAGGAAGAGATACAAGAAATATCCCCACTACATAAAAGAACAACAAGGAGTAAAAGACAAACAAATGTGGAAATGGAGATACAAGAAGAACTATAGGAAGAGACCATTATGGATGTTGAACTCTTGACAACAACTATAAATACCAATAAGGGTATAATGTACTCAAACAAATTGCTAAAATGTAGAATAAGGTGGGTCCAAAAAATAAAGCAATCATTGAAAGAGCAATGATAAGACACATAAGGATGTTTGAGGACACCTTAGAAAGTATCATTGAGAGTTTCTCTAAGAAACTAGCCTTGGAAATAAGAAAGAGAAGAGAAAAATTAATGGAACTGGAGGAAGAACTAAGACATCAAGCCTTACAAGAAGTGGACCCAAACCTGTCCAATGAAAGGAAGCAAGGGATGTAGAAAATGCTTCCTATATTGATCTACTGAGGAAAGAATTATGCAAATTTTAACTTTTACATTTATAGATTAAGATGCATATTAATAGAAAGGTAATAATGACATTCAAATGCAAAGCTCACAACATAAGATATACATGGGGAAAACCCTTTCAGGGAAAAATCCCCACACTCCAAAGCTGCCCAATATATTATTTAGGAATCAAGAAGATTACAATATACTGTCAGAGCAATCTTTCACAGGAGTATAACAAACTAGAGATCTAGGAGGTAACTCAACATATATAAGACTCTTACACACAACCTCCATCTCAAGCTCCTGATTTATAGGAGATACAATACAATAAACTGTCAACGGTAATTACAAAACCATGAGCCAAAACCACCCAAAAGTGGTGCCCAAATTATCTCAAATCAAATATGCCTTGTGATGTGACAAATCACACAGCAACACATGTATCTCTCCCCTTTACAACTCTTTTGAGTGTCCAACACATTTTCACATTTCCCAAAAATAGGAGGTCCAACTTTTGAAGGTCATAACTTTTGATTCGGGTGTCTGATTGATGAATTGTTTAATGCGTCAGAAATCTCATGAAGAGATCTATCAATATGTAACCCACTTCATCAGTTATGACAACTTTTGGGGTGTTTAGGGACCTCTAAGTGCCTCAAAACTAAGTTCAAAACTTTTTTCAGCAGTTTTAAAAAATATAAACTTTAATATCTCGCGATCCAGGTATGATCTTGAGTCAAAACTCACCCGAGATGTTTACTTAGTCATTATGCACCTTTTGGGAAAATTTTAGGTCCATTCGAGGTCAAATGTAGAGTTACTAAAAATAGTAAGTCCCGCATTTTTTAGCCCTTTTGGAAACTTTGAAAGTTCTAGACCATTCTCCAAGATAAAGGGTATTTGAAAAGACTAAAACTAGGAAGAATAGTAACCTTTCGTAGTTGCAAGGTTGAGATACTTTTCCTAACATTCTCCCACTTGTTGAACACCTTGCAAGAGAAAAGGGAGTATCAACACCATGATTTAATTGCTAGGGGCCGAGAGGCCTATAGACTCTAAACACCATCTAAACTTCTCTGTGCTCATAGGTTTTGTCAAAGAATCTACAACATTTGTCAAAGTGTCAACTTTATCCAAGTTTACCTTCCCATCCTCTACCATGTCACGAACAAAATGGTACTAGACATCAATATGCTTAGTCCTCGCATGGAAAGTAGGATTCTTCAAATAGTAATCTTCCTTGCATCAAACCCAACATAAAAATGCAATCTCGTAAGCCAAATGGCTTCTTTACAAGCATGAGTTGCTGCCATGTACTTATCTTTAGTAGTGGACAAAGAGACCACAGGTTGCCGCTTACTCATCCAACTAATAACACCACCAAACATAGTGAACACATAAGCACTGGTGGATCTCCTACTATCATTGTCACCTGGCCAATCAGAATCCACATATCCACAAATACATACTGTTGAGATCTAGTAGGATAACCATGATAGCATAGGGAATACTCAGAAGTACCCCACAAATATTTGAACAATCTCTTCATTGTATCCCAATGTACCTGTCCAGGCTTAACCATAAATTGACTAAGGACTCCCACTACTTGGGAAATGTCTGGTCTTGTACAGACCATCGCATACATCAAACTGCCAACTACACTAGCATAGGGAACTCTGCTCATATCCTCCGTCTCAAAAGGAGACTTTGGACAATGTACAATAGATAACATTATCTCCATCGTAACAGGAACAGTCAAAGGTTTGTAATCTACCATGTTGAATCTCTCCAACACAATGTTAACATACTTACTGTGGCCTAACCAAAGTTTTTTGTTTGCTATGTCTCTTCTTATCTCCATCCCCAAAATGTACCGAGTTGCCTCTAGATTTTTCATCTCAAACTATGATGACAACTGAGACTTCAAATCAGAAATCAAACTTTTACCATTCCCAATGAGTAACATATCATCAACATACAATGCAATAATGAGAATGTGATCATTGTCAAACTTGTAATAAACACAATGATTTGATTTCAATCTTAGAAATCTAATACTCAACACAAAGGCATCAAACTTCTAGTACCACATCATAGGAGACTATTTCAAACCATACAAAGATTTTTTCAACTTACAAACCAGATTTTCTATACCTTTCACCACATAGTGCTCTAGCTGTGACATATAGATTTCCTCCTCCAAGTCACCATGAAGGAATGTTGGCTTCACATCCATCTATTCCACTTCTAGATCGTACACTGCTACAAGAGATAATAGGAACTGAATATATGTTAGCTTTGCAATAGGAGAGAAAATATCACCATAGTCAATTCCCTCCACCTAAGAATACCTCTTCGCAACCAATCTAGCCTTATATTTCTCAACACTACCATCTACACCAGATTTCTTTTTGAATACCTATTTGCATCGAATAGGTTTCCATCCTTCAGGCAAAGGCACCAAGTCCCAAGTATTATTCTTTTCCAAAGAAGCCATCTTTTCTTCCATGGCCTCCTTCCAGGAACTTGTATCTTTCATACCCATAGCCTCTTTCACAGTTCTAGGTTCATCAGTGTTAGAAATCAAAGCAAAAATACAATTAGAATCATGCAATGAATAACCAAACCTACCAGGTTTCCACCTTATCTGCATGGACCTCATCAAAGATTGAGGTTGATATTCTTCATCTTCTTTTGAACTTTTAGAGCTACTAGAGCTCTCCTCATTATCAGGTCCAATAGATATTTTTGGTTCAACTTTCTTAGGGGTGGAAGGAAGTTGAACCAAATCCTCTTTCTTCTCTTCTTTCTCTGGCTGCAAGACAATAGAAGAAGGATTGAGCTCTCTGAAGATCACACTTCTACTATAAAAAACTCTCTTAGTTGTTGGATCTCAAAGCTTTTACCCTTTCACACCGATGCCATAACCGATGAAGATACACTTCAGAGCCTTGTTCTCTAATTTAGACCTCTTCTCCTTAGGCACATGTGCATATGCCTTACAACCAAATACTCGAATGTGTCTCAATGAAGGCTTTTTACCAGACCACACCTCCATAGGTGTCTTATCAATGAGCATTGATGTAGGAGACCTATTAACTAGGTAACAAGCGGTAGCAACAGCTTCATCTGAGAACTTTTGTTTAAGGCCAGCTCCACTTAGCATACTTCTTTCCCTCTCCATCAACATTTTATTCATCCTCTTTATAACTCCATTCTGTTGAGGAGTATATGGAGTTGTCTTGTGCCTCTCAATCCCCTGTTCTTTACAAAATTTGTCAAAATCTACTGAACAAAACTCATCACCATTGTCAGTCCTCAAACACTTAATCTTTCTATCCTTTTGATTCTCTACAAGAGCTTTGAACTCTTTGAATCTACTAAAGACTTTAGATTTGCTTCTAAGGAAATACACCCATGTCCTTCTACTGTAATCATCAATGAATGAAATAGAGTAAATAGATTTAAAATTGAAGACCAAACACATCAGAATGAATCAAGTCCAACACCTCAGAAGATTTGTGAGAACTGGAATAAAATTAAACACAGTTTTGTTTTCCATAAATGCAATGTTCGTAGGAATCAAACTTGAGGTTACAGTTATTCATACCCTCAACAAGATTTTTATTTTTTAGGGTCCTCAAAACCTTTTCACCAATGTGACAAAGCCTTTGGTGCCAAAAAATTGTTTTCTCAATTGGAAGTTTCATCTCCATAGAATGAGCACCCTTAGGTACCAAAAAAGCACGACCATCAGAAGTAGATGCAATAATCCTTTTTGTTGCTAGTTCTAATGGTGAGGATGAAGACTTTGAAGCTCTCTTCTTTGAAATAGAGGCACTATTGCACTGAACCACGCATGCATCAAGCTGAAATAGAGTGTCAAACCGAACACCCTTAGCCAACACCATAGATCCTCTAGTCATCTTGCATCCTCCATTTGAGAAAACAACCTGCACACCCACATCATTCAACTTACTTACAGAAAGGAGGTTCTATGCTAAACCAAGAATATATTGAACACCATTGATCCCCTTCACTCATCCATCAAGGAATCGAATCAAGACTCTTCCACGGCCAACAATCTTCAAGTGAGAATCATCACCCAAGTACACCTTTCCACCATCATATTCTTCATACTTTGAAAACCAATCTTGATGTAAGGTGATGTGAAAAGATGCACTAGAGTTAATAAGCCACACATCCTCAGATGCATACATTGCCAAGGTAGCGACAAACACTTCTCCTTCATCTTGAGAGGACTTGTTAGAATCTGAATCATAGTTCTTGTTCTTTTTTTTTCTCCTCCTTGCACTCCTTGCAGGAGTGACGAGGTTTTCCACAATTCCAACATAGGGCCTTAGACTTTCTGGGAGACTTAGATCTCCCATGAGATTTGGATCTTCCTTTTTCTTCCTTCTTCTTATCCTTTTTCTTTCCCTTCTCTTTAGATCTACCATGAACCACAAGAGCCTCCTTAACCGATTTAGAAGACTTTCTCTGTATTTCTTTAGACAACAATGAAGAAACCACTTCATCCATCTTGAAGGTGGTAGTGGTACTCCCAATGGCCATAACAAGGTGATCCCATGAATCTGGTAAGGAACACATTAATGTCATACATCAATCCTCCTCCTCCATCTTCACACCAATAGAGGTCAACTGGGCAACAAGCATATTGAATGTATTCAAGTGATTAGCGACAGATGCTCCATCTTCCATCCTTAGAGAATATAATTTCTTTCACAAGAATAACTTGTTCACCAGGGATTTAGCCTGATAAACATTTCCAAGCTTCTTCTAAAGATCCTTTGCAGTCTTCTCTTCATGGATATTCAGGAGCACTAAATCAACCAAACAAAGTCTTATCAAACCCTTAGCCTTCTAATCCATCAAATACCAATCTTCTTGTTTCATGTCTGGTGGCATGGTTTTGGATACTACAAGCCATAGATCTATATCCAGCAATAAGTCCTCCATCTTGAGATTCCACAACTTAAAGTTGCCTCCATTGAACTTCTCTATATCAAATCTCCCAGATTTTCTCACCATCTCTTTCCTGCAACAAAGATTTCAAAATACTCTACACAAGATCCCACTCAAATGAAGATCAACTCAAAAAACCCTCTACCCAGCAACTAGAACCAAAGGTGATCAGGCTCTGATATCAACTAAAAGGAAACAAGGTATGTAGAAAATGCTTCCTACACTAATCTACTGAGGAAAGAATTATGTAAATTTTAACTTTTATATTTATAGATTATGATGCATATTAACATAAAGGCAATAATGACATTCAAATGCAAAACTCACAACACAAGATATACGTGGGGAAACCCTTTCAAGTAAAAAACCCCACACTCCAAAGCCGCCCAATATATTATTTAGGAATCAAGAAGATTACAATATACTTGCAGAGCAAGATTTCACAGGAGTATAACAAACTAGATATCTAGGAGGTAACTCAACATCTATAAGACTCTTACACACAACCTCCATCTCAAGCTCATGATTTATAGGAGATACAATATAGTAAACCATCAATAGTAATTACAAAACCATGAGCCAAAACCATCCAAAAGTGCTACCCAAATTATCTCTAATCAAATATGCCTTGTGATGTGCCAAATCACACACCAACACATGTAACTCTCCCCTTTACAACTCTTTTGAGTGTCCAACCCATTTTCACATTTCCCAAAAACAAGAGGTCCAACATTTGGAGGTCATAACTCTTGATCTGGGTCTCTGATTGATGAATCATTTATTGCATTAGAAAGCTTGTGAATAGATATATCAATATATAGCCCACTTTGTCAGTTAAAACAACTTTTGGGGTATTTAGGGACCTCTAAGTGCTTCAAAACTAAGTTTGAAACTTTTTTCGGCAGCATAAAAAAATAGAAACTTTAATATCTCGTGATCTAGGTATGATTTTGAGTTAAAACTCACCTGAGATGTTTACTTAGTCATTCCGCACCTTTTGGGAAAATTTTAGGTCCACCCGAGGTCAAATTTAGAGTTACTAAAAATAGTAAGTCCCGCCATTTTTAGCCCTTTTGGAAACTTTGAAAGTTCTAGACCATTCTCCAAGATAAAGGGTATTCGAAAAGACTAAAACTGGGAAGAATATTAACCTTTCATAGTTGTAAGGTTGAGACACTTTTCCTAACATCCATTGCATAGAAAGAAAAACTAACACAACTTTAGGCAAAGAAGTTAAGGACTAAACAAAGTGTGGACACATTAATGGCCTTGAATGAAGAAGAAAAAGAAAAGATTTAGAAAGAAACAACTGCTAGTATAAAGTAGACATATGTAGCATTAATTGAAGAAGAGAAAAAGGGTTAGTAGGATCAAACCACACCTTTCAGAGGCAGCCCATCACATAGTCATCAGGTCAAAGGACCACATCAACCACCACCCTCTCTACCAAGGGCCTCTTCCTTCACCACAACCTCTCCTATGCAGTCCATCAAGGAATTTTTGCAACACCAGAGATAGATACAACTAATGACAACACCACAACTATTGTAGCTATCATTAATAGGGCCACAAATGCACTTAACAAGTATTTCCCCAATTCAAAAATTCCAATTAGGGGATCTATCTTTCACAACACAATCTGGGAAGAGATATTGAAACAACATGATGATAGTGCATAGTAGCTAGAGGATGTTGTAGCTGCAATATAGAATAAACTACCCTAGTTGTAGAGAGACACATCATTACCACTGGGACAATAGTTAAAAATGTTAATGGATGGGGTCAAAATAGAGATAGATAATCAAGCCACCACCATTGAAAACAAAGTAAAAGCAGAGATCGAAAAGAACATAATGGATGAAGCAAGAAAGAAGTATGTTGTAGGATACACATAGTTAGAAACCCATATCAATACTATGTAACAAACAAATAATGACATCAACACTCTATACCAGTTTTGCCTATAGTGGCCTACACTCACAAAATGCCTCAAAAATTAAATAGACTAGATCGAAGCACAGATCCTACAAGTGGTAGGCACATATTGTAAAAGCCCTCAAACCATCACAAAAGTAAATCAAGTAAAATGAAGTACATAATCCACTTAAATACAACATCACAATATCCAAAGTAAAAAGATGTAAATAATTTGCTTAAATACAACTTCCAAAAGATAAAAAGGGTGTAATTAATTTGGGTAATTACAATATCACAATAAAATGATAAGTCTCATAAATAAGTTTCAATAGAGTCAATAAATCTTCATAAATAAGGAAATCTTCATAAATAAGAATCCATAAGATTCAATAAATCTTACAAAAGATAATCTCATCAATATAAATCAAATAAGTCATTAAATCTTACAAATCACATTCTCATTCCAGGTAAAAGGACTATAAAATCATATACAAGTCCATTGACCATCATGCCATAATACATCAATCATCATGAACAACATAAATAAATAAATCAATACACTCATCAGTTGCACGAACCAAGTGGTCCACCACCTACAAGCCGAGAGACAAGAACATAGCCCAGGTGCTTTTCCACCCAACCATGAAGCAATTACACTTCCCTAGATCTCTTCATGAAATGAAGGAAACCCAGCACTGCATGAAATGTCTAGCTACCTAGAAACAATTGGTAAGAGGGAACACCCAATACACCCTGATGTTTGAATGTGTAATTCTAAATAATGAAAAGCATATTACCTCACAACATGATGTGGTAGAGATATATATAAATAAGTTTTTCTAGAAAAATAAACATCTATTTCAATGTCATCTTGATTAGATCTAATCCTTTAAATAGTAATCTAGTTCAATTCTTGAAAAGAGGAAAAGCCATGTCTCTGATAATCCACATTCGACATCCTACCCCAGAAAGTAACCCAATAACATTCCTAGATAAAAACATACCTTCTTTCCCCAAGAAGTAAATAAGCAAGTAAATAAATAAAAACAATGAATAAAGATCTAAAATCACCTATGACCATTTCTAGATCCCTTTCCCATGCATCAACCATGAAACACATCTTTCAGGCAATAAAGAAGATCATCATAAAACTTTTTTAAAAGTAACTTATATTTTGTAATATGATTATATTCTCAATTCATATTTCCATGGTATAAATAAATTATAGAACTAATGATTTTACTTCATATCCAAATATTGTTTCATAATCCAAGCAATAAAATCAAATGATGATGTTTGACTACTCCACTCTCATACAATGAGGTTTCGTGCATACTTATGTCAAATATTATTTCTATCTTTCCTCAAGATTAAGTAAATAGAATAATAGAATAAAACAATTAATGTTCTTCTATAAATTATTTCAAAACCCCAAAACACCAATTGAGGAAACACACTTTCCAAGCAATAATCCATTGATCATACACGTGCATAAAATGGTTGTTTAAATTGGGTTCATTCCTAGTGCATATTTCATTTAAATTCCACAACATGTAAAGTTTTCCATCTCATTCATCTCGAATATACAATTTCTCTTCAAGAAACTTTTAATCAAAACAATTTTATTTATCCTTTCTGTAATCACTAACATATGAAGAAAATATAATATTAAATTATAACTTGTTTCAGTCAGACACCCGCAAGGAGATGAGTATTTAATGAAAACTCAAACTATCTTGGTTTTAATGTTGCTACAGTAGTTTTTAAGGAGTTTGAAGCTAAGCTATAGAAGCATTTTATTCAGCTATAGGAGCTTCAATTCATTGAACACATGTCTACTATAGTAACTATGCAGACCTAACAACAAATAAATGGAAAAAGATAGTTTCAGCATCTATAAGGAATGGCTGAAAAACAAAACTGCTATAGGATTAACTTACAAGCTACTACAGGATTAACTTACAAGCTGCTATAGTATCTATTTATTTCATCAAGCTAATGGATAGTCACAAATCCTCTCAAAAAATTAAAAAAAACGTCCAATCTTATGTCTAAAATTATGCCCACACCATGGATAAGGATAATGGTTAAGAGCAGATTTATAGATAAGGAAAATTCTGCTCAAAAAGTTAAATATTTAGTAAGGTAAAATGGGTAATAAAAATCTATATTTTCCAATCTAAACCAAGGGTAGGTTGTCAGCATAAAGGTAGGAATGGTTCTAGTCAAAAATTGTAGAAGAAATAAGGTAAAACACCTCTAATTTAAGTCTGAAAAACTAGCAAAACAGGAGCTTCTATATTGGTGATAGAAGCTTCTGTATTGGCGACGGGAGTAGAAAACGGGTAACAAAATCTTCTAATTTTTATTCTATTTGCTGGGCAGGTCGACCATCGTGCAGCAAGGAATGATTTCAAGCCAAAGAATTGCAGAAAATAAAAGGAAAGACACCTATTTTGAAGGTAGAAAACTGGTGACAACAAATAGTCAAAGCAGGTCGAGTAGAAATAAGAGACTATTGCCTTCAAAAACAAGCTAAAAAGCTACCATTTGACAGACAAATAGAAACATGATTTCAATGCAATAAATTTTAGGAAGAAAACCTCGAGAAAAATGTTGGTAGAAAGTGTAATTTGCAGCTGCTATCACCACTCCTTCCCTTCCTCCTGTCACAGCTTGTAACTCCTCTCCTTTGTTGTTGTCGTCCAAACAAATCTGCCTATTCTTTTACTTAGAACCCTCCTTCAGAATAATGGTTATTGTCCTCACTTCTGCCCTTCTATTTTTATTTAAAGACTCTTCAAAAATTGGTGTTCAGAATTAGGTTTTATTTTCCCTAATTTGCTTTTTGATAACTATGATTTTTAGTTTTGCATGAAGAAAAAGCATTTAAAATTAAATAAATTAAACTAATTTTTCTCTTGTTTCTTGCATGATGACATTCCATTCACTTAATTTCTTAATTTAACAATCTAAATATAATAATGTTATTAATATGATTTATTTATTTTCAAAAATAAAGTATTCACTTAATTTAAACAAGAGTATTAACAATAATATTAAAATAATATATAAATATGCATATCTATTGTATTTAAAATACAATTAAAACTAGATATTGCTATTCAAAGAATAATATTATAAGAAATTATAGAAAAACACTTATATATTTTATTATTTAAATAATTTAAACACACTATTTATTTAAATATCATAAAATAAACTATTAAAATAAATCATTTAAAATAACCCATGTTTCAAATACAATTGAAAGAACATTTATAATTAAATCATGCACTTGAAAAGGACTTACTGTCACAATTAAAACACAATATTTTCTAAGTATCTAACCATTCACCACATTTATCATCCACACAATTAGTGTAGAATAAATCATTCAAAATGCAATATGAGACTACATGAGTGCGTGATTGCATCAGGGTTAACCATCCCATCAGTTTTTTTGAAGTGGCTAGAACATCTCTACCTCAACCATGTTCTCATCTTCAATGAGTACCTGCATTCATTCACACTCAACTCGACGTTAATAGGTTAGTGTCTCCAAAACATAGCCGAAGCAAATCATTATAATCACATCGATAATATTTAACATTTAAATCAATTTTCCAGTTTATTCTTGAATATAAATTCACAATAATTACCTTCACACATGTGAAACTTACTCAAAGTAAAACAATCATGGTAAATGTTCATTAATCTAAAATAATAATATAGTCCATAAAAATGAGACGTGACATCCTTCCCCACTTGGAAGAGACATCGTCTCGATGTCTTATTACACATCAAAATAACAATTTATTAATCTACCAACAACAATGTATCAAAGTATCTTAAAACAATAACAATAACTCAAAGTATCATTAAGGTATCATCAATTCTAACAAAGCATATTAATGCCCTTTTACATCTTCCCATGTGGCACCATCCACCAAATTATTGGTCCTATGCGACCTTATACAAAACAATACCTCAATTTCGCATTTAACATTGCATCAATCAAATAACCTAAACATAATTAATCAATTCACATGGCACAATTGCTAATTTAATGTATATAATCCATCACATGGTACAACTACCACTCAATTACATTTATTCTAGCATAAGAGTAACAATCACATCTTTAATACACACCAAGAAGACATAAATCAATTCATCATAGACACGAATCAATCATCACAATGCACATGCAATCACATGGTAAAATAATATAAAATCAAAAGTTCAGTCCTCCCAAACAAACATTGGTCAAGATCTCCAACTTCAAGACAAAACTCCAAAGGTGCACCAACTAGGTCATATCCAATGATTGTGGAAGCAACTCCTCTAAAACTATACCTCTCATATCATTCCTACAAATGGAATCCTTTTCCTCTTTCATTACTTGTAACCGAACTTTATCTTCAATATGATCTACAATTCAAAATTCTCATAAAACTCTTCCTTGTCTTTCTCATGCTTTTGCACAATGCCAAAACAATTCAACTTCTTCAATTTCCTTACTATTATCTGCACTTGGCTCTTCACTATATTCGGTTGTTTTGTTTTTGTTGTTTAATTCTTTTTCCCCCCTTTTTTTCCAATCAAAACACATTTATCCAACCACAAATCATTTTTAAACAACTTGTCCTAGATTCATTTTTCAACTCTCTAATCCAATCACGTCTTTTCACTATGATTTCTTTTCAAACCTCAATTTTTTTGCAATGATGTAAATTCCAACAATTTTCTCTTCTATTTCCTTTTCTATCACAATGTGAACAATGTAAAATATTCTTTTCTTGAAATGACTTCTTAGTACTTGCAAAAACATTTGTCTTTTCTTTTACCTCGATACCCAAGACCTCATACTTAGTCCCCACAACTGACTCAATGGGCTCTTTGATTCCTTGCCCATGCTTACCCAAACCTTTGCTTTTATGTTCAGTTTTCTTCAATATTTTCAAACCACCATTATCATCCAAACAACTAGCTATGATAGCAGATTCATCATCATTTTCCTCCTTATATTCTTCAACAATAAGCAACTTCAGCAAACTACCAAGTGATTGATCAAAAGAACATAAATCATCTATGTCACATGAGACTTCACAAACTGATGGTTTTGATTTCCAACATTCATTTTCTTTTTGTCATGTTACAAACAATTGTTTTAACTCATCATTTTGATCTTTCTATTTGAAATTTTCTCCTTCTAGGTTTTTCAATTTTTCTTGCAATTATTTATTTCTTCTCTTGAACTTTCACCAATTCTTTTTCCAAAAGGTCATTTTCACAAAACTTTTCATACTTTTCCTTTCCTAACTCATTTATTCTTTCCATTTATTCTATATTACTGCTTTTAACATTCATCAATTCTTTATTCCAAAAAAATTCCTTCAAAATTTCAACTTACTTCAAGTGATCCAAAGTGACACCAAAATCCAATTCAAAACTTCCTCAACACTTTAACAATGTTAACTCAATCTACCAAAGCTCTTAGTAACACACTCGCTACAAGACAATATATTCTCCACATCCTACTCCCTTACACAACCTATCAGAGGCCTGCCATGGACATGATAGAAAACATAACATGATACTGTTGCAAGTATGGGCCTAACCGGTGTTGTCATTGATGTCAACATACACATGTTGCATTAATGAGAAGGATTAGATGAGTTGTGTGCTGAGGATATTGAGAAAATTAGTCTCAATCAGGAACAGTGAAGAACAATGATGATAAGAAGGTAAAAGTCCTCAATAGGTTGAGGATCAGAGCATGCGGTTTAAAGGGTTTGTAGATATAAGTCTTGAGATGCTCCAGTCAAGTTTTCAGAGGTCCGCATGAAGATCTGAAGAAGTTATGGTCACTCAAGTAGAACTAGTTCCAACAGGTGCTCAGAGGTGACAGAGTGCCACAGATAGGTCCAGTGAGATCCAGAATTTCATTATCCTGTTCTGTGGATTTGAGAGAGTGTTGAGGGCATTCTTGTGAAGTATCAACTAGATTGGTTCGTAGGTTGAAGGTCCAGAAGAGCCTATTCATTTGTGACAGTGATGACAGACTGTGTTCTTAAAGCTCTGAATGAAGGAGAGAAGAATTCCAGTAGGATGATGAAGTGCGGATGTTCTTGGCGATTCAGGGAAGGTTATGATGATTGTTGGATCATGTCTAGTTCATGTTGGTGGTCCACATTGAAGTTAGAGTTTGCATTTGAAGAATAACCACGGATATTGGTGTTCTTCTTGAGACTGGCCGACCGGATGTATTACACGTCTTGCGGATGTTCTTGTAGGTGTTTGCTGACTTAGATGATTGTTCCTAAGTCAATGCCTTGTATAAATAAGGGATTGTGAAGTCATTTTAAAGTGTGTCTTGGTGTGATGAGTGTGTGGTAGCGAAGAGAAGTGCGAAAGGTAGAGCAGAAGTATTGGGCTTAAATGGAACTGATTCAAGCATGCTGAAGATGCTATTCTCTAGTTCATAAAGGTGATACTTATTCCTTTGTAGACAGTGTGTCTCTTGTAGGCAGTGAGCCTCTTGTGAGCAGTGTGCTTGGGTAGTGAGCCCTAATTGGCATGTTCCATTTTGTTCTTTCTATTCTTCTAACAAAGAATACATTCTTGGGTTAATCACCCTGTGGTATTTCCCTTAACTGGGTTTTCCACATCAAAATCTTGGTGTCTTATGTGTTGATATGTTTTTGCTTTTCATTTGAATGCATTATGGTTCATGATTAATATTCTGCTAATCACTAAAGAAGATTCAAGTGTTTAAATTGAGAAAGTTTCGCACAACTGATTCACCCCCCCTCTCAGTTGTGTGCCCTAAGTCTAACAATTGTTATTAGAGCTAAGTTCCTCTAAAAGGAGCTTAACCGCTTGAGGAGATCCAGGATGTCGTCATACAAGAAGGATAGTCTAAAGTTTGATGGAACCAACTTTTCTCTTTGGAAAGGTCGCATGAAATGTCACTTGCAATGTATGGGAATGGTGTACTGGTCCATGGTCACAAAAGCATATGTACCTCCACAGGGTGGTCCGACAACCCTAAATGAAATCACAAATGCTGAAAACAATCTGCGGACCAAAGAGGCTCTTCTAAGTGCATTAACTAACTCAGAGCTTTCAAATGTTATTGACCTACCAACTGCCTATGAGGTCTAGATTAAATTGGAACTTTTGCATGAAGGAGACGAGTATGTTAAATGTGCAAGGTTACAGAGTCTAAAAGGGAAATTTGAAAAATTGAAGATGAGAGATGATGAAAATATTACCACTTTTATGCCAAGAGTGAATGAGCTGGTTTGTGGAATTAGAAATTCTGGTGGAGTCTTGGATGAAAATGAGATTGTTGGTAAAATTCTTAGATCCCTTCCCGCCTCTTACAAAATCAAGGTTGCTGCCATTGATGAATTCAGAGCCCATACAACTGTCACAAGAGACCAATTGGCTGGCAAACTGGTTGCTTTTGAAATGACCAAATTTGGAGATGATCCCCCCAAAACTGAATCTGCATTCAAAGCCAGGGCCTCTGTGAAAGGTAAATAAGGATTTGATCCGGGAGAGAACTCATCAAGGAAATTGTCATGGTATGAAAAAGCAAGAAAAGACCTGGAAGAAGAAGAAGTAGAAACTGCTCAACTTGAAGCCCTCATTGCAAAGAGACTGCCAAGAGGATCCGGTAAGTATTAAGGAAAATTGCCTTTTAAGTGTTTTAACTGCAATAAGATTGGTCATTTTGCCTCAAGATGTCCGAAAAGATTTTCAAAGCTAAATCCTAACAGATCAAGGTTCCAAAAGAATTGTTACTATGTTCATGAAGAAGATGATAATGAAGGAGTAACAAATGATGAGTCAGAGATAGGAAACAAATCCGGAAGTGAATGGGTGTTTATTGCCATCAAGGAAGAAGAACCAATGTCCTCTGTATCTATCAATCATAAAGTTGTAGAAAGAGCTCTAGCTGCCCAAGTTGAAGAAAAGAATGATTGGGTCATTGACAGTGGTTGCTCTCACCACATGACAGGTGACAAGAATAAGTTCATAGATTTGGAAAGGTATGAAGGAGGAGTGGTGAAGTTTGGTGATAATTTTGCTGGTAGAATCAGAGGAAGAGGAACTATTTCTTTTAATGGAAGAAACAAAACTGGTAATGTACTGTATGTTGAAGGTTTGAAGCACAATCTTCTCAGTGTTGGATAGTTGGTGGACAAAGGCTATGATCTCTGATTCAAGGATGGAAAATGCAAAATCTTTGAAAGATCCAGAACAGAGATTGCATCCGGTACTCAAACTAAAGGTAATATCTTCCACTTGGTTGGTACTAGTAAAAGCTACTTATTTGTTCAAGTTGATCAGAGTTGGTTATGGCATAGAAGGATGTGTCATGTGAATTTTGATAATATCATCAAGATAAGCAATACTCAGGCTGTAAGAGATCTTCCAAAATTGGTGAAACCTACTAACAACTTGTGCAAGGAATGTTAGTTGGGTAAGCTGAGTAGAGTCACATTCAAAAACAAGGAATTGTCTTCTACCGGATTATTGGACTTAGTTCACACTGATCTTTGTGGTCCGGCAAGAACCAGAAGTATTCAAGGTGATAGATACTTCATGCTGCTAATAGATGACTATTCTTGGATGATGTGGGTAACCTTTTTAAAGGAGAAATCAGAAGCTCTTGAGAAATTCAAAATATTCAAGGCTATGGTAGAGAATGAAATAGGAATAAAGTTGAAATGTCTAAGGTCTGATAGAGGTGGAGAATTCACATCTGGTGAGTTCATAGAATTCTGTGAGAAACATGGAATTAAGAGACAATTGTCTGCTACGAGGACTCCACAGCAGAATGGAGTAGTGGAGAGAAAGAACTGGACCATCCAAAAAGCATCTAGGACTATGATGATGGAAGTAAATGTTCCTCAGATCTATTGGAGAGAAGCTGTCAGCACTACAGTCTATACTCTTAATCGAGTTCAAATCAGAAGCAATATCGGTAAGACCCCTTATGAACTTTGGTTTGGCATTACTCCTACTGTAAGATATTTCAGAGTCTTTGGTAGCAAATGTTACATCAAAAGAGATGAAGATTTAGGTAAGTTTGATGCTAGAAGTGATGAAGGGATATTCTTGGGTTACTCTACTCAAAGCAAAGCATACCAGTGTTATAACAAGAGACTAAGAAAGATGATAGAAAGTACAAATGTAAAGGTTGATGAGGGAATAGAGAAACCCTCAAGGTTTTATGAATATGATGAAGATGATCAGAATGGTGTTCTAGTTCAACGAGCTCAATCCTCTTCTAAAAGTTAGATTCAGACTGATCCGGTAAATCAAGAAGAAGAGATAGGTCTGAATGAGCCTGATCAAGAAGAACAAGTGCAAGAAACTCCCAAAGTTCCAAGGTATGTAAGACTGAACCACTCTGAAGATCAGATCATAGGTGACAAAAGAAAAGGTGTGCAAACTAGAAGGAAAATTGCTCAAAATTCAGATGAATATTGTCTGATTTCAAAGATTGAACCTAAGACAATAAATGAAGCCTGCAATGATGAAAACTAGACCAAAGCAATGGAGGAAGAGTTGATGCAAATTGAGAAAAATCACACTTGGGATCTTGTTCCCAGACCTACAAACAAGAATGTGATTGGAACCAAATGGGTCTTTTGGAACAAACTAAATGAAGTTGGTGAAGTAATCAGAAATAAAGCCAGATTGGTTTGTAAAGGCTACTCTCAAGTAGAAGGGATTGATTTTGAAGAAACCTTTGCTCCGGTGGCAAGAATTGAAGCAGTCAGACTATTTCTTGCATTTGCCACTTTCAAGGATTTCAAGGTGTATCAGATGGATGTCAAGTCTGCCTTCTTGAATGGTGACTTAGAAGAAGAAGTGTACATTGAACAACTGGATGGTTTTCAATTATCTAAGCATGGTGACATGGTCTGCAAATTGAAGAAGGCACTGTATGGACTAAAGCAAGCCCCAAGAGCCTGGTATGAAAGATTGGACAAACATCTTTTGAAGATTAGTTTCAACAAAGGTTTTGCTGATAGTAACCTATACTTCAAAATTGATCATGAAAACATCTTGATTGTTGAAGTATTTGTTGATGATATCATCTTTGGAGGAAGAGATAGTATGTGTAAAATCTTTGCAAATCAAATGAAAAGTGAGTTTGAGATGTCAATGCTCGGTGAAATGAATTTCTTCTTGGGTTTGCAAATTACTCAGACAAAGAAAGGAATCTTTATTTCTCAGACCAAATATGTGAAAGAATTGTTGAGGAAATTTGGAATGGAAGATTCAAAGCTAATGAATACTCCCATGGCAACTAGATGTAAGTTGAACAAAGATGATGACTCTCCTAAGGCAGATCAGACAAAGTACAGATCAATGATTGGAAGATTATTATATCTCACTCAAACTAGACCAGATATAATGCAGGCTGTTGGTCTTGTGGCAAGATTCCAGGCTGATCCTAGAGAATCTCATGTCATGGCAATCAAAAGGATTTTTAGGTACCTAAAAGGAACAGTTGAGTATGGTCTGTGGTATCCTAGAGATCATAATTTTTCTCTTCATGCATATACAGATGCAGATTGGGCAAGAGATGTGGATGACAGGAAGAGTACTAGTGGAGGAGCATTCTTTTTGGGAAAAAGATCAGTTTCTTGGCTAAGCAAGAAACAAGAGGCAATATCCCTATCTACAACTGAAGCAGAATACATTGTAGTAGCAAGTAGTTGCACTCAAGTTTTGTGGATGAAGCAGATGCTAAGAGATATTAAAGTAGAATATGAGGAGCCTATCACAATTTTCTATGATAATTCAAGTGCAATAAATATTTCTAAGAATCCAGTGTTGCATTCTAAGACTAAGCATATATCTATCAAGTTTCACTTTCTGAGAGAGCAAGTGAACAAGGATGAAGTTAGATTGGAGTATGTGCCCTCTAAGGATCAGATTGCAGATATCTTTACTAAACCTCTTCCCAAGGACTCTTTTGAGTATCTCAGGGAGAAGTTAGGGGTTATTGCCCCTCTGGTGATGAACTAGGATGCATTGATGTGCATTAATCTGTTGGATATCACAGTCATATCTTGTGATCCGGATTGATGATAAGGGAGCTGCTACTTAGGGGGAGCAGCTGGTATGTTATAAAGTAATGGAGTTGCAAGTAGGAGCCCTTTGCCATTGATGTCAAAGGGGGAGAGAAGACATGTGAAAAACAAGTGGTTGTTGATCAAAGGGGGAGCAATAAAGGAAGAGAAGACATGTGAATAGTTGTTGCTATTAGGGGGAGTTGTGACAGCAAGGAGAAGTTCTTGTCTTGATGGTTTTTCACATCATATGTTGCCATCAATGACAAAGGGGGAGATTGTTGCAAGTATGGGCCTAACCAGTGTTGTCATTGATGTCAACATACTCATGTTGCATTAATGAGAAGGATTAGATGAGCTATGTGCTGAGGATATTGAGAAAATTAGTCTCAATCAGGAACAGTGAAGAACAGTGATGACAAGAAGTTAAAAGTCCTCAATAGGTTGAGGATCAGAGGATGTGGTTTAAAGGGTTTGTAGATATAAGTCTTGAGATGCTCCAGTCAAGTTTTCAGAGGTCCACATGAAGATCTGAAGAAGTTATGGTCGCTCAAGTAGAACCGGTTCTGGCAGATGTTCAGAGGTGACAGATTGCCACAGATAGGTCCGGTGAGATCCAGAATTTCATTATCCCATTTTACGGATTTGAGGGAGTGTTGAGGACATTCCTGTGAAGTATCAACTAGATTGGTTTGTAGGTTGAAGGTTGAGAAGAGCCTATTCATTTGTGATAGTGATGACAGACTGTGTTCTTGAAGCTCCAGATGAAGGAGAGAAGAATTCCAGTAGGATGATGAAGTGCGGATGTTCTTGGTGATTCATGGAAGATAAGAAGTGTGAAAGGAAGAGCAGAAGTATTGGGCTTAAATGGAACTGATTCAAGCATGCTAAAGATGCTATTCTCCAGTTCATAAAGGTGATACTTATTCCTTTGTAGACAGTGTGTCTCTTGTAGGCAGTGAGCCTCTTGTGAGCAGTGTGCTTGGGCAGTGAGCCCTAATTGGCATGTGCCATTTTGTTCTTTCTTTTCTTCTAACAGAGAATACATTCTTGGGTTAATCACCTTGTGGTTTTTCCCTTAACCAGGTTTTCCACATCAAAATCTTGGTGTCTTATGTGTTGATATGTTTCTGCTTTTCAATTGAATGCATTATGGTTCATGATTAATATTCTGCTAATCACTAAAGAAGATTCAAGTGTTTAAATTGAGAAAGTTTCACACAACTGATTCACCCCCCCTCTCAGTTTTGTGCCCTAAGTCTAACAGATACATGAGGTCAATAGTTTTTAAACATTCAAGCATAGCCACCAATAATAAATAAATAAATTTTAAAGGATAGAAAAATTCAATTCCAACAATAAGGTATAAAATGAGCTCAATTTCAATAATCAAACATGACCATCAAGGTCACAAAATAAGTAAATATCAAATTTTTGATGGCTATACTTTTTCATAAATAAGAATAAAATTTTCAATGATGGTCTTTACAACATTTAGAGAAATTATCAAAGTCAAAAAGATAAATATCAAATTCAAAAGTTTTCACATTACATAACTATGTGACTAATTCTAGCCACTAGAGAGGGAGTACGATGCTACACTACACCTGGTACCAAATTGGGGTGAGTTAAGAGAACACACTTAATCGTACAAGCAACCTAGTCCTCTAAGATTCCAAACACCTTTATATCATAAGATCATTTCCACACAACATCACTCAAGATACCTAGTAACAAAGATTGCATTTCGATCCAGGAAATCATAATCAAACTGAAGAATGCCTGACCAAACCTGGTGCATCCCTGTTAACCTACATGCATCCCCAACTTGAATGTAACATCTCATTAACATGATATGGTAGGATTTAAATAAATAAAACTGATTAACAATGGGTAGGTTTTTTAAAAGGAAACCTACCTCCTTATTTTCCCCATATTCGACACCCATTCTAGAAGGGAACTTCCCAAAATCATAGAAAGAAAAATAGCCATTCTCCTTTCAAACATAAATTTACTGCAAAATAAAACATTCATACAATCATTTACTTGCAAACATTCAACAACCAAGATTTTAAGTTAGGACAAATCAGGTTCACAAACTAAGATATCACAACACACCATTCTTTCCTACAAGCAATGGTTATCATTTCTTTCTTTAAACTTCAATGAGGCAATGTAATACTATCTTTCTTATACCCACATAAATGACTTCATATTCATGATCATACTCTCAATTAAATAATGCAATATGATTTTCAAGCAAGCATTCACCAGAAGGCAAAATAAAATAAGTCAAACATATGATCCAACATCCTCTTTCACATACTAATGCATAACCCTAAAAAAAGAAAAGAACCTAGTCCTTCATACTCAAGAACAATCATCAGGGTCTATCTGACCCTATAAAAGAAGAGGCACATGCTATCCATAGCAAGCCAATGCACAAGGACCCACACATGCTCGATCAACTAAGTAACACACACACACACACCCAGAGCTCCCAATGTTAGAACCGTGCTCTGATACCAAATGTAAAAGCCCTCAAACCATCACAAAAGTAAATCAAGTAAAATGAAGTAAATAATCCACTTAAATACAACATCACAATATCTAATGTAAAAAGATGTAAATAATCTACTTAAATATAACTTCCAAAAGATAAAAAGGGTCTAATTAATCTGCTTGATTACAATATCACAATAAAACGATAAGTCTCATAAATAAATTTCAATAGAGTAAATAAATCTTCATAAATAAGGAAATCCTCATAAATAAGAATCCATAAGATTCAATAAATCTTGTAAAAGATAATCTCATGAACATAAATCAAATAAGCCATTAAATCTTACAAATCACATTCTCATCCAGGTAAAAGCACTATAAAATCATATACAAGTCCATTGACCATCATGTCATAATACATCAAACATCATGAACAACATGAATAAATAAATCAATACACTCATCAGTCGCATGAACCAAGTGGCCCACCACCTGTGAGCTGAGAGATGGGAACATGGCCTAGGTGTTTTTCCACCCAACCAGGAAGCAATTACACTTCCCTAGATCACTTCATGAAATGAAGAAAACCTAGCCCTGCACGAAATGTCTAGCTACCTGGAAACAACTAGCAAGAGGGAACACCCGATACAACCCCAATGTCTGAATATGCAATTCTAAATAATGAAAAGCAAATTACCTCACAATAGGATGTGGCAGAGATATATATAAATAAATTTTTCTAGACAAATAAACATCTATTTTAATGTCATCTTGATTAGATCTAATTCTTTAAATAGTAACCTCATTCAATTCCCAAAAAGATGAAAAGCCATCTCTAATAATCCACATTCGGCATCCTAGCCCAGAAAGTAACCCAAAAACATTCCTAGATAAAAATCTACCTTCTTTCCCCAAGAAGTAGATAAGCAAGTAAATAAATAAAATCAATGAATAAAGATCCAAAATTACCTATGACCATTTCTAGATCCCTTTCCCATGCATCAATCATGAAACACATCTTTCAGGAAATAAAGAAGATCATCATAAATCTTTTTTTAAAAGCAACATAGATTGTATAATCTGATTATATTCTCAATTCATATTTCCATGGTATAAATAGATTGTAGAAATAATGATTTTACTTGATATCCAAATAATGTTTCATAATCCAAGCAATAAAATCAAATGATGATGTTTGACTACTCCAGTCTCATACAATGAGGTTTCATGCATATTTATGTCAAATATTATTTCTATCTTTCCTCAAGATTAAGTAAATAGAATAATAGAATAAACAATTAATGTTCTTCTATAAATTATTTCAAAACCCCAAAACATCGATCAAGGAAACAGACTTTCCAAGCAATAATCCTTTGATCATACAAGTTCATAAAAAGGTTGTTTAAACTGGTTTCATTCCTAGTGCATATTTCATTTAAATTCTGCAACATGTAAAGTTTTCCATCTCATTCATCTAAAATATACAATTTCTCTTCAAGAAACTTTTAATCAAAATAATTTTATTTCTCCTTTCTATAATCACTAACATATGAAGAAAATATAATATTAAATTATAACTTGTTTTAGTCAGACACGTGCAAGGAGATAAGTATTAATCAAAACTCAAACTATCTCGATTTTAATGCTGCTATAATAGTTTTTAAGGAGTCTGAAGCTAAGCTATAGAAGCATTTTATTTAGCTATAGGAGATTTAATTCATTGAGCACATGTTTGCTACAGTAACTATGTAGACCTAACAACAAATAAATGAAAAAAGATAATTTTAGCATCTATAAGGAATGGCTGAAAAACAAAACTGCTACAGGATTAACTTATGAGCTGCTACAGGATTAACTTACAAGTTGCTACAATATCTATTTATTTCATCAAGCTAATGGACAGTGACAAATCCTCTCAAAAATTAAAAAAAAACGTCCAATCTTATGTCTAAAATTATGCCCATGACATGGATAAGGATAATGGTTAAGAGCAGATTTATAGATAACGAAACTTTTGCTCCAAAAGTCAAATCTTTGGTAAGGTAAAATGGCTAATAAAAATCTGTATTTTCCAATCTAAACCAAGGGTAGGTCATCAACATAAAGATAGGAATGGTTCCAGTAAAAAATTGTAGAAGAAATAAGGTAAAACGCCTCTAATTTAAGTCTGAAGAACTAGCGACAGGAACTTTTGTACTAGTGACAGGAGCTTCTATATTGGCGATGGGAGTAGAAAAATGGCTACAGGAGCAGAAAATAGCTAACAAAATCTTCTAATTTTTATTCTATTTATTGGGTAGGTCGACCATCATGCATCAAGGAATAATTTCAAGCCAAAGAATTGTAGAAAATAAAAGGAAAGACGCATATTTTTAACAAATAGTCAAAGCAGGTCGAGCAGAAATAAGAGACTATCACCTTCAAAAACAAGCTAAAAAGTTACCATTTGATAGATAAACAGAAACATGATTTCAGTGCAATAAATTTTAGGAAGAAAACTTGGAGAAAAACGTTGGTAGAAAGTGTAATTTGCAGCTTCTATCACCACTCCTTCCCTTCCTCTTGTCATAACCTGCAACTCCTCTCCTTTGCTGCTATCGTCCAAACAAATCTACCTATTTTTTTGCTTAGAACCCTCCTTCAGATTAATGGTTATTGTCCTAACTTCTGCCCTCTTGTTTTTATTTAAAGACTCTTCAAAAATTGGCATTCAGAATTAGGTTTTATTTTCCCCAATTTGCTTTTTGATAACTAGTGTTGATTTTTAGTTTTACATGAAGAAAAAACATTTAAAATTAAATAAATTAAACTAATTTTGCTCTTGTTTCTTGCATGATGACATTCCATTCACTTAATTTCTCAATTTAACAATCTAAATATAATAATGTTATTAATACGATTTATTTATTTTTGAAAATAAAATAGTCACTTAATTTAAACAAGAGTATTAACAATAATATTAAAATAATATATAAATATGCATATCTATTGCATTTAAATACAATTGAAATTAGATATTGCTATTCAAACAATAATATTATAAGAAATTATAGAAAAACACATATATATTTTATTATTTAAATAATTTAAACACACTATTTATTTAAATATCAAAAAATAAACTATTAAAATAAATCATTTAAAATAACCCATTTCAAATACAATCAAAAGAACCTTTATAATTAAATCATGCACTCGAAAAGAACTTGTAATGTCAGAAAATGTTCCCTTGGGAGCTTTTCCCTCATAAGGTTTAGCTCCCGGGTCTTTTAGCTACATTTAGGACATCTTACATCATATTGTGACATCCTGATGAAATAAGCCCTAAGTTTCATGACAAATGGGACCTAGGGGGATCCCTTGAACCTAACCCTAACCAAAATAGGGGGGGAGGACTTTGGTACCCACGCCCTAGTCCTGTCCTATTTTGGGTCAGTCCCAAATTTTGAGTGTCGGCTTGTGACCGTTATTTAGGTCCTATGCCAACACGGTAAGTTTGAATTATGAAATTCTTAGCGGGAGTGTTTGTAGTTGCATATATAAGCATGTTTAGGCATTCATTTGAAAACTAGATGGACATTAGATACAATTGTGATTCTCAAGCTTTTGTGAAGGTGATTCAAGGCATTCATTATGTGTTAGAGCAATACTTGTGTTGTTTATGTGTTTGTATTTGTAGATTTGAGCATCCATCTCCTCATGGCATGAAGAGCTTCTTCCTTACATGAGATCTTCACTACAAGGTGGCATCATTTGTGTTTTTGAGCATTTATCATTTTGTTTTCGCCTCTGCCTCTCAAGGGAATACACTATCTAAAAACAGTGTTCAGAAGACTTGAATGTCTCTCCGGGGATTGACTGAGGCAAGCCTCTAAACACCACAACCCCCTCCCAAAGTTTCTATGATTGTAGATTATAGATTGAAGATACAGGAAAAGTGGAGTTATAGGAGGATGTTGCAAAGTGCTGGATTTGCAGATCAGAGTTAAAAATAACACCCTGGACTTGGGTGCCCGCTACCTAGTCCTTTAGATTCTGTGACAGAAAAATCTCTGATGCAACAAGAATATGTTATAGATCAATTTTCCAGATCCTAACAAAAACTTGGGCATTTGACTTGGGCACCTGCTCCTTAGTCCTTGACTATTCCTCTTCCCAAACTTTGAAAATAGGTGCTCATTTATCTGCCATTTTACATCTTTTTACAGCAGCATTTTCTGGTATTCATCTGTTTGCTTCTATATTTGCATAATTAGGGTTTTGGTGTATAATTGAGCATAATTGACAATCAAATCATACAAATCCAAGTTTCCCTACATTCCCAAGTGACCAAGGGTTTGATAGTGCATTGCCACTCGACCCAAAGTCCTTGAATGAAAAGGGTGAAAGGAGGATACACATACAAAACTACCAAAAACTAATCATCTAAATTTTACTCTTTACATTTTGGTGAACCCATGTTATTGGACTTGTTTGCACCTTATTGAGTGTTTTTCTTTATATTTTCTTTGATTTCATTCATTCATATTATCATTCATCTTATTGCATTGGAAAACATACAAAAAAAATTGTATAATTTGAAAATTTTGAAAAAAATTGCATTCTAGGGTTTGCATGTTGCATCAATTAATTTGAATTTCATCAAATTTCTAATTTTTGCATTATATTTGAGCTAAATTTCAGAAAATTGCAAAAATTCAATATCTTGCATTGCATTTTTATCATAAAATTGCTAGGGTTTTGTTAGAAATTTTGTATTTTTCATATAACCTAGTAATTTCAAAAACTAGGGTTTGTAGGAAAAATATTATTTCAGATTTTTATACTGATCTTAGACACTAATTCAAATTTGAATTTGTCTGTAGTGTTGTATTTTAGTGTAAATTTGTATTTAGATCTCAAAAAATTGCATTTTTACATAGAAAATTTCAACAAAAACTAGCATTTCCATTGATTTTTCCTTAGATTTGCACTTGCATTTTGCATGGTAGGATGTAAAAATCATTTTCAGATCTGAATAGACTTAATTTTCATCTTAAAATAGATTACAAAACATTCATATAGCATTTTGCATTAAGATCTCATACCTAGGGCTTGAAAAACCTTGATTTTCACTAGATTTGGCCTTATCGACTCTCTAAATTTGCACCATAGGCATGTTGTGAAGAATATTTTTGCACCAATTGGCTATTATCAGGTTTATTAACTTCTTCCCCTCCTAAAAATATTTACAACACCTTTTTATTGGGCTCTTGTATTGAAAATTTGGTGAAAATTTGCATATTTTTGCTATATTTGGCTTAGGGTTTGACCTAGATTTGCACTCCAAGCATGTTGTGTCAAGTTTTATGGATTTAGGTAATTTATATTATTTATATAATCTTATATACCTCATAAATTTCTTTACAACACCCCTTTTGCTAGGTCTTGGAGTTGAAAAATTGTGAAAAATTGCATATTTTTGCTATATTTTCACTAGGGTTTGCTCTTGAGTGGCACTATAAGCGTGTTGTGATGGATTATTTGGAATTAGGTAGATGTTATTACTGATATAATTTTATATCCATCATAATTTTCCTCACAACACCCTTTGTCATACTCTTTTGCATTGAGATTTGGTGAAAAAATTGCATATTTTCACTAGATTTTGGCTTATCATCATCTTAAATTTGCATCAAGAGTGTGTTGTGAAGGATATTATTGATGTATTGGACTGATATTAGACATATTATTTTCTACTTCTGATAAATATCTTTACAACACCTTTTCTTTCATATATTTGCATTGAAAAAGTACAAAAAATCAAGCATTTTAGGTCACTTCTGCATATAGTTTTGCACTTGTCTTTTGCATACCTTTGGAAAACTTTTAAAATCTGATTTTACATTAACTTGAAAATATACACATGGCCTCTAATCGTAACAACAATAACAAGTTCCCTCCTAGGCCTTACATGAAGAGAAAGGTCCTTGAACCTGAAATTGTGTTTACACCTCATGATAAAACAATCAGAAATACTGAAGGACCCCTTTACATCACTGTGAAAATAATGGGAAACCCTATGGATGGAACCCTTATTGATCCTAATTGCATGACCAATGTATCTACTGAAGAGTTCCTCTTTTCACATCAATTAATGCAAGGATCTTATGACCCTTCAGACACGATTAAAATGCATAAGGGAACCTTTATAAACACTTCTGGGAAGATATCATTGTTGGTCACAGTATTTGAGAAACATGTAGAACAATGGTTTGATGTTGTCCTCGTTTCTGACCTCTTTTACATTAAATTGGGACACCCATGGTTAAAATCTATGAAAGCTATCCCTTCAACAATTCATAATTGTCTAAAGTTTCCTTTTGATGGACATGTAATTACTATCCCTCACAATAAGTATAAACCTTTGGTTGCAAGAAAACATTGTACACTAGATTACTTTTAGGACAAATCTGAAAATAAACCGGAGCCACGAATAGACTTTAACTTTTTAATCTATAGAAATTACAAAGCAAAACTATTACATCTAATGGTCGTTCCCACTATGCAAGAAATAACAAAAGACAAGCAACCCGCATTTGAAGAGAACCCTAGAACGAAAGGACAAGGTCCCTATGCTGAGGTTCCTCCCTCACCATCCTTACAAGGATTGGGAGGTAATTGTCAACAACAAAGCATTCCACCTAGACAAATGACATTTGAACCCGGTGCTTCCTCTTCTAAAATGAAAAAACCCATGTAAGAACAAAGCCCTATCTTACAAGAGATAAGTGGTAAGAGAAAGAGAAATAGAAAAGCAAGAGAAAGAAGAAGAAGAAGACAAGCTTATGCCATAAAACTTGCATCTCAACAAGCAAACATTGATCCAAACATTGAACCAAACAAAGATGATCCTAAAGACAAGGATAAGAATTAGGCTATGGTACCTTATGTCCCACTTTCCACTAAAATTTGGGAGTGGGAGGATGATGATGATTTACTTGATGACGAGACTTAGCATGAAGATCCTACAGGTAAGTATTTCTAACCCTTTATCTCTGTCATGATGTGCTTCCCTTGTGATGCATTGTGTGTTGTTTAGGCCTCCTGGGATGACCCTTGATTCTCTGGTAAGGTCTGGGATACCAGGAGACCACCTTTGTTGTGACCTTCTTCTATTTGTATCATCATTCTTCTATATTGCCTCTCTCTCTGATTTCATTGTTGTGTGTTGTGTCTTATGGACATAGCGTTGCGGTTGGTGACTTAGGGGTACCCTCCTACATGACTATGCCTAAGACACTTGTTTCTCCTCTCTTCTTTATTATTTCCCTTCCTCTAGTGTTTCTATCTAGCAGGCGAATGACGAAAAACATTTATACTGATGCGAACCTAGCATCCCTTTAGTGAGAAATCAAAAATTGGACTTAGTTCCTAATATGATGATGGGGTTGTATATATTATTCGACGCTTGGCTAGTAGAAGCACTCTATACTTTCTGCGTAGTGATTTTGATAAATTTTTTATCTCACTTACAAACCTTAACAATACTGCTGCTCCATGCACTTTGTTTGTCTTTGAATCTCGCCTTGGTGACACTTGGTTCTGAGATTTTCGTGATATAGCCCCATGGTTATCCTCGATCTCTGAATTCGTAGTATAACCTTGGCTCTTTGTGTGATTGATCATATGCACCGATGTGTTGTTTATCATGATTATGTGGACACTAACATGTTTCTTGTAGGGATGTGTTTGTGGGAACATTTAGTGATCGTAAAGTACATGTCACCTCTAGGGGGCATGGGCTTTGCAAAATTCCATGTTCCCTTGTGTGTTTTCTTCCTACCTTAACATGCTTGATATTGATGCGTGATATCAACTACCTTAAGGTGGGGGCATATATAAGGTAAGATATTTGGTGCAGTTTAAAGATTGGTGGTGATGAGTCTCTCCTGCACTTTGAGTTTGTTTGAAATCAATCAATCAATCATCTTAAGCCCTCTGCAGAGGTGAGGATGGTGTACTTCTCAAAGTAGATTGCATCATCCTGTCATTTTCAAAAGGTCCTCATTGGGAGGTAGGGAGTAGTTCTATGACTAACTCAACCCTTAAGCGTGTCTTCGGTGATTGTTGTGGAGAAGCCCAATCATCAGTGTGTGCCTGTAATGTGCCTGAGATGGTGATGAGCCTAGAAATAGGAACACTCCATCACTTGTCTGTTGTGTTTTCTCTGTGTCTTCAATGTGTGTGTGTGTGTGTTTGGCGTGTCTATTGCCCCATATGTAGTCTAAAGACTAGCATGATGAGTGCTTCTTGCTTTTTGGGAGGTTTGGTGTGTCTTGCATGTGTGTTGCCCCATATATGGAATTTAAAGACTAGCACGATGAGTGCTTCCTGCATTATAGGAGGTGTGTTTACTTTCCTATACCTACATCTGCATGTCATATATATGAGAAAAAGAAAAGATAAGAAATCATTCATGTCTTCCATGCATTAACTGTCTTCTATGCATCTACTATTTTCTCCATGTTTTGCATGCCTGTCATTGTCTTCAATGTGTTTGGCGTGTCTTCTTCGTGCTTGGCATGTTTGCTGTGTTTGTTGATTATACTTTAATGCATGTATTGGCCTTGCTTTTATACATACATTAAAGTAGGGGCTAAATGTAACATCAAAAAATGTCGCCTTGGGGGCTTTTCCCTCATAAGGTTTAGCTCTTAAGTCTTTTAGCTATATTTAGGACATCTTACATCATATTGTGACATCATGATGAAATAAGCCCTAAGTTTCATGACAAATGTGACCTAGGGGGATCCCTTGAACCTAACCTTCACCAAAATAGGGGGGAGGACTTGGGCACCCATGCCCTAGTCCTTCCCTATTTTAGGTCAATCCCAAATTTTGAGTGTCGGCTTGTGACCGTTATTTGGGTCCTATGCCAGCACGGTAAGTTTGAATTACAAAATTCTTGGCGGGAGTGTTTGTAGTTGCATATATAAGCATGTTTAGGCATTCATTTGAAAACTAGATGGACATTAGATACAACTATGATTCTCAAGCTTTTGTGAAGGGGATTCAAGGGATTCTTTGTGTGTTAGAGTAGTACTTATGTTGTTTAAGTGTTTGTATTTGCAGATTTGAGCATCCATCTCCTCATGGCATGAAGAGCTTCTTCCTTCCATGAGATCTTCACTACAAGGTGGCATCATTTGTGTTTTTGAGCATTTATCATTTGGTTTTTGTCTCTGCCTCTCAAGGGCACACACTCTCTATCTGACAACGGTGTTCGAAAGACTTGAATGTCTCTCTGGGGCTTGATTGAGGCAAGCCTCTAAACACCACAACCCTCTCCCAATGTTTCTGTGATTGCAGGTTATAGATTGAAGATATAGGAAAAGTGGAGTTGTAGGAGGATGTTGCAGAGTGTCAGATTTGTAGATTAGAATTAAAAATAACACCTTGGACTTGGGCGCCCACTACCTAGTCCTCCAGATTTCGTGACAGGAAAATCTCTAATGCAGCAAGAACAGGTTACAAATCAAGTTTCCAGATCCTGACAAAAACCTAGGTATTGGACTTGGGCGCTCGCTTCTTAGTCCCCAAATGTTCCTCTTCCCAAACTTCAAAAATAGGTGCACATTTATCTACCATTTTAGATCTTTCTGTAGCAGCATTTTCCAGTATTCATCCGTTTGCTTCCGTATTTGCATAATTAGGGTTTTGGTGTATAATTGAGCATAATTGACAATCAAATCATACAAATCCAAGTTTCCTTGCATTGCCAAGTGACCAGGGGTCTGATAGTGCATTTCCACTTGACCCAAAGTACTTGAATGAAAATGGTGAAAGGAGGATACACATACAAAACTACCAAAAACTAATCATCCAAATTTTACCTTTTACAGGACTTACTGTCACAATTAAAACACAATATTTTCTAAGTATCTAACCATTCAGTACATTTATCATCCACACAATTAGTGCACAATAAATCATTCAAAATGCAATATGAGACTACATGAGTGTGTGATTGCATTAGGGTTAACCATCCCATCAGTTCTTGCCAAGTAGCTAGAACATCTCTACCTCAACCATGTTCTCATCTTTGATGACTACCTGCATTCATTCACACTCAACTTGATGTCAATAGGTTAGTGTCTCCAATACATAGCCGAAGAAAATCATTATAATCACATCGATAATATTTAACATTTAAATCAATTTTCCAGTTTATTCAAATATAACTTCACATTTTAATTACCTTCACACATGTGAAACTTACTCAAAGTAAAAAAATCATGGTAAATGTTCATTAATCTAAAATAATAATATAGTCCATAAAAATGAGACGTGACATATATGACCCAACTCAAGATGTAAATGGCAGCATAAGGGCCCAAGTAGAAGCAATGCACATTCAACTCCAACAAGTGCAATATCAAAGGGAGTTGATCAAAAGTCAATTCAAACAGCTCTTGGAGGTGGTAAGTCTAAGGCCGACCCACATGACAAGTATATTGAGTGAAGCAAAGAAGAATGCACAACAAATACAAACCCCAACTGAGGTTGCGGAGGCAGAGAAAATGTTGGCTCAGGCCCTTGGACAAATCTAGATACTACAACAAGAAAAAACTCAACAGGATGCAACATTTGTACAACTCAAGACTATATATAAAAATATTTTGTCGACAAACTAAGTTTTGCATGTCTTGCAGACAAGACATAGTTTCAAAGGGGGGATGATGTTGGTAGCAAACATAATAGTGATCAGAAACCACCACAACTGGCTGCAAATGGAATCCGTAGCACAAGGCCGACTAGGCCTAGTAAGAATAGACTTATTTTGTAAGGGACATGTGCCTAATGTAATCTTATGTATATAAGAATAGTAGATAGTAAGGTAGATAGTAAGATAGATTGAAGAGAATACATAATAGAGCAAAAGTTATATACTTGCCATTGTAATATGTAATGAATATATATATATATATATATATGATGATGATGATGATGATGATGATGAAGATATAATGGTTTTGATGAGTTATTTGATTGTTTAAGAAATGTATGATGCATTCTATGTCATTATAAGTTACCGCAACTGATCCAACTCTTCTCTCATTGTCATAACCGGGGTATAAAGACTATATAAGGGACACTTAGGCTTAAAACTCTAGTCTGTGACCCCTCATTCCCTTGCCAATAGGGGGAGTAGAAGGTTTTTTTTCTTTTCTTAATCATCTTCCAACCATCTTTCATGATTGCATATTTATAGGATGAGGAGGCAATGATTGAGGATGAACCAAGATCGATGATGGGAAATGAGGAAGAGGGTGGAAAGTTAGGTTGCACATGAGGCACTGAGGAAACTTTATGAAAATGAGAGGATCAAAGAGAAGGTTAGTTAGAAGGGGTTAAAGCAGGAGAATATGCTAGAAGTTGGAAGAGTCTAGTTTTCCTAACAAGACAATCATGTATCAAGATTCCCTTACTTCGACAAAAAAATGCATTAGACTTGTTTAAATAAACTATTGGTTGTTTCATTTCAAAACTGGGGCCTATTCGTTTAATATTCTCTGGAAAAGTTTAATTCAAGTCAACTTCTACACAAACCCTAGGATGAACTCTTAGGATAGAAAACTTGTCTAGACTATGTTTGTACCAAACTACTTTGCAAAGTTGAGCCATATTATCCTAAAAAGGGTAAAAAAACTAGGTTTAAGTATGACAATTCTATCCACATAAGATACCATGAATGTGAAGGATCTTCAGGATGGAACTCAATATTCCAACCTTGGAGGTAACATATTTGTCCACTGTTGGTGTAAGTTTTTATTCCTTTTTATCGGTTTATTAGATATTTTCCTACACCTACTTTAACTTGCTTAAGTAGACTCATTTTGGCTAATAACAGTGAGTGTAGGAGTGGTGTCTCTTCATATTCCACCTTCCTCCTTTGCATTTCCTATAAATGCACTCACATAGCTTTGTTTTTTTCTCAATCACGCTCTCTAGTTTGCATTGCATTTTGCTTTCTTGATTAATAGGAAATAACATTGTCTAACCTATGATCTTGTATTGCTCGTAGTGTTGTGGCTATCACTATAGCATTTGGTCTTGGTTGATTTCTTGCTTCTTACAAAATTTAACATGGTATTAGAGTCATAATATCCTACTCTACTCCATCTTTCCTATTTTTTGAGAGATTTGAGAGAAAATCAATTTGCATGCATTTTTTTTTAAAACCTAGTATGCTCTTCTCTTGCATCTTGGGATGATCTAGAGAATCAGAATGGTTTGACAGAAGAAACAAACTTGTGAGAGATCTTAATTTTTTGGGTTTTGTGTGCGAGCTAAATTTTGGTGATTGGTGCAACAATATAGACTTCACCATCATGTCTAGAAGGCTTGAGATAGTTAGGATTGACTTTTGCTTCACCAAATTTGGAGTCTGGGAAGCTAATCTTCATATAAGATTTTGCACGTGTTCATATAGTTGAATTTTACAAGTGGTGCAAATCTCAGACAATCTTGACCTAAATTTGACTGCACTATTGTGCTTGACAACATAGAAAACCTAAAATTAACTATAAACATGACCATATTTGGACAGTTTGTCTAGGGAGCCTGGGAAAATTTTCTCCTTAACACACATCAAAATTTATAGAGTTTGTGGCCTTATTCATGGCATTCAAGGGTCATACTATGAATTCAAAGGCTCCATTGTAATTGTTCATGAACTGAAAAAATCACAAAAATCAAAGTTTGTATGCAAAATTTGTTCATAATTTGGCCAATAGGCCATTCTATATGTGCACACGTCTTGTAACTGCCAAAACTTTGGTAGTCCTATTTTTTGGTCGTCCAAAAATTGAAAAAAATAGTCTTCCCAAAAAAAAGGTTGTCAGGAAATAAATACAAAAACCTATTTGTGGAAGATGGAAGGAGGAGTGGGGAAGGTGAAAGGACTAGAAATAATTTTTAATTGTGCACGACTCATTGTAATGAGTCATGCAGAATTAAAAATTATAAAATGTTGAGTAGTGCAATGGTATTTATAAGAAGCATTCTATTGTTCAAAAACTTCAATGCTTTTCGTGGTCTACAAGATGTTGGTGGTTTTTGCTTTCATTTTGATTTCTCTATTAATTTTTTGTTTTTCTAGCAAAGTTTTTTTCAATGCAAGATATTTACATTACCTCATTTTTTTAACATGCAGATAAGATTTTAGGTGAGCTCAAGGAGAGTGCCAACATAAAACAAAAAAATTAGGAGGAATCCATCCAAGATCTGGAGGAAGTTCTTTAATCTCCTCTTTATCTTCATGCTTCAATTTCATTCTTATTTGTGCATATTGTGGCTTTGCATGTAGTTTTCCCCTACTAGGTAAAATCTCTTTGAGTTTTTCCATTGATGCCACTCCTTTGCTTTGGAGAAATCTGTAAAGCCTATTTGTGCTTTGGAGAAATCAAATCAAACCCTACTACTATTACTTTTATTCCTTCAGATTTAAATCCAACTTTCATCAAAACCCTTCGGATTTTCATCCCTACACAAGAAAACAATTACAGTGAAAATGAAAAAAAATAGTGTAGAATAAGTTTCTTTATATGTCATAGGTTTTGTACTTTTTTAAGTGTTTAAAACTTAATTAAAGCAGTTTACTTAGGCTATTTTTTTTTTAATTTACTTTCTGTTATTTAATATGACTTTGTTTTGTGTTTTTAAATGTTTTTCTATTTAGTTTAATAAGTTTAGAATTGAGTACAATATAAATTTAGTTTTTTATATTTATGATGTTTATAAGCATAATACAATATAGAGTAATATACTAGAATATAATATAAATTTAGCTTTTTTTATATGATGTGTTGATAATCTTCAATTCTATTATAAATTTATATTTAAAATATTTATATGCATTCTTTAGTTTTTATATATCTTTTGTGCAAGTTTTAATATTTTTTTAAAATTAGTGCTCCACCACCTAAATTATAGCCTAAATTAATGCTCCACCACTTCCTAAATTATTATTTTTAAATAAATTATTATAAAATGGATTTTTTTTAAATAAAATAAAATACAATACATAATTAAAAATAAAATAAAATAATTAAAATTTCAATTAAAAATAAATACCTTATAAAAAGGTTACAACCTGTTTACACAGGTCGCAGCCCTTAAAGGCCACGACCTGTGTAAAGTAGGTCGTAGCCATTTCTTATGGCTTAGACCTTATTAACTAAAAAAAATCATTTTATTATTAAAACTAAAAACTTTTTCTTTAAATATTACATTTAAAACTTATTAATATATTTATTAGGTATTAATAAATTTTATAACTAGATTTTAAACATTGAACATAAAATTTAATAATAGATTGCATTCACCTGCATGCAAAAATTTAACTTACCCTGTTTTATTGTAGATCCCTGTTATGTAGTCCATTAAACCATGTTTCTTCTTCCTCTGCATGCAAACCAAACCCTACTACTAAACTCTAGCAAGAAAAGATTTTGGAAAAACCATGTTTCTTCTTCCTCTGCATGCAAACCAAACCCTCTATACCAACAAAAAAACATTAAAAAAAAAAAATAAAAATACATAGAGTGTTTCTCTACAAATTGAAAATAAAATAAAATATTTTCCAATCTATCATGAATCCATCTTGAAATTAAATTATTTATTCCTTCATATTTAAATCCAACTTTCCTACACAAGAAAACAATTAGAATGAAAATGAAAAAATAGTGTAAGAGTAAATTTTTTATAGCAAGATTTAATATTTTTGCATTGATAAAATGAAAAAGATAATTATTTATTTATTTATTATTTGTAGTTAACTTGAAGTTCTTTTAGTAAGGGATTGCTTTATTATTTGTTTAGATCATATTTTTTAAAATTTATGAAGTGCAATAATTAAATTAAGATAAGGTATTTTTTAGTTTTTTATTTTTACTTATTTGTATTTTATCATTTATATTTAAGATCAATTTTGGTTTTAGATTAAATAAACTAGATTAAGGACTTAAATAACATTAACTTAAAGATTTATATAGGATATATTCATACAAATTCATGTAACGAAGAAAATACAATTATTCTGTTATCCACCAATTTTGTTCTCCAGCTTCAATGCCCATCTGTACTTGCACAAAAAATTAAAAAAAAATAATAAACCCAAGGAAAAGAATGAAATGAGGAGGAAAGATAAAAATGAAGAATTAGGTTCGTTTGTTCTCTAACTTCAAAACCTATTTTTACCTCACATGCATGAAAGGAGAGGATGATAAAAAAAATAAAAAAATAATAAACCCCAATGAAATGAGTTTCATGAAAACCAAAAAGATTCGAAGGATGTCAATTTTTTGCTCTGCATGTCGAGCTAGGGCGTTCGTGCCCTAGCCCGATCCTCTGGTTTTTTCTTGGTCATGCGAAGTGTGGGGATTGCTTGCGTTTTGGGGAGGTTTGGTGTTGTGATTTTTATTAGTGCAAAGTTTTTTCATCTGCATCGGTGTCTCTTTCTCCCTGAGCGTGTGGGCATTTTGTGCCTGGTTGGAGGCCACGGGTGGGGTTTTTGTGCCTGGTTGGTTTGGGTCTACAGTTCGAAGGTAGTGCTAGGTGGTGGGTCAGTCAAACCCTAGTGGTGGTTCTTTTTTCTCGGGGGCCTGCATGCCCGCCTTAGGTCTTGTTTAGTTTCAATACCGATCGGGGAGTCTTCAGGGGCTAGAAGCAAGATGGATTTTTGCTCAACAGTGCTTGGTGCGAATTCTCCTTCACATGCTTCAAAAGTTTTTAATAATAACTTGTTCTCACCATATCCAAGGTTGGTTGGTTTAGGTTTATCTGGTGGTACACAGATTATGAAGATCAATGGATGTCTTGAACGTTGTGAGGAGAGGCCAAAATTGGTTATCCCGTTGGAGATGATTGCAGAAGATATTGACTATTATTCGAAGCATGCATTGCTGTGCAAGTTTATGGGGATGCGTGTTTCATTACAATTTCTTGAATTGTGGGCTCAACGGACTTGGATGCCAGAGGGAGAAATGGAGGTTACACTTTTAGCAAATAACTATTTCATGCTTTCATTCAATTGCCTGGTGGATCGCAACAAGGCCTTTGAAGGAGGCCCCTATTTTCATAATCAGAATGGGTTATTTATTAAACCTTGGCATGTGGGCTTCAATCCTACTAAAGAGCTTCCGGACTGGGTTCCAGTGTGGGTTCAGCTTCTGAGGCTTCCTGTGGAATGTTGGTGGGATGATGTTTTACACTTGCTCGCTTCGATGCTAGGAAAACCAGTTGGTGCTTCACAATAGACTCAAGTTAAAAAGGTGATGACTTTTGCTCGTATCTGTGTTGAGATTGATTTAAGTAAACCTTTGCCAGATTTGGTGGATATGTGTGCGGGTCCTTGCTCTTGGGTGCAGCAGTTGGACTATGAGACTCTTCCTTTTCAGTGTCGTCTTTGTCATGAATATGGACATTTGCAAAGGAGATGCCCAAAGGCTAGGCCTGTGGATTCCTAGCCTTCTTAGCCTCCCTTCAATCCCCCTAGGGTTGAGAAAGGGAAGGAACCCATTCATGGTGATGTGGATGTGGATGATGGTTTCATTCCTGTCAAGGCTTGAAACAGGAATCGGGGTCAAAAGAGAACTTTGAAGGAAAGGCAGGATGATGATTCTTTCAACAAATTTGAAGTTTTAGACGATCTCAGCTAGCAGGAAGTGAATCCAGGCTTGGTGAATCTAGATCAAGGTGCTTTGGGTATAGGATAGGAGGGCCTTCTTTCTGAAGCTACTTAGGTTTTGCAAGATAAAAGGGCTTTGCAAATGGACACAGATGTTCAAATGGAAGTCCAGGTGGAATCAGTTCCTATTATAATAGGGAAGAAGGGTGGTAAGGATGCATCTCCTTTTATTTCGAATGCAGGTACTGAGGGGGTGAAGAATAATAAGTCTTCTTCTTCTCATTTGGGTCTTTATCAAAAGGATCCAAAAAAAGGGGCTGGGGAGAAGTCTTCCAAGCTTGGTAGAAAAAAAGATTTGGAAAAGATTAAATTAATAGGGGAAACTTTGGTAGAATCAGGGTCTATTAAGACTTTGGATTCTCATTTTTCAAGCCCCTTGAAATGATTGTTCTATCCTGGAATGTAAGGGGCTTGAACAGTGGCCCTCGACAAAAAGTTGTTCGTGATTTGGTTAGAAGTCAATCTCCTGATGTTCTTTTCCTGCAAGAGACTAAGTTATCAGTGGAGTGTATGTTTGGTTTAGTGCCTAAGTTGTGGGGGAGTGGAGAGTGCCAGTGTATTGGTGCTCAAGGGTCTGCTGGGGGAGTGGTTTGTTTATGGAATCCTTGAAAGATCCACCCTCTTTGGTGGTTGTCCTTTCAGTCTTCTATCTCTATGATTGCATCTTGTTTTGAGATAGGGGAGTCTATTCTCTTCTCCAATATCTATGCGCCTACTAAACTTTAGGGTAAGCAACTTTTGTGGTCCCATATCCAGTTTGTCCGAAGCATGGTTCCTTTCCATCTGTGGATTATGGCTGGAGACTTCAATGCTATTTCTAAGTTGGCTGAGAAGTGGGGTGGTATTGCGAGGCTTGAGCCTTCTGTGTTGCTACTTCAGGATAACATCTTAGCTTTAAATCTTGTTGATATCAATCCCATTAATGGCCAGTATACTTGGAACAATCAGAGGATTGGGAATAACTGCATTGTGGAATGACTTGACCACTTTCTAGTTTCTTGCTACTAGGTTGGTGGGTTGTGGTCTTCTAGCTTTGAAATTTTGGATTGGAGGGGCTCAGATCATTGGCCTATCAAGCTAGCTATTTCTTCATCTCATGTGCCTCAGTCTCCTTTCAAGTTCCATCTTATGTGGTTGCGTGACTCCTCTCTCCATGACTATGTTGCTGAGTGGTGGAGATATGGTAGACCTGCTTATAGTACAACAATGTATACTTTTGCTAAGTTACTTCAATTTGTCAAGTATTAGCTTAAACGTTGGAATCGATAATGCTTTGGAAACATTTTCCATGCTAAGACTGCTGCCTAGGTTGAGTTGGATGGTATTACAAGGTTGATCAGGGAGGATGGAGTGACTGAGGACCTGTTGTGGAAAGAGACTAGGGCTTTGAAAGCTCTGGAAGAGTGTGAGCTACGAGAGGAAGTTTTTTGGAAACAAAAGGCTCAGATTGAGTGGCTTCAGGAAGGGGATAAAAATACTACTTTTTTCTTCAACTCGGTGAAAGCCAGGAGACATGGCAATTCTATTTCTGCTTTGGTCAATGATAGGGGTGAAACTCTTTCTTCTTTTCATGAAATCAAACGTGAAGCTATGCAATATTTTGCTTCATTATTCAAGGAGGACTCGCAAGGGGGTTCTGATGAGGAAGCTCAAGTCCTTTCTTGTATCCCTTCTTTGGTATTTTGGGAGATGAATGAGCATCTTATGAGTGATATTTTGATTAAGGAGCTAGAGGGGATTGTGTTTCAAATGAAGAGGGGGAAAGCTCCTGGCCCTGATGGTTTCCTGATTGAGTTCTTTCAAGAATTCTAGGAGATTATCAAGTTGGACTTATTCGCAGTTGTTGAGGAGTCTCATAAGAATAAACAGATGTTACAAGCTTTGAATTCTACCTTCCTTGCTCTCATCCCAAAGTGTGATGGGGCGGATAGGTTAAGTCAATTTCATCCTATCTCTCTTTGCAATGTGATTTATAAAATTATCTCTAAATTGATTGCTGATAGGTTGAAAAAGTGGCTTAAAGTGCTGATCTCTGAGGAACATAGTGGTTTTGTGGCGGGACGACAGATTCTAGATGGGGTTGTTATTGCAACTAAAACCATTCACTCTATGGCCAGTTCCAAAGATAAGGTGATGTTCATCAAGCTTGATATGGCTAAGGCTTATGACCGAGTTCGATGGTCCTTCCTTCGGAAGGTTCTTGGTGCTTTTGGTTTTGGGGATGAATGGATTTATTGGGTTATGAGTTGTCTTACTTCGGTCTCCTTCTCTGTGTTAATAAATGGTGAGCACTCTGAGCTTTTTGGTGCCTCTCAGGGTTTGCGGCAGGGTGACCCCCTCTCTCCTTACTTGTTTCTTCTTCTTGTTGAAGGTCTGGGACGTTTGATAAGAAGGAATGTGCAGTTAGGTTTCATTCAGGGGTGGGGGTGGGGAGGTGGTTTACCTCCACAACCTCACTTGCAATTTGTAGATGACACTGCTTTGATGGGTATGGCTACAATTAGAGAAGCTTCAAATTTACGCAAGGTGTTGGATGTTTATCTTGTAGCTTCGGGCCAACTGATTAACAAAGATAAGTCTTCCATATTTTTCTTCAATACTCCAGGTTCCATTCAGAGGTGAATTGCTCATATCTTGAGATTTCAGACTGGGGTTCTCCCTTTGACCTATCTTGGTATTCCCATCTCTATTGGACGACTACCCAAGGATTCTTGGCAGAATATTTTGGATAAATTTCGTGTGAAAGTTAATCATTGGACCCATCATTGGCTGTCCTTTGCGGGTTGTGTTCAGTTGCTCAAGTCTATGGTGCAGGCCCTCCCCATTTATAGATGTATGATTCAGGTGGCCCCTTTGGGTTTTGTCAGGGAATTAGATTCCTTAGCAAGATAGTTCTTATGGGCTGGTAGCTTATTGTCCTCTAAATGGAGCCTTGTCAGATGGGACATTATTTGTAGCCCGAAGCAGTTTGGCGGCCTTGGATTAAGGCAGTCATCATTGTCAGGGATGGCGTTGTCTGCTAAATTGTATTGGTGGTGGTGTGTGGAGTAGGATGGGATCTGGGCTAGGATATTAACTCAGAAATACTTCCTAGGGATCCCTCAGATTGATATTCCTTGCTATCCCTTGGTGGGGAAAGGCTCGGTGATTTGGAGTATGCTTAAGAAAGGGGCTGCTTTGGTCAAGGATGGCTTATTTTGGATTTGTAAAAGAGGGACAAAAGCTCATTTTTGGTCTGATTCTTGGGATGGTTTTCCTCCCATTGTTTCTTAGTTTCCTAATTTGGTGACTCTGTGCCAGAGGTTCTATGAGGTAGGATGGTCAAGGGTGTGTGACTTCAAGTCCTTTTCTTCTCATGGGCAGTTGGTGGTGGCGAGATGGAAGAATCTTTATGAGTGGCCTGTTGTTGGTATGGAGGAGGAGTGTGCTGAGCTTCATAGTATCCTTTCTTGTAGATGCTGTAGTTCCCTCCAAGAAGGGGATGTTCTTTCTTGGTCTCCTAATCCTAAGGGTGTCTATACTGTTGCTTCTGGATATTAGGTGTTATCTCACTGGCTGGATGGGGTAGAGGTTCACTGGTGGAAGAAAGTGTGGAATAAGCTTTCTTGGCCAAAGTGTAACTACTTTATTTGGACTTTGGCTTGGAATAGGTGCTTGACATGGGATAATATTCAGAAGCGGGGTTTTCAGGGTCCTTCTATGTGTGTTTTGTGTGGATGTGGAGAGGAGGACTCCTCTCACTTATTTTTCTATTGTCCCTTGACTTTGTAGCTTTGGAATTTTTGATGGGAAGTTTGGAAAAGTCCTTGTGTTCATGCTTCCTCCCTGGTGGATTTTTGGAGTAGTCTGGGTAGACCTCCTTCTATGGCCTCTTTCTTGCAAGATGTGTGGTATGTTGGGCCTTCCTTCATACTATGGCAGATTTGGTTGGAATGGAATCAAAGAATATTTCAAGGTGAGAAGTTGTTGATTCAACAAGTTTGGCACACAATTATGGGTATGATTCGGGAGATGGTGGAAGCTAAATGTGAGGTGGTGTTCCCTTTGGAGAAAGGGGATACTGAGCTGGTGGATAGATTGGGTATTCAGGGGTTGTCTCCAGCTTTTGCTTGTGTCAGGAGAGGTAGGTAGGTGAAAAAGAAAGTTCAAAGGGTGGGGAATTGGCTACCCCCTCCGACTGGCATTCTGAAGCTTAATATTGATGGTTCTTCAAGGGGCAATCCTAGGCCTACTGGGATTGGTGGGGCTGGCAGAGATTTTTTAGGATCGATGGTTTTTTTCTTTTTTGTTCATGAAGGATTGCAGACTATCAACCTTATGGAAGGTTTGGTGATCCTCTATGCTTTAGAGAGGGCTTATGCTTTGGGATGGCGCAAGGTTATCTGTGAGTCAGATTCACAGGTTGTGATTAATTTGCTGAATAAACAGAAGGTATCTGATGTTAGTTGGCAGTTGGCTATGATGGTGCAGTAGATTCTGTAGATAAGTTCTTTGATGGAGATGGTGTCTTTTGTCCATATTCCAAGGGAGTGGAATAGGGCAGCAGATTCTTTGGCTAAGTGGGCTTCTGAGCATTTAGATGATTGGAAGATTGATGAGTGGGAGCAGGTTCCTCATGAGCTCTGACATGACTTGGAGAAGATTCTTGCCGAGGATGGGAATGGTTTTAGTGAAGGATGATATTGTTTCATGCTTTGTATGGTTGTTTCTTATGGATTCCCAGGGCCTTGGCCCTTTGATGTTTTGTAATGCTCTTTTCTGAATTTCAATAAAGTTTTTACCCCTTTTAAAAAAAATAAAAAATGAAATGAGTTTCATAATACATTATCTGCAACTCCAAATGCACCTTTACAGAGCATGAACACCATTCCATTTTTCCATCATTGTATACTTCCTCTTTAATTTTACAATCTTCCAATTTTCCCACCCTACAATGCCTTTACCCATTTTCTCATTTCATGAGTGAAAGGCTTAAATAAAAAAGATTTATGTTATTTATTTGAACTGCCTTTCCATGAGAAGTATTAAGGCTTATTTAGTTTTTTTCTTTATTGCATAAACTTTCACTTTTATTTTTGGAAGGTTTCATTTATTTCATGACGTCATGTAAGTCTTTAAAATTGCAATAAGATTTTAGTAATTTATTAAAGTAAAAATATGTTTTTAAAAATAATGGATAAGCCCTTCCAATGAAATATGTATATGTAAATCTTTAAAATTGCAATAAGATTTTAGTAATTTATTAAAGCAAAAATATGTGTTTTTAAATAATGGATAAGCCCTTCCAATGAAATATGTATGGGTGTAGAGCTAAATCTTCTTACCTATTCTATAGTTGATTTCTTTAGAAGGTTGCCTTTATTCCTTTTAAAAATTTGCTCCATGATTTTAATTTAAAAAATAGTTACCTTTATTTGTTTTAAAAATCTACTTTATGGTTTCAGTTAAAAAAATTAGTTACCTTTATTTTTTTAAAATATGTTTTATGATTTTTGTTCAGTTATTTAATCATTAAAATATGTCCAAAAATATATGATAAAAAATAGAGTGTGACATAAAATTTAGCTAAGATTTATAGCATGAATATAAGAGATTTTATTATATTTTGTTTTCTCTTCATTTTTATAACCATTCATTTTTATTTGAAAAAACCTTATTATGTATAAATGAATCAGAATTTATAAGGGTATATTAATTTTTTTTTAAAAATGGTTTCTAATGGAGAATGAAATAATTTTGGGTTTCTACTGTAATTTTAGTGAGCTAGATTTTCAATTACTCATTACTCACTAAATTTATCATAAACCAACTTTATATAAGAATGTACCATTTTTTGATATAAATTTGGGTTGATAATTCATATTTCTATTGTCAAATGTTTTGATTAGAAATAGGGTTAGATTGTGTAACCACCTATTATATTGTTTGGATTATCATTTTGGGCCAAATTTAATTGACTAAAATTATGTAGTATGGAGGAATCATGAGATAAAATAAGGAGAAACAATTAATATTTTAAATTTAGAATATTAATTACTCACTAAATTTATCATAAAAATAATATTAAAACTCTTTTTAATATATATCCTTTCCCCTCCTTTGTAATTTATTATAAAATAAAAATAGAGCTCTTGTTTTTTTAACTTTTGTATTTTTTTAAAACTTTTTATTATGTTCTAATTTAGAAATTTCTAAATTATAGAGTATTCTAATTTATTAAAAAGATAGTACAAAAAAATAGTTTAAGAAATCAAATCAAGATTTTTATATTAGAATTTTATATTATATATTATAATATAATATATACATTCTATTTTTTTAAAAGATAGCATAGACAAAAAATAGTTTAAAAAATCAAATAAAGAGTTATGTATTATAGAATTTTATATTATATATTATAATGTTAGATATGTATTCTAATTTTTTTAAAAGATAGCATAGAGAAAAAATAGTTTAAAAAATGAAATGAAGAGTTTTTTTTGGTTATATATATATTTCCCCCTCCTTTGTAATTTATTAAATCCATAGCATAGAGTATAAATATGTGTGTGTGTGTGTGTGTGTGTGTGTTTTCAATATCATTTTGGTAAGTTTTAATATTTATTAAAATTATAGTTCTACAACTATTTAAAAATATAAACCTGTGATTTTATTTAAATGTTATTTTTTTTCTTGTTTCTATGTAGTTATTTTATACAACTTTTATTATTTAACTTCTTAAATATAAGACATTTAGGAAAATATTCATCTTCATAATTGTAATTATGGATTGTTTAGAAATTAATTTGTATTAAATTGTGTTATATTAAATTATTTTATATATGGGGAATGTTTGTATGTGTCTCATTTACCCCTCTTTCTCTATCTATAAGTTTTCTTAAGAGGATGGCTACTTCCAAGCCCACTCGTGTCAAGTAAATATTATTATTAGTAAATATTGTGATTGGAGTTGCTTAAATTTTTTCTCTTATTATGAATTTCCTTACAATTAAACATTTTATAAGACTATTTAATAATGAAATATGTGATGAGCTAAAATTAATTAATGGCGCTGATATTTTAATAATATTATATGTTTATTTTTTCCTAAAGTATTGAATTGGTTTTAATAATATAGCCAAGAATTGTATTTACAGTTTATTTTATATTGAGAAGAATTACTAAATAAAAATGAATGATATGATATTATTTTTTACATGTTCTTAATAAAAAAATGGTAGAAAGGAAACTGAAGTTCATGCCAATATACAGTCAATTGAAAGTCCATTTATCCATCAATCATGATATTATTGATTAAACACAATTGCAAATATTTAATATGATGTGTTGATAATTTATTTAATTTTTATATTTGATTTGATTGTTTTATTTTTTATAGTTAGGGTTAGAGTTTATAATTTTATTTTTAGCTTAACTGAGATTTAATTTCTAATTTTACGATATGATTTTTGCAGTGCTTATCAATGCCAAAAGGATAGAGAAGAGGTCCATTCTAGAGGAAAAGGAGGTCATGACTGACAAATTTGTAGAAAAAAACAAGGTTTGTAAGGTTGAAAAGAAGGTACCTACAAAAGGTCAAAATGAAAAAGGTACAAAAATAAATAAAAAGAACAAGTGGATCTTTAAGATCTACTTGTTTAAAACTCTCAAGCAAGTGCACTCAAATATCAATATTTCGAGCAAAGCTATGGTAATTATGGACAAGTTTATCAACAAGATGTTTGAGAAAATTACAACCGAGGCAGCCTACTTTGAGATTCACATAGCTGTGAGGGTTTGTCTTCCTCAGGAGCTTGTGAAGCATGTAGTTGCTCACTGTTCAAAGATAGTTGCTGAGTTCATGAAGGCTTGATCTTTTTGTCTCTATTTTGAATTAGGTTTTAGTTTGTGTGAAGGGTTATTATCCTTAACTTTTATATAAGGGAAGTCTCCATAAATAATTTATGAAGGAATTTTTGGTTTTAGATTATTGAATCTTGACATTAAAATTTCATATTAATCTTTCAAATTATGTCTTCCTTTTTAAAAATAAAACTATAATTTTATATATTTCCATTTCTAAATTAAATTACATGTAGGCTTAACACATGATTGTTTAATTTTTAAATAATAATGTATATTGGTTTGTGTAAAGGTGTTAGATTAAGATTTTTTAATAAATGCTCATAAAAGCTAATATGAGAAAGTCCTTTAAAGGGCAAGTATAGATCATGTAACTACATATAAAAATTACTCAATATAAACTAATCTTATAGTTATAATATTTATTTTAAAGGGCAAGTAGAGATAATTATTTGGTATTAATGAGACAAGATTACTTGGTATTAGTTGGTATTGTAACGCCCCGCCAAGGAACTCTAGAAAAAAACACAATTACACCATACAACAGGTCAAAATTTTTTTTTTTTTGAAAGAGATAATAAAGTAACATTTAACATATCTATACTAAGTAACGTTCTCCCAGGGTTCCATGGCTACATTACTGATAGAACTACTATCATGTTCTCTCACACATCATGTATTAACTGACAACAATAATTCATTTGGTATCCATTGCATTAAATGAATAACCATATACATTTCCATGAAATTAGGTAATTACTCATCCAGATCAAGTACAACTATAGTTTTTCCTTACACATGAGGATACAGTATTACATTATTTACATCAACAACTTTTGGTTACATCGGATTACCTACATTACGAATAATCTGATACACAAGATAGTACATGAGCATAAATAACTATCTTTATCGATTGGTACAAGATCTGAATCTGCTTCAAGAATTGCAACATTCTTGCACACGAACAAAGGCAAGGAAAAACCAATGGAGATAACGCACATCCACCCAACCATGTGGAACCCTAAGGTCCACCCCCGTGCTAGGAGATAACATAAGGTCCCAAAACATCAAACAGCCAGGTAGACAAAAAACCTAACAGGAACAAGGACTCAACATGACTCCATCACAACCCATGACATCATCACAAGCAATTCAATATCACTTCCAGAGGCAACACGTGATGAATGGGGAGAATACAACTAGGGAATGCTAGGCTGCAGTAGGAAGAGTGTCATCGCATGGTCCTGACATGGGTTATCCTGACAGCCTCTCACTAGGCGCCGACCCTCATCTATGGTTATCCTGACAGCCTCTCACTAGGCGCCAGCCCCATAGGGTGACTCATGCGGAATCAACCTTCCTTTCGTGAGGACAAGGAAGTTGATCTTGCCAACCAGGCCTTCTCTACCCATCCTTAGCCTAAACGAGCACTACAGGCATGGGAGAGGAAATCCAATTATCTTGTTTAATGTGTAATTTACCCTTCCCCCTAGTTCATTTTAGGTTTTCACTTAGTTAAGAACTTTCAATGGGTTATCCTGATAGCCACTTTGGGCACCGGCCCCACATTGAAAGCCACTCCCCTACCTACATCTAGAAACCCTAACCATCAAGCAAGATAATCACTATCATACTGATAAGTATACATAACAATGCAAGACATTGCCTTCTTGCTTATTAAACATAATTACAATGACCAACCTTTACTTCATTGTCCCCAAACTTTCAGTTGATCAATCGCAATAACCATAACAACACATATCCAGAGAAAGGTATGGGTCATCTTGCTCGCAAATCTCAACCATGAACAAAATAGTTTCTCATTATGATTTCCAAGATCTCCCCATTACAATACTAAACACAAGCTTGATATCAACACATACGTGAAGGAGATTTAATCCCATCATAATATATTCACAACACAGTATGTACAACATCTCACATTATTGTTTACCAAGACCCACATACATAGACAAAAGACATCATGTTCTTACAACATCTTCATTTCAAGACACCTATGAACAGGATACATGCCATCGAATCATATTACCTTATGCCTCAGGAATCTAAACTTGACAATTTACACATAGACCAACTCACATGAAAATTTTTCTTGCAATAAGGAATTTCAACTAATCAACTCATTGACAACATAAATTCTTCTTACTAGAGCAATTCTGTTTAATCAAATTAGCAACTGGATTCAAGTTATATCTCCACCAAAAATTTCATAAAACCTAGGTCTAGTTAATTAATATTAATTCTGTCTATTATATTAATCAATCATCAATTACATATAACTGTCAAGCTAAACAATGCATAGATAATATTAATTACAAATACTTATACATTAAATGCTAATTACAACATTTGTAATCCAAACCCATATATCATATTTCTTTTAACAAAACCATTATAATTATGTTTAAGAAACCATCATTCAATAACCAATAAATGCATGATTTATAAACATGCCTATCTTAACCAAAAGCCCAATTGATAGATGTTAGTAAGATATTCCACAATATGCATTTTATCAATCCAATTAAAACACATAGGTTCACTGCTAACCCAAAATCAAGTAAAACATTACCTCATTTCACTAGTTTTCCTATGTAATAATTTATCTGATAAAGTTCTATTCCATTTACTTACATCAATAGTGAACAGGTAAGTAGATGGTTTGAGGTAGAATATTATCGCTAGGCAACTACATAGGATCTGCCATATGATCATAACCAACTATGTTACACACATAAACCAAATCAATTAAATTATCAATTAATTCCAACCCCTTGGTATGGTTGAGGGTTCAATAGTCACAATCTACAAATATGAATAATTGAATATCTTAGTGCATCTCCTATAAAAGTTAGTAAAAGATCTAACAATTTCTCTAATATTGAACTAAATAGATCAAAAGAGTCTACACCTACTACTCAACACAACACACACGCATGACCAATTTGATACAACAATATCATGGAAGAAAACTAGAAACCAACTGTGTGCATGCATAAACCATCAAGGCTAAACAATAATTAACTATTGATCAATAAGGATCATGTACACTAGGTAATAATCATAATAGAAGTCAAAGGGTCCATTTTGCATCATATAGCCTCAATGTAATTATTCTTCTAAACATTAGCATAATAACCATGAAGCAACATCATAGATTAAAATCATTAAATCTCTAAAACCTAAGAAGTTCAATACTAAAACCTATACCTTCAAACTTGTTTTCTATTTATTCAAAGACTCCGTCATGATTGGTAAACCATTTCCATTTAATATTAAATTAACATTTAAGAGTATATACTTACCCCTAGATACTATTTATATCATCTCTAATTCACTATATGAAACCTAGATTCATTTTATTTCTCCATCTATAATATTTCTTGTAAACTAACCCACGAAACAAAATGTTACACAATGATAAATACATACATTCATTATCAATGATAAAGAATGATATCTCATTTTCTTAAAATATAAAAAGTAAAACCCTAAAATTAATTTATCAACAAATGAACCCTAATGCGTTAGAGAAGCTCACCACTCTTCTCTATCACCTCAAGTTTGACCAGATCTGAGACTCAAAGCTGAGATCTATAATAGGTTACACGATGGGGCTCACATTTACCGAGCTTTTTAACAGGCTTTTTGCTAAGGAAATGTGCATTTTGATGGTGGGTCTTGATGCTGCTGGTAAGACTACCATTTTGTACAAGCTGAAACTTGGGGAAAATTGTTACTACCATCCCTACCATTGGATTTGATGTGGAAACTATTGAATACAAGAACATCAGTTTCACTGTATGGGATGTTGGGGGTCAGGACAAGATTCTTCCACTATGGAGACACTACTTCCAAAATACTCAAGGTCTTATATTTGTAGTGGATAGCAATGACAGAGATCGTGTTGTGGAGGCAAGGGATGAGCTACATCACATGCTGAATGAGGATGAATTACGGGATGCGGTGTTACTTGTGTTTGCAAATAAGCAGGATCTTCCTAATGCACTGAATGCTGTAGAGATCACTGATAAACTTAGGTTGAACTCTCTTAGGCAACGACACTGGTATATCCAAAGCACCTGTGCAACTTCTGGCGAGGGCCTGTATGAGGGCTTGGATTGGCTTTCAAACAACATTGCAAACAAGGCTTGAAGGATAATAGTGGACTGGGCTTCCAGAATTTTGTAGTCCAAAAATGTCTTGTATCTTTATTGATAGAGACAGTTGAGGAGATAAAAATTTAACCTATATCACAACGTCTAATATTTGTACCACATTATGGTGGTGAAACATATAGAAATATCATCCGACAGCCATTACATAAAAATATACACACTTATCAAATTTAAACACCATTAAGGTAATATGGCATACAAGAAGTTTCATTGCCCTCACATGGCAGACTAGAGTATATATGCTAAGTATGAAGTTTCAATGCCATTTATGGGAGATTACACATATATTTCTGTATCAGGAAAACAACATTTTACGGCAACTGATAGTCTACAAGGTTAGAGGGATTGCCATTGTATGGTAGGTATAGGCATAAAACTATATGAAAATGTGTCGCCAATTACAGAGATAAAATTATGTAGTTCTATCACCGTAACTTAGGATTAACTGAGACTCCAACGCCAACAAATATGGTAGTTACTATTATATAAAAAAATAAAGAAGATCTTAATGCCAATATTTGGCAACATAACATTATGTTCTTAGCCCCAGAATTGGTAGAACTAACAAATTTTGTTAAGTGCCAAAAAGCAAGATTTTCGTGCATCCAAAGTGCCAAAACAATAGTCATTTAGACATAAGGGTAAACATTTGTGTCCTATAAGGTTTTCTATGGTAATCTTGCACATTTATGAAAAGCCAAAATGGGAGCTATAATATAGAATATGAATATACATCGATCAGAATGGAAAGAGGATTTTATTCCGATAGAATAGTTGGCAAAGATCCAACAGACAAATAAAGGAAATGTGGATTAGAGGCAAGGCTAACAAATTGTTTTGACTGAAAGCCCTCAAAGAAATACACTGATCGCATGATACATACAAAATGGATTTGTTGAAAGGATTATGGTAAACTTTAAACAAGGAAATTTATGGTTCTTAATGATGGCACATCCTACTATGATAAGATTATACGTCAATTTTAAACAAGTTTAAACAAATTTGATGTAAAAGGCCAAACCCCAAATAAATCAAGACATCAACCCAATAAGACAGTAAACTCAATATATTTGCATCAAATAACACAGTGAAATCAAATCATATGTAAATAAATGAGATCTCAGATTACTCACATTTTCTTCTTCTTTAACTTGAAAATTGTAATACCTATTCACTTATCTTTGATATCTGGATCCAAGTTGTTCTGTGAGATCATAGTATCATTCTTCCATTCTCCAACTCTTTTCTTTCTCTGCTTTGCTTTCCTTCTCTTCTTTATAATTGTCCCCTTTTGTCTCCTCCCCTCCCCCAAATTTACTGGTTTTCTTTTATATTTGTAAGAGTGCAACCACAAAACGGGAAAACCAACTAACTCAACTAATTACAAAATATTAAATTTATTAAGCCCATAGTTATAAAATAATTACCAATTACTCCATTCTAAATTTATTCACGTAAACGGGTAATTTATTTACCCCACATTTACACATACTAACAATTATTTGTTTACCCAATTACATTCTATTTATACAACATATTATTATTATCATTAATAATAATAATTATTAAAATAATATTACACTACACACTAACAATAATTTATTTATATTTATTGGTTGGCAATTAACTTATTAAATCTAAATAATAATAATAATAATATGATGATGATATAACCATGTTAAATATTATAGTGGGTTAAATAATAGTATACTATATACTATAAGAATTTCTATTTTGCCACAATGAAATCTAGGCATACATAATTAACCCACTGAGCAAGAAAGATCTCGAATGCGAAATCAAACTTGATCATTAGCCAGAGCCAAAACACACTTGACCAACAACTCAATTAAATGAAGTCAGATGTCAATCAATTACCTGACTACTAACCCGGCTTGAAAAGCAAGGTTTCAACCAACACTGCCTAACCATGACAAAACTGATAGGTTGAATTGAACATAACACGCATCCTCATCCAGGATGATGACTTGGGGTGTGGGACCTTAAGTTATCTCTAGAACAACTTATCCATTGGGTTCAGGGCATGCTCAGACCTGTTAGTTTAGGTGGAGTCAATGCCAGATACCTACGTCTTGCAACAAATGACACAGTCAAGCATATATAGACACACAAGCTGACACTAGGTGAAAAAGGAATCACAATATCGCAGGGCACTCACAAGCGAGTGATACGACATCGTCCTTTCCACATTATATCAATCTAGATTAGATAACACATAACCGTAACCAAATCAAATCTACCTCATCATCTGAACATAACCATACATTGAACATATAGGTGCATGAAATTGAATGAGTCTTAGAAGTACCATCATAACAAATAAATCTAACAAAATCAGTCCATGAGATCCATTCTAACATATAACAATTGTAGTAAGATCGACATCTTAATCATTGGAATGCAAAACAATGTCAAAGCCTGCATTATCAGTGTCGCAATGGAGATTATCAATAAAACACATTAACTATCATATGAAACCACACATGGATGAAACATCTATCTATATTGTACAACATCAATTGTTTTCCTTACCTTAATTATTCCTATTATTTTACCTTCATCTTCATGCACCTTGATCAGTTCACCTGTACATCCAAGGTGAGAATGGAGGGGCACTACAGGTATTAATCTTATCATGATTTAATAAAAATTCAAAGATATAAAAATATGAGTAGAGAATTACAAAACAAGTCCTAAAAAGGTAAAACTAGAGGTAGTAGTTTCATTATAGCTTAAAAAAATTAAGCTCTTAATTGCCATGGAATTGCCAAAAAGGCCCTATAATATGCATTAGAAAATGACACCATCTAGACCAAAAGAAATATTGTGGACCTTAAATAAAAAATATAACTAAGCATCTAATACTTTATCTACTTCTAACTATTGAAAAGAGATCAAATAACTTCCTTACTTAAGGCATAAATAATTTAGATAGAATAACTTATAACTTTATGCATTCCTCTAGTCTTATTGTTTCACTTCATTTTATTTATTAATTTCTTACCATTCTCTATTTATTAATTCAGTTTGTTTATATCTATTCCTTAGATATTTTTCTATCCATACATTATATAACTTTTCATCATATCTTCTTCTTCACTCTATTTATATTTTTCGCTTCAAATTTATTGATGCATTTGATCATTTTCTTGACTTTGTTTTCTTTGTTAACAATTTGTGTTTTCTACCTTTATTTTAATCCATTATATAATTTAAATTATTAATTCATTTGCCTTCTTTTCTAGATATTGTTCCATGATACAATTTGTTTTACTATTTACATTGCATTGTTATTTTGTTTTGCTTCTTAATCTATTGATTTTAGCGTACTTTCTATTCTATTTCTAGCCTTAATTTGACCTTATTGTGATAAAATTATTCATTTATATGTTCTCTCATATTTAGTTTTATTCTATTAGTTTAGATGTATCATATTTATTGCCCCTATGTTATGATTTTGCAAGTTAATTTATTGATGCATTTTAATTCTTTCACTTCTTAATTTGATTGTTGTCCTTTTTACTATTTATCATATATATTAATCTATTAGATATTACTATGATATTTAATTGGTGTCATAATTTTAGATTTATTAGTTTATTATATTACTACTATTCCTATATTATTCCTCTTAGTTTTCAATTCCTCCTATTTTTGACTTTTTCCAATTCATTGGTTGGCAATTAATACGCTGCTTTCTCTACAGTCATTCCCCATCTCTCCTTTTTATAGGGCATATTTCTGCAATCATCCTCTTATTGTATCCTCTTCCTGATGATGGATCACTGAGTGTGATTTGAAACGTTGAGACAAAAACAAACACAGTGTAATCCAAAAGGTTTATTCACATTAACTTATAGCTACCAAATTATGTAATGTTAGGGTTACAATTAGGGTTAGGGTTATAGTTACATTTAGGGATAGGGTCTACAAATAGGGTTTAGGTTAGGGGCAGGGTTAGAATTAGGGTATTCCAAATGTATTATGTATTCAAAATGTAATATTAGTCTAAAGATCAAAAGAAGGTACATAAAGAAATTATTTGAGGATGATCATAGATTCATAAAGCCTTAAAGCTCCATACTTCATACTATTTTCAAAGAGGCTACTTAGAGGTTTATACTAAGGGTTAGAGTTTATAATTTTATTTTTAGCTTAACTTAGATTTAATTTCTAATTTTATGATATGATTTTAAGGTGATGCCAAAGTTCAAACATATGCTTCATATAAGCAAATTGGATGGCAATACACAAACAATAAATAACTCAAGTCCAAGTGAATGTGAAATTTAGTTTAGTCACACACACAAAGTGAATGTGAAAGTTAGTTCATACACATCTTACACACATAAAGTGAATGTCAAAGTTCATTCACATAAACATGTGCACACACATTGAATACCAAAACTAACTTTCAAACCTACACACCCACACACAATGAAAACCATAGTTAATTCACACACATACACTTGACACAAAGTGAACATCAGTGTTTTTGTACACACATAGAGTGAGTGGCAAAGCTCATTCACACACACACACACACTTCACATGAAGTGAATGCCAAAGTTAACTTTCAAACATGCACACAATGAATGTCAAAATTTATTCTCACACACACACACACAATGAAAGTCAAAATTTATTCAAACACACAAAGATTACAATGAACATCATTGAAGTTTGTTTGTAGACACATTTCACAAAAATTGAAAATCAAAGTTTATTCATACAACACACGAAATGATATCTAAAGTTCATTCATACCCACACACACAAAAAGAAATGATAGTTGTTTCAAGCACATTCCACATAAAGTGAACATCAAAGTTCATTCATACACTCTACACAAAATGATATCCAAGGCTCATTTGTACACACACAAAATAAAGAATTTCAAATATTTTAATTGCATTCTACACAAAGTGAACATCAAAGTTTGTTCATACACTCCACAAAATGTGATAGTTGAAGTTTATTCACTCCACAAAATGTGTTAGCTTAAGTTTATTTATAAATAAAGAAAAACTAAATGTAAAAGTTGTTTCAAGCTCACATATATACACAACAAATTCGAAAGTTTGTTCAAACACATACCACACAAAGTGAATACCAAAATTATTTTTTAAAAGCACACACCACAAAGTGAATGCCTAAATTAACTTTCCCACACACACACAATTTACATAAACAAAAAGTGAATATGCCAATGTTCAAACATAATTCATGTTCACACAAATTTAGTACAAGCATGCATTAACACTTAAGTTCAAACATTCCAAACTCTGAACACACTTATAAAGTGGGTGCCAAATTTATAAAATACAGTAAAGTTCAAATACACACACTAGACAAAGTGAATGCCCAAATTAAATTTCACACACACAATTCACACAAAATGAATGTCAAAGTTAAAACACACAATTTACACATAGAAAGTGAACATGTGCTGAATTTTAAACATGCTTCATGTACAAAGTTAGTTCAATCACACACAAGTAAACACTTGAGTTCAAATATGCCAAAGAACAAACACATACAAAGTGAATGCCAAAGTTAAAACACACTCTTCACACAATGTTAGTTCAATCACTTCACACATAGTTGATTCAAACACACACTTCATACATATATGTTTTTTAAAATTTATTTTGTCCAATGCTTGTTCGATAGGAAATTAGTAACATGGATTTTTATTATCCTACATTATTTAGGTATTGCATGGTTCACCTAATCTCTTGATTGCTTAAAATTTATTTAATTCATTCACGATTTACTTCATGTACTTATTCATTTAATACCACTCAATTATTTTTATTTGCAAAAACATAATTAAATTTCTTATTTTATTTATATCCTTATCTACCAACAACTTCATGTAATGACTTTCCATAAAAATAAACTATTTAATGATAGACTTATAAATATTTGTTTTATAGAACAAAGTTGTTTTTGAGAATTACTTGGTACCTTATTTGTCGTTTAGTTCATGATACTATGGTTTATTCGGTGTCCATATAGCCTATTCTCTTATAGGCCGACGTGCTCATTTAATACCATCTTTGAATTTTCCGTGGAGCTCATTAATTGGGTGAAAATACATATATAATTTCCTACGATGGGACAAAAGGACTTTGAATACTTATTAGTCATATGACGTAGATGGAGCCTTTGAATGTTCACGACTTTGAATACTACTGTTGTGGAGGCGTGCCTTAATTTAAGGCGCCATGGATGGGAGATTTAAAGGTAAATGCTATTTTTTAATTTTAAATTTGCGCTATTTTAGGCATTATTATTAAAAAAAAAAGCCCCTCTCTCTCTCTCTCTCTCTCTATATATATCTGAAAAGCTTCTAACATTTCTTTAGGGAATTCATTAGTATTTGGTTTTAAAAGTGGAAATTATTTTTTACTAAATATTCTTTCTCAAACAATATTCCATGGTATGGTATGTATGGTTTAAATTTGACAATATGTTGTCAAGTGATTATTTATTTATTATTGTTATTCATTCAAAGTTGTCCCTCAAATACTAAGATATATCTTATTTCAAAAAAATTATATACAAACTATAACTATATATATAAGAATAATCTTTAGATAGATTGATTGTTTGTCCAAAATCTCTCCTTTCATGTGATATAGCCTTCCAAAAAAAAATAGTAGTATTGTCTGACAAAAATGCCTAAATAAAGCTATACAACCATCAAATTTAGGCCTTTATAGCATGACTTTATTACCCATTATAAAGCACTGACACAAAAATAGGCATATCTTTTGCCTAGAGTATCGCCTTTTTGACCTTTTATAGGTGATGGAAAGCTCTCTCTAATCCTTACGATTTGATGTAATTTGTGCTATCTGCTCTCATTCATATTGATTGCAATTTGTAATTGAATCTCCTTGTTGCTTATAAGCTTGTAATCACACTGATATAAAGTGCCATGGTCATTTTGTGTTTGGGAGTATTTTATGGGGTATTGTAAACATGAACTGAGATAAAGTTCCTTTTTTGGGGTAGGGGGTTTCATCATAGATTTTGGTATTAAATTCCATTATTCTATTATTAGGGTAAATTCAGAGAACTATTTATTTTGAAAACAAGGGATAGAGAATGACTGCATTATGTAGGATTGTCCTATCAAGTATATCCATTTAAGTGTGACTATCCCTAGATTCTTCAAGGAGATCTACTAGAGTTTTAGGCGAGTTCAAGTTTTGAGTCAACACCATATCCACATTATCTGCCTTCATGAACTCATTTAATAAATTATTAAATACTTGTGATCATCTTGTAATGATTTTCAACTACATCCATGCCCTAAATCATAAAAATCAACCAAAAATTTAATATAATTCTAAACTATTCTATTGGCTTTCTTCATCACCTCCACACAATCTCTACAACTTAAAAACTTCATCACCTCCACACAATCTCTACAACTTAAAAACTTCATTGGCACAATTAATAGCCTCAAATAAAAGTTATGGGAACATGTTCCATGCTTTGGAAACAATTATGTTAGTGTTCTACTTTTACAATGTACAAATACATTATGTTGTGTACTATATGACATCTTCCTCTAGATTCCATGGAGTATGGAAGTACCATAAAAAGCATTGTTCCCATATTCTCATCCATTGTGAGTGTGAAGTCTTTAAATGAGACACCATGATTAGCTACTAATCAAATATTTATTGAATGATAGTTTTGATACATTAGTTTAATGATATGCAAAATACACCTAAGTTTGCCAAATAAAATGATTCACAAAATGACAAAAGTTCGAAAAAGAACACAAATGATTCATAAGTTGTAAGTTGAGGAATTTTCAATTAAGAAACTAAGAAATTCCCTTATAAGAAATGGGCGGAGTTCTTTTAATCATCATAATGTGACTAATCATGCTTGACAACGATGACAATTATAATGTGTATTATAAGGTTTTTCAATTAATTTTAGTTTTTTTTTTTAATGAAAATGCGATATTAGCTATTTATCATAAGATAAGTAAAACACTTTCACAAAAATGGGTTGGGTGGTATAAAGGCACACTCCAAAGTATCAGAGTCATATGGGCATAGACCAAAAAGTTCTAAGGGTAACTACACCGAGTTACAAAATAGAAATGATTAAAAAACAAAACAAAAATGAAAATTAAGCAGCCAATGCAGTGCCAGCTGATGGAGGGCCCTTGTCCTCTGGATTCCCCCATACTACTGCGGGGTCTGGGATGACGTCAGGTAGAGCCCAACCATCAACATTCTATTCATTCTCATCCTCTACATTTATATTCTCCTGCTATGGTAAAATGGCTAGATCCAGACGTGGTAGGAATTTACTGGTGTCCCAATTAGTATTAGTTGGATTAATAGCACCATGGCTAGAAGCACCATAGGGCCAACCTGCATTGCCAACTGAATCTCCCACAAGATGACCAGAAGTCCATCCTCAATTGCATGGAGAGGAAGATCGCCTGCGAGGGTGAGATCCACGTTGAGGAGGAGGCTGAGAACGAGGTCGGGAGTCCCTGGCAGAGCCACTTCTTCGCCATCAACCTAGAGAAGGTGAGCGGGAAGGAGAGGGAGGTACTCGCGCCACTGTGCATGGTGCATTGCCCTAGTGGTCCAATAATTCCTGTAAGTGTGAAACCTCAAGTGCCACTTTGTTTACCTAAACTTAGATCTGTAGTAGAACATTAGAACATATAATAGCTTTAGCATAGAGAGAAACATATGTACCAATGTTACTTTGAGAAAATATGCAGGAAATGCGATCCTTCCAAATAGTGAAGAGGATTTCCACCCTAAAAATATGCCAAATATGAGTAAATCTTGCAAGGAATCTGGGAGAGTCACCCAAAAGTGTCATTTGCCAGGAGAGAGGCTCTGGTCTGAAAGGTCTAAAGAAATCATGAATCCACAGCCACATTTGTTGAGCCCAAGTGCAAAACTAGAAGAGATATTGAAAAGTCTCAAGTTGTCCACAAAAAGGGCAATGAAGGTCTTGAACCCCAAGATGAAATAGCCATGCTCCAACTGGTAAACCTTGAAAAAGAAGGCACCAGGCAAAGTGGGTAAGTTTTAGTTTTATTTTTTATAAGCAAGGGATTCGAACTCACACTTTTGAGTATATATTATAACGAACACTTTTTGAGAATATATTATAAGGTTCTTTAATATTTGATTATAGCATTATAAAGGAGATATTCCATGGTTTTTTCCTTCACTTGAATAGTTGATCTTATTTACAACAATAACTTGATACAGATCTATACAACATATAAAATATATATTTCTAGTTTTCCATGTCGAGTATATTTATAGTTTTGGATCCCAACACTATATATTTAAGGTTTTAATTATTGAAAGAATTGAAAAATATATGATTTTAATTCATAAGATAATAATTAATTTATATTATTAATTGCAAATTATCAATATTTTTTATGTTTATTATGTTAAGAGGTATTTTACAATGACAATCTCATATACATAAAAACCAAAACATAACTAATATATATTTTAAAAAAACTAAAAATATAAAATAACTTGTAAATAAATAAAATAAAATAATTATTAAATAATTCTAAAATAAAGTAAAATAACTCTTAACTAAATAAAATAACTATAAAATAACTTTTAAGTAAATAAAAAAAAAAACTCTTCAATAAATAAAAATAAAATAATTTCTAAATGGTTCTAAAGTAAAAATACCTCTTAAATAAAATTATATCTTCAAATAAAATAAACAATGTAAATAAAATAATAATAAAAAAATTCTAAAGTGTTGGTTAACAGATTTGTCACTTAAATTCTATACTTTTTTGCCCATACACATGACAACCAAACCAACAACTAAGTCAATTGCAATGATATTTGCAATGAATCTCTGCTTATTTTACAAGCCGTAGCTACCTTCAAATGATGTGTAATGAATGAAAACATAGTATGCTTTTAACCCAAAAGCAAAAAAGGAAAAACTAACAACTGCGCATAACCATGACACAGATGCGATTAATTAACTTAGAATGAAGAGAATGCGGACAAATGACACAAAGTTCACCTATTCCACACCCATGAACGGTAATAGATTAATAAAAGGCAATTATATCTCCCTCAACACATACAAAAATAAGCAAGATATGCATCTGGAATCTAGATACAGTCATACATAGTAGGAGCACATCGAAGATTGATTACAAATTAACATTGGAAAAATTGCAATCAAAGAAGACATTTAAAGACACAAAGTTCTAAAAATTACTCTTCATTTCTTCAATAGAACAAAGCTCAGAGTCTCTAAAAATTCCACTGTACATAGACTGAGTCAAGAAAAATCATAATTGTGATTACATGCTAACAGAAAATTCCACTCCCTCCTTCCCCCTTCTGGAATTTAGAAAAAGATCACCCCTTTCTCTAAAAAAAAAGAAATTTATATCATCTCTCTTTTGTAACCGTTCCCCGAAAATAATGGTAAATGAAAAATAAAAGCCTTTTCCTTTCATAACTAATTCTTGAAAAGCTCTTCCCAAGATTAATCTACAAACTAGCTTTTCAACTTCATCGAGTCTTTTCCAACACATGTGATTGCTACAATATCATCACTTTGCATTTTTCCATCAATTTCCACTTTACACTAATCATTAATATTGTTACTTATATATTGTTTTCCACTTCCCACTTTAATCACCTTGCCTGCATTATTTGTTATTGATAGATACCGCAAACAATGATTCCCTCTTTACGTGTATTCAAGCAGACCCTTGAATTTCTAGGACTTGAAGTTTTGGAGCAGTTATGTTGAGAATGCAATTTATTATACCTTAGAAATCAACTTTGCACTACTCTAGATGCTACAACTTAACATCAACTACCTTGACACCATCACAACCTAGTAGAGCCAAGTTCTTCAACATTGGATATACCAAAAGCATATTATAAAGAGAAGTGTCCTAAATGAGCATTCTTTGCTTCTACCCTCCAGAGAGCTGTAATCCTTTCTTTCTAAAATCTATCTGATAACCTTTAGGTAGGCCATTGATGAAGTTGTGTGCATTAACTGCTTTTGCAGCTTTAACTATTTCAATTGTAGAAGTCCCATATTCCCATACCAAGTGTTCTGCACTAAACCAATTTAGTGTCTCCAAGATCTGAGCCTTAGTTTTTTGATAGACTTACCATCTAAAACACTACCGTTGATATTGGATCATAAAGTTTTATTAGAAGGGATACAATTGATTTTTGCTTTGATCTTTTTGGACCTCTCAGAGTTAAGCTTGTTCCTGATGTATTTATAGATTGAAGTCCTCAAAATAATACTATCTGGTCTAGCAAAGCTTAACATGACTCCATTCTCTGTCACCCTTGACTTCTGTGCTCTCTTCACAAAATCAGGAACAAGAGCAAGAGTCTCGGCCACACTGAATGCTGCGATATATGCAATAAATACTCTGGATTTGTGTATACAACAAGAATAATTCTCTCCAAGTGATCATGCAGAGAGCATAAAGTATAGCATTCATAGTCCTTGAGTTCACTTGAAAGCCCACTGTAGTACAAGTATGAGCAGTACACTGATATTATCGAAGCTGGCAAGAGGCTTCCATTCACCTTAGATGAAGAGCAACCACAACAAATACAAATGCGAGAACCAATGTAACAACAATGAAGAATGTATTGAGACTACATCAGGGCAACATGCCAAGGCGCACTTCCACATTTGCATGACCAACAAAAGGGATAAGCATGGTCTTCCTCATTAATCTCACCAGTGACTGGGTTCTTCCCCTTAACGTCTACAGAATCCATAGTGTCTCTAAAAACATTATGTTCAATCACAGCCTCAGTCTTCATGCTAGAATTATCAGTCTTGAGCCCAAAAATTGAATCAAGAGAGTTCCTAGTTTGCAAAGCATAATGTAGTTGTGAGACACATCAAAGCTCTTCCTGCAATGCCTCTATCTTTTGTTTTAGTAATAATTGTTGAATGTTCAAAAATCTAGAGAAGTTATTGATAGCCTGATCAAAAGATTGTGAACTCATGGAAGGACTCTGTGTGTTGTTTCCACTCATCGTTGAAGTCCTTTGGGCTGCCAAAATCTGAGATTGAACTTCTAACCATTTTTACACCTCTGGATGAATTATAGAGGAACCCATTGTTGCATTACGCTTCTGATATTCACTATTACCCATGCCTCCAGGAGCATAATTTTGATGTATTGAATAGATACCAATTGTGTTTGTATCATAAAAATTATGAATTTGTTCCTCAATGCGTCATATGCCATCTGAATAAGGTAGATAGCTCATGTGCGACCCTGGAGATATCATAGCTAAAGCAACCTTAAGGGGGATTACATCTGTTGTCGGTTGTGGTAGTTGTAGTCACCCCTAAAATTCTTTTTTAATCATGCTTTGAGGGACGTCCATACCCTGCTTGAAAGGTCTCATTTTGGCACGGGCTCGGAGGTTGCTGGCAAAGGTAGTGGAGTCTGGTTTTATGCTTGTAGATCACGTTCGTTTGAAAGTTTCTAGAGTCCATATAACAAATATATATCATATGTAAATTTGTACTTATTTCATTTCCTGAGGTAGCAACGGTTATCGAGTTCTCACACCCTAATAATCCCCAACAACTCGAGTATCAAAATTCTTTGTGAACCTTGAACTCTAATCAGTAGTATATGGAGTTCTTGAACTCATTAGGTACCCAATAGAAAAGGGTTGACAATGTTGAGGGTTCTTGAACCAACAAAATTCCCAACAATAAAGAGTTTGTACTATTTATAAAGTCCTCAAAACTTCACATAATATTTGATTTTAATAAGGTCATTAACCTTTTAAACCATCAGACTTATAACTTGTCACCGTGAAGGGTAAATAAAGTTGTCCTCAATAACAATATCTTTATTCACTTTTCCTGAAACCATGCTTTGGCTTAGACGTGAAAAACTTCATATCTCTCAAATGGTAGCTCAGTTTTCCATGAAATTTGGATAGGAAAATGTGGGAAATTTCTAGAATAAAATCTAGAAACCCTTTTAGCTCCAGCAACCTGAATGTCAAACTTTGGCTTTATTTGCAAATTGTCGTCTAGAAAATTTAAAGTTTAAAATCTTTCAAATGGTAAGGCATTTTAGCGTGAAAACTGGTCACATGAGACAAAATGAAGTTATCATCAACTCCAAAGGAGGATTTTGCACCAGCTAGCGTGGATTTTTAGAATTAATTATTTTCATGATTTGGCAGGTTAAAGTGTTTGGGGTGCTATGGAAGTTTGAAATTTCCTAGGTTTAAAATTTTGGGTAACAATAGGCTCTAGTTGGGGATGAGGACTACAAAGGATGAAGCAAGGAATCTAAAATCTTAAGAATGGACCAGTGCTTAAATTCCATGCATAATAGAGTCAGAGAACATGGGGGAAAAGGAGCAAGACCAAGCCAAAAACAGGACAAAGTGGGAAAAGAAACTAACTACCAGCACAACAAAAAATCCTAGTATGTACATGGTAGGAAGACCCGACCTCAAATGACTCCAAAATGATCATGCAAATCCATTAACGGGTTGGGAGAAATAATTGTTTGTGTGGAAAATGGAAATGTACCCATGAAGCACCTACAGACTCAGAAGCCATCCCATGATCTAAGACAAAAATCTAGAATTTGTGAAGCAAAAGGACTTCCCAAGTAATTCTTCAAAACCAAATAGTCATTTAGCATCATAGACCTCAAAAACTTCTCCAACATATTCATGCATATTACCAACTATTTCCTCATGCACGATAGTAGACAAATTGATATCCCATGCCTAGAAAATAACCAGTTGAATCACTAGAATACCAATCATTAGCCATATGTGTCTCATGCAAACCTAGAAGTGGATCAAGCTAAAAATTTGCATTGCAAATAATATTTTCATGTGGCTTAAAATCACCCCCAACTAGAACAATCTCTTCTTTCTCTATAGGATTTGACTTAACAATTCCATGATACACTTCATCATCCCTGTCTATAATCTACAGATCAGACATGATGACTCCTTCTCCACATAGAAATTCATCCTCACATGCATTAAGGCACTAGTTGGGAATATAAACAATACGAGGCTCATCACATTTGTCTATTTGATCACTTTCATCGAAGCTATCATGGCTACTTATAACATCATCTTCCAAATTTTGTTTAAAAATTTTTGCATCTGAATTTTCAAAATGAAAGGATTCAAATATAAAATCATTTTTCACCTCTCTTTGCAGCCATACTTCTGTATTATCTTGTTTACGAAACTCGAAGACTTCATACTCATCTTGCATGCAATTTGGGGAAAAGATATTCAATACTTCCTCTTTTTTCCGTGTATCCTCAAATTGTTCTTCATCGCTGGTAAAAGTGAATGCTTCCATTTCTATGGTAGATAAGGAGACCAAAACAATATCATCTGCATTACCCTCTTTACAATTTAGATCATGGAAGGGTTGTTCATCTTCTTCGTCACTTGAGGAGCTTTCAGATTTATTATTATTTTCTTCATAATGCAAATAATAAGCTTCAATTCTTCTATCCATATGAGGTTTAATTTCTACATCACTTATCTTATCTCTACAAAAATTCTTTGGATCAAAAATAGTGAGATTACAGCATTCAATTGAAGGAGGTTGCACGTATTGAAAATCCACAGGTTGGGAAATTGGTTTTTGCATGATAGGTTTCCTCATGGGTTCACTACTTGAATTATTTATAACCTAATTTGCTTTCCATAGACCACTTATAATCATATCATCCTTAATTTTTATGGCCTCTTGTTGAGTAGTTTCAATATCATTTACTTTACACTGTTTCAAGAAAAAATGAATATCAAGATGCAATGAAGAAATAAAAATACAGAGCTGGATTCACTTACTTGGTTAAATAGGGGCAAGAATATTTTTGAGTAGCTGTGTATATCGATCCACAAAATCCCTAATGGGTTCACCTTCTTTCTTTTGTAGGTGGAAAAACTGACATAATAATGCTCCTTCATCCACCACAGATTTGTATCTTCCAAGGAACTTATCTTTCAATATATCCCAGTCAGTTATGCATCCATTTTCCAAATTTTGAAACTAATTTGCAGCAGCCCCAACTAAGGATTCAATGAATAAGTGAACAAAAATATTTTCTTCTTTTACCCCCAAAATTCTACATGCAACGGTGAAAGCCAGAATATGATCCTCTGCATCTTGAGTGTAGTCTCCATTAAACTTTAGAAAATGCTTTCTTGAACCTGCAGGTAAGTTTGATTATTGTGGCAGCGATAAAGTCCCAAATTGAGCACACCATGGCTAGGGTGAAAGCAATGCCATAATGCAGATTTATAAAAAGAATGACTAGATCTCCTACCAAAAATATTTTTTGAGCATGTTCCATATGATAGAGTCACCAACCTCCATCCTCGGGGAGGTACCTTCAAATTTTTGAGAAAAGAAGATACTGGCACTTCAATTCTTTCCCCAGTAGAGTCGCCAAAAATTTGTTGGTTAATAGATCTGTCACTTAAATTTTATACTCTTTTGCCTACACACATGACAACCAAACCAACAGTTGAGTCAATTGCAATGATATTTGTAATGACTCTTTGCTTATTTTACAAGGCACAGCTACCTTCAAATGATGTGCAATGAATGAAAACATAGTATTCTTTTAACCCGAAAGTAGAAAATGAAAAACTAACAACTGTGCATAACCATGACACAAATTCGATTAACTTAGAATGAAGAGAATGTGAATAAATGACACAAAGTTCACCTATTCCACACCCATGAATGGTAATAGATTAATAAAAGGAAGTTATATCTCCCTCAACACATACCAAACATAAGTAAGACATGCATCTGGAATCTAGATATAGTCATACATAGTAGGAGCACATCGAAGATTGATTACAAATTAACATAGGAAAAATTGCAATCAAAGAAGACATTTAAAGACACAAAGTTTTGAAAATCACTCTTCATTTCTTCAACAGAACAAAGCTCAGAGTCTTGAAAAATTCCACTATACATAGACTGAGTCAAGAAAAATCATAATTGTGATTACATGCTAACAGAAAATTCCACTCCCTCCTTCCCCCTTCTAGAATTTAGAAAAAGATCACCCCTTTCTCTAAAAAAAAGAAATTTATATCCTCTCTCTTTTGTAACCGTTCCCTGAAAACAATGGTAAAAGAAAAATAAAATCCTTTTCCTTTCATAACTAATTCTTGAAAAGCTCTTCCCAAGATTAATCTACAAACTAGCTTTTCAACTTCATTGAGTCTTTTCCAACACATGTGATTGCTACAATATCATCACTTTGCATTTTTCCATCAATTTCCACTTTACACTAATCATTAATATTGTTACTTATATATTGTTTTCCACTTCCCACTTTACTCACCTTGCTTGCATTATTCGTTATTGACAGATACCACAAACAATGATTCCCTCTTTACATGTATTCAAACAAACCCTTGAATTTCTAGGACTTGAAGTTTTGGGAGCAGTTATGTTGAGAAAGCAATTTCTTATACCATAGAAATCAAGTTTGCACTGCTCTAGATGTTGTAACTTAACATCAACTACCTTGACACCATCACAACCTAGTAGAGCCAAGCTCTTCAACATTGGATATACCAAAAGCATATTATAAAGAGAAGTGTCTTAAATGACCATTCTTTGTTTCTGCCCTCCAGAGAGCTGCAATCCTTTCTTACTAAAATATGTCTGATAACCTTTAGGTAGGCCACTAATGAAGTTGTGTACATTAGCTTCTTTTGCAGCTTTCACTATTTCAATTTTAGAAGTGCCATATTCCCATACCGAGTGTTCTGCACTAAACCAGTTTCGTGTCTCGAAGATCCGAGCCTTAGTTTTTTTATAGACTTACCATCTAAAAGACTACCCCTGATATTAGATCATTAAGCTTTATTAGAAGGGATACAATTGATTTCTACCCAATCGTTTTGGACCTCCCAAAGCTAAGCTTGTTCTTGATGTATTGTAGACCTAAGTCCTCAAAACAATACTATTTGGTCTAGCAAAGCTTCGCATGATTCCATTCTCTATCACCCTTGACTTATGTGCTCTCTTCACAAAATTAGGAACAAGATCAAGAGTCTTGGCCACACTGAATGTTGTGATATATGCAATAAATACTCTAGATTTGTGTATACAACAAGAAAAATTCTCTCCAAGTGATCATGTAGAGAGCAAAAATTATAGCATTCATAGTCCTTGAGTTCACTTGAAAGTCCACTGTAGTACAAGTATGAATAGTACAATGATATTATCGAAGCTGGCAAGAGGCTTCCATTCACCTTAAGATGAAGAGCAACCACAACAAATACAAATGCAAGAACCAATGTAACAACAATGAAGAATATATTGAGACTACATTAGGGCAGGATGCCAAGGTGCACTTCTACATTTGCATGACCAGCAAAAGGGACAAGCATGGTCTTCCTCATTAATCTCATTAGTGACTGAGTTCTTCCCCTTAATGTATACAGAATCCATAATGTCTCTAGAAATATTCTATTCAATCACGACCTCAGTCTTCATGCTAGAACTAGCAGTCTTGAGCCCAAAAATTGAATCAAGAGAGTTCCTAGTTTGCAAAGCATAATGTAGTTGTGAGACACATCGAAGCTCTTGCTGCAATGCCTCTATCTTTTGTTTTAGTAATAACTATTGAATGTTCAAAAATATGGAGAAGTTATTGATAGCCTGAACAAAAGATTGTGAACTCATGGAAGGACTTTGTGTGTTGTTTCCACTCATCATTGAAGTCCTTTGGGCTGCCAAAATCTAAGATTGCACTTCTAACCATCTCTGCACCATTGGATGAATTATAGAGGAACCGATTGTTGCATTACGCTTTTGATATTCACTATATACCCACGCCTCTAGGAGCATAATTTTGACGCATTGAATAGATACCAACTGTGTTTGTATCATAAAAATTGTGAATTTGTTCCTTAATGTGTTGAGTGTCATCTAAATAAGGTAGATAGATCATGTGTGACCTTGGAGATATCATAGCTAAAGCAGGCTTGAGGGGGAGTGCATTTGCTGTGAGTTGCGGTAGTTGCAGTCACCCTTAAAATTCATTTTTAATCATGCTTTGAGGAACGTCCATACCCTGCTCAAAAGATCTCATTTTGGCACGAGCTCGGAGGATGCTGGAAAAGGTAGTGGAGTCTGGTTTTATACCTACAGATCACATTCATTTGAAATTTTCTAGAGTCTATATAATAAATATATATCATGTGTAAATTTGCACTTATTTCATTTCCTGAGGTAGCAACGGTTATCAGGTTCTCACACCCTAATAATCCCCGACAAATCAGGTATCAACATTCTTTGTGAACCTTGAACTCTAATCAGAAGTATATGGAGTTGTTGAACTCATTAGGTACCCAACAACAAAGGGTCGACAATGTTGAGGGTTCTTGAACCAACAAAATTCTTCACAATAAAGAGTTTACTATTCATAAAGTCTTCCAAACTACACATAATATTTGATTTTAATAAGGTCATTAACATTTTAAACCATCAATATTTATAACTTGTCACCATGAAGGGTAAATAAAGTTGTCCTGAATAACAATCTTTATTCACTTTTCCTAAAACCATGCTTTGGCTTAGAGATGAAAAACTCCATATCTCTCAAATGGTAGCTTGGTTTTCCATGAAATTTGGACAAGAAAATATGAGAAAATTCTAGTGTAAAATCCAGAAACCCTTTTAGCTCCAGCAACCCGAATATCAAACTTTGGCTTTATTTGCAAATTGTCGTCTAGAAAATTTAAAGTTTAAAATATTTCAAACGGTAAGGTATTTTGGTGTGAAAACTGGACACATGAGACAAAATGAAGTTATCATCAACTCTACAGAAAGATTTTGTACTAGCTAGCATGGATTTTCAGAATTAATTGTTTTCGTGATTTGGCAGGTTAAAGTGTTTGGGGCACTATGGAAGTTTGAAATTTCCCAGGTTTAAAATTTTAGGTAGCATAAAGTTAAATAAAATCAGTCTTAAGTAAATAAAATAATTCATGACTAGTTATATTGTTGATCTATCGAGCTGGCAATGGTAGGTTTGAAAGACCTACAAACCCAATGGTAGGAAGCACAGAGGGACGTTGAGTCTGGAGGTGTCTTATAGGTGAACAAAAAGGAGCGACTGGCAGTGGTGGATGGAGATCAGCATAAGGATCATGCCCCTCCTATGGCGGTGATACCCTATGACTTGCCTAAGAATGGAGCCTTGTGGAATATGGCAACTTAGGTGAAGGCATTGGGGATGAATCCTACCCTGGAAACAGAAGGAATTTTGATTACCTTAAAACATCTGCTACAGGATCCATTGTGCATGGTATTTAGCGAATGCAGAAACTCTTCTAACCCCTATCATCAATGCAATGAATTTTGTAGGAAACAAATTTTGAAGGCCATCTCAGTTAAGGGTTTCTAAGAGAAGTGCATTGAGGTACAAGGAAAGACACTGATTGGGATCAAGACCTTGATCCACATCTTCATTTCCATCTCACTCAACTTAAAGGATTACAAGCGGAGGAGGTAGTACACCTCAGTAGGGAGCACAAGAATTGTACCTGATTCACCCTTCTTGGTCCGCCCTAGAAAACTAAAAGGGTGGTTGGCATGCGACCAATTCTCCTCAAATCATAGCTATACCATGGTTGGGGTTTTTGGTAGGGGTCTAGGGTAGGATTGGGAACTCCTCCTAAGATTGTGAAGCATGGTGAGTCCCTATTACCCAATCATGGGTTGGTCAAGTGCACAAGGGGAGAATACTTCATGCATTCCCGAGCCTCCTTCTCACTCCTCCAATCTAAAATCTCCCACTACCCTAACCATTGGAGACTCTACGGTCACACTAAAGGATGAACCTAAAGATTTCCATATTTATGATGAGTCTTTCAAATTATGGGGAAGCGACCAAATGTGGAAGACTTTTTGGATTAGAGCAGAGTGATGTGGAGCGACCTAAAGACTCTTGCAGTGGATCTTCTAGATCATGGCTATTTTCTAGTTACCTTTCAATCTTTGAAAGACTGTAGTTTTGTCTTGGATTACGACCCATGGTTCTTTGATAAATTAGGTTTGTTTATGACATCGTGGACTCCTTTCTTCGATTTGGCCAACACATGCATTTCTCACATCCCAATCTGGCTATTTTTATACAATCTCCCTCCAATTATGAGGAACCTTGGACTCATTCAGAAATTGGTTCTCCAAATTAGAAATTTTGCCAAGCTGGGTGAGGGCCCCCAGATAAAACAAGAAGATTCACAAGAGTTTGTGCTATGATTGACATTTCCAAGCCTGTTACGCATAAGGTTAGATTGATTTACTCTCATGGATCATGGATGCAATACATCAAATTTGAAGGCCTCCCAGAGCGTTGCTTCAAATGTAACTAGTTTGGTCATAAAATTGTTGGATGCAATGCCAAGTCTGCCTCAGGGTTTCGGGCCATCAACCTTAAAAAGTGGGTTTGTAAAGAAGGTAACCCCGATGATGAATTTGTATGGCAGAATCATGAGATCTTAATGGGCATCTCCCATCCATCTATCGACATGGTGGCTGGATCTTCCCATACGGATCTTCTCAATGGAATCTATGTTTTTGTGAAGGCATCACAAGATAAAAAGTAGATCGACTTAGAAGATTTGCAGTGTCATCACAAGCATGCGCCTACGGTTGAGGATCCTCTCCTTCATGCTCTCATAGATGATCTCCTTAAGCTTGAAAATGGTTTGGCTTCTACCAAAAAGACTGCAAACACAACATCAAAGCCTAACATTGGTCATTCTAGCAAGCAAAGATGTAGGAAAACTGAGGCTGGATTACAAAGATTAGAAGCTCAAGATTCTATGGATGAGGGCACATAATGAACCATGGAGGCTCTCCTCACCAGGAGTAAAAGAAAACAAAAATATGATTATAATGTGTCAACACTCCTTGATGAGTTTCTTTATTAGAAGAGTAGTTTGGATTGGTTAGAATTTAGCTTGAGGCTCTTTTCTTTGATCCTCTTCAGCTACTTCTAGTTTTTTCTAAAGTTTGTTTTCCCTCTTCAGTTCTATTCCTTTTTGCTCCCAATGCACAGCTCTAAATATTTCTATTACTTTTGATTATGCTACTATACATGGGAGTGGGCCCTCACCTTATATCTTAGGGATAAAAAAATAATAATTCAAGACTATATCTATGGGTGTTTTTATATACTAGTAAACATATATTCCAAGGAGATGGAGCAGCAAGTTGATCACATTAGAGAGCATCTGGTGGTAGCACAGGATAGACAAAAGAAATATGCAGATGCTCATAGACTTGATCGTCAATTTTTAGTTGGTGATCAGGTGTTCTTGCGGGTGCGTCAGCAAAAGAGTCTGATCCGTTACAGAAAGGGCTCTAAGCTCGCACCGCACTTTGTAGGGCCATTCAAGGTTTTGGAGAGAATTGGTCCTGTTGCATACCGTCTTGCTTTGCCACCTAGATTGTTGCGCATCCATGATGTATTTCATGTTTCTGTTCTTAGACCCTACCATCTAGATATTTCTCATGTCCTTGATTAGAATGCCTTACAGGTAGAGGACGGGCAGCTAGCTTTGGAGCCCGTAGGCATTTTGGAGCACAGGAGACTCGCTCTCAGGGGTAGAGTCATAGAGCAGGTAAGGGTCTAGTGTGATCCTAGTGATGAGACTTCAGCTACCTGGGAGGATTCATCCTAAATATGAGAGCTATATCCATATCTATTTGTAGGCTTCCAGGAGTAAGCTTGATCCTAGGGGGGGAGGATGTAGTGCCCCTCACCTTGTCGTCTGTTAGATTGATGATTGCCTAGTAGGATTCAACATTGTGATAGTATCTTGGATCATTCGATGATGGATTCTTTGTTATCTTAACAGTTGTTGATGTTGAATTCTGTTATTTTATACTTTACAACTTGATAAATGCTTTGATGTTATTTGGTATATTTGATTGTGAGATAATTATTTGTTCTATGTTGTTGATTAGAAATCAGAAATCTTGGTCAATATAGTTAATTGCTTACACATGAACGTGAATGGAACAGTGTTGTATTACTCGCTCTCGAGTACCCTACCCCACTGCGATTTCTGTTCACTACATAACTGCATCTGGATATATATATATATCTTGTTTAATCGTGCAGTTGCTGTAGGATGTAGGTACTTGGCACCGACTCCACCTAATTTACCAGGTCTGAGCGTGCCTTTGCCAATGGAATAGTTGTTTGGAGAAGTTAATCCACCACATCTAATATGTCCATACAATTGTGAAAGCATAAGTACCAGTGATCAAGCATCATCCTAACATAGATTCATAATTAGCTATCATAAAACAGAGTGTCCATCACCCAAAAGAGTGTCATAGTGTCCAATCCTACTAGAAAAACCATCAACGTAGCCACTGTGGTTTTTACAGGCATTCCAATTACAAGCTTGGGGCGTCCTCAGATCACCTAGTATAGGCCAAGAAGGTCAACCATGCACACTTATGATCGATGCAGTTGTAATGCGATTAGTTTTCTTTAAATGTGATTCAAAGCACACACAACTCTCATACACTAAATCCATATGGCACGAAGCAAATGTTGTGGGATCTGTATCTGTAAATTGCTAAATTATTTGTACATAGTCAGACCTAAAGAAGTTACCAATCGATATTTAGGTGGCAATTCTAAAATTTAGCTATTTCAGTACTTTCGGTGAAATGGCAGTTTGATATTGAGGCAACTCTCTCCTTGTGAAATGGATATCCACTGGGCAACATCATTGAAGCATGCCATAAGAATCAAAGCCGCAACTTAAAGAACTTGAGGTATACACTATCAAAGCTCTAGCGAAGTATTAGAGAGGAAGCGCAACCCTTTTCAGTTAAGCTCCAACCTATACAATGAAACACAAGTAACATTCAATGAAGCCTTGACTTATATAATATTAGTTGCAGATAAAAGAGAGAGTGCGTAGCCATAGAAAGTGGAGTAGGTATTTAAATTATGGTGTTGTATGTAAATGTAGCATCAAGTTTGGTGCAACCCATAATAAAAGAATGAAAGGATTGGATTATATAAGGAAATCATTAATCTACACAAATATAATCCATTTCAATGGTAAATAGTCAATAACAGTATCACACCTCCCCTGCGATGTATGTTTTCAATATAATAGGTTATTACATTTGAACAGCTATAGTAAAAGCACCCACGTGAAAATCGGAACACCATGGAAACAAAACATAGAATATACATCTATCAAGTGATGACAACATGAGAATGACCATCTCGATCTTCTGTTTAGACAAAGTTAATCATTTTTTATTAAATCATTTCAGAGACATCGTTATGACAAAGAAACTCAAACATATTAACTGTCCTCGGATCGAGGTCAAAAGAAACATCGGAAGGCCCGTAATTAGGTAGAACTTAGAGGAAAACGAAAACATTGATGATCATCGTTGACAGGTTGGACCTTTCCTCGTAGTATTGTCGTATTATTATTCAACTTAGTGTTCTTATTCGTTAGATTAATCAGTCAAATTTAAGGGAGAGATGATATAGATGGGGTTGCTAGGATAATGAGAGTGTCATAATGATAAGTAGGATTGTATTAAGTGATTCTGTATGAATGAAATGTTGTTAATTATTTAGTAATTTATCATTTGAAACAAAATGAATAATATTTAATAAGTAGTTGTAATGTATTAATTTGATTGTTGCATTTAATTAGTTGTTTAAAAGAGTTAATGTTATACATAGTTGTTTTTTATTACAAAGTCGTTTACATTGAACTGAGTAGGAATTGTAGTTTTAACTCTGGAACTTAATCGTACTGCTTGAGTTAAGAGGTTCTGTCATTGTTAAGTGTCGAATTGTGAATGATCATCCCAGAGGCTTAGTATGTCATAGTTGAGTACATGCGACATGTGGATAGGTGTTTTAACATTGTGGTGTTATAACGATCATGTGGTTTTAGTTAGTATGAAGTTTAATGAAGTATGGGTTAAGTTGTTAATGTGTTTTGTAAAGTAATATTCTCCAGATGAGATATCTTACCACTTGTGATTATATTGTACCCATTTTGTCATAATTGTCGCATGGAGAGACCTGGAATCTGTAAAAAGAGTAAAGTGTTGTAATGCTATAGGCATTGTTTAACAATTGGTGTTATGATTCTGTTTGGAGTGCAAGAGGGTCTATGCCTTGCAGTGATCATGTTTGTGTACTGTATAATGTCCTGTATGATGGTTAAGGTTTGCTAGGTGTTAGGAAGGAGGGTGGCTTTCAACGTGGGGCCGGCACCCAAAGTGGCTGCCAAGGTAACCCGTTGAAAGTAGATTAATCAAGTGATAACATAAAATGAATTAGGGGGGATTCTTGGGATTTTTTTTCCTAGAGAAAAAGGAAGAGAGGAAAATCTTTGGGCGTGGAAGGAACTTCAATGGAGATTTCTATTTTTCTTTTCTGTCAGGTCTATAGAGACAGCAGTACTGGTAATCTATTTCTTTTAGACTTAATCCTGTTACATATTAATTTGGAGTTTAAAATGTTTATGGGTATGCAATGGAAGTGCTATGTCATTCCAATATTTTGTTACAGTACTGGTGTTTGTTTTCCTCTATCAAAATTTATTGGCTGTAGCAATAGATGAATTCTCTGATGAATTTAGTAGAAACTGTGATTATTAGGCCTAATATATTTTATTTCTTCTTAGGTAATAAAATTTATTGATTTCATTCCAAGAAATTTGTTTGGGGTTGGCTTCCCAAATTATAGCTATGGCCCTCATAGTAGTACAAACTGTTGTAGTCTTAGAGTTTCCCTATCATATATGACTAGAAGAATATCCTTGATGAGGACAGAGCGCAATCCCTAGCGCCAGTAAAGGAGGGCGCTATCAAAATTTGTGAATCAAATATTCTTTTTTTAGTTGCCTGATTTATTGTTTGCAATTCAGTAGAAATTATTGGTTACCCTTTTGGGTATGGTGAAATCGTCTCCCAAATTGGTGAAGGCCGTGATCTTGTTACTTGACAAAATTCCTGTATCATTATGCCTCTATGGACGTCCTCCCCTGAATCAAAATTCCCATGTTGAAGCAATAGGGAGGGCGCCACAAAGGGAGTAGAATCTGACTTTACATAATGGATTTCAGAAATGGCATCTCCTTGGGGACAATGTGTCAAACATTTTGCATGTTTTTATCTATGTTTCCAGCCATAAGTCTTGTCTATGCTCCCAACCATGCGCTTTGTCTATGTTTCCCTATTCGATCAAAGACCTTATTCTTTTAAGTCACCAGAAGTTTATTCAACTTTTTTTATATATAATAGACATCAGATTTCCACAGTCCAAAATGAGTGCTTTAGGATTGAACTGTGTGAAAGTTTTTCTCTCAATGTTTGGATCACACTCCATGATCTATCATCAGACAAAATCTCTTTATTCTTTATGTATTGATGGATGTCCATACCCTATCTGAAACTCCCATTCTTTTGGCTCAGTAGGGAGGATGCTGGTAAAGGTTGTGGAGTCTAGATTGACACTACCAACTACCTTTGCTTGAAACTTTTTAAAGCCTTTTCAACACGTCAATTTTTTGTGTATACTGCAATCACTACATTTTGTGATACTACACTTCTTGAGGCACTTTGTCAAATAGTTCATGTGCTTCGTGCATGCTTCTACATTTTGAATACATGTGTACCAATTGCACTTGCTTAAAAGTTTTAAGGCTGTCAACGAATCTGCTTTGAACATATCCTGCAATTATGGCATTCTATATTCTTTTTAGGCCTATCCAACTAATCCACTTTCTTCTTATCCTATAACCATCGTGATGTGCTATGAGAGGCCCTCTGTAGATGGTGCATGTGCATTGCTCATGTATTTACATTCTACGAGCTACCTGAAAGTTTCTAGAAACCCTTTTTTTAATTAATCTAATTGAGAGTTCTGCAAACCATTTTCCCCATTGAGGCATCTGTCAACCCAGTAAATACGTTGCATCTGATAACTTATTTCTACAAATTATTTATCTTGATTTTGAGACATTCTATCAGTTCAAATAGAAATTGCAATTGTTAAGTATTTTTTTTCTAACGGCCTTGCCGCAATCCATCTTGCAAAATGTTAGATTTCATTCTGCAAATGATGTCTTGAATTGATTAAAGTTTTAGGTGCCTTTGTCTTCAACCATTTAGGTTAATTTGCATTATTCTGCATGTTAGACCAAATAACCTGATGTGCTCTGGCATTTGCATTCATATTTCTCATTGCGCTCAATGCTTCTTGCTTGATACTCCTCTATTCTTGTCAATCACATTGCATACAAAATGATCATTGTAATCAAATTACATTTCTATGATATTGGTAATATATCTGAAATCCTCACTGCACCTTCTCTACATAGCAAATGATCCTGTAAGATCTTCCTTGTATGCCACAACTTAAAGACTACTAAAAACATGTCTCTTTTGAATGGAAAACTCTGACTTGCCCAAATCGTCATTAGATCAGGGTTTGAGGTGTTGTGGCATGGACCAATCCTTAGTTGCTACATGCCCAAATTATTTTCATCAGCGAAGTAGGCCCATTGTTTAGGTTGAAAGTACTCAAGACTTACATAGTTACTTATATGGACTCTAGTGTTGATGGTGATCCACCACATGTTGGTATTAGTAAGAATGATCATTTAATGTGGCATTTATCATTGAGTTCATTGACATATCAATATAGGGTCATATAGCATCTGTTTGGAAATATGAGGGGCCCACTTATTTGCTTGATAGCTTATAATGGCAATCCTTCCCCAATTCGCATTTACGATATGGCATGGTCTTATTTGATAGTGAAAAATTTCAAAACTATAGCAAATCTCTTTAGCCATGTAACGTTAAGTGCATAACATGTGCATGATGGGGATCCTCTCCAACTTGAAGGCTTTAATCTCCACATCAATGATTCTAAAGTCTTTACTTAACATTTTATTTCGGGTTTTACTCCCTACGAAAGAGAATGATAACTATTGAAAAGGTGGTGGCCTTTGTCTACTCTTGGTGATAGATTATGATAATTTCAGTCCCTATGCTTACTATGGGATGAAAAATATTTGCTATCCAATAATCTATGGTATTTATATTATTATTATTATTATTTCAAGACGAAAGAGATGTTTAGTTAAATGCCCAATTAAATTAGAATTTTAGAATATTATTATTATTATTCATTGTTATTTGTAATTATACATCATTATTCGATTATTGATTTAAAATAAACATTATTGTTAGAATCATAATTGTTGCATTTATTTAATGTGGTTAAATGAGAACCGACATGAATACATAATAATGTAGATAAAGTTTAATCTAGTTTGATTTGATTTTGAAAAGATCTTTTATAATGATTGGGTTAATATTGGAGTGAAAGGTTGGAATTAGGTGAAATAACAATGTATTTGAAAATATGGACTTATAAGTAAAAACTTATAGGTAACTAGATAACTAAGGGATTGAATAGCTCTAGTTAGAAGAATTTATGTGGTCAATGAGTTGTTTAGTGGAAATCACATATTGCAAGTAAATATTTCATGTGAGTTGGTCTATTTGAAGGAGTTGTGCTTGTAAGAGTAAATGTTAATGTGGGATTATCATGTTATAGTGGTGTCTAGTGGAAGTTGATTCCAGAGGCTAGGAAGGGTAGTTGTGGGTTTGACCCTTGTGATATGGCAATCTTGTTATAGGATGAACTTGTTTTGGTTTATGTGATTATGACGACTGTGCAAGAGGGACAATGCCTTGCTCAGTATATCTAGTCCTGTTGTTATGTCTTGAATCCATGTTGTTGAGCTCTTCTTGAAGGTTGTGGTTCCCTATTATGTTGAGCTTGTTTTAAAATTCTATGTTGGTTTGTGTAAAGGATTGATTTTGGGAGCAAGAGGACCCATGCCTTGCTCTAGGTTACACTTTGTTATGGTTAAAATTTTGGGAGCACGAGGACCCATGCCTTGCTCTGGATTACACCTTGTTATGGTCGAAATGTTGGAGCAAGAGGACCCATGCCTTGCTCTGGTGATTTATTATGTTGTGATTGGTTGGAAGATGGTTGATGCCTTGCATTGTTATGTATATTTGATGTTATGTTTCATGGATAGGGTTTCCTAGGTGCAGATAGGGGAGTGGCTTCCAATGTGGGGCCGGTGCCCAAAGTGGCTACCAGGGTAACCCATTGGGAGTTGGTAATCAAGTGATAACCTAATAATTACTCTAGGGGTTGGGTAGTTCTCACACTAACAAGATAATTGGATGCCTCACTCATGCCTGTAGTGCTCGTTCAGGCTAAGGATGAGATGAGAAGGCCGTGGTTGGCAAAATCAACTTCCTTGTCCTCATGAAAGGAATGTTGATTCCACATGTGTCACCCTATGGGGCCGGTGCCTAGAGAGAGGTTGCCAGGGTAACCATAGATGGGGGCCAGCTTCTAGTGATAGATAGCCTAGGTAACCCTTGTTAGGACCATGCGATGACACTCTCCCTACTGTAGCCTAGCACTCCCTAGTTGTACTCTCCACATATGTTATGTGTTGCCTCTGGAAGTTGTGTTGTGTTGTTTATGTTATTGTCATGTGTTGTATTGGGGTTTGGTCATCCTTTGTACATGTTAGTCTTTTGTCTACCTGACTGATGTTGTTTGGGACCTCATGTTGACTCCTAGCTCAGGGGGTGGACCTTAGGGTTCCACATGGTCGGGTGGAAGAGCTTTCTTATCCATTGGTTATCCCTTGTTAGAGTTCATGTGCAGAAAAGAATTATCTCAGTTTCAGATCATTGTTTGTGTACCAGTTGAGGAAGATGTATATGTAATTTTGATGTAGTCAGAAGATGCCATTTTAAATAATGTAATGACATACTTATGTGTAACAAAAACATTACAGTTATGCATTTGATCATGAAGATTATATTATTTGATGACATGCAATAAATATGAATATGTTATTTAATTATTTATTGGATTTAGATCAGTTACTGATGTTAGTAATGTATGTTAAATTATGTTAGTTAATTTGTAAGTAATGCAGCCTTGAAACCTTATAGAATATGTTGTAAGTTAAATGGTATAATCAGTTATGTTAACATTGCTTTGATATTTTATTCACTTAAAAAAAATAAAAATTTCCTTGTATCATATAGTGTAAATGTAAATTTCTCTAAGGTACTCAGGGCATGGCGTTACATATATTCATATATTAGTCTTCCTTGATTTCATTCATACATCACTAGGAGAATAATATCTTAACAAAATCACTCTTAACAAAATATTTTGGCAAGTAACTTATATGATGACATCTATATGACAAGAACAATAACCAATGTAAATTTCCACACATCACTTATTTCTTCCAAATATTCATGGATATAGTCAAGCTCTCCTCAAAAGTCCTTTCAAAACAAATATTACGTTCACATCAATAACAATCAACACCAATCAAGAAAACTTCAAAAATAATCCACAAAAGCTCCATATCAATAAAACTAACAAAATCTCCATAGCAGTAAAATCCAAAAAAGTCACGTTTAAAAAATAAACAAAAATTTGAGCTCAATCAATAAACAATAACACAATCTTTGCAATAATAAAAGATATGTCCCACAAACCATAAATAATAAAATTATTCTAGTGTAGACACCTAAAATTGACCCCTCATCATCTTGACACTATTCAACCCCAATTAGGACATCAGTTAACCACTTAATTGGATAAATCCCCATTTATTCAATTAACCATCTAATTCCCCTTCTGACTGTGATTTAATAATATTCTAATATTAAAATCACTATTCATGTACTATTCACTATTCATTCGTACCTTCATCCATACCGTTCCCTTAGTATAAATGGTTATTTAATCATTTATCAATTCGCTTCTATATTCTGACACTCATTTATCTAATATCTCCTTTTGCCATCCCATGAATTAAATAAATATTTCTATTTATTTAATTCCCTATTTTATGTACTTGTGATTAAGTTGTCTGATCCACTTAGTCAACTTAATCACAAGCTTGCACATTCCTAACCTTAGTCAACCCCTTAAAATCCATCACATCTTCCCAATTGTACAAAGGTATGGCCTCTTGTACAAGATTGCATGAGTCTCTTACAAAGGTATGGACAAGTTCATTGTACAAAAGGTCCTTCTATGTTGAAAAACAAAGTGAAACTGTTGCTATAAAACTTTATTTATGTGCATTCAAATATGAAAATTAGATTAATGATTTTCAATTTAATGTGTATGTGATTAACACATTCAATCAATATTGTAATGAAGGAAATTAATCAACTGAAGTTGACACAGAATTTACGTGGAGAAACCCTTGCAAGAAAAAACTCCACACCCAAACATATATTATGCTTGTATTAATTCTTGTAATCAAATTCACATTAACACTAAAATTTTCTCTGAATTCTGGTAGCACTTCGTTAAGTTCCTTCAACTTCAAAAACTTACACGTCATAATTTTTACCAACCAAAGGCATCAATATATAGACACCATGGATCTCAAAATACAATGAATTATATTCAATAACAAGAGAATATTCCCATGCAAAAAACCATGTGCCCAATATTGTGAACTCCAATGCTGCATAGTAGAAATCACCACTTAACTAATTTCTCCTATGTGGGTGCCTAATGTACAACTAATCAAATGTAGTCAAAATTGAGTGTATCCTGATTGTTCATCCACTTCCACTATCATGCAATAGACATGCAAGAGTCTTGCAAGCCCTAAAACTCCAAATAGATTGACATGCAAGACACACATGCAAAACATGTGACAACATGCACCCACATGCAAGAGACATGCAAGCCCTAAAACTTCAAATAAATGACATGTAAGACACATGAAACAACATGCTACAACATGTGACAACATGCAACCACATGCAACTTGCCATATGGACCCCACCAAGACTTGGCGCCCAACATTGGGATATCATGCAATGCAAAATCAACAACATGCATTCTCATATGGGTCCCACTAACAAGTTGGCAACCAAGATTGGAAACATGTATTTGTTAAACTACACTTACAAATCTAAGTAGACTCAAATGGGCCCTACCTCCAAGTTGGATGCTTAGTGTTGTATCATGCAAATATTTAACACATAATGGATCCCACCTCTCTAGATGCAACTACAATTGTCAATAAACAATTAACTTAATCTCCCAAACTCCTAGGCACCCAAGGACACTTTCCAAGAACTTTGGAGACACATGAAAATGGTTAGGATTGAAAAGTTAATGACAAATTATCCCAACATTCTCCTACTTGACATTATACATTGCAATTACATCTATGAGTTAACAAAACTATTTAACAAGTACAATGATCAAGGCCAATGGCCTTCTTGCACCAAGAGAACTTATCCATGGTAACTAGCTTCATAAGAGAATCTACAACATTAACCAAAGTTTCATCTTTTTCAATCAAAACCTTACCATTCTCAACCATTTCTCACACAAAGTGATACTGAACATCAACATTCTTAGTATGAGCATGATACATATGATTTTTGGCTAAACAAATGACATTTTGACTATCACATATGATCCTCACTATCTTGCAATCAAAACCAATACCTGTACCAAGTCTCTGTAACCATACTGCCTCTTTAGAGACATGTGTAGCAACCATATACTCTACTTCTATGGTGGAAAAAGACATCGTAGGATATATTTTACTCATTCAACTCACTGCACCTCCAAACAGAGTGAAATAATAGCCACTAGTGGACCTTTAACTATCCAAGTCACCTGCCCAATCTGAATCAACAAAACTTTGTATGTCTAATGACTTATCCACATTATCAATAACATGATAAACCAAACAATAATCATAAGTTCCTCACAAATATCTAAACACCCTCTTAACAAAAGTCCAATGCTCTCTATCAAGGTTAGGCATAAACCTGCTTAAAACTCCCATTGCTTGGGCAATATTAGGTCTAGCGCAAACCACTGCATACATCAAACTACCAACAACACTAGCATAAGTAACCTTAGACATCTCTTCAAAATCATCATCAGAATTAGGCCACATGTCTAAACTAAGATTAAAGTACACCAACCAGAAATGGAATGCTTATTGGTTTACAACCATGCATATTAAATCTTTGCAAAATGGTATCAACATACTTACTCTGACTTAACCATAACTTTATGTGTACTGATCCCCATTGATCTCCATCCCAAGAATATATCTAGTAGTCCCCAATTCCTTCATATCAAATGTTCTAGTAAGCTAAGTCTTAAGCTCTCTAATCATCACCTTGATGTTACCAATAAACATGTCATCAACGTACAAGACAATAATCAGTATTTGATCATCAATAATATTAATATAAACACAATGATCCTCCTCACTTCTAACAAAACCCAACTTCAATGCATAAGCATCAAGCTTATGATACCACATCCTGGGTGATTGTTTTAAACCATACAATGATCATTTTAACCTGCAAACCAAGTGTTCTTTTCCTTTCACAACAAACCATCAGGTTGTCGCATATAAATCTCCTCCTCAATATCCCCATGCAAGAAAGCAGTTTTAACATCCATTTGCTCTATCTCAAAATCATAAGCAACAAAAATAGATAAAAAGAATCTAATAGAATTTAATTTAGCAACAAGTGAGAAGATTTCTCCAAAATTAACTCTCTCTCTCTCTGGGAGTACCCCTTGGCTACCAATCTGGCCTTGTACCACTCCAACTTACCATCTGCACCAAATTTATTTTTATATATCCACTTGCAACCAATGTGATTTCTTCCCTTGTGCAAACTAACAGGATCCCATGTGTCACAATTCTATCCAAAGACATCATCTCCTCATGCATGGCCTGCAACCAAGACTCACTATCCTCTAAAGATAGAACCTCCTTGAAAGATCTAGGTTCATCATTAGTACTTAACAAAGAAAATACACAATGAAAATCAGGTGGGCTATACCTGTTAACTGGATTCTATTGTCTTGTGGATCTCTTCAAGGTAGGAGTAAGGGGCTCTACACGTTCTTCTGTATGCTCATCTTGCACATCATTATATGAATCCTCTAAACCTTCTTCTTCTTCTCCATCCTCTAATCTCTCTAATTGTTCTTCCACATGTGCATCTTCCTTCTTTTTTGTATGTATCTCGAAGTGCACTATTTTAGTCTTTTCTTTCTCCTTTGCTTGTTCTTCAGCTAAATAAGCTCTAAACTCCCTAAAAATCACATCTTTAGATAAAATAATTTTTTAGGTTAGAGGATTCCAAAGCTTGTAACCTTTTACATTCTCACCATAACCTATGAAGATGCATTTCTAAGCTTTTGGATTTAGTTTAATATGCTTTTCTTTAGGCACACGAACATAAGCCTCAAAACCAAAGATCCTTAAATGTGAAACATGAGGCTTTCTACCTACCCACATTTCATAAGGAGTTTATCTTCAAGAGCTAAATAAGGAGATCTATTAATCAAATAAAAAGCATTACTTATAGCCTTAGCCCCAAAGCACTGATCTAGTTTTGCACTACTCAACATGCTCCTAGCTCTTTCCATTAAGGTTTGGCTCATTCTTTTTGCTACCCCATTTTGTTGGGGAGTATAAGGAGTAGTCCTATGCTGAACAATACCTACATGCTTACAAAATTCATCAAATTCCTTAGAACAATATTCACCACCATTATCTGATCTCAACACCCTTATCTTATAATCTATTTGTTTCTCAACTAAGGCTTTAAATTCCTTAAACTTAGTGAAGACTTTAGATTTAGCATTCATAAAATAAATCCAAGTGTATCGTGAGACATCATCAATGAATGTAACATAATATCAAGATTTTTTAAAACAGTCAACATCCACTAGTCCAAACACATCCGAATGAATGATCTCTAATAAACTCTTAGCATTATTAGCTCTAAAAGGAAATGCTGATCTATTTTATTTTCCAAACACATAATGTTCATAGAAATCATTTTTCCAATAGAATAATTAGAAAGACTATCGACCAATTTTTATTAACAATGGTCCTAAGACCTTTTTCACTTATGTGACCCAATCTATGGTGTTACAACATACATGCATTTTTAGTGTCAATTACATTGGTTGAATTATTCAAAGTGGAGGCATTAAGCCAAAACAAAGTTCTAATCTGAGATCCTTTAACAACCACCCAATTCCCTCTTACCAACCTACAACCAAACTTGTCAAATGTCACATGCATTCCAAAATCATTCAACTTGGATACATAAAGTAAATTTCTTGCAAGTCTTGAAATATGTAAATCATTATTAAGGGTTTTAATCCTTCTAGCACTAAAATAGAACTTTACCTTTCCCTTGCCAACTATGTGTTTAGTATTTTTATCACTAAGGAAAACTTGTCCTCCATCATATGATGAATAAATTTAGAAAACCACTCCTTGTGAGGAGTCATATGATAGGAGCAACCTAAATCAATAAGCCAAGCGTCATTACTTATAATGTTAACTGAAATAAACAAAGCATCATTATCACCATCATCTAAGGATTTTTCTATGGAGGAATCTTAACTCTGTTTCTTATTTCTACAATCCTTCTTCACATGTCCCCATTTCCCGTGTAGTTCCAACACTTTACTCTGCTCTTCCCAGGGGTTTTAGAATGTCCTTTAGACTTATTCTTCTTCTTATCCCATTTAGGTCCTTTTTCTTTGGACCTTCCTCTCACATGCAAGGTATCTTGGGATCCACCATTCTTGTACTTTCTTATTATTTCTTCTAAAAGAAGAGTAGAAATGATATTGTCCATCTTTGGATTTGTACCACTACCATTGATAGCAACAATTAAATTTTCCCAAGATTTTGGTAAAGAACAAAGAAACAAGATGCATTTATCTTCATCTCCTATCTTAACAGATCTACAGATGCAAGTTGACTTAAAATCAAGTTAAAAGCATTTAAATGATCTGCAATAGAATCACCATCCTTCATTTTCAATGAATATAAACATCTTTTGAGATACAACTTATTTGTTAAGACTTTTGGTTGGGTAAATATCACCTATCCTCTTCCACAACTTGTATGTGGTAGCTTCCTCAAAATCATTTAAGAGGATAAAATCTGCAAGACACAACCTTATGGTTCCTCATGCCTTCTTGTCAAGTTTTAACCAATCTTCACGAGTCATTGTGAGTGGCTTAGATTTTCATTAGAAACTTCTAACCAATGATCTCTTTCTTCTACGAGATCTTCCATCTTCAATTTCCACATCTTGTATCTAGATCCATTGAACTTCTCAATATCTAGATGGAGGTAGAACCCACTGTAGTTAATCTTCATAGATTTGCAAAACACACAAAGCAAAAGCTCCTACTGCAGCCAAAAAACCTTCAACACTTTAAGAGACAGGCATCCCTCCCTCAATAGAACCATTAGCTCTGATACCAAATGTTGAAAAGCAAGGTGAAACTACTGCTATAAAACTTTATTTATGGCAAAGGTACTAAGTCCCATGTGTCATTTTTCTTCAATGTAGTCATCTCCTCATCTATGACCACTTTTTAGGACTTTTCATCATCCATACACATAGCCTCCTTCAAAGTACTAGTTTCATTAGTGTTGGTAATCAAATAAAAATACATCTCCAATTAGGAGTGTAGAATACAAGATGAAACTAGTAGCAAGAGATATATTGAACTTTAATGCTACAAATTCTTTAATCACTAATAGAGTATAATGATAATAGAATCAACATGAAAGAGAATGCAAACCATAAGAAATAGATTTATGTGGAGAAAATATTTCAAGAAAAAAATCCACACCCAAAGAGGCCCAAGTTTGTAATAATTTAATAAATAGTTACAATCACAATATTCTTATCTCTCTAAATTTTGATATCATAATGGTGCTTGAATGAACTACAAAACAATCTCATAATAATACCATATCAAGGCACCAATATATAGGAGAGATGAATACAAGATAACATGAATTGTATTATAAAACAAGTGGCCAAAAACACTAACCCAAAACTAGGCATCCAAATCCTCCATGGGAATCACACATCTCATCAAAATTAGTCAACATACCTTGAATAGTATATAAGTCCTTGTTCACACCTTACATCCACCTCATGTGTCATTAGTGTCATAGATTTTGTCATAACGGTCAAATTAACCAAGTTCCCAATTTTAGGTGTTGCATGGTGACCAAATTGGTCATAAGGTCCATTTGTAGAAGATCCTCTTACATCCTCTTATGCATCTTGATATTTACCCAACAACTATTAGATACTGCAAGCTTATTATCCAACAAGTAGCATACTTTTAGTAATGCAGACATTTTGTCAAATAAATGCCATGCATTTTATATGTAGGCATTATGTCCATAAATGAATTTCTTTTTACCTGTAATCATTATGTTCAATAATTATCAATTATTTTATTTGCATGTTTTACAAAATCAAGTATCAAGTATTTGTAAATTAGCATTTTGTCAAATAAACACCATGCATTCAACATAATCTAGGCTAGTAGGCTCCCTAATTCTATGTTAAGTTTTCTTGAGGTTGAGTTTTGACCAAGATTAATATGGACATGATATTTCCATGGTCCATGATATTTAAATGTATAGAGCTTCTAGCAATGACCGTGTGTTGCTTTTGTTGATATTTAAAAGCAACACACAGTCACTGCCAGAAACTCTATACATTTAAAAATTAATATGTTCAAATTATTTACTCCAAGACTCTACCCAGGCCAACAACTTTAGGATTAATATTCTATTCCATTTGACGAATCAGTAAATTACAAACCATTTTTTCCATGAAATGAGATTAAATTTTGTTGTGGAATTTTGACAAACAATTGGTGTGTTGTTTATATGAATACCTATTTTTTGCTATAATTTTAGTAAAACTAGTCACAATCAAACTTATAATAAAATCTACATTCATATATATTGATTTCAAAACCCCTATTTATTTATGTTTAGAGGATGATAGGAAAGGCTATCAAGGTTGGGAACAAACATAAGCCAAATGTTATTACATTTAAAACCCCAAATGGTTTATTTTTAGTAATGATTGAAGTATTACAATCAACATTTCATGGAGGTATTTCGTCAAATAGTTGATCTAAAATAAGACTTCACTATGCACATGAATATCTATCCTAGGAGAGTTAGATTGAACCCCAACCTTAAGGATTTAATTGGAATTTATAGAGTTGAAAGTGTTGGGTTAGGCTATACAAAATTCTCAAACTATAAATATTGCTGAGAGATGAAGTCGAATAGAGGCTAGTATTGCTCATGAAGGGTTTGGATTTCAAGTAGAATAATAAATGAATGGCAGCCTTCCTAGAGTGTATCTCTAGCTCTCATTATTTATTTCAAATTACTACTTTTAGATATATAATACATCAGCCACACAATGGATTGTTCCCCAAAGCACACGAGTATCTATTACATGTGTATGAAACCACATAAGAGAAAAGAGTGACACCTACTTTGTTACTCCCATCCCTCAATATCCTCTAAATTGTTGTAAACTTCCCATGCCCCTTGCCTATGTCTTCTTGGCTTCCTCACTTCAAACACACCCTTTCAAACTCAATCAAAATGCCCCAAAAGATGCCATAAAATTCTTCCATCATGTCCTTATTCTTTCCTTCCTTGGAAAGTCAATTAATTGTCAAATCATTTTTTTAATTGTATTATATGGATTACATACCCTTCTTCAATGGTGTTGCAAGCAATTTCCTACCTTCCTCTCACAACCTACCTTCATTTTGTTTTAGTTTGCCATTCCCATGTCTTTGCAATAAGTTCTTATCCTTTGCTACATTTACCCCAGGCAATATTAATAGGATTTTGGTGCCATGATTAATATATTCATTTAGGGAGCAAAAAACTTGAGAATGAGCGAGGTTGTGAGCGAGGAAGTGAAAATTCATAAGAAGGGTAAATTGGGTGCGAATGGATCAGGGGTCGCCAGGAAGAACTCACAGGAGGCAAGCAAGCAGTCCTGCCAAGGTGTCGGTAGGGAGAGCTGGGTGACAGCATTATGAGCTGCACTCTAGCTCATGCGACAGGGCTCCTGACTCATTGCCATCCCTTAAGCCCTCCCCTTCGCAAGACGTAGCCCCCAATGTGGGTTAGGATGAGAATGTTTCAAAATATTTTACAAATTGTAGAAATAGTGGGAATCCTTTTCACACTTGTTTGGATTTTAACCTTGATAAGATTCAGTCTTCGAACCCTAATCCCCCACATCCCAAGCCATCAGATCCTATCTCGAGGAAGGAGGAAGCTTCTGCTCTTGGCAAATCTAGTTTTGCTTTGGCTGATGCAGAGGTGGTTTTTGCAGAGGAGCCAGCTTCCTTCCACATCACAAATGAGAGCCTGTAGTCCATCTTTGTTGATGTAGGGAGCCGCTCTCTCATTTTCTAGCTGCTCAAAAAGTGTCCCTCTTGGGAGTTTGTCAAGGCCTAGGTTTGAGAATTCTAGTGTTTCCTTTTTTCCATGGTCTCCTTTTTTTGATCCTACCATGACTAAAATCAGTGTAATTCTGATGTGGATAAGATTATACAATCTTCCATTAGTGATGCAAGATTCTGCCCTCATTAATTAGATGATCAATCATGTTGGAACCTTCGTGAAGATTGACTCAAAGACAATGGGGTCCCTGAATTTCACTCGGGTATGTGCCCTTGTGGACATTTCCAAACCCCTTACCAGATCAATCCAAATTCTTTTGTCCCTTGGTTCTTGGGTGTAATTTCTAAATTTTGAGGGCTTGCCCTTTAGTTGTTTCTGCTGCCACAAGCTGGACCACAAGGTTGCAGATTGTACAACCTCTAATCTACTGGGTTCTAGATGCTATAGACCTAAGAAGTGGATCAAAAAAGTGGGGTCTCCGAATGCAGATTTTGTGTGGTGAAATCATGGCAAGTTCTTCTCTTCGCAGCCAATTTTGGATTTGGTTCTATTGACTCCTCACGATCCTCCCAAAGGGATTGCTCCTGCCCTTGATAGTATCCCAGTTTTGAGGATGAGGAGGGTGAGGAATCTGATGGTACTTTCTCTTTTATGGATGACTTAGGTGACCTAGTTCCTAATTTTTTTGATGACTTCACTGTGACTCCTTTACATAAATTAGGTATTTCATAGGTCCTGAATCCAAAAAGTCAAAACTAGATTATGGCTCTAAATAGAAAAAAGACAGGAAATCAGATGCTAAAAAACTTTGAAATGAAGGAAGAGAGGTGGTAGAGGAGGGCTCTCAATGGACCATGGAATCTCTCCTCTCTCAGGAAAAAACATTAAAGCGTAGGGTGGCTTGAGCTGGCTGATCAATTGTCTCTCTCTGGAGGTTTTGATGCTTGGATTCTTTATTTTTAGTTTGTCTCTGGCTAGTTGGTTCTTAAGCTTCTTTTGATGCATGATTTGTAGCTACTTTGTTCCTTTGGTTCTTTATTGGTTCTTTATTGGACCATTAGTGCTCCCCCTATCTTAAGGGCTTGCTATATGTTTCTTATTATTTCTTTTCATATATAATGGGAGCTAGCCCTTACCAGTTATTAAATTATCAAAAAATATATATTCATTTATTTCCTTTACTTTCAACATTTTTACTACGTTTGCAACATTTTGGTAAATATCATTTTTATTGTCTTCTCACAGACCCTACACATGACTTAAATAATTATTTTAATTTAATGTGATTAAAATGTTAGTGGAAAGTGTAGGACTTAGGCTTATGAAATTAACCTCACATTTAGCAACTACTTAACCAACCTAAACATTACTTAAATTGTATCATTTGAATAGTTATTATTTAAATATAATTCAATCATTTTGTTTATCTTACATAACTTCTAGAGTACGGTGTACAAGACATTAGGGATTCCCAGTTAAAGTGACTAAGCACTGTCCTTGCCAATAGACACAAGTACATTTGAAGTACTTATAGTTGATCAAACCTCCAACTAAGACAACATACATGAATATGGAGGTAGGATTAGTCTAGCATTGGGAATCTCTCATTCAAAACCAAAGTCTACATTGCCATGCACCTTTGCACCTACAAGACAAGTCAAAGTTCCTTGCACATGATTCATCAAATGAGAATTAGTATCTATTTAGTCATAAATGTAAACATATCATTTAACTACAATGTACAATAAAAAATCAAATCTATTTGAATCATAACATTTATGATCTTAATTATGAAGAAAGTCATCAATGTATAGGTAGATATCAAAACTATTGGATCTCCACCTAAGTCCAAATCGCATCAAGACTTCAAGTGTCTAGAAGAGCATTGAGTCTGTAGGATTGTGACAATCTATTAAATATGTTTTCTAAAGGCTTAACCACTAAGTGATTGAACCTAAACACAATCTATCACTACGGTGGTTTATCCTAAATCTTGGCTTGCAAAATAACTTGTTTAGTTTTCATTACATTGAATTAATCATTAAATCATGAATATTTAGAGTCTATCAATATTGGTGTAGTCAAACTGACTTCAAAATTAAGAGTAAAAATATCTTATCAATATAATATAGTAGGATTATTAAGTGATAAGTAAATTTATTTTGGAATAGATAACTTGGAAATGGAATAGGAGGAATTGCTCTAATAAATACATTTATGAATTGGATTCATAAACACATTTTTATTAAAACATGGTTTAGAAAATGGACATCTGAATAAGTATAAATGTGTTGATCTTAACATGGCCCTCTCTAAATGAGATATACAACATAGAATGTATCATCATTGTATTAAGTATTATACCATAATCTTACTAAGATTAATAACATAGGTTACAAAATTGAGTTTATGAAAGGTATCATTCTTAATTTGGTGTGGCCCTTTCAATTGGCATGTAATAACATATAATTCTTTCTATTTTTCTTCTCTCTTCCAAATTTTATGTTTAGTATTATGAAAAACTTTACAATGTAGTGATTAGGTTGACAAACATCATTCCAAAAAAATATTAACATAATTTAATAACTTGATATTAGAAACTCTATTATTCACATATATTTATAATTGTTAAGTCTTAACACCTTCTTCACGGGCAACCCTTCCCAATAATAATATTAATCATTTATAATTTATATTAAGTAAATAATCTTAAATTTAAATATCCAAATTTTATGTTTAGTATTATGAAAAATCTTTACAATGTAGTGATTAGGTTGACAAAAATCATTCAAAGAAAATATCAACATAATTTAATAATTTGATATTAGAAACTTTATCATTCACATATATTTATAATTTTAAGTCTTAAAACCTTCTTCATAGACACCCCTTCCGCAAAATAATATTAGTTATTTATAATTTATATCAAGTAAATAATCTTAAATTTAAATAATCACAATATTTGAATATTACACAAAGGAAATTATAATTATTCTTATTCACAAAGATAAAACAATAAAATAACTCTGAAAAATATCTACATTCATAAATATCAAAATTATTAATCATCATGAACAACAAAGTCATCAAAGTACAATTAGCTATCAAAACTATTAAAATCAAGTTTAGTAATCATCATAAACAACAAATTCATCAAAGTACAATTAGATATCAAAACTATTAGATCTTCATGTAAGTCTAAATTACATTAAGACTTTAGGGGTCTAGAAGAACATTAAATATGTAGGATTGTGATAGTCTACTAAATCTATGTTCTAGAGGCTTAACCACTAAAAGATTTAACCTAAACACAATCTATCACTAGGGTGGTTCAACCTAAATCTCGGCTCACAAAATAACTTGTTTAGTTGTCATTACACCAAATTAATCATTGAATAATGAATATTTGAAGTCTATTATTATGAAAAATCTTTACAATGTAGTGATTAGGTTGACAAACATCATTCAAAGAAAATATCAACATAATTTAATAATTTGATACTAGAAACTCTATCATTCACATATATTTATAATTGTTAAGTCTTAAAACCTTCTTCATAGACACCCCTTGACAAAAATAATATTAGTTATTTATAATTTAATCACAATATTTGAATATTACACAAAGGAAATTATAATTATTCTTATTCACAAAGATAAAAAAAATAAAATAACTGTGAAAAATATCTACATTCTTAAATATCAAAATTATTAATCATCATGAACAACAAAGTCATCAAAGTACAATTAGCTATCAAAACTATTAAAATCAAATTTATTAATCATGTGAACAACAAATTCGTTAAAGTACAATCAGATATCAAAACTATTAGATCTCCACATAAGTCTAAATTACATTAAGACTTCAAGGGTCTAGAAGAACATTGAATTTGTAGGATTGTAACAATTTAACCTAAACACAATCTATCACTAGGGTGGTTCAACCTAAATCTCGGATCACGAAATATCTTGTTTAGTTGTCATTACACCAAATTAATCATTGAATCATGAATATTTGAAGTCTATTAATATTGATGTAGTCAAACTCACTTCAAAATTAAGACTAAAAATATATTCACTATAATATAGTGAAGTAAATTCATTTTGGAATAAATAACTTGGAAATGAAATAGGAAGAATTGCTTGTAATAAATTTCTAATAATACATTATGAATGGGATTCATAAACACATTTTTATTTAAAAACATGGTTTGAAAAATGGACATGTAAATAAATATAAAATGCAATGATCTTAACATGGCCCTCTCTAAATGAGATATACAACATAGAATGTATCATCGTTGTATTAAGTATTATACCATAATCTTACTAGATTAATAACACATGTTACAAAATTGAGTTTATGAAAGGTGTCATTCCTAATTTGATGTGGTCGCTTCAATTGGCATGTAATAACATGTAATTCTTTCTATTTTTCTTCTCTTTTCCAAATTTTATGTTAAGTATTATGAAAAAAACTTACAATGTAGTGATTGGATTGACAAACATTATTCAAAGAAAATATTAAACATAATTTAATAACTTGATATTAGAAACTTTGTTAGTCACATATATTTATAATTATTAAGTCTTAACACCTTCTTGATAAACATCCCTTCCCAATAATAATATTAATTATTTATAATTTATATTAAGTAAATAATCTTAAATTTAAATAATCACAATATTTGAATATTACACAAATAAAATTATAATTATTCTTATTCACAAACATAAAAACAATAAAATAACTTTGAAAAATATCTACATTCTTAAATATCAAATTTATTAAATTACTATGTCCTTAAAGTAATCTCAAAAAAATATATCCCTACAATCTTAAGGGCTTGTTTATATCATCATATCACATACACAACATAAATACAATCTTAAGGGTTTGTTTATATCATCCTATCACATACACAACATAAATATAATCTTAAGGGTTTGTTATATCATCTTATTACATACACAACATAAATACAATCTTAAAGGTTTGTTTATACCATCCTATCACATACACAACATAAATTCAAAAGCTTAATTAATTTAATTATAGATCTGTAAGGATTAGTTAACAGAATCCATATTTGAATAGAATTGAACAACTTTTATCATTTTGAAAGAGAAAAATACCAAATCATATCCTGTATATATGTGGATTATTATAAAGAACAAATCTGATCTAAACATCAGCCTAAGGTGTTGAGTAAAGAACTTTATTATTATCCCTGTTATTTGGTTGATGTAGCTTCTGTAATGCCCCGTCATGCAACCCTAGAGTGCTAGACTGAAAGAGCCAAATTACTAAAAGATTAACTTCATTCTAAAGAAGATACAAGTTTCTGGAAATAATAATTTCTCTACAACTACAAGAAGAAATAAGTTTCCTAACTAGTCCCTAATAAACATCTTCTCTTTTAATATAACCATAAAATAACGATAACGTAATTTTCCAACTATACTGTAAATTTCACATCCTAAAAGATCAACCTCAATTTAGGAAAGTATACACTTGCTATCATAAATTTTCCCATCTAAGCTACCTTCTAATATAAACCACTACAAGATATAATTTAATTTTTTGACAACCAACCAATTAATACAATTTTCTTTTAAACAATTATAAACATAATAAATTACTTATAAACATATAATTCCATTTCTCATTACACGAAACAATTTTAACACGAAACGTTATACATAATTACAACAAACATGAATCACCATTTAACGTCTAACCGTTGCAATTCCGAAAGGAACACTATAAGTTAATAATTATTTTCCTATCATCTTACCATTTTACAAAACCTAATTATTTCAACTCTAAGGAACTTCATTTCCTTAATTCAATTTTCTAATAAACAAACCAATACTTAAACAACATCTATAAAGACTACATTTTTTTCTTATTTCAATTTTTTTTTAATAAAAGTCCAATTACTTAACAATCTCTATATAAATATGCCTATAGTCTCCTATTGACCAAGCATACTATCTACACTAACAATTTCTATCAACACCCATTACGAATGATTTTCTCATTTAGTATCATCTAACAACCATTATAACTTCTATGTTACAGTTTCAAAAACATATGCAAGTTCCTACCCTACTGCCATAATACGGCTTCCAAACTACCCATATAAACTTCCCTAAGAGCAAGGGTTTGGTCAACAAGTTACCACTAATATTTCCATTCGAGCCTACCGACTTAGGCATTCAAAATACAATATAAAACTATAGCTAAAACCGTTGACTGCTTCCGATGACTACCTGCCCACTAAAAGGGCAACAACAGAAACTAATGCAACACCTAACATAGTGATCTCCCCTTTCGACCCTACTAACATAAAGCCCAACCACGACATTCGATACATAACACATATGCGGGCCGTTGACCTACCCGAACCATTTGACCACTAAGACTAAATAGGCGACTAGAGATAAAAGGTAAACCATGTTCTAACGGAAATGACTCCCTCACGGCCCGCAATCTTCTTAAAATAATACAGAAAGAGGATCAGATGGCTCTATAAACATTCAAACTAAGCAATACAACATGGTTGCAAGAGTTACCACTGCCCCAACGACGGTTCAACTCAAAGTTTACTACCCTTACGCTAAGAAGAAATAGAAACTATCAAGAGTGGCAGTGAAAGGGAGAGTTGTCTACAGGCTAACAACAAGGTGAAGATGAAGATTTCTAAAAGAATCTCAAGATCCAAAGTCTAAAACTGAGAGATCTCTTGAGAGAATAACCTAAAATATCCTTCTATAAGCACTAGCTGAGTTTTTATTTCTTAAACAAATGAAGAATTTAACTATTGTCTCATAGCCATAATGAATTCCAATACAGATATGGAGGAAAATATGAAGAAAATATCACAAGGTTTAGTCAAAATCCCAGATGTGCTTTGCAGGGAAAATTTCAAGGAGTTTTGGAGTCACAATCATCTTGACATTATTATTCAGAAAGAAGCAAGGAATCTTAGGTAAAAGACAATATGGATAATATGAGGACTAGATACAAGGTTGCAAGCACTATTAGGTTGCAGGAAAAAGTCCAATCATCTCTTCCTGAGCTTTTCACCTCTACCAGGGAAATACAAATGGGAGATAAAATGCAAGAACGACAAGGCCAAGAGATTGCAAGAGATTAACATTGGTTAGCTTATCACAGGATTGAAAACATAGTACAAGGTTACATCTTGGAGGAATGCATCTTGGAGGAATACATCTTGGAGGAATCTGTAGAGATTGGGGTGACATATGACCATACAGGCACAAGACATAACTAGCCACAGAGATCACAATTTCTAAATTATAGAAGCATGCAAGTTCACCCACAGAATATGTAGCAATAAATTTTAAAATTAAAGCTACAACCATAGCAATTTTTTACAGAGAGAACCAAGTCACATACCCGGATTCCAGTCCCTCTTCAAGTTTCTTCAAATCCTACGACCAATTCTCTGTTCTTCTCCCAATTTCTTCGTTCTATTTCCAACCCCCTCTCAACAAGATTTTTTTTTTCTTTTCTTTTTTATAAAAATGACTCAACTCATAAAATAAATGCAGACATGCATCCATTACCCAACAACCCACTCCTCCATGAATTTAAATTTTTTTTTTTGCTATAACCAGAGATTCTAAATCTTCCAATTTCAAAATTGACAACACAAGGCATTAATTTCGCCTACCAAATTATTCTGTACCAAATGACCACTAATTACCTGTAACTCCATTTTTTTCATAAATATTTTAACATAGAAGATAATTTAATTCCAAACTATTATAAAATTTAACCAAGGTGTCACTCAAAGCTTTAGGCTAAACCAATTTTTACCTAATAAACATATTAGAGCATCGTTAATAAATCATAAATCATTAAGGTATTTTCCAACCACACATGAGTATAATTAAACATTATAAAACACAACTCGACTATCCACCACGACACAAGATAACCAACATAACAAGGCAAAGACCAAACGTTACAAAACGACTCGAGACCACACAGAAGACAAGGACCGACCTAGTGGATTAAACCTCATGTTATCTTCCATCACTAATATCCATTGGTGAAAGAATCCGCTCAAACCTGCTATATCAGGTGGAGTCGAGGTTTGGTACCTGCAACCTACATCCGAACAACATGTTGTATACGATCAAATACATATATGTCTGCACATGGAGAGTCAGAGAATCGCAGCGTAGCAGGGTACTCGAAGTGAGTAATGCTGTACCGTCCCTACTCTTGAACAAGATTATAATCATAGCATTTAAAATCAAATATCAACAAATCTAATAAAACATGTAAATAATAATCCATTACTAAACATGTCCAACACATCATAACTGAAGTAATCATAATGTCATCATCACTCATAACACATCTCTAAATATATCCATCGAACATAGTCCATCAAGGTCAAAGAAAACATAAACCATAACATACTAGTCCAAACGTCTCAAAACTGTAAATATGCAATAAAAGACTATCAACTGTTTGAGAACTGTCAGAGAGAAATATGAAACTAACATCTATCACAAGCCAAAAAGCGAGGGGCATTACATCTTCAAGTAGATCTGGAAGACTTATTAACACAGGGTGCTCAATTATTGAGCTCACTTCCCTAACCATAGTTATATAAAATAGAAAATCTGTAAATACCAAAGAGGCATCTCCATTTTCATGCTAAGTTTATGAGAAAAGAAATGGAGGAACAGTTATGGCAGCAACAGTCTCAGATGTTACTCCATTCTTCCTTGGGAGTACATAGCAGGATGGAAGGTGTCCATGTGTTCTCCATCCATGGGCTCATAATGGCCTGGCCAAACAACTTATCCATACACAACATAGGTACCTGCAATTCCGGGAGCTTCACTTTGTTGTCTTTGAATGGACTTATGCACTCCATTAGGTCTTCACCATCAGCTTGATTCAGACAAGGTAATCCCCCACCCATGGATTCACTTGCATCATTCATCAAATTAAAGTCATGGCGGCAATCAGACAAATTTGAAGTAGCTGCAAAATTTATGGGGTATTCTCCTCCTGCCATGGCTCTCTGCTCCAATGTTTTCTGAGAAGTGGCTTTTCTGTGTATGCGGCACAACACCACATCCTTCTGCAAAATGAATAGAAAAGGTTGTTTAATTGGAAACAGTTGAGCATTAAACATTAATTATGAAACAACAAAATACGTATTAGAAGCTTTACAAAAAAAAAGCGGTTGATAGGCATGCACTGCTCTCAAAACACAAGCAAGAATATAAATCAGAATTAGAGATTAGAAGCCAAAACACTGAACACATGCAGCCACCAAGAAAAGTTCTTTCTGATACTAAATTGTTACAAGAAAACTAAGAAAGAGACTGTTAAATTTGTTATAAGAAACTACCTTAATTGTAGGGCGAAAATCTGGCAGTCTGTACTCATTCATGATCCAGTCTGTCTTCTCTCCACTTGGGGCTTTTCCTCTGTAAAACACCAAAGTCTTTTTAAGCCCAATACACTGAGACATATGATCTCGAACTGGTCTATCCGATCCGGTAGCCTTCCAATAACCAGACGCTGTAAGCCTGCTTCTTCTGGCTGCAGCGCATTTTTTATCAACAGGAACAAAGAAATACCATTCTCTTTCTCCAACATACGCAAGATCTACAAAAAAAGAACACACCATGCAGCTGATAAACCCATTTGAATTTACAAAGACAAAAGTATACCCATTAAATAAAAAACAAACTTTGGCCAGAACCGATTTACCATCCTTATAAACTACTAAAAGAACAGATTCCTCCATTTATTTTTTTGGGCAATTAAAAACAATAAAGCTTAAATAAATGGATAAAGAACAGATTCGTCCATTGATTTTTCTTTGGGGCAATTAAAAACAATAAAGCTTAAATAAATGGAAAAAGAACAGATTCGTCCATTGATTTCTTTGGGACAATTCAAAACAATAAAGCTTAAATAAATAGTAGTGAAGTTTCTTGTAGACAACTGTGTATATCTTTTTTATTAACATCACATTCAATGATCCATCATCTTTTTGTATCAACATCACATTCAGTGATCTATCATCACTGATCTATTTTTATCCTCTTACTGAGGATAGATCATTGAGTATGAGGAAACATTGATGCAAAGAAACTGTACACAATTGTCATATATTCAAAGCTTAAATAATTTATCCTCTTTCTAACAATAGATCATTGAATGTGACAAAATATCAATACAAAATATCCATGAAAAAAAATGTTACACAATTGTCATATCTTCAAATATCAATACAAAATATGGATGAAAAAAACTGTACATAATTATCATATCTTCAAATATTTTGTAGAACTGTACACAATTGTCATATCTTCAAATATAAATGCAAAATATTGATGAAAAAAAAAAACTGTACACAATTGTCATATCTTCAAAGCTTAAATAGTGAATACATTATTTATGATTTAGAGCTTCCAAATCTTCAATTTGGAACATCTAAATCTTGAAATAACAAATAATGCGTCACCGTTTACTTTCAAATGATCAAACCAAAATTTTAAAATTAGGAGTTTTGAGAAAGTTTGCAAGAACCAATTTTGACTGGAATTCTGCCTAAAAAATGGACAAATTAAAAAAAAAGACTCAAATTTATCAACTCACAAAATTCAGCATAACAATAAATGGTCTAATTACTCTACTGCAATATTTCCTCAAGATCACCATGGCCAGTTTTCAATCTACAGTCAATCCTATTTCATTAATACCTGGGAGCTGCCAGGGATCGTATTGATACAAATCCAAGGTTCCAATTATATCAAAGCTGAACTGTTGGCCTTGCACTTTTTTCCTGAGATAGAAGCTCAATAACTCCTCTTCTGTAGGATGGAATCTGAACCCTGGAAGATCAAATTCTCCATGAAATCTGCCCTCCATCTTTACAAATCAATTCAATTTCAACTTTCAACAATGGATATATTTCAACTTTCAACAATGCATATAATTCTCTGGCTCCACTTTATGTATTATAAAATCAAGAAACTTTGGATTGTAGTGGAAGTTTCCTTGCAATGCAGAGAGCCTAACCAGGAAAAGAGCTGTAGAAGTGTCCCACACGCAGAGATTCTTTTGCGTTCGAATAATTAGGGTCTTATTCTTCCAGTCATAGGTTTGGCAGACTTGGAAGAAAACCGGCCATGAGAACATAATATTTTTCCATGGTTGCAGTCAATCCCGCGTAATTTCTGAGAGAATGCCTCGACCATTGAATTAAGTCAAGCCAATTGCAAGAAAACTAGTCGTCATGAATTTGGATCAAACATTAAAATGCTCTGTACTGTCTGCTGGTCAATGTATTCCAATTTCCCACGCGTTTTCACAGCTGCTATTCTCTGTTCAGATTCCCATGTCCATTTTCAATAGAATTTGACCTCCAAAATGACGAAAATTATGCTCGCTGTTTGTTTTACAGCAGGAAAAAGAATCGTTTTTAAAGCTCTGATGCAGAGTTTTTAAATAACTCGAATCGAATTTACATGTGAATTGCCAACCTATTTTTGTTTTGAACTCCACGTCAGAAGATAGAAAGTAGTTTTCATGTTCCCGGTAAACCACCGCACATTGTTTTGTTAATGAAATAAGTACGGTTAAAACAAGCGCACATGTGTATATATATATATATGTGGGGAAATGACTTATATTTTTTAATTCAAGTCAGAATTACCTTCTAGAATAGTTAGTTATTCATGGTAGTAAAATCTAAATTGTTGAGAACTTTTTTCCAAAGTAGAATTTTTTCATATTTAAAAATAGGTCAGAAATTATAGGAAACTTCCATATTACATTTAAATAATTTTAAATATAATGTATATCTATAAAAAGGAGGTGTACCTACTACCGAGTGTGATTTGCCTACTAAGGGCATGTTCCCATGCTGCTGCTGTTTAGTTTATTTTTTATTTTGGCTTGCTCAATTTTTTTTTGGAGATATTTGTGGAGTTAGTGACCTTATGAATATTTTATTTTTATTCTTATTTTGAACAGTTATCTACATATTCAGTTTTTACTATATAAAAAAATTTTAAAAAAGGGAGAGAAGCAGGCTTAAATTTGACAGTTGTATAGTTGTATTTAGGTATTTTTGCTGTAAAATACAATTAAAATTTTTAAAAGACGTATCATATGAAAAGAGAGATTTTGGACAAACTGTCAAAATTTATATAGGATTATACTAATATATATATATATATTTGGTTAATATATAATTTACTCATACTAAAGTATGTCATAGTATTTTAAAGGCACCATTGAATAGATAACTGTTATAAAAATTTTGCTTGACAAACAAGGTCAACTCTCAAATTTAGGCCCTGGATAGAAGGAATTTTTTTCCACAACTTATTTGCAATTCCTAAACAGTAGTTGCTCCACAAAAATAGGGAAGGATTCTATATTATCCTTTTCTCATAATTGAAAATTTGGATGAGGCCACTCCAACTACTTAAATTTAAGCAGAAAAATAACTTAAAGAGCCTATGCAAACATGGGGTAAAAGATAAGGGAGATTCATAGGCCTTAAATTTGACAATCAACCTTGCTTGTCAAGCAATATTTTTATGACAGTTACCTATTCAAAAATGCCTTTCAAATACTATGGCATGCCTTAGTATAAGTAAATCATATAAAAATCAATTACATATATCATCATAATCCTATATAAATTTTGATAGTTTGTCCAAAATCTCTCCTTTCATATGATACAGTCCTTTTAAAATTTTGATTGTATTTTATAGCAAAAATGTATAACTGTCAAATTTCAGCCCTAAGGGAGAATGATTTGTTAAGAGTTGGATTTGGATAAATTTTTGGATATATTTCTATGGTTTTTTCCCACTACTCTATTTTGGGATATATCTCTATTGTTTATTATTTTTTTCAATGCTCAATTTTGGGATATATCTCTATTGTTTTTTTGGATGTTCGATTTTACACTATTTTAAATGTTTGGGATATATCTATATTGTTATTATGCTCTATTTTCTTCTATATTGTTACAAGTACACACATTCCTTACAAATTCTTTTCATAGTATTAGTGCTTGGTATTTTTTTTGGTCTAAGTGTTGAGGTACTACTCACAAAAAAAGCTTTCAATTACATTAGTGATCTGTTTGTTTATATTTTCTTTTGTTGGTGGGCTTCACTTACATTATGGATTTTAACAATATTGAAGGTTTGTCTATCTATGATGGAAGTGGAATTTCAAATTGGAAGCTTGTAGTTAAAAATGCTCTTAGAAAGAAACCATTATAAAGGATTGTTAATGAAGAAGTTGTTGAGCCTAGAAAACACATCATGGACTAGAAGGATTGAACAAGAAAGAGCAATGTTTGATAAAGCTTAGAGCCTAAATCTAAAATTAAAATTGATTTATTGATTAAGATGATCAAATAGAACTAGTATATTTATATTTAAAAAAAAATCTAAAGTAGCGAGGGATATTTTTTCCATAGTTTATTTGATTTCTCACTTTTTTTCTTCCATCGTTTTTATTTTTTAATTTTTCAATTTTTTTTGGTTTGATATTTTTGATGATTTACAAATAAATTGATAATAAGAAAATAAAAAAAACTATGAAACCAAAAAAATTGGAAAAAATAAAAAAATAAAAACCCATATTTTATATTATATTATTATATTGTATTTTATATTACTATATATTATTATATTATTTTATATTTTTTTTTTTTTTCCCATTTTCTTTTTTTTTGGTTCGAATTTTTTGTGATTTTCTCTAGCTTTTTCTCCTTACAATGGTTTCTACTTTCTTTTTTTATTTTTATTTTTTTATTTTTTCTAATTTATTTTTTGGTTTTTATTTTTTCCAATTTCTTTTTTGGTTCCTTACTGCCATTGTAGAACTCCTCTTGATGTAATTATGGAAAAAGTTAGAGTAAGATTAGAAGGATGTTGATCTTGCTAATGTGTTTAGCACAAAAGGAAAATATAGTGAATCTAGAACTAATTGATTTTGAAAAGATAGTTGATTACTTAATGAACTTTCTTATAATTTAAATGTCTAATTAGAGAAAATATGGTAAGAGTACAAGAAGAAAGAATTTTAGTTAATTCCTATGGTTAAAAGAAAGCTTCCTCATCTTTAAAATATTTAAAGAATTTAGGAAAAGGGTGATTCAACTAAATTCCAATGCCCTTAGCAAATTTTTTATTAGTTTCATAAATCAATTTTAGATGAAGAGTCTCAACTAATTAAGAAGAGACATTTTGAGAAATCTAGTGCATATGTTTTAAAGAGAAAAACATACTGTAAAAGTTTTGAAGAGAATAACACTTCTAAGTCACTTCAAGATGCAAAGAAAAATTGGAAGGGTTTTAAGGGAAATTCTAGGAATGATAATGTAACAAAGTATGATCGGAGAAAATAAATTGTTTGAAGGCACTACAAAGGTGAGAATCATGTGGAGAAATTTTGTTTGAAAAAAGGCAAGATCAAAGGTAATGATATAAGCCTAATAAAGAAATGAAAAAGAAAGGGCAATTGAGCTAAGAAACATAGTTTATTAGAAATCAGCCCCAAGGAACAAGAGAACTCAACCATGAACTAATCTAAGGTAAATTCTAGGCCAAAAATAGAATCTATTGAACAAGGGATACTTTGCTTCAAATTGCAAAGAATAAAATTCTAGAGGTAGATGCATCTTTTCACATGATTGGTAATAAATCATTGTTTACTAATTTTTTTCTAGGAGAAGAACATAGTGGAAAAGAAATAACCATGGGAAATGGAGTAAAATTAGTTGTTTCGGGTTTTGGAAGTGTGAACTTTAAGAATGAAACTCTAAAAAATATTGTGTTGGTCAAAGGCTTAGGGGTCAATATTCTCTCAATATACAAATGTGTTCAAATGGGATATGAATTTGTTACTTTAGAATCTAATCAAGTTATCATAAGAGAAATAAAATCCCCAAATAAAATAGTTTTATAGGAACCATTGATCACTATGTTGGTCTTTTATGATTTTGTTGATGTAGCTCCTAATGCCTTGATTTCTCATACAAATTATATGTAAAAAATATGGCATGATAGACTTAGGCATTTAACTATAGGAAATTGTAAGAGATGGTAATTAATGATATGTCTATGAAGGTTGTTTTTAGGAAAACATTATCGAGATCCATTTCCTTTAGGACAAGCATGGAAAATTAAATACTCCTTGCAACTCATCCATAGTAATTTGTGTTTGAAATGTTTGAAAAATTTAAAGATTTGGTTAAAATTCATTGTGATAATAGAATTGGTTGTTTGAGAACTAATAGAGGGAGTGAATTTTTCAAGAATGCCTTTAAATAATTTTGTAAAAGATTTGTATTAAATTTCAAAGAATAAATCCTTATACTCCTCAATAAAATGGGGTTGTTGAGATGATGAATAAAAATTTGTTAAAAATGGCTTGATGTATGTTGCATGGTAAGGTTTGGGGCTTGGTTGTTTCATGTGCAACATGTATAATTAATAGAATATCCACTAAAGCTCTTAGAAAGTTGACCCTTGAAGAAGTTTATACTGGTAAGTAGACACATATTGGATATAAATTAAAGTTTTTGGCTGCATTGTGTGGCCACACATTCTAGATGGAATGAGGAAAAAGTTAGAACCCAAAAATCATATAAGTGCTTGTTTGTTAGTTATAGTGAATAATCAAAGGCTTATATAGGCTAATGATTTGCTTAAAAAACTAATCTCTCTCAATAGAGATGTAAATTTTAATGAACACTCACAACTTACATCTTCACATCTTGAAAGAAAATGCTTTTATTAAATATGATTTGACGATGATAATATTCAAGCTAGTGTTTTTAGGAGATCATGATGCTAAACACTCTTTGAATGATAGCAATTAGACCACTTTTGTAGATGAAGAGCATAGTAATGACAATGACAACAATTCTTCTAGGCCAAAAACTATAGGATTTTAAAATTAACCCTATAGCCTCTTCCTAAGACCTTTGGTAATCAAATTAATTATTATCAAAATTACTATATGGATGAAGACATTAACAATATGGATGGATAGATATTGACATTCTCATTAGTTATTCAAAAGAAAATACACTTATTTATAACTTCTTAGATGGATGGGTCATTGTGACAAGTATCCAAGAGGAGTTGAGTTAACTACAATGAAGAGAGGAGATAACTCAATATCTAGAAGTTGTGGTGGCACTTGATGAGTTGAAGTGTCACTTAATTTCCTTCAATCCAGGAATGATGAGTTAGAGGTAACACCTAATTACTTTTAACTAAGGAATGATGAATGCCACTATTAGTTATCTAGGAATTAAACATATTTACCTAAGTAAACTTAATAAAAGAGACACAATAAAATATGACACCATCATTCTCCTTTAGTGCAACATAGGGAGAAAAAGAAATGGGTCCTAGTAAGTAGTGCCATGTTAAATACCCATGTACAAAAGAATCCCCCAAAGAAAGAGAGAGATACAACCACCAAAAGGAAGAGAGAGGAAAGAGATAAATTTTGATGAAGGTGGATAATACCAGATGTTGTAGAAGGTCCACTTGCATTGAAAACAACATTCATTTTCTTAAGAAGAAAGAACCCCCATGCTTTTATATCTACTAAATTTTCCAACTCCAAAGGTGGAATGAAGATTGCCAAGATGAAGATCTTTAGAAAATTTTCATATTTCCCCATGCTTATGCAAAAATGTGACTCAATTTGAGAATTAGACTTAGATACAATTATAGTATGTGTCGTCATGAAAGCATGTAAAGGTGGAGAGAGAACATTAGTGTTTATACATGTACCCTCAACACTTCAATAAAAGGTGACTGATACAAAAACGCAAGTCAAAGTTGTTGGACCACGAGGTCAAAGTTGACACCTTCAATCAAGGAGATGCCTAGAAGCCTTGGAAACATGAGTTCCATGGATTTTACCATTCATTAGTCTATATTTTTATGATAGATGTGTTTTTTATAATCTAGAACATTGCATAGATCTCTTGAAATTAGGGTGCAAGTGTCCAAATGAAGTAGAAATTCTAAAGTGGTAAAATCACTAGTTGCAATAGATGACAAAAGTGTTTTCACCGCGATGATTTCAAAAATGTTATTATGAAAAGGAAATTATAGATCTATAAGTAATGAATTTATCATAATATAAATAGAAGTGAAATTTAAAAAATTATTTATTTCAGTTTTTCTTTTCAATATTTGATCTTCCATTTTTGGTTTGTCAAAGGTTCTAGGGAAGGCATAGTTCCTTTGTAAACCATGTTTTGAGAGGTTGGATCTCATGTTAATCCTTCATTTTTATTCATTTCATGACTAAAGTATATAGAGGAGCAAGGTTTGAAAGTAGATTTCCATGTCCACTTTCAATAGAACTTGACCTCCAAAATGACGAAAATTTTGCTCGCTGTTTATTTTACAGCAGGAAAGAGAATCGTTTTTAAAGCTCGGATGCACATTTTTCCAATAACTTGAATCGAATTAACATGTGAATTGCCAACTTATTTTGTTTTTAACTCCACGTCAGAAGATAAGAAAGTAGGTTTTCATGTTCCCACTAAACCACTGAACATTGTTTGGTTAATGAAACAAGTACAGTTGACACAAGCGCACATGTGTATATACATGTGGGGAATTGACTTTTATATATTTTTAATTCAAGTCAAAATTACCTTCTAGAATAGTTATGATAGTAGTAAAATCTAAATTGTTCACAACTTTTTTCAAAATAGAACTTTTCATATTTCAATATAAGTTGGAAATTATTAGAAACTTCCATATTAGATTTAAATAAATATAATGTATACTTATAAAAAGGAGGTGTGATTTGCTAACTAAGAGATAAGGGAGAATTGATCATTTTGTTAGAGTTGGATTTCCATATAAGTTTTTGGAATATATCTTTATCGTTTTTTTTTTCAATGTTCTATTTTACTTTATTTTAAATGTTTGGATATATCTCTATTTTTATTGTGCTCTATTTTTTTCTATAGTGTTACAAGTTCAATATTCTTTACAAACTCCTTTCATAGTAAATTAGTGCTTGGTATTTTTTTTTTGTAGGTGTTGAGGTGCTACTCAAAAAGAATGCTTTCAATTAGATTAGTGATTTTCTTGTTTATATTTTCTTTCACTGGTGGGATTCACTTACATTATGGATTTTAAAAATATTGAAGATTTGTCTATCTTTGATAGAAGTGGATTTTCAAATTGGAAGCTTGAGGTTAAAAATGCTCTTAGAGAGAAACCATTATGAAGGGTTGCTAATGAAGAGGTTGTTGAGCCTCATGATGTAAGAAAAACACATCATGGCTTTCTTTTAACCAACAAGACTAATGATTAATAAGGCTTTAAGTCTAAATCTAAAATTAAAGTCAATTTGTTGATTAAGATGATCAAATGGAATTATAGAAAAAGTTAGAGTAAGATTAGAAGGATGTTGATTGCTAATGTATTTAGCATAGAAGGAAAATTATTGAATATATAACTAGTTGATTTTGAAAAGATGGTTACTTGAATAAAGTTTCTTATTTAAATGCCCAATTAGAGAAAATATGGTAAGCGTACAAGAAGAAAGATTTCTAGTTCATTCCTATGGTTAAAAGAAAGCTTCCCACATCCTTTAAAATATTTTAAAAATTTAGGAAAAGGGCAATTCAACTAGATTCCAATGCCCCTTAGTAATTTTTTGATTAGTTTCATAAATCAATTTTAGATGAAGAGTCTCAACTAATTAAGAAGAGACATTCTAAGAAATCTAGTGCGTATGTTTTAAAGAGAAAAACATACTCTAAAAGTTTGGAAGAGAATATTATTTCTAAGTCACTTCATGGTGCAAAGAAAATTGGAAGGGTTTTAACATAAATTCTAGGAATGATAATGTAACAAAGTAGGATGGGAGCAAATAAATTGTTTGTAGGCACTACAAAGGTGAGAATCATGTGGAGAAATTTTATTTGAAAAAAACCCAACATCAAAGGCAAGATTAGAGGCAATGATATAAGTCTAAAGTGCAGAAAAGAAATGAAAAAGAAAGGGTAACCAAGCCAAGAAACATAGTTTCTAGAAATCACCTCCAAGGAACAAGAGAACTCAACTATGAGCTAATCTAAGGTAAATTCTAAACCAAAAATAGAATCTATTGAACAAGGAATACTTTGTTTCAAATTTCAAAGAACAAAATTCTAGACTTAGGTGCATCTTTTCACATGACTAATAATAAATCATTGTTTACTATTTTTTTTCTATGGGAAGAACATAGTGGACAAGAAATTACCATGGGAAATGGAGTAAAATTAGTTGTTTTGAGTTTTGGAAGTGAGAACTTTAAGAATATTCAACTCTAAAAAATGTTTTGTTGGCCAAAGGCTTAGAGATCAATGTTCTCTCTGAAATATACAATGTGTTTAAATGGGATATGAATTTGTTACTTTGGAATCTAATCAATCTATCATAAGAGAAATAAATTTCCCAAATGAAATAGTTGTTATAGGAACCATTGATCACTATGCTAGTCTTTTATGGTTTTGTTGATGATGAAGCTCCTGATGCCTTGATTTATCATACAAATTATATGTAAAAATTATGGCATGATAGACTTAGGCAGTCAACTATAGGAAATTTGAAGGGATGGTAACTAATGACATGTCTATGAAGTTTGTTCTTAGGGAAATATTATCAAGATCCTTTTCCTTTAAGACAAGCATGGAAAGTTAAATACCCATTGCAATTCATCCATAGTAATTTATGTGGACCAATGGATTGCACATCACTATTTGGTGCTAGGTGTCTCTTGACTTTGATTAATGGTTATAGTTGAAGAGAGTGCACTTATTTCAATAAATGAAAAAATTAAGTGATTGAAATGTTTGAAACTTTTAAAGCTTTGGTTAAAAATCATTATGATAATAGAATTAGTTATTTAAGAACTAATAGAGGGGGTGAACTTTGTAATAATTCTTTTAAATTATTTTGTGAAAGGTTTCGTATTAAATTCCAAAGAATAAATCCTTATACTCCTCAATAAAATAGGGTTGTTGACAGGATGAATAAAAATTTGTTAAAAATGGATCGATGTATGTTGCATTATAAATATTTGAGTGGTAAGTTTTGGGGCTTGGTTGTTTCATGTGCAACATGTACATAATTAATAAAATACCCACTAAAGCTCGTAGAAAGTTGACTCTTGAAGAAGTTTATACTAGTAGGAAGACACATATTGGATACATTTTAAAGTTTTTGGCCGCATTGTGTGGTTACACATTCTAGATGGAATGAGGAAATAGTTATAACCCAAAAATTGTAAGTGTTTGTTTGTTAGTTATAGTGAAGAATGAAAGGCTTATATTGGCTAATGATTTGGTTAAAATACTAATCTTTATAAATATAAATGTAAATTTTGATGAAAACTCACAACTCACATCATCACTCTTTGACAACAAATACTTTTATTTTTTTAGTCATATTAGAAGAAAATGCTTCTATTATTTATGATTTTTTTTTTTAAAAAGAGGGGTAAAAACTTTTATTAATCAACAAGAGCGGTACAAAGCATTAGGCAAAAGAAAACCCCAAAGGGGCCCCAAGACAACAAGCAAGAGATCAAGAATCATTAATGCAGCATTTCAGATCCTCAGTAACCCAACCCTCCAAGTCCTGAGCAAGGTCCCTTAGTAAACTATCCCAATCATCCACCAACCACATCCCATTCTTCTCAAAAGCTATTTTCGCCAGCCCATCAGCCACCTTGTTCCATTCACGAGGGATATGGGAAAAGGTGACAAAATCCAGTAAATCTCCAAGGTTGGCAATTTGTTTTACTACTACCGCTAAATGCCAACTAATAGCTTCGAAGTGCCATCCATTTATCAAGTCAACCACCACCTGAGAATCAGATTCACATATAATCTGATTCTAGCTGAGAGCGAAAGCCCTCCTCAAGGTCGAAAGAATTGTCAAGGCCTCCATGAGGTTATTAGAGTGATGCCCCATATACTCAGAGAAAAAGAAAACAACCACTCCAGAACTATCTCTGCCCACCCCACCAATACCAGCATGCCCAGGATTACCTCTTGAAGACCCATCAATGTTGATTTTCAAGACACTAGTGGGAGGAAGCATCCAATGCCCTCCTCTAAAGACCTTCCCTCTAGAGCACCTACCCTGCCCAACCTTGGGTCTTCCCATACTACCAACAGAAATCTCCAACTTCTGAATCACTCCAGTATCCCCAGGATCAACCAAAACAGACAAATAAAATTTTTCTTGTAACGTCTCTTGAAGAGCCCCAAGAATTTGAGCCCAAACTTGGCCCACCTGTAACTTCCTATCTAGAAAAATCCTTCGATTGCGCTCCAACCAAATCTGCCAAATAATAAGATTAGGGCCAATAGGCCAGGCAGTGTGCAAAAAAGAAGTCTTTGCCGTAGTAGGTCCAACATTCTGCCAGAACTCGCCAAGAGATGAAGAATGTCGACAGGACATATTCCAAGCCCCCCACCAAAAGTGCCAAATAGTTTTAGCAAAGGGGCACTGGAAGAAAAGATGAGAAATAGTCTCAACATCTTTGAGACATAGAAAGCATAAAGAGGGACCTTGGAAACACCTCTTGCAAAGGTTGTCCCAAGTCAAGCATTTGCCATACACCACAAGCCAAGAGAAAAAGTTGCATTTTGGCCAGGAGAATTTATTCCAAATATTTTTCCACCAAGGAGCCTCAACACTGCCTAAAGCCTGTCTATCCAAAGCACGATACCCTAAAACAACAGAGTACTTCCCTTTAGGATCTAAGCCCCAAGCCAACACATCCCTCTCCAGAAGCGAACAACACACTCTAGTAGCCAAAATGGAGGATAACTCCCTCCTATCCTCCAAAGATCCACACAAAGGCCACTCCTGCGTATCCTTCCACTAATAAATGATAGTTTGCCCCAAGACCTGAGGGGCTTTGAAATCCATCACTATGCTCTAGCCAGCTTGAACAAAAATCCTGCTTAAAGTCTCCAAGTGAGGATGTGAGGAAAGGATAGGTGGGAAGCCATCCCAGGAGTCAAGCCAGAAGAGGGCATCAGAGCCTCTATTGCAAATCTAGAATAGGCTTTGTTTAACCAATGGAGCTTCCCTCTTAAGAGTTTCCCAAATCATAGACCCTTTCCCCAAAAGACTAAATCGAGAAACCTCAGCACCATCCACCTCCCCAATATATTTGAAGGTAAGAATCTTGGCCCAAGTCTAATGTTGATGTGAACATCACCTCAAAAACAACTTAGCCACCAATGCTTGCCCATTCCAATCTGCTCTACGCAATCCCAAGCCACCATCCTGCTTCGACCGACAAACCACTTCCCACTTAATTAAGCTCCACTTTCTTGAGAGGTGATTACCCGACCAAAGAAATTGCCTACAAAGCCCCTCAAAATCCTTGATGAAACTTGAAGGGGCAATCATCACAAAACATCTCTAAATAGGAAGAGCTTGCACAACAGACTTTAAAAGAGTGACTCTGCCTACCTTTGATAACCATCTATAGGTCCAATGACAAACCAATCCTCAAAATTTATCAATCACCTCCTACCAAAAATGCTTGGGAGGTGGGTGCACATCTAGAGGGATACCCAGATAGGTAAAGGGAAGATTCCCCACCTGAAACCTTAAGATCCTAGCAATACGTTGTTAAATGAGCCTGGGGGTGTTAAAGAAATAAATGCAAGACTTACATTCATTAATGCGTTGTCCTGAGGCAGCCAAGTAGCAATCCAAAGTCTGATGAAAAGCAACTGCTTCCGCCACCTTAGCAACCCCCATCAAGGCTGAGTCATCCACAAACTGAAGATGTGTTTGCGAGGCAAGGGAATTATTCCAGTTCCATCCATGTAAAAGCCCAGCTGCAGCCTGTGACTTAATGAACCTCCCCAAGCCTTCAGCCATCAAAATGAACAGATAAGGGGATAAAGGGTCTCCCTGTCGAAGACCTCTTGAGGCACCAAACAAAGCAAAGGATTCCCCATTTATGAGAACTGAAAAGGAGGGCGTCATTACACAACACATGACCCAATCGATCCACTCCCTGTTGAACCCAAAGGCTCCAAGAATTTTGATCAGAAAGCCCCATTTGACCTTGTCATAGACAAGTCCAATTTTATGAACATAGCCTTTTCCCTTAAGGAGGCCATAGAATGAATAGCCTCCGCCACAATCACAACACCATCAAGAATCTGTCTACCCGCTACAAAGCCCCCTTGTTCCGCTGAGATTAGCTTATCCAACAAAGGCTTCAAGTGCTCAGCAATTAATTTAGTGATGATTTTATACACCACATTACACAAAACAATTGGACAAAAGAGATCTAAAGAATCGGTACCCTCACGCTTTGGAATAAGGGCAAGAAAAGTGACATTCAAAGCTCTCAGCATTTGCTTATTCCTTAGAGATTCGTTCACAACCTCTAGCAAGTCAAGCTTGAGCACTTCCCAAAATTCCTGGTAGAACTCGATTGGGAATCCATCAGGACTAGGGGCTTTCCCCTTCTTTAGTTGAAACACCACCTCCTCTAACTCCTTCAGAGAGATTGGCTAGATAAGAGAGGCATTCATATCCATTGTCACCAAAGGAGGGATACAAGCCAGGATAGAGTCTTCCTCCTCAATGGCCAGAGGGGTATCTTCAGAAAAAAGATTAGAGAAGAAACAAACAGCCTCATTGGAGATATCCAAAGAGGAAGAAAGAACAGATCCCTCAGACGAACGGAGACAAGAGATAGTATTACCTTGTCTTCTAGCCTTTACCGAGTTATGGAAGAAGGAGATATTCTTATCCCCTTCCTGGAGCCAATCAATACGAGCCTTCTGCTTCCAAAAGATTTCCTCAAAAAGCTCCCATTCCTCAAGTACTTTGACAGCTTCATCCTCTAACCTGCACAAAGCCGCATCCAAACCATGCTCCCTGATCTGCCTGGTAATAGAATCTAGATGCTCTTGGGCAACCCTTTTCTACTGAAACACGTTGCCAAACTGATGCTTATTCCAATACTTTAGCTTATACTCCACATACTGAAGCCTCTTCATAAAAGAGTACATGGCGGTCCCAAAAGCAGGTTGACCTTCAATCCACCAATTAGACACTAAGTCAAAAATACCTTCCTCCTTGAGCAACATAATCTGGAATTTAAAAGTCTGCTTCTTAGAACCACTAGCCAAGCGAGCAGAGAACATGATCGGCCAATGATTAGATGCTCACCAATCCAAAATTTCAAAGCTTGTTAGCCACTTGTCACTAGCCCAGAAACTGGAGACCAAGAACCTGTCTAATCTTTCAGAAATAGCTTCTTCTCCCAGCCTCCTATTATTCCAGGTGAACATGCTATTTAAAGGTTTGATATCCACAAGTCAAAGTCGGGCCATATTCTCTCACAGAAGAATAGAGGATGCATCCAGACGAGGCACACCCCCCCTTTTCTCCTCAAGAGAGACAATAGCATTGAAATCCCCTGACATGATCCAAGGTAAAAAGGGGTCCAAAGATCTCAAAAAGTTTATATGGGACCATAAAAGACTCTTACCAGGAACATCCGACGGAGCATAGATATTGGATAGCAAAACTCTTTCCCCAGTCTCCAAACTTACTGCAATAAGAGAGATGGAGAATCTACTAGAAAACCACCAAATAGGAGAGATTCGACGAGGATCCCAGAGGCAGGCAAGACCTCCAGAGCTCCCCATTGTCCCCACACACTGACATAAACCTCTATTCCAAATTTTGGAAGCACTCTACATCATACTATCAACAGAAAGCTTCGTCTCTTGGAGAAAAACCAAATCTAGAGAATGAGCATGAACCAAATCTTGAATAGCCTTTTATCTAGGGATGCTATTCATACCCCTCACATTCCAAGAAAGCACAATCATCTCGAAGGTTGGGAAAAGTGAGCATCCAAAGTCTTCACCGACCCAGATTCAACCAATATCTCACCAGCCAACTTAACTTTCTCTTGATCTTTCTTCCTACCCGCCTTTTGGGTCTTGTCAGGAGTACTCTTTTTCAAGGACTTTTGATGCACACCCAAAAGAAGTGAAGCAGAAGCTTTACTCTTTGCAGAGCTTCCAGAACCTGAACCTCCAACTGAGCCCACTCCTACCTCATCAGAGACCAAAGAGGTACCAGTGCCTGCACACGGATCCCCAAGCCCCACCTCAGGGGAGAGAAAAGAAGAATCTTTTGCATCCCCTCAAGACAACAAAGGGTCAGAGGCTAAAGACATAAGAGCCATAGGCTCTGAATTTTGAGAGGTAGTTGGGTTAGCTTCCACATGCATGTCAGGAGAGACCCCCTCCTCATGAATTAAGTCATTCAATGCATCAAACCTATTGAAAACCCCCTCCTCCAGGCGGTCCCAAAAAGTCCTCTTCATCCCCAGACCTTTATTTCATGTCTTAACCTTAACAAACCCATCTTGAGCTGGAGTCCCTCCCTGTATGGGACCTTTTTCTTTCTCAGGTCCTGTGTTTGAAGCAGCCTTCCCATTCCCTGAGTTTCCCACACCAGAAGCACGTGGACACCTCCTCAGGAGATGACCATACTCCCGACATAAATGGCATATAAATGGCAAGGTTTCATAATCCAGGGGTTGTGTCCACGAACTAGAACCCACTGTCAAATCAATAGAGTCCAGCAAGGGCTGGCTCAAGTTGATCTCCACACAAACGCGGGCATAAGAAAAGATCCACTTGTCCAAAGTTTGCTGAGAGGGACCAATCGGCTTGCCTAGCGCCATTGCAATAGATTGAAGAATATCACTCCTCCAACATTCCAGTGGCAGACAAGGCAGGCGAACCCACACTGGGACCTTCGTTGGCATCTCCTCTGCAGAAATGAAACCGGCATGCCAAGGTTTAATGAACAAGCTAACTTGATTATAGAAATAAGGGCCACCCTCAAAAGCCTTATTTCTATCAGAGATGCATGAGAAATCCACCAAGAAGAAATTATTTATAGCAAGCAAAATCTCAAAATCCCCCTTTGGATTCCAAGTATTCTGAATCCAAGGTTCAAGGAAAGGTAAGGAAACCCTCATTCCCAAAAACTTACAAATTAAAACATGTTTACTGAAATAATCAAGATCTTCTACCACCGCCTCCTTCTAAATAACAACCACTAAGCGTGCTTGGGCCCTCTCCAGACAACCATTCACCTTATGCACTTTAAAGCCATTAATCCTAGATAAGCCCCCATGAGAAGAAACCCCAACACCAGCCTCCGACATAATATCATCTCCCTTCTCCTCCTCCACACCATCCATCATGTTAATGAAAACCACACCAAACCTCCCGCAACAAACCTCCACCTCACAGCAGAACAACACGCAGCAAACACCAAGGCCTCCAAAAAACCACCGTCGTCTAGAAATGAAGAAGCAAAACCCTTCCAAAAGGGCTCCCATGCAAATGAAGGCAAGGGAGAAACCCCACACCAAACCCCAACAGGAAGCACAAGTGCCAGCAACCATAGTGAAGAAAAAATGGAAAGAAAACCGAGCAGAAAACTCCCCCTGAACACCACAAACACCCCCCCACCCAAACAGAAGACCAGACACAGCCGATCCACAAGGAAAAAGTGGCATGCAACACAGGAGCTGGGCATGCAGGCCGACCCTCATAGGCCGCGGGCACCCAGAGAACAGTCACACGCCATCATCCGACTATCCTATTATTTATGATTTAATGTTGATAATTTTCAAGCTATTTTTTTAAGAGATCATGATGCTAAACACTTTTTGAATGATAGAAACTAGCCCACTTTTATATATGAAGAGCATAGTTCTTCTAGGTGAAAAACTATAGGATTTTAAAATTAACCCTGTAGCCTCTACCTAAGACCTTTGGTAATCAAATTAATTATTACTAGAATTACTATATGGATCATGTATTAATTAACAATATGTATGAATAGATATTGGAATTCTCATTAGTTATTCAAAAGAAAATACACTTATTTATAGCTTGTAGCATGGATGAGTCATAGTCACAAGTGTCCAAGAGGAGTTGAGCTGACTACAATGAAGAGAGGATCTAACTCAATAGGTAGAGGTTGTGGTGGCACTCGATGAGTTGAAGTTTCACTTAATTTCCTTCAATATGGGAATGATGAGGTAGAGGTGACACCTAATTGCCTTTAACTGAGGAATGAAACATGTCATTATTAGTTACCTAGGAATTAAACATATTTACCTAAGTAAACTTAATAAAAGAGACACAATAAACTATTACACCATCATCATCATTAGGTGCAATGTAGGGAGAAAATAAATGGATCCTAGTAAGTAGTGCCATGTTAAAGACCGATGTACAAAAGAATCCCTTGAAGAAAGAGAGAGATATATAACGACCAAAAGAAGTCAAATGAAAGAGACAAATTTTGATGAAGGTGGATAATACTAGATGTTGTAAAAGGTCCACTTGCATTGAAAATAACATTCATTCCCTTAGGAAGAAAGAACCCCCATGCTTTTATATCTACTAAATTTTCCAACTCCAAAGGTGGAATGAAGGTTGCCGAGATAAAGGTCATTGGAAAATTCTCATATTTCCCTATCCTTATGCAAAAATGTGACTCAATTTAAGAATTATACTTAGGTATAATTATAAGATGTTCATCATGAAAGCATGTAAAAGTGGATAGAGAACATTGGTGTTTATACATGTACCCTAAATACTTCAAGAGAAGGTGACTGATACGAAAGCTCAAGTAAAAGTTGTTGGACCATGAGGCCAAAGTTGACACCTTCAATCAAGGAGATGCCTAGAAGCCTTGGAAACATGAGTTCAATGAATTTTATCATTCATTAGTCTATATTTTTGTGATAGATGTGCTTTTTATAATCTAAATCTTTGTGGAGATGTCTTGAAATAGGAGTACAAGTGTCCAAATGGAGGAGAAAATCTAAAGTGGTAAATCACTACTTGCAATTGATGACAAAAGTGGGTTTGGGTGAGTGCGAGATCATGATGGGCCAAACAGTGGCAATGCAAAAAAATTGCTGCATGAAAAAGTGCTAACATTTAGACTAATATTTAGATTTGGATGGAAAGGGTGTTGATATTTATAGCTCAAATATGGATTCCCTCCTCAAATGCCTTGGGATTACCTCATATTTAGGCAAGTGGGACTCCAAAAACTTGCCAAAGAATCTTGCAAAACCACCCATTTAGTGTTATCCTAAAATTTTTCACAATTTCATCATTGAAGCTAACAGACTTTTTTGTATCTAAATTTAATCAAATGAAAAGGGTTTATAGAGGAAGCTATTAAGATTCTAAAAATATAATATATGCCTCATAATAATTTTAATAGGTAATTATTATTAATTTTCTACATACACTATGTCTGATTTCTTGATGGATATATATATTGAAAAACATCCATAACTTTCAATATATTAATCCTTTTTTAAATCCAAAAGTTGTGTCACATTCGAGGATTTATTGGGTATATATTAAAATTTAAAATTTTTGAGTTTCATATATTTTTGACCAAGTTAGGTTGGCTGGAAAATTAATTTTTAATAATTTAAAAAATTCATAAATAATTATTTATTTACTTAAAAAATTCAAAAAAATATGCATCACATCTACTCATGTGTCCTTTACTTAAATTCAAATCATGGAAAAAAAATATTATCTTTTTCTCATACTTAGGTTGGCTGGAATGACACCTACTTTTTACAATTTTATGAAAACTTTAGTAGTGCTTCATTGAAATATCTAATTTTCACCAAACTATTTTTAAAATTTTCAAAAAAAAGTAGAAGCCCATAAACTACATTCAATTTATTACAACTTTTATTACTACCTTATTTCTATATTATGTAGATAACTTATTCAATTTTTGACATGAAGTTACTAAAGTTTGTTTTTTCACATTTCCTTTGCCACTTAGGGGTAGTGTTTGGCCCATCATGATCCTACACTCACCTATTTACCACAATGATTTCAAAAATGTTGTGCTGAAAAAGAAATTATGGATCTATAAGAAGTAATGAATTTATCATAATATAGATAGAAGTGGAATTTAAAGAGTTTATTTGTTTCAATTTTCTTTTTCAATGTATGATCTTTCATTTTTGGTGTTAAAGGTTCTAGGAAAGGCATGTTTCCTTTGTAAACCATGTTTTGAGGATTGGGTCTCATTTTAATCCTTCATTTTTATTCATTTTATGATTAAATTATGTAGAGGAGTAGGGTTTGAAAGTGTGTAGGTATATTGCAAGTGTTGTGGAGCTAGTTGTAACCATTATGAATCTTTATTCTCACCTTGGAGGCATTGTAACACTTGTAATTGACTAGGATATAATGGCATGAGGAATATGTGCTCAGTCTTCTAGAATTTTCTTCTCTTAAGGGGTATCTCTAGGTTCAATCTATTGGTGCTTAGACATGTAGCTCCACAAATCCTAAAGACTCTACACCAAGACCTATGGCCAAGGATATGTCATGCTTAGGTAATGTGTAAGACTTATAATCAGACAGTGGTATGAATGGCCAACTTATTGTGAGTGGATAAACTCACTTTCGTCTTTGGGCTCTACTAAACCAAGGGGGGTGTTCCTTGAGGTCTGGTAAACTAGATAAACAACTAAAAAGCATAAGATCCTTAAGAAACCATACCCAATGTGTTATGAGTCCCAAAATGTGTCACTAAACTCATGTTAACATTGGTTGCATACAAACCTACAGACCTCTAATAAGAAGATAAAAATCTCTCTTACCATGTACCATGAGATGGTAGCTATACTGTATTTTCCCCATATGATAAATCCATCTGACATTACATACACAAGTGTAAGAGAGAAATTCACATGCATGATTTGGGAGTGGGACAGATATTCAGATTTAAATAGTTTTGAAAGTGTTGTCCCTTCCCCAATCAAACCAATGCCTATTCCATTGGGCAAAAAAGTCACAAGTTTGCAAAGAAGGAAAAATACAATAGTGAAAAGATAACTGGAATCTCATGTGCATTGTCATATAATGCATATATCACATCTCATGCAATGGACATCCTTAGTGATCCAAACTAAACTACAAATACCCATATAAAATTGAAAGGAAGAGCATCACAAATCATTAGAATGATTTAAAGCACCGTCATATACTTCTCTAACTTCTATTTCATTGATACTAGCAAATGTGGCAAGGGAGGGTGAGTAACTGGGTTCAAACATCCTCCTGAGCATTTACAAACTACCTGGAGACATCCATCACATGCATCTATCTTTAATCAACATTCTTATTCTTTACAAAATACACATTTCCCCTTTACAAGATTAGACTGCATCAGCTAATGCCATAGAACACTACAGAGGTGCTTACAGCCCAAAGATTGGTTCAATGGCCAACCACAATTACATCTCAAAAACATGTATATATAGCAATACATTTACTATGCATCTTGGGAATGGGCATTGCATTGGTCAACATGTTTCCAAGTCGACCATGTTGCGTGTGTCATATCCAGATGTGGTGTTGGAGAAGGAACAAGAAAAAACAATCAAAATTCTCATGCCCTAAATATATAATCATGTCCTAGAGGGGTCCACAGCAATCCTTAGGCAAATGGAGGCCCTTATATCTTCAATTGGGTCAAAACTAGACCATAAATGACATTCTAGGTCATACAACTCGAAGTTGCTGAAATAGTGTGTTTTAAAACCTTATGCCATTGGAAAAAGAAGAAAATTGAGAGGGCTCAGATTTGTAGGGGTTCGATGTGGAATTAGATTTGTAGGAAAAGGAGAGGCATTGACATATGCAGTTTGAAGAGGGGCACTAAAATATGCTGGAAGAAGAGGGGGAGTCAAATCTGTAGAGATCCAAGGTGGAACCAGATTTGCGGGGGTTTGAGGGAGTATTGAATATGTGAGGAATAGAAGGGTTAAGGGATATGATGGGAATGGAAGGGTTAAAGGATATGTGAGGAATGAAAGGGTAGAAGGATATGCGGGCCGCAAGAGGGGATCCAGATATATCTGGATCCAAATGTAATCTCCACATAAGGAGGTTACGCAAAGGAAAGTAGAAGTTGAAGGGGGTTTGGGATTTGTTGGATTTGGAAGGGGATGTGAACAGGTGGGGGTTCAATGGGCAAGGGGATATGTTTAGATGCTAAGGAAATCCCTGCATATCTAGTAGGGGTTAGAAATCTTGCAAGGGGAAAAAGTGAGGTGATAGCAGAATAAAAGGGGGTGTGGGGATTTGAGGGGCATCAAGATATATCTAGATGCTAAGGAAAAACCCATAAATCTAGATGGGGGCTGAACATCTGTCAAATCTCGATGAGGGTGAAGGACCCACAAATCTTGTAGGGTATAAAACTTCTGCCAAAGGCATGAAACTTAGGAAATTTTAAAGAATTTAAGGATTTCTTCAAGGTTTTCACATCTTCCAGGACATGCAAAATGAGGCAAATACTAGAGTCCCAACATAATCCTTGTGTTTCAAGTTTGTGTGTGTGCCTTTATGATGTTTGGTTTCTATTATACACTCTTTATGATGTCTCCAAAATTATGAACATATATTATGCTATTTAACTAGCCAATTTATGGTAGAAGAAACAATGTTTGAAGGTGTTTATAGGGTTGACAATTTAGAATCCATTGTTGATGAGTAGAGCGTGGAATATCCAACTTGTTTATGGAAGAGGATAATGGAGAAGACTGGTTTACAAAGTTGAAAGAAGGTGTTGCAAGAATATATAGCATTGAGGGGAAAGTTGAAGGCTAGAGAGCATGTTACAAGCCTTAATAGAGATGTATGGAATTCCAAACGAGCCCCATAAAGAGAAAGAACATGAGAACTTAATAGAATTTAAACAAGGAGATACCTCTTATAGTAGATTTTTCAAAGTTAAACTCAAGATTGATATTTAACCTTATGATGGTGAGATAAGTGTTGAGAAGTTGAATCAACTAATTTTTCAAATGGAAGTTTATTTTACTCTCTACACTTGATGTTTCCACATCAACAAATCTTATTTTCAAAATTGAACCTTTTGGGAATTTGTACTTACATGGTATGAGAGTTATGTGCATTCTTTGGAAATGTAAAAAGTGCCACCAATTTCCCAGTGGGAAGTTTTGAAAGGGCTACTAAGAAAGGAATTTTTCCCTATTTTCCATGAAGAGGAAAGGGTGATGTAGTGGCATTACTTGAGGAAAAGGTAAGGACAAAGTGTTTAAGTAGATGTACATTGAGTTTTGAAGAGATGGGTTCATCTTGGGAAAGATGTTATCGACTATGAGGTGTTAATAAAATATATACATGTGAGTTTTTTGGCCACTTGAAAATATTTGTACTTCTATCCAAACCCTATGACATAGATAAGGCATGTGTACAAGCACATTACCTTAATCTAGATAAGAAGGGTGACTCTTCTTATAAACAAAATCATTAGTGTGTAGAGAAACAAGATGGTAGTGATAAATGTTACACATATGGTTCCTAGGGTTGTCATTGATGTCAACACTATCATGGAGGTGTAATGGTGTTCATGGTTGGATGTCATGTGCAAAGAAGATATAGGTCATGGTTGGATGTCATGTCCCATCCAACATGAGAAGAAAGAAGATACAGTTCATGGTTGGATGTCATGTCCCATCCAATAAGAGAAGATAGAACATATAGTTTATGGTTGGATGTACTGCCTTGATCAATGTAGAGTTAAGTATGAAGACATATTAATATGGGAATTAGAAGCACCAAGATGATTAGATATGTTGCTAATGTTACTGATGGCCTAAATCATGTGTGTTCCAAGTTTTATGATAATTAGATTATCGGAAGAATGTTTTATTGTTGACAGACTGAAGATAGTGTTGTTTCTGTGAAGATGTTTTGTGTAGGGCAATGGAATGCTCCGCATTCCTCCCCATTTGTAGATATGGTTATGTGGTTCTGGAACTATGTTTAGGGTGTAGTGAAGGTGATAATTCCAAAGTTTCAGATTATTTATCCTTTTTTTGTGAGAGTTATGCATGATAGAGTACTGACATGTGTTCTAATAGAGTAAGCTGGTATTGAAGGCCTATTGGAATGCTCCGCATTCCTCTAGAAGTGAATGATTGCCTTTACAGTTTTGTGGACATGTTTATGGATGTGCATTACATATTTCCTTGTAGTTTCAAGTGTCTTGGTAGTCTGTAGCTCAGTTTTTCAAATAACAACATGTTGCAGTGTGTTCCAGATGACTTATTGTTCTTAGAATTCATGGTTGAATGTGTGCGGCACAAATCTTTGATGTACAGAGGTAAACGAGTGTTTGGAGATGTTGTATGAGTCATGTGGACACATTTGGAAGAGTTTCATGAAGATCTTTCTTGTTTCTAGTACCACACAAGGTTTTCAAGTTGTTCTGGCCATTACGCTTCAAGTTTTCATATGTTTTAGTTAAGACTGTCCCATTTCCAAATGAGCGGATTGTGCAGATGTAATTCCTTGATGTTTGAAGCTATGAAGGGTGTTTTGGACCTGATTAAGCAAGTGTTGGTGTCTGCAAGGCATGGGTCTTCTACTAGTGTAATGTGTGGTTTTGTTTAGGACCTATCTTCTACACATTTCATGTTGTGTGTTGTCTAGCCAACTTGTAAATGTATTTTTCATGTTGTATCTTGTCAACAAGCAATGTAATCAATGTAATATCATGTATAAATTGTAAGTCAAAGTGAGTTAGGAGAGGTGTTATTGTAAAGTGATTGATAAGGCTTGCATGCAAGATAAGGAGCAGAATGAATGCATTTTGATGTACAACTGAAGGAGAAAGAGCATAAGTTATAGATGCTATCCTAATTCATCTTGAAGACATATTTGTGACAGTGATCAAGTGTAGAGTGTGCCTAACTAATCTGATCATCAGAAGCAAGTGTGAAGAGGTAGAATTGCAATCATCAAAGGTGTGAATTTCAATGTCAGTTTTCAGATAGTAGAAGGACTATCATACTATAATATTTTGTAAGTGTGTTCTCAATACAAGGAGTATTAGCTTCCTTCAGAGTGACCCTAAAACAAAGTCTTCAGGGGGTAGTAGCTTCCTTGGGAGTGACCCTAAACCAAAATTTTCATAGAGTAGTAGCTTCCTTGGGTTGTAGCCCTAAAACAAAGTTATTATTTGAGCTTTATTTATTGTGAGTTAATCCTCACTGTGGTTTTTCCCTTCTTGGGTTTTCCATGTATATCTAGTGTTGTGTTGATGTGCATTGTGCTAATCTTTCATGCTTGTGTTAATACTGTGATGCTTAAGTTTTAATCTTCTCTGGATAAGTTAAAGTTGTTAAAATTAAAGATTGTTTAGATATTGATTCACCCCCCCTCTTAGTATGTTGGAGTGTTCAACAATTGGTATCAGAACTAAGTTCCTCTGAGGGAAGCTTAATTGCTTGAGGAAGGTCTAGGATGGCACAAAATGGATCCAACAAGATACCTAGGTTTGATGGAACAAATTATACTTTTTGGAAGCTAAGGATGGAAGCCTATATTAAATCTCTAGGGTGTGGTGTTTTGGACTTTGTTAAGTCTAGTTACAAAGTTCTTGCTGCTATTCCTACAAATGTAGATGAAGTCAAGTTGTATGATAACAATGCCAAGGCAAAGTTTGATATTATGAGTGGGTTTCAAAACTTTCAAAGGTAATGAGTTGTAGCTCTGCTAAAGAAGTTTAGATTAAACTTGAAACCATTTACAAAGGAGATAAGAAAGTAAAGCAAGCCAAGATGCAGATCTTCAAGAGTAGATTTGAGAACTTAAAAATGTCACAGGATGAAGACATTGCCGGATATATGTTATGGGTGAATGAAGTGGTCAATGGCATTACAAGTCTTGGTGGAGAAGTGAAAGAAGATGAGATTGTAAAACAGGTTCTGAAATCTCTTCCCAAATCTTACAGTCATAAGGTATCTACCATTGAGGAGAATGCAAAATTGGATACATACAATGTAGACAAATTGTTTGGTTCCCTTACTGCCTTTGAAATGAGAGAGTTTGGCAGTGACGCTCCATAGAAACAAGGTACTTTCAAAGTCAGTATGAAGACAAAGGAAGAAGTTGCTAATGAAGATGAGAGCTCTGATGAAGTTGAAGCAAACTTTGTGAGAAGACTGAAGAAAGGCACTGGGAAATACAAAGGTAAGTTATCCTTCAAATGTTTCAATTATGGAAAGGTTGTTCATTTTTCTTCCAAATGTCCTTTTAAGGAATCAAGGGGTAGTAACAAGAGAGACAAGTTCAAAAGATGTTTGTATTCTATAGAGAGAAATTATTCTTTAGAAGATGAGGATCATGATGATTCAAATGATGAAACACTTTTCATGGCCTTGAGTGTTGGTGAAAAAAAGGATGATGTTGGAAAATGTGAGAAGATTGATGCCTTGCAAACATACCAGAACAATGAAAGATCAATGGTTGTATGTACTACATTTCATGCAAAAGAAGAAGCCAAGGCTTGGGTAATTGACAGTGGATACTCAAATCATATGACTAGTGACAAGGAGAAGTTTATCAGCCTTGAAAAGTGGGATGATGGTGTTGTCAAGTTTGGTAGTGATGAGTCAACACAGATCTATGGAAAAGGTGCTATAACTATTGATGGGAAGAATAGGACTGAGGATGTCCTCTATTTCAAAGGGCTAAAACACAATCTTCTTTGTGTCAGTCAGATGTGTAGCAAGGGGTATAATCTCACCTTTCATGCCAAGGGTCGTGAAATCAGGAAGGCAAGGTTTGGAAAACTAGTTGTAGAAGGTATCAAGACATATAGTGATATCTGTCATCTGAAGGAGGTAAATGGAACAACATGTTTGTTGGCTCAATCTAGTGAGTGTTGGTTGTGGCACAAGAGAATGGGACACAAATTTTTTGATAATATTGTAAAGATCAGTTCTACTCATGCAGTGAGAGACATGCCTAAGATAATCAAGCCTACAAATACAGTATGCAGGGAATGTCAAATGGGAAAGTAGACAAAGAAAAATTTCAAAAGCAAGGAGTATTCTTCTTCAAAACCATTGGAGCTAATTAACACTGATCTATGTGGCCCTACAAGAGTAAAGAGTCAACAAGGTGGGAGGTTCTTTATGTTGCTCATTGATGATTATTCTAGAATGACTTGGGTTACTTTCTTAAGAGAAAAATCATATGCCCTTGATAAATTTAAATTGTTCAAAGCTATGGTTGAGAATGAAGTAAATGCCAAGATCAAATGTTTGAGGTCTGATAGAGGAGGTGAGTTTACTTCAAATAAATTTGAAAATTTTTGTGAAGATCATGGTATTAGGAGACATCTATCAGCTCCTAGGACCCTTTAGCAAAATGGGGTAATGGAAAGAAAGAATAGGACTATGCCAGAGATGTCTAGGGAAATGTTGAAAGATGCAGATTTGCCTGATATGTACTAGAGGATGTATTTCACATTGCTGTCTATCTAATTAATAGAGTACAATTGAGGGTCAACAGTACTAAGACCCTTATGAGCCATGGTATAGAAGACCTCCCATAGTCAGATACTTCAAGATCTTTGGCAAGAAATGCTATATTAGAAGAGATGAAGAAGACCTAGGAAAGTTTGATTCAAGAAGTGATGAAGGAATCTTTCTTGGTTACTCAACCAGAACTAAGGCTTATAGATGCTACAACAAGAGGTTGGGAAAGATGATTGAAAGCACAAATGTCAACACAGATGAAGACCTATATTAGATCTCACATGAATCAGAGGACTCTGAATATAATATCTTTCCATGCATTAAAGATGAAGAAGAAGTGAAAGAAGAAAAAGAACAAGAACCAGAGTAGATGCTTAAGACTCCAGCAAAGTATGTTCAAAAGAACCACTCAATAGGTCAGATCATTAGAGATAAGGATGGTGTGCATACAAGGAGAAGGATTTCTAAGAGACATGAGCAAGTAAATTTGTGTTTGTTATCAAAGGTAGAACCCAAAAACTTTGTTGATGTCAGCAAAGATGATGGATGGATAAAGGCCATGGAAGAAGAATTGGATCATATTGAGAAGAATTAGACATGGGAATTAGTTCCCAGACCAACAAATAAGAATGTTATAGGAACAAAGTGGGTGTTCTGAAACAAACTAAATGAAGAAGGTGAAGTTGTAAGGAACAAAGCAAGATTGGTATGCAAAGGATACACACAAGTTGAAGGTGTTTCAAGTATGGGCTTAACCGGTGTTGTCATTGATGTCAACATACTCCTATTGCATTAATGATAAGGATTGGATGAACTGCTTGCTAAGGATATTGAGAAAATAAGTCTTATCACGAACAGAGAAGAATAGTGAAGACAGTAAGGTAAAGATCCTAGTTAAGATGAACATTAGAGGATGCCATTCAAATGGTTTGTAGATATGTCTTAAGGTGATCTAGTAAAGATTTCAGATGTCCACATGAAGATCTAAAGAAGTTGTGGCTACTCAAGTAAAACTGGTTCTAGCAAGTGTTCAGAGGTGATAGAGTGACACGGATAGGTCCGAAAATACAATATGCTATTCTATGGATTTGAAGGAGTGTTAAGGAAGTTCATGTGAAGTGACAACTCAATTGGTTCATGGTTTGGAGGTCTGCAAGCACCTATTCCATTGTGACAGTGATGACAGACTGTGTTCTTGAGGTTCCAAATGAAGGAGATAAGGATTTGAGTAAGAAAATGTAGTGTGGATGTTCTTGGTGATTCAGGCAAGCTTGTTGTGGTCTTTAGATCATGTCCAGTTCATGTTGGTGGTCCACATTGAATTTTAAGCTCGTAATTGAAGAATTACTTCCAGATGATGGTGCTCTTCCTGAGTCTAGCCAATCGGATGAGTTACACATCTTGCAAATGTTCTTGTAGATGTTTGCCGACTTAGATGATTATTCCTAAGTCAATGTCTTGTATAAATAAGGCATTAGAAAGTCATTTCAAAAGTATCCAGTTGAGATGAGTGTGTGGTAGCGAGGAGGAGAGCGAAAGGCAGAGCAAAAGTATTGGGCTTAAATGGAACTGATTCAAGCATGGTGAAGATGCTATTCTCCAGTTCATGTATGTGATACTTATTATTTTGTAGACAGTGTGTCTCTTGTAGGCAGTGGGCCTCTTGTGAGCAGCGTGCTTGGGTAGTTATCCCTAATTGGCATGTGACATTTTTTTCTTTCTATTCTTCTAACAGAGAATACAATCTTGGGTTAATCACCCTGTGGTTTTTCCCTTAACCAGGTTTTCCACATCAAAATCGTGGTGTCTTATGTGTTAATGTGTTTTTGCTCTTGCTTTAATGCATTGTGTTTCCATGATTGAATTATTATTATGCTATTGAATTACAAAGTGGATTTAAGTGTTTAAATTGGAAGAAAGTTTTGGACAACTGATTCAACCCCCTCTTAGTTGTCTGTCTAAATCTAACAATTGGTATCAGAGCTAAGTTCCTCTAAAAGAGCTTAACCACTTGAGGAGATCCAGGATGTCATCCTATAAGAAGGATAGTCTGAAGTTTGAAGGAATCAATTTTAATCTCTAGAAAAGTTGCATGAAATGTCACTTGCAATGTATGGGAATGTAGTACTGGACCATGGCTTCAACGAAGTATACTCCTCCATAGGGTGGCCCAAAATCCCCAAGTAAAATAATAGATGTTGAAAACAATCTGCGGACTAAAGAAGCTCTTCTAAGTGCCTTGTCTGATTTAGAGCTTTCAAATGTTATTGACCTACAAACTGCCTTTGAGATTTGGGAAAAATTGGAAACTCTGCATGAAGGAAACAAGTATGTTAAATGTGCAAGGCTACAAAGTTTGAAAGGAAAATTTGAAAATTTGAAGATGAGGGAAGATGAAAATATCACTACTTTTATGCCAAGAGTAAATGAGCTTGTTTGTGGGATTAGATGTGCTGGTGGAGTCTTGGATGAAGATGAGATTGTTGGTAAAGTTCTCAGATACCTTCCTGCTTCTTATAAAATCAAGGTTGCTGCCATTGAAGAATTTAGAGCTCATATAGCTATCACAAGAGATCAATTGGTTGGTAAATTAGCTGCATTTGAATTGACTGAGTTTGGAGATGACCCCCCCAAGACTGAATCTACATTCAAAGCCTGTGCCTCTGTAAAAGGTAAACAAAGGTTTGATCCGGGAGAGAACTCTTCAAAGAAACTATCATGGTATGAAAAAGCAAGAAAAGACCTAGAAGAAGAAGCATAAACTTCTCAACTTGAAGCCCTTAGTGCAAAAAGACTGCCAAGAGGATCCAGTAAGTATGAAGGAAAATTGCCTTTTAAGTGTTTTAACTGTAATAAGATTGGTCATTTTGCCTCAAGACGTCTGGAAAGATTTTCAAGGCCAAATCCAAACAGATCAAGGTTCCAAATGAGTTGTTACTATGTTCATGAAGAAGATGATAATGAAGGAGTAATAGATGATGAATTAGAGACAGGAAACAAATCTGAAAGTGATTGGGTGTTTATTGCCATCAAGGAAGAAGAACTAGTGCCCTCTGAAGCTGTCAATAATAAAGTTGTAGAAAGAGCTCTGGCTGCCCAAATTGAAGAAAAGGATGATTGGGCCATTGACAGTGGATGCTCTCACGATATGACAGGTGACAAAAATAAGTTCATAGATTTGGAAAGGTATGAAGGAGGAGTGGTAAATTTTAGTGATAATTCTGTTGGTAGAATCAAAGGTAGAGGAACTATTTCCTTTGATGGAAGGAACAAAACTGGTAATGTACTGTATGTTGAAGGATTAAAGCACAATCTTCTCAGTGTTGGACAGTTGGTGGACAAAGGCTATGATCTCCGGTTCAAAAATGGAAAATGCAAGATTTTTGAAAGTTCTGGAATAGAGTTGCATCTGGTACTCAAACAAAAGGTAATATCTTCCATTTAGTTGGTACTGGTAAAAGTTGTCTATTTGTGCAAATTGATCAGAGTTGGTTATGGCATAGGAGGATGTGTCATGTGAATTTTGATAATATCATCAAGATAAGCAATACTCAGGCTATAAGAGATCTTCCAAAATTGGTGAAACCTATAAATAGTTTGTGCAAGGAATGTCAGTTGGGTAAACAAAGCAGAGTTTCATTCAAAAGCAAGGAACAATCTTCTATCGGATTATTAGACTTAGTTCATACTGATTTATGTGGTCCGGCAAGAATCAGAAGTGTGCAAGGTGATAGATACTTCATGTTATTAATTGATGACTACTCCCGGATGATGTGGGTAACTTTTCTGAAAGAGAAATCAGAAGCTCTTGAGAAATTCAAAACTATTCAAGGCTATGGTAGAGAATGAAACTAGATTAAAATTAAAATGTCTGAGGTCTGATAGAGGTGGAGAATTCACATCTAGTGAGTTCATAGAATTCTGTGAGAAACATGGAATAAAGAGACAGTTGTTTGCTCCTAGGACTCCACAGCAGAATGGAGTAGTGGAGAGAAAGAACCGAACCATCCATGAAGCATCTAGGACAATGATAATGGAAGCAAATGTTCCTCAGATCTATTGGAGAGAAGTTGTCAGTACTGCAGTCTATACTCTCAATCGAGTACAAATCAAAAGCAATACTAGTAAGACTTCTTATGAACTTTGGTTTGGCATCACTCCTACTGTGAGATATTTCAGAGTCTTTGGTAGCACATGTTACATTAAAAGAGATGAAGATCTAGGCAAGTTTGATGCTAGAAGTGATGAAGGAATATTCTTGGGTTACTCTACTCAAAGAAAAGCATACCGGTGTTATAACAAGAGACTAAGAAAGATTATAGAAAGTACAAATGTGAAGGTTGATGAAGGAATTGAAAAACCATCAAGGTTTTATGAATATGATGAAGATGATTAGAATGGTGTTCTGATTCAAGGAGCCCAAGCCCCTTTTGAAATTTAGATTCAAACTGATCTGGTAAATCAGGAAGAACATATGAGTTTTAATGTGCCTAATCAAGAATCAGATATGCAAGAAACTCCCAAAGTTCCCAGGTATGTGAATCACTCTGAAGATCAGATCATAGGTGATAAAAGCATAGGTGTACAAACAAAAAGAAGGATTGCTCAAGATTCAGAAGAGTATTGTCTGATTTCAAAGATTGAACCTAAGATAGTGAATGAAGATTGCAATGATGAAAGTTGGACTAAAGCAATGGAGGAAGAGCTGATGCAAATTGAGAAAAATCACACTTGGGATCTTGTTCCCAAACCTAGAAACAAGAATGTGATTGGAACCAAATGGGTCTTCCGGAACAAACTGAATGAAGTTGGTGAAGTAATCAGAAATAAAGATAGATTGGTTTGCAAGGGTTATTCTCAAATAGAAGGAGTTGATTTTGAAGAAACTTTTTCTCCGGTAGCAAGAATTGAAGCAGTCAGACTATTTCTTGCTTTTGCTGCTTTCAATGATTTCAAAGTATATCAGATGGATGTCAAGTCTGCCTTCTTGAATGGTGACTTGGAAGAAGAAGTATACATTGAGCAACCAGATGGATTTCAATTGTCTGATCATGGTGATATGGACTGCAAATTGAAGAAAGCACTGTATGGACTGAAGGAAGCCCCAGGAGCCTAGTATGAAAGATTGGATAAGCATCTTTTGAAGATTGGTTTCAAAAAAGGTACTGCTGATAGTAATTTGTATTTTAAAATTGATCATGAAAATATCTTTATTGTTGAAGTGTTTGTTGATGATATCATTTTTGGAGGAAGAGATAGTATGTGTAAAACCTTTGCAAATCAAATGAAAAGTGAATTTGAGATGTCCATGCTTGGGGAAATGAATTTCTTCTTGGGTATACAAATCACTCAAACAAAGAAAGGAATATTCATTTCTCAAACCAAATATGTGAAAGAATTGTTGAAGAAATTTGGGATGGAAGACTCAAAGCCAATGAGTACTCCCATGGCAACCAGATGTAAGGTGAGCAAAGATGATAACTCTCCCAAGGCTGATTAGAAAAAGTATAGATCAATGATTGGAGGACTGTTGTATCTCACTCAAACTAGACCTGACATTATGAATGTTATTGGTCTTGTTGCTAGATTTCAAGCTGATCCTAGAGAATCTCATGTCATGGAAATTAAGAGGATTTTTAGATATTTAAAAGGGACAGTTGAGTATGGATTGTGGTAACCCAAAGATCATGATTTCTCTCTTCATGCATATACAGATGCAGATTGGACAGGAGATGTGGATGACCGGAAGAGTGCCAGTGGTGGAGCATTCTTTTTAGGGAAGAGATTGGTTTCTTGGCTGAGCAAGAAATAAGAGGCAATATCTCTGTCCACTATAGAAGCAGAATATATTGCAGTAATAGGTAGTTACACTCAAGTTTTGGGGATGAAACAAATGCTAAGAGACATAAGAGTGGAGTATGAGGAGCCTATCACAATCTTCTGTGATAATTCAAGTGCAATAAATATATCTAAGAATCTGGTGTTGCATTCAAAAACTAAACATATATCTATCAAGTTTCACTTTTTGAGAGAGCAAGTGAACAAGAATGAAGTTAGATTGGAGTTTGTACCTTCCAAGGATTAGATTGCAGATATCTTTACTAAACCTCTACCTAAGGACTCTTTTGAGTATCTCAAGGAGAAGTTAGGGGTTATTGCCCCTCCAGTGATGAACTAAGGTGCACTGATGTGCATCAATCTAGTGGATATCATAGTCATATCTTGTGGTCTAGATTGATTATGGGAAGCTACTACTCAGGGGGAGTAGTTGGTATGAGTCTGAAGTGGTGGAGTTGCAAGTATGTGCCCTTTGCCATTGATGTCAAAGGGGGAGAGAAGACATGTGAAAAACAAGTGGTTGCTGATCAAAGGGGGAGTAGGAAAGGAATAGAAGACATGTGAATGGTTGTTGCTGATAGGGGGAGTTGTGACAGTAAGGAGAAGTTCTTGTCTTGATGGTCAAAATAAATTTTCACATCATATGTTGCCGTCAATGACAAAGGGGGAGATTGTTGCAAGTATGGGCTTAATCGGTGTTGTCATTGATTTCAACATACTCCTATTACATTAATGATAAGGATTGGATGAACTGCTTGCTAAGGATATTGAGAAAATAAGTCTTATCAGGAACAAAGAAGAACAGTAAAGACAGTAAGGTAAAGATCCCAGTTAAGATGAAGATCAGAGGATGCGATTCAAAGGGTTTGTAAATATGTGTCTTAAGGTGATCCAATAAAGATTTTAGAGGTCCGCATGAAGACCTGAAGAAGTTGTGGCTGCTCAAGTAAAACCGGTTCCGGCAGGTGTTCAGAGGTGACAGAGTGACACAGATAGGTCCAGAAATACAATATCCTATTCTACAGATTTTGTGGAGTGTTAAGGAAGTCCATGTGAAGTGACAACTCAATTGGTTCATGGTCTGGATGTCTGCAAGCATCTATTCCATTGTGATAGTGATGAAAAACTATGTTCTTGAGGTTCTGAATGAAGGAGATAAGGATTTGAGTAAGCAGATGTAGTGTGGATGTTCTTGGTGATTTAGGCAAACTTGTGGTGGTCTTTAGATTGTGTCTAGTTCATTTTGGTGGTCTACATTTTAGTTTAAGCTCGCAATTGAAGAATTACTTCCGGATGATGGTGTTCTTCCTGAGTCTGGCTGACTAGATGAGTTACACATCCTACGGATGTTCTTGTAGATGTTTGCTAACTTAGATGATTATTCCTAAGTCTATGTCTTGTATAAATAAAGGATTAGAAAGTCATTTCAAAAGTATCCAGTTGAGATGAGTGTGTGGTAGTGAGGAGGAGAGCGAAAGGTAGAGCAGAAGTATTGGGCTTAAATAGAATTGATTCAAGCATGGTGAAGATGCTATTCTCTAGTTCATGTATGTGATACTTATTATTTTGTAGACAATGTGTCTCTTGTAGGCAGTGGGCCTCTTGTTAGCAGTGTGCTAGGCAGTGAGCCCTAATTGGCATGTGTCATTTTGTTCTTTCTATTCTTCTAACAGAGAATACAATCTTGGGTTAATCACCCCGTGGTTTTTCCCTTAGCCAGGTTTTCCACATCAAAATCTTGGTGTCTTATGTGTTAATATGTTTTTTCTCTTGCTTTAATGCATTGTGTTTCCATGATTGAATTATTATTATGCTGCTGAATTACAAAGTGGATTTAAGTGTTTAAATTGGAAGAAACTTGTGGACAACTGATTCACCCCCCTCTCAGTTTTCTGTCCTGAATCTAACAGAAGGTATTGATTTTGAGGAGATTTTTTCTCTAGTAGCAAGGATGGAGGGAATTAGAGTGTTCCTTGCTCTTGCTACTCATAAGAACTTCAAGGTATATCAAATGGATGTTAAGTCAACATTTTTGAATGTTGATCTAGAGGAAGAGGTTTTTATTGAACAACTAGATGGTTTCTAGATATCAAAAGATTCAGACATAGTGTGTAGACTCAAGAAGGCTCTGTATGGTCTCAAGCAAGCACTTAGAGCTTGGTATGCTAGGTTGGACAAGTACTTACTTTAGCATGGCTTTAAGAAAGGTACTATAGATAGCAATCTTAACATCAAGGAAGAATGAAACATGATATTGATAGTTGCAGTATATGTTGATGACATCATTTATGGTCGAGATGATGCTATGTGTAAGAGGTTTGCAGAGGAGATGCAAAAAGATTTTGAGATGTCTATGATTGGTGAGATGTCTTTCTTCAAATTACTCAGCTAGATGATGGCATCTTTATTTCTCAAGCTAACTATGTCAAAGAGTTGTTGAAGAAGTTTGGTATGGAGGATTCAAAACTAGTGAGTACTCCCATGGTCACTGGATGTCACTTGAGCAAAGATGATGAGTATCTGGAGGTGGATCAGACTGTATATAGATCTATGATCAGAGGATTGTTGTACTTGACTGCTTCTAGACCTAATATTATGCATGCAGTATGTGTGGTTACCAAATATCAAGCCAATCTCAAGCAAACCCATGAGTAGGTAGTGAAAAGGATAATTAGATACTTGAAAGGAACTCTAAATTATGGCCTTTGGTATCCAAGAGGTAATGACTTTGATTTGAGTGCTTACACTGATGCTGATTGGGCTAGTTGTGTTGATGATAAAAAAAAGTACAAGTGGTGGTTCTTTCTTTTTAGGAAGCAGATTGGTTTCATGGTAGAGCAAGAAGCAAGATTCAGTGTCCTTATCTATTGTAGAGGTAGAGTACATTGCAGCAGCATCCTACTGTACACAAGTTTTGTGGATGAAGCAAACCCTGAAAGATATCAAGGTATTGTATGATAAGCCTATTCCTATCTTGTGTGACAATACAAGTGCTATCAATATTTTCAAGAATCTAGTGATGCACTCTAGAACCAAGCATATAGCAATCAAGTATCACGTTTTGAGAGAGAAGGTTGTAGATAAGGAAGTGAAGTTGGAATATGTTCTAACAAAGGATCATATGGCAAATATTTTTACAAAGGCTCTTGCAAAGGATACTTTTGAGGATCTCCGGTAGAAATTAGGGTTAATTGCCCCTCCTCCTTCTTGTTAGATGCATAGTGGTGCATCTGTCTAGGGGGAGTTCATGTTATATCTTTTTCTTAGACTGATGGTGGCTACCTCTCATAGGGAGGAGGTAGTGGTTGTTGATGATAGGAGGAGTCTGTTTGCTATAAGAAGAAGTTATGCCCTAAGAAATAATGTGCAAGGATGTGGTCACTGATGAGTAGGTAGTGGATGCCCTTTGTCCTTGATGTCAAAGGGGGAGAAATGTGTAGGTATGTGTTGCCATCAATCCCAAAGGGGGAGATTGTTACACATGATTCCTAGGGTTGTCATTGATGTCAACACTATCACTAGGTTGTCATTGATGTGCTGAGGTACAATCACCCTCATTTCATAATAAATCATATAACCCTTTCTATGTCACCCAAATTACCCAAACTATGCCAATTTACTAATTTTATGAGCAACATTTGTTTATTTTTGATGGAATGATGTACAAATCTTGTTTTCTAATTGATTGAAGTTTTCCACTAATGTTGACATGATCGTGTGTAAAGGTCTATGTACTAATGTAGGTTTTGATAAAGTGCCTAGTGGAACTTAAAAGCAACTAAAGTCAGTAGCATCAGAATCTTAGGGCACCAAAAATCTAGGAATGCATGATCAATGACTTGGTTGACATTTCTTTCATTTTCTGTTAAAGATACTTAAGACATTTTATGACTCCACTGGGAGATTTTTACTATGTTGAATCTAATAGACAACTAGTTTAGTTAAAAGTCTATTTTTCTATTGAAGACTTCTTCAAGTGGCAGTTATGTGTTGCCTAAAATTTAGGATTTTGATAATATAGATTATGGGTAAGGTCAAAAATAATTATGTTATGTTATGCTATGTTTTGATATACAATATGAAAGTAATGTTCAGTTATTATGTTCTATGATAATTTTCTATGGAAGAAAACAACTAAGTTTATTCTGAGTAAGATATTCTAAGAAATGGGAATACGAATGAGAATGGAGTTATTTTGGATCTATTGAAGATAATGCATGCAATTTCAATTGATAAGGAAAACTCTTGAGAGCTAGCCACTCAAAGGATATAGCATAGATAAGTGTTTCATTGTTATGCAATTGTGTTGTTCAAATCTGTTTAGTAAATGTTTTTGTTTAGATTAATGTAACTTTTTGTTGTTCCTACAGGATATTGTGTCTGATATAAAAAATCTTTAAGTTCTGTTGTTATGTTAAAGAGTTTCCAAAGCATCCATTTTGCCGATGAAATCTATTATCCATTGTTAGCTCAAGTTTGATTTTCTTTCAGTTAATAGTTAACTATCTTTCTTTTTAAAATTCATAGTTAGAAATGCATGTGTGACTTCTAGTTAGTTTATATATTTTCTAGATTTAAGATTCAAACCCTTTCTAGATTAAGGGTGATATGCTTTCTAGTTTAAATTCATTTTGATAAAGCTTGTTAAAAAATTTAGAAAACTATTGCTAAGATGAGATGTTTGAATTCATTCCCTATTACAAATTGCATTGGACATTACTCGGTCGACATAATTGACATATCTCAACCAAAGTGTTAGGACCTCACGACATCCTGTCATGATGTCAACACTATCATGGGGGTGTGATGGTGTTCATGGTTGGATGTCATGTCCCATCCAACAAGAGAAGAGAGAAGATACAATTCATGGTTGGATGTCATGTCCCATCCAACAAGAGAAGAGAGAAGATATAGTTCATTTTTGGATGTCTTTCCTTGATCAGTGTAGAGTTAAGTATGAAGACATATTAATACAGGAATTAGAAGCATGAAGATGATTAGATGTTTTGTTGATGTTACTGATGGCCTGAATCATGTGTGTTCCAAGTTTAATGATGATTAGATTATTGGAAGAATGTTTTTGTTGTTGATAGACTGAAGATAGTGTTGTTTCTATAAAGATGTTCTATGTAGGGCAATGGAATGCTCCACATTCCTCCACATTTGTAGATATGGCTTTGTGGTTCTAGAACTATGTTTAGGGTACAATGAAGGTGATAATTCCAAAGTTTCAGATCATTTATCCTTCCACTATGAGAGTTATGCATGATAGAGTACCGCCATGTGTTCTGACAGAGTAAGCTGGCGTTGAAGGCCTATTGGAATGCACTGCATTCCTCCAAAAGTGAATGGTTACCTTTGTGGTTTTGTGGACATGTTTATGGATGTGCATTACATGCTTCCTTGTAGTTTCAAGTGTCTTGTAGTCTACAGCTCAGTTTTTCAAATGATAGCATGTTGTAGTGTGTTTCAGATGACTTTTTATTCCTAGAGTTCATGGTTGAAGGTATGCGGCACAAATCTTTGATGTGCAGAGGTAAAGGAGTATTTAGAGATGCTATATGAGTCATTTCGACTCATATGGAAGAGTTTCATGAATATATTTATTTTTACTAGTACTGCACAAGGTTTTCAAGTTGTTTTGGTTGTTATGCTTTAAGTTTTCATATGTTTTGCTTAAGGTTGTCCTATTTCCAAATGAGTGGAATGTGCAGATGTAATTCCCTGATGTTTGAAGTTGTGAAGGATGTTTTTGACCTAGTTAAGAAAGTGTTGGTGTCTGCAAGGCATGTGTCTTCTGCTGGTGTAACATGTGGTGTTGTTTAGGACCTATCTTTTACACGTTTCATGTTGTGTGTTGTCTGGCTAACTTGTAAATGTATATTTCATGTTGTATCTAGCCAACAAGCAATGTAATCAATGTAATATCATGTATAAATTGTAAATCAAAGTGAGTTAGGAGAGGTGTGATTTCAATGTGATTGATAAGGCTCGCATGCAAGATAAGGAGCAAAATGAATGCATTTTGATGTGCGACTGAAGCAGAAAGAGCAAAAGTAATAGATGCTATCTTGATTCATCTTGAAGACATATTTGTGACAACTTGATCAAGTGTAGAGTGTCCCTAACTAATCTGATCATAGAAAGCAAGTGTGAAGAGGCATAATTGTAATCATCAAAGGTGTGAATTTTAATGTCAGTTTTCAAACAGTAGGACTACCAACTGTAATCTTTTGTAAGTGTGTTCTCAATACAAGGAGTAGTAGCTTCCTTGGGAGTGACCCTAAAAGAAATTCTTCAGCGAGTAGTATCTTCCTTGGGAGTGACCCTAAAACAAAGTCTTTAGGGAGTAGTAGCTTCCTTGGGAGTGACCCTAAAAGAAAGTCTTTAGGGAGTAGTAGCTTCCTTGGGAGTGACCCTAAATCAAAGTTTTCAGGGAGTAGTAGTTTCCTTAGATTGTAGCCCTAAAACAAAGTTGTTATTTGAGCTTTATATATTTTGAGTTAATCCTCACCATGGTTTTTCCCTTCTTGGGTTTTCCACTTATATTTGGTGTTATGTGTTTATGTGCATTGTGCTAATCTTCATGCTTGTGTTAATACTGTGATGCTTAAGTTTTAATTTGCTCCAGATAAGTTGAAGTAGTTAAAATTAAAGATTGTTTAGATACTAATTCACCCCCCCTCTTAGTATCTTGGTGTGTTCAACAATAAAAATGAAAATAATAGAAATAGAAAAGGAAATAAAAACTCTGCTACTACTATTAATTCAAGGGGGAAATGTTAGCCCAAAGTATCATTGTTGTCATTATGAGAAATATGGTAACACATAGGAGAGATTTTGGAATTTGTATCTAGAGTTGGCATTTTCATGGGAGAATAAGTAGAAAGGCAATAATGTTGTCTAAATGAGCAAATGGATAGAAGTTAAATACATATTAGAGGTATACAAGATATTGTATCAAATGCCATGGTTTGTAAGGGTATTCATAAGGTGGGTGATGGTTCTCATGGTGAAGAGGAAATAACTCAACTCTTCCACATTATGATACAAGCGAAAGGTAAGAAGTTAGATGCTATGTTTGATTCATGTTCACAAATAAACCTCATTTTTATGTAATCTATGGTTGGAAAACTTAACTTGGAGATTAAAAACAATCATAATCCATACTTGTTAGGGTACTTAAAACAAGGAGTAGAAATGACAATGACAAAGTAATGTAAGTTGTATTTTGGACTTAATTAAAAGTTTAAAGATAAAGTAATGATGGATGAATTGCCTATATATGTTTGCAATGTTATTTTTGGGACCCTTTATCTCTATGAGAGAGATGCTAGGATTGTGGTAGGTGCCTTGTTGGTACAAGGAAGACTTCTATCACTAGATTTGAGACAAGTCATGATGTTGACTGTGATGTTCTTTCTCACCTCTCTCTCCTCTTGTTTCTTCTTCTCTAGATATAAATATAATGAGCTTATATGAGCTTAGAGTGAGAATATTTCTAGGTGAAGCCTTAATTAATTATTTGGTAGTTTTGAGCCTAAGGGCCATTGTAATTTTCTTACTTCTAAGCCTTTGATAATGATAAAATTGTATACTTTCCCCTTACCTTTAGCATCATTGTTAAGTGTATTCCTTTTGGAAATTAAACTATTCTTGTTCTATATGTTCCTCTATTTTTCTTGGGCATCTTATCCAATTTTGTTTTTTACTTACATTCAAGTAGTCTTGGTTTTTTTGTCTAGGATTCATTGACCCCATATGAGCAATTTCTAGCCTTGTATTTCTAATGAATGTGAAAATACAATCCCATGCCTTTCATCATAAAATATGTGTCTTTCCCTTTTTTTGATCGACATCAAAGCTTGTATTATAATCCCTATGCCATAGAAAACTCTCATTTTCTTGGTGCATCACTATTATAAATTATAACTTTATTTTCTATATTCCTTCTCTTTTCCCCTTTCCTCTATGTTTGGTTAGTGATAACTTGTTGAAAATCATATGTGGAGCCATCCCTTTAAGCCTGCATATATAAGAAGAAGTTGAAATGGCATAAATTCTTTCTATACTAATCTATGAGGATAGATAATGTAGAGAGACATATAAAACAATTTCTAATAATAAAATGGTACATGTAAAGACATGCCACTCACAAGATATAGTTGACACAATATTAACCTACAAAAACCCTTTCGAAAAAATCTCAACTTTCAAACTCAAACCAATTATATTCCTAATAACACCAATGATTACAATACAACTCCAAGCTCAATCCTCCACTCTAAAGATAATATAAATCAATACAGTGCTAGAGATATTTCAATAGAATAATGGTATGTATGTAAAACATTATGATAATACATCTAACATGAGTTGGCATGTACAAAACCACAACTCATGAATGGTTTATAAAACTATGTGCTAAAAACTACTAGCTAATTTAGGCACCCATATCAATGCACAAAATCTAATGCCCATATCAAGCTTAGTTAACTAATAGTTAATTAGAAATATCCACTACTAATATTAGGTTCTCAATTAGTCTTATCTTGTCATTTCCATAACTACTTCATGATTCTCTCCATGTCCACAATTAACTCCCTCTTATCATGCTCTCTATTTTCTATAAACTTGTATACACCTTACAAATTGTCATAGTTTCAATTAGCAACTTTTGTGACACTAAATGAATTTTAAACTTGCCAAAATACAAAATACATGTGACATCTAGTGTTACTCCAAGTAGGATGCCCTAAATATGTTGGTGCAATAAATAAATAAAATACTTCAAACATTAGGATTTCAAGGTGTATGGAACCTATCCCAACATTCTCCCACGTGTTGTATACCTTGCAAGAGCATAAAGAAAATTGCATCAAACTATGAACTAATAGCTAGGGGCCAAGAGGCCCATAGACTCACTGCACCACTTGAACTTTTCCATGCTCAAAAGCTTCATCAATGCATCTATAACATTATTAAAAGTGTCAACCTTTTGAAGCATCACCCTTCCATCCTCCACCATGTCATAAACAAAATAATACTAAACATCAATATGATTCATCCATGCATGAAAATTTGGGTTCTTTACCAAGTTGATGGTACTCTGACTATTGCATCCAATCTAAATTATTCCATGGTACAACCCAATATATAAACATAATCTCTAAATCCAAATGGCCTCCTTACAAACATGAGTAAATGTCATATACTCTACCTCTATCATGGACAACGCAACCATAGCTAGTTGCTTACTCATCCAACCAATTGCACCATCAAATCTAGGTTAAAACTAGTTGTCAACATCTCCTACTCAATTTGAGTCTATAAACCCTTGTATATCCACCATCAAACTATGAAACTCCCTTGTTGTAGAAGATCCCTAGTACAAAAGTTCCCCACTATTGTTTGATAAAGTTTAGCCTAGTGGCTAACAAAGTGATAATTCTAATGAAGTTCCAATTGATCAAGTGTAACAAAGTTCTAGCTAGAAAAGATGTAACTGATTAAGTCCATGTTGATAAATAAACCTAATATTAAATAGAGTAATTTGTAGTATCCCACATATATTTGAGCACCCTCTTCATCACAACCTAACAATCCCATCTAGGATTAGCCATGAAAAAACTTGACTCCCACTACTTGGGCAATGGCTTCTTTGGTGTAGACCATAACATACATCAAACTACCAACTACAATACCATGAGGCACATGAGAATATCCTCCATCTCACCAAATGTAAATATACACTACTTAATTGATAACTTAGTTCCACTAAAATAGGAACACTCACTGGTCTATTGTCTGTCATGTTAAACTGTTACGACATAGACTTAATATACTTACTTTAGCCCAACCAAAGCTTTTTTTTTCTCTATATCTTTTGATCTCCATACCTAATACAACCTTAGTAGCTCCCAATTCCTTCACATAAAACTATGTAGAAAGTTGATATTCCCTAATGACATCCTTACTATTACTATTTAAATAGTATATTATCATCTATATACAATGTAATAACAAAAAAATGATCACTATCATATTTATAGTAAACATAATGATCTAATTTGAACCTCACAAATCCTAGTCTCCACATAAAAGAATTAATATTTTGATACTACATTTTGGGTGATTGTTTGAGACTATACAAAGATTTCTTCAATCTACAAACTAATGAACCATTAAACCTTTTACAACATAGGGCTTTGGATGTGTCATATAAATTTCTTCCTCCAAGTCACCATGTAGGAAAGTTGTCTTCACATCCATCTATTCTATCTCAAGATCATAATTTTCTACAACAAATAACAAGAACTTAGTAGATGTCATCTTATCAAGTAGAGAAAAATATCACCAAAGTATATCCCTTCAATCTAGGAATATCCTTTTACAACCAGTCTCACCTTGTACTTCTAGACATTACCATCTAAACTGAACTTCTTCTTGAAGGACCATTTGCAACCAACAAGCTTCCTTCCTTTTGCTAATTGAGACAAATTCTAAGTATCATTCTTTCTCAACACAACCATCTCCTCACCTATGTCTAGTTTCTAGGACTCACTGTCATCCATCTTCATTGCCTCTTTCATAGTTATAGTTTCATTAGTGCTAGTAATCAAAGAAAAAATACAACAAAATAAGTAGGTTATACCTCTATAGTTATCTTCTCTATCGAGTGGACCTCCTTAAAAGATAAGATGAAGGTTCTTCCTCATCTAAAATTGAAGAGCTCTTAGCAGTATCCTCTTCATCAAATCCAACCTGAACATCTAGTTCAACCTCTAGTGCACCCTTCTTGGTATTTGGCTATAGTTGTATGACTGATTTCCCATCCTCCTTTGGCTACATAATTTTAGGGAAGATCTAATTTCCCTAAAGATCACTTTTTGACTACATATAACTTTCTAATTCATAAGATATGAAAGCTTGTACCCTTTCACATTGACACCATAAATAATGAAGATACATTTAATAACCTTATAATTTAAATCTAACTACTTCTCCTTATGCATATGAGCATATGCCTCACATCCAAAAATTTAAAGTGCTTAAGTGAGGGATTTTTCCCCATCCAATCCACCATAAGGGTTTTCTTAACAAGTGCAAAATGTAGGAGACATTTTGACTAGGTAACATGCAATATTAACTACATCTATCTTGGATATCTATTTTAATCTAACCCTGCTAAGCATACTCCTAGCCCTCTCTGTCAACATCCTACTCATGTGTTCTGTACCTCCATTCTACTAAGGGGTGTGTATACACCTAAAAATGACACGACTCTATCTAAATAAATATTCTTAATATTTATTTTATCTAAATTCCTCTATCAATAAATAAATAAATCAATTTATTTATTTGGTTCATATTCCTCCCATTAATTGAATAAATTACCTTTATTTAATTAATTTCATCGAAGTCAACTTTATTCTTCCAAACAATTAAATAATTTTAATTATTTAATTAAATCACTTATTCCTCCAAATTTAAATAAATCAATCAAATTTATTTAAATTCTCTCAATCTCTAAAAATAAAATATAACCAAATATTTTATTTATTCTTCCAATGCATGCACAAACAATTAAATAAATTTATTTACTTAATTTGCTTTTTTATCTTCAAATTCCTAAAAAATCTTCTAAATCTTCTAAAAATAAATTGTGTTCTTCATGCACACAAAATTAATTAATTTATTATTGAATTTCTCTCAAATCATGCAAAAAGCAAGTCTCAAGTTGAGTTAATCGATTCAATCAATCTTGTTTTTATCAACAACTCTTAAATTAGAAAAAAGTTTTCTAATTTATGAAATCAAATCTTATCTTTATAAAAGAAAGCAGTTAACTCAAACAAAACATTTTTTTGTGTGACACTTGCCTTCTTGCTATTCGTGCACATCCTCTCAAGGTTTCTCAATCGTTGATCTTCTTATTCTTTCTATATTGTTGATCTTCTCTCTTGTGAGTCTATAAATTGAACCCAATTCCTCCATTTCTATCATCCAAACTTTTAGTACCCTTACTCTGCAAGAATCACAGCGTGCTTTGGCACCATATTCCTCCATTGCTTACGATCACCCTTTTATCATTACCATTGTTGTGAAGCTCCTCTTCATTACAAATAATTATCATAGCCATTCTCCATTGACATCTTGAAGAAAAAGCAAGGAAGTGCGCTTTCTGAGGGCTTCATTCATTACGAAAGATCAATTGAGATAGGCAACCAATGGAAGCTATGAAGTATTGAGGTTTGCAAGGTTTTGTCTTTGTTTGTTTGATCTTGATTATTTGCTTTTCCATTGAGTTTATTGGATTACTTTGATACTATGTATAATCATTTCAAATTTCTGATAATAGGGTGCATGGAGTTGTCTTATGTCTTTCTATATCATTCTCCTTATAAAATTTGTCAAACTTTACAAAAAAATACTCACCACTATTGTTAGTTCTCAACACCTTAATCTCTCTACCAATCTAGTTTTCTAATAAAGCCTTAAACTTGCTAAACTAACTAAAGACCTAGGATTTTCTCTTGTAAAAACATACCCAAGCCCTCAGAAAAATTATCAATAAATGACACATAAGATATGAATTTTGATAAAGATGGAACATCTACAAGACCAAATACATCAAAATAAATAAGATCTAAAATCCTAGAAGATTCATGAAAACTAGAGTAAAACTAAACATAGTTTTGTTGTCCATATATACAATTTTCACAAAAGTCAAATTTAAGAGAACATTCTATAAGAGCCCATCTACAAGAATTTTATTTTTCAAGGTCCTTAGAGTTTTCACACCTATATGGCCCATATGTCAATGCCATAGCATTGTCTTCTCTTCAAGTAACTTTATTTCTAAGGAAAGATCATGCTTATGTACCCATACACATCTAGGTGTTATAAAAGTCATTATATGCTAATGAAGTTCCATCTTACTACAAAAGAGGCTCCCAAAATTTAGAATTATTGCACTAAATATAAATGTTCACATCAAGGTGAAAAAGAATTTCAACCTATACTCTCTTTACAAGAACCATAGCCCCACGAACCATCTTACACCATACATTGCCAAAGATAATTTACACTCCTATATCATTAATTTACTAATAGATAATAGGCTCCCTACCAAACTAGGAACATGTAGAACTCTAGAAATACCATTGATCCTCTCATTAGAGAATAGAATCTTGACTCTCCAATAGCCAACAATATTAAGGCAAGAGTTTCCACCAAGGTAGACCTTCCCACCATAAAAACTCTCATAATCTAAAAACTATTTCTAATAGGGATCCATGTAGAAAGACACTCCAGAGTCGATCATCCATACATCCTCACATGCATACATAGCCAACGCTGCAACAAAAGCATCACTTAAATCCTCCTAAGAAGATCTATAAAAATCATCATCATATTCACCTTTATTTTTCTTCTTTTTCTTCTCCTTTAAGGCTCTTTTGAAATTGCCTATCTTGCCATAGTTCCAACATTTTTCCTTGGAATTTTTACCAATAGACTTAGTGCTCCCACAAGATTTAGATATGCTCTTATCCTTCTTTTCTTTCTCCTTCAACTATCTATGAACTATCAAAGCTTACTTGATAGGTTTATAAGTTTTTATCCTCGTCTCCTTTGAGAGTAAATCACCCACTACCTCATAAAGCACAAGCTTTGAAGTAGTGCTTCTGATAGTCATCACCAAGTTATCCCATGAGTTTGGCAAAGAACATAAAAGGGTCATGCATTGATCTTTTTCTTCCATTTTCACACCAACTATAACTAGTTTATGATCATGTCGAATGAATTGAGGTGAACAACAACAAATCAACCTCACCCATTCTCAAAGTGTACAACTTCCATAATATGAAATCAACACAAAGAAATAGTAGAACAGAAGATCAAACACATAATTGTATATTTACGTGGAGAAACCCTTTTAGGAAAAAACTCCACACAAGAAGAGATGCACCGGTCTATATTAACTTCAAAAAGAGTTTACAATACAACACTATAAATCTCCTCTCTAGTCTTCAATCCAACAACACCTATAATACTCTTATACACAATTGTAATCTAATATCATTATAAAATGGGTTGTCTTCTAGGGAAAGACAAGCCAACAAAATATCCATCGTCCTATCTGTGACCTAATGACAAATGATCCAGATTTACAATGGTAATTTATATATAAAATGTGGCTTCTAGGGGCATTGCCCCCTAACCCCCACTAGGGCACATGGCCCCTAGACCCCCAGTCAGGGGACCCATTCCCCCAGACCCTATAGGGGAGTGCCCCCTGCAACCCCCTTGGATAGCCTACATCCGCCAGGTACCGGGATCAAACATGTAACTGAAACAAGATCACTGCTTGGTGAATACTTCATCCCTTATGAATTATTTACAAACAATATTAGGAGTAATAAATTACATAGGATTTACAAGGTTGATGGCACCTTAATCCTAACATTCTCCCACTTGATATCATACATTGTAAATACATCCATAGGAAAACATAAAACAACTAAGCACTAGGAACAAGGCTCATGGCCTTCCTGCACCACATAAACTTTTCTATGTTCATAGGTTTAGTAAGTGAATCTGTAACATTCTCCTGAGTGTCAACCTTCTTCAGCTCAATCTGACCATTAGCAATCATTTCATGAAAAAATGGTATTGAACATCGACATGATTAGTCCATGCATTATACATGGGGTTCTTGGCCAAACATATTGCACTCTAGCTATCACAACCAATCTGAATAATCCTGTAATCAAAACCAATACGATCCATACACAATCTCTGTAACAAAACTAGCTCCTTAGAGACATGAGTAGCATCCATATACTTTTTTTTGGTGGTGGATAAAGCAATAGTGGGCTGACTTTTACTCATCCAACTCATAGCTCCTCCATACAAAGTAAACACATAGCCACTAGTGGACCTTCGACTATCCAAGTCACCTGCCCAATCCGCATCAACAAAACCCTATATGTCCAATGTCTTATCCACACTGTTAGTACCTGATTAAAGAAAATAGTAATCAGAAGTACTACACAAATATATTAACGCCCTCTTTGTATAATTCTAATGTTGTCTACTAGGGTTAGACATAAACCTACAAAACTCCTACTGCTTGGGCAATATCTGGTCTAGTGCAAACCATTGCATACATCAAACTTCCTACAACACTAACATATGACACATCAGACATATCCTCTAAATCATCTTCATTCTTAGGACACATATCTAATGAAAGATTAGTACAAACCGGTAAATAAATTCTAACTGGATTGCAATCTTGCACGCTAAATCTATGTAAAATAGTATTTACATACTTACTTTGTGATAACCAAAGATTTCTATTTACTCGATCCCTTTTTATCTCCATTCCCATAATATACCTAGTTGCCCCTAGATCCTTCATGTCAAATGCACCTGAAAGTTGAGATTTCAATTCATTGATCATACCCTTGGTGTTATTAAAAAATAACATATCATCTACATACAAGGCAATAATCAGAATATGATCATCAATACATTGAATGTAGACACTATGATCCTCTTCACTTCTAACAAAGCCCAATTTCAAAATAAATGAATCAAACTTCTAGTACCACATTCTAGGGGACCATTTTAAACTATAAAGAGATCTGTTTAACTTCAATCCCTAGTGTTCTTTCCCTTTTACCTCAAAACCTTTAGGTTGTTGCATATAAATTTCTTCTTTTAGATCTCCATGCAAAAATGTAGTCTTAACATCCATTTTCTCAATTTCAAAATCATAAGCTGCAACAATGGATAAAAGAAATCTAATAGAAGATAATTTAGCAATAGGAGAGAATTTCACCAAAATCAACTCCCTTTCTCTAGGAGTAGCCCTTGGCTATCAGTCTAGCCTTGTACTTATGTAATGAACCATCTACTCCAAACTTCTTCATGAAGACCCACTTACATCCTATGGCATTTCTTCCCTTAGGAAAATGTACAAGATCCTAGGTGTCACATGATTCCAAAGCTATCATCTCCTCCTATATGGCTAGCTACTAAGACTCACTATCATCTACATCAATATCTTCCTTGTAGGATCTAGGTTCATTGTCAATACTTAATAAATAAAATACATAATAAAAATCTAGTGGGCTATACATATCAACTGGGTTCCGTTGTCTTGTGGATCTTCTCAAGGGTGGAGTAAGAGATGCTTCCTCATGTTCTTCTATATGCTCAACTTCTTCTATAACAATAGTGTCTTCCTCATTTGAACTTTCACTTGAATCTTCTTCTTCTTCTCAATCCTCTAATCCATCATTTTGTTCTTCTTGATGTGCATTTTCCTACAGTAAATCAAAATCTACTATCCTCTTCCTTTCTTTTTCTTCTAGCTGTATAGGATCAAAAATAGCTTTAAGTTCCCTGAAAATCACATCTCTAGAAAAGATAACTTTTCTACTTAGAGGATCCCAAAGCTTATATGCTTTTACATTCTCACCATATCCAATGAAGATGCATTTATGTGCTTTTGGATCCAACATAGATCATTTTTCCTTAGGCATGTGAATAAAGGCCTCATAGCCCAAAACCCTTAAATGTGAAACAGAAGGTTTCTTACTTGTCCACACTTCATAAGGTGTCAAATCAAGAGCCTTACAAGGAGATTTGTTTAACAAGTAACAAGCAGTACTCATAGCTTTTTCCCAAAAGCATTTGTCCAACTGTGCATCACTTACATACTTTTGGCTCTTTCCATTATTGTTCGGTTCATCCTTTTTGCAACACCATTTTGTTTTTTATTAGATCAGCTGGAGAAGATGGTCCAGAACCATTTACAAAATAGCTCCTTGGGCTTCAGACTATTAACAAGCCAAGAACAACACATTAATAACCTATATTGTTGTGGTGAATATGGAGTTATCTTTTGTCTTATGACATCTGCATGCTTATAGAACTCATCAAATTCCTTAGAGAAATATTCCCCTCCATTGTTAGATCTTAATATTTTTATCTTAAGTTCTGATTGGTTCTTTACTAAGACTTTAAACTCCTTAAACTTTGTGAAAACTTCAAATTTATGCTTCATAAAATAAATCCATGTCAATCTAGATACATCATCAATGAAGGTAATGAAATAATGATACTTTCCAATAGAATCATTATCCACAAGTCCAAACACATCTAAATGAAGAATTTCTAATTTCTCTTTCACCCTATTGCTTCCTAAAGGAAAAGAATTTATGTTCTGTTTACCAAATTCACAATGCTCACAGAAATCAAAGTTCTCATCAAAATAGGAGAAACCATCCAACAACTTTTTATTCATTATTGTTTTTAAAACATTTTCACTTGTGTGGCCCAATCTGGAATGCCACAACATACATGTATTTTTAGCAGTTTCAGTTACATTAGTGGATCTACAAATTGTCTTGGTCTCAAGCCTAAAGAGAGTTCCCATCCTTGTTCCCCTAGCTACCACCAAGATTCCTCTCACCGATCTGCAAGCATGCTTATTAAATGTTACATGCATTCCTAAATCATTCAACTTCGAAACAAAGATAAGATTTCTAGCCAATCCAGGAATATGTAAAATATTAGGGAGGGTTTTAATCCTCCCATCACTGAAACACAATTGTACCTTTCCACAACCAACAATTAGATATGTAAAGTTGTCCCCAAGGTAAACATTGCCTCCATCATATTTCTCATATGTGGAGAACCATTCCTCATGAGGAGTCATATGATACGAGAAACCTGATTCAATCAACCACTGTTCATTAGACATAACATTACATGCAAAAAGTAAAACTTCACTTGCATTTGAGGACTCTTTGGTAGAGGAATCCTACTATTTCAATGGGTTTCTACATTCTTTCTTCACATGCCTTCTCTTACCATAGTTCCAACACTTAACTATGTTCTTCTTCCAAAGAGTTTTAGACTAACCTTTTGATTCCTTAGGCCCCTTCTGATCTCCTTTTGGTTCTCTTTCCTTAGACCTCCCCTATTCATTAAGAGCATCCAATGAGCTATCCATATCCTTCTTCCTCATTTCCTATGACAACAGAGTTGCAAAAAGGGCATCCATCTTTGGATCTTCAAGGTTAGCAGTGATAGCAAGAATGAAATTCTCCCAAGACTTAAGCAAAGAACAAAGAAGCATAATACACTTATCTTCCTCTTCTATCTTAACATCCCCAGAAGCTAACTAACTCAAAACCAAATTAAATGTATTCAAGTGCTCAGCTATTGAATCACCCTCCTTCATTTTAAGGGAAAATAACTTTCTTTGAGATACAGTTTATTTACCAGGCTCTTAGCTTGATAGATTTCACCAAACCGCTTCCATAACACATATGCAGTCTTCTTAGCAAAGACATTCAATAGGATAGAGTTTGCAAGGCATAACCAGATTGTTCCTCTTGCCTTTTTGTCCATCTTGTCCCACTCATCTTGACTAATAGTATCAGGCTTCTTTTGTTTTGTCGCAACCAACCATTGATCTCTTTCTTCAAGGAGATCCTCCATTTTCAACTTCCACAACTCATAACCCATTCCTTTGAACTTTTAGATGTCCAATTGGGATGAGGATGCAGCCATAGATTCTACACAAATCTACAAAATTAAATCAATTGAAACTCCCACTAAAGCTCAAAAAACCCTCACACTTCCACCCAAGACATAGAACTGGCAAGGCTTTGATACCTAATGTTAGAAATGAAGGTGAACAACTATAGAATGGAAATATGATTACAATTGTAAGTATTAATCTAGTGCAAAACCAAAATGGAGATAGTATGAAATCAACACAAAGAAATAGCATAACAGAAGATCAAACACATAACATTGTGTTTATGTGGAGAAACCCTTTTGGGAAAAACTCCACACAAGAAGAGATGCACCGGTTTGTATTAACTTCAAAAAGAGTTTACAATATAACACTATCAATCTCCTCTCCAGTCTTCAATCAATAGTGCATGTAATACTCTCATACACAACCATAATCCAATATCATTATAAAATGAGTTACCTTCTAGGGCAAGACAAGCCAACAAAACCTCCACCATTAGATCTGTGACCTAATGACAAATGGTCCAGATTTACAATGGTAATTTATATATAAAATGTGACTTTCAAGGGCATTCCCCCCAAACCCCCACTGGGGCATGCAACCCCTAGGCCCCCCGCCAAGGGGGCCATCACCCTAGACCTTGTAGGGGGTACCCCCTTGCAACCCCCCGAACAACCTACATCCATCGGGTACTGGGATCAAACATGCAATTGAAACAAGATCACTGCTTAGTGAATACTTCATCCCTTATGAATAATTTCCAAACAATATTAGGAGTAATTAATTACATAGGATTTACATGGTCGATGGTACCTTAATCCTAACATTTTTCCTAGTATAGGTTTCCCAACTTTTTAGATATATAGGCTTTCTATGGTGGGTTTTTCGTAAACATTCAACAACACTAAATTAGATTAAAAAAGATTGATAAGGATTCTTTCCTTCCTATCCAACACAACCTAATCTTATAGTTACATAGACCTAGGTTTGTTTTCAAATATTGCAACACATAGGGGTAAGTGCAAGAAGATGGGGTGCCAAAAAGGGGTCTTAAGTGGCCACTTTTTTTCTGAAATCAAGAAATACTGGCCTTGGATGAGAAATTGAGCATAGTTACACTCAAAATTTGGAGATGCAACCAAAACAATGTTTGTAGCACTCCGAGTCTACTTTCTAAACTACTATTTTTTTTTGAAAATAGCATAGATTAAGGGGTTCAAAAGAGGGAACCACATAAATTGGTGTTGTTTCTGTCAAAAAAACATAACATAGCATGTTTTGTGGCTCCCTCAAAAGGTCAACTTTTTTTTGGTATTTTTAAAATTACTTCAGTGAGAAATTAGCTAATAGCATGTAGTTTATGCCTGATTTTTCTAATAATTTTTTGATGAATATTTGATTTTTTACTAATTTTCAAAGTGGACACATCCTAAAAAATAGAATTTTGGCCATGCTACCCCTATAAATTTTGAAAACTAATTGAAAATTATTTTTTTCTTTTTTAATATTTGTAGAATGGAGTCTAGTTTCTAAATATGTAATTTTTTTGAAATTTTAATGAATAGTTAATTTACAAGGAAAAAAAAACCAAATAGTGGTTTTTGCCCAAAAACGGACACACAAACAAAAGAAATTAAAGATGAAAGGCTTAACATTGTTAAAATGTGAAAAAAATCACATCTTCAAGTAGCTAAGAGAAAGCCTAACATTACCCAAGTGTTTAATTTGTTTGACCTTGAAACACGTGCAAATTTGAGGGTTAGCACGAACGAAATTATGTGAAATCTTGAAGAATATGAAAAAACACGTCTGTGACTGTTTAAAAGGCACTCCAAGCCTTTGGGTTGGAAATCCAAAGCAAATCCCAAGCCCAAGGCTTGGGGTTCCCAAAGTAAGACATAATGCGATCACGTTATATTTTTCTTTGCATTTTTCCTTTTTCACAAGTCTGTTGTTTGTCATGTTTGACATAATACGAGCACGGTATAACGCACTCGCGTTATGTTCCCCTTAAATTTTTTTATGTTCAAGGCTATTAATCATGTATGTATGTATGTATGCCTATATGTATGTATGTATGTATGTATCTATATATGCCTATATGTATGTATGTATCTATCTATGTATGCCTATATGTATGTATGTATAGTGTCGAGGGTAGAGATGGGAGTGAGCCAGATAGGGGAGGAGAGGGGTGGATAAGGATTGAGTGATTAAGGTTGAGGGTTGAGTGTTTAGGGATAGGATTTAGAGTTTAGGGATAAGGGATTAGAGTTTAGGACCTTGAGGGATTAGGGTTTAGGGTTGAGGCTTTAGGGATAGCATTTAGGGTTAAGGGTCGAGGGATTAGGTTTAAGGTAGAGTGTTGAGGGTAGACAAATTAGGGATAGGGTTTAGGGTTGAAAGTTTAGAGTTGAGGGATTAGGGTTTAAGGTATAGTTTAGTAGTTCTTGTGGATAGAGCTAGTAAACAATGGGAGATTATTTTCCTGTTTCATAACAATATACCTACCCTAAGTGCGAGGTGGACAACAAGAAACATAGATGTACCCCAATGCAAATCTTTTCTCATAATGATCATCCTTCTGATTTCAACTATTAATTACTCACTGTGGATGTACCATACGCAAAGCTTTTCTCATAGGGTTTAAGGTATAGTGTCAAGGGTTGAGGGTTTATTGATAGTGTTTAGGGTTGAGGGTTGAGGGATTAGGTTTTAGGGTTGATGGATTAGGGTTTAAGTTATAGTGTTGTGGGTTGAGGGTTTAGGGATAGGGTTTAGGGTTGACAAATTAGCATTTAATGTCGAGGTTAGGGTTAGAGTGTCGAGGGTAGAGGGATTAGGGTTGAAGGTTTAAGGATTGAGGGTTGAGGCTTTAGGGATGAGGGTTTAAGGCTTAAGATATAGTGTCAAGTGTTGAGGGTGTAGGGATAGGGTATAAGTTTTAAGGGTTAAGGGTTGAGGGATAGGGATTAGGGTTTAAGGTATAGTGTTGAGGTTTGATGGTTTAGGGATAGGGTTTAGGTTTGAGGGATTAGGGTTTAGGGTTGATGAATTAGGGTTTAATGTTGAGAGTTGGGGGTTGAGGGTTGAGTGTTGAGGTTGAGGGATAGGGTTAATGGTCAAGGATTAGGGTTAAATAAGAGTGTCGAGGGTAGAGGGATTAGGGATAGGGTTTAGGGTTGAAGGTTTAATGATTTAGGGTTGAGGCTGTAGGGATGAGGGTTAAGGGATTAGGGTTTAAGATATAGTGTCAAGTGTCGAGCTTGTAGGGATAGGTTTTAGGGTTCAAGTTTTAAGGGTTAAGGGTTGAGGGATTAGGGTTTGACATTGGGGGTCGAGTACATTGAGGTTCGAGGGTTAAGGGTTTTGGGATAGGGTTGAGGATCAAGGGATTAGGGTTAAGGGATAGGATTGGAGGGTTTAGGGATAAGGGATTAGGGTTTAAGGTATAGTATCAAGCCCGCTGAGGGTATAGGAATAGGGATAGCATTTAGGGTTTAGGGATGAGGGATTAGAGTTGAGGGATGACGGATGACGGATTAGGGTTGAGGGATTAGGGTTTAGAGATAAGGTTTAGGGTTAGGGTTGAGGGATTAGGGTTTAAGGTATAGTGTTGAGGGTTTAGGGATAGGGTTTAGGGTTGAGAGATTAGAGTGAAGGGTTGAGGGATTAGGATTTGACGTTGAGGGTTAAGGGTTTAGGGATAGGGTTGAGGGTTGAGGGATCAGAGTTAAGGGTTGAGGGATTAGGGTTTGACGTTGAGGGTTGAGGGTTGAGGATCGAGGGATTAGGGTTAAAGTAGAGTGTGGAGGGTGTAAGGATTAGGGATAAGGGATTAGGGTTTAAGGTATAGTATCGAGTCTATTGAGGGTTTAGGAATAGGAATAGAATTTAGGGTTTAGGGATGAGGGATTAGAGTTGAGGGATGACGGATTAGGGTTGAGGGTTGAGGGATTAGGGTTTAGGCATAGGGTTTAGGGATGAGGGTTGAGGAAATAGGGTTTAAGGTATAGTGTTGAGGGTTGAGGGTTTAGGGATAGGGTTTAGGGTTGACAGATTAGGGTTTAGGGTTGATGGATTAGCATTTAATGTCAAGGTTAGGGTTAGAGTGTCGAGGGTAGAGGGATTAGGGATAGGGTTTAGGGTTGAAGGTTTAAGGATTGAGGGTTGAGGCTTTAGGGATGAGGGTTTAAGGCTTAAGATATAGTGTCAAGTGTTGAGGGTGTAGGGATAGGGTTTAAGTTTTAAGGGTTAAGGGTTGAGGGATAAGGATTAGGGTTTAAGGTATAGTGTTGGGGGTTGATGGTTTAGGGATTAGGGTTTAAGGTATAGTGTTGAGGATTTAGGGATAGGGTTTAGGGTTGAGGGATTAGAGTGAATGGTTAAGGGATTAGGATTTGATGTTGAGGGTTGAGGGTTTAGGGTTTAGGGTTTAGGGTTTAGGGATAGGGTTGAGGGTCGAGGGATTAGAGTTAAGGGTTGAGGGATTAGGGTTTGACGTTGAGGGTTGAGGGTTGAGGTTCGAGGGTCAAGGGTTTAGGGATAGGGTTGAGGGTCGAGGGATTAGGATTAAAGTAGAGTGTGGAGGGTGGAAGGATTAGGGATAGGGTTGGAGGGTTTAGGGATAAGGGATTAGGGTTTAAGGTATAGTATCAAGTCTATTGAGGGTTTAGGAATAGGGATAGCATTTAGGGTTTAGGGATGAGGGATTAGAGTTGAGGGATGACGGATTAGGGTTGAGGGTTGAGGGATTAGGGTTTAGGGATAAGGTTTAGGATTGAGGGTTGAGGGATTAGGGTTTAAGGTATAGTGTTGAGGGTTTTTGTTGTCAAATGTAGATTTATGGGTTCAATTATATTGATTGCCTCTCTAGTTTTGGGGTGTGGATGTTTTAGAATCAATCAAGAAGTCTTTAGGAGACTTTGTGGAAGTGGATTGGAAATTGCTTGACAGAACCCCTACTATTTATGCTTGGATAAGGATTTGTCACAAACTAGAACTTCTACTTCCAAAGAAGATCTATCTTTCTTCCTCGATGGGTATTTTCTATCAACTTGATTATGAGGGCTTGCCCCTTCATTGTTATGCCTATCAAAAACCTTGTGGTCATTCAAGTCTAAAGGGGAAGGTTTGGAAAGAGATGTGATCAATGCAAAGGATGTGCTCAATCTATAGCAAGATAAAATGCGAGCACATTATAAGGCGCTTGCATTTTGTGTTGCTATAGAAATGGTAAAAAAGTGTTGACCCCCATGATCCAGGTCCACATGCTCTATTTTCATACTGATTCTGCGCATGCTCCAACAAAAAGGAAGTGCTTTCATGTTGTTGGGAAGTTCACATGCACATTTGACACATTGTACCACCTTTGCATGATCTTTCCACCACCTTTTTTACTTTGCCAACTTGAGAAGGAGGAAATAACATAGTTTTCACACCAAGTTTGATATATATCTATTCAAGTTTCAATTTTTGTAGTGTTGCAATGTTAATTGTGATTCAATTTTAGGAATTTAACATCATAGATTGGTTAATAGTATTGTTGTTAGTAATTATATTTGAGTGTTATTCAATTTAACATTGAAAAGGAAGCAAGTGGTGAAAAACTCAAATTGTTGAGGAGTTTGATGCAAGAAGAAAAAAACACTACATAATTGGGTACTCTCTCCATTTGAATCTTCATTTTTTAGGTATGTCAAGTCTTTACATGCATGTTCTTTACAATTTCTCTTTTTCAGATTGAATTACTTTATCATGCTTTAACATACATGTTTAAAATAGACACATTCCCAATCAAGAAAGCAGCCTACAATCTCACATGATGCCATGTATATTTTCTACACTTGGGCTCTTTAATAATTATGTGTAATAAATAGACCTTAACATACCATGATGTCAAACTATACAAGAATAAATCCTTACAACATAATAAAAATACAATCCCACTATTATCTTGTATTCATTTCTTAGGAACTAATATTGGTCTCTTTATCATGCTACAGACAAATTCTCCATCATGCCAAGGAAATGATCAAGAATTAAACCAACACAGGAAGAGATAGAAGCTAAGAATGAAAAGAAAGCAGTGGCTATGAGGGAACTTTGTGAGAAGAGGAAATTAGACACGATAAATGAAGACATACCAATTGAAGAGGAACCACAACCATCACAAAGAGAAATGGTATTGGTGGCACAAAGAGAATGAATGAAAAAACTTCGTGGTACGAGAGATTTGAATACCATAGTTGGAGACACATCCTCTACCGCAAGTCAACATGTAGGGACACCATCTACCACATCTCAAGTTGAGAGTACATCATCACTCACATGTGATGAAGGAGGTACGCCATCATTCCCACCTCAACCTCAAGGTATGTCATCTATTCCATCTTTGATCGAAGGTATGCCATCTAACCCATCTCATTTAAATATTGATGAAATTCTTAATGTTCAGATGAATTTACCTAACTTAACACCACCTAGAATTTTGCATAGAAAGCCAATTGATTGATATTGATGAGAATATTTTGTAGCCAATGGAAGGTAAGATTCCAAAATGCACTTGTAGAAGATATGCTAATAAGATTTGGAGATTGTTCTTTGAAAAGTTAAATGAGACTGCAAGATGTCAACTATTCATTGAAATGATGTGAAGTATAAAGTATAGGTCTATCATGAAGATTCTTGGGTTGAGAACATCAGAGGCTTCAAGTAAAAAATCTATTGTCAAGAATCTAATGAGTGTGTATGAGAGTGTGGGTAACACCTCACGCACAAAAGATAGTAATGCAACATGGTGTGTGATTACATCGACTATAGTAAGTAGTCAAACAAAGAAAGCTCGTCTCATTAGAAAGATGAGTCAACAATTGAGAATTAATAGGAAAACTTTATCAAGAGCCGTTGGAAGACGCCAAAGAATTGAGGACACTAATGCCAATGAATTATGGGCATTCTCAGGGAGACTACCACGAAAAGATAAGCCAATTGTTGAAGCATTGAGATCACTAATTGAAGACTTTTAGAATAATTACACAAGGGTGTCTCTGAATCAAAGGGATGTGGTAAGAAGGAAAATTGGTAGTCAGAACTGCGAGCCACATCCAAAGCATTTTTTGGATGAGACTTAAACATAGTTTTATGGTAAATTTCTAGAGAAGTATCCTGAAATTAAAATTTGTCAAAGATATTTTGAAATGCTAAAACCTTTCTATGTTAAGATAAATCACACATGCACTACTTGTTGTTGTAGATTACATATTGAATTTTCTAACCATTTTGATGCATATAGGTCTATATGTTTAGATATGCATACTAACAATGATTTGCAGGGTTATGCCATATGTGCCCCACCAACATCTTCAAGAGACTTCATATCAAGAATTTTATGTGAAAGAGAGGAAGGTCAAATATTCTACAAGAAATTATGCTTGGATGGCACATGTCATCATTGCGGTGGCTTGCAACATTTGCCAATATGTGAACATATGGAAAGAACACATGTTGGAAACGAACTAGTAGAGTTTGGCAAGTATAAAACAGTGGCATACAATACAAAAGATGGTAAAGAAGCAAAGAGGTGTGAATTGGTTATTGAAAAGATTCTAGTGTATCAGTTTATGCCTATATTTCATGACAACATAGTGTATGAGTATGCAAGACATGACCATAGAGCTCGATGGTTGGACTTGCAATTCAAGTTATGCAAGGACACATTTCTGGTTGGTAGCATTATTTCAGTCATCAAATTTATAGAGAATTACAGTCTACAGCCACAGTGTGAGGTGCAATCACAATATTACAACTCCACATAGGTTTCTATATTTGTGCACATCGCATTCATTCATGCGAAGATAGTATAGAGGATGACAGAAAGATCATAAGGGAGTATAATTTCTATATTAGTGATGATCACACACATTCTATGGAGTTCATGCAAGGTTGCTTTCATGTGTTCTACAATGATTTGGCTGGAAGGTTCATATCATTCAGTCAGCATAACATATGGTCGGATAACTATGCGTCACAATTCAAGAACACTTAGAATTTCTATTGGCTGAGTAGGAGGCATAATTTTATAGGTATTCAACATATGTGGAACTTTTGTGAGGTCAGGCATGGAAAGGGGGAGCATGATTGTGTAGGAACATGTATCAAAAGAGCCATAGCATGAGAAGATTTAAAGTATAAAGACAATGCAAAGTTGACAGATGCAAAATTGATTGTTGAGTGGTGTAATGCTTCCATGGGTCCAGGTAATGAGGGTAAGTCTTCAGTTCATAGATTTTCTTGGTTGATAGATGATACAAACATTGCACCATATGAGGACTATTGTACACTGACAGGATCAAATGAGATGCACTCTTTCAGAAGCTCAATTGCAAGTTCATGGAGTATCCATACACAAAAGATGTCATGCTTTTGTTCTTCCTATACAATTCAAGTCTGGAATGAGTGCGAGTCAAAGGAGTGGGTTGACAAATGGCAATTAAGTTATCTTAGCCCACTTGGCACGTATCGACCCCCAATGGCACTGGAACTAACACAAATGGAATCATCAGTTGACTTTGACCACATATTAGATTTAGTTCAACCAGGTAATATAGGGCATGTATATGCATCTAATTTCATCTAGTTCAACTAGGTAATGTCATCTTACTTTGTAGTGTTTTTGTAATGTTGACTAATTTCATCTAATTTGCTACACATATCAATGTAGGGCACACATATGCAGTTATTGCAGATGAAGATAATGAAGAGGGAACAGATTATTACTTATGTCATTGTGTTGAGGCTAAAAAGAAATTGGAGGCCCCTATTATAGATGGAGAAAACATCGAATACCCTACAGGCTTAGTGGTTATTACTGGAACATGGCTTAGAAGGTACCCACATAAGAGTGTTAATATTTGGCTATTTCAGGACTTTGACACGCATCGAAAGATTCTTCATTACTCGATCCTTGTCATAGCATCCAATGTTCATTTGATAAAGTATCAGGGTAGACCTTTGAACAAAATCTTGTGGAAGGTGCGTGAGTTTGACCATGAAGCAATACTTGACACAATAAAGAGTAGAGCAGACCCGGATGGTTCATTGGATTAATTTGTAAGTATTCACATTGATTTTGTAAAGTCATGTTACATTGAGTTCTAAGTATGCACATTAATTTGTAAGGTTTGTCTTTTTTTTAATTTCCTCCTACATTTTTACACATATACACATTTTTACATCATCATGTTATGCATTTTTGGTGTCCTGCTCCTGATGCTCCTGATGATCTAAACTCTTACAAAATGACATCCACTTTCATGCCTTTAGATCTTCCTTCACATATAGGGTGCCAAATCAAGTTGGAAAATCTACATAAGGGTGCCAAAATAGATGAAAGGAGACATGAAATGTGCCTTAGGACTCCATGCTAAGGTTTGAGCCATTAAAGTCTTTTGATATTAGGCGCTCATGATAATGAAACTTAGAGTTTTTCCTTTCTTAGGTGCTCATCTAAGATGTTTGAATGATAAGGAGTGCTTACACCTCTATAATGTACATTGGGTGCCAAAATCAAGGTGATTTTAAGTCACTTTGAGTCATGTTGCAAAAAAGTGTCAATGTTGTCAAGTTGCACAAAGCAACTTTTGCATTTTTGGTGTCCTGCTCCTGATGTGACCAAACTGATTGTTCCAATGCATCCGGATGGGTACATTTACACTAGCCATGGTCCTATTTTTCACCCAAATGTGTCAAAATAGTCCAAGCTACATTGTACCGATGATATCCTTGAAGAGTCCAAAGTGCAAAAAGGCAGCAATCTTTGACAAGATGTTACTCGAAAACTGTGTCACTTAGAAACATTTCATCTAAAGCAATGTGATCATGTAGAGTGCCTCTACAATAACCTCTCTCAATTTTTAATATCTCTGAGACATTTGCCCGTGGTGAAAGGTTTTCTGCTGCCCCAAAAATCGTCAGAAGGAGGTAGTGTAAAGTTGCAAAGGGATGTAACTTTCGTCCTGCTCCTGATGCGACCAAACTGATTGTTCCAACGCATCCAGATGGGTACATTTACACTAGGCATGGTCCTTTTTTTACCCAAACATGTCGAAACAGTCTGAGCTACATTGTACCGACGATATCCTTGAAGAGTCCAAAGTGCAAAAAGGCAACAATCTTTGACAAGATGTTACTCAAAAATTGTGTCACTTAGAAACATTTTGTCTGAGGTAACGTGATCACATAGAGTTCCTCTAAAATAACCTCTCTCAATTTTTATATCTCTAAGACATTTGCCCGTGGTGAAAGGTTTTCTGCTGCCCCAAAAATCATCAGAAGGAGGCAGTGTAAAGTTGCAAAGGGGTGTAACTTTCATCCTACTCCTAATGTGACCAAACTGACTATTCCAACGTGTCCAAATGGGTACATTTACACTAGACATGATCTTTTTTTTCACCCAAACATGTCGAAATAGTCTGAGCTACATTGTACCGACGATATCCCTGAAGAGTCCAAAGTGCAAAAAGGCAACAATGTTTGACAAGATGTTACTCAAAAACTGTGTCACCTAGAAACATTCTATCTAAGATAACACAATCATGTAGAGTGCCTCTACAATAACCTCTCTCAGTTTTTTATATCTCTGAGGCATTTGCCTGTGGTGAAAGGTTTTCTGCTACCCAAAAAATCATCAGAAGGAGGTAGTGTAAAGTTGCAAAGGGGTGTAACTTTCATCCTACTCCTGATGTGACCAAACTAACTGTTCCAACCCGTCCGGATGGGTACGTTTACACTAGGCATGCTCTTATTTTTCACCCAAACATGGTGAAACAATCCGAGCTACATTGTACCAACGATATCCCTGAAGAGTCCAAAGTGCAAAAAGGTAGCAATCTTTGACAAGATGTTACTTAAAAATTGTGTCACTTAGAAATATTCTGTTTGAGGCAACACAATCACGTAGAGTGCTCCTACAATAACCTCTCTCACTTTTTTATATCTCTGAGGCATTTGCCTACGATGAAAGGTTTTCTGCTGCCCCAAAAATCGTCAAAAGGAGGCAGTGTAAAGTTGCAAAGGGGTGTAACTTTCATCCTGCTCCTGATGTGACCAAACTGATTGTTCCAATGCATCTAGATGGGTACATTTATGCTAGGCATGGTCCTATTTTTCACCCAAACATGTCAGAACAGTCTGAGCTACATTGTACCGATGATATCCCTAAAGAGTCCAAAGTGCAAAAAGGCAACAATCTTTGATGAAATGTTACTCAAAAATTGTGTCACTTAGAAACATTCTGTCCATGGTAACGTGATCACGTAGAGTGCCTCTACAATAACCTCTCTCAATTTTTTATATCTCTAAGACATTTGCCTGTGGTGAAAGGTTTTCTGTTGCCCCAAAAATCATCAGAAGGAGGCAATATATTAAGTCAGGATGAAAGCCTATTCACTCTAGGCGCCAATCTCAAGTTGCACAATCATGAATGGGTGCCTAGAGAAATAAGGCGCTACATCATGGTTCCAGGACCTTGAAATGGTGCCCAAACATGTAGGAGGAATTTTTAAGGAGCCAGAATATTTTTGAAACTCTAAGGAACTAGTCCAAAGACTCTATGGTGCCATCTTGATACCATTGAGTCAACTTTGGAAATCAAACATATTGAAACAAGGTCTAGGAAGCTAGGTGCCACCTCTTGCCAGTTCAACCTCTCAGATGCACCAACATTGGAAAGACTCTTAATGAGTGCCTAAGTTTGAATTGATCTTGTAATTGAAAGTTTGGTGATGTATTGGTGCAAGATGATCTTTAGTTGAAGCAATCTAAGTTCCAGGAAGGGTTTAGAAGTTATCAACCTCTTCACTAAGTTAGTTGCACTTTACAAGATTTCTTACCCAAGAGTTGCACCTCATTAAGACAAGGCGCATCTTAACCTCCAGGACTTTTCCAAAGAAGTGCTTCAGTTTATTAGCACCTTTGGACCTTGTTTTGCATTCTGAAAGAGAAGGTGTACTTTGGAGGCATTTCTAACCCAGATTGACGCCTAGGTATAGTCATCTCTCTAGAGCATTACAATGTGTTTTAAAATGAAGGAGGACATTTCATAAGTTGGGGAATTAATCATTGAAGACCTTGGAGTGTTTGAATTACTCTAAGCAAGAAGGCACATTTCCATGGAGTAGCATACTCTAGATAGCACCTACTACCATCAAGGCACAATTCCACCCTCACTTTGGTGCCTATCATCAAGAAGGGGCATTGGGCATTCCTTGAATAGTTCTAAGCATTTGAAGTTCATGAAATCACCAAGGAATGTTGGGCGCCATGTGTATCCTCAACAAGCTTGAGTTTGCGCCTAGACAAGTTGGTGCTTATTCATGTTTTAACTTCCCTCTTGAAGTGCCTAACTTGGGAAAAAGTTATCTTGTTGTTAGTCAAGTGTTTCATGTGTTTTGAAGACTCCAAAAGACTTCCTCTTGCTAGGCGCTCTTCCTGGCAACTACAACCTTCAACTGGCACCTAGATCCTAAAGAAAAACACTTGCAAGTGTGGGTGCACTTTCCTTGTGATGGAGCATCAAACTGGCACCTAGAAATCATAATGCATGAAGTGAGTGCCTAGGATCCAATTAGTCCAATAGGTGGTTTTGGGATCCATGTCAAGTCATTGGATTAGGTTGCCAACTCAGAATGATTTTCATGCACTTAGACTTCAAGGTGCCAAAACTAGTAGGAAAATATTTGGAGGGAAACCACGCTGATAAAAGTTGGGTAAATTTAACCTCTGAGTCTGATTAGGCTCCATATAACAACAATATTTATATCATGTCCCTTTGCTTTATGAAACAAGAAGTATGTGTCAATTCATAGGGATAACACTATGGTCCTTAGAAATTTCTCTGTGACTTTTGATAAGATTATCTACTATTATGTGGATGCTTGATAGTATTATCTTGATCCATCAGTGAGCTTAAAATTTCATCGGCTGATAGGCCGATGCGACCATGACTCCGTTTGATTTCACTTCTGACAAACATCCCATCATTGACTCTTATCGGTCAGACAGACCACTATCGGTGACTTTATATCCTTTCACACTAATGTCTTTGTCACTCCAATACTAGACTCTAAGTCCCTCACCTATCAATAGGACTTAATACCATCGGCACACTAAAAAACTCTTCTGCCAACACACCGATCTCACCAATGACAACCTTTGGACCACATCTGTCGATGATAATCCAAACATCGATGAACTCTAATCTTGTTGGGCCAATACACCAATGGATTTTGACTGTCAGTGTGACCCCCTTCATCGGCAAATCTCTCAACTGCTCTTCCGATGCGCCAATAGGATTATCTTCCAATACACTAATGTCTTCGACTTCAAACCACACTCATCGGCAAGACAGACCACTATTGGTGAAGCCTAACCAAGGTCTGTCAATATGCCAATACAACCAACTCTTGACGTTGATACAAGGTTCTTTTGAAGGCAAAGGGTGCCTAGGCTTATGGGGCTCAATTTGATGTATTTATTGAAAGTTCAAGGTGAATTGATGCTTATTGAAAATGCCACTTAGTCGTTCATTTGCATTCTAGGCACCATTTCCTATTGACTTATATACTCCTCATGGTAGGGTGCCATAATGAAGTGGTTTAGACAATAGGTGTGCTTCACTTACTAGAGGCTTGTTCTCCTTTCACCTTAGGCACACTTTTATGGTGGAACAGGTGTCAATGGGTGCCTTGTCTTAAATGAATGCTCTCTCTAAGTTGGGTGCCCTTTTGAGGCTTTATGAGTTGCAAATTGTGCCTTAACCCTTCATGCTTGTTGCTCAATATTTGAATGTTTAAGAAAGTCTCCTTTAGGCGCTCATCTTAATGACTTTTTCTCAAGGCGCAATCATCCTAATGACTTGGATATTCATCCTAGTGTTTCAAGATATTAGGCTACTGGACTTAGTCATTTTCAGGATCTCAAACATAAAGAATATCATGATGATTCATTTTTTTGTATTATAAATAGTTGACATTCTATGCTACTCATAAAGAATATTAATATTTTCTTTTCAACATGATAATTCATTTTATTTTTAAATACAACTTTTATCTTTTAGTTCCAAAATGAGGTTTAGGTGATACTTGAATAACAATAGCTAGCTTATTGGATCAACAAACATCCTATGTAATACAATTGGACTTTAAATATTTGAAGTAGCCATCTACAAATATCCATTCAAACTTGGATTTATAATGCAAGTATGGATGCCATCAATAAAAAAGATTTGTTTTAACCAAATATCCATATAGGCATACATCAATATCTGTCAATATAAGTATAACATATATACAAAATAGCCATATAGGCTTACAAGAATGCCATATAGGCATACAATGTCAACTATATACAATACAAAATATATGTCCACAAATGCCATATGGGCATACAACAAAGGAACACAATAAAAAGTCATTCCCCTCTAGCTGGTGAAGAGAATAGATCATGGGCAACCTTTGATCTTTTAGGGGATGGAGACGCGCATGTGGGTGGTCTACTATGAACTCGAGGGCTACTCCTCCTATTTAGTTCTTCCTGCATCTTTAGCTATTACAATAAAAAGTATAGACATTAATATATAGAAATTACATGTTATAAAAAATGAAACATTTAACAAAATAATCACTTACCACTAACATATAATCTATCTCCTCACTTGCCTCAGTAGCAGGAATAGGCCCTGGTGATGTCATGTCCTATAGAAACCATCCTGATAGAAATTAAACTTCAAATCAATAATCTTTTGATTTTTCAAAAATAGACAACTATAACAATGAATGTAAATTGAAATTTACAAATCTGCCTCATACCCCTGTCAATGCCATGGAGCTATGAATTGTAGAGGCCACACCATGCTCCATTGCCCTCTAAACATGGGGAGGTGTCTCCGCAGCCTGCATCATCTGGAAATAAAACAACATTATTCAATTACAAAAACTATAATAGTGATGCAAATCATGGCTCCTAACATACACACATGTTCATCTAAACATGGAAGTACACACAATAAAGCACACAAGTCACATACAAAAATCTACTAAGTAAAATTCATTCATTAAACTATTTATTTTATTACCTCCATAAAGCTTTGAAGTCCACCACCACTGGCAGGTGTTGCCATGAAATCTACAATATTAACCTATTCAACATCCAAAATCAGATATTAGAATACCATTCATATAACGATGCTATTCACATGTAATATTTATAATTGTTTACTAGTTACATACCCTGACAGTAGATGATCTAGTGTAAAATCTAGGTGGCAAACCACTGAAAACTGCATCAACGCTATGAACCTGAAATTTCATTAAAATCATCACTTTAAATTAGTTAATATTGCATTTCAAAAATGAAATTTAATAAATTAAATTCAATAAACTTGTTAATATTTACCTGAGTATCAAGGCTAAAAGTCTCACTTAGGAGGGTATCTGTCATCACCATCTGCTTAGTTGCAGATGTAGCCTGTGTACCTACATCCTGACTATCCATGGGGTCATAACCATAGGATGATCTGCAAGCCTAACAAGCATGGGGTGGGACCCTACTCCTCGCACTATCTCCCAACCCACTCTATGCTACAAGACTGGCATGCTCTATGAAGCTCTCGGTCAAGGCACTAATGGACTGAAGTGTATCGACCTCAACACTCTCCTTCACAATGGAAGGGATAGAAACATGCTCATGGGCTGGTCTGCTGATTACTCATCTCACTACCCGTTGTGGGTCAAGATGTGCCCCTGGCCTATCTTGTGCTGACCCCCCACCTCTACCCTGGAAGTCCCGCATATCAAAATAGTTTGGCACTTTATTGAGGACAAATTCGTAGTAGAGTTTCCTCAAAAAGTATTGTGGGACCTCATTATTATTGCATGGAGGATGGTCAAAAACCATCCACCACCTCTGCCCAAAATTGTCCCTTATCGCTTGGTTGTTGCACCAATGGATAGGGAACCTCTTGCATGTAATGGGTAGAGGTTGATTTGTTTGTGGGTTTGTGAAAATCGAACACAAGTCTAATTTTGTGATTTGTAATTTTTTCACATCTTGGTATGATAGCTTGTCTACATAATAATCTCTAAACTCTCTCCTCTTATCCGTCCAACTAGCTATTTGCTTACTAATTGAATCTACATTTGATAACATAGATTCAAGAGATTCAGCAAGCATGGACCTATGCAAGGTTGAAGTGGAAGGATCTTTCAACCTTGCAATTATATCTTCAATTTCTTTTTTGTTGTTTTCAATTTGCCCCATTATATTTTCTTGTGTTCTAGGGGCATGTCGAGGAATGGATGAAGGAGGTTGTTCTGCAGGTATTTCCTCCTCGGGATTTTATGGATTTTGAGGGGGAGGAGGAGGAGGAGGAGGTACATTAACATTTCCTGACAATTAATGAAATATACATCAAAAAATAACTCAAACCTACCTATTTAGAAGCAAATTCAAACAAAAAAATAAAATAAAACTCACTCCTTTAGCGTGCTTGACGTCGTGGTGGCATTTTGGCGATGAATCAACAAGATTTTGGTGTTGAATTATCTTTTCCAAAATGCGAGTGCACTTCCTAAGGTTTGCAAGCCGTGGGGATAGAGGAGAAAAATAGAAATGAAATGAAATGACAATCTTTTTTTTATTTATAATAGTTAATAATGCGCTAGCGTTATGTATGATTTTTTTATTTAAACCATTTGGCCACTTTCTGGCCCCCCATCTTTTTGCACTTACCCATAGATCTTAATCTATGAGTAGATACTCCATCTTGAGATTTGATAGCTCAAAATTAGTTCCATTAAATATTTCCACCTCTAGTCTAGACATGGTTTCCATCTTCCTTGAAACAAAGACATTCGGTATCAATACAAAAACTCAAAAGATTGAACATGATCACCAAAACTTCATTGATTAAACTCGCTTTCCATCCATTTGTTAGCTTATGGAATACCTCCCTAGCCCAACCCAGTGATAACCAATCATCATATTAGTCCTGCTTCCCAACCTAGGGAGACCAGTGGGTGGCATCTCTCCCATTAGTTCATCTAGAACCCCTACTTGAATTGGCATCAACTTATTCATGCCCCCTCTTCTCTATATTACCCAATCACTAATTTTTGCTTCTCAACCCTTCCTAAAACTACCAATCCTATGATACCATCCTTCTTTGGTAGTAGGGGCTTTGGAGCACTTGTGCCTAGCTATACCTGTGCCAAGGATAATCCTCCAGATTATTAAAATTAGCCTTTATTTCTCTAGGACATTTATTGACAAACATCACTTTAGAAGACTTCCTTTCTTTGCCTCTACAAAACATATTACCCTTGAACTAGCTCAAAATGTCTTATCAGCAATGTGGAACTTCCATGAACCACGGAGTCCTTCGCACCAATCTATTCATCAACGTTCCTTTCAGGTTTGGAAGCTTAATTATTTCCCAACACACTAGTATGAAGGCATGGTCGGCAAAAGTGACACTTTGCCAACATAAGATTTCACCGGAACAAGCTTATCGAAAAAAATTATACTTCACAAACTTAAAAGTTTGCTGACACATTCTATCGACAAATTAGTGAGTTCACAAACTAAAAGATTCACCAATACAAATCTTTTAACCATCAAGCCCCTTTATCGACAAAAAATACTTTTCACAAACTATCTGACGGCTTATTGGTAACTTTTGGAAACTGTGAATTGGTCGAGACTTAACATTTCCTTCTATTAACAACTTTTCACTTCCATGAACCTTGGAATTAGACTTCATGAACTTCAAGTATTTTTAACTTCTACTTTATCGCCTATCAACGAATTAAAGAAACTACAAACTCCACTCCTTAAAGCCTTTATCGGAAAACCTAAGGGTTGACAAACTGGAAGTTTTGCTGACTAAGTTCATGATCTTGCAACTTTGTCGATAATAATGTAAGACTTCATTCTAAAATTTGTTAACTGAAGGATCGACAAATTTGAGCAATGTGAACATCCCTCTTAGGCTTAGTTGGTCAAATCGCCCATCGACAAACTGATGGATTGGTGAACTAAACAGTTTACGAACTGAGAAATTCTCTGATTGGCTCTAACTTAGCCAAATTTTGCCCAATCTTCACCAAAATTAAACTAAAGATACCCAATTGGGTCTTCCGCAAGATGATGCTCTTCACTTGGCTGATTTGAGAATAAAAGTTTTCTTGAAGTAAACTACCCAAAACTAATACAAAAACAAACAAAAACAGAACTAAAACAAACCCATTTTTTTTTTTGTTGATGCAATTGGTCATGGACTTGGATGCTCCTACATCATCTAAAGCCATAGTCCTAACATTTTTCCTTGGAATTTTTACCAAGAGTCTCATTTCTCCCACAAGATTTAAATATGCTCTTATTCTTCTTTTCTTTCTCCTTCAACTATATGAATTGTCAAAGCTTACTTGATAGGCTTATATTTTTTTTTCCTTGTCTCCTCTAAGATTAAATCACCCACTACCTCATAAAGCAAAAGCTTTGAAATAGTGCATCTAATAGTCATCACCAAGTTATCCCATGAGTTTGGAAAAGAACACAAAAGGGTCATGAATTGATTTTTTTCTTCCATTTTCACACCAACTATAACTAGTTTATGATCATGTTGAATGCATTGAGGTGCTCAAGAACAAATCAACCTCACCCATTCTCAAAGTGTACAAATTCTTCCTTAAAAAGCATGTGTTAACCAAGGATTTTATCAAGTATAGGTTTCCCAACTTTTTCTATCTAGGATTTCTATGGTGGGTTTTAACTAACTATTCAATAATACTAAATTAGCTAAAAGAAGATTGATAAGGATTCTTTCCTTCTTATCCAACAAAACCCAATCTTATAGTTACCTAGACCCATGTTTGTTTTCAAATATTGCAACACATAGATTTTAATCTATGAGTAGATCCTCCATCTTGAGATGCCATAGCTCAAAATTAGTTCCATTAAATATTTCCACCTCTAGTCTAGACATGTTTTCCATCTTCCTTGAAACAAAGATCTCCTTTGTGCACAACTCCCACTGAAGTCAAGATTAGCTCAAAAATGCTTTTTCTAACACTTAGGATCTAATTTTATCAGGTTTTGAAAATGAAAGGGAAGCAAGATGGCAGAAGTGCTTCCTACACTAATCTATGAGGAGAGAAAATAGAAAGAAACATAAATCTAACAATTTCTAATAAGAAAATGACACATGCAATAACATGCACAAATATGCAAGTGACATGTAATGACATGCAACTCATAAAATATAGTTGACATGATATTACCTTAGGAAAACCCTTTTAAGAAAAAGCCAACCTCCAAACTTGAACCAATTGTATTCCCAATAACACCAATGATTACAATACAACTCCAAGCTCAAGCCTTCATAAGAGATTGTACAAAACAATATAGTGCTATAGTTATTTTGATAGCTCATAATAGTACCTATAAAACATTATCATAATACCTCCAACACAAGCACTCAATATATAATCATGTATAAAACAACAAAGCATGAATGATTTTTTAAGCCATGTGCTAGAAACTATTAGTTAATTCAGGCACCCATATCCATGCACAAAATCCAACACCCAATTCAAACTTAGTTAACAGATAGCTAATTAGAAACTACCACTACCAAACTTGGGTTCTCAAGTAGTCTTATTCTACCTTTTCCATAATTGCTCCATGATTCTCTCCAAGTCCATAATTAACTCCCTCTAATCATGATCTTTCCTTTCTAATAAATCTTCTATACCTTACAAGTTGTCATATTTTCTATTAGAAACTTCCATGACACTAAATGAGTCTTACACTTTCTAAAATACAAACTACATGTGACACCTAGTGCCACTCCAAGTGGGATACTCCTAATATATGTGGTTGCAAAAAAATAATAAAATTAAATAAAATACTTCAAACATTAAGATTGCAAGGTGTATAACACATATACCAACAAGATCATCCTTTATTTTAAGTCACACCATTCATGGACTTATTGCTATTTTGCTCTCTGTGTAGTGCTCTAGTATTGAGTGCACTCAACCATTGCAATGAGTGACTACATTATTTGAGCATAATAAAGATACCTAAAACCATAAAACACCTAATCCCTAATCCATTTAGAACCTTAAACCCTGAATTGTAAACTCTAGACCATTAATCCTCAACAATGCATCATAAACCTTAGATACCCTAAATTGTAAACCTTAATTTTAAACCCTAAACTGTTTATAACCTTGATGCTAAACCAAAAAAAACCTAAGTCCTGATCCCTTTAGAATCTTAAACCCTAAATCATAAATTGTAAACTCTTAACCCTAAACTGTACACCATGAATCCTAGATACCACAAACCATATATTACCTAAATTGTAAACCTTATATAATATACGGGCTATACTCTATATACCCTTATCTATAAATCCTAAAACCCTTAACCCTAAATTATATAAATCATAAACCATAAATCTCAAATTGTAAATGGGAATTATAAAAGCAATACAAACCATATCAAATCTTAAACCCTAGACACATAATTATAAATTTATATATTTTTCCTTATTACTCCTAATAGAAACCCTTATCAGTTCAACCTTTAACACTTATGCCTTTCAATATACCTATATCTATGATAGCCAAACTTTCCAATATACCAAACCTCCCTATGTAGCCTCAAGGTATTAGAAAGAGTGGTGGTATAAAAGAGCAATCATCTCAATATACCTTATGATATATGGAATCAAAGTGGTACAATAGAGTAGAGTGATATGAGAGAGTTAATTAACATCAAGAGAAATGGTATGGAAAGGTCTCAGTTCTATCTAATTTGACATATCTACTCACATGAGGAAGTCTAGAGCATGTAGGCTATGCCAACTATCTAGCACCATTATTTCTCCCATGCTAGATTTATGGTCAAACAACAAATATCCAAAGAAGAAATAAAGAGAAGAAGATATAGAAAAAGTATATGTAGTCTATTGATTATTCCAACCTTTATATCCTTAAAATATACCTCTAATGTATCACTTGTCAAGGTATGAGAGAGTAATATTCCTAAATGTTATGTTGGGTGCACTATATAGGAGTTAAGGTAATATGGACAACAAATACTAAATTATCTTTTAAAAAATTACACTAATATAAATAATCAAATTTTAAGAAAACCTACTCTAAATTAAACATTATAATATATTTAATTAACCTTTAAAAATATATTGTAAATTAACATACTTAACCTCTATTATCTTTATAATATAATGGTGTCATCTTATTTTTTCTATTTCTTTTATTTTCTTTTTTTTTATATTTTTCTATTAAATAATTTAATTGGTATTCTCCCCTACACTCTAATGGCATTCTTTTCTTTTATACATTAATTGTACTCCCATTACTCTACCCCACACAACTTCTTGGACAAAAATAAAACCTTAAATTCTAAAAATAGTTGTAAATCTCTCTATATATAATTAAAATATTATACATTAATTTCAAAGTAATTTTAAAATACTTTTTTATAAATAAAAATTAGAAAATAATTAAATATTATAAATAAATTTCAAATTAATTTTAAAATGTTTTTTCATAAATAAAAATTAGAAAATAATAGAAAATATATAAATTTTAAATTATTATTTTAAATTTTGAATTAATTTTAAAATATTTTTCCATAAATAAAAATTAAAAAATAATAGAAAATATATAAATTTTAAATTATATTTTTTAATATTAGAATTTTTTAAATTAACTTTAAAATAATTTTTCATAAATAGAAATTAGAAAATAATAGAAAATATATAAATTTTAAATTATATTTTTTAATATTAAAATTTTTCAAATTAATTTTAAAATATTTTTTCATAAAAAGAAATTAGAAAATAATAGAAAATATATAAATTTTAAATTATATTTTTTAATATTAGAATTTTTTATTAGAAAATATTGTCATATATTAAAAGAATAAACCTAAAATAGCTAAAATTATTCCAGTTTTTTAAATAAAGCATTTTGTAAACTGCGTGTAAATAGGTTAAGTACGTAATTCTATTTTTAAACGTTTGAAAGAATAAACCTAATTTAAAGAACAGTCTGCCATTAATTTGAAAAAGAGGTCTCTATAATATATATGAATCTCAAGCTTATTTATGGCATATATGGAAAAGAAAGGATAAAAATAAGCGAATGAAAGTTATTTGTATAGTGAAATTATATTTTAGGGAAGGATATTTTTGGTAGATTTTCTGTATAAATTCAATTAGACGTAGGTAGCCCCTAGTTAACTTCTATATGGGTGCAATTATATGTAAGAGAATTTGAGAAATCTTGTGTTGAAGACTTTCTTTGGAATTTGTCTAAAGGACACGAATTAAATTTCTGAAGTGAGTTATGCAAATTTTGTTTTGTTCACTTTTCATTGAGAAATTGACATAATATTTCTACAGTCCATGAAATTAGTTATGCAAATTTTGTTTTGTTCATTTTTTACTGAGAAATTGACATAATATTTCTACAGTCCATGATGGAAAGTGATGTTATATGTAACTGTGTGGTGATTTTTAGCATCTGATTTGGTATACAAATTGCTTTAAAAATTTTCTAAGAAAAATTATATATGGCTGGCTAAGCAACCAAATTCAGTTCAATAACCTTCTTGAACAAAAGAACTATGCCATGCAGATTTTCATATAGTTTGATTTGGGTTTTTATTAAAGACGGTGATTTTAATAAGAGTTTTATTTGTGGCGTATACAGAGTGGGTTGCTGCAGTATAAGAAAGATTGATGGATATTACAGCTTCTACAGAGCAACTAGGAGAGTTGGATCCTACTGACTTCCTTAGATCTGTCAGAAAACTTCCATGCCCCTTTTCACAGCTTCATGCAGATAACAAGGAAAAAATTTCAAACATCTGCAAGAATTATAAGCCACCTTGTCCAGGAGCAAAAGCTGGTGAGGATCATCATGATATTGTTTTCAAATATATTAACAATAAACAAACATCCAAAACTCTCCAGCCTCGGTATCGATGCCATACATGTAAGAAGTCATTTACTTTGATGGGACAAAACAGTGGAAGAAAAAAATCAGATGGCAATGATATTGGAAACCAGAGAAGGAAGGAAACACCTCCTCCTTCAGAAGGGGAAAAAGATGATGACTGTGAAAACGAATGCTTGTTTTCAAAGTCTGAGCTGAGCTATTTAGAAAGTATTCAAGTGGATAATTTTTCTATTTCCCATTGCCTTGATTATGTGGATGTCCCAGAAGATGTTATGGTTGCATGCCAGACAGATCCTTCTAGCTTTGCAGGGATGCTAAATAGATGAAATCAAAGCTTTGTATTAATGCAATTAGGCTGATAAGATTTAGTTATCAAAGAAATGAAAATTTCCTCTTGTTAGAATTCTTCCTATTTTAAAGGAAAAAAACTGTATGTGGAGTTTATATCCTCAAGTGCTGAACATAGTTACTCTAAGAAAGAGGCTGAAATTGGCAATTGTCTGAAAATATTCTTTATAACAAATATGTTTTTTTCTCTATCGTGACAATAAGCCTTTCTTCCTCTTAAATGATAATCCTGCAAAAGTACTTGGTAAGTGCTTTTTTCCCTCTTTAAGATAGGCTAAATTGCACTTTGGTATTAAAGTGGGTAGTCTAGACTCTATACTATTAAAAGCATTCTATATATATAGATGGAAGTTTGGAACCAACCTTATTTAATTTCTTTAGAGCCTACTTCATCAGCTACTACTTGTTGGCAAAATGTCTTTTTTGCTATATTTATATTTAATTATATTTTGACAATTTGTAATTATCATTTAGTTGTTATGAAAGTTTGTAAAAGTAAATATGACAACTTATAAGGTCTTTTTTAGTAGTGAGATTAGAAAGAGCATGCAAAAAGGAAAAGATAAGTGGGAACTTGGATATGATAAGGAATATCTTTTAGTTCCCATGTGCACATTTAAAAAATTGATAAAATCACAACTTAGAAGAAGAAGTTTATTATTTAATTCCTCTTGATTAGGTTGTGATTTTCGCATGGATAAGAACAGGGCTTAAATTTGACAGTCAACCTTGACTGGCAAGCAATTTTTTTATGACAGTTATCTATTCAATAGTGCCTTTAAAATACTATAACATGTTTTAGTATAAGTAAATTATATAAAAACTAATTATATATATCATCATAATCCTATATAAATTTTGACAGTTTGTCCAAAATCTCTCCTTTCATATGATACAGTCTTTTCAAAATTTTAATTGTATTTTACAACTAAAATGTCTAAATATAGCTATACAACTATCTCAAATTTAAGCCCAGGATAAGAATGCCTAAATTAACTAGTGATTTCTATCATATGTTTTTAGAAAATTCTTGATTTGTGGTTTTTAATATTAAGTGAAGGAGATATAAGTTTAAGGAAAAAGTTTTTGAAGTAATAAGAGAGTAGTTGTATTGATGTAACTCATTTGAAAGATTAATACAAGATAAGGATCTCTTTAGGTGTGGAGTTTTTTCTCATAAAGGTGTCTCCATGTAAATCTTGATTTATGGTTTGGATCTATTGTCTATAATCATTAAATGTTCAATACATTCTCACTGTAAAATTTTATCTTATTTTCTACTCCACTTTCAAACTTTTGGATGTAACCAAGTATTTTTATTTTAATATAAATAACCTCCATTTCCTCTCACATCACAAAAAGCAATGGTGGATGACTCAAATCCAAGGATCTTTTAAGAGCATTAAGAACTAATTAGAAAGTCAGGTAAAAAAAACATTTGTAATGATTTGAAGGGATTAAGTATTTACATAAATAAATATTCTCTTCAATTGAAAAACATAACAAATTTTTTAAATGTTAATAGGATATTTTAGAGATATCTATTCAAAATCAATGTCCAAAATTTGCCACATAAATTATATCTTTCTTATATAGATAGATAGGCCAATAGATAGATGTATTTATTAAATAGATAGATAGACAGTAAATAAATATTGACATAAAGTTTTATAAAAGTAAAAAATAAGGAGAGCTCTATGTATAATTAATACTTCAACATGGATTTACAACCATCATAAGACCATACAAATACATATAAAAAATAGTCCACCACCAGAAAATAAGACTAGATCCTTAGTCATACACAACCTAACAATAAAACTGGATCCTTATGTTGGCCATATGTGTTGTCATTGATGTCAACATAGTAGCATACACTGATGTCAACACTATCATAAGAACAAGAGACTGGTCATGGTTGGATGTCATACTCCTAAGAAAGAGAGCTCATCATTGGAGGTCGTACTTACCAATCCTTAGCTATATATGGTGATGCAAAGAAGACTTGGCCTCCAGAAGTAGGTTGAAGACAATGTGGGTTCTATGAAGATGTCTCTAGCATACATTCCACTAATTTTAAAGCTATGGTCTTGTGGTTCAAGAGTTAAGTTAAGCATGATGTAAATATGATAAATCCTAAGTTTCAGAGTGTTTCCTCCTCCGCAGAAAAAGATATAAATGACCGAGTTTTGGTTCAGGCTCTGACAGTGTAATGTGATGTTGAAAGGTAAATGTAATGCTTTGCATTTCTCTGCATTTGCATATGCAGTTCTAGATCTATGTTTAGAGGATGATAAATGTGTTATTTCTAAAGTTCCAAACCATCTTTCTCTCCGCAATGAAAGTTATGATTGATAAAGCATTGACATGTGCTTTGGTAGAATGGAGTAGTATTGAAGACTCATTGGAATGCTCCGCATTCTTTCGAAAGTAAATGATTGACCTTGCAGTTTTGTGAACATGTTCCTGAATGTGCATTTCATGTTTCTTTCCTATTTCAAGCTTCTTGGTGGTCTGTAGCTTAGTTTTCCAATTGACAATAGGATGCAGTGTGTTCCGGATAATAGAGTGCTCTCAGAGTTAATGATTGAAGGTGTGCGACACAATTCTTTGATGTGCAGTGGCAAAGAAGTGGTTGGAGTTGTTGTATGAGTCATGTAGACTCATCTGGAAGAGTTTCATGAAGATCTTTCTTGTTTGCAATATTGTACAAGGTTTTCTAGTTGATATGGTCATTACTCTTCAAGTTTTCATTAGCTTACCTTAAAGTTGTCCTATTTTCAAATGAGCAGATTATGTAGAGGTAATTCCTTGATGTTTGAAGTTGTGAAGGATGTTTTGAACTTGGTTAAGCAAGTGTTGGGATCCGCATGGCTTGAGTCTTTTGCTAATGTAATGTGTTGTCCTAATTAGACCTATCTTCTACGCATTTCATATTGTGTATTGTATGCCCAACTTGTAAATGTATTTTTCATGTTTAATCTGGCTAACAAGCTATGTGATCAATGTAATATCATGTATAAATAGGAGATAAAATTGAATACAGAGGATATGATTGCAAGAGGATTGAAAAGGTTCGCAAGCAGACAATAACATTATCAAATACATTTCAATGTGTGATAGTGGGAGAAAGAGTGCAAATGTTGTTGATGTTGTCTGGATTCATCTTGAAGACTTATTTGAGACAATGATCAAGTATAGAGTGTGCCTGAATGATCAGATCTTCAGAAGAGAGTGTGTGAAGAGACAAGAGTGCAATCATCATGTGTGAGCTTCAACAGTAGTTTTCAGATAGTTGAAAGATTGTCATACTGTAATCATCTCTGAGTTTGTTTGCAGATTAGGGAGTAGTTGCTTCCTTGGGTTAAATCCCCTAAAACAAATTCGTCGGGGAGTAGAAGCTTCCTTGAGAGTGACCCTAAATCAAAGTTACTTAGGGAGTAGCAGCTTCCTTGGGTTAAAGCCCCTAAAACAAAGTTATTATTTGGGCTTCATATATTGTGAGTTAATCCTCACCATGGTTTTTCCCTTCTAGGGTTTTCCAAGTATATCTGGTGTTATGTGTTGATGTGCATTGTGTTAATCTTTTATGTTCATGTTAATGTTGTAATGTTTGTGTTTTGTTCTGCTCCAGATAAGTTGAAGTTGTTGAATTTGAAGAATTCTTTAGATATTGATTCACCCCCCTCTCAGTATCCTGGTGTGTCTAACACTTTGGTCATACATGTATGAAGTGAAGAGACAATAACACAATGTTACATAGATGTCATGTTAAAAATAGAACTATCTTACCCCCATTTAGTCGAAGGTGAATACAAGGGAATCATCATGGCTTGCTATTGTATCTTTCTTGTCATTGAACTACAAGTCAAACCTAAAGCTATAGTCAAAGCCTAAACCCACTTTACCAATAGTGTTCATTCCAATAACCAATAGTGATTTTAGATGCACCACCCTAATCAAAGCCTTAATAGTGCTTTTGATAGTAGCCATATTCTCCAATCGTTGTTCCTCTATTGTTATCTACAATAGAACCTAAAGGCCCACAAAATTAATTCCCCTTTTGAACTCCCATAAACCATGATCCAAATATAGGTCAACCAACTCCATTTTAGTCACCAGTGTGAAAAATGTTCTTCTAGTTCTTGATGGACCTTGATTAGAACACATCCTCATGTGTGTCTCCTTTGGACTTCAAATCTACTACCTCCAAGACCTCATCCAAGTCTCACAAGTAGTTTGTAGTTCCTTTTGAGGTTCACCGCAGATGTACAAGTAGTTGGCTTGGAACTTGGAGATGAAGGTAAAACAATATGGATATTTAAAGGTAATTTTGATCTATCATCATTCTTTTTTAATTAACTCAATCATGGTTCACGTCTATTATGTCCTTTGTTATGAATGTTAAGAATTTACAACATTATATATATAATTACAATATAGCAACTAAGGTAGCAAAAAACAAAAAAAAACTCACCTCCCTAGTCATTATTATGGATCCTACCTTCATCATGAAGTTTTATTTCGATCAACATGTTTGGAAATAAATCATTTTAACCCTCTTTTCAAAGTGTGATCTTCAACCCATGTTGGCATCCATATTGACATGTAAAGTGTGGTCAGAATCTAGTTCAACCTATCCCTGGAACCTAGTTAGCAAACCAAATGCATTACATTAAAATGAATAAATAGAAACTAAGAGTATATTTACTAATAGTGTATTAATTATATTACATCCACCTATTGTGAATGAGGTGTAAAATTTCTATTGAGTGTTTGACCATTAAAATAATAATATTTTAGTAGAGTGCACCTAGACCACCTGTCACCACCCTAGGAAGAATTTTTTAGAACCACAACATATTTTTAGGAAATTGTAGGAATTTCCATGATTTTTTTAGGGAGCTGTTATAACTATCTAATCTTAGCGCAGGCCATTTCCATAATGCTTCTCTTACCATTAATCTCACAAGACTATTGGATATAATTAGTAATGGTAGGCTAGATGCGAGGGGCTACAGCCTGGGAATCAGCTCACCGTCCACTTACAAAGGTGGAGACTAAATTTGGCGTAAGGGGAATGGGAAGATGAGGTCTGGGGGGGAAATGGCATTATGGAGAAGTAGAACAAAAATGGGGGTGAAGTTGAAATGGCGGGGAAGGAGACAATTACAAGGGGGAGGAAAAATATTAGGCGGGAATACAGAGGCAATAATCCAAAAAGCATTCTCTACAAGTTCATCAAAGTGACCAGTGGTTGAAACATAATTCCAATATAGAATACAGAGGTTAGCATATTGTTTACCTTTAAGACCTTAAGATTAAATGTTTCTGAATGGGTGTCAATTTATTCTTCAAGACAATCTTATTCGAGCTTTTTGTCTAGTAGTACTCGTGCCTTCTTGAAGCTTTCCTTCATGTTTACATTCTGTTGCAACTATTCGAAGTTAAATGAATCATAATTTTTGTTTGTTTCACAAGTAATTCTATTAAGAGACCCTAAGATTAGTTCTTAAAAGTTTGCAAAATACAAGTTATGGAGAGGAGGATTAACAAAACATAAATCCATTTATATTCCTTCCATTAGTATTTGCTCGATTATAAATAGACCTTTAGATAATTCTTTTACGCAATATGTGATACTCTAACCCACATACTGTCGTTCAATGTAGTTCATCCTTCATAATTTCCTCTCTCCTACATGGGTATTGGTAGATTAGATTCACATTCACGAATGGTGATAAAGGTGATGGTGGTAATTGCTGATTTTGAGGAGGAGCATTAGCATTATGGTGGCAAGCAGGAAGTGTGGGGAAATAGCATAAGAGGAGGAATGTGTGAGGAATGGAAAAGAGTGCAGATAGTGCAGCAGCAAAGTTGTAGAGGATGGATGTTTCAAGCACTCCAAAATGTCTTCTAGTGATTTGAAGTCAGAGCTTTGCTATGATATACCATTTAAGTTTGTTTCATTCTATCTATCTTTGTGCTTTCTTATGCACCTCCAACGTTGACATCAATCAACCATTGTTTTAGCATGGAAGTTTTTGAGTTTATTACTTTGAACCATTAATGCTCTTCCTACCATTGCGGTATTCCATGAGGCCAATTTTATTTCACTTATTTTAATAGAGGAAGGTCTGGATGCCGTGTCTACCTGTCCACATTCTGTTTGCATGTTGTTCTGGCACTCACAGTTACCACTTTTAACCTTCCATTATGATTCGATGATTATCTCCCCATTATTTTCTAGAAACCTCTCACTATGCGAGGTAGTTTAGCATAAGTCTATTAACATTTACTTTATTTAGCATCACCAATAATCTCCATAAGAACTTTATTGATGAGTATGGTTCACATCTCACAACAGTTTTCTCTTGCAGAAATTTTGGAATCATATTCCATAGTAGCATCCTGTGCATATTCTGCAATCATTGCAATTGATGAGAACACATCTCTTTGGAGCATGTTATCAGACAATAGGTATGCATTTATTTCTCTAGGTTTCCAAAGTATTCTACAAATTCATTGCGTGCATATCCTGCTTGTGTCGCATTCTATAAGATGACATCTTTTTTTTAAGCTTTGGTGCTAAACAGCTCGTGTACTTATTTGTGCTCACATTTAGTATTTATGCCTTCCAAGGCATAAGCAGTAACCATGTATGACTGAAGTTTCCTTTTAGTTACGTGTTAATGGATGCCCCTTCTTATCACTAGGAATCAGACTCTATGTTTTCTTAAGTGCATTCCTATTTTTTTTTCTTAAAAGTGTTTAATTAGGCATCGACTTGTAATATTACGAAGATTCTAAAGCCTGCTCAACAATTCATTTTGTGTAATCTTGCAATCATTGCGTTCCATGAGACGACATCTCTTGAGTGCCACTCTCAAATGCTCATATCATAAGATTTACTCAATAAGTTTTCTAATTTTATTTAGCATGTGGAGCATCTCCATAGAGGTTCATACGGCCTGTAGAAGACTTAGGTTATGATCTATCTTAATCCGTAAAATAAGCCTGATGTACATAAATGATTTATATTTAGTAAGGACAGATAAATGATGTTGATCTCTTATGATGTTTATCACTAATTTAATGGTATGGAATATAGATAAATCCTTCTCCTTATTTTTTTATTGTTGTGTTCTAATGAAGTATTGAGCTGAATTTGTCCATAGAACTTATTTTGGTTGTTTGTTGGGTTTAGCAGTAGGACGATAAATCTATTTAGATTAGACGGATAAGTATTCAAGTTAGTAGAATTATCTTAATGTTGATAGTTGGATTTCGTATTGATGTTATTTTATAATTTGAATCTTAATCAACATACTTATTAATGGATCATTCCTTATCAGCTTAGTGAATAGCCTCAATGTGTAGAGTTTTAACATTTATGTCTAGTGCAAGTTTATGCCTTGGTAGATTGATTCGGTATAGACAGTCTTGTTGAAGTCCCGTGATTAAAAAGCAAGTAAATTAGAAATAGGGGTTAAGTCAATAAACTATTAGTTTATAGTTTAGATGAGTATGATCTATGGTCAATATGAAAGAAGAATGTTTAGAGGTTAGATTATCTAAGCTTACAAGATTATTTAATGCTCATATTAATTTATGCATGTTAGACTAATATAGAGTGTAGGCTTAGTGCTTTAACTAGTTGGTGATTATTTTGAAGAGTAGATAGTCTAACTGAATCAACGACTATGTGTGATTAAATTGGTAGTAATGTAGTGTAAGTAATAAATAGTTATGGACTCTTATGTCTTTTGAAATGTAAGTAATCTCCTCATAGCATATATGACCATTTTTGTAGATCATAAGTTATCTAACATGTGGTCTTGTGTGTATGTTGAAAGATGAAAGGGTTGTGACATGAATGTATTTTGTAATTCTTGCATTTATGTATGGACATGTGTTTTAATTTTCTTAAAATACTGTAGGTATTGATGACTAGATTCCTTAAGAGATATTGTATCTATGTCGACTTTGGTTGCTTGTTCAAGTCCCTGAACTACGATGTCTCTACACTACGCGTACATAGGCAAGGCCATTAGGGATGAACCCCTGAGACATTAGGTCGGCCCCTTAGGGCCTTAGGTTGTCACTTCATGGAATTGATTTTTGTGTAACTAATAATCATGCAGGGCTAATGTTTCTTTAGATGTGCAGTATGAGACCTTTAGCCATGCAGGACCCAGAAGCTAAGAAAGCACCTTTCCAATTGGTGCATGGATGATCATTTGGTACCATGGTAAATGGGTATACATATGTATAAATTAAATTTGAAATATTTGTATCTAACATTTCAATTTTGATGAATGTGATATACTCTGTTATGTAATCTAAGCTTTGCTAAGTTAAATTTGTAAATTGTTTCTATCACCCGATTAATTTTCATTATTGTTATCTATCAATATTTTCAGAGATAAGCATTACAAAAAGGTGTGTGTGTATGTGTTCAATTAATGCATTTAGATTTAGAACAAACCATGGTTAATAATTAGATCATGTTCGTATGTAGTAATGAGTTTTGTATATGGTTGAATATTGCTTAATTTCTATAATGCAGTCATATTATCCCTAGAGATGTTAGTTAACTTGTTGAAACTAACTATGTTATATTTTGTTACCATTGCTTCTTTAAAAATAAATGTCCGCCTTTTATGTTACATTAGTTGACTTATCTCTACAGTTGCAAGGCAGGGCATTACATAGTTTGTTTTTTAAAGGAAGCAAGGTATGTGAAAATAGCTTCCTACACTGATCTAATGAGGAAAGTTATGCAAATTTCAATCTTTACTAGTTACAGATTATTAGATTCGCATTCACAAAAAGGTAATAACACATAAAAAAACAAGTACAATTCTCACAACACAAGATATATGTGGGGAAAACCCTTTTGAGTAAAAAACCCCACACTCCAAAACTCGGACAATGTATTATCAAATCAAAAGATGATTACAACACACTTGCAATGTAAGCTCTTATAGGAGTACACAAAATGTCAATTCTCATTCACATTCTGTGACCTTTCACATTCTCTAGTCTCTTATTTATCAAGCCTCTTTAGTAGTTATCCAATGTCATTTTTTCATGTCGACCAATAACAAACTAACTGCTGACACCTTTATTAAATAGAGGCCTCCCTTGTTGCAAGTATGTGCTAATCGGTGTTGTCATTGGTGTCAATTGTGTCGTCTGATACTATTGATTGTTGCTTGATTGAGTCATCATGTTAAGGTGATTTGAATGAATTGAAGAAATGCTAATGATGCTAGCATATTGTTCATGTTGCTAAGTTTCCAAGTGCTTTTCAAAAAAATTGATCTCCAAGTGGAAACAATGTGTTGAAGAGTATTTTGTCTTGCAGGATACTATCTGAGTTTTAGCTCCGCATTTCTTTTATGTTGAAGACTAGAGTATGAGATTTGGATATGTTTTAGAGAAGTGTTTGAAGATGCTAAATCTAGAATTTGGTGGTCCGAAGTGCTGTGTAGTAGAAGTTATGTTCACCAGTTTGAAGACTATATTTGACATAATTTCTGAGTTGTGCACAGGTGTCTGGGAGAAAGTATTTTGCTCCGTATTTCTCTACAGAGTGGTTTCAGGTGATACGGTTCTAGACATATGTTTATAAGGTCCTTAGCTATCTTCATTCCAAAGGATTTGTGATTTGGTACTCCAAAAAGGAAGTTATTGAGTAGCAGAACTTAGTAGTGTTGATTGTAAGTTATCTTCAAGTGAGATTTGTTGTCTTCAAGTGAAACTTGTTGTAACTAGATTTGTTGGCTCCCAAGTGATTATATGTTGTTTGTGAATGTCTCCAAATCATGTTAAAGTCTTCTACTTGGTCTACAAGCTATGATTGAGTTCTTGGAAGCGTGTGTCTAAGTATTCTTGGTGTTTGCACAAGTTTGGCAGACTTGGATGCTAACACTCTTTACGGATGTGTTTTGTGGATTATAGAAGTGTGTTGAAACGTGTGAAGATGTATTTGGGTCTGAGCTAAGCCATGAAGTGTTCTACCTTCATTCATTTGCTCCGCAAGTTTTTTTAGGTCCAGACTTAATTTGAATTGTGTATGTTTGCCAAACTTGGAGATTGTTCCAAAGGTTGTAGACTATATTCTAAGGTTGATAACTGGTATAAATAAATAAATGAATCCTTGTGTAGTGAGTGTGGATGCGAAGATGAAAGTGTTTGTGTTGTGAGACAATGAAGGTGATATATATTGTGCTTCATTAAAACTGAACTCAAGCATGTGGTAGATGCTATCATATTAGTTCATGGTAGTGAGCCACACCTCTTGGCAATGACCCACCTCTTAGCAATGACCCACCCCTTGGTAGTGAGCCTATTGCAGTGAGCACTCTTTTGGGCAATGAACCATGGGTAGTGAGTCTCTTTTGTTATTTGGTATTATTGCTACATTATATTGTGAGCTAACACTCGCTAAGGTTTTTCCCTTTTAGGGTTTTCCACGTAAAAATCTAATGTTCATGTTTGTATAGTGTTGATGTGTTTAAGTTTTGATTCTGCATTTCATGTTTAATCTTTGAATAACAGATTAAGGGGCTAAAATAAGTGAATGTGAATGTGATTTTGTTTAAGAGAATTTATTTTTTTTGATACAACTGATTCACCCCCCTCTTAGTTGTCTTATGCCTTCAACAATTGGTATCACAACAAGGTTCCTTGGAAGAAAGCCTAACAACTTAAGGTAGATCTGGGATGGTGCACAAGAAAGATATTCCTTAATTTGATGGATCTGACTATGCCTTCTGGAAGGTATGAATGCAAAGTTATCTTGCTTCTATTGGTTATAATGTCTGGAAAATAGTTGAAGATGAATACAAAATACCTTAGGGTGGTCCAAAAGTTGCACTTGAGATTAGGGCCCATGAGACTAATGGAAAAGCTAAAAATGCTCTACTAAATGCTTTATCTAACACTGAAATGGCAAAAGTTGTGGATCTGGAAACTACTCATGAGATCTAGATGAAATTGAAAAGCATCTATGAAGGTGATGAATCTATCAAGAAGGCTAAGTTGCAGAACTTGAATACCAGATATGAAACTATGTGGATGTCTAAAGATGAGAACATAACAAGTTACATACAGAAGATTGATGAAGTTGTTAGCAGCATCAAGGGTCTTGGTGGAAAGATAGATGATAAGGATGTTCTAGATAAGGTACTCATAACTCTTCCCAAATCTTATAGTCACAAGGTGTCTACCATTGAAGAATTGTTTGATATGGAAAACCTTTCAAAAGATCAATTGCTTGGTAAATTGACTGCTTTGGAGATGAGAGAATTTGGTACTACTGATGGCCCTGTGAAAACTGGGACTACTTTTAAGGCCAAGGAAGAAAATACTACTAGATTAGATAAGTATGCTATGGAATCAGATGAAGAAGACCTTGATGAGCTTGAGGTAAAATTTGCAAGCAAAATGAAGAGAGGCATTGGAAAGTTCAGAGGTAAGTTACCTTTCAAATGTTTTAGCTGTGGTAAGATTGATCACTATGCTTCAAGATGTCCTGACAAAGCTTTGAAGATCAAGAATAATGAAAGTAAAGGTAAGATGGTAAGAAATAGTTACTATGTTAGATATGATGATGGTGTAACTGATGATGAGCCTGATTTTGAAGATGGTAATGCTAGTGAATGCTTGTTTGTTGCCCTAAGAGAAGAACATGTTTCTACTAACCTTACAAGTTGTGTGAAGAAAGGAAGTCTAGGAGAGTTGTCTGCATTTCATGCTGAAAAGGAAGATTAATGGATTATTGACAATATATGTTCAAATCACATGATAGGAGATAAGAGTAGGTTTGTTAAATTGGAAAAGTATGATGGAGGACTAGTTAGGTTTGCTGATGATGCAACAGGGTCAATTACTTTTGATGGAAAGCATAATACAGATGATGTTCTTTATGTCAAAGGCTTAAAGTACAATATTATAAGTGTTGGACAGATGTGTGAGAAAAGATACAATCTTATGTTTAAGGATAATAGATGTGAGATAAGGAAAAGCTTTGGAACTATAATTGTTGCTGGTAAGAAGACTCATGGTAATGTTTATCATTTGAAAGGTACTGACAATTGTTTTTTGTTGCCTCAGACAAATGAAAGCTAGTTATGGCATAGGAGAATGTGTCATATTAATTTTGATAATCTAGTGAGAATAAGCTCAGTCCAAGATGTAAGAGACCTACCTAAGATTGTGAAGCTTGCTAATGCCATCTGTAAAGAATGTCAGTTTGGGAAGTAAACAAAGATAAGTTTCAAGAGAAAGGAACAATCCTCTACTAATCTATTGGAGTTGGTGCATACAGACTTGTGTGGTCCTACAAGAACAAGAAGTCTACAAGGTGATAGGTATTTCATGCTTATTATTGATGATTATTCAAGAATGACTTGGGTTACTTTCCTTTAAGAAAAATCAAAAGCCCTAGATAAGTTCAAGGCATTTAAAGCAATGGTTGAAAATTAAATGTATTTAAGAATCAAGTGTCTAAGATTTGACAGAGTTGGTGAGTTTACTTCAAATGAATTCAATGCTTTTTGTGAAGAACATGGAATAAAGAGACAATTGTCTACCCCTAGAACTCCTCAGAAAAATGGAGTAGTTGAAAGAAAGAATAGAACTATTCAAGAAGCTACTAGAACAATGATCAAAGAAGTTGACCTTCTGGAAGTATATTGGAAAGAAGCTATTCATACTGTTGTCTACATTCAGAACAGAGTGCAAGTCAAAGCAAATGGAACAAAGACGCCTTATGAGCTATGGATGGAAGAAATCCTAGTGTCAAGTATTTCAAAGTTTTTTGAAGCAAATGATATATTAGAAGAGATGGAGAGTTGCGAAAGTTTAGTGCTAGATGTGATGAAGGCATATTCCTTGGGTACTCCACAAAGAGAAAATCCTACTGGTGCTACAACAAAAGGTTGAGATAGATTATTGAAAGTGCAAATGTGAACCTATAGATGAATATATTTAGAAGAACTTAGAGCCTGATGGATATGACTCAAAAGATTCTGCTAATATAGAAGCAATTGAAGAAGTCAAAGACAATGAAGTTCATAGTGAGGAAGAAGATGCTCTAGAAAGAGTTCCTAAAACCCCCAAGTATGTGTAAAGGAATCACTTAAGGGATCAAATAATTGGTGACAAAAACAAATGAGTTCTGACAAGAAGAAGAATTGCAGAAGAATAGGTAAATCTATGTTTAATTTCAAAGGTTGAACCTAAGACTGTCTCTGAAGCATGTAAAGATGAACATTAGGTCAAGGCAATGGAAGAAGAATTGATGCAAATTGAAAAGAACAAGACTTGGGAACTTATCCCTAGGCCTGTAGATAAGAATGTGATTGGAACAAAGTGGCTTTTTAGGAATAAGTTGAATGAGAATGGAGAAGTGGTAAGAAACAAAGCTAGACTTATATGCAAAGGCTACTCACAAGTGGAAGGAATAGACTATGAGGAAACTTTTTCTCTGGTGGCAAGACTGGAAGCTATTAGATTGTTTATGGCTTATACAACACATACATATTTCAAATTATACTAGATGGATGTGAAGTCTACCTTTCTAAATGGTGAGTTGGAAGAGGAATTATTTATAGAGTAACCAGATGGGTTTTAGTTATCAGACAAACTAGACATGGTATGCATATTGAAGAAGGCATTGTATGGACTGAAGCAAGCTCCTAGAGCTTGGTATGCAATATTGGACAGATATTTGTTGTAATAGGGATTTAGTAAAGGGTCTACAGACAGTAATTTGTATATAAAGGTAAGAAAACATCAAATCCTAATTATTGAATTCTATGTAGATGATATAATCTTTGGTGGAAATGAAGGTATGTGTAAGAAATTTGTAGATGAGATGCAAAAAGAATTGGAGATGTCAATGTGTGGTGAGATGAACTTCTTTCTTGGACTACAAATTAATTAGACAGATAAGGTTATTTTCATTTCACAATCAAAGTATGTCAAGGAGTTGTTGAAGAAGTTTAGAATGGAAGAATCTAAACCAGTTTGTACTCCCATGAAAACTAGTTTCAAGCTCAGCAAAAATGATGAATCCCCTAAGGTTGATCAAAGAAAAGATAGATCAATGATTGGAGGACTACTATACCTAATTCCTACCAGACTAGATATCATGCATGCAATCTGTTTTGTGGCAAGATTTCAAGTAGATCCTAGAGAGTCACATGTCATGGCAGTAAAGAGAATATTCAGGTATTTGAAGGACACTCTAGATCATGGTTTGTGGCATCCTAAAAATAATGACTTTAACCTAAGTGCCTACATAGATGCAAATTAGACCGGATGTGTAGGTGATAGGAAACGTACAAGTGGTGGTGTGTTCTTTCTTGGAGATAGAGCTATGTCATGGAAAAGCAAGAAGCAAGATTCAGTATCCTTATCTACTATAGAGGCAGAGTACATTACAATAGCATCATGTTGCACACAAGTGTTGTGGATGAGACAAAATCTGAAGGACATCCAAGTTGAGTATGAGGATCCAATTCCTATTATCTATGATAATATCAGTGCCATTAACATTTCAAATAACCCAGTGATGTATTCAAGGACAAAGCATGTTTCTATTAGGTATCACTTTCTGAGAGAGAAGGTTGTAGAGAAAGAAGTGAAGCTTTAATATGTGCCTACAAAAGATCAAGTTGTTGACTTACTCACCAAAGCTCTTCCTAAGGATACATTTGTGTATCTCTAGGAGAAGTCAGGGGTTATTGCTCCTCCTGTGTTGAATAGATGCATGAGGAAGTGCATCAGTCCAATGTGGTTCAAGAGTCATTCTTTTCTGGACTGATGATGGAGGCTACCTCTTAGGGGGAACAAGTAGTGACATTAGTGAATGTTGTAGTCAGAGGGAAGTATTAAGAACAACTAAGAACAAGTGCAAGTATGTGTTGTATCATACTCTGGGGGAGAAATCTTGAAGGTGTGTCACCCTTTGCCATTGATGTCAAAGGGGGAGAGAGTTCATGTGGAAAACAAAAGAGAGAGTAACATGTATAAAAGAAAGGGGGAGAATGAGATTAGTACAAAATTGTGTCATGATGGTTTTTCACATCATATTTTTTCATCAATGACAAAGGGGGAGATTGTTTCAAGTATGTGCTAACTAGTGTTGTCATTGATGTCAACACGATTGTGTTGTCATTGATGTCAACACGATTATGTTGTCATTGGTGTCAACTGTGTCTTTTGATACTGTTGATTGTTGCTTGATTGAGTCATCATGTTAAGGTGATTTGAATGACTTGAAGAAGTGTTGATGATGCTAGCATATTGTTCATGTTGCTGAGTTTCCAAGTGCTTTTGAGAAAATTTTCTCTCCAAGTGGAAATAGTGTGTTGCAGAGTATTCTGGCTTGCAGGATACTGTTTGAGTTTTTGCTCCGCACTTCTTTTATGTTGAAGTCTGAAGTATGAAATTTGGATATGTTTTAGAGAAGTGTTTGAAGATACTAAATCAAGAATTTGGTGGTCCAAATCACTATGTAGTAGAAGTTATGTTCACCAGTTTGAAGATTGTATTTGATAAAATTTCTGAGTTGTGAAGAGGTGTCTGGGAGAACGTATTTTTCTCCTCATTTCTCCACAGAGTGGTTTCAGGTGATGTAATTTTGGACATATGTTTATAAGGTCCTTAGCTATCTTCATGCCAAAGGATTTGTGATTTGGTGCTCCGAAAAGTAATTTATTGAGTAGCATAACTTAGCACTGTTGATTGTAAGTTGTCTTCAAGTGATATTTGTTGTCTTCAAGTGAAACTTGTTGTAGTTAGATTTGTTGGATCTCAAGTGATTTTATGTTGTTTGTGGATGTCTCTAGATGATATTAAAGGCTTATGCTTGGTTCACAAGCTATGATTGAGTTCTTGGAAGCGTGTGTCTAAGTAGTCTTGGTGTTTGCACAAGTTTGGCTGACTTGAATGCTAACACTCTTTGTGGATGTGTATCGTGGATTGTGGAAGTGTGTTGAAGCATGTGAAGATGTATTTAGGTCTGAGCTAAGCCATGAAGTGTTCTACCTTCATTCATTTGCTCCGCAAGTTTGTTTAGGTCTAAACCTAATTTGAATTGTGTATGTTTACCAACCTTGGAGATTGTTCCAAAGGTTGTAGGTTGTATTGCTGACCTTGATGTATTTTCCAAGGTTGATGATTGGTATAAATAAATGTAATGAATCTTTATGTAGGGAGTGTGAATGTGAAGATGTGAAGATTGAAGTGTTTGTTTTGTGAGGCAATGAAGGTGATATATATTGCACTTCATTAGAGCTGAACTCAGGCATGTAGTAGATGCTATCATATTAGTTCATGGTAGTGAGCCACCTCTTGGCAATGAGCCACTCCTTGGTAGTGAGCCACCCTTTAGTAGTGAGCCTATTGCAGTGAGCACTCTTTTGGGAAGTGAGCCTCTTTTGTTATTTGGTATTGTTACTACATTATATTGTGACCTAACACTCACCGTGGTTTTTCCATTTTAGGGTTATCCATGTAAAATATATGGTGTTCATGTGTGTATAGTGTTGATGTGTTTAAGTTTTGATTCTACATTTCATGTTTAATCTTCATAACAAATTAAGGGGTTAAAATAAGTGAATGTGAATGTGATTTTGTTTAAGAGAATTTAACATTTTTGATACAACTGATTCACCCCCCTTCTTAGTTGTCTTGTTCCTTCAACATCCATTGCACTCCCTTGTTGATTATTTTGGGGGAAAACTGTGGCTTACAAAGTCACCAAAATTTACCTTGCTGCATGTACACAAGGTGCTAACACATGGCAGAACTATGCCAAATCAACATGGGATCCTACAACATAGTGCTGAATAAATAAATACAACATTAGGAACTTGCAAAGGTTGAGACACCTTAATTCCCAACATTTTCCCTATTAGCAGGATGTTGAGCATAAAGTAGAGCTGATCAGAAGCTGGTGTACACACTTTGTGGAGGCCAGAGCCAACAGGAGACACATCCCTATATGTAATAGTTATAGTATATATAGATATAGGATATGATGATATAGCATAGGAGAATAGGAGTGCTAGATGAGATATGTTCTGATTTAAAGAATGACATAGAAGTCATGTATGTAACTCATGAGGTAGAGACTTAGACTTGCCAGGGGATGTATATTTGAGGTATACGTTTTATTGTTGTTGATATATATATATATATGGAGATTTGCTTGTACCAAGTAATTCTATGTTGCCTTATTATTGTGATCTATATGTGATACTCTATTTCTTTTATTCTTTATGTTTTTCTATCAATCTCTAGCTACTTGATCAGGGTATAAAATGACTACAGAGACTTGACAGAGGATCAGATCTCTGGACCAGTACCCCTCTACCTTTCTTACTAATATTTGGTTTTGTTGCCGACACCCTAGAAGAAGGTAGTTAAAGATTGAAAGTACAAAACATCTAAGGGAGTAGCACAAAGTTTTAGAGAGAAAAGAAGGTGAGGTTGGTGGAGAAAATTTTTAATCTTTAGAGGAATTTAAATCACATTAAGTTCCTACCTCTGTGAGAGGGGGGCAAGCACTTAAGGGGATGATAAGTGGAAAGGGGGTAGGATCCGCAAAGACCTTTCAAATGATGTGACTCTTAAAACAAGGATTCCATGGAATATAAGAGGAATAATGGAACACCAAATCAAGAAAACCCATGGCGAAAGGGGAGAAATAGATGAAAAGAGAGATCAACGAAGAAATCAGAACCAAAATGGAGATAAGAAGAGAAGAGAGATTGAAGTAGACTCAAGAATGACAAGAACATTACTGCAGAGGGATGGAAAGGGCACAAGAGATAGGGAAAGAAAGGACAACAAAAGTTACAGAAGGAAAGTAAGAAAAAATTGTGGAGTGTGCCATGGAGGGTGCTGCCAAAAGGGAAAAAGAAGATAAGCATGTCAAGGAGGATTCTACTGGGCGTGCCAATGTGGGTGCTACCGAAGAAAGGAGGTCAATTGGAGAAGAGACAAAGCATGTCATAGAAGATATTGTTGAGCGCGCCACTGTCGGTGCTATCGAAGAAGAATGTAGAAGGGAAAGTGAAGAAAGAGGTGAATTAGGATTTATGCCGCAAATTTTAGGAAAACATGAATTAACACTAGAAATTTTGAAGATGGATGAGGAATATATTGAGGAGCTAATTTTTTGAAGCATAAAGGAGATAAGAGGAGGAGAAGCTATGGTAAACATTGAGAGGATTTTTGAGGGTTTTGAAAGGTTATTTCAATCATCATTGGACGTCGACATGATGTTGTTCACAAATGAAAGAGTATCCCCTAATTTAAAGAGACACTATGAAGAGACACAACCCCTAGACCATGAGTCACCCCGAGTTCCATTTAAAGTCAAAATAATTTTAGTTGAGAAGGAAGATATTCAAGAAAACAAGTGTTGTGCCTTACAAACATGCCCACTTTTTGCATGGACAAAAGGGGGACCCCCTCTTTTGCATGAGCTTTTGAGTGAGTTTTCTAGCCTTTTCAAAAATTGTAGCTTGTTATGTGAGCATTGGGTCCTGATTAATTAACTTGATTTGAGCATAGAGTTTTTGATGGTTTCTTTTAAATATAATTGTACCTATTTTATTCATGTCTTAATTGATAAGGTTACATTTTTTGGTGTCAAGGTGGGTATATGCATGTAATATTTGGTAGATATGGTCACGATTAAATAGACTTCAAATTTAAAATCACTCATCTTCATGACTTTACATATTAAATACTTTTAAAGATGCATTGATTAAGGTTCAGTACCATGCTCTTGGTTATATTGTGTCATTTAATATCACTTAGAGCATTTTATTAGTTTTATAGATCTTAATGAGGTGATGGTTCAAAGTCAAAAGTGTTATCATTTCTAGAGGTTTAAGTTGGCTAAATCCATCTTTTTAGACCTTAAAATGTTTTAAAATAGTCCTAAAATCCTTCAAATAATATTTGAATGCCAAAATTAAATAATTAAGGAAGGAAAAACACTTTGGTTTTAATTTTACATTGTTTTTAGTTCAAATTTAATGGCATGTAAGATAAAAGCAAATAAAAAACAAAAAAAAAAACAAAAAGGCAAAGATAACTCTAGCTAACTTTTTTCTTTGATTTTTGAGCCATTAAAATAACTAAAATAATAATTTAAAATTTCCATACCCTATTCCAAAGCTTCCACTTGGCATGGCCTGGGACACTACTAGCAAAGGTTTTTGGCTTTGCACCAGCCAATTGAATTTGCTTGAAAGTTTCTAAAGCCTTTTCAACAAATCCATTTTGTGAATAACCTGTAATCAAGGGATTCCATGAGAGCACATTTATTTGAGACATTCTATCAAACAGTTCATGTGCCTTGTCTACACTTTCACATTTTGTATATCCTGCAATCATGGCATTCCATCATATTACATCTCTTTTAGGTATTCTATCAAACAACTCACATGCCTTGTCTATGCTTCCACATTTTGCATACATGTCTACCAGAGCAGTTGCAACTACAACATCTAAAAAAATCCTCTATCATTTATCCTTCGATGGACACCCATATGCTATTCCAAAGCTCCCATTTTGACATAGCGGGGAGGATGCTGGCAAAGGCTATGAAGTTTGGATTTACACCTGCCAATTGCATTTTCTTGATAGTTTCCAAAGCCTTTTCAACAAATTCATTTTGTGCATATCATGAGATCATGGTATAGACCACATTTGTTTGAGGCATTTGGTTAGTAGTTGATAGTTCACAATGTAATGGAGCAGGAGGTGAGATTCAAATTAAAATTACCACCAGTTTAAAAGTGACTGACATCAGGTGGGGTAGTTACAGGTTTAAGTCATGGTTAGTTGAAACCCACATTGATGTGTTAACATAATTTTTTGGAGAATCAAATGGAGTTGGAGAGCACCCACCAGCAACGTCTAAGACATAGCTTAGGGTGTGTTGTTTACACCTAGCCTAAAATAGCTAAAATTATTCCAAATTTTTAAATAAAGCATTTTGTAAACCTATGTGTAAATACGTGTTAAGTACGTAATTCTATTTTTAAACATTTAATGAATAAACCTAATTTTAAGAACAGTCGGCCATTAATTTGAAAAAGAGGTCTCTATAATAGATATGAACCTTAAGCTTATTTATTGCATATATGGAAAAAAAGGATAAAAATAAGTGAATGAAAGTTTTTGATAAGATAAGTGGCACAAAAGGGTACCAATCCCATAACAAAACAACCAATAGAGGCTCACCAAAATTTGAATAGTTCAGAACAAACCATTAAAGTTTATGAATCAAAACATAAAGACAACAGAACCAGTAAATAAGAAAAAGACTAAAGATATTGGATGCCACAGTAATAACAGATCAACCATGGACCAACAGCAGACAAGCATCAAGCCACCAAAGGCTACTCAAACATCTTGTCCCAGTCATCAACTAGGAACTTGAGCACGTCCTCATACTCCTTCATCTTTTTGTCTATCTTCTCTTGACCTTTGGGAACCATCTTCTGGAGAGCCAACAGAGTCGTGGCAGACCTATGCATAACTCTGGCTAAGAATTTGGCCAGGCTATTAAACTTCTGCTCCAGATGCACCATCCTAGGCTCCAGCAAATCTTTAGCCTTGCCCTTTTTGTTTTTAGCACCTTTCTTTTTCTTACTAGTCTCTTTTATCTTTTCCTCTGATCTGTCAGTATCCGAGTCCTGCACATTAAAGTCTGGGAAATTACTAGGGCCTTCTTCACCAGCTTCCAATACCTCAATCTTGTTACCTTTGTTAACTGACACATCACCACCCATCTGTTCAGTCTCCTCCACCATAGTGTTTGTCTTGATAATGGCCCCAGACCCTGACCCATGAAGCTCAATAGACCTCATCCTATTGCCATCCTCAGAGTCTTCTTCTTCCTGCATGATCCAGCCTCTGGGGGTAGTTCCCATTGGGTATTAAGTATGGCCATCTTTTTAGAGGTGTCCACCTTGTTTATATCCTCCTTTAGGTGCCAGTTCTTGGCAATTTGAATTTCAATCAGAGAGGGGGGATACTCAGTAACTTGTAGGGAACAAGTAGAGGTGTTTTCTGCAACCACCCTACAAAAGGATAAAAAACCTCATTAGTATTATGAGCAATTTCCTTGAAAATGTGATTGTTTCTTTCTTTCCACACACTCCATCCCAAGTGCAGAGGAATCTGTCTCTAGAGTTCTCTAATCTTGGGGTGAGTGAAAGGGGAGGTCCAACTTTAGACAAAGCCCTCCAAGTTTTCCTATAAAACCCACCCCAGATTAAGCTTCTGTGGGGTTTTCTCCCAAATTTGTTTAGAGAACTCACAATGAAGGAGCAAATGTTGAATGGACTCTTGTTCTTTATAGCATAGCACACATCTATTTACCAATTGGAAACCCCTTTTATTAAGGTTATCAATGGAGAGAACTTTTTTGTGTGCCACAACCAGCCAGAAGAAGTTGACTTTGGGTAATAACTTGTTGTTCTAGACTTTCTTCCAGAGCTGATTCGGCTGACCCCCATTAGTCAGCATATGGTAAGTGAATGAAATTTATTTGTGTAGTGAAATTTTATTTTAGGGAAGGACATTTTGGTAATTTTCTCTATAAATTCAATTAGACATAGGTAAACCCTACTTAACTTCTATATGGGTGCAATTATATGTAATAGAATTTGAGAAATCTTGTATTGAAGACTTTCATTAGAGTTTGTTTGTAGGACATGAGTGCAATATTATATTATCTTATCTTAAGTAAGGATAACAAGCATCAATTGGAGGTCTCTATCTCCCAGGGAAAAGTAACACACCCAGTTTAGTCTAGGTTAAATTTCTAAAGTGAGTTATGTAAATCTTGTTTTGTTAACTTTTTATTTAGAAATTGACATAATATTTCATACTTCATGATGGAAAGTGCTATTATATGTAATTGTGTGGTGATTTTTAGCATATGATTTGATAATGATTTGAAAATTTTAGCTATGCTTAAGGGGAGATGTTAGTGTATATTTTTCATACACATAGGCACTAAACCTAGTTAGCCATGTTTTACACAAGGTGCATTGAGGTGTCCCATATTTGGAGAGTTGTTGCATAGTTATAACAAACTAGCCACCTCAAGCTAATTTCGTGGAAGATAACTCACCAACACTCATTGATTGAGGAGTCCCATCCTCAATACATGTTTTGTGGTTACCTCCTTCCTATGTTATTTATATTCATCACTTGGCTATTATATAGTGCTAACTTGATACATTTTCAAGTTGTGATTTGCAATATTTATTTGATGTTCTTCATCTCCTTGATTACTGGTTCTTTCAATTATATTTTATTTGAGTTTGGTAAATCCACAATGTTCTACTACTACTTTGTATTGTGACAATCAAAGCACCATACAAGTTGCAAATAATCCAATTTCCCTTGCTAAAACAAAGCAAATTGAGATTGATGTTCACTACATTCGAGATCTTGTACAAGAAACTATTGTCAATCTTCAATTGTTTTGTCTAAGTCAAGAACAAAAAAATGATATAATCACTAAGAGTATGATTGAAGCTAAATTCTTGAAATTATGAGGAATGCGTGGCTTGATAGAGGTGAATATTAAGGGAGATAGTTGTAGAATGTTCCTCTCTCCTTTGTATCTTCTTTGTATTCTTCTAGCCAATCTTAAGGGGAGATGTTAAGGAAAAGTAAGATTGTCTAGGGAAAGAACAAGATATTTTTAGAGTCTTCCATAAAGCTGTCTAAAAAAGAACATTCTATTTTTTTAGAATCAAATAATATGAATACAAAACTGTCTAGAAAGAAAGAAGCTTCGATGTTTTAGAGATCTAACCATTATATATATGAAAAAAGCCCAAGGTGAGGAGAGTCGTTTCATTCATGCCAACCTGAGACAACCATTTCTCACCTGACTTCTTTTATGAAAAGCTAAACCCAAAATACATAAGCTTGTGGGTAGTGGCTGATTGAACCCACCTCGCCCCTTGCAGTCATTAAGTAACTAGTAGCTCACCTGGGGTGAGGGGAAGAAAAATGAGAAGTGGCCTCCCAACCTGAATTCATTGATGAACTTGGTTCCCTAAATTCCTATTAGTTAATCTAGACATCCAAAATCAATACAAGAACCCAAAAGCATGAACATGATCACCAGAACTTCATTGATTAACCCCACTTGCCATGCAGTTGTTAGCTTTTAGACTACCTCCTGAACCCAACCCATTGATAACCAATCATCATATTAGTCTTGCTTCCCAACCCAGGGAGACTAATGGGTGGAATCTCTCCCATTAGTTCATTTGTAATCCCTACCTGAATTTGCATCGACTCATTCGAGCCCCCTCTTCTCTATATTATCTAGTCACTAATTTCTACTTCTTGATCCTTCCTAAAACTACCAATCCTACGATACCATCTTTCTTTGGCAATAGGGGCTTTGGAGCAGTTGTGCCTGGTTGTACTTGTACCAAGGATAATCCTCTAGATTATTAAAATTAGCCTTTATTTCTATTGGACCTTTATCAGAAAAACATCACTTTAGAAAACTTCCTTTCTTTGTCTCTACAAAACATATTACCCTCGAACTAGGTCAAAATGTCTTCATCAGAAATGTAGAACTTCCACAAACCACGGAGTCCTTCCCACCAATCTATTCATCAATGTTCCTTTTAGGTTTGGAAGATTAAGTATTTCTCAACACACTAGTATGAAGGCTCGGCAAAAGTGACACTTTGCCAACATAAGATTTCACCGACACAAGCTTATCGACAAAAATTGTACAAGTTTTGCAAACTTAAAAGTTTGTTGACACATGCTATCGGCGAATTAGTGAGTTCACAAACTAAAATATTCTCCAATACAAATCTTTTAACCATCAAGCCCTTTTATCATAAAAAATACTTTTCACGAACTATCTGGTGGCTTATCGGCAACTTTTGGAAACTGTAAACTGGTTAAGACTTAACATTTCCTTATATCGATGACTTTTCACTTCCATGAACCTTAGAATCAGACTTCATGAACTTTGAATATTTTCAACTTCTACTTTGTCACCTATCGGTGAATTAAAGAAACTGTGAACTCCACTCCTTAAAGCCTTTATCAGCAAACCTAAGGGTTCACAAACTGGAAGTTTTATCGACTAAGTTTGTAATTTCTTGCAACTTTGCTGATAACAAAAAGACTTCATTCCAAAACTCATTAACTGAAGGATCAACAACTTTTAGCAATGTGAACATCCCTCTTAGGCTTGGTGAAATCACCCATTAGCAAATTGATGGATTAGCAAACTGCGAACTAAGAAATTCTTTGACTGGCAACTTAGCCAATTTTCACCCAATCTTCGCCAAAATGAAACTAAAGATACCCAATTGGGTCTTCTACAAGATAATGCTCTTCACTTGGCTGATTTGAGACTGAAAGTTTTCTTGAAGTAAACTACCCAAAAGTAACACAAAAACAAACAAAAATAGAACTGAAACAAACCCAATTTTTTTGTTGATGCTGATTGCTTGTGGACTTGGATGCTCTTGCATCATCTTGCCACAATTCCAACATTTTTCCTTGGAATTTTTACCAATTGTCTTAGTTCTCCCACAAGATTTAAATATGCTCCTATTCTTCTTTTCTTTCTCCTTCAACTATATGAACTGTCAAAGCATACTTGATAGGTTTATAATTTTTTTGCCTCTTCTCCTCTGAGATTAAATCACCCACTACCTCATAAAGCACAATCTTTGAAGTAGTGATTCTAATAGTCATCACCAAGTTATCCCATGAGTTAGGCAAAGAACACAAAAGGGTCATGAATTGATCTTTTTCTTCCATTTTCAAATCAACTATAACTAGTTTATGATCATGTTGAATGCATTGAGGTGCTCAAGAATAAATCAACCTCACCCATTCTCAAAGTGTACAAATTCTTCCATAAAAAACATGTGTTAACCAAGGATTTTACCTAGTATAGGTTTCCCAACTTTTTCTATCTAGGATTTCTATGGTGGGGTTTTCATAAATATTCAACAACACTAAATTAGCTAAAATAAGATTGATAAGGATTCTTTCCTTCTTATCCAACAAAACCCAATCTTATAGTTACATAGACCCATGTTTATTTTCAAATATTGGAGCACATAGATCTTAATCTATGAGTAGATCCTCCATCTTGAGCTTCCATAGCTCAAAATTAGTTCCATTAAATATTTCCACCTCTAGTCTAGACATGTTTTCCATCTTCCTTGAAACAAAGATCTCCTTTGTGCACAACTCCCACTGAAGTCAAGATTAGCTAAAAATCTTTTTTCTAACAACTAGGATCCAATTTGATCAGGTTTTGATACCAAATGAAAGGGAAGCAAGATGGCATAAATGATTCCTACACTAATCCATGAGGGGAGAAAATACAAAGAAACATAAATCTAACAATTTATAATAAGAAAATGACATGCAATAACATGTAATGACATGCAACTCATAAAAATATAGTTGACATGATATTACCATGGGAAAACCCTTTTAAGAAAAAGCCAACCTCCAAACTTGAACCAATTGTATTCCTAATAACACCAATGATTACAATACAATTCCAAGCTCAAGCCTTCATAAGAGATTGTACAAATCAATATAGTGCTAGAAATATTTTGATAGCATAATAGTACCTACAAGACATTATCATAATACCTCCAACACAAGCACTCAATATATAAACATGTATAAGACAACAAACCACGAATGATTTTTTAAGCCATGTGCTAGAAACTATTAGTTAATTCAGGCACCCATATCCATGCACAAAATCCAACACCCAATTTAGACTTAGTTAATTGATAGCTAATTAGAAACTACCACTACCAAACTTGGGTGTTCAAGTAGTCTTATTCTACCTTTTCCACAACTGCTCCATGATTTCTCCAAGTCCATAATTAACTCCTTCTAATCATGATCTTTCCTTTCTAATAAATCTTATATACCTTACAAGTTGTCATAGTTTCTATTAGAAACTTCCATGACACTAAATGAGTCTTACACTTTCTAAAATACAAGCCACATGTGACACCTAGTGCCACTCCAAGTGGGATACTCCTAATATATGTGGGTGCAAAAAATGAATAAAATTAAATAAAATACTTCAAACATTATGATTGCAAGGTGTATAACACATATCCCAACAAGATCATCCTTTGTTTTAAGTCACACCATTCATGGACTTATTGTTATTTTTCTCTCTATGTAGTGCTCTAGTATTGAGTGCACTCAACCATTGCAATGAGTGACTACATTATTTGAGCATAATAAAGATACCTAAAACCATAAAAACCTAATCCCTAATCCATTTAGAAACTTAAACCCTGAATTGTAAACTCTAGACCGTTAATCCTCAATAATGCATCATAAACCTTAGATACCCTAAATTATAAACCCTAATTGTAAACCCTAAACTCTTTATACCCTTAACCCTAAACCAAAAAAAACTTAAGTCCTCATCCCTTTAAAACCTTAAATCCTAAATCATGAATTGTAAATGCTTAACCCTAAACTGTACACCATGAACCCTAGATACCAAAAACCATATATAGCCTATATTGTAAACCTTATATCATATACCCTATACTCTATATATCCTTAACTGTAAAGCCTAAAACCACTAGTATATTTATATTTAAAAAAATATATCTGTAGTGCGCCGAGAGATATCTTCCAAATTGTTGGCATCTATAAATTAATTGCAGTTAGAATATTTTATATGCTCACATGAGTTATTTTAATTTAAAGAGACTATGCTGCGAGACTTTTCATATTCTTCAAACGTAATAAAGATTTCACTCCATAATAGCCCAAGTTTTTCTATTTTTCTATCTATTTGGCTTCCACAAATTTATTTATTTTTTGTTTAATGTGATAAATATTTCACTCATTCTTCTATCCATTTAGCTTTCACAAATTTATTTATTTACACATTTTATGATTTTTGTTTACTTGGGAATCTGAATCTTAATTGGTTATGGGAATCTAGATCTTTCAGCCCTTGCTGTGAGTGTAGAATGCCTCTCAGCGTAATTAACCCTAAATTATATAAATCATAAACCATAAATCTTAAATTGTAAACATGAATTATAAAATAGAAATACAAACCATATCAAATCTTAAACCCTAGACACACAATAATAAATTTATATATTTTTCCTTATTACTCCTAAAAGAAACCCTTATCACTTCAACCTTAACACTTATGCCTTTCAATATATCTATATCTATGATATCCAAGATTTCCAATATACAAAACCTCCCTATATAATGTATTAGAAAGAGTGGTGGTATAGAAGAGCAATCTCAATATACCTTATGATATATCCAGAATCACAGTGATACTATAGAGTAGAGTGATATGAGAGAGTTAATTAACATCAAGAGAAATGGCATGGAAAGGTCTCAGTTCTATCTAATTTGACATATCTACTCACATAAGGAAGTCTAGAGCATGTAGGCTATGCCAACTATCTAGCACCATTATTTCTCCCATGTTAGATTTATTGTCAAACAACAAATATCCAAAGAAGAAACAAAGAGAAGAAGATAACTAAAAGAAAAAGTATATGTAGTCTTTTGATTATTCCAACCTTTATATCCTTAAAATATACCTCTAATGCATCACTTGTCAAGGTATGAGAGAGTAATATTCCTAAATGTTATGTTGGGTGCACTATATCGGAGTTAAGGTAATAGGGACAACAAATACTAAATAATCTTTTAAAAAATTACACCAACATAAATAATCATTTTTCTAAGAAAACCTACTCTAAATTAAACATTATAATATATATAATTAACCTTAAAAAATATATTGTAAATTAACACACTTAACCTCTATATCTTTATAATATAATGGTTTCATTTTAATTTTTTCTATTTCTCTCTCTTTTTTTTCTACGTTTCTATTAAATAATTTAATTGGTATTTTCCCCTACACTCTAATCTCATTCCTTTCTTTTACACATTGATTGTATTCTCATTACTCTACCCCACAAACTCTTTGGGACAAAAATAAAATCTTAAACTCTAAAAATAGTTGTAAATCTCTCTCTAAATATAATTAAAATACTATAAATTAATTTAAAAATACTTTTTCATATATAAAAATTAGAAAATAATTAAATGTTATAAATAAATTTCAAATTAATTTTAAAATAGGGTGGGGGGCCTGGCTCAATTAGCGAGAGCTTCCTGTTGTAGACATGAGGTCACGAGGTCATGAGGTCCAATCTCCCCCCTACCCACGTGGTTTACCCAATGCACTGTAGGTTATAGGGGGACTACCCAATTCTTGCAGTCTTAAATTTAAAAAAATTAAAATATTTTTTCATAAATAAAAATTAGAAAATAATAGAAAATATATAAAAATTTTATTATTAGAATTTTTGAATTTTCTATTAGATTTGCTATAGAAAATATTGACATACATTAAGAACATCATTTGCATTGTTTTTAATTTTTTTAGTAGAGAGACATTAAGAAGTCATATAAAAAAATTAGACAAACATAACCTTAATTTTATTATTGTAAATTTAATTTTTTAAAAATAAAGCATTACCATAACATAAGATTGTATTATTAGTTGGATAATTAAATTATTTGCAATTTAAAAGTTATATTAATGTGTATTTGATGGTTATCTATTAGAAAGTGCCCTTAAAATATTATGATGTACCTTAGTATAAGTAAAATTATATGTAATCCATATATATATCATCATAATTCTATTTAAAATTTGACAATCTATCCAAAATCTCTTCTTTCATGTAATACAATCTTTTTCAAATTTTGATTGTATTTACCACAAAAATATCTAAATATGGTCATACGACCATCGAATTTAGGCCCTAACTGTCATGCTTATTTTCCATATCACTTCACTAAAATAGCTAAAATTATTCCAGTTTTTTAAATAAAGTATTTTATAAACCTTCATGTAAATAGGTCAAGTACATGAAAGAATAAACCTAATTTTAAGAACAGTGGGTCGCCATTAATTTGAAGTTGCACTGTATGCAGGGGAAGCATTGATCTTATATTACTTCATTTAATATATTTTTATTACTTAATTAAAAGTGATAAATAATTATTTAATATTTAGGGTATGTGTTAAAATATTGTTTGAGGAGTGTTTCCTTTTAAATTTATTTTCTTGTACAAATGACACCAAATAGACTTTGAATCTCAAATAAATAAGCTATACAAAAGAATTCACTCTATAGTTCTATTAGATTACATTACTACAAAAGTTTGAATATTTACTATATCAATCATATTATTTTATAGTGTCATCCATGTGCTCACACGATGAACGCCATATACTCTGTATGCATTTAGAAGGCCAGCACATTGCCTTGGTAGTTTAATCTCAAATCCTACCATAATTGCAATTGAATGGAAATCTAACTAATAATGCATATTCTTGATTTTATGTCCCACTTGAAAGGATACATGATTAATGAGACAACTTTCTCCATGATTATGATAAAATACATCATTGCAGGTTGCATTATCGTTTCTTCACACCAATGTAATTCTAAATGTAAGAGGGTTTTAGCTACCCAACATATTCAACAAACAAGTGATACAGGAACATTTTAGTTCAAAAAAGAGTTGAGTTTAGATTTGTTGGATTTTCTTGATGAATATGCCTATTTTATGCTTGCAAGAAAGATAGATTAAAAAAGACATCAAACCATAGATAACATATAAGCAAATCCCATAATCTATAACTAAACAACTACAATTTGTAACTACAACAGGATTTTGTAATAAATAACCAAACAACTACAAATGGTATATACAGATTAGTACCATCAAGTCTTGAATTATTGTATCAAATATACAAGTGAAGATGTGTGCCTCTGAAGTGAGATTAAATATTTTGTATTAGAACTATTCTATAAACTTTTTAAACCCAAGGAGGTTATCTACCAACAAAAGAAGGGAAGGATTAAAGAAGATTAAAAATAATTAATTAATTACTTTATTTGATCAAAGTAGTTTGATAAACATTAAAAAGCATGACTAGATTTGTAAGTGTACATAAAAGTAAAGGTTTCATTTCAGACAAATTTTTTTCTAAAATCTATGGAGTTTTAGGTTCCGTATAGCAATACAAATACGATTAACTTAAATAGACATCACTACAAAATTTTACATTCAAGGTTATAAATACAATGTCAATTATACAATTGCCTTCTCTGAAATATTGTGATGTAATACAACATTAATAACTTGATCCCGTTTGAAGAGTCCAGCCACTTTTGCATGTGTTATGGTGATTTGAGAATGTTTATTTCCACTTTAGATGAGTAATCCCAGGATAGAGGTGGTAGAATTCAACCCTTTGTAAATCATAATAATTATGGTCCATGAGGTAATTTGCTAAGCATTGAGCAAGGCATTTTGAGAATCTTGTTTTAATCTGGTCAAAGAATGCACACATATCATCCTCTAATATAGTTCCATAGTGTTGTACATGAGCAACCAAAGGATTTTTTGACAAAGTATATATTGTTTAATATGCCTATGGATCAAAGCTTTAAAATATTGTCTTTGATTCTTGTTGTCCAGTGTTGCAGAGATACATGCAGGACTACAATATCAAGAAAATGCTCATTTACTACATGAATAGTAAAGGGGGCATCTTCCAGATGTAGCATTCATAATATGGCATGATCATACCCTTCAATATTGAAGTATCAAGTATTAAATATGATAGTTTTTTCCATTTTGATCCACTTATTTGCATACTAGATCGAAACTAATAAATTTTTTCCCTATCAATATGCCAAGGGGAGTAATTGTTTACTTTCATGTATTTCCATTTTGTCACCATTTCTTGTTTCGTGAGACCTATGTCCATATGTATGTTGTGGAAATGTTTGTACAATAGTAGCTCACTCCAACAGAATGTTTTGAAGTGTTCATTGTCCTCCATTAGAATAGTATAGAATCAAGGTGAGACGTTGACAATTTCCTTCTCTCTTCTCCTTCACCATTTGTTTCCTTTGTGACATGAGTAAAATGAGTACAATTATACTAATTGTATTAAAGAGGTTGTTTCCAAATCAAAAGGTTATTACATATAGGATCTTATATAAGTAGCTTCCAATTCATATTCATCAATTGTTTTTGTTATGCGTTGTAGTACTTTTCTACCTACATTGAGGGAGACAAATGTTCAACTACAAGATACGAGGGGCAATTTCTATAGCTTGTGGAAAGTCTCTTGCACACCAATGTCATGATCTACAACTATCTTCATCATGGATTTCTGATATGTGATTAAAGCCTTGTCTTCATACTTTCCTATGTGTGCTATCCTTTTCAACATTTCTAGATAACTTTCAATTTTTTTCTCAACTTTAGATGGATAATTTTTTTTTTAACATTTGCACCTAGTAAACTTTTTAATGTGACCAACGACATTGGTACGACATGCCCTCCGGCTCCACGCGAATGCTTTTTCCCAGAGCAATGAACCAGTGAGGCCACAACATGAGGGACCTCATCCCCTAGCAAGAACACTTCAAACCTGCGAGCTCGTTGGCCTAGCGAAGGCGTAAAGCCTACGAGCTCGTTGGCCTAGTGGGGTTTGAACTTTGGTGGCCTCCACTACAACTGAGCGACTTAACCACCGAATCATGCCCTTATCGGTGAGCTTTCGATGGATACTTTGCTATATATTTGAGAACAAGTTCTTTCGAAGTGACAAGTTGGTAGTCAATGTTAGCCCATCATATTCCTAGTATTTCAGGGTTGTGGATATTTAGTCTAGATCATCATTTCGTATTGGGTTGTAATATTTTTGGTCTTCATTTTCATACTTTAAGGTAGATTCAATTTGTTCTATCCATGGAGCTTTGTAATGACATTCAATATTTTGGTCCCTTTTCGTTAAGCACATTTGTTTTATACACTTTGTGTGTCTTTGCACAATATTTATCAACTCTTCATAATCTATCAAGGGATATGTATAAAATATCTAGGAAGTTGTTAGACTTAGGGCAGACAACTAAGAGGGGGGGTGAATCAGTTGTACACAACTTTCTTCAATTGAACACTTAACTCCACTTTGCAATTCAGCAGCATAATAATAAATCAATCATGGAAACATAATGCAATTAATCAAGAGCATAAACACATTAACACATGAGACACCAAGATTTTGACTTGGAAAACCCATTTAAGGGAAAAACCACAGGGTGATTAACCCAAGATTGTATTCTCTGTTAGAAGAATAGAAAGAACAAGATGTCACATGCCAATTAGGGCTCACTGCCCGAGCACACTGCTCACAAGAGGCCCACTGCCTATAAGAGACACATTGTCTACAGAATAATAAGTATCACCTACTTGAACTAGAAAATAGCATCTTCACCATGCTTGAATCAGTTCCATTTAAGCCCAATACTTCTGCTCTACCTTTCGCTCTCCTCCTTGCTACCACACACTCATCTCCACAATAAACCTTTGAAATGACTTCGTAATCCCTTATTTATAAAAGACATCAACTTAGGAATAATCATCTAAGTTGGCAAACATCAACAAGAACATCCGCAGGATGTGTAACTCATCCGGTAGGCCAATCTCAGGAAGAACACCATCATTTGGAAGTTATTCCTGAATTGCAAGCTCCAACTTCAATGCGGACCATCAACATAAACTGGACACGATCCAAAGACCTCCACAAGCTTGCTTGAATCACCAAGAACGTCCACACTTCATCTATTTACTGAAATCCTTCTCTTTCATCTGGAACCTCAAGAACACAATCTGTCATTACTGTCACAAAGGAATAGATGCTTATGGACCTTCAAACCATGAACCAATCAAGTTGACAATTCACAAAGACTTACTCAACACTCCCTCAAATCCACAGAATAGGATAATGCATTTTCAGATCTCACCAGACCTGTATGTATCACTCTGTCACCTCTGAACACCTATCGGAACCGGTTTTACATGAGCAGCCACAACTTCTTCATATCTTCATGCAGACCTCTGAAATCTCTACTGGACCACCTTAAGACACATATCTACAAACCCTTTAAACTACATCCTCTGATCCTCATCCTATCTTGGACTTTTACCTTACTATCATCATTGTTCTTCAATGTTCCTAATTGAGACTAATTTTCTCAATATCCTCAGCACACAACTCATTCAATCCTTATCATTAATTCAACAGGAGTATGTTGACATCAATGACAACACCGATTAGGCCCATACTTGCAACAATCTCCCCCTTTTGTCATTGATGGCAACATATGATGTGAAAAACTGTTTTAACCATCAAGACAAGAACTTATCCTTACTGTCACAACTCCCCCTATCAGAAACAACCATTCACATGTCTTCTCTCCCTTTACTACTCCCCCTTTGATCAGCCACCACTTGTTTTTCACATGTCTTCTCTCCCCCTTTGACATCAATGGCAAAGGGCACATACTTGCAATTCCACCACTTCAGAATCATACCTGCTGCTCCCCCTGAGTAGCAGCTCCCCATCATCAATCTGGACCACAATATGTGACTATGATATCCACCAGACTGATGCACATTAGTGCACCTTAGTTCATCACTAGAGAGGCAATAACCCCTAACTTCTCCCTGAGATACTCAAAAGAGTCCTTAGGTGGAGGTTTAGTAAAGATGTCTGCAATCTGATCCTTGGAAGGCACAAACTCCAATCTGACTTCATTCTTGTTCACTTGCTCTCTCAAAAAGTGAAACTTGATGGATATGTGTTTAGTCTTTGAATGCAACACCGGATTCTTAGATATAATTATTGTACTTGAATTATCACAGAAGATTGTGATAGGTTCCTCATACTCCACTTTGATGTCTCTTAGCATCTGCTTCATCCACAAAACTTGAGTGCAACTACCTGCTACTACAATATATTCTACTTCAGTTGTGGATAGAGATATTACCTCTTGTTTCTTACTTAGCCAAGAAACCAATCTCTTCCCCAAAAAGAATGCTCCACCACTGGTACTCTTCTAGTCATCCACATATCCTGCCCAATCTGCATCTGTATATGCATGAAGAGAAAAATCATGATCTCTAGGATACCACACACCATACTCAACTGTCCCTTTTAGATATCTAAAAATCCTCTTGATTGCCATGACATGAGATTCTCTAGGATCAACCTGGAATCTAGCAACAAGACCAACAACCTACATAACATCTAGTCTAGTTTGAGTGAGATACAACAGTCCTCCAATCATTGACCTATACTTTGTCTGATCAGCCTTAGGAGAGTCATCATCTTTGCTCAATTTACATCTGGTTGTCATGGGAGTATTCATTGGTTTCGAGTCTTCCATCCCAAATTTCTTCAACAATTCTTTCACATATTTGGTTTGAGAAATGAAGATTCCTTTCTTTGTTTGAGTGATTTGTAGACCTAAGAAGAAATTCATTTCACCAAGCATGGACATCTCAAACTCACTTTTCATTTGATTTGCAAAAGTTTTACACATATTATCTCTTCCTCCAAAAATGATATCATCAACAAGCACTTCAACAATCAAGATGTTTTCATGATCAATTTTGAAATATAAATTACTGTCAGCAGTACCTTTGTTGAAACCAATCTTCAAAAGATTCTTATCCAATCTTTCATACCAGGCTCTTGGAGCTTGCTTCAGTCCATACAATGCTTTCTTCAACTTGCAGACCATATCACCATGATCAGACAATTGAAATCCATCTGGTTGCTCTATGTACATTTCTCCTTCCAAGTCACCATTTAGGAAGGCAGACTTGACATCCATCTGATATACCTTGAAATCCTTGAATGAAGCAAAAGTAAGAAATAATCTGACTGCTTCAATTCTTGCCACCAGAGCAAAAGTTTCTTCAAATCAACTCCTTCTATTTGAGAGTAGCCCTTGCAGACCAATCTGGCTTTATTTCTGATTACTTCACCGACTTCATTCAGTTTGTTCCAGAAGACCCATTTTGTTCCAATCACATTCTTTTTTCTAGGTCTGGGAACAAGATCCCAAGTGTGATTTTCTCAATTTACTTCAGCTCTTCCTACATTGCTTTAGACCAGTTTTCATCATTGCAAGCTTCATTCACTGTCTTAGGTTCAATCTTTGAAATCAAACAATACTCATATGAATCTTGAGCAATTCTCCTTCTTGTTTGTACACCTTTGTTTTTGTCACCTATGATATGATCTTAAGAGTGATACAATCTTACATACCTGGGAACTTTGGGAATTTCTTGCACTTCTAATTCTTGATTAGACTCATTAAAAATCATCTCTTCTTCCTGATTTACTAGATCAGTTTGAATCTAACTTTCAGAGGAGGCTTGGGCTCCTTGAATCAGAACACCATTCTGATCATCTTCATCATATTCATAAAACCTTGAGGGTTTTTCAATTCCTTCATCAACCTTCACATTTGTACTTTCTATCATTTTTCTCAGTCTCTTGTTATAACACCGGTATGCTTTGCTTTGAGTAGAGTAACCCAAGAATATTCCTTCATCACTTCTAGCATCAAACTTTCCTAGTCTTCATCTCTTTTAATGTAACATTTGCTACCAAAAACTCTAAAATACCTCATAGTAGGAGTGATGTCAAACCAAAGTTCCTAAGGAGTCTTACCAGTACTACTTCTGATTTGAACTCGATTGAGAGTATAGAATGCAATGCTGACAGCTTCTCTCCAATAGATCTAAGGAACATTTTCTTCCATCATCATTGTCCTAGATGCTTCCTGGATGGTCCGGTTCTTTCTCTCCACTACTTCATTCTACTGTGGAGTCCTAGGGGTAGACAACTGTCTCTTTATTCCATGTTTCTCACAGAACTTTATGAACTCACTGGATGTGAATTCTCCACCTCTATCAGACCTCAAACATTTCAATTTTAATCCATTTTCATTCTCTACCATAGCCTTGAATATTATGAATTTCTCAAGAGCTTCTGATTTCTCTTTTAAAAAGGTTACCCACATCATCCAGGAATAGTCATCAATTAGTAACATGAAGTATCGATCACCTTGCACACTCCTGATTCTTGCCAGACCACAAAGATCAGTATGAACTAAGTCCAATAATCCGGTAGAAGATAGTTCCTTACTTTTGAAAGTGACTCTGCTTAGCTTACCCAACTGACATTCTTTGCACAAGCTATTAGTAGGTTTCACCAGTTTTGGAAGATCTCTTACAGCCTGAGTATTGCTTATCTTGATGATATTATCAAATTTCACATGACACATCCTCCTATGTCATAACCAACTCTGATCAATATGAACAAATAAGTAACTTTTACCAGTAGCAACCAAGTGGAAGATATTACCTTTAGTTTGAGTACCGGATGCAATCTCTGTTCTGAAACTTTCAAAGATTTTGCATATTCCATTCTTGAATCGGAGATCATAGCCTTTGTCCACCAACTGACCAACATTGAGAAGATTGTGCTTCAATCCTTCAACATACAGTACATTACCCGTTTTGTTCCTTCCATCAAAAGAAATAGTTCCTCTTTCTCTGATTCTACCAGCAGAATTATCACCAAACTTTACCACTCCTCCTTCATACCTTTCCAAATCTATGAACTTATTTTTGCCATCTATCATATGGTGAGAGCAATCACTGTTAATGACCCAATCATCATTTTCTTTAACTTGGGCAGCCAGAGCTCTTTCTACAACTTTATGATTGACAGATTCAGAGGATATTGGTTCTTCTTCCTTGATGGCAATAAACACCCATTCACTTCCGGATTTGTTTCCTATCTCTGATTCATCATCTGTTACTCCTTCATTATCATCTTCTTCATGAACATAGTAACAATTCTTTTGGAACCTTGATCTATTAGGATTTGGCCTTGAAAATCTTTCTGGACACCTTGAGGCAAAATGACCAATCTTATTGTAGTTAAAACACTTAAAAGGCAATTTTCCTTCATACTTACCAGATCCTCTTGGCAGTCTTTTTGCAATAAGGGCTTCAAGTTGAGCAGTTTCTACTTCTTCTTCTTCCAAGTCTTTTCTTGCTTTTTCATACCATGACAGTTTCCTTGATGAGTTCTCTCCCAGATCAAACCTTTGTTTACCTTTTACAGAGGCACTGGCTTTGAATGCAGATTCAATCTTAGGGGGGTCATATCCAACCTCAGTCATTTCAAATGCAGCCAATTTACTAGCTAATTGATCTCTTGTGACAGTTGTATAGGCTCTGAATTCTTCAATGGCATCAACCTTGATTTTATAAGAAGCAGGAAGGGATCTAAGAATTTTGCCAACAATCTCATTTTCATCCAAGACTCCACCAGCATTTCTAATTCCACAAACAAGCTCATTTACTCTTGGCATAAAAGTAGTGATATTGTCATCTTCTCTCATCTTTAGATTTTTGAATTTTCCTTTTAGACTTTGTAACCTTGCACATTTAACATACTTGTCTCCTTCATGCAAAAGTTTCAGTTTTTTCCAAATCTCAAAAGAAGTTGGTAGGTCAATAACATTTGAGAGCTTTGAATCAAATAATGTGCTAAGAAGAGCTTCTATAGTCCGCAGATTGTTTTCAGCATCTGTGATTTCATTTGGGGCTTTTGGACCACCTTGTGGAGGTGTATACTTTGTTGTAGCCATGGTCTAGTACACCATTCCCATACATTACAAGTGACATTTCATGCGACCTTTCCAAAGATTAAAATTGGTTCCATCAAACTTCAGACTATCCTTCTTGTAAGATGACATCCTGGATCTCCTCAAGTGGTTAAGCTCCTTTTAGAGGAACTTGGCTCTGATACCAATTGTTAGACTTAGGGTAGACAACTAAGAGGGGGGGTGAATCAGTTGTACAAAACTTTCTTCAATTAAACACTTAACTCCACTTTCCAATTTAGCAACATAATAATAAATCAATCATGGAAACATAATACAATGAATCAAGAACATAAACACATTAACACATGAGACACCAAGATTTTGATGTGGAAAACCCAGTTAAGGGAAAAACTACGGCATGATTAACCCAAGATTGTATTCTCTATTAGAAGAATAGAAAGAACAAAATGGCACATGCCAATTAGGGCTCACTGCCCAAGCACACTACTCACAAGAGGCCCACTGCCTACAAGAGACACATTGTCTACAGAATAATAAGTATCACCTACTTGAACTGGAAAATAGCATCTTCACCATGCTTGAATTAGTTCCATTTAAGCCCAATACTTCTTCTCTACCTTTTGCTCTCCTCCTTGCTATCACACACTCATCTCCACAAGACACCTTTGAAATGACTTCACAATCCCTTATTTATACAAGACATCAACTTAGGAATAATCATCTAAGTCGACAAACATCAACAAGAACATCCGCAGGATGTGTAACTCATCTGGTCAGCCAGTCTCAGGAAGAACACCATCATTCAGAAGTTATTCCTCAATTGCGAGCTCCAACTTCAATGCGGACCACCAACATGAACTGGACACGATTCAAATACCTCCACAAGATTGCCTGAATCACCAAGAACATCCACACTTCATCTGCTTACTGAAATCCTTCTCTCCTTCATCCGGAACCTTAAGAACACAGTCTGTCATTACTGTCACAAAGGAATAGATGCTTGCAGACCTTCCAACCATGAACCAATCAAGTTGACACTTCACAAATACTTCCTCAACACTCCCTCAAATCTGCAGAACAGGATAATGTATTTCCGGATCTCACCGGACCTGTCTGTATCACTTTGTCACCTCTGAACACCTACCAGAACTAGTTTTACTTGAACGGCCACAACTTCTTCATATCTTCATGCAGACCTCTAAAATCTCTACTGGACCACCTTAAGACACATGTCTACAAACCCTTTAAACTGCATCCTCTGATCCTCATCCTATCTTGGACTTTTACCTTACTGTCATCATTGTTTTTCACTGTTCCTGATTGAGACTAATTTTCTCAATATCCTCAGCACACAGCTCATCCAATCCTTATCATTAATGCAACAGGAGTATGTTGACATCAATGACAACACCGGTTAGACCCATACTTGCAACAAAAGTATCCAACAAGAATGGGTCATATGAGGGAGAGCGATGGGACATGTTAGTCCTTTGAGATTGACTACAATGGTTCCAATCAAAGATATACTTACCAAAAAAATGTCTAGCTCTTTCTACCTCATTTTGATTGTTCCAATTAATTGTGTTCATGTTTAGTGCATTTTATAACCACAACAACCCATGTCTAGGAGAAAAACCTCTGTGTTGCCACTCATACCTATACCAATAATCTTGTGTATTTAAAAATTTCTTAATAACCTCTTCATGAATTATTGAAAACCATTGGTGTAGGTATAGGGATGTTTTGTGTGAGTTTTGAATTAGGTTTTTTGTAAGCCACCTTCTCCCATATCGCAATGATGGGAGATTATTATATGCAAACAATCTATGAAGGTTAGGCCATTTCATATCAGTTGCACTCAATGTGAAGAACAATGTTGGATATCCCAACTGGTTGATCATGGTGATTAGTTCAAATTGACATTTTTTCAAATAAGAGTGTATGCCTCGTAAAGAAGTCCCAAAGTGCATCAATTAGTCAGCTAGTTCATCATCTGAGAAATCATGTGGTGTCAGAGTCCTTCTAGTGGTTGGTATATTCTCTTCTATTTTTTTTCTTCATGAAAACTATGGCAACATGTTGGCTACGATGGAACATTATGAGATTACATATATAAAATAATGAAATCTTACATGTCAACATAATCTATTATCATGATATCTCATCAAATGTAAAGCATACTCATTCAAGTGGACTTGCTTGCTTCTAGATTGGAGAGGGAGTGCATCTGTTTTTGGGAAGAGTGTTGGAAAATCCATATCTAGTAACCCCTCAATATTGCATTCATTAATTGGTGAGGAACCAATTGTAGGCCATGGAATGGTGTTAGAGTATGTGTTGTCTAGTTATAGAATTTTTTTTATGGCATGTAATTCTTGCTTTTGATTAGGTAGTTTTGGAAGAAAGGAAGATGAATGTGCAAAGTCAAGACCATAGTCATTGTCATTTGATCAATATCTTATTTGAAGTTATGCAACATGTGTGAAACATGTGTGCTAGTTTCAGGTAGCGTTTTTAGCGAGTCAAAATCTATATGGACATCTCTATATTATGGGTCATTTTCTATTTTAAATTTTAGAACATCCATAACATGTTTTCTACTAAACATAATACTTGTAGTGCTTTCCTTCATTTTTGGTTCATATAACTATGAGGACTTCAAGGTCCTCTAATTGTCACGACAAAATTTTTGCAAGCATCGTAATATCTTGAGGAAATCTTATGGTGTGTCCACTATATTTGAAGTAAAATTGGTGTCACCCGGGCTATAAGCATCTCCTCCACTTCTGTAAGGACTTCTAATACTTCTAGTTGCTTGCCTAGTTCTAAGTTGTTTGATGCAAAGAAGTGAGGAACCCCTTTCTCTGCATGACATATGTCTCTTTACATATAGTGCATATTCCTAAGTTTGACAATGCATCTATTCTACACTTAAAACTTTTCATTGTTTCAAAGTATTTTTGTGGGGAAAGTTCTCTACCTGTAAAAATGTGGCTAGAGATGTACTACAAACTCTCAACAGTCATAATTTAATTTGTATTGTTGAGATCATCTATTATCTATTTCTCCCTTTCTACATTTGTTGAGACTATGACATACAATTCCCTAAGTGATTAAAGTTTTGCACTGGGTTGGATGTTAGCTCTGTCATATTGTTTGCACCTGTAATCACTTCTCTACTTGTTGATGAGGTTTCTATAAATGTTGGTATTTTCTCCTATAGTCATTGCAAGTGACAATAAGTATAGATTTGGTCCCTATGCTAGCTGTATTATAACTTGTTTCTTTCATTTTTTCTTTTCCTTCTCTTTCATTGTTTGTCATTGGGCTTTGGGTATCCATCCTCCTGAAAATAGACAAAAGCTACTCTTAGAATTTGTCGGTAGAATGTAGACGAATGTGAGTAATAATCTACATAGAAGAAACATTACAACTACCATAGCATATTGTAAACAAATAGAGATTGAGAAATGTTATTAAAGAGAACATAGCAACACATCAAATGACAACTTATCCTAACATGAAGATCAAGTTTAATTATTAGTGATGTATGAGAAGTTATAGCATATCAAACATTGTGGATAAATTGAATCCAACCAACATAAGTAAGTATACACAATTAATATTTGAATTTCTAGTTTATCAGTATGTGGAATCTTGAGTTCTTTTCACCACTTCCTCTAGCCTAATCATACAAGGAAATAAATTTATTGTATACTATGTTGGGAGTTGCATATAGGAAGGAGTTCCTTTTCTTTAGAATCTTAAAAACTATATATAAATTTTGAGAGAAGTCACATACCTTTTTGGAAAAACTAAAAGTATAGTCTAAAAAGTAGCTATGGATAGGAGAAGTAGTTGTGGATAGAAGTAGCAATATAGACTACACATATGAAATTAGAGGCACATATGCATTAGAAATGAAAGAGAACAAATGACAATCAAATTCAAAAAATATAAATATTTTTTTTTTAAATATTAACTACCAACACAAACATAATAAAGAGAAAAAATAAAACTTCTTTATTAAAAAACCATGAGAGGAAATTATTTTATTGAACCTAAAAATATATCCAAACTATCATCAAAACCCAACTATACAATAACAACCATTTCAACTATAGAACAACCACTATTTGTTATTGATTCTTCTTGTATTGGGAGTAAACATATGAAGTGTATATGTTTATACAAATATTATGTCAAGGATAAGCTATAATATATATATTTAGACACATATATGTATGCAAATTTATGAAGGTTTACTTCTATAAAAATTTATTGCTGATATAGGAGTTTCTTTTCTTTTTTAAATATAAAAATTTCTACCCTTGGAAAACAATCAAATTGGGGAAAAAACACATCATTTTTTAAATATGTACTTATAATATCTCAGTTTTAATAGTTTTATACATCCACTACAAAATACAGTCATGTTTATTACTTTTATTTCCTTGTTAAGTTTATATTTATAAAAAAATAATGAATCGCCTTGGACCCCTAGATTCTCTCAACATCATAGTTTAAGGAGAGAAATCCAATGCCACAAAGTGGTCCAAAGCTATTAAAATAGAACATTTTATAATATATGCTTCACTAAAGATTTTTGAGGGCTTGTTTCAAGCTTGTCGTAAATAATTTTGCATTAGTTGCAAGTATGAAGATATACTGTACCCTCATAAAACAATCAAATTGGAAAAAAACACATCATTTTTTAAAATATGTACTTATAATTTTCAATTGATACCAACATAGCCGGGGGGCTCCCCTCCCAAGCATAGTCACAAGTTTCTAAAAAACATAAGACTTTATTGAATGCAGAGTAACCATGCCATTCTCACTTAGCTAACCACACTAAAAAATAAAATTTCTCTTAAGTTGCTCAAATTTTTGTTGGCCCATGATTGCTGTTAAACCAAAAGGTCGACCCTCCAATTTCCAATACAAGTGCCAGAGTTAATGAATCCATAGGAGGCGATTAGTCCATGTCACGAATTCCATGGGGAGCACTAACCATTTGCCAACAAAATCCCCCCAACATTACTCAAGGGATTCGAACTTGTGACCTTTCACTCTAATACCAATTGTTGGCCCATGATTGCCGTTAAACCGAAAGGTTGACCCTTTAATTTCTGATACAAGTGCTAGAGTTAATGAATCTACAGGAGGTGGTTAGTCCATGTCACGAATCCCACAGGGAGCGCTGACAATTTGCCAATAATTTCATGTCAAAGATATTGTATGAGATGGTGTACATGTGCTCCTAGCTCTATGGAATGTAGTGCAAGCCCTCTTGATTGAATCTACACGTCACACATTTGGAAATTTGTGCAACATTAGTGGGAGTGCGTTTGTTAGAAGGCACTAAGTAGGGAAGGAAAGAATTTTCACACCATAAGGAATCTATTTATTTCTATTAAAGCATACCCATTTCATTATAACATGGTCCAAAAGGAGGCAGATGTACAAAAGGTGGCATGGAAATATAACATGATAGTGGGAGTGGTGGACAACAATACAAGCAACAAAATTTCAACCACTTAATTTTATTCACCACCGTTTACATTTATGCAATAAAATAATGAGAAAAAAACATGGAGATTTATAATTCAAAACAATAATAGTTTTTACAAAGATTATCTAATAATAATTTAATTAGAAAATTTTATTCACTACCATTTGCTCTATGGCATAAAATAATGAGGAAAAAGTAGTGAGTGCAATTTTGGTGACTCATTATTTTATTATAATGCAACATTATTGAACTAAAAGAGTAACATATAAATCAAAACAAAAATTAAAATACATTTAAAATCTGCCACATATTGGCATCAATATAGGTAATAGATTTAGGGAGATGTTTGATTTGAGGAATGAATGCCTTCACACTTATATCTAATTAATGACAAATAAATAAACTATTAATTAGACATTAATATAGTTCTCTAATTAGTTATTAGTTAAATAATATTTTAAATAATTAGATAGTTTAAAATTTTCATAGTACCTAAACAAATACCATAGTTTGGAATTTTGGAACAAGATAAATTTATTTGAATTTTAATGGAATATACGAGTTTCTTACATCATCAATGCCAAACTCCTTCAATATTAGAGGGTATTCACTTTTGTATTAAAAAATAAATATTTGTTCAAAGACAAAATTGTGCTGCCTTTTTTAATTTGAGTCAATATTTTTTTAATTTGAATTGCAATCCTTAATAGCAGAACAATTGATTGGATTCCCAACTGGAATACTCTATAAAATGTTCATTGAATGATCCAGAGTGTTGCATTTAACAAAAGTACAATGAACACATGTCATCCTAGGTTTGAAGTCTAGACAGTTGCCACTCATAACAATATGTAACTTGTAAGGCTCGCATTCTACACGTTAATTACAAGACATTTTTTCCTTACCACGAATTAAATTGGAGAAATTAATTTGGAATGGCCCAGGAAAGAAGCTTTTCTGACGAAAGCAGGCAAGTAGGATGACAAGTTTCCAAGGAGAAAAAGCTCCCACATATAAACCTATCGACTAATTTAATAGAATAACAGTCATGTCGGCCATTAGAATTCATCTCTTTTTAATCCATCCATATAGCTAGTAGATGCATTATGGATGAATCCATGTCAAATATGTATTATTAGGGGCCTGTAGACAGGACAACCTACCCGGTCTTGACTCAAGAGCATGAATTTCCAAACATGAAAGGTATAGATTCAATCCATAACACAGATTTCCAAACGAGAAAGGTTTAGATTCCATGCAGAGAGCTTGGAATGCATTCCACAAACCATACTTGAACACTAATTGTAAGAGAGTCTAGAAACAAAGATTCTCTCTAGCCTCCTACATACATCCTCTGCTATGTATGCAGGACATTTTTATTTGTTTGAAGTACAAGGAGTCGGTTTTACTAAAAAAAATCTATTTAAATGCTTGTGTGGCATTAAATAATGTTTAAGTCATTTTTCAAAAAATGTATGCATGCACTTCGAGCTCTATGGAATGCATTTCAAGCTCTATGGATGGAATCTGCACCTTTCACATTTGGAAATATGTGTTGTGGATTGAATCTATACCTTTCATGTTTGGAAATTTCCACTCTTGACTGAAGACCGAGTAGGTTGTCATGTCCAATAGGCTTAATATTACATACATGTATACATATATGGCATGGATTCATCCATAATGCTAGATAGCCATTGCCAGAAAATCCTCTTACTTGTTTGTTGTTTAGTCTTATTTAGAACTTTGGGTTTTTTTCCTTTGCAACTCCATTTTTAGTAGTGTTCAATTTTAAAAAGGTTAAAGTAATTAATGCTAGAGTAATCTAATTAATGTTAAGAGTAAAGTACACAATTCATATTGTTCAATTTTAAAAAGGTTAAAGTAATTAATGTCAAAGTAATCTAATTAGTCAAACAAAAGACAATACAGTTTGGAGGCCACTCTTGTGCCAAATGTATGAAAAGTATTAAATGTATTTCCTAAAAATTATTAAATTGAAAATACAACCAGTCACCTTTTTTGAATTGTGATTATGATTATTATCACTATGATAATTATTATTAATTATTCTTTATTAAAATGAATTATAAAATAAAATAATATATTATATTTCTCTATTAGACACAATTATATAAAAAATATAACAAATCAAATTATACCCTTTTTTTAATTTTAGGTTTAATAAATTTAAATAATAAAACACAATTGGTAGCCTAAAATTTTAGATTTAATTAATTATTGTTAATTATTTAAATCATATCCAAAGTTACTTTTACCTATACCCATGCTCATTTAGACTTTCCCATGTATCATGTAAATACCAATCAAAACAGAGGATTATTTTTTTGTCCTATGAATTTGATTTAAATTTGTACTTTTCCTGTGTCAACATGATAAATTTTTAACAAAGAATTGTTGAAAAATGATTTATCTATATTGTCATTGGCTCAAAAGAAAAAAAAAACTCAAAGAGTGCAACAAAAAAGTTATAAATGTGGAGAGAATTTTGGTTTGAGGGCGGGATGTGGCAAGGAACAAAGTTATAATATTAATAATACTATTAAAAATATAGGGTTCTACACATTTTATTTTATAAAATTAAATTTTTTTGGGATTTCAATTTTATTTACTCAAAAGTTAAAAATCTAGTATTTCAATTTTATTTACTCAAAAGTTAAAAATCTAATATTTCAATTTTTTTATTTTATTCTTCAAACATACAATAATGCATTTTAAATTATCACAATATTAATATTATTACATTTTAATATCTTAAGGAGACATTTCAAATCTCTATACACTCAACTAGGGAGGGCTCTCCACATGAATACAAATATGCATGCTTTGTAAAGTTTAGTTTTATAGTTAAGAAAATATTTGTGTTATTTAATAGGCTTTGTAAAATTTAGTTTTATAGTTCAGAAAATATTTGTGTTATTTAATAGGCTTTGTAAAGTTTAGTTTTAGAGTTAAAGAAATATTTTAGTGCTATTTTATTTTTACCAAATTAAATTACTTTTAACATTTCAATTTTATTTACAACAGACATTTCAAAATGAGTTCACATAATTTTTTCCTTATAAATTTAGTTCTGGAAATATAATAGTTACAAATTTGAAATGATAAACAATTTTTTATCTTAAAAAATTATTACTAAACCACAATATTAGATTAATTAAAATAATTAATATCATGTTCTTTAAACTACTTACTATTATTACTTAAACAAAAAATTAAGTGATTAAGATAAATACTGAATGCATTTTAAATTGTAATAGTATTCAATATTATTACATTTTAATATCTTAGGTAGACATTTCAAATCTCTCCACACCCAACTAAAAAATTAGATTATTTTTGGGATTTCAATTTTATTTACTCAAGAGTTAAAAATCTAGGATTTCAATTTTATTTAGTCAAAAGTTAAATTTCAAATCTCTCCACACCCAACTAAGAAATTAGATTATTTTTGGGATTTCAATTTTATTTACTTAGGAGTTAAAAATTTAGGATTTCAATTTTATTTAGTTAAAAGTTAAAAATCTACAGTATCATGAAAAATATTTCGCCAATTTTTTATTTTATTCTTCAAACTTACAATATTTTAATGTACTTTAAATTATAAAAGCATTAGTATTATTACATTTTAATATCTTAAGGAAACATTTCAAATCTCTATACATTCGCACCAGGGCTCTCCACATAAATACAAATATGCAGGCTTTGTAAAGTTTAGTTTTATAGTTAAGGAAATATTTGTGTTTTTTAATAGGCTTTGTAAAGTTTAGTTTTATAGTTAAGGAAATATTTTACTCCTATTTTATTTTTACCAAATTAAATTATTTTTGAGAAGTCAATTTTATTTACCCAAGACATTTCAAAACAAGTTCACATAAATTTTTCCTTATAAATTTAGTTCTAGAAATATAATAGTTACAAATTTGAAATGATAAACAATTTTTTATCTTTAGAAAAAAAAATTACTTAAACAAAAAATTCTACAATTTAATGTATTTGTTTTTAATCTATATTTAGTAAAGCCTTTGAAAATACTAATAATATAATTAATATTATTATTATTAATAATCTTATGACTTCCTGATAACAACACATAGTCCGTTTGAAACAAAAGCTTAACATTGTATTCAACTACTTAATTTCCGACTTTCCAAGATTTTGTATTCAACTAATTAATTTACAATTTTTGGATTGCCATTTCTCTATATTACAACTAAAACATATACTACAATTACGTGGCACTTGTTTATTTTAGAAATAGATAAATATTATATCCATCTTGAAATTCTTCCATGATCCATAATCTATTCCTCCATATTTGTGATATTTACATGGAAATAAGCCCTAATAAATAAACTATTAACTATTTGAACTAATCACTATGTGTCTCTTTAATTAAAGATTTATAAATATGTTAATTAATTCTTAAATTAGAATTTTGTTGTAAAACTAATTTTTATAAATTGAAAATTTAATTATGGTTAATAAAAGAGCTATAAATATGCTAACTTTAAAATTGAAATAGAAATAATATTTTTATTTATAGTCTAGCTATACTAATTGATTGTTATAGTTGAGATTGATGACTATAATGGTAACTTCTCCCATTCTTAACATGTTTCAATTTTCATTTTAAAAGAAAACTTTAAAAAACCCAAAGTATTATGTTTTCACATTCCAATTAAATAAAAAATATTAATTCTTTTAATATGTTATTAAGAATAGGAGAATATATCATTCCTTTTTACGAAAAAGAGAAGGTGAAAGGAATAAAATTATAAATACAAAAATAAAATGCAAGTGGGATGGAAAGAAAGGTGGATGGCAGTTTCAAAGAAGCCATCACTATCCACTAAGATCAAAGAAAGAGTTACAGGACATATCAAAAGACACACATTCATCTCTATTTTACCTTGAGATTACATATATTTTTTAAATATACGTAAACTTATAAGATTGCAATCTAGAATCTTTATTAAAAAACTAAATAGTCACTCGACAAATTAAAAAAACTAAAAAAAGGTGAAAGGAATAAAACTAGCATATTTATATTAAATATAATATATCTAAAGTACACCGAGAGATATCCTTCTGGAGGCGCCTAATGTTAGGTTTAGTGATTAAAAAAATAGGCTCGATAAGGATCTCTCCGCGTACTTTAGATATATTATATTTAATATAAATATGCTAGTGGTATTCAGAGCACAACCGTAATCATAACCATAACACTAACTCTAACCCTAAATTTGACCCTGATTGTAATCTTGACTCTAATTAAAATACCAATTAATTAAATACTAATTATAAAAATATTAATAATCTTTGACCCTAATTAAATTATTATTATTACATTATTATAAACAAACATTAATTAAATTAGCATATAATTATATCGTAAATTAAGACATTAATATAATTAACGTATAATTAATTTTGGATTACATAACTAAACTTAACTAAACTATATAAATTGAATACAATATATTTAGGGTTAAGGTTATGAGGATATATTTAATTATATGCATCTTTAAGAGGTACAAAGGGTTAGATTTAGATTTAGGGTTAGGGTTAGCATTAGTGTTAGGATATAGGTGAGGGTTATGGTTACAATTATAATTACGACTTGAATTAGTGTTTGGATTAGGGTCAGAATTAGGGCTAGGCTTAGTATTATAGTTAGGGAAAGAATTAGAGTTAGAATTATAATTAGAATTATATACCTGGTTAAACTTAGAATTAGGGTTGAGGATAGAATTAGGGTTAGGGCTAGAATTAAGGTTGGGGTTAGGGTTAAAATAATAAAGTCAGGGTTAGGGATAGAATTAGAATTATTGTAATCATAAATCTATATCTAACCCTAATTCTATATCTAAATCTGACTTTAATTATGACTTGAGTTGTGCTACCATTACATTTAGCATATATTTCTATGAACATAACCATAACCCTAATTAGATAACTCTTACCCTTACCCTTATTATAACCCTAACCCTAATTTAGTAACCTAACTTAGGGTTATTATTAGAGATTACCCTAATTTAGTAACCTTAATTCTATGTCTAACCCTAACCCTAATTATAACCCTAATCAAACCTAATTCTATCCTTAATTCTAACCTTAACCCTCACCCCAATACTAATTCTAACCCCAACCCTAATCCTAATTCTAATTCTAACCCTAATTCTAACATTAACCCTAATTATAGTTGTAACCCTAATTCTAATCCTAACCCAAACCCTAACCCTAATTGTAACCCTAACCTTATTCTAACATTAACCCTAATTTTAACCCTAACCCTAACCCTAATTCTAACCATAGTTCTAACTCTACTCCTAACCTAAAACCTATTTCTAATTTGAAATATAATTTGAACCCTAACCCTAATTTTAACCCTACTTATAGTTGTAACCCTAATTCTAACCCTAACCCCAACCCTAATTATAATCCCAACCGTAACCCTAACCCTTATTCTAACCCTAAACATAGCTCTAATTTTAACCCTAACCCTAACTTGAATTCTAAGCCTAACTCTAGCCCAAACCCTAACCCTGACTATATCTCTAATGCTTATCTTAATTTAGTAATCTTAATTTTAACTCTAACCCTAACTATAATTATAACCCTAACCTTATTCTAACATTAACCCTAATTTTAACCCTAAGCCTAACTCTAACCCTAAGTCTAACTATAATTCAAAACCTAACCCTAACCTTAATACTAACCATAACCCTAATTGAACTCTAACCCTAACTCTAATTTAAACCGTAACCTAATTCTAACCCTAACCCCAACCCTAATTATAATCCTAACCCTAACCCTAACCCTTATTCTAACCCTGAACATAGCTCTAATTCTAACCCTAACCCTAACCCTAATTTTAACTCTAATGCTTACCCCAATTTAGTAACATTAATTCTAACTCTAATTCTAACCCTAACTCTAATTGTAATCCCAACCCTAACTCTAATTCTAACCCTAACCCAAACCATAATTCTAACCCTAAACATAACTCTAATTTTAACCCTAAGGTTGATCCTAACTGAAACCTTATCCCTAAACTTAATAGTAAACTTAACCCTAATTTTAACCCTAACCCTAACTTTAATTCTAACATTAACCCTAATTATAGTTATAACCCTAATTCTAACCTTAACCCCAACCCTAATTATAATCCTAACCCTAACACTAACTCTTATTCTAACCCTAATTATAGCTATAATTTTAACCCTAACCCTAACCTAAATTCTAGCCCTATCTCTAGCCCTAACCCTAACTCTAATGCTTACCCTAATTTAGTAACCCTAATTCTAACTCTAACCCCAATCTCAATTCCAACCATAACCCTAATGGAAATGATAACTCATTGACAACTTCCTAATACAAAACAATGTAGTTATTAAAAATAGGAGGAATAATTAATTCCCCATCTTTTAATTCCATTTTTGAATCTCCCATGCTTTCATCTTTTTTGTTCACTATCCTTAGTATAAACCTCTACACCAAATTGGCCTTATTCTAACATGTTGAATGAAGAGGATTCCACTATTGCTAGCATGAATGCTTTAGTTGCAAGGCCTCTAAGTAGCCCCTTTCATAATGGTATGAAGTATGAAGCTTCAAGCCTCTACAAATCTATGATCATCCTCAAATAATTACTTTATGTACCTTCTTTTGATCTTTAGAATAATATTACATTTTAAATCATGATAAGATTAATACAAACTAATACCAAGTAATCTTGTCTCATTAATAACAAGTAATTATCTCTACTTTCCCTTTAAAATAAATATTATAACTATAAGATTATTTTATATTAGGAGTATTTAACTGAAAACAATAATAAGTCAATATTTTTTTCAGTTAAATACTCCTAATATAAATACAATATGTGAATAAAAGAGAATTTTAAATTTATGAGAACCCTGTGTTACTATCTCAAAACCCTGGTTTGGTGTAGCGTCCAAAACTTTTTGCGGGTGTACATTGCTCCACACATGATTCTCCCCATTCACAGAGCATAGAATATAAAACCAAAAGTTTTAAGGTGAGAATCAATTGGTAAGAGCACAACATAATTTTTAGAAACTGGCAGAAGATTGCTTGAAAAAACTGTGAGAGCAGATTATAATTTTTAGAATTAGGGCAGTGATTTGAAAAATGGAAAATTACCTAAAGTAAATATTATACAGGAGATGAGTACCAACGCCTCCTGGCCTTTCAGTGATATCTTGAAATCATAACAGTTACAAATGAAAGGCAAGATTCCGTGTACAATTGATTATGTAAAGAAGTAATTTTAATTTGTATTATGTAAAGAAGTAATTGATTATGAGCATTAGAGACACTTTTCCTGTGCCTTGTGCCTCGTCCTTGGCAATGTGCATACACAGCGCCTGCAATGCACGCAGTATGGTGGAACCCTCAACTTTTGGCTTTTATAAAAAAGTTCAGGGACTGAGGGTTTTGCAGTACTAATTTTGCTATCCACTGGACATCTAAAAATGGAGCCATTAAATAGAGCCTGAAGAATTTGAGTAATGTTGAGGGAAGCATGGGTTTTGAAACAAGAGAACAGATTCGTCCCTGGTTCATCCTAACCCTACCCCTAACATTGGCCGTAATAAATCTGCAGACGAAGGCGGCAAATTTACATCTCCTGTGGATTCCTCTTCCTCCATACCGCAATATCTAGAGTTGGAAGGTTTTGCCCCATTTTCTTCCTCTGACTTGGATTGCTTTACCAGGGTTTGCAAAGGCTGCAGTGTAATAAACCTAAAAACAGAAGATTGAAAGGCAGGCGGAAGTCAAGCAGATCAGGCTCACGCTGCAACAAACTGTAATGTAGGAAAATGTGGAGGGAATGTTTGCAGGGGATGGCAGATTTGCCCCTGCGCGGTGAGCTATGCTGCAGATTGTGCGGCTGTGTGCTGCTGCGCCTGCGCCATTGTAGTGGCCCCTTTGTGTTCTTGCCAGGAAGGCTTTGTGCTATGTTAAGAAAGGCAAAGTGGAAGCACTGTAAGAGGAATTAATTCAACTTGTTGGCATGCATCGTGCAAGCGACCGTTATGTAAGAAAATCCATATTTAGGGCTTTTGAATTAATTCAGCTTCTTGGCATGCATGCACCAATTTATATAGATATTTATTTAATTCTTAAATGCAATTTAGATTTTGTTTTTAATTTTTTTAGTATATATTTACAACGAAAAATGAGTGCTCTCATCTCCACCCTCTCTACAACTGTAGTTCGCCTCTTGGTGAAAAAAAGAAACATGTTGGATGGAAAGAAATGTGGATGGCAGTTTCACAGAAGCCATTACACATTCAATCTATTTATATTGCCTCCTTCCTAAAGACTAGAGGCGTACTTTAGATATATTTTTTTAAATATAAATATACTAATAAGATACTATGGAAAATAAAGGATAAAAATAAGTGAATGAAAGTCATTTGTTTAGGGAAGGATATTTTTGGTAGATTTTAGTTAACTTGTATGTATGTGCAATTATATGTAAGAGAATTTGAAAAATTTTGTATTGAAAACTTCCATTGGAGTTTGTCTACAGGACATGAATGCAAGATTATAATATCTTATCTCAAGTAAGGATAACAAGCATCAATTGGAGGTCTCTATCTCTCAGGGAAAATAAACACACCCAGTTTAGTCTCAATTAAATTTTTGAAGTGAGTTATGCAAATTTTGTTTTGTTCACTTTTCATTGAGAAATTGACATAATATCTCTACAGTCCATGAAATTAGTTATACAAATTTTGTTTTGTTCACTTTCTACTGAGAAATTGACATAATATTTCTACAGTCCATGATGGAAAGTGCTGTTATATGTAACTGTGTGGTGATTTTTAGCATCTGATTTGGTAAAGATTTGAAAATTTTATAGTTTATATGAAAGATTTGGTATACAAATTGCTTTAAAAGTTTCTAAGAAAAAAAATATATGGCTGGCTAAGCAACCAAATTCAGTTCAATAATCTTCTTGAACAAGAGAACCATGACATGCAAATTTTCATATAGTTTGATTTAGGTTTTTATTAAAGATGGTGATTTTATTAAGAATTTTATTTGTGGTGTAAACAGAGTGGGTTGCTGCAGTATAAGAAAGATTCATGGATATTACAACTTCTACAGAGCAACTAGGAGTGTTGGATCCTACTGACTTCCTTAGATCTGTCAGAAAACTTCCATGCCCCCTTGCACAGCTTCATGCAGATAAGAAGGAAAAAACTTCAAACATCTGCAAGAATTATAAGCCACCTTGTCCAGGAGCAAAAGCTGGTGAGGATCATCATGATATTGTTTTCAAATATATTAACAATAAACAAACATCCAAAACTCTCCAGCCTCGGTATAGATGTCATACATGTAAGAAGTCATTTACTTTGATGGGACAAAACAGTGGAAGAAAAAAATCAGATGGCAATGATATTGGCAACCAGAGAAGGAAGGAAACACCTCCTCCTTCAGAAGGGGAAAAAGATGATGACTGTGAAAATGAATGCTTCTTCTCAAAGTCTGAGCTGAGCTATTTAGAAAGTATTCAAGTGGATGATTTTTCTATTTCCCATTGCCTTGATCATGTGGATGTCCCAGAAGATGTTATGGTTGCATGCCAAACAGATCCATCTAGTTTTGTAGGGATGCTAAATAGATGAAATCAAAGCTTTGGATTAATGCAATTAGGCTGATAAGATTTAGTTATCAAAGAAATGAAAGTTTCCTCTTGTTAGAATTCTTCCTATTTTAAAGGAAAATATCTGTATGTGGAGTTTATATGCTAAGTGCTGAACATAGTTACTCTAAGAAAGAGGCTGAAATTGGCAATTGTCTGAAAATATTCTTTGTAACAAATATGTTTTTTTCTATCCTGAGATTCGTGACAATAATCCTTTCTTCCTCTTAAATGATAATCCTCCAAAAGTACTTGGTAAGTGATTTTTTCCTCTTTAAGATATGCTAAATTGCACTTTTGGTATTAAAGTGGGTAGCCTATACTATTAAAAGCATTCCATATATATGGATGGAAGTTTGGAACCAACCTTATTGAATTTCTTTAAAGCCTACTTCATCATCTACTATTTGTTGGTAAAATGTATTTTTTTCATATTTATATTTAATTATATCTTGACAATTTGTAATTATCATTTAGTTGTTATGAAAGTTGTTAAAAGTAAATATGGCAGCTTATAAAGTGTTTTTTAGTAGTTAGATTAGAAAGAACATGAAAAAAGACAAAGAGAAGTGGAAACTTGATAAAATAAGGAATATCTTTTAGGTCTCATGTACACATTAAAAAAACTGATAAAATCAAGTTAGAAGATGAAGTTTATTATTTAATTCCTCTTGATTAGGTGGTGATTTTTGCATGGATAAGAATGCCTAAATTAACTAGTGATTTCTAGCATATGTTTTTAGAAATTCTTGATTTGTGGTTTTTCATATTAAGTGAAGGATATATAAGTTTAAGCAAGTTGTTGAAGTAATAAGAGAGTAGTTGTATTGATGTAACTCATTTGAAGGATTAATACAAGATAAGGATCTCTTTGCGTGTGGAGTTTTTTTCTCACAAAGGTGTCTCCATATAAATCTTGATTTATAGTTTGCATCTATTGTTTGTAATCATTTTCTTGTTTAGTCTATGATTTATCACTATCTGTTTTACTTTGATGCTTAAATATTCAATACATTCTCACTGTAAAATTTTATCTTATTTTCTACTCCACTTCCAAACTTTTGGATGTAACCTTATTTTTATTTTAATATAAATAACCTCCATTTCCTCTCACATCACAAAAAGCAATGGTGGATGACTCAAATCCAAGGATCTTTTAAGAGCATTAAGAACTAATTAGAATGTCAGGTAAAAAACATTTGTAATGATTTGAAGGGATTAGGTATTTACATAAATAAATATTCTCTTCAATTGAAAAAGGAGAACAAATTTTTTAAATGTTAATAGGCTATTTTGAATATATGTATTGAAAATCAATGTGCAAAATTTGCCACATAAATTATATCTTTCTTATATAGATAGATAGGTGAGTAGATTGATATATTTATTAAATAGATAGATAGGCAAGTAGATAGATATTGATGAAGTACAAATAGGGCTCTAAATATTGACATAAAGTTTTATAAAAGTCAAAAATAAGCAGAGCTCTATATATAACTAATAGTTCAACATGGATGTACAACCATCATAAGACCATATAAATACATATAAAAAATAAGCCACCACCAGAAAATAAGACTAGATCCTTAGTCATACAAAACCCAACAATAAGACTAGATCCTTAGTCATACATGTATGAAGTGAAGAGACAACAACACAATGTTACATAGATGTCATGTCAAAATAGAACTATCTTTCCCCCCATTTAGTCGAAGGTGAATACAAGAGAATCATCATGGCTTGCTATTGTGTCTTGATTGTCATTGAACTACAAGTCAAACCTAAAGCTATAGTCAAAGCCTAAACCCACTTTACCAATAGTGTTCATTCCAATAACCAATAGTGATTTTAGATGCACCACCCTAATCAAAGCCTTAATAGTGCTTTTGATAGTAGCGATATTCCCCAATCATCCTTCCTCTATTGTTATCTACAATAGAACTTAAAGGCCCACAAAATTAATTACCCTTTTGAACTCACATATACCATGAGACAAATATAGGTCAAGCCACTTCATTTTAGTCACCAATGTGAAAAATGTTCTTCTAGTTCTTGATGGACCTCAATTGGAACACATCCTCATGTGTGTCTCCTTTGGCCTTCAAATCTACTATCTCCAAGACCTCATCCAATTCTCACAATTAGTTTGTTTTTTAAAGGAAGCAAGGTATGCATCTAATGAAGAAAGTTATGCAAATTTCAATCTTTACTAGTTACAAGTTATTAGATTCACATTCGTAGAAAATGTATTATCAAATCAAAAGATGATTACAACACACTTGTAATGCAAGATCTTATGGGAGTACACAAAATTCATGATAGGCCAAACACTACCCCTAAGTGGCAATGTAAATATGAAAAATAGACTTAAGTAACTTCATGTTAAAAATTGAATGAGTTATCCACACAATCTAGAAATAAGGTAGTAATAAAAGTTGTAATAAATTTAATGTACCTTATGGGCTACTACTTTGTTTTTTAAAATTTTAAAAATAGTTAGGTGAAAATTGGATATTTCAATAAAGCACAAGTAAGTGTCATTCCAGTCAATTTCCTCACGCATATTTTTTTGAATTTTTTAAGTAAATAAATAATTATTTATGGTTTTTACTTAACTTGGTCAAAAATATATGAAACTCAAAAATTTTAAATTTTAACATATACCCAATAAATCCTAGAATGTGACACATCTTTTAGATTTAAAAAAGGATTAATATGTTGAAGGTTATGATGTTTTTCAATACATATATCTCAAACAGTATGTAGAAAATTAATAATAATTACCTATCAAAATTATTATGAGGCCTATATTATATTTTTAGAATATTAATAGCTTCCTCTATAAACCATTTTCATTTGATTAAATTTAGTTACAAAAAAGTTTCTCAACTTCAAGGATTAAATTGTGGAAAATTTCAGGATAACACTAAATGAGTGGTTTTGCAAGTTTCTTTGGCAAGTTTTGGAACTCCCACTCACCTAAATATGAGGTAATCCTAAGGTATTTTTGGAGGGAATCCATATTTGAGCTAGAAATATTAACATCCTTTCCACCCAAATCTAAATATTAGTCTAAATGTTAGCACCTTTTCATCCTGCAAGTTTTTTCTCCATTGCCACTATTTAGCCCATCATGATCTCGCACTCACCCAAATGTCGATTCTTATTCGCATCCCATGACCTTTCACATTCTCCAGTCACTTATTTATCAAGTCTCTTTGGCAGTTATCCAATGTCATTTTTTCATGTCAGCCAATAACAAACTAACTATTGATGCCTTTATTAAATATAGGCCTCCCCTACACTCCACTGTTGATTATTTTGGGGGAAAATTGTAGGTGACAAATTCACCAAAATTTACCTTACTACATGTACATAAGGTACTGACATATGACAAAACTATGCCGAGTCAACATGGGATCCTGCAACATAGTGCTAAATAAATAAATACAACAAATTAGGAAATTGTAAAGGTTGAGACACCTTAATTCCCAACATTCTCCCTATTAGCAGGGTGTAGAGCATAAAGCAGAGCCAACTAGAAGCTAGTGCACACACTATGTGGAGGCCAAAGCCAATAGGAGACACATCCCTATATGTAATAGATATAGAATATATAGATATAGGATATGATGATATAACATAGGAGAATAGGAGTGCCAGATGAGATATGTTCTGATGTAAAGAATGACATAGAAGTCATGTATGTAACTAGTGAGGTAGAGACTTAGACTTGCCAGAAGATGGATATCTGATGTATCCATTTGAATACTATATATATAGATGGGGATCTATTGGTACAGAGTAATTCTGTGTTGCCTTGTTATTATGATTTGTATGTGATACTTTGTTTCTTTTATTCTTTATGTTTTGCTATCAATCTCTAGCTACTTGATCGGGGTATAAACTAACTACAAAGACTTGACTTAGGATCAGATCTCTAGATACCCCTCTACATTTCTTGCTAACATTTAGTTCTGTTGCCGACACCTTGGAAGAAGGTAGTTAAAGATTGAAAGGGCAAAACATCCAAGGGAGTAGCATAGAGTTTCAGAGAGAAAAGAAGGTGAGGTTGGTGGAGAAAATTTTCAATTTATAGAGGAATTTAAATAACCTTAAGTTCCTACCTCTCTAAGAGGGGAGGAGGCACTTAAGGGGATAACAAGTGGAAACAGGGTAGGGTCCGCAAGGACCTTTCAAACAATGTGACTCTAAAACAAGGATTCCATGGGATATAAGAGGAATAATGGAACACCAAATCAAGAAAACCCATGGTGAAAGGGGAGAAAAAGATCAAAAGAGAGATTGACGAAGAAATTAGAACCAAAATGGAGATAAGAAGAGAAGAGAGATTGAAGCAAAATCAAGAATGACAAGATTGTTACTGCAGAAGGATGGAAAAGGCACAAGAGATGGGAAAAGAGAGGACAACAAAAGTTGCAAAAGGAAAGTACGAAAAATTCATGGAGCGTACCATGGAGGGTGCTACCAGAAGGGAAGAAGAAGACAAGTGTGTCAAGGAGGATGTTGCTGAGTGCACCAATGTGGGTGTTACCAAAGAAAGAAGATCAAAAGGAGAAGAGATAGAGAATGTCATAGAGGATATTGTTGAGCATGTCACTATGGGTGTTGTTAAAGAAGAATGTAGAAGGGAAAAGGAAGAAAAAGGTGAATTAGGATTTATGTCGCAGACTATAGGAAAACATGAATTAACACTAGAAATTTTGAAGATGGATGAGGAATATATAGAGGAGCTAATTTACCAAAGCATAAAAGAGATTAGAGGAGGAGAAGATGTGGTTGAGAGGAGTTTTGAGGGTTTTGGAATGTTATTTCAATCATCATTGGAACATTTCAACATGATGTTGTTCACAAATGAAAGAGTATCTCTTAATTTAAAGAGACACTATGAAGAGACACAACTCCTGGACCACGAGTCACCCCGAGTTCCATATAAAGTCAAAAGAATTTTAGTTGAGAAGGAAGATATTCAAGAAAACAAGTGGTGTGCCTTGCAAACATGCTCCACTTTTTGCATGGGCAAAATGGGAACCCCCTCTTTTGCATGAGATTTTGAGTTAGTTTTCTAGCCTTTTCAAAATTGTAGCTTGTTATATGAGCGTTGGGTCCTGATTAATCAACTTGATTTGAGCATAGAGTTTTTGATGGTTTCTTTCAAAGATAATTGTACCTCTTTTATTCATGTATTAATTGATGAGGTTACATTTTTTGGTGTCAAGGTGGGTACATCCATGTAATATTTGGTAGATATAGTCATGATTAAATGGACTTCAAATTTAAAATCACCCATCTTCATGACCTTATGTATTAAATACTTAAGATGCATTGATTAAGGTTCAATTCCATGCTCTTGTTTATATTGTGTCATTTAAAATATTTTAGAGCATTTTATTAGTTTTATATATCTTAATGAGGTGATGGTTCAAAGTCAAAAGTGTTATCATTTCTAGAGGTTTAAGTTGGCTAAATCCATCTTTTTTTACCTTAAAATATTTTAAAATAGTCCTAAAATCCTTCAAATAATATTTGAATGCCAAAATTAAATAATTAAGGAAGGAAAACTACTTCGGTTTTAATTTTATATTATTTTTAGCTTAAATTTGATGGCATGCAAGATAAAAGAAAATAAAAAATAAGAAAAAAGAAAAAAGGAAAAGATAACTCTAGCTAACTTTTTTCTTTGATTTTTGAGCCATTAAAATAGCTAAAATAATAATTTAAAATTTGCATACCCTGTTCCAAAGCTTCCACTTGGCACGGGTTGGGAAGCTGCTAGTAAAGGTTTTTCGCTTTACACCAGCCAATTACATTTGCTTGAAAGTTTCTAAAGCCTTTTCAACAAATCCATTTTGTGAATATCCTACAATCAAGGGATTCCATGAGAGCACATTTTTTTGAGGCATTTTGTCTAACAATTCATGTGCATTGTCTACACTTTCACATTTTACATATCTTGCAATCATGGCATTCCATCAGATTACATCTATTTTAGGTATTATGTCAAACAGTTCACGTGCTTTGTCCATGTTTCCACATTTTAAATACATGTCTACCAAGGCAGTTGCAACTATAACATTTGACAAAATTCCTCTATCATTTATCCTTTGATGGACACCCATACCCTATTCCAAAGCTCCCATTTTGACATAGGCAGGGAGGAAACTAGAAAAGGTTGCAGAGTTTGTCTTTACACCTACCAAATGTGTTTTCTTGAGAGTTTCCAAATCTTTTTCAACAAATCCATTTTATGTACATATCCTGCGATCATGGTATAGACCACATTTCTTTGAGGCATTTGCCGAGCAGGTCAAGTTCACAATGCAATGGAGTGGGAGGTGAGATTCATGTTAAAACTACCCCCAGATTAAAAGAGAGAGGCAATAGGTGGGGCAGTTGTGGGTTTAAGTCATGATTAGTTGAAACCTATGTTGATGTGTTAAAAAAAATTTAGACAATCAAATGGAGTTGGAGAGGGCCCACCAGCAATGTCTAAGTCAGAGCTTAGAGTGGGTTGTTTAAGCCTGGCCTAAAATAGCTAAAATTATTCCAATTTTTTAAATCCAATTTTTAAATAAAGCATTTTGTAAACCTACGTGTAAATAGGTTAAGTATGTAATTCTATTTTTAAATGTTCGAATGAATAAACCTAATTTTAAGAATAGTTAGCCATTAATTTGAAAAAGAGGTCTCTATAATAGATATGAACCTCAAGCTTATTTATGGAATATATGGAAAAGGGGATAAAAATAAGTGAATGAAAGTTATTTGTGTAGTGAAATTCTATTATAGGGAAGAATTTTTTTGGTAATTTTCTCTATAAATTAAATTAAACATAGGTAAACCCTACTTAAATTCTATATGGGTGTAATTATATGTAAGAGAATTTGAGAAATCTTGTATTGAAGACTTTCATTGGAGTTTGTCTACAAGACATGAGTGCAAGATTATATTATCTTATCTCAAGTAAGGATAACAAGCATCAATTGGAGGTCTCTATCTCTCAGGGAAAAGAAACACACCTAGTTTAGTCTAGGTTTAATTCCAAAAGTTAGTTATGTAAATTTGTTTTGTTCACTTTTTATTGAGAAATTGACATAAAATTTCATAGTTCATGATGGAAAGTGTTGTTATATGTAATTGTGTGGTGACTTTTAGCATCTGATTTGATAAAGATTTGAAAATTTTAGCTATGCTTAAGGGGAGATGTTAGTGTATATATTTCATACACATAGGCACTAAGCCTAGTTAGCCATGTTTTACACAAGGTGCATTGAGGTGTCACATATTTGGAGAGTTATCATATAGTTATAACAAACTAGCCACCTCAAGCTAATTTTGTGGAAGACAACTCACCAGTACTCATTGATTGAGGAGTCCCATCCTTAATACATGTTTGGTAGTTGCCTCCCTCCTGTTTTATTTATATTCATCGCTCGGCTATTATACAATGCTGACTTGATACATTTTCATGTTGTGATTTGCAATATTCATTTGATGTTCTTCATTAACTTGATTGTTGGTTCTTTCAATTATCTTTTATTTAAGTTTAGTTAAATCCACAATGTTCTACTACTACTTTACATTGTGACAATCAAAGTACCATACAAGTTGCAAATAATCTAATTTTCCATGCTAAAACAAAGCAAATTGAGATTGATTTTCACTACATTTGAGATCTTGTACAAGCAACTATTGTCAATCTTCAATTGTTTTGTTCAAGTCAAGAACAAACAATTGATATATTCACTAAGAGTATGATTGAAGCTAAATTCTTAAAATTATGAGGAATGCTTGGCATGATAGAGGTGAACATTAAGGGAGATAGTTGTAGAATGTTCCGCTCTCCTTTGTATCTTCTTTGTATTATTCTAGCCAATCTTAAGGGTGGATGTTAAGGAAAAGTAAGATTGTCTAGGGAAAGAAAAAGATATTTTTAGAGTCTTCCATAAAGTTGTTCCATTTTTTTAGAATTAAATAATAGGAATACAAAATTGTCTAGAAAGAAAGAAGTTTCCATATTTTAGAGATCTTACCATTATATATATGAAAAGAGCCCAAGGTGAGGAGAGTCACTTAATTCATGCCAACCTAAGACAATTGTTTCTCACTTGACTTCTTTTATGAAAAGATGAACCCAGAATACATAAGCTTGTGGGTAATGGTTGCTTGAACCCGCCTCACCCTTCACAGCCATTAGCTGACCAGCGGCTCACCTAAGGTGAGGGGAAGAACAATGAGAAGTGGCCTCCCAACCTGAATTCATTGGTGAGTGGTTCCTTGACTTCCTATTAGTGAATCTAGACATCCATAATCAATACAAGAACCCAAAAGCCTGAACATGATCACCAGAACTTCATTGATTAACCCCGCCTGTCATCTAGTTGTTATCTTCTGGGATACCTTGTGAGCCCAACCCAATGATAACCAATCATCATATTAGTCATGCTTCCCAACCCAGGGAGACTAGTGGGTGGCATCTCTCCCATTATTTCATCCAAAATCCCTACCTAAATTGGCATCGACTCGTTCGTGCCCCTATTCTCTATATTATCCAATCACTAATTTTTGCTTCTCGACCCTTCCTAAAACTACCAGTCCTATGATACCATCTTTCTTTGGCAGTAGGGGATGCCTAGATGTACCTATGCCTCTGCAAAACATAGCCTTTATTTCTCTGGGACCTTTATCAACAAAACATCACTTTAGAAAACTTCCTTTCTTTGCCTCTGCAAAACATATTATCATCAACAATGTGGAACTTCCATGAATCACCGAGTCCTTCCCACCAATCTATTCATCAACATTCCTTTTAGGTTCAAAAGCTTAAGTATTTCATGACACACTAGTATGAAGGTGTTGTCAGCAAAAGTGACACTTCGCAAACATAAGATTTCATTGACACAAGCTTATCGAAAAAAATTATACTTCACAAACTTAAAAGTTTGTTGACACATGCTATCTGTGAATTAGTGAGTTCAAAAACTAAAAGATTCACTAATATAAATCTTTAAACCATCAAGCCCCTTTATTAGCAAAAAATACTTTTCACAAACTATCTAGCGGCTTATCGGCAACTTTTGGAAACCACAAACTAGCCGAGACTTAACATTTCCTTCTATCAACGAATTTTCACTTCCATGAACCTTGGAATCAGACTTCACAAACTTTGAGTATTTTCAACTTCTACTTTATCACCTATCAGTGAATTAAAGAAACTACGAACTCCACTCCTTAAATCCTTTATCAACAAACCAAAGGGTTTGCAAACTAGAAGTTGTGCTGACTAAGTTCGTAATCTTGCAACTTTGCCAATAACAAAAAGACTTCATTCCAAAACTTGTTAACTGAAGGATCGACAAATTTGAGCAATGTGAACATCCCTCTTAGTCTTAGTTGGTGAAATCACCCATTAGCAAATTGATAGATCGACAAACTGAATAGTTCACGAACTGAGAAATTCTCTAACTAGATCTAACTTAGCCAATTTTTACCCAATCTTCACTAAAATGAAACTTAAGATACCCAATTGGGTCTTCTACAAGATGATGCTCTTCACTTGGCCAATTTGAGACTAGATTTTTTCTTGAAGTAAACTACCCAAAACAAACACAAAAACAAACAAAAATAGAACTAAAACAAACCCAAAAAAATTTTGTTGATGCTGATTGCTCGTGGATTTGGATGCTCCTACATCATCTTGCCACAGTTCCAACATTTTTCCTTGGAATTTTTACCAAGAGTCTTAATTCTCCCACAAGATTTAAATATGCTTATATTCTTCTTTTCTTTCTCCTTCAACTATATGAACTGTCAAAGCTTACTTGATAGGTTTATAATTTTTTGCCTCATCTCCTCTAAGATTAAATCACCCACTACCTCCTAAAGTACAAGCTTTGAAGTAGTGATTCTGATAGTCATCACCAAGTTATCCCATGAGTTTGGAAAAGAACACAAAAGGGTCATGAATTGATCTTTTTCTTCCATTTTCACACCAACTATAACTAGTTTATGATCATGTTGAATGCATTGAGGTGCTCAAGAACAAATCAACCTCACCCATTCTCAAAGTGTACAAATTCTTCCATAAAAAACATGTTTTAACCAAGGATTTTACCTAGTATAGGTTTCCCAACTTTTTCTATCTAGGATTTCTATGGTGGGTTTTTCATAAATATTCAACAACATTAAATTAGCTAAAAGAAGATTGATAAGGATTCTTTCCTTCTTATCCAACAAAACCCAATCTTATAGTTACATAGACCCATGGTTGTTTTCAAATATTGCAACACATGTAGATCTTAATATATGAGTAGATCCTCCATCTTGAGCTTCCATAGATCAAAATTAGTTCCATTAAATATTTTCACCTCTAGTCTAGACATGTTTTCCATCTTCCTTGAGACAAGGTCTCCTTTGTGCACAACTCTCATTGAAGTCAAGATTAGCTCAAAAATCTTTTTTCTAATACCTAGGATCTAATTTGATTAGGTTTTGATACCAAATGAAAGGGAAGCAAGATGGCAGAAATGCTTCATACACTAATCTATGAGGAGAGAAAATACAAGGAAACGTAAATCTAAAAATTTCTAATAAGAAAATGACACATGCAATAACATGCACTAATATGCAAGTGACATGTAATGACATGCAATTCATAAAAATATAGTTGACATGATATTACCATGGGAAAACCCTTTTAAGAAAAAGCCAACCTCCAAACTTGAACCAATTGTATTCCCAATAACACCAATGATTACAATACAATTCCAAGCTCAAGTCTTCATAAGACATTGTACAAATAAATATAGTGCTAGAGATATTTTGATAGCGGGTAAGTGCACAAAGATGAGGGACCAAAAGGGGGTCTTCAGATGCCACTTTTTTTTTTTGAAATTAGGAAAGACTGATGTTGGATGAGAAATTGAAGATAGTTACACTCAAAATTTGAAGATACAACAAAAACAAGAGTCTTAGTGCTCCCAATCTAGTTTCTAAATTACTAATATTTTTTAAAAATGGTTGAGATTAAGGGGTTCAAAAAGGGGGAGCACACAAATTGGTCTTTTTTCCTCAAAAAAACATAACATAGCGTCTGGTGTGCTCCCCATAAAATGTTAAATTATTTTTAGTATTTCAAAAATTGCTTTGGTGAGAAATTAGCTAACACCATGTAGTTTATCCCTAATTTTTCAAATAATTTTTTCATGAATGATTAATTTTTACTAATTTTCAAAGTGGACACACCCTGAAAAATAGAAAATTGAGTGTGCTCCCCCCGAAAATTTTTGAGAACTAATCAAAAAATTGATTTTTTTGAATAACTGTAGAGTGGAGTCTAATTTCTAAAAATGTAACTTATTTGAAATCTTGATGAATGGTTAAAGAAAAAGTCAAAAATACTAGACACTGGTTTTTGACAAAAAAATGGATACACTAACAAAAGAAATTAAAGATAAAATCCTTAACAAACTCAAAATATGAAAAAAACTATATGCTTAGATAGCTAACAGAGAGCTTAAGATTATGGTGGTATTTTTTTTTACTTTTCATTGAAAAAAGTGCAATATTGATGGGGAACATGCTCTAGATTATGTGAATTTTGTTAGAATCTAGAAAAACACATCCTTTGATGACCTAAACACAATCCAAGCCTTTAGATTGCAAGCACAAGGGCAAATCCAATCCTAAGGCTTGGAAATTTCCAAGGCAGAGCATAATGTGAGCACGTTATAACGCACTCACATTATGTTGAACTAAAACATCTCACTCCCTCCCCTCCTCTCTTTCTCACATCTACTTCCCTTCTCTCTCTCTCTCTTACTCTCTACTTCCCTCCCCTCTCTACCTTCTACCCTCTCTCTCACTCTCTACTTCCCTCCCCTCTCTACCTCCTACCCTCTCTCTCACTCTCTACTTCCCTCCCCTATCTACCTCCTACCCTCTCTCTCTCTCACTCTCTACTTCCCTCCCCTCTCTACCTCCTACCCTCTCTCTCACTCTCTACTTCCCTCCTCTCTACCTCCTACCTTCTCTCTCACTCTCTACTTCCCTCCCCTCTCTACCTCCTACCCTCTCTCACTCTCTACTTCCCTCCCCTCTCTACCTCCTACCATTTCTCACTCTCTAATTCCCTCCCCTCTCTACCTCCTACCCTCTCTCTCCGTCTCTACTTCCCTCCCCTCGCTACCTCCTACCCTATCTCTCACTCTCTACTTCCCTCCCCTCACTACCTCCTACCCTCTCTCTCAATCTCTAATTCTCTCCCCTCTCTACCTCCTATCCTCTCTCTCACTCTCTACTTCCACCCCTCTCTACATCTTGCCTTCTCTCTCACTCTCTACTTCCCTCCCCTCTCTATCTCCTACCCTCTCTCACTCTCTAATCCCCTCCCCTCTCTACCTTCTACCCTCTCTCACTCTGTACTTCCTCCCCTCTCTACCTCCTACCCTCTCTCTCTCACTCTCTTCTTCCTTCCCCTCTCTATCTCCTACCCTCTCTCTCACTGTCTACTTCCCTCTTCTCTCTACCTCCTACCCTTTCTCTCACTCTCTTCTTCCCTCCCCTCTCTACATCCTACCCTCTCTATCACTCTCTACTTCCCTCCCCTCTCTACCTCTACCCTATCTATCACTCTCTTCTTCCCTCCCCTCTCTACCTCCTACCCTATCTCTCACTCTCTTCTTCCCTCCCCTCTCTACCTCCTACCCTCCTCTCCTAGTCTCTACTTCCCTCCCTTTATACCTCCTACCTCCTCTCTCACTCTCTACTTCCCTCCCCTCTCTACCTCCTACCCTCTCTCCTAGTCTCTACTTCCCTCCTCTCTCTACATCCTACCCTCTCTCACTCTCTTCTTGCCTCCCCTCTTTACCTCCTACCCTCTCTATCACTCTCTACTTCCCTCCTCTCTCTACTTCCTACCCTCTCTCACTCTCTTCTTCCCTCCCCTCTCTACCTCCTCCCCTCTCTCTCACTCTCTACTTCCCTCCCCTTTCTACCTCCTACCCTCTCTCTCACTCTCTATTTCCCTCCCCTCTCTACCTCCCACCCTCTCTCTCTCTCTCTCTCTCCTCTCTCTCTCTCTCTCTCTCTCTCTCTCTCTCTCTCTCTCTCTCTCTCTCTCTCTCTCTCTCTCTCTCTCTCTCTCTCTCCTCTCTCTCTCTCTCTCTCTCTCTCTCTCTCTCTCTCTCTCTCTCTCTCTCTCTCTCTCTCTCTCTCTCCTCTCTCTCTCTCTCTCTCTCTCTCTCTCTCTCTCTCTCTCTCTCTCTCTCTCTCTCTCTCTCTCTCTCTCTCTCTCTCTCTCCTCATCATTCTTCCCATCTAATGAAATTTCATTTTATCTTGTTTCCATTTCATCCTCCCAATTTATATCCTCATCCCTCTTTGCATGTCCTAGTTTTCTTGTTTCCATGTTCTTTGTCGATAAGGGAGAGGGGGAGGGATGAAGAGGGAGAGAGGGTGGAGATGGAGAAGAGAGAGAGAGGGGAGAGATAGGGTGATAGAGAGATAGAGAGCCCTAGATTTCTTATTTTCATTTGTTTCATTGATAAGGGTGAGGGAGAGATAGAGAGGAGAGAGAGGCAAGAGATAGGGAGATAGGGAGAGATAGGTAGGTAGAGAGATCTTGAGGAGAAAGATAGGGAGAGATATAGGAGACAGAGGGGAGAGATCTAGGGAGATAGAGAGTGAGGGAGATGTCCATAGAGATAGGGAGAGAGATTGAGAGGTAGAGGGATGATATCGATATAGGGGGGATTAGGGAGAGATAAGGAGATAGAGGTTTAGGGTTGCTTAGTTTTAGGGGTTAGGGGTTTTGGGAGAGAGAGAGAGAGGGGGGGGGTTGGTCAGATTTATGAGTTTAGGGTTTCTTAAGTTTAGGGTTTAGGGGTTAGGGTTAGGGTTTCTCAGGTTAATGGTTTATGGTTTAGGGGCATTATTTAGGGTTTAGGGGTTTTGGGAGTGTTGTCTCCCAAAACTGCAACTCCACTTCCTAGGACAATATCACACTCACAAGGCTAGGGAATGTCGTCATGTGAGCATAATCAGCCTGTCAACAAAATATGGAGGGTTAAAGGACAACCTATGGGAGTGGGTTTCATCCCTTACACTTCAAGGTAAGCTTAAACAATAGAGGAATATTCCAAGGGGCATACCTAAATAGGTATTAAATCAAAACCATATGAACAACTAAAAACATGGACAACCAAACCCAACTCGCCTTCTCAGCCCCCAAATTTGTCACTGAGCTAAGAATAGCTAGCTGTCATAAAACCCCTATATAGCTTATTCAACTGTGTGAATGTACATGCATAGGAAAGATGGTTTTTCCCCTAAACCACAGGTCAATAATTTATTTATTTTTAAAGGTGATGGGTCCCTCTCCAATATGGACAGATTCCTATTCCATTGGGCAACTGAGTCATAAGTAATATAGAGGAAAGAAATAGGCTAAACCAGCATCAATAGAAAACTAAAATATATTGACATATATTTCTCAGATTGCATTTCATACCCTAGACATACTTATTTATCCAAAGCCAAACTATAATAACCCATTTGTAATAGAGAAATGAACCAACACAAAGATTTTATTGATTTGAATGTTGTCATACATTATCAAATCTCATTACTATCCCACCAGCAAATGTGGTGAAGGCAAAATACAAAGCTGCGATAATGTATTCCCCTAAATTATTACAAACAGACATGGAGACATACCATTGTATAAAACATGCTTTACAATCCATTCCTACATTATATCAAGAACATTTCTTCATTCACTGCCTAGATGTTTTCCTCTGTTTGATGCCCTAAAATCTCCTTAGGTGTTTTCTAGACTAGATAATTGGTTCAACAACCAACCTCTTTTACATCTTCGATTCATACATATATAGCCTCTAATTTTACTTGACCTAATCCAGGTTGTAATAAATTCACTCCTACATGCTACATCAAAAAATATCATGGCAAGAAGGGACGTTCATCTACCAGCAATAACTGCAACAAAATATCTGGAAGGGATAGCTAAGAAGATGAAAATCTTCATTATTTGACCCCTAAATGTTTCTACTAATTTGAATTTACAAGTTTCCCACCTTCAGGATGCCTAATAGTCTTCCTTCAACTGTGCAGTTCTAGATCATATGGCCATGGGCCCCTGATATACAATACGCTATCTTTTTTGCAACCCCACAAAAGTAACATGATGTCACCCCTTTTTACTCAGCGCAAGTGTGAAAAAACCCCCCATGTGGACCTTCACCCCCTATCTCGCAAGGAATCAACATCTTGAAAAGATTCTTCATGAGCTAGTAGGAAATAATCATTCTAGAGCCTTTGTAAAGTTTGTGCTTCCTTTTAAATTTGCAACTTGAAAAGCTGCCACGTGTCGGGATTCCAGAGCCACACGGAAGGAGAAGATCCATCTTTGTTTGGGCCTTATAGAAGGAATCTGAGCCCTCTACATGGTACCATATAAGGAACCTAAACCCATGCCCGTTGCACTTTACACATCTCCAAGGGAGCAATGAAAAGGTTAAGTCACTGAATCGGGGCATTTTAGAACTTTTGAACCATAATTCAGGAGTTTAAAAGTTAGGAAATCTCCAGACCTCCCAACAATAAAGGATTGAAAAGGCCTAGACTATTAATGAAAGGATTGGAAAGGCCTAGAGACAAGTCGAGGAGTCAGGTGGTTCGTTAACTTTTGAACCCGCTGACTTAGGTTCTAGAAATTGAAAATCCCTTGACAATAAAGGAAAATAAAAGGGGCCAATCACTTCATGGTTTAAAAGGGCTTCAAGTGAAAACTTAAGTGACCGATAACCAAGACAAATGGTCAACAACAAATTATAAGATAAAGTAGAAATATGACCATAAGCCTTAGGATTTTGAAGGGAAATTATGAAAATGTTTAAATAACCAACTCAAAACCCTAAAACCCAAACAAGTGTCAACACTGGCTCTGGTTGAGGATGTGTGCCAAGAAATGACACAACGGGAATCTAGATTTTTGGGCAAACCAAAAGGCAAAAAATGAACAAGGGGAAGAATAGAAACATATTTACAAGGCATACAGTCATAGGCATTAGGCTACAAAAGGAAAGTTGACTGTAATCAAAATTTGCAGTCACTTGCAGGTTAAACCTGCACAAAATTGCCACAACCACTTGCCTCTATCAAAGATAAGTTGAATGAAGGAGATGATCTCCCTCAAACCAAATTTGCATTTCTCACCTAGATGCAACAACTGAAAACTATCCCCATCATGTGCCAATCTGCAACATATACTCATGGAGCCAAGGAGAGCTTCACTAATGAAATCACTGTTGCAGGGCAACCATAAGAAATAGGTGCTTGACCTATTCCATACTACATCATGTTTGTTCCCAGAAGCAAGGGGTACAAAACTAAAATTTAGGTTAGCAAAAAAAGAAATAAATGAAAAGTCTCCATTATCATGTGCAAGGCTATCATACCTGCTAACCTTTTCATGCAAAGTGAAGGGAATAGAAAACACCTCCAATTCACATGGCAAAGAAAACTATGCTTAAATGCACTAATGATCCACAAAAGAAGACATATCTTCATGCAAATCAAAATGAAAAGAATCCATCACTGGTATACCTTCTAGCTGGGTTGTCATCTATTCAAACTCAGGCATAAACATGCCTTGCTGCTCATTCACATCAATGTCCCACACAAAGGACTCAAACTCTACTGCAGCACCAACACATTCAAGAACTAACAAGTCTTTCTCATCAAAATGAAAGCACTCATCATCATTTGTAACTCCATCAAGCTTTTGAACAAAATTTTCATATGTGCTACCACAGACTTCACATTCTGAATCATAAGCATGACTCAGGTTGCAACTCAAAACATCAACACATAAATCAATACCATGAGACAACTCAAGTGGAGAACCATGTTCTTCAAATTGTCTCTCTATTTCATGTCCATCTTGGTAACTTGGTGTTTCATATTCACTGTTGCAAATAGACTGATGACAAACTTCTTCTTCCTTCAATTCTATATCATTTCTTTGTGGCTAAGATGAAGCACACTCTACATGAGGAAGAGAACATACCTTGCACCAAAGGAACAGGTTCTCATATGTGTCCACATGGTCACCATCTTCAAAATTTAGGGCAAGCTCTTCACACTGAAACTCCATAGCTGCACCAATAATTGTCTTTGATTGATTATCATCATGTGTAGCCACCTCTACCTCTACCTCATGCAAACAAGCACTACCTACCTCATCACAAATAGGAACAAAAAGGGGCAGCACATCAAACAAGAAACAAGTTTCTTACTCATCATCTATTTCATTTACCTATGCATAATCTTCATAATCAACTTTATAAGAAGATCCATCTAACTATTCATTTATGCACACAACATCCTCATAGTTCATTGAACCACATACCTCATCACTGGGCTGAGAGTCACCATTGGCTTCATCATTTTCACTTTCACTTGATGAAATATCCAATCGAAGGTAAGTGCACACATTTCCTTCATCATCTACATCACTATCATATGATGCACCATCTTCCACTTCTACCCTTCTGACTACACAATCATCCTCATTTGATGCTACATTCATTTGATTTCTTATATCTGCACTACTGCTATTTAGATCAACATGTTCATTATCATCAGCACATGCATTTGTGGAGAACAAACCCTTTAGAAGTCATCTCTCATTTTCTCCATAGAGTCTAGGGACAAATATGTCTGTTGCATACTCATTATTTCAAAATGTTCCCTCACATAACTCAATCCAGTTTCATATGCTTCAAAACACATATCAATGTAGGCAAGAATGTTAGGTTTGAAACCTTCAAGAATATGGGAAAGAACAATAGAAAACCTATGAAAAAACTCCATGCTTGACTCTCCCTCTTGTATTTTAATTTTTTCCAGCTCTATGATAAGATTAGTAGGGTCAAGACCTTTTACAAAATTCATTCTCAAATGCTGCCACAAGTTCATTCCATGAGGCAAAGGATTGCCTTGGAAAATTCTAGAACCACTCTCTCGCCTTTCCATGTAATGACCTAACATAAAACCTCATGTACATATCCTCATCCTCAAATTGATGTTCTTCCATGAATTTTGAGAATACACCAACATGTGTGTCCCCTTTCCAAATATCATACCCATCAAACTTGGGAAATTGTTTGTAGACCTTGGTTGACATATTCATTGTTTTGTAATCAACCCATGAAAGATCTATCTGATCATACACAGGATCTAAGGGAAGAGCTGGGGACTGATCAATCTAATTTTTAGGGATAGCAAGGAATGCATTAGACTGCATCCTAGACCCTAGCAACCTAATTTGATTTTCTATTTCTACTTCCTGCTGCAACAATAACTCCAACAGTTTGTTTTTATCAATTTCATAATGCTGCATTGCTAATTCATTACGATTATGCATGGGTGCATATAGTTTTTGTAGACACCCAAATTTGTCCCAAATTTGTCCATGTCTTGCAACACCTTGTCAAAAATATCACTTAGACATCATGTAGCATTTTGTCCTAAATCCCACTCTTAACCCCACTTATTCCATTAGCCAATTAAATAAATAAATTTTATTTATTTAATTAAAATCCCATTCAATCCCATCCTAATCCCATTATCCAATTAATTAAATAAATTTTATTTATTTAATTAATATCCAACTCATATCCCAATTAATTCAAATATTTTATTTGAATTAAGTTCCCCACTATCCAATTAATTAAATAAATTTTATTTATTTAATTAATATTCAACTCATATCCCAACTAATTCAAATATTTTATTTGAATTAAGTTCTCATCATAAGCCGACTTTCTAATTAATTAAATAAATTTTATTTATTTAATTAATTTATCTTATCATTTAGCCGACATGTGTGCCTCTTTTATTTAAAAAAGATAAGTGGTACTACAGCCTTTTATTTAATATCTTTTATATGTAGTACTTTTTATGTACACAAGCACACATGAGCCCTATTCTCCTTGACACTTGTCAAATGACTACAACTCCCTTGAAGAGTGGGAATACCTAATCAATCCTAGCCGTCCACATCAATCAATTAGCTTTTTAATCTCAGCCGTCCATTGGAACCAAGCCTTTCCTATAAATCAAACCCCTCACAAACCATTAGCAATGCATCCATTATATTTCCCATCCACCCATACACTTGCAAAGGATGTGATCCATTGGCTACTAGATAGGAATAAACTACCTCCATGTCAAACACCTATCCTTGAGCCTATCCAAGAGCCTTCCATTAACATACCTAGCCCTTTAAGCCCATCATGTGACCTACAATCCATCAAGCCTATTCAAGAGTCTCTTATTGTGAATCCAAGTCAAGAGTCATCATGTTCTCATGTTGTTGACCAAGAGTCATCTACCTCCATTCAAGCAACCCAAGAGGTATATCAAGAGTTTAATCCTAAGCATGTGGAAACATTAAGCCCTAGTCCAACTCACGATCAAAACACTTTCATGCAACCCATCCATAACATTTACCTTCTTTATGATCAAGATGATACCTATGAAGAAGCTATCCATGAGCACCTTGATCCTATCCATAATCCTATAATCCATGAGCAAGATATCCACATTTCTCCTCGTCATATGCCATCTAGCCCTATTCATAATGAACAAACATCCACTTGTCATGATGAGACACTTGTCCCCCAAGTAAGCATAAAAGATCAAACAAATAATTTGGATCTACATGAACATAATGCTAATCAAGATCCTAATGATCCTCCTTCCACATCTACCATCGATCCCATTTCAAGTCCACCACCATGTCCTAGTGGTCTTACCACCATCATTCATGAGTGTTCTTCCTTAAGACAAAAACAACCTCTATCCACTTCACCTTCTTCATCCAATAATGAACTCAAGTCTAGTGTTCAAACCACACCTAGTCACATAGTCCATCGCATCCTCCAACACATGAACTACAAAGGTAAAGGCCTAGGCCTTTATGAACAAGGTATTTTGGAGCCAAACCATGTTAAGATCTCTCCATGCTCATATGGCCTTGGATACACACCCCGAGGTAAACAAGGCCAAGATGTTGGTAATTCCTCCATCCATCCTAAGTCCCCTTTCCATCACAAACCACATCATATACCCAAAACATATGTAGCCATTCCCCCTCCATCAACTTATAAATGTCAAAAGCATGTGACCGTACACCTTCCACCATCCACTTTACCTCCACTTTTACCAACTCCAAATATCCCTCCATCCACCTTGCCACCATTGCTCCCAACACCTAACATACCTATCATTCATAAGTATCCTTACATCCTTAATTATGACCAACAAAAGCACACATCGTTTAAGCATAAAGCTTCCAATCATTCCATCCACTCCACCTACCCCATGGGATTTAAAAGCAAAAATTTTGATGCCTCTACTTATAAAGCTAACAATCCTACAAAAAATCCTAAAGGTCTTCATACCTTAGGACATAAAGAATCAACCTCAAAGCAAAGTTCATCTAAGCAGCCATCTAATCCCTTACCTCCAAAAGAAAAGCCCAAAGGCAAAATGGTTTGGGTTCCTAAGCAAATAGCTAGCAAGTCAAATGAGGCATCCTCCTCCACATCTCAAGAATCCCAATCACCTATATCCATCCAAAAGCCTACTTCCATCCAAAACATCCATTCGCTTCAACAATCCCACAAGCAAAACAAAAACACTAAAAATACTAAATCTATGTGGGTTCCTAAATCACTTCATCAACCATCTCCTAAGCAAACATCTCCATTGCTTCCTACACCACCATCTCATCAGAAGCTTCAATGTTTATCATGGTGTGTGCAACCATTGGTCATGGTTCCCTTCCACTCCGCAGCACCTCCACATGCCTACATCTCCCCATCTTCTATCCATTATCCTACATATCTCCCCCATGCTAACCCTATGGTCCATGCTTTGGCATAAACTTTTCATCCATCTTCATTCCATAAAGCCAATACAATCCATATCATAGTCCACTATCCCCATCCATCTATCCTTGCATCAATCTTGCATAATCCACATCATAATCCATTATCTACCTAATCCATCTCCCATCCATGCAATCCCTTATCAACATCTATGAGCATAATGACATGGTCCATGCGATGCCATCCATCTCTAATGAGACACTATCAACCTTCATAGCACTAAACACTTGAGTCCCTCCTATCCATTACCATGGTGAAAACCTGGCAAACAGGCACCATGTGTAATTGTCATGCTATCCCATCAAACAAAAAAATGAACAAAAGCAAAAAAAAATCAAAAAAGTAAAGAGAAATCCCTTTGTCCAATGGTGAAAACCTGGTAAACAGGCACCTTGGATAAGTACCATGATGAAAACCTGGCAAACAGGCGTCATGTGTAGGTTGATCTTCTATGTCACTTACACTTGGGGGCACATTGTCTCATCCAACCTATCCATTTCCAAACTATCTATCCCATTGTATCATTTTCCATCCTATCTTATCCTATCTTGTCATCCTACCATCGATAGCCATTACATAAACATGCCTATCCTATTGAACCAATTTATCCACCCTTCCTCCTTTTGATCTTGATGAAGACATAGGGAAAAAAAAGTTGAAACATGTTTGGATATTTCTTGACATACCTTCTTTCCAAACCAAGTCCTATCCATTGACCATTCATCCATCCCATTCAAACCAATCTATCATGTCATCCCTTGGTCATGAACTTTGTCATATAAAAATCCTAGAATGGGGCAAGTTCCTCCTATGCAACATAGCCTTTGGAGATCACATCCTAGCTCCCTTATGATCCATCCACTATGGCATATCCTTATCACTCTAGCTTTCCATCTTATAGCTTATCCCCATATGTCTAGCATGAGCTTTCCACTATAGCCTACCTATCTGTTTATCATGAGGCAAGCATCCATCCCTTATATGGCCTATCCTCTCTTCTATCCATCCAACTCTCATGAACCTTCCATCCCATCCAACTCTCATGATCTTTCCATCACATTCACTATGAGCCCATCCTTTTATCCATCTAATCCCATTCATCCATCCTTGCACCTAGACTTGGTTTTCTCCCTTGTCATTGGTCTCTAGCACAAAGGCTACTCCAATTGTAAATCCATTGACATCCCAAAACATTCAAAAATCCAAAAAAATCAAAATATTCCCCAAAAATCCAAAAAAATTAAATATCCAACAAAAAATCCAAGCAATAAAACCAATCACATCATCCAAAACAATCCACTCCATCAACATTTAATCTAATCATCATTTCATCATCCTCAAAATCATTCTAAGCAATGATCCAAGTGCAAGCCCATCCTTAATCCATACCAAGCAAGTTAATCAATCAAGCCAAGTTATCCAAGCTCAATCAATGGTCTTGATCCTAGCCTTGTTGTAAGCTAAATCAATCAGCCAATCAGCCAACCAACTCAGCAAACAAACTTGTGTTGATCTAGGGATATAGCTTTCCCTGCAATGACAACACTATCATCAACAAAAATCAATTAATCATTGGTTTACAGCTTGACAAGGGCAATACCTTGTTTGTTTTTGAATCATTTGTGCATGCTTGCTTGCTTGCTTGTGTGTGTTGTCATTTTATCTTGCATTTGTATCATATCGGTATCAATCCAGCTAATATTCATATCTTGTATCCAGACAAGGTTGTATTATGTTGGGGCACAAGACACATCGTCACCCTGGTCCTTATGCCTTGGTGCATAACGTCTAGTGCTATATCAAACAACATGGTTGCTCACCTTCCATTGCAGCATAACATATCATCATTTCTTCTATCTATCCCCTTATCTTTCTTTTGCAGCCAAGCTATTTCTTTTCGCGAGCATACCCGTGCTTGTCCAACCCGCATATCCTCTCGAGGGGGCATCATCATCCTATCTTTCTATTCTCATCCTATCTTATCATCATCATCATCATCATCATCCTTTTCCTCTATCCATACCTTAGCTTCTTTGAAATGATGTTACTCGACATAAAGCTCATCATCTCGAACATCATCTCAAAGAGGGGCAAAATGTAGACACCCAAATTTGTCCCAAATTTGTCCATGTCTTGCAACACCTTGTCAAAAATATCACTTAGACATCATGTAGCATTTTGTCCTAAATCCCACTCTTAACCCCACTTATTCCATTAGCCAATTAAATAAATAAATTTTATTTATTTAATTAAAATCCCATTCAATCCCATCCTAATCCCATTATCCAATTAATTAAATAAATTTTATTTATTTAATTAATATCCAACTCATATCCCAATTAATTCAAATATTTTATTTGAATTAAGTTCCCCACTATCCAATTAATTAAATAAATTTTATTTATTTAATTAATATTCAACTCATATCCCAACTAATTCAAATATTTTATTTGAATTAAGTTCTCATCATAAGCCGACTTTCTAATTAATTAAATAAATTTTATTTATTTAATTAATTTATCTTATCATTTAGCCGACATGTGTGCCTCTTTTATTTAAAAAAGATAAGTGGTACTACAGCCTTTTATTTAATATCTTTTATATGTAGTACTTTTTATGTACACAAGCACACATGAGCCCTATTCTCCTTGACACTTGTCAAATGACTACAACTCCCTTGAAGAGTGGGAATACCTAATCAATCCTAGCCGTCCACATCAATCAATTAGCTTTTTAATCTCAGCCGTCCATTGGAACCAAGCCTTTCCTATAAACCAAACCCCTCACAAACCATTAGCAATGCATTGAGCTTCAAGTACCATTATTCTGTCAAAATATCATTAGAGCCTTTGCATCCTTCAACTATCATCCTCATGTCATCTTCATCTTAATGTTATGCTGCAGAAATGAGCACCCAACATTCTTCCAACAATAATCCTTCAAAATCTTGCATGCTCATGCGAGGTGGAGAAGAGCAATGGAGATAAATCAAGCATAGCGTGGAGATCAGTTTGCATTTACATTTGTTATTTTGATTTTCATGTTGTCTTGTGCTTCATTGTGCATTGCTAGGGTTTTTATCATTGCTATTTATTCATTTGCCCTGATTTGCAATTTTACCCTAACTACAGTTTTGATTTGTATAACATGTAGAGTCATGAGTGGAATATGTATTTCCAGGACATTCATAGGAATCCACTCCAATCTTATTTCTAGGGTTTGATATATATGGATATTTAGATAGAGGAGTAGCCCTAGAATAGTCATATTCATACCAACCATCCATGACTAAAATATCCTACAATATAGGACATAAAACTGAGGCATATAAATTTGTTCCTTCAACATAACCAAAACAACCAACTTCAAAGGTTGGGAAGAAAACCATGTGTACCTTTATTTTCACCATCTGTTGCATACTAAGACAGAGCACATAATCTCCAATAACAACAAAGGGACAGTAGTAACAAATTCTTGTTCTTTAACAATAGAGTCGCCACCTCTTCCAAAGAGGAATTCCTTAAAGTGTGACTGATCTTCAAGGCTACAAATTGATCCTAGGTTTAGCTCACTAGCAGAGTAATCAATTGATTTCAACCTAGCAGCATCATCCCTGACAATGGTGCCAAAAATGTTGTCTCCCAAAACCGCAACTCCACTTCCTAGGACAAAATCACACTCGCAAGGCTAGGGAATGTTGTCATGTGAGCACAATCAGCCTGTCAATAGAATATAGAGGGTTAAAGGACAACCTACGAGAGTGGGTTTCATCCCCTGCACTTCGAGCTCAGCTTAAAGTCTAGAGGAATATTCCAAGGGGTATACATGAATAGGTATTAAATCCAAACTAGATGAAAATAAAGGGGTATACTTTTGAACTCACCGACTTAGGTTCTAGAAATTAAAAATCCCCTGACAACAAAGGAAAATAAAAGTGGCCGATCACTTCATGGTTTAAAAGGCCTTCAAGTGAAAACTTAAGCAATCGGTAACCAGGACAAACGGTCAACAACAAATTATAAGATAAAGTAGAAATACAACCGTAAGCCTTAGGTTTTGAAGGGAAATTATGATGCTAGGAATTAAGGCGTCTCAACCTTGGTAATTCCTTGCATTTATTTATTGTATGTATTTATTTATTGCCTATAATGTAATTAGGATACAAATCCTATTTTGTCATCTTGTGGGAGTTGGCACGGTGATGTGTCATCTTACGTGGAAGGTGACAACATGTAATTTTTGTCCTCACATGAGTAGATAGGCGTCCCACTTAGTGGTAGAGGTATTTTTCCATGTGTCAACATTTTGAATAGTGTGTAAGGGAATTTTGACCGAAACAGTTATGACAGATTCCTATGATAGAATCTATGACGTATAAGAGTCAGAAATAGAAGATACTATGACAGGTAAAGACATGTGTAACAAGGCATCTTGGAAGAAGGCATCTTTGGGTGCCTCAAGGAGGGTTATGACATGTTGTAAGAGAATATTCTATTTTTAATCAATGTATGATAGATTCTCTTACAGTTGTAAGATATGTCAGTATGACAGATTCTATGATGATTGTAAGAGTTGTAAGAGCATTTGTCATTGCCCAACTTGGGAATAGGTGACCATTTTGGGATGAGGTGTTATGACAAGTGTCATGACCATGCTACAGTGTTGGACAAGTGTAATTAGGCATGGGTTTTGGGCCATGAGGCCATGTTGGACGCCTATCTCAAGGAAAGCTCATTTTTGCCTTGTAAACTTCTATTTAAGCAAGTGCTTTGAGAGGAGATGTATTATGTGATTGACAAGTACTATTATGCTGCCAGATTATCTCTAGATACGAGTGTCAAAGACTCCTACAAGAGCATTGGCTCTGTAACTGTATTGTAAACTTCATTGTTTAGATAATACATTTGAGCCGCGTTTTGGAGTGTGGGGTTTTTCACCCGTAAGGGTTTTCCCCAAGTTATATCTTATCTCTCTATTCTTCTATCTTACATTTTTGTGTTGTGTATTGCTACAATATCTTTATTATTAGATTAATAACTCTATAGTTATAAAGGTTGAAAATAATTTGCACTCATCTCTCCTCATTAGATTAGTGAAGGAAGTGAGTTTCGTACACCTAGATTCCTTTCAGTTGGTATCAAAGATTGATCACCTTTGGTCCTAGTTGTTGGGTAGGGGTTTTTTGAGCTAATCTTAGATTGAGTGGGAGTCTGTGCAAAGTATTATATAATCTTATTGTAGGAAAGAGATGGCAGGCACATCTAGAAAATTAGAGGTGGAGAAATTTAATGGCATAAATTTTGAGTTATGGAAACTTAAGATGGAAGACATGCTTGTTGATCGAGACATATGGGAAACTATATTTGGTGTAAAACCAACCGCAATGGCACAATCTGATTCGGATCTCAAAGATTAGAAGGCTAAGGGTCTCATAAGACTCAGTCTAGCTAATTCTCTCCTTTTAAATGTCCATGAGGAGAAGACCACAAAGGATCTTTGGAAGAAGTTAGGAGATGTTTACCAGGCCAAATCCCTAGTGAACAATCTTTTTCTGAGAAAGAAGTTGTTTTCTTTGAGGATGGAGGATGGAGGATTTGTTGTAGATCACCTGAATGCTTTCAACATGTTAGTTTGCATAGTTGACATCCATTGATGTGAAGATGGAGGAGGATGATCATTGTATGACCTTGCTTTGTTCTTTTCCAGACTCATGGGATCATCTTGTTATGGCTATTGGGAACACCACATCCACTTTCAAAATGGATGAAGTGGTATCTTTGTTGTTATCTAAACAGATGTGAAGAAAGTCTTCTGGAGCAACCAAAGAGGCTCTTGTAGTTCATGGAAGACCTAAAGAGAAATGGAAAAAGAAGGAAAAGAAAGCTGAGAAGGGTAGATCCAAATCCCATGGGAGATCCAAATCTCCTAGAAAGTCCAACGCTCTCTATTGGAACTATGGAAAAACTAGGTATTTCTGAAAGGAATGCAAAGAGGATAAGAAAAAGAAGAAGAAGAATGTCCCAGACTCAGATTCTGACAAGTCACAAGATGATGGTGATGCCTTCATCGTAGCCCTAGCCACCCATGCATCTGATGATGTGTGGTTGATTGATTCTAGTGCATCATTCCACATGACCTTGCATCAAAGCTGGTTCATGAAGTATGAAGAGTTTGATGGTGGAAGAGTGTACCTGGGTGATGATTCTCATATGAAGATTGTTGGTCATGGAAGAGTCTCAATCTGATTCCCTGATGGACAAGTGAAGGGGATCACTGGGGTTATGCACATCCCAGGCTTGGCATGGAACCCACTTTCTATAGGTATATTGAATGATGCAGGTGTGCAGGTTGTCTTTTCAAAGGATGGATGCAAGATGACTAGAGGATCTATGGTGCTTGCAAAGGGTACTTGGAGAGGTACTTTATTTCAGCTGGAGGCATGCACTTCATAGTGCAATAGTTCTTCTGATTTGAAGAAAAGATCTATAGTCACTTCATCCCCACCACTTAAACCAGCAATGAAGAAATCTGTTGTAACAAATTCTGATGGTAGTGCATCTTGGGTACCCAAGGGTGCTCATGCTTTGGAAGTTAAGCTTCCTGCTGAAAAGACAATGTTATGGCATATGATATTTGGCCACATTGGTGAGAAGGGTCTTAGAACCCTGAAAAATAAAAACGTCATTAAGGGGTTAAATGATTGTAATTTCAAGTTTGACTTTTGTGAACATTGTATATATGGAAAGCAAAATCATGTTTAGTTTTACTCTAGTTCTCACAAGTCTTCTAGTGTATTGGACCTTATTCATTCTGATGTGTTTGGTCCTATTAGTGTTCCTTCGATTTCCAAATCTGTATACTTTGTATCCTTCATAGATGATTACAGTAGAAGGACATGGATTTATTTTCTCATAGGCAAGTCTGAAGTTTTTACTTGGTTCAAAGAGTTTAAAGCTTTTGTCAAGAATCAGATTAGTAAAAAGATTAAGTGTTTAAGGACTAACAATGGTGCTGAGTTTTGTTTGGTAGAGTTTGATAAGTTCTGTAAAGAGCAAGGGATTGAAAGACATAAGACAACTCCATACACCCCGCAGCAAAATGGAGTTGTAGAGAGGATGAACAAGACACTAATGGAGAAGGATAAGATTATTCTTAGTGGAGCAAGCCTTGAATAAAAGTTTTGGGCTGAAGCTATAGCCACTACTTGCTACCTAGTAAATAGGTCTCCTACATTAGCTCTTTTTGGTAAGACACCCATGGAGGTGTGGTCTAGTAAGAAGCCTTTAGTTAGACATCTTCATTTTTTTGGTTGTGAGGCATATGCACATGTGCCTAGGGAGAAATGGTCCAAATTGGAGAATAAGGCTGTTAAGTGTATTTTCATTGGCTATGGTGTCGGTGTGAAAGATACAAGCTTTGGGATCCTGTGGCTGAAAAAGTGTTGTATAGAAAAAGTGTTATCTTTAGAGAGCTAACACCTTCTGTTGTTCTACAACCAAAAGAAACAAAAAATAAAGAAGATGTGGTTCAGTTTCCTTCTACCCCTAAGAAGATTGAATAGACAAACCCTGTGAGACCTGATGATGAGGAGAGTTCTATGTGAACAAGAAAGCAACCTGACAAGTTTGGTTATTCATTGCTTGATTCTAGTTCTGCTTTTGCCTTGCTTACTAACACTGATGAGCCTAGAACTATGATAGAGGCTATGGGCATAAAGGATGTAGGTTTTTGGAAGGAGGCCATGGAAGATGAGATGGCTTCTTTAGAGAAGAATAAAACATGGGACTTGGTGCCTTTGCCTAAAGGACGGAAACCTGTTGGATGCAAATGGGTGTTCAAGAAGAAATTCAGTGTAGATGCCAATGTTGAAAAGTACAAGGCCAGACTGGTTGCAAAGGGGTACTCACAAGTGGAGGGAATTGATTATGGTGAAATTTTCTCTCCTGTTACAAAGCTGACATCTATTTGATTCCTATTATCTCTTGCAGCAGCTTATGACTCAGAGGTGGAATAGATGGATGCAAAGACAACATTTCTTCATGGTGATTTGGAGGAAGAAATTTACATATCATAGCCAGAGCATTACATAGAGAAAGGTAAAGAAAAATTGGTTTGCAAAAATGAAGAAGTCTTTGTATGGTTTGAAGCAGTCTCCTAGGATGTGGTATATGAAATTTGATGCCTTTGTTTGTCAATTAGATTTATGAAATCAAAATTGGATCATTGTGTGTATTACAAATTTGACAATGATCACATTCTCATTATTGCATTATATGTTGATTATATGTTGTTAATTTGGAATGGTAAGAATATGTTTTTTGATTTGAAGTCTTAGTTGTCAGCACAGTTTGAGATGAACAATCTAGAAAATCTAGAGGCAGCTAGGTACATTCTGGGAATGGAAATTAGAAGAGATAGAGCTAATATAAAACTTTGGTTAAGCCAGAGTAAGTATGTGAAGACCGTGTTAGATAGGTTTAGCATGGTAGATTGTAGACCATTGTGTGTTCCTATTTCTTTGGGGATAAAGTTATCTATTAATGATTGTCCAAAATCTCCTAGTGAGGTCAAGGACATGAGCAGAGTACCTTATGCTAGTGTTGTTGGTAGTTTGATGTATGCTATGGTTTGCACAAGACTAGACATTGCCTAAGTAGTGGGAGGCCTTAGTCGATTTATGGCTAATCCTAGACGGGTACATTGGGATGTAATTTAGAGAGTGTTCAGATATTTGAGGAGCACTTCTAAGTATTCCATATGCTATCATGGTAATCCTATAGGACCTCCAGATTCAATTTGTATTCATGGATTTGTGGATTCTAATTGGGTGGGTGACATTGACAGTAGGAGATCCACCAGTGCTTATGTGTTTACTATGTTCGATGGTGCAATTAGTTGGATGAGTAAGTGATAACTTATGGTTTCTTTGTCCATGACATAAGTTGAGTATATGGCAGTAACTCATGCTTATAAGGAAGCCATTTGGCTTAAGAGATTGTGTTCATATATTGGTGTTGATGCAGGATAGATTATGATATGTTGTGATAGTCAAAGTGCGATTTGCCTAGCAAAGAATCCAACTTTCCATGCTAGAACAAAGCATATTGATGTATAGTTTCACTTCGTGTGAGACATGGTAGAGGATGGGAAGGTGAATTTGGAGAAGGTAGACACTTTGAAAAATGTTGTGGATGCATTGACAAAACTAGTGGCCACAGAGAAGTTCAAATGGTGTTCAAAGTCTATGGGCCTCTCAGCCTATAGCAGTTAAATCTTGTTATTTCTATTGTCTCTTACAAGGTGTTTGACAAGTGGGAGAATGTTGGGAATTAAGGTGTCTCAACCTTGGTAATTCCTTTCATTTATTTATTGTATGTATTTATTTATTGCCTATTATGTAATTAGGATGCAAATCTTGTTTTGTCATCTTGTGGGAGTTGGCACGGTGATGTATCATCCTATGTAGAAGGTGACAACATGTAATTTTTATCCTCACATGAGGAGATAGGCATCCCACTTAGTGGTAGAGGTATTTTTCCATGTGCCGACACTTTGAATAGTGTGTAAGGGAATTTTGATTGAAACGTTTATGACAGATTCCAATGAAAGAATCTATGACGCGTAAGAGTCAAAAATAGAAGATACTATAATAGGTGAAAACATGTGTCACAAGGCATCTTGAAAGAAGGCATCTTTGGCCACCCTAAGGAGGGTTATGACATGTTGTAAGAGAATATGCTATTTTTAGTTAGTGTATGACAGGCTCTCTTACAACTGTAAGATATGTCAGTATGACGGATTCTATGACTATTATGAGTCGTTAGAGCATCTGTCATTGCCCAACTTGGGAATAGGTGACCATTTTGGGATGAGGTGTTATGACAAGTGTCATGACCATGCTACATTGTTGGACAAGTGTCCTTAGGTGTGGGTTTTGGGCCATGAGGCCATGTTGGATGCCCATCTCAAAGAAGGCTTATTTTTGCCTTGTAAACTTCTATTTAAGCAGGTGCTTTGAGAGGAGATGTATTATGTGATTGACAGGTACTATTATGTTGCCAGATTATCTCCAGATATGAGTGTTGAAAACTCTTGCAAGAGCATTGGCTCTGTAACTGTATTGTAAACTTCATTGTTTAGATAATACATTTGAGCTATGTTTTGGAGTGTGGGGTTTTTCACCCGTAAGGGTTTTCCCCACGTTATATCTTGTCTCTCTCTTCTTTTGTCTTACATTCTTGAGTTGTGTATTGGTGCAATATTTTTGTTATTGGATTAATAACTCTATAGTTGTAAAGGTTGAAAAGAATTTGCACTCACCTCTCCTCATTAGATTAGTGTAGGAAGTGATTTCTACACACCTAGCTTCTTTTCAAGGAAAATGTTTAAATAACCAACTCAAAACCCCAAAACCCAAATAGGTGTCAATAGAGAGAGAGAGAGAGATGCTCAAGTTTAGGGGCATTATTTAGGGTTTATGAGTTTAGGGTTTCTCAGGTTTAGGGGCATTATTTAGGGTTTATGAGTTTAGGGTTGCTCAAGTTTAGGGTTTAGGGGTTAGGGTAAAGGGGAATTATTTCTGGTTTAGGGGTTTAGCCTAGTTTCTTGTGTTTAGAGTTTAGGGGTCAGGGGCATTATTTGAGGTTTATGAGTTTAGGGTTTAGGGTTTAGGGGATTAGGGTTGCTTAGGTTTAGGGTTTAGGGGTATATGGTTTTGGGTTTAAAGAGAGATAGAGAGAGGGGACCAATAGAGATTAGGAGAGATAGGGAGATAGAGGTTTAGGGTTGCTTGGGTTTGGGGTTTAGGGGTTTAGGGTTGCTCAGTTTTAGGGTTTAGGGTTTAGGGGTTAGGGTTTAGGAGCATTATTTAGGGTTTAGGGTTTATGTCTTAGGGTTTAGGGGTTAAGGTTTAGAGGTTTAGGTTAGGGTTTAGAGAGAGAGAGAGGATTGATAGGGAGATATAGAGGAGACTGAGGGGAGAGATAAGGAGATAGAGGGTGAGGGACATGGCCAGAGACATAGGCAGAGAGATTGAGAGCTAGATGGATGATAGAGATAGGGAGATAGGGGTTTAGGGTTGATCAAGTTTAGGGTTTAGGGGTATTATTTAGGGTTTAGGGTTTATGGCTTAGGGGTTAGGGGTTAAGGTCTAGAGGTTTAGGGATTAGGGTTTAGAGAGGGAGTGATAGAGAGATAGAGGTTTAGGGTTTAGGGTTTAGGGGCATTATTTATGGTTTAGGGGTTTAGAGAGAGAGGAATACAGAGAGATAGAGAGGTAGAGAGATGATATAGATATGGAGATTAGGTAGAGATAGGGAGATAGGGATTGCTTAGGTTTAGGGTCGCATGTCAAAAGTAGTCTCTCTATGTTGATCTCTCTCCCTCCCCTCTTTAAACACTTAAAACACTAAAAGCACTTAAAACACTTATACTTGTTTCCATGCATGAAAGCACAAAGTTTCCATGCTTTTCAAATGTGCTCACGTTATAACGTGGGCACATTATAATGCTAGCACATTTTGGGAAGTAAAAAATAGGAAAAAAACACGTGGGATCCATGATACAAACCCCATATGTCTATTATTCCCTACTTTTCATGTGTGCTATCAGATAAGAAAATGCTTTTTCATGGTGTTTGACATTTTAAGAATCATTGTTTGATCAATCCACCACCTTTTTTTTTATTTTTTCAATGTAGAAGAACTGATTTTGCATGTTTTTGGACAAAATTTGATTATTTAAACTGAAAGTTTCATGTTTCATATTGTTTCAAAGCTAATTTTCATGTATTTAGATTGAATTTGATGATATATGTTTATTTTCTTCAAAAATTCCACTAATCCTATTCTAGAGTTATATAGAATTCAATATGGAATACAAAGGAACTTGCCAAAAAGATCAAATTTTTGAGGATTTTGAAGCCAAATTTTGGAGGATTGGTCAACTTAAATCTCGAATTCTAAGGTATGTTCTTTATGTATTCAGTTACTTCACTTTATGTTCTTTAGAACACTCACAATCACTAAAAGTGGAACTATCTAAGTTAAAAAAGTCATCATTATGTGCATTAATTGAATTAAAATCATTAAAATATGATATATACATGAATTTGTTGTATCTTGAATCATTAATAGAATTGCTGGTGTTTCTGGAAAAACTGTGTTTGCTTTTTTTGTCTCAACGTTTCGGATCACACTCCATGAAAAGAAACTCTTATGAAATTTTGTTCATGCAACATCGATACTAATACTTGATCATTGCATTCATAGAATGAATGTTTAACTATTACAAATGAATCTTAAAACTTATTGAATGCCATCTTTATTTATACTTAATGAATTCAAATGAATGAAAGATTTTAATAACGTCCTTGAGGCCAAGCAGCCTAAGGGACCAGGGAAATGACCCCTCAAGATATTTTTAGTCTCCTTTCAAGAACTGATCTTCTGCTATGAATCTTGACCAATAAACTAGTCATATCGAGAATCTGAGGCTCCTCAAATAACTCACTGAGGCTGTCCACATTCTAGCTGTTATCAAACTCACTATGAATATCCACATACACAATACACTCAATGATGTAATGCCATTCAGTTTCAACCACCCCTTTATCGCAAAAAATGCACATTCTTTCAACCCATTCTTCTTTGGGAATCATCCATCTATTCGTCTCACATCTAAGACGATGGGACCCGGTTCTCAGCTAAGCCACTAAAATCCCTGCCTTTCCCCTAAGAGCAGCCCACATATATTATTTTTCACCATGCTCCCTCGAAGGATTGAACTCTCTAACATAAAGTTCTTTTTTGGCAAATCTAATTTGACCGCATGACAGTCCTGAATTTATCTAACACAAACTTTTTTATTTCTTCCTTAATGATAGGACAATCATGTAATCTAATGTCCCACTTATCCATCCACTTCTTGTTTTGCTTCATCCACATCTTTTTCCTATGCTCAAGCCTCTCCCCCACCACAATTTTGGGCCAGCAGTACTTATAAATTCAAATTACCTCCATTTGCATTCACTTCCTTTCCTCCTGATGATGGATTATGGAGTGTGATCCGAAACATTGAGACAAAAAAACAAAACACAATTTTTCCAGAAACACCAACACTATCATCATGGACTGTGGAAATATCATGTCTACCATTAATAGAATTTTTTGTATCTTGAATTTGAACTATGTCATCGATACCCCTATAACAAAGTACTATCATCATTTGCTCTAATATAACAAGTTGTATCAACATTTAAAATATAGTGCTATTGATGCTACAAATCATATATTTGGTTCTCATATAGTAATGAGTTGTCAATATCATCCTCTTGGCCATTTATCTCTAAAAAATTATTTTGAGTTTTGTTTATTGGACCTATACTAGATAAGTTCTTTGTTGTTTTCAAGTGCCCTCTAAATTTTTTGGATTGCCATCTCTAGGTTTCTCCAAGAAATCAAACATGTTAGGCTGCAATAAACTCTATATTTTATTCTTTTTGTCATCATAAAACTCAATCAAAAGATCACCAACAACTCTGTCATCATAATTAGCCTTAAAATTAATTCTTTCTTGATGATTTCACCCCTTGGCTATCTTGAATAGCTAATTCAAACTATAATTTATGTTGTTTACATGTTCACCATGATTTTTTTCAAGTCTTGCATCATAAAGCTAGTTTCTAATGTTGGTTAGTATTTTGTCTCTTAACATTTCAAACATATCTATTGAAGGCAAGGAGTCTTGATTAGTGTCTTACCACTCAAACTGTCATTACACTTTTGACTTCTAATCTAATCATGTCAAAATCAACAAATTTGGAGTCATTTATTAGACAAACATAATCATAAAATCCCTCTTCATTTCCACTCTCAATAGTGAAATATAAACCATTCAACTCATGCCCATCATTGAGACTAGCTGTTCCATCATACTCAATGTCTTATTTACTTCCAATTGACTAATTTGTATTCATTGATTATGATAATTCAACACTTTCAATCCTTACAAGGGTACACCATACTTATCTTGTTTGTCATAACAATCATCATGTTGATTATTCATTATGCTTCTAACATCATCATTGTGTTCCTTGTCATGAAATCCATTGGTTTTTCTAAATTACCTTTGTGATCATTACTCCCACGACCTTGATTGACAATAGATTGTTGATTTGAGATGACTTCATACTTGTCTTCATGAGCTACTCTATCTAATTCACCACCTACAATATAAGAAATTTGGCTATCCTTTAACATGCAGGTAGGTGACCTAGTTTTACCTTGTGAGTGTCCATTTGGAATGGTTGGTCCATCACAATGTTCTTCTCATAACTCTCCTTGGTTCTTGTGACTTCTTATATCTTGTCTTGAGTAGGTGTATCCATGGGAGGTTGAGAAGCGTGTTTGAGAAGATATGTTAAAAAATGTGAAATTAACCTAGAGATTATGAAAAGTGTGTTTGAGAAGATATGTTAAGAAAATATAAATTTCACTTTAATTATATATGATTATATATTTTTAGATTTGCATATGAGATTATTTTACTCTATTGTACCAAGATGGACTAATCTATCCATGTCTTATTCATGATGGATATAGAAATCATCATCATGCCAAGGAAACTAGCAAAGACTCTAGCTGAGAATGAGAGGAAAAGAGAAAGAATGAGGTGAATTTGCGAAAGTAGGAAATTGTCAACCATACAAGAAGGCATTCCATCATTTCCAATTGAAGAGGAACATGACACATATAATGAAGCTAAGAGAGAGATGGAATTAGCGGCACAAAGGGAATAAATGTAAAACCTATGTTCAATGAGGAAATTGAATTTTGAAGTTGGAGGCACTCCATCATCCACAGGTCAAGTTGAAGGAACCCCATCATTATCTTCTCAAATTAGAGGCACTCCATCTTTCACAGGTGAAGTTGAAGTACATCTTCATTCTCTTCTCAAGTTGGTGGCGTGCCATCATTCACATCTCAAGTTGAAGGTACACCATATTCTCCATCTCACCTTCAAGCCTTTTCATCTTTTTCATCTCTGATTGAAGGTATTGTTGTAAGTATGAGCAGTAAGTGTTTTCATTCATGTCAACACCTAAGGTTAACATCTAAGAAAGTTATTTGGATGAGTTTGAACAAGTGTTTGATTGTTTTATTTGCTAGAATAGTGCAGTGTTTTGCTCCTCATTTCCTCATAAATGAAAATCAGATTGTGAGATTGGGATATGATTTAGAGAAGTGTCTGAAGATGCAAAATCTTGAGTTTGGAAGTCCAAAACATTGTGCAACAAAAGATCTATTCACTAGTTTGAAGATTGTGTCTAGCAATGTGTACAGAGTGACAGGGAGAAAATGTTTTGCTCTACATTTCTTTACAGATTGGAATTTGGCTTTGCAGTTCTAGACTTAATCTTATAAAGTCGTTAGCTATCTTCATTCTAGAGGATTTATGATTTGGTGCTCTAGAAGACAAGTTTGTAGTGTTATACTTTAGGTGAAAGTTGTTGAGTTCAAGTGATATTTATTGTCAAGTATCTCCAAGTGAGATCTGTTACGAATGGATTTGTCAGCTCTTAGGAGAATTTATGTTATTCGAGGATGTGTCAAGATCATGTTAAAGAATCGCAAAAGGTCCACTTGTTATGATTGTGTTCAAGGAAGTGTATGATCAAGAATATTCCCAATTTATGCTATTTGGCCAACCTATTTAATTGCGGTGATCAAGAAGATTTTTTTGATGAATGTTTAAGTGATGTGTAGCATGCTTGGATAGATTTAAGTCCAAACTAAGGTGTAATACATTATGCCCTCATTCTTTTGTGGCATGTGATGTTTAGGTCTAGACCTAATTTGATGTATGTATGAATGCCGACCTAGGAGATTGTTCCTATGGTTGATGAATGTAATGTCGACCTTGATGTACATTCCAAGGTTGATGAATTGTATAAATACATGTAATGAATTTACGTTTGAGGAGAAGTAATGCGAAGATGTGAAGACAAGTGTGAAGTGGAAAAGCAAAGCATAGCAAAAGAGTTTTATTGCGCTTCAATGGAACTGAACTCAGGAATGGTGTAGATGCTATTCAATCAGTTCAAACCTATGGCAGTGAGCCTTATCCTTTTGGTAGTGAGCTTGTATACAATGAGCATCTTTAGACAGTGAGTCCTTAAGGATATTGAGCCTCTAATTTTTTGTATTGTTATCACATAATTTTGTGAGCTAACACTCATCGTGGTTTTTCCCTCATAGAGTTTTCCACATAAAAATCTTGTGTCTCCTATGTTGAATGTGTTATTGTGTTGAGCTTCTAATTTCATGCTTTCATGATTAATCTAAATAATAGTAAATAAGTGATTGATGTGCTAAAATTCATAAGAGGTTAAGTTTTTGGAGACAATTGATTTAGCCTTCCTCTCAGTTTTCTTGTGTACTTTAACAATTGGTATTAGAGCAAGGTTCCTTGGAAGAAAGCTTAATAGCTTGAGGTAGATCTGGGATGGTGCACAAGAAGGTTGCTCTTGAAGACCTAGAAAAAATTGAAGAAGAGATCAGAGATCTAAAGGAGAATGTCAAATAAGCAGATGAATGTATAAAAAAATTAAGAGAACAAGTCAAGAAATTCAAAGAAAAATATAAGGAGGCTACTGAACAATTGATATCAACAAATGAAACTTTGAATGATTTGAAAGTGGAAATTGTAGAAAGAGCAAAAGTAGAAGAAGACCTAAATCTATTGGTAGAAGACAAATTTGAAGAATGTGCTAAGCTGGAAAAGGAAGTTTGGAACCTGAAGTTAGATTTAGAGAAATTAAAAAGTTATGAAGAAAAGTTTAATATCAGTTCTGCAAAACTTGATGAGATGAATGCTAGTTAGAAGAGACCTAATGACAAAGAAGGCTTGGTTTATAAAAAGGGTGAAAGTTCAAAAATAGGACAAGAAATGAATGTTGAGATCAAGAAGGACAAAGGCAAACAAATCCAAAATCAAAGAAACAGACCAAGAAAACCACTAGTTAGACAACCAAATGCTCAAAGGTACCCATCTCTCAATGGTTATTGTAATTCATGCCATAAGTTTGGTCATAAGGCTACTCAGTGTAGGAGTAGAATGAATCAAAATGTTCCATCATTCTTTGGTCAGTGTTTCAATTGCAAGAAAATTGGTCATAAAGAAAATGAATGTAGAAGTCAGATTAGGAAAGGTTTCAATAATGGAAGGCATGATCAATCTTTCAAAGGTAAATGTTCCACATGCAATAAAGTTGGTCATAGAGCTATTGTATGCAAAAGTAAAGTGAGTCAGAATTCTATTAGGTACTATGCATGCTATAAAATGGGACATAGGGCTAATGAGTGCAGAAGTCAAGTGAGAAATGGCTATGGCAAGGAGAGAATAGTTAAATCCTTTAGTGGCTACTATTATACATGCAATAAATTTGGACATAAGGCTAACCAATGCAGGTCAAGGATAAATGGAAGGAACAATGGTCAAAAAAATACTGTGTTTCAATTGTAATAGGCCTAGACATATTGCAAGATTTTGCAAAAGTAAAAACATGGAGAAGGATACTCAGGAATAATTGAAGAAACCAGTTGAAAAGGTTCTAGCAGAAGTCAAGAAGGAAGTAAATGAAGTCAAAGATGGGTCCACACCAGACTCTAGTGTAGATACTTCCTCCAAGAAGTGAATTGGGTGCTTTGGCTCAGGGGGAGTTATAATTGAAAAAAAATTCTCCCCTACCAAATGATAGGTGCTAATACCTTAGCATAAAGAGATAATGTCAAGGATTAGCAACAAAGGTCCAAGTCAGGATAAGGAACTATGTTTGTAAAGGATTAAGGAAGATTTGTGCAGTTTGAGAAGTCTTCTATGCAAGAAGATTTGATCAAGAAAAGAAAACAGGTTATGAATTTTTGGCTAAGTATCTATCTAGTAAATTCAAGTTACAGTGCTTTAGCAATTTGGTCCACATTGGTCCTCTATTGAAGATATTGCTCTGTAGTTCAAGCATATGGTTATATATCATTGGTTACATCTACATCTAGAAATTTATCTGATTTTGATAAGTAGCTTGAAAGTGATGAGCAACAGAAGTTTGGGTTGATTGAACACAATTGTATTCGGTACAAAGCAGTTTTTATGATGACTGAAAGTATTTGATGAACTCAGAGGAAAATGGACATGAATCAAATGAGTCTTCAAGAAAAAGATGAAGAAAGTACAGGTTTAAGAAGCTCTGAAAAGAATTTCTAAGATCCCAACAGTTTGTACAGAGGCATCACACTCTAAAGAGCAAAGGGGTATTGACAAGGAAAAGTGGGATAGTTCAAGAGGTTGCCAAGACTATGTTGAAGGAAGCTGACCTACCAGAAGTACTAGAGAGAAGCCATACATACTACTATGTACATCCTAAATAGAGTTCAAGTTAAAGGTAACAGTGCTAAAAATCCTTATGAATTATGGTATGGAAGAGCTCCTACAGTGAGATATTTCAAAGTTTTTGGTAGAAAATGTTATATCAGAAGAGAAGAAGATCTAGGCAAAATTGATGTTAGGTGTAATGAAGGAATCTTCCCTAGATACTCTACCAAGAGTAAATCCTATCGGTGCTACAATAAGAGACTGAAAAAGATCATTGAGAGTGATAATATTAAGGTTGATGAAGATAAGGAAAGAACATCAGATCTGAATGGATATGAATTAGATGAACCTATTTCTACAATGAATGAAGAGAAAGTTGAACATGAAAATAGTCAAGATGAAGAAGAAAAGGCTCCAGAAAAATACAGTTAAGACTTCCAGGTATTAAAGGATAAATCATTCTGAAGATCAAATTATTGGTGACAAATTAAAATAGGGAAAAGCTATGGAAGAAGAGCTAATGCAGATAAAGAAGAATAAACTTGGGAAACTAGTTCCTAGACCTACTGACAAAAATGTGATTGGTACCAAGTAGATTTTTAAAAACAAGATGAATGAGAATGGAGTAGTAAGGAACCAAGAAAGACTACACACAAAGATTTCAAAGTGTACCAGATGAATGTGAAGTCTGCATCCTTAAATGATTGAAGAAAGCCTTGTATGGACTAAAGAAAGCTTCTAGATCTTGGTATGCAAGATTGGATAAATACCTATTGCTATAGAGATTCAGTACATGAAGATCAAATATTGATTGTTGAAGTTTATATTGATCGGTATTACTAGCTATATGTGTTGTCAAGCTATCATGTTGTGTTCTCTAAGAAGGAAAGTTCCTAGTTGGATGCCTTACTCTGATTTGAGTAGAGTCAAATCTAAAGTTTTGGGAAGACAAGATATGTTAATCCAGAGGCCTTCTAAAATGTGAGCAAGAGCTAACATAGTTTGATGTGTACTCCTAAGGGGGAGTATTCAAAGAAGTAAAAGAAAAAGATGCAATAGAGTAGGTAGTAATCAGAGATGATTGAATAATGTCAGATTAATCAAAGCAGAAGTGTCCAAGTAGGAGAAAGAGTTGTTGAAGAAGTTTGGAATGGAGGATTCTAAACCAATATGTACTCTTATGGTAACTAGTTGGGAAAGAATGATGAATCACCTAAGATTGAAGGACTACTTTATCTAACCTTTACTAGATCAGATATATTGCATGTAGTTTGTCTTATGACAAGATTTCAAGAAGATCATAAAGAGCCATATGTGTTGGTAGTCAAAAGTTTTATGAGGCTACCTCTCAGGGGAAGCAGGCAGATGATGTTGATATGAGTTCCTGATAAAGAGCAGTAAGTGTTGCAATGTTAATTAACAGGGGAAGTTGTGTACTGATAATAAGATCTGAGTTGAGCTTTGTTAACTCAAGAAGGAGAGAAGTAAAAGGTCTGGCACCCTTTTCCATTGATGTCAAAGGGGGAGACAAGTTCATGTGAAAAACCTAAGGAGAAAATTACAGTTAGAGAAATCATAAAGTAAGGGAGAACAAAGAAGCAAAGCAAGTTTGTCTGTCTTGATGGATTTTCACATCATGTGTTGCCATCAATGACAAAGAGGAAGATTGTTGTAAGTATGAGTAGTAAGTGTTGTCATTGATGTCAACACCTAAGTTTAGTATCTAAGAAATTTATTTGGATGATTTTGAACAAGTGTTTGATTGTGTAACGCCCTGCCATGGAACCTCACAACAGGACAATTTTTTTAAAAATGAATAAGATAACAATGTTATGTTTAACATATCTATACATATCAATAAACTAAGTATTATTCTACAAGGTTCCATGACTGCATCACTTAGCAAAACTATTAACATGATCTATCATACAACATGAATCAACTAACATTAGTAGATCATTCTAAATCTATTGCATTAAATGAATAAACATTTACATCTCCATATAATGACATTAGATAAATAATCAACATGATCTTGTATATAAAATTGCATGTGCATATACAAATTCCTATACATATGAGTACATCATTTCATTTTACATATTTTCACCTTCCTGATTACATTGGAATACATACATTATGATTTAACTATTATACAGGGCTAGTACACGAGCATAAATAATTGTCTCCTCAAACTGGTATAGGATCTAATATCTGATACACAAGATACTTCCTTCTTGCACATGAACAATGGCAATGGAAAAACCAATAGATAATAAGCACATCCACTCGACCATGTGGAACCCTAAGGTCCACCCCCCATGCTAGGAGATAAAATAAGGTCCCACTACAACAAACAGTTAGGTAGACAATAGACTAACAGGTGCTAAGACCACACATGACTCCAAAGCAACACCAATCAATAAGGACATCAAAGTAACTCAAACATTACTTCCAGAGGCAATCACACAACAAATGGGGAGACACACTAGGGAATGCTAGGCTACAGTAGGGGTGAGTGTCATCACATGGTCCTAACATGGGTTATCCTGACAGTCTCTAGCTAGACGTTGGCCCCATAGGGTGACACATGTGGTACCAACATTCCTTTCTTAAGGACAAGGAAGTTGATTTGCCAACCATGGCTTTCTCATCCCATCCTTAACCTGAATGAGTACTATAGGCATGGGTGAGGCATCCAATTATCTTTATTAGTGTGGAAACTACCCAACCCTCTAAATTTATTTTTAAGTTATCGCTGGATTAACAACTTCCAATGGGTTATCCTAACAAGCCACTTTGGGCATTGGCCCCACATTGAAAGCCACTCCCCCTTCACTACATCTAGAAGACCCTATCCATCAAGCAAGACAATTACCATCATAATGATAAGTACAAATAAAAAATGCAAGGCATTTACCTTCTTGCATGCAAATCATAACCACATGAACACGTACACTAAGCAAGGCATTATCCATCTTGTACATGTATCATACCAACATGAATAGGTACACTGAGAAAGGTATTATCCATCTTGCACAGTCATCATAACCACATGAATCCATAAACAGAGGGGAGTCAACATTACATATAACTAATACATACTCAACCATTAACAAGATTACATAATCACAAGAGTCATACACACGACTACCCCTCTTGGCCTCTGGAATCAACTTTCCCAATGACACAGACACTTGACACCACTACAGTACAATAGTCTCACATCAACATTCACTCTCAAATGTAGATCATCATCTAATAGACCAAACTAAGATCCTTCATAAATAATTTAATTACAACACCACAATTGCAACATATGATATAATGCACTAATTATGAGTCTTGACTAACTAATCTTTACCCACTTAGGTTAAGAAAGTGATAAAGATTGTCATTGGAGAAATCTTATATATATAAGAACTAGACAAGGACATACGTGTCATTTGAACAATACACAATTATCTCTATAAGTAAATAATTCATTTATTCCATGCAATTTAGTTAACAATCAAGCTTAGATGCGATAATTCACATATTTTACAATTAGACATTAGTAACTCTAACCTATTACTTAAATAAATAATTAACTAATAAATATACTTTCATCCAATTATCAAAATGGCTTTCATATAAAAGAACCTATAATATTCTAACCTTTAACTCATACCCATCCAATACCCTCAATCCAAGCTAGGCATGCTTCTATAATAAAAATGCATTCAATAACCAAGCATGACTTTACTTTTATATATTAGATTATATAAAATTCCAAGAGTATCTAGACTATTTCATATTTATTCAATTCCTAATCAAACCAACATTTATCGAACATCACCTCTACTAAGAAATTAACACTACACTCCCTTCATACTTGACAAAGATACGAACCACATACAAGATTGTCAATTTATAAATATTTGAGAGTTGAACTTAATATCACAGCTAGAAAGATTTAAGACTCCAACTATTTATAAACCTTTCTTCCTAAGGAAAATTAGGTTTACAAACCATCCACTAATTAAGTGAATTAAAAGATATAGATTCACATTTAGGTTCACATCTACTAACTACTAAGGTTCCATCCCAATGATAAGTTAGAGAACACATATATATAGGTTAAGGGAACACACAATGCAATGGATCACATTGTTTTTTTTTTTGAGACCTAAATTTTTTCCTTCTATATTGATTAAGGAAACTTATACCAACTACTATTTAGTAAGGCAAGCATGACAACTATTATAAAATCTCTAGCAATAACCGCAAGACTTACAAAAGATTGCAAGAATAAAAAACAAAGTCCTCAAGACTCTAAAGAATGCCAAAATTATGTATTAATCAATAGACATGTGATGGAAAACAAAAATCAAATAAATTTCAAAGCTCAATATCTCTTGTGTTCATGAAATGTAAGAGATTACGCTACTATTGCCATTGCACAACATATAAAACTATGACCAAAGGGGAAATCTGATTCCACTTAGCAGTGGTACTCCTAATTGATTAATTGAGAAGGAAATTATAGTTTCCCTAGTATCATATTCTTAAGATATAGTTGTATATCCATTGTGCAAAGTTGATTTCTTTCCTAAAGTTCTAATGTATTTTTCTGCCCAAGTCTAATGAGCACAAACCAAGTTATGAATAGCCAAAGTGCCATACAAAATGTCTAAATAAGATTAAAAAAATGTAACCAAGAAAGAAGTTAAACTAATCTCCTACAATGACAAAAGTACTTCAAAGAAGATAAATCAAAGATTTGCCCAAACTAGGTATGTGAACTATTTGATTTAAGTCTTAGAGAAGAGATTTCTTGGAATGCAATGATTGCAAGCTGCACACAAACAGATTTGTTGAAAGACCTTTAAAACTTTCTTACAGAAATAGTCCATCTTTATTGTCAACTTTAGCCATGCACACCATAGCATATTCATTCTTTTTAAGTTGTAGATGTCATTGTCCATCAAACAAGCAATTATGAGGAAGGCTACTTAATAAGTTCCCAACTAAAATGGTTAAAATAGCTTATAATACTACATTTATAAGCATTTCTACTTCAACTATAACATCAAGGCTTGATATGCAATGGTAGCTAGAAACAAATATTAGGTAAAAGGCTATGGACGAGAGCAACCTTGACAACTTTTACAGCAAACTGATTAAATGATTATGTAACACAGGTTCTGCATGATCTAAGTGGTGGTGGTAGTTGTATATGCTCTAGGAATAATTGGCATGGTTGTTTAGGGTGTTTTCTCACTCTATGCCAATTTGCTACTTGCAAATCTGTATATTATAGATGGCTAATGATTTATCAGATATAGAGATTTAGTTGGTCATATAGATTATATACAGAACTATGTGATCATTGTTTAAGCTCAGCCTGATGGAACTTGGTAAATTTATGATTCCAATGCAGCTGAGTATCATATGAATTATCTATCTTATCTATTTAAACATTTGAAAACATAATAGATGTTTTAATTTCATAAGATAAACTTCATATTTAACCATCTTCCTTTAATGATTTTGGAATACTTAGAACAACATACTATTTTTTGCAAAACCGACGGGGATGGGATTGTATATTATTTATCACGTAGGGAAGAAAATGCACGATATCACCTGGGTATATAGTTTTCTCATTTCATACTCTGCAATATGGAGTTCCTACTACTTTTTGGAAGCACTCTGAATCACATCCTATCTGTTGGTGTCTGAATCGGTAGAGGGTTTGCCAGTTCCAATGCATAGGTAGATTCGGCGAACAGATGCGGGAGGTTGCGTGAGCTACCTCCCCTTCACTTCTAGTTCTGCCACACCAAGAGGGGTATCCCTATGGCTAAAGATTTAACCTTGACTTGCCCAATGACAGAAAGATTTAGCTTTACAATAACAGGCAGAATACTCTCATGTATGGACCAAGATTTGCATGATAAATCTCTAGTTTGGGTTCTTGGACATATCTAACTGGTTGAGGATGAGAGTATGCAAGGGTCCTATTTCTACTCCTACAACTAACAGGTTGGAATAATGGAATGATTGGAATTAATGTTTTGGATGCAAGACAAGGGGTTTTGGATCATAACTACTAATCCAAAAGTAGACTGGTGCCTATCTCAGGGCAAGGAATCAACTAGACATATACAAGAGAATGGCTTGCAACTAGCATTCGAGTTTCAAGGAGTTAGGATTGGTGTTTACCTTACAAACATCACCCAAGAATGAGTACTTAACTGTCTCTACTTACATATATCCCAGCTGACATACAACCTTCTCCATACTTAGTCTAAAACAATTTAATCCACTCCTTGAATGGAAGTTAGAGATCAAGCATGTGATATAGAGATCTATATCCTAGAATCTAAGAAACCCTTAGCAACCAGATTCAAAAGAAGAAAATGCATACAACAAATGGAGACAGATAGATAAGCACATAAAATAATGCATTTTTCATATAAAATGACATGAAAATGAACATATGTACAAGATGCATTTAGATGCAACTCATAAACTCCAATAGAGATAAAAAAGTCAAGAAAATGCTCTGTCTTTCGTTATTTTTCCCCAAAAATGCCTAAGTCTTCAACCACTAAAATGAGTGACACAGTTTGCAATTTATAGCAAGACTATGTACTCAGCAATAAATTACATGGCACTTCAAAATTTCTGCCAGATACAATGCACCAAGGATGGCACCCAAAATATTGAATGCAGTAGGCAGAAGGAGAGGCAAGGAGTAGGTAGAATCAGGATGTGTGCAACCACCTGAGGATTTTCTACTAAAATTGGGTGGTTGGCTAGTCAATCATCAGCCCATATCTCTGCACTTCGCTAGTAATGGCCCAGCTACCCGCAGCTCCCTTGAAAATTGCAACAGCATACCTCTAAAGTTTTCCCTCTCAAAACAATGACAGACACAAAGGAAATCACCCCTGTTTGAGCATTTGAATCATAGCCATCGATTTTCACTCCATCACTAAAATCTACGGCCTCAAAACACCTTGAAAAGTCACCAACCAATGATATCATGCCACGTTGGCACCATACACTTCTATCGCTGACTTTGCTTTTCCTTATTTTTCCCTTTTCGCCTTGTATATGCATGTTCAAATGCATATACAACCGCCTGCTTTTGCCCTTCAAATCCATTGAATCCTTTATACATGTGAATGCATGTACACACAACCTATTCCAAACACGTGGCAGCCTATGATTGGTTCTCTGTCACTGTGAAAATGCATATCCATCAGCCATCGGAATGACCCTGGGAGTATTCGCTGATGTATCGAGTCCTGCCAAAAATCTCCTTGCATATCGGCCTTTGCACATGCATACAATTGCTTATCATATAAGGCAAACCCCAAATTGTCATAGAACAAATTGAAAATCCATTCGGGTCTGGCTTGCACCACCTTTTTGCACCTATTGCCTTATATAGGTGCATATACAAACACAATATACATACAAGGCAGAACTCAAATGACTATGAAGCACTTTGGAATTCAAATCGGGTCTAGTTTGTGTCTTTTTACTTGTATATCTCCTTGTATATCGACTTGTATATGTAAACATACAACACAATTATACATACAACGAGCGGACTCCAAAATTCATGAGTTGGATTGGAAGAACCTTGTGAAATCGGGCCTGTATGCTTGCCTTTGCATTTGTGCACTTGCACATCCGTGGGCCCCACCAAATGTACATCGGCCAATGCATCATTCTTTGCACATGCATCAGCCGTCAGTAAGAAAATAAACTTGGCTTCCGATGAACTTTGTCTTGGCAATGAACCATTGCACTATAGCAAATGCGTGTGCACCCTTTGTATGTAGCTCAATATACATGACCCATTGTACATCGCACTGTAGCGAAAGCATGTCCGCGTATGTCTGATCATACAAACCTGTTAAACAAGCAAACACAACATACAATAGAAGAATATTCCCAAGAATTTGTGATAGATTCTCCCATGTATATGCAACCCGATATGTATGACTCATTTTTTCACCATTTTTTGAAAACCGATACGTGCTTTTGGGCCCATGGATATACATTCAAAATTGTACATACAAAAGCTTAGCATTTTTTCAAGTGTGACAGGAACAAGCAGTACAACATTACATGGGGGCTGGTCAACCTATGAGCACTAAGGCATGAAGATGAAACTTAACAACCAGGAACCCGCTATAGGAGGCCAACACCAAAATAGAAAAACAATGTGGAAGGGCGAAGAGAAAAAACCTAAGGCATTAAGGATTTAGGAAATAGAACATAAACTTGTAAAATCGATCCAAAACCCTAACCCTAGGTAAGCACCACCACTATCATTGTAATCTTTTGCTTATGTTCTAGCACATGCAACTATGCAGGTTCAATGCACAAGAGTTGTACATGCTTCAATAATAATTTTTAATGTAACCATTGTCCTTATGCTACCAATGCTAATTGTAGTACAATGGCCCAATAAACATAAATTGTGAACTACTAATGTATAGACAACGTTGACCGAATTGTGAAGCTAAAGACCCAGTTGTAGGAGCATATGAGGCTAACTAGTGGGTAGCTAGTCGTGTGTAGGATGAGAGACCACATGTAGAGAGCAACCTTGAAAACTGTTAATTTATAAACAAAACACAAACACTAATGAATGAGGTAGTGAATGCAAGAGTTAAATGGTGGTAGTTCAGGAGTTGTCAACCATGCCCTTGCAAATGAACTTAGACCTCCAAAAGAAATCAACGGAGAGAAATAAACTTTCCTTAGCAACAAATGATGAAGTAAGACCGAGGCTGGTGAAGCAAGCACAAATAGAGATTTAGCAAGCCCACTACCTTGCAATAGAAGACATGTGGCTTTTAAAGAACCAACGACTTCATAAGGACTGAGCAGGATCCTTGAAGGTTGTTTTTCTATTTGTGTTTTTTTTTAATGGATGATTTTTTGTCTTGTGCATAATGCTAGATTTTTTTTGAAAGAGGGTTGTATTCAGTTTCAACACATCCTTGATTGGTTTAGTGAGAATAGGCACCATTTTGTAATTCAACACTACAACTCCATTATATTCATCTTACCTAGATTAACTCTTCACGTTGGTTCAATGGCTCCTTATAAAGCATTATTGCAAGTATTGTGATATGGAAAAATTCTCCTCTTAGCTACTAATGTCTATTAGGGTTGGCTAATCTGGCAATGGGACATTTTTGGCAAAATGACACATGCAAGATATGTTGCTTGTTGCTCTATTGTCATTGGAAAAACCCATATAGATAGTAGAGGTGAATTGAAAGCTATCCATCTAAACTTCTGCCTTTAAACATAGCAAGTTTGGACTCTAAAAATACATTAAAAGGGAAAACATGCCCCAGATGAAAAATATCAACACCGAGAAATGTAAAATAAAATGACAGAAGTGGGCAGGTATGGTGAGAATCACACAGTTAATGAATTTGGTGAATGATAGAGGAATTAAACAAAAATATTAAGCAGGAAAAAATTCTGATCTGAAACCATTGCTAGCATCCTTCCAACCTGAGCGTTGGAATAGGTTTTGGACATGCATCAATTCATGAAGGATAGAGGAATTTTTCCAGATACTGTGGTTAGAAATCACACTGGTAAACAAGTATGAAGAATGTGGAAGTAAAAACAAAACACCTAAATTGTTGATTGTATGCATCAGAGAAAATCATCTCATGAATTCATTGACTGCAAGATATTTACTAAACAAATTTCAAGAAAATACAATAGCAAGATTTTTGGATACACACTAAATGAATTTATTACATACATGAGATATTTAACCAATCAATCGACTGGAAAAACTACATGTAGATTCAAAGGAGCAGAGATAAAATTTGAAAGAATAGATGGAACCTAGATTTGTTTGAACAACTTTAGAGTTGATGTTGATTCCCTCATCCAATCCTATAGCTCCAATCTCTCCAAAATCCCTCCTCCCAATTTTTTTCCAACCCCCCCTTCATTCATTCACCAAATTCCTTTTTAAGAGAAAGATATCCTCCCAATTCCTTCCAGATCCAATGCCAACTCCATGACAACCATATTTCCCCTCTTATTTTATTTTTACAATTTGTTATTTTATTAAATTTATAACATTACAACTATAATGTAATTTACAACCACTTAATATAATTTTATTTTATTTATTAAATTTACTTATTTCTATATTTAATTTAATATTAATTATATCAATTATATTTCCATTTCTATCATATTTTATTTACTTCATTATTATTTTTCCATAACTTAAATTTACATATAACATTTATATTAATTTATCTAATATGCCTTCTTAATAATTTTATTTAAATGTAACAATTAACCAAACATTGATCTGGCAATTCCAACTAACTAATCCAAATACCAATAATACCTGACCATTTTGCATACTCCACAAGCAAGACCACGACAAGGAAAATAGATCATCATGTCCATACTAACGACACTAAATGAGTACAAAACATAATACTCATCCTCTTCAAGGATGATGGATGACTAGGGACCTTATGTTAACTCCAGATCAACAATTTCCATTCGTTAAGGCACGCTCAGACCTGTTAATTCATGTGGAGTTGATGCTTGGTACCTACAGCCTGTAGTAAATGACACAGTCCAAATATACAATCAACATGCATATTTATATAATCATTCAAACATACGCACAATGAAAGGAAATCGCAGTGTAGCAGGGTACTCATGCATGAGTAATGTGACACTGTTCCTTTCACAGGACATATCAAGCAAGTAACTACATTTCATATAATAATTAGTAGTTGATTAACTAGAAAGAAACATCATCAGATAATAGTGTGATGCACATAATAAGATTAATTCCCTTAATCAATTAAGTCCATAAAGCTGTCATATCATATGCATAAATCAAGTAAATATTAGTGATGCAACAAAGATTATCAATAATACATACTAACTGTCATATGAAACCACATGAGGATAATCAAGAATGTCACCAACATGAATGTAGAATCTACCAACATCATCTAACATACCCTAAGTATTCCAATTATTTTACCTTCATCTTCATGCTCCTTAGCCCGACCACCTGCACATCCAAGGTGAGAATGGAGGGGCATACAAGATTGTTCCATCTCCCAGAACAGTGTAGTGTTTTTCTCTGCATTTCCTCATAATTGAAGACCAAAGTGTGAGATTGGGATATGATTTAGAGAAGTGTTTAAAGATACAAAATCCTAAGTTTGGAGGTCCAGAATGTTGTGAAGCAAAAGATCTATTCACAAGTTTGAAGATTGTGTCTGGCAATGTGTGTAGAGTGACAGGGAGAAAATGTTTTGCTCCGCATTTCTCTGTAGATTGGAATTTGGGTTTGCAATTCTGGACTTAAGCTTATAAAGTCCTTAGCTATCTTTATTCTAGAGGATTTGTGATTTTCTTCTCTGGAAGACAAGTTTGTGGTGTTATACTTTAGGTGAAAGTTGTTGAGTTCAAGTGATATTTGTTGTCTTTAAATATCTCCAAGTGAGATTGATTGCGGATGGATTTGTCAGCTCTCAGGAGAATTTATGTTGTTCGAGGATGTTTCAAGATCGTGTTAAAGCATCGCAAAAGGTCCACTTGTTATGATTGTTATCAAGGAAGCATATGACCAAGAATCTTCCTAGTTTATGTTGTTTGGCCAACCTATTTAATTGTGATGATCAAGAAGATGTTTTTGATGAATGTTCAAGTGATGTGTAGCATGCTTGGATATATTTAAGTTCAAACTAAGGTGTAATACATTATGCCCTCATTCTTTTGTGGCATGTGATGTTCAAGTCCAAACCTAATTTGATGTATGTATGAATGCCGACCTAGGAGATTGTTCCTATGGTTGATGAATGTAATGCCCACCTTGTTGTGCATTCCAAGGTTGATGAATTGTATAAATACATGTAATGAATTTGTGATTGAGGCATAGTGTGAAGACAAGTGTGAAGTGGAAAAGTAGAGCAGAGAAAAAGAGTTTTATTGCGCTTCAATGGAACTAAACTCAAGCATGGTGTAGATGCTATTCAATCACGTCAAACCTATGGCAGTGAGCCTTATCCTTTCAGTAGTGAGACTGTATACAGTGATCATCTTTGGACGGTGAGTCCTTAAGGGTAGTGAGCCTCTGATTTTCAGTATTGTTATCACATATTATTTTGTGAGCTAACACTCATCATAGTTTTTCCCTCATAGGGTTTTGTTGGTTAACAGATTTGTCACTTCAATTTATACTCATTTGCCCACACAAATGATGACCTGACCAATAGTTGAGTCACTTACAATGGTGGTTGCAAGTGCTCTCTGCTTATTTTACAAGGCGTGGCTACCTTTGTATATTTTGTAATGAATGAAACTGGGTATGCTTTTAACTAGAAAGCAAAAAATGTAAACTAACACCCACCCATAGCCATGAAAGTGAACGCGAAAGATTAATGAAGAGGATGTAAATAAATAATGCAAATCCCACCTATTCCATACCCATGAATGATAACAGATTGATAAAAGACAGACATATTCCTCTCAGCTCATACAAATATAACAGGGGCAATATTGAAGAAAGATTACAAATTGACATAAGAGAAGTTGCAACCAGAGAAGATATTTAAAGACACAAAATTCTATAAATGATTCTTTATTTCTTCAATAGAACAAAACTCAAAGCTTCCAGAAATGCTCATGTACATAAGTTGAATTAAGAAAAACTATAACTGATTACAAATTCATAGAAAATAAAACTTGTTCATCCTCCCCTATTTCATAGAACAACTGGAAAAAGATCTTGTTCAATGTTTACAAAATACATATTTATAAAACTTCCCAGCCTTTCGGTTGCCCACAACCACTTCTTGGAAGGTTAATTGAAAATAAATTGTCTTTTTCCTTCCCGTAACTAATTCTTGGAAAGACTCCTCATAATTTACAACTACACCTTGAGAAAAGTAACTTTTGGAATTCATCCTCAATTCAAAACTAAAAGTTTCCAAATGACAAAAAGAAAGTGTGGTCCCCACTAAAATTGGATTCTAGAGTTTTCATTCACAACAACTAGTTTTTAAATTGGGCCTATTTTTTAGAACATCCTTATGAAGGCCAAAATGAACATCTGTAGCCAATGTCCTCTCATGTACTCCATCTTGATTTTCTAAGAGCTTTCCTCTGTCATTCATGCACAGTTGATTCTCTTAATTGACGGTGAATATAAGCAGGATAAATCCTTGTGCTTGATGGTTGACATTCTTTAATCATACCCAACATGAGGAGCAACATTTACTTGGTACAATGCAAGGTCACTTCTTCCAGTGATATTCCACACAACACCAGCTATAATATCTGATAAAACATTTGCCTTAGTACTAAGTTAATTTCAATCTGAACATTCACTATAGCCCCCTAGAATGCAGCATGAAGATCTAGCCAACACAATTGCTTTCCTTCTTGGCTTCCATGTATCCCCATTAGTAGGAATAAGCTCCTTTCCCATTCATTCAATGTCATAGTAACTTAACAATACTTATTGTTCACTTCTAGATGAATAGTAAAGAAAATTGGATCCTAAAAGAAGGATGAGATCTAGTCAATCAACCTATTAGTAAGGCTCTCTAGAAGCATGTACTCAGAGTCACTATAGATGAAATAAGACATACTGTTTATGCCTTCTTAAAAAACTCCATATCTACCACCAGCTAAAGGAATAAGAGATAAACCTGATGCCATACTTCCAACTAGATTGTCTAGGTGGAGACTTTGCCACACATATCCTGCGAGCATTACATAATGGTCACGCTTCCTTGAAGCATTTTGTCCATCAACCATCAGAAATCATTGGAGGTCCTCTTCTTATGCGCTATATTTATAAGAAAGAATATGAAGATATTGACACAAAACCTTGGCGAACATTCCTTCCCTGACATTATGGCCGCAATCGGGGTAATTTGCTAAAATAAATTTAGAAGTTCCTCTATCCTCTAGCTCATTAAGCAACAAATCAATTTCATGTTGCATTACATGAGACCACATTTCTTTAAAGCACCTATCAAATAGTTCATGTGCCTTGTCTTCTTTCTATGTTGTGCAATGGTCATGAAATATGATTTCACACTGAACCAATTACAATTGCTTTCAATCCTTTCAAGCCTTTCTAACAAAACCATTTTGTGCATCTCCTGTGATCATGACAGTTCACGAGGTAATTTTGAAGCATTTTTTCAAATGGTATTCATTGTATTGCCTATGTTTCTTCATTTTGCACGTCTTTCTTCCAAGGTAGTTGCAAATACAACCTCTGGCAAGAGTCCTATTCAATTATACTCACTGTGGAGGAGCTCAACTTTCATCTACGAACTGCATTCCATAGATTACATCTCTTTGATCCATTCTGTCAAGAAATGCAATACACGTCTACCAGGGAGCTAGCAATTGTAGCATCTAATCAAAACTTTTCTATTTTTTTTATGCTTTGAGGGATGTCCATATCTGTTCCTAATTGTTCCACTTGGGTACTGGCTATGCAAAATAATATTAGACATTCCATTTTCAACATTGTTAATACTAGCAAACTTATTGTCATCAAACAATTGTAATAACAAAGGTGGTGAACTGTATCCTTCAAATGAAGAAGAAAAATGGGCTTGATGGTACTTTGTTGTGTAATTTGATGATAAGAAGCAATCGAAAGGTTCCAGATAGATTCGAGGCATGCCTAAGTTGGAAGTGCAATCTTCTACTTCATGTTGTATAATGATCTTGAATACACAGAACTAAAGTTGATTCAATAAAATTATTTTGTACTTATCCCGCAATTGGGCAAGCCTACATGGAGCATCATCATTCATTCCCTCCATGAAAAGGTGAGCAGCAAATGCAAGATTAAGATTTATAGAACCTTCCACAAAATCTTCTAGAAACAAATATCATTTATGACTCATTTACTTGAGATAGAGTCATGTTTTCCCTTTGCTTCAAATGACATTTTTGTTTATGATAGCCATCACTTATGCACAAATTGGATAAGGATTTTGCTATCTAGTAACTCAGTTCATCATATGTTTTGAATAGATACAATATCTGCCAATTGGGTTGCATGCATAGACCCATGCCCTCTTCCAAATGCTATTGAAGATTACTATTAGACAAATATTTATATAACAATAACTTCTGAAGTTCTTCTAGTGGAATTCTTATGCAATATCCAATGAGTGGTATAAGGTGAAAATGATGAAGCCTCAATAGAAGATCAACCTCAATTAGAAACTTATGATCCACATCAAGCCTATCTAAGAGTTCAAATTTCTTGAAAGTAATAGCTCCTCTGTTACCAAGTTGATATTGGTAAACACTTATTGATGATGATGTTACTCATAAACAAATATGAAATAAAAGTTACACAACAACATTTATTTATCTTGAAAGATACGATGAATTCAAAGAGTTCATGATCCTAAGTCTCCGTTGATTAGTTCATAATCTAGTGATGTTACTTAGTGGTTGATGTGTGTTGCTATTAATCATGCAAGGGCCTTACATTTATTGATCAGTAGATTCTGTTTCCTATAGATATACTACACAGAGAGGTTACTGCTACTCTATTTACTCAAATAATATGTCTGTACTTAGATCTTTGCATGATATTTATCAATTTAACATGCTTTAACTCTAAATATGCTATGTATATCCAATTATCTACGAGATGTCAGCATATTTCATGTTGTTTTCTTTTAGATCTTCTATTATTTGCAATTCTGATGGTGAATTTTATGAAATTTAAAAGAAATTTAAAAGGATACTTCAAATTTTGGTGAATCTTTGGCTATTGAACAACATACATACAAAACACAATCATGAGGAGAAGAAATCAAACCATATTTTTATGAGGATGTTCCACAACTAGATACAAATGATGCTAACTTCAAAGGATAAGGAATGTAAACAACACTTGCAGACTGAAAAGCACTCCAAGGGACGAAGATAATCAAAGCAAGTATCAAGATTTCAAACACAGATTACTCAAGATTTATGATGATTTGTAATCAAATTGTCTTCTCTTTCATTAAGTATACAAAACATATATGTTTACAACAACGTTGAAATAAGTCCTAATATTTCAGCAATCAAATTTCAATTAAGCTTCTGAATGTTCAAAATATGGCATCCTTGCACCTTTTATAGAATAAGGTGAGGGAGAGGTTACAAATGACCTACGGTTAGGATGTGTCAATTACGATCAATGGTAGATATTCATTCTTTGATTTAGTCAATTTTCTTGGTGGCACAGGTTGCCAACTGGCAACCATCTAGATAACTTCTTTTCTATAAGTACCTGATGCATATGTTTCCTTCGTGGTGTATCTTCATTTACTCTTCAGGTTCCTCATCTTTATCTCCTTCTTCTTCATCATGATCATGATCTTCATCACTTTCTATATCACCATCACCCTAATGAATATCATCATGTATGTGGACTTTCATTCTCACCCTGATATTCTTGTAGGCTTGTACTATTTTCTCCACTTCCCCACCATCCTTAGTTTTGGCTTTAGTAATGGCATGCTTGTTGTCCTAAACTTTATCTTTGAGGGCCTCCAATTTACCTTTCCTGTTATTTAATGTTTCATTATAATTCTCCACCGTGACCTTGATCCTCATGATCTTATTCATCACTTCTTCCATTAGGTGGGTAAGGGGATCATCAGTCACCAGCTGGAAATTATCATGTAGAGCCTTTATAGCAAAGTCTGCATCTTGGTTTTCAATTTTCACCTCTACTTTTCCTTCTAAGGCCTCCAGAATTTCTGCCTCATCTACCGTCATACTATGCAATTTTATACTGATATCTCTTAGCTTGCTACTACATTTTCTCAGGATATCACACTCAAACCTGATGTCCTCATACCAGATGCCTATTAGTAGGGCATTATTATTATTCAATATCTGATTATTTACCAAGACCTAAGGATCAATCCTCTTTATTTCACCTAGAGCATTTGAAATCTTTTCTAGCTGGAATAACCTTCTTCTATTTCATTCTGTAATTTATCCACTTTCCTCTTCGAAGTGATCAAAGAATTTCACCTCTGTAAAGAGGTTCTCAGTACATCTTCAACCCCTATGAGTGCTGATAGCATCCACTTATCCATGATCATGGCTTGATGTTTCATGAGGTCTAACTTATTAACTTCCTCCTGTGATATAATAGTCAATGGGATTGTAGGATCTGCTGGTGTACTATCAGGGTTAATCAACCCCTTTATATATGAGTGTAGCTGAGCAATGTGCTCTTTATGCTGTTTATTCTTCTCCTTTTCTTTCTTTAGCCTTTAGGTTAAAGAATCAATTATATCCTTCCCTTCTTGACCCTCTTGGTCTTCATTAGCAAAACCCAAATCAACTATGGTGATTTGGAACTCCTCCATGGTGATTTTTCCCTTCTCTTTTTCTACTGTGGGAAGTGATACTTGGGCAATCCTTCTGCCTATAGCAGGATCTCTTCTAATAGTCAAGGTTAACCTGGCCTTCCTCTTTGGTTTCATGATTGTCTCTGCAAAAAAAGGTTGAAACATCAAATTCTTGAATCTCAAAACCTTGTTCCGTACCTATTTCTTTCTCAAGCTAATGAGGCACTTTATCTCTAGATCCTCATTGTCCCTTGTCACCATCATGTCCACCTTGATCTCCAATATCTATCTCTATTCTTGGTGGAGAGGGGGACTTCCTGATTTCTTCCTCATGAGGCAGATCATGTTGCATTTCTTCTTCTTGAGGGATCTCTTTCTATAGGGAAGGATCCTATGGGATATCCACATGATGATCCTGGACTTGACTTTGCACTCTCTCCTTTTGTGTTTCATCCACCTTTGTATGTTCCTCACTTTGAGGCATATTTGTATCTGTGGATGTCTGTGTATTCGGGCCCAGTGCATCACCCTGATCTTGGGTCACATTTTGTTCCATACCTGATGTACTGACCTCATGGGTCTCTTGAGTCTAGACGACATCATCACTTGATGTATCCTTATCATCTATGCCCTTTTGTTAGAATTCCACTAGTTTAGGCTCAACAGGTATTTCTTGTTGATGCTGGCCTATATCCAGAGCATGGCTCTCTATTTCTGCCTACTTGGCTACTTTAATATTTTCTATTTTATCAGGTGCCCCTGCTTTGTCTTTAGGGGTCATATCCTCCCTGTATGTTAATTATATCACCATAGGACTAGTCACCTGATCCACCAGCTTATCAATCCCGATTTGTTGGGCTGCCCTTTCTGGGCTACTTTCTTTCTCTTCTTGCTCTGTTTATTTTAACTCTTCCAATACCACCATTTGTGTTAATGGGGTCCCATGTGGGGTCATGTGGGTATTGGAAGTGAGGGTTTCCATCCTCTGAGAAGCTACATTTTGCACCACCTCATCATCTGATAAGTCAATGGTGTCTTCCAATGAGAAAGGACCACCTTGACCTGCTTTGGAGGCTTCTTTTGTTTGTTCTTCTGCCTTCTTAATTTTAAACTTAATAATGGTGGGGAGTGGTACATCATGCTACATTTCTTTTCTAAACACTTCACCACCAACTCCCCTTAATACTATAGGATCTGCCCTGATCTCACCCCTCATAGATGTTCTTTGTTTCTTAGGTGGTGATGTTATCGGCAACGCCCTCCTCTTCTTGCTAACCATCATCAGGTCATCACCTGTAGGCTCCTTATTTACCAGCTCTTCTTCAAGCAGGATGTCCTCTTTCATATTCTATTGTGAGGCTTGGCTGTCATCTTGTACTTCTGTAGCCTCTTCAATGTGCCTCAGGATCCTTTTGGTCTTTGGTTTATCCATTAGAGGTGGTGCAGATGAGGCAAATGCCTACCCTGATGTAGATGCACCTGCAGCTGGTATTGCAATTCCTTCAATTATCACCCCCTTAGGTTCATTATCAGTCTTCTTTCCTCTAGGGGGTCCTTTTCTCTATTTCTGAGTGGGTATCCTTTCTCCATTAGATTTTCTTTTCTTTCTGAGGAAGTCATCATACTCCTCATTAGGGATATCATACCTTTTCTTTCTGTTATCCACTATAATAGCTACTCCTCTCTTCTTTAGCCTATCTATCTGTTCATTTACCCATGCCTGGGTCAATTGCAGCACCCCACCTATAAACTGATCTAATGAAATATCTTTAGATTGTGTTAGGTCAAGGGCTAAGATGGTGTCATTATACACCTTCTTTTCCTCATATTCATTTTACATCATCTTGCCATCACCTTTCTTCAGATGTGCTGGCACAGGGATGCAGTCAAATGTCCTTATCTGATTTAAGGTGAGCCTTTGATAGTTTCTTCTTCTTACCTCTGCCTCATCCTCACAATCAGTACAGAAATCTTCCAAGTGTTTCTGATATATGGGCTTACTCATTATTTTCTGCATTCTACCATAGGGGTCATATGATCTAGCCATTAGGAATGGCTATAGGTACATCAAGTTTAGACCTCCTATAGCTTGCTCTATGCTCTATGAATTAGGACACATGTACCACCGGATAGATATTGGAAATAATACTGGAGGTATCTTTTTCTGTGCTTTATATGCATCCAATATTGTAGATATCTATCTCAAAAACTCCATCAGGACTACCCCATTAGTAGGGTACCTAGGTAGCATAAAGGGTTGATCTTCAAATCCTTCTATCCTGATATATGAAAATGTGGCATACTGGGTAAACTAGGTGCCGTGTCTAAATGCTACTTCTTGAGCTTCCATGCTTAATCTCTTGGTTCTATCTTCCTCCATAGTTCTAACTACATGCATAGAGAATGCATCATTCACCAATTTGTAATCAAGGAGATAATTCTTTCTCTGCAGCTGAGGATAATGATCCCATATGTGGGCATCATCTACACCACCACCAATCTTTCCCACTATCGTCAAGGCATCAAATGTCCCCTTGTATGCACATGAATAAACAACATATGATGTCATGTGGAATGAGCATTCCTGACCTCCCAGGGTCCTCATCTGTTCATCCAAAGCATCACTGATGACTTTGGCCCATAATGACTTGTTATCCATGTAAAGGATCATCTCGATGATCCCAAACATCCAATTCCTAAAATTTCCAGCAATAGGTTGGCCTATCATCCTACTGAGCAGGGCAATCATATAATGATATTCATCGTCAAAATCAAACTTGTACAGGTGGATGGGCAATTTGGTAGCGGTAGTGTAGGTGCTACTTTTAGACCTCCACTGGTACATCCTCTTCCTTGCATTCTTTTTATTATTTTCATACTCTGCTTCCATCTTATGCAGATCTACACTGACCACCTTCTTTCCAGCTGGCAAATTGAAAGTAGTTGTGATGCCCTTTACTGAGAAGTCTGCATAAACCCTTCTATGTTTCTCAACCCGCCTGGTTTGAGGGTTATAGTTTCTGGCGCATTCTACCACCAGCTCTGGGGTTTCCATTGCATAAGGGAATCTAGCCACATGCCACATTCCTGATACATATACTGCATCTAGGAGGACAATTTCTTCATTATGATCTAGTCTGGATGACCATGCTGCTAAATTCGTATCTCCTTGGTGAGTATCCCCTATGATACCATACTTGAATTGTACCCCCTCAAGTTGAACAAACATAGGCTTTAGAAATTTTGAATCAGACCTATTTTGTGGAAGGTCAACCATGCATTCCTGCAACAAAACATGCCTAGTCTTACCACACGATACCCATATGCATTTATATAACATTATATACTTATGACATCATGCATATTATATTCATTAATCTTCACTATTTCATCATGATATGCACACTTACAGAGCAAGCCATAAGAAAAACACACTACCTAAGCATGCAGAAAATGATAACAGGAGGGCCTGTAATTACTTACCTGATAATGCTTTACTCTTGTGTTAGACAGATGATTATGAAAAAGGGTCGCAAATGCTGACGATCACCTGATCTGTTGCACTGAAAGATCTTGTCCATTCACTGGTAGCTCATATAAGGGTTTGACTGCACTACACTCTGTAAATTCTTGTTCTCACAAGGTAAATGAAAATAACCCTAGAAACTTACTTTTAAATGCATCTGTATGGAAAATTAGGGTAAAATGATGTTAAATCGACCAACTCCATTGGTCTTCTGCCATGGATCCATGGATGCTACCAAGTATTTGAATTGTGTTCACAATCGGTAGGAATCCACCTACCACATTTAAGTTCATTTATTACTATGGAATAGAAGGTAGAGGGTGATCTTCGAAAGATCAGGTGATATTGAAAATATGACCCCCCTGTGTAACATGACCGTCCACCTTTGAGCGGCAAAACTAATGCAAACGAAATTGGGTGATGTAGTCAAAGGTTGACCATGTGTGTATCAGGTCATGAATTTAAGATTAGGGGATGTTAAAAATGTGACCCCTGCAACTAAAATGACCCCCTTTGAAAAGGTCTAGATGACGTCAGCATGTTTACAATCATATTGAAGCATTTTATTGAATAAGGTGGTCATTGCATACATACCTCCGCGAGGTAAAAGAAGAAAAATGTCACCATCAGGGTGATTTCCTTTGTTCATTGGATCTAGGTGACGTCACCATCATATTGACATGGGGTGATATTTTGTGAAGGGGTGATCTTAGGAAGATCAGGTGATGTTCAAAATATGACCCCCGCAAAATATATGAGGTTTCTTGACGGGTAAATACCACTTATCACGTAAAATTGACATCCAAAGTTCTAGGACCAAATGATTATCGGGTGATAAACATATATCAAGGTGATCTTATATAAGGTGACTGATGTTTAGAAATATGAGCCCCCCAAAATATCAGGTTTGACTGGGATTTTGACTTGTCATAACTTTCTCCCCTTAAGGAATTTCAGGGTGATCCAAAAGGCAAACCTACATGGAATTTCATGCACTTTCCAACCATGAGGTTAATGATATGAAATAATGACTTTGACAAACTGACCTCATCATGGTGACCCATCTACCCTCTCTAGGGTTACTTGCATGACTTACTTTTACCAGACTACCAAAAAGTAGAAAAACAACACAAGCCCAAAACAACAAAAAAGTTGGGTCCCTATTTTGTCAAGTCAAAATGAGGTGTGTTGTGTAACCACATAACAACACTACTGCTGTTAATGATATGGAATGGTGAGAACCATTCTCAATAAACTTGGGCTTGGTTGATTTGTGCCACTCCATTCCGCCTTGAAACCATGTGACCATATTCCCTTTGAGGCATCGCAACATCTCTTTGGTTTCCTTCAACTTCTTACAATAGGTGGAAACGACAGTTTTAACCTTGGAAATTCTCAACAAAAGGAAGTTCAAAAACTATCAACACTTCTGACATGGAAAGAATCAAAGCATTGACACTTTATTGGACTTTGGAACCATTAGCTATGAGTTTAGGAGTTCTAGAAACTCTTGACTCCCCAACTTAGAGACTTGGTAGAATCTTTAAGAGCTCTTGATTATTTAGTGTGATGGGAAAAACACAAGGTTCGAATACCTTTAAGATTGCCAACTAAAGGGATTGGGCATGTGGGGAGTTCTTGAACTCATAAAACACCCGACCACTAAGAACTTCATCTTAATAAAATCTTTCTCTTTTTAAACCATCTTTCACCATGAGAGTAATGAAATTACTTCCATTGACAAAGTCTTTATTCACTTTCCTAAAATTTTAAAATTGGAACCTTGAAACCATGCTTTAGCTCCAAGATAGAAAACTATATAACTTCCACTTGCCAGCTCCATTTTGGACAAAATTTGGACAGGAAGATGATTTGACTATCCATAGAAAAACCTAGAAACCATTTCATCTCCAGCAATACAGAAAGCAAAATTTGGCTTTGTTTACAAATTGGCAATGGGAAAATTGAAGATTTAAAATCTCACAAATGGTAAAGTGTTTTGGCTCAAAAACTAGGCATATTGTGTAGAATGGGGTTAGGATCACACCCATAAGAGGATTTTACACTAGTTCACATAAATTTTCAAATTTAATCATTTTTATGATTTGGCAGATTTAGGGGCATATTGGAGAATGCACTAAAATTTGAAAAATTTCAAGCTCAAATTTTGGGACAACAATAGGCTCTAATTGGGGACGAGGACTGCAAGGACAAAGAAAGACACCTAGAATCCCAAGTGTAGACTAGTGCCTTATCCATTGGGTAATAGAGTCAGACAGTACAGTGGACAAAGGAGCCAGAGCAAGCCAAAAATAGGAAAGGAAACAAAACACCAGCACAACAAAAACTCCTAATATATATATGGTAGGAAGAACCTACCTCAAGATGGCTCCAAGATAATCATGCAAATCCGTTAATTAGCTAGGAGAAATAGTAGCTTGTGCTAAATAATGATGGATGAGTTAGGAGCACGCACACCATCAACTACCAACTGGCAACCATCCTGATCAAATTGGTAAGAATGGCATCACATAGGAACCTTCTAGATGTGATTTGATGCCCAAGAATCTAATCTTTATTGTACATTTCTTCAATTGGATGACTCATCGATATTGCCCATCATATGATTACCAACATCTACCTGAATAGCACCAGGTATGACACCATGATACACTTGATTTGGCTAGCCAGGAGAAACCAACCCTTGAATCAAACATCCCACACATAAACCATGAGATAAAGACTCTTCACTAGTGTTGTTTGTGGAAGTGACCACATTGTTTAAAAATTTTAAATCCTGATTTGCAACATATGCCCCAATATCACCTCTTTTTACAACAGATAAAGTGATCACCCATGTATGAAGAAAACCATTCAAATCATTGGAAAACCAATCATCAACCTCATGTAAAATTGGAAGTGAGTTAGACTAAAAATCTGAATTACAAACAATATGTTTGTGTGACTGAAAATCATCCCCAACTGAAACAATCTCATTTTCCTCTGCAAGATTTGACTCAACAGTTCTATGAATCACCAAATCATCTTCAACTATAACTTGTGAATCATCCATTAAGATTCCACATAGGAACTCATCCTCAGATGCATTAAGACACCAATTTGGAATATAAACAATATCAGGTTCAGTACATTCATGCATTTGATCACTTTCATCTGAATTATCATGGCTACTCATAATATCATCTTCCAACTCTTGTTTAAAAATTTTGGCATTTAGATTTTAAAAATGAAAAGATTCAAAGGTTAAATCCTCTCTAACCTCTTCTTGCAGCCATACTTCATTATCGTCTTGCTTAGAAAACATGAAGGCCTCATATTCATCTTGGATGTACTTTGAAGGAAAGGCACTCAACACTTCTTCTTTATGCTATGTATCCTCAAATTGCTCTTCATCACTTGTAAAAGTGAATGATGCCATCTTTGCAGCAGGCAAAGATGGAAAAATAATAGTATTTACATCGTCTTCTTTATAACTTGCATCATGGGAGGATGGTTCTTTTTCTGCACCACTTGAGGGACTTTCAGATTTATCATTATCTTCTTCATAATTGAAATAAAAGGCTTCCATTCTTCTATTCACTTGATGCTTGATTTCTACATTATTTACCTATTTTCTACAAAACTACTTTGAATAAAAAATAGTGATGTTCAGACATTCAGCAGAAGGATGATGTGCTTTTTGAAAACCTACAGCTTGAAAGCTTTTCTTGTGCATGATACATTTCTTCACAGGTTTGCTAGCCAAATAATTTACAACTTGATGTGCTTTCCATAATCCACTTAATATCAAATCATCTTCTATTTTCACATCCTCTTGTTGTGCAATTTTAATATCATTTATTTTACTCTTTTTCAACTCAAGTTAAACATCAGGATGCAAAGAGGAAATAAAAGTACAAAGCTGAAGTTGCTCATGTTAGATTTAGGGTAGACAACTGAGAGGGGGGGTGAATTAGTTGTCTAAAACTTTCTTCCAATTTAAACACTCAACTCCATATTGTTATTCAGTAGCATAATAGTAAATCGATCATGGAAACACAATGCAACAAATCAAGAGAAGAAACACATTAACACATGAGACACCAAGATTTTGACGTGGAAAACATGGTTAAAGGAAAAACCATGGGGTGATTAACCCAAGATTGTATTCTCTGTAAGAAGAATAGAAAGAACAAATGGCACATGCCAATTAGGGCTCACTGCCCGAGCACATTGCTCACAAGAGGCTCACTACCTACAAGAGACACACTGTCTACAAAGAAATAAGTATCACCTACTTGAACTTGAAAATAGCATCTTCACCATGCTTGAATCAGTTCCATTTAAGCCCAATACTTATGCTCTACCTTTCGATCTCCTCCTTGCTACCACACACTCATCTCCACAAGACACATTTTGAAATGACTTCACAATTGCTTATTTATACAAGACATTGACTTAGGAATAATCATCTAAGTTGGCAAACATCAACAAGAGCATCCGCAGGATGAATAACTCATCTGGTCGGCCAGTCTAAGGAAGAACACCTTCATCCAAAAGTAATTCTTCAAATGTGAGCTTAAACTTCAATGTGGACCACCAACATGAATTGGACATGATCCAAAGACCTTCACAAGCTTGCCTGAATCACCACGAACATCCACACTTCACCTGCTTATTGAAATCCTTCTCTCCTTCATCTGGAACCTCAAGAACACAGTCTGTCATCACTGTCACAAAGGAATAGATGCTTGTGGACCTTCAAACCATGAACCAAATGAGTTGACACTTCACAAAGACTTCTTGAACACTCCCTCAAATCTGTAGAATAGGATAATACATTTCTGGATCTCACCGGACCTTTCTGTATCACTCTGTCACCTTTGAACACCTACTGGAACCGGTTTTACTTGAGCAACCACAACTTCTTTAGATCTTCATGCAGACTTTGAAATCTTTACTAGATCATCTTAAGACATATATCTACAAACCCTTTAAACTGTATCCTCTGATCCTTAACTTAACTTGGACTTTTACCTCACTATCTTCATTGTTCTTCATTGTTCCTGATATGACTAATTTTCTCAATATCCTTAGCAAACAAATCATCCAATCCTTATCATCAATGCAATAGGAGTATGTTGTCATCAATGACAACACCAGTTAGGCCCATACTTGCAACAATCTCCCCCTTTGTCATTAATGGCAACATATGATGTGAAAAACTATTTTGACCATCAAGACAAGAACTTTTCCTTGCTGTCACAACTTCCCCTATCAGCAACAACCATTCACATGTCTTTTCTTTCTTTCCTACTCTCCCTTTGATCAGAAACCACTTGTTTTTCACGTCTTATCTCCCCCTTGACATCAATGGCAAAGGACACATACTTGCAACTCCAACATTTCAAAATCATACCAGCTGCTCCCCCTGAGTAGTAGCTCCCAATCATCAATCTAGATCACAAGATGTGACTGTGATATTCACCGGACTGATGCACATCAGTGCACTTTAGTTCATTACTGGAGGGGCAATAACCCCTAACTTCTCCCTGAGATACTCAAAAGAGTCCTTAAGTAGAGGTTTAGTAAAGATGTCTGCAATTTGATCCTTGGAAGGCACAAACTCCAATCTGACTTCATTCTTGTTCACTTGCTCTCTCAAAAAGTGAAACTTGATGGAAATGTGTTTAGTCTTTGAATGCAACACCAGATTCTTCGATATATTTATTGCACTTGAATTATCATAGAAGATTGTGATAGGTTCCTCATACTCCACTTTAATATCTCTTAGCATCTTCTTCATCCACAAAACTTGAGTGCAACAACCTGCTGCTACAATAAATTCTACTTCAGTTGTAGACAGAGATATTGCCTCTCGTTGCTTGCTTAGCCAAGAAACCAATCTCTTCCCCAAAAAGAATTCTCCACCACTGGTACTCTTTTGGTCATCCACATCTCCTACCCAATTCACATCTATATATGCATGAAGAGAGAAATCATGATCTCTAGGATACCACAGACCATACTCAACTGTCCCCTTTAGATATCTAAAATTCCTTTTGATTGCCATGACATGAGATTCTCTAGGATCAGCCTGGAATCTAGCAATAAGACCAACAGCCTGCATAATATATGGTCTAGTTTGAGTAAGATACAATAGCCCTCCAATCATTGACCTATACTTTTTCTGATCGGCCTTAGGTGAGTCATCATCTTTGCTTAATTTGCATCCAGTTGCCATGGGAGTATTCATTGGCTTTGAGTCTTCCATCCCAAACTTTTTTAACAATTCTTTCACATATTTGGAATGAGAAATGAAGATTCCTTTCTTGGTTTGAGTGATTTGTAGACCCAAAAAGAAATTCATTTCCCCAAGCATGGACATCTCAAATTCACTTTTCATTGGATTTGCAAAGGTTTTACACATACTATCTCTTCCTCCAAAAATGATATCATTAACAAACACTTCAATAATCAAGATGCTTTCATGATCAATTTTGAAATACAAATTAGTGTCAGTAGTACCTTTGTTGAAACCAATCTTCAAAAGATGCTTATCCAGTCTTTCATACCACACTCTTGGGGCTTGCTTGAGTCCATATAGTGCTTTCTTCAACTTGCAGACCATATCATCATGATCAGACAATTGAAATCCATCCGGTTGCTCAATGTACACTTCTTCTTCCAAGTCACCATTCAGGAAGGCAGACTTGACATCCATCTGATACACTTCAACATCTTTGAAGGAAGAAAATGCAAGAAATAATCTGACTACTTCAATTCTTGCCACTAGAGAAAAAGTTTCTTCAAAATCAACTCCTTCTATTTGAGAATAGCCCTTGCAGACCAATCTGGCTTTATTTCTGATTACTTCACCAACTTCATTAAGTTTATTCTGAAAGACCCATTTGGTTCCAATTACATTCTTGTTTCTAGGTCTAGGAACAAGATCCCAAGTGTGATTTTTCTCAATTTGCATCAGCTCTTCCTCCATTGCTTTAGTCCAGTTTTCATCATTACAAGCTTCATCTACTGTCTTAGGTTCAATCTTTGAAATCAGACAATACTTATCTAAATTTTGAGCAATTCTCCTTCTAGTCTGTACACCTTTGCTTTTGTCACCTATGATCTGATCTTCAGAGTGGTTCAGTCTTACATACCTTGGAACTTTGGGAGTTTCTTGCACTTATAATTCTTGATCAAGCTCATTAAGACTCATCTCTTCTTCCTGATTTACCGGATTAGTTTGAATCTAAATTTCAGAAGGAACTTGAGTTCCTTGAATCATAACACAATTCTGATCATCTTGATCATATTCATAAAACCTTGAGGGTTTTTCAATTCCTTATTCAACCTTTCCATTTGTACTTTCTATAATCTTTCTCAGTCTCTTGTTATAACACTGATATGCTTTTCTTTGAGTAGAGTAACCCAAGAATATTCCTTCATCACTTCTAGCATCAAACTTGCCTAGCTACCAAAGACTCTGAAATACCTCACAGTAGGAGTGATACCAAACCAAATTTCATAGGGAGTCTTACCAGTATTGCTTCTGATTTGTACTCAATTGAGAGTATAGACTGCAGTGCTGACAGCTTCTCTCCAATAGATCTTAGGAACATTTGCTTCCATCATCATTGTCCTAGATGCTTCCTGGATGGTCCGGTTCTTTCTCTCCACTACACCATTCTACTGTGGAGTCCTAGGAGAAAACAATTGTCTCTTTATTCCATGTTTCTCATAGAACTCTATGAACTCACCGGATGTGAATTCTCCACCTCTATCAGACCTCAGACATTTCAATTTTAATCCAGTTTCATTCTCTACCATAGCCTTGAATATTTTGAATTTCTCAAGATCTTTTGTTTTCTCTTTGAAAAAGGTTACCCACATCATCCGAGAATAATCATCAATTAGCAACATGAAGTATCTATCACCTTGCACACTCCTGATTCTTGCCGAACCACAAAGATTAGTATGGACTAAGTCCAATAATCTGGTAGAAGATAGTTCCTTACTTTTGAATGTGACTCTATTTAGCTTACCCAACTGACATTCTTTGCACAAGCTATTAGTAGTTTTCACCAATTTAGGAAGATCTCTTACAACCTGAGTAATGCTTATCTTGATGATATTATCAAAATTCACATGACACATCCTCCTATGCCATAACCAACTCTGTTCAACTTTAGAAAGTAAGCAACTTTTACCAGTACCAGCCAAGTGGAAGATATTACCTTTAGTTTGAGTACCAGATGCAATCTCTGTTCCGAAACTCTCAGAGATCTTGCATTTTCCATTCTTGAATCAAAGATCATAGCCTTTGTCCACCAACTGTCCAATAGTGAGAAGATTGTGCTTTAATCCTTCAACATATAGAACATTACCGGTTTTGTTCCTTCCATTAAAAGAAATAATTCGTCTTCCTCTGATTCTACTAGCAGAATTATCACCAAACTTTACCACTCCTTCATACCTTTCCAAATCTATGAACTTATTTTTCTCACATGTCATATGGTGAGAGCATCCACTATCAATGACCCAATCATCCTTTTCTTCAACTTGGGCTGCCAGAGCTCTTTCTACAACTTTATGATTGATAGATTCAGAGGACAATGGTTCTTCTTCCTTGATGGCAATAAACACCCAATCACTTCCAGATTTGTTTCCTATCTCTGATTCATCATCTGTTACTCCTTCATTATCATCTTCCTCATGAACACAGTAATAGTTCTTTTGGAACCTTAATCTATTAGGATTTGGCCTTGAAAATCTTTCTGGAGACTTTGAGGCAAAATGACCAATCTTATTGCAATTAAAACACTTAAAAGGCAATTTTCCTTCATACTGAACGGATCCTCTTGGCAGTCTTTTTGCAATAAGGGCTTCAAGTTGAGCAGTTTCGGCTTCTTCTTCTTCCAGGTCTTTTCTTGCTTTTTCATACCATGACAGTTTCTTTGATGAATTCTCTCCCAGATCAAACCTTTGTTTTCCTTCTACGGAGGCACTGGCTTTAAATGTAGATTTAGTTTTAGGGGGGTCATCTCCAAACTTGGTCATTTCAAATGTAGCCAATTTGCTAGCCAATTGATCTCTTGTGACAGTTGTATGGGCTCTGAATTCTTCAATGGCAGCAACCTTGATTTTATAAGAAGCAGGAAGGGATCTGAGAATTTTTCTAACAATCTCATTTTAATCCAAGACCCCACCAGCATTTCTAATTCCACAAACAAGCTCATTTACTCTTGGCATAAAAGTAGTGATATTTTCATCTTCTCTCATCTTCAGATTTTTGAATTTTCCTTTCAGACTTTGTAACCTTGCACATTTAACATACTTGTCTCCTTCATGAAGATGATTTGACTGTCCATAGAAAAAACCAGAAACGATTTCATCTCCAACAATACAGAAAGCAAAATTTGGCCTTGTTTACAAATTAGCAATGGGAAAATTGAAGATATAAAATATCGCAAATGGTAAGGTGTTTTGGCTCAAAAACTAGGCATATTGTGCAAAATGGAGTTAAGATCACACCCATAAGAGGATTTTACACCATCTCACATAGATTTTCAAATTTATTCATTTTTATGATTCGGGAGACTCAGAGGCATATTGGAGAATGCACTAAAATTTGAAAATTTTCAAGCTCAAATTTTGGGGCAACGGGTTTTCCACGTAAAAATCTTGTGTCTCATGTGTCTCCTATGTTATTGTGTTAAGCTACTAATTTCATGCTTTCATGATTAATCTAAATAACAGTAAATAAGTGATTGATGTGCTAAAATTCATAAGAGGTTAAGGTTTTGGAGACAACTAATTCACCCCCCCCTCTTAGTTTTCTTGTGTATTTCAACAGGTATGTCATCTATCCCATCTCAAGTAAATATTGAATAAATTCCTAATGTTGAGTCAACTTTACCAATGAAAATGCCTCCTAAAGTTTTGCATAGAAGGCCTAAGTTTCTAATTGATATAGATGAGAATGTTTTGAATCCCATGTAGGATAATATTCCCAAGCATACTTGCCAAAGATATGCCAATAAGATATGTAAATCATTCTTTGAGAACTTAAATGATACCAAAAGATGTCAACTATTTGTTGAATTGTTGAGAAACTTAAAATTTAGGCCCATTATGAAGATTCTTGGCCTAAGAACATCGGGTGACCCAAGTGAAAAATTAGTTGTAAAGAATCTAATTAGTGCACATGAGAGTGTGGGTTCCACCTCACGCACCAAGGATAGTAATGCCACATGACATGTCATTACATCTACAATAGTAAGCCAACAAACAAAGAAAGCTCGCCTCATTAGAAAGACAAGTTAAGAATTGAAAATAAGTAGAAAAACTCTAATGAGAGTCATTGGAAGATGTGAAAGAGTTGAGGACCCAAACACTAATTGTAGGCATTCTCTGGGAGACTCCCATGGAAAGACAAAGTTGTTGTAAAGCCTTGAGATCCCTCATTAAAGAATTTTGGAAAATAACACAAGGGTATCTCCTAATGCAAGATATGTTGTAAGAAGGAGAATTGGTTGTCGAAACTGTGAACCACATCCAAAGAACACAATTTTTCAAGAAATTTCAAGAGATGTATCCTCAAGTCAAAAATTAGTCAAAGGTATTTTGAAATGGTAAAGCCTTTTTATGTCAAAACAAATCACACATGCACAACTTATTGTTGTAGAGTACATATTTAGTTTTCTAATCATTATGATGTTTATAGATATATATGTGTAGATACATGCATACTAATGATGTTTTGCAAAAGTGTAATATAAAGTGCCCACCTAGATCTTCAAGAGATTTTATATTGAGTATCTTATGCTAGAGAGTGGATGGTCAATTATTCTACAATAAATTATGCTTGGATGGCATGTGTGATCATTGTGGTGGGTTGCAATATTTGCCAGTTTGTCAACATATGGGGAACAAACATGCAATTGGAAATGAGCTAGCAAGTTTTGGCAAATACACGACACCGGCATATAGTCTAAAATATGGCAAAGAAGCAAAAAGGTGTGAATTGATCATTCAAAATATTCCAATGTATCATTTTATCTCTATTTTCTGAGATAATATAGTTTACAAGTATGCAAGGCATACCCATAAAGCTCGATGGTTGGACTTGCAATTCAAGTTATGTAAGGACACATTTCCACTTGGTACCATTGTTTTAGTTGTTGACTTTGTAGAGAACTACACACTACAGCGATAAAATGAGGTGCAATCGCAGTATTACAACTCTATGCAAGTTGCTATATTTTTGCAAATAACATTCATTCATGCAAAAGATGGTACAGAGGATGGCAAGAAGATCTTGAGGGAATATCATTTTTATTTCAGTGATGATCGTACACATTCTATAGAGTTCATGCAAGGTTACTTTTAGATGTTCTACTGTGATTTGGCTAGCAGGAGCATATCATTTCGTCAGCATACCATATGGTCAAATAATTGTGCATCACAATTCAAGAACTCGTGGATGTTCTATTGGTTAAACAGGATGCATAAGATGAATGGTGTTCAACATATGTGGAATTTTTGTGAGGCTAGGCATGGAAAGGGGGAGCATGATGGTGTAGGAGCATGTATCAAAAGAGCGTCGACATGATAAGAGTTGAAGTACAAAGACAATGCAAAGTTGACAGATGTGAGATTTATTGTCAAATGGTGTAAGACTACAATGGGTCTAGGTAATGAAGGTAAGTCTACAATTGATAGATATTTTTAGTTGGTTAATGATACTAACATTGAAAAATATGAGGACTATTATACATTGACACGTTCAAGTGAGCTACACTCTTTTAGAAGCTCTAATGCAAGTTCATGGAGTATTCATATGCGGCAGATGCTATGCTTTTGTTCTTCATGTACAGATGAATATTGGTATGATTGTGAGTCAAAGGAGTGGGTCGATGATTGATGTACAAGAAGCCTAAGTCCAATTGACATGTATCGACTACTAACAACACTACAACTCATAGAGATTGAATCATCAGTTGACTTTGACCATGTTTCAGATCTAGTTCAACCAGGTATTATCAGCATTCAAATTTAATTAAATTCAATATTCCATCTTATTTTGTAGTTTTTCTTGTATTGTTGACTATATTCATCGAACTGAATGCACGTATCAATGCAAGGGATGTTTATGCAGTTATTGCAGCTAAAGGTCTAATGAAAAAAGAATGGATTATTATTTGTGTCATTGTGTTGAAGCAAAAAATAAATTAGATTCCCCTGTTATAGATGGAGAAAACATCGAGTACCCTATAGGATCAGTGGTTGTTACTGGAAAGGTAAATGCTAGGGGAGATGTCTTCTTGGTGACAAAGCCTCATGGTCATTCTCAGGTATATCGAATGTAGACAAACTCTCAAGAGCCTTAAGACAAAAAAATGTGTCAAACTTTGGACCAGTTGTTCCATCAAACTTTGACACTTAGGAACATCTTCTTTGCATGTGTAGGTGGATGTTAGGTCCACCTACAAACCCCTACCTCTATTTTCTTAAATCAATTTTGTTTGCCTATGGTGGCAAGGAACGCATTGTTCTAAAATGCTTCAGTTTCATGCAGTGAAAAGGTACTAGGAGTGACATTTTGCATTTCATAGCTCATGGGGCCGAACTAATTGTGCCAACATGTCAGGGTGGGTGGGTAAATGCCAAGGGAGGTATTGTTTTATGTGCCAAGCGTCCCAGTCATTCGGGGCAACAGGCTACCGACAAAGTCCTTTAAGATCCTTAAGAGAAAAAACTACCAAACTATGACGGAGCAATTCTTAGAATTCATGGCATCTAGGAACATTCTATTTGGACTTATAGGTGCACATGGGGTCCATCCACAATAACCTCTCTCAATTTTGGTCAAATCTAGTCTATTTGACCATGCCAAAATCAAATGGATTATTGTAAAATGCTTCATTTTCATGTAGCACAACCTTGCCAGAAGCCATATTTTTTGTTCTACTCATCGTGGGGCTGAACTGACTATGCCAACATGTCAAGGTGGGTAGTTAAATGCTAGGTGAGGTCTCATTTTGTGTGCCAAGTATCCCAGTCATTCTAGGCTGTAAGCTACCGACAAAGTCAAATGGTGCTAGGACTAAAATTTTGCATTCCACAGGTCATGGGACTGAACTGACTACACCAACACATCAGGATGGGTGGGTAAATGCTAGGGGAGATATCATTTCATGTGCCAAGTGTCTCAGTCATTCCGGGCTACAAGCTACCAACAAAGTGGAAAGGTACTAGGAGTGAGATTTTGCATTCCATAGCTCATGAGGCTAAATTGACTATTCCAACACATCGAGATGGGTGGGTAAATGCCAAGGGGGGTCTCATTTTGTGTGCCAACCATCCCATTCATTTGGGGTAGTAGGCTACTGACAAAGCCCCTTAAGATCCCTCAGAGCAAAAAACTGTCAAAATATGATGGATTAGTTCTCAAAATTTGTGGCAGCTAGGAACATTTTGTTTGGACCTATAGGTACACATGGGGTCCATCCATAATAACCTCTCTCAGTTTTGGTCAACTCCAGTCCATTTGACCATGTTGAAATCAAATGCATTCTTGCAAAATGCTTCAGTTTCATGCAGTGGAAAGGTGCTAGGAGTGAGATTTTGCATTTCACTACTCATGGGGCTAAATCGACTGCACCAACATGTTGGGGTGGGTGGGTAAATGCTAGGGGAGGTCTCATTTCATGTGCCAAGCATCCCAGTTGTTTCAGGCAGTAGGCTACTAAAAAAGTCACTTAAGATCATAAGAGCAAAAACTGCCAAACTTTGATGGAGTAGTACTCTGAACTTGTGGTAGCTAGGAATGTTTCATTTAGACCTATAGGTACATGTGGTGTTTGTCCACAATAACCTCTCTCAGTTTTGGTCAACTCAAATCCTTTTGGCCATGCCTAAATCAAATGCATTCTTGCAAAATGCTTTAATTTCATGCAACACAACCTTAGCAAGAGCCATACTTTTCGTTCTTCTTTTTGTGGGGCCAAACTGACTACACCAACATGTTAGGGTGGGTGGGTAAATTCTAGGGGAGATCTTGTTTCATGTGCCAAGCATCCCAGTCATTCCAGGCTGTAAGTTACCGACAAAGTTGAAAGGTGCTAAGACTAAAATTTTGCATTCCATAGGTCATGGGCTAAACTGACTGTGCAAACACATCAGGGTGGGTGGGTAAATGCTAGGGGAGGTCTCTTTTCATCCACCAAGTGTCTCAATCATTCTAGGTTGCAAGCTACTGATAAAGTGGAAAGGTGCTAGGAGTGAGATTTTGCATTCCATAGATCGTGGGGCCAAACATGACTTTATTGATAGCTTACAACCTAGAATGATTGGGATGCTTGGCACACAAAATGAGACCTCCCCTAGCATTTACCCACCCACCCTGACATGTTGGCATAGTTAGTAGGCCCCATGAGATGTGGAATGCAAAATCTCACTTCTAGCACCTTTCCATTGCATGAAATTGAAGCATTTTGTATTTGATTTCGACACAATCAAACAGACTAGAGTTGACCAAAATTGAGAGAGGTTATTGTGGATGGAACCCATGTGCACCTATAGGTCAAAATGGAATATTCCCAGCTACCATGAATTCTGAGAACTACTCCATCATAGTTTGATAGTGTTTTGCTCTTAGGGATCTTAAAGGACTTTACTGTAGCCTGCTAGCCCAAATGACTAGTATGCTTAGCACATGAAATGAGACCTCTCCTAGCATTTGCCCACCCACTCTGATGCATTGGAGTAGTCAGTTTGGCCCCACAAGCTTTGGAATGAAAAATCTCACTCCTAGCACCTTTCCACTTTATTGGTAGCTTGTAGCCTGGAACGACTAAGACACTTAGCACATGAAATGAGACCTCCCTAGCATTTACCTACCCACCCTAATGTGTTGGCATAGTCAGTTTGGCCCCACAACCTTTGGAATGCAAAATTTTAGTCTTAGCACCTTTCAACTTTGCTGATAGCTTACAACCTAGAACAAATGGGATGCTTGGCACACAAAATAAGACCTCCCCTAGCATTCACCCACCCACCCTGATGTGTTGGCATAGTCAGTTCAGCTCCATGACCCGTGGAATGCAAAATTTTAGTCCTAGTACCTTTTGACTTTTCTGGTAGCTTACTACTCAGAACGATTGGGACTCTTGGCACATGAAACAAGACCTCCCTTAGCATTTAACCACCCACCTTGACATGTTGTCATAGTTAGTGCACCCCCACGATAATCAAAATAAAAAATATAGCTCCTCACAAGGTTGTGTTGCATGAAATTGAAGCATTTTGTAAGAATGCATTTGATTTTAGCACGATCAAATGGATTTGATTTGACCATAACTAAGAGATTTTATTGTGGATGGACCCCACATGCACCTATAGCTCCAAACAGAATGTTCCCAACTACCAAGAATTCTAAAAACTACTCCGTCAAAGTTTGGCAATTTTTGTTGTTAGGATCTTAAGTGACATTGTCAGTAGCTTGCTACTTAGAATGAATGGGACACTTGACACATGAAATGAGACCTCCCCTACAATTTTACTTCCCACCCCAATGCGTTGGTGTAGTTGGTTTGGCCCCACAAGAAGTGGAATGCAAAATCTCACTCCTAGCACCTTTCCACTGCATGAAATTGAAGCATTTTGCAAGAATGCATTTGATTTTGGCATAGTCAAATAGACTGGAGTTGACCAAAAATAAGAGAGGTTATTGTGGACTAACTCCACATGCACCTGTAGGTCCAAATGACATGTTCCCGGCTACCATGAATTCTAAAAGTTGCTCCGTCATAGTTTGGTAGTTTTTTGCTCTTATGGATCTTAAGGGACTTTGTTGATAGCTTGTTGCCCTGAATGACTGAGACACTTGGCACATGAAACAAGACCTCCCATTACATTTAGGCACCCACCCTAATGTGTTGGTATAGTCATTTCAGCCCCACAATGAGCAGAACAAAAAATAAGGCACCTGGCAAGGTTGTGTTGCATGAAACTAAAGCATTTTGCAAGAATGCATTTGATTTCAGCACGATCAAATGGATTTGAGTTAACCAAAACCAAGAGAGGTTATTGTGGATAGACCCCACATGCACCTATAGGTCTAAACAAAACATTCTCATCTACCATGAATTCTGAGAATTGCTCCATCAAAGTTTGGTATTTTTTGCTCTTAGGATCTTAAGTGACTTTGTTAGTAGCCTGCTGCCTTGAATGACTGGGACACTTGGCGCATGAAATGAGACCTCCTCTATAATTTACCCACCCACTCCAACATGTAGGAGTAGTCAATTTGGCCCCACAAGCAGTGGAATGCAAAATCTCACTCCTAGCACCTTTCCACTGCATGAAACTGAAGCATTTTGCAAGAATGCATTTGATTTCGGCACGGTCAAATAGACCAGTGTTGACCAAAACTGAGAGAGGTTATTGTGGACAGACCCCACATGCACTTGTAGGTCCAAACAAAATGTTCCCAGATACCATGAATTCTAAGAATTGCTCTGTCATAGTTTGGCAGTTTTTTGCTTTTAGGGATCTTAAGGGACATTGTCGGTAGCCTGCTACCCCGAATGACTGGGACACTTGGCATATGAAACAAGACCTCCCTTTGTATTTACATGGTCAACTTGACATGTTGGAGTAGTCAGCTCAGCCCCACAAGTTGTGGAATGCAAAATGTCACTCCTAGCACCTTTCCACTACATCAAACTAAAGCATTTGAGAGATTGTCTGCGTTTGAAGTATTGAATGCAAAATTTCACTCTTGGTACCTTTCTAGTTTATGAAACTAAAAAAAAATCTAGTTACCCTTTTGTCTCGTGTTTTGACCTTTTGGCTTGGTTGTTGTTGATCCCAATCTTACGAGCACAATGAGAGAACAACTCTCTTCTAAGAGTTCCAATTCATTGGACATTAGTGCCAAATGAGAAGAAATCCACAAATACTACCACAAACAGGGATAAACATATTGTCCACAAATACTACCACACACTAATCTCACCACTCTTTTCCTTATGTTGCCCTTTGATAAGAGTTCAATGTTGCAACACAATATTGTTGTTGAATGTTATCAAAAAACATAGGGGAGTGGACCTAATTTTTTGAGCATCCTAACTTCACACCTCTAACAATTGTATACTAAGTCATGTTTTGTTAGTGTGATGATGTGACATTACATGATTGGTTTCTTTTTACATGTAAAGAGCACATTTCATTCAATTGTAAGTATTTATAGTCAATACTAACAACCTTAAAGTCACAACTAGTAGTGTTACTTTTAAAAATACTAAAACTTAAATCCACAAATACTATCGCAGCTATTGGAACATGCTCAACCACACAAATTTGATAAAAACATATTTATAAGGCAGATATATAAGACAACATAGATTCTCACTTATCAAAAAAATCCGATAGTCACTCTTATTTACATTAACTCCTCGCCAACATCACAAACTTCTTGTTAAGATTACAAACACCATGATTTTTTTGTAATGAAACTATTGGGAATTAATGTGTCTCAACCTTGGTAATTTCCTAGCTTTGACTTTTTTACTATGGTAAATATTTTTTACTATGTCGTAATTTTCTTGTTTACCATGCTCCGTCATCTAGTAAATTTGACATGGTGAGTTGTCAATTACTGGGAGCTGACAAGGATGTATTTTTTGTCCTCACATGAGGATGTAGGTGTTCTGCCTTGGGATAGGACATTTGTGACATGTGTTGGTTAGTTGTAAGGTGTGTAAGTCTTTATGACAGATTCCTATGACATATGATAGATTCCTATGACAAACTATGATGCATAAGGACCAGATTCTATAACAGGTTGGACAAGTGTTGTAAAGCATCTTTGCATGGAGAAAAGGTCAAAGTTGGACATCCAAGGAAGGATAAGGACAAGTTGTAAGAGCATATTCTAAATATAGTCATTTATGATGATTCTCTTATAGCTGTAAGTCCTGTAAGAATGAGATTCTTCCTATAGCTGTAAGAGGTTGTAAGGCATCTTTCCTTGATGAAGACAAGTGTGTTTGCATGCAAGAGGCATTGGATATTGTTCCATATGGCCTCTTGGATGCCCAACCTCTAGAAGGTTACATTCTTGCTTCATATCTCTATAAAATAGGTGCTTGGAGTGGAGTGTTGCATAGTTTTTTGACAGGTATTGTTATGTTGTCGAAATAACTCTAGATATGACCGTTAAAGACTCTTGAGAGATTGCATTGCAAGTGTATTGTAAACTATTATAGTTTTGATAATACATTGTGCAAGTTTTGGAGTGGGGTTTTTCTCCCGAAAGGGTTTTCCCCACAGTATATCTTGTGTCTATATTTTTTGTGTGTATGTATTTTTGTTATATCTATGTTATAAACACTGTAACTATAAAGATTTAAAATAATTTTGCATACTACTTCCCTCATTAGATTAGTGTAGGAAGCGTATTCCACATACCTTGCTTCCTTTTAGTTGGTATTAGAGCTTGATCACCTTTGGTCCTAGTTGTTGGGTAGGTTTTCTTGAGCTGATCTTAGATTGAGTGGGAGTCTGTATAGAGTATTTTGTAATATTGTTGCAGGAAGGAGATGGTAGGCACATTTGGAAGAGTAGAGGTGGAGAAGTTTAATGGCAACAATTTTTGAGTTGTGGAAACTTAAAATGGAAGACATGCTTGTTGATAGAGACCTATGGGAAAAAATTTCTAGTATAAAACCTATGGCAATGTCTTAAGCTAATTAGGATCTCAAGGATTAGAAAGCTAAGGGTCTTGTGAGACTCTGTTTAGCCGACTCTGTCCTATTGAATGTCCATGAGGAGAAGACCACAAAAGAACTTTGGAATAAGCTAGGAGATGTTTATCAGGCCAAGTCCTTGGTGAACAATATATTCTTAAGAAATAAGCTATATTCTCTGAGGATGGAGGATGGAGGATCTGTTGCAGATCACCTGAATGCCTTTAACATGCTAGTTGCACAATTGACATTCATGGGTGTGAAGATGGAGGAGGAGGATTGTTGTATGACCTTGCTTTGTTCTTTGCTAGATTCATGGGACAATCTTGTAATGTCCATTGGGAGTACCACATCCACCTTTAAGATGGATGAACTGGTGTCTTCACTGTTATCTGAAGAGATGCGGAGAAAATCATCTGAGTCAGCCAAAGAGGCTCTTATGGTTTGTGGAAGACCCAAGGAGAAAGGGAAGCAAAAGAAAGACAAGAAAAATGATAAGGGCATATCCAAATCCCATGGGAGATCCAAATCTTCTGGAAAATCCAAGGCTCTTTCTTGGAACTATGGTAAATCTAGCCATTTCTGAAAGGAATGCAAAGAGGAGAAAAAGAAAAAGAAGAAGAATGTCTTAGATTCAGATTCTGAAAGTCACAAGATGATGGTGATGCTTTCATCACAACCTTGGCCACCCATGAATCTAATAATGTGTGGCTGATTAATTCTGGTGCCTTTTTTCACATGACCTTGCATAAAGACTGGTTTATGAAGTATGAAGAGTTTGATGGTGGAAGAGTGTACCTTGGTGACAACTCTCATCTAAAGATTGTTGGCCATGAAAGAGTCTCAATCTGATTCCCTAATGGATGAGTGAAGGGGATCTCTGAGGTTATGCACATCCCAGGCTTGGTACATAACCTACTTTCTATAAGTAAATTGAATGATGCAGGCGTGCAGGTTGTCTTCTCTAATAGTGGATGCAAGATGACTAGAGGTGCTATGGTGCTTGCGAAGGGTACTTGGAGAGGTACTCTATTTCAGCTGGATGCATGCACTACATAGTGCAACAGTGCTTCTATTTCAAAGAAAAGAGCTTCAGTCACGTCATCTTCACCATTGGAATCAGCAGCTAAAAGATGTATTGTTTCCACTTTTGATGGTAGTGCATTTTAGGTACCTAAGGGTGCTCATGCTTTGGAAATGAAACTTCTAGCTGAGAAGATAATGTTATGGCATAAGAGACTTGGCCACATTAGTGAGAAGGGTCTTAGAGCCCTAAAAAATAAAAAGCTCATCAAGGGGTTAAATGATTGTAATCTTGAGTTTGACTTTTGCAAACATTGTATATATGGAAAGCAAAACCATGTTTAGTTTTACTCTAGTTCTCATAAGTCTTCTAGTGTGTTGGATCTTATTCATTTTGATGTGTTTAGTCATGTGAATGTTCCTTCAATCTCTACATCTGTATATTTTGTTTCATTCATTAATGACTATAGTAGAAGGACATGGTTTTATTTTCTTAGAAGCAAATCGAAAGTCTTTAGTTGGTTAAAAGAGTTTAAAGCTTTCGTTGAGAATCAGACTAGTAAAGATTAAGTGTTTGAGAACTGATAATGGTGGTGAGTTTTGTTTCACAAAGTTCGATAAGTTCTTTAAAGAACATGGGATTGAAAGACATAAGATAACTCTATACACCCCTCAGCAAAATGGAGTTGCAGAGAGAATGAACAGGATGTTGATGGAGAGGGCTAGGAGTATGCTTAGTGATGCTAGCCTTGAACAGAAATTTTGGGCTGAAGTTGTAGCCATTGCTTGCTACTTGGTAAACAAGTCTCCTACATCAGCTCTTGTTGATAAGACACCCATGGAGGTGTGGTCTGGTAAGAAGCCCTCATTATGACATCTTCGTGTTTTTGGTTGTGAGGCATATGCTCATGTGGCTAGGAAGAAGAGGTCAAAATTGGAGAACAAAGCTGTTAAGTGTATCTTCATTGGCTATGGTGTTAGTGTGAAAGGGTACAAGATTTGGGATCCTATGGCCAAGAAAGTGTTGTATAGTAGAAGTGTTATTTTCAAAGAGATAACACCTTCTCCTATTGTTCTACAACCATAAGAGAAAGAAGAGAAAGAGGATGTGGTTCAGTTTCCTTCTACCCCTAAGAAGACTGAACCAAAAGACCCTATGAGACCTGAAGATGAGGAGAGCTCTAGCATCTCTAAAAGCTTAGAAGAAGAAGCAGAACCTCAACCTTAGCCTTTGAGGAGGTCTACATGAACAAGGAAGCAACCTAATAGGTTTGGTTATTCATTGCTAGATTCTAGTTGTGCTTTTGTCTTGATTACTAACATTGATGAGCCTAGAACTGTGACAGAGGATATGGGCATGAAAGATGCATGTTCTTGGAAGGAGGCCATGGAACAAAACTTGGGACTTGGTGCCTTTTCCTGAAGGATGGAAACCCATTGGCTATAAATGGGTGTTCAAGAAGAAATTTGATGCAGATGGTAGTGTTGAGAAGTACAAGGCTAGATTGGTTGTGAAGGAGTATTCACAAGTGGAGGGAATTGATTATAGTTAATTTTTCTCTCTCATTGCAAAATTGACATCCATTCAGTTCCTATTATCTCTTGTAGCAACTTATGACTTAGAAGTGGATCAAATGGATGTGAAGACATCATTCCTTCATGGTGACTTGGAGGAAGAGATTTACATGTCACAACTAGAGCATTACATAGAGAGAGGTAGAGAACATTTGGTTTGTAAGTTTAAGAAATCTTTGTATGGTTTGAAGCAATCTCCTAGGATGTGGTATATGAAATTTGATGCCTTTGTATTGTTAATTGGATTTCTGAGATCAAATTTAGATCTTTGTGTGTATTACAAATTTGACAATGATCGTATTCTTATTATTGTATTGTATGTTGACGATATGTTGTTAATTGGGAATGGTAAGAATATGATTTTGGATTTGAAGTCTTAGTTGTCAGCACAGTTAGAGATGACAAACTTAGGGGCAGCCAGGTACATTCTCAAAATGGAAATCAGAAGAGATAGAGCTAACATAAAACTTTGGTTAAGCCAGAGTAAGTATGTGAAGACTGTGTTAGAGAGATTTAGCATGGCAGATTGCAGACCATTGTGTGTTCTTGTTTCTTTGGGGACCAAGTTATCTATTAATGATTGTCCAAAATCTCCTTTTGAGGTGGAGGACATGAGCAAAGTACCTTATGCTAGTGATGTTGGTAGTTTGATGTATGCCATGGTCTATACTAGACTAGATATTACCCAAGCAGTGGGAGTCCTTAGTCGGTTTATGGCTAATCCTGGATAGGTACATTGGGATGCAGTGAAGAAAGTGTTTAGATATTTGTGGGGTACTTTTGAGTATTCTCTATGCTATCATGGTCATCCTATAGGACCTTTGCATTTTGTGAGTATCTATGGATATGTGGACTCTGATTGGGCAGGTGATATTGACAGTAGGAGATTCACTAGTGTTTATGTGTTTACTATGTTTGGTGGTGCAATTAGTTGGATGAGTAAGCGGCAACCTATGGTCACTTTGTCCATGATAGAAGTAGAGTATATGGCAGCTATTCATGCTTGTAAGGAAGCCATTTGTCTTAAGAGATTGTGTTCAGATAGTGGTGTTAATATAGGACATATTACTATCTGTTGTGATAGTTAGAGTGTGATTTGCTTAGCAAAGAATCCAACTTTCCATGCCAGAACAAAGTATATTGATGTATAGTTTCATTTTGTGTGAGACATGGTGGAAGATGGGAAGGTGATATTGGAGAAGATAGATAATTTGAAGAATGTTGCAAATGTATTGACGAAACCTATGAGCACAGATAAGTTCAGATGGTGTTCAGATTCTATGGGCCTCTTGGCCTCTAGCAATTAAATCCTATTATTCTATTGGTTCTTACAAGGTGTTTGACAAGTGGGAGAATGTTGGGAATTAATGTGTCTCAACCTTGGTAATTTCCTAGCATTAACTTTTTTACTGTGGTAAATATTTTTTACTATGTTGTAACTTTCTTGTTTACCGTGCTCTATCATCTAGTAAATTTGACATGGTGAGTTGTCAATTACTGGGAGCTGACAATGATGTATTTTTTGTCCTCACATGAGGATGTAGGCATTCTACCTTGGGATAGGACATTTGTGACATGTGTTGGCTAGTTGTAAGGTGTGTAAGTCCTTATGATAGATTCCTATGACATATGACAGATTCCTATGACAAATTATGATGCATAAGGACTAGATTCTATGACAAGTTGGACAAGTGTTGTAAAGCATATTTGCATGGAGAAAAGGTCAAAGTTGGACGTCCAAGGAAGGATAAGGACAAGTTGTAAGAGCATATTCTAAATATAATCATTTATGGTGATTCTTTTATAGTTGTAAGTCCTGTAACAATGACAGATTCTTCTTACAACTATAAGAGGTTGTAAGGCATCTTTCCTTGATGTAGACAAGTGTGTTTGCATGCAAGAGGCATTGGATATTGTGCCATATGGCATATTGGATTCCCAACCTCTAGAAGGTTCCATTCTTTCTTCATATCTCTATAAAATAGGTTCTTGGAGTGGAGTGTTGCATAGTTTTTTGATAGGTATTGTTATGCTGCCAAAATAACTCCAAATACGACCATTGAAGACTCCTGAGAGCTTGCATTGCAAGTGTATTGTAAACCATTATAGTATTGATAATACATTGTGTAGGTTTTGGAGTGTGGGGTTTTTCTCCTGAAAGGGTTTTCCCCACGATATATCTTGTGTCTATCTTTTGTGTGTGTATGTATTATTGTTATATCTCTGTTATAAACACTATAACTGTAAAGATTTAAAAGAATTTGCATACTACTTCCCTCATTATATTATTGTAGGATGTGTATTCCATGTACCTTTCTTCCTTTCAAAAACTTCAATACATGTGTATGGACAAGGTGTTGAGGACACATATTTCATCCATTTGTTGGTAAAAGCTAGGGTTTTCTAGGTTTTCTTAAGCATTTTCAGCTTATAGAAAACATGTCATAGCTTTCCCTCAACTAGAGTCAATAATAGGGAAAGATAATATCAAGTTTTACTAATTTTGGCATCACTTCAGACCTAGCATCAATAAAATTTAGGGTCTTATGAAAGATATATTTCAAAAGTGAGGTTTTGGTAGTGTATGAGGGTTTGGTACAGTCATGAAGAGGCTTATTATTCAAGTTTCAAGTTGTCTTTTATTTTCTTTTTGAGGATTTGTCATGGAGAGGCTTATTATGCTTATTATGACAATCATAGACTATTAAAATTGCTCCTTTCTATCTCAAACTAATCAACATTATTTCTCAGACCACAAAACTACCCCTTTCTATCTCAGACTAATCAGCATGCTTGTCTTTTCATGATTGTCCTAGATCATTTTATTGGTCCAAGACTACCTCCTTTTCACATACACTCCCTGTCTCATAATCATGATTTGAGGACTTCTCTTTGGCTGTCACATTTTGTGACTATTTCACATGATAAGTGTTCAATCTCAGTGATAATAAAGGATATAGGAATTTTGTTAAATGTTGTAATTGCAAATGCCCTTGTAGACATGTATTGTCTGATAGAACACCACAAATAGAGGTCCTCTCATGGAATGCAATGATTGCAAGATATGCAGAAAATGGATTTGTTGAAAAGACTTTAGAAACTTTCAAGCAAATGCAATTGGCAAGTGTAAATCCAAATTCCACAACCTTCACCAGCATCCTCCCTATCTCTACCAAATTAGGATCTTTGGAACAAGGTATGGACAACCATCAAAGCATAAAGGATATTATGTAGGTTTTTGTGAAGTTGACTATCATGATTATTATATAGGTTTTATTTTGAATAGTGGACAAGGGTTTGGTGTCTCGATAAGTATTATACATTTGGAATTTATCTTATGAGCATTATGGTGAAGATCAATGGTATTGTGTTAGTCATAGTGACAAACCCTAGAGGCTTGTGCAATGTAATATACTTATACTCAACTTCTCTCTCTAATGTGTAATATACCTATACTAAATTTTTCTCTTGAATATTGTTGTGGTTGTTATTTCCATGTGTATAGTCTCATTGATAAGCTGTATTGTTATTATCCCTTAAGAACAAAGTAAAAATGCTTTACTTTGATTGAATATGTATGTGCATATGAGAAAAATGTTACCTTAAAAGAATTTGAAATATTTGCAAGGGCTATAGAATAGACCTATCGGACCATGGATATGGATTTATTGTAACTCTAAAGTGATTTTTAAGGAAACCCTTATTTATAGAATTGCTATTGTGTATATTTTTGCAATAATTAAGCTCAAAGTATATATGTTGCAATAATTGCAAGATATGCACAAAATGGATTTGTTGATAAGGATTTAGAAAATTTCAAGCAAATGCAATTGGCAGGTGTAAATCCAAATTCCACAACCTTAACCAATATCCTCCCTACCTATACTAAAATGGGATCCTTGGAGCACAGTATGGGCATCCATCAAAGCATAAAGGATATGAGAATTTTATTAAATATGTTGTAGTTGCAACTACCCTAGTAGACATGTATGCAAAGTGTGGAAGCATAGACAAGGCACATGAACTATTTGACATAACACCTCAAAGAGTGCCATCTCATGGAAGGTAATAATTGCAAGCTATGCACAAAGTGGATTTGTTAATAAAGATTTAGAAACTTTCAAGCATATGCAATTGAGAGGTGTAAAACCAAAATGGGATATTTGGAACATGGTATGGACATCCATCAAATCATAAAGGATATGGAAATTTTGTCAGATCTTGTAGTTGCAACTATCGTAGTAGACATGTATGCAAAGTGTGGAATCATAGACAAGATACGTGAATTGTTTGACATGATGCCTCAATGAAATTCCATCTCATGGAATGCAATGATTGCAAGATATGCAAAAAATGGATTTTTTTGATAAGGCTTTACAAACTTTCAAGCAAATACAATTGGTGGGTGTAAAGCTAAATTCCACAACCTTAGCCAGTATCCTCCTTGCCTATGCCAAAATGGGATCTTTGGAACACGGTATGGACATCCATCAAAGGATAAAAGATATGGCAATTTTGTTATATGTTGTAGTTACAACTGCCCTTGGAGACATGTATGCAAAGTGTGGAAGCATAGACAAGAAACGTGAACTATTTGGCATGATGCCTCAAAGAAATGTCATCTCATGGAATGCAATAATTGAAAGATATGAACAAAATGGATTTTTTATAAGGCTTTAGAAACTTTCAAGAAAATGCAATTGGCAGGTGTAAAGGCAAATCCCACAACCTTAGCCAAAATCCTCCCTTCATATGCCAAAATGGGATCTTTGGAACATGGTATGGACATCCATCAAAGCATAAAGAATATGGGAATCTTTCCAGATCTTGTAGTTGCAACTACCCTAGTAGACATGTATGCAAAGTGTGGAAGCATAGACAAGGTATGTGAACTGTTTGACATGATGCCTCAATGAAATGTCATTTCATGGAATGTAATGATTGCAAGATATGCAAAAAATGAATTTTTTTTTATAACGTTTTATAAACTCTCAAAAAAATACAATTGACTGGTGTAAATCCAAATTCCACAACCTTAGCTAGTTTCCTCCTTGCCTATGCCAAAATGGGATCTTTGGAACACAATATGGACATCCATCAAAGCATAAAAGATATGGGAATTTTGTTAGATCTTGTAGTTGCAATTTCCCTCGGAGACATGTATGCAAGGTGTAGAAGCATAGACAAGGCACGTGAACTATTTGGCATGATGCCTCAAAGAAATGTCACCTCATGGAATGTAATGATTGCAATATGAACAAAATGGATTTTTTGATAAGGCTTTAGAAACTTTCAAGAAAATGCAATTGACAGGTGTAAATCCAAATTCCAAAACCTTAGAAATGGTATCTTTGGAACATGGTATAGACATCCATGATCAAAGCATAAAGGATATAGGAATTTTGTCAAATGTTGTAGTTGTAACTACCCTGTGAGACATGTATGCAAACTGTGGAAGTATATACAAGGAATGTGAATTGTTTGACACAATGCCTCAAAGAATGTTGTCTCATGGAATGCAACGATTGTAAGATATGAACAAAATGAATTTTTCATAAGGATTTAGAAACTTTCAATCAAATGCACAAAAGAAACTTTCAACCAAATGCATTTGGCATGTCTAAAACCAAATTGCACAACCATATCCAACATCCTCCTTGCCTATGCCAAAATAGGAACTAGGGAACATGGTGTGGACAACCATCAAAGCATAAAGGATATAGGAATTTTGTCACATGTTGTATTTGCAGATGCCCTTGTAGACATGTATGGAAAGTGTGGAAGCATAGACAAGGTGCATGAACTGTTTGACATGATGCCTCAAAGAAATGTAGAGTCTCATGGAATGCAATGATTGCAAGATATGCACAAAATGGATTATTTGAAAATGATTTATAAAATTTCAAGCAAATACAATTGGCATGTGTAAAACCAAATTCCTATAACGATAATTGATCATCATATTAAATATTTAACATAAACTTTCATATACATAATGTCATGAACATAACATCTAGTCTATACATAAAGCCATATAGGCATGTCCAAACAAAGTTATACAGACATATACAAAAATATACATCGGTAACATACAAAAGTATGTATACAAATCCATCTAGGCATACAAAAATATCCCAAAATCTAGTTTCCTATGAACTTCTATCAAATAATCGATGGCCCTTGCTTGGCCATGAAGATGAAGAGTGTTGCAATATAAGGAGGCAATCAAACCATTTATACCATATTCCACAATAATGGGCTTCAATCACTTTGACACTTCAAGTTTCATAAGAAATCTTTTCAAGGTAATGGCCTCTACAAGAGTACAAACTTAAGGTTCCAACTATTTTGACCCAAACAAGACCTTAGTTTTCTTTCTTATCCTCTAGGAACCTTAACTCAACCAAGTCAAAAAATTCCAAATGTCTAACCCTTCATCAAATTACTATTCCTTCATTAATTGTCCTAAAGCTAGTAGCTGTCTTTAAAGGACCGCCAAAGTATAACTTTTCTTACTGGCTTCCATTCAAGACTATATAAGGTATTTTAGATACCCTTTAAGAAGTTTCAAAACATAGCCAAGATCCAACATAGGTTATTTTGAGAAATAGTTTCAAAACGAGATTGTCCTTGTTGCAAATTAGGCCTATTTTACTCAAGGGCTTATTGGTTTTGATGTCTCCAAACTTAATCTTCTTCTACTAATGCTTGAAACATGTGAAATTTAGCCTTCTCATGCTTAAATAAACAAGATAAAACCATTTTCAAGAGTATTTTTCCAAACCCTAGGTTTGAGGTTCTTGACTGTGACTATCAATATAGTTATAATAGGATAGGGGCAGGGTATAGATGATCACAAATTCCTTTTATTCTTAACAAACCATAGTTTCAAGATGGTTCACCATGCAACTTGATATCATGTCCAAATCGATTCCACCCATAAATAATACTAAACTTGTCAACAAAATACCAAAATCTTGCTAAATACAATCTTGTATGTGATTGTCAACTCTGTCACAACAGAACAAGGTATAGAAAACCTCCAAATACTTGTTGTTTTAGACAAACCCTGGTTTGAAAAGGGATCACAATGCATCATGACAACTCTTCCAAGTCAATTCCATTTATGATGGTTACAAGCTTATCAATAATATTCCAAAACCCACGATATGTTGTCTTACCCTTCTGCAACATATGAAAACACAATCCTCTTGTGTCAAGAAGCTAATAACAAATCACTTCTCCTTTATCTGCCACCTTAGGACATGTTAGTGTAAGCAAGAAATATTTTTTTCACCAACATCAAAGTCCATCATGTGGTTTACAAACAGAGAAATACAATTTAGTTTGCTCACTGATACCCTAGATGAGGGTTTGACAGTTTAAAACAATTTTTTACAAAAATGATCATAATTCACTCATTTTTTATATGAAATTGAATGAAACAAGATGCAATAGAAAATAGATTCAACCTTCTTTCACTTCCAACCACTCTCATTACCTGACACATCCATACAGGGTCATACTATTCAAGGGAACATCAAGTAAACAGTTAAAACTTCAAAAAACATAGGTATAAGCATGCAAACTGTATTCTTTATTAATTTTCTCCAATAAAACTTCATGTTTTTCATCTCTTATCATCCTCCACCATACAAAATGACTCTTGGAATGCATATTTATGCTTAATACAACCTTTCTAACTTCCTTAACTGACCAACTACCTTACAACTCTTCAACTTCCATTTGTTGCATTTGTGTAACTTTACATTTTTTTTGCAAATTTGACATAAATGACCTCCTAAAAATGACTCAAATAACCTAATGACATCATCAATGTGGCTTCTTGAGCCTTATTACAACATTAAAACATCAAAATTGAACAAAAAAACTCAATATTGCCTCATGGAGGCATGTGATCAAATAGGTGCTCCTGCACCAAACTCCCGGGGGAAAAAGAATTCAAGCCCCATTGAATTATCTTCTTCTTCCTTGTCTTCCAGTTCTTGTTCTTTCTTATATCCATCATATTTGCAACTTGTAGATTCCAAAAATTCATTTCTTGTATATATGGTTCAGTATCACTACTTATGTCTTCATACACCTCTTCTTGTTCCTTATAGCCTGCACATACATAATCCAATGAAAAGTTAGAAACAAAATATTGAGACCTTGAGGTCTCCTCCTTGCCTCCTTGCATTACAAACTCCTCTTCAACCATGTACTTTAAGACCAACTACTACAACCTACTACCATTATCAACATTATTGTTTCCACCTACAACAAATTCTCCACTCATTCCAACCTCACTCTCAATGGCTGGAAACTTTTCCCATAAATCCTCTTCTTCATCCACCTTAACATTATCATCCTTTTCATCAACAACATATTCATCAATCATTTGATCAACAACAACCATATCATTAATCTTAACATCAATAGCTTTATCAACATCAAACAAAGAAATTGTAGCATCATGTTTCTCACCTTGCACATCTTGAACCTTGGATTTAGACTTTTCCCCTTCCTATATGGTTGCTTTCCTTGATTGTCTTCTTCTTCTTTGCACAATATTTCTAATAGGCCATTGTACCATTCTTCTTAATGGAAAATGCCAACTGCTCCACTGATGTAGTTCCCTTTCCATTCTTTCTATGGTTTGTGTCAATTCTCTAATCTTTTGGTCAAATTCCTCTTGCCTTGCCTTCTCTTTTTCCTTCTTTCTCATTTCTTTTATTGTCTTCTCATCTTTTCTCTTTTTCATCTCTTGCTTCATTTTGGTAGATCCTTACCTTGCAAACTACCTTTCATTACTCTCCTAAACCAATCCATTTTCCTTTTACTCATGCAAGCTTCTCCTTTATTCTCAACTTTTCTAGCCTCATCTAGGTCCTTTCCACTTATCCTCAACCTAGTCTCTTGGCAACCAACAACCAGGTTCTTTCTCTCAACCTGCATACAACTACAGACTTACAAACACAAAACCACAAACTCACTAGCCCAAACCTTTCTAATACCACTTTGATACAATATAAGGAGACAATCAAACCATTGATACCATATTCCACAACAATGGGCTTCAATCACTTTGACACCTCAAGTTTCATAAGAAATCTTTTCAAGGTAATGGCCTCTACAAGAGCAAAAACTTAAGGTTCCAACTATTTTGACCCAAACAAGACCTTAGTTGTCTTTATTATCCTCTAGGAACCTTAACTTGACCAATTCAAACAATTCCCAATGTTTGACCCTTCATCAAATTACTATTCCTTCATTGATTGTCCTAAAGCTAGTAGCCCTCTTTAAGGGACTATCAAAGTATAACTTTTCTTACTGGCTTCCATTCAAGAATGTATAAGGTTTTTTAGATACCCTTTAGGAAGTTTTGAAACATATCCAAGATCCAACATAGGCTATTTTGAGAAATAGTTTCAAAACGTGATTGTGCTTGTTGCAAATTAGGCCTATTTTACTCAAGGGCTTATTGGTTTTGATGTCTCCAAACTTAATCTCCTTCTACTAACACTTGGAACATGTGAAATTTATCCTTCTCATGCTTAAATAAACAATACAAAACCATTTTCAAGAATATTTTTCCAAACCTTAGGTCTAAGGTTCTTGACTATGACTGCCAACATAGTTATAACAGGACAAGGGCAGGGTATAGATGATCACAAATTCCTTTTATTCTTAACAAACCATAGTTTGAAGATGGTTCACCATGCAACTTGATATCATGTCCAAATCAATTCCACCCATAAATAATATTAAACTTGTTAACAAAATACCAAAATCTTGCTAAATATAGTCTTGTATGTGACTGTCAACTCTATCACAACAGAACAGTGTATAGAAAACCTCCAAATACTTGTTGTTTTAGACAAACCCTGGTTTGAAAAGGGATAACAATGCATCATGACAACTCTTCCAAGTCAATTCCATTTATGATGGTTACAATTTTGTCAATAATATTCCAAAACCCACGCTATGTTGTCTTACCAGTCTGTAACATATGAAAACACAGTCCTCTTGTGTCAAGAAGCTAATAACAAATCACTTCTCCTTTATCTTCCACCTTAGGACATGTTAGTGTATGCAAGAAATATTGTTTTCACCAACATAAGAGTCCATCACATGGTTTACAAATAGAGAAATACAATTTAGTTTGCTCACTGATACCCTAGATGAGGGTTTGATAGTTTAAAATAGTTTTTTACAAAAATGATCATAACTCACTCATTTTTACATGAAATTGAATGAAACAAGATGCAATAAAAAATAGATTCAACCTTCTTTCACTTCCAACCACTCTCATGCCCTAACACATCCATACAAGGCCGTATTGTTCAAGGGAACAACAAGTAAACAGTTGAAACTTTAGAAAACAAAGGTATAAGCATGCAAACTATATTCTTTATTAATTTTCTCTAATAAAACTTTATATTTTTCATATCTTCTCATCCTCCACCATAAAAAATGACTCTTGGAAGGCATATTTATGCTTAATACAACCTTTCTAACTTCCTTAACCAACCAACTACCTTACAACTCTTCAACTTCCATTTGTTGCATTTGTATAACTTTACATTTTTTTTGCAAATTTGACATAAATGACCTCCTAAAAATGACTCAAATAACCTAATGACATCATCAATGTGGCTTCTTGAGCCTTATTACAACATTAAAAAATTAAAATTGAAGCAAAAAAACTCAATATTGCCTCATGGAGGCATGTGATCAAATAGGTGCTCCTACACCAAAGAGCCAATTAATGACTCATCCTCTCTCTCTTGTTGAGTAGACCTCCTTGACAAGGAATTTTGTACCTCCACCTGTAAATTCAATCTAACAATATGCACATTAATATAGAAAACATGATATATATAACATCACATATGTGATTGATCACTTACCATTACCTGATGATCCCTCTCGATCATCTTTTCTCTCTCTTCATCCATAGTTGGACGAGTTGAAGTTGTGACCTCTTACGAGAAGCATCAAGAAGAAAAATTGACTAAACATAAATATCATTTATGTACATCAAATGACATGAGATAAAATAAGAAATACAAAATGACATTTACATGTTACTGGCTCATACCTCGGTCAAAGGATTTGAAAACAGCATGGCTATAGCAATGCTTGCATGCACTGACTCATGAAGATGAGGACTCTCCATATTCAAAAGATCTAAACATAGAGTTTAAAGTTATTTGACCAAAATAGATACATAACATTATTTAAAGAGTGGGGGGACATTATGCAAGCCAAGTATCTTCATGAAACTGATCACTTCAGTTTTCTCCACCAGGAAGGGCTCCCCCAGGGATCTGTTATCTGGAACAAAATGCTGAAGTCTAGAAGTCTACTCAAACATGGGCTTAGATGGAAATTGGGGAATGGAAATTCTATTAACTTCTGGGAAGATATTTGGATAATGATAAGGCCCTGGTTACTCAAGGTGATTATGGAGTTATTGCTGGCATTGCTACTCAGTTTTTTGGGGATAAAGTTTGTCATTATATTCACAATAATAATGGTATTAGGAGTTGGAAAAACCTCTTGGATTGTTGTACTCATCACCCTGAACTCACTCCTAGGATGCAGATTGTTCAACATTTGATGCAAGGGGTCAGAATCCCTCTTTTCCCTAGGGAAGATGAGCTATATTGGTGGCCAGATAAGAAAGGTAGGTTTTCTGTTAAGTCTACTTACCATCTACTGATCCTGATGTGCATAAAAATGAGATTTGGAGGAAAGTTTGGAATCATAAACTTATCCCTAAAATCAATATGTTTTGGTGGGCTGCTGTTCATAACAAAATCCTAACTCAAGATAACTTACAGAGGAGGGGATTCACTTTGGTTAATAGGTGCTTTCTGTGCTTGGAGAAGGAGGAAACAGTCTCTCATTTAATTCTCCACTGTGATTTTGCCAAGGAAATTTGGAATATTCTTTTAAGGAATTTTGGCATTCAATGGGTTTGTAATTGTGATATTAGGGAAGTCATTGCCTACTGGTGTCCTACCTTCTCTGATCCCTGGCTAGTTGAGCTTTGGAACCAAACTTTGTCCTGTCTTGGTTGGACTTTATGGAAAGAATGTAATAACAGAATATTTAGGGATGTTGCTAGGGATACTTCTCAAGTTCTTTATTCCTTTTCTAAGATCCTCATGGAAAGTGTGACCAATTCTCACATCAAAACTGCAGAAAAACCTCTTTCCCAAGAAGAGGAGAAAATTGAGACTAATTGGAGAATTCTAAACCAGATTTCAGCTCATAATAATTCCAAACAGTTGCAGAGATTAAATACAAGATGGATTCCGCCGAAGCCCTATTGGCTCAAACTAAACTTTGATGGGGCATCTAAGGCAGATGGTAAGGCTAGTTGTGGTGGGGTTATAAGGGATGACAAAGGGTGGATGGTTGTTGCATATGCTGGTGGGATAGGCGTTCAAAACAATAATTATGCTGAAGCCTCTGCTCTTCTATGGGGGGTGAAATTGGCTATTTCTCTTGATATTAGGCAATTGTATATTCAGGGGGATTCCAAACTGGTTATCGATGTTGTTAATAACATGTCAAATTGTGGCTAGAAATTGAAAGATATTATAGTGGATATCCAGACCCTTCTACAACGGATTACCAGTGTTGATATCTCTCATATATATAGAGAGGGTAATGAGGTTGCGGATGCTCTTGTTGACCTTGGCCAACAATTTTCAAATTGGCATTGTTAGCACCAAGTTAATAACATTCCTTTAAACATAAGGGACTTAATTCAAAAGGAGATGACATGTTAATGATGATTTATTATACTAGGAAAGATAGTTTATCAAATTTGTTGGAAGATGTTGACGTGTATCTCAAAGTACGTGCTTTTTTGTACTTCGTTGCTCAATGTCATTTCTACTTTATTACTCCCTTGTGTTAAGATGAGTGGCTTATATGCTAATTATAGTGAATGCCTAATAATTATGTTTGAGCATGGGAAGAGGAGGTGTCAATTGATCTCTCGTAAGGCAACTCTCATTAATGATAATGCGTGCAGATTTATTATTATCATAATTCACTATCAAGCAGTTAATTTTACCTTTCACAATAACTCTATGAATTTCTAGTTCTGGGGATTCTGTGCTTTTGTTTGGAAGGATAAAATGGGTGGAGATAGGATTCGAACAGAGCCAATTTCCTATTTTAAGGTTAAGGACAATGATGTGGTCTGGCACTACTGTAAGGAAGGTGATATCAACCCTTATTTGGAATGACTTAATGGCTATGATGAAAATATGTCTAAGTAATTTGCTAGGTCCTGGCAAACCATAGAGTCACTGTGGGGAGAATTGGGAGAATTGGGTTTGAGATTTCTAAGAAAGTTATTGCTATGTCGACTGGCCTGTTGACTAAGGGGACCAAGCTACAAAGGAAAGCTAAAGTGGTGGACCATTCTAACCAGAAGTTATTCCTTGGGGAAGGTGAAGAACTCATTCCTTACTAGGGAGGGTTTGAACGGGCCAAGCTGCCAGAGCCGTGGGATGAAATGTGTTTCCTCCTAATGAAATACTTCACTTTAGAGGGGTGATTTACTAGGTTCTACAATTATCATCTTCCTCTTCTGAATCATTTTAGACGTAATGCTCATATTAGTTTTCCATTTTATTTATTGTCTTCCCTTAAGCATTTGGTGTTTAGGGATAAAGCTAAGCTGGCTAAGAAACCTTCCATGAAACTTGTTCCCCTGCACCAGGGTCTCATCCTCTGCTTATACAACTTCCACATTGCTTTGGTACTGCCTAAGCCTATTCATACTCATAGAGGTGAAATGTCTACCAGCCCTGATGTTACTGTCGTATCTGAAGAGCCCATCTCCCTTATTTTCCTCTTCTTGCTCTTCACACTACCTTTGGAGACCGGAGTGTGGGTAGCGGTCACCGTGGGAGTCTCCTCATGAGACAGAGAAAAAGAAACCCCTTTCAACTTATGAGAACCTATAGATGGAAGAGGAAATTGTGGGAGATGCTATGGGGACCCCTAAAAATCTTTGCAGTACCCTTGTGGGACCTGGCAGTAAATCTAATCTGTTTACTAAGAATACGAAGAAGGGATTTTCCTCTAGGGTTAGGAGGTCAGGGAGGATTGCTGGAAAACCTGCACCTAAAGCTAAACTTATAGATTATTCGGAGAGTGTGTCTAAAGAGTCCACTCAGGGTGATGAGGCCAAGGTTCTGGAAGTTTAGGAGATTTCTGAAGATGCTGAGGGTAAGAATGGGAATAAACCGATGGAGGGTTCGGGTGGTGTTGTTGGTGATTCTGAGGATAATGTTGACGAAGGGGGAAAGATGTTTGTGGAGGAAGCTACTGATGAAACGGAGGAAGATGTTGGTTACAGGAATGACATTGTTGTCCTGAGGGGTCATGTTGAGAATCTGGAACAGTCTTTTTCCACTATGCTTAGGCGTACTATTTTACTTAATCTTTTTGTGTTGCAGGATCTTGGGACTACTACTGCTAATGACAAAGAAGACAATTTCAAAAAGTTGGATGAATTTATTGAATCCCTAGCTAAAAGATGGGAGAATCTTTCTCCTTAGTTCTAATTTCTTTTATGCTGTTGATACTCTGCTATTTCATATATACTATATTTAGTCTGGTTGTGTTGTTTATGTTGTTTATGCTAGTTAAGTGGGTTATGCTGTGACTATTTTGAGGCTCTTTTATGCTGATGCCTCTGGAGTTTTATTTTACTATTTTGTAAGGGTTTAGCCCCTTGTTTTAGCCACCTTATATAATCAAAAACATTATTTAAATGCATAATGATTACAAATGGTTAAATTTACCTCCGTAAAAGTGGTTTTTCATGCAGGGGACCAAGGAAACTATGAAGGTGCTGGTGAAGCTCCCTATTGAAATCATCAAATTATCACTAAATAATATTACCATTGATATATGTACTATATTTATGATCATGTGATAAATTACATACCTGTTGACTCGACTTCCTCTCATAACCTACCAATAAATGGCTAGCAAAGGTAAGATGAAGACTCTGACCCTAGAATTTCATTGCGCAGACAATTACATACATTCATTTTGACTTATAATATAGATAGTCATATAAAATTCATTACAAATTTCAAATAAGAATATATTAAATCAAGATGAAACTTGTAAAACATTACCTAGGAGTCAATACCAAATGTATACTATAAGACATCATTTGTGAAAACAAGATCATCTAATATGGATGTGCCCATCACTGGATGTTGCCCCTTTGTTGCAGCATCCTGCCACGAGTCCTGTATCCCATAATCACACAGGTTCCCACATGAACTACACAGATGTGGGGACAAATGATACCTATTGTTCTCACCCTCATTGACATAGGTGAGATCATTGTTGTGCTATGCTAGAGACTATGTGAGAGAACTCAATGAATGCAGTGTCTCCACCTTAATACTCTCCTTCAAATTCAAAGGGAGTGACACATGTTCGAGCCTCATCAAGGGTCAAGGTACATAGTTTTGGTCTCGCTATGCCCCATCTCTATCTTAGACAGAGCCACCACCCCTATCTTAGACCTCTCGAATGTCAAATAATTAGAAATCTTCTTGTGGATGAACTCACAATAGAATTTCCTCAAGAAATATTGTGGCACCTCATTGTTGTTACATGGACACTTGTCAAATGCCATGTATCCCAAAAGTTTTGGGATATATCTTCATTCCTACACCAGTGAATTGGGAAGCATTTGCAAGTCTCTTCTAATGTTTGGCTAGTTTTAGGATTGATAAGTTGTGAACATAATGCAGATTTTGTAATTTTTAGGTCCTTCACTTGTTCGTAAGACAATTTGTTAGCATAGTATTACTGACACTTCTCCCTATAGTCATGAAATTCAATGATTTGGTTTGTCATCAATTCAATGTGAGAAACATCTCCTCTAATGACTTGGCAAGCGCTCTCCTATGATCGGTGCTTGCACTTGGATTATTTTACATTTCAATTAGGGTTTGAATATGTTTTTTATTTTCTTCTATTTGCCCTACATAGTTTTCCTGTGTATCTCTTTCATGGTGAGGACATGAAGGTGCGGGGTTTTCAGGGTTTTCAGGGTTGTTTTGACCCTCATCTATTGGATTTGTGTTTTGTGTTGCCTCATTGACTGTAAATTCAATATAAAAAATCAATCAAACATTGAAAAGATAAAAAAATCTTTTCAAACTCAAAAAAATTAAGAAAACCCTATCTTCTTTGGCTGCTACACCCTCTACATTACCTTCACAACATCTTCGAGAGCAGGATTGATGAGGTGGCATGGCAGAAACATCGATTACCCTTACCACTTGGTTGAATGCTCCTTCTTACAATGTGCTCATGATTTTACATTAGTTTTTTCCTCACTATGACTGTAGAAATGGTTGCAGACTTTTAGCAATTAATAAGTGAGCGCATTATAATGCACTCACATTATACCAAGCATGGGACCAAAAAGCCAAAGTGGAGACTTTTTGGTCCCACAACTTGGTGCATTCACCCTATCATAATAGTACCTACAAAACATTATCATAATACTTCCAACACAAGAACTCAATATATAAACATGTATAAAACAACAAACCATGAATGATTTTTCAAGCCATGTGCTAGATACTATTAGTTAATTTAGGCACCTATATCCATGCACAAAATCCAACACCCAACTCAAACTTAGTTAACTAATAGGTAACTAGAAACTACCACTACCAAACTTGGGTGCTCAAGTAGTCTTATTCTACCTTTTCCATAACTGCTCCATGATTCTCTACAAGTCCATAATTAACTCCCTCTAATCATGATCTTTCCTTTCTAATAAATCTTATATACCTTACAAGATGTCATAGTTTCTATTAGAAACTTCCATGACACTAAATGAGCCTTACACTTTCTAGAATACAAACTACATGTGACACCTAGTGCCACTCCAAGTGGGATACTCCTAATATATGTGGGTGCAAAAAATGAATAAAATTAAATAAAATACTTCAAACATTAATATTGCAAGGTATATAACACATATCCCAACAAGATCATCCTTTGTTTTAAGTCACACCATTCATGGACTTATTTCTATTTTGCTCTCTATGTAGTGCTCTAGTATTGAGTGCACTCAACCATTGCAATGAGTGACTACATTATGCGAGCATAATAAAGATACCTAAAACCATAAAAAACCTAATCCCTAATCCATTTAGAAACTTAAAGCCTAAATTGTAAACTCTAGACTCTTAATCCTCAACAATGCATCATAAACATCAGATACCCCAAATTATAAACCTTAATTTTAACCCCTAAACCCTTTATACCCTTAACCCTAAACCAAAAAAAACCTAAGTCATCCCTTTAGAACCTTAAAACCTAAATCATAAATTGTAAATGCTTAACCCTAAATTGTACACCATGAACCCTAGATACACAAACTATATATAGCCTGTATTGTAAACCTTATATCATAGACACTATACTCTATATACCCTTAACTATAAAGCCTAAAACCATTAACCCTAAATTATAAAAATCATAAACCGTAATTCTTGAATTGTAAACATGAATTATAAAATAGAAATACAAACCATATCAAATCTTAAACCGTAGACACACAATTATAAATTTATATTTTTTTCTTATTACTCCTAAAAGAAACCCTTATCACTTCAACCTTAACACTTATGCCTTTCAATATATCTATATCTATGATATCCAAGATTTCCAATAAACCAAACCTCCCTATATAAGGTATTAGAAAGAGTGGTGGTATAGAAGAGCAATCATCTCAATATACCTTATGATATATGGAATCACAATGGTACAATAGAGTAGAGTGATATGAGAGAGTTAAGTAACATCAAGAGAAATGGTATGGAAAGGTCTCAATTCTATCTAATTTGACATATCTTCTCACATGAGGAAGTCTAGAGCATGTAGGCTATGCCAACTATCTAGCACCATTATTTCTCCCATGCTAGATTTATGGTCAAACAACAAATATCCAAAGAAGAAATAAAGAGAAGAAGATAACTACAAGAAAAAGTATATGTAGTCTTTTGATTATTCCAACCTTTATATCCTTAAAATATACCTTTAATATAGTATCACTTGTCAAGGTATGAGAGAGTAATATTCCTAAATGTTGTGTTGGGTGCACTATGTTGGAGTTAAGGTAATATGGACAACAAATACTAAATAATCTTTTAAAAAATTACACTAATATAAATAATCAAATTTGAAGAAAACCTACTCTAAATTAAACATTATAATATATTTAATTAACCTTAAAAAATATATTGTAAATTAACATACTTAACCTCTATATCTTTATAATATAATGGTGTCATTTTATCTTTTCTATTTCTCTTATTTTCTATTTTTTTCTATTTTTCTATTAAATTATTTAATTGGTATTCTCCCCTACACTCTAATCTCATTCCTTTCTTTTATACATTGATTGTATTCTCATTACTCTACCCCACACAACTCTTTGGGACAAAAATAAAATCTTAAACTCTAAAAATAGTTGTAAATCTCTCTCTAAATATAATTAAAATATTATAAATTAGTTTCAAATTAATTTTAAAATACTTTTTCATAAATAAAAATTAGAAAATAATTAAATATTCTAAATTAATTTCAAATTAATTTTAAAATAGGGTGGGGGGCTGGTTCGATTGGTGAGAGCTTCATGTTGTAGACATGAGGTCACAAGGTCATGAAGTCCAGTCTCCCCCCTGCCCATGAGGTACTATAGGGTGTGTCGCACAACTGATCACATTAAAAAGTTTACCCGACACACTGCAAGATATAGGGGGGCTACCCGATTCCTGCACTCTTAAATAAAAAAAATTAAAACATTTTTTCATAAATAAAAATTATAAAATATATAAATTTTTTATTATATATAATTTTTTTATTATTAGAATTTTTGAATTTTCCTATTAGATTTGTTATAGAAAATATTGACATACATTAAGAACACCATTTGCACTATTTTTAATTTTTTTAGTAGAGATAAATTAAGAAGTCATATAAAAAATTTAGACAAACATAACCTTAATTTTATTATTGTTAATTTAACTTTTTAAAAATAAAGCATTACCATTATATAAGATTATTTTATTAGTTGGATAATTGAATTATTTGCAATTTAAAAGTTATATTAATGTGTATTTGATGGTTATCTATTAGAAGGTGCCCTTAAAATATTATGATGTACCTTAGTATAAGTAAAATTATATATAAACCATATATATATCATCATAATTCTATTTAAATTTTGACAATCTATCCAAAATCTCTTCTTTCATGTAATTCATCTTTTCAAATTTTGATTGTAATTTACCGCAAAAATATCTAAATATGGTCATACGACCATCAAATTTAGGCCCTAACTTTCATGCTTATTTTCCATATCACTTCACTAAAATAGCTGAAATTATTCTAGTTTTTTAAATAAAGCATTTTGTAAACCTTCTTGTAAATAGGTTAAGTACATGAAAGAAAAAACCAATTTTTAAGAATAGTGGACGACCATTAATTTGAAAAAGAGGTCTCTATAATAACTAGCAGTTGCACGATATGAATGTGTGATGATTTTGCCAATTAGTTGTATGTAGGGGAGGCATTAATTTTATATTACTTCATTCAATATATTTTTATTACTTAATTAAAAGTGATAAATAATTATTTAATATTTAGGGTATGCATTAAAAATATTGTTTGAGGAGTGCTTCATTTTAATGTTATGTGCTTGTATTTAAATGACACAAAATAGACTTTGAATATTAGATAAATAAGGTATACAAAAGAATTCAGTCTATAGTTCTATTAGATTGCATTACTCCAAACGTTTAAATATTTCTTATATCAACTATTTAGGGGAAAATTAGAATTGTAAATGTTTTACTATTTTGATGTTTAAATCCTCCTCTCCATTATACATTCAAGGATCTACGGTCGAGTGGCAAGCACTATCATACCCTAGGTCGCTTGTGAGATGTAGGAAAACTTGGATTAGGGAATTTAATTATCAATTTTCCTTCTCTTATGCTCAATTGACCATTAAAACCCTAATTATGCAAATATGACAAGTTGACGAATAAGGGAAAAAGCTCTTGCAGACAGGAGTAAAATACCAAATCACAGAGTACCTGTTTTTGGGGTTCCGAAGTGAAATAGTTGGAGACACTAGAGTAGGTGCCCTAGTCCAAGGTAACAATTTCTTCAAGGGATTCAGACCTCCTTCCGACACTGATCAGCCCTGTAACTTCTGTTTCCAGAAATTTATCTGTAGAGGACACTAGAGTGAGTGCCCAAGTCCTAGAAATGCTCTGGTGTCCTGCTTCTCTTCAGATCCTAAATCCTTGATGCCTGTCAGTCCTTCCTACAACTTCACTTTTTCCAAATGCGACACCTGTAACCTACAATCACAAGATTTGGTTTGGGGTTTGTGGTGTCTAGAGGCTTGCCTCAGTCAAGCCCCAAAGGATACTTAAGTCTTTGAACACCGTTGTCAGATAAAGAGTGCATGCCCTTGTGAGGCAGAGGCAAAAACCAAAGGAATTAATGATGAAAACACAATATTATGTCACCTTGTAGTGAAGCTCTCATGGGAGGAAGATGCTCTTCATTCCATGAGGAAATTGATGCTCAAATTTGCAAATATCAACACACAAAACACAAAAGTTTGCTCTTGCAACACAATGAAAGCTTTGAATCACCTTGAGAACACTTGAACATCACAATTGCCATCTAGTTTACAAATGAATGCCTAAACATGCTTTTATATGCAACTACAAGCACTCCCACCAAGATTTCAAAAATCTAAACTTACCGTGTCGGCAAAAGGACCAAATAACGGTCATAAATCGACACTTAAATTTTGAGCCTGACCCAAAATAGGGCAGGACTAGGGCATGGGTTCCCAAGTCCTCCCCCCTATTTTGGGTAGGGTTAGGGTCAAGGGGCACTCTTAGGTCCACTTTGCCATGACACCTAGGCCTCATTCCATCAGGATTCCAAAATATGAACTAAGATGTCCTAAATGCAAGCAAAAGACTTGAGAGCTAAACCTTATGAGGGAAAAGCCCCCAAGGGGACATTTTCTAACGTTACATTTGTTAGATTTAGGGCACACAACTGAGAGGGGGGGTGAATCAGTTATACAAAACTTTCTTCCAATTTAAACACTTCACTCCACATAAATTAATAGTAAATCAATCATGGAAGCACAATGCAACAACTTAAGAGCAGAAACACATCAACACATGAGACACCAAGATTTTGACATGGAAAACCCAGTTAAGGGAAAAACCACAGGGTGATTAACCCAAGAATGTATTCTTTGTTAGAAGAATAGAAAGAACAAAATGGCACATGCCAATTAGGGCTCACTGCTCGAGCACACTACTCATAAGAGGCTCACTGCCTACAAGAGACACACTGTCTACAAAAGAATAAGTATCACATACTTGAACTGGTAAATAGCATCTGCACCATGCTTGAGTCAGTTCCATTTAAGCCCAAAACTTCTGCTCTGTCTTTCGCTCTCCTCCTCGCTACCACACACTCATCTTCACAAGTCTATTTTGAAAGGACTTCACAATCTCTTATTTATACAAGACATCAACTTAGGAATGATCATCTAAGTCATCAATCATCAACAAGAACATCCGCAGGGTGTGTAACCCATCCAGTTGGCCAGTCACAGAAAGAACACCATCATCTGGAAGTTATTCTTTAATTGCAAGCTCCAACTCCAATGCGAACCACCAACATGAACTGGACACAATCCAAAGATCTCCACAAGCTTGCTTGAGTCATCAAGAACATCCACACTTCATCTACTTATTGAAATCCTTCTCTCCTTCATCTAGAACCTCAAGAACACAGTCTATCATCACTGTCACAAAGGAATAGATGCTTGTAGACCTCCAAACCACTAACCAATCGAGTTGATACTTCACAAGGACTTCCTAAACACTCCACCAAATCTACAGAATAGGATATTTCATTTCCAGATCTATTTGTATCCCCCTGTCACCTCTAAACACCTATCAGAACTGGTTTTACTTAAGTGACCACAACTTCTTCAGATCTTCATGCGGACCTTTGAAAACTTTATGGGATAACCTTAAGACATATATCTATATACCTTTTAAACCGCATCCTTTGATCCTCATCCTATCTTGGACTTTTACCTTATGACATCACTGTTCTTCACTGTTCCTAATTGAGACTAATTTTCTCAATATCCTTAGCACACAACTCATCCAATCCTTATCATTAATGCAACAGGAGTATGTTGACATCAATGACAACATCGGTTAGGTCCATACTTGCAACAATCTCCCCCTTTGTCATTGATGGCAACATATGATGTGAAAAACTATTTTAACCATCAAGACAAGAATGTCTCCTTACTGTCAAAACTCCCCCTATCAGCAACAACCATTCACATGTCTTCTCTCCATTTACTGCTCCCCCTTTGATCAGCAACCACTTATTTTTCACAAGTCTTCTCTCCCCCTTTGACATCAATGGAAAAGGGCACATACATGCAATTCTACTACTTTAGAATCATATCTGCTGCTCCCCCTGAGTAGCAGCTTCCCATCATCAATCCGGACCACAAGATGTGACTATGATATCCACTGGCTGATGCACCTCAGTGCACCTTAGTTCATCATCGGAGGGGCAATAACCCCTAACTTCTCCCTGAGATACTGAAAAGAGTCCTTAGGTAGAGGTTTAGTAAAGATGTCTACAATTTGATCCTTGGAAGGCACATACTCCAATCTGACTTCATTCTTGTTCACTTGCTCTCTCAAAAAGTGAAACTTGATGGATATATGTTTAGTCTTTGAATGCAACACCGGATTCTCAAATATATTTATTACACTTGAATTATCACAGAAGATTGTGATAGGTTCCTCATACTCCACTTTGATATCTCTTAACATCTGCTTCATCCACAAGACTTGAGTGCAACTACCTACTACTGTAATATATTTTGCTTCTGTAGTGGACAGAGATATTGCTTCTTGTTTCTTGCTCAGCTAAGAAACCAATCTCTTCCCCAAAAAGAATGCTCCACCACTGGTACTCTTCCGGTCATCCACATCTCCTGCCCAATCTGCATCAATATATGCATGAAGAGAAAAATTATGATCTCTAGGATACCACAGACCATACTCAACTATCCCTTTTAGATATCTAAAAATTCTCTTAATTTACATGACATGATATTCTCTAAGATCAACCTGGAATCTAGCAACAAGACCAACAGCTTGCATAATGTCTAGTCTAGTTTGAGTGAGATACAACAATCTTCCAATCATCGACCTGTACTTTGTCTAATTTGCCTTAGGAGATTCATCAGCTTTGCTCAACTTACATCTAGTTGCCATGGGAGTATTCATTGGCTTTGAATCTTCCATCCCAAATTTCTTCAACAATTCTTTTGTATATTTGGTCTAAGAAATGAAGATACCTTTCTTTGTTTGAGTGATTTGCAGACCCAAGAAGAAATTCATTTCACCAAGCATGGACATCTCAAACTCACTTTTCATTTGATTTGTAAAAGTTTTACACATACTATCTCTTCCTCCAAAAATGATATCATCAACAAACACTTCAACACTTAAGATGTTTTCATGATCAAATTTGAAATATAAGTTACTGTCAGTAGTACCTTTGTCGAAACCAATCTTCAAAAGATGCTTGTCTAATCTTTCATACCAAGCTCTTGGGGCTTGCTTCAAACCATATAGTGCCTTCTTCAACTTGTAGACCGTATCACCATGATCAGACAATTAAAATCCATCTGGTTGCTCAATGTACACTTCTTCTTCCAAGTCACCATTCAGGAAGGCAGACTTGACATCCATCTGATATACCTTGAAATCCTTGAAGGTGGCAAATGCAAGAAATAATCTGATTGCTTTAATTCTTGCCACCAGAAAAAAAGTTTCTTCAAAATCAATTCCTTCTATTTGAGAGTAGCCCTTGCAAACCAATCTGGCTTTATTTCTAATTACTTCACCAACTTCATTCAGTTTGTTCTAGAAGACCCATTTGGTTCTAATTACATTCTTGTTTCTAGGTCTGGGAACAAGATCCCAAGTGTGATTTTTCTCAATTTGGATCAATTCTTCCTCCATTGCCTTAGTCCAATTTTCATCATTGCAGGCTTCATTCACTGTCTTAGGTTCAATCTTTGAAATTAGACAATATTCTTCTAAATCATGAGCAATCCTTTTTCTTGTTTGAACACCTTTTCTTTTATCACCTATGATCTAATCTTCAGAGTGGTTCAGTCTTACATACCTTGGAACTTTGGGGGTTTCTTGCACTTCTAATTCTTGATCAGGCTCATTAAAACTTATTTCTTCTTCCTAACTTACTAGATCAGTTTCAGTCTGAATTTCAGAAGGGACTTGGGCTTCTTGAGTCAAAACACCATTCTGATCATCTTCATCATATTCATAAAACCTTGAGGGTTTCTCAATTTCCTCATCAACCTTCACATTTGTACTTTCTATCATCTTTCTTAATCTCTTATTATAACACTGGTATGCTTTGCTTTGAGTAGAATAGCCCAAAAATATTCCTTCATCACTTCTAGCATCAAACTTGCCTAGATCTTCATCTCTCTTAATGTAACATTTGCTACCAAAAACTCTGAAATACCTTATAGTAGGTGTAATACCAAACCAAAGTTCATAAGGAGTTTTACCAGTATTGCTTCTAATTTAAACTCGATTGAGAGAATAGACTGCAGTGCTGATAGCTTCTCTCCAATAGATCTGAGGAACATTTGCCTCCATCATCATGGTCCTAGATTTTTCCTAGATGGTCTGATTATTTCTTTCCACTACTCCATTTTGATGTGGGGTCCTAGGAGCAGACAACTGTCTCTTTATTCCATGTTTCTCAGAGAACTCTATGAACTCACTAGATGTGAATTCTCCACCTCTATCAGACCCTAGACACTTCAATTTTAATCCGGTTTTATTCTCTACCATAGCCTTGAATATTTTGAATTTCTCAAGAGCCTCTGATTTCTCTTTTAGAAAGGTTACCCACATCATCCGGGAATAGTCATCAATTAGTAACATGAAGTATCTATCACCTTGCATACTCCTAATTCTTTCTAGACCATAAAGATTAGTATGAACTAAGTCTAATAATCTGGTAGAAGATTGTTCCTTGCTTTTAAATGAGACTCTGCTTTGTTTTCCCAACTGACATTCTTTGCATAAGCTATTTGTAGGTTTCACTAGTTTTGGAAGATCTCTTACAGACTAAGTATTACTTATCTTGATGATACTATCAAAATTAACATGACACATTCTCTTATGCCATAACCAACTCTGATCAATTTGCACAAATAGATAGCTTTTACCAGTACCAACTAAATGGAAGATATTACCTTTTGTTTGGGTACCGGATGCAATCTCTGTTCCAGAATTCTCAAACATCTTGCATTTTCCATTCTTGAATCTAAGATCATAGCCTTTGTCCACAAATTGTCCAACACTGAGAAGATTGTGCTTCAATCCTTCAACATACAGTACATTACCATTTTTGTTCTTTCCATCAAAAGAAATAGTTCCTCTACCTCTGATTCTACCAACAAAATTATCACCAAATTTTACCACTCCACCTTCATACCTTTCCAAATCTATGAACTTGTTTTTGTCACCGGTCATATGGTGAGAGCAACCACTGTCAAAGACCCAATCATCCTTGTCTTCAACTTGAGTAGCCAGAGCTCTTTCCACAACTTTATGATTGGCAGATTTAGAGGGCATTGGATCTTCTTCCTTGATGGCAATAAACACCCAGTCACTTTCAGATTTGTTACCTATCTCTGATTCATCATCTGTTACTCCTTCATCATCATCTTAATGAACATAATAGCAATTCTTTTGGGATCTTGATCTGTTAGGTTTTGGCCTTAAAAATCTTTCCAGACACTTTGAGGCAAAATGACCAATCTTATTGCAGTTAAAACATTTAAAAGGCAGTTTTCCTTCATACTTACCAAATCCTCTAGGCAATCTTTTTGCAATAAGGGCTTCAAGGTGAGCAGTCTCAGCTTCTTCTTCTTCCAAGTCTTTTCTTGCTTTTTCATACCATGAAAGTTTCCTTGAGGAGTTCTCTCCCAGATCAATCCTTTGTTTACCTTTTACAGATGCACTAGCTTTGAATGTAGATTCAGTCTTTGGGGGTTCATCTCCAAACTTGGCCATTTCAAATGCAGCTAATTTACCAACCAGTTGATCTCTTGTGACAGTTGTGTGAGCTTTGAATTCTTCAATTGCAGCAGCCTTGATTTTATAAGAAGTAGAAAGGGATCTAAGAACTTTGCCAACAATCTCATCTTCATTCAAGACTCCGCCAGCATTTCTAATTCCACAAACAATCTCATTTACTCTTGGCATAAAAGTTGTGATATTTTCATCTTCTCTCATCTTCAGATTTTCAAATTTCCCTTTCAGACTCTGTAACCTTGCACATTTAACATACCTGTCTCCTTCATGCAAAAGTTCTAGTTTTTGCCAAATTTCATAAGCTATTGCTAGGTCAATAACATTTGAGAGCTCTGAATCCGATAATGTGCTTAGAAGAGCCTCTATAGTCCATAGATTATTTTCAGCATCTGTGATTTTAGTTTGGGTTTTCAGACCACCCTGTGGAGGTACATACTGTGTTGTAGCCATGGTCTATACACCATTCCCATACCTTGCAGGTGACATTTCATGCAACCTTTCCGAAGATTAAAATTGGTTCCATCAAACTTTGGACTATCCTTCTTGTCAGATGACATCCTGGATCTCCTCAAGCGGTTAAGCTCCTTTTAGAGGAACTTGGCTCTTATACCAATTGTTAGATTTAGGGCACACGACTGAGAGGGGGGGTGAATCAGTTGTACAAAACTTTCTTCCAATTTAAAAACTTCACTCCACATAGCATAATAGTAAATCAATCATGGAAGCACAATGCAACAACTTAAGAGTAGAAACACATCAACACATGAGACACCAAGATTTTAATGTGGAAAACCGGTTACGGGAAAAACCATGGGGTGATTAACCCAAGAATGTATTCTCTATTAGAAGAATAGAAAGAACAAAATGACACATGCCAATTAGGGCTTACTGCCCAAGCACACTGCTCACAAGAGGCTCACTGCCTACAAGAGACACACTATCTACAAAAGAATAAGTATCACATACTTGAACTAGTAAATAGCATCTGCACCATGCTTGAGTCAGTTCCATTTAAGCTCAAAACTTCTACTCTGCCTTTCGCTCTCCTCCTCGCTACCACACACTCATCTTCACAAGTCTACTTTGAAAGGACTTCACAATCTCTTATTTATACAAGACATCAACTTAGGAATGATCATCTAAGTCGGTAATCATTAACAAGAACATCCACAGGGTGTGTAACTCATCCGGTCAGCCAATCACAAAAAGAACACCATCATCCAGAAGTTATTCTTCAATTGCAAGCTCCAAATCCAATGCAGACCACCAACATGAACTGGACACGATCCAAAGATCTCCACAAGCTTGCCTGAGTCATCAAGAACATCCACACTTCATCTACTTACTGAAATCCTTCTCTCCTTCATCTGGAACCTCAAGAACATAGTCTGTCATCACTATCACAAAGGAATAGATGTTTGTGGACCTCCAAACGATGAACCAATCAAGTTGATACTTCACAAGGACTTCCTAAACACTCCACCAAATCTGCAAAATAGGATATTTCATTTTCAAACCTTACCGGACCTATCTGTATCCCCCTATCACCTCTAGACACCTATCGGAACTGGTTTTACTTGAGCAACCACAACTTCTTTAGATCTTCATGTGGACCTCTGAAATCTTTATGGGATCACCTTAAGACATATATCTATAAACCCTTTAAACTGCATCCTCTGATCCTCATCCTATCTTGGATTTCTACCTTATGACATCACTGTTCTTCACTGTTCCTGATTGAGATTAATTTTCTCAATATCCTCAGCACACAACTCATCCAATCCTTATCATTAATGCAACAGGAGTATGTTGACATCAATGATAACACTAGTTAGGTCCATACTTGTAACAACATTTGGCCCTCACTTTAATGTATGTATAAACATGAGGCCAATACATGCATTAAAGTAAGGTCACAAACACAACAAATATGCCAAGCATGGAGAAGACATGCCAATCACATAGAAAATAGTAATAGGCACGCAAAACATGGAGAAGATAGTTACAGTCACGCAAAACACAGAGAAGACAGTTAATGCATAGAAGACACATTAATGCATGGAAGCCAGGCATGATATCTTTTCTTTTCTTTTTTCATATATATGAAATGCAGATGCAGGTATTGGAAAGTAAGCAAACCTCCCGTAATATAGGATGCACTACCTTAGGGCGTAGGTCTCTATATATAAGGGGTAACACACATGCAAGACACACAAAACCTCCCAAAATGCGAGAAGCACTACTTGAGGGTGTTGGTCTCTGCATATGGGGCAACAAACATGTCACACAAAACAAGCACGCCAAAACACACACACTTGAAGACATGAAGAAAACATGGTAGACAAGTGATGGAGTGTACCTATTTCTAGGTCTAACATCATCTCAGGCACATTACAGGCACACACCGATGATTGCGCTTCACCACAACAATCACCGAAAACATGCTAAAGGGTTGAGTTAGTCACAGAACCGCTCCCCACTTCCATAGAGGACTTTTGAAAATGACAAGATGATGCAATCTGCTTTATGAAATACACCATCCCCACCTCTGTAGAGGGCTTAAGATAAAAGGATATGCTCAATATCCTACCTCTGCAAAGGGCTTCCAAGATTGATTTATTGATTGCAAACAAACTTAGGATGCATGATGCACTACTCTAGGGCACAAGTCTTTGCATCTAAGGTCAAACACATTGCTAACATCTATAACAGACATCTTACCTTATATATTCCCCCACCTTAAGGTGGTTGATATCAGTTATCAATATCAAACACGTTAAGGTAGGAAGAAAACACACAAGGGAACATTGACTTTTGCAAAGCCCATGACCCCTGGAGGTGACATGTACTTTACAATTGCCAAACATTCCCATAAACACATCCCTGCAATAAACATGTTAGTGTCTACAACAACATCAATGCATATGATTAACCACACAAAGAGCCAAAGTTATACAATGAATTCAGAGTTTGAGGATAATTGTGGGGCTATATCATGAAGCTGTCCAAATTGAGTACCACCAAGGCTAGATTCAAAGGCAAACAAAGGTGCATGGAGAAATAGTATTGTTAAGGTTTGTAAATGCAATAGAAACATCATAAAATTCACTACGTGGAAAGCACGAGTGCTTCCTCTAGCCAAGCATTGGATAAAATATAAAACCCCATCGTCATATTAGGAACTAAGTCCATTTTTTTTATTGCTCTCAAAAGGGACACTAGGTCCACATTAGTATAAATGTTTGTCATCATCCGCCAGCTAGATAGAAACACTAGAGGAAGGGAAACAATAAATAAGAGAGGATAAACAAGTGTCTTAGGGATAGTCATGTAGGAGGGTGTCCCTAGGTCACCAACCATGACGCTATGTCCATAAGACACAACACACAACAATGAAATCATAGGGAGAGCAATTTAGAAGAATGATGATACAAATAGAAGAAAGTCAAAATAGAGATGGTCTCTTAGTATCCCAAACCTTATGGGAGAATTCGAGGTCATCCCAAGAGGCCTAAACAACACATAACACATCACAGGGGAAGCACATCACGAGAGAGATAAAGGGTTAGAAATACTTACTTGTAGGGCCCCTACCAAGCTAGTGGGTATCACAAATCTTGATCTTTATCTTAATGGTTAAGACATTATTACTTCTTCTCTTTCATGTGTTCAAGAGTGTGTGAGAGTAACTATGTAGGAAAGGTTTCTTTTAATTATGGTTGAGAGGGAATGTTGCCATTGTCTATGTTAGCCATAGGAGCATTTGAAATGCCATTTAAATGAGCATGTGGAGGCATCCAAAAGATACCCATTTCAGTCCTTATATAAGGATTTGGAATGGCTTGAGTACGAGGAATAACTTGTTATTCCAGAGCATGTAGGATTTCATTTCTTTTCAAAGTATGTGATGGTTCATGATCTATTTTCTTGTTTAGAATGTAATTGAGAAGTCCTTGAAAATCAGGTGGCAAGTTATCATTAGATTCAAGCAAATGGTCACAAAGAGAATCTATGTCATCCAAAGCTTCATCCTATTTAGGGAGAGTGGGAAGGGATGGTAGAGTAGTGTGGAGAAATGTATCAATGATGTCTTTTTCTTGTGCCAATATATCCTCACCAAGTGGAGTTATGTTGGGACAAGTCTCTTTGCATGATAAATCACCCAATTCTATGTCATTCTCATAGGTCTTAGGGAGGATTTGCATTATATCATCATGAAACAAAGGGGGAGTGGGAGTAAATTTATCACCACTACTTTCACCATGATTGTTTTTAGCTATAAATTTTTTGAGATTCTCCATGATTGAAGGAAAAACATCCACAGTATCACGAAAGTTATCAAAGTAGGCTATTGATCGAAGAATATCACATGTAGCACTATTGGTTATGTTAATGTCATAGATGTATGCGATTTGATGCAAGACTTGATGATCTTTGTTAGTGAATTGGAAAAAATTATCATAGTTGACAATGTACTCATATAAGTCTTCTAAAGATGTATCCTTAGGAGAATCCATAAATGCAAAATATATGCAAAAATGCTTGATTTTTGGTACTTTTTCAATGCAAATGAATGAACCAAAGGGTGTTGTAAGGATTTCAGTCAAGGTAAGAAAGTTATATGTCTGATATTAGTCTAAAACAACAAAATTATCCTTCTCAACACAATCTTGATGCGATTTCAAGTTAATGCCAAGTCAAAATATAGTGAAAATATGTCAAAATAGGCACTTTTTTCACCAAAACTCAATGCAAAAGAGAATAACAAAGGGTGTTGTGAGGAAAATGATGATGGAAATAAAATAATATCAGTAATAACAGCCACTTAGTTCCAAATGTCCAACACAAAACACTTTTAGTGCCACTTAAGGTAAAAACCTAGTGAAAATATAGCAAAATATGCAATTTTTTACAATTTTTCAATTCCAAGACCTAGCAAAGGAGGTGTTGTAATAAATATTAGGAGGTATAGAAAATAATATCAATTATATCAGTCACCTCACTCCATAAAATTGATCACAACATGCTTGGAGTGCAAATTAGGTCAAACCCTAGGGCAAAAATAGTCAAAATATGTAGTTTTTTACAAAGTTTTCACTACAAGAGCCCGATAAAAGGGTTTTGTTAAGATTTTTATGAGGGACATAAAATTATTACCCTAATAACATCAAATTAGTGTGAAAATATACTTCACAACATGCCTATGGTGCAAGTTTATAGAGTCGATAAGGCCAAATTTAGTGAAAATTGTTGTTTTTGAAGCCCTAGGCTTGATATCTTGGGACAAAATGCTATACGAATATTTTGAAGTCTGATTTATGATGTAAATTAAATACTCTCAGATCTGAAAATTATTTTCAAGCTTTAATATGCAAAATGCCAATGCAACTCTAATGAAAATGCATGAAAATTGCTAGTTTTGTTTAAATTTTCTATGCAAAAATGCAAATATTTTAAATCTAAATGCAAACTTACACTAAAATGAAAGACTAGAGACAAATTAAAATTTGAGTGATCCTCTAAAATTAGTAGAAAAATATGAGAAAAAGATTTTGCCTAGTAACCCTAGATTTTGGAATTACTAGGTTATATGAAAATTGTCAAAATTTCTACACAAACCTAGCAAATTAATAATGAAAATGCAATGCAAATTTATGAATTTTTGGATTTTTTGTAGTGTATATCAGATCTGATGCAAAAATCATGAATTAGGAAAATTTAGAAAGGATTGATGCAATTTAGTAAGCCAAACAATGCAATTTTTTTGTATTTTCCAAATTTTACAATTTTTTTGAATTTTTCTTAATGCAATAAAATGAATGACTATATGAATGAATGAAATCAATCCAAATATGAAGACACACACTTGAAAAGTTGCAATTTAAGTCCAAAAACATGGTTTCACCAAAATGTTTAGGGGAAAATTGGATTTATAAATGTTTGAGTGTTTTGATGTTTAAATCCTCCTCTCCAATATACATTCAAGGATCTAGGGTCGAGTGGCGGGCACTATCATACCCTAGGTCACTTGTGAGATGTAGGAAAACTTAGATTAGGGAATTTAATTATCAATGTTCCTTCTCCTATGCTCAATTGACCATTAAAACTCTAATTATGCAATATGGCAACAAGTTGATGAATAACAGGAAAAGCTCTTGCAGGCAAGAGTAAAATACCAAATCACAGAGTACCTGTTTTCAGGGTTCTGAAGCGAAATAGTTAGGGACCTTGGAGTGGGTGCCCTAGTCCAAGGTACTAGTTTCTTCATGGGATTCGGACCTCCTTCCGACACTGATCATCCCTGTAACTTCTGTTTCTAGAAATTTGTCTGCGGAGGACACTAGAGTGAGCGGCCAAGTCCTAGAAATACTCTGGTGTCCTACTTCTTTTTAGATTCTGAATCCTTGATGCATGCTAATCCTTCCTGCAACTTCACTTTTCCCAAATGTGATACCTGTAACCTGCAATCACAAGATTTGGTTTGGGGGTTTTGGTGTTTAGAGGCTTGCCTCAGTCAAGCCCCAAAGGACACTTAAGTCTCCAAACACCATTGTTAGATAAAGAGTGTGTGCCCTTGTGAGGTAGAGGAAAAAACCAAAGGAAGCAATGATGAAAACACAATATTATGTCACCTTGTAGTGAAGCTCTCATGGGAGGAAGATGTTCTTCATTCCATGAAGAAATTGATGCTCAAATCTACAAATATCAACACACAAAACACACAAGTCTACTCTTGCAACATAATGAAAGCCTTGAATCACCTTGAGAACACTTGAACATCACAATTGACATCTAGTTTACAAATGAATTCCTAAACATGCTTTTATATGCAACTACAAGCACTCCCACCAAGATTTCAAAAATCAAAACTTATCATGTCGATAAAAGGACCAAATAACGGTCATAAATTGACACTTAAATTTTGGGCCTGACCCAAACTAGGGTAGGACTAGGGTGCAGGCACCCAAGTCCTCCCCCCTATTTTGGGCATGGTTAAGGTCAAGGCATCATCCTAGGTCCACTTTGCCATGACACCTAGGCCTCATTCCATCGGGATGACAAAATATGAACTAAAATGTACTAAATGCATGCAAAAGACCCAGGAGCTAAACCTTATGAGGGAAAAGCCCCCAAGGCAACATTTTTTGATGTTACATCAATCATATTATTTTATAGTAAGTGTCTTCAATGTGCTCACACGATGAATGCCATATACTCTATATGCATTTAGAAGGCCAACACGTTGCCTTGGTAGTTTAATCTCAAATCTTGCCATAATTGCAACTGAATGGAAATCTAACCAAACCAAAGAGGGGTAAAAATTTATTAGAGCAAGAAGAAAAACAAAGTAAGCAAATTACAAAGCCCTATCTAGCTCCACTAAGTGAGCCAGATGTTGAGATAGATCTGGGAGTAAACAACCTCGGTCCATCAAATTCCAATCATGAATATGTTCAGAAGCCCATTTAGCCAAACAATCAGCAACACTATTCCATTCTCTAGGAATATGAGTAAAAGTAAAATACTCCAACGAATCATAGAGGTTAAGAATCTGAACCACAATCAAAGCCAAATGCCAACTTACATTATTTGAATGCCTCCTATTCAACAAGTTCACCACTACCTGGGAATCAGACTCACAAATGATCCTTTGCCACCCCAATTGACTTCCGCACTCCACAGCCATTAAAATAGCCTGAGCCTCCATAAGATTATTAGTATGAAGACCCTTATAAATAGAAAAGATAAACTAAACATCTCCAGAGCTATCCCGACCAACACCACCGATGCCAGCATGACCAGGGTTGCCGCGAGAAGAGCCATCTGTGTTGATTTTTAGAGTACCCTGAGGCAGAGGGGACCATCTTCCCTCCCTATTCACCTTCAAGGTAGGATGTCTACATCTGTAGCGCATGAGCTGACGTTGTGGAGGTGGAAGATGAAGACGGCGACAACAACCAACATCACAAGGGTCCACTGATGCCGTAAGATCACACTTAGCTGCAACAGTTTCCCCCAAAGAATGCAGTATTTTCCACCACAAGCGAGGGGCCACCAACATCACCTCCTGAAAAATCTGATGATTCCGCTCCAACCAAAGGTTCCACATAATAAAGGAAGGGCCAATAGCCCAAGCAGCCTGAAGAAAGGAAGTACAAACTGAGGCCTTGCCCCACCGATCCACAAACTCAGCCAAGAAGGAAACATGCCAACAGGGCATATTCCACACCCTCCACCAAAAATGCTTTATCTCCCTAGCATAGGAACATTGGAAGAAGAGATGAGAGGCACTCTCCTCACAGTTATGACACAAAACACACATAGAGGGGCCTTGGAACCCACGCTTACACAAATTGTCCCAAGTAAGGCAGCGGTTTTGAGCAACAAGCCATAAGAAAAAATTGCACTTGGGCCACGATAACTTGTGCCAGACATGCTTCCACCAAGGGACCTCAATAGTCCCAAACAACTGCCTACCAAGCTGCTTATAACCCGCAGACACAGAGTACTTCCCAGATAAATCAGGACCATCCCAAGCCAAGACATCGGGTCCCTTCAGAGAATTATAGGCACGAGAAGCCAAAAGCTGAGCAAGCTCACACCTATCCCCCTCAGCCCCCCAGGAGGCCACTCAGAGGGAAGCTTCCAACGAAAGCTAACAGCTGAACCACAATGTTGTGCAGACTTATAATGCTCAACGATATCCCATCCAGCTGCAATGAAAACCTCAGAAAGAGACTGGAGATGAGGAAGAGAAGAGAGAATAGGAGGGTGGCCATCCTAAGAGTCTAACCAAAACAGGGCCTGTGATCCTGAATGGCAAATCCAAAAAAGTGCCTACTTAATCAACTGAGCCCCAGCTTTTAAAGTATGCCAAATCATAGAACCACTCCCTGCTAGAGGATAGCGTGGGACATCACAAGAAGCAACACCCTTAAGATACTTATGGGTGAGAATACGGGCCCATAACTGATGCTGATTGGTACACCAACGCCAGTAAAGCTTAGCAGCAAGAACTTGGCTGTTCAAAATAGCAGAGCATAAGCCCAGACCACCCTCCTGCTTTGGTCTACACACAGAATCCCACTTAACAAGGCTCCACTTAGAAGACAGTAAGTTCCCACTCCAAAGGAATTGCCGAAAGAGGGCATCAAATTCCTTAAGGAAATACATAGGGGCCACTTGAACAAAGCATCTGTAGATAGGAAGGGCCTGGATAACCGACTTGAGAAGAGTCAGTCTAGCAGCTGTAGATAACCACCTATGAGTCCAATGAGTCACCTTCCGCCTCAGCTTGTCAAGCAACAACTGCCAAGAGGATCTAAGTTGATGCCCAACAGCCAGAGGAATACCCAAATAGACACAGGGAGGAGACCCAATTTGAAACCGCAAAATAGCTGCAATCTGCTGTTGGATAGCCTGAGGCGTATTAAAAAAGAAAATAGAAGACTTTTGCTCATTGACTTTTTGGCCAGAAGCAGCAAGGTAGATATCCAAAGCTTGTCTAAAAGCTCCAGCTTCACGAATACGAGCCAACCCCATAAGAGAAGTATCATCCACAAACTGGAGATGGGAAGTCGTTGGCAGACCCAAGCCCCACTGCCAACCATGAATCAAGCCTTGGGACACCTTACATTTAAGAAACTGACTCAGTCCCTCCGCCATAATGATAAACAGATAAGGAGAGAGCGGGTCCCCCTGACGAAGGCCCCTAGAAGCACCAAAAGGCTCTGAGGGTTCACCATTCACAATAACCGATAAAGAGGAGGAAGTCACACAGCTTGAAGTCCAACTCACCTAATCTGAAGAAAAACCAAAGGCCAACATAATCTTCTGAAGAAAGCTCCATTTAACTATGTCATAAGCTTTGGCCATATCCAACTTGATCAACATAGACCGTTCTGAAGAAGTTGCCATGGAATGAATGACCTCAGAGGCAACAACCACCCCATCCAGAATTTGTCTGCCTGCCACAAAGCCACCTTGCTCCTCAGAAATGACAACGGGTAGGCACTGTTTAAGCCTCTAAGCCATCAATTTCGTAATAATCTTGTACACCACGTTACAGAGCGCGATAGGTCTAAAGAATTCAAGCCTATTAGCACCTTCCTTTTTAGGAATGAGAACCAGAAAGGTAGTATTCAGGGCTCGGAGCATCTGCTTACTATGGAGAGACTCCTAAACAACCTCCAATAAATCCAACTTCACAATATCCCAAAACTCTTGGAAGAATTCAATTGGAAAACCATCAGGGCCAGGAGCTTTCCCCTTATTCATCCCAAACACAACATCCTCAACTTCAGACAAGGAAATTGGACGAGTAAGAGAAGCATTCAAATCATTAGAGATCAAAGAAGGAATGCAAGCAAGAATCATATTCTCATCAGCCTCAGCAGGAGGTGAGTCTTCAGTAAAAAGAGCAGAGTAAAACTGACGGGCCTCTCTAGACAGTACCTGTTGCAAGGAAACCGAAAGACCCTCCGAATTAACAAGAGAAGAAATAAAACACTTATTCTGACGAGCTTGCACAGAATGATGGAAGAAAGCAGTATTCTTATCACCCTCCTGAAGCCAATCAATCCTTGCCTTTTGTTTCCAGAAAATCTCCTCACGGAGCTCCCATTCCTCCACCAAATTCAGAGCTTGGGACTCAGCATGTCCCAAAGCCTCCAAAAAACCCAAATCTCTAATTTGACAAGTAATAATAGCAAGATGATCTTGTGCTTCCCTTTTCTTGGCCCGAAGATTGCCAAAACATGACCTATTCCATCGCTTAAGATGATACTTGATAAATTGCAGCTTCTTAACAAGACAATACATAGCTGTACCATAAGCAGGGGTCCCATCCCGCCACCACTGGGCAACCAGGTCATACAAGGACGGATCCCGAAGCCACATAAGCTAAAATTTGAAAGGAGGATTCTTTGGAGAAGGAAAAGAAGAAGCAGAAAAATTAATTGGCCAATGATCAGAGCCACACCAATCAAGAATCTCAGAGCAAGTGACCATGCAACCACCCATCCAAAAACTAGAAACAAGAAATCTATCTAGCCGCTCGAAAATTGCTTCAAGACCACTCCGTCTATTATTCCAAGTGAAAATACCATTAGAGGGTTTAACATCAACAAGAGCAAGAGAATCCACATTTGTCCTAAAAAGATCAGAAGCAAGACCAAGCCTAGGCAATCCCCCTCTTTTCTCCTCCAAACACAACACAGAATTGAAATCACCAGCTAAGATCCAAGGAAGAAAAGGCTCACAAGACCTAACAAACCTGATGTGGGCCCATAGCTAGATTTTACCACGAATGTCAGTCGAAGCATAAACATTACTGACCAGAATAGTCTCACCAGACTCCAAGACTGAAGCCACCATAGAAATAGAGGAATGGCTAGAGATCCACGAGCGAGGAACAACCTTACGCAGATCCCAAAAAAAGCCAGACCTCCAGAGTTTCCCTTAGAAACAATACACTGAAAATGACCAGAAGCCCAAATACGAGGAGCTGAATGAAGCATGGAGTCCACCCGAAGCTTAGTCTTCTAGACGCAAATGAAATCTGGAGAATGAACCCCAATCAAATCCTGAATAGCCTTTTGACGGGGGGTGGTATTCAATCCCCTTGCGTTCCATGAAAGAATAATCATGAGGAAGGTGGAGAGAAAAGGGTATCAATTGTCTTAACCGACCCAGATTCCACCAACAAATCCCCAGTGGATTTAATCTTGTCCACATCCTTTTTACGGCCAGCTTTAGAGGGAGTCTCCAGATGACCCCTCTTAAGAGGGCGTTGCAACACCCCCAGAACATGAGATGATCCCCGCCCTTTACTAGCAGGCAACACCTCCCTAGCTAAATCAGCTAAAACAATGTCATCCTGTGGATCTGCAGAGGCACTAGGAGGCCCAGAATTCGCCTGATCCAAAGCTAGAGAAAAATCCTTAACAACAATTGCCTTCTCTAGCCCTGTATCCATACCAGTGGCCCCAGAAGGAGACTCAACATGAATCCCCTCTTCCAAGGCTTGATGAGCCAAGACCTCAAAACGATTGGGAACCTGATCACTATGTCTATCTTTGAAGGCTCACTTCTGTCCCCTCCCTTTGGCCCTCGGCTTAATAGGAATGAAGCCATCCTTATCAGTCCCACCCTCAGCCACAAGCGACTTGCCTTTAGTCCCCTTCTCCACCGAAGGCTCTGATGAAGGAGGAGAAGAAACCCCTATAGCTTTGGGTGCCCGAGGACATTGGCGCTGAAGGTGCCCATACTCATGACAGAAGTGACATCGAAAAGGAAGGGATTCATAGTCTAGCCGTTGAATCCACGAAGCAAAGCCAAGACAAATTTCCAAAGAATCCGGCAATGGATTGTTTAGGTCAATTTCAACACAAATACGAGCATAGGAAAACACCTTTTTATCCAGAGTATTTTGAGCGATGGCATCCGGCTTCCCCAGCAGAGCAACAATCTGGAGCAAAATATCCTCCTTCCAAAACTCCAACGGAAGCCATGGCAAATGGACCCACACAGGAACCCGAGCAGGCATATCCTCTGCCATGTTAAAACCTCCATGCCAGGGCTTCATAAACAAACCAACATGATTGTAAAAATATGGCCCTCCCTCAAAGACGCGATTACGGTCCGAAATACAAGAAAAATCAACCATGAAGTAACCATTTGCCACCACCAGAATATCAAAATGCCCTTCAACTTACCAAGATCGACAAATCCAGGCCTCTAAGGCTGAGAGAGGGATACGGATACCCAGGAACTTACAAATCAGAACATGATGGCTCCAGTAAGATATGTCCTCTTGTATCGATTCAGTAGAGATAACCAATACCAGACGATCAAGACTCCGCAGCAAACAGCCATTCACTTTCTTGAGCTTAGAACTCTCACCCACAAATGAGGAGTCCATAGGTGAACCCTGAGACCCCTGCACACTCACCGACGCCAAGCTTTTAGAAACCCCTGCCAATCCTCCACACCCAACACCTAAACCAATGCAAAACCTTGACAGCTACCTGCAAGCGAAACGGAGGCCAAAACTCGCTCCCAAAGAAAAGACAAATCCAAGAAGAGGTGGACAAAAGCCTCAACGCCCCACGTCAAGGCTGCACAGGTCCAAAACAACACACAGCACCAAGCTGAAGAAATAAAACCAGGCGCAAAAAAAGGAAGAGGAAGACCCCCCCGCTCATAAAAAAGACCCCACCCCACTCTACAGCAAACAAACACCACCGATCAAGCTCCCTGAAGCACATGCAGAGGAAAAAAGTGGCATGCAACGACGGCCTCACAGGGCGTAGGCTGCAAACCCTTCACCAAAGCCTACCTTGGCCATCTCCCCTCTCAAGAATAGGTTGTAGTTTCATTCAACTGAATGGAAATCTAACTAATAATGCATATTCTTGATTTTATGTTCCACTTGAAAGGATATGATTAATGATACAACTTTCTCCATGATTATGATAAAATACATCATTCCAAGTTGCATTTTCATTTCTTCACACCAATGTAATTCTACATACAAGAGGGTTTTAGCTACCCAATATATTCAACAAACAAGTGATACAGGGACATCTTAGTTCAAAAAAAAGTTGAGTTTAGATTTGTTGGATTTTCTTGATGAATATGCCTATTTTATGCCTGCAAGAATGATAGATTAAAAAAGACATCAAACCATAGACAACATATAAGCAAATCCTAGAATCTGTAACTAAACAACTGCAATCTATAACTAAACAACTATAAAGGAATTATATAATAAATAACCAAACAACTACAAATGGTATATACAGATTAGTACCGTCAAGTCTTGAATTATTGTATCAAATATACAAGCAAAGATGTGTGCCTTTGAAGTGAGATTAAATCTTTTGTATTAGAACTATTCTATAAACTTTTTAAAACCAAGGAGGTTATCTACCAACAAAAGAAAGAAAGGATTAAAGAAGATTAAAAAGAATTAATTAATTACTTTATTTGATCAAAATACTTTAATAAACATTAAAAACATGACTAGATTTGTAAGTGTACAAAAAAGTAAAGGTTTCATTTCAAACAATTTTTTCTAAAATCTATGGAGTTTTAAATTCTGTATAGTGATACAAATACGATTAACATAAATAGACATCGACACTACAAAATTTTAAATTTGAGGATATAAATACAATGTCAATTATACAATTGCCTTCTCTAAAATGTTGTGATGTAATATAACATTAATAACTTGATCTTGTTGGAAGAGTCCAACCACTTTTGCATGTGTTATGGTAATTTGAGAATTTTTTATTTCCACTTTAGATGAGTAATCTCAGGATAGAGGGGGTAAAACTCAACCCTTGGTAAATCATAATAATTATGGTCCATGAGGTAATTTTTTAAGCATTAAGTAAGGCGTTTTGAGAATCTTATTTTAATTTGGTTGAAGAATGCATACATATCATCCTCTAATGTAGCTCTATAGTGTTGTACATGAGCAACCAAAGGATACCTGGAAAAGAATATGTTGTTTAATACACCTATGGATCAAATCTTTAAAATATTGTCTTTGATTCTTGTTGTCTAGTGTTGTAGAGATACATGTAGGACTACAATATCAAGAAAATGCCCGTTTACTACATGAATAGTAAAGGGGGCATCTTCTAGATGTAGTATTCATAATATGGCATGATCATACCCTTCAATATTGAAGTACCAAGTATTAAATATGATAGTTTTACCATTTTGATCCACCTATTTGCATACTAGACTAAAACTAATAATTTTTTTCCTGATCAATATGCCAAGGGGAGTAATTGTTTACTTTCGTGTATTTCCAATTTGTCACTATTTCTTGTTTCGTGAGACCTATGTCCATATGTATGTTGTGGAAATGTTTGTACAATAGTAGCTCCCTCCAACAGAATGTTTTGAAGTGTTCAATGTCCTCCATTAGAATAATATAGAATCAAGGTGAGACATTGCCAATTTCCTTCTCTCTTCTCCTTCACCATTTATTTCCTTTGTGACATGAGCAGAATGAGTACAATTGCGTTGATTGTATTAAAGAGGTTGTTTCCAAATCAAAAGGTTGCTGCATATAGGATCTTAGATAAGTAGCTTCCAATTCACATTCATCAATTGTTTTTGTTATACGTTGTAGTATTTTTCTACCTACATTGAGGGAGACAAATGTTCAACTACAAGATACGAGGGGCAATTTCTATAGCATGTGGAAAGTCTCTTGTGCACCAATGTCACGATTTGTAACTATCTCTGTCATGAATTTATGATATGGGATTAAAGCCTTGTCTTCAGACTTTCCTATGTGTGCTATCCTTTTCAACATTTCTAGAAAGCTTTCAGATTTTTTCTCAGCTTTTGATGCAAATTTTGCTATATATTTGAGAACAAGTTCTTTCGAAGTCACAAGTTGGCAGTCAATGTTAGCCCATTATATTCCTAGTATTTCAGGGTTGTGGATTATTAGTTTATCATCATTTTCTGTTGGGTTGTAATAGTTTTGATCTATATTGTCATAGTTTAAGGTAGATTCAATTTGTTCTATCCATGGAGCTTTGTAATGACACTTAATATTTTGGCCCCTTTTCCTCAAGCACATTTTTTTGTACACTTTGTGTGTCTTTGCATAATATTTATCAACTCTTCATAATATACCAAGGTATATGTATAAAATATCTAGGAAGTATCCAACAAACATGGGTCATACGAGGGAGAGCAGTGGGCCATGTTAGTTCTTTGAGATTGACTACAATGGTTCCAATCAAAGACATACTTATCAAAGAAATTTCTTGCTTTTTCTACCTCATTTTGATTGTTTCAATCAATTGTGTCCATGTTTAGTGCATTTATAACCACAAGAACCCATGTACATGAGAAAAACCTTAGTGTTGCCACTCATACCTATACCAATAATCTTGTGTATTTAAAAATTTCTTAATAACCTCTTCATGAAATATTAAAAACTTTTGGTGTAGGTATAGCGATTTTGTGTGTGAGTTTTAAATTACGTTTTCTGTAAACCACATTCTCCCATATTTCAATGGTGGGAGATTATTACATACAAACAATCTATGAAGGTTAAGCCATTTCATATCAGTTGCATTCAATGTGAAGAACAATGTTAGAGATCCCAACTGGTTGACCATGGTGATTAGTTCATATTGACATTTGTTCAAATAAGAGTGTGTGCCTCGTAAAGAAGTCCCAAAGTGCATTAGTTAGTTAGCTAGTTCATCATCTGAGAAATCATGCAAGTGATATCAGATTCCTAGTGGTTGGTATATTCTCTTCTATGTTTTTCTTCATGAAAACTATGGTAACATGTTGGCTATGATGGCACATTATGAGATTACATATAAAAAATAATAGAATCTTACATGTCAACCAAATCTATTATCATGATATATCATCAAATGTAAAGCATACTCATGAAAGTTGACTTGCTTACTTCTAGGTTGGAGGGGGAGTGCATCTCTTTTTGGGAAGAGTGTTGGAAAAGCCACATCTAGTAACCCCTCAGTATTACATTCATTAATTGGTGAGGAACCAGTCGTAGGCCATAAAATAGTGTTAGAGTATGTGTTGTCTAGATATAGAATTTGTTTTATGGCATCTAATTCTTACTTTTGATTAGGTAGTTTTGGAAGAAAGGAAGATGAATGCACAAAGTCATGAACATGGTCATCGTCATTGCTAGTTTTGACAACTAGCATTGCCGTTTGATCAATATCTTATTGTGCTAGTTTCAGGTAGTGTGTTTAGTCAAAATCTATATGGACATCTCTATAGTATGGGTCATTTTCTATTTTAAATTTTAGAGCATCCATAAGATGTGTTCTACTAAACATAATAGTTGTAGTGATTTCCTTGGTTCATCTAACTATGAGGACTTCAAGGTCCTCTAATTGTCATGAATTTTTTTTGCAAGCATTGTAATATCTTGAGGAAATCTTATGGTGTGTCAACTATATTTGTACATTGGCATCCCCAAGCATGGATTACTTGTAAAATTGGTGTCACCTGGGTTATAAGCATCTCTTCCACTTATGTAAGGACTTCTAATACTTCTAGTTGCTTGCTTGGTTCTAAGTTGTTTGTGTTGCAAGTATGAGGTGAACCAGTGTTTTCATTGATGTCAACATACTCATATTGCATTGACAAGAAGGATTGGATGAGTTGTGTGCTGAGGATATTGAGAAAATTAGTCTCAATCAGGAACAATGAAGAATAGTGATGAGAAGAAGGAAAAAGTACTTAATAGGTTGAGATTCAGAGGATGTGGATTAAAGGGTTTGTAGATATGAGTCTTGAGATGGTCCAGTTAAGGTTTCAGAGGTCTGCATGAAGATGTGAAGAAGTTGTGATCGATCAAGTAGAACCAGTTCTGGGAGATGCTCTGGAGTGACAGAGTGCTACAAAAGGGTCTGGTGAGATCCGAAAGTGCATTATCCTATCTTGCAGATTGGATAGAGTGTTTGGGATGTCCTTGTGATGTGTCATCTCGATTAGTTCATGGTTTGGAGGTCCGGAAGCACCTCTTGTAGTATGACAATGGCGATAGACTGTGTTCTTGAAGTTCTGAATGAGGAAGAGGAGAGATTCCAGTGAGTAGAGGAAGTGCGGATGTACCTGGTCATTTAGGCAAGCTTGTGAAGGTTCTTGGATCATGTTGAGGTTGTGTTGTTGGTCTGCATTGGTGGTAGAGTCCAGAATTGAAGATATTCTTTCGGATGAAGTTCTTGTTCAGACTAGCCGACCAGATGAGTTGTTCATCTTGCAAATGTTCTTGTGGTGGCTGACCGGATGTGTTATTCATCTTGCGAATGTTCTTGTGGTGGCCAACCGGATGTGTTATTCATCTTGCGAATGTTCTTATGGTTGTTTGCCAACTTAGATGATTGTTCCTAAGTCAATACCTTGTATAAATAAAGGTTTGTGAGTTCATTTCAGAGTGTGAGTTGTGGAGCGGATGAGTGTGGTATAACAGAAGAGCAAAAGGTAGAGCAGGTGTGACTCGGGCTTAAATGGAATTGATCCAGACATGGTGAAGATGTCATTCTCCAGTTCAAGTTTTGATACTTATGATCTTGTAGACAGTGTGTCTCTTGTAGGTAGTGTGCCTCCTTGTGAGCAGTGTGCTTGGGCAGTGAGCCCTAATTGGCATGTGCCATTCATTTTTCTTATTCTTCTAATAGAGAATAATCCTTGGGTTAATCACCCCATGGTTTTTCCCTTAACCAGGTTTTCCACATCAAAAATCTTGGTGTCTAATGTGTTGATGTTTATCTGCTCCGGTGTTTATGCTTTGTGCTTTCATGAATGGTTAATTGATACACTGTGTTTGAAGTAGAAGCAAGTTTTTGTACAACTGATTCACCCCCCCTCTCAGTTGTGTGCCCTAGATCTAATAGTTTGATGTAGAGAAGTGATGAACTCCTTTCTCTACATGACATATGTCTCTTTACATATAGTGCATATTTCTAAGTTTGACAACGCATCTATTCTACACCCAAAACATTTTCTTATTTTAAAGTATTTTTGTGGGGAAAATTCTCTACCTATAAAAATGTGGCTTGGGATGTACTACAAACTCTCAACAATTATAATTTAATTTGTATTTTTGAGATCATCTATTATCTGTTTCTCCCTTTCTACATTTGTTGTAGACTATGTCATACAATTGCCTAAGTGTTTAAAGTTTTGCACTAGATTGGATGTTAGCTCTATCATACCTTTTGCACCTATAATCACTTCTCTACTTGTTGATGATGTTTCTATAAATATTGGTATTTTCTCCTACAGTTGTTGCAAGAGACAATGAATAGAGATTTGGTCCCTATGCTAGCTATAATATAACTTGTTTCTTTTATTTTTTCTTTTCCTTCTCTTTCATTGTTTGTCATTGGGCTTTAGGTATCCATCCTCTTAAAAATAGACAAAATCTACTCTTAGAATTTATGGGTAGAATGCAGGTGAATGTGAGAAATAATCTACATAGAAGCAACATTACAACTACCATATCATATTGTAAAAAAATGGAGATTGAGAAGTGTTATTGAAGAGAACATGGCAACACATCAAATGACAACTTATCCTAACACAAAGAGAAAGAAATAATTATTAGCGATGTATGAGAAGTTATAGCATATCAAACATTGTCGATAAACTGAATCCAACCAACTAAGGGTAAATATTTGAATTTCTAGTTTATCAATATGTGAAATCTTGAGCTCTTTTCACCACTTCCTCTAGCCTAATCATACAAGGAAATAAATTTATTATATACTGTGTTGGGAGTTCCTTTCCTTTAGAATCTTAAAAGCTATATATAAATTTTGAGAGAGGTCACATATCTTTTTTGAAAAATAGAAAGTATAGTCTGAAAAGTAGCTATGGACAAGAGAAGTAGTCGTGGATAGAAGTAGCAATCTAGACTACACATATTAAATTAGAGGCACATATGCATCATAAATGAATTAGAACAAATGACAATCAAATTCAACAAATATAAATAATTGTTTTTGTGATTGATAATTTGAAACTATTGTAAGAACCTACTAAAATGCCACAAATACTCTAGAATTCCTACTCAAACTCAATACATCAATGAAACTAAGAAAAACACAATAAACATAGATTATACCTTGCAAACTGATTTAACCCATGAGTTCCATTGTTTCCTATCTTCTCAATGATCTTGTTGATGATGATATTGCTCTCAAAAATATACTTTCTTACTTTCCAAGATGACAAAGAGACGAATGGATGTTGTGGATGAAAATGCAATGTGAAGGATTTCTACAATGCAACTAAGATAATGAGGATGATTTTGATATTGCCATGATATTGATAATGATGCTAAATGATGTTATGAAACTAAATGATTGTGCAACAATGGAGATTATGAAACTAATGCAAATGGGGAGCTAAAGGCATGCTTGATTGCTTGATGGAATTTCTATAGCATGTAAGTACTATAGCTCTTGTGATGCAAAATGAGGGTGAGGAACTTGCTTTTTTAGGCTAAAGAGGCTCAAATCCAAGTGTCAAAAATCCATGGTGGAGGAATTAGTCATGTGATGTGCATGATAGAGATTTTATTAGTTGGGATGAGGGAGAGGAATAAGGAAAATGTTCCTCCTACAATGACAAGGTGGAGAGAAAGGTGTGAGCAAGAGGCCACTTGTCACAATGCTCTCAAGGACCAAAAGACAAAGGTTAAAGAAAGAGTCCTTCTTTGTAGGGTTGTTGGAAAGAATCTAGGAACTATGAGACATGCGTCTCTAAGTGTCCTTTGACTATGATGACATGGAAAGACCAAGTTCTTAAGAATAGGGATGGTTAGAGGAGAACTAGGACATGTGGGTGAGGATAAATATATAATCAAATATTAAAAATATTCAATTATGTGTGCAACATGATGAGGTGTAAAGTGAGGTAGAACTGATGTGGATTTATAGAATTAAGAATTGAGGATAGATGATTAATTAAATAATTTGGAATTATTCAATTAAGGATGATTTAGAGGAATTTGGATGATATGATTAAATAAATTAATTTTTATTTAATTTTTGGAAGATTAAGATGAATGTGAATCAGATAAATAAATTAGTATATTTATTTATTGATAGGAGAATAAGAATAAAATAAATATTAAAATATTTATTTAATTTGATTTGAGCTATTTTTAGGTGTATACATTTTTCCCCTCTTTGAGACAGTGTTTTATCAAGTTGTTTCAAAGAATCATTTTTTTTTAGTATGATACATGCCCCAGTTTGCCCTTGGTATAGGTTTGCTAATGGTAGGATGCCCCCTCAGGAGATTGGTCGGGTTGGATTTGGCAAAAGGATGATGAACGATCTCACGATGAAGAAGAATTGATGATATGATATGTAGGTGAAAATTTTGGATGAAAGAGAATGAAAAATGGACACAGAACATGACATACATGTGCAAGGTCAAAAACCTCTAGTTAGGGTTCATGTGGCTATAAATAAGGATGTGGCGTCTCACTTCTATTCATTTGCACACTTGTCATTTGAGGAGAGATTATATGGAGCCCTAATGTATAGCAGATCAAAGTAGTCAGCAAAGATGCAACAGATTTTGATAGAGAACCATAGGTTCGAGAGGATCTGACGATTCAGGTGGCTAGCAGAGTATGGACCCCTAGTATGTACATCTTCAATTTTGGTTGTAGTGCATTTATTGTGGTCTAAATCTAGGGTCAAAATTCACGTTTTTGTATGCACGACAAGATTAGTTTGGTGCATATGATAATTTAGTCTACACATATGTCATGTTTCCATGCATTTGATAGAGGAATAGGCACATATACAATTTTTTCACATTTGATAAATAGTCCCATGCTTTTAAAATAGAGTCACGCATTCACAAAAGGATCCTGCTCATCTAAATGAAATAGTGCATTCGATCAATAGTCCTGTGCATTCAAATAGCTCTTGCATAAGCAATTAGGGATTCCACACATTCAATAGAAAATTGTGTATTTGATTATGTCTTTAGCGCATTTGAAATGATTTGGTGCATTTGGTATAAAAATGCACAAATAACACCTGTTTTTGTACATTTGCCTGAAATAGCACAAATGATTAGGGCTTCCGCACATGTGACACAAAGCTGTGCATCTAGTAAATAGAATTGTGCATCTAGTAAACAGAGCTACACATCTGGTAAATAGAGCTATGCATTTGAGAAAGATAGTCAATTACTTAGCTAGTTTGATTAAGTTGGCATCGGGGTCGATGTTGACCAACTGATAGGTCATCTTTGAGATTGATAGAATCTTTGAAGAGATAATAGGATAGGTTAAATGATAAGATAGCTAGGTAACTATTTTGATAGATTTGATAGATACACAACTTAGTTGATTGGTTAACGTGCTTGTGTTATTGATTGCAGGCGAAGCTAGACGATGTTCTGATATCCTAGGAGAGATTTCCCATTACTTAGCTACTACGACCGTACTTGACCGAGACTGATCACTTGGTCCTTGGATTAGTTGGATTGTGGTATTCTTATTTTATGCCTAAGGTGCAAGTGAATCTGGGTCTACTGACTGCACTAGGGGAGAAATACCATAGTGAGATAGGCACCTTTCACTTGCTGACTAGGGAGATGGTTGTAACACTAGAGGACACACATCAGATTCTATGGATTCTGATTCAAGGAGAGTTGGTGGAGTACAAGTCACACATAGGAGTAGGATTGTTGGAGTGTTGAGAGGTCTTTGATGATGTAGACCTTGAGGGGACTAAGATCAGCTAGGCATATATGGTAGATTACTACGAGCTCCTGCCAGCTATATTAGCAGGATTGGTTGGAGGTGTTGTTTGCCTAGACAATAGATCATGTGGATTTCTATTTGGATGTGGGAGGACTTTGGAGAGGATGATATCTGAGGGGACATGCTTTTCTTGGGGTGTTTGCCTTCTTGCACACTTATACCATGATCTTCATTAGTTTGTATATGATGGAGCCGCTAGTTTGTCAGCTGGAGTATCTTTGTTACAGATTTTGTAACATGCCACTTGTTCTACCAACTAAGATTTACTAAGTTTATCTCTAAGGTAATATGATTAATATACAAATAACTAAAGCAATAAAATTTTACTTTAAATTCATTCTATAAGATGCACATTTGAAAACATATTGCATAATTGATAATACATTTCACAGTAAAAGAATTTGAATATTCATCTTTACAACTTTTTCATACTATGCATACAAGCTTCAAGAGCTTAAATGAAAAATAGTAACACATGATTGTATACTTGTATGTCTTCAATATTCTTGGCTACCAATTTTATGCTAACTGCATGAGGGGAAGCATCACTCAAGCGCTTTACCTCCAACCATGGACTAACTATAGTCCCCCACACATTTACCAAACTGGTAAACAACCCTACCCTTCGACGAAGGAATTGGTTTGGTAACCCCAAATAAATTAAGCCTAATTTGAGCAAGGTGTTGTGTCCTACATTATCTAGTACTATCATACTATGGCAACAACCATCAAAATATGGCATCCTTACTAAGTAATGCAATCTTGGATTACAGTGAAACTAGATAGTGTAAACGTTGGCAATTTACACTACTTTGTAAAAAGTTTTCATCATCACATATTCACCCACCCTTCTTCTCGATTGGGAAAGACAACAATCTCTATACTAGGTTATCAACCTCTTCAATGGATTACCTATCCCAAGGCTAACCCCTTACATGTGTTACTAGGCACATATGACTAAGTAATACCATTTGTCATTTATTGTTACTATCCTTTCCCTTATACAATTATCTAACTAAACACCAATCAATAATTATTCACAAAATCCATCTAGGTACAAATCCCTAATTTAGAGACTAATCTCAATTTACTTGCTAGATATATATATATATATATATATATATATATATATATATATATATATATATATATATATATATATATATATATATATATATATATATGTATGTATGTATATATTCTATTAGAAAATCAAGTAGACAAACATAATGATAAACAAACAATGCATTCCATTATAACAATCAACACAAAAAAGTGTCATAAAATGAAAATCATAATGGAAGAGAAATTCCCATGCCTGTGATTTTAGCTCCAAACAAGTCAATGAAACCCCTTGCTAAAGTTCCTTCCAACACACTAGAACACTCCTCCAAGTAGAACAACTCTCCAAAAACCAAATGACAAAACTCTCAAAACTAGCTCAAAACTCAATAGCAAGAATAAGAAGGCTCTTGGCTGCAACTTTTGTGTATTGACATGAGGGAGAGCACCTCTTTATATACAGAAACTCATAGAGAGATCAAGCTACAAACTAGCTAGAGAAAATGCCACAACTCCACTTAATTAGAAAACCAAATTTAGAGGTGTCCAAAGAATAATAAAAATAGGAGACACATAAGAGGACACATAATCAATCACAAAAAATCAAACTTCTAAAAGATTTAACACTCTTTATAAAATTTCCACATTTCCAAAATCATAGTAAAGTTGGTTTCCATGGAAAAAGTCATAGGCACGTTGGAGAACAACGAAAGATTCTCTAAAAACTTAAAACTAATTTTTAACTTCCCGTGAGCACTTAAGACAAAGTCAAATTTAGCAAAAGAGTTTTTTTTTAAACTCACCAAGCATTGTTGATAAGGTTATGTGCTCTTATAAGCACTTCAATAGGCTTTTAAGAAGCTTTAAACTTCTAACTTACTAACCTCCCAATGGTCTATACACATGGCCTCCATGTTGAGTGCTTCATGTGCTGCCTTACCTTGTCTTTAAGCCACATGCCTCTTATGAAAAAGCCCATCATGCTTATTAAAACTTATAATATATATCATCAATCACAAAAATCACTTATAACATATAATACATAAAATCATTTATTTCCATAAAATCTTCATAGACAAAATATCATAAAATGCATATACATCATAGAGATGATAATTCTCACATAGTCCAATCGATATTTCCATATCTATGAGCAATAAACTCATGAATGTACATAGGTATGTCTACCTATGTATATTTATCCTATTTATATTCATGCTTATATCAACTCATGTATAAGAACATATCATGGATTTGCACGAGCTATAGTTATCACAATAAAAACTTACTCAAATAACCAAATAATTAACAACATGCAGGTTCGAATCAACCAAATCAAGAATCAAGAATCAAGAAGTAGTTAGCTGATCAAAATATAACCATTTCTTTTATATAATTTTAAACAATAATCAAATATAATACAAGACATTGTATTATTCCATTTTCAACATATTTCAAATCAAGATTCACAATACATATAAATGCAATAATTTCATAATCACCCATTATTCAAACAATTTAACCAACCTAGGTAAATAGTAAATAGATAGAAACACATGGGGTGTGACATACTCCCCCTTGTGAATCATCATCATCGATGATTTTTAAATATCAAGTATAATCCCAATATAAATAAAACACAAAGAGTATCATATCACAAAACACATTGTTTTCAAGAACTTTCAAAATCTAGAACAACTTTAGGAAACTTCTTCTTTATCTCAGCATAATCTTCCCAAGTGGCAAAATCTTCTACATACTGATCCCATTGGACCTTGCATTATAGAACCTCTCTATTACATAAGTGAAGTTTACGTGCTTTGAGTACCTTGAGAGGCTCGATTGTTACCATACTTGGGTTCTATACCTATAAAGCATTCCAATCAATAACATGGTTATTCCCTAGAAGATACTTCTTAAGATACGACACATGAAAAACATTATGCATCCTAGCAAGAGCTAGTGGCAAGGCAGTTAGGTAAGCAACAAGATTGACTTTGTCTAGGACCTCAAATGGACCTATATAGCATGGAGCTAGTTTGGATGACTTTCCAAACTTGATCGAACTCTTATGAGGTTTTACCCTTAACAAAACCTTATCTCCAACAAAGAAATTCCAAAGAACCCATTTGGCATCTACATAACTCTTTTGCCTATCATTGGTTTCTTCTAACCTCTATTTAATAATCTTAACTTTCTCTTCCATGTATGATAACATTTCTGGCCCAAGACATACCCTATCTTCTAGCTTATCCCAGCTTATACGAGTCTGATATTTCCTACCATATAATGCTTCAAACGGAGCCATCTTTATTGCAGAATGTTAAGAATCTTTGTATGCAAACTCTACCAAAGCTAGGTAATCCTCCACTTGTATTGCTGATCCATGTAATACATCCTTAGAAGATCTTCTAACACTTGGTTTACTTTTTTCATTTGTCCATCTGTTTCTAGATGATAAGCTGAACTTATATTGAGCTAAGTTCCAAGTGAAGAAAATAAGGTTTGTCAAAACCTATAAGTTACTCGCGCATCCCTATTAGATATAATCTTCTTGGGAATCCCATGCAACCTAAACACCTCTTGGATAAACTTCCAAGCTATTACAAGAGCTCCATCTGTTAAATTTCCTGGTATGAAAAGTGCTACTTTAGTAAGCTTGTCTACAACTACTAGAATAGAATTGTGTTTATTCCTCAACATAAGAAGACCTTGGAGAAAATCCATACTAATAACCTGCCACTTACTTTCTGGTACCTCATGGGGATATAGCAAACCTGTAGGATGATGATGTTCCACCTTTACTCTTTGGCATTCTAAACAACTAGCTACAAACTTTACTACATCTCTTTTCATCCCCTTCCAGAAATACAACGGTTTCACATCTGCTAACATTTTAGTAACACTAGGATGTCTAAAGTATGGTGCATTATGAACCTCCTTCCATACTAGATTCCTTAACTCACCAGTATTGGGTACATAAATTCTTCCATTAAATCTCAATAATCCATTAGATTCAAAACTAAAACCTTCATACCTCTTATCTTGCAAATCATCTATGAGTGCTTGCTTGACTTGTTCATAGAACTCCTCACCCTTGCATCCTTGTAATACTTTTGAAATCAGTCTGGATTGATACCATAGAGGATATATGCCTTCTTTGACTTAGAGCATCGGCAACTCTATTCTCCTTTCCCTTGATGTAGTTAATGCCGAAATCATAGTCTGATATCAACTCTAACCACCTCCTTTGTCTTGCATTTAGATTGGACTGAATAAATAGATACTTCAAACCATGATGGTCTATTTTCAACTCAAAGGGTTTACCCATCAGATAGTGTCTCCACATCTGTAATGCATGGACAACTACCGCTAACTCCAAATCTTGCGAAGCATAATTTTGTTCATATGGCTTCAACTTCCTAGACTCGTAAGCTATGAATTTCCCTTCTTGTATTAGTACACCACCCAAACCTTCTCCTGATGCATTTGTGATAACAACAAAGTTACCATCTACATTTGGCACCTTCAAAATTAGAGCCATGGTTAATTTCTTCTTTAGGAAATCAAATACCTCTTGACATTTTTTAGTCCAATCAAACTTTTTCCCTTTCCTCTGTAAAGAAGTGATAGGAAAAGCTATACTAGAAAAAAATTTCACAAACTTACAATAATATCCTGCCAAACCCATAAAACTTCTTACTTCAGAAACATTCTTCAGCACTGGCCACTCAAGCACTGCCTTGATTTTAGCTGGATCAATTGTAATTCCTTTTGCTGAAATTACATGCCCTAGATATTGTACCTCCTTCTAAAAGAAATTGCTCCATACAACTTATGCTCTCTTATTCGTTGGAGTACCATTTCCAAGTGTTGTAGATGCTCTTCTTCATTCTTGAAGTAAATCAGAATGTCATCTAGGAAGACCAACACAAACTTATCCAAGTAGTCTCTAAACACACCATTCATAAGGTTCATGAATTTTGTAGGTACATTTGTTAACCCAAAAGGTAATATAGTGAATTCATAATGGCCATACCTAGTTCTGAAGGCAGTCTTGGATATGTCCTCATCCTTGATTCTCAACTTATGATATACTGACCTTAGATCAATTTTGGAAAACACTGTTGCACCTTGCATTTGATCAAAGAGATCATCAATACGCAGCAATGGGTACTTATTCTTCACCATTGCTTTATTAAGCATCTGGTAATCTATGCACAAACACAATGTCCCATTCTTCTTCTTAACAAAGATCACTAGTGCTCCCCATGGAAAAACACTTGGCCATATCAACCCTTTGGACAACAATTCTTCCAGCTGACACTTTAACTCCATCAATTTAGTTGTTGTCATTCTATATGGTACCTTGGAGATAGGTTCTAACCTTGGACTGATGTCAATGGAGAAATCAAATATTCTCTTGGGAGGTAATCCTAGTAATTCTTCTAGAAATACATCCTCAAAATCTCTTAGGATAGGGTGTTTCTCCATATCTGTCCTTTTTGCATTCACAAGCTCTCCTTCCTAAGCTTCGTATTCTTCAAGTTTTTCCACTTTTATAGCAAAGAGTTGACAACCTTTCTTCTTTGCTCAATGCATTTGAACAACTAAGATCTATCACAACTTAACTTCTCTAGGTGTCCCTTGCGAAGATACCCAGTTCCCAAGATCGTCCAGGCATTCTACAGTTTTTGTATGACAATCTAACTTAGCCCTATGCCTCCATAACCATTTCATCCCTAAGATGACATCATAAGATCCTAAGGGAGCTATATACAAGTTAACTTCCATAGAGAAACTAGGAAGTTCAACCCATGCTTTAAACAAACATTGGTCCACCTTAACTCTTGTTTGGTTTGCATATTCTACAACCCAAGACTTTTCCATATAGCTAGCTCTTTTAGACATTCTATTAGCTATTCTAGGTGAAATAAAATTTTCTGTGGCACCAATATCTATTAAAATAGAAATGGGTAATACCAGATAAAGTACCTGATACTTCTACTGGGGTAATCTAGTATTCAGCTTGGTTTCCATTCACTACATCATGGATCCTTTGCTAAAACACATCCCGTTGTGGTGGTAGAGAGTTTCCATAAGGTTGTGATCCAAATGGCTTGTTAGGACAGTTATTTGTATAGTGATTACCACCACAAGTATAACATCCTCCAACTGGCTACTTCTTTTTAGTAGTTCTCCCAGAGTTATCTTTGTTTCTAACAGTATTATTAAAGTTGTTGCCATTATTACCTCTATGATCTCTCCTTAGCTTGTTCCAATTGTTTTGAAAACTCTTATCCCCTTTCTTCAAAAACCTTGCCCTTCGCTAGACTTTCTTATAGCTTGCTTGTTTTGTGTCTAGTTAAACTTTTTCCTACTCTTTTCACAGTAGTTGGAGATGGACTTTAGCTTTTTCTCCTACTTCAAATCTTTTTCGTACACAAGGTCCATGGTAGTAGGACCATGCATATCCATTTCCCCTCATATCTGGTTGTTTAACCCCATAATGAACTTTCTGATGTGAAAATGTTCATCCTCTTGGTACATGGGCATATACCTGAGAAGTCAGGTAAACTTCTCCTAGTACTTGTTGATAGATGAATCCCCTTGTCTAAGATTCTAAAAATTTGTGAGCTTCTGATCATAGAAAAGTTGGGGTAGCCAACATTTCCTAAAAATCTTCACAAACTCAGACCAAGTGATTTGAGTAGAATTGAGTCCTGACTCTATTTTCTTGTTCATCCACCAATTGGATGCTTCTCCTGATAACTAAAATGCTCCCCATATTGGCTTGATGACTTTAGAATAATTTCAAATTTCAAAGTACTTTTCCATCTCTATGAGCCAGGCTTCAGTTGCGTCACCACCGGTACTACCCTCAAACTTTGGAGGTGTAATATTCTTCATATCCTAAAATAATTCCTTCACCATTCTCATCCTCTTAGTCCCTTTAGAATGTGATTGAGATGAGGACTCAGATTGGGTTGGTGATCCTTTATCTTCATGCTCACTAGCTCGAGAATTTTCTCCTTCATTTTCTTTGTTGGTAACTTTCTATTTAGATGGTGCTTCTTTTTTAGCTCCTCCTTTTCCTTGTTCCAAAAGTTCAACTCTTTCTCTTGTTTCTATCAACATTGCAAGGATTCAATCTAACTTAGTGCCCATATTCTCAGCTCCTTGTCCTACTTCCTCGCTTCCACCAAGGTTTGTTCTAGTTCTAACCATCTTGACAAGAAAGTTCTCCCTGAAGGTTCCATAAGGTTAGTATCTATGTTATCTCCTAATGTTTCGAAAGCATTTAACATTTTCAAATGAATCCAATATTCATATTTCCAAACATTTGTCACATAAGAATACACAACTCAAATTTTGATAAAACAATTTTCTTTTATTCATTCAAATAAGGATTTCAATATCCTTTGATTTACATAGAGTGACTATTAAGGTAGTCAAGAGGTGAATATCCATCAGATTCACTTTTGGATACATAGCTAAGTGGGGTATACCCCTCAAATCCTGGTTTGAGGTTATTATTAACAAGTGAGTGATACCCTCTAATTTTTCCTCGGATACATAGTCTCGGGGTACATATCCCTCTGACTCATCACTAGAAGGTATTACAATTATCTTTGCTAAAGGAGGAATACATGGATCCCTAAACAACATAGCAGGGGTTACACTATTCTCAGAGGGCATATCCCTAGAGAGTGGTAAAGCTATTGATTTAGTTGGTGAGAATGATGGTAGATGGTTGAAGTACATGGCCTCCTTCATCCTTTTCCTTTCTTGGGTTACTTGAGAAAGTGCATGACTTATGGTCTCCTCATCTCCTAACCATAGGTCACTATCATCTTTGGTTCCTTGGATGGTTTGAACAATGGCTTCTCTTTCTTTCTTGACCCTATGGTAATGCTTGTTCTTGATAACAAACTTCCTAGCAGTCATTATGAGTCGCACCATCCTAGTACAAGAATTCCAAACATTAGATTCTCCTAATGTTGGGTGGGAAAGACATAGTGAGCACATAGGTTCTAGAGCTGAACCTGAAGCTTTGATACCACGTGTGAGATGCCACTTGTTCTACCAACTAAGATTTACTAAGTTTATCTCTAAGGTAATACAATCAATATACAAATAACTAAAGCATTAAATTTCTCTTTAAATTCATTTGATAAGATGCACATTTGAAAACATATTGCATAATCCATAATACATTTCACAGCAAAAGAATTTGAATATTCATCTTTACAACTTTTTCATTATATACATACATGATTGTATACTTGTCTATCTTCAATATTCCTGAATACCAACTGCATGCTAACTACATGAGGAAAAGCATCACTCAAGTGCTTTACCTCCAACTATGGACTAACTGTGGTCTTCTGCACATTTACCAAATTGATAAATAGCCCTACCCTTCGACGAAGGAATTAGTTTGGTAACCCCAAATAAATTAAGCCTAATTTGAGCAAGGTGTTGTGTTCTACATTATCTAATACTATCATACTATGGCAACAACCATCAAAATATGACATCCTTACTAAGTAATGCAATCCTAGATCATAGTGAAACTAGACAGTGTAAATGTTGACAATTTACACTACTTTGGCCAAAGTTTTCATTGTCACATATTCACCCACCCTTCTTCTCGATTAGGAAAAACAATAATCTCTATACTGGGTTATCAGCCTCTTCAATGGATCACCTATCCCAAGGCTAACCCCTTACATGTGTTACTAGGCACATATGACTAAGTAATACCATTTGTCATTTATTGTTACTATCCTTCCCCTTATATAATTATCTAACTAAACACCAATCAATAATTATTCACAAAATCTATCTAGGTACAAATCCCTAATTTGGAGACTAATCTCAATTTACTTGCTATATATATATATATATATATATATATATATATATATATATATATATATATATATATATATATATATATATATATTACAAAATCAAGTAGACAAACATAACGATAAACAAACAATGCATTCCATTATAACAATCAACACAAAAAATGGTCATAAAATGAAAATCATAATGGAAGAGAAATTCCCATGCCTATGATTTTATCTCCAAACAAGTCAACAAAACCCCTTGCTAAAGTTCCTTCCAACACACTAGAACACTCCTCCAAGTAGAACAACTCTCCAAAAACCAAATGACAAAACTCTCAAAACTAGCTCAAAACTCAATAGCAAGAATAAGAAGGCTCTTAGCTGCAACTTTGGTGTATTGATATGAGGGAGAGCACCTCTTTATATACAGAAACTCATAGAGAGATCAAGCTACAAACTAGCTAGAGAAAATGCCACAACTCCACTTAATTAGAAAACTGAATTTAGAGGTGTCAAAAGAATAATAAAAATAGGAGACACATAATCAATCATAGAAAATTGGACTTCTAAAAGATTTAACACTCTTTATAAAATTGCCACATTTCCAAAATCATAGTAAATTTGTTTTCCATGGAAAAAGTCATAAGCACATTGGAAAACAAGGAAATCTTCTCTAAAAACTTAAAACTGATTTTTAACTTCCCATGAGCACTCAAGATAAAGTCAGATTTAGCAAAAGAGTTTGTTTTTTAAACTCACCAAGCATTGTTCATAAGGTTATGCACTCTTATAAGCACTTTGAGAGGCTTTTAAGAAGCTTTAAACTTCTAACTTACTAACCTTCCAATGGTCTATACACATGGCCTCCATGTTGAGTGCTTCATGTGTTGCCTTACCTTGTCTTTAGGCCACGTGCCTCTTATGAAAAAGCCCATCATGCTTATTAAAACTTATATAATATATATATATATATATATATAGATATCATCAATCACAAAAATCACTTATAACATATTATTCATAAATTCATTTATTTCCATAAAATCTTCATAGACAAAATATCATAAAATACATATTCAACATAGAGATGATAATTCTCACATAGTCTAATCAATATTTCCATATCTATGAGCAATACGCTCATGAATGTACGTAGGTACATCTACCTATGTATATTCATGCTTGTATCGACTCATGTATAAGAACATATCATGGATTCGTATTAGCTATAGTTATCACAATAAAAACTTACTCAAACAACCAAACACTTAACAATATGCAAGTTCGAATCAACCAAATCAAGAATCAAGACTCACAACTTAGATCACTTACCGCTACCCAAACTGACTTGACACAACTTAGATCAAAATAGGATGGTGTGTGTGTGCTTGCTCAATCTAGGTTTCTCTAGGGTTACCAGACCAAGTCCTTCTTCTGAGTGATACTTCCCCTCCCTTTTGGAGGAGCAACCTATTCCTACATCCACTTAGATCATCACCACAATAGATAGCTGATCAAAATATAACCATTTGTTTTATATAATTTTAAACAATAATCAAATATAATACAAGACATTGCATTATTCCATTTTCAACATATTTCAAATCAACATTCACAATACATATAAATGCAAGAATTTCATAATCACCCATTATTCAAACAATTTAACCAACCTAGGTAAATAGTAAATGGATAGAAACACATGGGGTGTAATAGATTTGGGCATGGTGTCAGATAGCCATCACATAGCTGATAGGTATGGGAGTCAGAGGTCATGATAGACCTTATTCCTACATGTTTCAGGAGACCCTTTCGCAGCCCAAGCTAGGAAAGCTTGAGTATTGGCAGCACACATTGGATAATGTGGACACAATTGAGTGGTGGCCATACCTGGATTATGAGGCATGGGATGAGGATGTTGCGGAGTTACCCTATTGTTTTCATACATGATGGTTGATAGGGAGGAATCCATATATTATTGAGTGACATATCATTTTTCGTGTGCTCTGACAGTTTGGCAGGGTCTAGGCGATGCCCCAGGGTACTACTATATTTGCTCGGATGCACAAGGAATGTCCATTGTGGGGTCATGTGGCTTCTTATGAACAAGAGAGGATTAAATTTCTACAGATCCCATATCAGGCATGGGATCTGTAGTGATAGATTATGGATGTAGGGATGACAGCTGACTATGTAGCATATTTCATAGCCCATCCTTTTCCTAGATACTCTAGACCTGGAGAGTAGGCTCCTAGACTAGAGGATGGTGACAAGGGGGATGATGATGCTCCACGTCAGAGGAGGAGGTGATGACGAGGTGGCAAAGGTGGCCAAGGAGGACGGGATAATGGGGATGATGGAGATGATGGGGATGATGGGGATGATGGGGGTCAGAGGAGAGTGAGATAGAGAGTTGAGGGAGTGCCATAGGTATAGGCTCAGGCACTGGTTCAAGCTCAGCCTCAGATGCAGGCACAAGTACAGGTGCAAGATCAAGATGATGGACAGATGGAATCTTTACAAGCCCAGGTAGCTCATCTATAGGGGTAGGTGGGACAGATGCAATAGCAAGTTACCCAGCTGCAGGGGGACATGAGGACAACTATATTAGAGTGGGACACTGCCATTCAAAGATATACTAGGGAAGAGGCCCTATCGCAGTAGGTACAGTAGACTGTAGTATAGGGTCCCACTAGGCAGACTATGGTAGAGATGGTTCGTGATGGACAAGAGATTTTCTATTGGAGATCTCTAAATGAGCAATTAGTGCCCCTAGAGCAGAGAGTGGGGAGTTTTCATCCTAGCTCACGCAACAGGTCTAGGTGGACATTGTCAAAGAGTGGAGGACTTATGGGGCCACTAGCTCCTCGAGGGCCACCAGGGATAGGGCCTATAGGTCCCCAACCTCAGCCTTAGCAGCCAACACCTTCTAGAGGCAGTACCTCCTAGGCACTTTTGAGATATCATTTTTTGATAGCTCAAGATACATATTTATGATATCATTGTATACTTGGACATTATTATTTTTTTGATGATTATCTGTATGAGTTTGACAGACTATATGCATGTGCACTGATGGATGGATGTTGTCTATTTTATGGATGGAAGTTATCTATTTGGATGCTATGATGCCTATGATACTTATGACACGATGCTCTTATGGTTCACACTATGACTTCTATCTATGTGTAATGTTTGAGTATCAATTCTACATTCTTATAGTTTATGATGACCTAATGCATGTGTTGATAACTCTTTAAATGCAATACATGATGTTTACTTTTCTACGTATGATGATCTAATATGCAAATTCTATGGAAAATGATATTTTTGTTATTTTTGATTTTTGATGATAAATGTTATGTATGCAATCTATGTGGATAAATGACATTATTATCATGGTCTAAATGTTTTAATGTGACTAATGCACTTTAAATGATATGAACTTATGATGGACATGCCTATGTTATGCACAATGACAATTATTTGTTTTTGTTATGCCAAGTATACTTAATCATAAATGAAAGAACACTTAGAAGAATTAGACTAATGAGTTGGATATGATGAATAACTTAGAAGAATAATTAGGATGAATGAAAGAAAAGATTTGAATTAATAGATAATATGGATAAATGAAAGAAATGATTTGGATCTTAAGCCACTTGGTAAATGATAATTATGGAATGATTACAAATGAAATGAAATGCAACCCTAATATGTACAAATGAGACTTAGTCATCTTGTATGCAAAATATTTGAAGTAATTTTTTCATCATTGAGATTTTAAAATGTTGTAAGGAAATACAAGCATCTAGGTATAATTAAACCTCGATGACTTGAGTATCTCTTACATGGATTTTGATTTAGCAAGTTAATACAAGCATCTAGGCAAAATTGAACCTAGATGACCTGAGTATTACTTGCATGCATCAACAGACAAGGATTGCACTCTTTCTTGCTTAGACCCATAATGTCTTCGATGATCTTTTTTTGATCATGTCATTAGATGATTCATCACATTACTAAAGATTGATCCACAAACAACAAACAAATGAAAATAATCATGCCCCATCATAGCTCCTCTAGTCTTGGACATCCTCAAGTAGCATAGGAAACATGATAACAAAAAATCAAGATCTAAGACTTAAACTTATAACAAAGCATCAAATCTTCTTGCCATAGATATGTTTTCTTTCCATGAAAAGAGATATAATCATCTTGATAGTTTAGGAACATTGTTGTCCGATATAGGTTAATGCCTTGTGTCAATCTTTTGTTGAAAAGGTTTGTTTGTAGTGTTGCATGTTGTCTGGAGATAGTATTGCGATCCTGATTATTATCCTCTAAGATTGTGACATTCAAGAATCCATTTCTATAACTAGGTCAAGGATTTTGCCCCCAGTCAAGTAAAGGATCTACTTATTATGGATGAAACATATGGATGAACAAATGATAAACTCTATGCGACGGGCCCTAAGGGATTGACCTAATACCTCAAGGGCTCATCAATGATGGCCTTGCCTACATGACAACACAAAGGCAACGTAGTTTGATGGTGCAGACTATGTGGACCTAAGACCTAGGGGTGGGAAGTCTCGGGGGCTCATTGATGATGGCTTTACCTACGTGATAGCTTAGAGGCAACATAGTTCAACAATGATACTAATGATGGGGTCATGACAGAGTACAAGACAGATGATGGATTGGATGGATACCCTAAAGTGATAAGGTGATAAGGGTGAGTGAACAACAAGCCATGATAGGTACCTTTATATGATTCAATGGATGCAGAATGAAAAGATGGAAAAGGACTAAAATCCTAAATGATGGAGGAAACAATTTATCACAAATAGCGCCCATTTCCATGTTTTCACCACTTGCTTTTATTGTAGCATTTTTTTTATAAATAAATTCCCTTGCATTGGGGGTTTAGGTATAAAATTTACAAAGACACATACTATTGATGGGATCATCGAACAACTCACCTTCTAATGTTGCTAATTGATAAGCTTCTAATCCATAGGCAGCAATGATTACATATGGACCAAGCTAGTTGGGTTCAAACTTGCATTTTTTTTCCCTGTCCTACTAATTTCTAGGGTTTTCCTTGAGAACTAGGTCACCAACCTAAAAGACTCTGGGTTTTACTCTGTGGTTGTAAATCCTTGACATCCTTTGTTAATAGGCTTTCAGATGATTAAAGGCATTTGTCTTCTTTCCTCCAACAACTCTAACTCATGTAGTCTAGAAACCTAATATTCTTCATCAGTTATGTGACCATTTAAAGATACTCACAAGGATGGTAACTCGACCTCAATGGGAAAGATGGCTTCAGAGCCATAAACAAGCAAATATGGTGTTGCACATGTGGGTGTGCGAGTACTGGTACGGTAGGCCCACAGAGCAGGATTTAGTTAGATATGCCAATCACGACCGGCATCATTGACAGTCTTCTTCAAGATTTTCAAGATGGTTTTATTAGATGCCTCCACCTGACCATTTCCTTGGGGGTAGTACAGGGTGGAAAATGGTGTTGTATATGGAACTTGTCATAGAGTTCTCTGACTTCCTAATTTTTAAAGGGTCTACCATTATCAATGATAATGGATAAAGGAATACCACAGTGGCAAATGATATAATTCAGGATGAAGGAGGCAATTTGCCTACCTGTGACATTGGCTAGGGGTACAACCTCAATCCACTTAGTAAAGTACTTAGTGGCAGTTATTATGAATTTATGGTCATTGGATGATGGGGGGTGAATCTTGCTCACTAAGTCAAGTCCCCATTGGTAGAAAGGCCAAGGAGTCATTAAAGGCTATAGTTCTTATGCCGGTGCATGTATTAAATTTCCATGAATTTGACATTTCTTACATATTTTCACAAAATGATAGGAATCCATTTCCATACTTGGCCAATAGTATCCCATATGCATGAGCTTCTTAGCCAAGGTAGGACCAGTAGAGTGGGTTTCACAAATACCTTTGTGTACTTCTCTCAAGGTGGTTTGATATTCCTCACTTTCAAGGCACCTAAGGAGAGTACCATCAAGACCTTGCCGGTAAAGGGTATCGGCAATTATGGTATAGCGAGAAGCTTGATGGATGAAGGTTCATCATTGATTATTGGATAAACCTAGTGGTAAGGTATTCTCTTTTAGATAGGTATAGATATTTCTGTAGAGGGGGGAATTAGATCCTACTATGTGGCATATGATTCTTGTTTTAGAGATATCGTAAGCTAGATGAGACACTAGCTCCACTAAGAACTGATAACATGATTGATTTTCTGGTATGTCTAGTAGTGATGCAATGGTTACCATGGCATCTGTAGCTTTATTATCAAGTCTTGGTATTTGTTCAAAGGAAATCACAACAAAATATTCTTTAAAGTCATCTACCATACACTTGTAGGTTATTAACTTTTCATCCTTGGTTTGATAGTCATCATTTGCTTGATTGATAACTAGTTGTGAATATCCATACACATGAAGCTCTTAGACTTTCTATTCTACAACCATTTTAAGACCAATGACCAATGCCTCATATTCTGCCACATTGTTGGTACAAGGGAAAAGTAGTCTATATGATTTTGGGATTGTATCCCCTTGAGGTGTGACCAACAAAATGCCTACTCCTGACCCATGCTGAGTAGAGGATCCATCAAAATAGATTTGCCATGCTTGGGTTATTATGCTGAAAATGGCTTTGTCTAGAAACTCAAAGCTTAATGGATTGTCATCATGCAATGGTGCATCCACTAACTAATCTTCAATCACTTGGCCTTTTATCACTCTTCTATCCACATATCCAATGTCGAACTCACTAAGAATCATTACCCACTTGGATAGTCTACCTATCAGAGTAGCCATACTGAGCAAATAATTCAATGGATCTATATTTTCTACCAACTTGATTGAATGTGTGAGCATATAATGTCTTAGTTTTTGGGATACAAAAACTACGACAAGGCATGCTCATTCAATAGGTGTGTATTGTATCTCATAGCCTACCAATGTTTGACTGATGTAGTAAATGCCCCTTTCTTTTCCTTCATAGTCCTATTGTGCTAGTAGAGCCCCTAAAGTTGGTGTAGCTGAAATATAAAGCAAAAGTGGTTTTCCTTGGATTGGAGGCATCAAGATCAGTGGATTCATCAAATACTCTTTCAGAAGTTGAAAGGCTTGCTCACACATATCATCCCATCTAAAAGGAATGCTCTTGTGAAGGAGATGGGTAAATGGATGACATTTGTTAGCTAATTGTGAAATGAACTGACAAATAGATTGCAAGTTTCCTTGCAATGACCTTAGTTGACTAATATTTCTAGGTGGTGGCATGTCCATTATTGCTTTCACTTTGGCCGGATCCACCTTAATTCCTTTGGCTAAAACTATGTATCCTAAAAGTTTGTTGGATGTGACTTTGAACACACACTTCTTTGGATTCAAGTGGACATTGAATTGCTCTAGTCTTTGAAATATTTTATCTAATACCTGCAGGTGTGTTTCTCTTGTGAGTGATTTGGCTAGAATATCATCCACATAATCTTCCATAATGGTATGCATCATATCATGGAAAATTGTTGTCATTGCTCTTTGGTATGTTGCTCTTGCATTTTTTAGTCCAAATGTCAGGTAAAATTAGTCTTGTTTTGGTCTTCTAGTGCTATTTTGATCTGATTGTAGTCAGAAAACCCATCCATGAGAGATAGCATAGTATGCCCCACTATAAGGTCCACAATGATGTTGATATTAGGCAAATGAAAGTCATCCTTGGGGCAAGCCTTATTCAAATCCTGAAATCATTGCAAAGTCTGATCCTTCCATCTAGTTTTGAGATAAGAACAATATTGGAAATCCATTTTAGATAGTCAATTGGTCTGATAAACCCAACATCCAACAACTTCTTCAATTCTTCTTTCACTAACAGTGCTATATGCGGATGCATCTTCCTTAGCTTTTGTTTTACTAGTTTAGCTCCTGGAGCTAGTGATAAGTGATGCATTATGAGATTTGGGTCAAGTCCAGGCATCTCTACATAGGACCAAGAAAAATTTATCTATCTCTGCTTGAAGAAATTGGATGAATTCTGGCCTTTCTTGTTCAGATAAAGATTCTGCTAGATGGACTATCTTTGGATTGTCTTCTGTGCCAATGCTGATAGGTCCTACTGGTTCTATCAAAATTGATGATCTCTCCTAATGTGTAAGGTTGGGGAGAGTGTCAAGCCTTTCATCCTTTGGCACCTCAGAGAGGTTTTCACCATCAGATTTGTCTTTTATTTTTTTACTTTTTTTGCAATCTAACATTATCGTAGAGCAATTTTCACTATTAGATTTATTTTTTATTTTTACATTTTTGTGACTAAAAGGCTTGGCACTCTCTCCAAAATAAGCCTTGTCATTGAGTTCTATAGTGAATCCATATTTATGGTCTCTTGATGGTAAGTGATCCCTTAGTTCTAGATAGTCAATGATAGCATCATCATTTTGAAATGCATCTAGTTCGGGGGCCTCTTGTAGTTCCCAATCTATAAGTTTGGGATGTAATAGGGGTAAAGGATCATTGGGTTCGTCCATTTCAAGGGAAATGATGGTTAGGATAGAGATGTTATCTAGGTTGGTGGGGGCATTTACAAGGTCTAAAATAGTACTCTCCTTAGTATTATCTATCAAGTGTGACATCCGACCTTCCTCTTCAGACTCACTCTCGGCATTTTGCAAATCAAACTCTAGTAGTCTAGACCCTAAGCTTTGACCCTCATGGTATGCATTTGTTGAGCTATATGTTTGAACTACATCGATGCCCTTGTCTTCACAAGATAGCTTGGAAAGGCTATCCCATTCCCATTGGTTAGAGTTTGTTTCACTCTCTTCTTACAATTTGTGAATTTGCTCAACTAAGTTGGTGGTAACCGTTTCCTTTTCTTTTCCTTTGTACCCTAGCCCTATAGTGTCTTAGGATGATAAGGAAGAAGGTTGTATGGGCTCTTTGATACCTTATTTTCTCAAGCATATGGGACTATGACCATCATATCCCATTCTCTGCAAGATAGTAAAACCTGGGCCGTATTGATTAGTTTGTAGTTGGGTTTGTTGATCTTGTGGCTTGGATTCTGTATCTTCTTTATACAACAATTGAAGGATATCTTTCTCATCACTTTCATCTGATAGAGTACCCCATTTCATAAAAGGACCATTAGGAGTTTTTAATGTCTGTGGTTTGTCCATAGAGGGTTTTCCATAAGACTTGGGTGATAAGGGTAGTTTTGCAAGACAAAAGGTTTCCTCAATAAAATACTCTCCTATCCCTTTATCTTTGAGCTTGACTTTTAGTTTGGTAGTTTTGGATGTAGAAGGTATTGAACTTGGGTCAACAAGGGCTGTAGAGGATGAGCTTGCTCGATTGGTAGGTATGACAACTTCAGGCTTTGGTTTGATGGTGTTGTAGTATTGAAATGGATCAGGATCACCTTGGATAGTAATCTCTTGGCCGTTGTGGGGAAACTTTATACATTGATGATAGGTGGATGGTATAGCCTTCATCACATGTATCCAAGGTTAGCCAAGGAGAATATTGTAGGCAAGTTCCATATCAAGTACTTGGCAAACCACATCTTTCTCTATCGGTCCAACTCGTATTGGAAAAACAACATCCTACATCATAGGCCTTGATTGTGATATTCTTCTTTGGATCAACAACATTCTTAGAGAACCCCAATACAAGGATTAATTTTAGTGTGCAAATATTTAAACCCGCCCATCCATCTATAAGGACCTATTTTATTCTATATTTATGAATGAGAGCTTCGATGTGAAGGGATGCATTGTGAGGTTGAGTAATAGACATGTCATCTTTTTTGGTAAAAGATAGGAAGTGAGGGGTAGTAAGATGTCCTACCATGGCTTGGAATTTCTCTTGGGATAGATTTGTTGGCACAGTGGTTTCCAATAGAGCTTTTTCTAGGATAGCCTTATCGGATGATGAGAGACACAAAAGCTCCAAAATAAATATATGTGCGGGTGTCTTTTGGAGTTGGTCTAGGACATTATACTAATTGGATATGGATGATGGTTTAGGTAGAGCCCCTTGGAGAGTAATCTTTCCACAATGAGTGGTTACATTACATTTGGGCTTGTTATTTATAGTAATCACATTTACATGTGAATCACTTTCAGAGATGTGGTTAACAGTGTATTCATATGAAACATTCATGTAGTTGGCATTGTTACCACCATTATTATTTTGCTTAGAGGGACCTCCCTTTTCATAGTTAGGGAGTAGATTCTTGAATGTCATATGGTCATCATTGGATGCATGTCCATCAATTGATATGTCTCCATAATCTATCAAGTCTTGGATGGTGTGTTTCAATTGTTGGCAATCGTCAGTCTTGTGACCTTTACTTCTATGAAATTCACAAAAATCAAAATCATTCCACCAAGAGGGTTTGAACTTGGGTTCATATTCTCTTACCATAGGAATTGTTATGAGGTTGTTTGATATGAGCTTCCTCAGGGCAGATTCAATTGATTCACCCAATGGTGTAAATTTTCTGTGAGGAGGAAAATTTGTTGGTCTTGATATACCTTTACAAACTAATTTATCCCATGAGTTCCATTGTTTCCTATCTTCTCAATGATCTTATTGGTGATAATATTGCTCTAAGAAATGTACTTCCTTGCTTTCCAAGATGACAAAGAGAGGAATGGATGTTGTGGATGAAAATGCAATGTGAAGGATTTCTACAATCCAACTAATATAATGAGGATGATTTTGATATTTCCATGACATTGATAATGATGCTAAATGATGTTATGAAACTAAACGATTGTGCAACAATGAAGATTATGAAACTAATGCAAATGGGGAGCCAAAGGTACACTTGATTTCTTGATGAAATTTCGACAGCATGTAAGTACTATAGCTCTTGTGATGCAAAATGAGGATGAGAAACTTGCTTTTATAGGCCAAAGAGGCTCAAATACAAGTGTCAAAAGATCCATGGTGGAGGAATGAGTCATTTGATGTGTATGGTAGAGATTTGATTAGTTGGGATGAGGGAGAAGAAAAAGGAAAATGTTCCTCTTGCAATGACAAGGTGGAGAGAAAGGTGTGAGCAAGAGGCCACTTGTCACAATGTTCTCAAGGACCAAAAGAGAAAGGTCAAAGAAGGAGTCCTTCTTTGTAGGGTTGTTGGAAAGAATCTAGGAACTATGAGACATGTCTCTAAGTGTCCTTTGACTATGATGACATGGAAGGACTAAGTTCTTAAGAATAGGGATGGTTAGAGGATAAATAGGACATGTGGGTGAGGATAAATAAATAATCAAATATTAAAAGTATTTAATTATGTGTGTAACATGATGAGGTGTAAAGTGACGTGGAAATGATTTGGATTTATAGAATTAAGACTTTAGGATAGATGATTAATTAAATAATTTGGAATTATTCAATTAAGGATGATTTGGATGATTTAATTAAATAAATCATTTTTTATTTAATTTTTGGAAGATTAAGATGAATGTGAATCAGATAAATAAATTAGTATATTTATTTATTGATAGGAGAATAAGAATAAAATAAATATTAAAATACTTCTTTAATTCAATTTGAGCCATTTTTAGGTGTATACATTTTGCCTCTCTTTGAGACAATGTGTTTTATCATGTTGTTTCAAAGAATAAAAATTTTATGAGTATGATACATGCCCCATTTTGCCCCTGGTACAAGTTTGATGATGATAGGATGCCTCCTTAGGAGATTGGTTGGGTTTGATTTGGCAAAAGGACGATGAATGATCTCATGATGAAGAAGAATTGACGATACAATATGTGGGTGAAAATTTTGGATGATGGAAAATGAAAAACAGACGCAGAACATGACATACATGTGCAAGGTCAAACACCTCTAGTTAGGGTTCACATGACTATAAATAAGGATGTGGGGTCTCACTTTTATTCATTTGCACACTTTTCATTTGAGGAGAGATTATAGGGACCCCTAGTGTATAGCAGAGTAGAGTAGTCAGTGAAGATGCAGCAGATTTCGATAGAGAACCACAGGTTTGAAAGGATTCGATGATTTAGGTGGCCAATAGAGTACAGATCCCCAGTATGTACACCTTCAATTTTGGTCATAGTGCATTTATTGTAGTCAAAATCTAGGGTCAAAAGTCACATTTTTGTATGCACTGCAAGATTATTTCGATGCATATGATAATTTAGTCTATGCATACGTCCCATTTCCATGCATTTGATAGAGGAATAGGTGCATATGTAAATTTTTCACATTTGATAACCAGTCCCACACTTTTAAAATAGAGTCACGCATTCACAAAGGGATCCCACACATCTAAATGAAGTAGCACATTCGATCAAAGGTCCTACGCATTCAAGTAGCTCTTGTACAAGCAATTAGGGATTCTGTGCATTCAGTAGGAAATTATGCATTTGATTAGATCTTCGGTGCATTTGAAATGATTCTGCACATTTTGTATAAAAATGCACAAATAATGCCTATTTTTGCACATTTTCTTGAAATAGCGCAAATGATTGGGGCTTCCACGCATGTGACACAAAGCTATGCATTTGAGAAAGATAGTCAATTACTTAGCTGGTTTGATTAAGTTAGCATCAGGGTCGATGTTGGCCAACTGATAGGTCATCTTCGAGATTGATAGAATCTCTAAAGAGATGATAGGATAGGTTAAATGATAAGATATCTAGGTAATTGTTTTGATAGATTTGATAGATATGCAGCTTAGTTGATTGGTTAACGCACTTGTGTTATTGATTGCAGGAGAAGCTAGATGATGTTTTGATGTTGCAGGAGAGATTTCCCATTACTCAACTACTACAACCCTACTTGACTGAGACTGATCACTTGGTCCTTGGATTAGTTGGATTGTGGTATTTTTTTATCCCCAAGGTGTGGGTGAATCTAGGTCTACTGATTGCACTAGGAGAGAGATACCATAGTGAGACAGGCACCTTTCACTTATTGATTGGGGAGATGGCTATGACACTAGAGGATGCACATCAGATTCTGTGGATTCTGATTCAGGGAGAGTTAGTGGAGTACGAGTCACACATAGGAGCAGGATTGGTGGAGTGCCAATAGGTTTTTGATGATGTACACCTTGAGGGGACTAAGATCAACTGGGTGGACATGGTAGATTACTACAAGCCCCTGCTAGCTATATTAGTAGGGTTGGTTAGAGGTGTATTGTTGTGTGGACTCGATAGTTTTAGAATTGGTTGTTTTGGTGCCACACGTTTTGCATCTACAACTCCATCTTTTACAATGTTATTGTTCTTAGTCCAAAACCTCAATTTATCTATGTTGTTGCTTGAACTAGGGACATCCTTGTAGATTTTTATTTGTCCTTTAGGTATCAAAGCTTTCTCTATAAGTAATTCCATTTCAATGACCTTGCTAAAGGAAAGAGGACATTGGATTTGTATTTGATAGCTTAATTCGGTATTCAAGTTATGGACAAACATTTCAATCATTTGCTTCTCAAGAATATGATAAGGACATTTGTAACTAGCAATTTATCTCCACCTTTGCAAGAAAGTGGTGAAAGATTCCCCACTCTTTTGTTTGTTATTGCATAGATCTAACATTGAAATCTCGTGTTCAATGTTGTAGGAGAAATGAGTGACAAACTTGTCTACTAGTTCATTGAATGTTTGGATTCTGAGAGGTAGACAAGAGAACCACTCCATAGCTTGACCTCCTAGGCTACATGGAAAGAGTCACATAAGATATGTCTCATTATGGGCGACCTCTAAGCATGCAGCGCTGAATTCTCTAATGTGGTCACGTGGATCACCTTTCCCCCTATAGTTGTCAAATTTAGGGACTTCAAATCTTGAAGGGAAAGGTACCATGACTAAGCTTTTGTCAAAAGGATATGGAGATATATCCTCTAATGAGTAATTGTTTGTGGAAGTTCCCATTTGTAGGTCCACAAATTGTTGTAAGGCTTGGATTTGTTGTGTGAGTGTATCTAAAGGATTGGACATATGCTTAGCCTTTTCATTTTTGGGAGCTTCTTTTTCATTCTTAGAAGCTTCAATTTCATTTGATGAGGTTGTTTCTCTCAATTTTAAAATGTCAAAATCAGCAGGTAGTTTAGCTCCTTGTTGTGCTAATAAGAGGAAGTATTTGTGAGGGTCTATTGATACAACCTTATCCATTAATTTTTGGAACTTTGGATCTTGTAGGTATTTATCAAGTTCTTCTTGGTTGATTTCTTCTTCTCCATCACTAGAAGAGTGTTCACTATTATTTGTGTAATCCATTTCTTTTCTTCTTTTGGCTTGAGATCTAGTTTCAACCATGCAAAGTTTGATGTGAATGAAGTTGGATGAGAAACTTGTGGATGTAAGTGATGTTTGTGATGAGGTATTGGTTGTGTATAAGATTGGGTTGATTGTGTTGATGATGAGATTTTCTAAAGGTGGTGTTTTGATTCCTTGTTAAAACAATAGTCTTGAGCTATGGTGTATAGCAATCAAAGTGTTGATCCAAAGTGAGTCAAAATAGGGATGATAGGAATCACTATTGTTGTTGACTAACCTTGTCAAGATGTTTAATGTAGTTTCTAGATAGAGGATGATTGATCCTGATAGGGAAACTAACTATATTGTTTTGAAAAAGGAAGATCTCAATGGTACCTTTGGGAAAATTTGATTTTGTTTGATTTTGGAAAGGCTAAGTATGAGATGTGAGTGAAATGTCTAAAAATGGGTATGGAATGAATTTTTATGGTTTCAATGACTTCACCAATAGATTCTAGGATGAAATGGGTATTCAAAACTAATTTTTCTTTTTTCTGAAAACCTTGGGAATAACCCTCTATTATGAATGCGCAGGACTATTTATTGTATGCACATGACTATTTATTGTATGCATAGGACTATTTAATGTATGCACAGCTCTGTATGCGTTGTTCTATTGGTCATATGCACAACAAAATGTGAATGAGAAACAGAATGGATTATATGCGCAACAAGAATTGGATGTGTAGAAAGAAGTGTTAAATGTGCAACAATAAGTGTCAAATGCACAATTATGGGTTTTTGCAGTGTTTGATCAATTTTGTTTGTTTTAGGCACATTTTTCTATGCAACCTAAGTGTTTTTGCTAATGATTTGTCTATTTTTAGGTAAGAAAACACAACAAGCAGTACAATTTGTTGTTTGTTTGTGACATTTAGTGTTTAAAACAAATTTGAAGACAAGTGTAATCCTATGCAAGAAATGGATACTACTTGTTGAATCCCAACTTTGATTTCTCTAGCCACTTAAATCAAGGTGGATAGCTAGAAACTTGGTAGCACTGGCCTCCCCGTACATGGCACACACTTCTTAGGTATACCAAGTTTCATTCCCCATAAAGAATGAATTTTTTGTCTCCACACATGATTAGTGAAAATGTTGGGTGACTTTAGAGGTCCGACCTCTTACGTCAACAAGTAAAAGGATTTTGGTCTCTAAAACAATGGTTCTTAGTAACTTTGAGGGACCAATGCCTTGCGAGTATGCAACAAGCTACTAAAAGCTTTAACTAATCCTACTAAGAGTTTCAAATACTTCACACAAGTGAAAAATGTGAGAGGAACCTCCTGCAACAATATAATGAAAAATGCACAAAATAACACAAATAGCAGAACATAGAAGGAATTTATTGATCATAGGCCACTTCGAGGGGCAACCTCCTTTGAGAAAGCTCAATACAATAAACTCATGGATTCCTTCATTGGCCTCAACACGTACTTATATACTAAGTCTAATCTAAACAACTATTACTCCCCATGAATGTGGGATAATACAATATACTCACGGGATGACTTACAAAGCATATGTGTCCAACAACAATATACTAATAAAGTAAAGAGAAGGGTTAAACACGGGTTCCTAACATCCACTACCTCTTAGAAAAGATTTGTCCTCAAAGCTTAAGATGTGGAAATTGTTGTTGAATCTGAAGGAGTGGTTCCCATGTAGCATCCTCTGGCTGCATTCTGTGCCACTGAATTAATACCTCTATGATGGATCAAGAGCGAAGTTGACGAGTGCACCTGTTGAGGATTACCTCCAGCTCCAAAATGATGGATCCTTCGTTATCCAGTTCTGGTAAAATAGTTTGTGCTCTGGTGTTGGTGCCAAGAACTTTCTTTAGACAAGAGACGTGAAATACTGGATGAACGTGAGAAGGAGGAATCTCTAATTTATAAGCAATTGACCCAATCTTTTGAAGAACTTTATATGGCCCATAGAACTTTGGAGCCAGTTTATGATGCCCTATGAGTTTCAAGGAGGATTGCTTGTATGGATGTAGATGAAGAAAAACCATATCACCTACTTGAAAAGTGCACTCAGAACGGTGTTGATCGGCTTGTTGTTTCATTCAATTTCTTACCATGTGAAGATTGTCCTGCAAAATGTGAAGAATCTGATCTTGGGTTCAGAGGACCATGTCAACTGCTTAAACTGGTGAACTGTTGGGGGTGTATGGAAGTAGTACTGGCAGTGCCTGACCATAGACTGCTTCATATGGAGTCATTTTAGATGTAGTGTGGTAGGAGGTATTGTACCACCATTCAGTGAGAGGGATCCACTTTGCCCACTGATGCTGTTGTTCTGAGATGAAACAACAAAGATAAGTTTCCAAACATTTTTTGATAACTTCAGTCTGACCATCTGTTTGTGGGTGATACCCTGAACTCATCTTCAGTTTGGTGCCAATGTGGCGAAATAGTTCTGTCCAAAAATGACTGGTGAAAGTGGCATCACAATCTAAGACAATGGAAGAAGGGATTCCATGAAGATGGAAGATTTGGTCCATGAAAATCGGTGCGACAGAGGAGGCAGTATAGGGATGTGTTCAGGACACAAAAATGACTATATTTGGAGAGGCGATCAACTACAACCAAGATCACTATCTTCCCTCCAGATTTAGGGAGCCCCTCAATGAAATCCATAGAAATATCTATCCAAATCTATGTAGGGATGGGCAAGGGTTCGAGCAATCTAGGAAGGAGTGTCATTTCACCCTTGTTGCACTGGTAGGTATCACATTCAACCACCATCTATTGAATTGCCCTTTTCATTCCCTTCCAAAAGAAGTTATGTCGTGCCCGCTCATAAGTTTTGAGGAACCCAAAGTGCCCTATCGATGGAGAAGCATGGAGTTCGTAGAAGACAGCCTGTTGAAGATCTGTGTTCTGGGGAAGCACCAGACGACCTTTGTATCTCAGAGAAGCACCATCCCAAGAGTAATGTGGTACAATAGAATGGTTATTGGCCAACTATTAGATGATTTGAGATAAGGAAGAGTCATTGACATAGCCCTGCTGGACAGATTCTAGCCAATTTGGAACAGTCATAGAAACAGCTGAAAGAGAAGCTTGGTCATCAAATGTGCGAGAAAGAGCATTCACCACAATATTGTCCTTACCCTTCTTGTAAGTGATCTCATAGTCATAACCCATGAGTTTGCTAACTCATTTCTATTGTGCTAGGGAGGAGACCCATTGTTCCAGGAAATATTTCAGACTCTGGTGATTAGTCTTGATGCAGAAATGATTCCCTAATAGGTATGGCCGCCACTTCTATACTACATGCAAAATAGCCACCATTTCCTTCTCATATGTAGAGAGTACTAAATTCTTACCTAAAAGGGCTTTGTTGGTGAATGCAATGGGATGGTCATCTTGAAGGAGGATAGCACCAAGTCCATTGCTGCAAGCATCACTCTCAATAGTGAAGGTCTTGGAAAAATCTGGCATAGCAAGAACAAGTGTAGTACACATAGCTTGTTTTAGTTTTTCAAAAGCACACTCAGTAGCATGTGTCCATGTAAAAGCATCATTTTTCGCTAGATCTTTTAATGGAGCGGCAATCTTCCCATAATCCTTGACAAACTTGCAGTAGTAGCCTATCGGTCCCAAAAAACCACGAAGGCTCTTGAGTGTATGAGGATGCGACCAATTTTTCATGGCATCTATTTTGGCAGGATCCACTCGAACCCCTTGGGCTGAAACAATATGCCTGAGATACTCCACTTCCTTGTAGCCAAAAACACATTTAGACTATTTTGCATAGAGATGATGATTAGAGAGAAGTTACAGTACAAGATCCAAATGTTGGAGATGCTCTGCCCATGTTTTACTATAGATGAGGATATCATCAAAGAAGACTAGAATGAATTTCGGCAAGTACGGCTGAAATATTTTATTCATCAATACCTGGAATGGGGAAGGAGCATTAGTGAGGCCAAAGGGCATGACCAAAAACTCATAGTGGCCATCATGTGTGCGGAAAGTTGTTTTAGGGATATCAGCCTCATGAACCCAAATTTGGTGATACCCAGAACGAAGATCCAACTTGGAGAAAAAATGAGCGCCATAAAGCTCATCAACCATAGGAATTGGAAACTTATCCTTGATTGTGATGTGATTAAGTGCTCAAAAGTCAATGCAGAGGTGCCATGACCCATCTTTTTTTTGGACAAGAGGAATTGGTGAAGAAAAGGAACTGGTACTAGGGCAAATAATACCTTGCTTTAGTAAGTCCCGAATGAGCATCTCAATCTATATCTTTTGGTGAAATGGGTAGTGGTAAGCATGATGTTGGGAGGAACGCTTCCAGGAAGGAGCTAAATATGATGCTCCTCTGATCGTGAAGGTGGCAATCCCACTGGTTCAGCAAAGACACATGCAAATCTATCCAAAATTCATTATAGATCCGAAGGACTAGTGGAGACTGTTGATGGTTGCATCTGAATGGAATGGAGCTGAGCGATAACACCATGTGAATTATTCTTAAGGAGTTTTTCCATGCGATGTGAACTAATGATGCTGAGAGACCCTAGTTGTAAGCCCTTTAATGTGTGTTTTTGCCCATTGTCTAAAAACTACATCCAAAGTTTAGCAAAATCGCATAAGATGGGTCCAAGTGTGCATAACTACTGAGCGCCCAAAACCACATCACATCCACCTAAGGGCAAGGAAAACATGTCAGAGTGCAGGTTATAATCTCCAATAGAGATACGCACATTACAACACTTCCCTTTGCAAGGTAATGTGCCCCCATTGGTAATCATGACTTCAAAGCTGGAGCAAGGATGGACAAAACAATCAGCCTGTTTGGCGATCCGAGGGTCAATGAAGTTATGAGTGCTACCAGAATCAATGAGTATCGTAAGAGGGAGCTTCTTGAAGTAACCCTTGACCCACATGGTTTGTGGGGTGGTGACTCTTGCTAAAGCATGGAGAGAGATCTCTGGGTGGTCCTCCTGAGAGGGACGGAAATCCTGAGCATCTTCATAGACTTCAGTTACAGGTGGAGAATCCATATCCAAGAGATAGAGCTTTTGCTCAACACATCTATGTCCTTGAGTGAATTTCTCATCACAATTATAACAAAGCCCTTTTTCTCTACACGCCCTCATCTTTGCTTCAAACAAATGCTTGATAGGAGTTGTTCTAGGAGCTAAAGTGATTGGAGGTCTTTGGGAAACCACATTTCTAAATGGAACAAAAGTGGATTTGGAGCCCTGTTGAGCTGTGATCTTGTCCTCCACCAACTTAGCCAACCCTAGGGCTTCCATCATTGTGCTGGGATGGAACATTTTAACCTTAGATCAAATTGCATCCTTCAGACCACTAACAAAACAACTCCTAAAAAATTCATCTGACAATCCCTCTATGTGATTGGCTAGCTTCTCAAATTCGGTCTGATATTCTCTCGCAATGCCAATTTGGCGAAGTTTAGTAAGTGCTCCTATGAAGTCATCAAAAGCACTAGGGCCAAATCGTTGTAAAATGAGTTTGCAAAAATCTGTCCATTTTGGCTCGTCATGAGCCTTGATGTACCAATGGAACCATTGAAGGGCTTCATGTTCCAAATGAAAGGATGCAAGTGGAACTTTGTTGACATCAAAAGTATTATACAGACTGAAATATTGTTCCACCCAGTATATCCATCTAGTCGGATCATCACCATTGAAGCGAGGAAAATCAAGCTTCAGCCCACGAAAACTGCTGGAAGAAGAGAACCCAATGTCTGCAGAAGACTTTGGCTGCCATCGATTGTTCATGGTTGAATGCTGAAGATTGAGGCTGAGAATTTTTTCATCCAGATCTTGGAGTTTGGTCTTGAGGGCTGCAAGTTCATCCTCCATGTTTTTTTCTCCTGCACGAGTGACAACCATAATCAAGAGTTTTTTTTGGGGAATGGGTAGAAAAACAAAAACAAAAACTTTTTTAGTAAAGGAAAATTTGGATTTGGGAAAAACTCTGATGGGTAATTGGGATTTGACTAAGTTTTGGACACTATCTGAGGGACAGGGAAGCAAATAATGGGGATTTCAGAAGTGGGGTGAAGGGATTGGAAAATTTGTCCAAGAGGGACAAAGGAGCAGAAATAAGAAATGAACACTATGACAAAATTTAAAGGCGATTGGGTGAGAATCAAAGAAGTTATGGCAAACCCTAAAAATAGACAAATGTGGGATTTCAGGCTTTGATAAGCGAAATTTGGGATAGGGTTCTCAAGGAAGGAAATATGAAGAATGGAATTTTAGGGGTTCCAGTGAACTTTTAGAGAAAACAGAGCTAAAGCAAGGAAGATATGGTGAAAAAATAGAATTTTTTTTCTAGAAAATATCTGCAACGTCTCTAAATAGATGCAATATGTGATTTATCAGCTGACAATAGATATGGACCCCAGGTATGTTTGGCTTCTTAAAGGTTCAAGGGATTCACTTAGTTACCATGTCTAATGGCTTGCGTATTGGGGCAGTACCCCTCACTCCATGGCTCAGGTAAAACTGATATCCACTTTACCACAAACGACAACTCTTGGTTTACCTCACGGATGGGAACTAGTCAATCAGGTAGGGGTCGTTGCCCTTTTCGCTGGTAGGTCCTCTTAATGGGCCAGCTACTTTGGGGTTCCTGTGGTACTACTCACAATGAGTTTTAGGGCTATGCCGAGGCACTTCCCACAGTTAAGCGGATAGGGATTATTCCCTGTTCTGAACCTGTAATTGAAATGAACAATATAGATGCAAAGAAAAAAGAACTACTGCAATAAGCACAATGCTTGGAGGCCATTGCAAAAAAAATTGGCAAAAATTCCACCCAGCGAGCCCAAGAAATCGCTCTGATACCAGATGAGAGGAACCTCCTGCAACAATATAATGAAAAATGCATGAAAAAATAGAAATAGCAGAACACAGAAGGAATTTATTGGTCACATACCACTTTAAGGGGGCAACCTCCTTTGAGCAAGCTCAATACAATAAACTCGTGGATGCTTTCATTGGCCTCAACATGTACTTATATACTAAGTCTAATCTAAACAACTATTACTCCCCATGAATGTACGATAATACAATATACTCACGGGATGACTTACAAAGCATATGCATCCAATAGCAATATACTAATAAAGTAAAGAGAAGGGTTAAACATGGGTTCCTAACAAAATGTTTCCACAAAGTGCTAGTACACCTTTTTTTGATTTGGCACCGAAAGGCAAGGCTGACGCTGGTTAGGACTTGGCTTTCACCTTATCCCATTTATATAGTGGGCCAAAGGAAAGCTCCAATTAAGGTCGTCCCTCTTGGATTAATTACAATCCAAGAGTAGGCCTTTCTAAGGGTAAACAAAAAAATGGGGAGATGAGTCTGGCTTTTTGATCACCCAAGATGTTACAAGGGGAGAGCATATGCCTATCACCTTTGCAAGCACAACAAACAATTATTTATTGGCCACCTAATTAAGCTAAGTGTGACTAATCTAACAACACAAAATGCCATATTTGCATGATAACAATAAAACAAAGATAATCAAATTACTTCCCCCTATTTATGATAGATTTGGACTATATGCAAGTTTGTTATGCAAGATTTGTCCCATTTAAACTTCCTAGTTAGATTAAGTGAATGATTTTTATGCAAGATAGAATGCAATATTGTCCATTTATCCTCCTAGTTTAGACTATGTGAAGATTTGTATGAAAATTTTATCTAATTTAACCTCCTAGTTTAGACTATGTGAAGATTTGTATGCAAAATTGAGTTACTCTTCCTAATTAAAACTAAGTGAAGATTGTATGCAAGATAGAGTTACTCCTAATTAAAACTAAGTTATAATTCCATGCAAGATTGTAATGCAAAATGGTATGATTACTCCTCCTATTTTAAACTAGGTGCCACAAAATTAAGAAAAGTATGAGTAAATGATGTCTAAACCAAGCCCTAAACCTGCAAAACCAATTTTTAGTCGTCTGAATATAATTCTTCGACGATCGATGATAGCTGCACCAAAAGTTAGCCTCAAAAATTATCAAAAAGACATACTAAAATTGACAAATTTTAAATGCGTGGAAATAGACAATGGATATGTAGTAGAATGAGTTATATGCGCAGAAAGACAAATGTGTAGCAAGAAGTGCTGGATGTGCAGCAAGATGAATTAAATGCATAGGAAGAATGGATGTGCAACAGAATTAGTCATATGTGTAGCAAGGATGATCATATGCGCCAGACTGTAATTTTCTTCATAGATGCATAGAATTAGAACTTGAATGTGCATGAACAACCTATTACAACTGCACATACACCAAAAACTCAAATTTGGAAGTTAAAAATGGGGCAAGGCCCCACGGTGGGCACCAAAATGTGATTGATAATTTGAAACTATTGTAAGAACCTACTAAAATACCACAAATACTTTAGAATTCCTACTCAAATTCAATACATTAATGAAACTAAGAAAAATGTAGAAAATGTAAGATATACCTTTGCAAACTAATTTATCCCATGAGTTCCATTGTTTGCTATCTTCTCATTGATTTTGTTGGTGATAATATTGCTCTCAGAAATGTACTTCCTTGCTTTCCAAGATGACAAAGAGAGGAATGGATGTTGTGGATGAAATGCAATGTGAAGGATTTCTACAATGCAACTAAGATAATGAGGATGATTTTGATATTTCCATGATATTGATAATGATGATAAATGATGTTATGAAACTAAATGATTGTGCAACAATGGAGATTATGAAACTAATGCAAATGGGGAGCCAAAGGAATGCTTGATTGCTTGATGGAATTTCTGCAGCCTGTAAGTACTATAGCTCTTGTGATGCAAAATTAGGGTGAGGAACTTGTTTTATAGGCCTAAGATGCTCAAATCCAAGTGTCAAAAGATCCATAGTGGAGGAATGAGTCATGTGATGTGTACGGTAGAGATTTGATTAGTTGGGATGAGGGAGAGGAATAAGGAAAATGTTCCTCCTACAATGACAAGGTGGAGAGAAAGGTGTGAGCAAGAGGCCACTTGTCACAATGCTCTCAAGGACCAAAAGAAAAAGGTCAAAGAAGGAGTCCTTCTTTGTATGGTGTTTGGAAAGAATCTAGGAACTATGAGACATGTGTCTCTAAGTGTCCTTTGACTATGATGACATGGAAAGACCAAGTTCTTAAGAATAAGGATGGTTAGAGGATAAATAGGACATGTGGGTGAGGATATATATATAATCAAATATTAAAAATATGCAATTATGTGTGCAACATGATGAGGTGTAAAGTGTTGAAGTACAGGACCACTGAGAGGGGGGTGAATTAGTGTTCTATACACTTTTAAACTTTTTGCACCTTTTAATCTACTAGATAGACAATGAGAGAGACTTTAAAGATTTATCAAACACATATGCATATATATGATGATAATCAGTATGATCAAGACCTCAAAGACAACATTAGGGTACACACATAAAGATAAACAACATGAACCACAACACATGTTTTTGATGAGTGGAAAACCCTCATTAGGATAAAAAACCACTCTTGAATCCTTCCACTTTATTGAAAATCTCACTGATTACAATAATTGTCTTACTGACAAACAACCATGCCTCACTAGCAAATTATGAGGCCTCATTGACCATGCAAGCCTTACTGGCTATAATGTGCCTCACTAGCAAAACATACAATCTTAGAATAACACAAAGAGTACAAAGGGTTTCTCTATTTCAATACAAATCACTGAACTTGAATATCCCCTTGCAATCACACTCAACTCAATTTGTAGTTGCATATTGTCTTCATACTTGTCATGATTCACACTATAAATCTACTACATAATGTCTTCATCCTATGCTTGATTCACTTTTGCAAAATCATCTCATTCATCTCTCAATTCTTAGACAAAATATTCATCTTTTTAATCACCTGATTCACCTGCATTTTCTCTTCAAAAACCTCATTAAAAAATGTCTTCAACTCTTCATTTATTAGTCCTCAAATCAATTTCATAATGTACCTGCAATAAAATAAAATAAAATAACTTTTATAGTCCTCTTCTCTCTGCATATTCATTTTCCCATTTCAAAAACAAATCTTCAATAATCTCCAATCTACAAAAATAATCTTCAATAATATTAATTCCTTTAGCCCTATCAGAGAAAATAATAATTATTTTCTATCTTCGGATCCACTTCCAAAAAACCATCATCTGCATGTTGACATAAAAAGAATTCATAAAGTCTCCTATGCTTCCACAAACATAAGGTATTTAAAATACCACTTATTTTCTTCTCCCCTTTTTTAGAAAAAATAGACCAATCCTCATTTAATGCCTTCAACTTCACTAGAGGGCTCAAAAATAGGAAAAAAAATCTCCTAAAAAATGCCTTAAAAATACCCACAGACTGCCTTTAGAAAATAGCTAAAAATAGCCTTTAAAAAAGCATCTTTACTGTAGTTATAAATGCTATGATGGTCACAGACCTGTCAAACATGAAGTAGGGGAGTAGGGTCAAAAGTTTAAAATTCGATCTTTGATTCTCTATTGTGCGCCTTGGAGAAATTAAATATAGGCCTTAGATTTGGTTTTTGCCGCCCGAGCCATAGAAGGTGACTGATGCCATCAATCTCTCTAGGAAGAGGGGGCCAGTCCCCAAATGATCACAACCCCTTTAGGACATAACTTAAGTTATGTCCAACCTGTGATAGGAAGTCACCTACTAATTAAAACAAAAAGTGCATGACCCTTGTGACGGTTAGGTATAGGTATTAAAAGCACATGAAATAGGATCTAGGGCATTAGGATATGTATGATTTAAAGCTTGTAGAGTAGATTTTTATAGGAAATAGAAGACCCTAAAAACAATGACATGAATCAGATAGGAATAATCTAACAGTCCACATGCAATTTTCTATTAGACCAAATGAACAAGTTTCTTGGAATAAAAAATGAGTGATCAAGATCCTTCAAATCAACACCAACAGACACCATGACAAACATCAACACAACTCTAATACATTAAAGTAAGTTTCTAATGCTACAAATGTAGATTTAGCTTCTGATGAAGAGAAGCAAATATACCCCCTTATGATGATGACCTTCCACAACCATAACTCTTTCTCTTGATATTGATGTATGATGACCAGTGACAGAACTCAACACCATCAATCAAGTTATTGCTCAACTCCTAAAGAATGACATGAAGCATGAACACACATCATAACATGAAGCAGTAAACAACCCTTTACCATGCTCTGATATCTCAAGAGACAATTCTTTACCAAAGGAACATAAGTACCAAGCACCAAATACCTTTTGCATCAAAATCATGAGATCAAGTTTGTGTTAATTTGCATCAAGCTTTCCTTTGCACCAACAACAAAACATCATGACCAATACCTTTGCAACATCAATGGCAGACACCATCCATCAAACACCAACTCATCAATTAAGAAGAAGCAATAAGAATCAACATTGTGAAAGACATTGAACTTGTCATACTCTTGTTGTAGGGCATAATATGGAATTTATTGCATCACCCAGTTCTATAGATAGGGTGATTGTATCATTCTCGAAGCGATGCCCACCCATTTTCGACATAACAGCATGTCAAAACTAGGGGGAATATTAGCCACCACAACATCCATAACAATACTTTGTTGGGGGAGTGTGAACAACCTAACAACTAGATCTTTAATCACCCCTACCACCTCGACTTCTCTTATGGTTTAAAACTTCGGTTGGATCTTGAAGGGTCTAGAATTGAATAGGGCTGCTGTGGGGCTGGTCGGTCTAAGACCCTATAGATATAGGGCTCCATCTCAATCCCTTGTCATCAGCCCCAATCCTAACAGTTTGTTATTGGTCATCGACATCCGTGATCAGGGCAAAAAATAGAGGCCTAGATAGGTGCTCGAACTAGGTAGGTGCTTGAAGCTATCTCCCCTAGGGGCCAACCAACACAACATTTTGCCCCAACCTTTGGGCGCTGCTTAAGACTGATCATGGGAATGAAGTACAGTGAGCGACAGCGAGCAACCTAGATCGGGGGCATAGAATGGTTTGGGCTAGTTGCATTCACCACTAGAAAGAAAAAAGAGAGAATCAGCTGGCTATAAGAGAGACAACCGCTCATATGAATCTCAAATGGTACCAACTATCACTCGTGCCTAGGGGCTAGCTATTTCAAATCATAGCAGGGGCCCTCTATGAAAGCATCAATGCTTTCCCTATGGATAGTAGGGCCGAGTCCTTAAGTGGAACAAGCTAATGAATGGCCTTTCAGCTAACTCCTCCACAATAGAAGTCCCACTCCCTGATTCATAGGAGACTGATTCATTACCTCCCATCGTTAACTAATCTACCTCCCAGGGGGCTAGGTGGGGGGCTAATTCTATGTTGAGGTGGGTGGGAAGAGATAAGTAGCGGTTGAGAGTCCCTTCTTCTCCTTCTCATTGCAGACAGTGTCTAACACTGGTAATCACCTCCGCAGAGAGAGATTAATTGAAGTTGGGATAGATGTGGAGTGCGACTAATGAAGCTTATTCAATTCAAGTTCAAGTGGAAGTAGTCTACTATAGTGCCGGGGTGGCCGATAGGGAATTTATGCCCCTCTCCCCATAACCACAAGGGATAAGAATGCACCATTGGGGGCCCCGCTAGACCGAGCCGAAGTCTATCCGTCATACATATAGCCATAGCCGACTGATAGAATCATCTGACAGACGGCCCACCCCCACCCCTCTATAATAGCTATAGATGTGGGTGACCATAGGGCGTAATATGGAATTTACTGCATCACCCAGTACTATAGATAGGGTGATCATATCATTCCCAGAGCAATGCCCACCCATTTTTGACATAACAACATGCCAAAACTAGGGGGAATATCAGCCACCACAACATCCATAACAATACTTCGTTGGAGGAGTGTGAACAGTCTAACAACTAGATCTTTAATCAAGCAACACACCATATCATGAAGTATGAACTCATGAAGTATCACCATCAACTCAATCAACCTACAAAGATCATGAAACACTATACCTTAGACATCAAAGACAAACTTCATATCTTGGCATTAACAACAAGCATGAACACAACACCTTTGACATCAATGACAAACATATTTCCAACATAAAGTGAGGTGGAAATGATGCAGATTTATAGAATTAAGACTTTAGGATAGATGATTAATTAAATAATTTGGAATTATTCAATTAAGGATGATTTAGAGGAATTTGGATAATTTAATTTAATAAATTGATTTTTATTTAATTTTTGAAGATTAAGATGAATGTGAATGAGATAAATAAATTAGTATATTTATTTATTGGTAGGAGAATAAGAATAAAATAAATATTAAAATATTTATTTAATTCAATTTGAGACATTTTTAGGTGTATACAGTTTTTAAATATTAACTACCAACACAAACATAATAAAGGGGGGAAAAAAAATCTTTATTAAAAAACTATGAGAGGAAATTATTTTATTGAACCTAAAAATATATCCAAACTATCATCGAAACCCAACTATACAATAACAACCATTTCAACTATAGAACAACCACTATTTGTTATTGATTCTTCACATATTGGGAGTAAACATATGAAGTGTATATGTTTATACAAATATCATGTCAAGGATATATAAGTATATATAAGCTATAATGTATATGTTTAGACACATATATGTATGCAAATTTATGAAGGTATACTTTTATAAAAAAAATTCATTGATATAGGGGTTTCTTTTCTTTTTTAAATATAAAAATGTCTACCCTCCAAAAATAATCAAATTGGGAAAAAACACATTATTTTTTAAATATGTACTTATAATATCTCAGTTTTAACAGTTTTATACATCCATTGCAAAATACAGTCATGTCTATTTACTTTTATTTCCCTGTTAAGTTTATATTTATAAAAAATAATGAATCACCTTGGACCCCTAGATTCTCGCAACATCATAGTTTAAGGAGAGAAATCCAATGCCACTAAGTGGTCCAAAGCTATTAAAATAGAAAATTTTATAATATATGCTTCAATAAAGATTTTTGAGGGCTCATTTCAAGCTTGTCGTAAATAATTTTGCATTAGTTGCAAGTATGAAGGTATATTGTACCCTTGTAAAACAATCAAATTGGAAAAAAAACACATCATTTTTTTAAATATGTACTTATAATATCTCAGTTGATACTAGCATAGCCAGGGGGCTCCCCTCCCAAGCATAGTCACAAGTTTCTAAAAAAACATAAGACTTTATTGAATGCAAAGTAACCATGCCATTCTCACTTAGCTAACTACACTAAAAAAGAAAATTGCTCTTAAGTTGCTCAAATTTCATGTCAAAGATATTGTATGGGATAGTGTGCATGCACTCCTAGCTCTATGGAATGCAATGCAAGCCCTCTCAATTGAATCTGCACATCACATGTTTGGAAATTTGTGCAATATTAATGGAAGTGCATTTGCTAGGAGGCACTGAGTAGGGAAGGAAATAATTTTCACACCATAATGAATTTGTTTATTTCTATTAAAGTGTACCCATTTCATTATAACGTGGCCTAAAAGGAGACAAATGTACAAAAGGTGGCATGGAAATATAACATGGTAGTGGGAGTGGTGGATGACAATACAAGCAACAAAATTTCAACCCCTTAATTTTATTCACCATCGTTTGCATTTATGCAATAAAATAATGAGGAAAAAGCATGGAGATTTATAATTCAAAACAGCAATAGTTTTTACAAAGATTATTTAATAATAATTTAATAAGAAAATTTTATTCACTACCGTTTGATTTATGGAATAAAATAATGAGGAAAAAGCAGTGAGAACAACTTTGGTGACTTATTATTTTATTATAACACAACATTATTGAATTAAAAGAGTAACATATAAAACAAAGCAAAAATTAAAATGCATATAAAATCTTCCACATATCGGCATCAATATAGGTAATAGATTTATGGAGACATTTGATTTGAGGAATGAAGGCCTCCACACTTATATCTAATTAATGTCAAATAAATTAGACATTAATATAATTCTCTAATTAGTTATTAGTTAAATAATATTTTAATTAATTAGATAGTTTAAAATTTTCATAGTACCTAAACAAATACCATAGTTTGGAATTTTTGGAACAAGATAAATTTATTTGAATTTTAATGGAATATACGAGTTTCTTGCATCATCAATGCCAAGCTCCTTCAATATTAGAGTGATGCAGGAGCATCCGGACTCACAAGAAATCTTGCATCAACCAAAAAAATATTTTATTTCTTTTACCCTTTTGTTTGTCTTGTAGATTTCTAATCAACATCATACACAAAATTTGGGGAAATAAAACAAATATTTTAATTCTCCAACACTCTACGAAAAAGACAAAGCAAGTTACATATGGACAAAATCCTAGTCACCTACATGCTAGAAGACAAAGATTGGACAATGAAGAGTTTTCAAGCACCCAAGTCATGAAAGAAAGCAATAAAAGAATCCCAATTCTTGAGTCACCTTTCTCCAAGTTGGATGCCACCAAGCAAGAAGAGGAATACCAAGATTCATTGGAGCCCAAAATGAGGAAGATGAAACTATGCAAAGGAGATCTTATAAATAGATTGAAGTTTGGCTCCAAAGAGGTATTGAAAAAGAAGAGAAGATCCCAAATTTATTTCCGATTTTTGCAAGTCATCAAGAGGACATCCATAGGTGATGTTGAAGAGAATTATCCAAGGGAAATACATCCATTTTGATGAGGCAAAGAAAGTGAATGTCCATGGTGACTTGTTAGGTGAAAATTTCTAAATTTGTAAGTTTGTGAAGGTGGATAGTTGGAAAGTTTGATAGAGATATTTCATAGTTGGATTTGTGGAGGTTATGTAGGTGTGTTGCTACCTTGATGGGTTGCATAAAAACATTTGGGTTGTAAGTATTTGTTTTTGTTCATGTTTTATGAAATTCTCAAGATATGGTGTTACTTCATAGCTGAAATTGTTGGTACAACATTCACAAATTATATTCACTTAAGGGATGCAAGTTTAAGAGATTAATATTTTTTTATTTTTCTACAACTAAAGGAATCAAAGGGACAAATAAAAATCCTTAATGGATGGAATTTATTAAAGTTAATTTTCATCTAAGAGAAGAGGAGTAATGATCTTGGCAAACAACAATCTTATGGCTGAAAATTAACAAGGTTATGTTGGCATATACAATTTGTTTCAATCTTTGAAGTTTTGAGCACATGATTATAAAAATTTGAAGGCATGAATATTGTTGTTATTTCAATGTATGTAATAGAAGTTGATTGGGCTGCATGATGGAACAATCCTTCATTGGATTCTCTTTCCATGACTGCATCAAATGGTATCAGAGCTAGAAGACCCTGAGTGTCTAGAGTATGCACTAGGACCTATAGGAAGAGTGAAGTGATTGTGAAGTGCTCAAAAGATTGTTGTAGGTGGGAGAGAGTCCTGAGTAAGTGAGAGATGGGAAGCTGCAAGAGAATTTGTCTTTGCAGAGTGTAGAACGTGAGAAGTGATGGTGAAAGATTGCAACAAGTGAGATGGGGATATTGGTGAGGAAGAAGCCTATGATATGGGAGGCAGGGATGTAGTATGAAAAGAGGAAGATCCTTGAGATGAATGCAAACATTAATGTGAGAGTGGATAGATTGGAAGCAAGGCAGTGAAAGGAATTTGTCAAACAAGATGAAGAATTGTGTACAACCGTGATTGAGGAAGTGAAAGATGTGAGAAGTGAAGGGAAGAATGTAGAAGAGGTTGCTGAAAATGACAAAACTAAAGATATAATAATGGAATGCGAAGAGGTTACAGCGAAGGATGATGAAGAAGATGATTTAATGTTGCAGATTTTGGTGGCGTAAAAAGAGTGGTTTAAGCAACTTATCAGTGAGGATGAGAAGATGGATGTTGCAGTAGCAAAAGAAGAGGTAAATTTTAATCTTTTTAAATTTAGTGATGAAGAAGTTGATATGAAAATGCATATTGTTGAGATGATTAAGGAGTTAGTGTAAATAGATAGAAAGAGAGATCATATAGTTGCAGATTTGAATGTAGATGTTATATTTGTAGATGGAGATTGTGGAAGATGATGCAGGTGGATTTTGGTGGAGGTGGTTAGTTTGCAGTGGGTTGGATCCCACAAAGGAGGAGAGGAGAGTAGAGAGTATTTGGTGGAGGAGGATGGTACATGGTGAATGTGAATCCATGAGAGGAGGGAAGAGTGGTGAGAAGAGTTGTTGGAGGAAGATAGCAAATATTCCAGCTAGATGTTGGAAGAGGAGGAAAAAGAAATGACCTTTGTGCACATGACTCAATGATGGAGTTTGTTGTAGGTTGGTTGCAACTTGACAAGGTAGTTTGACTACTCAACTCCAATTTTGTGAGCCTATGCTCACAAACTTTTTACCCAACGTGTCTAATACAAGAGCATCCAGGCTCACAAGAAATCTTGCATCAACCAAAAAAATATTTTATTTCTTTTATCCTTTTGTTTGTCTTGGATATTTCTAATCAACATCATGCACAAAATTTGGGGAAGTAAAAAAAATACTTTAATTCTCCAACACTCCAAGGAAAAGACAAGGCAAGTTACATATGGACAAAATCCTAGTCACCTACATGCTAGAAGACAAAGATTGGACAATGAAGAGTTTTCAAGCACCCAAGTCATGAAAGAAAGCAATAAAAGAATCCCAAGAGTCACCTTTCTCCAAGTTGGATGCCACCAAGCAAAAAGAGGAATACCAAGAGTCATTGGAGCCCAAAATGAGAAAGATGAAACTATGCAAAGGAGATCTTTTAAATAGATTGAAGTTTGGCTCCAAAGAGGTATTGAAAAAGAAGAGAAGAGCCCAAATTTATTTCTAATTTTTGTAGGTCATCAAGAGGATGTCCATAGGTGATGTTGAAGAGAATTCTCCAAGGGAAATACATCCATTTTGATGATGCAAATAAAGTGAACATCCATGGTGACTTGTTAGGTGAATTTTTTTTGAATTTGTAAGTTTGTGGAGGTGGATAGTTGGAAAATTTGATAGAGATATTTCATAGTTGGATTTGTGGAGGTTATGTAGGTGTGTTGCTACCTTGATGGGCTGCATAAAAATATTTGGGTTGTAAGTATTTGTTGTTGTTCATGTTTTATGAAATTCTCAAGATATAGTGTTACTTCATAGCTGAAATTGTTGGTACAACATTCAAAAATTATATTCACTTAAGGGCTACAAGTTTAAGAGATTAATATATGTTTATTTTGCTACAACTTTAAAGGAATCAAAGGGAGAAACAAAAATCCTTAATGACTGAAATTTATCAAAGTTAATTTTCATCTAAGAGAATAAGAGTAATCTTGGCAAACAACAATCTTAAGGCTGAAATTTAACAAGGTTATGTTGACGTATACAATTTGTTTCAATCTTTGAATTTTTGAGCACATGATTATAACAATTTGAAGGAATCAATATTGTTGTTAATTCTATGTATGTAATAGAAGTTGATTGAGTTGCATGATGGGACAATCCTTCATTGGATTGTTTTGTCATGACTACATCATAGAGGGTATTCACTTTTGTATTAAAAAACAAATATTTGTTCAAAGACAAAATTGCACTGTCTTTTTTAATTTGAGTCAATGTTTTTTAATTTGAATTGCAGTCCTTAATAGCAAAGCAATTGATTGGACTCCCAACTGGAATACTCTATAAAATGTTCATTGAATGATCCAAAGTGTTGCATTTAAAAAAAGTACAATGAACACTTATCAGCCTAGGTTTGAAGTCTAGATAGTTGCTGCTCATAACAATATGTAACTTGTAAGGCTCACATTCTACACGTCACTTACAAGATATTTTTTTCCTTACCATGAATTAAATTGGATAAATTAATTTGGAATGGCGGGAAAGAAGCTTTTCCAATGAAAGAATGCAAGCAGGATGACAAGTTTCCAGGGAGCAAAAGCTTCCACATATAAACCTATCGACTAATAATAGAATAGCAGTCATGCCGCCCATTAGTTTTCATCTTTTTATAATCCATCCATATAGCTAATAGATGCATTATGGATGAATCCATGTCATATATGGATTATCAGGCCTATACACAGGACAACCTACCTGGTCTTCACTCAAGAGAATGAATTTCCAAATATGAAAGGTATAGATTCAATCCACAACACATATTTCCAAACGTGAAAGGTTTAGATTCCATGTAGAGATCTTGGAATGCATTCCACAAACCATACTCGAACACTAATTGTAAGAGATTATAGAAACAAAGATTCTCTCTAGCCTCCTACATATGTCCTTTGCTATGTATGCAAGACATTTTTATTTGTTCGAAGTGAGTCATTTTTACTAAAAAAAGAATTTGTTTAAGTGCTTGTGTGGCATTAAATAATGTTCCGCACCTTTCACATTTGGAAATATGTGGTGTGGATTAAATCCATAATACTAGATAGCGGAAAATCCTCATACTTGTTTGTTTAGTCTTATTTAGAGCTATTTAGAACTTTGGGTTTTTTTTCCTTTGCAACTCCATTTTCAGTAGTGTTCAATTTTTAAAATGTTACTCTAATTAATATTAGAGTAATCTAACTAATGTTAAGAGTAAAGTACATAATTCATATGGTTCAATTTTAAAAGGTTAAAGTAATTAATGTCAGCCAAACAAAAGATAAGATAATATAGTTTGAGTATGAAAAATATTAAATTGAAAATACAACCTCTCACCTTTTTTGAATTATGATTATGATTATTATCACTGTCCATAATTATTATTAATTAATTTTTATTAAAATGAATTATAAAATAAAATAATATATTATATTTCTCTATTATACACCATTATATAAAAATATAACAAATCAAATTATACCTTTTTTAAATTTTAGGTTTAATAAATTTAATAATAAAACACGGCCTAAACTTTTAGGTTTAATTAATTATTGTTAATTATTTTTTATCAAATACCTAAAGTTACTTTTACCTATACCCACGCCCATTTAAACTTTGACATGTATCATGCCAATGAATACAACGGAACAATTTTATGACAAGGCTACAATTCAATGGGACTGACTAATAATTATAATTTTTACATACACACAACAAATTTATTTATTTTAGAAATAAATAAATATTATATCCATCTTAAAATTCTCCCATGACCCATAATTTATTCCTCCATATTTGTGATATTTACATGGAAATAAGCCCCCTAATAAATAAACTATTAATTATTTGAACTAGTCACTATGCACCTCTTTAATTAAAGATATATAAATATGTTAATTAATTCTTAAATTAGAATTTTGTTCTTGCAAAACTAAATTTTATAAATTGAAAATTTGATTATGGTTTATAAAAGAGCTACAAATATGCTAACTTTAAAATTGAAATAGAAATAAGATTTTTATTTATAGTCTAGATATACTAATTGATTGTTATAGTTGAGAATGATGACTATAATTATTGAGAGAGGGTTCTACAATCACATGGGGGTGGAGATGAGACTTGAGAATATTCATTTTTTCCCATAAATAAAAATAAAAACCAAAAAAATTGGAACTAGTTAAGGAAATAAAGGTGGAGAAAATCATGGAACCAAAAAAAAAGGAATTCGAAAAAATAAAAACTAGTGAAAAATCACAAAAACTATAGTAACTTCTCCCATTAATTCTTTTAATATCTTATTAAGAACATTCTTTTAAGATACACTTTGTACGTAGGGCATTTAGCTGGGCAAGGAGAATAATATACTTCCTATGCTTTATAATTATTTGCTTAAAACTCTGACTAAGTCAGAAATCTATATGACAGGAAAAAAAACCACAGGGTTGAAAGATTCAGATTCCTATAAATAAGATTCTGTAAACAAAAATCATAAAATTTAAAAACAACAAATAAGATTCCAATCTTTAAAAACTAAATAAAAACTAGCAAATAAATATAGGCTATAAAGGATTACATATTTGGAAAGTGAAAGGAGTGCATGTTAATCTCTTAATAACTAAGAGGCCTTTCACAAAACTATTCAAAACATGCATTTCAAAAAACCATTCTTGGCACTAGCATTTGGAGGTGGCATTTAAAACTATTCAAAACATGTGTTTCAAAACACCATTCTTGGCACTAGCATTTTCAGGTAGCGTTTTCCAATATTCACAGGTGTTTGAAGAAACTTCTTGGTTAAACAAACTTAAAAATAACTAAGATTCCTTTCAAACAAATGGACAACAAGCCAATGGACAAACGGCATATATATTATCAAATATTTATTATATTTATTATTATAATATATCATATATTTTTATCAATATAATATATAATATATTACATTATAATATAATATCATATTATAATATAATATTATATATATTATAATATAGTATATAATATTTTCCCCGACACCAGGACAGGGAAGCAAGGAAGAGGTGGCCAGACCTTCTAATTCCAAACTAACGCCATGATACAAGCAAAGCCAAGGAAAGGAAAAGAAAATGCGCTCTCACTAAATGGATTGCCCCGCCCCTGGGAAGGCTGAAACTAAATTTTGACGAGGCTGCAAAGGGTAATCCAGGCACCTCTAGAGCAGGAGTCACAATCCATGATCACCAAGGGAAGTTGATTTGGGGCCTTTCAAAGAAGCTGTCTGATGGCACGAACAACGAAGCTAAATTTGCAGCCCCTTGCTTGCAGGCCTCTGTCTATGCAAAGATCACCACATAACGGACCCAGATGTGGAAGGTGACTCCCTCCTTTGCATTTGGGCGATCACCAACAAAAACATATCAAGCTGGAGGGTGAATTACCTAGCGGAGGCAATCTGGGACTGCTTGCAACACATGGGAAATGTGTCCTTCGCCCACACCTATCGAGAAGGGAATAAGGCCATGAATTATTTAGCCAACTAGGCCTGCATACAAGAACAAGATGAGATGTTGGTAGAGTCATGTGAACTCTAGCCAGGACTACCATTAGGATGACCCTTGACAACTAGTTTCTGTAGCATTGTCACCCGAATAAGATTTTGAAATCTCCTTCGCTCAGTGACGGCATACTAGCTCCTCAAAAAGTAGAGATTATTCCCATAGCGAGGGAAGGAGAAAAATTTACTTAAGGCGATGAAGACACAAGCTCCACTCACTTAAGCGATGGAGATTGAGTGTGAATGTATCTATCAGAAAAGAGTGGATAGCCCAGAAAATGCTGAGGATGACGAGGCCAAAGGAGCAGAGCTGGAAGATGACAATGTCGAGATGCTAGAGGAAACAAGAATTGTGCAAATTGCAAATTAAGTGGCTCTTCATAGCTGACGACGCCACTGCAAAAGCGATCCTAAAGGTAATAGGTGAAGCTAATCTCCTGAAAGGTCACATTCATGATGCTACCATCTATGAGGAATTCCTATCTACCTATGTGCTCATCCTTAGTAGGAAGTCGAGGGGTCCTATCCTGGTCAACTCACTGGTGAAAGAAAACATGAAAGAAGCCGCCTACTCAGCCATCACTACTTTCAACAAAAGGCCCACCAGGGGCTTGATAGGAGGAATATTTGGTGCAGCCGCAGTTAACTAGTTCCACTCAAGCCCTGGTCCTCCTCCGCGAAGGGATTATGAGGAACAATTTAGAAACCTTTGCCTACTTCATAGACCTCATATCCCCAGAGCAAGTGGAAAGGGTCGACGAAGTGGCAGATGGCCTAAGAGTGCTGTGGCACTCCTAATTGTAAATGCCGACTATGGCAACTCTATGATGCTCTTGAGAGCAGGTTTTTGTAGTTTTGATTATATAAATGAAAGGGAGCTACCCCTATGGTAGTACTTATCTATCAAATATTTATATATAGTATATAATATTATATAACATATAATATATTTTTATCAATGAAGATAATGAAGAATATATATTATGAAATTATGTATATTATTTTGATATATTATAATTATTATTTTTGAAAATATAATATATAATATATTATATTATCATATAATATTATAATGTTATAATATCATATAATATTATAATGTTATTATAAATTGTTAAAATAGCAACATCTAATTGCAATGGATTTTTCCTTTTTTTTTTTAACTTTTGAACTTATTACTATATGCATATTTATATTCTAGAATCTTTAAAATCTTTATGTATTCTATTTTTTAAAAAAGATAGCATAGAGTAAAAATAGTTTAAAAGTCAAACTAATATATTTAAGAACTTTTTTTTTAATATTTTAATTGTTTAACTATATTTTTAACTATATTGCATATTATTCTATGGTGCTTTTTCTTTAACTATGCTATTCCAACTTATTTTTTTGTTTTATATAAAATTTAAATTATATATTTATTAATTTATTAAATCCATTTTAAATTTGTGGCTCATATTTAAATAAACATTGTTTTCAAAAAAAAAATTTAAAAATGTAACTTTGTTATTGTATAGAGTGAAATTGATAACAACAAAAATTATACATCTTAAATAATTAAAACCCTTACATCCATATCATCTTATCCTACAAATAATAAAAATGACAGATCTATAATAAACTATAAAATAGTTAAAATAATTTGTTAAAAACCTCAATTGCAAATTCTCATTGTGCAACATGAAGAAGAAGAAATTTATGGAGAAAATTAAATGACAAATCTACAATAAACTATAAAATAGTTGAAATATTTTTGTAAAACACCTCCATTGTAAATTCTCATTGTGCAACCGTGCATGCAAACCAAGAAGAAATTATCATCGTGCAACCTTGTATGCAAACCAAGAAGAAATTTGAAAGCCTCTAGAAAAAATAATTATGGAGAAAATTAAAATAAGGTAGTGTAAAACTATAATTTTTATATGCTTTTACATCATTTTGGTAAGTTTTAATATTTACTAAAATTAGAATTCCACAAATCCCTATTTTCTAGCTAATGTGATTTAAAATTAAATTAATGTGCATAGTTAAATTACAATTTTAGTAGAATCTTTGTATGATGTTTAAAATAGAAACCTATTTTATAATTACTAAATCATGTGATTTTATTTAAATTATATACCTATATTTTAGGTAACTCACTCCATAACTTAAGGTTTAACTTATGGTTTAATGATTGTGATGTGATTTTAAATAGGTTTATTTGTAAGTTGTACTTTAAAATTGAATTTTATTATTTAATTATGGAATCCTTTAATTATAGAATCTCTTACCTCCCTACTAGCCTACCTATACCTATATTTAAAAAATATATCTAAAGTGGTGCCTATTCCACCTATGTATGATAAATTGATAAAAAAATAGGCGCCTCCTTTAAATATATTTTTTAAATATAGGTATGCTGCTTTAAACAATTTAATTAGCCAACGAAAAACGGCTCTCAACATATGAACTTCAAGCTTATTTATGGCATATATGGAAAAGAAAGGATAAAAAAAAATTGAATGAAAGTTATTTGTGTAGTGAAATTCTATTTTAGGGAAGGATTTTTTTTGGTAATTTTTGTGTATAAATTCAATTAGACGTAGGTAAACCCTAGTTAACTTCTATATGGGTGCAATTATATGTAAGAGAATTTTAGAAATCTTGTATCGAAGACTTCCATTGGAGTTTGTCTGCAGGACATGAATGCAAGATTATATTATTTATCTCAAGGATAACAAGCATCATTGGAGGTCTCTATCTCTCACGGAAAAGAAATACACCCCGTTTAGTTAGGTTAAATTTCTGAAGTTAGTTATGCAAATTATGTTTTGTTCACTTTTCTTTGAGAAATTGACATAATATTTCGACAGTCCATGAAATTAGTTATGCAAAATTTGTTTTGTTCACTTTTTACTGAGAAATTGACATAATATTTCTACAGCCCATGATGGAAAGTGATGTTATATGTAACTGTGGTGATTTGTCATCTGATTTGATAAAGAATGAAAGATTTGGTATACAAATTGTTTTAAAAGTTTCTAAGAAAAAATATATATGGCTGGCTAAGCAACCAAATTCAATTCAATTGAACAAGAGAACTATGGCATGCAAGTTTTCATATAGTTTGATTTGGGTTTTTTTATTAAAGATGGCGATTTTAATAAGAATTTTATTTGTGGTGTAAACAGAGTTGGTTGCTGCAGTATAAGAAAGATTCATGGATATTACTGCTTCTACAGAGCAAATAGGAGAGTTGGATCCCACTGACTTCCTTAGATCTGTCAGAAAACTTCCATGCCCCTTTGCACAGCTTCATGCAGATAACAAGGAAAAAATTTCAAACATCTGCAAGAATTATAAGCCACCTTGTCCAGGAGCAAAAGCTGGTGAGGATGATCATGATATTGTTTTCAGATATATTAACAATAAACATACATCCAAAACTCTCCAGCCTCGGTATCGATGCCATACATGTAAGAAGTCATTTACTTTGATGGGACATAGCACTGAAAGAAAAAAATCAGATGGCAATAGTTCTGGGAACAAAACAAGGAAGAAGACACCTCCTCCTTCAGAAGGGGAAAAAGATGATGACTATGAAAACAAATGCTTGTTTTCAAAGTCTGAGGTGAGCTATTTAGAAAATATTCATGATGATATGGATGATTTTTCTATTTCCCATTGCCTTGATGATTTGGATGTCCCAGAAGATGTTATGCTTGCATGCCAGACAGATCCTTCTAGTTTTGCAGGGATGGTAAATAGATGAAATCAAAGCATTGGATTTATGCAATTAGGCTGATAAGATTTAGTTATCAAAGAAATGAAAGTTTCCTCTTGCAGGTTGCGTGTGTTTAGAATTCTTCCTATTTTAAAGGAAAGAAATCTGTATGTGGAGTTTATGTCCTCAAGTGCTGAAATTGGCAATTTTCTGAAAATATTCTTTGTAACAAATATGTTTTTTTTTCTATCGTGACAATAAAAAGTACTTGGCCTTAAATGATAATCCTGCAAAAGTACTTGGTAAGTGCTTTTTTCCCTCTTTAAGATATGCTAAATTGCACTTCGGTATTAAAGTGGGTAGTCTATACTATCAAAAGCATTCCACATATATGGATGGAAGTTTCGAACAGGGCTTAAGCAATTTTTTGATGAGGGTTATTAATTTAGAGGTGCCCTTAAAATATTATGATATATAAGTAAAATTTATATAAATCAAATATATATATCATCATAATTGTATGTAAATTTTGACCTGGTTTATTGTATTTTATGGTAAAAGTGTTTAAATACTTAGGCCCTGGTTTGGAACCAACCTTATTGAATTTCTTTAGAGCATGATTTTTAGTAATCAAATTAGAAAGAGCATAAAAAAAAAAAAAAGATATGTGAGAACTTGGATAAGATAAGGAATATTTTTTAGTTCCCATGTTTTTAAGCTGATAAAATCACAAGTTAGTAGAGAAAGATTATTATTTAGTTCCTCTTGATTAGGTGGTGATTTTTGCATGGATAAGAATGCCAAAATTAACTAGTGATTTCTAGCATATATTTTTAGAAATCATTCTTGATTTGTGGTTTTTCATATTAAGTGAAGAGACATAAAGTTTTATACAAGTCAAAAATAAGCAGAGCTCTATATATAACTAATACTTCAACATGGATTTACAACCATCAGAAGACCATACAAATACATACCAAAAATAGTCCATCATGAGAAAATAAGACTAGATCCTTAGTCATACACGACCCAACAATAAGACTAGATCCTTAGTCATACATGTATGAAGTGAAGAGACAACAACACAATGTTACATAGATGTCATCTCAAAAATAGAACTATCTTACCCCCCATTTAGTCGAAGGTGAATACAAGAGAATCATCATGGCTTGCTATTGTGTCTTGCTTGCCATTGAACTACAAGTCAATCCTAAAGTTATAGTCAAAGCCTAAACCCACTTTACCAATAGTGCTCATTCCAATAACCAATTTAGTGATTTTAGATGCACAACCCTAATAAAAGCCTTAATATTGCTTTTGATAGTAGCCATATTCTCCAATCGTCCTTCCTCTATTGTTATCTACAATAGAACCTAAAGGCCCACAAAATTAATTCCCCTTTTGAACTCCCATATTCATGAGCCAAATATAGGTCAACCCACTCCATTTTAGTTAGCAATGTGAAAAATGTTCTTGTATTTCTTGATGGACCTCAATTGGAATACATCCTCATGTGTGTCTCCTTTGGCCTTCAAATCTACTACCTCCAAGATCTCATCCAAGTCTCACAAGTAGTTTGTGTGATTAATGAAATCAAAATGAAAGCTAGATACTAATCAAATGCAAATACAACGATTATACCTTCATAATGAACTCACAAATCCAAGCGGAAAGGAGTTGCACCCGATAGTCTCCTCAGATTTTACCCATGACTAGAATGATTAATGTGGATTGCTCAAATGCTCAACACAATGTAGATGGGAGACAAGTGGATTCAGATAGATTAGATGGAGATGAGGCAAGATTTTGACATTATGGTGGTATGATGAGGAGATTGTGGAGTGATTTTGGCAGAGGTTTGATGCATGAAAAAGTCCCTTCAAAATGGCTTGGAGAGGGTCTCATTTATAGATTTTAATTTTATGAGAGGAGGATGGAGGGTGAGGATTGAAAGATGAGATCAAGGGCTAGGAATAAAAGTAAATCTTTTATTCATTTTGGGGAAAGGGGTGATTAAATAAGATATGGGTGTGTAAGAATGTGAAATGAATTAAAAATTTATTTGGGGAATGGAAAATGAATTAAGAATTCATTTGGGGATAAAAGGTAATGAATGAGGATGGGTGAGGTAAGGTGTGTGTAAGAGAAGTAAATGTGATGTGTGATTTATTTCAATTTTAAATTTGGGGGATGTGGGGAAGGGTGTTAAACTAGGTTTGACCACCCAAAAGAGAGGTTAGGACTAATTAAACACAGGTTTTGCTTAATTGATCCTAGGGCTAGGATGAGGTAGGCTAGGGTAGGTCAATTAGTAGGCTAGATCAATTAGATAACCATGATTTATCTAATTAATGCAGATTAGGGAAAAGGAGAATTGAACCAAATAAATATTGCGAATATTTATTTGATTGATGAGAGATAGTGTTGTAAGGTCTTAGTGATAAATTAAGTAAGTTAATTGATCACAAGGGATAGACATATGGTTAGGGAAGATACACGAAATTGATTTGCAGAGCAAGTCAGTTTTAGGTGTCTATAGTTTGTTTTTGAAAGAAACCAAGGTATGCAGAAATAGCTTCTTACACTGATCTAATGAGGAATGTTATGCAAATTTCAATCTTTACTAGTTACAAGTTATTAGATTCACATTCACAGAAAAAACGCCACACTCCAAAACTTGCACAATGTATTATCAAATCAAAAAATGATTACAACACACTTACAATGCAAGCTCTTATAAGAGTACACAAAATGTCAATTCTCATTTGCATTGCATGACCTTTTACATTCTCCAACCACTTATTTATCAAGCCTCTTTGGCAGTTATCCAATGCCATTTTTTCATGTCAGCCAATAACAAACTAACCATTGATGCCTTTATTAAATATAGGCCTCCCCTGTACTCCCCTGTTGATTATTTTGGGGGAAAACTGTGACTGACAAAGTCACCAAAAATTACCTTGCTCCATGTACACAAGGTGCTGACACATGGCAAAACTATGTTGAGTCAACATGGGATCCTACAACATAGTGTTGAATAAATAAATACAACATTAGGAACTTGCAAAGGTCGAGACATCTTAATTCCCAACATTCTCCCTGTTAGCAAGGTACAGAGCATAAAGTAGAGCTGACTGGAAGTTGGTACACACACTATGTGGTGGCCAGAACCAACAGGAGACGAATCCCTATATGTAATAGATATAATATATATAGATAGAGGATATGATGATATAGCATAGGAGAATAGGAGTGCCAGATGAGATATGTTCTAATGTAAAGAATGACATAGAAGTCATGTATGTAACTGGTAAGGCAGAGACTTAGACTTACCGGAGGATGGATATTCGATGTATATATATTTGATTGTTGATATATATGGAGATCTATTGGTACCGAGTAATTCCGTGTTGCCTTGTTATTGTGATCTATATGTGATACTCTGTTTCTTTTATTCTTTATGTTTTTATATCAATCTCTAGCTACTTGACCCAGGTATAAACTGACTACAAAGACTTGATTGAGGATCGGATCTCCAGACCGGTACCCCTCTACATTTCTTGCTAACATTTGTTTTTGTTGTCAACACCTTCGAAGAAGGTAGTTAAAGATTGAAAGGGAAAAACATCCAAGGGAGTAGCACAGAGTTTCAAAGAGACAAGAAGGTGAGGTTGGTGGAGAAAAGTTTCAATTTGCAGAGGATTTAAATCACCTTAAGTTCCTACCTCTGTGAGAGGGGGGCAGGCACTTAAGGGGATGACAAGTGGAAGGGGGTAGGATCTGCAAGGACCTTTCAAATGATGTGACTCTTCAAATAAGGATTCCATGGGATATAAGAGGAATAATGGAACACCAAATCAAGAAACCCATGGTGAAAGGGGAGAAATGGAGGAAAAGAGAGATCAGTGAAGAAATCAAAACCAAAATGGAGATAAGAAGAGAAGAGAGACTGAAGCAAACTCAAGAACGAAAAGAATGTTACTACAAAAGGATGGAAAAGGCACAAGAGATGGTAAAAAAGGGGAGAACATAAGTTGCAAAAGGAAAGCAAGAAAAATTCATGGAGTGTGCCATGGAGGGTGCTGCCAAAAGGGAAGAAGAAAGTAAGTGCATCAAGGAGGATGCTGCTGAGTGCACCAATGTGGGTGCTGTTGAAGAAAGGAGGTCAGAAGGAGAAGAGATAGATCGTGTCATAAAGGATTTATGTTGTAGACTGCTAGAAAACATGAATTAACACTAGAAATTTTGAAGATGGATGAGGAATATATAGAGGAGTTAATTTGCTGAAGCATAAAGGAGATAAGAGGAGGAGGAGAAGATGCGATAAACATTAAGAGTTTTAAGGGTTTTGGAAGGTTATTTCAATCATCATTGGATGTTGACATGATGCCATTCACAAATGAAAGAGTATCCCCTAATTTAAAGAGACACAACCCCTGGACCATGAGTCACCCCAAGTGCCATATAAAGTCAAAAGAATTTTAGCTGAGAAGGAAGATATTCAAGCAAACAAGTGTTGTTCCTTGCAAACACGCCCCACTTTTTGCATGGGCAAAATGGGGACCCAGTCTTTTGCATGAGCTTTTGAGTGAGTTTCCTAGCCTTTTCAAAAATTGTAGCTTGTTATGTGAATGTTGGGTCCTAATTAATCAGCTTGATTTGAGCATAGAGTTTTTGATGGTTTCTTTCAAAGATAATTGTACCTCTTTTTTTTCATGTCTTAATTGATGAGGTTACATTTTTTGGTGTCAAGGTGGGTACATGCATGTAATATTTGGTAGATATGGTCATAATTAAATGGACTTCAAATTTAAAATCACTCATCTTCATGACCTTACATATTAAAGACTTAAAGATGCATTGATTAAGGTATATTGTGTCATTTAATATCTTTTAGAGCATTTTATAATTAGTTTTATATATCTTAATGAAGTGATGGTTCAAATTCAAAAGTGTTATCATTTCTAGAGGTTTAAGTTGACTAAATCCATCTTTTTTGGACCTTAAAATGATTTAAAATAGTCCTAAAATCCTTCAAACTATATTTGAATGCCAAAATTAAATAACTAAGGAAGGAAAAACACTTTGGTTTCAATTTTATATTGTTTTTAGCTTAAATTTGATGGCATGCAAGATAAAAGCAAATAAAAAATGAGAAAAAATCAAGTAGGCAAAGATAACTCTAGCTAACTTTTTATATTTGATTTTTGAGCCATTAAAATAGCTAAAATAATAATTTAAAATTTTTAACACCTCATTATAAGATCTTACATGTATATATATGGGATAATTCTATTTACAACTATTAACTAGTATAGCTATATTTAAAAAATATATCTCAAGTACGTGGAGATGGATCCATCCATCTCGAGGAGCCTTTTAATCAATTTATTTTAAACAATAATTGTAATTATTGTATAATTTAATAATTTTAAATCATAATTATATAGTATAATATTAGTAAACATTATAATAATGTATTTATATTATTATTTTATTATAAATATTTATTATTTTATGTACAAATAGTTTCATATTTTAAATCACAATAAATAATTTAAATTAGAATAATTATTTTAAAGTTTCAATATTATATTTATATTATTATTAGATTATTGTAATATTATTACATTTTATAGAGAATGCTTATAATAATAAATATAGTAATAAAAATAATAAAGAAAATTACTTAATGATAATTAATATTATTATAATTAATTATTATAATTATAATATAATATTATAATATAGATTAGAATTATTATAATAATTATTAAATCTAATATAATATTAATTTATTTATTTATAATAATTAAAATTATATAATAATTCTAAATATAATTATATTTAGAATTATAGTTAGATTTTATATTTTAAATCACAATAAATAATTTAAATTAGAATAATTATTTTAAATTAAAATTATTTTAAATCTTCTAGATTATATTTATTTTATTATATTACTGTAATATTATTACATTTTATAGAGAATGTTTATAATAATAAAAATAATAATAAATACAATAATAAATATAATAAAAAAATTACTTAATGATAATTAATATAATTATAATATAATATTAATATTTAATCTATTATAAATTATATTATATAATTATATGAATTATTATAATTATAATATAAATTAGATTTTTTTTTGATACGTAATGCTGCGGTCAAGGGGACCGCTCCCTCCAAACTATAAAGAAATAAAATAACAAAGAAAAGCATGCCCTCTAGCAGGGGTGCCGGTGGAGATTATAGAAATGTTATCTCCTCATTTCTCCTAAGAATGGAATTGACATGCCTTAAGGTGCTCATGAATATCTAATAAAGCTGTCAAATCCTTCTTCATTATCTTTTGAACCACTATCCATTTTCCATCCTTGAGTCTGTCCCCTGAGGACTCACTGGAATCCTCTGACTGTGAATGATGAGAGTAAATATTGTCCTCAAAAGAGGCCAAAGAACCCCTAAGAGGCCTCCTATGAGGAGGGGAGTTCTTCCTCCTTTTGACCTTTGTCCAGCCTTGATCATGGGATCCATTATTCTCTTTTGAAATTTCTTCACCGATCGGACCCTTTGAGGGAATGGGAGGCACTTTTGGCTTCTGATTCCATGCAGCCAAGGTGAGAGAGCTTGTGGAATGGATAGGAGAAGGAGAGCCAAAAACCATGGGTTTAAAAGAACTTTTTGCCTCTTTCTCAAAGCTTGGACCACTTGCTTGTGAAAACTTTTCAACTGACTTTGACACTGAAGAACTTCCCACCACCACTTCTGCAAATTGCTTCTTGACATCTGATTTTGTTGTAGTAAGACTCTCTTTGGGAGAGTTCAGGACAGAATAATGCTTGGGGGAAGAATCCTTCCAGTTCATGGTGTAGGAGCTCCAGTTTAGTCATTTTTTTGACTATAACATTTTGTGACCTTGTTAATTTTGGTCTTTCCTAAGGCTTTGGAAGCCATTTTCTTGTTTTGTAATAAAGACTTAGTCATTTGATTGACTAGTCTAAAATGGAGTGAACTTAGGCCTATTTTATAGGAGGTTCTCTTTTAGAAATTTGTTTTTTTGAAAAAACTGCCTTTTTCCATTGATCTACTGCCTTCATGGGCAGTTGTACAGACAGAATAGGAAGTGCAAGAGTTGGGGAAACTTCCTATAAACTTGGTTTTATTTTAACATGCCACAGAGGAATGAAAAGGAAGGAGTTTATTTAGGAAAAACTGTGTTTTTCTATTTTTTCTGTGAAAACAGCCTTCTGTACGGCCAGGTACAGACTGCTAAGGAGATAAATTTTGGAAAATGTTTTAGATCTTGGAAGTGGCTCTCGTTTGCATATAATCTTGGTTCTTGAAATGTTTTGTAGTGTTTGTTTCATTTCATTTTGTAAAAACAGGTGTAAACCCTCCTTATCTAGGGTTTTGAGACAGAATGAAGCACTTTTCCTCTGTCCTCTGAAGATGATCAGTCATTTTTAGGTGAGATGGAGGAAATTAGGTTAGTTTCCATGTTCTTGATGTTTATTTGGTTATTCTCCTTCCTCCATGGTCTGTAGCATGTCTCTAACTAGTCAAAAATAGTGACTAGTTGGGAAGCAACCGGTGGACAGCAGCTAGAAGGAAAAAAATAGTCATATGTTGGTCAAATGAAGGAAGATCTCTGTCTTCAATGAGGAGACAGATCTATGTAAGGATCCACTAATCCTTGGTTAGAACCTTGGAAAGATTTCCTTGTCTATTCTCAATCTAGTTTGTTCTCTAGAAGGAAAAACTATTCAACTATCATAAAAAAGCTATCTGCTATCCTTATTCACTGTGATAAAGTACGGCCCTGTACTTTTGTGGAAAGTTGTGAAGTCTTCATGATGTTTGGAATGTGTAGTAACTTTGCATGCTCTGTTGAAGGACTAGGAAGTTAAGATTGTGTGAATCAATCTTAAGGAATTAGCTTTCTTGTTGATACTGTTTTGTGACAGCCAATGGTAGTTGTTGTTCACAGTCCTGTTTAGAGCAGAGTTTGATCATTTTGTTAACAATTTCTTGTTGTCCCTCTCTTCTAAGGATACTTGAGGAGTTTGTTGAGAAGATCCCTATTGATATAGGAGTATAATGCCAGTTTGTTGTTCTTAAAGGCTACAATGTATAAACTGCCAGTTTAGTACTGTCATAGGACAGTCAAGTTGTTATTGCTGTCCTCTGTCTTGCATTACACAGTGTGAGCCTGCATAGAATAAATGGTTGTTGTTTTCATTGAGTGTTATTATGCATGGAGTGTTGATGGTCATTTAAGGCCTTGAGAAGTTGATTGAACATGGTCTACAAGGTCTAAGCCTTCTTCCAAACACTGTCCTAGAACAGTCATACAGATATTTGCTGTCCACTGTTTTGTTAGGGGTGGAATGAGAGTTTTTTGGTTAGTGACCTTGTTTCTTGCATGTCATAGGTAAGTGTATATTGATTTATGTTGTTGTCCATGTTGGTAGAGGTATTGGTAGTAGGTGTTGAACTCCTAAAGGTGGGTTGTGCTTCTAAGTTGGGTTGAGCTGTGACTCCCCAAGTGAGTGGTGAGTAGCCTGAGTGGATGACACCTGAGAGTGACCCTAGGCTAAGCTAATTCCTGGAGCAGTCTTGTGAGGCTGATAAACACAAACACCTTGTAAACTTTTTTTGAGAAAGTGGAGTGACTTAAGTTCATTGAGTGAACTTCTTAATCTCTACATTACCTCTGCATCATATTGGTATCAGAGCCAATATTCTGATTGAAGAAAGTGTATGTTAGAAGAGGAAATTAAAACAGAGGCTAGTATAATGCCTCCCAAGACAATGAGTCAAGATGCCATCAAGAAGTTGGTGGAAGAGATGGTTGAAGCAAGATTGCAAGAAGCAAAATTACAGGAAGAGAAGAAGTCTAAGGGCAAGACCAAAGAAGAGGGAAGTTCTTCAAACACAAATGAAGAAATAGAGGCAGAAGAGGATCCTCTGGAGTAGGATATGTCTGCAGATCAGAAAGCCTTCTTGAATGTACTTAAAGGTGCTCATGGAGATAGTGGTGATCCCAAAATGGAGGTGCCTACCTTCCATGGCAAGTTGGATGGAGATGTTCTCACCAACTGGATAGAAGCTATGTGCAACTTCTTTGATTACAGGGAGTTTAATGATAGCAAAAAGGTTAAGTTTGCCAAGACAAGGCTAAGAGGTTCTGCACTTGTATGGTGGAACTATATGCAGAGTGAGAGGGAGAAGATTGGGAAGAGTCCCATCACTCAATAGAGCAGAATGGTGGCTATGCTCAGAAGCAAGTTCATGCCACCCGACTATGAGATTCAAATCATAAGGAGGTTTCAGAATTTGAGACAAAAAGACATGGATGTGGCTGCCTACACAGAAGAATTTCATAGACTCAGTATGAGGGCCAATCATAATGAAGATGAAAAAGGGATGGTGGCTAGATACCTGAATGGGTTGAAATACAATCTACAAGATGAGATAAGTTTGGTGTTACCAAAGACAGTCGATGAATGTTTCTTATTGGCCTCCAGAGCAGAGGAAAAGCTGAGAAGGAAGGGTGAACAAAGTGCCAGAGGTAAAGGTGGCAGAAACCAGAGAGGTAGAGGCAATTTTGGCCGTGGACAGTTTAACAAAACTGAAAATAACAGTTAGCAAGAAACACAATTAGCAATAGAACATAGAGGAGGTTTCAGAGGTGGTAGAAGTCATAATGGTAGAGGTAGAAATGGTGGAGGTGGTAGAGGACCAGGAGTCTTCACTAGAATATGTTATGGCTGCAACCAAGTTGGCCATACAATGAACAAATGTCCAAGGAAAGCCAGCAGCTCTCATGACAGTGGGAAGAGAAATCAGTTAGTGAAAGATGATGACTGTGAAAGTGTGAATTCACCAATGGGAAGTGCTGCACCTATTCTAGATGGAGAGAGCATGATGATAGAAAGGTCTATGTTGAAGATGCCATTGAAGCAAGAACCCCCTCAGAGAAAGAATCTTTTCAGAACCCAAGGCCTAGCCTATGGGAAACTTTGCAAAATCATAGTGGATTCAAGGTCTACTGAGAATGTGGTATCCACTGAGATGGTTGAGAAGTGTAAGTTGAAGAGGCTACCTCATATCAGTCCTCACAAGATTTCTTGGTTGAACAAGAACCAAAGTTTCATGGTAGAGGAACAAACTTGGGTTGAATTTATAATTGGTGACTACAAGGACAAAGTGCTATGTGAAATCATCCCTATGGATGCATGTCACCTGCTTCTTGGCCATCCATGGAAGTATGATATTAAAGCTCAGCATGATGGTGAGAAGAACACTTATGTCATCACCAAGAATGGAAGGCCATTCAAAATGGATCCTTTGTTGGAGCAGCCCAGGGGAAAGGAAAATAACAGCAGTGTCATGTTGGTGAATGGAAATGAGTTCCTAAACATCTTGAAGGAGAATGACAACTAGGGGTATGCCTTGGTCATGAAGCCCAAGAGTGGATCAGATCAACAAAATCAAAAATAGAAGGAGATTCCATTGGAAGTACGGCAACTTCTGGATAAGTATCAAGACCTTGTGGTAGAGGAAGTTCCCAACTCCTTACCACCCATGAGGGATATTAGTCATCAAATTGACTTAATACCTGGAGCTACATTGCCTAACAAGGCTGCATATAAACTAACACCACAGCAAAATGAAGAGGTGGCAAGGCAAATTCAAGATCTCTTGGAAAAAGGGCTGATTAGGAAGAGTCTAAGTCCCTGTGCAGTTCCAAGTGTACTTGCTCCTAAGAAGGATGGAAAGTGGAGGCTATGCACAGATTCCAGGGCCATAAACAAGCTCACCATAAGATACAGATTTCCAATGCCAAGGATTGAAGATCTCTTGGATTACTTGGGAGGATCATGCTATTACTCAAAGATTGATTTGAAATCTGGATATCATCAAAGCTGGATTAGACAGGGAGATGAATGGAAGACTACTTTCAAGACTAATGAAGGTCTTTATGAATGGCTTGTTATGCCATTTGGTCTTAGCAATGCACCAAGTACATTTATGTGCCTGATGAATGAGGTATTAGTTGAATTCATTGGTAAATTTGTTATTGTTTATCTTGATGACATACTAATCTTCAGTAGGACAAGAGAAGACCATGTGAAGCATGTTGGTCAAGTGTTGGAGAAGCTGCATGAGCACAAGTTGATGATCAACTTAGACAAATGTGAGTTCATGAAAACTGAACTTGTATACCTGGGGTTTGTCATTTCTAAGGGCTGTTTGAAGATGGATCCCTCTAAGGTTGAGGCTATTCTTAGTTGGCCTACCCCAAAAACAGTGGGAGATGTGAGAAGTTTCCATGGATTGGCGACTTTCTATAGGAAGTTTATTAGAGGTTTCAGTCACATTAGTGCTCCCATCCTCAACACCATCAAGGGTGGAGTCAAATGTAGATTCCAGTGGACAAAGGAAGCTGATGATAGTTTTGAGTTGTTGAAAACAAAGGTGGCTGAGTTACATACATTAGTACTCCATGATTTTGATAAGGTGTTTGTTGTTGAGAGTGATGCCAGTCAGCAAGCTATTGGTGCTGTTCTTAGCCAAGAAGGACATCCAGTGGCATTCTTTTCAAAAAAGTTGAATGAAGCCAAGCAAAGGTATTCTACCTATGACTTAGAACTCTATGCAATGGTGCAAGCTCTTAAGAAATGGAGACATTATTTGCTGCCCAAAGAATTTATTATGTTTACTAACAATCATGCTTTAAGCTTTCTAAACAGTCAAGAAAAATTGAACCATAGACATGTTAAATGGATGGAATAGCTACAAGTTTATACCTTCACAATTAAGCACAAAAGAGGTGTCTCTAATAAGGTGCTTGATGCATTGAGTAGGAGGTTGCTTCTTATTCATGAAATTCAGTTAGAAAGCATGGGTATTGACTGTTTAAAGGAGCTGTATAAAGAAGATTCTGATTTTAAAGAGGCTTATGATGTTTGTGTGAACTTGGCTAACACATTCCATGGAGAGTATGCAGATTTTGTTTTGCAAGAAGGCCTCTTGTTTAAGGGCAATTTGTTGTGTGTCCCTAAGTGCTCTATGTCGGACAACATCATCAAGGAGAAGCATAATGGTTCTTTGGGAGGACATTTTGGCTTAGACAAGACACTAGAACAAGTCACAAGGTTCTATTTTTGGCCAAAGGTGTAATCAGATGTGAGGAAGTATGTAGCTAGTTGTGCAATCTGTCAAAGAGCCAAAGGTGTGTCTTCAAATGCAGGTCTATACCAGCCCCTTCCCATTCCCAACAGACCTTGGGAAAGTATCAGCATGGATTTTGTGCTTGGGTTACCCAGGATAGCCAGAGGGGTCGATAGTGTGTTTGTCATTGTTGATAGGTTCAGCAAGATGGCTCATTTTGTGCCATGTAAATGCACAAATGATGCATCTCATGTTGCAGGTCTATTTTTCAGAGAGTTAGTAAGGATACATGGTTTACCATTATATATTGTAACTGACAGAGATTCTAAGTTTGTAGGTCACTTCCAGAGGACCTTGTGGAAGAAGTTGGGCACACAGTTGTCCTTTTCATTAGCCTACCATCCACAAACTGATGGTCAGACTGAGGTGGTTAATAGGTCACTTGAAAACCTTTTAAGGTACCTTACAAAGTAGCATAGTTTGGCATGGGACTTGGTTATCAGTCAGGCTGAATATGCCTACAATGATTCAAGGAATAGGAGCACTGGTAAAAGTCCTTTTGAGATAGTTTATGGCTTTCATCCAAGAGGGCCACTTGAGCTGAAGGATCTCCAAGGTTGGGATGGAAGGAGTGCACTTGGTGAAGATTTTTCTGCCTCCATGAAAACAGTCCATAATCAAGTCAAGTTACAACTAGAAAAATCAGTCATAAAGTACAAAGAAAAGGCAGATTTGAAGAAAAGAGAAGTACAGTTCAAAGTTGGTGACTTAGTTATGGCATATCTAAGGAAAGAGAGGTTGCCAAAGGGTCAGCCAACTAAACTCTTGATGAAGAAGATTGGGCCATGCAAAATAGTGCACAAATTTGGTCCAAATGCATATGAGATTGAGCTACCAGATGGCCTTGGTATCTCTCCAATTTTCAATGTTTGTGATCTTTTTCCTTTCAGACCTCCATTGCCTGGTGAAAGTGGATTAGATGTGGTGGCTGAAGATGCTGATTGGATCAAAGATTTGCCTCCAAGCAAACCTTTACAGTTGGAGTGCATTCTAGATTCCAAAGTTATCAAGAAGACTCGGAGAGGTGTCTATAAGGACTATTTGGTGAAATGGAAGGATCTTCCTGATTTAGAGGCCACCTGGATGACTGAAGCAGATATCTTGAAGCATCGCATGACACTTCAACAATTGGCAACTCAAGGGACTTGAGTTTTTCCCACAAGGGGAGTATGGTGCAGGAGCTCCAGTTTAGTCATTTTTTCGACTATAACATTTTGTGACCTTGTTAATTTTGGTCTTTCCTAAGGCTTTGAAAGCTATTTTCTTGTTTTGTAATAAAGACTTAGTCATTTGATTGACTAGTCTAAAATGGAGTGAACTTAGGCCTATTTTATAGGAGGTTCTCTTTTAGAAATTTGTTTTTTTGAAAAAACTGCATTTTTCCATCGATTTATTGCCTTCATGGGCAGTTGTACAGACATAATAGGAAGTGCAAGAGTTGGGGAAAATTCCTATAAACTTGGTTTTGTTTTAACATGCCACAGAGGAATGAAAAGGAAGGAGTTTATTTAGGAAAAACTATGTTTTTAATTTTTTCTGTGAAAACAGCCTTCTGTACGGCTAGGTGCGGACTGCTAAGGAGAAAAATTTTGGAAAATGTTTTAGATCTTGGAAGTGGCTCTTGTTTACATATAATCTTGGTTCTTGAAACATTTTGTAGTGTTTGTTTCATTTCATTTTGTAAAAACAGGTGTAAACCCTCCTTATCTAAGGTTCTGAGATAGAATGAAGCATTTTTCCTCTATCCTCTGAAGATGATCAGTCATTTTTAGGTGAGATGGAGGAAATTAGGTTAGTTTCCATGTTATTGATGTTTATTTGGTTATTCTCCTTCCTCCATGGTGTGTAGCATGTCTCTAACTAGTCAAAAACAGTGACTAGTTGGGAAGCAACCGGTGGACAGTAGCTAGAAGGAAAAAAATAGTCATATGTTGGTCAAATGAAGGAAGATCTCTTTGTTCAATGAGGAGACAAACCTGTGTAAGGATCCACTAATCCTTGGTTAGAACCTTGGAAAGATTCCCTTGTCTATTCTCAATCTAGTTTGTTCTCTAGAAGGAAAAACTATTCAACTGTCATAAAAAAGCTATTTGCTATCCTTATTCGCTGTGATAAAGTACGACCCTGTACTTTTGTGGAAAGTTGTGAAGTCTTCATGATGTTTGGACTATGTAGTAACTTTGCATGGTCTGTTGAAGGACTAGGAAGTTAAGATTGTGTGAATCAATCTTAAGGAAGTAGCTTTCTTGTTGATACTATTTTGTGACAGCCAATGGTAGTTGCTATCCATAGTCCTGTTTAGAGCAGAGTTTGATCATTTTGTTAACAATTTCTTGTTGTCCCTATCCTCTGAGGATACTTGAGGAGTTTGTTGAGAAGATCCCTATTGATATAGGAGTATAATGCCAGTTTGTTGTTCTTAAAGGCTACAATGTATAAACTGCCAGTTTAGTACTGTCATAGGATAGTCAAGTTGTTATTGTTGTCCTCTATCCTGCATTACACAGTGTGAGCCTACATAGAATAAATGGTTGTTGTTTTCATTGAGTGTTATTATGCATGGAGTGCTGATGGTCATTTAAGGCCTTGAGAAGTTGATTGAACATGGTCTACAAGGTCTAAGCCTTCTTCCAAACACTATCCTAGAACAGTCATACAGAGATTTGATGTCCACTATTTTGTTAGGGGTGGAATGAGAGTTTTTTGGTCAGTGACCTTGTTTCATGCATGTCATAGGTAAGTGTATATTGATTTATGTTGTCCATATTGGTAGAGGTATTGGTAGTAGGTGTTGAACTCCTGAAGGTGGGTTGTGCTTCTAAGTTGGGTTGAGCTGTGACTCCCCAAGTGAGTGGTGAGTAGCCTGAGTGGATGACACCTGAGAGTGACCCTAGGCTAAGCTGATTCCTAGAGCAGTCTTGTGAGGCTAATAAACACAAACACCTTGTAAACCTTTTTTGAGAAAGTGGAGTGACTTATGTTCATTGAGTGAACTTCTTAATCTCTACCTTACCTCTGCATCAGTTCAGGACAAAATAATGCTTGGGGGAAGAATCCTTCCACCAAGAAGCCCCTCGGTTTGCCTGCATTTTGGCAGTTGGGCACTCAGCAGCGATGTGACCCGTTTGATAGCATCTTATGCATCTAAAGATCAATCCTTTGTAATCCAATGGCTGAATCTAGTAATGTCCATTGGCCCTCAAGGTAATTTCAGCTAAAAGACTCTTTGAAATATCTAGTTCCAACAAGATCCTAGCATAAGTTGTGTGGATAAAACTCTTTGAATTTGCATCCGTAAACACAAATTTGCCCAAGGAGTTCCCAATTTCTGCAAAGCATGATTCAAACCAACAGTGTAGGGGTAGATTTGGGAGCCACACCCAGATCAGTACAACTAAAAATGATTCTTTGGACAAGTCAAAGTCAGGGTGCCATGATTTTACCTACAGCAGATTGCCTTCCCACTGCCAAACATGATTCAAAATGGTGGTTTTGTCTTTCTTGCCTTCGAAAGCTACAATAAAAAAACCCTTCACGCTAGGGTAAATCTCTACTCCTCCATCTAGAAGGGGAAGCCATGAATTTGTTATCCAATCGTGCAGATCCACTAATCTAGGCCAAAAGCGATTGAATCTTCCAATTAAGCCGTTATCTGAGAAAAAAAAATTGTTTTCCTGCATCTCCTTTGACAATGAATCATCAAAGTCCAAAGACAAGGGTTTTGCGGACCACTCTACTATTCTCATGTTGCCTATGCATGTGCCCCGCCCTAAAAAAGGATTCTCCAAGTTCTCCTTGCCACCAGGAGAAGCTTCAAGTGGTGATGTTGAAACCACCGCTGGAGTACCCACCAAACCTTGCGGACATGGACTTCCTCGATATCCCATGTCAAAGGCAGTCTTCGCAGTGGATTTCCTATCCATGGTAGTGCAAGAGGGAGTGATTCCATTCATGGCAACAGCAGACGGAAGAAACAAAACCCTAGGATCACCAGTATTCACCAATTTTGACAATTTTGACATTTTTTATGTTAGACACAAAACATAATTAATATAGATTAGATATATTATTATAATATATTATAATAATTATTAAATATAATATAATATTAATTTATTTATTTATAATAATTAAAATTATATAATATTTTATATAATAATTGTAAATATAATTATATTAGCATTATTGCTAGAGGTTAAAATTAGGGTTAGCGTTAGTGTTTAGGTTAGAGTTAGAGTTACAATTAATCTAATAATTAATCTATTTATTATAATTAGGGTTAGGGTTAGCATTAGTGTTAGGATTAAGGTTAGGGTCACGATTAGGGTTAGAAATATAATTAGGGTTGGGATTATGGTTAGTATTAGGGTTAGTGTAATTATTAGAGTTACAACTAAAATTATGGTTAAAATTATGTTAAATAGGGTTAGATTTTGCAATATGGTTAGGTTGAGGGTTTTGAGTCTTATAAAACAATGGTAAGTGTAATATTATAGGAACCCTAATCTTAACTCTAATCATAACTCTAATTGTTCCCTACTATAACCCTAATTTTAAATCTAACAATAACCCTAATTCTAACCCTTACCTTAATCCCAATTCTAACTATGATTTTAACCCTAACCATAACCTGAATTCTAACTATATCCCTAACCCTACCCCTAACTGTAACTGTAACTCTAATGCTTACCCTAACTCTAATTATTACCTTAATTCTAATAGTAACCCACCTTAATTCTAACCCTAATTCTAATAGGAACCCTAATCTTAACTCTAACCCTAACCTAAACCTACTTCTAATCATAACCCTAATTCTACCCTAACATAACCCTAATTTTAAATCTAACCCTTACCCTAATCCTAATTTTAACTACAATTTAACCCTAACCTTAACTTGAATTCTAACCCTAACCCTAACCCTAATTGTTACTCTAATGCTTACTTTAATTTAGTAACCCTAATTCTAACTCTAACCCTAACCTCAATTCAAACCCTAACCCTAATTATAACCCTAACCTGATTCTAACATTAACCCTAATTATAAGGTTCCTTACCCTAACCACATTGATAATTGTAATCCTAACTCTAATTCTAAACCTAGTAACCCTAATCCTAAATTTAACCCTAACCCTAACCCATATTCTAGCCTTAAAAATAGATTTAATTTTAACCCTAAGCCTGATTTTAATCTAACTATAATTGAAACCCTAATTGAACTCTAATCCTATCTCTAATTTGAACCCTAACCCTAAGTGTAACTTTAATTCTTAACCTAATTCTAATAGTAACCCACCTTAATTTTAACCCTAATTCTAATAGGAATCCTACTCCTAACTCTTACCCTAACCCTAATTCTAATCATAACCTTGATTGTACTATGACTATAACCTTAATTTTAAGTCTAACAATATTCCTAATTCTAACCCTTACCTTAATCCTAATTCTATCTATGATTTTAACCCTAACCCTAACTCTAGCCCTAACCCTAACTATAATTCTTACCCTAATTCTAATAGTAACCTAATTCAAAGAATTTTGAACATTTTGAAATTCATATATTTTTTAATGCTTTTTTTAACTCATGCTTTTAATTTAAAAATTAATTCTAACTATGATTTAACCCTAACATTATGTTTTCTTTTCTAAATTTATTAATGTTTATTTAACATCTATAACTTGGGCAATTGTTCTACCACTTACTTGACTAATATAATAGTTTAAAAAAATTAGTTTACATACCCATTTTTTATTTAAGAAAAAAAGATGCCCATTTTAACAACTTGTCCCTTCTAGTGGTTACATACATTATTTGTTTATCCTATTTGTGTTACTTATGAATAGATATTATTTATTTATTTTTTAGGTGTAAATTCAGGTCTAAAATTTGTTGGATGGCATTTTAAAATTTTAAAATATATTAGATGATATGTATCCATCTTCATTAATCAATTTATTTTAAACTATAATTGTAATTATTGTATACTTTAACCCTAAGTCTACTTAACCCTAATTATAACCGTTACCCTAATTATAGTTCCAACTATAATTATCTATCTAATTCTATTTTATTTCTAACTCTAACCATAATTCTATACCTAATTATAACCCTAACCATAACCCTAATTCTTACCCTAACCCTAACCTAACTCCAATTCTAACCGTAAACATAATTGTAACCATAAACACAATTCTAATCCTATTTTAATTGTAACCCTAACCATAATTTTAATTTTAAGACAAATTCTATCCTTAACCACAATTCTAATTTGAAATCTAATTCTTACCTTAATACTAACCCTAACTCTATCCCTAATTCTTATCCTAATCCTAAGGTTAATTCTAACCATAATCGCAACCCTAATAATTATAACCATAACCCTAACTCTAACGATAACCTTAATTGTAACCCTAATTTTAAGTCCTAACTCTATTCCTAAATGTAATGCTAATCCTAACTCTAATTGTAACCCTAACCCTAATGTTAACCTAAACCCTAACCCTAACCTAAATCCTAATTATATTAAATCATAATTATTTTATAATAATGTAAAAATAATTAGGGTTATAATAATTATTATGATAAGAAGTTATTAATACTAATTAATACTAAATACCCCATTCTCTTTATTAATTTTAACTCTTATTTTATATTTTCTTAGCATTGTTATCTTAGCTAATATATGTAAAATTAGATGTTGTTTAATCATAGTTTGATTAATTTATCCTAGATATTTATATAAGGTGTGTTAATTTACATACAATTAGTAATGATTATAATTCAAAAGAATTCAAGACACACAAACAACTTTTAAATATTTTCTAATAAGATGGATGAATGGTAAGAAAAATGGTAATAAATTGTTATATGTTTTAAAACACATACACATTGTTATATAGCTTACTATAACATTCCTCCTTACCTTTATAATTATAAAGTTTTGTGTTTTATTTAAATATCAAACACTTCAATTCAAATATTCATTTGTACATAAAAGTGGTAAATAATCATTGTTCTATTTTTATTGGCAACTTTTAAGTATTAAACCATTTAATATTTAAAAATAGCACATAGTACTACACAAACCAAACATATTAAATTATGTTGATATCAATCTTTCTTCACAATTTTACATTATTTTTAAAAATTATTTTTTAATATTTATTTTTAATTATTATAATATATTTATATTATTGTATTTTGTAATAATTTTTTATTTATATTTATTGTTAACCTAATAAAATATTCTATATTCAAATTGTCACTTTATTTTTGACCTATAATTTTTAAAACTTTATTATTTTACTTACAAATATATTTATCAATATTATTTTAATAAGTTAAAATCACAAAAAAACTGACAGAACTAAAGAGAATAAAGCATTGAAAGATCTAATTATGACAGAGCTAAAGAGAACAAAGCATTGAAAGATCTAATTATGATAGTGTGAGGGGGAAAATAGGTTGTTCAAATCAATGAAACATGAAACCCAAACATCTACAGAATATGAAGATAAAAGAAGATTAAAAACAATAAAAAAACAATGATACCTTCACCTTTTACCTTTCGCCTTCTGTAGCTCGCCTATCTCTCTTTGATCTTGATAATAAAAGCCCTCAGAAGCTTTTGCTTGCTTGCTTGTTTGAAGATGAGAAAGAGTGAATGGCTGTGATACTTGTGTATTTGAAGATGAGCTTCAAATACAGAAATGGATTATGAATGAGGATGCTCAAATAGGAGTAGGGGTGCCAAAGGCGCGCCGATATCTCTGCAGCATAAGTTTACACAAAATCCAGATTCTTGAAATGAAGAGAAGAAGGTTGAATTTATAGAAAAAGGTGAGGGGAGATCAATGGTTGAGAAGAAAAGAAAAGATCAACGGAGCAGGCTTGTTGAGGAACGTGCAACAAATGGAAGAAGGACACATGTCATTCCAAAAGCAGTTTAGTTGAGTTAACTCTTCTCTTGATGAGGATGAGATTTGATTTTATTAAATTAGAATTTATTTTTCTAATTTGAGAGAAGATTTGCTTTAAAGGTGCTTTAAAACTGATTTTGCTTTTGTAACTCAGCTTTTGCTTTTGTGTGACAAAAGGAAAGTATTTTTGGAAGATAAGAATGATTTTTGAAGATAAGGATGCATAATTAAATAAAAGATTTATTTAATTATCTTGTAGATAAATGAGAGGAATAAAATATAAGAATATATTTTATTTTTGTGAAGATATTTGAAGAACAAAATAAAATATAAAAATATATTTTATTTAGTGGAGGATTTAGATTTTATTTAAATAAAATTTGTATTTTATTTAAATTTGGAAGAATAAAAGGTTTTCATTAAATAATTAAAATTATTTAATTATTTAGCAGAATGAAGGTGATGTATATGAATTTAATTAATTAAATAAATGTGTTTATTTAATTAAATGAGAGGAAATGAATCAGGTAAATAAATGAATTTATTTATTTATTGATAGAAGAATGTGAATGATGAAATAAATATTTAAAATATTTATTTAAGTAGAGTCATGCCAATTTTAGGTGTATACAGACAGAGCTAAAGAGAACAAAGCATTAAAAGATCTAATTATCACTTGCTAAGCCTCGCAAATACAAGGCATGTTGAAAGTAATCATAGAGAATGGAAACACCATATAGTTTTTTAAAAAAAAATTTGTTTGATATGGGTTTGAATCAGTATTTGATATGTATGTATGTATGGTTTTCCATTTTCTTGAATAAGATTTTAAATGCCATTGAAATATTGTTGTTTGGATTTGATTAGTTGATGGGTTTTAAATTATCTGAATTCTTTTTGTTCCTGTGTTTTAGCTCCTATAGAATCTGACAGTCATGATTTTCATTGGCTTGGGCCTTGGCTTCAACTTCAAGCATGTGGTATTTACTGAACTATTCCAATTGCCTTGCTAACTACAATGTTTTTGTTGGAAAATTAATGCTTATTGTGGGTACGATTAATTTGTAGGACTTAGTCTACTTTTTATGGTACACTTAATGAACGGTTAAGTTTAGAAGACACTGCAAATTTGTAGATCTTTTTTTACTAGACAAGATTTTTAGAAGACACTGCAAATTTGTAGATCTTTTTTTACCAGACAAGATTTTTCATTATAGGTGAAAGGAGGAGATCAGGGGATTCAACATTTAAAGATATCATAAAATCGTCATCAATTTTGGCAAGATATAATTCTTCAGTATAGGTCAAACTTTCAAAGAAGTTCAAACTACCCATAAGTTGGTCTGTGATGAGGTTTGGACATTTGCTGATGCAGAAAGCATTCCCTTGATGATTCTGGTTATCAAATGGAATGGTGAGTATGGAGGCTATTGTTCTCATTTTGTGTCCTACAATAATAGGAACTTAATCGATCTGCGACTATTCTTATGAATGTGGACTGCATGAAGCACATTTTTTTTGTTAGATCAGGTCACCCACAATATGATTTCTTGAGCTATTTCTGTATAAACGAACACTTTAGTTTTACTATTTTGAGCTGACAATAATTGAGTAGTGCAACCCCTCTTGCTCGTCACATGGGTGAGATTATTGGGTTTTTACCAGATCAGGACTAATATTTGCAACTTCACTTGCTGAACATTGAAGCTCCTTCAACAGCTCACTACCATAGAGTTGTGCAAAATTATTCACATAATGTCTTCAAGGTAGAAGGGCATTTGTTTACTCCTAGTCTTCCCTTGGACAACTTCAGACTTGTATATTGAATAATTAAATTGAAGTAAAAATTATTGTCTCTAGAAGGAATTGTTGTCTCCCACTTGTCCCAAGGCTTGAAAAAAATCAGGTCCACTATTCCATACCTTCTAAGCATTTGATCCCTTGATTGAAGGCTTCCTTAGCTAACAAAGGTTCTCTAATATCTATCTCAACTCTAGAGATTTTGTGTGCTGGGTTGAGTCTGATAAGCCTTTTGCTACCCCCATGGGCCATAGGGGTTAACTAGTCTTCATTTAATTCAATGCCTATTGCTTTGCCCCAGCGTACAGCACAGAGGCCTCCAACAATTAGAATTGCACCACCCACACTGCATTTTTAGAAGAATCAGTAACATATTCATGATATTTGGAACTACTGAAGAAGCAAAGCCTATTTGTAAAAAGATAAAGCTTTGTATGTATTGCATGGATCTCATGAATGGGCTTTGAGATTTTTCACAAGGTAACCTTTGTGCATGAATTTTCTCATGAAGAATGATGGTAGCCACGGCTGCCACAATCACTGTCAACAATGTACTGAACATTGCCACAAACATAGGGCCCCTTTTGTAAATATACCATGTCTAAACACAAAAAGCAATCCCTAAACACACAATTCCCTGCCATTTTAGGGTGTCAGAATGATTACTCAGGATAAAGGTGTAAGACACGCAGGGGAAAAATTATTGTGAATGTCTAGATACTAATCCAAGCAGATCACATTAGAGGATCAAAACCATATATATAGAGAACCAATTCCACTCCCAAATTCGTACTCCATCTAGTCCCAATGGTTGCAACTTGCATGTGCAAAAGTGATCAACCAATAATAACTGCAAATCACAAGCTCAAGAGTAACCAAGATTCAGGGTCAGTCTTAGGTAGTTTGCCCATATACACTACCCACTGCTAGCAAATATAGAACTCTACACCATGTAGTCACTTGGTTAAGCAATTTGTCATTGAACTGCAAAATGACGTCTAGAACCTAGAGTTCATCCTAAAATTATGTTTAGAAAATACAAACCACATATTTTATTGCAGTTAATATAAAACTCTAGCAGTTGGATAGGATTACAAAAGAATTACTAAGAGTGGAATTATGTTTTCTCTATAGCCTGAAAATAGATAACCAGTGATTTATAGAATTCCTGAGTTGTTGATAGTTACAACAATGATACAAGTTAGAGCTATAGTTTATTCACAATTTTGCAGCTACATAGTCAATGTGACTGATTGAATCTGAGATATAGTAGTAAAGATGCATTTGTATTTCAAGAAGAGATAGAACATTATGTACTTCTAGGGTGCACTATAAGCATTGTCCAAAGTAAAAAGTTTCAAATCCCTATATTACAGAGGTGCAGATTTATTCTCATTTTATACATGCAAAAAATAACACACAAATATTTTCCTCCACACCCTCTCGCTTCCTAATATAGAAGCGAACTCCCTCCACATGTAGTAGCCTATTTAGAAATTTCTAAACAAAGAAAATAAGGCCTTAATGGCTACACAAAGCAACTACAGAAAAAACTATAAATCTAAGTAGCCCTACCAACAAATCCTGAAAATCATTTTTTCCCATACAATAAGCCAAAGGTACTGAATTTCTTACTGGTACAGACATGAGAACCAAGGCCTCTGTCACCATCAGCAATAATTCCAGAATACAACCCAACGTTGGGTGAGGACTAATATTATGCATAAAAGAGGCCACAACAACCATAGCTATAGGCTATAACCACTTACAAACAGTAACTACTTCACCAGAGCCTGCAAAACAACATAAAACTAATTAAAACCTTAGCCAAATAAAACCCCAACACAAACCCCTACCACAAAACTGTAAATAAAAAACAAAATTGGTTCTAAGTTACCCAAAACACTGATTGCATTTGCCAAAAAATTATAAACCCAAAAAGCAAGAACAAAGAAGGCAACTTACCCAAGCTTCAAAGAAAACCTTCTGTGAACTGTACTCCCAAGTGAGGGTAACTGCCCATCTGCAAAAGAAAAACCATATGTGCTGCATATAAATATTCAGCAAATAGTGCAAGAACTATAGTCATCATGAGCTACAGTGTATTCATAAGGCTTGTAGTTGTAACAGGCAGGATAATACATAATTGTTGGAGTAGGCTCTGGTTTTTTCTCCTCTTTCTTTTGCTCCTATTTGGGAGTCTCTTTTTTCTCTTCCTTGGCAAGCCACACACTTAAAAGCTCTGTGTGTCCAGATTTCCTGAGCTGAGCTTTGATGTCAAATACACAGGGTCTACATCCCCAATTACAGTGTCTTCTTGGGTAAGTGCAAGAAGATGGGGGGCCAAAAAGGGGTCTTAAGTGGCCAATTTTTTTCTGAAATCAGGAAATACTGGCCTTGGATGAGAAATTGAGGATAGTTACACTCAAAATTTGGAGATGCAACCAAAACAATGTTCGTAGTGCTCTGAGTTTAATTTCTAAACTTCTATTTTTTTTTGAAAATGGCATAGACTAAGGGGTTCAAAAGAGGGAGCCACAGAAATTGGCGTTGTTTATGTCAAAAAAACATAACATAGCATGTTTTGTGGCTCCCTCAAAAGGTCAACTTTTTTTTGGTATTTTTAAAATCGCTTTGGTGAGAAATTAGCTAATAGCATGTAGTTTATGCCTGATTTTTCTGATAATTTTTTGATGAATATTTGACCTTTTACTAATTTTCAAAGTGGACACATCCTAAAAAATAGAATTTTGGCCGTGCTACCCCTATAAATTTTGAAAAGTAATTGAAAATCATTTTTTTCTTTTTTTAATATTTGTAGAATGGAGTCTAGTTTCTAAATATGTAATTTTTTTGAAATTTGAATGAATAGCTAATTTACAATGAAAAAAAGACCAAACAGTGGTTTTTGCCCAAAAACAGACACACAAACAAAAGAAATTAAAGATGAAAGGCTTGACATTGTTAAAATGTGAAAAAAATCACATCGTCAAATAGCTAAGAGAAAGCCTAACATTACCCAGGTGTTCGATTTGTTTGACCTTGAAACATGTGTAAATCTGAGGGTTAGCACGAATGAAATTATGTCAAATTTTGAAGAATATGGAAAAACACATTTGTGACTATTCACAAGGAACTCCAAGCCTTTGGGTTGGAAATCCAAAGCAAATCCCAAGCCCAAGGCTTGGGATTCCCAAAGCAAGACATAACGCGAGCACGTTATAATGCGCTCACGTTATGTTTTGCTTTGCATTTTTCCTTTCCCGTAAGTCTGTTGTTTGTCATGTTTGACATAACGCGAGCGCGTTATAATGCACTCGCGTTATGTTCCCCTTAAATTTTTTATGTTCAAGCCTATTAATCATGAGGGTTAAGGGATAAGGGATAGGGTTGGAGGGTTTAGGGATATGGGATTAGGGTTTAAGGTATAGTATCGAGCCCGTTGAGGGTCTAGGAATAGGGATAGCATTTAGGGTTTAGGGATGAGGGATTAGATTTGAGGGATGACGGATGACGAATTAGGGTTGAGGGATTAGGGTTTAGGGATAAGGTTTAGGGTTAGGGTTGAGGGATTAGGGTTTAAGGTATAGTGTTGAGGGTTGAGGGTTTAGGGATAGGGTTTAGGGTTGACGGATTAGGGTTTAGGAGTGACGGATTAGGGTTAGAGTGTCGAGGGTAGAGGGATTAGGGATAGGTTTTAGGGTTGAAGGTTTAAGGATTGAGGGTTGAGGCTTTAGGGATGAGGGTTTAAGGCTTCAGATATAGTGTCAAGTGTTGAGGGTGTAGGGATAGGGTTTAAACTTTAAGGGTTAAGGGTTGAGGGATAGGGATTAGGGTTTAAGGTATAGTGTTGAGGGTTGATGGATTAGGGATAGGGTTTAGGTTTGAGGGATTAGGGTTTAGGGTTGATGAATTAGGGTTTAATGTTGAGAGTTGAGGGTTGAGGGTTGAGGGTTGAGGTTGAGGGATAGGGTTAATGGTCAAGGGATTAGGGTTAAATAAGAGTGTCAAGGGTAGAGGGATTAGGGTTTAAGGTATAGTATTCAGCCTGTTGAGGGTCTAGGAATAGGGATAGTGTTTAGGGTTTAGGGATGAGGGATTAGAGTTGAGGGATGATGGAGGACGGATGAGGGTTGAAGGATTAGGGTTTAGGGATAAGGTTTAGGGTTAAGGTTGAGGGATTAGGGTTTAAGGTATAGTGCTGAGGGTTGAGGGTTTAGGGATAGGGTTTAGGGTTGACGGATTAGCGTTTAATGTCAAGGTTAGGGTTAGAGTGTTGAGGGTAGAGGGATTAGGGATAGAGTTTAGGGTTGAAGGTTTAAGGATTGAGGGTTGAGGCTTTAGGGATGAGGGTTTAAGGCTTAGGATATAGTGTCAAGTGTTGAGGGTGTAGGGATAGGGTTTAAGTTTTAAGGGTTAAGGGTTGAGGGATAGGGATTAGGGTTTAAGGTATAGTGTTGAGGGTTGATGGTTTAGGGATAGGGTTTAGGTTTGAGGGATTAGGGTTTAGGGTTCATGAATTAGGGTTTAATGTTGAAAGTGGAGGGTTGAGGGTTGAGGGTTGAGGTTGAGGGATAGGGTTAATGGTCAAGGGATTAGGGTTAAATAAGAGTGTCGAGGGTAGAGGGATTAGGGTTTAAGGTATAGTATCAATCTTGTTGAGGGTCTAGGAATAGGGATAGCGTTTAGGGTTTAGGGATGAGGGATTAGAGTTAAGGGATGACCGATGACGGATTAGGGTTGAGGGATTAGGTTTTAGGGATAAGGTTTAGGGTTAGGGTTGAGGGATTAGGGTTTAAGGTATAGTGTTGAGGGTTGAGGGTTTAGGGATAGGGTTTAGGGTTGACAGATTAGAGTTTAGGGTTTAAGGATCAGGGTTTAGGGTTGACAGATTGGGGTTTAATGTCGAGGTTAGGGTTAGAGTGTTGAGGGTAGAGGGATTAGGGATAGGGTTTAGGGTTTAAGGTTTAAGGATTGAGGGTTGAGGCTTTAGGGATGAGGGTTTAAGGCTCTAGATATAGTGTCAAGTGTTGAGGGTATAGGGATAGGGTTTAAGTTTTAAGGGTTAAGGGTTGAGGGATAGGGATTAGGGTTTAAGGTATAATGTTGAGGGTTGATGGTTTAGGGATAGGGTTTAGGTTTGAGGGATTAGGGTTTAGGGTTGATGAATTAGGGTTTAATGTTGAGAGTTGAAGGTTGAGGGTTGAGGGTTGAGGTTGAGGGATAGGGTTAATGATCAAGGGATTAGGGTTAAATAAGACTGTCGAGGGTAGAGGGATTAGGGTTTAAGGTATAGTATCGAGCCTGTTGAGGGTCTAGGAATAGGGATAGCGTTTAGGGTTTAGGGATGAGGGATTAGAGTTGAGGGATGACGGATGACGAATTAGGGTTGAGGGATTATAGTTTAGGGATAAGGTTTAGGGTTAGGGTTGAGGGATTAGGGTTTAAGGTATAGTGTTGAGGGTTTAGGGATAGGATTTAGGGTTGATAGATTAGGGTTTAAGGTTGACGGATTAGGGTTTAATGTCGAGGTTAGGATTAGAGTGTCGAGGGTAGAGGGATTAGGGATAGGGTTTAGGGTTGAAGGTTTAAGGATTGAGGGTTGAGGCTTTAGGGATGAGGGTTTAAGGCTTAAGATTAGTGTCAAGTGTTGAGGGTGTAGGGATAGGGTTTAAGTTTTAAGGGTTAAGGGTTGAGGGATAGGGGTTAGGGTTGAAGGTATAGTGTTGAGGGTTGATGTTTTAGGGATAGGATTTAGGTTTGAGGGATTAGGGTTTAGGGTTGATTAATTAGGGTTTAATGTTGAAAGTTGAGGGCTGAGGGTTAAGGGTTGAGGGTTGAGGGTTGAGGGTTGAGCGTTGAGGTTGAGGGATAGGGTTAATGGTCAAGGGATTAGGGTTAAATAAGAGTGTCAAGGGTAGAGGGATTAGGGTTTAAGGTATAGTATCGAGCCTGTTGAGGGTCTACGAATAGGGATAGCATTTAGGGTTTAGGGATGAGGAATTAGAGTTTAGGGATGAGGGATTAGAGTTGAGGGATGACTGATTATGGTTGAGGGATTAGGGTTTAGGGATAAGGTTTAGGGTTAGGGTTGAGGGATTAGGGTTTAAGGTATAGTGTTGAGGGTTGAGGGTTTAGGGATAGGGTTTAGGGTTGACAGATTAGGGTTTAGGGTTGACGGATTAGGGTTTAATATCGAGGTTAGGGTTAGACTATCGAGGGTAGAGGGATTAAGGATAGGGTTTAGGGTTGAAGGTTTAAGGATTGAGGGTTCAGGCTTTAGGGATGAGGGTTTAAGGCTTCAGATATAGTGTCAAGTGTTGAGGGTGTAGGGATAGGGTTTAAGTTTTAAGGGTTAAGGGTTGAAGGATAGGGATTAGGGTTTAAGGTATAGTGTTGAGGGTTGATAGTTTAGGGATAGAGTTTAGGTTTGAGGGATTAGGGTTTAGGGTTGATTAATTAGGGTTTAATGTTGAGAGTCGAGGGTTGAGGGTTGAGGGTTGAGGGTTGAGATTGAGGGATAGGGTTAATGGTCAAGGGATTAGGGTTAAATAAGAGTGTCGAGGGTAGAGGGATTAGGGTTTAAGGTATAGTATCAATCCTGTTGAGGGTCTAGGAATAGGGATAGCGTTTAGGGTTTAGGGATGAGGGATTAGAGTTGAGGGATGACGGATGATGGATTAGCGTTGAGGGATTAGGGTTTAGGGATAAGGTTTAGGGTTAGGGTTGAGGGATTAGGGTTGAAGGTATAGTGTTGAGGGTTGAGGGTTTAGGGATAGGGTTTAGGGTTGACGGATTAGAGTTTAGGGTTGACGGATTAGGGTTTAGCGTTGACAGATTAGGGTTTAATGTCGAGGTTAGGGTTAGAGTGTCGAGGGTAGAGGGATTAGGGATAGGGTTTAGGGTTGAAGGTTTAAGGATTGAGGGTTGAGGCTTTAGGGATGAGGGTTTAAGGCTTCAGATATAGTGTCAAGTGTTGAGGGTATAGGGATAGGGTTTAAGTTTTAAGGGTTAAGGGTTGAGGGATAGGGATTAGGGTTTAAGGTATTGTGTTGAGGGTTGATGGTTTAGGGATAGGGTTTAGGTTTGAGGGATTAAGGTTTAGGGTTGATGAATTAGTGTTTAATGTTGAGAGTTGAGGGTTGAGGCTTGAGGGTTGAGGCTGAGGGATAGGGTTAATGGTTAAGGGATTAGTGTTAAATAAGAGTGTTGAGGGTAGAGGGATTAGGGTTTAAGGGATAGTATCGAGCCTGTTGAGGGTCTAGGAATAGGGATAGCATTTAGGGTTTAGGGATGAGGGATTAGAGTTGAGGGATGATGGATGATGGATAAGGTTTGAGGGATTAGGGTTTAGGGATAAGGTTTAGGGTTAGGGTTGAGGGATTAGGGTTTAAGGTATAGTGTTGAGGGTTGAGGGTTTAGGGATAGGATTTAGGGTTGACGGATTAGGGTTTAGGGTTGACGGATTAGGGTTTAATGTTGAGGTTAGGGTTAGAGTGTCGAGGGTAGAGGGATTAGGGATAGGGTTTAGGGTTGAAGGTTTAAGGATTAAGGGTTGAGGCTTTAGGGATGAGGGTTTAAGGCTTAAGATTAGTGTCAAGTGTTGAGGGTGTAGGGATAGGGTTTAAGTTTTAAGGGTTAAGGGTTGAGGGATAGGGATTAGCATTTAAGGTATAGTGTTGAGGGTTGATGGTTTAGGGATAGGGTTTAGGTTTGAGGGATTAGGGTTTAGGGTTGATTAATTAGGGTTTAATGTTGAGAGTTGAGGGTTGAGGGTTGAGGGTTAAGGTTGAGGGATAGGGTTAATGGTCAAGGGATTAGGGTTAAATAAGAGTGTCAAGGGTAGAGGGATTAGGGTTTAAGGTATAGTATCAAGCCTGTTGAGGGTCTAGGAATAGGGATAGCGTTTAGGGTTTAGGGATGAGGGATTAGAGTTTAGGGATGAGGGATTAGAGTTGAGGGATGATGGATGACGGATTAGGGTTGACGGATTAGGTTTTAGGGATAAGGTTTAGGGTTAGGGTTGAGGGATTAGGGTTTAAGGTATAGTGTTGAGGGTTGAGGGTTTAGGGATAGGGTTTGGGTTTGACGGATTAGGGTTTAATGTCGAGGTTAGGGTTAGAGTGTTGAGGGTAGAGGGATTAGGTATAGGGTTTAGGGTTGAAGGTTTAAGGATTGAGGGTTGAGGCTTTAGGGATGAGGGTTTAAGGCTTAAGATATAGTGTCAAGTGTTGATGGTGTAGGGATAGGGTTTAAGTTTTAAGGGTTAAGGGTTGAGGGATAGGGATTAGGGTTTAAGGTATAGTGTTGAGGGTTGATGGTTTAGGGATAGGGTTTAGGTTTGAGGGATTAGGGTTTATGTTTGATGAATTAGGGTTTAATGTTGAGAGTTGAGGGTTGAGGGTTGAGGGTAGAGTGTTGAGGGTTAAGGTTGAGGGATAGGGTTAATGGTCAAGGGATTAGGGTTAAATAAGAGTGTCGAGGTTAGAGGGATTAGGGTTTAAGGTATAGTATCGAGCCTGTTGAGGGTCTAGGAATAGGGATAGCGTTTAGGGTTTACGGATGAGGGATTAGAGTTAAGAGATGACGGATGATGGATGAGGGTTGAGGGATTAGGGTTTAGGGACAAGGTTTAGGGTTAGGGTTGAGGGATTAGGGTTTAAGGTATAGTGTTGAGGGTTGAGGGTTTAGGGATAGGGTTTAGGGTTGATAGATTAGGGTTGAGGTTTGACAGATTAGGGTTAAGGGTTAATGGATTAGGGTTTAGGGTTGACGGATTAGGGTTTAATGTCAAGGTTAGGGTTAGAGTGTCGAGGGTAGAGGGATTAGGGATAGGGTTTAGGGTTGAAGGTTTAAGGATTAAGGGTTGAGGCTTTATGGATGAGGGTTTAAGGCTTAAGATTAGTGTCAAGTGTTGAGGGTGTAGGGATAGGGTTTAAGTTTTAAGGGTTAAGGGTTGAGGGATAGGGATTAGCATTTAAGGTATAGTGTTGAGGGTTGATGGTTTAGGGATAGGGTTTAGGTTTGAGGGATTAGGGTTTAGGGTTGATTAATTAGGGTTTAATGTTGAGAGTTGAGGGTTGAGGGTTGAGGGTTAAGGTTGAGGGATAGGGTTAATGGTCAAGGGATTAGGGTTAAATAAGAGTGTCAAGGGTAGAGGGATTAGGGTTTAAGGTATAGTATCGAGCCTGTTGAGGGTCTAGGAATAGGGATAGCGTTTAGAGTTTAGGGATGAGGGATTAGAGTTTAGGGATGAGGGATTAGAGTTGAGGGATGATGGATGACGGATTAGGGTTGACGGATTAGGTTTTAGGGATAAGGTTTAGGGTTAGGGTTGAGGGATTAGGGTTTAAGGTATAGTGTTGAGGGTTGAGGGTTTAGGGATAGGGTTTGGGGTTGACGGATTAGGGTTTAATGTCGAGGTTAGGGTTAGAGTGTCGAGGGTAGAGGGATTAGGTATAGGGTTTAGGGTTGAAGGTTTAAGGATTGAGGGTTGAGGCTTTAGGGATGAGGGTTTAAGGCTTAAGATATAGTGTCAAGTGTTGATGGTGTAGGGATAGGGTTTAAGTTTTAAGGGTTAAGGGTTGAGGGATAGGGATTAGGGTTTATGGTTGATGAATTAGGGTTTAATGTTGAGAGTTGAGGGTTGAGGGTTGAGGGTTGAGTGTTGAGGGATGAGGTTGAGGGATAGGGTTAATGGTCAAGGGATTAGGGTTAAATAAGAGTGTCGAGGTTAGAGAGATTAGGGTTTAAGGTATAGTATCGAGCCTGTTGAGGGTCTAGGAATAGGGATAGCGTTTAGGGTTTACGGATGAGGGATTAGAGTTAAGGGATGACGGATGATGGATGAGGGTTGAGGGATTAGGGTTTAGGGACAAGGTTTAGGGTTAGGGTTGAGGGATTAGGGTTTAAGGTATAGTGTTGAGGGTTGAGGGTTTAGGGATAGGGTTTAGGGTTGATAGATTAGGGTTGAGGTTTGATAGATTAGGGTTAAGGGTTGACGGATTAGGGTTTAGGGTTGACGGATTAGGGTTTAATGTTGAGGTTAGGGTTAGAGTGTCAAGGGTAGAGGGATTAGGGATAGGGTTTAGGGTTGAAGGTTTAAGGATTGAGGGTTGAGGCTTTAGGGATGAGGGTTTAAGGCTTACGATATAGTGTCAAGTGTTGAGGGTGTAGGGATAGGGTTTAAGTTTTAAGGGTTAAGGGTTGAGGGATAGGGATTAGGGTTTTAGGTATAGTGTTGAGGGTTGATGGTTTAGGGATAGGGTTTAGGTTTGAGGGATTAGGGTTTAGGGTTGATGAATTAGGGTTTAATGTTGAGAGTTAAGGGTTGAGGGTTGAGGGTTGAGGGTTAAGGGTTGAGGTTGAGGGATAGGGTTAATGGTCAAGGGATTAGGGTTAAATAAGAGTGTCAAGGGTAGAGGGATTAAGGTTTAAGGTATAGTATCGATCCTATTGAGGGTCTAGGAATAGGGATAGCGTTTAGGGTTTAGGGATGAGGGATTAGAGTTGAGGGATGATAGATGACTGATTAGGGTTGAGGGATTAGGGTTTAGGGATAAGGTTTAGGGTTAAGGTTGAGGGATTAGGGTTTAAGGTATAGTGTTGAGGGTTGAGGGTTTAGGGATAGGGTTTAGGGTTGACAGATTAGGGTTTAGGTTTGAAAGATTAAGGTTTAGGGTTGACGGATTAGGGTTTAATGTCGAGCTTAGGGTTAGAGTGTTGAGGGTAGAGGGATTAGGTATAGGGTTTAGGGTTGAAGGTTTAAGGATTGAGGGTTGAGGCTTTAGGGATGAGGGTTTAAGGCTTAAGATATAGTGTCAAGTGTTGAGTGTGTAGGGATAGGGTTTAAGTTTTAAGGGTTAAGGGTTGAGGGATAGGGATTAGGGTTTAAGGTATAGTGTTGAGGGTTGATGGTTTAGGGATAGGGTTTAGGTTTGAGGGATTAGGGTTTAGGTTTGATGAATTAGGGTTTAATGTTGAGGGTTGAGGGTTGAGGTTGAGGGATAGGGTTAATGGTCAAGGGATTAGGGTTAAATAAAAGTGTCAAGGGTAGAGGGATTAGGGTTTACGGTATAGTATCAAGCCTGTTGAGGGACTAGGAATAGGGATAGGATTTAGGGTTTAGGGATGAGGGATTAGAGTTGAGGGATGACAGATTAGGGTTAAGGGTTGAGGGATTAGGGTTTAGGGATAAGGTTTAGGGTTGAGAGTTGAGGGATTAGGGTTTAAGGTATGGTGTTGAGGGTTTAGGGATAGGGTTTAGGGTTGAGGGATTAGAGTGAAGGGTTGAGGGATTAGGATTTGACATTGAGGGTTGAGGGTTTAGGGTTGAGGCTTTAGGGATAGGGTTAAGGGTCGAGGGATCAAAGTTAAGGGTTGAGGGATTAGGGTTTGATGTTGAGGGTTGAGGGTTGAGGTTCGAGGGTCAAGGGTTTAGGGATAGGGTTGAGGGTCGAGGGATTAGGGTTAAAGTAAAGTGTGGAGGGTATAAGGATTAGGGATAGGGTTGGAGGGTTTAGGGATAAGGGATTAGGGTTTAAGGTATAGTATCGAGTATGTTGAGGGTTTAGGAATAGGGATAGCATTTAGGGTTTAGGGATGAGGGATTAGAGTTGAGGGATGATAGATTAGGGTTGAGGGTTGAGGGATTAGGGTTTAGGGATAAGATTTAGGGTTGAGGGTTGAGGGATTAGGGTTTAGGGATAAGGTTTAGGGTTGAGGGATGAGGGATTAGGGTTTAAGGTATAGTGTTGAGGGTTTAGGGATAGGGTTTAGGGTTGATTATGAGGGCATTTTCTATCAAGAACTTGATTATGAGGGCTTGCCCCTTCATTGTTATGCGTATCATATGGCAGAGCATCTGGCAAGCTCTTGCAGGAAATAGGAAAAGTTCTCCCTCAAAAACCTTGTGGTCATTCAAGTCTAAAGGGGAAGGTTTGGAAAGAGATGTGATCAATGCAAAGGATGTGATCAATCTATAGCATAACAAAACGCGAGCGCATTATAACGCACTTGCGTTTTGTCTTGCTATAGAAACGGTAAAAAAGTGTTGACCCCTGTGATCCAGGCCCACATGCTCTGTTTTCATACTGATTCTGTGAGTGCTCCAACAAAAAAGAAGTGCTTTCATGCTGTTGGGAAGTTCACATGCACATTTGACACATTGTACCACCTTTGCATGATCTTTCCACCACCTTTTCTGCTTTGCCAACTTGAGAAGGAGGAAATAACATAGTTTTCACACCAAGCTTGATATATATCTATTCAAGTTTCAATTTTTGTAGTGTTGCAATGTTAATTGTGATTCAATTTTAGGAATTTAACATCATAGATTAGTTAATAGTGTTGTTGTTAGTAATTATATTTGAGTGTTATTCAATGTAACATTGAAAAGGAAGCAAGTGGTGAAAAACTCAAATTGTTGAGGAGTTTGATGCAAGAAGAAAAAAACACTACATAATTGGGTACTCTCTCCATTCGAATCTTCATTTTTTAGGTATGTCAAATCTTTACATGCATGTTCTTTACATTTTCCTTATTTCGGATTGAATTACTTTATAATGCTTTATCATACATGTTTAAAATAGACACATTCCCAATCAAGAAAGTAGCCTACAATCTGACATGATGCCGTGTATATTTTCTACACTTGGGGTCTTTAATAATTATGTGTAATAAACAGACCTTAACATACCATGATTTCAAACTATACAAGAATAAATCCTTACAACATAATAAAAATACAATCCCACTATTATCTTGTATTCATTTCTTAGGAACTAATATTGGTCTCTTTATCATGCTACAGAAAAATTCTCTGTCATGCCGAGGAAACGATCAAGAATTAAACCAACACAGGAAGAGATAGAAGCTAAGAATGCAAAGAAAGTAGTGGCTATGAGGGAACTTCATGAGAAGAGGAAATTAGACACGATAAATGAAGACATACCAATTGAAGAGGAACCACAACCATCACAAAGAGATATGGTATTGGCGGCACAAAGAGAACAAATGCAAAAACTTCGTGGTATGAGAGATTTGAATACCATAGTTGGAGACATGTCCTCTATCACAAGTCAACATGTAGGGACACCATCTACCACATCTCAAGTTGAGAGTACATCATCACTCACATGTGATAAAGGAGGTACGCCATCATTCCCACCTCAGCCTTAAGGTATGTCATCTATTCCATCTTTGATCTAAGGTATGCCATCTAACCCATCTCATTTAAATATTGATGAAATTCCTAATGTTGAGATGAATTTACCTAAGTTAACACCACCTAGAATTTTGCATAGAAAGCCAAAGTATTTGATTGATATTGATGAGAATATTTTGTAGCCAATGGAAGGTAAGATTCCAAAACGCACTTGTAGAAGATATGCTAATAAGATTTGGAGATTGTTCTTTGAAAAGTTAAATGAGACTACAAGATGTCAACTATTCATTGAAATGATGTGAAGTATAAAGTATAGGTCTATCATGAAGATTCTTGGGTTGAGAACATCAGAGGCTTCAAGTGAAGAATCTATTGTTAAGAATCTAATGAGTGCGTATGAGAGTGTGGGTAACACCTCATGCACAAAAGATAGTAATGCAACATGGCGTGTGATTACATCGACTATAGTAAGTAGTCAAACGAGGAAAGCTCGTCTCATTAGAAAGACGAGTCAAGAATTGAGAATTAATAGGAAAACTTTATCAAGAGCCATTGGAAGATGCCAAAGAATTGAGGACACTAATGCCAATGAATTATGGGCGTTCTTGGGGAGACTACCATGAAAAGATAAACCAATTGTTAAAGCATTGAGATCACTAATTGAAGACTTTTGGAAGAATTACACAAGGGTATCTCCAAATCAAAGGGATGTGGTAAGAAGGAGAATTGGTAGTCAGAACCGCGAGCCACATCCAAAGCATTTTTTGGATGAGATTCAAACATAGTTTTATGGTAAATTTCTAGAGAAGTATCCTCAAATTAAAATTTGTCAAAGATATTTTGAAATACTAAAACCTTTCTATGTTAAGATAAATCACACACGCACTACTTGTTGTAGATTACATATTGAATTTTCTAACCATTTTGATGCTTATAGGTCTATATGTTTAGATATGCATACTAACAATGATTTGCAGGGTTGTGCCATATGTGCCTCACCAACATCTTCAAGAGACTTCATATCAAAAAATTTATGTGAAAGAGAGGAAGGTCAAATATTCTATAAGAAATTATGCTTGGATGGCACATGTCATCGTTGCGGTGGCTTGCAACATTTGCCAATATGTGAACATATGGAAAGAACACATGCGGTTGGAAATGAACTAGTAGAGTTTGGCAAGTATAAAATAGTGGCATACAATACAAAAGATGGTAAAGAAGCAAAGAGGTATGAATTGGTTTTTGAAAAGATTCTAGTGTATCAGTTTATGCCTATATTTCATGACAACATAGTGTATGAGTATGCAAGACATACCCATAGAGCTCGATGGTTGGACTTGCAATTCAAGTTATGCAAGGACACATTTCTAGTTGGTAGCATTGTTTCAGTCATCGACTTTGCAGAGAACTACAGTCTATAGCCACAGCGTGAGGTGCAATCACAATATTACAACTCCACACGGGTTTCTATATTTGTGCACATCGCATTCATTCATGCAAATGATAGTACAGAGGATGACAGAAAGATCATAAGGGAGTATAATTTCTATATTAGTGATGATCGCATGCATTCTACGGAGTTCGTACAAGGTTGCTTTCAGGTGTTCTACAATGATTTGGCTAGAAGGGGCATATCGTTCAATTAACATATCATATGGTCGGATAATTCTGCATCACAATTCAAGAACTCATGGAATTTCTATTGGTTGAGTAGGAGGCATAATTTTATAGGTATTCAACATATGTGGAACTTTTGTGAGGACGGACATGGAAAGGGGGAGCATGATGGTGCAGGAGCATGTATCAAAAGAGCCATAGCACGAGAAGAGTTAAAGTATAAAGACAATGCAAAGTTGATAGATGCAAAATCAATTGTCGAGTGGTGTAATGCTTCCATGGGTCTAGGTAATGAAGGTAAGTCTTTAGTTCGTATATTTTTTTTGGTTGATAGATGATACTAACATTGCACCATATGAGGACTATTGTACACTGACAGGATCAAATGAGATGCACTCTTTCAGAAGCTTAATTATAGGTTCATGGAGTATCCATACATGAAAGATGTCATGCTGTTGTTCTTCCTGTACAATTCAAGTCTAGGATGAGTGCAAGTCAAAAGAGTGGGTTCACGAATGGCAGTTAAGTTATCTTAGCCCACTTGACACGTATCAACCCCCGACGGAACTGGAACTAACACAGATGGAACCATCAGTTGACTTTGACCACATATCAGATTTAGTTCAACCAGGTCATATAGGGCACGTATATGCATCTAATTTCATCTAGTTCAGCTAGGTAATGTCATCTTACTTTGTAGTGTTTTTGTAATGTTGACTAATTTCATCTAATTTGCTACACATATCAATGTAGGGCACGTATATGCAGTTATTATAGATGAAGATAATGAAGAGGGAATAGATTATTACTTATGTCGTTGTGTTGAGGCCAAAAATAAATTAGAGGCCCCTGTTATAGATGGAGAAAACATCAAATACCCTACAGGCCTAGTGGTTATTACTGGAACATGGCTTAGAAGGTAGCCACATAAGAGTGTTAATATTTGGTTATTTCAGGACTTTGACATGCATCGGAAGATTCTTCATTACTCGAACCTTGTCGTGGCATCCAATGTTCATTTGATAAAGTATCAGGGTAGACCTTTGAACAAAATCTTGTGGAAGGTGCATGAGTCTGACCATGAAGCAATACTTGACACAATAAAGAGTTAGAGCAGACCCGGATGATTCATTGGATTAATTTATAAGTATTCACATTGATTTTGTAAAGTCATGTTACATTGAGTTGTAAGTATGCACATTAATTTGTAAGGTTTGTCTTTTTTTTATTTTCTCCTACATTTTTACACATATACACATTTTTACATCATCATGTTAAGCATTTTTGGTGTCCTACTCTTGATGCAACCAAACTCATAACTCACCCTACTTCCTCTAGACACCATTTGATGATCTCTCCAACACTCTAGATCCAGGGCATCCAATCATGATGATGACATATATACCATTCTCCCAAAGTGCTCATAATGAATTAAAAGAAGACCAAGGGTGCCCAAGCTTAATAGACTTATTTCTTTCAATTTTGATGATCCAAACTCTTGCAAAACGACATCCACTTTCATGCCTTTATATCTTCCTTCACATACAGGGCACCAAATCAAGTTGAAAAATCTACATAAAGGCGTCAAAATGGATGAAAGGAGACATGAAATGCGCCTTAGGACTCCATGCTAAGGTTTGAGCCATTAAAGTCTCTTGATATTAGGTGCTCATGATGATGAAACTTAGAGCTTTTTCCTTTCCTATGCACTCATCTAAGATGTTTGAATGATAAGAAGTGCCTCAACCTCTATAATGTACATTGGGTGCCTAAATCAAGGTGATTTTAAGTCACTTTGAGTCATTTGGGGTCAGTTTGAGTCTTTGAGTCATGTTGCAAAAAAGTGTCAATGTTGTCAAGTTGCACAAAGCAACTTTTGCATTTTTGGTGTCCTGCTCATGATGTGACCAAACTGACTGTTCCAACGCATCCGGATGGGTACATTTACACTAGGCATGGTCCTTTTTTTCACCCAAACATGTCGAGACAGTCTGAGCTACATTGTACCGACGATATCCCTGAAGAGGCCAAAGTGCAAAAAGGCAACAATCTTTGACAAGATGTTACTTGAAAATCGTGTCACTTAGAAACATTTGTCTAAGGCAACGCAATCATGTAGAGTGCCTCTACAATAACCTCTCTCAGTTTTTTATATCTCTGAGGCATTTGCTTGTGGTGAAAGGTTTTCTGCTGCCCCAAAAATCGTCAGAAGGAGGTAGTGTAAAGTTGCAAAGGGGTGTAACTTTCGTCCTGCTCGTGATGCGACCAAATTGACTATTCCAACACATCTGTATGGGTACATTTATGCTAGGCATGGTCCTTTTTTTCACCCAAACATGTCGAAACAGTCTGAGCTACATTGTACTGACGATATCCCTGAAGAGTCCAAAGTGCAAAAAGGTAACAATCTTTGATGAGATGTTACTCAAAAACCATGTCACTTAGAAACATTCTGTCTAAGGCAACACGATCATGTGGAGTGCCTCTACAATAACCTCTCTCAGTTTTTTATATCTCTAAGGCATTTGCCTGTGGTGAAAGGTTTTTTGCTGCCCTAAAAATCGTCAGGAGGCAGTGTAAAGTTACAAAGGGGTGTAACTTTCATCCTGCTCGTGATGCGACCAAACTGACTATTCCAATGCATCCGGATGGGTACATTTATGCTAGGCATGGTCCTATTTTTCACCCAAACATGTTGAAACAGTCCAAGCTACATTGTACCGACGATATCCCTGAAGAGTCCAAAGTGCAAAAATGCAGCAATCTTTGACGAGATGTTACTCAAAAACTGTGTCACTTAGAAACATTCCGTCTAAGGCAACACAATCACATAGAGTGCCTCTACAATAATCTCTCTCGGTTTTTTATATCTCTGAGACATTTGCCCATGGTGAAAGGTTTTCTACTGCCCCAAAAATTGTCAGAATGAGGCAGTGTATTAAGTCAGGATGAAAGCCTATTCACTCTAGGCACCAATCTCAAGTTGCACAATCATGAATGGGTGCCTAGAGCAATAAGGCACTGCATCATGGTTCCAGGACCTTGAAATGGCACCCAAGCATGTAGGAGGAATTTTCAAGGAGCCAGAATGTTTTTGAAACTCTAAGGAACTAGTCCAAAGACTCTATGGCACCATCTTGATACCATTGAGTCAACTTTGGAACTCAAACATATTGAAACAAGGTCTAGGAAGCTAGGTGCCATCTCTTTCCATTTCAACCTCTCAGATGCGCCAACATTGGAAAGACTCTTAATGAGCGCCTAAGTTTGAATTGATCTTGTGATTGAAAGTTTGGTGATGTATTGGTGCAAGATGATCTTCAGTTGAAGCAATCTAAGTTCCAGGAAGGGTTTAGAAGTTATCAACCTCTTCACTAAGTTAGACGCACTTTACAAGCTTTCTTACCATAGAGTTGCACCTCATTAAGACAAGGTGCATCTTAACCTCTGGGACTTTTCCAAAGAAGTGCTTCAGTTTATTAGCACCTTTGGACCTTGTTTTGCATTCTGAAAGAGAAGGCGCACTTTGGAGGTATTTCTAACCCAAATTGACACCTAGGTATAGTCACCTCTCTAGAGCATTACAATGTGTTTTAAAATGAAGGAGGACATTTCATAAGTTGGGGAATTGATCACTAAAGACCTTGGAGTGTTTGAATTACTCTAAGCAAGAAGGCGCATTTCCATGGAGTATCATACTCTAGATAGCGCCTAATGCCATCAAGGCGCAATTCCACCCACACTTTGGTGCCTATCATCAAGAAGGGGCATTGGGCATTCCTTGAATAGTTCTGAGCATTTGAAGTTCCTGAAATCACCAAGGAATGTTGGGCGCCATGTGTATCCTCAACAAGCTTGAGTTTGCGCCTAGACAAGTTGGCACTTATTCATGTTTTAACTTCCCTCTTGAAGTGCCTAACTTGGGAAAAAGTTATCTTGTTGTTAGTCAAGTGTTTGATGTGTTTTGGAGACTCCAAAAGACTTCCTCTTGCTAGGTGCTCTTCTTGGCAACTACAACCTTCAACTGGCACCCAGATCCTGAAGAAAAACACTTGCAAGTGTGGGCACACTTTCCTTGTGATGGAGCATCAAACTAGTGCCTAGAAATCATAATACATGAAGTGAGTGCCTAGGATCCTATTGGTCCAATAGGTGGTTTTGGGATCCGTGTCAAGTCGTTGGATTAGGTTGCCAACTTAGACTGATTTTCATGCACTTAGACTTCAAGGCACCAAAATTAGTAGGAAAATATTTGGGGGGAAACCACACTGATAAAAGTTGGGTAAATTTAACCTCCGAGTCTGATTAGGCTCCATATAACAATAATATTTATATCATGTCCCTTTGCTTTATGAAACAAGTAGTATGTGTCAAGTCATATGGATAACACTATGGTCCTTAGAAATTTCTCTGTGACTTTTGATAAGATTATCTACTATTATGTGGATGGTTGATAGTATTATCCTAATCCATTGCACTAGTGTGGCTATGAGGTTGGAAAGTGTTGCAACCTCCATCCTTTAAACTTCTCCACCTTATTATGGGTTCTTTTGAGTATTTTTACTTGCTTTCTCTTCGAGAATATTTTCTAATGATACATGATATGTCATAGATCATTCAACTTGATAAACAACATGGAGGGATTCTCATGCCTCCTATACTTCTTGCAAGTTTCTTTATAGATAGCTCACATCATTGTCCATCTAGGTGGTCATTTCCCTAAATATTATGATAAGATAATCCTATTAATGAACTTTGGATTGAATGAGAATCAACATGCTTTGTCTTGACTAGAATAGTTGGGATGGACAAAAATCTATTGATTCTAGGTTGGGTTGTTAAAGGTCAAGAAGTTTTGGTGTTTAATGCCCTCTAAATCTAAATATTCAAAATCATAGTGGTTCAATAAGTTACAACAAACAGTCAGGTAGACAATAGACTATAAGGAACAAGGACTACACATGAATCCAAAACAATACCAGTCAATAAGGACATCACAAGTAACTCAACATTACTTCCAGAGGCGTTCACAAAAAAAAAGGGGAGAACACAACTAGATAATGCTAGACTATAGTAGGGATGAGTGTCTGATGCAGAGCACATAGTGGAAGCATAGAATTATCAACTTTTGAACCTTCAAACTCACTATTGGTGAGACAACATACCATCGGTAAGCTTAAAATTTCATCGGCCGATAGGCCGATGCCACCATGACTCTGTTTGATTTCACTTCTAACAAACATCCCATCATTGACTCTTATCGGTCAGACAGACTGCTATCGGTGACTTTATATCCTTTCACACCGATGTCTTTGTCACTCCGATACTAGACTCTAAGTCCCTCGCCTATTGGTAGGACTTAATACCATCAGCACACTCAAAAATTCTTCTGCCGACACACCAATTTCACCAACGACAACCTTCAGACTAAACCCATTGGTGAGACTCCAAACATTGGTGAACTCTAATCTTGTTGGGCCAATACACCGATGGATTTTGACTATCGGTGTGACCCCCTTCATCGGCGAATCTCTCAACTGCTCTTTCGATGCGCTGATGGGATTATCTTCTGATACACTGATGTCTTCAGCTTTGAACCACACTCATCAGCAAGACAGACCACTATTGGTAGACCACTATCGGCAAAGCCTAACCAAGGTCTACCAATACACCGATATGACCAACTCTTGATGTTGATACAAGGTTCTTTTGAAGGCAAAGGGCGCCTAGGCTTATGGGGCTCAATTTGATGTATTTATTGAAAGCTCAAGGTGAATTGATGCTTATTGAAAATGCCACTTAGACCTTCATTTGCATTCTAGGCACCATTTCCTATTGACTTATATACTCCTCCTCATGCTAGGGTGCCATAATGAAGTGGTTTAGACAATAGGTGCACTTCACTTACTAGAGGCTTGTTCTCCTTCCACCTTAGGTGCACTTTTATGGTAGAATAGGTGTCAATGGGTGCCTTGTCTTAAATGAATGCTCTCTCTAAGTTGGGCACCCTTTTGAGGCTTTATGAGTTGCAAATTGTGCCTTAACCCTTCATGCTTGTTGCTCAATGTTTGAATGTTTAAGAAAGTCTCCTTTAGGTGATCATCTTAATGACTTTTTCTCAAGGCGCAATCATCCTAATGACTTGGATATTCATCCTAGTGTTTCAGGATATCAGGCTACCAGACTTAGTCATTTTCAGGATCTCAAACATAAAGAGTAACATGATGATTCATTTTTTTGTATTGCATATAGTTGACATTCTATGCTACTCAAAGAATATTAATATTTTCTATTCAACATGATGATTCATTTTTTTTTAAAATACAACTTTATCTTTTAGTTCCAAAATGAGTTTTAGGTGATACTTGAATAACAATAGCTAGCTTATTGGATCAACAAACATCCTATGTAATACAATTGGACTTTAAATATTTGAAGTAGCCATCTACAAATATCCATCCAAACGTGGATTTATAATGCAAGTATGGACGCCATCAATAAAAAGATTTGTATTAACCAAATATCCATATAGGCATACATCAATATCTGTCGATATAAGTATAACATATATACAAAATAGCCATATAGGCTTACAAGAATACCATATAGGCATACAATGTCAACTATGTACAATACAAAATATATGTCCACAAATGCCATATAGGCATACAACAAAGGAACACAATAAAAAGTCATTCCCCTCTGGCTGGTGAAGAGAATAAATCACAGGCAGCCTTTGATCTTCTAGGGGATGGAGACGTGCATGTGGGTGGTCTACTACGAACCCAAGGGCTACTCCTCCTATTTAGTTCTTCCTGCATCTTTACCTGTTACGATAAAAAGTATAGACATTAATTTATAGAAATTACATGTTATAAAAAATAAAACATTTAACAAAATAATCACTTACCGCTAACATATAATCTATCTCCTCACTTACCTCAGTAGCAGGAATAGGCCTTGGTGATGTCAAGTCCTATAGAAACCATCCAGATAGAAATTAAACTTCAAATCAATAATCTTTTGATTTTTTAAAAATAGACAACTATAACAATGAATGTAAATTGAAATTTACTAATCTGCCTCATACCCCTGTCAATGCCATGGAGCTATGAATTGCAGAGGCCACACCATGCTCCATTGCCCTCTGAACATGGGGAGGTGTCTCTGTAGCTTGCATCATCTGCAAATAAAACAACATTATTTAATTACAAAAACTATAATAGTGATGCAAATCATGGCTCCTAACATACACACACGTTCATCTAAACATGGAAGTACACACAATAAAGCACACAAGTCACATACAAAACTATAGTAAGTACAATTCATTCATTAAACTATTTATTTTATTACCTCCGTAAAACTTTGAAGTCCACCACTGCTGGCAGGTGTTGCCGTGAAATCTACAATATTAACCTATTCAACATCTAAAATTAGATATTAGAATACCATTCATATAACGATGCTATTCACATGTAATATTTATTATTGTTTACTAGTTACATACCCTGACAATAGATGATCTAGTGTAAAATACAGGTGGAGAACCACTGAAAACTGCATCAACGCTATGACCCTGATATTTCATTAAAATCATCAATTTAAATTATTTAATCTTGCATTTCAAAAATGAAATTTAATAAATTAAATTTAATAAACTTGCTAATATTTACCTGAGTATCAAGGCCGAAAGTCTCACTCAGGAGGGTATCTGTCATCACCATCTGCTCAGCTGCAGATGTAGCCTGTGCACCTGTGTCCTGACTATCCATGGGGTCATAACCATAGGCTGACCCGCAAGCCTGACAAGCATGGGGTGGGACCCTACTCACACTATCTCCCAACCCACTCTGTGCTGCAGGACTGGCATGCTCTATGATGCTCTAGGTCAAGGCACTAATGGACTGAAGTGTATCGACCTCAACACTCTCCTTTACAATGGAAGGGATAGAAACATGCTCATGAGCTTCTCTGGTGATTACTCGTCTCACTACCCACTGTGGGTCAAGACGTGCCCCTGGTCTATCTTATGCTGACCCCCCACCTCTACCCTGGAAGTCCGGCATATCAAAATAGTTTGGCACTTTATTGAGGACAAACTCGCAATAGAGTTTCCTCAAAAAGTATTATGGTACCTCATTATTATTGCATGGATGATGGTCAAAAACCATCCACCACCTATGCCCAAAATTATCCCTTATCGCTTGGTTGTTGCACCAATGGATAGGGAACATCTTGCATGTAATGGGTGGAGGTTGATTTGTTTGTGGGTTTGTGAAAATGGAACACAAGTCTAATTTTGTGATTTGTAATTTTTTCACATCTTGGTATGACAACTTGTCTGCATAATAATCTCTGAACTCTCTCCTCTTATCCATCCAACTAGTTATTTGCTTGTTAATTGAATCTACATTTGAAAACATAGATTCAAGAGATTGAGCAAGCGTGGACCTATGCAAGGTTGAAGTGGAAGGATCTTTCAACCTTGCAATTATATCTTCAATTTCTTTTTTGTTGTTTTCAATTTGCCCCATTATATTTTCTTGTGTTCCAGGGGCATGTCGAGGAATGGATGGAGGAGGTTGTTGTTCTGCAGGTATTTCCTCCTCAGGATTTTATGGATTTTGAGGAGGAGGATGTGCATTAACATTTCCTGACAATTAACGAAATATACATCAAAAAACAACTCAAACTACCTATTTGGAAGCAAATTCAAACAAAAAAAAAAAAACTCACTCCTTTGGTGTGCTTGATGTCGTGGCCGCATTTTGGCGATGAATCAATGAGATTTTATTGTTGAATTGGCTTTTCCAAAATGCGAGCGCACTTCGTAGGGTTTGCAAGCCGCGGGGATAGAGGAGAAAAATAGAAATGAAATGAAATGATAGCCTTTTTTTTTATAGTGGTTCATAATGCGCTCGCATTATGTATTATTTTTTTTTAAAAACCATTTGGCCACTTTTTGGCCCCCCATCTTTTTGCACTTACCCTCTTCTCTTTCATGTCCATCGCCACAGAATCCACCCCTACAATACAAATTTTCATTCATTCTCTTTTTCACTCTGTGTGACAAAATTGTTATAAAATTATATCAATGATTTTACAGAGAGTAATGATACCTTCTACCCTTGCAACTGCCTTGAAGGCCCTTCTTTAGCTTTTCTCATCCTCAATAGACAATTTTAACACCATTTTTTGCACAATCCATTGGAACTTTGACATCAATTGAGAAACTAATTGTTCAATACCAGAACTAAAAGATGGATTTCTGGATCCAACTATTTACTAATTTTCTTTTATTTCTTTTAGAGCATACAATATCAAGAATGAAAAAAAAGCGGTATTCTACACTTAAACCATAACTACCACGCCACTATTCTCTCTGGCCACTACTCAAACCATAACTACCTACACCACTATATTAAATCTTTTGAATGTAATGTAAAACTATTATTATATATTAAAATATTAAACTAAATTAGTTTTCTATATGACAGTTCACTACATGTCAATTTAAATAGCGTGAATAAAAATGTACACACATCCTTGTGCTGCCATTGTAAACACCTCTAGGCTTCGCTCAGCGTAATTACTTTTTTAAAAGTGATTTTATTAAAAAACTTGCATAAGATGGAGAAAATAGTTATTTTTTTGGGGTTTTATCTCATCGTTGCCATTATGTTTATTTTTCTTTCTCCATTTCCTTTTTTGGGTTTCATGAAATCCTTTATTCCATCCTCAATGTGCAGATTATGAAGATTTATGGACTGATTTTGTGTGAAGGAATTTTTATTCATTCATTAAAGGGCAAGGGTTTCAATTTTTTTATGATTAATATTGCCATTTATCTTTCTATATTTTTGTATACCCTTCAAATGCATGTTGGATCTGATATTTGATTATTTTTATTTGTGTTTGCAGATCAAGATCATCAAGGGTTTCATGTTAAAATTATTTTTTCTCAAGATTTCAAAAAATTAAAAAAATAGAGAAAAAGAGTGAACTACAGATTTAATGGTTGTGAGCATTTATGGAGTTTTAATCAAGGGTTTTCTTTGTAGGGTTGCTGGTAAAATGTGAAGGATCTCTATTTGGTTTGCATTACATGCATAGGGAGATTGAGTGATAAAAAAAATCACCTCCTAGGGTTTGAAACAAATGAAGAAAATGCCTTTTTGACTGTTTCATAAAAGCTATGAAACCTTGAGAATAACCTTGTCATTGGCCAAAGGACTTGAAGGAGAAAGTTTCTAATAATCCTATATGTAAAATCCAATCATTGTTTCACTTAAAAATGATCAAAAATTAGTCCCAAAACTAAATTTTGATAACCCATAAACCCTAGGACAACCATGAAAAGTTAAATTTCTGATTTTGTTTTGACCTATACAATGGACTCAAAGGCCATTTTTGAATGGTAGGAGGCTTGAGTAGGTAGTAAAGATGGAAAGGTTAAGAGGACACATGGAGAAACCAATAAAATCAAGAGAAAACCTCAAATTGGTGAAGTTGCCTATGTCAACAAAATTGACAACAAGCTGTCCTTGACTGACCCATGAGCCAATATGAATATATTTTGAGTTCTAATGATTGAAATTGATTTATTTATGAAGAATTTAATGCTTGGGTTTTCTGATTGCAATTATAAGAGGCTAAAGTTACATGAAGGAACCAGCAACTTGGGAGACACTCTATTGTCCCAGCTATAGAGAAATTCCATTTTCATGCCCACATCACTGCTACACGTGCAAGATGAGACCAAGATGATGTCAAGGATGATGAAGAAAAATGGTAGGAGTTGTTGTAACACAAAAATCAGACCTAAGCTACTAGTGTTCATGCACATTTGGAGCCCAAAATGGTAGAAAATGAAGAGAACAATGCAATGCAACTGTTGCAAGATGAAATGTACCTCTTATACCTGATTTGCAGCAACCTTCCACAAGTGTCCAGCTTGTTGTTACAAATTGGAGATGGAGATTTAAGGTGGAAAAATGATGGAAACATAAAGAATGAAGGCTAAAAATGCATTTTTCATGATACAATCAGTCACCTAAATTTGTCATACTACAACAACTTGTTGGAGATGTATCAATTATTTAATATTTTGGCTTCCAAAAGTTACTTTTTGTCATATTTAAAAAAACTTAGTAACAAAAAGTAAATAAAATATTACTTTTTGATAATAAGGGAAGCTTGTTGAGGTAGCCACATGGAATGGAATGGAATATTCCTTGCCACCAAAATTGACTTTTGTGTCGGAGCATCAAATGTGAGCCATTGAATCAAATTGATCATAGCCATTGGATTTTAGGGCAAAAAAACTTAGTATGGAAGATAGAAGAAGTGAGAATTGGTGAAGAACTATTGAGTTCTTGTTGGTGTTTTAAAAAAACTCATTGAAACTCATTGAAAATCAATTGTGCTATTAGAATTTGAGGACAAATACATAGTATTTTCTATTTTTTCATGCCACTTTCATGGTTTTCTCCACATCAAGTTTAGGAATTGTTGATGTTTGTCAATCTTTTGTGATTAATACAATTTTATTTCATGGTTTCTAGTCAAGATTATGAATGGACTTGTCATCTTATAAAGTTTGCTTCATGGTTTCTAAACACCAAGTTGAAAATTCATGGATATTTGATGAGTTTGTAAAGTGTTCATACTAGTAGTAATTTTCTGATTGTAAATTACCTTGTGTGGTTAGCCTGAACACTTAATTTCACCATTGAAGATTGCACCTCCTTGAAGCTTGATTGTTGGGTTTTCATGATCAAATCAAGGATGGTTAAATGTGTTTACAAACTTGTCTATCCATTGTTGAGGCTGAAATGATGGAATGGGTTTAAGATTTAGTTAGGTTTTTAAGTATATTTCTCTATTTTGCCTTCTTTTGCACTTTTTTATTAAATCTGGTTAGTGTAGAGTTAGAATAGGGTTTCCAAATTTGCATATTGTTGTTATAGAGTTGATATTTTATGAATGCAAGTTAGCATATTATTGGTTATGAGCTGAAATGATATATTTTATGCCAATATATGTTTATATCAGTTTGTATATGCATTGCTAAATCTAAAAACTAATTGGTTTTTATGTAATTTAACCTCGTTTGTTGAAGTTTGTCCAAATTCATGTAGGCCCCTTGATTGGAACAACAAAAGACATCATACAACTGAGTTATCTTGTGAAGGCCAAGACCTAGTTATATAGACCTTGGAGTAGTCATTTTCCATTCACTTGGGATTTGATTCCTTTCAGGAGAGATAAGATACTTAGTAATTTATCTAAGTTGTGTGCAAAAACACCCATCAATAGATTGGTGCTAGAAGGAGGGCTTGAATGGTAATTTTTGTACAAGCTTTTAATTTCATTAGTTTATTGCACATTTTGAGATGAGCTAGATTTTGGGGAGATTCAACTCAAATGGGTAGCCCTTTGTGCATACCTGGGGTCAAATATGAGGTTCCTAGTGATGCATATATCAAGCTTCCTTGATCATCTTTTCCCCATAATGGACAAAGAGCTTCACTACATGTTGAGGGTTTTAGGTCATTGATGTTTAAACTTTAGATTTGGCAACAAAATGTTAAGTGTCTCCTATTTGTCCACACACTTTAAGGTGCATATCTACAATGGTATGTAAATCTTCCACCTAATTCCATATGGTCATGGGTTGATCTTGAGACCATGTTTTTGTTTCAATTTGATTTACATATCAGCTTGCAACATCCATTACTTCAATTTGTAGTAGTTAGAAGACAACATTGTTCAAGAGTGTTTTGCAATTTAAGCATAGATTTATCATGATGTATAGAAGGGTTAAAGGTGTAGATCTGATTTTTAATCTTGAGGTTTTGAAAGAGAATTATTTATGGGGTCTTGATTTGATATTTAGAAAATTGATTGTTGGCTGGTCCAATGGAGAAATAACTTTGAATGATCTATTTGAGAAGGCTCTTGACTTGGCTAACAAAGGACGGGACATTGAAAATTATTTGAATGATGAACATATTGGTTAAAACATGCAATTGTTTGAGTTTTGTGAAAGGATGCAACCTTCTATCAGCTCATATCATGGTCCTAATCAGCTACAAACACCTCATGCAATCAACTATGACAATCATACTCCTCAAAAGCCTCAATCAACACATGATACAAATCAGGTCAGCCACTTGCAAGGTCAGTTTTATAGTTCAAATGCTCATGATTCAGATGTAAATGCATGCAATACTTCATCTACTAATGTTCCTATAGTTTTACCATCAATTTCTAAGTCAAATGTAGCTATATGTTCATCAAATTTGGGTGATTTGTCAAGTGAAAAGAGTTCTCATCAATCACAGAAGCCTGCAACAGAAGCAAGTGATGGTAATAAACAAGGTGAAGATCATATTACAAGCTTTCTTAATTACTTGGTTGAGAGAACTAATGGTTTGACATGTAGCAAAGATCAAAATAATGCAAGATATGATTTTCCAACCCATCCAACATTTTTTGTGAGCTGTCCCAATGACAGACCACCAAGTTTAGAGGTTTACACATGTTCATCAAGTGTTTCTAATGGTCCTCCAACATCTACATTTGATCAACCATCATCTTATGAGGAGAATTTTCAAGTGGATATCCCACTCCTTCAAGAGGTATTGGACAAGCAAATAGAGAGCAATGGCCTTCACAAACATTGTCCCACTTTGGAGCATCTCAAGTTTGCAACATACATCCTAAAGAGCCACATGGAGAGATCAAATATTGTTTGACATTTCTCACAAGGTTAGATTTGTGTCTAAAAGGACTAATTCTCATCTTGGAAGTGTATGAACTTGAAATGAAATATGTGTACATGAGTAAAACTAGATTGCAAGACCAAGGAGAGGCAACACAAGTAGATACATATTTTCATGAGGATGTGTCAATTAAATCAACCCAAGGAAGTGAGATTGCAAGTGTTATAAATACATCATTCTTCATCAATCAAGATCAACAAGGTGATGTATGCATGGGTAAGAATCAAGTTCCTTAATTGTTTTATCAAAATGAACATGAAAATGAAGTTGGATGTACTAGGAATGATTTATTAGATGGATGCCCTAACAAGTTGGTTGAAGGTACTTCTGTTCTAAAGTGGATAAATTCTAATTTTCAGTCATGGGACAGTGAAGATGATTTTGCTAATAATGATATTTTGATTCCTAATGATGAGAATGAGTTGGATGACAAGTTTGGTGAGTTTGGTTGTCAAATAGAAAGTGCAGATCAGCAAGAAGTTTCTTGCCAAATGACTGATTTAGTGACTAATTTTGATGGTAAAGTGGATGAAAATGATTGGTTTCAGTTTGCTAACTATTTTGAGAGTTAAATTGAGTGTGGACAGCAGCTGGATCAGTCCAATTTCATGCCAAAATAAGAAGATATCAACCCAGCTAGTGAGGAAAATTCATGGACAATGAAGAGGGAAGTTGTTCTAATTGATATACTTGAGGCAAAATCTAATTTTTTGGAGGTAAATGGTCAAATTTATGACTGTACCAACATGTTACATCAATATAATCAGTCATATCAGATCTGTACAAGTGTTTTTGGTGAGTTACAAGTTGATCCAGATGAAGAAAATCAAGGTATATCATTGTTACAAGATAAAATCAGCAACATAGGTCAAGTTACACAAGTAGAAAGAGATTCAAATGGTCTTGTTGCCACTGTATATGATGATGCAACATTCCAACATGAAAAACAAGCTGAAACAAGGAAGTTATTGAGTGATTTTGATTATGTTTCTATTGCAAGTATGGGCCTAACTGGTATTGTCATTGATGTCAACATGCTCCTGTTGCATTAATGATAAGGTTTGGATGAGCCGTGAGCTAAGGATATTGAGAAAATTAGTCTCAATCAGGAACAATGAAGAACAGTGATGATTGTAAGGCAAACGTCCAAGATAGGATGAGGATCAGAGGATGCGGATTAAAGGGTTTGTAGATATGTGTCTGGTAGGTGATCTAGTAGAGATTTTAGAGGTCCGCATGAAGATATGAAGAAGTTGTGGCCACTCAAGTAAAACTAGTTCTGGTAGGTGTTCAGAGGTGACAAAGTGTAACAAGAAAGGTCCGGTGAGATCCGGAAATGAAGTTTCCTGTTCTGCAGATTTTAAGGGAGTGCTAAGAAAGTCTTTGTGGTGTATCAACTCTATTGGTTCATGGTTTGAATGTCTGCAAGAATCTATTCCTTTGTGACAGTAATGACAGACTATGTTCTTGAGGTTCCAAATGAAGGAGAGAAGGATTTCAGTAAGCAAAAGAAGTGTGGATGTTCTTGGTGATTTAGGAAAGCTTGTGGAGGTCTTTGGATCATGTCTAGTTCATGTTGGTGATCCGCATTGAAGTTGGAGCTCGCAATTGAAGAGTAACTTCTGGATGATGGTGTTCTTCTTGAGACAGGCCGACCGGATGAGTTATGCATTTGGCGGATGATCTTATGAATGTTTGCTGACTTAGATGATCATTTCTAAGTTGATGCCTTGTATAAATAAAGGATTGTGAAGTCAGTTTGAAGTTGTCTTTTTGTGGTGATGAGAGTGTGGTAGCGAGGAGGAGAGAAAAAGGCAGAGCAGAAGTATTGGGCTTAAATGGAACTGATTCAAGCATGGTGAAGATGCTATTCTCAGTTCATGTATGTGATATTTATTTCCTTGTAGATAGTGTGTCTCTTGTAGGCAGTGAGCCTCTTGTGAGCAATGTGTTTAGGCAGTGAGTCCTAATTAGCATATGTCATTTTGTTCTTTCTATTCTTCTAATAGAGAATACAATCTTAGGTTAATCACCCTGTGGTTTTTCCCTTAACCAGGTTTTCCACATCAAAATCTTGGTGTCTTATGTGTTGATGTGTTTCTACTTTTGATTTGAATGCATTATAGTTCATGATTAATATACTGATAATCACTAAGAAGTTTTAAGTGTTTAAATGGAGAAAGTTTTACACAACTAATTCACCCCCCTCTCAGTTGTATGCCCTAAGTCTAACAATTGGTATTAAAGCCAAGTTCCTCTAAACGGAGCTTAACCGCTTGAGGAGATCCAGGATGTCATCCTACAAGAAGGATAGTCCGAAATTTGATGGAACCAATTTTAATCTATGGAAAGGTCGCATGAAGTGTCACTTGCAATGCATGGGAATGGCATACTGGACCATGGTTACAACATAGTATGTACCTCCACAGGGTGGTCCAAAAGCTTGAAATGAAATCACAGATGCTGAAAACAACCTGCAAACTATAGAAGCTCTTCTAAGCACATTATCTGATTCAGAGCTCTCAAATATTATTGACCTACCAACTGCTTTTGATATTTGGAAAAAATTGGAACTTTTGCATGAAGGAGATCAGTATGTTAAATGTGTAAGGTTACAGAGTCTGAAAGGGAAATTTGAAAACCTAAAAATGAGAGATGATGAAAATATTACTACTTTTATGCCAAGAGTAAATGAGCTTGTTTGTGGAGTTAGAAATGCTGGTGGAGTCTTGGATGAAAATGAGATTGTTGGCAAAATTCTTAGATCCCTTCATGCTTCTTAAAAAATCAAGGTTGCTGCAATTGATGAATTCAGAGCACATACAACTGTCACAAGAGATCAATTGGCTAGCAAATTAGCTGCATTTGAAATGACGGAGTTTGGAGATGATCCCCCTAAGACTAAATCTGCATTTAAAGCCAGTGCTTCTATAAAAGGTAAACAAAGGTTTGATCCGGGAGAGAACTCATCAAGGAAACTGTCATGGTATGAAAAAGCAAGAAAAGACCTAGAAGAAGAAGTAGAAACTGCTCAACTTGAAGCCCTTATTGCAAAGAGACTGCCAAGAGGATCCGGTAAATATGAAGGAAAATTGCCTTTTAAGTGTTTTAACTATAATAAGATTGGTCATTTTGCCTCAAAATGTCTGGAAAGATTTTCAATGCCAAATCCTAACAGATCAAGGTTCCAAAAGAATTGTTACTATGTTCATGAAGAAGATGATAATGAAGGAGTAACAAATGATGAATCAGAGACTGGAAACAAATCCGGAAGTGAATGGGTGTTTACTGCCATCAAGGAAGAAGAACCAATATCCTCTGTATCTGTCAATCATAAAGTTGTAGAAAGAGCCCTGGCTGCCCAAGTTGAAGAAAAGGATGATTGGGTCATTGACAGTGGTTGCTCTCACCATATGACAGGTGACAAAAATAAGTTCATAGATTTCGAAAGGTATGAAGGAGGAGTGGTGAAGTTTGGTATTAATTCTGCTGGTAGAATCAGAGGAAGAGGAACTATTTCCTTTGATGGAAGGAACAAAACTGGTAATGTTCTATATGTTGAAGGCTTGAAGCACAATCTTCTCAGTGTTGGACAGTTGGTGGACAAAGGCTATGATCTCTGGTTCAAGAATGGAAAATGCAAGATCTTTGAAAGCTCTGGAATAGAGATTGCATCTGGTACCCAAACTAAAGGTAATATCTTCCACTTGGTTGGCACTAGTAAAAGTTGCTTATTTGTTCAAGTTGATCAGAGATGGTTATGGCATAGGAGAATGTGTCATGTGAATTTTGATAATATCATCAAGATAAGCAATACTCAGGCTGTAAGAGATCTTCAAAAATTGGTGAAACCTACTAATAGCTTGTGCAAAGAATGTCAGTTGGGTACGCTAAGAAAAATCACATTCAAGAGTAAGGAACTATCTTCTACTAGACTATTGGACTTAGTTCATACTGACCTTTGTGGCTCATCAAGAATCAGGAGTATGCAATGTGATAGATACTTCATGTTACTAATTGATGACTATTCCCAGATAATGGGGGTAACTTTTTTGAAAGAGAAATCAGAAGCTTTTGAGAATTTCAAAATATTCAAGGCTATGGTAGAGAATGAAATCGGATTGAAATTGAAATGTTTGAGGTCTGATAGAGGTGGAGAATTCACATCCGGTGAGTTCATAGAGTTCTGTGAGAAACATGGAATAAAGAGATAGTTGTCTGCTCCTAGGACTCCACAGTAGAATGGAGTAGTGGAAAGAAAGAACCGGACCATACAGGAAGCATCTAGGACCATGATGATGGAAGCAAATGTTCCTCATATCTATTGGAGAGAAGCTGTCAGCACTGCAGTCTATACTCTCAATCGAGTTCAAATCAGAAGCAATACTAGTAAGACTCCTTATGAACTTTGGTTTGGCATCACTCCTACTATAAGGTATTTCAGAGTTTTTGGTAGCAAATGTTACATTAAAAGAGATGAAGATCTAGGAAAGTTTGATGCTAGAAGTGATGAAGGAATATTCTTGGGTTACTCTACTCAAAGCAAAGCATACCGGTATTATAACAAAAGACTGAGAAAGATGATGAAAGTACAAATGTGAAGGTTGATGAGGGAATTGAGAAACCCTCAAGGTTTTATGAATATGATGAAGATGATTAGAATGGTGTTTTGACTCAAGGAGCCCAAGCCTCATCTGTTAGTCAGATTCAAGCTAATTCGGTAAACCAGGAAATGAGTTTCAATGAGCCTGATCAAGAATTAGAAGTGCAAGAAATTCCTAAAGTTCCCAGGTATGTAAGACTGAACCACTCTGAAGATCAGATCATAGGTGATAAAAGCAAAGGAGTACTAACAAGAAGGAGAATTGCTCAAGATTCAGAAGAGTATTGTTTGATTTCCAAGATTGAACCTAAGATAGTGAATGAAGCTTACAATGATGAAAAATGGACTAAAGCAAAGGAGGAAGAGCTGGTGCAAATAGAGAAAAATCGCACTTGAGATCTTGTTCCCAAACCTAGAAACAAGAATGTGATTGGGACCAAATGGGTCTTCTGAATCAAACTAAATGAAGTTGGTGAAGTAATCAGAAATAAAGCCAGATTAGTCAGCAAGGGCTACTCTCAAATAGAAGGAATTGATTTTGAAGAAACTTTTGCTCTGATGGCAAGAATTAAAGCAATCAGATTATTTCTTGCCTTTGCTACCTTCAAGGATTTCAAGGTATATCAGATGGATGTCAAGTCTGCCTTTCTAAACAGTGACTTAGAAGAAGAAGTGCATATAGAACAACTGGATGGATTTCAGTTGTCTGATCATGGTGATATGGTCTGCAAGTTGAAGAAGGCACTATATGGATTAAAGCAAGCCCCAAGAGCCTGGTATGAAAGATTAGATAAGCATCTTTTGAAGATTGGTTTCAACAAAGGTATTGCTGACAGTAACTTATATTTCAAAATTGATCATGAAAACACCTTGATTGTTGAAGTATTTGTTGATGATATCATCTTTGGAGGAAGAGATAGTATGTGTAAAACTTTTGCAAATCAAATGAAAAGTGAGTTTGAGATGTCTATGCTTGGTGAAATAAATTTCTTCTTGGGTTTGCAAATTACTCAAACAAAGAAAGGAATCTTCATTTCTCAGACCAAATATGTGAAAGAATTATTGAAAAAAATTGGGATGGAAGATTCAAAGCCAATGAATACTCCCATGGCAACCAGATGTAAGTTGAGCAAAGATGATGACTCTCTTAAGGTAGACCAGACAAAGTACAGATCAATGATTGGAGGATTGTTGTATCTCACTCAAACTAGACCAGATATTATGCAAGTTGTTCATCTTGTTGCTAGATTCCAAGCTGATCCTAGAGAATCCCATGTCATGGCAATCAAGAGGATTTTTAGATATCTAAAAGGGATGGTTGAGTATGGTCTGTGGTATCCTAGAGATCATGATTTCTCTCTTCATGCATATACAGATGTTGATTGGGTAGGAGATGTGGATGACCGGAAGAGTACCAGTGGTGGAGCATTCTTTTTGGGGAAGAGATTGGTTTCTTGGCTAAGCAAGAAACAAGAGGCAATATCTCTGTCTACAACTGAAGTAGAATATATTGTAGTAGTAGGTAGTTGCACTCAAGTTTTGTGGATGAAGCAGATGCTAAGAGATATCAAAGTGGAGTATGAGGAACCTATCACAATCTTCTGTGATAATTTAAGTGCTATAAATATATCTAAGAATCTGGCATTGCATTCAAAGACTAAACACATATCTATCAAGTTTCACTTTTTGAGAGAGCAAGTGAACAAGAATGAAGTCAGATTGGAGTTTGTACCCTCCAAGGATCAGATTGCAGACATCTTTACTAAACCTCTACCTAAGGACTCTTTTGAGTATCTCAGGGAGAAGTTAGGGGTTATTGCCCCTCCGGTGATGAACTAAGGTACACTAAGGTGCATCAATCCGGTGGATATCACAGTCAATATCTTGTGATCCAAATTGATGGGAGTTGCTACTCAGGGGGAGCAGCAGGTATAACTCTTTCATGACGAATATCTGCACAGTGCTCTTTGATTCTCGTGTAGATAGATCTCCCCGTCTCACCAATGTAGGGGGTGCCACAAGAGCAATCTATTCTCGTGTAGTTACTAAGTCAGCCCTAGCTGACCACTCATCTAGCACTAAACACCACATTCGCCTTGAGGACACCCTTGTCCTAGCCAAGGAAGATAATTTCTTTAAGAGAAAGCTTAAAGAAGCTATTTTCATTCGCAACCACCCCTCCAACCTAAATAGAGATGATGGTTGGACCCTTAGCCAAACCTGGAATCCTCTTTTAAATTCTCTCCATAATCAACATCCCCCACCTTGTTCTCCTGCCCCTCTCGCGCCTTCCTTGGTGCCGTAATAGGTTTCTTCCCCTTGCTCCCTTGCCTGCCCACTGGGTCTCTTCTGGTCCTCTGGTCGCTTTTCTCTTTCTCCCATGGCCCCATCCTGGTTGTTCGTTCCTTCCTTTTCCTTAGTCTCTTCTCCTTCAACCCATGGTCTTTTTCTTCTTTGTGGTTGTCCTCTATTGTTTTTCCTCCTTTGTCATCTTTTGCATTAATGCATTTTCGATTTATATGCATTAATGCACTCACTTATTTTTGTCTAGTTACCTATAAATAGATTTCATAGTTATTTAGATATATGTATTTTTGCCCTCTATCCTCTTGTGATTTTCCTTCTTGTGTCTCTTGCTTTTATTCTTTCCATCTTTAGCATTTTTGTTTATAATGCTATGCTTTGTTTTTATATAATTCCTGTCTTTTTAAGCTATTGATATCTATACCTCTTGCTTCTTAGATTGTCTTTCTTTTGATTTATGTGAATATCTATACTTATTACCTGTTATATTCGTTCTACTCTAGTATATCTATTATTTCGCCTTTTTTATTTTTAGCCTCTTGTTCTCGCTTGTTTATCCTTCCAATTTTCCACAGCTTTTAATCTTTTTCTCGTTAACATTTTTGCTTTTAATTTTAGTCTTTGTTTTTTGACATTTTCCGTCGTTACTTATCTATTTAGACTTTCTTGCCTTGGGTATATATTGTTATCTAGACTCATTACTTCTTCTCCCTATATAGATATACCTATTTTTATATCTGTACGCCTTGTTTTTACCTTTTCCTCCTAGAGATACCCTTTTTTATCCTAGCTTTTTGTTTTTATATCTCTTTTCTTATTCCAGTATATTTTTTTTCTCTCTTTAGTTTTTTGTTATTTCCTTGATATAGATACACATATATATCCAATTATATGTGTATCTCCTTATATTAATGTACATACTCTCTTACCTACTTTTATCATCACTCTTCGCTTTTATATTTTTTCTCGTTGTGTCTTTCTTCTCGTAGGTTCTATATTTCATAGTAATTTATTTTCCACATATTATGCAGATTCCTGTATCTATATGCATATTTTGTATATAAGCTTTTTTAGTTTCTTCCACATGAAACTATTTTGTAGTTGCATTATTTAGTCTTTTCCGGGTTTTCTTCTTGCTTTTTGTCTCTCTTTTTCTATCATTTTTCTTCCTTTTCTCTTTCTTTTCTTTTATTTCTTTTTCCCTAACCTTTTTAGCCACTCCTAGTCTAGTTTCCTCACCCTAGACTGTTACTGTAATCCGCACCCACCCCCTCTCTATCCTTATAAGAAACTATTTCTGCAATTTTCAATTCAGTTACTCTCTCTTTTCTTCCTGATGATGGATCATGGAGTGTGATCCGAAACGTTGAGGCAAAAAAGCTACACACAGTTTTACCAGAAGCACTACTATCTATCAACATGGACTGTGGAAATATCATGACTAACATGTACATATGCAATAATTTTGAAATAAGCCCTGAATACTTCAGCAAACAAATTTCAATTAAGTTTTGAATGTTTCAACAAGGCATCCCACCACCTTTTATAGAATAAGGTGAGGAATCCGTTACAAAAGATCTACGATCTAGATTTATTAATACAAATCTACGGTCCTGATTCACTTGATTTTGTCAATCTTTACAAAAATGGCACAAGTTGCCAGCTGGCAACTATCTATACTACTTATGCTATTATCCCCTTCATGATGTATCTTCATCATGCTCCTCAACTGATTCATGCGGGTCATCATCATGTGCATCACTTTCCAAAATTTCACTATCCTGATGATGTCGCGGCTGCATATGGGGTTGCATACTACTACGGACCTGCTCGTATGAATGCACAACCTGATCTATCCCTCCACCATCTTGAGTCTTTGCTTTGACAATGGCGTGCTTATGTGCTTCATATTTGTCTCTGCTGTTGTCAAGCTTATTTTTCCTGTCCTGCAGTGTTTCTTTGTATTTCTCCATCTGGACCTTGATCCTCATTATTTTATCTATTAATTCCTCTGTCAAAGGGACAGGTGGACCATCTGTCTCTGCTTGGAAGTTGTTGTGTATGGCTTTAATGGCAGACTCTTCATCTTGATTCTCTATTTTTCCTTCCACCTTGCCTTCCAAAGCCTCCAATATCACAGCTTCTTCAGCCATTAAATCTCGTAGCCTCATGCTGATGTCTCTCAGCTTATTATTACACCTTTTGAGGATTCCACACTCAAACTGAGTGTCCTTATACCAAATATCTATTAATAGTGCGGTATTATTATTCAGCACTTGCTTACTGATAAGCAGTTGTGGATTTATATTCCTTATTTCCCCTAACAGGGTCAGGACTCTCTCCAGCTTGTAAGACCTCTTCCCGGTCTGCATCTACAATTTATCCACTTTTGCCTTGGAGTCACTTAGGGTGCTCCACCTCTTCAAAGAGGCCTTCATTATTTCTACAGCATCGTCCAATGTGGATGACATCCATCTCCTTATTACGGATGCCTCATGCTTCATGAGGTCCAATTTATTTACCTCCTCCTGAGAAATGGCAGTCAATGGGACTGCATGTTCAGTTGTGGTATCATCAGGATTGGTCAGCCCTTTGATATAGGCATGCAACTGAGCAATGTGCTCTTTGTGTTGCTTATTTTTCTCCTTCTCTCTTTTCACCTTCTGAATTAGAGAGTCAATGATATCTTTGCCCTCCTGACCTTCTTGGTCCTCATTGGCAAAGCCCAAATCTACTGTACTGATTTGAAATTCATCGACAGTGATTTTACCTTTTTCTTTCTCCACCGCAGGTATGGCAATTTGCGCGGTCCTTCTCCCTGTTGCTGGATCTCTCTTGATGGCCGAAGTCATTCTGGCCTTCCTCTTTGGCTTCATTAAATCCGCAAAGAACAGGGTGGAGACGTCGAATTCCTGAATTTCAAGCTCCTCCTCAGCACTTACCTCTTTTGCCAACCATGGAGGCACCTGATCATGTTTTTCAACATCATCCTGATGTTCACCTATATCTCCCGTTTCTGTCAACAAGTGTTGTGGAGACGGTGACTTTCTCAATTCTTCTTCTTGATGTTCCCTTTGTTGTTGATCCTGTGGCACCTCCTCCTGTTGAGGGATTTCCTTCTCTGGAGGAGCATCTTCATGCTGTGGGGACCCTTGAGGGGCATCTATATGCTGTGGGGAACCTTGAGGTGCAGCTATATGCTAATCATGATGATCATGACCTGCCTCTGTCATTATTTCATCTATTCCCACTTCTTCTTCTTGTGGTTTATCGACTGCACCAGATATTGGGGACTCTGCCTGATGTGCTCGCTATTGCTCTGCAACTACTACTTCTTCTGAGCTTGCACCATCCACTCCTTGTACTTTGGCAACTGGATCCTCTAGTGCTTCTTTCTCATCAGCCTTCACTTCCTGAACCTCTACTATAGCAGGTTCCTCCATTGTATCCTGTGGACAAGAGCATGGCCTTCTGACTCCGCCATCTCTATCTCTTTTGTTAGGTGACCCTTATCAGGTGATCTTGCTGGCTGTTCAGGACTTGCATCCTGTTTCTCTGTCAGATCCACCACTACAGGACTGGTCACCTCTGTGATCAATGTATCTAGCCCTATTTCCTGAGCTACTTGCTCTGGGCTCTTTTCTTGCTCTTCTTCTACTTGTTTCATCTCCTCAAGCATAGTTTGAACCGTTGGAGGCTTGTGAGGAGTCATACTTACGTCAGCAGCAAGTGTTTCCATCTTTTGTGCAGCCACATCCTGCACCACCTCATCATCAGACAAATTTATTGTCTCGTCTAGTGAGACATGCCCTTCTACTCATGTCTGGGAGGTTTCTTTCAGCTGCTCCTCAGCAAGTTCGGTTTTGAACTTGACAATGGTAGGAAGTGGAACATTATGTTGAAGTTCCTTGTGCACTTCACTACCTTCCCCTTGTAATGAAGTAGGGGGTTGGCCTATTCCACCTCTCATGGAGGTTCTTTGTTTCTTAGGTGGGGTAGTCACCAGCACCTGTGGAGCTCTCCTCTTCCTCTTTATTATCAATGAAGCCTCCTCCTCCTCAGGCTCTTCTTCTATGAGGGTACCCTCTCCTCCTTGTTGTTTAGAAGATTGACCCACTTCTTGGCTTTCAGTGATTCCAACCTCTGTTGTCTTAATTTTCTTGTGCCTTTCCTTCTCTGGAGGGGATGCTGATTCAGATCCTGACCCTACCGCCTGCTCAGCTGCAAATACTACCCTTTCAATTATAATCCCCTTTGGTCCTTGTTCCACCTTCTTGCCCCTTGGGGGTCTTTTTCTCTACTGTTGTGGTGGAGGGACTCTATCTCCCTTGGTCTTCCTCTTCTCTAACAGGAAGTCATCATATTCATCCGCGGGGATATCCTGCCCTTTCTTCTTGTTGTCCACCGTAATGGCAACACCCTTCTTCTTCAATGCCTCTATCTGTTCATCAACCCAAGCTTGGGTTAGGCGTAAGGTCCTGGCAATGAATGGGTCCAAGGATATGTCCTCCTGCATAGTGAGGTCCAGTGCAGAGATGGTGTCATTATATATTTTTTTCTGTTCATACTCATCTGCCATTGTCCTGCCATCATCCTTCTTTAATTGTTGAGGAAGGGAGATGCAATTAAAAGTTCTAACTTGGTTCAGAGTTAACCTCTGATACCTCCTTCTCCTGGCTTCTGCCTCATCCTCATAGTCAGCCCAAAAATCTTCTAGGTGCCTTTGGTGAATAGGCTTTCCTAGTACCTTTTGTATCCTACCGTAAGGATCATATGGTCTTGTTATTGGGAAAGGCTGCAGATTCATCTTATTCAGGGTGACCATCACCTTCTTGATATTATCAGAGTCAGGGCACATATAATTGCCAATGCTGACTGGGAACAAAATTGGTGGCAGCTTCTTGGCATCCTTGTACATTTGTATCATGGTGGAGCCCTACCTGATAAATTCCATTAGTACCACGGCGTCGATAGGATACCTTGGCAGCATCAGGGGATGTCCCTCGAAACCTTCAACCCTTATATAAGAGAAGGTTGCAAATTGTATGTACTAGGCACCATGCCTGTAAACTGCCTCTTGAGCCTCCATGCTCAATCTCTTTGTTCTGTCTTCTTCCATGGTCCTTACCAGATGCATAGAGAATTCATCATTGACCAGTTTGTAATCTTTTAGGTAGTTGGTTCTCTGCAGCTGGGGATGATGATCCCAGATATATGCAACATTTGTGCCTGTGAGCTTCCCATCTATAACCAAGGCATCAAAAGTGCCTCTATAAGCACAAGAATAAACAATATAGGATGACATGAAAAACGCACAATTTGAACCTCCCAGGTTCATCAGTTGCTCATGCAGAGCATCACTTATAATTTGGCCCCACAGTGGCTTGGTGTCTGAATACAGACACATCATTATTATCCCATACATCCAATCCTGGAAACTGCCAGTATCAGGTTGGCCAGTTACTCTGTTCAGGAGTGCGATCATGTACTGGTACTCCTCACTGAAATCATACTTGAACAGGTGCACAGGAAGCTTGGCGGCTGCATTATATGTGCTGTTCTTAGCCCACCACGGATACATGTTCTTCCTGGCAGATTTCTTATTGGCTTCGTACTCCCTCTCAGACTTCTTCAAGTCTACACTTTTGACCTTACTACCCAGTGGCAATCCAAATGTCTACGAGAGACCTTTGATGGAAAGGTCTACATATACCCTCCCATGCTTCACTACTTGCCTTGTTTGAGGGTTATAATTCCGGGCACACTCAATGACGAGCTCCAGAGATTCCATGGAGTATGGAAAACCAGCGGCATTCCATAATCCCGATACGAACACTGTGTCCAGCACAGGACTCTTGTCATGTCCATTGTTTAGCTTGGCTGACCAGGCCTCCAAATTAGTGCTTCCCTGATGGGTGTCTATGATTGCTCCATATTTAAACAGGACCCCTCTCTGAGTAGAGAACATGGGCTTGCTGAATTCTTCCTAACACTTGACCAATCGCTTCTCAGCCATGAGTGCCTACAATTAACAAAAATCCTATCTCATAACAGGTACATATACGCATGCATACTGCAGTTGACTTTATAAATCATTATGCCTACTGTATCAGTTCCAACACTACTTAATCATACGGGTGCATAAACTAGAACTTACATCATCGTACCAGAGCAGAAACAATATGATGAGGGTTTTATTCACTTACCTGGTTATGGAGATTTCCTTTTATACTAGTAGATTGCTGAGGCATTCTTAATTCAGCCGATGATCACCTCTTTCCTTCTACTCGTGAGCTCAAATCGCGCAACGGTAGCTGGTATGCAAATATGGAAGCTGGTGCTCTGTAAAACAAGTTTATCACAAGGTAAATGTGAAAATGGTGGTTGAATTACCTTTTAACCTCACATTTAGGGTGCATTTAGGGCAACTCTGATAGATTAGATCATGTTCCTTGATTATCCGTGCGAAAATGCAGGATCTCGCCGGGTGTTTCATTGGGTTCTAGGGTCGGCGGGAACTACCTACCATGTCTGCGCGCATTAAATGATAATGGTGGCAATGGGAGCGGGGAATATCCCTATGACAGGATATGATGAGGGCAGGATGATATTCGCAAATATCGGGTTGAGTTTCAATATCATCCTCCCTCATATTGACATTGTTATCACGACAAGATTCGGGTGACAAAAGCACTTTTATTTCTGCGTAGTACATCAGGAGGATATTTCGGTGTATCGGGTGATGTTTCAAAATATGATGATGATGAGACAAACTTACATGTCTTTCTTTTTGGAATATCGGGATGACGTCATCCTGATATTCGCTCTCCGTATCGGAAGTGCATCTGACGTCATCATCATATTAGGCAAACATGATCATGTTTTAGAGAATATCCTGTGGCAATGTAAATGTGATGATGATGTCATCAGGATGTATGTTCCTCCATTTATCGTATTCGAATGATGTCATCAGGATATTTGCTAAGGGTGATATTTGCATTAGGAGGATATAAAGACACATCAGGTTATATGTGAAGTATGACGCTCACGATAGATAAAACTGTTTGACGGGGAGATTTTGCTACCATTCAAAGTTGACGTCCGGATATTTGAACCGCATGACATATCAGAGGGAATGTTTCAAATATGATGATGAACTTCAACAATATGACCTTCCTCTTATGAATATTAGGTTTGACCGAAACTTTGACTATTCATAACTCTTATATCCTGTTGAATATCAAGGTGATGTAAAAGGCAATCCTGCCTGAATTTTAGTGCTCTTTCAAAATATGAGGCCACAGAGATGAAATATGAACTTTGACAAACTAACCTCATGGTGGCTTACCTCATCATGGTTTTGCATGATGATGCACTTGATTTACTTTTACCAAACTGCCCGGAAGCAGACACACAAGCCAAACCAAAAATTGGGTCCCTGTTTTGCCAAGTCAAAATGGGGCGTGTTGTGTAACCACACAACAACTTGCCACCAAAGAAAACAAACAAATTCCAATGATTCGAGTGATGTGATCACATTCACCTATAGCATTCTAATTCCATGTAAGCATAAGTATCATGGTCGTCTGACAACAATTTCATTATGACAACAATGCTAACAAAGGATCAGGTGTGTGCATATGATTAATTATCCTCATCTTGAAAGCAAGTTGAAAACATAAGTAACTGGTGTTAAACTACATAGTTGGGGATCATCCCTTATAGCTGACCTGGATAGAGCCTTGCTGCCAGCGGGCGTCTATAGCCTCGGCAAGGTTATCTATACAATCTCCCCAAGTAGAGCCCCACTGCCAGTAGGCGTCTATAGCCCCGGTAGAGTTACTTGGATGGCCTAATTTTATTTCTGTTCTAATTTTCTCTTTAAAATTTGTATTTGATATTATCAAGTCAGCTTATTTGTACAAGGTACAGTCACTTGCAGCTTTAGGTTGGAGATTGTATTGGTAGCAAAGGAGTCCCTTTAGATTTTTCACTTAACACCTATACTTGTGTGTTCAACAAACCCAAGGCTATTAGGTGCTTCATTGTGATTGATTCACTTTGATCAAGAAAAGGCATCCTAATGAAAAGATATCAGAAACCTGATCATGATCACTTCTTACAACGAATCATAACCTATGTCTAAATGTGATCTCACTACTTGAATCTTAACAATTTAGTTATTTTCTGGGGTGATGAAGTGCACAATCCTGACTTACCTGAACAAGGTCCCAACCAACACAACGAAACAAGCAAAACAGACACACTATACAAACAACTATACAAATATACAATATGATACACATGACTGCTATGAAGTCATTCAGGCCTGGAAATAATGTTTGAGGAATTGTCCATTGACTGGCAATGGGATATCCTCGCCTGTCAGGTTCTTAAGCCTATAAGTACTGTCTCCTAGTATCTCAGAAGTTTGAAAGGGACCTATCCATAATCTATCAAACTTACCATGGTCACCTTTCTTTTCATGGGCCTTGTCCCACATCAGGACCAAATCAGATATCCTGAATGCTTTAATTCTGGCTCTCTTGTCAAACCAGCGTTTGACAACAGCCTGATGTTTTGCAAATTGATCGATTGCTTGACTCCTTTTTTTTCCAGGTGCATCAACTGAAGCAACCTGACTTCTTGTTTATTGTCTATGCCTAGGTATTCTTGGGCAAACTGTAGGGTAGGAATCTTTAAGTTTACAAGGAGGATGGGGTCCACTCCATATACTAGTTGGAAAGGTGAGTTTCCTAATGTAGTTTTTATTCTAGTTCTGTCCACCCATAAGGCATACTTTAGAAATGAGTTCCATTCCCTAGGGTTCTTCTCTATCAGTTTTCTTATGATACTCAGTAAATTCTTGTTGGTGGATTCTGCTAAACCATTCCCTTGAGGATAATAGTTAGATGAAAACTTAAGTATAATCCCATGGTCAAAAGCCCAACTGGATAACTTGGTGGAAATGAAGGCGGACCCATTATCACTTACCAATGCATAAGGAGTTCCATACCTGGTGACAATGTTGCTCTCCAGAAATTTAATGACGTCATCTGCAGTACAAGTTTTGCTGCTAATAGCCTCAATTCATCTAGTACAATAATCAGTAATTGTTAAAACATACCTATGCCCTGAGGAGGACAGAGGATTGATTGGTCCTATGAAGTCCATGCCCCACTATACAAATGGGCGCTCTTCCATTACTGGCTGCAAGGGTTGTGCAACATATTTCTCTTTGTTGGCAGCAACCTGGCAAACATGACAACATTTAACATGATCAGCTGTGTCTTTAAAAATTGTAGGCCAGTAATATCCTGCTCGGAGGATTGCATGTGTTGTGGCCAATGCTGATCCATGTGCCGTTCCAAACTTATCATGTAACTCTGTCAAGACTCTACTTGCTTCTGGCTTCTCTAAGCATCTAAGGTATATTCCTTCGTAATTCTTCTTGAACAAGGTTCCTCCCTTCATCATATATTTTTGGGATCTTATCTTTAAGTCTCTTCTCTGTGAAGCCTGCATCCTTGATGGACATCTTCCAGTAATCAGGATGTGCCTGATATCTGAATACCACTCTTTATTGTCTTTCTCATTGATCACATATTGCTGACTAGTGATGTTTGGATCAATCTCAGATATCATCTGGCTCAGAGCTTGTCCTCTTACCAGCTTCATTGGTATAATTTCCATGTCATACTCTTGTAATACAATAATCCATTTAGCTCTTTTCTCACCAGGCTCACTTTGCATCAGCAGCATCTTCACTGCTGCATCAGGCACCACAACAATCACTTTGCTTCTGAGTATGTAATGTCTAAATTTCTTTACTGCTCTAACTAATGCAAGTGCCTGTCTCTCAACATCTACATACCTCAACTCAGTATCCCTGAAAGGACAGCTCATGAAAGCAATTGGTTTCTCTTCTTTCTCTTCATTTCTTTGAGTTAACACTGCTGCAGAGGTATGTTCTGAAGCAAATGAATAGATGTAGAAATCTTTGGTGTAGTCTAGACTAATGAGGACAGGAGCATCTGAAATGGCCCTTTTTATATCTTCAAATGCAGTCCTGGCTTCTGGTGTCCACTCAATTTGTGCATCTTTTTTCAACATAGCATTTAAAGGTCTGACAATCTCAGCAAAGCCGGTGATGAACTTCCTCACAAAGTTTATCTTACCAAAGTAAGACTTGAGTTCCTTTTTGCTTCCTGGAAGTTGTAACTTCATAATAGATTCCATCCTATCAGGATCAATGATAATTCCATCCTCTATGATCAGGTGGCCTAGTAATTTTCCTGTTGTGACTCCAAATATGCACTTCTTGGGATTTAAAGATATTCCATATTCTTCACATTTCTTCAGTACACTTCTGAGATCAGCAACATGATTCCTCCTTTCCTTGGAGAATACCGTCAAGTCATCCATGTAGATGACTATACACTTTCCTATTAAACCTCTGAAAGCTATGTCCATAGCTCGCTGGAATGTAGCTCCAGCATTTATGAGTCCAAAGGGCATACGTCTATATGCAAATATCCCCCACTTTGTGGTGAAGGCAGTTTTCAATCTGTCAATTTTGTCAACCATTACTTGGTTGTATCCTGAAAATCCGTCCAAGAAGGACATCATTTTAGCTCCATTTACAATCTGTAGAACTTCATCCAATGAGGGTAAAGGATAGTTATCCTTTTCTGATGCTCTGTTCAGTTTCCTGAAATCTACACATAACCTGATGTCTCCATTCTTCTTCCTGACTGGCACAAGATTAGCCACCCAAGTGGAGTGCCTGACAGGAAATATTATCCTGGCATTTAACAATTTCTTGACTTCTTCAAGAATTATTGGTTCGAGCAAGGCATTAACTGGTCTCTGCTTCTGTCTGAAAGGTTTTGCATTCGGCTTGAGAGGTATAGTATGAGTTATGACAGAGGTGTCATATGTCTTCAGCTCATCATAAGTCCATGCAATTACATGTATGTAATCCTTGAGGGCCTGAGTTATTCCTTCTAACTCTTCTGGTGTGCAAACATTACCCAATAAGACGTTTTTCCTATCATCAGCTTGTCCAATATTCACTTGTGAATATTGACCTCCATCTGCCTTAGGTAGATCTTTATGTTTAAGCATATTATCCAAATCAAAGGCTCTTTCCAACTCAATCATACCTTTGGGGATTCTGTTGCTAGGTAACTCTAATATCTCATCTTCTTCCCAGACATGATCCTCCATACCATTCTCATCTATAATCTGAGCCTCAAATATGTCTCTATTTGAAATGAAGTTCAGAATGTGTTGATCATCATCAAACACCTGGAGATTAGTCACATTGTCAGGTATTGATGGTACTGACACCAGTTCTACTGAGAATCTCTTTAGACCAGATATAGACAATGGCTCCAATGTACTAGCAGCTTGAGCTAGCACATCTGCCCTATGATTTTGTTCTCTTGGTACATGAGTGATATTAAAGGCATCAAAGTCTTCCATCAGGTCCCACACATGATGTCTGTAGTTTGATAGTTTTCTGTAGTTACAGGAGTAAATTCCTCTTACTTGCTTCACAACTAGTTCTGAATCTCCAAAGACATGCAGAATCTTTACTTTCCTCTTATGAGCAAACAGCATTCCATGAATCAAAGCCTCATACTCTGCTACATTGTTAGTACAGGGGAACTATAATCTATATGCTGCCAAATAGGATTTCCCAGTTGAATCAATCAGGTCGATTCCTACCCCAGCACCTTGCTTAGATTTGGACCCATCAAACCTCAGGATCCAAGGTTTATCTTCAATAGGACATTTAGTTGAACTTTCTTTTCCCTTTGCGGCTCTGGCTGCTGCTCCGCCTGATATCCATTTTAACTTAGGGACATCATCATCCTTAAGTTTCTTCTTTTCCTTTTCTTGTGAGCCTGATGGCTTTTCTATTCTCTCTTTCGTTTCAACAGGAGGATGATCTTCTGAATCTGCAGTTGCATGCTTTTTCAAGATGTCCAAACATAGTGAGCAAGTTGTTTCTGAGTGAGGTGCCTCATGTAGCCTACACCAATTTTTAATTAAGACCTCCCGAGGAGATTTACGCTGCCGTATCACCTTCTCTATTTCCTTTTCCAAAAATTCTTCGAACTTCGTCAGGTCACTACCTTTGTCCTCATCAGACAATTCATAATCTGGTTCCATAAAGCAATCACTCCCTGGGGTGATCTTTTCTTTCACTTCATTATTTACTTGGAGAGAGACTAAAATTTCCCTTGTTTCCAGGATAGGATGCTTATCATGATCTATAGGTTCTTCAGTTCCTACAAAAGACAAATAAGAGTTATTATTGTCATCATCATGAAATGTAACATTTACCTCAGAATATGATGATGATGCCTCACTGTATGTTTGTTCTAGCATCATCATCTCTAAGCATGTTTCACATGTCTTCTCTGAGTGTGCTTCGTCATGTAACCTACACCATCTGTCAATCAAAATGTCATTAGCCGATATATTTAACAATTGACAACGTTTTACCTGTTTAGACAGATGTATCTCAAAATCTCTGAAGAGATCTATTTCATTCTCATTATCAGGATAATTATCAGTTTCTATGACTGGAATGTCCTCCTGATTATCATCATCATGATGATGATGCAGCTTAAGCATCATGATCTCTTCTATTTTGACGGTCAGCGGCCTGATGCAATAAATTCCAGGTTCTACGTTTACGTACATGATCTCATTTGTTCTGTTGTACTCAGTTATCATATGTTTCATTCTAGGTTCAGCGTCAATCCAACTCTGATTAGGTATACCTTTCCATGGTAGCCACATGTGACTGAAATCTGTAGACATATATCCGTTAAGCGTTTTAGACCAATCGCGACTGAGCAACATCCCATACGTATCAAGTATGTCAACTACTTGAATATCAATGTAATACTGGATCCTAGGATCAGATGCTAGCTGCATGTGGATATGAGTTAATTCCCCTACTACACTTACTTCTGTTTTGTCCAACTGTGTGACCTTCTTTAAGGATTTAGCAGGATGCAGTCCTAAGGCATTGCATATTGACAAAGGCATAACATTCGTTGAGGCTCCCGAATCTACCAAACAGTTGTGCAGGTTCTTGCTAAACATTCTTATGGTAAGGAGGAACGGAGGTGATTCGGTTTTATCCCTATACAAGGTCATGTGGGAGGTTTCTACAGCTTGGACTGTAGCTGACACTTTAGGCTTGATAATATTATCCTTAACAGCATGATCTTTACCACTGGATTGACTCGAAAAATGGCTATCCTCTTTAGGGGCAGGATCATCTAAGGATTTCATGAATGCCCTTTTGATGGCAGGGGTTTTCAGTAACTCAAACAGGGATAGGCTAATCTTAATTTTCTTCATTTCATCAGCGAGATAGCTGACCAACTTGTCAGATTCATGAGGTGTATTCACAATCTTTGATACTGTGTTTTGAGGTGACAAGTACTGAGCATTCACCTTAGGGAACCCTGGGTTATTGCTAGCCTTAGGATCAGGAGATGTATTGAAGTTGTTTGGAGGTAGAGATGATGTCAATGGACCAGCCGATCTGTTAGCATTGCTCCTCAAGTTATAATTGTGCTTACCAAGATATTGCTGCTGATATGCATGTACTTCTTCACGTTCCCTTGCAGGCTCATTTTCATCTTCAAAGGGGAAAACATAGTTTGTTTCAAAAGCTAAGGCCGATTCTTCATATGCCTGGTTATAATTCTAACGAGGTTCATTTGTGTAGGCTTCTAGCACAAAAGCTGAGTCGTATCCACAAGGAACAATCTCATTTCCTTCTGCATGAGGCAGATTTCCAGAAGTGTTAGACACTTCAGTCTGAAAGATGCTAGCAGCAATTCTAAATTATGGACAGTCTAATTCTGCATGTGCATTAGTATTGTGGATCCTACACCAATTAGTAAGAGCTGCCTCAGCAAGATTGACTCTAGTAGTCTGTTTGGCTTCACCAGGAGGCTGATTGTCCAGGGGTGATGGCAATGAACCATTATTTGGCCTAGAATTCCATACTCTGGGCTGTCTAGGTGGATTATTGTTATTTCCACCATTATTGTTGAAATTATTGTTGTTATATCCTCTATCAGGATAATTTGGTCTGTCATTGGAATAATTTCTATTCTGACTTGACTGGGAATAAAAAACCTGATTTCTCAAGTGTGTCAATTCTGTGGTGAGTTTTCTTAATTGAGCAGAAATTTCTTTGATTTCCTCCTTTTCTTCTTGAGCTTTGGCCACTACATTTTCAGTCTGAGGCTTGAAGAAAGAGGATCCATGGTTATTATTGGATAAATCAGCACCCTAAGGTATCTGGGCTTGTGCAGGGTATTGTGGCACTTGGCTATTTCCATTAGGAGGGGGCATGATGCTCAGTGGAGGTATTTGCAAAGGAGCAGGCATGACTGCTGGAGGTATCACTGTTCCATTAGGATACTGCGCAGGATACTATGGAGAATATGTTGCAGGATATGATGCGGGATATTGTGAATGCATGCCAGGCAAGGTAGGAAACACTATATTTGGAGTAGGAGCAGGTATCAACTGCTGATTCACTTTGATAGCTTCTTGAAAAGCTCCTGTCAATGTAGTGATCTCGGGATGTGTTCTCCTGATGAACATGGAAGTTAATGGATCCAGAGCTGAATAATAGATACTCCGGGCAGAGGCATCAGATACTACATATGGGGCAACTAACTTGGACAACATTTTCTAAAACCTAGCATTGAAATTGGCGATAGGTTCATGCTCAAATCTTTTGATCGTAGCAAACATATGGTAATTCATAGATGGATCAATAGGGACTTTGAACCTGTCAAGAAAGGCTTTCTCTAAGATAACCCATGAACCAACAGAGGCTTGGCCAAGACTAATGAACCAATTATAAGCATCTTCCCCTAAGGAAAAAGGAAATAACCTGCACACCACATCTTGATGTTCTATTCTGGCTCTGGAGCAAGCTTCCTTAAATGTCCTGATATGATCATCAGCATCTTGATAAGGATGATATTTTGGACAAAGTTTATCCAGATTCTTTGGTAGCTCATGATATGCATTAAAGGTCAAAGGTGACTCCGCTGCAAAGAAAGACATTGCAACCAGAGGAGGTTGAGCTGATGTTGCAGCTAGCTGGGCTTGAACCAAAGGTACACCCTGAGGCTGAATAGGAGGTGTCACAAATATCCCGGAAGATATTTGTAAACCAATGGGAGTTACAGGGGGAGGTTCTGGTGAAGCTCTCGATGCACTAGACCCTGGAGTATGATGAATGTCTATGGTTCTAGGTCTGAAACCTCTAACAAGTAGTTCATCGAAGATTCCACTAGATCTAGACTTGGTATTTATCCTGTGAGCTAGGATTTCTCAATTTTGAGGTGAATTAGCTTAAACTTTGCAAATATTGGCTAGATTTCACCAGATGAGGTGATATTTGCAGTCAGATGGCTAATCAAACTGGATATTTACGAAATATTTATGAAGATATTGCAAGTATGACAGGATATTTGGGGTATAAAGACCCCTAGCACGAGATCTCAAGTATCTAAAGCCTAAATCTTTCAAAGCTTGAACAGATTTACGGATCTTTGGCCAATATTAGTGAATTTAGAATGATCTACTGTAAAGCTTGCAATATTTACGTAAGATCTGGAAATCTTTACACGAAATGAGCATATATGAGCTTCTTGCAGTAAATATTTACGTAATATTTGAAATTCATAGACGATCTGAGGTTACCTTACTCTTTGCATCATAGAACCTAAAAATAATGATGATGAGCGTAGTATTCCAGATCTGGCCCTCCTTCTAGCGCCAATTTATGTTGGTCATGATGTTAGTCATAAACAAGCATAGAATAAAAGTACACATTAACCTTTATTCATCTTGAAAGATACTGTGAATTCAAGGAATTCAGGATCCCAAGTCTTCGGTGATTAGGTCTTAATCGTCTGACGTTACTCAGAGGTTAATGTGTGTTGCTATTTCCATTTTGGGGCCTTACGTGAAATTGTGCCATCATCATGACATTCCTACAGAAATTCTTTACAGAGAAGTCATATTATGCAGCTATTAGATGAAGAGATGTAAAGATACCTCAATCTTTGCATGATATTTTTCGATTGTGCATGCTTTGCATTCAAATATGCTAAATATTGGCGATTACCTACGAGATGTCTGCATATTTGCGTTATTTACTTAGGATTATCAATTATTCGCCCTTGTGATAATGAAATGTTCTGAAATTGAAAGAAATTAAAGGAATACTACAATTTAAAGTTGAATCTTCAGCTATTGATCCACATACATACTCGATACTGTCATGACAAGAAGAAATCAAACCATATGTTCACCAGGATATTCCACAGCTAGATACAGTTGATGCAAACTTCAGAGGATGATGAATGAAAACAATACATGCAACATTATGAGCACTCCAAGGGACACAACAAATCAAAGCACATATCCAGAATTCAGACCAGATTACTCAAGATTTACGAAGATTTGTAATCAAAATACTCTTCTCTTTCATTAAGTATGCAAAAGACATGTACATATGCAATAACTTTGAAATAAGCCCTGAATACTTCAGCAAACAGATTTCAATTAAGTTTCGAATGTTTCAACAAGCCATCCCACCACCTTTTATAGAATAAGGTGAGGAATCCATTACAAAAGATCTACGATCTAGATTTATCAATACAAATCTATGGTCCTAATTCACTTGATTTTGTCAATCTTTACAAAAATGGCACAAGTTGCCAGCTGGCAACTATCTATACTACTTATGCTATTATCCCCTTCATGATGTATCTTCATCATGCTCCTCAGCTGATTCATGCGGGTCATCATCATGTGCATCACTTTCCAAAATTTCACTATCCTGATGATGTCGCGGCTGCATATGGGGCTGCATACTACTGCGGACTTGATCGTATGAATGCACAACCTGATCTATCCCTCCGCCATCTTGAGTCTTTACTTTGACAATGGCATGCTTATGTGCTTCATATTTGTCTCTATTGTTGTCAAGCTTATTTTTCCTGTCTTGCAGTGTTTCTTTGTATTTCTCCATCTGGACCTTGATCCTCATTATTTTATCTATTAATTCCTCTGTCAAAGGGACAGGTGGACCATCTGTCTCTGCTTGGAAGTTGCTGTGTACGGCTTTAATGGCGGACTCTTCATCTTGATTCTCTATTTTTCCTTCCACCTTGCCTTCCAAAGCCTCCAGTATCACAGCTTCTTCAGCCATTAAATCTCGTAGCCTCATACTGATGTCTCTCAGCTTATTATTACACCTTTTGAGGATTCCACACTCAAACTGAGTGTCCTTATACCAAATATCTATTAATAGTGTGGTATTATTATTCAACACCTGCTTACTGATAAGCAGTTGTGGATTTATATTCCTTATTTCGCCTAACAGGGTCAGGACTCTCTCCAGCTTGTAAGACCTCTTCCTGGTCTGCATCTGCAATTTATCCACTTTTGCCTTGGAGTCACTTAGGGTGCTCCACCTCTTCAAAGAGGCCTTCATTATTTCTACAGCATCATCCAATGTGGATGACATCCATCTCCTTATTACGGACGCCTCATGCTTCATGAGGTCCAATTTATTTACCTCCTCCTGAGAAATGGCAGTCAATGGGACTACATGTTCAGTTGTGGTATCATTAGGATTGGTCAGCCCTTTGATATAGGCATGCAACTGAGCAATGTGCTCTTTGTGTTGCTTATTTTTCTCCTTCTCTCTTTTCACCTTCTGAATTAGAGAGTCAATGATATCTTTGCCCTCCTGACCTTCTTGGTCCTCATTGGCAAAGCCCAAATCTACTGTACTGATTTGAAATTCATCAACAGTGATTTTACCTTTTTCCTTCTCCACCGCAGGTATGGCAATTTGCGCGGTCCTTCTCCCTGTTGCCGGATCTCTCTTGATGGCCGAAGTCATTCTGGCCTTCCTCTTTGGCTTCATTATATCCGCAAAGAACAGGGTGGAGACGTCGAATTCCTGAATTTCAAGCTCCTCCTCAGCACTTACCTCTTTTGCCAACCACGGAGGCACCTAATCATGTTTTTCAACATCATCCTGATGTTCACCTATATCTCCCATTTCTGTCAACAAGTGTTGTGGGGATGGTGACTTTCTCAGTTCTTCTTCTTAATGTTCCCTTTGTTGTTGATCCTGCGGCACCTCCTCCTGTTGAGGGATTTCCTTCTCCGGAGGAGCATCTTCATGTTGTGGGGACCCTTGAGGGGCATCTGTATGCTATGGGGAACCTTGAGGTGCAGCTATATGCTGATCATGATGATCATGACCCGCCTCTATCATTATTTCATTTGTTCCAACTTCTTCTTCTTCTTGTGGTTTATCCACTGCACCAGATATTGGGGACTCTGCCTGATGTGCTGGTGATTGCTCTGCAGCTACTACTTCTTTCGAGCCTGCACCATCCACTCCTTGTACTTTGGTAGTTGGATCCTCTAGTGCTTCTTTCTCATCAGCCTTCACTTCCTGAACCTCTACTATAGCAAGTTCCTCCGTTGTATCCTGTGGACTTTGTTGGCCGGTTTCAAGAGCATGGCCTTCTGACTCCACCATCTCTATCTCTTCTGTTAGGTGACCCTTATTAGGTGATCCTGCTGGCTGTTCAAGACTTGCATCCTGTTTCTCTATCAGATCCCCCACTACAGGACTGGTCACCTCTGTGACCAATGTATCTAGCCCTATTTCCTGAGCTACTTGCTCTGGGCTCTTTTCTTGCTCTTCTTCTGCTTGTTTCATCTCCTCAAGCACAGTTTGAACCATTGGAGGCTTGTGAGGAGTCATACTTACGTCAGCAGCAAGTGTTTCCATCTTCTGTGCAGCCACATCCTGCACCACCTCATCATCAGACAAATTTATTGTCTCGTCTAGCGAGACATGCCCTTCTGCTCGTGTCTGGGAGGTTTCTTTCAGCTGCTCCTCAGCAAGTTCGGTTTTGAACTTGACAATGGTAGGAAGTGGAGCATTATGTTGAAGTTCCTTGTGCACTTCACTACCTTCCCCTTGTAATGAAGTAGGGGGTTGGCCTATTCCACCTCTCATGGACGTTCTTTGTTTCTTAGGTGGGGTAGTCACCAGCACCTGTGGAGCTCTCCTCTTCCTCTTTATTATCAATGGAGCCTCCTCCTCCTCAGGCTCTTCTTCTATGAGGGTACCCTCTCCTCCTGCTTGTTTAGAAGATTGACCCACTTCTTGGGTCTCAGTGATTCCAGCCTCTGCTGTCTTAATTTTCTTGTGCCTTTCCTTCTCTGGAGGGGATGCTGATTCAGATCCTGACCCTACCACCTGCTCAGCTCCAAATACTGCCCTTTCAATTATAATCCCCTTTGGTCCCTGTTCCACCTTCTTGCCCCTTGGGGGTCTTTTGCTCCGCTGTTGTGGTGGAGGGACTCTATCTCCCTTGGTCTTCCTCTTCTCTAACAGGAAGTCATCATATTCATCCGCGGGGATATCCTGCCCTTTCTTCTTGTTGTCCACCGTAATGGCAACACCCTTCTTCTTCAATGCCTCTATTTGTTCATCAACCCAAGCTTGGGTTAGGCGTAAGGTCCTGGCAATGAATGGGTCCAAGGATATGTCTTCCTGCATAGTGAGGTCCAGTGCAGAGATGGTGTCATTATATATTTTTTTCTGTTCATACTCATCTGCCATTGTCCTGCCATCATCCTTCTTTAATTGTTGAGGAAGGGAGATGCAATCAAAAGTTCTAACTTGGTTCAGAGTTAACCTCTGATACCTCCTTCTCCTGGCTTCTGCCTCATCCTCACAGTCAGCACAAAAATCTTCTAGGTGCCTTTGGTGAATAGGCTTTCCTAGTACCTTCTGTATCCTACCGTAAGGATCATATGGTCTTGTTATTGGGAAAGGCTGCAGATTCATCTTATTCAGGGTGACCATCACCTTCTTGATATTATCAAAGTCAGGGCACATATAATTGCCAATGCTGACTGGGAACAAAATTGGTGGCAGCTTCTTGGCATCCTTGTACATTTGTATCATGGTGGAGCCCTGCCTGATAAATTCCATTAGTACCACGGCGTTGGTAGGATACCTTGGCAGCATCAGGGGATGTCCCTTGAAACTTTCAACCCTTATATAAGAGAAGGTTGCAAATTGTATGCACCAAGCCCCATGCCTATAAACTGCCTCTTGAGCCTCCATGCTCAATCTCTTTGTTCTGTCTTCTTCCATGGTCCTTACCAGATGCATAGAGAATGCATCATTGACCAGTTTGTAATCTTTTAAGTAGCTGGTTCTCTGCAGCTGGGGATGATGATCCCAGATATATGCGGCATTTGTGCCTGTGAGCTTCCCATCTGTAACCAAGGCATCAAAAGTGCCTCTATAAGCACAAGAATAAACAATATAGGATGACATGACAAGCGCTCAATTTAAACCTCCCAGGTTCATCAGTTGCTCATGCAGAGCATCACTTATAATTTGGCCCCATAGTGGCTTGGTGTCTGAATACAGACACATCATTATTATCCCGTACATCCAATCCTGGAAACTGCCAGTATCAGGTTGGCGAGTTACTCTGTTCAGGAGTGCGATCATGTACTAGTACTCCTCACTGAAATCATACTTGAACAGGTGCAAAGGTAGCTTGGCGGCTGCATTATATGTGCTATTCTCAGCCCACCACAGATACATGTTCTTCCTGGCCGATTTCTTATTGGCTTCGTACTCCCTCTCAGACTTCTTCAAGTCTACACTTTTGACCTTACTGCCCAATGGCAATCCAAATGTCTGGGAGAGACCTTTGATGGAAAGGTCTGCATATACCCTCCCATGCTTCACTACTTGCCTTGTTTGAGGGTTATAATTCCAGGCACACTCAATGACGAGCTCCGGAGATTCCATGGAGTATGGAAAACCAGCGGCATTCCATAATCCCGATACGAACACTGCGTCTAGCACAGGACTCTTGTCATGTCCATTGTTTAGCTTGACTGACCAGGCCTCCAAATTAGTGCTTCCCTGATGGGTGTCTGTGATTGCTCCATATTTAAACAGGACCCCTCTCTGAGCAGAGAACATGGGCTTGCTAAATTCTTCCTGACACTTGACCAATCGCTTCTCAGCCATGAGTGCCTGCAATTAACGACAATCCTATCTCATAACAGGTACATATACGCATGCATACTGCAGTTGACTTTATAAATCATTATGCCTACTGTATCAGTTCCAACACTACTTAATCATACGGGTGCATAAACCAGAACTTACATCATCGTACCAGAGCAGAAACAATATGATGAGGGTTTTATTCACTTACCTAGTTATGCAAATTTCCTTTTATACCAGTAGATCGCTGAGGCGTTCTTAATTCAGCTGATGATCACCTCTTTCCTTCTGCTCGTGAGCTCAAATCGCGCAACGGTAGCTGGTATGCAGATATGGAAGATAGTGCTCTGTAAAACAAGTTTATCACAAGGTAAATGTGAAAATGGTAGTTGAATTACCTTTTAACCTCGCATTTAGGGTGCATTTAGGGCAACTCTGACAGATTAGATCATGTTCCTTGATTATCCGTGCGAAAATGCAGGATCTCGCCAGGTGTTTCATTGGGTTCCGGGGTCGGCGGGAACTACCTACCATGTCTGCGTGCATTAAATGATAATGGCGGCAACGGGAGCGGGGAATATCCCTATGACAGGATATGATGAGGGCAGGATGATATTTGCAAATATTGGGTTGAGTTTCAATATCATCCTCCCTCGTATAGACATTGTTATCGCGACAAGATTCAGGTGACAAAAGCACTTTTATTTCTGCGTAGTACATGAGGAGGATATTTCGATGTATCAGGTGATGTTTCAAATGTTGGTAGGTGGCGACTGATCAGGAAAGTACTGTACACTAGCCATGTATCCTCGCTGGGGTTCGGGGCCGATAGCCCCCGAGAAACAGGGGTTCGGGGGCGGTAGCCCCCGAGAAAAAATTTTTTAGGGCCAACTTAAAAAATCCTATTTTTTATGACCGACATAAGAAAACCCTAATTTTTGTAACCGACAAAAAGGCTTGATAAAAAGCGGCCAAGGGTTAGGGTTTGAGTATTGTATTGTAGCATTTGCAGCGGTATTGAGTTGCAGGGATTGCTGATTGTAATCGGTTTGATTTACTGGATAATAATATTGGACTCTCTGTTTGGTGGATGTAGCTCGAGTTTGGGTGAACCACGTTAAATCTTGTCTCTCACTGTTATTAATTCTGTGTATTTCCATTTCTCTGTTTAATCTTTATTTGCATTTAATTGATATCTTCTACCGGCTAACGCTAACATCAAAATATGATGATGACGAGACAAACTTACATGTCTTTCTTTTTGGAATATCGGGATGACGTCATCCTGATATTCGCTCTCTATATCAGAAGTGCATCTGACGTCATCATCATATTAGGCGAACATGATCATGTTTTAGAGAATATCCTATGGCAATGTAAATGTGATGATGATGTCATCAGGATGTATGTTCCTCCGTTTATCATATTCAGATGATGTCATCAGGATATTTGCTAAGGGTGATATTTGCGTTAGGAGGATATAAAGACACATCGGGTTATATGCGAAGTATGATGCTCGCGATAGATAAAACTGTTTGACGGGGAGATTTTGCTACCATTCAAAGTTGACGTCCAGATATTTGAACCGCATGACATATCGAAGGGAATGTTTCAAATATGATGATGAACTTCAACAATATGACCTTCCTCTTATGAATATCAAGTTTGACCGAAACTTTGACTGTTCATAACTCTTATATCCTGTTGAATATCAAGGTGATGTAAAAGGTAATCCTGCCTGAATTTTAGTGCTCTTTCAAAATATGAGGCCACAAAGATGAAATATGAATTTTGACAAACTAACCTCATGGTGGCTTACCTCATCGTGGTTTTGCATGATGATGCACTCGATTTACTTTTACCAAACCGCCCAGAAGCAGACGCACAAGCCAAACCAAAAATTGGGTCCCTATTTTGCCAAGTCGAAATGGGGCGTGTTGTGTAACCACACAACAGGAGGTTGCATAGAAGTCTTTACAAGAAGACAAACATTTAGCTACTCTTGCAGAAATGAAGAAGGCAGAAATAAATGTCTTGATATCCAGCAATATCCTAACAACCCAGACTTCACATTTATTGGATATTTGGTATGAAGATGTAAAATTTGAGGTAGATGTTTTGAATAAATGCAATACTGAAGTCAGGGATATCAGTGTCAAATTACATGAGCTCCTATTTGAAGAAGTAGACATCTTGGAAGCCCTTGAAGATAAAGTCGAAGGGAAGATAGAGAATCAAGATGTGGACTTCACTACCTAGGCTTTTCAAGACATTTTAAGCATGCATCAGTTGATCCATTTAGTCATTTCTTTGAGGATATAATAATTGACAAAGCCATGAGGATGAGGGCTAGGGTAGAAAAATACAATGAAACATTGAATAGCCAAAAGAATAAGTGAACAACTTTACAAGCCCAATTCCAATCACAGAGGCATGTAGTTAAAAAGGCTAAAGTACTAGATGGAGAGAAGATAGATAGAGTAGTCCAAGCATACGAACTTGTTAGAGGGACTATTAATGTGCATGTAGAGGATGACCCATCCCTAGATGAAGAGCAATAAACATAGGTATAGAACATATGGAGATGTTGATTAAGTCAACATGATTTTGAAGAATATTCTAGAAGGATAGCTATGTCGCACCAGATGGTTGCCAACTGGCGACTTGTGCCACATGTTTGTTCTGCTAATTTGGTCAATGCAGTATAGACCATTGATTGTAATGGATGAATCCTGACCATAGGATCTTTTGTAACTGCATCCCTTCCTTACTCTATAAAAGGAGGTGGATAGTACTTTGTAAAACCATTCAGAAGCTTAATTGAGATTGGATTACTAAAATATCAGGACCAATCCTCAAGGTCAATTGTAAATATATACTCTTTTGCATACTTAATGAGGATGAAGTCCCTTTGATTACATATAATCATAAACTTTGAGTAATCTATGAATGAATTCTAGATATGTTACTTTGATTTGTTGCATCCCTTGGAGTGCATTTGAGTCTGTGCATGTTGTCTTCATTCCTTTCCTTCAAAGTTAGCATCAATCATATCTAGCTATGGAATGACCTGGTGAAAATCTGGTTTGATTTCCTTCTCTTCATGACAGTATCAAGAATATATGTGGATCAATGGCTAAAGATTCATTAATTTCAGTAGAATCAGCAAAGTTTAGTTCAAATTTGTTTCATTTCATCGAATCATCATCACAATTGGAAATACACAAAAAATAAGAAGCATACAAAGAAATATGTTGGCATCCCGTATATAACTGAATATCTTTAGCATAGTTGAGCAAAGTGCATACAAAGATATCAAATATCATGCAAATAAACATAAATAATGGTAGAAACCATGACAATACATGCTTATAGACACATCATTCGAACAAATTTATGGTGCAAAAGTGAAATCAAGTTGATAAAAATGATATGCAGAAGAATTGACCAAATTTATATAAATATTTGCATGATCAGGTTAAATAGAATAAGACTTAACCTTGTTTGTAACAGGATGAACAGAGTATATTCATATCAGAATTACTTCAAAGGAAAAACGTAAGGCCCCTTAAGGAAAACAACAATGCACATCAAACCACTGAGTAACGTCAGATGATTATGAACTAATCCATGGAGACTTGGGATTATGAATTCTCTAAATTCATCATATCTTTCAAGATGATATGTTTGATGTATTTCTTTATCTATGTTTGTTTATGTCTAACATCATGATCAATAGTTAGGACCCTATGAAATAAAGGAAAATTTTAGCAATGGTGTTGTTCAACTATTACCTATTGATGGAGACCAACAAGTTCTAGTAAATAGACACAAATTGAAGTTGTATCCTAAGCCAACCTCCAAATAAGAATTCTCAGCAGAAATACAATCTTGGATAGAATATTTCACCATGTAGGATCTTTCTTCCATGGGGATTATGCTCTAAAAGAAGATTGCAGATTGAATAAAATAGAAGGGTTGAAAACCAACAATGATGGCCTTTTTTGTCAAAAAACTTGGGCAAAGTTCACACAATGAATCGACCTTTTCTATCAAAAAAATAACATGTCATCAACATACAATGCAATGAATAGAATAGAATCATCAATACAATGAATGTAAATACTGTGATCCTCTTCACTTCTAACAAAACCCAATTTTAACACAAATGAATCAAATTTCTGGTACCACATTCTGGGGGACTGTTTCAAACCATAAAGAGACCTCTTCAATCTACAAACCCAATGTTCTTTCCCTTTTACCTCAAAACCTGTAGGTTGTTGCATGAAAATTTCTTCCTTAGTATCTCCATGCAAGAATGCAGTCTTAACATCCATTTGCTATATTTCCCAATTAAGTGTTGCAGCAATGGATAAGGGAAATCTGATAGAAGTTAATTTAGCAATTTGAGAGAATATTTCACTAAAATTGACTCCCTCTCTCTGGGAGTAGCCCTTGGCTACCAGTCTAGCCTTGTACTTCTCCAGTGAACCATCTGCTCCAAACTTCTTCTTGAAGACCCAATTACAACCTATGGCCTTTCTTCCTATGGCCAAACAAACAAAATCCTAGGTGTTGCAAGAGTCTAAATCCATCATCTCCTCCTTCATGGCTAACTTCCAAGACTCACTATCATCTGCATGAATAGATTCCCTATAGGATTTAGCCTCATCATTAGTACTTAGTAAAGCAAATACACAATGGAAATATGGTGGGCTATACCTGTCAACTGGGTTCCATTGTCTTGTAGATCTTCTCAGAGGTGGAGTAATAGACTCTTCGAGTTCTTCTGCATGCTCATCTGTACCAACTTCTTCAGTCACAATAGATTCTTCCTCATCAAAACATTCACTCGAGTCTTCTTCTACTTCTTCACCCCCCAATCCATCATTATGTTCTTCCTAAGGTGCATCTTCATGCTCTAATTCAAAATGCACTCTCTTCACCTTTTCTTCTTTTTCCTTTAGTTGTTCAGGTTCTGTACGCTCAAAATCATGACCTCAATTGCCTTAGGCTGTCAGGTAGGATTTTGACATGCACATGGACCCTTCCCTCCTTACCAAATGCGTGAACCACCACGTCACTCTCACTCTCATGGAAGTAGCCAGTCGAGAGGTGACACACGGGGGTGGTCTGGCTCGTTGGAGACCTGGACTTCACGAAGAGGGGTCGGCACATCCTGGGGCCTTTGTTGTTGTGTGCTAATGTAGATGTTTCATTCAATGATTATTGTTATAGAGATAACCATATGACCTGAAGGGTCACTAGTTACTCTTCTCCTGTTAGGGTTTCTGTTGTTCCATGTCTATGTGGGTAAGATTTTACTTTCGTTGATGACTTCTTGTCTTTCAATTCATTGGATGATTGCTCGTTGCAATTGAAGTTGTCTAAATCCTTCTATTTTCTATAAAACGAGTGGCTTTGGTTGTGGTCTTGAATGGATTTCCTCTATTTTGTTGAGGATTTCCCTCACCCACTCACCTCTTAATCCTGGGCACATTCGTGAGCTGAGATAAGAGATAGGTATATGCTAGCTAACCTTGACTAGACTTTGGATTATGACTTAGGGTTTTGGTTGACCCAAGGTTTCGTTACATGTTGACTTTTGTTGACCTTGTGATGGTATCAAGGGTTTGACCAAATAGTTAACTATGGTTCACCTTGTGACGGTATCAAGGGTTTGTGATTTCTCTAAATACCTAATGTTTTTGTTCTTATCTTGATTTTTGATGAATGCAACTATATGAAATGCAAAACTTGTTTTTGTGCTTTTTTCAGTATTTTTGGAAAGAAAGATGCTTTTTGATCTAAGAAAGGAAAGATGAATGCAACTAGAATGAATTTTACCTAATGCAATTATTCTAAGTTTTTTGGGGTTTTTAAATGTTTTTAAATGATTTAATCTATGAAAGGGAAATTACAAGTAAACTATGAAAGCAAATTACTCTAAGAATATGAAATCTAGCTATTCTATCAAGGAAAAGCAATCAAATTACTAATCCCAAGAGCAATTTTAATTTTCTAATTACTACCAATTGATACAAAAGTATAGAGGAACCTGAAATAAAGAAGACTTGTGAGTCTCCACTACCCTCAGAGATCCTTGACAACAACCTCGTATCCTCTTGAAGCAGTGGGAAGACCTTTTGGCGACAAGAGAACACAAAGAAGAAAAAGAAGCTTTAGAAGCTTTGTAGAAAGAGCTCAATGAGAGATGTTGATGAGCATGATGGATTGATTGAAGCAGCATAAGGATTCTTGAAGAGCTTTATGTGAAAGCTTGATGAACAATGAATAAATAAAAGGCACCTTCATCCTGTGTGAGCATGAGAATGCTGAATGTGGAGAGCAAAAACTTAGCAAGAGTTGTGTGCACAATGAATTTGCCTCCCTTTGTGCTTGAGGGAGGGGAGTATTATAGGTTGGAATAAGGGGATTTATTGAGAAGTTAACTCAATTGATTGAAGATTTAACAAAGATTGATTGGGGAGTGAACTGGATTGATTACCCAGTGAACTCAGTTAATTAGGGAGTGATAATGCAATAATAGCTTATCACTGAAGAAGAAATGGAGTTAGAAGAATGCATGAAAGAGCATGAGTTGTTAATTTTAGATCTAATGGAGATAATTATGCATGTGTGGGTGCATGAAATAGTCAACTCCAAATTAGGCATCAAAAACAATGCAAACTGGAAGAAAAATGGGTGAAAATGGAGCTATTTCAAGTTAGAAATTTAAGTTTTTCTGCTGCTGGAAATGCGATAGGGTCACCCCTTTCACCGGTAGGGTCACCCAAGGGGAGATCATAGGTTGCTCGGGGTGAGATCCTAATTTTTGAGTGTCACCCGACAGGAGATCTAGAAAGAAAGGGGTCTAGGTGGAAATGCATGATGGGAGATGGTAGAGGAGATGAAAAGGAGGGTATCTGCCCTTAGAAATAGGTCAATTATGTGCAAGAATCCAAATCTCCATTGGCAAAGTAGGATCTCCCAGTGGGAGATCTAGAAATAATAGGAGGAGATTTGGATTAGTTGAGTGAAACTAAAAACAGAAAGTGGGAGATGGCTCCAGGGGACCTCTGGAAGGCTTCTAGGAGGTGGAGAAGATGAAAAACATAGGGGAAAGGTGAAAACTCACCTACAAGATTTTTACAAGGCTTAAGAACAGGGTCAAAAGCTTAGAAAAACATAAATTGATAAGTGTCGCAAAGTGTCGAAAAGCATCAACAACGAAGAGAGGAAAACGACAAAGGGGAAACAACACAAGATGGAAGAAAGACATGTCACCAAGAGGATTGCTGCTTAGAGGATTTTATTTCACGCTTACATGTATGTGACAAGGATCATATATTATCACAGGGGTCCTCGTGGAGGCTGTGTGTGATTTTTGTGCTTACATATTTACCCCCTCGGGGATGATAGTCTACATGAAAGGTAGGTACCATTCCCAAACTAGGCCTTACCTATTGTTGATTTTCTACAATTGTATTTGCAATAACTATTTTTATTGCAATATTTGAATATATCAAAACAAATAATGAAAACTCAAATCACAAACTTACCATAGATCGTGAGAGTTTGACTAGTTGTTTGCTTTTGTCGTGAGACCTGTAGGAATGAATGCACGCTAAACGACACTCGAAAGATGCATAAAAGAATAAACTAGTCTATGAATACATAAAAGAAACTAAACTAAGGGCAAGTAAAGCAAGAGAATTAGTGAGATTGGAGCGAATCAGTGACAGAATTAATCATGTGAATAGTCTTTGGAAAGATATTGTCGAGGAGATCGCAAAGATAGCTGCCTCTTCTTCAGCCAAGGAGAATCAGGTATGCAAATATTGAAAAACCCTTCTCTAAAACCTAAGTAGAAATTTGTGAAAAATCTCTTGAAATTGTTTGTTTTTGGTGATTTTCTCTGTTGCATTGTCTTTGTTTTTCCGTTTAGAGTAGGATCGGTCTTTCATTTATTGAAATTGGCTAAAAAATAGGGATTTTAGAGCACTTTTTTCTTGGGGGATCTCCACATAGGGTTGCCCCTTTTGTTAGGTAGGTCACCTAGGGGGAGATCTGGCTGACAATAGGGTTTCCCAAGGGGAGATCCTATTGACAATAGGGTCACCCGGGGGGAGATCTTGTTGACATCTGGGTCACCTGAGGGGCGACCCTGTTGGGTGAATTCTATCCAAAATTTGATGTTTTCTAACATTCATTTCACTATGCTTCGACCTAAGTTGACTACTGTATTTTCCTGTTTATTGCAATTTTGATGGTTTATACGCTTTTTTATGAGATTTTCTACAAGTTTTACAATTTTTAGGATTTTTGCTAGTTAACGAGATCTAATCTAAAGTCTTTTTCTGATTTGCAGGACATGCGCATTTGATGGAATGTTTGTAGAGAGCGGTTATGGCTCTTAGAGATGTTTGCTTCACTGATTGATTATGATCATGCTATCCTGAGGAGAGTAGGCTTAGAAAGTTTGCCATGTGCCAATTATTCATCATGTGGCACACATCTGCTATGATATCCTAACGTACTGGGATGCAGATAGGAACACCTTTAGGTTTCCACAAGTTTCAAAAGAGTGGACTATCACTTTGTTTGATGTCTATCGCATACTTGGAGTTCCTTTGAGAGGACATCCTATCATCCTGCTTGCTAGAAAGTCCTTTGAGGACAAGGTGTCTTGGGAACAGTTTATGAGGGTTAATCACCTCAAGGATCAGATAGGAGTTCAACTTACTTCTGTGCCATGACTTCACATTCCTCGATTGAGGAAGTTCCTAATTGGCTTGATTGGATCAAGCTTGTCTAGAGACAAGGCCTCGGCTAGCTTGAGATGGTGTAGGGCACCAATTATACAGGATCTTGAGCAGGGCAAAGTCTATGCCTGGGGGCTAGACATTTTGGCACTGGTATATAGAGATTTCTACTGCATTACACAATGAGGGGCTCTTGCTTTTAGCCACTCTTCCTTGATTATGACCTAGATCTTTGATCACATTAGGCCTTATGAGAAGCTAGTTTTGATTCCTAATAGACGGTTACTCAAAGTAGCTAGATGGATCCAAGTGGGTCACTTTGATGCTTCTCTGTAGGCTATAGCCACTCTCACAGATGAGGATATGATTTTTGATCCTTACGTAGACTTGGAGGGATCATGGTCATGTGATAGTGAGATTAGAGAGTATTGTCACGGGGTATCAAAGCTTTTAGACCATAATGGTCTGGTTGAGGCTCATCGTGTTGAGTACATCTTGCAGCAGTTTGGTAAGGATTTTCCTGAGGACTTGCCCCCAGTGCCTACATGTTATACATCTATCTAGGAGATGGGTGAGGATAATTAGAGGACAGTTACTTGGACTCCCTTGACTCCCAGAGTCTTCATTACCAGAGTTCCTAAATCTTCATGAGGAGGACAGAGAGGAGGGAGAGGGACTCCTTCCCAAGCACTTATTGTGGTTGAGGACTCAAATTCTATAGACGAGGACTATATTCTTGATGGGGATGATTTGTCAGATGAGGTTCCACCAGAGGATGCACAAGATGATGGTAATGATGCAGATGATGCTCATGATGTTCTAGAGGGTCCACTTGCAGTTCCTAGACCTCCTCACTCTGATGAGGTGATGCAGCAACTTGACCCTGACTAGCAACCTGGTGACCCACATGAGTCTCCATTTGCTTTATTATTTTCACACTTTTGTCCTTTCTTCTTTTTTGTGAAGAACTAACACACTTTTCTCTTTCTTTCCTTAGTTTGATTCATAACTAATGTTAAAGAGTGGAGGGCCTTCATTCATGAGATTAATGTTGGCTTGGATTCTCCCTTCACTAGGTTGTCTCGAGAGAGTCTTTTGGCTAACCCTGGTGTGCCCCCTGCTGCTGGGTGACACTGACATTTTTGCTCCTACTCATCATGGATGTTAGGCAAGTACAGATTTGAAGGCCAAGAATATCATCCTTAAGAGTGAGAATCAAGTGCTTCATGAAATGGCTCATCTTGGATTTGTACGGCGAGATGCTAGTGCAGTGGGGCCTTTGCAATCACATGCTCATAGCAGGATGCCTCACTCCCATAGATCTCATGGAGTGACTAGTGGTGCACATAGGCAAAGGAACAGGAGTCCTCAGGGTTCCGTCGGAGGGAACCATCCTTGATTTTATGCTTTCTTTTCCTTTTGAAATCATGCCCCCTTACATGGGGAGCCTTTACTTCCCTTGAGAGCATTTTGTCTTTAGCTCTTTGGTACTCTCATACATGTAAACTTCATTTATATCTATGCAAGTTTATCTTTTTATGGTTTTTGCCTATTGAATGGGTACTCATCTCTTGTGTATTATAGAAGTTTAAGAACTTCTAATTATATTTTTGACCTTCAACTCTATGCACTTATGATGACAATGACATGTTTTTGTAATTTTTTGGCATATATCTGAGATGCAGTTTACGATATCTAGATGCAAAAACACAAGAAATGCTTAAAATGAAACTTTTACTTCTATTGAATTCCATGAGTTATGACATTGACCTTATTTGTTTGGAAATCTTTTTCTGATTTTAATATGAATGCCATGTGGAACAAACAATATGACTACTCTTTAATATGATTTTCAATCTAGGGGATTGCAAGTTGTCCTGATATAAGAGATCTATTCAAGGCTGTGAGATAGGATTTTAAAACTCAAGTGGGAAGCGGGAATGAAATAGAATGGTTCTATTTTTGAGCTTTACTAAATGCTAAACACTGATCCTTATCTAGATGAGACAATCTGGCAAGCTTTCAACTTTAGAAAAGTAACAAATTTTATTGATGTTCTCTAGACTTAGATTGTAGATGGCAAGCAAGATAGACCCGAGGTAAAGGATAAATGGGAAAGAACTACAGTACCTAGATAGAAGATGATCCTAGAGACTACTAGACTCTTGGCTTTGCTCAGCTAGTGCATGTGTGTGCTTTGTACCTTTCTTTTTTTATTTCCTCTGTTAGAATGTCACCCTTGAGGCTTTGAGCTTAGACTGATCTCCACCCAAGAGTACAGACATTCAACAATCTTCTCTCTTTCACTCTTTTTTTTGTATCTCTCTTTTTTTTGTATTTTCTCACTTGATTTTCTCATTTTTTTGGATTTTTGACTTTTCAAGAAATGAATGCCTTTGGAACTTTTAATATGCAACAATTTGATCTCTCAATTCTCACTTTTCTCAACACTCTTATTTTGATCACTCATTTTTTTATTCACTCTTATTTTAGATTGCTTCCTTAAGAGTTTTGATCCTCCTGACATTTTTCACCAGGAAAGATAAGGGGCTGAGCACCACCTAAAGTTTTTGTAATCTATTTAGACTTCTCTCCTACTAGGGAAGAACTGGGAAGGTCTACTTGCAAGATTCCTTTGAACACTATAGGTTTGAATACTAACTTTGTTTAGGCCTAACATCTCGACTCATTATGACTGGGATCAATGTAAAGCTAAGAGCTAGGCTTTGATTAGAATCACTGGGAATAAAAAGGGGATATGGTGATTGTGAAAATGGGGAATCTCTAGGTCCTGAAAGGATCACGTATACATAGGCAACCTTAGAATCCTTACTGAATTGAAAATAATATAAGAGAAAGTCATTCATTGTAATGCAAGATGAAGAAAATAATATTGAAATGCAAGAAACAAATTATTTTTGACATTTTTATTTTTTATAATTTTTTTGTATTTTTATGTTTTATGATTTTTTTGTATTTTTATGTTTTATGATTTTTTGTATTTTTGTGTTTTATGATTTTTTTATATTTTTAGACATAGTATTTCTTGAGGTGAAAGGCATTAACTATTTCACCAAATTCCTCTCCCTCCATTGTGCACAAGAGATAGGCACCATTTCCAACGTCTTCTTTAACCATGTAAGGACCTTTCCAATCCTTCACGAATGTTCTTTTTAGTCTTCTCTTCTTGTTTTTGGTACTACCTCTTCTAAGGACAAGTTCACCTATTCTGTAGGGTTTGTTTGATTCTATTATTTCCAACTCAGTGGTTTCCCTTGGTAGTATGAGGCAGAGTAAGTCTTGAAAGGCTTGTTGATGAGAAGGGGTCCAATACAGGAGTCCATCACATCTTAATAACTCTGCCAACAGGTCAAACTGTTCCTACATGTAGATTTTCACATCTTGTCTATCTTGGATACTTTGCAAAAATTGAAATAGTTCGAAGGGAGTTTGTGGCTCCCTTTGCTCATTAGGAGGGACAAATCTTATACTTGTACTCCCATTTTGTTTTGGTCTTAAATCCATGGAATACCTGATGTAACTTCCTGCAACTCAAAAATGACAGGATCATCAATGCCAACTGACACTCATTTTCCACTCCTTGTGAAATGTTCCCTCACTTTCTTCATCTTCGTTGGGAAGTCTTTTGACCATTTCAATTTGTACCAAAGGTGCTTCCCACTCTCCAAGTTCATTTGATTATATCGAGGCAGAAGTGGTTGGCCTCTCTTGTGGTCGGCATACCATGATCATCCTAGGTAACATTCCTATTGCATTGGTTGATTCACTATCGATAGAATGCACCTCCTCCATGGGTGTCAATTATCTATGTTAGAGGAAATATGAACACAAGCATTAAACTACTAAATATCCAATAACTCAATGGAAATGATGCAAATACAAATAAACAAAGATTATACCTTCGTAGACTGATTTACCTTGTAGCTTCCATTGTTGCCTATCTCTTCTTGATCTTGTATATGATATGAGCTCTCAGAAGTGTGTACTTCCTTGTTGTTGAAGATGACAATAGGAGTATGGTTGCAGATGGATAATACAATGAAGATTCAACTACAATGCAACTCTAGGATGATTGATAATGGAGATATGAAGCCATGGTTGGATGATTGTGATGATAATGGGATTATGCAAATACAATGAGGATACTTTTCCAAAGACACACTGGTAGAATTTCTGTAGAGTAAGTTTACAAAAGCTTTAGATTATTGAAATGAGGGAATGAGGGTTCCTTTTATAGGCCAAGGATGGGCCAATTCTAGGTGTCATGATCTCAACGGTGGAGACTTGGTCTTGTGAGATGTATAGTTTAGATTGAATTGGTTGGGATGAGGGAGAGAAAGATGGAGGATGTTCCTCTCACCTTGACAAGGTGGAGAGAAAGGTGTGACATGAGGCCACATGTCACAAGGCTTACCAAGACCATAGAGTGAAGGTCAAATAAGGAGGCCTTATTTGTAGGGAGGTTGGAAAGATTCTAGGGACTATGGAACAAGTGTCACAAAGTGTCCCTTTATCCATGATGACATGGAGAGACCACATCCATGTGAATACAGATGGTTGGAGGAATAATAGGACATGTGGTGAGGGAAAATAGAATAATTAAATATTAAAATATTTAATTACATGTGCAACATGGTGAGGTGGATTGTGAGGTGGATTAGGTGATATGGAATTATGGACTTTTGACTTTGGGATATGATGATTGATTAAATAATTTAGAATTATTTAATTAGGTGAGACATTAGAAGGATTGATAAATTGATTTGTTATATAATTATGAAGATGTGAATCATATAAATAAATTATTGAATTTATTTATTGATAGAGGAATGAGAATAAAATAAATATTAAATATTTATTTAATTCGATAGCCATTTTTAGGTGTATACATTTTGCCCCTCTTTGAGACAATGTGTTTTATCACGTTGTTTCAAAGATTAAAAATTTGTTGTGTGATTGATACATGCCCCAATTTGCCCCTGGTATAGGTAAATGATGATAAAATGTCCCCTCGGGAGATTGGATGGGAAGAAAATGATGAAAGGATGATGGATGATCTCACAATGAGATAGGCTGACAGGATAGACAGGAGATGAAATTGGGCAATGATGGGTGCAAATCAGATGAACAACATGCCCCAGCATGCACAAGGTAAAAAACCTCCAATTAGGGTTCAATGCACTATAAATAGGAGTGTGGGATCACATTCCTAGTCATTTGCACACTTGTCTTTGCTAGAGGTTTATAGGAGATCAGAGCCTTAGTGTGAACAACAGCCAGCCACGATGTAGCAAATTCTAGTCGAGTTACACTACTTCAAAAGGATTCGACAGTTCAACTGTCCACCAGAGTACGGCCCACCAGTAAGTACACTTTCAATTTTAGCTTAGGTGCATTTATTGTGGTCAAAATTCTAGGTCAAAGTTAGGTGGTTTGAATGTGCAGCAGAAATGAATCTGCGCAAATGCCTCGTGAATCAATGCAATCACCATGATTATGTGCAAACATCGCTAGAATCGGCACAAATGCCTTATTTTTGCAAACATAGGATAGAATTGCGTATTTGCTCTGATGTTGCACATTCACAAGGGGATGCTGAGCATTCATGATAATGGTGCACAAATGTTAAGGATCTACACATTCGTAATAAAGCTACGCAAATAAAGGGGGATTCTATGCATTTGAGATAATCATGCACATACGATATGATGCTATGCAAACACCTCCTGAACTTGTGCACTTAAATGCTTCTACGCAAATATAAGGGAATTTTGTACATCCGCCCTGATTTTGCGCAAATGTTGAATAGAACTACGCATCTGATTTAGATAGTCAAAAATACTTAGCAATTTGGTAAAGTTGGCATTGTGATCGATGTTTGCCAACTAATAGACCATCTCTAAGATTGATAAAATCTTAGGAGAGATAATAGGATAGATTTCCAGTTAAAAATAGCTAAGTTGTGTGATGTTCGATAGATAGATTTTCAATTAAGTTGATTTTGTTTGATTAATGTGCATTTGGCTGATTGCAGGAGAAGCTTGATGATGTACTCATGTCACGGGAGAGATTCTCAGTTACGCAGCTTTTGAGACCATACTTGATAGAGAATGATCGTTTGATTTTGGGATCGGTAGGGTTATCTTTTGTTTTCTTTATGCCTGAGATTTGGGCTAATCTAGGTATGCTAACTGTGTTTGCTGAGCTCTATCACAATGAGGATGGGACATTTCACCTTCCTACTGGGGAGATCACTATGACTTTGGAGGATGTCCATCGGATTCTATGGATTCTGATCGATGGAGAGCTCGTGGGGTACAAGTCTCAGACTGGGGCTAGGCTGGATGAGTGTCACCAAGTCTTTGATGATGATGTCATCAAGGGTACAAAGATTAGTTTGGCTGACATGGTTACCTACTATGACCCTCTTCTGGTAGTTATTGAAGGGTCGATTGGAGGGATAGTGTTCCTTGATAGGAGGTCACACAATTTTGTGGTTGGATGGGGGAGGACTTTGGAGTGGATCGTCATAGAGGGAACTTGATTTTCTTGGGGTCCTTGTCTGCTAGGACACCTCTATCATGATTTGCATCAGTTTGTTTATGATGGATCTTCTAGCCTATCATGTGGAGTCTCACTTCTAGAGATTTGGGCTTGGTGCCACATTGCTATTACTCGACCGATTGGTATAGGTACTCGGGGCAGGGATCAACCATATTCTTATATGTTTCAGTAGAGTCTTTCCCAACCCAAGCTGGGAAAGATAGAGTACTGGTGACATGCATTTGACAATGTTAATTTAGTTGTTTGGCGACCCTACCTAGATTGTGAGGTGTAGGATGAGGATGCATCAGAGCTACCTTTTTGCTTTCAGAATAGGTCGTTGATAGGGAGGACTCCCTATATTCTTGAGAGGCACGTCATTTCTCATGTGTACCGATAGCTTGGAAAGATCCAAGGGATGCCCAGGGGAATGCCATCTTTGCTAGGATGCACAAGGAGCATCCTCGATGGGGTCATGGTGCTTCATATGAGCAAGCTCGGGCAAAGTTTTTGCAGATTCCTTACCAGTTGTGGCCGATGAGGTGATCAGTTGCAGACGTTGGCATGACACAAGATTATGCTGATTACTTCGCAGCACACCCATTCCCTCACTATTCAGGACCTAGAGAGCGGGCCCCAAGATTAGATGATCAGGAGGAGGATAATGAGGGGCTGTGATGACGATAGAAGTGATGGGGAGGATGAGGTGGCCAGGGTGGTAGGGGTGGTAGGGATGGCGATGATGATGGCAGAGGTGGTGGAGGAGGAGATGGGAGTGATGGGGATGATGGAAATGATGGCAATGATAGGAGGGTCAAACAACAAGTTGATAGAGATCCCGCCCTGTAGCCACAATTATTACTGCAGGGACATGCACAGCAGTAGGTTGGATAGGGACAGGGACATGGACATGATGACAGGGAGATGGTAGCCTTACGAGCCCAGGTGGGTCAGTAGTAGACACAACTAGCATAACAATAGGCATAGCTAGGGTAGATACAGGGACAGATCACCTAGTTATAGGGTGATTTACATATGGCTAGATTGGAGAGAGATACCAGATCTAGTGGTATACCAGGGCTGAGGGGCTACTAGAGAAGGTACAGCAGACTGCAGGATAGGGTCCCACAGGACAAATAGTTATAGAGATGGTGAGGTCCAGCCAAGAGATTTTCTACTGGTGGCCACTCTATGAGCAGGTAGTGCCCCTAGACCAGCAAGCAGGTAGATTTCACCCTAGCTACCACAGTAGGTCACAGAGGACTTTAGAGAGAGTGGAGGGGTTATGGGGCCATCCATGAGACCACCAGATGCAGGTACAGGGCCATCAGGCGGTCACCAGCCATAGCAGCCATCGCCTTCAGGAGGTAATGCCACCTAGATGCACTTTGAGACATGTATTATTTTTGGCAACATTATTTTGTATACCCCACATTGTGGAAATTTTGAGTTGTATTATTTTGTGATATCATTATACACTTGGACATTTTTATTCTTTTGATGATGATATACATATGATCTAGTGTTCGATGGACTGTGTTATTATGTATTGATTATGGATGGACATTACTCATGTTATGATACTTTGATGATTATGCTTATATATGACCTACATGCTTTTGATACTAATGTATATGCTTATGTTGGACCTGATGATGTGATACCATGATGATTATGATATGATTATGGTTATATGCAATGTTGCTAATCATGTTTATTTGATTCTATTATGTACTTGATACTTATGTGACATGATGGACATGATGACTTATATGCATGTTTATGATCCTATATGCTTACTGTTTATGATGATCTAATGCATACACTATGATGATGTAGATATAACATATGATACTTTAATTGTTTTACTTATGGATGATGATCTAATATGCAAAACACTAGGATATCTATGTTTTTATGAGATTTTTTATTTATGAAATGTTATGGTAACTCATGCATCTAAATGACAATGTTATATGTAACATAGACATGATCTAAATGCTTATATCCTTAATGCACTTAATGTGATGATACTATATGATGACACACCTATTTATTGAATGCAAATGTATTATGAATTGTTTTTGTTGTCCCAAGTATACTCAATCATAAAATAAAAGAACACTTAGAAGAAATTGGACTTTGGATAATGAAAGATAAATTAGAAGAATGATTTGGATAATGAATGAAATGGACAAGATAGATCGTAAAAGCATTTGGAATTTTGGTAAGGATGGAATGCTTATAATGAAATAAAATACAATTTGATATGTATGGATGTGGATTTTGTCATCTTTGTATACAAGTTTTTGAAGTACTTTGTTTCATCCTTGAGCTTTTAAAATGTTGTAAGAAAATACAAGCATCTAAGTATAATTAAACCATGATGACCTGAGTATTACTTACATGGATTTTGATTTAGCAAGTTAATACAAGCATTTAAGTATAATTGAACCAAGATGACCTGAGTATTGCTTATGTATCAACAGACAAGGATTACACATGTTTCATGTTTAGACCTCTAATGTCCTCGATGATCATTATGTTGATCATGTCTTTAGACAAAGCTTAACATTACTAAAGATAAACCCACAAACAGTAGACAAATAAAATAATTATGTTCCATCATGGCATCTCTAGTTTTTGACATCCTTGAGTAGCATAGGAGACATAATAACAAAAATCCTAATAATAAGATGTTAAACAACCATTAAAAACCTTCTTGCCATAAATATATATTTTCTTGCAATAACTTGATAGAGTCACATTTGATGTTTTAGGCAGGCTAGATTTGTCATTTGTAGTTTAAATGTCTTCCTGCCAAGACAATGTTTTAAAGCTTTCTTTGCTGCATTGCTTGTTGTCTAGTGATAAAACCATGATCCGATTTTTTATCCTCTGAGTTGTAGCATTCAAAAATCCAATTAACTAACTAGGTCGAGGATTTGCCCCTAGTCAAGTAAAGGATCAATTTATTATGGATGAACTGACAATAGACGTGAAGTGACAGGCCCTAAGAGAATGACCTAGTGCCTCAGGGGATCATTGATAAATGGCCTTGCCTATGTGACAACGCAAAGGCAACATAGTTCAGAGTGCAAACTATGTGGACCTAAGACCTAGGGGTTGGGATGCTTCAGGGGCTCAAAGGTGACGTAGTTTGACCTTGAAGGCTGACACTGGTAAATGGATGAAGATATGCATGAGAAATATGTTTACGATAGGATTAGGGATATGAATGGAAGGGAAAGGAGCCTCAGGGATGCATCAATGATGGCCTTGCCTACATGATAACTTAGAGGCAACATAGTTTGGGGTTTTGGCGATACTGATGATGGAGGTAGGATATATATCAAGATGGATGACAAGATTCGACAACCTTATTGAATGAGGTAATAAGGGTGGCAGACCACCAAGCTATGATAGGTTATTGTTAGGTGGTTGTGAATGGACATAGTTATTTGATAGACATGGAAGGAAATGATGGATGTGGGTTGGACTTCCCTAAATGATGGAGGAAATGGTTTATCACAAATAGCACCTATTTGTAGGTTTTCACCACTTGCTTTCATTTACATGATCGCAAATAGCGCCTGCTTGTCAGGTTTTCACTACTTGCTATTTTTTTAAAATCCCTTGCATTGGGGTTATTTAGGTGTAGAACCTTCAAAGGTGCATACTATTGATGGGGTCATCAAATATTTTGCCTTCTGATGTTGATAGCTGATAAGCACCTGATCCATAGGTAGCAACTATGACATAGGGACCCAACCAATTGGGTTCAAATTTTCCCTTTCTCTCTCTATCTTGTTGATTTCTTGGATTCTTGCTTAAGACCAAGTCACCCACCTAACAAACTCATGGCTTGACCCTGTGATTATAACTTCTTGACATTCTTTGTTGGTATGCCTTAAGATGGTTGAATGCATGTTGTCTTCATTCTTCTAGCATCTCTAGCTCATGGAGCCAGGATATTATGTACTCATCATTTATGAGACCCTTTAACGACACCCTGAGGGAAGGTAATTCAACTTCTGTAGGCAAGATGGCTTCAAAGCCATATACGAGGGTGTATGGTGTCACACCTGTGGGAGTGCGTATATTGGTTCTATAGGCCCACAGAGTGGGGTTCAATTGCATATGCCAGTCATGGCCAGCATCATTGACAGTCTTTTTGAGTATCTTCAGGATAGTTTTGTTCGATGCCTTAGCCTGGTCATTACCTTATGGGTAGTATGGAGTGGAGAAGCGATGCTGAATGTAGAATTTATCACAGAGTTATTTCATATCCTGATTCTTGAAAGGTCATCCATTATCCGTGATGATGGATAATGGATTACCATATCTGCATATGATGTAGTTGAGGATGAAAGAGGATATTTGTTTCCTTGTGACATTGGTTAATGGAACGGCTTCCATCCACTTCGTAAAATACTTAGTGGCTGTGATAATGAATTTGTGGTTGTTGGAGGATGAAGGGTGAATCTTGCCTACTAGATCAAGTCCCCATTGACAGAAGGGTCAAGGTGTCGTTAAGGGTTGCAATTCTTGAGCAGGTGCATGTATTAGATTACCGTGAATCTGGCATTTCTTGCACTGTTTGACAAAATGATAGGAGTCTGATTCCATTTTCAGCCATTAGTATCCAAGACGCATGAGCTTCTTCACCAAGGTAGGACCACTAGAGTGCGTCCCACATATTCCTTCATGTACTTCACTCAAAGTGGTCTAATATTCCTCACTATCCAAACACCTAAGGAGAGTACCATCTAAACCTCGTCAATACAAGGTGTTTGCAATGATGGTATATCGAGATGCTTGGCGTATGAATGTTCATTTCTAGTTGTTTGATAGGTCAGGTGGTAGGATATTCTCTTCTAGATAGGTGTAAACTTTTCTGTATAAGGGAGAATCAGACCCTACGATGTGGTAAATAGTGTTGGTTTCTGGGATTTCATTAGCAAGATGGGAGACTGGCTCCACCAAGAACTCATAATGTGAATGATTTTTAGGTATGTCCAAGAGGGATGCAATAGTAGCCATTGCATCTACTACTTTGTTTTCCAATCTTGGTATATATTCGAAGGATATCACAACAAAATATTCTTTGAAGTCATCCACCATACACTTGTATGGTATCAGCTTCTCATCCTTGGTTTGATAATCATCATTTACTTGATTAATGACAAGTTGTGAATCCCCGTACACATGAAGTTCTCTGACCTTCCAATCTACTACCATCTTTATGCTAATAACCAACACCTCATACTCGACCACATTGTTTGTGCATGGAAACAGAAGTCTGTATGACTTAGGGATTGTGTCTCCATGTGGTGTTACCAACAAGATTCCTTCTCCAGGTCTATGTTGAGTATATGACCCATCAAAGTAGAGTTTCCAGGATGTAGTTGTGATGTTGAAGATAGACTCATCTAGAAATTCAAAGCTTAATGGGTTGTTATCTTTCAAAGGTGCATCCGCTAGCTGATCTACAATGACTTGCCCCTTTATTGCTCTTCTATCTATGTACTCAATATCAAATTCACTGAGTATCATGACCCATTTAGATATTCTACCTGTTAGGGTAGCTTTGTTGAGTAGGTATTTTAATGGATCAATCTTTGCCACTAGCTTGATAGAATGTGAGAGCATGTAGTGTCTCCACTTTTGTGAAGTAAAGACAATTGCAAGGCATACTCTTTCAATTGGTGTATACTACAACTCATAACCTACTAGTCTCCTATTGATGTAGTAGATTGCTTGCTCTTTTCCTTCATGGTTTTGTTGTGCTAGTAGGGCTCCAAGAGCTGTTGGTGTAGCTGAGATGTAGAGTAGTAGTGGCTTGCCCTGAATTGGCGACATCAAGACTGGTGAGTTCATTAGATATTCCTTTAGATGCTGAAATGCTTGCTCACACATGTCATCCCATTTGAATGGAATGTTTTTGTGTAAGAGATGGGTGAATGGATGGCACTTATCTGCTAGTTGAGAGATAAACCTTCTAATGGACTGCAACTTTCCTTGTAGAGACCGCAACTGACTCAGATTCTTAGGTGGTGGCATTTCCATGATTTCTTTTACCTTTGCTGGGTCCACCTCTATTCCATTAGATGATACGATATATCCAAGGATTTTACCGGATGTGACTGCAAAAACACAATTTTTCGTACATTAAATTGCTCTAGTCTCATGAAGATCTTGTCTAAGACCTGCAGATGGCCTTCTCTGGTGATTGACTTGGCTAAGATGTCATCTACATAATCTTCCATGATGGTGTGCATCATGTCATGAAATATTGTAGTCATTGCACGCTGATATGTTGCCCCTACATTCTTTAGTCTAAATGGCATGACGTACCAACAATAGGTACCCCACGAACATGTGAATGTTAATTTGTGCCGATCCTTCAGTGCTATTTTGATTTGGTTATAGCCAAAGAACCCATCCATTAATGACAACATGGTGTGCCCTGTCGTTAGATCTACAATGATGTCTATGTTTGGCAGAGGAAAGTCATCCTTTAGGCAAGCCTTGTTCAAATCTTTGAAGTCATTACATAGTCTAACTCTTCCATCTAGTTTTGAAATAGGAACTATATTTGAAATCCACTCTGGATAATCTATTGGTCGGATGAAACCAACATCTAGCAGCTTCTTCAATTCTTCCTTCACCATTAATGTTATCTCTGGGTGCATTTTTCTTAGTTTCTGTTTAACTGGCTTAGCTCCTAGAGCTAGTGAAAGATGGTGCATGATAAGGTTAGGATCCAATCCCAACATATCAACATATGACCAAGAAAAGTTAATCTGTTTCTGCCTGAAGAATTTGGTGAATTCTAGATTTTCTTGTGCGAATAACGATTGTGCCATATGTATTGTCCTTTGTTTGTCTTCTGTTCCATTACTAACAGGTTTTGTTGGTTCAATTAGAATTGAGGACCTCTCTTGATGTGTTAGATTGTGAAGAGTTTCAAGCCTTTCATCCTTTAGTGCCTCAAAGAGGTTTTCACTGTTGGATACGCCTTTTATTTTTTTACTATTTTCATGATCTAACACTGCTACAGAGCGGTTCCACCATCAGATCTATCTTTTATTTTCACATTTTTAAGACTAAAAGGCTTGGCACTCTCTCCAAAATAAGCCTTGTCATTGAGTTCTATGGTGTAGCTACTCTTGTGATCTCCTACGGGTAAATGGTCCCTAAGCTCTAGGTAATCGATGAGAGCATCATCATTTTGGAAAGTATCTAGCTCAGGGGTGGTGTCTTGCAAATCCCAGTCTATGAGTTCAAGATGCACTAAGGGTAATGGGTCATCAAGTTGATCTAGTTCGAAGCTGGTAATGGTTAGTGTAAGGGTAAAATGTAGATTAATCAAATGAATAATATAAGACCCAAACATCAACAGAATAGAAGATAACAAGAAAGATTAAACGAAAATAGCAATGAATAACACAAAGCAAACCTTCCTTGAAACTGATGCTTCTGTTGTTTGCCTATTACAATCATCCTTTTGTAGATGAAGTGAGCCCTCAGAGAGTGCACTCTTTTAGCTGTTCATAGGAAGTCGATGGTAAATGGCTACGATGATATGCAATGAAGATGAGCTCCAATGCAAGTATGTGATCTCAAGCTTGTGGATGGTAAAAGGGTGCCAAAGGGGTGCTGGTGATATTTCTGCAGAGTAACGATGTCAAAAGCCTGGATGATTAGAATGGAAGAATGAGGTTTCATTTATAGACTCAGAGGAATGAGAATCAACGATTGAGAGAAGATATGAAGATCAATGGCTGAGAATGGTTGAGGAATGTGCAACCAGTAGAAATGTGACAAGTGTCCCAGCTCCATCATGAAAGAGGGGATGTGACAAAATTGATTGGAGAATTAACTCCATTGACTGAACAGTTAACAGACTTGATTGATCAGTTAGAAGAGTGGATTATGGGATTGACTGAATTGATTGACCAGTGAACTGGGTTGATTGAGGAGTCAACAGAATAGATTGACCAGTGAACTCAAATGACTAATTAGTTAACAGATTTGATTGATTAGTTAACTAACTTCTGATTTTGAGAAGAAATAGGCCATGTGGGTGAGAGAAAAATAGGTAATTAAATATTAAATATATTTAATTACATGTGTAACCTGATGAGGTGGACAAGGTGAGGTGGAAAGGTGAGGTGTAAAGGTGAGGTGGATTTTTGGAATTTAGAACTTAGGATAGAGGAATTTGGATTAATTAAATAATTTATGATTATTTAATTGTGTAGGACATTTAGAAGAATTTTAATTAAATAAATTGAATTTATTTAATTATGGAACAGTGAATCGATTAAATAAATTGGAAATATTTATTTAATTGATAGAAGAATGGAATAAATATTTAGAATATTTATTTAGGATGAATCATGTCATTTTTAGGCGTATACAATTAGAATGGAGGAGTTGTTTGAATATGTAGAGGTATTGACAAGGTCTATTATGGTACTCTCCTCAAGTTGGTTCATCAAGTGTGACATCATACTCTCCTCATGAAGTTCACTCTCGTCATATTGTGGACTAAACTCTAGCGATCTAGCCCTAGAGCTTTGTCCCTCATGCATCATATGAGTAGAGATATACTGTTGAATCACGTCAACCCTTTTATCTTCACAAGCCATTTCTGAGAGGTTGTTCCATTCATACTCATTGGAATTTGTTTCACTAGATTCTTGTAAGTAGTGAATTTGTTCCACTAGGTTAGTGCTGGCTATTTCTCTATCTATTGCTTTGAGTTTTTCCTTACCTTTGATCTTCTCTTTACCCTTGTATCCCAACCCAGTAGTGTCTCAAGCTATGGAGGTAGAGGGTTGAATTGGTTCTAGGAGACCATCTTTCCTTAATCCTATGGGACCATGTCCTTCATATCCCATCCTTTGTAGAATAGAAAACCCTTGACCATACTGTGCAGTGGGTAGCTTAGGTTGATGGTCGTTTGGTGTGGTTTCACTATCTTCATCTTTGTAAAGCCACTGTAAGACATCTTTTTCATCACTCTCATGCGATAGATTTCCCCATCTAATAAAAGGACCCTTAGAAGTTTTCAGTGACTTGGCCTTGTTCAGTAATAGCTTTCCATAGGATTTTGGTGATATAGGCATCTATGCTAGACAGAAAGATTGCTCAATGACATACTCTCCAACACCTTTGTCTTTGACTTTGACTTTAAGCTCTGATGTTTTGGAGGTAGAAGCTAGAGAACTTGGATCCACATGGTTTGAAGAAGAGGAAGCTACTCGATTGGTGGATATTACAACTTCTAGTTTAGATTGGATGGTGTCGCAATACTAGAATGGATCAGGGTCACCTTGTATGGTAATTTCTTGGCCATTGTGTGGGAACTTGATACATTGATTGTATGTTGATGGAACAGATTTCATAGCATGGATCCAAGGTCTACCTAGAAGAATGTTATATGTGAGCTCCATGTCTAGAACTTGGCACACAACATCTCTCTATTGGTCCAACTCGTATTGGCAAGACCACAGTTCCTTTGGAAGTTCTCTCTTCTTCGTCATATGCCTTGATAGTTATTTTCTTTGTAGGATTAACAGTATTTTCTAAAAACCCCAATGCAAGCATTAACTTTAACGTGCATATGTTTAAACCGGCACCTCCATCTATTAGGACCCTTTTAATTTGGTGTTTGTGGATTTGGACCTCAATGTGGAGGGATGCATTGTGTGGTTGGTTGATGGACATATGATCTTTCTCTGTGAAAGATAAGAAATGTGGTGTGGTTAGATGATCCACCATAGCTTGGAATTGCTCTTGAGAAAGGTTTGTAGGAATAGTTGTTTCTAAGAGTGCCTTCTCTAAGATGGCTTTCTGTGATAGGGATAGATGCAATAACTCCAAAATGGATATGTGGGCAGGTATTTTATGGAGTTGGTCAAGGATGCTGTATTGGTTCAATGTGGAAGATGACTTGGGTTGACCTCCTTGTAGAGTAATGTTTCTACAATGAGTGGTCACATTACAGTCAGGCTTATTATTGATGGTGGTTACATTGATGTGTGAATCACTTTGTGAGATATGATTAACGGTGTTCTCGTAAGAAATTAGTTTTCTTTGTCTACACCATTGTTGTTTTGGTTGGATGATCCTCCTTTTTCATAGTGAGGAAGAGGATTTTTGAATGCTATGTGCTCTTCATTAGAAGTATACCCTTTAACTGATATCCATTTTTGATCCAACAAGTCTTGAATGACATGTTTTAGCGCTTGACAATCATTAGTTTTATGTCCTTTGTTTTGGTGATATTCGTAAAAGTCAGAATCACTCCACCAAGTGGTTTAAATTTTGGTTCATACTCATGCACCAGAGGAAGTGTTATGAGGTTGCCCCCTATTAACTTCCTAAGGGTAGATTCGAGAGAATTTCCTAATGGTGTGAACTTTCTCCTAGAAGGAAAGTTGGTAGGTCGTTGCTCATTGCTTTGAGACTTGTTAGATGGTATATTGTTTTATGGTTTTGATAGATTGAAGATCAGTTGTTTTTGCGCCACATTTTTAGCATCTACCACACCATTTATAATAGGTTTGTTCTTGGTCCAAAATCATGATTTGTCTGCATTGTTGTTAGAATGAGAGGTGTCTTTGTATAGCTTAATTTGCCCCTTTGTTATCAAGGCTTTCTCAATGAGTAGCCCCATTTCAATGACCTTACTAAAAGTAGTTGGGCATTGTATTTGGATTTGATAACTCAGTTCCATGGTTAGGTTGTGAACAAACATTTCTATCATTTGTTTCTCCAGTATGCAGTAGGGACACTTGCTTGCAAGTTGTCTCCATCTTTGTAGGTATCATGAGTAAAGACTTATCAAAGGGATATGGTGAAATATCCTTAAGGGAGTAGTGTTTTGTGGTTGTCCTGCTTTGGATATCTACCAACTGTTTTTGTAAGGATTGGATTTGTGTGTCCAAAGGATTGGGTGTATCCTTAGCCTTTTCTGATTTGGAGCCATCTTTTAAAGACTCAACTTCATTTGAGGAGTTGGTTTCTCTTAGATTTGAGACATCAAAATCTACGGGCAACTTAGCTCCTTGTTGAGCTAACATGAGAAAATACTTATGAGGATCCATGGCAACAACCCTATCCATTACCTTTTGAAATTTTGGATCTTGAAGTTGTTTAAGGATTTCCTCTTCGGTAACTTCCTCTTCATCAGAATTGTACCCACTATTGTGAAGGGAACCCATTTTTTGTTTTTGTTTTTCTTGGGACCTAGTTTGAACCATGCAATTTTGAGATGTAGGTGGAGTTGGATTATGAAACTTGGTGAAATTGGTTTGGTGTTTTGGTATGATGTGATTGAAGTGAATTTGATTGGATAAACTGGATTTTGCTAAGGTTTTCTATTGATTCTATTTGTCCAAACAAGGTGGTCTTGAGCTATAATGATAATAGCTATCGAAGTGTTGATATAAAAGGTAGTCAAAATAGGGATAGATGATCACCACTATTGATATAGACTATTCTTTTATTAAGATACACAAGTATAGTTTCGATGTGAAGGATGATTGTAATCCTATTATGAAACTAGCTAGGTATTGTTTGAATTTGGTAGAGTAACAATTATGCCTTGATACAAATCTTGGTTTGGTTTGATGACTTTTTGAATAGCAAGACAATGGTATGCAAAGGTGATGTTTGAAAATGGCATGAAGATGGGATTGCAAGGTTGAACTTATTTTCCAAGTATAAACTAAAGCAAAAGGGTATCTAGAAATGGTTTCAATTTTGTCTCAAAATGTATGAAACAACTCTCTATTGTGAATGCGCAACGTCAAATGTGCATGAATAAATGGCAAATGCACAGCTCTGTGTTGTGTATGCACAGGACTATGTTGTATATGTGCAATGATGTCTTGTAAATGCGTAGTTTTGTGTAAGTGTAACAGAACGGTGTAAATGTGTAGAAATACTATTTAAATGCGTAGTAATATTGAATGCGCAACAAGATTTGGTAAATGTGTAGGAAAATAGTGTAAATGCGCAGGACTGCAGAAGTTGTCTTTTGTTTTAGTTTGTCAATCTTGGCTTGTTTTCACGTTTTCCTAGGATGTTCTAAAGTTTGAAGTACTATTTTTGACTCAAGTTATTGCCAGAAAACATAGTAAACAAGAAGTTGTCATGATTATTTGATATAAGTTTTTGATAAATGTAAAAATAAACAAGTACAATCCTAAGGATGGCAAGGACAATATTCGTTGAATTCCAACTTGGATTTTACTCCAGCCACTTACATAAAGGTGGATAGTTAGCAACTTGGTAGCATCGGCTCCCCTCCACGGCACTCACTTCTCATGCATACCAAGTTACAGTCCCTTTGAAGAGTTGAACTTTTTTGTCTCCACACTAAATGAGTGTATAATGTTGGACAACTTCAGAGGTCTGACCTCCTGCATCAACACAGGGGTTTTTAGATTTCTAAAACAATTGGCTTTTTAGTATGGACATCTGTTCAGGTGGTTACACGTACGGCAATTCGCTCCAATAAGGAGGCTTCCCAGCCTGCAGAGGTTACACTCTATAGGGTTTTGGGGGAAACCTTTGTCATTGTAACACAATAGCACCCATTGTTTGTAACTTTCATCACAAACATGATTTATTTATAGTGACATGGAAGTGGCTTGGCTTTATCCCATTATCTCTCGAGGTCATCCCACTTGGAAGGAAGGAATTCCAAGGGTAGGCCTCTTCTAAATGTTACACAAATAAATGATGAGTTTGGTATTTTGGTCACCCAAAAAAGGGGAGAGCATAGTCCTATCATCATTTTCAAGCACAGAGTACACTGGTTCTTTATCCTCCTAGAGTTAAAAACCAAAAAAAAACTAAGTGTGTTCTGCTCTACCAAGCACAATTCATTGACAAGATAGAAAAAACATGGAAAAGATGGTTAATTTTATCCTCCTAAACAAATCTATGTGAAGATTGTTCTTGAAGAATCAAACAAATTTACTTTCCCCTATTTAAGCTAAATTAGAGATTTGTCGTACAAGATAGCAAAATGAAAGATTTGTTCAATTTTTATCCACCTAGGTTGGGACTATGTGCAAGTTGTAATGCAACAATACAAGTTACTTGCTCCTAATTAGATCTAGGTGAAAATTTTCATGAAGATAGCAAATTACTTTCCCCTTAATTAAATCTAGATGAACTTATGATGCAGCTAAATGAATAAACAAAGCTCCTACACCTGCAAGAAGAGTTAGTACGGAAATATTTGTAAAAATTAATACAACTTTTCTGTCAAAAACATATGCGCAGAAATAGATTGTGAATGTGTGGGACTGTTCAACAAATACATAGAATGGTAAATGCATAGAAAGAATCCATGTATGCACAAGGCTGCTCAGTGGATGCACAAAAATGTGAATGCACAACAGAACGTGGTGAATGCGCGGAAAGATGACATAAATGCATGGGAAGACGAATGCACAGGACTAGAATGTGAATGCGCTGAAACGACCTATCACGACAGTAGCTTCACAAAAAACTCAAATGGAGATTAAAAATGGAGCAAGTCCCCACGGTGGGCACCAAAAATGTTAGAGGAAATATGAACACAAGCATTAAACTACTAAATATCCAATAACTCAATGGAAATGATGCAAATAGAAATAAACAAAGATTATACCTTCATAGACCAATTTACCTCGTAGCTTCCATTGTTTCCTATCTCTTCTTGATCTTGTATATGATATGAGCTCTTAGAAGTGTGTACTTCCTTGTTGTTAAAGATGACAATACGAGAATGGTTGTAGATGGATAATGCAATGAAGATTCAAATGCAATGCAACTCTAGGATGATTGATAATAGAGATATGAAGCCATGGTTGGATGATTGTGATGATAATGGGATTATGCAAATGCAACGAGGATACTTTTCCAAAGGCATGCTGGTAGAATTTTTGCAGAGTAAGTTTACAAAAGCTTGAGATTATTGAAATGAGGGAATGAGGGTTCCTTTTATAGGCCAAGGATGGGCCAATTCCAAGTGTCATGATCTCAATGGTGGACACTTGGTCTTGTGAGGTGTATGGTTCAAATTGAATTGGTTGGGATGAGGGAGAGAAAGATGGAGGATGTTCCTCTCACCTTGACAAGGTGGAGAGAAAGGTGTGACATAAGGCCACATGTCACAAGGCTCACCAAGACCATAGAGTGAAGATCAAAGGAGACCTTGTTTGTAGGGAGGTTGGAAAGATTCTAGGGACTATGGAACAAGTGTCACAAAGTGTCCCTTTGACCATGATGACATGGAGAGACCACATCCATGTGAATAGGGATGGTTGGAGGAATAATCGGACATGTGGGTGAGGGAAAATAGAATAATTAAATATTAAAATATTTAATTACATGTGCAACATAGTGATGTGGATTAGGTGATGTGGAATTATGGACTTTTGACTTTCAGATATGATGATTGATTAAATAATTTAGAATTATTTAATTAGGTGAAACATTAGAAGAATTGATAAATTGATTTGTTGTAGAATTATGAAGATGTGAATCATATAAATAAATTATTGAATTTATTTATTGATAGAGGAATGAGAATAAAATAAATATTAAATATTTATTTAATTCAACTTAGCTATTTTTAGGTGTATACAGTCTATATGAATCCTCTATTGGTGTGAGAGGCTCGTAGGACTCTATTTCTTCTAGTGTGTCAAGGACACGTGATTCACTTAATGGTGACAAAGGGGTGTAACTCTCTATCATATCTTCCTCAGGATCTAAGAAAGCATGTGGGTCTGCATTCCTCAAGTCTAACGTAGTGGTTTCAAACTCTGGGCCTTTAGTTCTATGAGGTTTCTCCCCTATGCAAGGGAAGATCTTGTAGGAAACTCAAATGTTGATCATGAGTACTTCTAGAGGGAATTGGAGAGGTCCATCCTACTCTATCCATTCCATGATATTAACTGCCTTTTCCTTGGAAACAATTTCTTTTTGTAGTGATGGTACCTCATCCTCTAAAACTTTCATCTTTGCAATGTTTATGGTTTTCTCTAGAGTTTCTATCCGCTTGAGGCATATAGATTGAGGCGTAGGACTAGGGACAGTCAATTTGTTGGTGGGAAGTTCATAATCTATGGGTATGCCTATATGCTTGTTTCATGTGTTTGATTTCAACATGCTAAAAGGTTCTAGATCCCCCTTCACAATGTATACCTTTCCTAGATGTAGGAATCGAGCTTCTTGAAATAATGTTGATAGTACAGCTTTCATCCTATCGATCCATGGTCTTCCAAGGAGCAAGCCCTATATCCTTGTCGATGACGTAAAATGTGGTTGGGATTGTCTTAGGTCCTAGGGTTATAGGAAGCGTCATCTTCCCTATTGTAGCGGCCTTTAGGTTATCGTAGCCACTCAGAGTGTCTCATGAAGCAGTGATATTGGTGTGCCCATAACCCATTTTCTCTAGGAGGGAGAATAGAACTATGTTCATAGCTGCTCCATCATCAATTAAAGTTCATTTGATGCAAGTGTCATAGATCCAAACTTGTAAGTACAACGTAGGGTCTCCTTTCTTGGTTAACTTGGCCTCATAAGGCATCTACTTTAAGTCGAAGAAGAACCCTAGATTTTTGAGTTTTGAATTTGGTGGGATTATGTCATAGTCCACATGGTTGACCCACTCGCTAGGTGGAGGAGTAATTTGGTCAAGATATTTCAGCCCTATTGATTTTAATAGTGCTTAGCGATGTGAAGGGGAATTCCTGAGTAGGTCTATGAATGATATGTGACCGTATGTATTTTTTAAGTATTCGATAAGTTCATAAGGTCCAAACAGAGTTGGTGTTGGTTCCACTACCGAAACGACACTCTCATAAACTTCTTTTTATTCATTTTCAAGATCTTCCTCTTCTTCTTCATTGTGGAGTATTTCAACCAATCCCATCATCCTAGCTTCTCCTTTCTATCCTAGTTGTGGTGGGATGCTAGTGTTGCTACCTTGGGCTACTCCATTTTGGTTTGATGTCTCTACATCCTTATGCACGAGAAATGGGTCCTGATAGATTCTCATGTTTGTGTTCTGTGAATCTATTGGGGCTTAGGTTTTTCTTATGCCCTTGTTATCCAGTGTGATCTCCTATGGGTTCAAGAACATTTCTATGAATAACCACTGTTGATCTTCTGGTAATCTCGCTATGAATCTTTTATATTCTCTACAAAATTTTGTGCTATGTCCCCTTGTTCTATGAAAAGAAAAAAATTGGTTGTATTCATATGGAGGCCTTTCACACCTTCCATCATTTCTATTTCTGTTACAATTCCAACTCTGATAATTGTCCCTAGGGTAGTATCCGTTGTTTCTAGGCTAGTCAATCACGTTGACTGTAGGAGGATAATAGTCTCTCCCATTGTAATCATCTCTTACCTTCTTGACTAGGGGTTGATTTGTTACCCCATCTGTGGTTGCATTTCTGTTGTTTTTAAGAATTTTGATCACAGGAGCATTGTTCCCTATGTCTTCCCTTGTTAAATTTTCATTTGACCCGTAGATCTTTCTGTCATTGTTAATGGTGGCTTGATCTATCCTCAAAGCACTTTCCAATGCTTCTTCATAGGATCTGTATGGTAGTTTTTGGACATCTTCCCTCATGTCCTTGTTTAGGACATTTAAGAAAAGGTTGCATAGTTCACGGTGGTCCATGTTTGGGGCACTGGTTGAGGAATAGAGGACTAGCCTCCATCTGGTCACGAAGTGGGCTGCAGATTCATTTGATTCCTGCTTCATGGTGAGGAATTCTCTGATTCATGTTTTGACGAGTTTGTTCATGTTAAATGCCATGGCAAACTCTCTGATTAGTTGTCTAAACGAGTGAATTGAAGCCTCTGGCAAATGATAGTGCCAATCTAGAGCTATTCCTTCAAGAGTTTTCAGGAAGATCTTAGCAACAACCCCATCCCAAGGGAGGAGTTCTCTTATTGTTGTAGTGTAAGATTTAATATGCGAGTTTGGGTCTCCTCCTTTTAACTTCAGGATATCTAGAAACAGTCAAAGTAACTGCACATTCCTTATGTTTTGATCAAGAGGCTCTTTTAAGTACTTGAGATATGTTCTGAGAAAGGTGCTTTGATATTGAGGAGTTGATAACAATAACCCTATAGGTGGGTTTTGATAACCCATTGTCTGATTTGTTTGATTTCCTGACACTGCTGGATTATTCTGAACAGGAGGGTTCCCATTGAGACACGTGTTGTTAGTTGTATTCTGTGAATAATAGTTGAGATAGGGGGATTTTGAGATGCCCCCTGGTCTTGTTCATTCTTTCAGGAGCAGCTTGTTCTACTTCCAAGATTCTAATCCTTTGCACTAGAGTTGCGATTAAGTTTGCAAGAGTGGCAAGTCTAGGTGTTTCTTCATTTCTAGGATTTTCTCTCTGAGTATTGTCATGGTGTTATGCTTCTTCTCAAGTGTTGTTTTCTCTTTGTTCTTCCCGCAAGGTAACTCTTAAGGCTTCTTGAGCATATCTTGCCTCTTGTAGGTGTCTTTCTAATTGCTTCACTTCCTCATTGAGATGAGTAATTGATGTGCTTTTGGAAGGTTGATCAGGTCGATGTATTTTTGATCTTACACTCCTAGCTTTATGTGGTGCATTTGGTATGGACAAATTGTGCTCCCAAGTTGGGTTGTTAAATGACAGAGAATGCTTGGGTTTTCTTTGGTCTTGTTCATAGTCAAAGTCTTCGTAATCATAGAAGTTGGTGATTGGTGCAACTAGATGCGATGGGACATACCTATCGAAAGGAGTTTCTGGTTCTCTTGAGGGAATATTCCCTTGGTTTAGATTGGGTTTTGTCATATTCGGGGGTGTCGTAAACACCATAGAATAAATACAACGGATGATGGTGAAGGCAACAGAGGCTAAAATGGCGGAAGCGGCTATGAAGAATAAAGTGAAGATATTTGACTTTTATTTCAAGTGTTGAAGTTTTGGTGTGATCTGCACGTAATGAATCTTTGAAGTTGAAAGTGTAAAATCGCTTATCCTAGAAGGATTTGTAATTTCACGTCGGGTTCACCAAAATATGTATGCTCAAAATCATGACCTCGGTTGCCTGGGGTTGTCAGGTAGGATTTTAGCATGCACATAGACCCTTCCCTCCTTTCCAAATGGGTGAACCACCACATCACTCTTGTTCTTGTGGAAGTAGCCAGTCGAAAGGATGCAAGACATGGCGTGGTCTAGCTCTTTGGAGAATTGGACTTTGCAGATAGGGGTTGACATATCTTAGGGCCTTTATTGTTGTGTGCTAATGTAGATGTTTTGTTGAATGATTATTGTTATAGAGATAATAGTATGACCCGAAGGGTCACTAAGTACTCTTCTCCTATTAGGGTTTATGATGTTCCACCTCTATGTGGGTAAACTAATACTTTTGTTGATGGCTTCTTGTCTTTCAATTCATTGGATGATTGCTCGTTGCACTTGAAGTTGTCTAAATGCTTCTAGTTGTTGCAAAACTAGTGGAACTAGTTGTGGTCTCAGATGGATTTCCTCTATATCATCGAGGATTGCCCTCACCCACTCACCTCTTAATCCTGGGCACATTCATGAGCCGAGACAAGAGATAGACATATGCTAGCTAACCTTGACTACACTTTGAATTTTGAATTAGGGTTTCGGTTGACCTAAGGTTTCGTTATGCGTTGACTTTTGTTGACCTTGCGTGGTATCAAGGGTTTGACCAAATAGTTGACCATGGTTGACCATGTGATGGTATCAAGGGTTTGCGATCTCTCTAAATACCTAATGTTTTTGTTCTTTTCTTGATTTTTGATGAGTGCAACTATATGAAATGCAAAACTTGTTTTTGTGCTTTTTTTTGTATTTTTGGAAATAAAGATGCTTTTTGATCTAGGAAAGGAAAGATGAATGAAACTAGAATGAATTTTACCTAATACAATTATTCTATGTTTTTTGGGTTTTCAAATGTTTTGAAATGATTTAATCTATGAAAGGGAAATTGCATGTAAACTATGAAAGAAAATTACTCTAAGAATATGAAATCTAGCTATTCTATCAAGGAACAAGCAATCAAATTACTAATCCCAAGAGCAATTTTAATTTTCTAATTACTACCATTTTATACAAAAGTATAGAGGAACCTAAAATAAAGAAGACTTGTGAGCCTCCACTACCCTTAGAGATCCTTGACAGCAACCTCATATCCTCTTGAAGCAGCGGGAAGACCTCTTGGCAACAAGACAACACAAAGAAGCAAAAGAAGCTTTAGAAGCTTTGTAGAAAGAGATCAATGATAATTGTTGATGAGCATGATGGCTTGATTGAAGTAGTGTAAGGATACTTGAAGAGCTTTATGTGAAATCTTGATGAACAATGAACAAATAAAAGGCACCTTCATCTTGTGTGAGCATGAGAATGCTGAATGTGGAGAGCAAAAACTTAGCAAGAACTGCGTGCACAATAAATTTGCCTCCCTTTGTGCTTGAGGGAGGGGGGTATTTATAGGTTGGAAGAAGGGGATGGATTGAGAAGTTAACTCAATTGATTGAAGAGTTAACAAGGATTGATTGGGGAGTGAACTGGATTGATTACCTAGTGAACTCAGTTAATTAGGGAGTGATAATGCAATAATGGCTTATCACTAAAGAAGAAATGGAGTTAGAAAAATGCATGAGTGAGCATGAGTTGTCAATTTTAGATCAAATGGAGCTAATTATGCATGTGTGGGTGCATGAAATAGTTAACTCCAAATTAGGCATCAAAAATCATGCGAACTGGAAGAAAAATGAGCAAAAACGAAGCTATTTCAAGTTAGAAACTTGAGTTTTTCTACAACTAGAAATGTGACCAGGTTGTCCATGGGTTTCCCCTTTCACTAGTAGGGTCACTCATGGGTCACCCAGGGGGAGATACTAATTTTTGAGAGTTGCCTGACAGGAGATCCAGAAAGAAAGGGGTCTGGGTGGAAATGCATGATGGGAGATGGTAGAGGAGATGAAAAGGAGGGAATGTGCCTCTAGAAATAGGTCAATTGTGTGCAAGAATCAAAATCTCCACTTGCAAAGTAGGATCTCCAAGTGAGAGATTTGGAAATAATAGGGGGAGATTTGGATTGGTTGAGTGAAACTGAAAACTGAAAGTGGGAGATGGCTCTGGGGGACCTCTAGAAGGCTTCTAGGGGGTGGAGAAGATGAAAAAATAGAGTAAAGGAGAAAAATCACCTACAAGATTCTTACAAGGCTTAAGAACAGGGTCAAAAGCTCAAAAAAATGCAAATCGACAAGTGTCACAAAGTGTTGAAAAGCGTCAAGAACGAAGAGAGAGGAAAATGACAAAGGGGGAACAACACAAGATGGAAGAAAAGACATGTCACCAAAAGTATTTTTTCTTAGAAGATTTTATTTCATGTGTACATGTATGTGACAAGGATCATATATCATCATAGGGGTCCTTGTGGAGGCTGTGCGTGATTTGGGTCATTACAGGTTCTGAAATAACACTAAGTTCCCTGAAAATAACATCTCTAGAATAGATAATCTTTTGGGTTAGAGGATTCCAAAGCTTATAACCTTTTACATTATCACCATATCCAATGAAAGTGCACTTTTCAACTTTTGGATCCAACTTAGTTCATTTTTCCTTAGGCACATGAACATAAGCCTCAACCAAATACCCTTAAATGTGAAACAAAAGGTTTCTTACCTGCCCACATCTCATATAAAGGAGTTGAAACAAGAGCCTTACATAGAGATCTACTAATCAAGTAGTTTGCAGTACACACATCTTCTGCCCAAAAACATTTATTCAACTGTGATTCACTCAACATACTTTTGGCTCTTTCCATTATTGTTTGATTCATCCTTTCTGCCACTCCTTTCTATTATGGAGTATACGGAGTAGTTTTCTATCTAATAATACTTGCATGCTTACAGATTTCATCAATTCCTTAAAATAGTATTCCCTCCATTTTCAGATCTCAAAACCTTTATCTTATAATTTGATTTCTTTTCAACTAAGGCTTTAAATTCCTTAAACTTAGTGACAACTTCAGATTTGTGACACATAAAATAAATCCAGGTAAACCTTGAGACATCATCAATGAAGGAAACAAAATATCTAGATTTTCCAATTGATTTAACATCCACTGGACCAAAAGCACATGTATGAATAAGTTCCAATTTATCATTAGATTTATTACTGCCTAAAGGAAATGGAAATCTATTCTATTTTCCAAACACACAATATTCACAAAATTTGAAACTCTCATCAGAATAAGATAGACCATCTAACAATTTTTACTTAAAATAGTCTTTAAACCATACTAACTTATGTAGCCCAATCTACGGTGCCACAACATACATTTATTTTTAGTATTTGCCTTAGATACATAAGAGGTATTACAAATAGTAGTGGCTTCTAGCTTAAACAGACTTCCAAATCTTTTCTCATTCGCTACCACCAAGTTTCCTCTGGCCAATCTATAGCCATGCTTATCAAATGTCACATGCATTCCCAAATAATTTAACTTTGAAATATAAATCAAATTTCTAGCCAATCTAGGAACATGCAAAACACCAAGGGGTTTTAATTCTCCCATCACTGAAACACAACATTACCTTCCCTCGTCCAACAATAGGATATGTAGAGTTGTCCCCGAGGTACACATTTCCTCCATCATAATCTTCATATGTGGAAAACCATTCTTTATGTGGGGTTATATGGTACAAGCATCTCGAGTCAACCAACTAATGATCATGAGAAAAAACATTACCTGCAAAAAGTAAAACCTCATCACTTGCATTCGAAGACTTATCAGTAGCAGAATCCCATTATTTCTTTGGGTTTCTACATTCCTTTTTCACATGTCCTCTCTTTCTGTAGCTCCAACACTTAACTTTGTTCTTCTTTCTAGGAGTCTTAGAACAACCCTTAGACTTGTCTTTAGACCCCTTCTGATCTCCTTTTGGTCCTCTTTCCATAGACCTTCCCCTGACACTGAGAGCATCCCCTGAACTATCTAAACTTTTCTTCCTCAATTCATGTGACAGTAGAACTGAAACAAGAGCATCCAACTTCAAATCTATAAGGTAAGTAGTGATAACCAAACTAACATTCTCCCATGACTTAGGAAAAGAATAGAGAAGCAATATACATTTATCTTCCTCATTCACCTCAACATCTACAGATGCTAGTTGACTCAATAACAAATTAAACGAATTCAAATGCTCTACTACCAATTCACCCTCTTTCATTTTCATGGAAAATAACTTACTCTCTAAATAAAGATTATTTACCATACACTTGTCTTGGTAGATCTCACCCTAACGCTTCTACAAGCTATGAGCGGACTTCTCACTTGCAACATTCAATTTATCAGAATCTGCAAGACACGGCTGGATCGTACCTCGTGCCTTTTTATATAGTCTTTCCCACTCATCAAGAGCAACATCATCAGGTTTCTTCTCTTTCATAACATCCAACCATTGGTTTCTTTCTTCTAGCAAATCCTCCATTTTCAGCTTCCATAATTTGTACCCCATGACATTAAATTTTTCAATGTCCAACCGAAAGGTAGAAGCAACAATGGATGAAGCCATGATATCTACACAAGATCTACAAACAAACAACAACCAAATCTCCCACTACAGCTAAAAATCCTTCACACTACCACCCAAGAATCAAAACTAGCTAGGCTATGATACCAAATGTTAGAAATGAAGCTGCAAACCACACAACAGAAATCTGATTCAAACCTTATTTATGCCCTCTAAATAATGTAGAATCAATGGAGATTACAATAGAAATTAATAGCGACTACACAGAAATAACATCCACTAAGAACTGAACACATAACACAACATATAACATGGAGAAAACCCTTTCAAGTAAAAAATTCCACTAAGAAAAGAGGCTCCAAGTTGTATTATCTTCAAATATTAGATTACAATACATGCACTTCCTCTGTTTCTTCAGTCTTCAATCCAGCGGTGCCTGTTACTCTCCAATCTTATAAAAATGTAGTACAAATATCCTTATAAAAGGGGGTTGCCTTCTAGGGCAATATAACCGACATAATATCAACCATCATATCTATGACCTAATGATGAACAGTCTAGATTTACAATGATAAAATATAAATAAAATGTGGTTTTGGGGGTGCTACCCCTGAACCTCAACTGGGGCACGCGGCCCCCGGACCCCCCACCATGGGGATGGTCCCACCAGACCCCTCATAGGGGGGAAACCCCCCTGTGACCCCCCGTCACGAATGAATGAGTGTCAAGGACCAGATATAAATATGTAGATGAAACAAGACCGTTGCCAGTGAAACCCTTCATCCCTTATGGGTGATTTACAAACAATATTAGGAGTAATTAATTACATAGGATTGACAAGGTTGATGGCACCTTAATCCTAACACAAAGGAACTGCTAATGTATTAAATAAAGCAACTGGTTCAATCCCAGTTCATTGTAGTTAGGATCTAGTGTAGTTATTACTTTCAATAAAGGTCCAGATGTATAAGTAGGAGCCCAGTAGTCTCTCTTAGTTAGTTCCAATTTTTAGTCAAATATTATTATTTTCCATCTAGAAGAAAACCTCTTGTTTTCACTCATGTATCCATGTCTATCTAGGATTCTTTTGAATGCAAATGAAAGGAAATTTCTTTTGAAGTTGATTGAGTTCAAGAGGATCATCTCCAATTGGGAAAGTAGGGCCCGCTTCCCCAACTAGGAGGAGATCTCTCGGTATTTATTCATGTGTTTCTCTTTCATGTTTTCTGTTTACTGTCATTATACTATACATTAATGTGAATTTGTTGCATTTTCCTTTGTGTAAATGTTTTAGATGCTAACACATGTAGGTTTGTCATTTAAATTCTGAAAATACCAAAAAGAGATATTTGTTATTCTGTGAAGACACACTATTTTATTTAGAGTATTCCATTGTTGTGGATTAATAATTGATGCAATTACTTCTGAGTTTCATTTCAAAGTAGATAGAATCATTTCCCTTAAAAGCATGTGTGTTTATTTTCCAAGCAAATATAATAGTTTCCTTTAAAGCATGTGTGTTTCTTTCCAAGCAATTAGCATAATTTCTATTTCAACATGTGTGTTTCCTTTGAAAGCAATTAGAGTAGTTTCCATTTCTAGCATGTGTGTTTCCTTCAGCAAGTAGGATAAAGTAAATTCCAGTAAGATTCCTTTAGTAGCCAACACAAACCATCCATCCCACAAGATTCAGACTCTAGTCCAACCCCCCACACAAAGAAGTGTTACCGCAGATAGCTCGACACCTCTGGATTGATAAATTAAATGATGATGAATTAAAGACAACTACAATGACCTCATCATTTTTGGCACCATTGTTGGGGAACATAATCTACAGATCATTGTAGGTTAAGGTGTTGGTAAGATTTTTGAATGAGTGTATTCTGAATCCACCAGTTTATGAGTAGGCCTAGGTATGCCTTAGGCCAATTCATAAAGAAAACCATAGTTAGTAAACCATTGGAGCCTAATTTGGAAGAACCTCCAAATCATTTAATCAATCAAGGAGCTCCCATACCACTAGAATCTCCCATTTTTCTTGGAAGACTTTTCACAATGGGTGATAATATCTTTGGAGGTGGTGAACATGATGAACCAGTTAATAATAGAACATTCTCCTATCTAGTTTCCATAACTCTGGAAAGGAATGAACCTCCCATGAAAAATATATCTCCTGCATTCCTTCCAACTTTCAGAGGGAAAGGCTTAGAGGACCCTGATTAGTTCTTTTTTTGAATTTAAGGTTCTTTGTCAAACTTATGGTTATGCAACAAATAATCAAAAGTTGAATCTTTCTCCTTCTACTTTCAAGGAATCAGATTTATGATGGTTCATGGGCTTGACAACAAACTTCATAACCACATGATATCAAATGGAGACTATCTTGATAAGTATCAAGATTATTGTAGACTCAGGGACTAGAAGGATGAACTCTTTCGAATGAAACAAATGGAAGATGAAAATTTGGAAGATTATGTGGATAGATTTTTATTTGTCCATAGGAGATGTGGTAGTAATCTAGATGAAGAGCTTAGTAAAACCATTTTCTTGAGAGGAATTGATGATGAGATTAGAGAAGCCTTAAACCTTGTGGGGAAGGGAGACATTAACAAATAGAGTTTTGCAGAAATTATGAAGGTTAGCAGAAATTACTCTTGAACACGAGCAAGTAACAGGGTGCTAAAGAAAGGAAAAAGTGGTGGAAATGATATCACTCAAGTTATGGAAGAACTTGCCAATCTAAAAGCTAACATACGACTTCATTTAAACACTACCCTTGATGGTATGCAGGAAAGTAAGAAGAATATTAAACCCTTGGCCATCTATTGTCCTTGTTGTAGAGAGAAACATCCACTTAGGGAGTGTCCTTTAAATCACACTGAGTTGTGTGGAATCTATGAAAAATTCACCCCACCAATGAGTGCAGTTTGCTCCCTAAAATCAAAAATAGATTGAAAAAGGCACCATCAGTAGAAGAGGAATTAAATTTTATTGGCTAGAAACAATCAAACTATGGATTTAACTAGTTTTCAGGTCAATATGATCCAAGAGGACCACTGAGTTGGGGAACAAGCCAGTGGAGTGGACAGTGGGGAGGCCCACTTCCACCAATGTAAATTCCACCTCAGTGGGGACTAGCATGGCCCCAGTCAGAGTGGATGAACCAGTCTTGGGTCACCCCTTAGTGGCCAAACCAAACTCAGTATTAATAGTCATGGGCACCCCAATATAACCAAGGACCAAGGTAGTTTGGGAACCAACCTCAAGCCTTACTTCCTAGACCCTCACAACCTACAAATCCAAATCAAAATGACCAGGTGAAACAACCTCAGATGTCTACTCAACCCATACCAAACCCCAAGAATAGAAGTCCCAACAATAGGTACATAACACTGATCCCAATACAACCACCTTGAATGTTGTAGAAATCAATGATATCCAACTTAGTTCCCAAAACACCCCTGTAAAAATTCCTTCTGAGGAGATCTCTGAGAAAGAGGAAGTGACACCTAATGCTGAAGAGAAGTAATGGGATAAGGTAGTTGAGACAAAAAACCAAAAGAAACCCCTAAAATAGATCCTATTCCATTTCTAGAACGATTAAGATGGACTCCTCCGGAGAAATCTAGAGAGGCCCAGATCGCTCAGGATGACTCTCAGCTAATTAGGGAACTCAAGAAAATACATATAGAAGTTCCTCTATTACAGGTGATAAAAGACATCCCTAAGATAAATTAGACCATCAAAAGCCTACTCCTAAGGATTCCTAGGAGGAAACAAAAATTACCAAAAACCATTTAGGTGGAGGGAAAACTTACTGATGGTTTGGTAGGCATGTTGATTCCTCAAAAGTATGGAGACCCTGGGAGTCTTCTTATCTCAATGGCAATAAAAGGAACATAAGTCTCAAACATACTAATTGATTTAGGAGATACTATCAATGTGATGACTGCAGATACTACAAAAGCTTTGGCATTAACTCATATATAGCCAACCTCAACTATTTTACAACTTGTAGATCTATCCATCACTAAACCAGAAGGGATTTTGGAAGATGTCATAGTCACTATGGATGCATGGGATTATTTAGTAGATTTTCTCATCCTCCAGACAAGGAACAAACGATTAGGATATCAAATAATATTAGGTAGGCCATGGATGGCCACAACAACAGCCCTTATTGACTGTCGGTCTAGAAATATGACTATTTCTAAGGGGAAAAAAATAAAGGAACTCTCAATCTACCCTCCCGCTAAGCCATTTTTGCAATATGAAAATAAACCTTGGGTAGATGATTTAATGGATTTAGATGAGGAAGATGTGTCCTCATTAGTAATGGTGACAATTGTGGAGCATTTTGAAGAATAAAATGAAGAGTACAATGAGTAGAAGCAAACAATAAAACTTCTCTTTACAGTGCTACATAGCAGGAGGTCTCCAGAGAGATCCGAGAGGCTCCTTAAGGGCATTTAACTACCCATATTCCAAATAAGTTGTTTCTAACCTAAACTATCAACAAGAAAAAATATTGTATCAGATTGTGTCTTAATCTTGTCCATTAAATACATTGATCAGTCCTTACAAAGACATTCATTCTATTAATTGTGGCACTAAGCAAATAACTATCTAGCTCGATAAACAACTTTCAATAAGTAGTTGGTTGACAAAGACAAAAGAAGTAAGACTGACAAAACTGCTACAAAACCATACACAAACATTTGCATGGGAATATAAGGACATGAGGGGAATTGATCGTAGTGTGTGTACACATCATATTTACATTGAAGATGCTTGTCCTCTGAGACAGCCACAAAGGAGGATCAATCCTGCTCTAAGAGAAATAGTGAAAGAGGAAATAGAAAAATTGTTGTAGGTAGGATTCATCTATCCTATTTATGATAGTCAATGGGTGTCACCATTAGTGATTGTACCAAAGAAAAATGGCAAATGACAAGTCTATATTGACTATAGAGAATTAAATAAATCCACCAAGAAATATTATTTCCCTCTTCCCTTTATTGACCAGGTGTTGGATAATTTGGCTGGTAGTCACTACTCCTTTTTGGATGGATTCAATGGATACAACCAGATCTAGGTATCTCTGGAGGACCAAGACAAAACCACATTTACATGCCCATGGGGAAAATTTGCCTATAGGGTTTTTCCATTTGGATTGTGTAATGCACCAGCCACATTTCAGAGAGTTGTGTTGGCAATCTTTTTTGATTTAGTCAACACATGTGTGGAAGTCTACATGGATGATTTCATAGTACATGGTAAGACTTTTGATGAATCAATGGATATCCTAAACAAAGTGCTTTAAAGATGTGAAGAGCATTAGTTGTCTTTCAATCATGAGAAGTGCCTTCTTATGATGATAGAAGGAATAGTCCTAGGTCTTTACATTTCACAGGAAGGCCTAAAAGTAGACCCCAGAAAGGTTGAAATCATTGTGCAAACACCTCCACCTCAAACTCAAAATGAAGTAAGAATTTTCCTAGGACATTTGGGTATTATCAGAGGCTTATTCAAAACTTTAGCTGAAAGGTTGATCCATTGTTTACCCTTCTGAAAAAGGACTTCGAGTTCAATTGGACCCCAAAGTGTCAAGAATCATTTGAAGCTATCATGAAAGCCCTCATGACTGCACCAGTCATTAAGAACCAAATTGGAGTGAGCCTTTTCATATTCACTCAAATGCTTCTAATTAAGCCATTGGGGTAGTTTTAGGGTAGGTTAATGAATCTTGAGGTATGCATGCCATATATTATGTCAACAAAAATTTAAATCCTGTAGAGAAAAATTATACAACCACAAAGAAAGAGTTCTTAGCAGTAGTTTATGCAATTAACAAGTTTCACCACTATATTACATGGTATAAAGTCTTCATCCACATAGATCATGCAGCTATTTAATATCTCATGAATAAAGTTGTAGTAGGAGGAAGAATTATTAGATGGTTGTTATTGTTACAAGAATTTAATATAACTATTGCTAATAAGCCTAGGAAAGATAATGTGGTTGCTGATTTCTTATCTAGATTGACTATGCAAAGAAGAAATGAACCAGTTGATGATGTATTTCCATATGAGTACCTTTTTTCCATTTCCATACAATCTCCTTGGTTTGTAGATTTGGCTAACTATTTGGTTACAGGTAAATGTCCACCACACTTTAACCAGAAAGAGACAAGATGACTTATCAGGGATAGTTCTAGGTATAAGTGGGTAAATGGTATTTTATTTTAAAATTGTCCTGATCATGTACTGAGAAGATGTGCGTAGGAAAAAGAGGTCTATGATATCATCTGAGCCTACCATGATGAACCCTCAGGAGGCCACTTTTTAGCTCTCCAAACTGAACACAAGATTCTAGGAGATGGGTACTTCCGGCCAATGATGACAAGAGATATCCAGTAGTGCATCAGGTAATGCGATCAATGACAGTGGATGGGATGACCAACTCCTACTACAGAGATGTCGCTCCATCCTCAAGTGGTCCTAGAACCATTTGAGAAATGGGGCATTGATTTTGTAGGACCAATTGATCCACCATCTAGAGGAAACCATTACACCTTAGTTTGTACTGACTACGCCACCAAATGGGTTGAAGCCAAAGGTAAGAAGAAAAAGTTGCAGATTTTCTGTACAAACACATTCTATAGAGATTTAGAGCCCTAAGGGTCCTTGTTTCTAATCAAGGACCACAATTCATGTCTACAATGATCAAAGAATTCCATAGAGTTATTAGATCAGGTATAGAAAATCTTCTCCATATCATGCCCAAAGTAATGGTCAAGTGGAAGTGACAAATAGAGAACTAGAGAATATCCACACAAAGACAATTTCAGGAAAAAGGACTAATTGGGTGGAAAGAATGACAAAAGTTGCTTAGGCCTATAACACCACCTGGAGAACCACTACTAACTTCACATCATATGAATTAGTTTATGGGAAGTAGCCAATGTTCCCCATTGAATATGAGGTGGAGACTTTAAGAACAACACTAGAAGTTGGTATTGATTTAATAGAGACACAACAACATAGAATAATGCATCTGAACAGACTAGAGGAAATGTGAATGGAGGCACTACATCACATAGAATTGGTTCAGCAACAAAGAAAAGAATGGCACAACAAGCATATCATCACCAAGCAATTCAAGAAGGGAGATTGGGCCCTATTATATGACTCAAAATATCAGGATCTCAACAGAAAGTTGCACACTAGGTGGTTAGGACCCTATGAAATAAAGGAAACTTTCAGTAATGGTGTTGTTCAGCTATTACCTATTGATGGAGACCGAGAAGTTCTTCTAGTAAACAGACACAAATTGAAGTTGTATCATAAGATAGCCTCCAAAGAAGAATTCTCAGTAGAAATACAATCTCAAATAGAACATTTCACCATGGAGGATCTTTCTTCCATGGGGATTATGCTCTAAAAGAAGATTGCAGATTGAATAAAAAGAAGGGTTGAAAACCAGCAATGGTGGCCTTTTCTATCAAAACAATTGGGTAAAGTTGAAAACCAGAAATGGCAGCTTTACCTAGAGGAAGGATTGAAAACTAGGAATGGCGGTCTTTCCTTTGAAATTCCCTTTTTCCAAAATAAAGCTCCTTTTTGCAGTTTCTACAAGTTTTGTATTATGAAATACCAAGTAGCTTTGGATGGCTACAAACAGCTCCAAATGGATCCATACGACGATGGATGATACTATCAGAACATTGCTAGGCGTCAAGTCATGTTGCATTGAAAAATGGATTTGGTAAAAAGTTAAATTGAAATTTTCTTAAGGAGTAAGTACTTTGCATAAATATATTTCTTTCTTTAAAACTTGTATAATCACTTTAATATGTATATATATGCCATGTGTCCCTCGCATGCTCTGCATGCATTTTCCCTTTTTCATTCACACACCCCTGTAGCCATAGAAATTGGAGCAAATATTTGAAAGAGACACGTGTCAAAAGAGGGTTTGTTCTAAGATCTTGTGCACTTTTTGACAAGTACAAGTACCAGTTCATAACGATAACGACATTTTTAATAAATGCCATAAAAGGGAATAAATGATTAATTGGATGGGTAATCGTGATTATGAATTATAATCATAAATGGGAATTAATATCATAAAGGGTGGAGTGACAATAGTTGTCATCAGCTCTAGATTTGAAAAGAAGTTGCATTAAAGGTGGCAACTACAAATGTCCATTCCACATGCTATAACTCAGAGTTGCATCTCCAAGGCACACGCTAGCACTACTATAAAGATAGACATAATGATTGCCAACCTATTTGCACTCCATAAGCCAAGTTCATCATCGAATAATGAATAAATTAACAAAATAAGTTCATTTTCCTCTCTGCAGTCATAGACCTCCATTTCTTTGCGCTGTTTTGCATTCTCCAAACTGGTAAAGAAGATTTTTCAACCATGGGAAACAAGAGAAAGGTTGAACCAGAAATGTAGTATTTGACCAGGTGAGTGCAAATGTTTTTCGACAAGCTAGGTGGTTAGGTTTCTTGTAGAAGTTTGAATGATTTGAAGCAGAATTGGTCGAAGAATTCATCGTCAATTTTCATTGCACCTTCTCTATAGTAAAGGGGGTAAGGATTCCTATTAGCCCTACTATAATTAGTTAAATTTTTTAAATTCTAGAAGCAGGTGTCAATTTGTTTTAGACAAAACCTTCATATGAAGAATTAGTCCATAATTTCCATGTCACTCTGGAGCCCTTGCCTCAATATATTGTGAGCAAGGAGACAATGAAGGGCATTGAAAGGACTAATCTTCCTGACCCATAGAAGACTGTGGGCCTATGGGTAATGACAATTTTCACCTGTGATGGATAGTATGGGGTAGTGTTAGGGCATAGTATACAGTTAATAAATCATTTGAGACAGGGGGCCAATAGGCTAGAATATCTGATAAACCTTTTCCGCCATTTTGGACACCTGTCTAGTGAATATGATGAAAAAAATGAAACACAATGAAGGCCAAATTAGCCATCATGGGCTTATACATTTGATAATGAAACACCATTTCATTCTATGTCAGTGTCAATCAAGCCTCAAATGCACAAACTCAGATGACTCTGGATATTTACAGACCAATAGGCCAAAAGGAATTGGGTGAGAAAACAATGGCCTCTACTCCTTCTATAAGACACCACCCTCCTATGTTTGTGATATCATTTGATGAAGAAGAATGGGTAGCAGCAGAGCAGGAGTCATTCTTCCCCAAAGGAATGGAGAAGAGAAGAGGCTGCCATAGAGTAGACCCTAGAAGAGAGAGAAATATAAGAGGCCAGTGGGAAGAAAAACCCTAAAGAAAAGGAAGAAGAAACCCTTGAAATTGGGCATAGGAAGGGAAAGGAGCCCTTGGTGGATGCCTCTATTGAAACTAAGGAAGAAGAAACCTAACATATTTTGGCTCTAAAAAAAGTAGAGAATGAATTGAAACAATGCAGAGAACAACTAGGATCCATGGCTCTACAATTGAAAGCTAGAAGTGAGGAACTAGAGCAATAGAAGAAGTAGGTTGCCTAGGAGAAGAAGGAGAAAGATAAGATAATTTATGAATTTCAAAAAGAAATAGACAAGAATAAAGCAACAATAGCACAAAAAGATACTCATATTGCATAATTTCAGCAGTGACCTACACAACCATCCCCTGCACTAGCAACACTGAGCATCTATGAACTTAATCTTTGGTTATCTCAACAGAACATTGAGCTCAGGAGGAAAATCAGGCAACTTTGGAGAGACCTTGAGGCTCTCTAGATGGAGAAGGTGGCAGTAGAACAAAGATTGGCCTTAGCCTATGAAATAAAGGAGACCCTATTAGCACAAAGGCCACCCTCAGGTGTGTATGCTCTATTTCTGAGAGAACAGTTTTCTACACTGGAAATTGTTAAGAATTAGTTGCAATTTGCCTTTTGATTTTGAAAAAGATAAAGAGTTTATGGAATGCTATGTACAAAGCCCCAATGACCAACAAAATCTTTTATGTGAATTTTTCCAACATGGCCACATAATGGGCCATGTAAATACTTCTATGTTGAACTTGTATATGGGCGAACTCCAAATTTGGAGCTATCTGTCCCTATTAAGAAATAGCAGATTATGGGAAGAGTGCATGGAAGAATATAATTCAATAGCAACAACCATAGGCTTACTGATGAGGCATGAGTACCCAAAATCTACATGGTTCACAAAAGCCTTCAAAGTTCAAGTTTATAGGCAGGGAATTATAGGATTAAATGTGCAAAACTTGAATTCTCGCATTGTAGATTCCTAAGAAATTGCAAGATACCTCCCCAATGCAGTTGTTACAAGTTGTGTTTTCAGGTATGAGGAGCTACCTAAGTGCTTCAAGAGAAGAGAGCCCATCTCCCCAACCAATCTCAAATGGATGTTTGCCAAAGCACAAAAGTTGGTGGCTTTGATTCAGGAAAAGAAACAAGATTGGATAGGAATGTGGTTTTGACAACCATTGCTATTAATGTTGGTCCCGCATCTCATTCATCCTCCAGGACAACCTATGAGGTAGATAAAATTTGATAAGTGGTACATCAAGTTGTTGGAAAATGATGGCTTTGCACAAAAAGGCAAACTGATCTTCTAATATAAGATAGAGGACTACAATTGCAGTGTGATCTTGGAGGGGAAATATGTGACTGATGATGAGGATGTTGTCCATCTTTTTCCATGAGGGCATGACATAGACTAAGTTGGGGGGAGTGATGAGTCAAATATATATATTACTATGATTATGTTTGTCTTTTGGATGGATTTTATGCATGTTTACTCCTTATTTCCTTTAGATGAAATCTTTTGGCTAATTACTCTGAATTCTATTTTTAAATGTATATTTTATGGAATTTTTATACAAGTTATGTGTGATTGCATGAGGAATACAATAAAGAGCTTTCCAGAGGCCTCCAGACCCCTCTGGAGCTACTTCCTTCATGAAGAATCTAAATCTTGGAGAGCTCCAGATTCCTATAGCACTTCAAGAGAGTCATCCTCCCCTTGAGTCAATGATTACTAAGGCCAATCCTAGGGTCATTTAAGAACCCAGTGATGCAAACTCAACAACATGACATACTGTTCACTTTAATAAATGCAACTTATTGACAACTCCAAAGTTTGAGTCCACATGTCACTTTGTTTTATGATAACTAAAGTAACCATTAGTCAGCACCTGTGCCACTCCAAGGATTTACTCAACTACTGATAATCGGATTGATACGAATTCTTGATCTGAAGATGAATTGTAAAGGAATTGTTAATGCATTAAATAAAGCAACTGGTTCAATCCTAGTTCACTATAGTTAGGATCAAGTGTAGTTATTACTTTCAATAAAGGCTCAGATGTATAAGTAGGAGCCCAATAGTCTCTCTTAGTTAGTTCCAATTTTTAGTCAAATATTATTGTTTTCTATCCAAAAGAAAACCTTTTGTTTTCACTCATGTGCCCATACCCATCTGGGATTCTTTTGAATGAAAATGAAAGGGAAATTCTTTTGAAGTTGATTAAGTTAAAGAGGATCATCTCCAGTTGGGAAAGTAGGGCCCACTTCCCCAACTAGGAGGAGATCTCTCGGTATTTATTCATGTGTTTCTCTTTCATGTTTTCTGTTTACTATCATTATATTATGTGTTAATGTTAAGCTTTTGTGTTTTTCCTTTGTGTAAGTGTTTTAGATGTTAACACCTACAAGTTTTTCCTTTAAATTTTGAAAATACCAAAGAGCTATATTCATTATTCTATGAAGCAACACTGTTTTATTTAGAGTATTCCATTGTTGCAAATTGATAATTGATGCAATTACTTTTGAGTTTTATTTCAAAGCAAATATAATCGTTTCCCTTAAACTTGCATGTGTATTTATTTTCCAAGCAAATATAATAGATTCATTTAAAGCATGTGTGTTTCTTTCCAAGAAATTACCATAATTTCCATTTCAGCATGTGTGTTTCCTTTGAAAGAAATTAGAGTAGTTTCCATTTCCAGCATGTGTGTTTATTTCAGCAAGTAGGATAAAGTAAATTCCAATAAGATTCCTTTAGCAGCCAACACAAACAATCCACCCCACAAGATTCATACTCCACTCCAACCCCACACACAAAGAAGTCTTACCGTAGATAACTCTATACACTTCCGAATTGATAAATTAAATGATGATGAATTAAAGACAACTACAATGACCTCATCACATGTGACTAATTTGGGTAGGGCAGATTCGAGTATATCATGTTTTAATTTTTCTAATCTTGCTCATGCCTCTAAAGATGATGATTCTCACTTGGTTATTACTAATATGCAGGTGGAGAATGTGGACAAGAGTTTATTCTTTAAGGATGGAGGTCAAACAACCATGCAAAATGGTACCCTATTGAGTTTACCACAGTTCTCTTTTGATAATATGATTGATCTAGTGTCCAAATTGAGGAAGACATGACACTCCATGGGTATTCAATACACATATGAGACCTTGCTTTGACTGATTCATGTAGGATCCATCCTGCTGATCCACATCTTGAGGTAAGTTATCCTAATTCCTTGCTTTCTTGGGAGGTTGCTTTAGAAGGTAAGGATGATCATAAGTTTGTTTCTCTTCTATTTGAGCATGAAAATGTATTAGATGATGTTGCTATTGATTCGTGTACTCTAGAGGATGGATTTAGAGTTAATTTTGATAATCCTTTAGATGATGCACACACCAATTTTTCATACCACCCACATGATGAGTTGGGAAAAGATGAGATATTTCATGTTTTAGATCCTAAACAAGTTGAATCTTGCATTGATATGATTGATTTTCCTTGATTCACTAACGTATGTATTTGATTGTGATTTCCATATACTTGATACATGAGGGATGATCCATCATGAGTTGAGACTTCCTGAAGGTCAGGGAGCACTTGGTGAGGTGCAACAAGTTAGTGAACTTACATTTTCAGTTGATGGTACTTCAAACCAAGTTATATTTTCCATTTTTCCATTTAGTTATGATGCTTATCATTTTGATTATGGGTATATGGGTAAGAATACTTATGTTTGGATTGATCATGGACATTATGATTTGCCATAATTGCTGATCCTACATGACTTATATCATGAATATGAGCCTAGTTTGCCTCTATCTTACTTTTCAGAATACAAGGATGAGTTTGCTAGACTTAAGACCTTGACATGTGCCTTATTGCTCTTAAATTTATTGAGAAATCAATCAAGAGAGAGTGTATATAACTATTGTCCTAAGCCTTTGTGCATAATCTTAGTTAGTTTTGGTTTGTTAGGTGTCTAGTTTGCTTGGTTTTGCTTTGAGTTTTCTTAGTTAGTTGTTTGTTTTATTTTCTTTGTTTGTTGGTTGGTCAGCCTTTAGTTGTTAGCTTGTTGTTTTAGTTTTGTTTTCAATTTGTTTGGGTCTTTCTTTTGTTTAGTTTTCAACTTGCTATTGTTTTGCTCTCTTATTTTAAGTTTTTTGGGTCCTCCCTTGCTTATTCCTTAATGATTAGAGGGTTGTTTGCAAGTGTATGCAATGAGATTTTCTAGATTATGTCTCTTAGTCTTCCTTTGAGAAACTTTAGTCATAAACTAGGAGTTTTCTTGTGGGATCCATTGTTAGTGTTGAATAGCATGATGCTTGTTCTTGGAGGATGAGTCAATTGTTTGGTATGACTTGAAATGTTTTGAGATCTTATACTTTACACATCTTAATGATCCTCAAGTTTCTAACTAAGTCTTTACACGATCTTGCATTAAGTGAAAAATCTTAAGGTCTCACCTTTGCCGCCACTATGATTCCCAACCCAACAAAGTTGAACTAATGCATGTAGCCCATGTGGAAAAATCATGTGCTATAAGGGTAAGCAGTACTTCTTAGTACTCTTATTAAAAAGCTAAATTAAATGAATCATCAAATAAGCAAAGAAATCAAAAGGTGGTACTTCTTAGTACTCCTATCATATAATTCAACTAGTTGGAGGATTCAAGTATCTCTAACAGGGCTATGGACACCTGGCTGGCAATAGAGCTATTCTTTGAGTGGAATCATAAAGACAACCTCATCGGGGCTATAGACACTTGATTGGCAGTGAGGCAATGTCCAGGTAGTGCATGAGGTGAGTATCATTCATGTAGCTTAATGTAAGTGAACCTAGATGACCTTAATTTCCAAAGGATGGGAATGGATGCATTTGCACACACTTAGGTCTTTGGAATATGGATGGTTATGCTAGATTTTGATTTTGATTCCTTGATCATGTTTTCATGTTTATTTGACCTATTATGTGGGTGTACACAGAGATTCTGGGTTCTTGACTTGTGTTTATCTTTGGAATGCTCAGGAGCATTCTCCTAGTAGAGTCATCATTTGTTGTGCCTTGCAAACACGCCCCACTTTTTGCATGGGAAAAATGAGGACCCCCTCTTTTGCATGAGCTTTTGAGTGAGTTTTCTAGGCTTTTCAAAAATTGCAACTTGTTATGTGAGCATTGGGTCCTGATTATTCAGCTTGATTTGAACATAGAGTTTTTTATGGCTTCTTTCAAAGATAATTGTACCTCTTTTATTCATGTCTTAATTGATGAGGTTACATTTTTTGGTGTCAAGGTGGGTATATGCATGTAATATTTGGTAAATATGGTCAAGATTAAATGGACTTCAAATTTAAAATCACTCATCTTCATGACCTTACGTATTAAAGACTTAAGAATCATTGATTAAGGTATATTGTGTCATTTAATATCTTTTAGAGCATTTTATTAGTTTTATATATCTTAATGAGGTGATGGTTCAAAGTCAAAAGTGTTACCATTTCTAGAGGTTTAAGTTGGCTAAATCCATCTTTTCGGACCTTAAAATGATTTTAAAAAGTTATAAAATCCTTCAAATAATATTTGAATGCTAAAATTAAATAATTAAGAAAGGAAAAACACTTTGGTTTTAATTTTATATTATTTTTAGCTTAAATTTGATGGCATTCAAGATAAAAGCAAATAAAAAAATAAGAAAAAAGTAAAAAGGCAAAGATAACTCTAGCTAACTTTTTTTTCTTTGATTTTTGAGCCATTAAAATAGCTAAAATAATAATTTAAAATTTTTAACACCTCATTACTAGATCTAACACATGCATGTATGGAATAATTCTATTTGTAACTATTAATTACTTTTTAAAAGTAATTTTATTAAAAAACTTGCATAGCATGGAGAAAATAGTTGCTTTTTGGGGGTTTAATCTCATGGGTTGCCATTATTATGTTGAGAGGCGTTATACAGTCACAACAAGGTGGAGATGAGAGCACTCATTTTTTTTGCGTAAATTTATTTAAAAAAAATATAATACCAAAAAGGAAATAAAAAATAAAACTTAAGAACTAAAAAAATAAAAACCAAAAAATAAATTTGAAAAAATAAAAAATAAAAACCAAAAAAGAAATTAAAAACATGAAGTAGCAAAAGTTGAGAATATCACAAGAACCAAAAAAGAAATTGGAAAAAATAAAAGATAAAAACCAAAAAAGAAATTGGAAAAATTAAAAAATAAAAATGATGGAAGAAAAAAAAAGTGTGAAAATCAAATAAACTATGGAAAAGAGATATCCTCGGCGTACTTTAGATATATTTTTTAAATATAAATATACTAGTTTTTATTTTTCTTTCTCCATTTCCTTGTTTGGGTTTCATGAAATCGTTTATTCCATCCTCAATGTGGAGATTATGAAAATTTATGGATTGATTTTGTGTGAAGAAATTTTTATTCATCCATTAAAGGGCAAGGGTTTTAACTTTTTATGATTAATATTGCCATTTATCTTTCTATATTTTTGTATATCCTTAAAATGCATGTTGGATCTTATATTTGATTATTTTTATGTGTTTGCAGGTCAAGTTCATCAAGGGTTTCATGTTAAAATTCTTTTTTCTCAAGATTTTAGAAAATTAAAAAATAGAGAAAAAGAGTGAACTACATATCTAATGGTTTTGAGCATTTATGGAGTTTTAATCAAGGGTTTTCTTTGTAGGGTTTCTGGTAAAATGTCAAGGATCTCTATTTGGTTTGCATGCATAGGGAGAGTGAGTAATAAAAAAAATTACCTCCTAGGGTTTGAAACAAATGAAGAAAATTTTGTCCAAAATTGTCTTCTTGACTATTCTAAACCAACGTGTATATGTTCATAAAAGCTATGAAACCTTAAGAATAACCTTGTCATTAGCCAAAGGACTTGAAGGAGAAAAGTTTCTAGGAATTCTATATGTAAAATCTAATCATTATTTCACTTTAAAATGATAAAACAATCAGTCCCAAAACTAAATTTTGATAACTGAGAAACCCTAGGACAGCCATGAAAAATTAAATTTATGATTTTGTTTTGACCTATACAATGCATTCAAAGGCCATTTTTGAAGTGGTAGGAGGCTTGAGTAGGTATTAAATATGGAAAGCTTAAGAGCGCACATGGAGAAACTAAGAAAATCAAGAGAAAACCTCAAATTCATGAAGTTGCCCATGTCAACAAATTTGACAACAAGCTATCCTTGACTGACCCATGAGCTAATATGAATATATTTTGAGTTCTAATGATTTAAATTGATTTGTTTATGAAGAATTTAATTCTTGGGTTTGTTGATTGCAGGTATAAGAGGTTGAAACATGAAGAAACCAGTTGGAGCCACCATGGAGAAAGACACCCTGTTGTCCCAGCTATGGAGAAATTTCATGAAAAAGTTATTGTTGTTCATGCACATTTGGAGCCCAAAATGGTGGAAAATGAAGAGAACAATGCAATGCAACTATTGCAAGATAAATTGTACCTCTTATACCTAATTTGCAGCCTTGCTCATGACTGATGCAACCTTCCACAAGTGCTCAACTTGTTGTTTTAGATCTGAGATGGAGATTTGAAGTGGAAAATGATGGAAACATAAAGAATGAGGGCTAGAAATGTATTTTCCATGATAGAATCAGTCATCTACAGTTGCATACTTATGTTTGCATATGGAAAATAAATAGTTACAACCACCCATGTTGGAGAAAATGACTTTCTACAAATGCCTCTGCCTTTCTTATGAAGATTTGTCATACTACAACAACTTGTTTGGGATGTATCAATTATTTAATATTTTGGCTTCCAAAAGTTACTTTTTGTCATTTTAAAAAAAACTTAGTAACAAAAAGTAAATAAAATATTACTTTTTGATACTAAGGGAAGCTTGTTGAGGAAGCCTTATGTCATGTCCCTATAATGATTTATAATTGAATTGTTTAGTTAAAATAGAATATATAATATATTTATTTAAAATATATTATTAATATAATATTTATTTAAAACAATTAACAAGATATATATTATTATATTTATAAATAACCCATGTAAACAATAATAATATATTATAAATATATCTAATAATATAAATACAAATATTCTTATTTTTATCTTATATTATAATATAAATATAAATAATATAATATAAATCATATATCATTTATTATGATATAATATAAATAATATAAAATAAATAATATATTATTTATAATATAAATGATATAATATAAATACAAATAATATAAATAAACTATGTTAAGGGAGTTATGTATGGTTAGAACTAGTTTTACCACAGCTCATAGAGGGGAATAACATAAAGTAATAAAAATTATAAAAGGGTAAGTATGTCTTTTACCACCAAGCATAATAAATATCCCTTGAAAGGGAAATAAATAAAGGTTGTGGGATAGAAAGAAAAGAAGATGGGTAATAAATAAATAATATCCCATAAATAAATATATTTAGATCCACATTATATTTATATATGTTTCTGAGTCATAACTATAAAAGATATCATAAATATATATATGGAGGAATTATTCAAGTTAAAATAAATATAATAATAATAATAATAGTAAATATATATTTATTCATTGCATAATATAAGGGCATTCATAAATGGAATCGAGCCTCTTGAGAAGATGTCGATCTCATAATAAGGAGTGCTTAACTAATACAAACAAATATCAAGTATCATCAAAGTTTAATAATATTAATTTATTAAGGGTGGTGACAGGTGGTAAATTGCATCCCTTCAAACTTATAAATATTAATCGGCCCCTCTAACAAAAGGGGAAATGAATAGAAAAAGGAAGGAAGAGAATAAATATCTACCGCATCCAAAAAGGTACCTGCAGATCGTCTAAACAGCAGGTAAGTATTTTAATATATTTAATTATTAAGATGTAATATATCTATATATGTGGGTGTAAATATATATATATATATATATATATATATATATATATATATATATATATATATATATATATATATATATATATATATATATATATATATATATATATATACAATAATATTAATAACATATATAATAATACAATATAAGGATATTATTAATATTATAACAAATATTATAATATATAAATATTAAAGAATAGGCAAAAGAGAATAGAATCCAGTGAGCAGATTCAACAAGACAAGTAGCATAAAGAGGTACGTGCACTTTCCTTATTAATAGGTTAGGCAATATTAATGTTGTAAAAGAATAATATGAATATAAATGGACTGTCAAGTTAATTGATATAATTATGATGTTAATATAAATAAATGCACTTAACTTAGACAAACCTATGAATGTGCATAAACTAATATAATGAATAAATGTAATGATATATGATCAGCATCTTGTGTTAAATGCCAATAAGAACAATTATGATATTTATTAAATCAAATAAAAAGATAAGTTGGTGGTATGCTTGGAGCTGACTCAGACTCTCCCTTTAACCCCTCTATCACCTCTAAGGTATCACGTAGTTGAAATAGTTTATTTTAGCCTAGGTATGTCTCAACTAGATGTAAGTCCCTCGACCAAGTGATGAGGAACCCCGTGTGTGGGTGAAATCCTTGGGCCTAGGAGAACTCATAAGAGTTGCTCTACGGATGGTGACTCTCGTCTGGATGAGGTACTCCGTGTGTGAGTGAAATCCCACGAGCCAAATGGTGAGGGACTCCGTGTGTGAGTGAAACCTTTGGGCCTTCGTAAGAGATGGAACTATTTCCTTAATGAAATCATACTTGGTGATCTAGAGCTGGTTAACGCAAGAGTCTACCATAAGTCCCTCACAAGTCATATCACGAACCAATAATAACAATGAATAATGTGAATGTGCTTATAAATTGAAAATGTCTTAATGCATGATGACGAAACAAATATATGAACTTAATAATAGTCTTAATGAATTTATATTGAAATAAAAGATGAATCGAATATTAATGTTCTCTTTTACTAAGTCGAAATTGTGTAAGGTTGAGAAAAATTTTGGCTTACTAGAAGGGGATATTATAGTGGTATCAGAGCAGAAGATTCTGCCATCCTGTGAATAATAGTTAAAAAATAAAAATAAAAATAAAAGGTAGTCATCCTGCCATCCTGTGAATAATAGTTATAAATAAATAAATAAATAAAAATTAAAAACAAAAATCAATGAAAATCAAAGGTATGAATTTAATGGTGTTTAATACATTGCTAAAATATTTTTAAAAAAAATATATCTATGATGCAACATTAAAAAAATTAAAATGTACTAAATATGTTATGATGCAATATTAAAAAAATTAGAATTTACTTACAAATATGTAATAAATAATAGTAAATAAGGGGAAAAAATTTAAAAAAAAACTCTTAATATATACATATTAAGACATGTCTATTTAGTTCTTATAAGTTATTTATTTTCATCTATAGGTAACTTACGGGGTGAATATATATATATATATATATATATATATATATATATATATATATATATATATTTCACCTATGGGTAACCTACGGAGTAATAATAATTAAAAGAAAAAGAAAACTTATTAAACAACTAACCCAAAGTATTTATGGTGTACATAAACCTTAATAAAATATAGTTATAAAATAAATTATTTATAAAAAAACCAAATTTATAAATTATTATTTTATGGCACTGTAGTTTATTAACTATATTAATTTGTTACATTCTATAGCGGTTATTTTATTGGTGAGTGTAATGTTATTTGATATAAAGGAAATTTAATAAATTATAATGTTATTAAGTATTAGTTTAGGATACCTACTTATAGTTTGCTTGAGGACAAGCAATCTTGAGTGGGGAGGGTTGTCATGATTTATAATTGAATTGTTTAGTTAAAATAGAATATATAATATATTTATTTAAAATATATTATTAATATAATATTTATTTAAAACAATTAACAAGATATATATTATTATATTTATAAATAACCCATGTAAACAATAATAATATATTATAAATATATCTAATAATATAAATACAAATATTCTTATTTTTATCTTATATTATAATATAAATATAAATAATATAATATAAATTATATATCATTCATTATGATATAATATAAATAATATAAAATAAATAATATATTATTTATAATATAAATGATATAATATAAATACAAATAATATAAATAAACTATGTTAAGGGAGTTACATATGGTTAGAACTAGTTTTACCACAGCTCATAGAAGGGAATAACATAAAGTAATAAAAATTATAAAAGGGTAAGTATGTCTTTTACCACCAAGCATAATAAATATCCCTTGAAAGGGAAATAAATAAAGGTTGTGGGATAGAAAGAAAAGAAGATGGGTAATAAATAAATAATATCCCATAAATAAATATATTTAGATCCACATTATATTTATATATATTTCTGAGTCATTCTAGAAAAGATATCATAAATATATATAGGGAGGAATTATTCAAGTTAAAATAAATATAATAATAATAATAGTAAATATATATTTATCCATTGCATAATATAAGGGCATTCATATATGGAATCGAACCTCTTGGGAAGATGTCGATCTCATAATAAGAAGTGCTTAACTAATACAAACAAATATCGAGTATCATCAAAGTTTAATAATATTAATTTATTAAGGGTGGTGACGGGTGGTAAATTGCATCCCTTCAAACTTATAAATATTAATCGGCCCCTCTAGCAAAAGGGGAAATGAATAGAAAAAGGAAGGAAGAGAATAAATATCTATCGCATCTAAAAAGGTACCTGCAGATCGTCTAAACAGCAGGTAAGTATTTTAATATATTTAATTATTAAGATGTAATATATCTATATATGTGGGTGTAAATATATATATATATATATACAATAATATTAATAACATATATAATAATACAATATAGAGATATTATTAATATTATAACAAATATTATAATATATAAATATTAAAGAATAGGCAAAAGAGAATAGAATCCAGTGAGCAGATTCAACAAGACAAGTAGCATAAAGAGGTACGTGCACTTTCCTTATTAATAGGTTAGGCAATATTAATGTTGTAAGAGAATAATATGAATATAAATGGACTGTCAAGTTAATTGATATAATTATGATGTTAATATAAATAAATGCACTTAACTTAGACAAACCTATGAATGTGCATAAACTAATATAATGAATAAATGTAATGATATATGATCAGCATCTTGTGTTAAATGCCAATAAGAACAATTATGATATTTATTAAATCAAATAAAAAGATAAGTTGGTGGTATGCTTGGAGCTGACTCAGACTCTCCCTTTAACCCCTCTATCACCTCTAAGGTATCACGTAGTTGAAATAGTTTATTTTAGCCTAGGTATGTCTCGACTAGATGTAAGTCCCTCGACCAAGTGATGAGGAACCCCGTGTGTGGGTGAAATCCTTGGGCCTAGGAGAACTCATAAGAGTTGCTCTACGGATGGTGACTCTCGTCTGGATGAGGTACTCTATGTGTGAGTGAAATCCCACGAGCCAAATGGTGAGGGACTTCGTGTGTGAGTGAAACCTTTGGGCCTTCGTAAAAGATGGAACTATTTCCTTAATGAAATCATACTTGGTGATCTAGAGCTGGTTAACGCAAGAGTCTACCATAAGTCCCTCACAAGTCATATCACGAACCAATAATAACAATGAATAATGTGAATGTGCTTATAAATTGAAAATGTCTTAATGCATGATGACGAAACAAATATATTAACTTAATAATAGTCTTAATGAATTTATATTGAAATAAAAGATGAATCGAATACTAATGTTCTCTTTTACTAAGTCAAAATTGTGTAAGGTTGAGAAAAATTTTGGCTTACTAGAAGGGGATATTACAGTGGTATCAGAGCAGAAGATTCTGCCATCCTGTGAATAATAGTTAAAAATAAAAATAAAAATAAAAGGTAGTCATCCTGCCATCCTGTGAATAATAGTTATAAATAAATAAAAATTAAAAACAAAAATCAATGAAAATCAAAGGTATGAATTTAATGGTGTTTAATACATTGCTAAAATATTTTAAAAAAATATATATCTATGATGCAACATTAAAAAAATTAAAATGTACTAAATATGTTATGATGCAATATTAAAAAAATTAGAATTTACTTACAAATATGTAATAAATGATAGTAAATAAGGGGAAAAAATTAAAAAAAAAAACTCTTAATATATACATATTAAGACATGTCTATTTAGTTCTTATAAGTTATTTATTTTCATCTATAGGTAACTTACGGGGTGAAATATATATATATATATATTTCACCTATGGGTAACCTACGGAGTAATAATAATTTAAAAAAAAAGAAAAATTATTAAACAACTAACCCAAAGTATTTATGGTGTACATAAACCTTAATAAAATATAGTTATAAAATAAATTATTTATAAAAAAACCAAATTTATAAATTATTATTTTATGGCACTATAGTTTATTAACTATATTAATTTGTTACATTCTATAGCAGTTATTTTATTGGCGAGTGTAATGTTATTTGATATAAAGGAAATTTAATAAATTATAATTTTATTAAATATTAGTTTAGGATACCTACTTATAGTTTGCTTGAGGACAAGCAATCTTGAGTGGGGAGGGTTGTCATGTCCCTATAATGATTTATAATTGAATTGTTTAGTTAAAATAGAATATATAATATATTTATTTAAAATATATTATTAATATAATATTTATTTAAAACAATTAACAAGATATATATTATTATATTTATAAATAACCCATGTAAACAATAATAATATATTATAAATATATCTAATAATATAAATACAAATATTCTTACTTTTATCTTATATTATAATATAAATATAAATAATATAATATAAATCATATATCATTTATTATGATATAATATAAATAATATAAAATAAATAATATATTATTTATAATATAAATGATATAATATAAATACAAATAATATAAATAAACTATGTTAAGGGAGTTACGTATGGTTATAACTAGTTTTACCACAGCTCATAGAAGGGAATAACATAAAGTAATAAAAATTATAAAAGGGTAAGTATGTCTTTTACCACCAAGCATAATAAATATCCCTTGAAAGGAAAATAAATAAAGGTTGTGGGATAGAAAGAAAAAAGATGGGTAATAAATAAATAATATCCCATAAATAAATATATTTAGATCCACATTATATTTATATATATTTCTGAGTCATAACTAGAAAAGATATCATAAATATATATAGGGAGAAATTATTCAAGTTAAAATAAATATAATAATAATAATAATAGTAAATATATATTTATTCATTGCATAATATAAGGGCATTCATATATGGAATCGAGCCTCTTGAGAAGATGCCGATCTCATAACAAGGAGTGCTTAACTAATACAAACAAATATCGAGTATCATCAAAGTTTAATAATATTAATTTATTAAGGGTGGTGACGGGTGGTAAATTGCATCCCTTCAAACTTATAAATATTAATCAGCCCCTCTAACAAAAGGGGAAATGAATAGAAAAAGGAAGGAAGAGAATAAATATCTACTGCATCCAAAAAGGTACCTGCAGATCGTCTAAACAGCAGATAAGTATTTTAATATATTTAATTATTAAGATGTAATATATCTATATATGTGGGTGTAAATATATATATATATATATATATATATACAATAATATTAATAACATATATAATAATACAATATAGAGATATTATTAATATTATAACAAATATTATAATATATAAATATTAAAGAATAGGCAAAAGAGAATAGAATCCAGTGAGCAGATTCAACAAGACAAGTAGCATAAAGAAGTACGTGCACTTTCCTTATTAATAGGTTAGGCAATATTAATGTTGTAAAAGAATAATATGAATATAAATGGACTGTCAAGTTAATTGATATAATTATGTGTTAATATAAATAAATGCACTTAACTTAGACAAACCTATGAATGTGCATAAACTAATATAATGAATAAATGTAATGATATATGATCAGCATCTTGTGTTAAATGCCAATAAGAACAATTATGATATTTATTAAATCAAATAAAAAGATAAGTTGGTGGTATGCTTGGAGCTGACTCAGACTCTCCCTTTAACCCATCTATCACCTCTAAGGTATCACGTAGTTGAAATAGTTTATTTTAGCCTAGGTATGTCTCGATTGGATGTAAGTCCCTCGACCAAGTGATGAGGAACCCCGTGTGTGGGTGAAATCCTTGGGCTTAGGAGAACTCATAAGAGTTGCTCTACGGATGGTGACTCTCGTCTGGATGAGGTACTCCGTGTGTGAGTGAAATCCCACGAGCTAAATGGTGAGGGACTCCGTGTGTGAGTGAAATCCCACGAGCTAAATGGTGAGGGACTCCGTGTGTGAGTGAAACCTTTGGGCCTTCGTAAGAGATGGAACTATTTCTTTAATGAAATCATACTTGGTGATCTAGAGCTGGTTAACACAAGAGTCTACCATAAGTCCCTCACAAGTCATATCACGAACCAATAATAACAATGAATAATGTGAATGTACTTATAAATTGAAAATGTCTTAATGCATGATGACGAAACAAATATATGAACTTAATAATAGTCTTAATGAATTTATATTGAAATAAAAGATGAATCGAATACTAATGTTCTCTTTTACTAAGTCGAAATTGTGTAAGGTTGAGAAAAATTTCGGCTTACTAGAAGGGGATATTACACCTTATGGGATGGAATGGAATATTCCTTGCCACCAAAATTGACTTTTGTGTTGGAGCATCAAAAGTGAGCCATTGGATCAAATTGATCATAGCCATTGGATTTTAGGGCAAAAAACTTAGTATGGAAAAGCTGATTTAAATATGTATACAGTTGAAACTCATTGTAAGAGGTTAGAACTAGTTAGAATAAGTGAGAATTGGTGAATAACTATTGAGTTCTTGTTGGCGTTTTGGAAAAAACTCATTGAAACTCATTGGAAATCAATTGTACTATTGGGATTTGAGGGAAAATACATAGTATTTTCTGATTTTTCATGTCGCTTTCATGGTTTTCTCCACACCAAGTTTAGGAATTGTTGATGTTTGTCAATCTTTTGAGCTTAATACAAGTTTACTTCATGGTTTCTAGTCAAGATTATGAATGTAAATTGTTGAGATTTGAACTTGTCATCTTACAAAGTTTGCTTCATGGTTTCTAAACACCAAGTTGGGTATTTCTTTCATTTTTAGCTAAAGATTCGTGGATATTTGATGAGTTTGCAAAGTGTTCATACCACTAATAATTTGTTGATTGTAAATTACCTTGTGTGGTTATCCTAAACACCTAATTTCACCATTGAAGATTGCACCTCCTTGAAACTTTATTTTTGGGTTTTTATGATCAATTCAAGGATGGTTAAATGTGTTTGCAAACTTGTCTATCCATTGTTGAGGCTAAAATGATGGAATGGGTTTAAGATTTAGTTAGGTTTCTAAGTATTTTTCTCTATCTTGCCTTGTTTTGCACTTTCTTTTACTAAATTTGGTTAGTGTAGAGTTAGAATAGGGTTTCCAAACTTGCATATTGTTGTTATAGAGTTGATATTTTATGAATGCAAGTTTGTATATTGCTGGTTATGAGATGAAATGATACATTTTATGGAAATATATGTTTATATCAATTTGTATATGCATTGCTAAATCTGAAAACTGATTGGTTTTTGTGTAATTTAACCTTGTTGAAGTTTGTCCAAATTCATGTAGGCTTGATTGGAATAACCAAAGATAACATACAACTAAGTTATCTTGTGAAATCCAAGACCTGGTTGTATAGACCTTGGAGTAGTCATTTTCCATTCACCTGGGATTTGATTCCTTTCAGGAGAGATAAGATACTTAGTATTTTATCTAAGTTTTTGTGTACAAAAACACCCATCAACAACAAAGAAGTAGAGAGAATATAAGAGATCTGAAGTAATTTCACAAAGGTTTTAGGAGAGAAGTACTTTGATATCCAACTAGAGAGAGACAAGGGAAGAGAAGGAAAGTGAGTTCATAAAAGATAGCCTAACCGGATGAGCAAAATAGAGGAAAACTATCACAAAGCACCAGAGACATTGAGAAGATCAAGCATGGATATTCCTATCAAATTACTAATCTTTGAGAAGGATACTACTGAAGCAGTAGAGCACATTTTTGTCTTGGAGTCTATTTGGAACCAGAAGGGAGTAACAAGTGATGAAATTAAGTTGTTTGACTTCATAGGCACCTTACGGAATGAAGCATTTCAAATTGGTATAGGAAGACATGTCCAAATAGCGACAAGGAATGGGAGGAGATCACGAAGCTATTTTTGGAGAATTTTGGAGTTCTAGATGTTTCGATAGAAGGGGTAAGTAAGATGGGAGATTTGATGTAATTGGATAAAGAATCAATAAAGGATTTTGACAGAAGATTCAAGGAGACAACTGGGATATTGGAGGAACCACTGAGTGAAAAATAAAAGATAAAATGGTTTATTTCTGGAATAAGCCTTGAAATAAGGTCAACCCTAGATGGAAGAATATTTGAAGCATATGTAGACACAATGACATTAGCAGGCCTGTCTGATAGAGTCTCCATCTTCATGCAGACATGATAAGATGAAAGAAAACCTATAACTGGAGAAGTTGAAATTGGAATTAGAACAATTGAAGCTGAGGTAGGAGATCTTGGCCAAGCAGGAGGAGAACACACAGAAGCCAAGACCTAATATTTGGTGCTCATACTATACAAGAGAAGGTCATTTGAGAAATGAATACCCTAGGATGAAGGTGAAAGATAATCTACCATAATTAAAGTAGACATAATAAAAGCAATACTATACAAGAGAAGGTCATTTGAGAAATGAATGCCCTAGGATGAAGGTGAAAGATAATCTACCATAATAAAAGCAACAACAAAAAGAATCAATTCAGTATATTGTGGATTATGCGGAGAGTGGGATGACCATGAAACACCAGACCATCCTTCACAAAACTTCCAAAGGAAAAGAGAATTTTCTGATGAAGAAAATGAAACATGGTATATAAACTTAGTGGAAAGCAACAACATATCATATGTAGAAAGAAACTCACATGATCAAGGCTACAAACAACCAAACTAGAGAAATCAGAGTAATGTTGAAATACAATACAAAATTCCAACTCTGACAATCCATCCTATGGGAATAGCTATAATAATGATGAAATAAAGCAATTTGGAGGTTATAAAGGAGGCAAAGGCTATGAAAGAAGTCAAAGGAGGAAGGATGCCACTTGTTTCAATTGTGGTAAGCTAGGACATTTTGCTAATGAATGTTGCATAGAAAGGAAAACACAATGTTGATTTTGTAGCATTACAAAGCACGATCTATTTTCTTGTGAGAGAGCACAATAGTACTTCTGGAATGCACAACTACAATCTAAGAGTGATGAGATACAAATCCTGAATAATCAAAAGGAGCTAGGATCATAAGAAGGGAACCAAAGGGCCAAGGAGCAAGAACTTGTTGAAAGAATACCAGGGAGGAAACAGACATATCTTCAACTAAATCTATAAAAGAAGGAGAGTACTACCAGCTTGAAGAAAGATAAAACATAACAAAAAAGATAGAAGAAGAAGGAAGGAGAAAGTTGTGGTATTGACAAGACAAGGAACAAATACCAAAAGGCACTATGTCACTGAGATAGAAGAGGAAGATAGTGAGGAGGAAGAAGAACTTGTTCCATCTAGGAAACAACATGAGGAAGTTGTAAAGGAAGCCAAACAAACAATAAGAAAGGAGAAAGAAAAAGAGAAGCAATACAAGGAGTTTTTTACCGAAGGAGAAGTAGAAGCTCTCAAGAAGTTAGACCAATTGACATAACAACACAGACTTATTGAGAAATTAAAGTAATTTTCTAAATACTAGAAAAAGGAGCAAGGTTAGAAGAGTCAACTCTGGAGGATGGGAAGAATAGATAGAGAATGGAAGACAAAACCACTTATGGTGGATGTTCACATCAATCACAAAAAAGTCCAGAATGTCAATGATAGATCTAGGAGTAGATGTCAACATGATCACAAAGAAGCTATGGGAGCAGTTAGGAAGACCTAAGCTGACAGAGACAACTTACAATATAATTTTGGTAGATGGATCTCACATGTAGACAATGGGAACATGGAATCAAGTGGAAGTTAACCTAATGGGGGTCAAACAAGTCTTAGACTTCATTGTTGTAGCCATGAAGGATCAATGAGAAGCTTTCAATGCACTTTTAGGGTTGAGATAGTTTATGGATACAAACAGGATCATAGACTCCTAAAAAAAAGAGCTATCATTTGCTAATGATAACAAGACTGTCAACATTCCTTTGGGATCTTCTATGGAGGAAGCATACATAAAGGAAGTTAATCAGACTGAAGATAGTGATAAGGATGCAAAGAATATCTACACAATTTCAAGGTTAGATATAAAGGAGACAACATAAGAGCCTAATTCTGAGGGATAAGTGGAGATAGAGGATGCTCACTATAGCACAAATAGTGAGGAGGTTCTAGAATCTTGGCTGATAGAAGAACCAGAACTGAAAACATAGAAAATGCTTGGTTACTAGATCATATTCATGATCATAATGGTGAAGAAGACATACCACAATCCTCTGCACTTCATCCAAACTGACCGGAAATCATATGTGACGTATCTATGGTGGATAAGGAAGATATGGACCAAAGACCTCACTGGGTAATTCACATTTTGAAAGGAATTTCACATATCAAGTGTAGGAATACACACAACACTGAGAGGGGGGGTGAATCAGTGTTGTTAACAATTTTAACACTTTTTACTACTTTTGATTAATCTAATTTCACAATTTAGAATTCTTCAGAAGGAACAAAGTAAATATGCAGAGTATCAACACACAGATTTGACACAAGAAATTTCCCGAGTGGAAAACCCTCCTGGGGTATAAAAACCACTCAACTGCCTCACTGGCTTAACACAAAATTTAGATTACAATTGTCTCACTGACATTACAATTCTGCCTCACTGGCAAATTTTATCTCTCTGCATGTCTCACTGACATCATCAACATTCAATGAAAAATTATAACTCAGGGGATTTCCCTGTTTCAATAAAAACCAAAACCTTATTTCTCCCTTTTAAGACAAACAAAATAAATTCTTTGCAATCAACCTTTAACTGTCTTCAACACCTACAGTCAATCAATTTTGATCTTCAATATATTTCATACCTCTGCAAAACAATTTCAAACTAATTCACCATTTTGAGCTTTCTCTCTTTGCAAACTGAACAATTTATCTTCTCTGAAAAAATTATCACCTTCACTTTCTCTGACATCTTCACTTTCTCTGAACAAACATTAATCCATCATGATCATTGAAGAATTCCATTCATTTTGAATTAACATTCTTTCAAATTCTCAACATAAATCCCTGAAAAATGATTCTCCATTCCTGCAAAAAATTACATTTCAAAATAACAATTCCATTCTCCAAAAGAACTTCTTCAAAAATTCTCATCAATTATCTCTCATCTGCAACTCTTTTTTATATCTGCCATACAAAAAATCTCTATATGCAAAAAGAATTTCAATCAAAAACCAAAATCTTCAAAAACCGGTTCAACTTCAACATTACATTTCTTCTCAAACTTCTCATCTTCTCTCTTATCAAAATCAAAAAACATAAAACAAAAAAAATGAAACCCCTTCGTAGAATTCTGCCTTTTCATCTTCTTATCAATTAGAAACCTTCTAAAAACTTACTCTTTCCTTTACACAAAAAAAACTTCAGTGCCCCTTGAATTTCGGTTAGAAAGGCTAAGACAAACATGTTTTATTGCCTTTTTAACAACAGTGAACGTCAATTTTAAAGGGACAAACTAACCGTTTGGAGATACTTTCTATTTAAAAACTGATCCTCTGATCTGCGGTGCCCGCCACATGAGGATTCAAAGATAGTCGTTGATTTTGTGTTTCCCGCGGACCATACAATGCATTGACTAGTTACCGGGCACCCTAGGCAATGGGGCCGGTAAGACCGACGAGTTTCATACCCTTACATTGCAACTTAAGGCCCCGATGACCTCCTCGACCGGTCAGTTTGAGTTTATAACATAAAGTGCATAGAGTTATGACGGGCAATAAGGCAATGAAGAATAAGTGTTGAACACAAAGTTTATAACTTGTTAAGTGTTAAGAAAAACATATTTACCACTTCCATTTTTCTAAACCTCAACATATGTAAACACCTCAACACATATTTAAACCTCAACATATGTAAACCAAACTTCAACTGATCTGCCACTGTCATGAAGTTAATATGATGCAAGTTAACTTTTATCAAATGACACAAGCCCTTGCCCTGATAATATGCAATGAATGTCATCCACTGAAATGACTAAGTCACAGAACAACTTCACACAAGATCAACATTGATGTCATTACCATGAAGGACCACTAAAAGATCAAAACTGAGAGATCTAACAACCATTGTCACTGATGCAGACCATATCACTGAACTGAAAACCATTGCCATTGATGAAGACCATGTCACTGATGAAGACCATTCATAAAGCCAACCTTATGAAAAATCCTTCACAACACTGATTGCAACTTCACAACACTGATTGCATAACCTGTCAACTGCATCTTGTGAAAACTGTGAAATGCAACATCCTGATATCCTGTTATTTTGACATCAATGAAAAGACAACATCCTGAACTGTGAAATGTGCTACATCAAGTTGCCTAGAGGTTTTCAGGAGTACATAATCTACATACATATCTCACAGAAATGGAGGTAGTGTTTTTCTTGAGTGCTTCAGGATTTAACTATGTAAGTTTTTACTTTAATGTTTCAGATCGTACTCTGTGATCCATCATTAGGAAAAAATAGAGCCAAAGAAGATGAGATAGTGTTTTCTGATGATGACATAAGATTACAAGTTGCACAACACACATTGGTATGCAATGTTGCAAACTGGTGGAACACACACAAGGATGCAATAAACCAGTGGTCAGCATTCAAAATATTCATCAAGACAAGATATTTTCCAGAGGAATGAGAATATGACATAATACCCAAATACTCAAGTCAAATTTCACCTCAAGAACATTGAATCCATGGCTAAATTCAATTTTCAAATATTTAAAATAATAAGGGTTTAAAATAAGTACGGTTTAATTAATTAAGGTTTACAATAATTATGATTTAAACTAATTAGGGTTTATAATATAATATAATAATAATATAAATATAATATTATTATATTTATTAATTATATTTATTAATGTTATACTATATAATTATGATTTAAAGTAATTAGGGTATAAAATAATTAGGATTATTATTTAAGATAAATAGGGTTTAAAATAATTATGATTTAAAATAGTTAGGGTTTCTAATAATTAAAAATATAATAATAAACCCTAACTATTATATATTAAATTATTATTACATTAGTATAAATGTTCTCTATAATAATGTAAATATAATTATATTAAATTATATTTATTATTATATATAATAATATAATAATAAACATAAATATAAATATAATATAATATAATAATATATAATATTATTATAACATTATAATAATATATAATATTATTATAACATTATAATAATATTATAATCACCTTCTAACCAAAGCCTTCTCTAGCCTTTGTCCCTTGCAATCATAATACCCCATAAAGTTGCCTATGCCTCAGCTAAATTGTTGGATTCAAAGCCACAGTCGATGGCATATATCAACTTGGGGCTACCTCGATCATCTCTAAAAATACCCCATCCCCCAGCTTTGCCCGGGTTCCTCTTAGCATCTCTGTCAAAGTTGTATTTGATCCAACCTTGCTTAGGAGCCACCCACTTATGCTCGATACTTGCTTTTGGTGCCGGAACGCTTTCTTGTGAGAACCAACGATAACATGGATAGGCATTGGCCACCCCCCTCTCTTCATCCCTAAGTGTCCACTCAAAATTTTTGTTGGCCTCCCCAATTTCCCCTATGGTGCTCTCAATTCAATCCCATATCCTCTTGAGTGACCTCTCTTCCCCTTTAAATATGTGACAATTTCTTTCAATCCACAATGCCTAAATAATAATTGAGGGTGCCACCTCCCAAATCAAGACTAAGCCTGGGCTATCAACCTTAACTCATCATGAGTTTAGGAGGCTAGCCACATCCTTTAGTAACACCCAATCCAGATGCCACCTATCAAGAAACATGTTCCAGATCTACCATGCAACAAAGTAATGGATGAAAAGATGATTATTTCTTTCTCCTTGCTACATGCACATGATGCACTTGGAAGGACTCATCTTGCCAATCAGCTGCAACCTATCCCACACCAAAGCATGCCCCTTCCAAGCAAGCCACAGAAAGGCATTCATCTTGGGGATGCCAAATTTGCACCATATTTTGATGTCCCCTCGTAATGAGGCCTTTGAAAAATAGGTATGAAAAGCCTCTCTGACAAAGACTTCACCAATGTCATGACCCTTCCACACAAGCTCATCAGAATTGACTTCTCCTATCAGTGGCCACCTATCAACCCTGCCTTGAAGTTCCTCACGTTGCGTGCTCAACTCAAGCACAGGAGCCTATAACTATTTCCATTGTCTATGAGGGGCCTCTCCCTCTATGTAATCAATGACTTTCACACCAACAATAGCCTCAAAGTGTGACATCAAAGGAGTAAAAGTTGTATATTTGCAAAAAGCCTTGTTATCTAGCCATCCATCTCTCCAAAAGAAAATCTTATCCCCCCTCCTGAGCTTCCAAACCATGTTCAGTTTCAAGAAAGTACAACATGCCTTAAGGAAGTTCCAAATACATGAGCCCATGGGAAGCTCGCTAGTGAAGAGATTTTCCACATAGCAGTTGAGATACTTAGCCTGTAGAATCTGACTCCAAAGCCTCCCTTTATCTTTATAAATCCTCTAGACCAACTTAGTTCCTAGAGCCATGTTCATGTCTTTTCTTTCCCTGATGCCTAAACCACCTTGCTTGATTGGCCTGCACACATCATCCCATTTGATGAGGTTGTATTTGAATTGATCTTCACTTCCCCTCCACAGGAAGCTTCTCTTGACCCCTTCTAAGTACTTCACAACCTTGTTCAGAATATGAAAAGCTGCCATAAGGGAGGCTTTAATGAGAGTGATCCTATCCACCAATGATAACCATTTGCCCTTCTAAGAGGCCAAGATAAACTGTACCCAATTAGTGACACTACACCATTCTCTTTTCTGAAGCACGACTACCAATCAATGGCATGCCCAAGTACTTGCCAGGGAGTAAATCAACCTCATACCCAAAAACCCTTTGTATTGCTTCCTTGTCAATGATGTCCTTCAAAAAATAGATTTTTAATATGGAGACATTAGCCTTTTGCCCTACAACCTCCTCATATTTGTTTAAAATGCATTTGAGTGTGCATGCTTCTTTGGCCTTAGCAGCACTGAATAGGACCGTATCATCCACAAACTGTAGGTGGGTAATGTTCTTTGCCCCACCAGTGACCTAAAGACCTTCCAAGTTACCTACCATCTTCTCCCTCTTCAAGTTTCTTCCCAACACTTCAACAATCAATAGGAATCGAAAAGGGGACAAAGGGTCACCCTATCAAAGACCTTTCTTTGCCATGAAGCAGTCTATAGGTACACCATTTATCAAAACAACATAAGAAGGTGTTGAGATACAATTGTATATCCAATTACACCAAGACTTGCTAAAGCCAAATCTCTTCATGACCTCTATCAGGAAGTTCCATGGAACCCTGTCGTAAGCTTTATTCATGTCCAATTTGATTAACATCCCTTCCTACCTCTTGATACGGGAAGAATGAATTGTCTCATGTGCAATGATAATACCATCAAGGATCTGTCTATCTTTTAGGAACCCACTCTATTCTTTAGAGATTAAGACATTCAAGCACACCTTTAGCCTGGAAGCCATAGCTTTGGCCACAATCTTATAGATAATATTGCATAAAGTTATAGGCCTATACTGGTCAAAGGAGCACGAGTCCTTATCCTTCAGTATCAATACCAAATACATTGTGTTCAATGATTTCAAAACAACTCTACACTTTCTACACTCCTCTGCTACCCTCCACACATCCTCCCCAATCTGAACCCAAAATCTTTGGAAGAATTCAGCCTGAAAGCCATCCAAGCCTGAGCCTTTCTAGCACCAAGTGAAAAGGTAGCTTTTTAATTTCCTCCAAAGAGAAAGGAGAAAGTAGGATGGAATTCTGATCCTCCGAGATTGTTGGGAATTAGGGTGTCTCAACCTTGGTAATTCCTAGCATTAGTTATTTAATTGTTTATTTATTTATTTGCCTATGTTGTATTTTATGTTGCACATCTTGTTTTATCATCTAATGTGAAGGGGCATAGTGTGTTGTCACTCCACTTGGAATGTGACTAGGATGGTCAACTCATCCCATGTGGATATAGGTGTCCCATATTGTGGTAGAGGTTTTTTGCCATGTGTCAGCATCTTGAGCAGTGTGTAAGGAGTTATCACATGTAAGTGTTATGATGGATTCCTATGATAGATTCTATGACATGTAAGAGTCGAATATAGAAGGTTCTATGATAGGTGAAGACAAGTGTCGAAGAGCATCTTTGAGGAAGGAATCTTTGGGCACCCAAGGTGGGTTATGACATGTTGTAAGAGGAATATGCTATTTTTAATCAGTTTATGATAGATTCTCTTATAGCTATAAGTGTTGTCAGTTATGATAGATTCTATGACAACTGTAAGGTGCATAAGAGCATCTGTCATTACCTATCTTGGGACTAGGCACCCACATTGAGAAAGGGTGTTGTAACAAATGTAAAATCCATGTTGAAATGTTGGACAAGTGTCCATAGGCATGGGTTTTGGGCCATGAGGCCAAGATGGACGCCCATCTCTAGAAGGTTCCTATTTTTCCTTGTAAACTCTATATAAATAGGTGCTTGGATAGGAAATGAATATAGCTTTTGAGAAGTACTATTTGTTGATAACTGAGAGGGGGGTGAATCAGTTATCTTAAACTTATTCAACTTTTTGTTCTTCTTTAATAATTAGTGTAGCATCAAAGCAAACAAGCATGAAAGTAGAAACAAAGTCAATACACATAACACAATGATTTTGATGTGGAAAACCTGGTTAAGGGAAAAACCACGGGGTGATTAACCCAAGAATGCATTCTCTATTAGAAGAATAGAAGTACAAAATGGCACCTGCCAATTTAGGGCTCACTGCCCGAGCATACTGCTCACAAGAGGCTCACTGCCTACAAGAGAGAAAGATAACACAATGTTTGAACTAATGAGAAGCATCCACACATGCTAAGATTCAGTTCTAGTTGAGCTCAATAAACTGATCTCCTGCACTTCATTCTAACTTTCTTTTGGTTCAGCTGTCCTGTCACATTCTAGACCTGTCTTCCTGCCTTCCCACTACTCTTCTACTTTTATTCACACAATTTCACATTCACACACCGCACCTTCATCTCTAAATTTATCTGGTATATATATATCCGTACAAGTAATCTTACCACCTTTCTAGTCGGCATCTGAAATAGTCAATATTTTCCCAAGCTTTGATCTATCGGTTGGATCCTTTCTTACCAAGTAATGTGGATCTAGGAGATGCTTGAAGAAGTCATCAATCATGTTGGCCAATCATGAATGATACCTCAAGAAACTTAGTCATTAGCAATATCTCTTCCGGATTTGGGTCTGACACACTGTCGGTACAGTTCTTCCTCTGTCTACTCTACCAAACAGCAACCCAACACTCAAGTGCTCATATCTTTTCACCCTTCCATCATCAGAGGCTAAATCCTTGGAATCTATTAGTCAAGGTACTTGTCTTGACTTCCCCAAATCTACACTTCACTGAGATACTTCCTCTGAGAGATCCGGACCTGACTGTCAGACCTTGCTGACTGCTCTATTCTTGCTTATCGAATCATAACACTTCTTCAATCTGACTTCCAGTAGAGACTCATCATGTCTTGTGGATGTGTGGGATAACCTTTGTTGCCATCAATGACAGCATACATGAATCCATATAGTGTCTCTTGCCAACAATCTCCCCCTTTGGCATTGATGGCAACACTTAGTGAAAAATGACTAAGTGTCACACTATACTCCCCCTTGGTTGATGCTCTATTTTTATATACATTTTCTAGAGCTCCCCCTTAGCTGGATTCCTCATTTTTCACTGCTCCTCACTCCCCCTTTAACATCAATGGCAAAGGGTATGGTCCGCACACCAAAATTCTTAAAAAGTCAACTATACTTGGCCGCATAAATATATATATAGCATACTTACATATACTGAAGTATGTCTGCAAAAGTTGTCTTTAATTGGATGAATTTTGTTGCCCAACTTTACTTCATCCTGTCCAAAATTGAGATGTGACCACTCAACAGGAATGCAAACGCGTCTGCCCTTTTTAGATCTATCGGATCACTAGTCTGGGCTGTGATCTGAGCTTCTTTTATGGCCTCATGCATGGCCTCTAACTTAGGGATAATTATCCCTCTAAGTTCACCCAACCTGCTTATTCTATTTTTCTTTTCCTTCTCAAGCTTCTTGATTTCATTCAAGACTGCAATAGTCTGACATTCTTGATTTATTATGGAAGAGGAGAGAGGATCAAAATTCTTAGAGAGTTTTGTCAATTTGTCCTCCTATTCTTTCACTTTCTTCTCAATATCCAATGTTACTTTGGACCATGATAAACAAAATTTGTATATTTCCCCACCATCTTTAAGAGCATTTTCTAAGCTCTTTATCCCAATATTCATATTCCTCCTATCATTAGTTATTAATCCTTGTACCTCTGATAATATTTTTACCAAAAATTCCTTCCGGACCTTATCTTCTGCTGACTTCTCTAGGGAATCAAAATGTGTGCTAACACTATTGACTAGAGATTTGAGATTACCAGATGAGGAGACTGAGGGATCCTTCTGAAAAGATGGCATGATCTTTTCTAATACTCTGAATGCAACTTCTATTAGCTCACAGTCTTCCATGTGAGACTTCAGGAGTTTTTCTTTAGCCTTTGCATTAGCAAATGAAGCTATCTTAATTGTTTGTACCTGGGAAAGAGAATCAAAATCAAATGGCCCTTGTAGAAGTTTCGGTTCATCAATCTCCATTGTCTCTTTATTTAAGAATTCTTTGGTAGTTTCTGTAGTGTCTCTTGTTGAAGACAGATTCTTTTTCTCTTCTACAGTCTTAGAGTTGTCTCTTGGAGCTTTCTCTCCTTCTACACTCTTACCACTAACAGCTGTGATCTGCTCTACTGAAGTCTTCTTTCCTTCTATAACCTCAGTACTATCATCTTCTTTTTCCTTCACTCCTTTTTCTTTATCTTCTATTCTTTCTTCTCCTTTGGATCTGGAGTTAGCAGGGGAAACCGGAGGAGTGATGTTTGTTTGTTCACGGGCCACCTCTTCCGGAGCAGAGGATTCCAAGTCCTTATCTTTTTCTTCGCCGGTGTCCATTACTTCTTCTGTCATTGCCTCAGTAGATTCTTTTTCAACACTTGTAACCAAGGGATCAACACCCAAGTCCTCTATAGTAGGAATGTTGAATCTTGAGTATGCATTCTGGAGGATCTCTTTTGTTTCTTTTGCTATTTTGTCAGTTTCTTCGAGCATAAGTTGATTCATTCTCGCTTTGCTCCAGAACTCATCCTTGCAATCTTTGAAGATCATATTCATTTGCTTTGAATCAATTGAAGGATATAGCTAAATGGCTATCTATTCTCGGATCTCAAGATCTTTTGCCATAGCATTATTCTTTCTTATTTCTAACTCTTTCTCTAAGCTTTTGGGAATAAGAGATATAATTTCAATAAAAGTCTTATTGTAGATATTCAGATACTTGATTGCTGCTTCCTGCAAGATCTTTTGGTCAGCCTCATTATAATTATCATAGAATTCAGCCATTGGTTGAAGGTTTCCATCCACAGTAACTGATTTGATGACATCATCTAATGATAGGGTAGGCTTTTCAACAAACTCTTCTGTCATCTCTTCCTTATCTTCACCGGTAGAGGGTTCACCAGATACTTTCTTCTTTTTCCTCATTTTCCTTACCTCCTCATCTGACTCAGTCTCTTCATCATCCTTCTAACTGATGTAAGACCTTGTGGCCTTTGTCTTAGTTCTTTTCTCTACTTTATTGGATGGTTTTGCTTCCGGTTTTGATTTATTTGACCTCTTATCAATGGTAGGAGCAGAGCTCCTAGAAGATCTGGTCCAGGAGGAGGATTCTACCAAAAAACTTTGCTTTTCTGCCTCTTTCTTCTCTTTCTCAGTCCTTTCCTTCTTTTCCCTATTGGCATCAAGTGTCTCTTTTGAGATGCCAAAGCTTTTGGCAATATTTTCTACTTCTTTTCTTACCTTTCTTTTCATCTTTGGTTGCCTTAGCTCAACATGGATCTTCACACTCAATTCTTCAAAGGTTCCAAACCTTTCTGCCTTGGGATCCTTTGGTTGACTTAGCATGTGCTAGACATGCAGCCCTACGATTTTCTCATCCACCTCATACCCCATTGGCATGATCCACACTATTCTTGGTTCCACTGCCTCCATTAGGCACTAATCAGTCTCTACCATAAAGCATACTATGTCTTTGTATTTCTCAACTAGAGATTGGGGAATTCTCTCTCTAGCTTGCATCATGTTCTGGAAGTTTTTGAAAAAACCCCAGAGATCTGTGTTTTGTGCTTTGTCATCACCAAGTTCATGCAAATAATCCCTGATTTGTATGGCAACCGGTCTGTCATTCTGCCATACCCATCCACTGGATCCGGGTAGTTCATTCATAAAGTAGAAGAATAAGCACAATATTAACCCACCATACTTAACTAAATTCTTTTAATCTTTCCTTATTTTCTGCAGATTCTCCAAGAGTTGGTTTAGGAGCTGACAAAGGTCATAATCTAAATTCTTCCTTAACATTTCATAAGCAGTGTAATAGTAGTTCCAGGTACTGAATTCTCCCTACTAGAATGATATATTTTGTATCCAATGATCATGGAGGCAAACTTGATATCTGAATCAGTGATATCTTCTATTGTCATTGCTCTTTTGTCAAACCTAGATCCGGTGGCCTCACTTACAGTCTGATTCTTGACCGATTTGAGAATAGGTATCCCACCAAATGAGTGCAAACCGATAACTGCCCTATTGGCATCTTTTGTGATCTTGAATGGTCCATTCAACCACATGAAGTTGTCATGTATTCTATTCAAGACATACCGGACCCATTCATCCTTAGAAAAGTAGGGGAAATGTATATACTGTGCAAAGTGCTTGTCCCGGAGGGCCTTGTATTGGGGTTGGAGCTCAAATGAATCATCTATTAGTTGTTTGTGGTAGATATCCCTCAATTTGAACTCTTTGAATTCTTTAATGTTTGCGTGAATGTAAACCCTAATATCTTCTGTATGCAAGACACCATGCGGAACACTAGAAAATGCTCCTAGCAAATCTACTTCCAAGGATTTGTAGGGATGTTTCTTGAATTTGGGGCGAGGCCTATCAGTGATCTTCACAATATTCAGAGTAGTCATCTTTAAAAAGATTTGCAGAGAGATGTTTAGGAACAGAAAATACCTTTTGCACCTTTAGGTTTCACAGAGTGAGCCGGATCGATTTCTGGATGAATTGACTTCTGCAAATGATCTTTGATGGGCTTGAGGAAATTTGTTGCCGAGCTCCTTTTTGCTTCTTCTTAAATGCAGAATGATCAAATGTTTAATATGAAGAACCCTTATATTACTCCGTAAACCCTAATACCAAGTTGCAATAAATGCTTGACCTAAGTCGTTCCGATTTACCTTATTCAGATGACTTGAAGAACCGGATCAATCTTGATCTAAACATCTTGCAGATCTTCCACATCTTAACCATAGTTTTTTTAGATGTTTCCCTTATGAACCCTTTAATCCGCAACTCTCCTTGTGCCAGTTCTGGCACCAATTGACTGGTCGGGGGAAAATGGTTTTCTTTGTGTCTACCCCTGAGCCAGAGCTCACTTTTTAATTTTTGGAAGGAATATCAGCACCAGAGTCTGGTGCGGATCCATCCTCTACATTCTCTATACTTTTCTTCACCCAAATCTTGTTCATCTCACTTTGAACTTTATCTGCATTCACTTTTCATTTTCCCTTGTCTAGATTCTGATTATGATGTACCAGACCTCTTTTGTCCTGATTCTTGCTTCTACAGAATTTTGCAATATGATCAGATCTATTACAAATTTGGCAAACAACATTTCTTTGCATAATTGATTGATATCCTCTTGATCTGCATTGATTATCCATATGACCCATTCTATTGCATGCAAAGCATCTACCATTGAATGAATTGTTCATTTGCATATTTCTGCATTCGTGAGATTTGTGACCATACCTTTTGCAGTTGAAACACTGTCTAGAGAAGGATGTATTAGTCTGATTCATTCTCTTTCTGCACTGATTAGCTTTATGACCAAGTTATTGCAGTTGTGGCAGTATCCATTGAAGGATGGATGTCTTGGAGCATTAGGCTGCCTTACCGGAGGTCTTCTAGGCCTGTTTCTTGGATTTTCTGGTCCAAAATTGTTCTGCCTGGATCCAGAGCTTTCACCTTTTTCATATCCCAGGCCACACTTGTCATCTACCCTCTTTTGGATTTCAAGAAGAACTTCAAGTTGAGCAGAGCTTATCTTGAATTTCTCTTTGTATTCATTTGCTATTTGAAGATCCCTTTTAAGAGAGACAATTTGATCCTCAAGTTTTTCTTCATTATCTTTAGCATCTTCAAGATCAGATTCAAGATGTCTGATTATTCTATCCATCTTGTGGTAGTCTTCTGATTTTTCCTTGAGAGATTGTCTTAGATCATCTTCAGATTTTCTTCTCTCTTCAATTTCTTGGGTAAACTTCATAACTCCTGATTCCATTTGATGTCTTACCATGAAGATTTCTTTTGATAACTTTTCACATAACTTAGTTTTCTCTTTTAGATCTCCATTTGTATCATTGGCTTCACCTTGACTTGCCAATTGCTGAAGTAACTCCTTTCTCTTTTTCATAGAGATACTCAGTTTCTCTTTTAGTTCTTTTATGAAATCATCAGCCTGTTTGAGTCTTTCCTTCAGTTCATTGACTTCAGAGTTTGACTGCTCAAGATCATCAAGGGTAGACTTAAGTTGCTCCCTCATACCATACACATCCATTTGAATTCCCAAATCTTCCTCAAGCTGTTAGGCTCTGTTGGGAGGAACTTGGCTCTGATACCAATTGTTGATAACTAAGAGGGGGGGTGAATCAATTATCTTAAATTTATTCAACTTTCTGATCTTCTTTAATAATTAGTGCAGCATCAAAGAAAACAAGCATGAAAGTAGAAACAAAGTCAATACACATAACACAATGATTTTGACGTGGAAAACCCGGTTAAGGGAAAAACCACGGGGTGATTAACCCAAGAATGTATTCTCTATTAGAAGAATAGAAGTACAAAATGACACCTACCAATTTAGGGCTCACTGCCCAAGCATACTGCTCACAAGAGGCTCACTGCCTACAAGAGAGAAAGATAACACAATGTTTGAACTGATGAGAAGCATCCACACATGCTAAGATTTAGTTCCGGTTGAGCTAAATAAACTAATCTCTTGCACTTCATTCTAACTTTCTTTTGGTTTAGCTGTCCTGTCACATTCCAGACCTGTCTTCCTGCCTTCCCGCTACTCTTCTTCTTTTATTCACACAATTTCACATTCAAACACCACACCTTCATCTCTAAATTCATCTGGTATATATATCCGTACAAGTAATCTTACCACCTTTCTAGTCGGCATCAGGAATAGTCAATATTTTCCCAAGCTTTGATATGTCGGTTGGATCCTTGCTTACCAAGTAATGCGGATCTAGGAGATGCTTGAAGAAGTCATCAATCATGTTGGCCAATCATGAATGATACCTCAAGAAACTTAGTCATCAGCAATATCTCTTCCGGATTTGGGTCTAACACTGTCAGTACAGTTCTTCCTCTGACTACTCTGCCAAACAGCAACCCAACACTCAAGTGCTCATATATTTTCACCCTTCCATCACCGGAGGCTAAATCCTTGGAATCTATTAGTCAAGGTACTTGTCTTGACTTCCCCAAATCCGCACTTCACTGAGATACTTCCTCTGAGAGATCCAGACCTGACTGTCAGACCTTGCTGACTGCTCTGTTCTTGCTTACCAGATCATAACACTTCTTCAATCTGACTTCCGGTAGAGACTCATCATGTCTTGCGGATGTGTGGGATAACCTTTGTTGCCATCAATGAAAACATACATGAATCCATATAGTGTCTCTTGCCAACACTATTATGCTGCTAGAATATCTCCAGATATGAGTGTTGAAGACTCCTGCAAGAGAATTGACTCTAAAACTGTATTGTAATCTATTATTGTTTACTGTAATACATTTGAGCTGTGCTTTGGAGTGTGGGGTTTTTCTCCTGAAAGGGTTTTCCCCATGGTATATCTTGTCTCACTCTCTTTATGTGTTGTGTTGCTACTATAATCTTTATGTTATGTGATTAACATTGCTATGATTGTAAGGTTTAAAAAGAATTTGCATACCTCTCCCCTCATTAGATTAGTGTAGGAAGCATTTTCTACACACCTAGCTTCCTTTCAGTTGGTATCAGAGCCTGACTAGTTTTGGCCCTAGCTGCTGGGTAGGGGTTTTTTGTACTGATCTTAGATTGAGTGGGAGTCTGTGCAAAGTATTCTGTAATCTTTTTATAGGAAGAAGATGGCAAGCACATCCAGAAGAATAGAGGTAGAGAAGCTTAATGACAACAATTTTGAGTTGTGGAAACTTAAAATGGAAGACATGCTTGTTGATAGAGACCTATGGGAAACCATTTCTGGTACAAAACTAATGGCAATGGCACAAGTTGATTGGGACCTCAAAGATTGAAAGGCTAAGGGTCTTGTGAGACTCTGTCTAGGTAACTCTGTCTTGTTGAATGTCCATGAGGAGAAGACCGTGAAAGAACTATGGAAAAAGTTGTGAGATGTTTATCATGTTGGGAATTAAGGTGTCTCAACCTTTGCAAATTCCTAGCATTATTTATTTAATTATATATTTATTTATTGCCTAATATTTTATTTACTTGCACATTTAGTTTGGTCACTTAGTTGAGGTGGCACAGTGACATGTCAACTTACTTGGAATGTGACTTGGATGGTCAAGTCAAACCTACATGGATTTGGGCATCCCATTTGAGGTGGCACTAATATGCCATGTGTCAGCATCTTGTGGTATGTGGAAGAGGATATTCCATATGACAGAATCTATGATGCATAAGAGCCAAGTTTGGAGATTCCTATGACAAGTGGGGACAATTGTCGGTGAGTATCTTTGCATGAGGGAAAGGCATCTTTGGGTGCCCAAGTTGGGATATGACATGTTGTAAGAGGAATTTTCTATATTTAGTCTAGTATAACAAATTCTCTTACAACATTTAAGGTTGTTATGTTGGGAAAATCTATGACAGCTGTAAGATGTGTAAGAGCATCTGTCATAGTCTATTTTTATCCTTGGAGCACTCCATGTTGGAAAATTCAAATCTGCCATGTATGAAAGATGTAAGGGATGTATTTTTATCTTGGACAAGTGTCCTTTGATGCGGGAAAATGGCCATGTGGCCAAGGTGGATGCTTATCCAAAGAAGCTTCCAATATATGCCTTGTGTCTCTATAAAATGCATTGTTTTGGAGTTGTAGTTGCATAGTGTTTTGACAGGTACTGCTATGCTACCGGAATCACTCCAGAAACAATATTTGAAGACTCTTGGAAGAACTTGCATTGCAAGTGCATTGTAAACACACCATTGTTTTGATAATACATTGTGTAGGTTTTAGACTGTGGGGTTTTTTACCTGAAAAGGTTTTCCCCACGATACATCTTGTGTCAATCTCTTATGTGTTGTGTTGCTGCTGTAATTTCTTATGTTATATGTTTAACATTGCTGAAATTGTAAAGATTAAAATGAATTTGCATATTTTTCCCTTCATTAGATTGGTGTAGGAAGTGTGTTTCGTGTACCTTGCTTCCTTTCAGTTAGTATTAGAGCTTGATCACCTTTGATCCTAGTTGTTGGGTAGGGAATTTTAGAGCTAATATTTGATTGAGTGGGAGTGTGTGTAGAGTATTATGTGATCTTGTTGCAACAAGAAGATGGTAGGCACATCCAGAAGAGTAGAGGTGGAAAAGTTTAATGGCAGCATTTTGAGTTGTGGAAACTCAAAATGGAAGACATGCTTGTTGACAGAGATCTATGGGAAGTAATTTTTGGTGTAAAACGGGCAGCAATGTCGCAAGATGATTGGGATCTCAAGGATAAGAAAGCTAAGGGTCTTGTGAGACTCTATTTGGCTAACTCTGTCTTGTTAAATGTCCATGAGAAGAAGACCACGAAGGAGCTATGGAAGAAACTTGGTGATGTTTATCAAGCCAAATCCTTGGTAAACAAGTTATTCCTACAAAAGAAGCTATATTCTCTAAGGATGGAAGATGGAGGATCCATTGCAAACCATCTAAATGCCTTTGACATGCTAGTTTCACAGTTGACATCCATTGGTGTGAAAATGGAGGAGGAGGATCATTGCATGACCTTGCTTTGTTCTTTGCCAGACTCATGGGATCATCTTGTTATGGACATTGGGAATACCACATCCACTTTCAAAATGGATGAAGTGGTGTCTTCACTACTATCTGAAGAGATGTAGAGAAAGTCATCTGAGTCGGCCAAAGAGGCTCTTGCAGATCGTGGAAGACCCAAAGAAAAAGGGAAAAAGAAAGACAAGAAAGATGAATAGGGCAAATCTAAATCCTATGGGAGATCCAAATCATCTGGAAAGTCCAAGGTAGTGTGTTGGAACTATGGAAAAATTGGGCACTTCTGAAAGGAGTGCAAAGAGGAGAAGAAGAAAAAGAAGAACTCAGATTCCAATTCCAACAAGTCACAAGATGATGGTGATGCTTTTGTTGCAGCCTTGGCCACCCATGCATCTGAAGATGTGTGGCTAATTGACTCCAGTGCTTCTTTCCACATGACCTCTCATCGAGGTTGGTTTACAAAGTATGAAGAATACGATGGTGGGAACGTGTACTTGGGTGATGACTCTCATCTGAAGATAGTTGGGTGTGGAAGAGTCTTGATCTAATTCCCTGATGGACGAGTGAAGGGGATCAATGGGGTTATGCACATCCCCGATTTAGCACAAAACCTGCTCTCTGTAAGTAAATTGAATGATGCAATTGTGCAGGTTGTCTTCTTAGGTGGAGGATGCAAGATGACAAGAGGAGCTATGGTGCTTACTAAGGGTACTCAGAGAGGTACTCTATTTTAGCTGGATGTATGCACTACTCAGTGCAATAGTTCTTCTATTTCAAAGAAAAGTCTTTCAGATTCTTCATCCTCACCATTGGAACCTGCAGCGAAAAAGACTGTTGCGTCTACTTCTGATGGTAGTGCTTTCTGGGCACATAAGGGTGCTCACGCTTTGGAAATGAAACTTCCTACTGAAAAGACAATGTTGTGGCATAAGAGACTTGGTCACATTGGTGAGAAGGGTCTTAGAGCCTTGAAAAATAAAAACCTCGTTGAGGGATTAAATGATTGTAATCTCAAGTTCAACTTTTGTGAACATTGTATATATGGAAAACAAAACCGTGTTCAGTTTTACTCTAGCTCTCACAAGTCTTCTGGTGTTTTGGATCTTATTCATTCTGATGTGTTTGGTCCTATAAATGTTCCTTTGATCTCTAAATTTGTATATTGTGTATCATTCATTAAGGATTACAGTAGAAGGACATGGGTTTATTTTCTCAGAAGCAAATCTGAAGTCTTTAGTCAGTTCAAAGAGTTTAAAGCTTTTGTAGAGAATCAAATTGGTAAAAGGATTAAGTGTTTGAGAACTGATAACGGTGGTGAGTTTTTTTTGTAGAGTTTGATAAGTCTTGTAAAGAACATGGGATTGAAAGACATAAGACATCTCCTTATACCCCGCAGCAAAATGGAGTTGCAGAGAGGATGAACAGAACATTGATGGAGAGGGCTAGGAGTATGCTTAGTGATGCTAGCCTAAAACAAAAGTTTTGGGTTGAAGCTGTAGCCATTGCTTGCTACCTAGTTAACATGTCTCCTACCTCAATGTTCGCTGATAAGGCACCCATGGAGGTGTGGTCTAGTAAGAAGCCCTCATTGAGACATCTTCGTGTTTTTGGTTGTGAGGCATATGCACATGTGCCTAAGGAGAAGAGGTCAAAATTGGAGAACAAGGCAGTTAAGTGTGTCTTCATTAGCTATGGTGTCAGTGTCAAAGGGTACAAGCTTTGGGATCTTATGGTTGAAAAAGTGTTGTATAGAAAAAGTGTTATCTTCAGAGAACTAACACCTTCTCTTGTTGTTCTACAGCCAAAAGAAAAATAAAAGAAAGAGGATGTGGTTCAGTTTCCTTCTAGCCCTGAGAAGACTGAATTAAAAGACCCTGTTGGACTTGATGATGAGGAGAGCTCTAGCAACTCTGAAAGTTTAGAAGAAGAGGTAGAACCTCCACCTCAATCTTTGATGAGGTCCACATGAAATAGGAAGCAACTTGATAGGTTTGGTTATACATTGCTAGATTCTAGTTGTGCTTATGCCTTGATTACTAACACTGATGAGCCTAGAACTGTGACAGAGGCTATGGATATGAAAAATGCAGGTTCTTGGAAGGAGGCCATGGAGGATGAGATGGATTCTTTGCAAAAGAATAAAACTTGGGACTTAGTGCCTTTGCCTGAAGGATGGAAACCTGTTGGATGCAAATGGGTGTTCAAGAAGAAATTTGGAGCAGATGGCAGTGTTGAAAAGTATAAGGCTAGATTGGTTTTGCGAAGGGGTATTCACAAGTGGAGGGAATTGATTATGGTGAAATTTTCTCTCCCATTGCAAAACTGACATCTATTCAGTTCCTATTATCTCTTGCAGCAACTTATGACTTAGAAGTGGAACAAATGGATGTGAAGACAACTTTCCTTCATGGTGACTTGGAGGAAGAAATCTATATGTCATAGCCTGAGCACTATGTGGTGAAAGGTAAAGAAAATTTGGTCTATAAGTTAAAGAAGTCTTTGTGTGGTTTGAAGCAATCTCCTAGAATGTGGTACTTGAAATTTGATTCCTTTGTGTTGTCCATTAGATTTCTGAGATCGAAATCAGATCATTATGTATTACAAGTTTGACAATGATTGTATTCTCATTATTGCACTATATGTTGATGATATGTTGCTAATTAGGAATGGTAAGAATATGATTTCAGATTTGAAGTCTCAGTTGTCAGCACAGTTTGAGATGAAAAACTTAGAGGTAGCCAGGTACATTCTGGGGATGGAGATCAGAAGAGACAGAGCAAATAGAAAACTTTGGTTAAGCCAGAGTAAGTATGTGAAGACCGTGTTGAATGGATTCATCATGGCAGATTACAGACCATTGTGTGTTCCTATTTCATTGGGGACAAAGTTATCTATGAATGATTGTCCAAAGTCTCCTTCTGAGATGAAGGATATGAGTAGAGTACCTTATACTAGTGCAGTTGGTAGTTTGATGTATGCTATGGTTTGTACAAGACTAGACATTGCCCAAGTAGTGGGAGTCCTTAGTCAGTTTATGGGTAATCCTAGATGGGTACATTGGGATGCAGTAAAGAGAGTGTTCAGATATTTGCAGGGTACTTCTGAGTATTTCATATGTTATCATGGTCATCCTACAGGACCTCTGCATTTTGTGAGTATTCATGGTTTTGTGGATTTTGATTGGGCAGGTGACATTCACAGCAAGAGATCCACCAGTGCTTATGTGTTTACCATGTTTGGTGGTGCTATTAGTTGGATGAGTAAGCGACAACCTATGGTTACTTTATCCATGACAGAAGCTGAGTACATGTCAGATACTCATTCTTGTAAAGAAGCCATTTAGCTTAAGAGGTTGTGTTCAGATATTGGTGTTGATGAAAGACAGATTACTATCGTTGCGACGGTCAGAGTGCGATTTGCTTAGAAAAGAATCCTACTTTCCATGCCAGAACAAAGCATATTGATGTTTAGTTTCATTTTGTTCGAGATATGGTAGAAGATGGGAAGGTGATATTGGAGAAGGTAGACACTTTGAATAATGTTGCAGATGCATTGACGAAACTAGTGGGCACAGAGAAGTTTAGATGGTGTTCGGAGTCTATGGGCCTCTTGGCGCCTAGCAGTTAAATCTTGTCTTTCTTTTGGCTCTTTCAAGGTGTTTGACAAGTGGGAGAATGTTGGGAATTAAGGTGTCTCAACCTTTGCAAATTCCTAGCATTATTTATTTAATTGTATATTTATTTATTGCCTAATATTGTATTTACTTGCACATTCAGTTTGGTCACTTAGTTGAGGTGGCACGGTGACATGCCATCTTACTTGGAATGTGACTTGGATGGTCAAGTCAAACCTACATGGATTTGGGTGTCCCGTTTGAGGTTGTACTAATATGCAATGTGTCGGCATCTTGTGGTATGAGGAAGAGGATATTCTATATGACAGAATCTATGACGTGTAAGACCTAAGTTTGGAGATTCCTATGACAAGTGGGGACAACTGTCGGTGAGTATCTTTGCATGAGTGAAAGGCATCTTTGGGTGCCCAAGTTGGGCTATGACATGTTGTAAGAGGAATTTACTATATTTAGTCTTGTATGATAGATTCTCTTACAACATTTAAGGTTGTTATGTTGGGAAAATCTATGACAGCTGTAAGGTACGTAAGAGCATCTGTCATAGTCTATTTTTAGCCTTGGAGTGCTCCATGTTAGGAAAGTCAAATCTACCATGTATGACAGATGTAAGGGATGTATTTGCAGCTTGGACAAGCATCCTTTGATGTGGGAAAATGGCCATGTGGCCAAGGTGGACGCCTAATCCAAGAAGCTTCCAGTATATGCCTTGTATCTCTATAAAATGCATTGTTTTGGAGTTGTAGTTGCATAGTGTTTTTACAGGTATTGTTATGCTACCAAAATCACTCTAGAAATGACATTTGAAGACTTTTGGAAGAACTTGCATTGCAAGTGTATTGTAAACACACCATTGTTTTGATAATACATTGTGTAGGTTTTAGAGTGTGGGGTTTTCTACCTGAAAAGGTTTTCCCCACAATACATCTTGTGTCAATCTCTTATGTTGTGTTGCTGCTATAATTTCATAAGTTATATGTTTAACATTGCTGCAATTGTAAGGATTAAAACAAATTTTCATACTTTTCCCTTCATTAGATTAGTGTAGGAAGTGTGTTCCATGTACCTTGCTGCCTTTCATATTAGTTCAAGTCCCTGGCGAACAAGTTATTCCTGAGAAAGAAGTTATTTTCTCTGAGGGTGGAAGATGGAGGATTTGTTGCAGATCACATGAATGTTTTTAATATGCTAGTTGCACAATTGACATCCATTGGTGTAAAGATGGAGGAGGATGATCGTTGTATGACATTGCTTTGTTCCTTACCAAACTCGTGGGATCATCTTGTAATGGCCATCGGGAGCACTACAACCACCTTCAAGATGGATGAGGTGGTGTCTTTGCTGTTATCTAAAGAGATGTAGAGAAAGTCATCCGAGTTAGCCAAAGAGGCTCTTGCAGTTTGTGGAAGACCCAAGGAGAAAGGGAATAAGAAGGACAAGAAAGCTGAGAAGGGTAGATCCAAATCCTATGGGAGATCCAAATCTCCTAAAAAATCCAAGGCACTATGTTGGAACTGTGGAAAAACTGGGCATTTCTGAAAGGAGTGCAAGGAGGAGAAGAAGAAAAAGAAGAACATCTCTGATTCTAAATCTGATAAGTCACAAGATGATGGTGATGCTTTCATCGCTGCCTTGGCCACCCATGCATCTGATGATGTGTGGCTGATTGATCCTGGTGCCTCTTTTCACATGACCTTGCATCGAGATTGGTTTACAAAGTATGAAGAGTTCGGTGGTGGAAGAGTGTACCTGGGTGATGACTCTCATCTGAAGATAGTTGGCCATGGAAGAGTCACAATCTGATTCCCTGATAGACGAGTGAAGGGGATCTTTGGGGTTATGCACATCCCAGGCTTGGAATGGAACCTCCTTTCTGTAAGTAAATTGAATGATGTAGGTGTGCAGGTTGTCTTCTTGAAAGAAGGATGCAAGATGACTAGAGGAGCTATGGTGTTTGTGAAGGGTACTTGGAGAGGTACTCTGTTTCAGCTGGAGGCATGCATTTCACAGTGTAATAGTTCTTTTGACTCGAAGAAAAGAGCTACAGTCACTTCATCCCCACCATTGGAACCGGTAATGAAAAGATTTGTTGTATCTGCTTTTGATGGTAGAGCATTTTGGGTACCTAAGGGTACTCATGCTTTGGAAGTTAGACTTCCTGCTGAGAAGGCAATGTTATGGCATAAGAGACTTGGCCACATTGGCGAGAAGGGTCTTATAACCATGAAAAATAAAAACCTCATTGAGGGGTTAGATGATTGTAATCTTGATTTCAAGTTTTGTGAACATTGTATATATGGAAAGCAAAACCGTGTTTAATTTTACTCGAGTTCTCATAAGTCTTCTACTGTGTTGGATCTTATTCATTCTGATGTGTTTGGCCTAGTTAATGTTCCTTCGATTTCCAAATATGTATATTTTGTATCATTCATAGATGACTATAGTAGAAGGACATGGATTTATTTTCTCAGAAGCAAATCTAAAGTCTTTAGTCGGTTCAAAGAGTTTAAAGCCTTTGTTGAGAATCAAACTAGTAAAAAGATTAAGTGTTTGACAACTGACAATGGTGGTGAGTTTTGTTCCACAGAGTTCGATAAGTTCTGTAAATAACATGGGATTGAAAGACATAAGACAACTCCATACACCCCATAGCAAAATGGAGTTGTAGAGAGGATGAACGGGATGCTAATGGAGAAGGCTAGGAGTATGCTTAGTGGAGATGGCCTCGAACAGAAGTTTTGGGCTGAAGTTGTTGCCACTGCTTGCTACCTAGTAAATAGGTCTCCTACCTCAGCTCTTGTTGGTAAGACACCCATGGAGGTGTGGTCTGGTAAGAAGCCTTCAATAAGACATCTTCATATTTTTGGTTGTAAGGAATATGCTCATGTGCGTAGGGAGAAGAGGTCAAAATTGGAGAACAAGGATGTTAAGTGTATCTTCATTAGCTATGGTGTCGGTGTGAAAGGGTACAAGCTTTGGGATCTTGTGGCCGAAACAGTGTTGTATAGAAAAAGTGTTATTTTTAGAGAGCTAACACCTTCTTTTGTTGTTCTACAACCAGAAGAGAAAGAAAAGAAAGAGGATGTGGTTCAGTTTTCCACTACCCCTGAGAAGACTAAAATGATAGACCCTGTGAGACCTGATGATGAGGAGAGCTCTAGCAGCTCTGAAAGTTTAAAAGAAGCAAAACCTCAACCTTAGCTTTTGAGGAGGTCTACTCGAACAAAGAAGCAACCTGATAGGTTTGGATATTCATTGCTAGATTTTAATTGTGATTTTGCCTTGATTACTAACACTGATGAGCCTAGAACTATGACAGAGGCTATGGACACGAAAGATGCAGGTTCTTGGAAGGAGGCCATGGAAGATGAAATGGCTTCTTTGGAGAGGAATAAAACTTGGGACTTGGTGCCTTTGCCTGAAGGATGGAAACCCGTTGGTTGTAAATGGGTGTTCAAGAAGAAATTCGGTGCAGATGGTAGTGTTGAGAAGTACAAGGCGAGATTGGTTGCGAAGGGGTACTCACAAGTGGAGGGAATTGATTATGGTGAAATTTTTTCTCCCATTGCAAAGATGACATCTAGATTCGGTTCATGTTATCTCTTGCAGTAGCTTATTATTTAGAGGTGGAGCAAATGGATGTGAAGACAACTTTCCTTCATGGTGATTTGGAGGAAGAGATTTACATGTCACAGCAAGAGCATTACATAGAAAAAGGTAAAGAAAATTTGGTTTGCAAGATGAAGTCTTTGTATGGTTTGAAGCAATCTCCTAGGATGTGGTACATGAAATTTGATGCCTTTGTGTTGTCCATTGGATTTCTGAGGTTGAAATCAGATCATTGTGTGTATTACAAATTTGACAATGATTGCATTCTCATTATTGCATTGTATGTTGATGATATGTTGTTAATTGGGAATGGTAAGAATATGATTTATGATTTGAAGTCTTAGTTGTCAACATAGTTTGAGATGAAAAACTTAGGGGCAGCCAGGTACATTCTGGGAATGGAAATTAGAAGAGATAGAGCAAACAAAAAACTTTGGTTAAGCCAGAGTAAGTATGTGAAGACCATGTTAGAGAGATTCAGCATGTCAGATTGTAGACCATTGTCTGTTCTTGTTTCTTTGGGAACAAAGTTATCTGTTAATGATTGTCCAAAGTCTCCTTCTGAGATGGAGGATATGAGAAGATTACCTTATGCTAGTGTTGTTGGTAGTTTGATGTATGCTATGTTCTATACTAGACCAGACATTGCCCAAGTAGTGGGAGTCCTTAGTCGGTTTGTCGGTTTATGGCTAATCCTAGACGGGTACATTGGGATGCATTAAAGAGAGTGTTCAGATATTTGTGGGGTACTTTTGAGTATTCCCTATGTTATCATGGTCATCCTACAAGACCTCCACATTCTATAAGTATTCATGGATTTGTGGATTCTTATTGGGATTTGTGGTGCAATCAGTTGGATGAGTAAATGGCAACCTTTGGTCACTTTGTCCATGATAGAAGCTGAGTACATGGCAGCTACTCATGATTGTAAGGAAGCCATTTGGCTTAAGATATTGCGTTCAAATATTGATGTTGATGCAGGACAGATTACTATCTATTGTGACAATCAGAGTGTGATTTGCTTAGCAAAGAATCCAACTATTCATGCCAAAACAAAGCATATTGATGTACAATTTCATTTTATGTGAGACATGGTAGAGAATGGGAAGGTGATATTGGAGAAGATAGAAACTTTGAAGAATGTTACAGATGCATTGATGAAACCAGTGGGCACAAACAAATTTAGTTGATGTTCGAAGTCTATAGGCCTCTTGGCCTATAGCAGTTAAATCCTGTTATTTCTATTGGCTCTTACAAGGTGTTTGCCAAGTGGGAGAATGTTGGGAATTAAGGTGTCTCAACCATGGTAATTCCTAGCATTGGTTATTTAATTGTTTATTTATTTATTTGCCTATGTTGTATTTTATGTTGCGCATCTTGTTTTGTCATTAGTGTGAAGTCGCATGGTGTGTTGTCACTTCACTTGGAATGTGACTAGGATGGTCAACTCATCCCATGTGGATATAGGTGTTCCATATTGTGGTAGAGGTTTTCTGCCATGTGTCGACATCTTGAGCAGTGTGTAAGGAGTTATGACATGTAAGTGTGATGATGAATTCCTATGATAGATTCTATGATGCATAAGAGTCGAAAATAGAAGGTTCTATGACAGGTGAAGACAAGTGTCGAGGAGCATCTTTGAGGAAGGCATCTTTGGGCACCCAAGGTGGGTTATGACATCTTGTAAGAGGAATATGCTATTTTTAGTCAGTTTATGATAGATTCTCTTACATCTGTAAGTGTTGTCAGTTATGACGAATTCTATGACAGCTATAAGGTGTGTAAAAGCATCTGTCATAGCCTATCTTGGGACTAGGCACCCACATTGGGAAGGGGTGTTGTGACAAGTGTAAAATCCATGTTGAAATGTTGGACAAGTGTCCATAGGCATGGGTTTTGGGCCATGAGGCCAAGATGGACGCCCATTTCTAGAAGGTTCCTATTTTTCCTTGTAACTCTATATAAATAGGTGCTTGGATAGGAGATGAATATAGTTTTTGACAGGTACTGTTATGCTACCGAAATATCTCCAGATACGAGTGTCAAAGACTCCTACAAGAGCATTGGCTCTCAAACTGTATTGTAATCTTTTATTGTTTACTGTAATATATTTGAGCTATGCTTTGGAGTGTAGGGTTTTTCTCCCGAAAGGGTTTTCCCCACGGTATATCTTGTCTCACTCTCTTTATGTGTTGTGTTGCTACTGTAATCTTTGTGTTATGTGATTAACATTGCTACGATTGTAAGGTTTAAAAATAATTTGCATACCTCTCCCCTCATTAGATTAGTGTAAGAAGTGTTTTCCGCACACCTAGCTTCCTTTCAGAGATAATATGAGGGATGCAACCGAGCAGCTCCTCCTGAGCTTGGGGTGCAAGAACAACTTGGGAGCCCAACCAGTCACATAAAAAATTTAGACCTTCATCTCTTATGGCTGAAATATCTTCTAGTATGACATTATCGGCTTTCCTTATTTTCAATATCTTATTATTGTGTTGCTGCCTGATCTTGGTTGAGATTTTAAAGAATAGGGTGTTACAGTCTCCTTCCCTCAGCCATTTTACCCTAGACTTTTGTTGCCATAATATTTCTTCCATCCTTAATAGTTGGTTTAACTCCTCAACAAGCTTACACACTTTTACTTTGTAATCCTCAGTGTACTTGTTTTTGGAGATGGTGGCCTCCACTTCACTAATTGCTAAGGAAGCGGTCCCATGGGAGGGGGCTTCCTAAATTATCTCAGTGGTACTGCTGAGATTTTTTAGGAGAATTTATCAAGGGTTGGTCCCATGAATTTTGTAATTGTTGGTATGCTTAAAATTGTAGTGGCAAACAAGTGTCGGGCCGGATGGGAACTCAATTGCTCCTTTGACTTTGCATGAGTCAACCATACACCTTTCTCCCTCTTTCTGCTCTGACTCCCCCTTAACCACTTCTTTCCCCTTGATCTACCCAATCTGAGTGTAGGTTCTTGCCATATGCCCAAGCTTACCACACTTGAAGCAACTCACCGGGAGCCCCTCATATTCAACCGCCTAAATCAACACCCCCAACACTGAGGATAGTTGAATTGAAAGCTTTAAATGTTTGCTAAGGTCCATCCAGATGCAGATACACACTCTGTCCTATGATCTTCCTACACTTGGAGGTTCCTCACATCAAATGAAAACTCCCAACGAGTAACCTATTAGTTTGTAGATCTCCTCTTACTTAAGCACCTATGGAAGTCTGTGAAGACATAACCAAAGGGGGACCCTGTTGATCACCTCCTCCCTAGGATCGAAGCCAGGAGTCCACACTCTCAGATAAAGACTAGGGCTCCTGAGAAACCATGGGCTGCCCTTAATGATATCGTCCCTTTCTGATTATGAGGTGAAGGTCATCTGGATGAACCCAAGAGGTATAAGGTTGATAGCCGGAACGGTGCCTTTCCAATGTAAATTGCACCAATTCCTGATTTTCACCTAGGAAGGCTAGATCCCTACAAATTTGGCAATCACGGCCGCCTGTCTAAGCTGCTCAACCTTTGATTGAAGCAAATGATTAGGGATAGCCGCATCTAGGGCATCCCTGGCAATCAACAGATTGATATTTCTGATTTCCACTCTTTCGCATTGTTCCATTTCCTTAGCCTAATGCTGCTCCAGATCAGCTTTGACAAACAAGGAACCCATTTTGATGGCTCCCTCTTAGGAATCCTTCACTTCATCGCTACTTGTTAAGATGTTTTGCGAGACCAAAAACCCTTGTTGCCCTTCGCTATGTTCACCCATTTTCTAATATCCTTATGCTCGCTTACCCTCTTGTCACTCTTGTTTTCCCTAAATGACTTTTTTTTATAATAATGTAATAATAATATAAATATAATATTATATTATAATTACAATTATAATATAATATTATAATAATATAATAATTAGAATAATATTATAATTATAATTAAATAATTTTCTTTATTGTATTTATTATAAACATTCTCTATAATAATATAATAATATAAATATAATATTATTATATTTAAGAATGTTATACGATATAATTATATATTATTAATTAAATTAATGTTTTATAATAATGTAATAATAGGGTTTAAAAAATTGTGATGGATTCTTTAGACCGGGAACCTCAATGGCCAGATTCGAACCCTGGACCCGCCGCTCCTCAGAATCTTGAAGATGAACTCATACATTTCTCTGATAAACGTGAACCACTTCCCACACTAAAGAGACTCAGAAGAGGCCCCCCTGTAAACGCAAATGCAAACAATTTTCAGACACCCGCCACTGAGGTTCGGTCTTCCAGATTTGAAGCTGATCACACCCGAATAGATTGCGATGACATCGAAGATTTCTCAACTGATGATAATAAAACCCTTAAAACCCCTGGAGTACGAATAAGTAGCAGTAGAAAGCTTTCACTATCTGGCCGGAAAGTTTTTACAAGTCCATTATCCCAAGCTGCTAACTGTACACCATTGATTGCTAGAAACAGTAAATCCTGTATTGGAAGGTCTGGTAAAAAACCAACTAGCACGGAAAAATTTCATCCATTTGGTACAATATGTCAACTAACAGGCAACTTCAGTGATGAACAAGGCAATGCCATGTTTGGTACAAGCTCAGTTGCACTGGGTGCAGGGGCAACAATGGGGGTCTCTAATGCAGCTGCAAAATCTGTGTGTGGCAGCGCTAAGATTTTTGAAGTTGCTAGGCCCTTTGAAAGGGGTGTCCCTTCTCAAGATCCGCATCAGCATTTTAATGTGATCCCAAACACTAGTTTGTCCTCACCATCTTTTGATGAGTTCTGTGATGAATATTTTAGTTCTCTCAAAACAACCAATAATGTTGCTTCCAGTGAAGGACATGATTATGTTGTTGATAGTTCTCTCAGAACAACCAATAAACATAAATATAATACAATATAATATAATATAATCTCCCTCTACAAGTGGATAATTTACAAAGTGGTCTAACGGAAGCGAACATGGAAGACGCTCTGTTAGACAGTCTAGTGAACAATTCAGACGATCCCTCAAACAACGAACTACAGATCTGTGTTAAAGAAAAGTGCACGTATGACATTAATATGTTGAAGGAAATGATGATCATCAGATGATTCATTGGACAAAAGCTTAGCCAAAAACAAGTGAGTAATTGGGTAGATGATGTCTGGAAAATCAAATGCATTCTGAAGTTTCTCCCTAGAGGTTTCTTTGTGGCTATATTCATTTCCAAATCTAACAGGGATCCGATACTTAGCGGAAAGAACTAGTTCAAAAATGGAGCAACCCTCTACATGAGAAAATGGGTTCCAAATTTTGACCTGACTCAATTCAATCCATATGACAAACCAAAGTGGATTAGGTTCTACAACCTTCCACTCAAATTCTGGTTAGAGGAATGCCTACTGAGGATTGATCGATCATTATGAACTATAATGGACATAGACTCAACTCTGCTGGATAGTGATTCTTATCTATATGCTAGAATACAAGTAGTTGTGATCAAATGGTTCCCAGAAACAATTACCCTATCCTCAAGTAACTACACAAGGAGTCAAAAATTGGAAATCGAAGAGAAACGACTCTTTTGCCTCAACTGTAGGAGCCATTACCATTCTATTGAGAATTATCCAAAAAAGAAATCTGAAGCCTCCACTGACCTTCCTGTTACGATGGAGAATGAAAGGATGTTGAAGAACAAAAGTGATCTCTTAGGGAGACCTATCCCTGAGGCACAACTGCTAGAACCAATCTCGAGGCTGTTATTGATAGCAACCATGGAAAGAGGTCTTCATGCAAAAAACAAGGAAGATAACAGAAGGGAGGATTACTCTGTCCTAGCGAATATGGAAATGAATGATGGACTAGATGTCACCATGACTTCCTAGATTCATAGCCCCCTGTACATCATGAAAGGAAGAATGAAATTCTAGATGACTTGACACCATGGGGCTCGGTGGTACCCAGGTCCAGGCCTACTCCTTTGAAGGGTTCTACATCTAAATCAAGGACCAGCAACCAAAAAATCAAGCTATCAGATTTCCTAATGGGCTTGGGAGGGGATGTGACCAAGACATCTCCAAAACAACTCCGCTAAGGGGTGGCGGCCCCACTCAGCACCTTGGCACGCCAAAAACCTCTCAACTCGACCACACGAGAGGACACAAGTAAACTGCCAAGAATAGACATATGGAATCAGGGAGAAGATTTGGTGTGATGTGTTGAACAGATTGACCTCATTACCTTTTAGAAGGTTGCTAAGGATTTTCCCAGATAACTAATCGATTCCATCATGCAATTTTGAACTCAAAGACAGATCACCATCCTCATAAGATCGAGTAACAGACTTCTCACATGGGGGCATCCGTAGTGATACTTTCATCCTGTTTGTTTATTAATAGTGGGAGCTCTCGACCCAGCAGAGCAAGCATGAAACAATGGTGAATCGAATGAGCATCGCTTGTGTGTGTAAATGCCAAGCCGAGGAAGGAGGAGATGAATCAGTGGAAGAAATGGACTTGGAGGCCAATGAAGAGGAGAATGAAGAGGAAGGTGGTGAGGAAGAGGAGGGGAGCAATGAACAAGTGGAGAATGCCGCAGAATCTCTAATTGATCAGATCAAACGACTCTTCAAGGCTGACTCAGAGGAGATTGTAAAAGCCATTTTTAAAGTAATCATATCCAACATCTTCATTGAAGGGCATATCCATGATGGTTTTCTCTGTGAGGAATTTATGATGAATTCTGTCCTCATCTTGGGATGAAAGAACAGTGGTAAGGTTATGGCAGATAGCTATGTCAAGGACCACATGTATGCATCTACTTCCACAACAATCTCTAACTTCAACAAACACCTAAAATATGAGCTTATCGCTGGGGTCTTTGATGCGGCGGCGATCAATAGAGAAAACATTGTGGCAGGCCAGGCATTGGTGATCTATAGGCAAGACATTCACAGAAATAACATGGAGACCTTTACTTACATAATTAGTTAGTACAGAGATCTTCTATCTCCTACTTAGTTGGAATGAGCTATGGAGCTGGCAGATGAGCTGAGGACCCTCTAGCGCAACAACTAATACCTCCCCTTTCTATTATGATGTAACCACCCATGTAGCATGATATGTACTTGTTCTCTTATTATATATAATATATCCGATGTCATACTAGCACTGCTTATCCATAATCAAAAATATAATATAATAATATATAATATTATAATAATGTAATAATATAAATATAATAATTATAATTATATTATAATTAAATAATTTTCTTTATTATATTTATTATTATATTTTTATTATAAACATTCTCTATAATAATGTAATAATATTATAATAATATAATATAATATTATTATATTTAATAATGTTATACAATATAATTATATATTAATTTAATTAATTTAAATAACGTTTTATAATAATGTAATAATAATATAAATTTAATATTATTATATTTAATAATGTTATGCTATATAGTTTTGATTTAAAATAATTAGGGTTTTTAATAATGAGTACTATTTTATAATAATTAATATTATATTAATAATATTATTATTAATATATAATATAATATTTAATTATATTATATTATATATAATAACATATAATATTATTATAATAATGTAATAATATAAATATAATATTATTATATTTGATAATGTTTTTTATTAGTTTAGCTGGAAAAGAGGGTCCCAGAACCCTTTACAAAGTAGCCCCCAAGGTAAAACAAGGCCTTAAATGAACCAAAGACAGCACATTAACAACACACAAACAAAAAGGCAATGCTACAGCAAGGCAACAAGGCTGCGAGGAACAACAAAAGACTAAACAATTGTAAAAACCTGACCTAGTAGGTTGTACACCCTTGGCTCGAGTGCGGGTCAAAGAAAAATGCTTTGGAAGACCTCTCTTCCTTCTTTGGACAACAGTCCAAAAGATAGTATTATCTCCATCTAAAGAATTAGGAGATGTAGGAGGTGAGACTTTCACCAAAACCTTAGAAGGAGGTAGAACTTGGGGAGAGGAAGAAAATGTCACAAAAGCAACAACCCCATCAATAGTCGGTGACCTCCCCTGTTATTTGGGAGCTATTTGTGACTGGGACTACTACTGTCGGTGCACCAACAGTAGCAGTCCCAGTCACAAATAGCTCCCAAATAACAGGGGAGGTCTCAGCATTAGTCCCGACAATAAAAACACCCCTTGTCATGGACGATGCATGAGCAGTAGCAACAAAACTGACAGTAGCAACCTCTAAAGTGGATGACACATCAACAATAGAGAAGTTTCCAACAATAGGCAGCATCCCAATAGTAGATAAAACCTGCAAACTAGTAACCAACGACTCATGGATAGGAAGAGGAGTGGGAGATTGAACCTCAACCTGGGGAGCCGCAACGGAAGGAGAGGAAGGAGGTGAAGCCATAGGAGCAATAGTGAAGTCTGTGGGCTGAACATCTTGCCACCATGAAGCCAAACGCGATTTGGGCTTAGAGCGCAAACACTACTTAGCCAGATGACCAGTGCTAAAGCAGTGTCAACAACGAAAGGGAATACCCTCATAGTCCAAAATCTGGAACCACTGATGATCTGTAATATTGAAGATAATCTCAGTAGGGAGTGCCTTAGTCAAATCTAGATCCACAAGAATCTGAGCATAAGTCGTATTGTAAACTGTAAGGTAGCAGGATCGATCATAATAAACCGCCTAATAGAGTTCCCAATCGCAGAATAGCAAGAATCACACCAGAAATGGAGAGGGAGATTAAGAAGCCTAACCTAGATGGGAAAAAGATTCAAATAATTAGTTGTTGGATTGAAAACAGGAAACCAGGGGCGAAGCAACAAGGAATGTTGGTCCAACAACCAAACAGAACCCTTAAACACAACATTATAGTCTTCAATATCATCAAATGTAACAATAAAAAAGCCTCTAGCACATGGGTAGATTTTGATTCTACCATTAGTAATTGGTCCCCAAGAACCAGAGATCCATGAATTTAGGTCATGGAGGTGTGGCCAAAAATGATTGAATTTGCATATTAAAGCATGGGAGGAGAAAAATTTCTCTCCAAAACCTCCAACCCAAAAAAAATAATAGGAGAAGCAACACAGGGCAAAGGTGACCCCTGATGCTTCCCTTGAGCAGAAGCTAAGAAATATTTACCCCCATCCAAAGAAGCCACACCCGCAAATGACACACCAGCAACAACCTAGCCTCTTTTGCAAACGACACACCAACGGCAATGGAGGACCCTACAAAAGGTAGTGTCCCAACAACAAGCAAACCCTGCAAACCCCCAACCGTAGCAGCCACACCCACAGACGTTGCTCCAGCAGCAGCAAAGCCCACTGTTGCGGACGATTGACCAACAGCAGTAGCCATGCTAATAGTAGAGGAGATCCCAACTACAATCCTAGCAGCAGACGAACCCTACAATATAATTATATATTAATTAAATTAATGTGTTACATGTTGCACTCTACTACTACTAGCTTATATATATTAAATAATATATATAAATTATCCCAAGAGATATCCTTCTCGAGGCACCTATTTAATATTAATCAATTATTCAAAAAAAAAGTGTAATAGGCGTCGTATTTTATATATATTATTATTTAATATATATAAGCTAGTATATAAATTTGTCACTCTTGAGAGAAGAGATATGCTTATTTTCCATATCACTTCACTAAAATAGCTAAAATTATTACAATTTTCTAAATAAAGCATTCTGTTGTGTAGATAGGTTAAGTACGTAAAAGGATCCATTTCCATTTCTATACATTGAGTGTACTCTCATTACTCTATCTACACAACTATTTGGACTAAAATAAAATCTTACTCAAAATAGTTCAAATCTCAATATATATCATAATTAAAATATTAAAAATAAATTTCAATTTACTCTTAAAATATAATTTCATGAATAAAAATTAGAAAATAATTAAAAAATATATAAAATTTAAATTATATTTTTTAATATTAGAATTTTTTAATTTTTCTATTAGATTTGTTATAGAAAATATTGACATGCATTAAGAATATCATTTGCATTGTTTTAAATTTTTTAGTAGAGATAAATTACTAAGTCATATAAAAAATTTAGACAAACATAACCTTAATTTTATTATTGTAAATTTAGTTTTAAAAAAATAAAGCATTAATTGAATTATTTGCAATTTAAAAGTTATATTAATGTGTATTAATAATTAATTAATGTGAAAAAGTCTTTTATATATAAATTTGTCACTGTTGAGAGAAGAGATATGTTTATTTTCCATATCACTAAGTACGTAAAAGGATCCTTTTCCATTTCCATACATTGATTGTACTCTCATTACTCTATCTACACAACTATTTGAGACTAAAATAAAATCTTACTCTAAAAATAGTTCAAATCTCAATATATATATCTTTATTAAAATATAATTTCATAAATAAAACTTAGAAAATAATAAAAATATATAAAATTTAAACTATATTTTTTAATTTTAGAATTTTTTAATTTCTCTATAAAATTTGTTATAGAAAATATTGACATGCATTAAGAACATCATTTGCATTTTTTTAAATTTTTAGTAGAGAGAAATTACTAAATCATATAGAAAATTTAGACAAACATAACCTAACCCTAATTTTATTAATGTAAGATAATTTTAAAAAAATAAAGCATATGATTACATAAGATTGTTTTATTAGTTGTTTAATTGATTTATTTGCAATTTAAAAGTTATATTAATGTGTATTAATAATTAATTGATCTAAATTTAAGTCTTTTATATATAAATTTGTCACTATTGAGAGAAGAGATATGCTTAGTTTCCATATCGCTTCACTAAAATAGCTTTCTAAATAAAGCATTATGTAAACTTGTGTGTAGATAGGTTAAGTATGTAAAAGGATCTATTTCCATTTTTATACATTGATTATACTCTCATTACTCTATCTACACAACTATTTGGGACTAAAATAAAATCTTACTTTAAAAATAGTTCAAATCTCAATATATAGCATAATTAAAATACTAAAAATAAATTTCAAATTACTCTTAAAATATAATTTCATAAATAAAAATTATAAAATAATAAAAAATATATAAAATTTAAACTATTTTTTTTAATATTAGAATTTTTTAATTTTTCTATTAGATTTGTTATAGAAAATATTGACATGCATTAAGAACAACATTTGCATTGTTTTAGCAAGATAACAACATTCGACCTTTTGTGGACTGATAACTGGTTTTACTGGTTTTACCCTATTTTTCTTGGGGTTTTTACTGGGTGTTTTGTCCTACTTGAGCATGGAGGGTGTTGCCGATGGTAGTACCTCAGAACTCCCACCCGTACTGGGTGATGTTCAGCAGCCCCACTGGAAGAATGCCCTAACGGGCATTGTTGCTTCTCATTCCACCATCGCTTAGCCAACAGACTATCAGCTCAAGGAATCAATGGACGGTTCCTCCCTAGTCATCCCTGATAACCTCGTGGACAGGATTGTCTCCTCAATGGATCTTACCCTTGTGGGTAAGTTCTTTTCCCTTCGCCCGAGCATAGACATGGTGCGAAAATGGATTTCCAACCGTTGGCATCTCAAAGGCAGCGTTTCAACTATGGCAATGCCGTGTAGGATGTTCTTGTTCAGATTCACGAGCAAGGAGGACATGTTGTCCATTCTATCTGGAGGGCCTTGGCTGTACAGTTCTCATTCCCTCTCTGTTTGCTGCTGGAAACCTGGTTTGGACCCAGCTGAAGATCTCAACCGCTGCACCCCTGTTTGGGTAAGATTACATGGTTTCCCCCTTGAGTTTTGGGATGAGTCTATTTTCAAATCTATTGGTAATTCCTTTGGGCATTTTGTCACCTTAGACACTCCTACCAGTACCAAGTCTCGCTTTGTTTACGTGAGATTCTGTGTGAACGTGGAGATTCATAAAACTCTACCCTCCTCCATTGAGATTAATTCCAAGTTTGGTATTTGGACTCAGCCCATTTCTTATGAGAACTCTATTCTCTTATGTCAGTCCTACAAGAGGAAGGGGCACCTTATTTCCCATTGTAAGTCCAAGAGAACTGAGCAAGTTAGGGATAGAGGTAAAAATAAGTTGTCAAAGGAATGATCAATCAAGCCTACAGATAATGGGACTGTGGTGGATCTGGATCTTATTCCTCAAATTGAGGTGCCAAAACCCACTCCCACCTTTAGGACTGTGGATTCTGAGTCTTCCCCTTTTTTAGAAGGAGAGATTTTGGAAACGGTAAAAGAGACCCAACACCCAGATCTTCCAGTTGCTAAGTTGGATGAAGAATTGTTACAGAAGTTGGTTAGTTCGGTGAAGGACAAGATCCCCTTGACGCAAGAAGAGGATAATGTATTCCAGATCCAAAAGGATCCTGCAGTCACTCAGGAAGCCCCTTCTCTAATCGATAGGATAATTTCTGTCAAAGAAAACTTGCCCCCCCCTTCGCAGAGCCTGGATCATATTTCCCCTGTTAAGTTGGGCCAGATTTCTTCAAAAGTGATCGCATCCCCTAGGCAGAAAGCTTTATCCTTAGTGAGTTCACCTGGAGCAAGCACGAGTGCTTCGTTAAGTGACCAGGAGGAATGGACTTCTCAGAAGAAAAGAGGTAGGAAACCTAAAAAGACTGCTGATGTTGGTATTGATCCAGCAAAGGGCAGGCCCTCCATGAGGGAAACCTGACAAAGGGAGGCAGTGCGGGAGATTGCCAATGGACGGCAGAAAACTTTGGAGTCTCACTCCAGGAAGATTTCTACATGAAGATTCTCTCTTGGAATATGAGGGGTCTCAACAACCCCTCAAAACAGTTCAAGGTTAGAAATTGTATTTTGGATTACAAAGTTGACATTTTGCTGCTCCAAGAAGTCAAAATGACAGGATAATTTCAAGACTGTTGCTAACAATATCTGGCCCAATGCTTCCTACTTCGTTAGCCCGGTGATTGGAGCCTCTGGTGGCATTGTCACTATGTGGAATGCTTCAAAGATTAAAGGTTTGCTTGTTCACTTTAATAAGAATTGTTTAGCTATTGAGTTCTCTTTGCCTTCTTTTAGTTGGTGCCTCATCAATGTTTATGCTCCTAATACCTGTGTTTTGAGAAAAAACCTCTGGGAGGATCTTTCTGGGATACTGGTTTCACACATAGCCTCACACTAGATGTTGGCTGGGGATTTTAATACCCCTTTATACCCTTCTGAGAAATCTGGAGGTATTGTGGACTGCTCAGACAGTATGATGGATTTGGCAGACTTCATCAACACCTGTGGTCTTACGGATATTGATTTGACTAATTAGCAATTCACCTGATCCAATAGAAGGAATGGGGAACACTTAATTCAATTCAAACTAGACAGGGTTTTAACCTCCAATAATTGGCCCCTCAACTTCGCTCTCTCTTAGAGCGCTCCCTAGAATAGTTTCAGACCATAACCCCATTGTTTTGGAGTGGGCTGATGATAGAAGAAAAGGACCTTTTCCTTTTAGATTTGAAGCTATGTGGATCAAGCACCCTGATTTCAAAAATCTCCTCTCTGCTTGGTGGCAAATTAAGGTGACCGGTACTCCTATGTTTCGTCTTCACAAGAAACTGCTCCACATCCGTCATCAGGTTTATGGCTGGAACAGGTACAGCTTTGGTAATATTTTTTCTAAGAAGAAATTCATATCTGATAATCTTGAGGACATTCAACTTAGGATTGCCCAGGGGGATAGGTCCGAGTCCTTGGCTACTTCTGAAGACAACCTCATTAAGGATTGGAAGGACATTATGTACAAGGAAGAAATTTTTTGGAAACAAAAGTCCCACATCCAATGGCTCAAAGAAGGGGATCGGAACACGGCCTTCTTTCATAAATCCGCCCTTAAACATAGAAAATCCAATTCTATATCTTCTATTAAATTGGAGGATGGTAGTTTTATTACTAAAGATGAGGAGATTGGATATATTTCTGTTAGTTTCTTTCACAACCTGCTGTCGGAGTCTGGGCCAATTGCTGACAATTCGCGGTCTGTTTCTCAACTATTAGAAGAGATACCTTCTGTTTTGACTGTGGATGACAATGCTGACATTTTGAAAACTGTTACTAAGGAGGAAGTCAGGGTTGTTGTCTTTTCTATGGGCCCTTATAAAGCTCCTAGTCCCGATGGTTTTCCTCTAGTGTTTTTCCAAGAATTCTGGGATATCATTGGGTTTGATGTCACTACGGCTGTTAAAGACTTTTTCAAGACTGGTAAGCTCCTTAGACAATTTAATAACACTTATATTGCTTTGATTCCTAAAAAACCTAACCCTGATATGTTCAATGATTTTCGGTCTATAAGCCTCTGCAACACCTTTTATAAAATATGCGCTAAGTTGTTGGTTTTAAGATTGCAACCTTATCTAGATAAGATCATTTCTCCCATGCAAAAAGGTTTTGTTCCTGGCAGGCAGATTTTGGATGTTGTTCTTGCTACTCATGAGACTATCCATTCCATGGAAAAAAGTCAGATACCTAGCATGACTCTCAAACTCGACATCTCTAAAGCTTATGACCGGGTTTCCTAGCAGTTTCTGTTCAAACTTATTTACAAATTTGGTTTTAATGATAAACTCCTCACTCTTGTCAAGGAAGCTGTTACTACTGCTAAATATTCGGTTCTTGTGAATGGTACCCCAAGAGGGTTTTTCTCCCCTTCTAGGGGGATTCGACAGGGAGACCCTCTCTCCCCCTACCTCTTTATTATGATTGCTGAGGCACTGGGTAGATCTTTTCTGAACAAAGTCTCTTCTAAAGTTATTACTGGGATTAAACCTGCCACCTCCCTTACTCCTTTGATGATCCAATAGTTTTTGGATGATACTATTCTATTTGGCATTTCTTCCGTGGTGAAGGCTTCTGCTTGGAAAAGGGTGCTGAATGAGTATGCTAAGGCTTCTGGGCAATATATTAATTTTTAGAAGAGCAATGTTTTTTTCTTCAATACTCCTGATGATCTTCAAAGAAAAATTATTAAGATTCTTGGTTGTGCTGCTACTAATCTCCCTTCTGTTTATTTGGGTCTTCCCCTCACTGTTAAAGATGTCACTCCTGCCTTTTGGCACAGCATTATTGAAAGAACTCAGAGGAAGCTAATGGGCTGGAAAGGCAAACTTCTCAACAATGCTGGGAAACTTCAACTTTTACGTGCTTCCCTCCAAGGCATTCCCATGTACTTCCTCTCTCTTTTTAAGATGCCTAAATACCTAGCTGAAAAACTGGAACAGATACAAAGGACTTTCTTATGGACTGGTATGGAGGAAAAGAAGCAGATTTCTTTGGTCAAGTGGGAGCAGGTCTGCTGTCCTAAATCTCATGGGGGTCTTAACATCAGGACTATCCAAAGCATGAATAAAGCCCTGCTATCCAAGGTTATGTGGAACTTCATCAACAAAAATAAAGATTGGGGGGACATAATGAAGGCCAAATATCTCAAAGATTCTGATAACTACTCGGTACTTCTTCATGAAGGTATCCCGCCAGGTTCTGCCATCTGGAATAAAATACTAAAAACAAGGAGCATTATTAGAAAAGGAATGAGATGGAAATTAGGGGAAGGTTCTCTCATCAACTTCTGGGATGACCCCTAGTTAACTAATCAGGCTCTCTCAGCCCAAGTTGATAATAAAGATATTGTTGACTTGGCCAAGCAATTTTTTGGCTCTAAGATTAGTAATTACCTTACCCAAGACCATGGGATTAAAAGATGGAAAAACCTATTACAATGCATCATGAATAACCCTGAGTTTCATCAGAAATTGAATATGGTTCAACAATTACTGATGGATATCAGACTCCCTTTATTCCCTCAGAAGGATGAACTCCTGTGGCATGCTGACAAAAAGGGAGGTTCTCGGTTAAATCTGCTTACCTTTTGCTGGTGGGGGATATTAACAAAGATGAGATATGGGAGAAAGTTTGGAATTGTAAAAGTCTTCCTAAAATTAATTTCTTTTGGTGGACTGCCACCCACAATAAAATTCTGACTCAGGATAACCTCCAACGTAGAGGGTTGCAGCTTGTCAACAGATGTGTTCTTTGCGGCAATCAAGAAGAAACTGTGGCACATCTCCTCATTCATTGTGACTTTGCCCAGGATGTCTGGAGCAGAATTATGGAAAAATTTGGTATACAATAGGTTTTTAACAGAGATTTGTGATTGTATCGCTAGTTGGAATGTTCCCCTTATTCACCCTTGGCTTCGGGAGCTATGGAAGCAGACCCTTCCTTCTCTTGGGTGGGCCCTGTGGAAAGAAAGAAATAATAAGATCTTTAGGGACACTCATAGGTCTCTGAAGTAGGTTTGGATCTCTTTATGTAAGGCTATTGTTGAAAATGTTTCTAATGCTAACATTAAACCTGCAGATCAACCTTTGACCAAACAAGATTCTTGGGTGGCTTCTAATTGGGGTTTGCTGAACCATATCCCAGATTTTGATGATACGAAACTTTGAAAAAGACTTAATACTATTTGGGCCATGTCGAAGCCGGGGTGGTTGAAACTCAATTTTGATGGTGCTGCTAAAGCTGATGGATGCGCCAGCGAGGGAGGGATATTAAGGGATGAACATGGTGATCTTGTTGCAGCTTATGCCAGAGGACTTGGAAAGCATTCTAACAACTTTGCTGAGGTAATGGCCCTCCTCTGGGGTCTCAAAGTGGTGATCTCTATGGGGATTAGCCATCTTCACATACAAGGTGACTCTAAAATCATCCTGGATGCGGTTACTGGTCTCTCTACTTATGGATGGAAGCTAAGTGACATTATATCTGATATTCAAACTATCCTCCATGGCATCCCGAATGTCTCTTTCTCCCATACTTATAGGGAAGGCAACTCGGTTGCTAATGGTCTTGCCAACTTTGGGCAGGAATTTCAAATCTGGCGGGTCTAGCGCCAAATTAGCAGCATTCCTGGTCACATTGGAATGCTTATTCATAAGGAGAAGAATGCTATTATTAATGATGTCTAATCAAGTATCGAGTGATGAGGTGGCATGCTTTCCCACCCTGTCTAGGCTTATGCACGATTCCCGTGCGAATTAGCAGCGGCGTCTGTACTCCCTACATGCGAACTTAATCCTCATTATTTCGCTTAATTTTTGGAACTTAATGTTTCATGATTGGCATCGGCTGGGTTTAGTTCTTATGAATACCGCTTGCTGGATTGCTCTGAAGGGTATTCTACAACTCAATTATCTTCTCCTGATGGGTATTGCGGCATGGGCTTTCATTATGGGTGGTGACAGAATTCGCACTAAACCTAACAACTGCAACGACTTCAAAGATAATGCCATTGTATGGCATTACTGCAAGGAGGGGGCATAATTCTGTTCCTGGAATGCCTTAACAGGCATGATGAGTCATTATCCATCTAGTGTGCTTCTTCATGGGTTGACAGACAGGTCACCATTGGCAATGTTAGCTTTGAGTTCTCAGAGAAAAGTATTGTTGAGGCGACGGGATTATCCCTTAAAGGCATTAAGTTGCCGAGGAAGAAAAGGGTTTCTGAAGCGTAGAACCAAAAGCTTTTCTTGGGTGGCAGCGAAGAGCTGGTTCCCTACTAGGGAGGGTTTGAAAGGGCGAAGCTTCCTTAGCCATGGGAGGACATGTGTTTTTTAATTATGAAGTACTTCACGCTTGAAGGCTGCTATGCCAGGTTTTATTACTACCATCTTCCCCTACTCAATCATTTTCGCAAAAATTTGGCTGTTTGTTTCCCTTACTACTTGTTGTCTTCCTTAGAGCACTCGGTTAAAACGATTCATAAGAACTTAACCTCTAGGCCGTTGGAGAACCCTGTGCCCCTTCACCAAGGCCTCATTCACAGGCTCTATCAGTTTCACTTGGCCCTAACGCCCCCTACCACTCTCCATCTCCCGACTGTGGAACCCTCCTCCAATATTCCGTCGGCTTCCATCAAATGTGATTCTCTCCACACCCCTGTGAATAATAGTCATGATGGCCCGACTTCGGCCTCTGTGGAAACTTATACCCCCACTCCTAGGTCTACCTCTACCCCTAAGAAGAAGGGCTCTATCAAGTCTAGGAAGCGGCTGCATCGCCTATCTGAGCTAGCTGAGGAAGTGGATATTCTTAGCTCCCTCAAAGATAGCCAGGAGACCCCCAAAGGTATTAACATGTCTACTGAGAACCCTGCTAAAAAGGCTAGGAAGGGCAAAGGCAAAAGCATTTCCACTGGTGTTAGACGCTCTACCAGAATTGCTGGGAATCCAGTCCCCCAAGTTAAACTCATAGACTACTCTAAAAGTTCTGAGGCTTCTTCTCACAGTAAGGAGGCCGACAGTGATGATTTGCAGGAAATTTACATGGAGAACCCTATTTCTGGGGAGCAGTTTGATGGCCATGACTCTCTGCAGAATGTTTATAGGGACAGCCCTGAGAATGTGATTGGTACTAGTAGTGATAAAGAGGAGTTTAACCATCAGAGCCCTGTGGAGGCCCATTATGATACTGGCGAAGGAGAGGGGAACATGAATGAGCAAAACCCTGCCGGTGTTGAAGAGGTTGAAATGAACAGTCAGTCTATCCCTGAAGAGGATGTCAGGGCTATTACTGAGAATAGCAATGGGAATGAGGGTAGAGATAGTAACTCTCTTTTTGCTAAAGTGACTCAGTTAAAGGACAAGATGGTGGCGCTGCAGCTCAAGATGTCTACTCTTTATAAGTTCATTACTCACATGTTGTGCAGGTCTTCCATGATCAACTTAACCCTTTTGCAGGATATTCAACTTTTCTCTCAGGGCACTGACAATGACAAAACTCAAGAGCTGGACAAAATTTTTGAACTTCTTGCTAATGACTAGGAGGACTCTCTGTCCTAGTGTGCCTTCTGCTGCCTAGATGCTGATTTTTTGTTGTTACTTACTCTCTACCGTTTGTTAGCTGGTGTTTCCTGGGTTTTGGTTCCAGGCTCTTTTTGTTTCCTGAGCCTATGTTTTGTCTTTTGTAATCTCTATTAAGGGTTTGGCCCCTTGTTTTTGCCACCTGTTGTAATCAAAAACATTTGCATTGTTGTTAATTTTTTAGTAGAGAAAAATTACTAAGTCATATAAAAAATTTAAACAATCATAACCTTAATTTTATTATTGTAAATTTAGTCTTAAAAAAAATAAAGCATTACCATTACATAAAAATTGTTTCATTAGTTGTTTAATTGAATTATTTGCAATTTAAAAGATATTTTAAAAGAGGGGTAAAAATTTATTAATAAAGAAATCACAAGTACAAAACCAGGAGGATAGTCACCCTAGAAACAACAAGAGTCCAGAACAAAACACCATCACCACAACTATCCAAACTAGGAGAACATCCCCAACCGCAAAGCCCCGAGTAGGGACCTTATCTAGCCATCCATATCCTTTGAAATCAACCTCTCCAAAATATTAACACCATCTTGGGACAATTCGTCCCAGCCACTAACATTCCAATCCCCACCTGCCCCGAAGCCCACTTAGCCAAGCAATCTGCCACACAGTTCCATTCCTAAGGGACATGGACAAAAGAAACAAAGTCCATCGAGTGACTCAACCGAAGAATTTGTCAAACCACTAATGCTAACTATCATTGCACACCAACCACCACTTGCTCATTCAACAAGTTAATCACAATCTAGAAATTAGACTCATAGTTAACCCTGCGCCATCCCAAAGCACACCCTCTTTCTAGAGCACAGAGAATAGCTAGAGCCTCTATAAAATTATTAGTTTTATGCCACTTATTGATAGAAAAGAAAAAAAGGACTACACCAGAGCTATCACTTCCTAATCCCCCAATCCCAGCATGACTAGGGTTCCCCCTGGAAGAGTCATCCATATTAATCTTAAAAATCCCTGGAGGAGGAGGAGACCACCTAACATATCTCTGAATGTTATTCTTAGAATGACCCATTTTCCTAGACCAAGAAGAGCATGAGCCTCCAACAACTAAACTCAAATTATACACCACCTACAATTCTCCAATATCCAACTTAGAAGAAAGATTACACTTAGCTACTAAGGTCTCCTTAAGCATACTAATAATCCTCTGCCACAACTGTTGAACCTCCAACTTCCTCCCCTGAAAGATCCGTAGATTCCTTTCAAGCCAAAGCTGTCACAAAATAAAAGGACCAATATTCCAAGCCACCTGCAGAAAAGAAGCCTTAGTCGGGGGCCTATCCAAACTTCTCCAAAAATCAACCAAAGAAGAAGCGTGAACACAGGCCTGCCTCCAAGCACCCCACCAAAGATGCCAGATCTCGCGGGCCAAGGGACACTGAAAAATAAATGGGCCTGACACTCCTCACCACCATTGCATAGGAAGCAAATAAGACCCTGAAAACCCCTTTTTTGCATGTTATCCCAAGTGAGGCAACGATTCTGAGCAACCAACCAAAGGAAGTAATTACATTTTGACCATCCAAACTTATTCCACACAAACTTCTACCAAGGAGAGCCCATCTCCCAAAACATCTGCCTATCCAACTCACTATATCCAAAGGCAACTGAATACTCCCCTTTCAGATTAGGACTCCAAGCAAGGGCATCTCTCTCCCCTAGAGAACTACAAACTCTACCATCCAAAATCTTAACTAACTCCTCCCGATCCACCCGTAGCCCCCCGGTGGCCAATCAGACACAATTTTAAAGTTATATTAATGTGTATTTATAATTAATTGATCTAAAAAAGTCTTTTATATATAAATTTGTCACTATTGAGAGATGCTTATTTTCCATGTCACTTCACTAAAATAGCTAAAACTATTATAGTTTTCTAAATAAAGCATTATGTAAACCTGTCTATAGATAGGTTAAGTACGTAAAAGGATCCATTTCCATTTCCATACATTGATTGTACTCTCAATACTCTATCTACACAACTATTTGGGACTAAAATAAAATCTTACTCTAAAAATAGTTCAAATCTCAATATATCATAATTAAAATATTAAAAATAAATTTCAATTTACTCTTAAAATATAATTTTATAAATAAAAATTAGAAAATAAAAAATATATATATAATTTAAATTATATTTTTTAATATTAGAATTTTTTAAATTTTTTATTAGATTTGTTATAGAAAATATTGACATGCATTAAGAACTGTTAGTGTAGGTTTTTATTTCCTAGATGGGTTATTTATTTTTCCTATTTTCCTAGGTTTTTCCTACACTTCTATTAATCTCGCTTAGGTTAATAAAGCATGTCTTATTAGGTGAGTGGTTGCGAGGTGTCACCTTCCTACATGTGAGCATCCATTAGCTATCTTGGGAAGATACTTTGCTATCTTTAGTCCGATAGATGGTTGCTCCTCATTGGTCGGTGTTGCCACCTCCTCTCTTCCTAGTCTATATAAGCATGCTACCTGGCTTGTATTTGGCATCTCTTTTGCTTTTGCATCCTCTTAATGCTATTTTTCTTCTAGCATTTGCATTACTCTCTCAGAGACTAACTCTGTGTTGCTATTTTGATTTCGTATCATTTGCATTCATAGTTTTAATATCTATTCTTTGCACTAGTTTTCTGGGTTATTAATCTTTTTAGATTCTAACATGGTATCAAAGCTATTCTATGTGCAAGAGTAGATTTTAGTTTCCATATTTGAGAGATTTAGGGGGGGCTAATAAATCTTATTGCAGGTTTTTGAAAAACCCAATATGCTCTTCTCTTGCATCTTCGGATGATCTTGAGAATCAGAAAAGTTTGACGGAAACTTTTTTAATCTCTGGGGTTGCACATGTGTTTTATGAAATCTGGGTGATTGCAACATTTCTGATTATACTGGTAGCATTTCCGACTGTTCCAATGCGTCCAGGAGGCTTGAGAAAGTCAGATTTGGCTTTCGTTTCACCGAAATCGGAGATCGTCATACACAGTTGCGGAACCAGAGTTTCAAGCTCAAATCTGACAACCAGCTTGCATATTTGGTCCTTTGAATCAATATTGCAGGTTCCAACATCTGATTCAGCCTTTGCATGTCATTTTTTGGTTGTTGGGGTCATTTTTTGTAGCTAAAGGCGTTCCATTTACACTGGAGCAACATCTTCTGTGCATTTGCAAGAAAAATGCATTTCGGGTTTTGTTCGCAGCACAGAAAAACCATCTGGGTATCTTTCTGTTTTTGCATGCAATCTGTATATTTTGCAAAAACGTGCTCAGAAAGCTACAGCAGGACCCCTCTCCGTTGGCAGCTGCAGTTTTGAAGACAGTTTTCAAATGCTCCGTTCTTGCTCATACGGACTCCTTTTCCCACGAAATGTTTTTTGATTTTAGCTATTTTTTCGTGCTCTATGCACTAGTGCATTCATTTTTTTATTTTGATGCCAAGATTTTTCAGAAATTGCAGATTCTCAGTCGTGACATTGCACGGTTCTCGTTTTGGGAACTTCGGAGGATCATAACTTTCACATACGACCTCGTATCGAGGTGATTCTTTTTTTGAAAGTGCATGATTTTTTGAGTAGATCGCAGTGGTGCTATTTATTTCTCTAGATATTATGCCAAAGTTGTATTTTCAGCATATGTTCTTCATGAGGGTTTTGTAAATGCATTGAAATCAAAACCACTTAGTATTTATTGCTAGTGGTAGTTGTAAATGCACTAATATAAAGTGCCAAATCATATTTTCTTGGGGGGGTTCTTTGATTGAGTGAAAAGGGGGGGTTGTCTTGGTTGGGTTCTCTTCTTTTTGACACTTCTTCTCTGCATTTCTTCATCATGGATCAAACAAATCTACCTATCCTAACTCCATACAATTACTTTGAGTGGAAATCACACATGACAATTCACTTAAGGAAAGCTGGATTAAATAGGATAACTATGGGACTTGAAACTGAACCTGCTAAAGATGAAGATAAGCCTAAGTGGTTTAACAAATGTGATGAGGCATATGGAACATTGTGTTTGTCTATTTCTCCTGATTTGCTCTTTCACATTGAGTCTTTGAATACACCAAATGAAATCTGGACAAAGCTAGAAACACTATTTGGCACACAAGATTCAATGAGGGGTCATATGTTGGAAAATGAACTAATTAGTTTAAGTTCAGGCAATTTCAACACAATCCAGGATTTCTTCACCAAATTGAAATCACTAAGGCTGCAGTTAAAACAATGTGGAATTGAAAAGAAAGATGAACAACTGATTCTTAGTATTCTCTCTAAGCTAAGTTCAGAATATTCTGTGTTTGTTTCTACCTTCTATGCTACTAAGGGTGCACTTGGTACTCAATTCACCATGCCATCTTTAGATGATTTTGCTGTCAATCTCACTCGGGAATAGGACAAGCTAATCCAGATGGGCACTCTTAAGTCCTCTAAGTCACATGCCTTGGCTACCAACCAAGGCACAAAAGAACAGAAAGGACAAAGTAGTAACAACAATAGTAAGGATAAGAAACAAAAGAATAGCAAGGAGAAGAAGGATCAGATAACGGTTGCTTCAAAAGCAACTAATGAGACCCAATATTCCAAGGGCGACAAGCCTAAGAAAGAGAGGGTCCAATGTGCCTATTGTAAAAGACCCGGTCATGATGAACATAAATGTCTGAAGAAACAAATTGATCACTTGACACACATTCTTGAGAAGAATAATATCAGTGTTCCTGAGTCTGTCAAACAGAGTTCTAATGAGGGGTCTAATAAGGCAAAAGAAAACAGCAAGGGAAAAGGAAAGGGTAAGGCCCTTGTTGCAGTTGCTTCTTCACCATCCACTTGGGTTCTTGATTCGGGTGCTTCGCACCACATGGCTTCATCTAAGGAAGAACTTGCATCCTTGGAGCCGTGTACTATGCCTTCTATTTTGATGGGTGATAACACTCCTGTTGAGGTGTGTGGGAGAGGGTCTGTTGATGTGGGGGATGGCACATTCCATGATGTTCTTTGTGTGCCCTCATTATCAACTAATCTCCTATCAGTATACCAGATCACTCACACAGGTTTAGGCAAGCGAGTTGAGTTCACTCCTGATTCAGTGGAGATTCGTGAGTTACATAGTGGTTCTACAGTTGCAGTTGGGAGAGCAGATCATCAATCACGACTCTATTTGTTTTCTCACTTTGTTCCTGATCCTCCTTCAACTATTTTTCTCTCATTCTAATGATGTGAGTAGATTATGGCATGAGCAGTTTGGCCATCTTAACTTCCGCTACTTGCAGCAGCTCAACCAGCAGAGCATGGTCACAGGGTTGCCTTCAGTTCAGTTTTCAGGTGGTGTTTGCCAAGGTTGCATTCTTGGTAAGCATCCTAAGGAAAAGTTTGACAAAGGTAAGGCATGGAGAGCTTCACAGATACTGGAGTTAGTTCACAGTGATTTGGCTGGTCCATTTCAGCATCCTTCTTTCAGCAGGGCTAGATATGTCCTCACATTCATTGATGACTTTTCTCGAAATACTTAGGTGTACTTTCTCAAACAGAAGTCAGAGGTATTTGATCATTTTCAGGACTTCAAGACTTTTGTAGAGAAGCAATCCAGGAAAGCCATCAAAGTTTTGCGCACTGACAATGGTGGTGAGTATGTCAACCATCGGTTTGAGAGGTTTTGCACTTCAGAAGGGATTGCTTTGCACCATTCAGTTCCATACAATCCTCAGCAGAACGGTGTTGCAGAACGAAAGAATAGGTCCTTGAAGGAAATGGCGAACTGCATGATTCACTCCAGATCTCTTGCACCACAGTATTGGGCAGAAGTCATTAACTATGCTTGTTATATCCAGAACCGTGTTCCTCACCGAGCCTTGAAGGGAGTCACTCCTTTTGAAGCTTGGAGCGGTCGGAAACCATCAGTTAAGCACTTTCAAGTTTTTGGTTCTCCTGCATGGGCCCACATTCCTACAGAGAAACGCAAGGCCTTGGATCCGCATAGCAGACCTTGCATATCTGTAGGTTATCCTGATGGTGTGAAGGGTTATCGGTTGCTCCACCCTACTACACATGAATTGTTCATTGAGAGGAGTGTTCAGTTTGAGGAAGGCTCTTTGAGCTCACTTTCTATCACTTCTCCAACTCCTTCTACTTTGACATTGGAGTCACTTGGGATACATGACAGATCTTCTGATGAGTCAGATTCACCTGAGCAGTCTTCTACCTCCACTTCTGATGCAGAGAGTGATTCAGAGGACTCACCTCCTTCCTCTCCTAGTCATCATTCAGAGGTTGATGATTCTCCTCCAGATTCTCCATCTTCTGGTCCACTTTGGGCTAGATAGACCTTGCAGTCTGCAGGTGATTGGGTTGGGGATCCATCAGACACCAGGCGAACTTGTTCACAATTCTAGGATGCTCCACATGTCTTCACTGCTACTGCCTCAGATCCACAGTCTTTTCATGAGGCTTCTGATATTCCTGAGTGGGATACAGCTATGCAGGAGGAGTATAGTTCCTTGATGAGGAACCACACTTGGGATCTTGTCCCTCTTCCTAAGGGAAGAAAACTTGTTCGATGTAAGTGGATCTATCGGACAAAATTTGCAGCAGATGGGTCGGTTGACAAGTATAAGGCTCGCTTGGTCGCCAAAGGATTTCCCAGGTTCTTGGGATTGACTACTCTGAGACTTTTACACCAGTTGCCCGAATGAATTCCATCTGACTTGTTCTTGCCATTGTTGTAGCTAATCGTTGGGAAGTACACCAGATGGATGTGAAGCGTGCTTTTCTTCACGGTGACCTTCAGGAGGAGATCTACATGGAGCAGCCACAAGGGTTCCTTCAGGATTCTTCACTTGTGTGCCTTCTTCGGAAGTCTCTCTATGGCCTCAAACAGGCTCCTCGGGCCTGGTATGCCAAGATGGATTCCTTCCTTTTATCAGTTGGGTTCACTTGGTGCCATTCTGATCCCAATGTCTACATTCTGCAGCAGGATGATTCACTCCTATTTCTGGTTCTATGTGTTGATGACTTGCTGATCACAGGGAGTTCTTCATCCACCATTGGGGCTGTCAAAACTACCCTTCATGACAGGTTTTTGATGACTGACTTGGGCTTGTTGCATTACTTTCTCGGGATTGAGATCTACCAGTCTGCTTCCGGGATCACCATCAACCAGTCTAAGTATGCTCTAGATTTTCTCTCGAGGTTTCATATGGCTGACTGCAAGCCTGCTCTGACTCCCTTTCTTTCTGGAGTCAAACTTGAGGCTCAGTGTTCTTCTCCACTTGTTGATGGCACTTTGTACCGACAGCTTGTTGGGAGTCTCATTTATCTGACTCATACGAGACCTGACATTTCATATGCTGTAGGCATGGTCTTTCGATTCATGCAGGAGCCTCATGAGCTACACTGGAAAGCAGCCAAGCGGATCCTTCACTACATTCAGGGTACTCACAGTTTTGGGATTCACTATGCAGCGGGCATTGAGCTTGACTTGGTGGGCTACACAGATTCAGATTGGGCGGGCGATTCTCAGGATCGCAAGTCTACTTCAGGTTACAGCTTCTCACTTGGTTCAGGTGCTGTTTGTTGGTCAAGCAAGAAGCAATCTGCTATTGCTCTATCTTCTACTGAGGCTGAGTATTGGGGGCTGTGAATGCCTCTAATGAGGCCATTTGGCTTCAGAATCTTCTCACTGAGTTTGGCATCCAGATCAGACGACCATCAGTCATATTTTGTGACAACCAGAGTGCCATTCAGATCTCATGGAATCTGGTCCATCATCAGCAGACCAAACACATAGAGGTCCACATGCACTACATCCGGGAGCTCATCCATGGCCACGTCATCGACCTTCGCTACTATCCGACTTCCTAGCAGGTTGCTGATATCTTCACCAAACCCTTCACTGAGAGCAAGTTCCTTCATTTGCGAGCTTTGCTAGGGGTGCGGGATGCTTCATCTTCTGGGGGGCTTCTTCCTCTCACTCGGAGTCCTGACTCTCTCTACTTTTGGGGGGGGTCTCTTTTCTCTCTCTTTGGGGGGAATTTTATGTACATGGGTACCTCATTAGGCTTGATTTGCCAGGACCCATTTCTACATCCACCTAAGCTTCGCTTATGGGGGGGTGTTAGTGTAGGTTTTTATTTCCTAGATGGGTTATTTATTTTTCCTATTTTCCTAGGTTTTTCCTACACTTCTATTAATCTCACTTAGGTTAATAAAGCATGTCTTATTAGGTGAGTGGTTGCGAGGTGTCACCTTCCTACATGTGAGCATCCATTAGCTATCTTGGGAAGATACTTTGCTATCTTTAGTCCGATAGATGGTTGCTCCTCATTGGTCCGTGTTGCCACCTCCTCTCTCTTCCTAGTCTATATAAGCATGCTACCTGGCTTGTATTTGGCATCTCTTTTGCTTTTGCATCCTCTTAATGCTATTTTTCTTCTAGCATTTGCATTACTCTCTCGGAGACTAACTCTATGTTGCTATTTTGATTTCGTATCATTTGCATTCATAGTTTTAATATCTATTCTTTGCACTAGTTTTCTGGGTTATTAATCTTTTCAGATTCTAACAAGAACATTATTTGCGTTGTTTTTAAAAAAATTAGTAGAGAGAAATTATTAAGTCATATAAAAAATTTAACCAAACATAACCTTAATTTTATTATTGTAAATTTAGTTTTAAAAAAATAAAGCATTAGGTTTATTAATTGTTTAATTGAATTGTTTGCAATTTAAAAGTTATATTAAAATGTATTAATAATTAATTGATCTTAAAAAGTTTTTTATATATAAATTTGTCACTGTTGAGAGAAGAGATATGCTTATTTTCCATATCACTTCACTAAAATAGCTAAAATTATTACAGTTTTTTAGATAGGTTAAGTATGCAATTCTATTTTTAAACATTTGAATTGCTTGACAAGGTCGACCGTCCAATTTAGGCATCGGTCAACCATTAATTTGGAAAAGAGGTCTCCGTAATAGATATGAACCTCAAGCTTATTTATGGCACATATGGAAAGAAAGGATAAAAATAAGTGAATGAAAGTTATTTGTGTAATGAAATTTTATTTCAGGGAAGGATTTTTTTTGGGTAGATTTTCTATATAAATTCAATTAGAGGAAGGTAGCCCCTACTTAACTACTATATGGGTGAAATTATATGTAAGAGAATTTGAGAAATCTTGTATTGAAGACTTAGTTTGTGACATTATAATATATTTAATTAACCTTAAAAATATATTGTAAATTATTTAACCTCTATATCTTTATATCTTTATAATATAATGGTGTCATTTTATTTTTCTATTTCTTTTATATTCTATTTTTTTTATTTTTCCATTAAATAATTTAACTTGTATTCTCCCTTACACTTTATTCTCATTCCTTTCTTTTTATACATTGATAGTACTTTCATTACTCTACACCCACACAATTCTTTGGGACTAAAATAAAATCTTAAACTCTAAAAATAGTTGTAAATCTCTCTCTATATATAATTAAAATATTATAAATTAATTTCAAATTAATTTTAAAATATTTTTTCATAAATAAAAATTAGAAAATAATTAAATATTATAAATAAATTTTAAATTTATTTTAAAATATTTTTTCTTACAAAATAATAGAAACGAGTATATTTATATTTAAAAAATATATCTATACTATGTCAGATTATCTTCTAGAGTTTATGTACTTTTCTTTTGGCATTTTCCATACCTTTTGTGATTTTTTCCACCTTTTTTCCAATTGTTTGCAATTTATTTTTTATTTTTTATTTTTTTATTTTTTTTATTTTTTACAATTTCTTTTTTTTTTCTTTCTCCACCTTTCTATCCTTTCATTTTTTATTTTTTATTTTCTCCAATTTCTTTTTTTGTTTTTATTTTTTATTTTTTGCTATATATTTACAGGGAAAATGAGTGCTCTCACCTCTACCCCGATGTGACTTAGAATGGTTATCGGCATAAATATATAAATTTTTAATTATATTTTTTATTTTTTCTATTACATTTGTTATAGAAAATATTGAAATACATTAAGAAGATCATTTGCATTGTTTTTAAATTTTTTTAGTAGAGAGAAATTACCAAGTCATATAAAAAATTTAGACAAACATAACCTTAATTTTTTTTATTATAGTAAATTTAGTTCTAAAAAATAAAGCATTACAATTACATAAAATTATTTTATTAGTTGGATAATTGAATTATTTGCAATTTAAAAGTTATATTAATGTGTATTAACTACCATATCTAAAATGCGGGTAGAGATATGTGTTTGCCTATTTTTTTAAAGGGATAAAAAATTATTCATTAAAGCAAGGCATTAACAGCCAAGAAACCAAGATACAAAGAGTGACCAAGAAACACAATCCAAAGTCCCTAGAGAATAGTCAAACCCACAACCTCCCAAGGACCACAAGAGCCCCAAACTAAGGGACTCCCATCAAACTAAAGAATCCTCCACCACCAATTGATGTAGCCTCTAAGACCTATCCTCTGACAGCTAATCCCAACCAGTAACATCCCAACCATCTTGCTACTCTGAAGACCATTTAGCAAGACAATCATCCACCCCATTCCATTCCCTGAGGATATGGACAAAGGATATCAACTCTAAAGAATTACCCAGCTATAAAATCTGCCTGCCCGCAACTGCCAATTGCCAATGAACCCCTCAAACTGCCTGTTATTCAACATATTAATCACAATCATAGAGTCAACCTCAACAATGATCTTCCTCCACCCCAAAGTACAAGCCCTTTCCACAGCCCTAATAATAGCTTGAGCCTCCATCAGATTATTCATTACCTGCCCCGAATAAGTGGAGAACAGGAAAACAACTGCATCAGAAATATCTCTCCCAACACCGTCAATCCCAGCATGACCCGAATTCCCTCTAGAAGAGCCATCCATATTAATCTTGAAAACTCCAGGTTGTGGGCGGGGACCATTTTCCTTCCCTTGACACCTTCATCTTTGGAGCACGTCCCCTCTTAGCATTGGAGTTACCAATTACCTTATCACTAAGGCCTAATCCATGGGCTACTGAGAAATCATCTCGCTCCAGAGACTCATTCAAATTACACTTGGCCTCTATGGTTTCCTAAACCATACTAACAATCTTTTGCCACAACTGCTGAGCCAACATCTGAATTCCCTAGAAAATCTTCCTATTCCTTTCAAGCCAAATCTGCCATATGATACAAGAAGACCCAATCTCCCACGCAACTTGAAGGAAAGAGGTCTTGGAAGGAGGTCTCCCCAAGCTGCACTAGAAATCAACTAAGGAGGTGGCATGAATACATCCCTTATTCCACAAACCCCACCAAAAATGCCAAATCTCTTTAGCATACAGGCATTGGAAGAAAAGATGAGGAACGCATTCCTCACTAAGCCCACACAAGGTACATATAGAAGGACCCTAAAAACCATGCTTTTGTAAATTATCCCAAGTGAGGCATCTATTCCTAGCAACCAACCAAAGAAAAAAGCTACACTTCAAACAAGAAAACTTATTCCAAACTCTCTTCCACCAAGGAACCTCCTAGTCACCACCACTCTATTGTACTAGAGTATGGTACCCTTTGCCACAGAGTAAGATCCTATAGGGTTAAAACCCCAAGCCAAGATGTCCCTTTCACTCAAGGAATTACATATCCTCTCTGACAAAATTGATGATAAGATTTTTCTATCCTCATCTGAACCCCCTAGGCCACTCCAATGGATTTCTCCAACGTGCTATCTCCACTTGGCCTAAAGACTAAGAATACTTAAAATCAGCCACTCAAATCCAACCAGCCTCAGTAAATATATCACATAGCTCCTGCAGCTAGGAGTAAGAAGAAATGATTGGGGGAACCCATCCCAGGAATCATGCTAAAAGAGAGCTTCTGAGCCTTTGTTATAGATCCAAGATAAGCCTTGCTTGATGAGAGAAGCCCCCCTTTTTAAGAGTGCTCCTAATCATTGATCCTTTTCTTGAGAGAACAACCCTAGGAATATCTTCATTGGCCATCTCCCCCAAATACTTAAAAGTAAGGATTTTTGCCCAAGCCTGTTGTGGATTAGAGTACCATATCTAATACAGTTTGGCAACAAGGGCTTGACAATTGATAGAAGCTCACCTAAGCCCCAGTCCCCCACTTTATTTAGAACAACAAACAATCTCCCAATTGACCAAACTCCATTTAGAGGCCTCCATATTCCCGACCCAGAGAAATTTCTGAGAAAGAGCATCAAAATCCTTAATGAAACTCAAGGGAGCCGCCAAAAGAAAGCACTTATAGATAGGCAAAGCTTGAATCATAGATTTTAAAAGCAAAACTCTTTCAGCAGATGAGAGCTAGCAAAAGGTCCAGTGACTGACATTCATATGGAACTTATCAAGGATCAATTGCCAGTGCCCCCTAGTAAGGGGCCCAACTCAGAGGGGAAAGCCCAAATAAGTGAAAGGGAGAGCCCCCACCTAAAATCTAAGAATTTTGACAATCTGACGTTGAATCATGGGTGGAGTATTGAATAATATGATAGAAGACTTCTTCTCATTAATCTTCTAACCAGACATTGTTAAATAAATATCCAGAGCTTTTCGACAATTCTCAGCCTCCCTAACCATCACCAGGCCAAGTAAGGTCGTACCATCAACAAACTGCAAATGAGAGATAGAAGGCAAAGTATATCTCCAAGACCAGTCATGAACCCACTCTTGTCTCATATGATGGTTTAAATTAAAATTTGGCCCAAATCCCCAGCCATTAGAATGAAAAGATAAGGGGATAGAGGACCCCCCTGACATAGGCCTCAAAAGACTCTGAACAGGCGGGAAGAGATCCCATTGACAATCACTGAGAAAGAGGGGGAGGTAACACAACTCATAACCCATTCAATCCAATCTTGACCAAAGCCAAAGGATAAAAGGATCCATTGTAGAAATCTCCATTTGACCAGTCATAGGCTTTAGACATGTCCAACTTGATAAACATAGCCTTCTCTTTAGAGGTTGCCATAGAGTGAATAGCCTCTCCCACAATTACCATTCCATCCAGAATCTACCTACCAACCACAAAGCCCCCCTGCTCTTCATAAATAAGGGAGTTTAAATGCCCCTTGAGTCTTTCAAAAATAAGCTTAGTTATGATCTTTTAAGCCACATTACATAATACAATAGGCCTAAAATGATCAAAGGATTGAACTTCTTCTTTTTTGGGGATAAGACCCAATAATGTGGCATTCAAAGCTCTCAACATCTATTTACTACTCCGAGATTCCCTAACCATATCCAGCACATCTTGTTTGAGAATGTCCCAAAAAGATTAGAAAAACTCAATTGAAAAACCATCTGGACCAGGGGCCTTCCCCTTCCTCATCTAAAAGATGATCCCTTCCAACTCCTCCAATGAAACATGTCTTAAGAGCTATGCATTCATCTCTACCAAAACAACAAGAGGGATGCAATCAAGGACTAACTCTTCCTTAGCAAGTGGGAGGGTGGACTCTTCAAAAAGAATAGAGGAATAGAATACCAGAGTCTCTCTACCAATATCTTGTGAGGAAGTAAGAAGATTTTCATTAGAAGACCTCATAGAAGTGAAATGTTCCTTTGCCTTTTGTCTTTGATAGAATTGTGAAAGAAGGTTGTATTCCTTTTGTAATATCCAAATCTGATTTTACTTGAAAACTAGGTTTTAACATAGGTATATTTTTTCTTTCTTTCTTTGTAATCAAATATAAAAGAATTTCACTACTATCAAGTCTAACATTCTTTGCTTTAACAATAAACATGATTTCATTTTTCACAAAGCTAAAAGAAATGATATACCATAAACATTTTGTTTTCTCACAATTTGAAATATTCTTAAAACAAATACAATATTAGAAACATACCATTATCACCGCATCTCGATTGTCGACCCATCACATTCAAGACTTGGCAATCCTCAATATTTGGAAGAGAAAGTATCTTCAAGGAGCTTAACCTCCAACCATAGACTGTCGGTCTCCCGCACTCCTTCCTAACCGGAAGTGGCCCTACCCTACTCAAGAGGATAGACTTAGGATAACCATCAGTGTTTGCCATCTGAGCTCTGGTGTTGTAACTTACGTGTCTTGTTATCATGCAGATCCCTAGATACCCTCTAGTCATGCATGACTCTCCACAAGAAACGCCATCTAGTCACAGTGAACATTCAATGCACTTAAGGATCGTGCATCACCTTGGCCAAAGGATTTGTATTTAAATAGTGTTGTATGAACACATGAATATAGTTCACCCACCCTACTCGACTTGAATTAATTGCAATCCTACAGTTTTCCTATTTGTAAGGTTTATATGTATATTGACCTTGATGACCTCAAGGTATTTGAATTTCCTCATGCATTAGCGCATGGCGCAAAGGTTTACTCTATCCCCGAGTTTATAGATTCATCTCCATTTTCACGATGTATAAAGGGTTTTCTATTTCATTGTTTATACGGATAGCATTTGTAATGCAATAATAATCCCATAACCATCTAAAACATTGTTTAATAATATCCACTCCTAAGTGGTCTCTAACTTGGCTATACGGTTTCCATAAGTTTATACAACATACTCAAGTATATAATATAGTTACCCGTAAGCCTAAAGTTTTAAGTTTTAGACTCATAAGGGTCTTCAAGGTAATAGTGACACAAGAATCATCACATGCAACTTAATTAAGACACAAAATGCGGGTTTCCCACCCTTATCTTTTCATTTCAAAAGCATGACGGTTTTTAACCAAGAATAAATACTTATACTTCAACTCTACACCTCCTTCCAAAACAAATGGTTTTACATGGTTCAATGAGGTAAGAGTTAAATGATAAAGATAGTAAAAGACTTGGAATCTATCTTACAACACTAGAGATGATCAAACTCATATGTTGACCTCTAATTGAAGATCTAAAACTGAATAAGAAACTAGCTAAAAACATTGGTCGGCATTCAATGTCTTATTTTCAGGATTCTTATCTATTTGGTCAAAGAGACATTTTGTAACCTTAGCCTACTCTAGTTTTTATCTCCCGACACCACAGTCAGTTACAATTACACCTCCGGCTGTCAAACTAACTAAAACTATGTCGAAGACATGCATTAGATCTGAGGTTTTAAACTCCTTCACAGTAAGCACATGGCGCAATGTGGCTTCTCACTATGAAACTAACGTTTCGAGTGTACACAAGACAGTTTGAGCTGTATTACAGTCATATAAGATCAACTCAATGCATACATCATTACCGGCACTCAGTAGAATATCGTTCACATCTTGCATCATGCATTTATCAGCATTGGTGTATACATCTATTTGAAATCTGTGTTCAACTATTATTATGGTATCACCCATGATGTAAAATGATAACATTTTCTGAGAAGACAACAATGGTTTCGTATTCTGAGAAGACAACAATGATAACGTTTCATTGTAAACAACCTCACTCAGAGCTTACAGTAAGATGACATTATTTGCACATCCTATACATTGTAAGATTCCTACACTATCATTGCAGAAATAAGACACAAATATTGATCATAGACTGCACAAAGAGAAAGAATGGAAACTTGTCATTGTACTTAGAGATCCGCTGTTTCTAGCTCATCCTTGCTGAGCTCTCAGCGACATCCTCCAAGTATCTTCCTTTGACTCTAAACCCACACCACTCTCTGGTTCAATTTCTCAACAACAGAAACACCACCTCTCAAAACTGCCCACGGTGAAGGAGATTAATGGCATTTACCTCTCAGTTTTCAATTTCTTCTCCATAGAATAACAACCTCCCTGACTGCCCATGGCGAAGAAGCATAATGGCATTTAACTCTGTCGTCCCATGCCTGAACAGAAGGAGATCCATTTATCTACATGCTACCTGACTTCCTATACAACAGTGACCACTAAACATGGTGGAGGCTCCTTTATGGCGACATGGCATTGTGGCACAACAACCTCGTCCACTTACTCACACAAGAAGGCTTCTAAACCTCTGAAGATGCAACTAACACCGCTTAGTGGAATTAAACTCTTACAAGGTGGTGGATAATAAATGCATATTGTGCCTCCAAGGTCGAAAAGAGAGAAAGAATAAAGACTGACTAAATTGAAGAAAATATAGGTTAGATTAATGATAACTCAAGTCTTAAGCTCGAAGGGAAAAGGTGCATTCAAAATGAAGATGTCCAAAACGACAGAACTTGGGCATAAACCTACTCGACTTGACGAGAAAACTGACATCAAACAAACTAACAAAAATACCTCACATTACCCAAGATATAACTAAGGCAATTTTGGAATATTCTTCCAAATGATGACCAAAGTAGGTTATAGCTCATCTCAGCTTCAAATTTGACTTCCATCAATTTTCAAAAAGGAATAAATTCACAACACATGATCACGACCGATTGGGTGTAATGCAAAACAAGTTTTCTAAATCGTTTGACGCACAATGACGACTTCTCGCGTCTTTCGACTACGAGACACGACTCACAAATCCACCACAAATAAGTTTATTTATTGACCTATAAATGAAATATTAGTCCTCTATATAAGATGACTTGCTTTAGTGGACTTGCGACAACAACGTTGATTTCCAAAATTCTATATGACGACTTACGAAAAGGTGTTAAACCTTATCTTCAGACGTTGACATCTAGTCTTAAACTATCTCAGTCGTAAACATGACTAAATTTAAAGCTTCAAGGTTTATCTACCTGCTTGGCATTTTTAGTAACAAACACCCATGGTTAATTTCCAGAGTCTATTCTCTTTCTCAAAGATACTTTCTCTTCCTGTCGAACATGGTCCACCTGTTCCTGCAATGACAGTCTCACATACAATTTTTGTGGTCAAAGCACCTATATTCCAAATCAAAGCATAATATATCCAAACATCATTTTCTCCTAACAAAAAGACATTTTAGTTTACAATACCACATTGATCATAATCAATAGATTCCAAAATTTCATAGAACTAACTTTGTCTATTTACATCACCAGTTTCCATGTTGTCCACAACATATTATATAACTGAAATTTGCAAGAAAGTAAATAGCATCATCAATTCCGAAAAGAGGGATGTAACACCTGTCACCTTCGTGGAGCCAATCAATCCTAGCCTTTTTCTTCCAGTAAATTTCTTCCCTAAACTCCCATTCTAAGAGCTCCTTAAGTAAAATTAACTCCTTTAGCAGGTTCTCCTTCATAAGACCAAACTCCCTAGTTTGGCGTGTGACCAAGTCCAGCTAAGTCTGGATATCTGCCTTAACCCAAAAGAGGTTCCTAAAGCCCTCCCTATTCCACCACTTCAGTTGGTACTTCACATACGAAAATCTTTTAACAAAAGAGTACATAGAGTGTCATGTGTAGGCTTCCCCTCCTGCCACCAAACTGCCATAAGATCTTGTAAAGATTCCTCACGCAACCACATAAGCTAGAACCTGAAAGGGGATTTTTAGAGGATACCGATAGAGAGACCCTTAGTAAGATGGGCCAGTGATCAGACCCCCACCAATCCATAATCTCAGAGCTAGAAAGGCAAAGGTCACTAACCCAATAGCTAGAAACAAGGAATCTATCCAATCTCTCAAAGATCGAATCCCTACCACACCTCTTGTTATTCCATGTAAACTACCCATTACTAGGTCAGATATTCACTAAGCACAAAGAGTCTATACTCTCTTGAAGCAATTTGGATGCAGCATCCAACCTTTCAACTCATCCATGCTTCTCAGCTAGACTCATAACTGCATTAAAATCCCCTGCCAGGATCCATGAGAAAAGATTGGCCATAGACCGCACAAATTTGATATGCATCCACAACTCCACCTTACCATAAAGGTCTGTGGGGGCATAAACATTCATGAAGAGAATAAATTCCTCTAACTCAAAACTAGTCACCATAACATAGAGAGAATGTCTGCAGGATATCCACCAAACTGGAGTAATCTTGCAGGAATCCCAAAGGCAAGCTAGTCCCCAAGCACTACCCTAGGCTTCAACACACTGACCCTAACCATGCCCCCAAATTCTAGGGGCTAAGCTAAGAATTCCATCAACTGAGATCTTGGACTCTTGTAAAAAAACCATATCCAGTTTGTGAGTCCGGATCAAACCTTGAACAACCTTTTGTCTAGGGATGTTGTTCAAACCCCTTGCATTCCATGAGAGGACAATCATTTATGAAAGTGTGAGTTAATAGGCCTAACTGAACTTGACTCCACTAGGGCTTCCCCAACTAACTTCACCTTATATTGATCCTTCTTGAGCTTCCCCAACTAACTTCACCTTATATTGATCCTTCTTACGGCCTACTTTCAAGGCCTTCTCTGGGGAACCTTTCTTCAAAGCCTTTTGTTGAATCCCTACCACTTGAGGTCCCCTCTTTGGTCGATTCTCCTTAGCAACCTCACCAAAAAATTGAGGGGGGGAGGAGCCCAGAATAGGATTCAAAAGAACTATCCATTCCCTGATGAAACAAATGAACCCCCACTACCTGAGCATGATTTGTCTCCATAATGTCAGAGGGGTTATCAACCTACAATTGGGGTAAATTACCATTCTTATTCAAGTCCACCTTAACCTCTTCTACTTCCTCAACAATTGGTAGGTGAAGATCTGTAGGCACATCCTGGTCCTCAAAGGTCTCCAACTTATCAAATCTATTAAAAGACTCATCCTTCTGGTTCTCTCTGAAAGATCTTTTCAACCCTCACCCCTTGTTACATTGCTTGACTAGAATAAAACCATCCTTAACTCCCTTCTTACCAAAGATAAGAGCTTTCCCCTTATCCACTGCTGAAGGAGTAGGTAGGGGGGCCCGAGGGAGCTAAAGGAGCAACCTTAGGGCATTTCCAGTGAACATGCCCATATTAATGATAGATGCAACATCTAAAAGGAAACACTTCATAACCTAACTGTTGAATCCAAGATGAAGACCCTAAACTAATCTCCATAGAATCTAGAAGTGGTTTATTCAAATCAATTTCAAGACACAAGCAGGCATAAGAGACTACCTTGTGATCCAGTATTTGTTGGAAGGCCCAACTGGCTTGCCAAGTAACAACACAATTATTTGCAAGATATCCTACCTCTAGAATTCCACCAGAAGTCGGGAGAGATGGACCCAAAAAATCATTCGTGAAGGGAGCTCCTCCACTGGGTTAAACCCTACATGCCATGGTTTCATGAATAAACTTGCCTGATTGTAGAAGTATGCCCCCCTCAAAAGCATTAATTATGTCCACCAATCTTGAAATTACCATGAAAAAATAATTGTTCATGGCCATAATCACCTTCATGTCTCCCTCTAGGTTCCATGTCTGTTAGGCCCATGATTCCAGAAAAGCCAACGAGACCCTGATGCCCATAAATTTGCAAATGAGGGCATGATCTGCTAGATAAAGCACATCATTGACAATCAATTCCAGTTGAATAACAAGGATAGAATAGTCCTTTCTCTTCTCGAAGCATCCACTAACCTTTGGAATTCAAACCTCTTGATTAGCATTAGCCAAATCTAACAAGGCATTCTCCAATAAATTTACTGTCTGCTCATGCATGGAGGAAGAGGGGTTCTCTCCATTAACTATAACTTTAAAAGACATCTTGAAGGCCTCCTTGGTCCCTTCTAGTGACCCCATACCTCACAAAGGAATGGAGAGCCCAACCCTAAACACAAGTGAGAAGTCAAACCATGGACAAGATCAAGAAGAAATTTGCAAGAAAAAAAGAAACTGCCAACTCCCAAAGCCAAACACTACACAGAAATGAGAACCCCCCACAAACAACAAAAAAAAACCCAACCCAACCCTTTCACATGAACCAGAAAGGAAGACAACCCCAACAAACAAATCCCACCCCGAATATGCACCCCACTCCATGTCCAACGTCCATAGAGAAATCACCAGTCATAGCTAGAGCCTAGCCCTAGACGAAGTGGTGACCCATTAGAGGCTTGGTGTGCAACATTAGACCATATCAATATAGATCATTTACTTAGATATCGATATGTGTTGTCCTACTAATGTGTATTACAAGTAAGAATTAATTCATCTAAAGAAGTTTGTTATATATAAGTTTGTCACTATTGTGCTTATTTTCCATATCACTTCACTAAAATGGGCTTAAACAACACACTCTAAGCTTTGACTTAGAGGTGGCTAGTGGGCCCTATCCAACTCCATTTGACTATCTAAAAAATTTCCATTAATAACTCATCAACGCGGATTTCAATTAACCATGACTTAAACCTACCACTGCCCCACCTGTTGTTGCCCACGATTACTTTTAAACTAGGGTAATTTTAATTTGAATAGCTCCCCTCCTACTCAATTGCACTGTGAACTATGAACTACTCACCAAATGTCTCAAAGAAACATGGTCTCATGAAATACCATGATCGCATGATATGCACAAAATGGATTTGTTGAAAAGACTTTAGAAACTTTCAAGTAAACACAACTGGCAGGTATAAAGCCAAACTCCACAACCTTTGCCAGCATCATCTCTGCTTGTGTCAAAATGGGAGTTTTGGAATAGGGTATGGACATCCATCAAAGCATAATGGAAGGTGGATTTTTGTTAGATAGTACAGTTGGAAATACTCTAGTAGACATGTATGGAAAATGTGAAAGCATAGACAAGGAACGTGAACTATTTGACAAAATGCATCAAAGAAATGTGATCTCATGGAATGCAATGATTCTAGGATATGAAAAAAATGGATTTTTCAAGATGTTCTCAAAATCATTGAATTAACGAAGCCCTTTGGAACATATCCTACCATTATAAACTTTGCTTGTGTTCTATATGCATGTAGCCATGCAGGTTTAATGGATGAGGGTTGTACATGCTTCAATCGCATGACTAACCCTTATTGCATTACACCTACAATTGATCATTATGTTTTCTTGGTTGACCTTCTTGCTTATGCTAGCTATCTTGAGGACACCCTAAACTTTATCATTAAGATGCCAGTTAAACTTGTGGTGGTTGTGTGGATGTGTTTTCTTGGTGGTGCAAATCACATATGAATACAGGCTTAGGAGTATTTACAGTGATGTTGCTTTTTTATTTGGACCCTAAAAATATACTTTGACTTATGTTCTCTCAAACATCCATGAAAAAGTGGGCAGGTGCTATGAGGTTCAAATGGTAAGGAGGTTGATGAAAGATAAAAGAATTATAAAGATACCCAGATGTAGTTGGATTGAACACCATAAAATGGTATGTGCTTTTTGTGTAGGAGACAGATCACATACACAGACATGGGAGATCTATGCAAAGTTGGACAAATTGGCTTGGGAGATGAAGGAAGTAGGGTATTTTCCATTTTCAAGACATTTATTTAGTGATGTGGAAAAGGAGAAAAAATAATTATTTCTCTACCACCATAGTGAAAAGTTGGAAATTGCTTTTGGTTTGTTAGACACCCCCTAGAACAACTATTAGAGTTGTTAAAAACCTTCAAATATGTGATGATTGTCACAATGCAATTAAGTTTATCTCCAAGATTATTGCAAGAGAAATTGTTGTGAGAGGTGCAAATTGTTTGCATCATTTAAGGCTAGGAGAATGTTCTTGTGGAGATTATTGGTGATGCTAAATGAAGTGATCTAAAAAATAGGCTCACACTATAATAATGTGCACCATGTCAGACATGCACTAATAATGAAGGAACAAGGTTGTATTTTTAGTTTCTAGAAAAAAATGTTTTTTTTTTAGCATTAAGCAATCTAGACTATGAACTTGGCTTCATAAAATTAGATGTTGAGTGCAATGGAGATCACTACTTATATGCACTATTGGGATATCTGTCAAAGACTTATTTTATGATCGCATGGATGTTTAATTGAATTGTTCTCATAAAACCTACATATGTGTGAAATGAAAAGTTGGAGGAGGTGGAGAAAGAGTGAAAAAGAAAAGGTGAGGAACACTTCAATTAAATGGAAAGATGCTTGAGCAGTAGGAAATGAGAGAGGAGGGCTCACAATTTAAAGCCTTTCCATTTTGTATAGTTCTTTTGTTTCTATTAATCGTATTTTCTTTTGCATATGTTAGGTTAAGCATTTAATTACACATTCTAGATTCAATATGTAATTTTATATAAGTGTATGTAGATTTTGTGTCATTTATGGTTAGATATTTATAATGTTGTTTCACATCCTTTCACTTGATGAGATAGCTAATAGATTTGTGAATTTACAGATATTTTTTAATTTAATTTGATTTCAATTTGTTTGGTTTCAGTTAGAAAGAAACCACTATAATTTATAATGAAGAAGTTAAAAAAATTACAAGTGTGTTTATGTTGTAATTAGTGGTTATGCATGGCACTTGAAAAACTCTCATAATGAGGCTTATAGATTGATGTTAGAGAGAAGAGAATAGCATTTGTAGATGTAAAAATAAAATTATAACAATTTATATCGGATTGTAATTACACATTTGTGGCATTACAAAATTGTGCATGATGAGATTTATAAATTAATACTAATGAGATGAGGCTTTGAAGGTGGTTAGGAAAGAGCTACATAGAGCATTTCATAAGTGTTTGGATTGACAATAGGATTTAAAACAAGAGGAACTCAAAAGGATGAGGGGAATTTCAGAGAAACACAATGGAAGACATCATAGGTTTGAAAGGAATATCATAATTATATTCATAATATGGTCAAATTGACTACTTTATTCACTTTGAATATAATGTCATCTCGAGTGAAGATATTAAGTTCTTGTGCCATGGTTAACATATAAATTGAGGAGTGAACATGCATATTATGGTAGTAGCTTGGTGCGAATTTAAAATGAAGAAGAACACCATTCTAGATGACTATTGGAGACATTGTCAAGGGTGTTGATGGCACACTAGAGATTTCAAGTGGAAAAGGCACTAGTGTAACCTATGAAATTTTTATAGGAATCATATAGAATATCATGTACAATATACATATCAAGGAATGCATTATATACTCTATATGGGCATGTGAGACTAGTAGAGTTTCTTGGTTGGAAGAGGCCAAGTGTAGGAAAGAAGAGGAATTTCACCAAGGTGTAGATGGACTAGAAATTCTAGATTAGAGGCTATTGACATAGTCTATGATGACACTTGAAAGGATAAAATACTAGCATGGGAAATAGGTGGATAAAAGATGTATGAACCAATAAAAAATAAAATCTATGAGGTTGTGGTCAACACACAATGGACATAGACCCATCAAATGATGGAATAGTAAGGGTAGGAAGGAAAAAGAGGTAACAAAAAATGGCCATAAGAAGAAGATGTAGATTGAAGGGAATAATGACATATTTTGTGCTTATAGATTTTTAGTGAAACAACCAACATTAGGTAAAGAGGGGGAATAGTTTCCCTATAAGAAACAAGTGATTATTCCATGGAACAATGGAGTTGTGGCTAGATAATCAACTCTGAATTTAACTCCACAAATCCATTTACTAAAGGATAAGTCAGAATGTCATATGCCAAAGGATTGTGAAATATTTTAGTAGTGTCATTTTTTGGTTTAACACTTTGTGCATGAGTATCAACATATCATTCTAGATTGTCAATCCCAGTAATGAGGTAGTTCAAATAAGGTGAAATATCATTCTCAACGTGTCTCAAACTCACATGTGTATGCCTCGTGTCATATGTCACAATGGTGGAGGGTCTCAAATATATATTATCAACTAATGCCACCTTATCCTCACATATACCAAGTAAAAATTGTAAAAGATCCTCATGTTGTTATTCATTATTAAGTATGTCTATATCATGTGCAAGATGGGATATAGGAGGAGGTACACCATAAGTATGAATGGATCCAAATGGGGGTCTCTACTAATTTGGTATGTCATACTGATGCAAAGAAAAGTTAATGTGATCTACTACAAATGGGCCACTAGAAGGAGAATAAATAAAACCATGAGTAAAATATTTTCTTGGGCCAATAGTAAAGTGATCTATGAAAGCACATGAAATGCATGAAAGGATGTATGAGAAGCATAACATGAATTAAATCATTACTTAGTGGTAAAAATTAATGTATCAAAATATGATGAATAGGTGAGGGAGGTGTGATCAGAAAACATCAATCATACTATATGTATCATAACACATTATAAATACATACTAGATGTATCACTACCATAGTTTTCCCTTTAGTCTTTTCAACCACCTAAAACCAAACTTATGACCACCTATGCATTCTTATCTTCTTCCACATCATCCTCTACTATATATGATGATGTTGTGGACCCTATATAGCCTTCTATAAATCCTCTTGAGCCTTCCACATCTTCTAGCATTCCCGAGGACTTCATCACTGTTGTTTCTACCTTGCCTCCTATTATTCTCCTCTCTTTCGCATTGATTCACTCCCTCATGCTTATAGTGACACTCTCTTTAATTCCAATGTTGATATTCCTCGACTTGCTTCTATTTTGACACCTACTCCTATTTATCCTATCTCTCTTGAGTTCTTGTCTAGGTTTACCCCCACCAAGTGGGCTAATGATGATTCTCTAGGATTTTGGGAACTTCTCATATAAGTGTTTGAACACTTGGTCTAAATGGCTATCCCTACAGATATCCATTTCCTAGGAATGGATATTTATTTTCTAGGAATGGATATCCATTCCTGGCTCTACAAAATGGATATCCATTACTTTAATAATGGACATCCATTATTAATGGATATCCGTTAGTAATAGATATCTGTTATGCTTCAGGAATGCCTTGGATTTAGTCTTATGACTGTCATAGTTGACTTTCTCTCAATTCTAATGTGTTTACAGGTTTTACCCTCTTCTTCTAACTTGACCCTCCATGTTGACAATTTTTTAATTCAAATTTGATAAAACAAAAAGGGTTTATTGAAGAAATTGTTAGTTTTCTAAAAATATAAGATTTTCTTGATTATCATATTATTAAACAATTATTAATAATTTTCTAAATAGAGTGTGTCTGAAATCCTGATGGACACACTGATTCAAAAACATCCATAAATTCAAACCGTTTCACCTTTTTTAAATTCAAAAGATGTGTCACATTCTATGCTTTTCTGGCTATAGGTTTAAAAATAATTGAATTCCAATGTTTTTGATTGAGTTGGGTTGGCTAGAAAATTACTTTTTAGTTTTTAAAAAAAGTCACAATAAAAAAATCATCACTAATTGTTTTCTTGGAAAAAAATTTTTAAAAATATGTGTCACATCCGAGCATGAGTCCTTTACTTATTTTGAAATATTCAAAAAAATATACTTTTTTGTTGAGACTTAGGTTGGCTAGAATGCTTTTTTTTTTTAAAAAAAAAAAAATTAATAGTTGTTCATTGAAATATTCATTTTTCACCAAGTAAATTTAGCCTTTTTCGAAAACAAATAATAGCCCATAAATTAGATTCAATTCTCTACAAATTTTATTCTTACATATTTTTCAAATTGTGTAGATAATCCATTCAAATTTTCACATGAACTTGATTAAGTTTGTTTTATAGTATTTTTATTGCCACTTAGAGGTATTGTTTGGCCCATCATGATCCTGCACTCACCCTAGACATTATGAAATGAATCCCTCATTGTTAAATTTCATCTTTTGTCTTTTAGTTTTTCCTAGGGGTTAGTCTTTTCTTCAAAACCTTGTGCTTTGAGGCCTTCTTTGTTTAGGACCGAAAGTTCTTTCATTTATGGGCTTTTGGGTTCTTGATCCTATTTTGGTTCCCAAGACCTAGTCTGTTAGTTCAATCGGGACCTCAAGCCTCAATTGCTATTTTGACCTCAGGGTTTCTGAGGTCCATTGGACTTTGTTCCATTTTCCATTTTTGTCCTTGTATCCCATTGCCTCTAGGTTCCATCAAGATAGCAGGATTGACCTTTGGGCTATTTTTTGGGCCAAGGTTTGAAACTTTCAAATTTCAAACATTTTGAAACCTTATAGAATTTGTTTATTTTTAGAGAACTTCCCTTTAGAACCCCGAGCCCCGAATCTAAACTGGTGAAATTGGACTAAGTCAAAGGGTCCAATCAAGATCTCAGGTCCCGATTGGCCCTTTGACCTCTTAAACTTCAAAATCTAAAAGTCACTTTTAGGTCCGCTCCCCACAGAAGGACCTAAAATGCTTTAAGTAGTAGGACCTTTCAAGACCTCAAGCCCCAAAAGGTCTCTTGGCCTTGAGATTGTCGAGTCCAAAATCTAACTCTGGCCCCGCCTCTTGCAAATTGAGAATCACTAAGCCTTAAGACCTTTTGAGACTTCGAGTCTCGAAAGGTCATTTGGTCCAAAACCTTCCAAAGTGCAAAATCTTTTTTTACCCCCATGCTTTGCAAGTTATAAAAGTCAAAAAGTCTTAAGACCTTTCGAGACCTCGGGCCCCAAAAGGTCTCTCAACCTCAAGTTTTAAATGGTCCAAATTTCCAACCAACTCCCACGCTCTGCCAATAGTAAAGCTTAACATTGTGACCCTTTTGGGACTTCGAGACCAAATTTGATTTTTGGTCCATTGAGGAGTTTAGGCCCAAAATCTGATTTCTTCCTAAAAATCCGAAGTTGATTAGGATAGCGGGCCCGGAGTCCATTTTTGGACCATGGTCCAAATTTCTAACTTGTTTTCGTGATCCCACCAGAACACTAAAACACTCTAATTTCTCACAATTTAATGGTCTTTGTGGATTTTCTTGGGCTTTTATGTATTCCCCTTGCTCTTACAGGTTGATTAAATGTCTGAAGGAGAAACATCTGCCTATCAAAGCGAAGAAACGTTATCAAATTCTGATAAGTCTCTCGAGGAGGTTGAGCAAGAAGTGGGTGAAGGAGGATCTAAATAACAATCCAAGAAACAAAAGAAACAAAAAAGGAAGAAGGAACTACGAGTGACCATAAATACCAATTCCAAGGGGTTCCTAAAGATTATAAGTTCAAAAGTGAACTTATGAATATTACTGACACATAACTAGGTCATGTGGATCTAGAGGTATTCAAGCATGACACATTTGGGGAGAATGTCACCCCACATGCAAAGAAGATTTCACAATCTGGATTAGGGCATGTGGCTAGTTTCCCATTGATAGTCTGATGTCCTGAACTTATCGTCACTCTGGCTCATCATTACAACCCTAAAGAGAGGAAGTTTTTTAACTCAAGTGGGAATCTGTTGTTGGATATAACAACTCCAATGATTAGATTGATTTTTGACATGCCAGTGTATGAGCAAGCCAGCTGGCTAATGATTGTTGAGGCTACTAGGTATTATAACTAGGATGTCATTAGAAATAAGGGATATCTAAATAAACATTAGTTATCAAAACCCAATAAGTCTTCCTCCAAGGTTCCCTCCAAGTTGACATGAGCAGACTTTCAAGGAGAAGTTTCTGATGTTATCACCTTACTGAATAGAGCCTTTGGTAGGGAAGAATCAAGGACTTATGAAACATGGATGATCCAATTTGTCTATTTCACTATCAAAGGAGATGCTTGGCTGGATTGGGCTACTATTGTTTTTGATAACTTACATACGCAACTCATGTCTGTGGTACACACCAAAAAGTTTTATATGACATCCTACACATTTGGTTAGCTTCCAAAGTAGGAAATTTTCCAGGTTTGACTAAAGTGGGAGTCAGAGGAGAAGGCCCTAGACAGAACAAGATTTGGGATTAAGTTATCCCTAGTTGGAACTAAAGGAGGTTGAAATTTTTTTTAAAAGGGTCAATGATGCATTCCTATATGTAATCATTTTGAAATTAATAGGTGATTCGTCTTAGAGAATGTCAAAAAATGCTATGGATCTTATCGGGACCTGGGGGTAATGGTTCATCTAGTTTCTCTGGTCTACATACATTAGAATTGTAGGGTTTAAAAGAGCATCATTTTTTCTTCTAAGGAACTACAGTAATAAGATTATTTTGATGGAGTTCTCCCAATAGATTAGCAAGGTACACTTGAATCTATCAGGGAAGTGTTGAGGGTTGTTTTGACGCACTCAACAACAAGTAGGTAGAACAACAAATGAACCACCTCTCTTGAAAGGCAACCAACCTCAAGAGGTTGATGACCCCAAGGTTCTTGTTATGTTGGGTCTCAGATGCAATGGATAGATCAGTGGTATATGTAGCTATACATGTTCAAGGGGCTGTTGTTAATCAAGTAAACATAAGGTTATTTGCACAAGGAGGTCAACAAGTAAGATAAAACAGGCTACTCCAATCACCAATTGCTCAAAATAAAGGTTCACAATGTTGTATCAGCAATAGGACTACTTGCAAAAATGATAAATCTGATTTATAACAAGAAGCAATGAACAATAAAATTCTATTCTAATCCTAACCTACTCCTAAGCTAACTAGATTTTAAAAAAAAAAGATAAAGTTTTTAGAGGAATGAAAAGAAAAAACAATGTAATGGATAGCCTCTATATTTGACCTTCTACTTCACATGAAAATCCAATGAGATCAAATTAACCAAGAAGTGGGTGACCAGTATTCCACACAATCATTAACACTGTTGGTGCAATACTCCAAGGAAAGAAAGGCATCAAAATATAAGCATGAAGACACCATATTGCATGTGTAGAATCCAAACTATATTCATCAACCAGATTTAAAGATAATCATTCAAGCACTAGATCTCACCAACATAATCATATGCAAGAGAAGGAAATTGTAGATACATTACCACCAGAAAATAAACTTATAGTTTCATATTAATGGACATCAGATTGGTAGATTACAAGTGAGCAAAGATTCCACACTCCAAATGTATATAATTTTCCCTAATTGTGCCTATGGGAGAGCTAGCTTGCATGTGGCAACTTAGTAGAATTCTCACGCCCTCATTGTCATTTTGTAGTTGTACGCTTAGCCTTGTCTCCGTGTGTTTTTTTTTTCAAAATGAAAAATTATATCTCCTTTTATAGGAGTTACAATGTATTACATTTTGCAATTTGCCTAAGTCATCTTGCATTTCAATTTTAGAAACTTTAATTCCACATTACATCCTTGCCATAGGTCAGCTAAATCTTCTTGGTACATCAAAATATTTGCATCTTAAAATCCTCCTTGTCTTCTTCTTGCAGTTGTATCCTTCCTTGCAATGATCCTGAGTAGATGCAGAAAACATGCTTCTCCAAGTTCAATAGGTCTTCTTCATACCCTAGCATGCCTCCATAGTGTTTCAACACCCTAGAATAGCAAGCAAACATAAAAGAGCATCAAATCTTTCAATCTAGAAATATCAACAAGTATCATTTCAAACATTGAGTTTTATCAATTCTGGTTTCTAGGCAAATTTGTTGCCATTGGCAACTTCACAAATTTGGGGTTTTAACATCATTTTCCTAGTTTCTTCATCTATCCTCTTGAACTTTTCATCTTTACTACCTACTCAAGCCTCCTACCAACTCAAAAATGGATTTTGAACATATTGTATAGGCCAAAACAAAATCAGCAATTTAATTTACCATTGTTGTCCTAGGGTTTCTAAGTTGCTAAAATTCAATTTCAAGCTTGTTTAGGCAACTTCCAAGACATTTTCAAGGTAAATATAGTGATATTCTTCATTTATCTCATTATTTCAAACCCTCAATCACCTTGCAAATTATTCTACCGTGAAAATAAAATTAAAGCAAAGAATGCTCATGGGTGTTAAATATGAAATTCACTATTTTCTTCTCTATTTTTTTTTTTATTTCTTGAAATCTTGAGAACAAAGAATTTTAGAATGAAACCCCTAATGATCTTGACCTACAAACATAAATAAAAATAAGCATACAAAAGATATAACATGCATTTGAAGGTTATATAAAAATAAATAAAAAGACAAACAACAATATTAATCATAAAAATTGAAACCTTGTTGTTTAATTGATGGATGAAAATTATTTCTTTTTGAATGATTTTATGAGTATTTAAAATGGTTTTAAGGTCCAAAAAAATTGAGTTTAGCTAAATTAAACCTCTAAAATTGATGACACTTGGATTTTGACTTTGAATCACTACCCCATTAAAATATATAAAACCAATAGAATGCTCTAAAAGATATTAAAAGACACAATATAACCAAGAGCATGGAATGGAACCTTAATTAATGCACTTTAAATCTTTAATACATGAGGTCATCAAGACAAGTGATTTTAAATTTGAAGTCCATTTAATCATGACCATATAATACCAAATATTACATGCATTTATCCACCTTGACACCAAAAAATGTAACTTCACTAGTTGGGACATGAAAATAGAGAGGTATAATTATTCTTGAAAAATGTCATAAAAACTCTATGCTCAAATCAAGAAAACTCAGAAATCAAGTGAAGTACAAACTCATTCAAGAAGTCCTGAAGTCAAAGCATCCCAAAACTTCCCTAATGACTCAAGTGAGATGTGTAACATCTAATGAGCATCCAAAACTCAAGAAATCAATCCAAAGTAGAAGGTATCGAGGATCAGGAGTCAGGTGTGACCTCTACCACCTTCCAAAATGGAAGAGTGAAATGAGAAGGCCCAACGTCGTGGCTCCAAAAGATATACAAGTGAAAAATTGGTGGGAGTCAGGGGTTGGGTGTAACCTCTTCCGCCTTCCAAAATGGAAGAGTGAGATGGGAAGGCCCGATGTCGCGACTCCAGAAAATACATAGTCAAGAAATCGGTTGGAGTCAGGGATACCGATTTACCCATGCATAAATGGTAGGCAAAAATGGGAAGGCCTGATCAACTGATTCTGAGAGACCAAGTAAGTGTTGGAGTAATTGACAACACTGAGAGGGGGGGTGAATCAGTGTTGTAGACAAAACACTTTATTTACTTTTATTTCAAACTTTCAAAATAGAAGAAAGATTGCAGATTAAAGCCTTATTAATGCAAGTTATTGTGAACTAAGGAACTAAACATACAAGTACATAATGAACAAATGAGCCATGCAACAAAGAGACCATAAGATAATGATTTCAGGAGTGGAAAACCCTCATGGGGTAGAAAAACCACTCTTTAAATGCCTCACTAGCTTAATCAAAATATGCTTCACTAGTAAATATAGATGCCTCACTGGCTGTATGTGCCTCATTGGCTATTTGTGCCTCACTGGTTGTTTGCCTCATTGGCTATTTGTACAATCTCATGAATACAATACAAAATTTGAATCAATACAGAGGGTTACTCTATTTCCTTACAAACTAGTTCTTGATTGTCTCATTATTTGAGACTCAAGAATACATAACTACAACTGTGCACATCAACTCAAAACAGATCTTGCATCAACACTCTGTTACAATCTCAATGATAGTGTAAGATACACACTCATCAATCTCATTATAGGTGTTTACATTTCATTACTCCTTATAAATTTTCACATTGTGTCATTTCTTTCATTAAACAGTTTAAACTTGTAATTGAACCATTCCAACTATCTCAAGTATTTTCACCTAAACCAATAACTATCAAGAGAGAGTGGTCGTACAGACCCATTAACAAGAACTTGAGTTTGTAAATACTCTTTCACAATGCCTTTGAAACTAATACAGATTTTAATCAAATAATACATATATTTTCAAAATGATTAATGTAATAAAAAATGCCTTTCCAAACTATAGTTAACCAATCATTTCATAAATCCCTAGTGAAAAATCATATGCGTATATCTTTCCCAAACTCTAGCAGTTTATGCTTGTTATAAACCCTAACCATAGAGAGAGCTTATCAACTACTTAACAAAGGTTTTAAAGATCACAATTTTCAAAGATAATCTTTCAACCTTAGTTTATAAAAAAAACTTTTCATCATGGTAAAGATTTTCTCAACAGGGTAAATTTCCTTTAGTCATTGTTACAAACCCTAACCATAATTTGTTCACCATTTTCCTGCTTATAACTATTGGTCATTCTCATAACTGTTTTGCAACAGAATAGTTAAGTGAAGAGTATATGAGCTAAGAATCCCCGACAAAAGCAACACAATATGCTTTACGACTGTCACAACTCAAACCCATAACAAAACAAACAAAAAAACTTATTTCCTTTTGCTCTCAATCTCTGCAATCATTGAAAAACTGAACAGATGTTTGAATTTGCTTGAGAATCCATAGAAAAACAAAAGGAAACTTCAATATGCACTACCAAAGGAAAGATATCACCTGTGGCTGCCGACGAGTCAAGGGTTTTACTGTGTTGTTGGACTTCAGAAAACCATAAGTAACTGTCAAGTTCACTTCTGACTTTGCTGAAGCTCATATTGACGCGAGCTCTGTCAAATCTTCAAGATCCGGCATCATGATTGCAAGTTATTCATGCTTTTGGCAACTATTATAACCCCAGGTCAAAAAATAAAGGTCGACCTGTGATAGGTAAAAAATCAGGTTAATAAGATCAAACATAGCCATGAAAACCTAACCCTACCATCATCAAAGAATCTAATCCAAATGAAATCAAAGGCATGCAATTCAAGAACAATATCACCTAGATTGTATGTTTCCTTGTTTATGATGTGGATTGCTTCTTCAACAATGAACAATTATGAAGATAAAAGTTGCCATGATGGATGAATGATAATGATGATAAGCTCAAAAGGATGCTATGAATACTCAAGTGCTCAATATGCTCAGGATGATAATGTAGACGCTATATGAATGCTGGATAGATGTAATATGAAATGAGAGGGTGTTTATATAGAACTTAACCAAAATCAATCAACGATGGAGATTCGGTGGCTATGTGAATAGCTAAGATTAAATGATGATCATAGGTGAGTGTGTAGATGACAAGTGGAGGAAAGATAAGGCTTATGTGTGATCATGTACATAAAAAGTACTACATATGAAAGATATTAAATAAAGGATGTAGTACCATTTATCTTTTTTAAATGAAAGAGGCATACATGTTGGCTCATAAGATAAATGATAAGAGAAATTAATTAAATAAATAAAATTTATTTAATTAATTGGAAAGTGGGTTTATGATAGGAATTTTTAATTAAATAAATAAAATTTATTTAATTAAAAATAGAAGAATGAAGATAATTAAATAATTAACGATTGTTTAATTATAGCTTACAGGAAAATAGAAGAAATAGCTAATGAATTAATTAAATAAATATAAATTTATTTAATTAATAGAAGAAATAGCTAATGAATTAATTAAATAAATATAAATTTATTTAATTAATAGAAGAAATAGATGTTTTAGAGATATTGCTCAAGTGTGTTAGACAAATGCAGATGATGGATAATACGATATTTGAATGGTAGTGATAATGAGTCAATTTTGGGTGTCTACATTTTGCCCCTCTTTGATACAATGTTCGATAGAGCATTGTGTCAAAGAAGATACGATATTCATTTGATAAACAAGGTTATGCCCCAATGTAACTGGCAGGTGATGCCCCCTCGAGAGGTAAGCCAGGCTAACCAGGAAGGGCTAGATTGGTTCGCAATAGAAGAAAAAGCTAGGACACAAGGTTGACATGAAGAAAAAGGGGATGGGTGGGAAAAAATGGGATAAGGCAGAAAAAAATAGGCTTTGGCATAGAAGAATTAGGGTTTGGATAGGGCTATAAGTAGGTTCTTCAAGGACAAATAGGCTCATTTATGTTCAGAAAGCTATGGAGATCTAGAGCTCCTTAGAGTTGGTGTGCAACGAGAGTTGGAGAGCTATCAGGATGGTGATTCCATACAGAGATCATCATGCAGAGTTAGTGAGGACACATGGATGACCAGAGGGAGTAGGCGTACTAGTATGTATCGAAACTTTTGCTAAAAGCGTGATTTTGATAGGCTAGAAGTGTCATAAATGCACACACGTCACCATAAGTGACTAGGTCTTAGGATAGTCAGTTCAGGTCGCTTAGGAAGGAAAACAAGTCGCTTAAGGTAGTTAAGGTCGCTTATAGGCACGGTTTGGTCGCATATGGAAATAACGGGTCATTTTTAGTCGGCTAGACAAACAGAGGCAAAATGCGCATATAGATAAAATCAAGTCACTTATGGGCTAAAAATAGGCACATACATAGGTTCAGCTCGCTTGTAAAGAAAAGATGCTTGCTTGTAGGATAGAGATCACTTATAAGCAAAAGGTATATGCATATAGAAGTAGAGCTCACAGTTGGTCAATAAGCAGTCGCATAGGGAAAGTAAGTCGCATGTAAGCGAGAAATAAGCGCATGTAGAAAAGTAGGTTGCATGCAAGCAGCAGATAAGTGCATATGGAAAAATGAGTCACTTATAGTAGATAGAAGCTGGTATAGCAGTAAACGATGCAGTTTGAATAGCAAGTAGATGTAGCACAAGGGACTGACATGATGAATGAAATGATGTAGGATATACTACCACCTTTATTATCATGAGAGCCGTATCCTAGGAAATTGCAGTTGGTGAGATTGCTAGATGTAGAGGAACGGTTAGTGTTAGAGATCCTCGGATTAGAGCATGTGTCTAGATTGGAACTGGTGTAGGCACATCAAGGACTGATGACAGTGATGGTGGAGCGATGGATGAGTGAGCATAGTTCTTTCTTGTTGCCGACAGGAGAGCCTACTATCACACTGGAGGATGTGTTTCAGATTCTGGGGATTTCTATAGATGGGGAATGAGTAGATTATGATCCTGATATGGGTACAGCTGCATTCAGGAGATTGTTCAGGACACCAGACATTGGAGAAGAGGGCTTAAAGATTCCTATGGTGAGGATGGAGGAGTTATGTGACAGACTGCAGTGAGTGGTAGTAGCTATTATCAGATGGCTAGTGGGAGACAGACGAGTGAGAGGGTTTCCAGTAGGATGGGGGACAGTGATGGAGGGGATGTTCTCCTATGGGACGAGATATGCATGGGTGGAGTGTGTGCTGGGACAGCTCTATCATTTCTTGCATGATTGTGCATATATGTTCGTGGCTAGTATGTCTGCAAGAGTTACAATTTTGCATGTGTGGGCTTATGAGCATATTCCAGTGATGAGACTAGAGGGATGGGTGGCTAGAGCAGTAGAAGAGCCTTATACTAGGATGTATAGGGGAGCATTGACATACCAACAGCGCAGAGGACTAGTGTACTAGCGAAGGATGTTGGATGAAGTAGATAGATTTATATGGAGGCCATGGTTGGGATGTGAGAGATGGGATGAGGAGGATACTGAGCTAGTTTATACTACGTAGGAGAGATATATTTTTGGATGCGGCATATACATTATAGAGCACTATTTGCCTGAGAGGGTGTTGAGACAGTTCAGGTTACCACATGTAGTACCAGTTGGGGATGCCATTTTTGGGAGGACTAGACAGGAGGTGTTTGATTGGGAGCTGGAGGTTGTGGTTGACACAGTTTTGGCAGAGAGAGAGGGACTATAACCAGTTGTATGGAAATGGGGACAGGGTCCTGTAGATCCAGGCATGCTACCAGATTATGATGCATACTGGGTGACAGCGAGACCAACGTAGCTGACACGGATTGGAGAGATAGGAGAGATAGGGATGGAGAGACCAATCAGGAGGAGGTGACGATGGGCTCCACCAACATAGGCTATTGTACTAGCAGTGCTAGGGATATAGATACAGGGATAGGTGCAGGGGTAGCCTCAGATACTTGCATAGCCTCAGGGATAGATATTAGGGGGTGACGATGTTGGGATTCAGCAGCTACAGAGGAGGATTAGAGAGGAGAGGAGATGGAGGTAGTGGGCTCAGATGAGATTGAGGAGAGTGGAGGTGGATAGACACCAGGTGGTGATTGGCTTGCGACATGCTAGGGATTAGGCTCAGACATACCAGGCTTAGTTACAAGTGAGAGTGCAAGCTGGGGATGGGTAGGAAGATGGTGCGCTTGCTAGAGTGACAGGAGAGAGAGATGTAGCTAGACAGAGCAAGCAGATGATGAGATTAGAGTGAGATACTTCCATACAATAGATGCAGGTGATGAGGGCAGAGAGAGATGGTCTGCGGGCAGAGAGGGATACGGCTGTGTAGCAGCTACAGGGGATGACTAGTGAGCAGGATAGAGCAGTGACTACATTGGGTATAGATGGGGCTATGATGTATTTGGCCACATAGTTGACACAGGTACAGGTAGAGTATTATAGGGGTTTATACTATGAGGCTATGCCAGCAGAGCAGAGGCAGCCTAGCTTCAGGAGCAGATCAGGAGCTTCAGGGTCATGGAGGTCAGGTGGATCTCGATCTGTAGCCTCAGTGATTGGGCCACCAAGAGATAGGGGGACAGGTGCAGGACCTAGTGGTGCTACCAGTAGTCACTAGGGCTACATTCTTTATGTATATTATGTTGTATCATGATGAGGCCTAGAGTCGCTTGTACATACATTCTTTATGGCTCAGCTTGTATATGTAGACACTTGTATATTGACACATGTGTATATATATATATATATGATGGCATATTTCTTATCTACATGATGTTGTAATGGATGCACTGTTAGTATTATGATGGTTATGCATGTTGTATTTGTATTTTCATGGATTATGTATGAATGTTTATGCAAATGAAATGAATGGACATGTATGATAATGCAAATGGTAATGATATGATATGGACTTATGCATATAGATAGATGGTAATGAGATGATATGTGATGGACCTATGTATGTCTAACACACTTGTTTTGCAGGCTAAGAGACGTGGAAGAAGGATGATTGAAATGATTGATCTTGGTTGAGGACTATATAGATGAATAATAGGATGAATAGATGGTACAATGGGCAACTTTTGAAGTAATTGCTCAAAATAAAAAGAAATGCAATCCTTATGTTTGATATAGCACATGGATGTTATGCACCAGGGTATAGAAGACCAAGGTGTCGAGATATCCAATGCAAAACTAGCATGCTACAATATTGTCTGAACACATGAGGTCAAGATGTTGAGCCAACATGCACAAGATATGAATAACAGCTAGTGTTTCGAGATGGACTTTGATGCTACAAGCAATGGTTTGAGCTTATCTGCACTACGCATAGTGACACCTTGCTGGTTATATGTATGGAGCTAGTCTTAACATAGAATAGTATCAAGTGCATAAGAGATTGTTTAGCTTCTTAGATGCTAGAGATATTGATATGTAAGATGCTAATCCCAACACGTACAAGATACCAATACGCATAGGAAGAGAATAAGATCATCCTACAGACACAGTATACAAAAGCAATGTGACCATGCCCCATTCCTTACTTCATCGCAACATACCAAGATATAGATAGATCAAGGCAGTCTTGATTAGGCATAGAAAAGGGACAAAAGATAAAACAAAAGAAACTGTCATCATGTTCTCTTGCCAAATTTAGGTGCTCTTAGATGGATTTAAGCTGGGGCCTTGTTAAGAGGAAAGTTGCATCCTGTTGAAGGCTAAAGATGTTGATAAACTACTATAGAAAATGTTGGCTTAAGGTATGCGGACAAATAGCTTCTGGCTTATTCTTGATTGTTTAAAGCACTGGAGCTTTCAGTAGACACATAGTTTGCATCCTACTTGAGCTAATCAAAGAGAAGAAGATAGAAGATGAAGAGAAGATGAAGAAGATGGGGCGGATCATCTGTGCTTGAGTACTGGAAACTTCCTTCGTATTCTAGACTACCTACATACCTTGTATCCATGGGATCAAAGCACATTTACGATGATGATGAGACATGGTGAGAATGTAGTTCTAGCTTTTATTGATGATGTATGTGATGAAAAATAGAAAAATGTGAGATGAAAGATTTAAGGATGATTAGATGAAAGATGAAAGATGGATGATGAAAAGAATGGGCTATTGTCTTAGCCTGAATCAAAGTGCTTCCTTCGCATCTCAGATTGCCTACATACCCTGTATCCACGGAATCAAGGATTTAACGATAGAGCTGGAATGTAGTTCTTACATATTACGCTGGTGAGTGATGTTGAAAGAATCAACTTATTGCTTGAATGTGTGTGTTGGCGATGTGTTGCTATTTTTGGATGTCGGTGGAGCGTGAATTGATTACAAAGATACGAATCTTGGTTGCAAAGGTTAGCCATGTTTGTCGTTGGATGAAGGCTATGGTTGAAGTTGAAATTTTGCTGTGTTGTGAGCTAAAGTGTTTGATGTGTTATGTGCTAGAGCTAGTGGTATCCACTTCCAAATAAGACTTAACAAATGCCCCCAGTGTGGAATAAGGTTTATTATGAAGAAGTGACAATGGAGAATGTGTGCGATCAAGATGATAAGATGCCAAAAGATATAGTTATCGCAACAATGTCTCAAGTATGATAGCTAGCATTGATAGAGGTGAAGATGGAATTGCGATGACATGTGGATTATGATATGGATTATGTGGGATAAGATGGTGAAGTAGGCTAAGGAGAGTGGTGATCAAACAAACCAAGCAGATAATGGAAGTTGGTCACTACACATAGCGCATGTTTGCCAGGTTTTCACTATGGTACTTATCCAAGGCACCTGTTTACTAGGTTCTCACCAGATGATGAATTATTTATCTTATGTTAGTATTTTTTTTGTTATCCAAAGTGCCTCAAAGTGGTTTTCACTATTGGATGGATTTGTTTTTTTGGGGATAGCTGAGATTCAAGGATAAAACTTCTTGAGATGAATGTTGTTGATTGGTTCATCCAATGGAATGCCTTTAGGTGTTGAAAGAGTATATGCACCTAATCCATAAACTGTTGTGATGATGAAAGGACCAAGCCAATTTGGTTCAAACTTGCCCTATTTCTCACGATGTTGTTGATTCTTTTGATTCTCTTTAAGGACAAGATCTCCAACTTGAAATCTATGTTCTCTAATTTTTTTGTTGTAGCTGCGGCATAGACAATTTTGATGGACTTGGAGATGGTTGAGTGCTGTAAGATTCCATTCATCTAGGAGCTCAAGATCATAGAGTCTGGATATTCGATATTCTTCCTCTGAGATGGTATGTTGTAGGGATACTCGCAGTGAGGGGATCTCAACCTCAATAGGTAAAATAGCTTCAATGTCATACACAATAGCATAAGGTGTAGCTCCAGTGGGAGTTCTGATACTTATTCTATACACCCATAATGCAAGATGGAGTTGTAAATGCCAATCCTGACTAGCTTCATTGACTGTCTTTTTGAGAATTTTGATGATTGTTTTGTTAGAAGCCTCAGTTTGGCCATTGCTCTGAGGATAGTAAGGGGTAGAGAATCGATGTTGGATATGGAACCTTTTGCAAAGATCTTTAACCAATTAGTTCTTAAAGGGGTGGCCATTATCTATGACAATAGCTTGAGGAACTCCATAGCAACAAATGATATAGTGTAGGATAAACTTGGATATTTGCTTTCCAGTGATATAAGTCATTGGTATGGCTTCCACCCACTTTGTGAAATATTCAGTGGTGGTGATAATGAACTTATGACCATTTGATGAAGTAGGATGGATTTTACCTATGAGATCAAGTCCCCATTATGAAAAAATCCATGGAGTAATGATAGGTTGAAGCTCATGTGCTGGTGCATGTATTAAATCTCCATGTTTTTGACATTGTAGACATCTCTTTGCAAATTGTTGTGCATCTTTCTCCATAGTTGGCCAATAGTATCTTGCTCGTAGAAGTTTCTTAACAAGGCTAGGGCCAGCGAAATGTGAGCCATAGACACCTTCATGTACATCACGTAAGGCCACTTTTGCTTCCTCAGAATCAAGACACCTAAGACGGATACCATCAAGACTCTGACGATAAAGGGTATCTCCCAAAATAGTGTAACGAGAGGCTTGACGGATAAAGGTTTTGCGTTGGGTGTTAGATAATTCAAACAGAAAGGTTTGATTACAGAGATACACGTATAAATCCTCATACCACGGTGAATTGGGACCAACAATTTCACATATAAGCTCAGATTGTGGTACTTCAAATGCTGGAATCAGAAGTTGTTCAACCAAAAACTCACATTTATGTGTATTAGATGGCATGTCTAGAAGAGACCCAATCATAGCCATGGCATCTGCTGCTCTATTCTGTAGTCTTGGGATTTGTTCAAAGATGATATTGTCAAAATATTTTTTAAAATCATCAACCATTAGCTTGTATGGAAGAAGCTTCTCATCTTTTGTTTGATATTCATCTAAGACCTATTTGATAACCAGTTGAGAATCACCAAAGACTTGTAACTGTTTGATAGCCCATTGTACTACCATGCATAATCCTGTGATTAAAGCTTCATACTCTACTATGTTATTGGTACACGAAAATGCAATTCTATATGATTTGGGTATACAATCTCCTTGTGGGGTAACAAACAATATCCCTGCTCTCAATCCATGTTGTGTGTAAGATCCATCAAAATATAGCTGCCACCATGCTGGGGAAGTTAAATTGCACAACCCTTCATCAGGGAATTCTAGATACATTGGGTGAATATCTGTGATGGGTGTTATAGCTAACTGATCAGCGATGACTTGTCCTTTGATGGCTTTTCGATCCACATATTGTATGTCAAATTCACTTAAGATCATGACCCATTTTGCTAATCTTCCTGTGAGGATTACTTCAGAAAGAAGATATTTGAGTGGATCCACATTAGATATGAGCTTTGTCATTTGGTTCAACATATAGTGTTGCAACTTTTGGGAAGCAAACACTAATGCTAAAAATGCTTTTTCCATAGATGAATAATTAAGTTCATATCCCACAAGAGTTCTACTGATGTAGTAGATGGCTTGTTCTTTTCCTGAGTCATCATGTTGAGCTAGAAGGGCACCCAATGCTGTCATTGTTGATGATATGTAGAGCAATAGTGGGCGGTTAAGCACATGAGGTACTTGTTGATAACTGAGAGGGGGGTGAATCAGTTATCTTAATTATTTCAGCTTTCTGAACTTTCTTCTTAAGTAATGCAACATCAATTCAAATAAGCAAACATAACCATGAAATGGTAATACACATGACACAATATTTTAGACATGGAAACCCTGTTAAGGGAGAAAACCATGGGGTGATTAACCCAAGATTATATTCTCTGTTAAAAGAATAGAGATACAAATGGTACTTGCCAATTAGGGCACACTGCCTGAGCACACTGCTCACAAGAGGCTCATTGCCTACAAGAGACTCATTGTCTACAAGTTGTAGGAAGAATAACAAGATCCTTGAACTAATGAGAAGCATCCATATATGTTGAGGTTCAGTTCTGGTTAGGCTCAATACACTGATCTGTTGCACTTCATCCTTCCTCCTTTTTGTGTTGTGTCCTTTCACATACCAGACCTTCCTTACTACTTTCACTCTGCACTTCTACTTTTTTTCGCACACTACACACACACCCCTACTCATCCAAACTCATTTGGTATATATATATATATATATATCCACACAAAGGATTTCATCCTCTTTCTAGTCGGCATCTGGAATAGTTAACATTTCCCAAACTCTAGTCTGTCGGTTGATTCCTTGCTTTCCAAGTAATGCGGATCAAAAAGAAACTTATAGAAGTTATCTAGCAAGTCGGCCAATCATGAATGATACTTTAGGAATCTTTATCACCATCGACATCTCATCTGGAATAACTTTTGATGCTCTACCTATCAGTTCTTCCTCTGTCTGTTCTACCAAACTAGACTCCAATACTTGAATGCTTATATCTCTTTACTCCTTCATCACCGGAGGCTCAATTCCTAGAATCTATCAGTCAAGATACTTCTCTTGACTTCCCCAAGTCCGCACTTTCCAAGGATACTTCCTCTAAGAGATCCGGACCTGACTGTCGGACCTTGTCACATACTTTGTTCTTGCTTACTAGACCACAACACTCTTCAATCTAACTTCCGGTATAGGCACACCATGTCCTGCGAATGTGTGGGATGAACTTTGTTGCCATCAATGACAACAATCATGAAGCTCCAATGTGTCTCTTGCTAACAATCTGCCCCTTTGGCATTGATGGCAACACTTAGTGAAAAATGACTAAGTGTTATACTATACTCCCCCTTGGTTGATGCTATCTTCTAATGTACATTTTACCAGAGCTCCCCCTTAGCTGGATTCCACATTTTTCATTTATCCTCACTCCCCCTTTGACATCAATGGAAAAGGGTAGGGTCCACACACCAAAATTGCCCAAAAATTTTACTATACTTGGCCGCATAAGTATATAAAAAGGTTATACTTACATATACTATAATATGTCTGCAAAGGTTGTCTTCAGCTGTACAACTTGTGTCACCCAACTCTACTTTATTCTATCCAAAATTGAGATGTTACCACTCAATAGAAATGCAAAAGCTTCTGCCCTCTTGAGATCTGTCGGATCACTGGTCCGGGCTATGGTCTGGGCATCTATTAGGGCCTCATGTATGGCCTCTAATTTGGGGATAATCATCCCTCTAAGCTCACCCATTCTACTTATTATGTTCTTCCTCTCCTTCTCAAGTTTCTTAATCTCATTCATGATTACAATAGTTTGACATTCTTGATTTACTATAGAAGAGGAGAGAGGATCAAAATTTTGAGATAAACTTGTCAGTTTATCCTCTTGCTCTTTTACTTTCTTCTCAAAATCCTTGGTAACTTTAGGCCAGGATAAGCAAAATTTGTAGATATCACAACCATTTTTAAGAGCATTTTCCAAGCTCTTTATTCCAATATCCATAATTCTCCTATCATTTGTTATTAAGCCTTGTAACTCTGAGAATCTCTTATCCAAAAATTCTTTCTAGACTTTTGCCTCAGCTGACTTTTCCAACGACTCAAAGTGAGTGCTAACAGAATTAACAAGAGTTTTGAGATTAACGGATGTGGAGGCCGAAGAGTCCTTTTAGAAGGAAGGCATAATCTTCTCTAAAACACCAGATGCAGCTTCTATGAGCTCATAGTCTACCAAGTGAGACTTCAGAATTTTTTCTTTTGCCTTTGCTTGGGTGAAGAAAGCTAGCTTCATGGTTTGCATCGGAGAGAGGGAATCAAAATTGAATGGACCTTGAAGCAACTCCGGTTCATCAAATTCCAACAACTCCTTGGTCAAGAAATCTTTGACTACATCTGCTGTGTCCCTTGCCGGTGACAAAGTTTTCTTCTCTTCTGCAGCCTTAGCACTGTCATTTGTGGTCTTTTCTGTTTGACCTTCTTCTTTTTCCTTTACTTCTTCTACTTTCTCCTCTATTCTTACTTCTCCTTTAGATCCAGAGACTGCTAGGGAATCTGGATTTATTTCTCCTTGAACTTCCTCTTCCAGAACAGAGGAATCCTTTTCCTTTACCTCTTCTGCTACCGTCTCAGTAGATTTTTCTATTCTCGAGGGATCATTACCTAAATCCTCTATAACAGGAATATTGAATCTTTTATAGGCAGTCCACATGATTTCTTCTGTTTCTTTTGCTACTTTATCAATTTCTCCAAGCATGAGCTGATTCATTCTAGTCTTACTCCGGAACTCATTCTTTCAATCTTTGAAGATCATATCCATTTATTTTGGAGTAATTGAAGGGTAGAGCTAAATAGCTATCTGTTCTCTAATCTCTAAGTCCTTAGCCTTAGCATTTTCTTTTCTCATTTCAAGTTCATTTTCTAAACTTTTAGGAATTAGAGAAATTATTTCAATCAAAGCTTTATTGTATATGTTCAAGTACTTAACTGTGGCTTCCTCCAAGATTTTTCTATCTGCATCATTATATGCATCATAGAATTTTGTTATTGGTTGCAGGTTCCCATCCATAGTAACATCTTTGACTACATTATCTAGGGACAGAGTGGGCCTTTCAACAAACTCTTCTGCCTCTGCCTCCTTATCTTCACCAGATACTTTCTTCTTCTTCTTCATCTTCTTGATTTCTTCATCAGATTCTATCTCTTCTTCATCTTTTTGAATGATATAAGACCTTGTGGCCTTTGTCTTAGTTCTTTTCTCTGCTTTACTGGATGATTTTGCTTCCGGTTTTGATGTCTTTGAGCTCTTGTCAGTGGTAGGAGTGGACCTCTTAGAGGATCTTGTCCAGGTGGAGGCTTCTACCGGACCACTTTCCTTTTCAGCACCTTCCTTCTCTTTCTCTACTCTTTCACTCTTCTCCCTGTTAGCATCAAGTGCTTCTTTTGATATGCCAAATCTTTTGGCAACATTCTCTACTTCTTTTCTCACTTTTCTCTTTATATCCAGTTGTCTTAACTCCACATGGATCTTCACACTTAATTCTTCAAAGGTTCCAAACCTTTCTACTTTGGGATCCTTGGGCTGACTTAGCATGTGATGAACATGCAGCTCCACAATTTTCTCATCCACTTCATACCCCATAGGCATGATCCACACTGTTCTAGGTTCCACTGCCTCCATTAGGCACTGATCAATTTCTACCATAAAGCATATTGTATCTTTATATTTTTCAACTACAGATTGGGGGATTCTTTGTCTTACTTGCATCATGTTCTAAAAATTCTTAAAATAGCCCCAGAGAGCTATATTCTATGCCTTGGCATCACCAAGCCCATGTATATAATCTCTGATCTAAATGGCTACTGGTCTATCATTCTGCCATACCCAGCCACTGGATCCGGGAAGCTCATTCATGTAATAAAAGAATAGACAGAGTATCAAACCATCGTATTTGAAGTTCTTCTTATCCTTCTTTATCTTTTGTAGATTCTCCAAGAGTTGGTTCAGAAGGAGCTCATAGAGATCATAGTCTGCATTCTTCCTCAACATTTCATAAGCAGTATATGTAGCAGTTCCAGAAACTGAATTCTCCCTGCTGGAGTGATATATCTTATATCCAATTATCATTGATGCAAACTTGATATCCGGATCTATGATATCCTCAATAGTCATAGCTCTTTTATCAAACTTCGATCCGGTAGCCTCACTGACAATTTGGTTTTTGATAGATTTGAGTGTAGGCATTTCACTGGTTGAGTGTAATCCGATTATTGCCCTAATGGCATCCTTAGTGATCTTAAACGGCCTGTTCAACCACATGAAGTTGTCATGCATTCTGCTCAAGATATACCAGACCCATTCATCTTCCAGAAAATAGGGGAAATGAATGCATTGTGTAAAATGTTTGTCCCGGATAGCTTTATACTGAGTTTTGAGTTCAAATGAATCATCTATCAAATGCTTGTGATAGATATCATCCAGCTTAGATTCCCCAAATTCTTCAATATTTGCATGAATATATGCCCTAACATCTTCTACATGCAGAACTCCATGCGGAATACTTGAAAAGGCGCCGAGGGGATCAACTTCTAGGGATTTATATGGATGTTTCTTGAATTAGGGCGTGATCTCTCAGTGATCTTTACAACATTCGGTGTAGCCATCTTCAAAAAGACTTATAGAGAGATATTCAATAACAGAAAGTACCTTTTGTGCATCTAGGGTTCATGAAGAGATCTGGAATGATTCACTGGATGAATCAACTTCTGTAGATGACCTTTGATGGGCTTCAGGAGATTGATGCAAAGCTCTCTTTCGCTTCTTCTCGAATGCAGAATGAACAAGTGTTTGATAGGAAAACCCCTATATTATTCTGCAAACCCTAATACCAAGTTGCAATAAATGCTCAACTTAAGTTATTCTAGTTTTCCTTATTCAAATGACTTGATGAACTGGATCAATCTTGTTCTGAACATCTTGCAGATCTTTCATATTTCAACAATAGTTTATTTAGATATTTCTCTTATGAACCCTTTGATCCGCAACTCTCCTTGTGCCAGTTTCGGCACCAATTGACTGGCTGGGGGAAAATGTTTTTCCTTGTGTCTCCCCCTGAGCCAGAGCTCATTTTTTAATTTCTGGAAGGAATATCAGCACCAGATTCTGGTGCAGATCCATCCCCTACACTTTCTGTACTTCTCTTCACCCAAATCTTGTTCATCTCATTTTTAACTTCATCCGCATTTACTTTTCCTTTTCCCTTGACTTGATTCTGATTATGATGTACCAGACCTCTTTTGTCCTGATTCCTGCTTCTACAGAATTTAGCCAAATGACCGGATCTATTGCAATTGTGGCAAACAACATTTCTTGGCATATTTGATTGATGTCCTCTTGATCTACATTGATTAGCCATATGACCCATTCTATTGCATGCAAAGCATCTACCATTGAATGAATTGTTCATTTGCATATTTCTGCATTCATGAGATTTGTGACCATACCTTTTGCAGTTAAAACACTGTTTGGAGAAGGATGTGTTAGTCTGATTCATTCTCCTTCTGCACTGATTAGCTTTGTGACCAAAGTTATTATAGTTGTGGCAGTATCCATTGAAGGATGGATATCTTTGAGCATTAGGTTGCCTTACCGGAGGTCTTCTAGGCCTATTCCTTGAATTTTGTGATCCAAACTTCTTCTGACCTTATCCGGAGCTTTCTCCTTTCTTATATCCCAAACCACACTTGTCATCTACCCTCTTTTGGCTTTCAAGAAGAACTTCAAGTTGAGCAGAACTTATCTTGATTTTCTCTTTATATTCATTTGTTGTTTGAAGATCCCTTTTAAGAGAGACAATTTGATCTTCAAGTTTTTCTTCAGTATCTTTAGCATCTTCAAGAGCAGATTCAAGATGTCTGATTATTCTATCCATCTTGTGGCAGTCTTCTGATTTCTCCTTGAGAGATTGTCTTAGATCATCTTTAGTTTTTCTTTTCTCTTCAATTTCTTGGGTAAACTTCATAACTTCTGATTCCATTTCATGTCTTACCATAATGATCTTTTTTGATAATTTTTCACATAACTTGGTTTTCTCCTTCAGATCTCCATTTGTATCATTGGCTTCACCTTGGCTTGCCAGTTGCTGAAGTAGCTCCTTTCTCTTTTTCATAGAGAGACTCAGTTTCTCTTTTAATTCATTTATGAAATCATCAGCCTATTTGAGTCTTTCCTTCAATTCATTAACTTCAGAATTTGACTGCTCAAGGTCATCTAGGGTAGACTTAAGTTACTCCCTCATACCATACACATCTATTTGAATTCCTAGATCTTCCTCAAGTTGTTAGGCTCAGTTGGGAGGAACTTGGCTCTGATACCAATTGTTGATAACTAAGAGGGGGGGTCAATCAGTTATCTTAATTATTTCAGCTTTCTGAACTTTCTTCTTAATTAATGCAGCATCAATTCAAATAAGCAAACATAACCATGAAATGGCAATACACATGACACAATATTTTAGACGTGGAAACCCTATTAAGGGAGAAAACCACGGGGTGATTAACCCAAGATTATATTCTCTATTAAAATAATAGAGATACAAATGACACTTGCCAATTAGGGCACACTGCTCACAAGAGGCTCACTGCCTACAAGAGACTCACTGTCTACAAGTTGTAGGAAGAATAACAAGATCCTTGAACTGATGAGAAGCATCCATATATGTTGAGGTTCAATTCTGGTTAGGCTCAATACACTGATCTACTACACTTCATCCTTCCTCCTTTTTGTGTTGTTGTCCTTTCACATACCGGACCTTCTTACTGCTTTCACTCTGCACTTTACTACTTTTCTTCGCACACTACACACACCCCTACTCATCCAAACTCATTTGGTATATATATATCTACACAAAGGATTTCATCCTCTTTCTAGTCGGCATCCAGAATAGTTAACATTTCCCAAACTCTAGTTTGTCAGCTGATTCCTTACTTTCCAAGTAATGTGGATCAAAAAGAAACTTATAGAAGTTATCTAGCAAGTCAGCCAATCATGAATGATACCTTAGGAATCTTTATCACCATCGACATCTCATCCAGAATAACTTCTGATGCTCTGCATGTCAGTTCTTCCTTTGTCTGTTCTACCAAACCAGACTCCAATACTTGAATGCTTATATCTCTTTACTCCATCACCGGAGGCTCAATTCCTGGAATCTATCAGTCAAGATACTTCTCTTGACTTCCCCAAGTCCGCACTTTCCAAGGATACTTCCTCTGAGAGATCCAGACCTGACTGTCGAACCTTGTCACATACTTTGTTCTTGCTTACCGGACCACAACACTCTTCAATCTGACTTCCGGTATAGGCACACCATGTCCTGTGGATGTGTGGGATGAACTTTGTTGCCATCAATGACAACAATCATGAAGCTCCAATGTGTCTCTTTCCAATAGTACTAACACAGGAGGTGTTGCCAGATATTCCTTTATTTTATCAAAGGCTTGTTGACACTTTTCATCCCACTTAAATGGTTCACCCTTATGAAGATGTTGAAAAGGATGACATTTATCTGCTAGTTGTGAGATAAATCTGCGGATGGACTGTAACCTTCCTTGTAGACTGTGAAGCTGCTTGAGATTTTCTAGTGGAGGCATTTCCATGATATCTTTTACTTAAGCTGGGTCCACTTCTATCCCTCGTTGAGACAAAATGTATCCCAACAGTTTTCCATATGTTACGCCAAATACACATTTCTTTGGGTTCAGTCTAACTTGATACTTTTCTAATCGATCAAACATTTGTGCTAATACCTATAGATGTCCTTCTCTTGTCTTAGATTTTCCTAGGATGTCATCAACATTCTTCCATGATAGTGTGGAAGAGGTCATGAAAAATAACTGTCATGGCTCGTTGATAAGTAGCTCCAGCATTCTTCAGACCAAAAGGCATCACAACCCAGCAGTATGTGCCCCATGGACAAATAAATGATTTTTATCTTGGTCTTCCTCTGCTATTCTGATTTGGTTATACCCTAAAATCCATCCATCAAAGATAGCATTTCATGTCCAGCTGCAAGATCTACAATGTTGTCTATGCTTGGTAATGGAAAGTCATCCTTAGGACATGCTTTATTAAGATCTCTAAAATCTATGCAACAATGAACTTGTCCATCAGGTTTTGCTACAGGTACCAAGTTTGAAACCCATTCTAGATAATCAATAGGCTTTATGAACTTTGCTTCTAACAGTTTCTGAATCTCTGCCTTGACCAATAAAGCTACTTGCAGATGCATTTTACACAATTTTTGTTTAATAGATTTTGCATTAGGAGATACTATTAGATGATGTACCACAAGTGATGGATCTAGACCTGGCATGTCAGCATAAGTCCATGCAAAATTTATGGCTCTTTTCATAAAAAATGTTATAAAGTCTCTTCTTTCTTACTCTAATAGTGATGCTACCAAAAAAGTGATCTTTGGATTCTACTTTGTACCCAAGTTCATGTCTTGTGATTGTTCAATTAGATGGTTGGTTTCTCATGATAGTCAGTGGCAACATGAAGATCAAATCCCCCATCCTCAGGTGCCTCAGAGAGGTTTTCACCTTCGGATACATCCTTTATTTTTACTTTTTCACGGTCAAGAGGTGCCTTTTAGTTTTCACCTAGTGACCTATTTTGTTTGATTTTGTTTATTTCACTTTTGCGACTAAAGGATTTGATACTTCCACCAAAATATGCTAGTTTAGGTAGATCCATCGTGAAACCTGCTTTGTGATCACCCAATGGGATGCCTTGTCATAAGCCCAAGAATTCTGCAATAGCTTCATCATTTTCAAATGTATCTAATATCGGTACCCCCTGTTGGTCCCAATCGACGATGTCAAGATATATGAATGAAAGGGTAACGGAGGAATGGTTGTGGCTAGAAGAAGTTGTGGAAATCATGAAGATGGAGTTTTCTTGAAAAAGGTCAATAATATGAAGGGAGGAGTCATCGATAGTATCCAAACTAGAAGTCTCCCCTACCAAGGAGGGTCCAACGTCAATATCGGAAATACACTTAATGTCTTTGGGTCGCGGTACCTCCTGCTGATAACCAAGGCCTTGCTTATTAAACTTCTTAGACACAATAATGGGTTCAATAGGTCCTTGTTCCTGTGATCCCAATCCACCATGTCCTTTGTAGCCCATGTTCTTTATGATTCGGAAGCCATTGTTATATCTTTCCACTTCTAGTTGTACTTGGTCATTTTCATCAAAGAATATCCAAGAGTCGGTATCATCAATGTCTTCATCATCCAGGAATCTGCCTTTAATGAATACTATGGGTGGGGATTTGATGACAGTTGGAGATGAAGGTGGATTGGATGTAGAAGATTTACCATGAGATTTGGGAGATAAGGGAAGGGTGCCAACACAATAAGATTCTTGCAATGTGTATTCACCAGGACCATGTTTGGTGTACTTGATACAGAGGTTGGAAGTGGATTTGCTAGATGACAGCTTGAGTAGGTCAGATGAGTCTATATAGGATAAAGATGGATATGCCTTGTTGTTGATAGGAATATAGTTCAGACTCTGCTATTTAGCTTGAAAGGCACAACAAAATTCAAATGGATTGGGATCAGTATGGCTAGTAATCTCAACACCGTTGTGTGGAAATTTAAGACATTGATGGTATGTAGAAGGAACTGCCTTGAGGGCATTATCCATAGATAGCCAAGGATGATATTATAAGGAAGGCAATATCAAGAACTTGACAACGGGTTTCAGTAGTGAGTGACCCAACTTGGATAGGCAAGTAAATAATCCCTTCCGTATCTCTCTTGGCATCATCATATGCTCTAATAGTAATAAATTTGGAGGTGTCAACATCTTTCTCAAAATATCCTAATTGTTTTATTAATTTCAAGGAACATATATTAAGACCAGCTCCACCATCTACCAAGATTCGTTTGATACGGTATTGTTTAACAAACACTTCAATGTGGAGGGCTTTGTTGTGTGAAGGGTGAATGGAGGGCTGAAGATCTTTGTCAGAAAAGGTTAAATGACAAGGGGCTATAATGCTAGCAACCATAGATTGGAATTGTGTGATATCAATATCGTTAGGCACCGAAGATTCTTGTAAGGCTTTGCCAAGGATAGCTTTGTGAGCAGGGGATATGCGAAGCAACTCAAGAATGGATATATGTGCAGGTGTTTTGCCAAGGTGATCTAGGATATTATAGTTAGAGAATGGTCAAGGAGGATGGACAAGTGCTCCTTGAATGGTAACTCGACCTCTTCGAGTGGTTACAATGTAGTCAGGTGCTTTGCCTTGGATAGTAATGGTAGAAATGCGAGCATTGTCAATACAACCAATAGTAGATGATTCATAGATGTACTGAATAGCATTCCCGACATGAGAGTTACTTGATTTGTCATGAGATGGAAGTAGATTCTTGAAAGCACCTAGATCATAGTTCGATGTCGATTGTTGTACAGGTTGAGTTGTTGATGGTGTAATTTTGATTAAACCTTGATCAATGCAATCTTGGATAACATGTTTTAAGCACATACAACCATTTGTTTTGTGTCCTTTAACTCTATGGTAATCGCAATACTCATTTTCTTTGTACCAAGGAGCTTTGAAAAGCGGTTCACTATTGGGTGGTGCATCTGGTAACATAATATCACCCACTTGGAGAAGCTTTTGAAAGACAACTTCCATAGGTTCCGCTAATGGTGTAAATTATCGACGCGGATTTGAAGTTTGTCATTGTCACGTTCATTGAAAAGGTTGTGTTGTAGAAGCAGCTTGGATGTTGATGGGAGCTTTCATAGTTTGTATGTTCTTTGCGTCCACAACACCATCATTGACAACATTCTTATTTTTGTTCCAAAAGCAAGATTTATCATTGGAGTTTTGAGGATAGTCTTTGTTATCGTGAAAGATCTTGATAGTACCTTTAGCAATTAAAGCTCATTCAATGATGGTTCCTTTGGAAACAAGTTCATCAAGGGTGCTAGCACTTTGCAATTGTAGTTGGAATGATAGCTCAGGATGAAGATTTTGAACAAAGATATCGAGTTGTTTCTTCTCAGGCATTTCCCATGACAGTTTGCTAACCATATTATGCCATCATTGAGTAAATGAAGAAAAGGCTTCACCATTGCACTGTTTATTGTTGACAAGGTCATTCATGTTTACCTCATGTTCAATGTTAAAAACAAAGTGTGATCGAAACTTATTTGCTAACTCTGAAAAAGACTTAATTCCCGAAGGTAAATGAGAGAACCATTCAAGAGCTTGTCTTACTAAGCTTTGAGGAAATAGTCTCAAAAGATATGTATCGTCATGAGCAACATCGAGACATGCCACAAAGAATGTTCTAAGATGGTCTTTCAGATTTCCTTTTCCTTTGTACCTGTCAAATTGTGGAATTTAAAAGTGTGGCAAAAAAGGTGTCATATGAAGTGACTTGTCAAACGGATAAGCGCATATGTTTTCTAAAGAAAATGTCTTCTTGCCTTGTCCTACTACTTGGTTGATCATTCGTTGAACATCCACTAAAGATAATTGTTGTTGTTACAAAGGGGGTGAAACATGGTATGATGTATATTGAGGTTGTTGTTGTGGGATATATGAAGTCATGACCGTTTGTTGAGGTTGCGTACTCACAATGTATGTCAAAGGATTGGTATGTGACACATATGTGGTTGAGGAGTGTTGTCCTTGAGACACAAGCGGTGGTTGGGTATATTGTGATGAATTAGCACCAAGATTTTGCATCACATGAGAAGTGGAAGATGGATTGACACTAGTTAATGGTTGTGAATTTGGAGTTGGGTTTGTAACATGGTAAGTGATGGAAGGATTGGTGGATGCGAAAGAAGGATGGACACTTGGATTTGTATTTTAGACAACATGAGGATTGATATGTGTCATGTGTTGGGTGACAATAGGCAAACCTTGGGTAGCATAAGATGGATTGATGGTTTGTGAAGGATTGTAAGAAGATGATGGAATGGACGTAAGTTACTCAACATAAGTGACCATAGTGCTAGGATTGGCTTGAGAAACAATAGGAGGGTCACTCATGTCAATGAGACTAACATTGGGATTATATGATGTATTGGATAGATTAGTAGGTATATGAGATATAGTATCTACATGGGATATAGAGGGTTGTGATGGTTGTGAAGCTTGGACCATTGATGTTATTTGGATAGTTTGGGAAGCTTGTGCACTATGGGATATGGGGATAGCTTGTGATGTTTGGGTGGTTGAACTTGGGCCATATGGATAGCTTGTGTTACTTGAGGCATGGAAATGGTCATGGTAGGAGGAGGAGTATGTTGAGGAACATGGAAAGGTGGAATGTTCAAATTTTGTGAAATGAAAGGGAGCACATTGGTTGGTGTTATCAAAGGTTCTAGAGTGTACTCCGAGCATGGTGGATCAAATGAAGTAACAATAGGTAGTGAAAGAGATGTGTTTGAAGATGGAGTTTGTGATATGATAGGGGATGGTGTGACTATAGTGGATGGTCCCTTTGCAACAACAGCGGGAGTGTTTGGATCGTGCTCTCTAATAGAAGATATGTCAAAAGCTCTTGGTAATTTAGCGCCCATGCGAGCAAGTTGCAAGAAGTAATGATTAGGCTCGGATAAGACAAGTTTCTCAACTTGATCCCATACATGTGTATCCTAAAATTCTGATAAGTCTTCTTGGGATTGTTCCTCATAAGTCTCTAAAAATGTTTGAGGTTGCACTTGTTGTGAAGATGACTCTCCAATGGTATACCCATGAGGCATAAACATATGGGGAGGCATACCTGTCATAACTTGAGTCGCGTCTCTAAGAGGTGTTGATCTAGATTGTTGCATCTTAACTTCCATCTCAGCTTGCAATTTGGCTTCCATTTCAGCTCACAATTTGGCTTCCATTTCAGCTCTATATTGACTCCTAGTTTGAGGCATGATGAATGAAAACTGAACTTTAGCTTGTCAAGGTTTTGAGACCCAAAAGATGATAGTGTGCTAATTGTTTGGTTGCTAGTTGTTGGTTGTTGGTTTTCTTGATTCATTGTTTGCTTTGTTGTTGGTTTGCTTGGTTGGCTATTTACTTTGTTGTTGGTTTGGACTTCCCTAGAAAATAGCTCACACACTCAAGGGAAAAGTTGTTTGCTAAGGTTACTATGTTGCTGATGATGTTGAAGCTAAAGCCAAGAGATGATGTTTTGTTGATCGATCAGATTGATTGATTTAATGTTTGGTTTGCTGGTTTGGGATCTCAAGAAGATGAAAAGCTCATTAAATTTGATTGGGTGGTAAACTCAAAGAAAGAGACAAAGTCCAAGTATCTACTAATGATCAGAGATAGGTCTGAAAGCTAATGCTAAGGCTGAACAAGCTAGACTTGTGGCTAATTCAGCTAAGTCACTAAGATTTGCTAGTATTTGACCACAGGTGACAAGTAATAGCTCATATGCAATACAGAAAAGGTCAAAGGTGACTGGTAATAGCTCAAATGCGATCTGGTTTCAGTTCTGATAGCAGGTTACAGTGTTAACCAAAGGTGAGCCAATTTTCCACAGGTGACTAGTATTGACTCAAAAGTGATTTACTATTGATCAGAGGCGATGCAGTTTAGACCAGAGGTGACTGACTGTTGTTTAAAAGTGATCCAGTTTAGGCAAAAAGTAGCTTACTGTTGTTTAAAGGTGGCCTAGTTTAGGCAAAAAGTGGCTGACTGTTGTTTAAAGGCGATCCAGTTTAGGCAAAAAGTAGTTGACTGTTGTTTACAGGCAATCCACTTTTTTGTATGCAAGCAGTTTAAGCTCAAAAGCAACTATGTATGTCAGGAAATATGTCTGATTTATATTTTTTTATAAGAAAATAGTAATTGCAGTCACTCACACTCACAACAATCACAAACTTGTACAACCTAGGCTAGGAAAGGACTGTATTTGTTGAGTCCCCTGGCTATGCTTATTCAAAGTAGATAGCTTCAAGATCTTGGTAGCACTGGCTCCTCTCCACAACACACACTTCTCACGCATACCAAGATCCAAGTTTCCCAAGGCTTGTCCCTCCACCAAACCTTAGGATTGTCCCTGCTATCTCTTCTAAGAACCACTTGAATCAGGGCGGCTTCAAAGGTCCCACCTTTTACATCAACAAATAGAAGGTTTTTGGCTACTACATAAAGTTGCTAATAAGGGCATCTGTTCAGGTGGCTATATGTGTGGCAACTCTACTCTCCATTATGGAGTCTCTCAACCTTCAAGGGTTACGCCTTGGAGGGTTTTGGGGGAGGTTGACTGTTGGTATAACACAACAACACCCATTGTTTGTGGCTTTCGACACAAACACTTTTCTTATATAGCAGTTTGGAAGGACTTGGCTTTAGCCCGTTACCGCTTGGGTTGTATCCCTTCTCACACCGAGAAGGCAGGCCCTCTAAAGATAATAAAAAGTTCTCATACACCCAAGATCCATTTGATAGGCAAGGGGAGATGATACTTTTGTTATTAAATTTAGGTTACAATCAAGCACATGCAAGCAATCAAAAAAGATAAATCAAGCACGGAGCAAGCAATTATTCATTTTAAGCACCAAGCCCAAATGTTCCTAATTTAGTGAAAAACCACAAGTCTTGGACCGATCGAAGCTGTAATAGATATGTTAGTAGTTTGATAACCTCCTTTTCTTGGACAATCAATAAGATGCTACACAAATACCCAATTAGCAGCCAAGAAAACCAAACTACAAATGAAAAAGACTGAAAATGACATAGCTTACCAGAGGCGATCAACTGTTGATCAAAAGTGAACTGTATTCTGCCACAGATGAAATGTTACAGATCATAAGTAGTTCCTATAATGCCAGATGCGGATTGGTAAAGCTCACAAGTGACGCAAAAAAGAAGGAAGCGATTGGTTATAGATCATAAGTGACTCAGATCTACAAGACAAACATAATGCAAAAAAAACCCTACTTTTGCAATAAGCGATTCAATTATCTAAAGGCGATCATTGTCAAATTAAAAGTGATTCAAATAAGGACATAAGCGACCACTGTTAGCATATAAGTGATGCAAAATAGATAGGAAGTGACTACTGTTCGCTTAGAAGCGATCAGGAAAATGCTAAAAGTGGCAGAATTCAGCTCAGAAGCAATGCGTATATTCAGACAAGGACTGGTTTTCACTCAAAACCAACTAGAAATTGCTGTAAGCGCTTAGAAAATTTGATCTTCATAAAAACAACTTCAAATAGCAAAGTTAATCAAGGACATGAGTCCCACCGGGCATGCCAGAATGTGATAGGTAAAAAATCAGGCTAATAAGATCAAGCATAGCCATGAAAACCTAACCCTACCATCATCAAAGAATCTAATCCAAATGAAATCAAAGGCATGCAATTCAGGAACAATATCACCTAGATTGTATGATTCCTTGTTTATGATGTGGATTGCTTCTTCAACAATGAACAATTATGAAGATAAAAGCTGCCATGATGGATGAATGATAATGATAATAAGCTCAAATGGATGTTATGAATACTCAAGTGCTCAATATGCTTAGGATGATAATGTAGATGCTATATGAATGTTGGATAGATGTAATATGAAATGAGAGGGTGTTTATATAGAACTCAACCAAAATCAATCAACAGTGGAGATTCGGTGGCTATGTGAATGGCTAAGATTAAATGATGATTATAGGTGAGTGTGTAGATGACAACTGGAGGGAAGATAAGGCTTATGTGTGATCATGTACATAAAAAGTACTACATGTGAAAGATATTAAATAAAGGATGTAGTACCATTTATCTTTTTTAAATGAAAGAGGCATACATGTCGCCTCATAAGATAAATGACAAGAGAAATTAATTAAATAAATAAAATTTATTTAATTAATTGGAAAGTGGGTTTATGACAAGAATTTTTAATTAAATAAATAAAATTTATTTAATTAAAAATAAAAGAATGAAGATAATTAAATAATTAATGATTGTTTAATTATAGCTTAGAGGAAAATAGAAGAAATAGCTAATGAATTAATTAAATAAATATAAATTTATTTAATTAATAGAAGAAATAGATGTTTTAGAGATATTGCTCAAGTGTGTTAGACAAATGTAGATGATGGATAATGCGATATTTGAATGGTAGTGATAATGAGTCAATTTTGGGTGTCTACACGACCATATGCAAATGAGTTCAAAAATAGACTTTTTCATTGTAAACACTCTCCACCGGGAGATTCAGTATGCCCTAAAAGGTCCGGTAGTAAATAAGTTGCTAAAACAACATTTTACATGTTAAACATGTCGATACCTGCTAGGCAGGTTATAATTTAAGTAACTTGAAATGCCTTTGTTAATTATTGATTTTCAAACCAAATCATATCAATAACCATATGAAACCCTTTTCTAGCTTTGAAGTTAGATACAATGATAACAATAACCCTTCATACAAGAGATGACATTTGTAAATAAACAAGTATACTCCTTGCATTTGTATTTGACGTACCTCCCCTCCCCAACAACTAGCATATAGGATCAAGTGGCCTATACCAGTCTAGGGTTCAATCTTGAACGCTTTGGCAGTTGCCTTTGGGATGCTCCCCGAGCACCTAACTAGTTCAATTTCCTCCTATTAGATTTCTAGCAGTAGTGAGCGAGAGTAGCTATTGGTTGGGTTAGCCATGGTTCAGTGAGCTATAGTTATTCTAGTAGCTATTGGTTCAGCTTCGCTATGGTTTGGTTTGGGTAGCCCAGGTTCAAGAGCCAAGTTCGGGTAGCCCAGGTTCAAGAGCCAAGTTTGGTGAGCCATGGTTTTTGACCTTCCTTAGTCATTAGGTAAGGTATCCATACCCAACAGGGCATTCTCCCGCATTCTCCCATAGAAAGCCTTTCCGATGCTTTGTATAAGTATGGGCTTTACTGATGACCTTGGACAGCTCCCTACGCAATATCCTCTGCTTGGTGCTTTGACTAGCCGGGTTGTGTCGGAATATTGGGCTTGGTTGTGCGCCTCCTCAACCCTTATTACGCTTCCCCTAGCAAGGTTGGGACTCTGACCTTGGGGCATCAATTCGTCAGTCTTTGAACCCTTTCCTAGCTGTTTTGACCCTTGCCTTCTACTCTAGCTCACGTACTTGGTAGCTCTGAGAATGGGTAGCTCCAGTACTTGGTAGTCCCCGGACCCTTCCTTACCGTACTTCTAGTTGTTCCCTTACTGACCAGTTCACGTGGCCTATGGGTGGGCCAACCAACCCTTCTCCTCTAAATCTAGCATTCGGGGAAGAATGAGGATAACCTTTACCTTGATTCACTCAGATTGGGTGCCAACAAAGGATCGGATTAGGCGCTTGGCTTCTTTACTTACTTACTCTTAGGGGCTTTACAACACATACTGGTGCAAGCTGACTAACCGGACCCAAGGCTGAGGTAGCATTCTCTAAGTATGGAAAAGACCGATCTTTATAGAACACTTAGCTACCGAACTTAGTTAGGTCGTTAGGTGAGGTAGCGTTCTACAAAGTTGAAACATAGAGCTCTTTATGTTGAAACTTAGCTACCGAATTCCATTAGGTCGTTAGGTCTCCCTTTCCATACACAAGTCATGGTAAAAGGTTAATCACGGTGCAGTTGTTGGGCTGAGAATCTTGAACCCTACCTCGTGCTGCTCATGGGCTCGTAAACCTCCGGCATCCTCCCTACCACGTACGATTACCCTGCCTCACCTACAAGCAAGCAAACCTACCCTACCTCTTTACTGATGAACTGGATGCTAGTCGAAGTGATGACAATGAAGCTGGAACTAGTGGGGATGCGAGAACCAACAAGCTATTGAACTGGCAAGGCTAAGGTAAGCTTAGAGCATTAGAAAAGGGTAATTATAGTAAGCCAAGCGAGCGCAACGAACCGAGCGGGTATACCTAGATCACTTTCTCGCCTTAACTCACGCGTAGGCATAGGAGCTACTTACCAACGTACAGGCGTAGAGATGTAGGCTCTTACGATGCAAAGACAAAGGCAAATCCATTAGTAGCAAAGGAGCAAGCAGGAAAGGCAACAGAGGTGGATGCGGCATAGACAGGATTGGAGACAGAGGCAGTCGACCGAGAAGGCCTATGGTTCGAGCCCAGCCCTATATGTGAGAGAGCATACAAGCCGGCATCAGTTTCTAGAAAATCTCCACTTAGACCTTCCATTTTGAGATCCATAGCCCGCTGTTCTGGCATCCCTAGATCCAAATCCAGCTGCGAAGGAAGGAGTTTCAGTTCCATATGTAGAGGAAAAGAGAAAGGCAAGGGCAGTAATAGAAAAGATAATGGGCTTACTAGCTTTAGGCTTTCTGGCTTTGTCTTCGCTGCGAGGTCCACTGCTGGCACGGGATCCTGATCTCGATCATAGGACCTTAATCCCTAGAATCATTAACTGAATCTACATCTGCTGACTCGACAGAATAAACCACTGAACCAACGGCATACTTAACAGAAGAAACGGCATCATCAACTTAAGCCGGATAACCATATACTACAAAACTTGAACTATCGCTCTCCATAATCGTTCAAGACTGCACTGCCTGCTGGCTCAACATTTGCTTCAACTTCTAAATCTTCAATTGCGAGACGATCTGCTACGAAGGTATTTGGATCTGTTCCTTCCTTTGATGCTGATGGATCTACTGGTAAAGGTAGCAAATTAATATCACAATGGCAGAACCTGATCTTTAGGTATAATAAGTAGCCCTAGCCTAATCATTCTACGAGGTTCTTCTCCCTAATCGTTGATGTCATATCTTGAACTTAATATAAGAATTATAGGGGAGCCAGTGTTCCTAGAAGTTACGCTCCAACATACAAGGTTGTTCCTAGGAGTGCCCTGTGGTGCCCAACCCCGGCTATATTAATAAGAAGGGAGAAACTGCTTAAACCACTTAAATGGTGGGAAACTCCCACCCCTGTGAGAAACTTTGCCTTTGTTCATGTCGCTGCTGGGTCTTCGGGCTGCTGGGTCTCAATCTGGGAATGAAGAAAGGGCTGGGTCTCGATCTCGATATGGAAGGAATGCTCGTTCTGGAATAGGCTCTGCTCCTTCCTTTGCTACAAGAACTGCTGCTGGTATATATGCAAAGAGTACTGGATCTACTGCTTATACCGCTACTTAAACTACTGCTGCCTCCCTTGTCTTTGCTATAGGTGCTTCAAATGGATCCGAAGCTAGAACTGGAGAATCGTAGACTGATGCTATGGGTCTTGATCTGGACCTAGCACTACGACTAGCTATGGCTTAGGATGGCTTTCGAGAAGGTGAGAACGCATCAACTATCTTTACTATGCCTGCCTCTGCCTTTGCTGGTGCCTCCACCTCACCTATTAATGCCTCTACCCCAGTTGCTTTTACAACTCGGTCAATGAGATCTGCTGTCCCTAGGTTCCAATCTTGATCCGCTACTCTTATTGCTCTCATCTATTCCTTTATCTCTGCCTTTCCTCCTACTTTTTGGTTGGACCTTATGGCAGCCAAGTGGAGCTCCCCAATCCAATACCTCCACCCACGCCTGAATGTCGTACTAGAATCATGCTATTGAAGCTGAGAATGAAATAGGGCCATCATATATAATAGCGAGTTCGCATTTCTGCTTTTTTAGAATGGGGGGAAGGGGCTCGATAGTTGATGGGATGACCTCTAATTTGGTAGGTGCATCATAAATTATTCAGGATGGTCCCATTTGGTTTGATCAATTGTGTTTCCAAGCCAAGTGTTGTGCATTGTATAATAACAGATATGCATATTTCCCTCCTGAGTCACTTGCTTCATCGACTGTCCCCGCTCTGCTTCTAGTGATGGATCAATAGGTTCTTTATCTAGGATTGGATCTACTACTGCAGAATCTATAGCTTCATCTACTGGATCAACTGATATGACTAGTGGAAGGGATGCTGCAGGCTATGAATTTGGATCCCAACCAAGGTCATAATCTCGATCACGATTAGGAACTGGAACAGGCGCCTCTAGTCCTGGGTCTGCTACTAGGTATACTCATGCCAGTGGATTTAGAAATGAAATGGGCTCTACTCTCTGCTCCCTTCACCTTAGCCCTGACATTATATCTAAGGCTACACTCGATACTTCAAATCTATCTCTACGCGGCACAATGAGGGAGGGCCTTTTCTATAGGCCTATTCATTTGTTTGCATGCGGGCTCGGCAGTCCGATACCTATTGGTTTTATGCAGTCCTATGGCTGGCTTATTCCAGCTTTCTTTCTAATGATGGTCTAGCAGGGGCATAGCGCTTTCTCATGAAGGTCCATACGAGAAACAGGGCATATCTTTATTGTTGTTGCTAGCCGGGGGCCCCCTTCATATAAATAGTTCTAGTTAGCTGGCTTTCCAAAATGATAGAGGTGCGTGTGATGGTCCAACTACTCATGGGAGGAGGAGGGCGTTCTATTTCTCCCGATTATTCCCCACTCCTGATCATTCAACTGTTTGCATCAATAATAAAGGGGGAGGCCAGATTTATTGGCTATGCTCGACCGTTAGGTCTGTTCACCGGATCCGAGCGAGCATATAGCAGCATATCTCTCTGACTCGATTGATTACCTAATTGATTTGACTCCCACCCCGAACTAACTATCATACTCTGCCTCGCCTGGGCAGATCGAATCGCATCGAATATCTCCCTCTACTTTTTAGGGTAGGGTTAGGTTCGCTACGCTCACCCCTCGACCCCATATAGATTCTGCATATATACCTATCTGGTCGAATGCCAATGAAACTCTCTACAAGAAAGTCGCTCACCCGCATCTAGAGTATAGACATGGTGCCCCCACCCCTCTATTCTATCTGGAGGGGGGCACTCAATTGAGTGATTTTCGAGTGATGCGCGGACAGTTGTATTACATATATAAGAAGATCAGATTGGTCCGGTTCGAGATTGAGATCGGCACTAGATAGGTAGATAGGGCCTCCCACCCAACGATAGTATGAAGGGCAGATGTAGAGGGCGAAGCTTAGTAAACAAGTATACTCCTTGCATTTGTATCCCTTTAAAAAGATCATGTCTTTGTAATAAGAACTTCAAGAAGTTTGCATATTGTGTTGAAGACAAATAAAAACAATTCTTAAGACACCATAAGAACCCTTCACCGTTGATCGAACATACTTATCAAAGACTTTAGTGAATATTGCTGCCCCATGCTCATACCAATGATGATCAATAAACATCAACTAACACCCAAAGCAATAATCCTTATGAATGCCCATATACCTTGTGAATAGTAAACACCATAATGATTAAAGTTCTTTGCCAATGCTTTGTGTTGGTTTACATCTTCTAGTGCATCAAATGTTAAGATGAGACCATGTCATACATGTATAAGTGTTGCCACAAGTTTCATGTGTAAATGTTGTCATAATATCAAAAATAGTGCTAAAGGATTGTCACCAAATATCAAACCAATGATGTCTTAAGCCTTGACATCAATGCCAAATCCAAGCAATGTCAAATTGTCTTTACCAATAGAAAATTGAAGCATAATAAAACTGGTAAACTGAAGCATAATGAAACTAATGTAACAAAATGATGTCCCACTACACATCATAAAGGTCAACCAAGAAGAGAGAAATATTTAGCATTATCAACATATCAAGAGCATCAACATATCAAGAACATGAGCACTGCATCACAACATTCTCATCAATATATTAGGAATATGACAACTGACTGCATCACAACATTCTCATCAATATATCAAGAATACCAAGTCAACATCATGAATACCAAGTCAACCAATTCTACCAAGCATAACCAAATACCTCTGCCAATTGTCATGATAGTGCAACTATGAGTGTACCACAAACTTGAGAGTTTCTATATTTGACATCAAAGACAACAACTGAGAGGGCAACAGTAAGGTGTCAGGGATCAGGACCGGGAATGCTATCAAACCCATGCCAAACATCGAATATCCTTTATGGTCATGCCAGGATGACCAACTCTAAAAATATGACGGAGGTGAGACACCAACCCAATGTTAGCCTACGAGAGTCGAGATGTTGGGGTTTCCTTTACAGTCATGCCAAGATGACCAACCCCGACAAACTGGTAGGAGCGTAGGTAAACAAGCAATGCACAAAGGGTAATGTTAGGGTTTTGGGGATGTTTCTACTGTCATTCTAGCACAACAAACCCCAAAATTTTGACAAGGTAGAAAAACATAAAAGCACTAGAAGTAAACTCCCAAATGTGAACACAATAGAATACAAAGGTAAAGTGTGGGGTTTGGGCATGCCTCTCCAGCATGCAAAAATGACACAATCAGAAAACTTAAAAAGCACAAAAACAAAGCTTACAATAAAATAGGTCAAAACTCATCAAACAAATGATAATACTCCAAATTGGCTCCAAATGAGCATGTAAAAGCATTTGAAAGCATCAAACCATACAAGTGAAATTAGAGAGACCAAATCAACTTGAAGTGATCAAAGAAGGGGAGTCACATTTTGAGGCAAAATGGGGTGTGTTGTGTAGGGCACAATAGGAAGCATAAGTTGGGGGTGAAAGATCCATTTGAATCAGAATTTTATGAATGTCCCTTCATCGTTGCAGCCAAAACAGTAGCAGAAGAGTTGAATGCTCTTAATTTGAAGGTATATGAGCCAAGAAAAGATTTTAACCCTGTAGGTAAACTAAATCATTTGTTTCCTACAATGTACTTTAAGCATAAACATTCTCTTGAAGATTTTTGGGCTAATTGCCAAGATGATTTTGAAGAAATAAGCAATATACCTAGCTTACTACTTTTCAGCTGAGGGAGTTTGGATTAAGGGATGACATACCAGAGGAGTTTTATGATGATGGTGTGGTATTAGACCCTGTATATCATTTGGATACTAGTGACAATCTAAAGAATTGGATCCTATCAACTGGTCTTTGAAGGAAGAGAATTCCATCAGATAATTCAATGCCAATGTAATTGAAAGAAGCATGACTTGGTTAAACATAAGGTTACACAATTTTGTGCCACCTACTCCAAGAGATAGAAAATAAGGTAAAGGTGAGTCTTCTACTTCAGGATCACCAGCTACCAAGAGGTAGAAAACATAGGCAAAGCCTCCCAAGACAACAAAGAGTGGAGTTTCTATTGACACTGCTTCTCTGAAAGATGTGTTCAAAGTTGTAAAGGAGAAATTTGATGAAACTTTCATGATGTATAAAGGAGTAGCAAGAATAACATACAGCTTAGGAGTTAAGCATTTTTCTCAAACCATTCCCCCAAGAGATACAATTGGCCAACACTCAGGTGAAGGGGAACAAACAGTTGAAACAAAAATTCAACAAGAAACATTTGGTACAGTGGTGTTTCCTCCTTCTGAGAAGCAACCTAAGATAGAACAAATAGAGCAAGAACACCATGAGCAAGATAGATCTCATGAAGAAAAGACCATAGAAGAATAGAGAGAACAAGAACACCTCGATGAAGAGTTTCCTAAACAAGAGCCAATTGGAGAACAATAATCTGAGGGGAGGCAAAGTCCTCAGAAAGAAGAGGAGAAAGAAGAAATTAACAAAAGTCAAGATACAGCTGAGAATATTTCCTTTGATGATGAAGAATAGAATCTTTGAGATGAGCATGTGCTAACTCCAAAAGAGAAGCATGAGCTGATTAATGTTGCTAAATTGAAAGGAAAGAAAGTTGATTCTTTCGAGCATATAGAGCCTTCAAAGGCTACTAAAGATCAACTTCATCAAGAGGAGCAACAATAGGAAGCTAAGGTAGATGATAAATCTAATCAACAACAATAGATGGCACAAAATCTAATTAATTAGACCTTACAATCTCTAGCACCACCATCTTGGTTTAATTTAAACTTAGCAAAAAGGCAATAGGTTGTCATTAAGCCTTTAAATTTTCAAGACATGATAGTAGAAATTGAGAAAGAGAAGCCTAGGAAGAAACCTAGGACTTTATCAACATTCCAGGTAAATGACCATGGGAAAGGATTATTAAGATAGCCACCCTATAGAAGATAAAGATGATCGGGAGATGCATGCTAAAGATTACCAAATCACAAGAGTAAATTTGGGAAAGCAGACCTGTGTAGAAGAAATTGCCTAATTTGACTCTGCTTACAACATTGTAAAATCTAGAATGGAGAAAGATAAGCAGACTAAAAATAGTTTAAAGTTATAGCTAAGTCAAATGAAAACATTTGTGAAGGGTCTTTTAGCACGTATTTCAAAACAACCAGCTGCAACAGATGTGCCTATGTTGATGACAAAGCAGGAAGTTGATGCCTTACATGCTATGAAAGAAAAATCATTTGTGATTGACAGATGGGTTGCTAAATTCTTGGAGGAAGCCTTTGATATTTTTGATAAATATTATCCATATTATGATGAAGCCTACAGGCTATAAAGAGAGATAGATTCTTTTGTTGAAAATCAAAAGAAAAAAGATACGAATCTGAAATACATTTTGAGAACTCTAAAACAGGTTGGGAAAATTACTTAGGAGTTAGTAGAATCTGACATTTTGCAAGACGAGGAGCCCAATTTTGTCAATTTTGTGTGAAGGTCACCCAATATAAGATTGAACAAATACCTGAGTATCATCCTACGCTATTAAAGTTGCACAGTAGGAAATATATGAATATATTGCCATTTTTGAAACTTTTGTTAAAGAATAGTGGGTTCAAAAATTTATTTACATGATAAGTTTAGTCTGCAATCATTGGATAAAGTGAAGGAAGTCTAGTGCAGGAGCACCTACCTGACAGCTGGTCTGGATAAGGCAGTTAGTAGTTTAGGTCCTGTTTGTGTTTCCAAGAAGGTCTGTTAGACCAAATGCATGTAATAAGGTCATGCTGATCAGGATAAGATCATGCTGACCAGGCTTTTGCTATTTTTAGTTAGTTTGTTAAGACAGTTGTCATGATGTATGTTCGGTGGGATCTCCCAGCCGCCTGGAGAGTTCCCAGCCGCTTGGAGTCGGGTCAGTAGTACTCATAGGGAAATCTTTATAAGCATGGGATTGGTTAATGGTAGATTATCGATCAGACTTTGCGAGAGTGAGGCAGAGCGAGAGAAACTGAGCATTGTAGTTGCATCTTTTGAAATCGAATAAAGTATTCCTATTTGTGTTCATCCTCTGTTGCATTCCATTGCTTGATCGATTTGCTGGTTTGAGTGGTTTTCATGGATTTCCTGATCCATTCCACCGGTTGACTCATCTGATCGGTGGAATGGTAATGTACAGTAGGTTAGTAGGTAGTTTGTTTTCCGTTTGCATGCAGGTGTGCAGGATCGCGGTCAAGAGATGTTGAAGACCCTAGCATCCTCATGTGCTAGGTCGAGTTGATAAGCTGACTGAGTTGGAAGATCACCCTGAAGTTAGATCGGGTCATCCCAGGAGGATCGGCGAAGTGAGATTTCGCTAAGTGAAGAAATTCGTGAAGACGGCATCATCAGGATATCTCTGCGAATATCCTGCAGACAGTTCGACATCGTCATCTGGATAAGTGGAGGAGATCGGCATGATGATGTCGATTGCATGAAGTGTGGGTTCGTCGGGGTGATCATCATCTGGAGGAGCCGAGGAGGAGTGCATCGGCATCAGGTAGAAGATCGGGTCATGAAACTGTTGGAGTTTTCATGTTGCGAGTGCATCAGGATGTTTTAGGTCGGACATAGACTAAGTGCATGTATCGGCATCAGGATCATCATATCGGGAGTGCCAAACATCCGCGTATCGCGAGTAGATGCGGGAGAGAAAGTTCGTGTTTTTTCGACTAAGTGTTGAAGAGGTCATCAGGATATTGGATATGACGTCATCGTCATCAGGATATTGAGATATCCCCCCTATGCGAATTTATCCTGCCGTCGTTAAGTGCTTGGGTATCGGCGGAAGTCCGTGGCAGGAAGTTGTGTTAACATCGTCATCAGGAGGTTTCGAAGAGAACCGGATGAATTATATCATGATGCTGTTGTTTGTGTCGTCGGCTAGCGGAGCATCGAAGGGAAGGTGCTGAAGGTGAACGTCATCAGGATATTTGGAGCAACCGGATGTTGAATATCCTGCTGACGAAGGAAGTGTTGCATATGATGATGCCGATGGAGTTCGGCGCCCGATGAACAGTGCAACCGGAGGATGTGTGCGCCCGCTGAATATCATGATGATGATGTTAGAAGGAAGGCAGAGGAGGTGAACAGTAGTCGACAGGAGGACCATTGCGAGTGTCCGAAATATGATGATGCTGACTGTGTAACGCGAAACATGATGATGCTGTTGGTGGTTTTAGGAAATATGATGATGATGGCGAAGATGATGATGATGAGGTTGGTCTGTAGACATTCATGCTATATGCGAATGTTATAGTGTGGATGCCTCTGCATCATAGTGGTATCAGAGCTCAGCAAAAGGTCTGGGCTAGTGTGTGTTGATTCTGTCACCGAAAGGGCAGAAGTAGAATTGATTGGGTTGTGTGTTGTGAGAGGTTGACAAAATGCCTCCTAAAGGTAGTGGTACTGCAAGGGAATTGCAGGAGATGAAGGAGAAACATGCTAGAGAGATGAGGAAGATGAAGGAGCTTGCTGAAGCACTTCAAGCTAGGCTGACAGCCCTGGAAAAGAACAAAAAGAGGGAAGTGGAAGACAGTGAGTCTGAAGAAGATGCAGATACTGTTGAAGAGTATGAAGAGGTAGCTGAAGATCTGGATGCTGAAGACCAGAGATTGGCAAAACTGTTAAAGGCAGTACAGAGTGAAAAACCTAAGGTAAAGGTTGATGTTACCAAGTATACTGGAAGCTTGAATGAAGATGAATTGTTAGATTGGATTGCTGCACTGGATAATCACTTTGAATGTGAAGATGTTGCTGAGGATCAGAAGGTAAAGATTGCAAAGACCAAGTTAGGAGGTCATGCTTTGGTATGGTGGGATTATGTACAATCTGAGAGAAGGAAACAAGGGAAGTCTAAGATCACTTCATGGGATAAGATGGTAGCAAGGATCAAAGGTAAATTCTTGCCAAGGGATTATGAAATCCAGATGTTTAAGAAGCTGCAATTTTTAAAGCAGAAAGACAGGGATGTGAAAGCATATACTGAAGAATTTTATCTGCTGAGTATGAGATCTGGTCATCATGAGAATGAGGTAGAAAAGGTGGCTAGGTACTTGGCTGGTTTGAGGTTTAACATATAGGATGAGTTAGTGTTAGCTAACCCTAAGAATGTGGAGGATTGTTACCAAATGGCAATCAGGATTGAAGAAAAGATGAATAGAGGACATGATAAGTCCATGAGAGGAAGAGGAAACAATAGGGGAAGAGGAACAGCCCCTGCACAAAAGCAAATCAATGAGAGTCAAGAAGACACTGGTAAAGGACAGGGACAGTCTGATTTCAGAGGTGGATGGAAAGGTAATAGAGGAAGATTTGGAGGTGGTAGAGGTTCTACTACATTTTCAGGAAAGTGTTACACCTGTGGAGAGTTTGGTCATCCATCTTTCAAATGTCCAGAAAACAAAGGTTCATCATCCAGAAATGATAGAACAAGTGACAAGAGAGTACAACTTGTGCAAGAAGAGAAAGTAGAAGAAAGTGCACAGAGTTCAAACAAAGGTCCTGAGAATTAGGGATATCCAGAGAGTGGAGAATCACTGATGTTAAGGAGAACAAGTTTGCAGGCATCAAAGGATATGATGCAAAGAAGAGCTCTTTTCAAAACCACGAGCAAGAGCAAAGGTAAAGTATGTAAGGTTGTCATTGATACTGGTTCAACAGACAACATGGTATCTCAGGAGATGGTGGATAAACTGAAGCTGGAAAGGATTCCACACCCACACCCTTACAAGACATCTTGGGTGAGTGATAGTCAATCACTTTTTGTCTCTGAACAGGCATATGTGGATTTCCAGATTGGACCATATCAGGATAGAATCTTGTGTGATATTTTGCCGATGGAATGTTGTCACCTACTGTTGGGTAGACCATGGCAATTTGACAGAAGGGTACTGTATGATGGGTATGCTAATACCTACACCATCCAGAAGGATGGGAAGACTATTAAGTTGATGCCATTGCAGGCAAAAGCTGCAGTACAGAAGGCAGCCCAAATCATTTTAATGGGAAAGAAGGAGTTTGTGCAGATGCCTAGAGGAGCAGGCATGAAGGCAGATAAGGATACTGCAGGGAAAGGAGTTGTTACAGACAACAAGTTGAAGCAAGTTTCAGTTGTGACTGACAGAGGTCAGCAGCAGGTTCAGAAATAGGGGTGCAACCAACCATCAGTTGAGAAGAATGACAAGGATGTTGTCATAGTTGGGACTATTGCTTGTCCTATAAAGATTGACAGGAAGATAGAGTTGAACATTTCAGCAGTTCAAGAGGTAGTTCAGATAGAGGTTCTGATCAGGCAACCTGACAAACACAAGGTATGTGAGAGAAAAGCCTACATCAACAGGCATGAGGATTTACTTGCCAGAAAGCAAGTTACAGTTCAGAAGTCTTGGAGAAGCCAAGGGACAGCAGCAGACAAAGCTGGAGCAGGTCAGACTATTGCTAAAGCAAAGTGTAAGGGTGGAAGACTTCCACATACTAAACTCATGGGACATGAGTTCTTTTCTTTTGGGGAGTATGGTGCAGGAGCACCTACCTGACAGCTGGTCTGGATAAGGCAGTTAGTAGTTTAGGTCCTGTTTGTGTTTCCAAGAATGTCTGTTAGACCAAATGCATGTAATAAGGTCATGCTGATCAGGATAAGATCATGCTGACCAGGCTTTTGCTATTTTTAGTTAGTTTGTTAAGACAGTTGTCATGATGTATGTTCGGTGGGATCTCCCAGCCGCCTGGAGAGTTCCCAGCCGCTTGGAGTCGGGTCAGTAGTACTCATAGGGAAATCTTTATAAGCATGGGATCGGTTAATGGTAGATTATCGATCAGACTTTGCGAGAGTGAGGCAGAGCGAGAGAAACTGAGCATTGTAGTTGCATCTTTTGAAATTGAATAAAGTATTCCTGTTTGTGTTCATCCTCTGTTGCATTCCATTGCTTGATCGATTTGCTGGTTTGAGTGGTTTTCATGGATTTCCTGATCCATTCCACCGGTTGACTCATCTGATCGGTGGAATGGTAATGTACAGTAGGTTAGTAGGTAGTTTGTTTTCCGTTTGCATGCAGGTGTGCAGGATCGCGGTCAAGAGATGTTGAAGACCCTAGCATCCTCATGTGCTAGGTTGAGTTGATAAGCTGACTGAGTTGGAAGATCACCCTGAAGTTAGATCGGGTCATCCCAGGAGGATCGGCGAAGTGAGATTTCGCTAAGTGAAGAAATTCGTGAAGACGGCATCATCAGGATATCTCTGTGAATATCCTGCAGACAGTTCGACATCGTCATCCGGATAAGTGGAGGAGATCGGCATGATGATGTCGATTGCATGAAGTGTGGGTTCGTCGGGGTGATCATCATCTGGAGGAGGCGAGGAGGAGTGCATCGGCATCAGGTAGAAGATCGGGTCATGAAACTATTGGAGTTTTCATGTTGCGAGTGCATCAGGATGTTTTAGGTCGGACATAGACTAAGTGCATGTATCGGCATCAGGATCATCATATCGGGAGTGCCAAACATCCGCGTATCGCGAGTAGATGCGGGAGAGAAAGTTCGTGTTTTTTCGACTAAGTGTTGAAGAGGTCATCAGGATATTGGATATGACGTCATCGTCATCAGGATATTGAGATATCCCCCCTATGCGAATTTATCCTGCCGTCGTTAAGTGCTTGGGTATCGGCGGAAGTCCGTGGCAGGAAGTTGTGTTAACATCGTCATCAGGAGGTTTCGAAGAGAACCGGATGAATTATATCATGATGCTGTTGTTTGTGTCGTCGGCTAGCGGAGCATCGAAGGGAAGGTGCTGAAGGTGAACGTCATCAGGATATTTGGAGCAACCGGATGTTGAATATCCTGCTGACGAAGGAAGTGTTGCATATGATGATGCCGATGGAGTTCGGCGCCCGATGAACAGTGCAACCGGAGGATGTGTGCGCCCACTGAATATCATGATGATGATGTTAGAAGGAAGGCGGAGGAGGTGAACAGTAGTCGGCAGGAGGACCATTGCGAGTGTCCGAAATATGATGATGCTGACTGTGTAACGCGAAACATGATGATGCTGTTGGTGGTTTTAGGAAATATGATGATGATGGCGAAGATGATGATGATGAGGTTGGTCTGTAGACATTCATGCTATATGCGAATGTTATAGTGTGGATGCCTCTGCATCAAAGTCTTCAAAAAGAAAATGGATGACTTGTTAAAAACTCTAGGTCTTGATGAGAATGTGTTGGATAAGTTTGTGGAATCCAAAGCTAATTTGAAGTTGGTCGTGATAGACATCAGTAAAATGGAGAGGAAGTGTGAGCATGTTTCCCAGTAATTTGATATCTTCAAGTTCATATCCGAATGGTTATATGGCCCAAAGGTGGACATAGTAGACCAACTTTTGTCTAATTTTGTTGAGTATAAGAAGGCTCACTCTTCTACAGGGGCATCCAGCTCTCACTGAGTCTATTTGAAGACTTAGATAATTTTTGGTGTTAAAAAATCTTGTATATCCACTTTTGTAAAAAGGGAACCACTATTTTATAAAGTGGGCCCTACAGGATGTCTTTCTTTTTCTTTTTATATTTTTGAGTTGAAAAGTTAACTTAGAAATTGACATGCAAAATCGGTTCTATTTCAGAATTTCTTTTTGAGTTGCATGATAATGGTGATACAAAGAAAGATAAAAGGTATTGCATGTATTTTAAGATTGTTGTGTTATTCTTTTGAGGTCCCTATTGTATACGCCTAAAAATGACACGACTCGGTCTAAATAAATATTCTTAATATTTATTTTCATTCTAATTCTTCTATCAATAAATAAATAAATAAATTTATTTATTTGATTCATATTCTTCTAAATTAATTAAATATCAAAATATTTAATTATCTCTTCTAAAGTCAAAATCATTCTTCCCAATTTGATTAAATCAAATCAAATTTATTTAAATCCTCTCAACCTCCAAAAATAAAATACAATCAAATATTTTATTCATTCTTCCAAATCATGCACAACAATTAAATAAATTTTTTTTTTTTAAAATTTCTTATCTTCAAATTCTTCAAATATTCTTTCAAATCTTATAAAAATAAGTCTTCCTCTTCATGCAACAAAAATTAAATAATTTATTATTTAATTTCTCTCAAACCATGCAAAAGCAAATCTCAAGTTGAGTTAACTAACTCAATCAACCTTGTTTTTATCAATATCTCTTAAATTAGAAAAAAAAATTCTAATTTATGAAAAGCATCTCTTATCTTTAGAAAAGAAAGTAGTTAACTCAAATAAAATAGCTTTTGGGTGACACTTGTCTTCTTCTTATTCACGCACGTTCCTCAACCATTATATGCTGTTGATCTTCTCATTCTTTCTATACCATTGATCTTCTCTCTCTCAACTCTATAAATTGAACCCTCTTCTTCCATTTCATTCATCCGAGATTTAAGTATTGTTACTTTGCAGGAATTACAGCGTGCCTTTGGCACCAATTCCTTCATTGCTTGTGATCACACTTGTTACCATACTACTATCATTGTTGTGAAGCTCATCTTCATTACAAAGCACTATCATAGCCATTCTCCATTGACAATCTTGGAATAGCAAGGAAGTGCACTCTCTGAGGGCCTTATTCATACGTGCAAGATCAATTGAGATAGGCAACCAACGGAAGCTATGAAGCTTTGAGGTTTGCAAAGGTTTTCGAAGTTCTTTTGTTTGATTGATCTCTTTGTTTCTATATTTCGTTGAGTTTTGGGTATTTTGATATTGATTATTCATGTTTACTCCAATTTTCCCTTAACATTTTTGGCACCCGCCATGGGGCCTAGCCCCAAATTTAACCCAAAAACTAAGTTTTTGTGTTTTAGAAAGCCGTACACAAGAGGAAACTATGCATCTGACACATCCTAACACACATTTGCTATCTGTTATAGTGCATACGTTCCTTCAGCGCATACAGTCTCTGATCTAGTGCACCTGTTGTCTGTTCCAGTGCATACATCCTTTCGGCACACACAAACTTTGTTCCAGCGCATATATCCTTTGATACGGTGCACCTGTCTGTTCGGCACATATATACTTTTTTCCTATGCTTTTGACCTCTGTCTTAGCGCATATGTACTATGGCACTTCTAAGCCCTATTTCTACTCATTCAAGCTCCGAAGCTATGCATCTGATCTAGGTAGTGATTTTTAGGGTTTCCTTGAAGTTTTCGCTAACGCTGACATCTTTTTGTAGGAACACTCTTGATCTATTTTGCAGATTAGGTACTGGTTTAGAATCATATAGTTGCACTTGTTAACTCACACTTCAATTTCTAATGGGAAAGTAAATAGATGCTCATGCAAATCTCACATAGTCTTAACTAGGAAGGCGGTAATTGAATCACTACTATCTTGCATATCATTGAATCATTGCTATATTGCTATCCTTCAAAGTTCACAACTCACTACTATCTTGGTAAAACTGGACCATTGCTATCTTGTTATCACTTCAAAGTTAACAACTCATTTCTATCTGGGTAAAATTGAACACATCATTACTATCTTGGTAAAACTGGACCATTGCTATCTTGTTATCACTTCAAAGTTAACAAATTTTTGTGCTTGCCCAAGTAGATAGCTCATCTAGTTTTTCTCATTTTAACTAGGGGAAAAGAACCACTATCTTCTATGTTTTGGGAATGATACCAGGCTTATGCTCTCCCCTATCTTGGGTGACCAAAATGCCAGACATATCATTTTCGCATGTGTTTTTCCTTTAGAGGGGCCTGCTCTTGGATACCGTTCATCCAAGTAGGAATGACCCTAAGTGGTAACAGGCTAGATGCCAAGCCCTACCAATCCACTATAAATAAATTGTGTTTGGAGTGAAAGCTTCAAACAATGAGTGAAGTTGTGTTATATTGATAGCCAACCTCCCCCAAAACCCTCCAAGGCGCAACCCTTGCAAGCTGGGAGACTCCATAAGGGACAATAGTGCTGCCACATGTATAACCTCTCTAATGGTTGCCTTTATAAACACCTTTATCTTAGTGGCCAAAAACTCCTATAATCCAGTGGAGGGAAGGGCGATTATCACCTCCCAAAGATGCTTCACTAGAGATAGTGAGAATTCAGTTTTATACTGTCCTTTGAAACCTAGGATTGTACTTGCTTTCTTTTAGTCCAAAAAGAGTCAAAAAATCACAAAAAAATAAAAAACCATAAAAACATTCTTTGTGTTTGTTGTGTCTTCTTGCCATAATTTTAGAAAATCAGATCAAAAAGACCATCTTGCAGCCAGAGAAACCAAAAACATCAAAAAAATTGCCAAACATTTGAAAAAACTAGAGCTACGCATCTGTTATCTGAAACTACGCATTGGTTCAACATGTTGCACATTTGCATCGACCTACTGTGCATTTGTTGCGACTTCCTATGCATATATCACCTGTTGCTGCACGTTTGCTTTTTACCAATACTACGCATTCATAATGACTTGTTGCACTTATACCCTCTATTTTTGTGCTTCTGTTCATGTGCATGCGTAACAGTGAGTACTTCCACATCTTTTGCGAGAAACTTTTTAACCTTTCAAGGTGCCCATTTCAGTCTTTTGTCAGTTTCTGTTGAAATGAAAAACCAATTCGAAGTAACTGCTCAAGAACTCCAATACCTGCAAGAATAATTAAACTTTGATATCTCGCCCCAAGATCATATAGCAATTGCCCAAGAACTCCAAGTGATACAACAAGAAATGACAATCTTATAGGCTGAACAGGCCAGTACTAGCTACACCTCACCCCAAAAGCATACATCCTTTTCTTGTCTTCATGATACTCTTGACAAGGCAAGCACCACCTCAAGTTGGAAAACATATACCACTCCATCTACTAGTCCTCCTTCACCATCTCCTAGAACACATGGCCCAAAGCATACTAATCCTACCATGGAGAACTCCAAATCCACCCATCCATTACCTCATTCATCTACCCATACACCTACGTAGGATGTGATCCAAGGGCTACTAGTAGAGAGTCAACCATGTCTCCAAATTCTAGTCCATGACATTATCAAAGAATCTTCAAACATGTCAAATCCTACAACCCCTTCATCTAACCTGCAACCCCTTGAGCATATTGAAGAACCTCCTACCATGCACCAAAGTCAAGGTCCGTCGCACCTTCATGTTGTTGACCAAGAGCCTATCCAAGAGTCTTCTACCTCAACTTCAATTCAATCATATCAAGAGTTATGTCAAGAGCACACTTTAGAACATGTGGAAACATCAACCCCTTGTCTAAATCAAGATCCAAGCACTCCCATCTGACCCTTACATAACCTTTATCTTTTCGATGATCCTACACCTATACATGAGAAAGAAGTCCAATTTCAAACCATTCATAACCTATATCTTTTCCATGATCAAGATACTAACTTTGATGAAGAAGCTATCCATGAGCAACTTGATCCTATACATGAGCTAGAGATCCAATTTTGGCCCCTCCATAGCCTCTATCCTTTCTGTGATCAGGATATTATCATTGATGACGAACCTATACAAGAGTACCTTAATTCCATCACACTAAATCCTATCTATGATCAAGATCCCATCTACGATCATGAGCCTATCTATGATCAAGAAGACCATGATGATCCTCTTAGCCCACTTTATGCATTCCATGGTCCTAAGCTTATAACCCCATCTAGTCCTATCCAAGATCCAACAACTTCCACTTTTTTTGATGAGACACTTGCCTCCCAAGAAAGCATAGGAGATCAAACCAAAAATACTCCTCCACCATACATTATCAACCATGCTACAAATCCCCCACCGTGTATCCTTGGTCTTACCGCCTTCATTCATGAGTGTTCCTCCTTAGAACACCAGCCACCATTATCCTCTATCCCACCTTCTTCATCCAATAAATAACTTGTGTCTAGTGTTCCACCTACACATAATCCCACTATCCACCACATACTCCAACATATGAACTATCAAGGTAAAGGCTTAGGCCTTCACGAACAAGGTATTTTGGAGCCCGTCCATGTCAATGTTCCTCCTCCGTCATATGGCCTTGGATACACACCCCAAGGTGAGAAATCTCAAGATGTTGGTAGTTCCTCCACTCCTCCTAAATCCCCCACTTTTCATCCCAAACCCTATCATATCCCCAAAACATATGTGACCATTCCACCTCCATCATCCTATAATCATCAAAAGCATGTGACCATACACATTCCACCATCCAATCTACCTCCGCTACTTCCAACTGCTAACATCCCCCCATGCATTTTACCACCACTTCTTCCAACACCTTATTCACCCATCTATGAATCTTCTAACAATCCCAATCATGACCAACCAATGCATGTGTTGTCTAAACAAAGGGCTTCCACAAACCTCACTTCCACTATCCCAAGGGAATTTCACAACAAAAATCTAGATGCCTCTACCTATAAAGTCAAAAATCCTAAGAGTCCTCATGACCTAGGATACAAAATCCAAGAATTAGAGAAACATCCTTCTCAAGAGCTATAAACACCCACAGACTTATATGCCAAACTAAAAAAGGTGTGGGTCCGCATCAAACAAATGATTACCTTTGAAGCTACACCAAAGCTGCATACACCCCATCCCATACCTTCACAGGTACTATCTAAAAGAAAAATGGTTTGGGTGCCTAAACAAAATTCCCTCAAGTTACATGAGGCATCTACCTCTCAAGAATCCCAACCATCCACTTTCTCCCATTCCATCCAAAAGCCTCAAATTCTTCCATCCCATATGGCAATCAAAAATCAAAAAAATACTCAGTCTATGTGGATGCCTACATGCCTAAGTCATTCATCCACAAGCAAAAGTCTCTGTTGCTTCCTACACTACTTTCCCATCACCAGCTTCAATGTTTATCATGGTATGTGCAACTATTGGCCATGATTCCCTTCCATCCCACAAACATTTTCATACACCTTCATCTCCCCTTCCTTCCACTATTATCCTAAATGTCTTCATCATCCTATTCCTATGGTCCATGCTTTTACATAAGTCGTCCCTCCGTATTCTACATCATCATCGACTATTACACAATCTACAATCTACTATCTGCCTTCTCCATCTCACTGTCATGCAATCTCCTACCAACATCTATGGGAACACTTGACATGGTCCATGCGACGACATCCTTCTAGCGAGACTATCACCTTTCAGGAAACTAGATACTTGAGTCGCTCCCTTCCATATCCACCTTCTCCTATCCAAATATTTCAAAAAAAAAAGAGTAAAGAAAAATCCCTTCGTCCAATGGTGAAAATCTGGTAAACAGGCACCTTGGATAAGTACCATGATGAAAACCTGGCAAACAAGCATCATGTGTAAGTTGATCTTCTACGTCACCTACACTTGGGGGCACCTTGTCTCATCAGCATATCACTCTTCTCCTGTCAGTTCCCTTCCATACCATTCCCTATCCTATCCTTCTATCCATTACATACCTATACTATCCAGTCTATCTATCCTAATCTTCCCTTCATTTTTTTTGATCTTGATAAAGATTGGGGGCGCAATGTTGACAAATGTTTTTGATGTCTCTTGACATACCTTATCCCTCCCAAACCAAGCAAATCCTTCATTAATCCTCTCATCCTTCTATCATCATAAGCATTGCCATGAAAAATCCTAAGTATTCTACCTACAATGGGGCATGTTATTCTTATGCGACATAGTCCTTGGAGATCACATCCTTGATTCCTTCTACCTAACCACCCATTCCATTCCTTATCACCCATACATTTGCCTATCCATGGTGTTTCCTTGTCATCAGTATCATCCAATCCATATTTGTTCCATATCTGATCCATATATGTTCCATATCATGTCTCATCCGATCCATATCTAATCCATATCTGATCCATATCTGTTCCATATTGTGTCTCATCCGATCCATGTCTGGTCCATATGGGTTCCATATCATGTCTCATCCAATCCATATCTTAGTATCATAGGGTCAACCCCAAACTACGATGCCTCTGCGTCGTCACATAGGTAAGGCCATTATCAATGCACTCCTGAGGCACTAGGTCAGTCCCTTAGGGTTCGTCTCCCCAATAAGGATTATGGAACCTTTTCACCAGACACAAGCGCACACAAGCAAAGCTCATTTCCAAGACAAAGGTTTTGACACAAGATATCAACCCATCCAAAGCAAAGCAAAACAAGAGCAAACCCATCCAAAATTATTCTATCAAATTATGGTAAGAAAGATACATCTAAATACAAGAGTGTTTTGTTTCAAATTACAGTTGTGTCTCCAAAGTCTTCACTTTATGTTACCATGTTTCCTATGCTACTCAAGGATGCCAAAAGCTAGAGATGCTATGATGGGGGCATGATTATCTTCTTTGTTTGTTGTTTGTGGATTAAACTTTAGTAATGTGATGCCTTGTCTAATGACATGATTGGCAAAAGATCATTGAGGACATCAAAGGTCTAACATGAAAGGGGGCAATCCTTGTCTATTGTTACACAAGAAATACTCAGGTCATCTCAGTTCAATTATACCTAGATGCTTGTATTAACTTGCTAAATCAAAATCCATGTAAGCGATGCTCAGGTTAGCTCGGTTCAATTATACCTCGATGCTTGTATTTTCTTACAACATTTTAAAAGCCCAATGATGAAATAAGCACTTCAAAATACTTGCAATATCAAGATGGAAAAAATCCATTTCCATTCCATATCCATAACATATCCATTTGCATTCCATATCCATACCCATACCGTATCCAATTGCATTTCACATCCATATCCCATACAATGAAGATCCAAAAATGCAAAGTATCAATACACATAAAAGCTTGTGAGTCTTTCTACCAAGTCATTCTTCTATCAATCAATATTCTATCTATCGTTGTGGTCCATTCTTCTCAATTCGGTCAACTGGAGTAGTGATCCAAATGCAGGTCCATCCTTAATCCATACCAATCAAGTCAAGTCAATCTTGTCAAATTATCCAAGCACCCTCAGTGGTCTTGATCCTTGTCTGGTTGTAAACCAACTCAATCAGTTAATCAATCAATTGTCTTATACAGGATGTAACATTGTTGAAATCAGACCAACACACGCATCTTACACGACATGTTTCATTTCCTGAAACTAGACACTATCATTCATGTTGTTCTAGGGATCTATCATTCCCCGCCATGACAACACGCCTATCGTGCTAGTCTAGGGATATATCGTTCCCCGCCATGACAACACTGTTGTATATCATTATCAGTATATCGTTGGTTTACCGCTCGACAAGGGCAATACCTTGTTTGTTCTTGTATCATTTGTGCATACCTACTTGCTTGCTTGGGTGTGTTATCATTCTATCTTGCATCGCGTATCATTCGACTCTTTCTTCAGTAATTTTCTTCATCCCTAACTTGTTTTTTCACCTTCTTCATCATGAGATTGTCCGTCTCACTCCCCTAGAACCTTCCTTCCCGTCCAATCTCCTGAGGGGGCATCCTACCGTCATAACATGTACCAAGGGCAAGCTAGGGCATGTATCATTATCAAACTATTTATTCTTTGAAGCAACGTCGTAAACTGCATTGCATCAAAGAGGGGCAAAATGTATATGCCTAAAATTGACACGACTTGGTCTAAATAAATATTCTAAATATTTATTTTCATTCTAATTCTTCTATCAATAAATAAATAAACAAATTTATTTATTTGATTCATATTCTTCTAAATTAATTAAATATCAAAATAATTAAATATCAAAATATTTAATTATCTCTTCTAAAGTTAAAATCATTCTTCCAAATTTGAATAAATCAAATCAAATTTATTTAAATCCTCTCAATCTCCAAAAAAAATATATAATCAAATATTTTATTTATTCTTCCAAATTGTGCACAACAATTAAATAAATTTATTTATTTAATTTGCTTTCTTATCTTCAAATTCTTCAAATATTCTTCCAAATCTTATAAAATAAGTCTTCCTCTTCATGCACACAAAAATTAAATAATTTATTATTTAATTTCTCTCAAATCATGCAAAAGCAAATCTCACGTTGAGTTAACTGACTCAATCAACCTTGTTTTTATCAATATCTCTTAAATTAGAAAAAAGCTTTCTAATTTATGAAAAGCATCTCTTATCTTTAGAAAAGAAAGTAGTTAACTCAAATAAAATAGCTTTTGGGTGACACTTGTCTTCTTCTTATTCGAGCACATTCCTCAACCGTTCTATACAGTTGATCTTCTCATTCTTTCTATACCATTGATCTTCTCTCTCTCAACTCTATAAATTGAACCCTCTTCTTCCATTTCATTCATCCAAGCTTTAAGTATTGTTACTCTACAGGAATTACAGTGCACCTTTGGCACCAATTCCTTCATTGCTTGTGATCACACTCGTTACCATACTACTATCATTGTTGTGAAGCTCATCTTCATTACAAAGCACTATCATAGCCATTCTCCATTGACAATCTTGGAATAGCAAGGAAGTGCACTCTCTGAGGGCCTTATTCATATGTGCAAGATCAATTGAGATAGGCAACCAATGGAAGCTATGAAGCTTTGAGGTTTGCAAAGGTTTTCAAAGTTCTTTTGTTTGATTGATCTCTTTGTTTCTGTAATTCGTTGAGTTTTGGGTATTTTGATATTGATTATTCATGTTTACTCAAATTTTCCCTTAACACCTATAAAAGGGAGGGACTCATTTTGTTAAAGGGTCCGAAAGTTGAAGAATTAGGTTGTCGGTCCATACTTAGAATTTTCAAATTTTCCAGTAGTTAGTTAATGTTTACAACATTTTAGCATAGAGGAGATCATTCTTTTGGAAGCATATTTGTATCTCTGGTGTATGTCACTCGATTTATTTTCTTGTATTCATGTTTGAAGAAATTAATACAAGATGGTTGTCAATTCCTCGGGATCTATCTTCGTGTATTTGGTGTAGTGCTTTGAATTTCATTCTTTACTTCCATATTGATCTGAGAAATTCTGAAATCTAGGCTTTAAATTCTGAATTAAATTACTTCTAATTTGTGTGTGAAATATAGTAGTCAGAAAATATAATTCAATCTTATTTATTTTGAAAAATCCATTGACTGTTGCATTGTAGTATGAATGATTGAGTTTATAAAACTAATTTTTAATACTAGAGTTAGTGAATTTCTTTGATGAATGTGCTAATATAAAGGTTGAAATACAAGCGTTGTATTATTTAATTCTCATATCCATTATGATCTTTTGATTTTTCTTTTAAAAATAACAGTAAGTATAGATCAATTTTTATTCAGTTTCAACAAATGTGCTTGCGCAACATAGTTGTGACCCAACTGCCTAGACCTTAGGAAAAGTTGATCCTCTTCTGGATAAATTGTGTTTTCAAGAGAGGCAGGTTGAATCCCAGGTTGCCTATGTTGCATGTGTGTGTTAAACGGACCATCAACAGATTGTAAACAAACATTAGTGTTGATGATTACAATATACAGCCTTCTAGCCCTCCTTCTAGCGCCAGAAAACTGTTGATGATTACAATATACAGCCTTCTAGCCCTCCTTCTAGCGCCAGAAAACTGTTGATGACTGTTTTGATGCAATCATAACAATAAGTTAAAATTCACATATAATGAACTGAAACTATACTTGAAAGACAAGAAGGAATCATTTGGTGATTCAACTAATCCCAAGTCTACAATGGTTCAGTTGGTCAAGTTCAGTTGGTCAATGTGAAGCTGTAATGTTCAAGGGGCCTTACGTAGTTTAGGTTTATTTTGTGGTTTACTGGACTAAGAATATGCAAAGAGGTCATAGATTTCAACAAGTATTCTGTTCATTTGCATACAAGTGATACCGGGCTGCAAGTTTCAGAGGGTTTTCTTGGATTTTTGCAGCTTTCTTCTTTATCTGTTTATGAAAACTGTCTACTTATAGCTCTGTTATGCATGCTTCTTCAAATTTGAGACAATTTCCTTTGGATTTCTACGTTTTCAGCTAAATATTTCAGATGGGTTGGGAAAAGTTAGAAAGATCTAATCTATACCTCATTTAATCTACCAAAGGATCTAAGTGTTTCTGTTATGCACTATGTAAACACTACAGTAATCTAATCAAATCCACAGTAAAAACCCTAAATGTAAGTTCTGAGCATTTTCACAAACATACATTTAAAATTGCAAGCTCTCAAAGAAGATATTTCAAAACACAAAGAAGAGCAGGAGAACACTCAGAAGATAGATGCAGAACTCCAGATTCTATTGTATTAGAAACGAATAGTCATACATGATTTACAATGTAGGAATGACTCTTAGTTTCATTGATCATACTACAGAGAACTTACAAGCTTTACAGATACAGTAAGGCAGCCAGACATTCCACGCGCACCTTACTGTAGACAAACAGGCGACCTCCTTCTTCTACTCTAAACTATGCTAAGCTAACTTGCTGTGTTTTCCTAGAATCTCTGTTGTAGGCCCTAAAAATCCCTGTTGTAAAGTATTACAGTGTAGAGAGGCACAATATAAAGACATTCTGATTGTCCTCACTACAGCAAAAAACCTAACTGAACCCCTGGTTCAAACCCTTGGTTACAGCAATAAATGCAGGTGAACCAGTTCTCAAAAATATCTCTGAGCAGTTGTCAAATCTGGGCGAAATATTGCCCCTTCTGAGAAGTTCCGGCAGCTGGGTAATAACTTCTGTTTGTCTTTTGTGATAATACTCTCAGCTGCAACCCTCTTCTTCACTTGAATGGCCTTGACTTTTTGCACTTCATCCTTATCCTCTTGCTCCTGAGATCAGATCTTCTGCCTCCATGAGGTCACTGTGTTGACTTTCCAGCTGCTTCCTCAACTGCAAGCCTGCAAGACAAGACAAGCAATAAGTTTCACATTTATCACAAAACAGCAGGAAGATAAAATAAGCGTTTAAACCCAGGTGACTGCGCAAGATTGAGAAAATCGGATCCAGAATCCTCTCAAAACGCGTCAAAAATGCGTTCAGACTGCTCAAAGTTCACGGGTCAACCATCGCTGACCGAAAAAATGCCAGAGGCACCAAAAAAAAACACTTTAAAACTCCACCGCTTCATTTCCCGCCCATCGGCATGATCATCGCTATCGGCGTGTCAAAAAACATGTTAGCCGACATTCACTTCATCATCATGATATTCGGGAAATATGATGCATTCCCTCCTGAAGGTCCAGATGACGTCATCATGATATTTCGCTTCTGCATATTGGAGAAAAGAACAACATCATCATCATCATCATGATGAAGAAGAATGGGAGGATATGAATATGATCATGCTGCCGAGGAAAGGAAGATGATGGTGACGTCATCATGATATTCGGGCTTCATTGAAATGCTAAGGATGACGTCATCATCATGTTCAGTTAAGATCAGGGGATAATTGTGATATCGGGTTACCTAAGGAGCATGATCAGGATGATGAATGTAATATGATCCTTTTTGCGGCCAAGGTAACCCTCTCGAAAAAAATCAGCATGATGAAGATGATGATCAGGATATTTGCTTTTGTCGAACATAGAATAAGACATCATCATCATATTTGGGAACCGGATCGTGCTTTGGAAAATATCCTGCTGAAGGAAAAATCTGATGATGATGATCATCAGGATATTAGCTTCTTCGTTTATTAGATCGGGATGACATCATCATGATATCCGGAGCCTTCGTTAAACTTAAAACATGACGTCATCATGATATTTCGCCAACCGGATCATGTTTGGGAGAAATCCTACCGAAGGGAAAATGTGATGATGATGATCATCAGGATACTTGCAAAAGGTTGTATTTCATCGGCAGGAGGACTTTGCGAAATATCAGGTGGACAAACAAGATCATGATGATCTTGACAACAGGACAGGATAAAAATATGATGATGACCTCCTCATCGAATTATCATGATGACGTAATCATCATATTTCGTTTTCGGAGCACAAGGATGAGTTGAGGTCATCATGATATTTGCGCTAGGGTGATATTGTGAAATATGATCATGCGGTTGAGGAATGCAATATCGACTTCTTCTTCAAAAAAACAGGGTGATCATCATGATATTGCAAAAAAGGCGATCAGGAGGATATGAACATGATGATCCTCTTTAATGAATTATGATGATGATGTCTCCATCACTTAGCGAATTTCAGCAAATATGACCCTTGTGAAAGATCAGGATGATATGAAGTCGTCATCATCATATTTCGAACTTCAGCAAATATCATGATGATGACCCTCCGAAGGATTATAACACGCGCACGCAAATATGCCGAAGGCGGATTTTCTAAGTCAGGCTGATCAGCATGATATTATAAGATCAGGTAATGTTGAAATATCATGATGATGCCCGCGAAACAAAAGACCACTCGACGGGGAACTTACCTTGACTTAAAGTTGATGTCATCATGATATTTGAACCTCAGGATATTATCGGGGGGGTGTTTCAAATATGATGATGATGTTGTTTATACAGCAAAACTGAGTTTATAACATATGACCCTCCTAAAAAATATCATGATGCTGCATAATGCGCATAAGGCCATTTGACGGATAAAGGGCACTACCACCTAAGATTGACGTCCGGATATTGCGACTGCATGATTTTTATCGGGTGATAGACCAAGATCATGATGATCCTGTCAACATGACTTAGGATATAAAAATATGATGATCCTCCTGCGAATATCAGGTTTGACCAAAACTTTGACCGTGCATAACTTTCACATATGGAAAAATTTTCAAGTGAAGTAAAAGGCAAACCTGCATGGAATTTCAAGCTCTTTCTAAATATGAGGTCACAGAAATAAAATATGAACTTTGACAAACTGACCTCATGATGATGACCTACCTCATGCAATATCATGATGATGATGCACCTGACCTTCATTTTTACCAGACCGCCAGAAAGCAGAAAAACACAAGCAGAAGCAAAAAGCAAACATCAGCAGGGGTCCCCATTTTGCTAAGGAGCATAATGGGGCGTGTTGTGAACATCACAACAATTAGATGTGGCATATGGAATTTAGTCTTCACTAGCATTTGCTAGATATGTGACTAGTGCAAAATTATTCAATTCCTATCTTACCAAATGCAATTTAACTTTGCTACCATTTGTTAGGTTTGCACAAGTGGATAAAGTAGTCAATTTGACCATATTATGAATATAATTATAATATTCCTTTCAAACCTATGATGTCTTCCATTGTGTTTCTCTAAAATTTATCTCATCCCTTTGAGTTCCTCTTGTTTTAAATCCTATTGTCACTCTAAACACTTATGAAATGCCTTATGTAGCTCTCTCCTAACCACCTAAAAATCCCTCATCTCATTACTATTAATTTATAAATCTCATCATGCACAATTTTGTAATGCCACAAATGTGCAATTACAATGCAATATAAATTGTTATTTTATTTTTACATCTACAAATGTTATTCTCTTCTCTCTAACATCAATCTATAAACCTCATTATGAGATTTGTTTAAGTGTCATGTATAACCACTAATTACAACATAAACACACTTGTAATTTTTTTTACTTCTTCATTATAAATTATAGTGGTTTATTTCTAATTGAAACCAAACAAATTGAAATTAAATTAAATTAAAATATATCCGTGAATTCACAAATCTATTAGCTATCTCATCGAGCAAAGGGATGTGAAACAACATTAGAAATATCTAACCACAAATGACACATCTACATACACTTATATAAAATTGCATATTGAATCTATAATGTGTAATTAAATGCTTAACCTAACATAGGCAAAAGACAATACGATTAATAGAAACAAAAGAACTATACAAAGTGGCAAGGCTAATTGTGATCCCTTTCCATTTACTTGATTGTTCCTCACCTTTTATTTTTCACTCTTTCTCCACCTCCTCCTCCAACTTTTCATTTCATACATATGTAGGTTTTATGAAAATAGTTTAATTAAACGTCCATGTTATCATAAAATACGTCTTTGATAAGTACCCCAATAGTGTATATAAGTAGTTGTCATGCCCCTGAAATAGAACAAATCATAAATTAAATTATAAATAATAATGATGCTATGCTAGCTGACCCAAACCTTACATGGCAGCGCTCAAATCCTCTTTATGAATGTTGGTCGGCTTCTTTTAGAGAAGATATAACTAAGACAATCACCCATGAGTGAAAGGTTAGCAATTAAGAGTTTAATATTCAATATAAACAAATGTTTATAGTGGCCAACTCATTCAAGATAATGATGAAAGGTAAGAAGAAGCAACGATTTAAATTAACACATGGAGTAATTGTTAAGTGCAATGATTAAGAGTATAAAGATGTAGTGATTAGAAAGGTTGAGATTAGTTTGCAAAAGGTGCGATGAAGTAAGAGAATGAACTTGGAGGGTCATCACTTTACAAAAGGATGCATCCCTTGACTCATCCTTGGAAGTATAAAAGCAATCAGATTTGGAGAATGAAGGCATATAAGGAAAATGAATTGAAAATCTAGATAATGCAGCAGATTGGAAAATAGGAATAAATCTATTGGATTAAATATTATTGGAAAGAATATATTTGGGGAAGTAAGTTTAAATATAATTATTAATATATAAATACATATACATACATATATATAATATATAGTCATGCAAAGGTGATTATTAGGAATAATCATAAATATATATGCAATAATGATGCTTCTAACAATTATTGAGCCTTATAAGTAATTGTGATTCTTTAATATAAATATGGATAATAGATTCTTTAAGCAACCATGTGTAATGTTGGCAAGCAATAACTTCTGAATATTAAAATCAGATGGAATAAAATATATCTACATACAGAAAAACAATTAGATCATATCAAAATTAATTATCTATAGTCAGTAGACAAGGGCAGAATCAATAGTTAATACATTTGCTTCTGAGAATATAGCAGTCTTATGTTTTAATTAATATTGTGGTATGTTCTATCATGATTGTTGTGTATAATGATATATTTATTGTTGTATAATCTCTATGAATCTAGATATATTTAGTGTTCGTAATTCTCATCAAGCAACCATGAGGAGGAGTGGGGGAAATACTAGTAGGGTGAGCAGATACTAGATTTCTTTCTAAGTACGCCACTCCATGTTGGATGCTGGTGTGTCTGCCACTTGGGGCCAAGGGGGTGAGTGTTTGCCCTTGGGCTTAGAAAGGGGAATCTATGGGCCTCCTATTGTAGCTTTTCCCCCCAATCTCTACATGGTTTGATTGTTGGGATGAATTCGAGTCTCAATCATAGGAAGGATGGATAAGGCAGCATGGATAGGGAAGGCAGATACAAGTTTATCCACTAAGTACACCACCCCATATTGGATGCTCGCGTGTCTGCCACTTGGGGCCAAGAGGGATGGTATGTCCACTCTTGGGCTTAGCATGGATAGCTCCGAGTGCCTTATCATGTTTCTCATCCAAGTCTTATTATGATTAAACTTCCACTATGCATTATGGATATGGTGTAGTTTATATAGTTTTGAAATAGTTATGTATTTTTACATGGTTTAAATAGATAAGACATTTATTATATATGTTTTGATCATATGAATTATATTCCCAATATTGTCTAACATGATTGCAGAACCTAAACCAAGTTTTATATGGCTTCAGGCTTATAATTGGTTAGTTATAACCCTAACTAGATTAAATTTTTGATTCTAGGGAAAGATTAAGGGCAATTCCAAAAGGGGACATTACAGTAGTGATCTCCATTGCACTCTATGCATCTAATTTTATGAAGCCAACATCATAGTCTAGATTGCCAAAATACTCAAAACAAAAACATATTGGGAATTAAGGTGTCTCAACCTTGGTAATTCCTTGTATTTTTACATTGTATTTATTTATTATTTGCCTATTGTATTAATTGGATGCAAATTGTCATATTGTGGGAGTTGGCATAGTGATGTGTCATCCTACATGGCATATGACCACATGTATTTTTGTCCTCACATGAGAAGAGAGAAGTCCCACTTAGTGGTAGGAATATTTTGCCATGTGTCGGTATCTTGGATGTTGTGTAAGGGAATATTGACTGTAACGGTCATGACAAATTCCTATGATGAAGTTATGACATGCAAGAGTCAGAAATAGGAGATTCTATGATAGGTGAAGACATGTGTCGAAGAGCATCTTTGAAAAAGGCATCTTTGGGTTCCCCAAGGTGGACTATGACATGTTGTAAGAGAATATGCTATTTATAGCCTATGTATGACAGATTCTCTTATAGCTATAACTTATGACAAATTCTCTTATAGCTATAAGTTATGACAGCTATGATAGATTCTATGACGGTTGTAAGAGTCATAAGAGCATCTGTCATAGCCCATTTTGGAAATAGGTGATCTCCTTAGGATGGGATGACTTGACAAGTGTCAGGAACATCCTATAGAATTGGACAAGTGTCCATAGGCATGGGTTTTGGGCCATAAGGCTATGTTGGACGCCCATCCCTATGTGGAGCCATTTCTGCCTTGTATATCCTATATAAATAGGTACTTTGAGGAGGTGATGTATTACAGGTTTGACAAGTAGTGTTATGCTCTCGGACCATCTCTAGATACGAGTGTCGAAGACTCCTACAAGAGCATTGGCTCGATGTTGTATTGTAACCTTCATTGTTTACGTAATACATTTGAGCTGTGTTTTGGAGTGTGGGGTTTTCACCCAGAAGGGTTTTCCTCATGTATATCTTGTGTCTCTCTTCTTCTGCCATACTTTCTTATTTATGTGTTTGCTGCAATATCTCTATTAGTGGGTTTAACATTGTTGTAATAGTAAGGATAAAACTAAATTTGCACTCTCCTCCCCACATTAGATTAGTGTAGGAAGTGATTTTTGCACACCTAGCTTCCTTTCAATTGGTATTAGAGCCTAGCCAGTTTTGGTTCTAGCTGCTGAGTTGAGCTAATCTTAGGTTGAGTGGGAGTGTTGTGCAGAGTATTTTGTATCTTGTTACAGCAAGGAGATGGCAAACACATCCGGAAGGTTAGAGGTTGAGAAATTCAATAGCATTAATTTTGAGTTGTGGAAACTCAAGATGGAGGACCTACTTGTTGATCGTGACCTATGGGAAACTGTATCTAGTGTGAAGCCTACAGCAATGTCAAAAGCTAATTGGGACCTCAAAGATTAGAAGGCTAAGGGTCTCATAAGACTCTGTTTAGCTGACTCTATCATGTTGAATGTCCATGAGGAGAAGAGTACAAAAGATCTTTGGAAGAAGTTGAGTGATGTTTATCAGGTCAAGTCCTTGGTAAACAAACTTTTCCTGAAAAAGAAGTTGTTCACTGTAAAGATGGAAGACAAACTGTTGCGCATCACATCAATACTTTTAACATGATTGTTGTACAGTTGACATCTGTGTTGCAAGTATGGGTCTAACTAGTGTTGTCATTGATGTCAACATACTCCTATTGCACTAATGATAAGGACTGGATGAGCTATGAGCTGAAGATATTGAGAAAATTAGTCTCAATCAGGAATAGTGAAGAACAGTGATGACAATAAGGTAAAAGTCCAAGATAGGATGAAGATCAGAGGATGCAGATTAAAGGGTTTTTAGATATGTGTCTTAAGGTGGTCTAGTAGAGATTGTAGAGGTCTGCATGAAGATCTGAAGAAGGTGTGGCGGTTCAAGTAAAACTGGTTCTGGCAGATGTTCAGTGGTGACAGAGTAATACAGATAGGTCCGGTGAGATCCGGAAATGAAAGATCCTACTCTGTGGATTTGAGGGAGTGCTAAGGAAGTCTCTGTGGAGTGTTATCTAGATTAGTTCATGGTTTGAAGGTCTGAAAGCATGTATTCTTCTGTGACAGTAATGACAGACTATGTTCTCGAGGTTCCGGATGAAGAAGAGATGGTTTTTAGTAAACAAATAAAGTGCGGATGATCTTGGTGAGTCAGGATTTCTTGTAAAGATCTTTGGATCATGTTCAGCCAGTATTGGTGATCCGCATTGGAGTTGGAGCCCACAATTGAAGAATAACCTTCAGATGATGATGTTCCTCTTGAAACAGGCTGACTGGATGAGTTATCCATCTAGCGGACAATCTTGTGAATGTTTGCCGACTTAGATGATCATTCCTAAGTTGATGCTTTGTATAAATAAGGGATTGTGAAGTCAGTTTGAAGTTGTCCTTGTGGTGATGAGTGTGGAGTAGCGAGGAGGAGAGCGAAAGGCAGAGCAAAAGTATTGGGTTTAAATGGAACTGATTCAAGCATGGTGAAGATGCTATTCTCCAGTTCATGTATGTGATATTTATTTCCTTGTAGACAGTGTGTCTCTTGTAGACAGTGACCCTCTTGTGAGCAGTGTGCTCAGGCCATGTGCCATTTTATTCTTTCTATTCTTCTAACAGAGAATACAATCTTGGGTTAATCATCCCGTGGTTTTTCCCTTAACCGGGTTTCCATGTCAAAATCTTGGTGTCTTATGTGTTGATGTGTTTATGCTCTTGATTTGAATGCAATATAATTCTTGATTAATATACTACTAATCACTAAAAGGTTTTTAAGTGTTTGAAGAGAGAAAGTTTTATACAGCTAATTCACCCCCCCTCTTAGTTGTATGCCTTAAATCTAACAATTGGTATCAGAGCCAGGTTCCTCTAAAAGGAGCTTAACCGCTTGAGGAGATCCAGGATGTCATCATACAAGAAGGATAGCCCAAAGTTTGATGGAACAAATTTTAATCTACGGAAAGGTTGCATGAAGTGTCACTTGTAATGCATGGGTATGGCATACTAGACCATGGTTACAACACAGTATGTACCTCCACAGGGTGGTCCAAAAGCTGCAAATAAAATCACAGATGCTGAAAACAATCTGCGGACTATAGAAGCCCTTCTAAGTGCATTATCTAATTCAGAGCTCTCAAATGTTATTGACCTACCAACTACTTTTGAGATTTGGAAAAAATTGGAACTGTTGCATGGAGACCATCATGTCAAATGTGCAAGGTTACAAAGTATGAAAGGGAAATTTGAAAAACTGAAGATGAGAGATGATGAAAATATTACTACTTTTATGCCAAGAGTAAATGAGCTTGTTTGTGGAATTAGAAATGCTAGTGGAGTATTGGATGAAAATGAGATTATTGGCAAAATTCTCAGATCCCTTCTTGTTTCTTACAAAATCAAGGTTGCTACCATTGATGAATTCAGAGCCCATACAACTGTCACAAGAGATCAATTTGAAATGACAAAGTTTGGAGATGACCCCCCAAGACTGAATCTACATTCAAAGCCAGTGCCTCTGTTAAAGGTAAACAAAGGTTTGATCCGGGAGAGAATTCATCAAGAAAACTGTCATGGTATGAAAAAGCAAGAAAAGATCTGGAGGAAGAAGAAGTAGAAACTTCTCAACTTGAATCTCTTATTGCAAAGAGGCTACCAAGATGATCCGGTAAGTATGAAGGAAAATTGCCTTTTAAGTGTTTCAACTGCAATAAGATTGGTCACTTTGCCTCAAAGTGTCTGGAAAGATTTTCAAGACCAAATCCTAACAGATCAAGGTTCCAAAAGAATTGCTACTATGTTCATGAAGAAGATGATAATGAAGGAGTTACAGATGATGAATCAGAGACAGGAAACATATCCAGAAGTGATTGGGTGTTTATTGCCATCAAGGAAGAAGAACCAATGTCCTCTGAATCTGTCAATCATAAAATTGTAGAAACAGATCTAGCTGCTCAAATTGAAGAAAAGGATGACTGGGTCATTGACAGTGGTTGCTCTCACCATATGACAGGTGACAAAAATAAGTTCATAGATTTAGAAAGGTATGAAGAAGGAGTGGTAAAATTTGGTGATAATTCTACTGGTAGAATCAGAGGAAGAGGAACTATTTCTTTTGACCGAAGGAACAAAATTGATAATGTACTATATGTTGAAGGTTTGAAGCACAATCTTCTCAGTGTTGGACAGTTGCTGGACAAAGGCTATGATCTCCTGTTCAAGAATGGAAAATGAAAAATCTTTGAAAGTTCTGGAACAGAGATTGCATCCGGTACCCAAACTAAAGGTAATATCTTCCACTTGGTTGGTACTAGTAAAAGTTGCTTATTTGCTCAAGTTGATCAGAGTTGGTTGTGGCATAGGAGAATGTGTCATGTGAATTTTGATAATATCATCAAGATAAGCAATAATCAAGCTGTAAGAGATATTCCAAAATTGGTGAAACCTAATAGCTTGTGTAAAGAATGTCAGTTGAGCAAGCTAAACAGGGTCACATACAAGAGCAAGGAATTGTCTTCTACTAAATTATTGGACTTAGTTCATACTGATCTTTGTGGTCTGGCAAGAATCAGGAGTGTGCAAGGTGATAGGTACTTCATGTTGCTAATTGATGACTATTCCCAGATGATGTGGGTAACCTTTCTGAAAGAGAAATCAGAAGCTCTTGAGAAGTTCAAAATATTCAAAGCTATGGTAGAGAATGAAACTAGATTAAAATTGAAATGTCTGAGGTCTGATAGAGGTGGAGAATTCACATCTAGAGAGTTCCTAGAATTCTGTGAGAAGCATGGAATAGAGAGACAGTTATCTGCTCCTAGGACTCCACAACAGAATGGAGTAGTGGAAAGAAAGAACCGAACCATCCAGGAAGCATCTAGGACCATGATGATGGAAGCAAATGTTCCTCAGATCTATTGGAGAGAAGTTGTCAGCACTGCAGTCTATACTCTCAATCGAATTCAAATTAGAAGTAATACTGATAAGACTCCTTATGAGTTTGGCATTTCCCCTACTGTAAGGTACTTCAGAGTCTTTGGTAGCAAATGTTACATCAAAAGAGATGAAGATCTAGGAAAGTTTGATGCTAGAAGTGATGAAGGAATCTTCTTGGGTTACTCTACTCAAAGCAAAGCATACTGGTGTTATAACAAGAGACTGAGAAAGATAATAGAAAGTACAAATGTGAAGGTTGATGAGGGAATTGAGAAACCCTCAAGATTTTATGAACATGATGAAGATGATCAAAATGATGTTCTAATTCAAGGAGCCCAAAACTCTTCTAAAATTCAGATTCAAACTGATCTGGAAAAAGTGTTAAGTTTGAATGAGCCTGATCAAGAAGCAGAAGTGCAAGAAACTCCCAAAATTCCAAGGTATGTAAAACTGAACCACTCTGAAGATCATATCATAGGTGACAAAAACAAAGGTGTGCAAACTAGAAGAAAAATTGATCAAAACTCAGATGAGTATTGTCTGATGTCAAAGATTGAACCTAAGACAATAAATGAAGCTTGCAATGATGAAAACTAGACCAAAGCAATGGAGGAAGAATTGATACAAATTGAGAAAAATCACACTTGGGATCTTGCTCCCAGACCTAGAAACAAGAATGTGATTGGAACCAAATGGGTCTTCCGGAACAAACTAAATGAAGTTGGTGAAGTAATCAGAAATAAAGTCAGATTGGTCTGCAAAGGATATTCTCAAATAGAAGGAGTTGATTTTGAAGAAACTTTTGCTCTGGTAGCAAGAATTGAAGCAGTTAGATTATTTCTTGCATTTGCTGCCTTCAAAGATTTCAAAGTATATCAGATGGATGTCAAGTTTGCCTTCCTAAATGGTGACTTGGAAGAAGAAGTGTACATTGAGCAACCAGATGGATTTCAATTGTCCGATCAGGGTAATATGGTCTGCAAGTTGAAGAAAGCACTATATGGACTGAAGCAAGCCCCAAGAGCCTGGTATGAAAGATTGGATAAACACCTTTTGAAGATTGGTTTCAACAAAGGTACTGCTGACAGTAATTTGTATTTCAAAATTGATCATGAAAACATTTTGATTGTTGAAGTATTTGTTGATGATATCATTTTTGGAGGAAGAGATAGTATGTGTAAAATTTTTGCAAATCAGATGAAAAGTGAATTTGAGATGTCCATGCTTGGTGAAATGAATTTCTTTCTGGGTCTGCAAATCACTCAAACAAAGAAAGGAATCTTCATTTCTCAGACCAAATATGTGAAAGAATTGTTGAAGAAATTTGGGATGGAAGACTCAAAACCAATGAATACTCCCATGGCAACCGGATGTAAATTGAGCAAAGATGATGATTCTCCTAAGGTTGATCAAACAAAGTATAGGTCAATGATTGGAGGGCTGTTGTATCTCACTCAAACCAGACCTGACATAATGTAGGTTGTTGGTCTTGTTGCTAGATTTCAGGCTGATCCTAGAGAATCTCATGTCATGGCAATCAAGAGGATTTTTAGATATCTAAAAGGGACAGTTGAGTATGGTCTATGGTATCCTAGAGATCATGATTTCTCTCTTCATGCATATACAGATGCTGATTGCATAGGAGATGTGGATGACCAGAAGAGTACCAGTGGTGGAGCATTCTTTTTGGGGAAGAGATTGGTGTCTTGGCTGAGCAAGAAATAAGAGGCAATATCTCTGTCTACAACTAAAGTAGAATATATTGCAGTAGTAGGTAGTTGCGCTCAAGTTTTGTGGATGAAGCAGATGCTAAGAGATATCAGAGTAGAGTATGAGAAGCCTATCACAATCTTCTGTGATAATTCAAGTGCAATAAGTATATCCAAGAATCTGGTGTTGCATTCAAAGACTAAGCATATATCTATCAAGTTTCACTTTCTGAGAGAGAAAGTGAACAAGAATGGAGTCAAATTGGAGTTTGTGTCATCCAAGGGTTAGATTATAGATATCTTTACTAAACCTCTACTAAGGACTCTTTTGAGTATCTCAGGGAGAAGTTAGGGGTTATTACCCCTCTGGTGATGAACTAAGGTGCACTAATGTGCATCAGTCCGATGAGTATCACAGTCACATCCTGTGATCCAGATTGATGTTGGGAAGTTGCTACTCAGGGGGAGCAGCAGGTATGATTCTGAGATGGTGGATTTGCAAGTATGTGCCCTTTGCCATTGATGTCAAAGGGGGAGAGAAGACATGTGAAAAACAAGTGGTTGATGATCAAAGGCGGAGCAGCAAAGGGAGAGAAGACATGTGAATGGTTGTTGCTGATAGGGGGAGTTGTGACAGTAAGGAGAAGTTCTTGTCTTGATGGTTTTTCACATCATATGTTGCCATCAATGACAAAGGGGGATATTGTTGCAAGTATGGGTCTAACCGGTGTTGTCATTGATGTCAACATACTCTTATTGTACTAATGATAAGGACTGGATGAGCTGTGAGCTAAGGATATTGAGAAAATTAGTCTCAATCAGGAACAGTGAAGAACAGTGATGACAGTAAGGTAAAAGTCTAAGATAGGATGAAGATCAGAGGATGTAGATTAAAGGGTTTGTAGATATGTGTCTTAAGGTGGTCCAGTAGAGATTGTAGAGGTCCACATGAAGATCTGAAGAAGGTGTGGTGGTTCAAGTAAAACTAGTTCCGGCAGATGTTTAGTGGTGACAGAGTAATATAGATAGGTCTGGTGAGATCCAGAAATGAAAGATCCTACTCTATGGATTTGAGGGAGTGCTAAGGAAGTCTCTATGGAGTGTTATCTAGATTAGTTCATGGTTTGAAGGTCCAGAAGCATGTATTCTTCTGTGACAGTAATGACAGACTATGTTCTCGAGGTTCCCGATGAAGAAGAGATGGTTTTTAGTAAACAAATAAAGTGCAAATGCTCTTGGTGAGTCAGGATTTCTTGTAAAGATCTTTGGATCGTGTCCAGCCTATATTGGTGATTTACATTGGAATTGGAGCCCGTAATTGAAGAATAACCTCTGGATGATGATGTTCCTCTTGAAACAGGCCGACCGGATGAGTTATCCATCTAGCAAACAATCTTGTGAATGTTTTCTGACTTAGATGATCATTCCTAAGTCAATGCTTTGTATAAATAAGGGATTGCGAAGTTAGTTTGAAGTTGTCCTTGTGGTGATGAGTTTGGAGTAGTGAGGAGGAGAGTGAAAGGTAGAGCAGAAGTATTGGGCTTAAATGGAATTGATTCAAGCATGGTGAAGATGCTATTCTCCAGTTCATGTATGTGATATTTATTTCCTTGTAGATAGTGTGTCTCTTGTAGGTAGTGAGCCTCTTGTGAGCAGTGTGCTTAGGCAGTGAGCCCTAATTGGCATGTGCCATTTTATTCTTTTTATTCTTTTAACAAAGAATACAATCTTGGGTTAATCACCCTGTGGTTTTTCCCTTAATCGGGTTTTCCACGTCAAAATCTTGGTGTCTTATGTGTTGATGTGTTTCTGCTCTTGATTTGAATGCAATATAATTCATGATTAATATATTGCTAATCACTAAAAGGTTTTTAAGTGTTTGAAGAGAGAAAGTTTTATACAACTGATTCACCCCCCTATCAGTTGTATGCCCTAAGTCTAACAATCTGTGGGTGTGAAAATGGAGGATGAGGATTGATGCATGACCCTACTTTGTTCTTTGCCAGATTCATGGGATCATCTTGTCATGGCTATCGGAAGCACCACTACCACCTTCAAGATGGAAGATGTGGTGTCCTCACTATTATCTGAAGAAATGCGGAGGAAGACATCTGAATCAGCCAAAGTGGCTCTTGCGGTTCATGGAAGACCTAAGGAGAAAGGGAAGAAGAAGAACAAGAAAGGTGATAAGGGCAAATCCAAATCCTGTGGGAGATCCAAATCTCCTGGAAAGTCCAAGGCTCTCTATTGGAACTGTGGTAAAACCAGGCATTTCTGAAAGGAATGCAAAGAGGAGAAGAAAAAGAAGAAGAAAGCTCCTAATTCAAATTCTGACAAGTCACAAGATGATGGTGATGCTTTCATCGCAGCCCTAGCCACTCATGATCTGATGATGCATGGTCAATTGATTCTGGTGCATCATTCCACATGACCTCACATCGAGATTGGTTCATGAAGTATGAAGAGTTCGATGGTCGAAGAGTGTACCTGGGTGATGATTCTCATCTGAATATTGTTGCTCGTGGAAGAGTCTCAATCTGATTCCCTGATGGATGAGTGAAGGGGATCACTGGAGTTATGCACATTCCAGGCCTTGCACGGAACCTACTTTCTGTAAGTATGTTGAATGATGCAGGTGTGTAGGTTGTCCTTTCGAAGGATGGATGCAAGATGACTAGAGGATCTATGGTGCTTGCGAAGGGTACTCGGAGCGGTACTCTATTTCAGTTGGAGGCATGCACTTCATAGTGTAATAGTTCTTCTGACTCGAAGAAACAAGCTACAGTCACTTCATCCCCACCATCTGAATGAGCAGTGAAGAAATCTGTTGTAACTAGTTCTGATGGTAGTGCACATGCTATGGAAGTAAAGCTTCCTGCTAAAAAGACTATGTTATGGCATTTGAGATATGGCCACATTGGTGAGAAGGGTCTATGTACCCTGAAAAATAAAAGCCTCGTTGAGGGGTTAAATGATTGTAATCTCTAGTTCAACTTTTGTGAACATTGCATTTATGGAAAGCAAAACCATGTTCAGTTTTACTCTAGTTCTCACAAGTCTTCTGGTGTATTGGATCTTATTCATTCTAATGTGTTTGGTCCTGTTAATGTTCCTTTGATTTCAAAATCTATATATTTCATATCTTTCATAAATGATTATAGTAGAAGGACATGGGTTTATTTTATCAGAAGCAAGACTGAAGTCTTTAGTCAATTTAAGGAGTTTAAAGCCTTTGCTGAAAATCAGACTAGTAAAAATATTAAGTGTTTGAGAACTGACAACGGTGGTGAGTTTTGTTCGGCAAAGTTTTATAAGTTCTACAAAGAGCAAGGGATTGAAAGGCATAAGACAACTCCATACACCCCGCAGCAAAATGGAGTTGCAGAGAGGATGAACAAGACACTGATAGAGAAGGCTAGGAGTATGCTTAGTGGAGCAAGCCTCAAACAAAAGTTTTGGGTTGAAGTTGTTGCCACTGCTTGCTATTTGGTAAACAGATCTCCTACATCAGCTCTTATTGGTAAGACACCTATGAAGGTGTGGTCTGGTAAGAAGCCTTCAGTTAGACATCTTCATGTTTTTGGTTGTGAGGCATATGCACATGTGCCTAGGGAGAAACAGTCTAAATTGGAGAACAGGGTTGTTAAATGTATTTTCATTAGCTATGGTGTTGGTGTGAAAGGATACAAGCTTTGGGATCCTGTGGCTGAAAAAGTGTTGTATAGTAGAAGTGTTATCTTCATAGAGATAACAACTTCTTCCATTGCTCTACAACTAGAACAAACAGAAAAGAAAGAAGATGCGGTTCAGTTTCCTTCTACCCCTGAGAAGACTGAATAGACAAACCCTATGAGACCTAATGATGAGGAGAGCTCTAGCAACTCTGAAAGCTTAGAAGAAGAAGAACCTCAACCTCAGCCATTGAGGAGGTCTACATGAATGAGAAAGCAACCTGATAGGTTTGGTTATTCATTACTTGATTCTAGTTGTGCTTTTGCTTTACTTACTAACACTGATGGGCCTAGAACTATGAAAGAGGCTATGGGCATGAAAGATGTAGGTTCCTGGAAGGAGGCCATGGAAGATGAGATGGATTCTTTTGAAAAGAATAAAATATGGGACTTGGTGCCTTTGCCTGATGGACAGAAACCCGTTGGTTGCAAATGGGTGTTCAAGAAGAAATTTAGAGCAGATGGCAGTGTTGAAAAGTACAAGGCTAGATTGGTTGCAAAGGGGTACTCACAAGTGGAGAGAATTGATTATGGTGAAATTTTATCTCCCATTGCAAAGCTGACATCCATTCAATTTCTGTTATCTCTTGCAGCTACTTATGACTTAGAGGTAGAATAGATGGATGTGAAAAAAGCTTTCCTTCATGGTGATTTAGAGGAAGAAATCTACATGTCACAACCAGAGCATTACATAGAGAAAGGTAAAGAAAATTTGGTTTGCAAGCTTAAGAAGTCTTTGTATGGTTTGAAGCAGTCTCCTAGGATGTAGTACTTGAAGTTTGATGCCTTTGTGTTGTCAATTAGCTATCTGAGATCGAAATCTGATCATTGTGTGTATTACAAGTTTGACAATGATCGCATTCTCATTATTGCATTGTATGTTGACGATATGTTGTTGATTGGGAATGGCAAGAATATGATTTCCAATTTGAAGTCTCAGTTGTCAGCACAGTTTGAGATGAAAAATCTTGGGGCAGCCAAGTACATTCTGGAAATGGAAATCAAAAGAGACAAAGCTAACAGAAAACTTTGGTTAAGCCAGAGTAAGTATGTGAAGACTATGTTGGACATGTTTAGCATGGTAGATTGTAGACCATTGTGTGTCCCTGTTTCATTGGGGACAAAGTTGTCTGTTAATGATTGTCCAAAATCTCCTAGTGAGGTGAAGGACATGAGTAGAGTACCTTATGCTAGTGGTGTTGGCAATTTGATGTATGCTATGGTCTACACAAGACCAGACATTGCCCAAGCAGTGGGTGTCCTTAGTCAATTTATGGCTAATCTTGGATGGGTACATTGGGATCAAATTAAGCGAGTGTTCAGATACTTGAGGGGTACTTCAGAGTATTCCATTTGCTATCATGGCAATATTATAGGACCTCCGCATTCAATTTGTATTCGTGGATTTGTGGATTTTGATTGGGCAGGTGACATTGACAGTAGGAGATCCACCAATTCCTATTTGTTCACTATGTTTGGTGGTGCTATTAGTTGGATGAGTAAGCGACAACTTGTGGTTGTTTTGTCCACTACAAAATTTGAGTACATGGCTGCAACTCATACTTGTAAGGAAGCCATTTGGCTTAAGAGATTGTGTTCAGATATTGGTGTTGATGCAGGTCAGATTACGATCAATTGTGACAGTTAGAGTGTAATTTGTCTTGCAAAGAATCCAACTTTCCATGCCAGAACAAAGCATATTGATGTACAGTTTCACTTCATGCGAGACATGGTAGAGGATGGAAAGGTAAATTTGGAGAAGGTAGATACTTTGAAGAATGTTGCAAATGTATTGATGAAACCAGTGGGCACAGAGAAGTTCAGATGGTGTTCGGAGTCTATCGGCCTCTCGGCCTATAGCAGCTAAATCCTGTTGATTCTATTGGCTCTTACAAGGAGTTTGACAAGTGGGAGAATATTGGGAATTAATGTGTCTCAACCTTGGTAATTCCTTGTATTTTTACATTGTATTTATTTATTATTTGCCTATTATATTGATTGGATGCAAATCCTTTGTTGTCATATTGTGGGAGTTGGCACGGTGATGTGTCATCCTACATGACATATGACCACATGTATTTTTGTCCTCACATGAGGAGATAGGCGTCCCACTTAGTGGTAGGAATATTTTTTCATGTGTTGAGATCTTGGATGTTGTGTAAGAGAATATTGACCGTAACGGTCATGACAGATTCCTATGACGAAGTTATGACATGTAAGAGTCAGAAATAGGAGATTCTATGACAAGTGAAGACATGTGTCGAAGAGCATCTTTGAAAAAGGCATCTTTGGGTGCCCCAAGGTGGACTATGGCATGTAAGAGAATATACTATTTATATCCCGTGTATGACAGATTCTCTTATAGCTGTAAGTTATGACAGCTATGACAGATTCTATGATGGTTGTAAGAGTCATAAGAGCATCTGTCATGGCCCATTTTGGAAATAGGCAACCTCCTTGGTCAATGTCCTGAAATTAGCAACTACCAGCTGTCCTATATCAGTTTATGCAGTGCACGAATTAGGATCCCAATAGAACCCTTGTTGTCTAACCAATCTGTTCCATCTCTGTCTCTCTTCAGTAATATCATACTGGTAGTACCTAAAATTTGGCACATGCCATAATAGGATAGGTGGTTGGAAAATTAAGGGAATCCAGAATTGCCCCTTTGTCCTCCCAATCTATATAGATCTATCCACTCTTTTACATGCTACAGCATAGTTCTACAGAGAGTAAGGCTCTATTTGTTTTAGTTCATCAGACAAACTATTCCACCTTTGTGCCAAATATCCCTTTATAGATTCTCCTATAGTGCTTGCTACCTTCTCATATTCTCTATAAACTGCTTCTCTCTCGGGTAGGATTCTATTGCCATAGCTTGGTCTATAAAGCATTCTGTGCCAATCATTGAAAATGCTCCCTGGATTTCTAGATTCAGTTCTGATGGACATGGGGGTGTTGAATTCTGTTTGCCTATAAGCCCTAAACTATTGTCCCCAACTAATCTCATTTTGTATCCAGGACATAAATGCCCTTAATTGAACATCCCCAACATACAACAAGGGATTCTAATCATGATCTTGGGACACAGCATAATTATGTAAATAGAATTCACACAACAAATTCTTCATTTTAGGAGGAGCAATCTGATAAGCATTGAAAAATTTAAGAGGAGTTTCAATGGAAGGATTCAAACCTGAAACAATCCTTGCTATTTTAAAAGAAAGATACTTCTCCTTCAAATATAGAGCATAGACCCTTGGAGGAGTCCTGCACTCTAATACCTGAGGCACTAAGGCTACCATATTATCCATTCTCTCCTTTAAAGTCACAATTTATGCGTTCTTATCTTCAATCTCTTCATCTTTCTTTTAAATTTCTTCCTTCAGCCTGCATTTCTCCTTTTCATTCCTCTGCTCTCCTTTGCATCACATTCCATAAATTCATAGCTACCATATGCATTGAAAAATCAGAGGGCCTATGTATTCCTACCAAAAAATTTCCTGGCACTGATGGTTGCCAATTTGGGTTACAGGGCCTCTTGCTGCAGGAACTCCTAGTTGTCTTCATGTCCCTGACTCTTAATTTGTTCAGTAGCGGTAGCAAGGTCTACCAATGTTACATTTGATGCTTCCTCAAATATGTCCTTTTCTTCAATGTTCACATGCCCCATTGGAGCCTTTGTATCTTTTGGTGACATTTCTTCAGCCCTAGGGCTTCTCTGTGGAAGCACACCAAAGGCTGGCTCAGCAGGTCTTGATTTTCTAGGAGGGCTCTCATATTTTTCTTCGACTATAGGAAGAACAGTGTCAGCCTTCCTATAGTTTACTTTTTAGCTTTACCCTTTCTTATTTCTGCCTTTTTCTTCTATACCCTAGTTTGAATTAGGTTGCTAAGAGGAACATCATCATCAGAATCTAAAGAAGAACTCTCTTTGTCTGAATGTTCTGCCTCAGAAGAACTAATCTCTATAGTTTGTTCAGCTGCAAGAGGGTTTACACCAGAAGTTGAGGTTCTAGGAGTAGCTTCAATAGAACTCACTCTCCTCCTAGTCCTACGAGGTTGAGGCACAATCGTAGGTTGCAAATGCTTTGGTCTAATTTGATCAATATTTAAGAATTCTTCCCAAGTCATATCAGACACATCATGCAGAGACTTTTCAACTAACAATTTGATCAAACAATGGTGGGAAACAGAATTAGCCCTACCTTTTTGGGTCTCAATCGCCATGATTGAGAGAAGGTGGTATAGCACGTTTGGCACATTCATTCTTCTCCCATGCCTCATATGATTCAGCAGTTTGAAATGCACAGAATGAAGATTTGACTGACGACATTCACAAGTAATGTACCTCACAACATGAACAGCTACTTGCTTCCATGGCTCAATTAGAGAGGTTCTCTTGGCTCTCTATTTGTCCACAATTATTGGAGGGTCACCAGGTTCTGTAAATTTGGCCCTAGCTGACCTGGCGTCTCTAGCAACAAGGTAATTTTCACCATCAACAGGCAACCCTGTAACTTCTGCAATCCTTTCTTCAGTAGCCAATACCTCCAACCCTTTTACTGTGGCCTTACCTTCAGATAATGTCTGGGCAAATTCCAATGCAACATCTTCATTAAAACCATTCAGCTTCAAGAAATAATCTAACCACCCACAATTTCTAAGCTCAACCTAGCTGGGTGCATCCTATATTAATACCTCATGAACTGAGGGTTCATTTTGAATTAATCCATCTCCCATTATTTAGCTATCTAAAAACAATCACTCTACAAAGTCTTTCTCCTACAATCTTTATCTAAAAGCTAAACTTTGCCTTCCTGCAACACTGCTAAATTTTCAATCACCAATGTCATCTGAATTTTCCTCTAAATTTTCCTTATTTGGGGACTCAAGATTATGACAAGAGTAGTACAGGTAGTAAGGAGTAATCAATGAAGGCTATCACCTCACACTTGCGAGCCGTCATCTCACTCAGAATTCAAATCAACTCAATTTTAAACTTTGCTAACATGCTAGTGTAAGGCAACATGGACTAACACATGGACATGGTATTCACACTCCCTCCCCAACCTAAATTTGAGCATGTGTCCTCACATGTGGAATAGTGATGCTTGATTTGATGGGGCAGGGAATAATTACATGCTATGGAGAACATCGACATTAATGTATAGTAATTAAATGAATGTACTAAAAGATAAGTAAGATATAACAAAGTGATGTGCACATACCTTGATGTTTGGAAGATCAGTTGCAAAAATGATGGAGAAAGTACCAGTCACCTTTTAAGAAATTCATTCAGCAATGAATGAAAGTGGAGTGGAATAAAGTGAGGTGGAATGAAGTGAGATCATGGCAATGTGATGGAAGAGAGAATGATGGATATGGATGGGCAAATGGGTGAATGGACGAAGAAGTGGACACCCACAAAAGTGGAAGTCTTTATTATGACAAGTGTCGTACCTTGGTTAGCTAGAAGGAGGGACACTAGGTCTGCTGCCTTTAGCTACAAGAAGTTCAAGAGTTGTATGCTGAGTGAATTGTTGTAGGAATTCATCCTTCAAAGTTGGCTTGTGATACAACCTGAGGTGATGGCCATTGACTAGCAGCTTAAATCTGACAGGGTTAATGGTGGTGAGTTGAACATCACCATTGGGGAAAACTTCAGCAACCTCATATGGTCCTAGCCATCTTGTCTGCAACTTCCATACATTATCCTGATACCTTGAGTCATAGAGTAGTGCCCAGTCACCTGGCTGGAATTTCTTATCTTTGATGAATTTGTCATGTCATTTTATTCTCTGATTCTGCACTACCTCTATGTGATGCAAGGTTGCTTTCCTCATCTCATCTAAAGCATTGAGTTGCATGATTCTATCCTTTTGTGCCTCAGAGATATCCATCCCCAAGTCTATTGCAGTCTGAAGGGCCTTATGTTCAAATTCAATGGGCATCATAGCTGTCTTTCCATACATCAACTCAAAAGGGGTGAAGCCTGTGGTTGTTTTCCAGGTTGTCCTATAGGCCCAGACAGCTTCTGGCAGCCTGTTTGCCCAATCTGTCCTATGGACAACCACAATTTTGGTCAGAATGGCTTCAATTTCCTTGTTAGTCACCTCAAGTTGGCCATTGTCTTAAGGGTGATAAGGAGTAGATTTCTTGTGCCTTATGTTGTACTCATTGACTACTGCTGCAACTAGGGTTGAGGTGAATTGAGCTCCTTGATCAGTCACTATCTCTCTGGGAACCCCATACCGTGCAAAAATTTCCTCATAAAGAAATTATGCAACCTTGTTATCTCTTGCATGCTTCATGGCCTTAACTTCTACCCATTTGGTTACATAATCAGTGCATACTAAGATATAGGATTTACTATTGGATGGAGGATCAATGGGTCCTACAAAATCTAATCCCCACTTATCAAATGGAGTGATCACTAGCTAAGGGTAAAGGGGCATCTCATTAGATTTGGTTGGTCATCCCATCCTCTGGCATCTTGCACATTTCCTTGTATATCTCCCTGCATCCTTGTGGAGTGTTGGCCAGTAATAACCTGTATTCAAAATCTTCATTGTTTCCTCTTGGCTGCAAAATGCCCTCCACATGGTTCATTGTGGCATGCATGCAAAATGTCATATGTTTCATCTTCCCTTACACATCTCCTCATGACATGGTTTGGTCTAGTGTAGAACAAACATCTAACAATCCATGAAAAAGGAAAAGACTTTTCAATGAGCACCCTTCTCTCCTTTGGAGAGAAATGAGGAGGGACTCTCCCTGTGACCAGATAATTGGTTGTGTTAGCATACCAGGGTGTTTGCATAGTGATTGAAAACAAGTGTTCATCAAGGAAAAAGTCATCAATGACTTGGTTGTCCTCTGATGTAGTCAGCCTTGAAATAAAGTCTACAACAACATTGGCCTTCCATGGCTTATCCACAATAGTGATGTCAAATTCTTGCATTAGCAACACCCATCTTGCCAATCTACTTGATATCAAGGATTTTTTCATAAGATACCTAATGGCTGCATGATCTGTGTGCACAAATATTTGATAGCTTGTTATGTAGTGCCTGAATTTGTTGAGGGCATAGATTATTGCCAACATTTCCTTTTCTGTCATTGTATAATTGAACTCAGCCCCTGCAATTTTTGCTGACAAAATAAATAGCATGTTCAATGGCTCCTTCTTTATGCCCTAAGACTGCTCCTATGGTATAATCTGATGCATCAATATGAATGTGGAAAGGGAGCTCCCAATTGGACCCTTTGAGTACAGGAGCATGAGTTAATGATGCCTTTAAATCAGAAAATACCTTGTTACAGTCTTCATTCCACTGAAATTCAACATCTTTAGTGAGAAGAGTATACAATGGGGCTGCCATTTTGCTGAAATCCTTGATGAAACATCTATAGTACCCTGCATGACCCAAGAAGCTTCTGACATCTTTTTGCTTTGCAGGAATGGGCAAATTGATTATCACTTCAATCTTTGCTGGGTCTACCTGAATTCCTTTTGGAGAGACATAGTTGCCAAGCACTACTCCTTCCTGCATCATCATGAAGCACTTTGCACTATTCAGGGATAGAATGTGGTCTTCACATCTCTCCAACACCTTCCCTAAGTTTTCCAATGCCTCATCAAAAGTAGCACCATAAGTAGTGAAATCGTCCATATAGATTTCCATGCAATCATGTGAGATATCAGAAAATATGCTAATGACTGCCCTTTGGAAAGTTGCAGGTGCATTGCATAAGCCAAATAGAAGCACTAAGTAGGCATATGTCCCCCAAGGATAGGTAAATGGTGTTTTCTCTTGGTCCTCTGGTGCAATCTATATCTAATTGTAACCGTTGAACCCATCCAAAAAGGAAAAGTACTACTTTCCTACAAGTGAGTCCAATACCTGGTCTATGAAAGGAAGGGGAAAATGATCCTTTTTGGCAGCAAGGTTTAATTCTCTATAATCAATACAGACTCTCCATTTCCCTCCCTTTTTGGGCACGAGAACCAGAGGAGACACCCACTAGGTATCTGAGATTGGGTAGATAAATCCTGCATCTAATAGCTTCTGTAATTCTTCTTTGACAATCTCTCTTGATGCAGGGTTGATCCTCCTTTGTGGTAGTATTACTGGTGTACAATCTTCCTTTATGTAAATCCTATGGGTGCATAATGTGTGATCGAGTCATTTCATGTCATGGTAATCCCATGCAAAGGCATTCTTGTGTTTCTTTTACAAGTTTGTCAAAGACAGCTGTTGTTCTTGAGTCAATTTGTTGTTAATATTCAGATATCTTTCTTTTGAAATTTCCACTTGAGTTGTTAACTCTACCATAGTTGCTTCACTAATGCTTGGTACCTTGATTTCTTGTGGAAGTAATGTATGAGACATACCTGTTGCTGCAGGAAAAGTGGGAATAAGTTTCTTCACTAGATCAGCAAAATGAGAGGATGATACTTCCTCTACTTCACAATGATTCTAAATTATGTTAGACCATACCTCATCTTCCTCTTGAAGCTGCATGAAAGAGCTTCTGCCTAACATCATAAGCTATACCACAGAATTAGCTTCCTCAGCCTCTTCACCATGTGGCCAAATAGGATTATCCATATCATGAGATGGTTGTACAGGTGGGTAAAGAACAAGCTTTTTAGTGCTTCTCCTATCAGAGATGGTCATGTCTCTGATTCGCATCCAATATAGGCATCAGTTGTGGCTAACCACAGCCACCACAGCCTTCCTAGAATGATGGGATACCCTCCCAATGTAGCTTTAGGAGAAAGTACCATGAAATTAGTTAGATATTCCCATGAGTCCAGGGATACCACAAGGTCCTCTACTATCCCATCAGGTTTAATAGTAGAACTATCAGCAAGCTACAGGACAGTAGGAGTAGGCCTCATGTTTGCAACATTTAGTTGTTGCAGGATATCCTTGGTCATTACATTTATTTCTGCTCCCAAATCAATCAAATCATTCCTTATTTGGATCCCATTTATAATAACTCCTACCACCGGACTCCCTGGATCATTATATTTGGGAACAGTCACTTTCCCAAGCATGTTGTCAGCCAACTGTCCCACCACATGAACCATAGTGGGGTCTTTTCTCTTTCTACCTGGCTTCTTAAGGCATGCTTCCTTGATTGCTTTGCCATATATGGGAACATCTTTTATGGCCTACAATAGAGGGATCTTGACACATACATGTTTTAATTGTTCTAGAATGTCAAAGGTGGGTTCCTCTTTCTCTACCTTTTGTTTCACAGTCTCCAACCTCTATGGAAATGGTGGTTCTTGTGCCGTCTCCTTGACTAGGAGTGGTTCAGGATTTTCAGGTGCATTTGGCTGAATGGGAGCATTTAAAGGTTCTTCCTACTCCTCAGGAAGCTCAGTAATGATGGGTCTGGAAGGAGCTACCAAGGTAGTTCGTGAACGTAGGTGTATGTCACTTACACTCACAACATATGTAGGGAATTGATTTGGATCAGTAGAGTATACTGGCTACTATTGTGGTCAGTTATTTGGGTTAGGTGAGGGCTGAGCTGGTAACTGAGTAGGTTTAGGTGTATTTGAATTTGTGCTAGCAAGAGGAGGCATTATACCAGGTTGTTGGGGCTGAGAAGGTGGCTGCATGTAATTAGTTGTCTAGTTTGGCCATTGTTGTCCTCCCCTCCATTGAGATGTTTGCTTCCAATTTCGTGGAGGTGACTGCCAATTCCCCTAAGGTTGTTGTCACTGGGGTGCAGGGTTTTGGTAATGTTGCCAAGTGTTTGGAGGGTTATTCCAAGGCTGAGGTGAATATCCTCCATAGTTGGATGGAGATGGTTGTTTCCATTGGTTGCCAGATGCATAAGTATTAAAATATGGTCTAGCAAATGACAATGGATCTGGTGGCATACCTTATCTTGGAGCCCATGGCCTTTTTTGTGCAACATAGTAGACTTGATCTTCTTCAACCTGGATTGGCTTAAACTCAGGTGGAATCTGCTTACTGTCAATATTAGCTACCATCTTGCATCTGCAGTCCCTCTTCTTTTGTCTATAATGAGGACAATATTCTGCCAACATTGCCTCTGCCTCATCTTGCTTTTTTTTGCTTGAAGTGTGTCTAGTTGGGTGGCCATATTATTTATGATATCTTTCTTAAAATCAGACAACAAGTGACTTATCTCCATCCTTGAAACTCCATTGGTAGGGGTTTTGCCCATAAGGGAATGGTAACCTCTTCCTTTCTTCATGGATGCTCTGGAATAATTCTGGCACATCTTCTTAATATCCTCCCAAGGCACTTGGGTAATATCTCCTCCTCCCATCAAATCCAAGGCATCCATGCAATGCTCACTTATTCCTCTGAGGAAGAGTAGTTTCTGAGACTCCTCATTGAGTGCATGATGGGGAGTTTTTTACAAACAAAAAAGGAACCTTGAGATGTAATCCTCCAAAATTTCATCCTCTTTCTACTGCATTCTAAAAATATCATTTCCTCTCATATCTCCACCCCTATAGTAGTATTTATACTTCTCAAGAAATTTCTCTTTCATCTCATCCCAAGTATTGACAATATCACTACCTAGACCCATAAACCACCTCAATGCAGCATCTTTCATGGTAGTAGGAAACAACTTAAGCCTATGAGCATCAGTGGTATAGTCATAGCTTCTATAGAGGATATCAAATTCAAGGAAGGTGTCTGGGTCCTCTATTGCAAGTCCATAAAACTTGGGGAGAACTGAAGCAAGGATGTTCTTGAGATTATCCACTTCATTTTGATGAGCAATGGGAAATGGAAAGGTTGGTTGATTGGGTCTATTTTGGGTAGCCATAGCTACTTGGCTGATTATCAGAGCAAATGGATTGTCAATCAAGTTTTGGGTAGCTTGTTCTTCAGAGGATGTTTCATAACTATTCAAATCAAGGAATGCATCAAGAAAAGGATTCACTTCTACTTCTTCTGCTGGGTAGTTTGGATACTCAACTAAGCTGTCATCAAGAATAGGATCATTAGGAAGGAATCTCCCTAAAGCATCTCTTCTTCTACCTCTATGCATGCAATATATACTCAATATCAGCCAACTCACACAAAGAATGTTGTAAACGGATTGTGGGTTGTTCCTTCCTTAATGAGGGGTATACTAAGAGCACACTTCAAAAATACTTTTGCAAGAAATAAAAAAAATGACTCCTAAGATCTTCCTAATTTGACACCATCCCTGACAATGGCACCAAAAATGTTGGTCTCCTAAAATGATTTAACAACTAAGCCCATAAAGCTGTGACTCAGTGATTGGACATCTAACGTAAATAGTTGTCTTAATCACTATGAAGATGCATTTAACTTGTCAACCCAGGGATGTGAACTTGAAATAGGTCAGCACAGTATGTGCACTAGGAACTCCAAAGTAGCCACATTCATTCTACAGCTAAGAAAGACATAATGCTGAAAGTAAATTGCTTGGAAAGAAATAACATAAATGTTGAACATCAACCAACAACTATACTAAGCTGAAGTGCATGACAAAAAATGAAAATTTGGGTAAACAAACAGGAAACTACTCTGTCTGCTTTAGCTGTAGGAATAGACACAAAATGGAATTCTAGTGGCTGCAAGAACATATGGTGCCAGATTTTAACTAACTGCTTGACAGAAAATAACAACTAAACTAAAGGATGGAATGCTCACCAAGTGGGCCCCCTTGGATGAGTATCCCTTAAGACAAATGTAAACTCAGAGATGCGAACTTATAACTTCATTTTATTCATTGGAAAATATGAGTACAAAATGAGCAACGTAACTATATTGCTAAAAAACTTAATAATGCGAGTACAACCTCAGATTAATCAACCCCTCAGAAGGAGCATCTGATTCTTATTTATAGAAGGCAAAACTACAAACTAACTACCTAGCAAGGCGGTCAACTCCAACAGAATAGGAGGATGCCACTTTAGGGAAAGCATAGAAAGTGGAGAGGAGGTTATGCATGCGTGGAATCTGGTCAACCATGTCCTCTTTAATGCAGATCTAGCACAACAAAAACTCCTATATTTGCTCAACAAGCAATTAAGACCAGTTACAAGGCAGTTATCTTCCCTCCATTTGACATTTGAACGACCACCTTGTTTGACTTTGATGGCGAGTAACCAACTGACAGAATCTTCCTCAACTTTATAGGCTGCTAATTATATCTACATAACAATATTAGTATGCACAATAATTGCATATATGTAACTAGCTTAGAGTAACATTCATTAACCACATGTAAAATTAACATAGATAGTTCATATAGCATGTCAATGTCATTAAAGATTATAGGAAATAACCTATACCCAATATCTTATGGTTTTGAGGAAATATTATAAAAAGATCAAGATCTAGGTACCAAAGTCCATGATAACTATAGCAAATGGACAATAAATTCTAACAGAATTGAGTCATAAACTAGACTCATCAATACTCACCTAAAATAAAAAAGACTTTGTATTTAATAATACAAGTATTTAATAGAAAGAAATAATTTAATGATCTTTACTAAAGTAAGGATTTAAGTATCCTTAACCAAGTAAAGATTATCATTTTTAACATCCCCTCTTAAGCTTTACTTGGGGAAGATTACAAAGAATCCATCAATGGGATGATTACAACATTTACAAGAATGGAATAAAAGCCTTACAATGAATAAGAATATATAATTTAAGAAAGAATCTTGAAGAGAAGTTTAGATGCAGCTTGATGTAGAGCCAAGTCTTCAAGTCTTCAAGGAATTGAGTGAACCAAGGTGCTTGTATAGATGTCGTTGAACAATCTGAACATTGAGCTCCTTTAGAGCCAAAAGAAGTGGATTGAAGGTTCATGTGCTATCAAGATAATGAACCTATTTCATCAAAGAAACCATAACCACAAATGGATTTCCCATTATTGGGATCATCTCCTAAATTTGAATTAGAATAATCATATAAAGAGATATAAATTGCATATTGCATAACAAAAGTTTGTGGATAAAATGAATCCAAATTTGAGTCATAAATCCAAGAAGACAAAAGTTAGCTTAGCTAACATAAAGAGTGATTCAATGTGGATAAAATAACCTTAAGTCTTGAGTAAGAGTGCTAGTAAAAGTTGTTGCACAAATCATGGCTTATAGCACAAATATAAAATGCCAATATATAGGCATAGAAATAAAAGCTCTAGGTTGCTTCTCACTACATCATTTGTTGAATTGTAAAGGGAACTTATATCAAGTTTACTAATAATGGACTTTGAAAATTAGTCCTAAGATCATAGTGCCATCATTTGAAGATTCAATATTACGAACTTTGAAAAACAGTCCTATAGATGGTTATAAAACCCATAGTGCTTTCATCCAAATTTTAATATCAAAGGACTTTGAAAATAGTCCTATAAAATGGTATAACAACCATATTGTCTTTATCAAATTTTAAGAACTTGATCCCCAACGATCAATTCATCATAAAAATGTAAATGCGTACCATCAAAGTGGATGGAAATATTTTCCATGGGGCCCAAAAACACTCAAATGAAACTTAATAGGGCTCCCTATGCAACATTACTGCAAATGTGTCTTGTGCATAAAATATTTAAAGGCTTTAGTGCTCTAATGAGCTTTTAATTTCTCAAAAATTATAACAGATAAATGAGGCACAATTAGATTCCCTTTATCAAAACAACATAAGTGTAGTTGAGAATGAAACACTAGAGTTGTTATAAATATTGTGATAAATCAAGACTTAGGTAGAAAAATGATAATTTATCACAAACTGTGATAGAAGGAGCTTAGAGATACATTAGAATCAGAAGGGGCACAAATCAAGCCACCTTAATAAATTATAATAAATTAATATTAAAAATTTGTGATTGAATAATCTCACAAGGATTGTCACAAAAAGATTAAGACATAAATGATAAATATAATATACTCAAAACATATTTCAAGACGATATTCATGCATTTCAAACTACATGAATATCCTCTTTTGAAATACAATTGAATTATAGCATGTACTAAATTATTGGGTTGATCAAGTCCAATAATAAAGTACAAGATTAGTTTAAGTTAGCTAAAGAGAGGCAATTGTTTTTTTTTTTAAATGCCTGAATGAAAAAAAACTTAATTTTTATAATAAAAGGCAATTAAGACATTTCTTAATTGAATGTCTGAGGCAAAAAAATGCCTAAAAAAATTGTCTTTTTTTTTTCTAAATCTCCATTGAAAAAAAAGTTAATAATGCCTTAATTTTTTTTAAGAAATGCCTATTTTAAAGGCAATTTTTTTAAGAAATGCCTATTTAAAAGGCAAATTTTTTGAAAAAAAAAAAAGCAAAAAATAAAAACTTAATAAATATGACAAAAAATTGTATTTATAACAAATGCCTTATAAAGACAAGGCTGTTGAATTTGATAATTAATTCAAGCCACAAAGATCACCTGCAAAACCTAAGATTTACCTTCCACAAGAGAAAAAAGCAAAGAGGAATAATTTGCACAATAAGGATGAATTAATGAAAAGGATTAAAGAATTACATGTGAGAACTTGCTTTTATATTTGCAAGTTAGAGAAAAACCCTAATATGACTTAAGAATAACCTAAGACTAAAATTAGCCCTAAGTAAACTTAATAAAGTGTAATTAAATATTTGATTACACCAACACCCCCCCATAAGTGCAACTTAGGGAGAAATGAAAAGCATGCAACTAATGCAAGAATGATGGGTCCCGGCTACAAGGCCATTTTAGGTACCCATGAACAACAAGAATCTCTCATAAAGTGGAGAGAAAGGAGAAAAACCCAGTGGGAGAAAACTCCTCTCCAAAAGAGAGAAAAATACAACAAGTACATGAACATGTGATGGAAGAAAGACTAACACTAAGACCCCCCAAGAAGTGAATCCATCACAAAAGTACAATCAAGAATGCCCCCCATAAGAGAGCAAGAAGAGAGAAGGTCTGATGACCCCCCCAGAAGTGAGAAGGATGAAACCCCATGCGAGGAAATACTCCCTCCCAAAATAGAGATGAGAAGAGAGACCATGCAGCCACTCCTCAAGATGACTCTTGCAATGCTGGAAGATACTTGACACAGAATAAAGATGAAGGCCCATGAACGTCGAATAACATTCCTCCCCTTGGGAAGAAATAGAACTGCAGATGTGTGCATAATGTCTTCCCATTCCAGATAGGAATATACAGGAAGAAGGACAAATGTCTCTGAACGCTGCACATGATCTAAAGACAATAATGATGCTCCTGAAAACTGCTCAAATGTCTCCAATCCACTGTCAAACTGTGACTGAAGAAGAGGAGGATGAAGAACAATCTTTGAAGCATATGATGGTGATGCAACTCCATCGAAGTTGTCATCAAAAAGAAGACAAATGTCCTCAATGTGGTCCTCCAAATCTATAAGATGGGACTCTACAAACAAAGATGATATGTCTGCAAGATAGGAATCCTAATGAGGTGGATCAGGAAGACTAATATTGACCTGCTGCACAGAATCACTAGAAGCTAATGATGATGCAATACTAAACTCTGAAGTAGCTGTAGGTGATGGTGGAACAATGATCTCATCAGGAGGAGAAGCGATTGAAACAAGCATTTCAAAGAGATGATGTGAAAAATGAGGACACATCTCTTTCTCATGTTGATTACTTCCACAATATCTACAATTAGATTTATGCTGATGGTAGAATCCCATCTCCTTAGATGATTATAGAGCAAAATATGTAAATAGATTTATGCTGATAATAGAAGTCTTTAAAAGTAAACAGAACCTTTCCAGGAGGCAGCATGTCCAGGATATCCAACAGAAGCCATAAAATTGACAAACTAATTTAAAATATACCTGGGGTTGAATCTGAAAATATTATATAGTTGGCTATGTAGAGCTCTCTGATACCTTTCCAACGCCTATTCATTTTTGAAAAACGGAGATTCTAGGCGCAAGAACGGAGCTCGAAGGCCAAAAAAGATGCCTTAACTTCAAACAGAAATAAATTGTACCAATCAACAAAATCTGGAAAAAATACCTACACCACTGGATTGTGCTCGGAACCAGCTTTCTGACGCCTATTTTTTTCGGAAATCCAACTCCGTATGCTCAAGATATGTTCGATTTACCAAAACTGCTCCTTTAGTGCAAAGAGACCCAAAAAAAACACTATTGAAGCCCCTGGGCGCCCATGTGACCAGGTGCTGAGTCTTTGGGGGCTGGCGGCTAGGGCAGTGGTCCCTCATATGACCAAGAGCTGAGTCTCTGGGGGCTGCTACTTGGAAGCTAGGGGCTGGTCCCCCATGCGACCAAGGGTTAAACCCAAGGGGCTAGCCCTCCAAAATAAAAAATTATTTTTTATTAAGAAATTAATAAAAAATTTAGCAGTACCTGTGCACAAAAATTGAGATGGCACAGAAATCGAGGCAGCACAGAAATTGAGATGGCAAGCAAATTGAGGTAGCTCAAAAATCAAGATGGCACGCAAATTGAGGCAACTCTAAAATCAAAATCTGCTCAGATGAGAATCACACAGAAATTGAGGTTAGCATGAAAATCGAGGCACCGTACAGTCGTACGGATTTCACAGAACCAAAATTTTGAAACCCTTTTCCAGCTGCTCTAAATCCAATGGAATACTCCGTTTTACACAAAAACACACCCAACAAATGACTCTTGCTAAAATTTTTCTCCAAATTTGAGAAGGGGCTTGCAGATCTGCTCTGATACCATGTTGAATTTGATAATTAATTCAAGCCACAAAGATCACCTGCAAAACCTAAGATTTACCTTCCACAAGAGAAAAAAGCAAAGAGGAATAATTTGCACAATAAGGATGAATTAATGAAATGGATTAAAGAATTACATGTGAGAACTTGCTTTTATATTTGCAAGTTAGAGAAAAACCCTAATATGACTTAAGAAAAACCTAAGACTAAAATTAGCCCTAAGTAAACTTAATAAAGTGTAATTAAATATTTAATTACACCAACAGCAATATATTTTTGAAAATATAATGCTTCCAAGGATAAATTTTTTGAAAAAAACTAATGATAAGGCAAAATTTTATTAAAATAAAAGGCAAGATATTTTTAAAAAGCCTAAAAATTTTCTCTCCTTTTTTTTAAAAAATTGCAATATTGCCTATAAAAATGTCTAATTACTTAGACAGAAGGAAAAAAAAAAATTTTGAACACAATGACTTTATTAATTTGAATATGTCATTTAAAAAAAATAAAAGCAACAAAGAAGGAGATATTATCATTTCTCTGTAATAAAATAAGAGATTATGAATCAGATTTCAACTAAAAAAGCTCTACTTTCTTATTTTAAAAGTAATTTTTTTTTATGTAACTTCTAATTGAAATCTTGTTAGAGAATCTATCAGAAATATGTCATCTACAGAGTTGAAGCAGTTCAATTATTATTTTTCCCTCATTCTACTATAATTTTTCATGAACCACAGTTGTTCAGATTTTGCCCTGTTTACAAGTTTTTTTAAAAAAAATATTAAGGCATCTTATATAGATTTGTATAAGATGCCTTGTTCACTTCTTATGGGGGTTACATACAAGCCTCCTTTGGCAGAAAAAAAAATGTAAATTCACTTTTATAAGCTAGCTCTGACTTTTACTTTTACTTTTACAAGTGTTTTTCCCCTTCTTTGATATCAAGTTGCTATTAGATTGGGGAGATAGAGGACACCCTTCATTCTACAAGGAGGTCAAAGTATGGGAGTCATTTTCAAAAAAATAAGTTGTTGATGTTATGTTCCTGAGCTAATCGCATCCCATTCCAAATTCCATGAGTCTCAACCATATATTTATTCAATAAGAATCCCAAACCAAGGGCAAACTTGAAGGTGGGATTTTCCATTATGATTTCAAATGAATCCTTCTCGCCCCAACTCGTGCCACGTTCTCTTTAGTTTCACCAAAATTAGGTTAAGCTAATTCATAGGCAGATGATTCCATTTGGCTTCCCTTTCATTTCTGAATTTACTCATCTCATAATTGGGTTACTCATATTAAAAAAGAAAAATAGAATGAGGAAAAGATAAAATAATATTTTATGGGAGTTGATTTTCTTATTGTCTATTTCAGTTTTAAAATTGAAACAACAGGGCCTAAGATTTTTTTAAAATAGATAGCACGGATCTTCCAAAAAAAAATCATATACACAGGAACCAAAAAAAAATTGCAAGAAGATTAGATAAAATTATTTTAAGAACAAGAGTACTTTTTCTACAACCTACAAGAAAGGCAAACTAACTTTTTATCTGGAACAAATTTACATAGATCTTAACAAAAAAAAAAATTAACAACAAACTATCATTTAAAATTTAAAATAGAATCAGACTAAAAAAAAATTTCACAAATTTATATATTTTCATGCAAACTAAAAATATTATTTTAGAAAAAGATAGATTTCAAAAAAAAAATTCTTCTTCCAAACCATTGCTGCAAAAAAATAATAATAAATTTGCATGCAATAGGGTTAGCTGAAAAATGGAAATAAAATGAAATAGGGTTTGAAACCCCTTTTCTGCACAGGGAAACATATTTCTTAGTTCTCTCAATCTATAAAAATAAAGTCTCCAAGGTGACTGCTGCACAAAAATACAAGTCACAAAAAAATTAGTTGCATGACTCTGATACCATGTTAGAAAAATAATGACCAGGAAACAACTAATCAAGATTGTGAGAGTTAAATAAATAAATAATAAAAAGATATTACCATAAAGTAGATGCAAATCTGTAAGCATGCACCAAAAGAACAAAGACAAAAGATTTTGAAGGGGGAAAAAGCAAAAAAAAAACCCCCATAAATTATGAAAGATGGTATGAAGCCATGAAATAAAAAAATATTACAAAGAGAGGGAGGAGCTCCTCAAGAAATGAACGAGAAGAGAAAAATGAGAGAGAGATGATAAGTAAGGAGAGAGCACCTCTATAAATAGAGGTGAGAGGGGGAGTTGCATGCAACTCCCATAAGCCACCTTTCATGTGAATAAGTGCAATGTGTCAACCTCTTAAGGAGGTGGCTAAATAAATCAAATATTCCTCCAAGAGGAATAATGATGTGAGTTATCCTCACACATGTGTGAGGATACTCACCTAAAATAAAAATACTTTATATTTAATAATACAAGTATTTAATACAAAGAAATAATTTAATGATCTTTACTAAAGTAAGGATTTAAGTATCCTTAACCAAGTAAAGATTATCATTTTTAACACTATCTCTTTGCCTAGGCTGATTGAAACCTCAACTTCTTCATCACTAAAACTAAGGTGTAGAGATTCTCGTCATATGTATTGTAGTAACTTATAATATCATTTTTTAACATTTATAAATGGTAACAACGTGTCTATATCCTTGTAATAAGACTACACCCATGGCATAATTTCTTATGTTTGTTTCTACTTCAAATGGTTGTCGTAGGTTGGGGAACTAATGCTAGTATGTGAGCCATGCTAATCTTGTGCTTCATTTCTAATAAATAAAACTACTATTTTGTTCCCAAATGAAAATTCTGGACATTCCCCTTAACTTAATGCAACAAGAAACCACATAAGAAAAGGATTTGACAAACTTATGGAGGTATTATGTTGTTCCAATGAAGAAATATTTGAGGCATATATCCTTATCTCTCCATTGCCCACAACATGACCAAAATATGCCAATTAAGTCTTTGTACACTCACACTTTTAGCATTCAAAAGTAACTTGTTCTCCATTTTAATTTGAAACACATTTTCAAGATGAGCAATATGTTCTTCATAAGTCCTAATAAACATGAATATATGATCTAAGTAGACTATGACAAATGTATAAATAAGAGGTCTCACAACTCATTCATCAATTGCATAAAGGTGGTAGCGCATTAATTAAATTGAAAGGTAGAACCAACAACTAGAAGATACCTTAATTAGTATTGAACATTATAGTAACTAAGTCTTCCTCCTTGATTCTAACTTCGTGACACCTTGGGTGATGTGAGGTATAATTTTGTGAAGAAATTGGAATTTTGGAGATGATCTAGAAAATCATCAATTTAGGGCAACTAACACCTATTTTTTATTATAATTTTATCAATCCTTGATAGTCCACACACATGCACCATGTACCATCCTTCTTAAGAACTATGACTATTGGAGAACCACAAGAGGATGTGCTTGGCCTTATCACCCCTTATTCCAACATCTTCTTCATTTGATTTTTCACCTTATTATCCTTACACACTTTTGTGATACATCCCAATGTTGGGCAAAATCCAATCCAACAATAATTAATTTTCAAGCTATATTTCTCGCTCAGGGTGCAACCCTTTTGGCTTTAAGAAAAAGTCATAATTATTCATTTTATTCATGATTATTATGGAGCTCATGGAGCCTCTTAAATTTTCCCTCTACATACTTTCTCTTCCCTCTTATCAACAAGAGAGTGAGATTCACATTACTAAATTATGTTCACACAAAATTTAGCAAGGCCTAGGTTGTAGTTGTCAAAAAAGGAGATAAAAGAAAAAATTTTAAGTGTATGATCACTCAGTCAAATGCCTGCCATCTTGGCAAGAGAACAATGGAGGATTATTTATTAAGATAATGTGACAGTCCAATTAGAACTATCAAACCATTTTAATAAATGAAATTGGTCTAATGACAAGAGAACAGACATTCAAAGAATGTCAGGTATCTAACTGGTTTTATCTTTCAGTTATGACGTTGTTGAATTACTTCAAATAACACAGTTCAGTGCAAAGAAAAGGTATTTATAAACTATCATTTCATTACCATATTTTAAACATGTGTTTTAAATCAAATTCAGTTGTTCTATCCTATGCATTTGATTCAGAAAGAAAATATACATAAATCATTGCATAAGATAAAATAACTAAATATATTCAAGAGAATGTTTAAATATGTCCCACACAAGCTATGAGAATGACTAAACTGAGCCAATGCAACTAAACATGCAAGCTATACATCTAATGATAAATAAAAGGAAAAGAACACATGAGGAAAGTGGATATCCATCATTGCCTTATCGAAGGTTGATTCTCCTGTCTGGCAGCTTGGTCTTCATATCTTCATCTTCTTGCTCCTGATCAGGATGGTTGACCTGCAAGGTTGGAGAACGGTTTTGTTAGAAGCTCTGGATATGCAAATCCATCATATGATTTATCAGTAGACATATAACTTGCAATCACTATGCATTAATGAACATGGATCAAAATAAGACATGTGTAATAAGTCTTATCATCAAGAGAGAGATCAATTAGCTTCCAAAGGTATGTTTTTATCCTAACTTGTTTGTTCACTGTGCAGGTATAGGAAAAGTTATGTTGCTGATTTGAAGACATTAAAGCATGTGGAGAAAATGGGCTCCCATAAGGGTTGAGCCCATCATGCTTACAGTAATTCCATTGTGCACAGATATTCAAATGAACAAACAAATAGTAGGTTTACAACATGTTCCTATTATGCCACAAATCATATCTCATCAATGATCAAGTGCAAGAAGTACAGCTATATCAAGGAATACAGCCAAAGCATTTAAAGATAACAGTCATAAAGTGACAACACGAACCGCCATACCATGAAACAGAATGAGCAAGTTACGAGAACCATCAAACATTTCTATCATCATGAGCCCATATACATGTGAGAATGGAGCAACAGTCAAGCAAAGGAGACAGAGCACCATGCATATGCTACAAGAGGTGCTTGGAGGAGCAATCATTACACACATGTAAAGGATAGTGCACTATCTTTTGACAAATCAGTTATCAAGACAATATTTCAAGTCAAGATCTACGAGAATATACATATGCTATAGTGTTTAAGGATAGTCACCATATAGGATTAGCCATATAGAATGTAAGAATCTATGTCAAATGAAAGAGAGTAGTCACACAACCATGAGGCATGCATCACCTCCAAGAAGATCCAAGATAGGAGACAATCAAATAAGGTGATCTAAAGCATTGAGAAACATTCTTTTATTGGTAGTTTTGACAGTCATTATTGTCTTAGAATAGTCCCATTAACTCCTAAGAAGGTATAATTCTTGAGACCACAGTGACATTGTAGAAAATAGAAGTGAGACTATGATTAGGTTTGATCATTATCAATCATAGGTCTATAATACAAAGGAACTATCAGAACATAAGAAGAGCATAAAGATCAGTCACTTATGGTATATAAGAATGCCTAATAGGGAACCTAGAAAGTTTCATTAATAGTATAGATACACAGTGACAGCATCATAGTACTAACAGTAGTACATAAAAAGAGCAGTTTACAAAAGTGAAAGGCACATTATCATGTCACAAGAAAACCAAAAACATGAGTAGGTACAGTCAAGGTGGAACAGTCAAGAAGAGCTCTTGATACTGTCAAAAGGAGGATGCAATATACATACGACATGCCCATTCAATACATAGTCATATGATAATGCACAGACGAAATGTGGTTGCACCATCAAGATGTCCATATCTTCTATACTTTACAACACAATAAAGTCATGAAAGAGATAGTCAGGAATGTATCACAAAGTGCATATACAGAATCCAATGGGTGTGTAAGAGAATCAATAAATGCCACAGTCAAAGATGGAACAACATCCCATGTTTTGTAATGGAGAAATGAACCTTATAGCATGTGAGCCTCATAAATACAGTCATAATAGCATTAGACAAGTGAAAGGATAAAATGCATATGATATATTGTTATGCCACAGGAGGAACAGCCAAACTCTTTCAAAGTGACTGTATCAAAAAAAGTGTAAGGTTTATTTCCAATAAGCCACTTACATATTGCAAACACATTGTCACAGCTAAAGAGGTAGAATGATGTGTTATCATATTTCATCACTTTATAGGACACAATGGAGTCATAAGGCATAGTCAAGGAAATTTGATACAAAGAGCTCCACTGGAATAGCTTAAAGTCACTAGCTGTCATAAAAAAGATAAAATGCAAGATGATAAAAGCAGTCCACGAGTGGGACATCATCCTCTATTTTTATGATTGGGATATGAGTCATAATAAATGAGATATAGTCAGCATTTCATGAGAAGCAGGAATAGTCATTCTCTTTCATTTTGCATCTACATGAGAGAGGAAAGGCAACATAAATGACAAATCTGAATACTGGAGATACAAGGATAGCATAGTTTTGAACTCATTCTACAAATCTTCAGTACAAAATGCAAAAATCTATAGTATATTTTTTCCATCATTTTGTAGAGGAAGATAAACACAGAAAGGAAAATGCTATATCATACATGAGGCCGAAGAAAAAGAATAGTGCTAATTTGTTCATTTTTCACAAGGGTTTCAAGAATCAAATAAAATACAAAGCTATATGTATACAGCAAAGAGACTGTAGCCTACATGTTGGGAATTAAAGTGTCTCAACCTTGGTAATTCCTTGCACTATTTTGATTGTATTTATTTATTCATTGCCTATGATGTAAATTAATTGCAAATTCCATATTGTCATTTTGTGGGATGTGGCACAGTGATGTGTCATCCTACATGGAAGATGACAACTTGTAATTTTGTCCTCATATGAGGAGATAGACGTCCCACTTTATGGTAGGAATATTTTGCCATGTGTCAGCATCTTGGATGTTGTGTAAGGGAATGTTGACCGAAACGGTTATGACGGATTCCTGTGATGAAGTTATGACATGTAAGAGTCACAAATAGAAGCTTGTAAGACAGGTGAAGACATGTGTCAAGAAGCATCTTTGAAAAAGGCATCTTTGGGTACCCCAATGTGGACTATGACATGTTGTAAGAGAATATGCTATTTATAGCCTGTGTATGATAGATTCTCTTACAACTGTAAGTTATGACAACTATGATAGATTCTATGACAGTCGTAAGAGTCATAAGAGCATATGTCATAGCCTATTTTGGAAATAGGCGACCTCTTTGGGATGGGAGTGATGGTGACAGGTTCTCATTGATGTCAAAAGTGTGTTCAATTGATGATGTAAAGTTGCCATAGTTGTTCATTGCTTGGTGTTTAGATCAATATCAAGATACATGATGAATACTCATGTTCTTGATGTTTGGTGTTTATCATCATCATGTTTATGACAGGACTTGTTTGATTAGCTTGATCACATCATTTGTTGATGCTCACATAAGATATTGATACTAACTTGTTTGTGTTGGATTTACTTTCTTCATACTTCAACAGGAGGCTTCACATGATGAATATGGTTTGATCTTCAATGTCTAAGTCAAGAGTTGCTTCATACAATGATCACAATAGTGATGGTTGCTTCAAAAAGATAAGATACATGCTTGTGGGCAGTGTCAAAGTTTGAGGTGATGTGAAGTAGTTCATATATCAGAAGTTCATGTTCATAATGCTCTTATTATGGTCTTGTTCATAATGCTTATATTATAAAGTCTTCATGTTGTCCAAGGCACAATAGATGTGGACACTATGCTTCAAGATGTACACATCTTTCATGTTCATTGATATTATGTGTTCAGTTGTCTTGGTTATGATGTTGTTCATTCAGGGGTGTCTTCAAGGTTGATATGGTGCAAGGAGTTGCTATGTTGTCTTCAAGGTTGACATGACAAAAAGAGCTGGATCAGGATCAGGATGTCTTTGTTTGATTGGTTGAGGATGTCTTTATGTTGTGGATGCCTGCTTATGACATACAGTGATAAGAGTCTGCTACAAAGGTTTGAGATGGAATCATGAAGTATAAGTTCTCTTAAAATCCTAAAATTAAACTCCAAATCTGCCCCTTCTCATAAGATTGCATTTTTGTTTTAATTGTTAAGTGACTTGCAATTGCAAGTCACCTTCATTAAAGATGACCTGCTGAAGGGTCTTCTAGTCGTGATGGTTACCGGCCCCTCCACACCCCTTCTCCTCTCCCACTGGTCCCTTTAAGAAATCATGAGCACCAAAATAAAGTAATAATTTATTTTTTTTTAAATTATATGAGCGGGCAAATCTTATTTATCTTAGTCTTTGTTTTTTAAAAAGGACTATTTTTAGAGTCTTAAAATGTGGGCAGATTTTTAGGAGTCAAAAAGAATTTTTTTTAAAAAAAAGGAAAAAGAAGACTCTCACGTGGCAAGAGGGAGTTAATGGAATTTGCTTTAAGGGCAGATTTTTTGAGTTTCTAAAAGAGATTTTTTTATGAAGATTTTTCTATATTTAAAAGTGGGTCTCTTCTTCATGTAGTTTAAAGTTTTTTTTTTTTAAAAGGGAAAGTTTTTATTAAAAGAAGATTTATTTTAAAAGACTATTTACTTTCCTATATTCATGAAGAAGTTTTTTAAAGTGGGAAATGAAGATGTTTTTTTATAGAAGAAAATTGCAGAGAGATGGGGAAAATTAGGGGACTCTAAATGGAAGTTTTAAAAGGCAGATTAATAATTTATTTTTGAAGACAATATTTGCAGATTGGAGAATATTTTTGTAGAGAAGAAAATTGAAAGGTTTTTTTGAATGAAGAGGAATATGAAATATCATTTCATTGTGATTTGATTTTTGGAGGTCTAATATGCAGATTGAAGAGTCATTTTTACAGATGAAGATAAAATTGCACACAGGACAAAATGTTTTTATTGATCATTTATTTTGTGAATAAGATTTTCTTCTTGCAGATGGATTGGTGTTTGGATTTCTTGATGTTTTTATTATTGCAAATGAAAGGGTTTTGATGCAGATGAAGGTGAATGGTTTACAAGATCAGTTTATTACAGAGCAAGAGGAAGATGAATGGTCATCTGATATTTATTTGGGCTTACAGGTGCTTTGATAAGTGTGTTGAGGTGCAGAGCAACATGCGATTATGAAGATAACTTTATGAAAATTCTTTTAAAAAGAAAACACAGAAGAAAGTGTGTATGAGAAAGATTTTTCAGAGGATGGGAGAGTTTGTTGTAAGATGAATTTTTGCAGGTATGATGGTGCAATCAAGATTGAAAGGTTTTTATGATTGAAGAGCAGAGTATTATTTCTTGTTGATGGGATGATGCAATCAAGGTTGAAATTTCTCAAAGAAGATTGAAGATTTGAAAGATAAATGTTTTCAAAGAAGGTTAATTTCTTCAAATTTGCAGTGAGAAAGTTTATAATGTTGAGAACTGATTTTGGAATTGTGTTACAGAGAAAATATATATTTGTTTGATTTTTTAAGGGAGATATAAGGTATTGTTCTTATTGAAATAGGGAAACCCCCTGAGTTGTTCTTTTCAATAAATTTTTGATGTTGTAATGTCAGTGAGACATGCAGAGAAGTACAATATGCCAGTGAGGCAAACTTGTAATGTCAGTGAGACAGTTGTAATCTAAAATTTTGTTAAGCCAGTGAGGCAGTTGAGTGGTTTTTATACCCCAAGAGGGTTTTCCACTCAGGAAATTTCTTGTGTCAAATTTTGTGTTGATACTCTGCATAGTTTTTGTTCTATCTGAAGAATTCTATAACTGTGAATTTGAATTAATCAAAAGGTGTAAAAAGTGTTAAAATTGTTAACAACACTGATTCACCCCCCCTCTCAGTGTTGTGTATTCCTACAAGGAGCTATGGACAAGTGTCAGATGCATCTTACAATGTTGACCAAGTGTCCATAGGCATGGGTTTTGGGCCATGAGGCCAAGTTGGATGCCCATTCCAAGATAGAGCCAAGTTTGCCTTGTATATTCTATATAAACAGGTGCTTTGAGGAGGAGAAATAAGTATGTGATTGACAGGTACTGTTATGCTACCAGATTGACTCCAAACACAAGTGTCAAAGACTATTGAAGCTTGCATTGCAAGTGTATTGTAAACCATATTCAGCTTTGATAATACATTGTGCAGGTTTCTGAGTGTGGGGTTTTTCACCCGATAAGGGTTTTCCCCACGATATATCTTGTCTCTCATCTTTTATCTTCTTTCTGGTTCTATGTGTATTGCTACAATATCTCTATTATATGTTTCATGTTGTTGTAACTGTAAAGATTAAATTAAATTTGTATAGCTCTCCCCTCATTAGATTAGTGTAGGAAGCATTTTCCATACACCTTGCTTCCTTTCAGTTGGTATCAGAGCTTGATCACCTTTGGTCCTAGTTGTTGGGTAGGGGTTTTTTGAGCTAATCTTGAGTGGGAGTCTGTGCAGAGTAGTCTGAATATTATTATAGCAAGGAGATGGCAAGCACATTCAGGAGGATAGAGGTGGAGAAATTCAATGGTACTAATTTCGAGATGTGGAAGCTCAAGATGGAAGACATGCTTGTTGATCAAGACCTCTGGGAAACTATCAGTGGAACAAAACCTACGGCAATGTCACAAGCTGATTGGGATATCAAGGATCGGAAGGCTAAGGGTCTCATAAGACTTAGTCTTGTTGATTCTGTCGTGTTAAATGTCCATGAGGAGACTACTGCAAGCTTTCTTTAGAAGAAGTTGGGAGATGTGTATCAAGCCAAATCCCTGGTTAACAAACTTTTCCTGAGAAAGAAGTTGTATTCTCTTCGAATGGAGGACGAAGGATCTGTTGCAGAACATATGAATGCTTTCAACATGTTGGTTATACAATTGACATTCATTGGTGTCAAGATGGAGGAGGAGGATCGCTGCATGACCTTGCTTTGTTCTTTGCCAGACTCGTGGGATCATCTTGTCATGGCTATTGCAAGCACCACATCCACATTCAAAATGGATGAAGTGGTTTCTTTGCTATTATCTGAAGAGATGTGGAGAAAGTCTTTTGAGGCAGCCAAAGAGGCTCTTGCAGTTCGTGGAAGACCTAAGGAGAAAGAGAAAAAGAAGGATAAGAAAGATGAAAAGGGTAGATCCAAATCCCGTGGGAGATCTAAATCTCCTGGAAAGTCCAAGGCTCTCTATTGGAACTGTGGCAAAACTAGGCATTTCTGAAAGGAATGCAAAGAGGAAAAGAAAAAGAAGAAGAAGAACCCAGATTTAGATTCTGACAAGTCACAAGATGATGGTGATGCTTTCATCGCAGCCCTGGAAACCCATGCATCTGATGATGTGTGGTTGATTCATTCTGGTGCATCAATCCACATGACCTCACATCGAGACTAGTTTACTAAGTATGAGGAGTTCGATGGTGGAAAGGTGTACCTAGGTGACGACTCTCATCTGAAGATTGTTGGTCTTGGAAGAGTCTCTATCTGATTGCCTAATGGGTGAGTGAAGGGGATCTCTGGGGTTATGCACATCCTAAGTTTTAGCATAGAACCTGCTTTCTCTAAGTATGTTGAATGATGCAGGTGTGCAGGTTGTCTTTTTGAAAGGATGCAAGATGACTAGAGGAGCTATGGTGCTTGCTAAGGGTACTAGGAGAGGTACTCTATTTCAATTGGAGGCATGCATTTCACAATGCAATAGTTCTTCTAACTCAAGAAAGAGGGCAGCAGTCACTTCATCCCCACCATCTAAATGAGCAGCGAAGAAATCTGTTCTATGTAGTCCTGATGGTTGTATTCATGCCTTGGAAGTTAAACTTCCTGCTGAAAAGATAATGTTATGGCATAAGAGATTTGGCCACATTGGTGAGAAGGGTCTTAGAACCCTAAAAAATAAAAACATTGTTGAGGGGTTAGATGATGTAATCTTGAGTTTGACTTTTGCGAACATTGCATATATGGAAAACAAAACCGTGTTCAGTTTTATTCAAGTTCTCATAAGTCTTCGGGTGTGTTGGACCTTGTTCATTCTGATGTATTTGGTCCTGTTAATGTTCCTTCATTATCAAAATCTATATATTTTGTATCTTTCATAGATGACTACAGTAGAAGGACATGGATTTATTTTCTCAGAAGCAAATCTGAAGTCTATAGTCAGTTTAAGGAGTTTAAATCCTTTGCTGAAAATCAGACTGGTAAAAAGATTAAATGTTTGAGAACTGACAATGGTGGTGAGTTCTGTTCTATAGAATTTGATAAATATTGCAAGGAACTTGGGATTGAAATACATTAGACAACTCCATACACTCTGCAGCAAAATGGAGTTGCAGAGAGGATGAACAGGACACTGATGGAGAAGGCTAGGAGTATGCTTAGTGGAGCTGGTCTAGAACAAAAGTTTTGGGCTGAAGCTGTTGCCACTGCTTGCTATCTTATAAATAGATCTCCTACATCAGCTCTTATTGGTAAGACACCCATGGAGGTGTGGTCTAGTAGAAATCCTTCAATAAGGCATCTTCCTATTTTTGGTTGTGAGGCATATGCACACGTAACTAGGGAGAAGCGGTCAAAATTGGAGAACAAGGCTGTTAAGTGTATTTTCATTGGCTATGGTGTCGATGTGAAAGGATACAAGATTTGGGACCCTGTGGCTGAAAAAGTGTTGTATAGCAGAAGTGTCATCTTCAGAGAGCTAACACCTTCTTCCACTTTTTTATAGCCAGAAGAAAAAGAAAAGAAAGAGGATGTTGTTCAGTTTCCTGCTACCCCTGAGAAGACTGAACAGAAAGACAATGTTGGACCTAATAATGAGGAGAGCTCTTGCAGCTCTGAAAGCTCAGATGAAGAAGTCAAACCTCAACCTCAGCTCTTGAGGAGGTCTACATGAATAAGAAAGCAACCTGAGAGGTTTGGTTATACATTGCTTGATTCTAGTTGTGCTTTTGCTTTACTTACTAACAATGATGAACCTAGAACTGTGTTAGAGGCTTTGGACATCAAAGATCTAGGTTCTTGGAAGGAGGCCATGGAGGATGAGATGGCTTCTTTGGAAAAGAATCAAACTTGGGACTTGGTACCGCTGCCTGTTGGACGGAAACCTGTTGGATGCAAATGGGTGTTGAAGAAGAAATTTGGTGCAGATGGCAATGTTGAGAAGTATAAGGCCAGATTGGTTGGGAAGGGGTATTCACAAGTGGAGGGTATAGATTATGGTGAGATCTTCTCTCCCATTGCAAAGCTAACATCCATTCAATTCTTGTTATCTCTTGTAGCATCTTATGACTTAGAGGTAGAATAGATGGATGTGAACACAACTTTCCTTCATGGTGATTTGGAGGAAGAAATGTACATGTCACAGCCAGAGCATTACATGGTGAAAGGTAAAGAAAATTTAGTTTGAACTTAAAGAAGTCTTTGTATGGTTTGAAGCGGTCTCCTAGGAGGTGGTACTTGAAGTTTGATACCTTTGTGTTTTCAATTGGATTTGTGAGATCAAAATTGGATCACTGTGTGTATTATAAGTTTGATGGTGATCGTATTCTCATTGTTGCATTGTATGTTGATGATATGTTGCTCATTGGGAAGGGTAAGAATATGATTTCTAATTTTAAATCATAGTTGTCAGCACAGTTTGAAATGAAAGATTTAGGGATAGCCAGGTACATTCTAGGAATGGAAATCAGAAGAGACAGAACTAACAGAAAAATTTGGTTAAGCCAAAGTAAGTATGTGAAGACCATGTTGAACAGGTTCAGCATGGCAGATTGTAGACTATTGTGTGTTCCTGTTTCTTTGGGAACAAAGTTGTCTATTGAGGATTGTTCAAAATCTCCTAGTGAGGTGGAGGACATGAGCAGAGTACCTTATGCTAGTGCTATTGGCAGTTTGATGTATGCTATGGTCTGCACAAGACCAGACATTGCCCAAGTAGTGGTAGTCCTTAGTCAATTTATGGCTAATCCTGGACAGATAAATTGGGATGCAGATAAGCGAGTGTTCAGATATTTGAGGGATACTTTCGAGTATTCTATATGCTATCATGGTAATGTTACAGGACCTTCGCATTCTATTGATATTCATGGATTTGTGGATTCATATTGGGCAGGTGACATTGACAACAGGAGATCCACCAGTGCTTATGTGTTTACACTATTTGGTGGTGCTATTAGTTGGATGAGTAAGCGACAACCTGTGGTTGCTTTGTCCATGACAGAAGCTAAGTATATGACAGAAACTCATGCTTGTAAGGAAGCCATTTGGCTTAAGAGATTGTGTTCAGATATTGGTGTTGATGCAGGTCAGATTACGATCAGTTCTGACAGTCAAAGTGCGATGCCTTGCGAAGAATCCAACTTTCCATGCCAGAACAAAGCATATTGATGTACAGTTTCACTTCATGTGAGACATGGTAGACAATGGGAAGGTAAATTTGGAGAAGGTAGATACTTTGAAGAATGTTGTAGATGCATTAACAAAACCAGTTAGCACAGAGAAGTTTAGATAGTGTTCGGAGTCTATGAGCCTCTTAGCCTATAGCACTTAAATCCTATTATTCTATTGGCTCTTACAAGGTGTTCGATAAGTGGGAGAATGTTGGGAATTAAGGTGTCTCAACCTTGGTAATTCCTTACATTATTTTGATTGTATTTATTTATTCATTTCCTATGATGTAAATTAATTGTAAATTCCATATTGTCATTTTGTGGGATGTGGCATGGTGATGTGTCATCCTACATGGAAGATGACAACTTGCAATTTTGTCCTCATATGAGGAGATAGGTGTCCCACTTTGTGGTAGGAATATTTTGCCATGTGTCGGCATCTTGGATTTTGTGTAAGGGAATGTTGACCAAAATGGTTATGATGGATTCCTATGGTGAAGTTATGACATGTAAGAGTCGAAAATAGAAGCTCGTAAGACAGGTGAAGACATGTGTCGAGAAGCATCTTTGAAAAAGGCATCTTTGGGCGCCCCAAGGTGGACTATGACATGTTGTAAGATAATATGATATTTATAGCCTATGTATGACAGATTCTCTTACAGATGTAAGTTATGACAGCTATGACAAATTCTATGATGGTCGTAAGAGTTGTAAGAGCATCTATCATAGCCCATTTTGGAAATAGGCGACCTCTTTGGGATTAGAGTTGTGGACAAGTGTTAGATGCATCTTACAATGTTGACCAAGTGTCCATAGGCATGGGTTTTGGGCCATGAGGCCAAGTGGGACGTCCATTCCAAGATAGAGCCAAGTTTACCTTCTATATTCTATATAAACAGGTGCTTTGAGGAGGAGAAGTAAGTATCTGATTGACAGGTACTGTTATGCTACCGAATTGACTCCAAACATGAAGGTCGAAGACTATTGAAGCTTGCATTGCAAGTGTATTGTAAACCATATTCAGTTTTGATAATACATTGTGCAGGTTTCTAAGTGGGGTTTTTCACCTGATAAGGGTTTTCCCCATGATATATCTTGTCTCTCTTCTTCCATCTTCTTTCTAGTTCTATGTGTATTTCTGCAATATCTCTATTATATGTTTCATGTTGTTGTAATTCTAAAGATAAATTGAATTTGTATAGCTCTCCCCTCATTAGATTAGTGTAGGAAGCATTTTCCACACACCTTGCTTCCTTTCACTACATTCAAGTCTTTCTTCAAAATATGGCAAACCCGCAATATCTATTTCAAACCCTTGCAATTTTCCATGTGTACAAAAAGCTTTCTTTTCTTTTTGTTTTGTAAAAAACAAGAACCAAGAAAGTGCAAAATGGGTTTTCTTGCTACAGAGGTGCCTTGCTATAGGATGAGTTTCTATTTTCAACAGTGAACAAGAACCAGTGCTATAAGTATGCAGAATAGCCGTGGCCACGGCCAGGAAGAGACATTTCTATAAGAAAAATGCAAACCCACATTTCTTATTTCAAAACCCTTATCATATGCAGATGTGCAGTTAAAAAAAATCTAGACTAGGTAAGACAAAGGAGGCATTACCTTGTATATTTTACAAGGGAGAAGAGCTACAGGCCGCGGGTATGTCACTTTTTGATCTCTTAAAACTTAGAGGAGTGGTTCACCAAGATAAATGATAGAAAGGAATAAATGTATCAGAGGAAATACAGAAGCCACTGCTTTAAAACTAGTTTTGCCTCATAAAATGGAGAAAAATGATAACAAATGTGTGACTAAGGATTCTTACCTTCATTCTCCATAGAGATTCTTTAAAAAACTTGCAGAGATAATAGAGAAAATTGAAGATTTCTTCAAACCCTAGCATATCCTGGCATGGTGGCAGCCGAAATGGAGCTCGAGAGAAACAACAAGAAGATGAAAATGACAAAAGGATTAGGGTTTTCCTTCTTTTTGATCGTTGAGAGGAGTTTCTTTTCTTCATTTTTGACTTTCAATTTACAAAACAAATCATTGCTATCCATCTATTATTCACCGAGGTAAAGACTTGAAAGTCTTCAAACCTAATGATGAAGGTAAATAATGCAACAAGGGCCCGTGAGGCCAAAGTTTCTTTAAACCTTTTTTTATTTTGATTTTACAAAAGTCAAAACAAATAATCATGTAAAGGTAAGGTTATATGCCTTTATCTATTTTTCTTTTGCATGAAGATCGAACATCGGCATGGGAGAAGTATTGAAAGCCTTATAAATATAAGGTAATGATAAGGCATAAGATATGATGGGAGCTATAAGGTGATACCTTCTATCTCTTTACAAAGGTGGAGTATATATAGTTGATGCATGAGTTGGTATTGGGATTTGTGATACATAGATTTTATATGCATGGGAGTTATAAGGTTGAGACATATGCATATATTATTTTTTAAATGCATAATTTAATTTTTGCATGAGGAGATCTATATAGTGCATGGGAGACATAAGGAGGAAGATATTTTTATCTTTTGCATGCATGATGGCCTAGTTTGTTCTTGGCATCATTATTAATGCAATTATACAATTCATGTAAATCAAAGGGAGAGATAAGGTGTTGTTTTGTTCTTTTCATCCAAATTTGCATGTTTTTACAACTCAAATAATGTAAACAAATAGTAAAGTAATGTACTTATGAACTATTTTATTATTTTGTCACAAGTTGTAAAATCAAGAAAATAGAGCAAAATGTAACTCATAATAAAGTAATTGTTCCAAATTACTTTATTCTTTGCCCACATCACTTGCAGTCCAAAATCATGCAAATTTGGAGGAGTGGAGTTAACTGAGGACTTTTTGAGTTCATTGCATAGCTTTTTGGGTCAAAAGTGGAGAGTTTGGTCAACTTTTTGGTCAAACATATAGAGGAGAGCAATTTGGAGCTATTTTTGCTCAATTTGGGAAAGTTATAGCCCTTATTTTAGGGATTTTCTTATTTGCTCATGGATCAATTTTGAAATCTTATTTTTAGAGGTAATTGACTGCAGTTGACCTTCTTAGGTCTCTTGCAAAGAGCATATTATATATTGTAAGGAAAACTTAGTTTTTGCCTTTTTTGCCCTTTACACTTTGAGAGAGAAAGAAGGTTTTGTAACTCACTTATTGCAGATTTATAGAGATTATAGTAGGTTACAGGTTCTATACTTTGTCTTTTTATGCAATTGTTCCTTTATTTTTTAGCTGAATCAAGTGTCTACATTTCTATTAATGTAGCTTTTATGAATGATTTGATGATATTTTATTGTGTTTGAATATCATAACCTTTAAAATCATTATCTCATTTGTACTTGCATGTGTTAGATAGCATTGAAAATCACAAGTCTTAGGCTATGCAATTAGAGTAATTTTCTTTTATGTTGTTAAAAACCCTTTTCCTTCAAGAAGAAAATCATTTCCAGCCTCCTTTAGAATTATTTATGTGATCAAATTGTTAAAAGTGGTTTGTGTGGATAGATTTTCTGAGATCTATTGTGAGTTAGATTGTCAGTTTCCATCAAATTTATGTGCATCACCATACTTTAGATTACAGTTTTTGTACTTTTAGTAGATCCTTTTAACCCTTTTCCATATCAAAGTTATAGATCTATTGAATATTATAAGGGAACCAGCCCATAATCTGGAGGTTCAAGCTCATCATAGGTCACCCACATCCTGAGTTTGATCCCATGTTACACAGGATTGCTGGGCTTCATAGCTTTGCATAACAGGTGCAATCCTGCTCATCAATAGTTTTTGGCACACCCGGTGGGACCTTGAACTAATTTTCAGTTCAAAAAGGACTTATTATTGCTGTTGTTTTGGTATGACTAGCAAATTTTATAGCCTTTCAGAGGTTTATTTTCAAGTACCTGGTGACTCTTATTTTCTAGTTTGATAGATCAGATATTGCAGCTTATGAAAAAGTATCAAACAAGGTCAAATAAAGATCCTGAAAAGAAGCACATTCATTTATCACCAACAAAAAGAAGGGTAAAAATAGATAGAGTGATAAGACTAGTGTTGTGTGGTTACACAACACGCCCCATTTTGCCTTGACAAAACAGGGACCCAACTTTTTCTTGTTGCTTTGGCTTGTTGTTTTCTGCTTTGGGCGGTTTGGTAAAATTAGTCATGCATGTAGCCTTACAAGAGGGTGGATTTGTCCCCATGATGAGGTCAGTTGTCAAAGTTACTTTTTCACATTATTAACCTCATGGTCAGAAAGTATGTAGAATTCCAAGTAGGTTTGCCTTTTAGATCACCCCAAAATTGTCTAAGGGAAGAGAGTTAGGATGAGTCAAAGGTTCAGTCAAACCTAATATTCTTAAGGGGGGGTCATATTTCAAACGTTAGTAATTAGATAAGATCACCCTGATATAAGTTTATCGCCTGATAATCACTTGATCCGTGAAGTGCGGACGTTAACTTTATGTAAGGGCCAATATCTACCCATCAAACGACTTCATTTATCCCCGGTCATATTTTTAATATCCGTCATCTTACAAATATCACCCTCTTCGCAAATATCACCCTATGCCAATATGACAATGATGTCATCCAAGTCCAACAAATGAAGAAAATCACGCTGATGATGACATCATCATTCCATTCTATTCACGGAGGTATATATCCGATGCCCATCATATTCAATAACATGATGGTGATGTCATTAAAACATAGCTATTAAATATGTTGTCGACATGGCGACATCACCCCTATCTTTTCTGAGGGGGGGTCATTTTATTTGCGGGGTCATATTTTGAACATCCCCTGATCTTAATTTTGTGACCCGATATACACGTGGTCAATGTTGACCACATCACCTGATCTTCTTTTGCATTAGTTTTGCCGCTCAAGGGTGGGGGTCATTTTATCTAGAGGGGGTCATATTTTGAATATCCCCGGATCTTTTGAAGATCACCCCCCTCCTTGTTTCCTAACATTAAATACACTTAAATGTGATAGATGAATTCCTGCCAATTGCCAATATAAATTGAACAATTGGCATCATCCATGAATTCCCTGCAGAAGATCAACGAATTTAATCGACCCAATGTAGTTTTGCCCTAATTTGCCCTATGAATGCATTTAAAGGTAATTTTTGAAGGTTATTTTCATTTACCTTACGAAAAAATGAGAAATTACAAAGCAGAGAAGTCAAACTCTCATACAGCTACCCATTAATGGATTAGATCTTTTAGCGTAACAGAACGGGTGGTCTCCAGTATTCACAGCCCTTTTTCGTAATCAGCCATCTAACCCAGGAGGAAAGCACTGTCAGGTAAGTAATTGAAAATCCTCCTATTGTCATTTTCTGTATGTTCAGGTAGAGTATTTATGCTTTCTTGTGGTTTGGCTCTATGAATATGCATACCATGATGAAGTAAAGAATAATAGATAGAGTATGCATGATGCTATAGAAGTACATAATGTTGTATGAATGCATGTGGACATTGTAAGGTAAGACAATCATGTTTGTTGCAGGAATCCATGGCGGATCTTAGAAGGAATAGGTCTAACTCAGAGTTTCTCAATCCTATGTTTGTTCAGCCCGAGGGGGTATAGTTTAAATACAGAGTTATTGGTGATACTCACTAAGGAGATATGGACCTGGCAGCATGGTCAACAAGAGTAGATCATGATAAGGATAATCCCATTCTGGATGGGGTATATGTTTCAGGAATGTGGCATGCAAATGGTTTTATGTATGCTATGGATACCCCAGAGCTAGTAGTGGAATGTGCCAGAATTAAAACCCTGAGACCAGGTGGGTAGAGAAGCATGGAAGAATATATGCAGACTTTTCAATCAAGGGCATTACCACCACTTTTAATCTGCCAGTTGGAAAGAAGGTGGTAAGTGTGGACCTACGCAAGCTGGAAACAGAATACAATAATAATAAGAAGAATGCAAGGAAGAGGATGTATCAATGGAGGTCAAAGAGTAGCACCTACACTGCATCAGCCAAATTACTCATACATTTATATAAGTTTGATTTTGATGATGAGTACCAGTATATGATTGCCCTGCTGAGCAGGATGACAGGTAAACCTCATGCTGGGAATTTTGAGAATTGGATGTTTGGAATCATCCAGATGGTCCTATATGCAGATAACAGGCCATTATGGGCCAAGATCGTCAGTGACACACTAGATGAAGGAATGAGGAACCTGGGAGGCCAGACAGGCTTGTTTTATATGACCTTATATGTGGTATATTCATTTGCTTATAAGGGAAACTTTGATGCCTTGAAGATAGTGGGTAAGGCTAGTTGTGATGCAGACGATGCCCACATATGGGATCACTATCCTCAGCTACAGAGAAAAGATTACCTCCTGGACTACAAACTAGTAAATGATGCATTCTCTATGCATCTGGTCAGAACCATGGAGGAGACAGAACCAAGAGGCTGAGCATGGAAGCTCAAGAAGTTGTTTATAGACATGGGGCCCGGTTTATCCAATTTTCCACCTTTTCATATATCAGGATAGAGGGATTTGAAGGACAACCCCTTATGTTGCCAAGATACCCTACTGATGGGGTTGTCTTGATGGAATTTGTCAAACAGGTGTCTACCATAGTTGAAGCTTATAAGGCACAAAAGAAGATACCTCCAGTGTTATTTCTAGTGTCTATGGGCTGGTATATGTGCTCAGACTCAGAGAGCATAAAACATGTCATGGGAGGGCTGAAATTGATGTATCTACAGCCATTTCCATTGGCCAGATCTTATGATCCCTATGGCAGGATGCAAAAAATATTAGGAAAACTAATACATCAGAAGCATCTAGAAGATTTCTAGACCGACTGTGAGGATGAAGCTGAGGTGAGGAGAAGGAAGTACCAGAGACTCACCTTGAATGAAATAAAGACCTTTGACTGCATCCTGGTACCAGCACAGCTGAGGAAAGATGATGGAAAGATTATGTCCAATGAATATGAGGACAAAAAGTATAATGACACCATATCAGCCCCTAATCTTACACAGCCAGAGGATATACCCCTAGATCAGCTGACAGGTGGGGTGATACAGTTAACCTAGGCTTGGGTGGATGAAGAAATAAACATATTGAAGAAAAGGGGTGTTGCCCTTATAGCTGATGCCAAAAAGAAAAGGCAAGAAATAGCTGATGAGGAATATGATGACTTCCTTAGTGAGAAGAGAAAATCCAATGGGGAGAGATTGCCCACACAAAAACAAAGGAAAGGTCCCCCTAGAGGTAAGAAAACTAAAGATGAACCGAAGGGGGTGATAATTGAAAGGATTGCCACGCCGGTTGCAGGTGCATCTACATCAGCTCAGGCATCCGCATCATCTGTATAGCCTCCTGTTGAAAAGCCAAAGACAAAGAGGATTTTGAAGCTAGCTGTTGAAATTAATGAAGTGCGGGTAGAGGGCCAAGCCTTGTAGCAGGAAGTGGGAGAGGGCATACCTTTGGAAGAAGAGAAGGTAAATAAGGAACCTGCAAGTGATGACCTGATAATGGCCAGTAAGAAAAGGAGGGCGATGCCACTGACGTCACCACCCAAGAAGCAAAGAACATCCATGTGGGGGGATATCATGGCTGACCCTATTGTATTGAGAGGAGCCAGTGGTGAAGCATTTAGAAAGGAACTGCAACATGATGTTCTGCTTCCCACCATAATAAAGTTCAAAATTGAGAAGGCAGAGGAACAAACAAGAGAAGTATTCAAAGCAAGTCAGGGTGGTCCTTTCTCCTTAGAGGATACCGTGGACTTATCTGATGATGAAGTCATTCAATGTGTAGCCTCTCAATGAATGGAGACTCTTGCTTCCAACACCCACATGACCCCTCATGGGACCCCATTAGCATAGATGGTAGTGTTGGAAGAAACAAGGCAAACAGAGGAGGAAGTAAAACAAGGTAGCCCAGAGAGGGTAGCCCAACAAATAGGGCTTGATAAGTTGGTTGAGCAGGTAACTAGCCCTGTTGTTGTAGATTTAACATACAGGGGTGATGTAAGCCCAAAGGATAAAGCAGGTACACCTGATGAAACAAAGAAGATTGAAGTGGATAAGCAGGTAGAAAAGGAAAACACTACTCCTGATATGGGTCAGCAATAGCATGAGATACCTGTAGAGCCAAAAATAGTAGAAGTTCAACAGAAGAGCGGAGGTGATAAAGATATATCAGGTGGTGCTACTGCTACTCAAACTCAAGAAGATTCAGGAGATGCCTTAGGAGCAAAAGATAAATCAAGTCATGAGGACCCCAAGCCATAGGATATCGATGCATCAGGTACAGAACAAGAGATGACCCAAGATCAGGGTGATGCACAAGGCCAACACACACAGACATCTGTAGATGTCAATATACCTCAAGATGAGGAATCTAATAAAGAAGATGAAAGTCAAAAGGAGGTAATCCAAGATCAGACATGAGATCATAATGTGGACATACTAGATCCTCCTTTGCAGAAGGCAGCCCCTCAGCAAGAAGAAATGCAACAAGATCCCCCTCATGAAGAACTACATGAGGAAGAAATTAAGTAGGTGCCTTCTCCACCAAGAATAGAAGCAGATACTGGAGAACAGGGCAGACATGATGTTGACAAAGAATAGCAAGGGTCTGGAGATGATGTGCCTCAATGGCTAGAGAGAGAAATAGGCATGGAACAAGGGTCTAAAATTTAGGAATTTGATGTTTCCACCTTGTTTGCTGAAACAATGATGAAGCCAAAGAGGAAGGCCAGATTGACATCGGCCATAAAGAGAGAGATCCTATTACAGGCAGAAGGACTGCACAGGTAGCACTTCCCATGGTTGAGAAAGAGAAGGGCAAGATCACCCTAGAGGAATTCCAAATCACAACTGTTGATTTGGGTTTTGCCAATGAGGACCAGGAGGGTCAGGAAGGGAAGGACATTATTGATTCTTTGACCCAAAGGGTAAAGAAGGAGAAAGAGAAAAGTAAAATGCATAAGGAGCACATTGCTCAGTTACATTCTTACATAAAAGGGTTGATTAACCCTGATAATACACTAGTTGATCCGGCAGTCCCGTTGACTATCATATCCCAGGAAGAGGTCACCAAGTTAGACCTAATGAGACATGAGGCAATGATCATGGAGAAATGGATGCTATCATCTCTCACTAGAGCTGAGGATGTTTTGAGAACCTCCCTACAGAGGTGGAATTCTTTAAGAAGTTTAAAGAGAAAGGTAGATAAAATGCAAAATGAAACAGGAAAATGGTCATTCCAATTGGAAAAGGACCTGACTACTTTAAGTGAAATGAAGAGAATAGATCCACAAGTATTGATAAATAATCAAGTGTTGAATAATAATACTGCCCTGCTGAAAAGCATATGGTATGAATATATCAAGTTTGAATGTGATATCTTGAAGAAATGCAGTGGCAAGCTCAGGGATGCAAGTATAAAGTTGTACAGCATGATGGCACACAAAGCAGAGACCCTTGAGGCTTTGGAGGGTAAAATAGAGGGAAAGATCAAAAATCAGGGTGCAGACTTTGCTATCAAGGCTCTGCATGATAATTTCAAGTCCGTAGTAGATGACCCCCTCACCCACCTGACAGAGGAAGTGATGGATAAAATCATGAGGATAAAAGTCAAGGTAGAAACATACAATGAGACTTTGAACAACAGAAAAGGTAAGCTGGAGGCTCTCAAGGCTAAGTTCTAGTCTCATAAGCATGCCATAACAAAAGCCAGAATCCAAGATGGGGGAGAGGAGGATAAAAGAGTACAGGCATATGAGCACATCAGGACAGCGATGAAGGTCCACATACAGGAGGATGTACACCAAAGTGACAGTGATGCTAAAAGTAATGAAGATGATGACAATGATGAAGAGGAAGAAAATGAGGAAGAGGAACTTGAAGAATGAATGAAGATGCATCACCAAGAGAACATATGCATAAGGTACTCATCAATAATGATTCATCCAGATGGTTGCCAGCTCGCAACCTGTGCCATGAGGAAGAGTTGATTAAGTCATAGGGTAATTGTCAACCGTTGATCTTAATAGATAAATCTTGACCACCGGTCAATTGTAACTACCTCCTCACCTTATTCTATAAAAGGTGCAGGGGTGCAATCTTTTAAGCATTCGAAACTTAATTGAAATTTGATTGCTGAAATTTTAGGACTCATTTCAAAGTTGTTGTAAATGTACATGTTATGCATACTGAATGAAAGAGAAGCATATTTGATTACAAATCATCATAAATCTTGAGTAATCTGTGTTTGAAATCTAGATACATGCATTGATCAGCTGCGTCCCTTGGAGTGCTTTTCAGTCTGCATGTGTTGTTTTCATTCCTAATTCCTTTGAAGTTAGCATCAACCATATCTAGCTATGGAACATCCTGGTGACCTATGGTTTGATTTCTTCTCTTCATGAATGTATCTTGTATGTATGTTATTCAATGACTAAAGATTCACTAAAAGTAGAAGTATTATTTTAAATTTCTTTCAATTTCATAATAGATCATCTCCATAATTGCAAATAACAGAGAATCAAAAGCAAATAACATGAAATATGCAGATATCCCGTAGATAATTGAAAATACATAGCATATTTAGAGTAAAAGCATGTCAAATTAACAAATATCATGCAAATTCAGATAAATATCCATGGAATACATGTAAATATCCACTTATAGACACATCATTTAAATAGATTTGCAGTGTAGAAGAAAGAACAAGTTCATGATGATCAGCGATCAGAAGAATTGATCAAACTTGCAAATATCTCAACTATCTTTGGAAATAGAGTAGAGTTAACCTCTCTGTGGAGTAATTTACAGGAAACAGTACAATACTGATCATCTAGACAAATGTGAGACCCCTTGAAATGGAAAACAGCATGTCACATCAACCTCTGAGTAATGTTAGACGATCATGACCTAATCAACGGAGACTTGGAGTCATCAACTTATCCTAAGCTGATCATACTTTACAAGATAATAAAGGTTTGTTGTGCAAATTTTTATGCATGTTGCTATGACTAACAATCATCATCAACAACTAGCAAATACAGCAATACCAAATCTATCAAATACACAGCCAAAATTTGCTTCTCATCAAAATCCTTTGTTTGCAAGCTCATCATTAGTATCTCATATTTCTCCACCAGCAAGTCCAAGAGAACAAGTACCTATTTTTCAAGGGTTTGGGGAAGAGGAACCTATGTTACAAGAGATACTAGTACAAATGCCAATACAAATACCAGTGCAAATACCAATACAAGTACCTATTATTCAGATGCCGGTAGCAGCTGGAAATCAGCCACCACCAAGAAATCATCCATTTGTTACCTTTAATGGGGATAGCCCATTAAATCTAAGACAACATGATGATATACCAGTGGCTGCATTGAAAAGTCTGCCTAGTTTCAACGATGAAGATGGAACCACACCGATAGAACACATTAGAGATGTAGCATCATTGTGTGTTGTTCATCATATTACAGAAGAAAATATAGTAATCAGGCTATTAGTAGCATCTTTCAACGGTAAATCTCTTCAATGGTTTAGAGGATTAAGAGTTAATTCTATTACATCATGGGATGAATTAGGAGATACTTTGAATAGATAGTTCCAAGATAAGTTAGATCATTTATCATTTGTTGAGCAAATTACAACTATCAAGATGGCTCCACATGAGCAAATGTCAGATTTCAATTTCAGATTTCAAAGGACATGGAATAGAATTCGAAATATGGTAAAGCCTTCACCTGAGCATGCATTTTTATATTATTTAAGAGCATTGAATAGTGATATTGTTGTCATGATTCAGTCAATGGGTGGAGTTACTTTACCAGGTGCATTTGATATTGCTATTAGAGCATAAAATAGTTTAATACAAGATGGTAAAATTGCACCAAGGCCTCCTATGCTAATATTTCCTAACATTTAGCCCTTAATGCCAATTTCAACACCTTCTATTGCATCAATTCCTACTATACCAGCCTTTGGCTATCAAGAAACTATGAAAAATAATGTTGATCCAATTCTTTCTAATATACAAGAGCTTAAAGGTAATCAACAAAATATAGCAAAGTTATTGCAAACTGTAAGTAATGACTTAGTGAGCCTCAAAATTCAAGCAAATCAAAATAATAGACCATACCAAGCCCCATATCAGGCAAATAGGCCTCCTTATCAGGCAGATCACCAAGGACAAAGAAGAAATTATAACAATATGCCAAATCAATAGTATAATCCTAATGTTGTTAGCTCATCAAAGGAGCTTGTGCCTATGCAAAATAATATGGTTCAAGATTATGCATGGTGTTATCCGTGTAACCAGGCTACTTGCATGAATGGAGTGGTCAGTCAAGCACTCATGGTACAGAATAATTATGCTGCTGCTGAAAATACAGCAAGTGATGTTAATGACTAGCTGGATGCTTAGACTCAGCATAGTAATCCTAATGTTGCTTTAATGAACTAGCAAGTTAATGATTTTTATGGGGTGAATCAATTACCAGGGCAAAACAATCTTTTACTAATATTGCAACTAATACCAGGTCAAAAAAGAGGGTTGTTGAGTTACAACAGCAAGCTAAAAAAGTACAACAACAAGCTAATAAAGGGAAAAATCTAGTTTCTGCACGTCAACAAGGTCAAAATCAAGCTTCTACTTCTCAAGAAGTTCATATTCTACCAAGAGGACAGCAACCAGATGATAAAAGATAGCCAGAATTCTAAAAATAGCCAAGCAAGGTACAATCAGATGTTGTTGTTCCCAAAATATAGCAAAAGGTTAGTGGTCTTTCTTTCAATATGATCATACGAAAAAGGCCACTGTTAGCATATCTATATTGGATGCATTACACATCCCAGGTCAGAAAGATTTGTTACAAGATGCTTTAGCTCAGTTATCTTTATCAAATGAAGTTCAAAAGAGTCAGCCTCAGGTTATGCTCACTAATGAAGCACAAGATAAGAATGAACAACCAAAACAAGTGATCAAACCACCACCTTTTTATGTTACTTTGATAGTTGGTAACCATCTAGTCCATAACTATATGATTGACTCGGGAGCTAGTAGCTCTGTGATGCCTAGTGCAGGAGCACCATGCCAACCTCATGCTTCTATGATGAAATTTTTTAAGGATGATTCAATTTTAGTGTCTTAACATTGTATCAAGGTTATATTGATTATTTGTTCATGTGTCTAGGTCATTAGGAGGACAATATTGAATGTTTTGTGTCAAATTTGGAAAGAATGTAAAAGTTGTCATCTAAATTGTAAAATTCCTAAAGATGTAAAATGAGGAAGGTGAAAGGTCACCTTGTTCCAATTCGTTGGAAGGAAGTTGAAACTGAAAAGACAAATTGTAATGCCTTTAAAAAGGCCTTTGTAACCTTTGTAAACATGTGGGTGGTTGATTAGAAGGTTTTGATCAATAGAAAAAACATTGTTTTCATGTATTTCAACAGAAATTGATTATTTTCTGATGCTGTACGGACCTGTACAGGCATGGTTGCGTGTCTACTTGATTGCAAATGGTATACTAATCAATCACCTTCCTGAAACATTTTATTTCTTACAGTTTGATGCTATTTTGAGTTAGATATTGTGGAATTTCATAAAACTGTCAAAACCCTGTCCTAGGGTAACAGTCAGCAATTTGATGGAAGTTTCTTTCTTATTTTGTGGAATGAAGAGCCCATACATGAGTTAGATGTTGTCTAAATACCTATCTTTCCCTATGACAAGTGTTTAGACCGGATGGACAAGGTTTATGTTGAATTTGTTAATGTTCTAGGACTGTTCTACTCTGCTGCAGACTGGTAAAGGGCAGAAAGCTTGAAGGTTTTGATTGTTTACTTATGGATTGAACATTCCCATGGTGATTTTTGTCTGGTAGAGGTAGTAGGTGAAACCCTTTCATATTCTCTAAGTTGAATTTGTCAAAAGAATGGATATTCACATCCCCTAACAAGTCTGTCCTGTCAGGAATGAGTGCAACAGTCACTGTCATGACTGGTTATGAGACTATTTTGTATTCTTATAAGGTTTGTAAACCCTAGAAGGGTGTAGAAGAAGATGATCTAATGTGAGATGTTCTAAATGTTTTCAATCCATAGAAAGGGTGCAGGAAAGATACTTTATTAACTGTTTTTGTGAAAGGTAAACGACTGCCATTTCTGTGAACAGTCAGAGTTATGATAGCCAATGAAGGATTGGTTGCTTGTGTGGTGGGGCAGACTTTAGTAGGTGTTTATTTTGGTTGAGTAGGAGTTCTTGAGAATGTTAGAGATCTCTCTTGGGTCAGAGAAGTTGAAATTTAGTTTGGAATCACTATCTTTGTGAAAGTTCTCTTGTGAAGCTTGTGGATCCTTATGGATTGAAAACCTTTGTTATTGAATATACTACTAAGAAGTTGAGTTAGTTCTTTTCCTCTGCATCAATGCCCAAACAGCCTTCTGACAAGCTTGGTCTAAAATATGAACCTGTTGCAAGGGGAGTTGTGCAATTAGATGGTACTGAGGTTAATACAGTAGGGATGTTGAAAGATCTTGGTCTTATCTTACATGCATGCCCCAATTTTGTAATTCATCAAGACATCCATGTTATTGATCTGTGATGCAAGAGCATCCAAGGTGTAAGAGCAATCTCGCATCAACCAAAAAAAAATAAAAAATGTGTTGTTTCTTTTCAATAAGGGCTAAATTTGGCAGGGTTACTATTTTTAGTAAGTTTGCATTTGTGCACGGTTGGATACAAAATCTTACACGGACCTCCAGAATGGTGAATTGAAGCTAATGGTGAAGAAATCACTTCAATATCATTTGTCATTTGTGAGATATTAAAATTTCAAATTCCAAAATCCTATTGAAATATTCAAAGTCAAATTTGAGGCACTTAGAGGCTCCGGATGGGCCTGAAATTTGGTGGGAAACCCACGCAATCTACCTATTGGTACTACTTGCGCTCCATCGTCTTTTCGAGAGCTTTCCGAAAAGGTATTATAATTGAAAATCCAACAGTCGGATCAAAAGTTATGGCATTGCGAAGTTGACCTATTTTTGGAGGGAGATGCAAATTTTGAAATTAAGCTGGTGGTCGCCAAAAAGGGCTATATATAACCATTTTTGGGAACCCTTAGGGTAGTAGAGTTAAGGGGGAAGTTGTAGAGTCAAGAAAGGCGGGGGAAATTAGAAACCCTAATTGATTTGGGAATTACAGAAGGTTGAAGATTCCGGAGTCTTGAGAGAGGGAGCTGTAATGTGTTGCAACTTGTAGGGGATTCATCCTCTGATTGTATTTGAGCTTCTGTAATGTAATGTTTTGCCCATATTAATAAAATATCATTCTATTTTCTATGTGCAATTTATGTTATTGTGTGTTTTATGATTTACCCCCCTTCATCAATCTGCCACCTCACTTTGTCATTTGTCTATCTAGAGACTTCACAACAAAACTAGGGGGCTATTTGTCTTCTGATTGGACCCATCTATTTTTTAGAACCAAATATGGTACTAAATTTGCCATAAAGTCAGAACCATTAGCAAATGACCACCTTGAACCATATACACCCAGTCCAATCAATGCCAATCTTTCAGTTTTTTATCAAAAAGAACTAGTTACTGCCCAAGACCCAAGTAGACCTTTAGAGGGCATACCTGCTTTAGTTTTGGACCAGTGGGCAACAGAAAATCATGAAACAGATCCTTTTGATCAAATGGATGAAATAGGTCTTGGTGTGTATATGATCCAAGAGAAAGGTGTAGTTATTCCAAATCTGCTGAAAGGAGAAAATCAGCAAATTGTAGAATCTGATAATGATGTTTGGCAGCTTTATTTTGATGGTTCCAAAGCAAAATTGGTGCTGGTGGAGGAGCTGTTCTAGTTTCTCCTATAGGTGAAAAGTATTACTCCTCTTTCCATTTTGCTAAATCAGCCGTTCAAATAATTCAGTTAGTCCATGGATTGGAATGGGCTAGGAAAAGAAATATTAAATGCCTTAAAGTCTTTGGAGATAGTGAGTTAGTGGTAAAACAAGTGAGAAATATTGTTGCTACTAAAAATGATCTATTGAAATTGTACAAACACAAAGTTTGGGATATGATAGAAGAATTTGATGCTTTTAATCTGATATATGTACCTAGGACTGATAATAAACAAGCTAACAAATTGGCTTCCATTGGAGCTGAATATGATATTCCAGTAGAAATAAAAATGTTCATACTCCTCTTTATGTTAAAGTTGTTGTGATACCATCAGTGCCAGACAATAATACAAGTTGGCAAGTCTTTGACAGTGATGAGCAAATTGTTAATTTTTTGATAGAAGAGGTTGAATTTTCTACAGGAAATCAACAAAAATTACTGCAGTAATATGATGACCAGATATTATAGTTAAAGTCAAATAAATTGCCTAAGGGTTTGGTAACCTTAGAGTCAATATTTAATACTGATGATTAGGTTAGAAGAGATAGGGCCAACTTATCAGTAAAGCAGGAACATTATGAGCCTATTGAGATACTTAAGGGTAAGCTGCTTAAACTTGGAAAAGTGTGTACAAAAGAAGAACAACAAGCTTTTATTCAGCTTTGTCAAGAATTCAGTGATGTATTTTCTTGGGAGTATGGAGTTCTAAAGGGTTTTAACCCTGAGTTAGCTCAACACACTATTGAGCTAGAACCCAAGGCTAAACCAGTTAGACAAAAGTTGGAAGTGCTCATGAAGACTGAATTAAACAAACTGATAGAAGGTAACATAATCTTTCTAATAAAGCATACATCTTGGGTTTCTAACTTAGTTCCTATTAGAAAAAAGAATGGAGAAATCATATTATGTGTTGATTTCCATGACTTAAATAGAGCATCTCTGAAAGACCATTACCATTTCCATCAATGGAGCAAATCTTACAAGTTGTTTCAGGATCAGAGAGGTTTTCTTTATTAGATGGTTATTCAGGTTACAATCAGATTTTAGTGAAAGAGGAAGATCACTACAAGACTACTTTCACTACCAAAAGGGGTACAATGGCTTACAAGAAGATGCCATTTGGATTATCTAATGCAGGTGCAACATTCTAGAGAGCTATGGATATGGCCTTTCAAGGTCTTATAAACAAATTTGTACTTGTATATTTAGATGATGTAACTGTATTTTCAAAGAAAGCTGAAGATCATTTTTATCATTTAAAACTAATTTTTGAAAGATGCAGAGAGTTTGGGGTTTCACTCAACCCAAAAAAGAGTATTTTTTCAGTACATAAAGGAAAGCTTTTAGGACACATAGTGTCAAAAGATGGAATATCAATAGATCCTGAAAGAATTTATGCAATCTTAGCATTACCTCTTCCTGCCCATAAGAAAGGCTTACAGAGATTTCTTGGAAGAATCAACTTCGTAAGGAGGTTTATACCAAACATAGCAGCATTATTGTAGCCCCTTATAGCCATGTTGAAGAAGAATATTCCATTTAGCTGGACAAAGGAAGGTAAGGAAGGTTTTAAAGAAATCAAAGAGGCACTTGCTGCTACCCCAACATTAATCAATCCAAATTTTGACAAATATTTTATTTTGTATGCATTTGGTAGTGTTGATACCATATCAGCTATGCTTTGTCAGTAAAATGAGGAAGGATTGGAGAAACCTGTGGCTTTCTTCAGCCAAATTCTGCATGATTATGAGGTTAGATATTCTTTTGTTGAGAAACATGTTTTGGCTGTCATAAGAAGCCTTAAAAAGTTTAAACGCATGCTTTCAAATAATACAATACAGCTAATGGTTGCCCATCCAACAACAAAATAATTCTTGCTTAGTAAAGATCTGAATGATAAGAGAGCAGGATGGATAACAAAGGTGATGGAATATGATATTCAAATTAAGGTTACAACACTAAACTTGAAGAAGAGGCTGAGACAGTGCTGCAAAATAAAGAACAAGCTACTATCCCAAACCCACCTGCAAGTTGGGTGCAGCAAATGGTACATCATCTGCATATTGGGGACTGTCCTTAAGGTCTAGATAGATCAAAAAGGAGTTACTACAGGATTCAAGCCATACCCTATGTTGTAATTAATGGTGTTTTATACAAAAGAGACTTTAATGGTGTTTTATTACGATGTGTAGAGCCAGATCAAATTCAAAAAATTCTGGAAGAGTTTCATGATGGGCCTTCTGGAGGTCACTTTGCATCAAGAACAACAGCTCTGAAAATTATGAGAGCTGGTTATTATTGGCCATAATTGTTTAAAGATGCACATGATTGGGTAAAGAAATGCACCAAATGTTCATTTTTTGTAGGTAAACAAAAGCTTGCAGCCATGCCCCTGCATCCAATTCAGGTAGAACAGCCATTTGGCAAGTGGGGTTTGGACTTCATTGGTCCCAGCAATCCACCATCAAGTCAAGGACATAAGTGGATCTTAACTACAACAAATTACTTCATTAAATGGACTGAAGTGGTTGTATTAAAAGAAGATAACGAAACTTTTGTCCTTAACTTCTATCAAGACTTAGTATCCAGGTTTGGTACTCCTAATTCAATCATTTCTAATCATGCTTTAGCATTCATTGGTTTAAGAGTTTCTGATCGGTCTGTAAAAAACAATATATTTTTGAATACTTCATCCAATTATTACCCTAAGGGTAATGAACAAGCAGAATCAGCCAACAAAAATCTGATTAAGATAATAAAGAAAACAGTTGATGAAAATCAGAGATCTTGGCATGACAAGTTGAAATTAGCCCTTTGGGCTAATAGAATAACTCCAAAGAGGGCAACAGGTAATTCACCTTATGTTCTAACTTATGGAAAAGAAGCCAAATTGTCAATCTCAGTTGAGTTACCAACTCTAAGTTACATCAAAGAACTTGAATTGCTAGAAGACCAGCCAATGGAGGTAAGACTTGCACAACTCATGGAGTTGGAAGAAACCAGAAAAGAGGCCTTAAAAACATTAGAGATACATCAAGCTCAAATGAAGAGGACATTTGATAGAAAGGCAGTTCCAAGAATCTTCAAGGAAGGAGATTTAGTATTCAAATGGGATAAACTGAAAAGCAAACCTGGTAAACACACCAAATTTGATGCCATGTGGGATGGCCAATTTATCATTATAAAATGCAAGCAACACAATGTATTTTAGCTTGCAAAGTTAGATGAAGAGGTGTTGCCAATCCCTATCAATGGGATTCACCTCAAGTTATGTTACTAGAGGAGCAGCTTTTGCTGCAAATAAGTTCTTTTGCACATTTCATTTTAGTTTTATTTTTCTTTCCAAGAAGTGCACATGCACATTTTGCTAGCCATGTCCTAAACAGGTCAGAATAGTTTCAATTTCAGTTTTGTTTTGTTGCTGTAGTTTTCTATTAGTTTGAGTTACAAGAGGTTTTTCAAAGTTATAGGAAAGAAAATACTCATATGCCCAATGGAATTACAAGGCTATTGGTTATGTTTTGTTTAGCAGGCAAACACCCCTGGGAGGTCGCCAAAAATGTTACTAAATTTTGTTCACACCTAATTTAGCAAGGCCTAGGTTGCAGTTGTCACAAAAGGAGATAAAAGAAAAAAATTTAAGTGTATCATCACTCAGTCAAATACCTGACATCTTGGCAAGAGAAAAATGGAGGATCATTTACTAGGATGATGTAACAGTCCAATCAGAACTGTCAAACCATCCTGATAAATGAAATTGGTCTAGTGACAAGAGAACAGAAATTCAAAGAATGACAGGTATCTAACTAGTTTTATCTTTTAGTTATGATGTTGAATTACTTCAAATATCAATGTTCAGTGCAAAGAAAAGGTATTTATAAACTATCATTTCATTACCATGTTTTAAACATGTTTTTCAAATCAGATTCAGTTATTCTATCCTATGCATTTGATTCAAAAAGCAAACATACATAAATCATTGCATAAGCTAAAATAACTGATTATATTCAAGAGAAAGTTTAAATATGTCCCACACAAGCAGTGGGAACGACTAAACTGATCCAATGCAACTAAGCATGCAAGCTATACATATAATGATAAAGAAAGGGAAAAGAACACATGAGGAAAGTGGATATCCATCATTGCCTTATCAAAGGTTGATTCTCCTATCTAGCAGCTTGGTCTTCATATCTTCATATTCTTGCTCCTGATCAGGATGGTTGACCTGCAAGGTTGGAGAACGGTTTTGTTAGAAGCTCCGAATATGCAAATCCATCATATGCTTTATCAGCAGAGATATAACTTAAAGTCATTATGCATTAATGAACATGGATCAAAATCAGACATGTGCAATAAGTCTTCTCATCATGAGAGAGATCAATCAGCTTCCAAAGTTATGTTTTTATGCTAACTTGTTTGTTCACTGTACAGGTATAGGAAAAGTTATGTTGCTGATTTGAAGACATTAAAGCATGTGGATAAAATGGGCTCCCATAAAGGTTGAGCCCAACATGCTTAAAGTAATGCCATTGTGCACAGATATTCAAATGAACAAACAAATAGAAGTTTTACATCATGTTCCTGTTATGCCACAAATCATATCTCATCAATGATCAAGTGCAAGAAGAAGTACAGTTATATCAAGGAGTACAACCAAATCATTTAAAGATAATAGTCATAAAGTGACAACATGAACAGCCATACCATGGAACAAAATGAGCAAGTTACAAGAACCATCAAACATTTTTGTCATCATGTGCCCATATACATGTGAGAATGGAGCAGCAGTCAAGCAAAGGAGACAAAGCACCATGCATATGCTACATGAGGTTCTTGGAGGAGAAATCATTACACACATGTAAAGGATAGTGGACTATCTTTTGACAAATCATTTATCAAGATAGTATTTCAAGTCATGATCTACAAGAATATACATATGCTATAGCATTTAAGGACAGTCACCATATAGGATTAGCCATATAGAATGTAAGAATCCATGCCAAATGAAAGAGAGCAATCACACAACCATGAGGCATGCATCACCTCCAAGAAGATCCAAGGTAGAAGACACTCAAATAACATGATCTGAAGCATTGAGAAACATTCTTTTATTGGCAGTTTTGATAGTCATTATTGTCTTAGAACATGCCCATTAACTCCTGAGAAGGTATAATTCTTGAGACCACAGTGACATGGTAGAACTTAGAAGTGAGACTGTGATTAAGTTTGATCATTATCAATCATAGGTTTATAATACAAAGGAACTATTAAAACATAAGAAGAGCATAAAGATCAGTCACTTATGATATATAAGAATGCCTAACAAGGAACCTAGCAAGTTTCCTTAATAGTATAGATACACAGTGACAACATCATAGTACTGACAGTAGTACATAAAAAGAGTAGTTTACAAAAGTGAAAGTCACATTATCATGTCACAATAAAACCAAGAACATGAGCAGGTACAGTCAAGGTGGAATAGTCAAGAAGGGCTCTTGATACTATCAAAAGGAGGATGCAATATGATGCAATATACATAAGACATGCCCATTCAATACATAGTCATATGATAATGTACAGAGGAAATTTGGTTACACCATCAAGATGTCCATATCTTCTACACTTTACAACACAATAAAGTCATGAAAGAGACAGTTAGGAATGTATCACAAAGTGCATATACAAAAGCCAATGGGTGTGCAAGAGAATCAATAAATGCCACAGTCAAAGATGGAACAGCATCCCATGTTTTGTAATGGAGAAATGAACCTTATAACATGTGAGCCTCATAAATACAGTCATAATAGCATTAGACAAGTGAAAGGATAAAATGCATATGATATATTGTTATGCCACAGGAGGAACAACTAGACTTTTTCAAAGTGACTGTATCAGAAAAAGTGTAAGGTTTATTTCCAATAAGCCACTTACATATTGCAAACACATTGTCACAGCTAAAGAGGTAGAATGATGTGTTATCATTTCTCATCACTTTATAGGGCACAATGGAGTCATAAGGCACAATCAAGACAATTTGATACAAAGAGCTCCATTGGAATAGCTTAAAGCCACTAGTTGTCATAGAAAAGATAAAATGCCAGATGATAAAAGCAGTCCACAGGTGGGACATCATCCTCTATTTTTATGATGGAGATATGAGTCATAATAAATGAGATATAGTCAGCATTTCATGAGAAGCAGAAACAGTCATTCTCTTTCATTTTACATCTACAGGAGAGAGGAAAGGCAACAGAAATGACAAATATGAATACTGGAGATACAAGGATAGCATATTTTTTAACTCATTCTACAAATCTTTAGTACAAAATGCAAAAATCTATAGTATATTTTTTCCATCATTTTACAGAGGAAGATAAACACAGAAAGGAAAATTCTAAATCATACATGAGGCTGGAGAAAAAGAATAGTGCTCATTTGTTCATTTTTCACAAGGGTTTCAAAAATCAAATAAAATACAGAGCTATATGTATACAGCAAAGAGACCGTAACCTACATTCAAGTCTTTCTTCAAAATAATGCAAACCTGCAATATGTATTTCAAACGCTGCAATTTTCCATGTGTGCAGAAAACTTTCTTTTCTTTTTGTTTTGTAAAAAATAAGAACCAAGATAGTGCAAATGGGGTTTTCTTCCTATAGAGGTCCCTTACTATAGGACGAGTTTCCATTTGAAACAGTGAACAAGAACCGGTGCTACAGGTATGCAGAATAGCCATGGCCGCGGCCAAGAAGAGACATTTCTACAAGAAAAATGCAAATCCACATTTCTTGTTTCAAAACCCTTATCATATGAAAATGTGCAGCTAAAAAAAAAATCCAGACTGGGTAAGACAAAGGAGGCATTACCTTGTATATTTTGCAAGGAAGAAGAGCTACAAGCCATGGGTATGTCACTTTTTGAGCTCTTAAAACGCAGAGGAGAGGTTCACCAAGATAAATGACAAAAAGGAACAAATGTATCAGAGGAAATACAGAAGCCGCTGCTTTAAAACTAGTTTTGCCTCATAAAATGGTGAAAAATGATAACAGATGTGTGACCAAGGATTCTTACCTTCATTCTCCATAGAGATTCTTTAAAAAACTTGCAGAGATAATAGAGAAAATCAAAGATTTCTTCAAACCCTAGCATATCTTGGCATGGTGGTGACTGAAATGGAGCTCGAGAGAAACAACAAGAAGATGAAAATGAAAAAGGATTAGGGTTTTCCTTCTTTTTGATCGTTGAGAGGAGTTTCTTTTCTTCATTTTTGACTTTCAATTTACAAAACAAATCATTGCTATCCATCTATTATTCAGCAAGGTAAAGACTTGAAAGTCTTCCAACCTAATGATGAAGGTAAATAATGCCACAACGGCCTGTAAGGCTGAAGTTTCTTTAAACCTTTTTTCATTTTGATTTTGCAAAAGTCAAAATAAATATTCATGTAAAGGTAAGGTTTTATGCCTTTATCTATTTTTCTTTTGTATGAAGATCGAAGGTTGGCATGGGAGAAGTATTGAAAGCCTTATAAATATAAGGTAATGATAAGGCATAAGATATGATGGGAGCAATAAGGTGATACCTTCTATCTCTTTACAAAGGTAGAGTTTATATATTTGATGCATGATTTGGTATTGGGATTTGTGATACATAGATTTTATATGCATGGGAGTTATAAGGTTGAGACATATGCATATATTATTTTTTAAATGCATAATTTAGTTTTTGCATGAGGAGATCTATATAGTGCATGGGAGACATAAGGAGGAAGATATTTTTATCTTTTGCATGCATGATGGCCTAGTTTGTTCTTGGCATCATTATTAATGCAATTATGCAATTCATGTAAATCAAAGGGAGAGATAAGGTGTTGTTTTGTTCTTTTCATCCAAATTTGCATGTTTTTACAACTCAAATAATGTAAACAAATAGTAAAGTAATGTACTTATGAATTACTTTATTATTTTGTCACAAGTTGTAAAATCAAGAAAATAGAGCAAAATGTAACACATAATAAAGTAATTGTCCCAAATTACTTTATTCTTTGCCCACATCACTTGCAGTCCAAAATCATGCAAATTTGGAGGAGTGGAGTTAACTGAAGACTTTTTGAGTTCATTGCATGGCTTTTTGGGTCAAAATTGGAGAGTTTGGTCAACTTTTTGGTCAAACATATAGAGGAAGCAGTTTGGAGCTATTTTTGCTTGATTTGGGACAGTTATAGCCCTTACTTTTAGGGATTTTCTTGTTTGCTCGTGGATCAATTTTGAAAGCTTATTTTTAGAGGCAGTTGACTATAGTTGACCTTCCCAGGTCTCTTGGAGAGAGCATATTATATATTGTAAGGAAAACTTAGTTTTTTCCTAGTTCTTGCCTTTTTTGCTCTTTACAATTTGAGAGAGAAAGAAGGTTTTGTAACTCACTTATTGAAGATTTATAGATATTATAGCAAGTTACAGGTTCTATAGTTTGTCTTTTTATGCAATTGTTCCTTTATTTTTTAGCTAAATCAAGTGTCTACCTTTCCATTAATGCAGCTTTTATGAATGATTTGATGAGATTTTATTGTGTTTGAACATTATAACCTTTAAAATCATTGTCTCATTTATACTTTCATTTGTTAGATAGCATTGAAAATCACATGTCTTAGGCTATGCAATTGGAGTAATTTTCTTTTATGTTGTGAAAAACCCTTGTCCTTCAAGAAGAAAATCATTTCCAGCTTCCCTTAGAATTATTTATGTGATCAAATTGCCAAAAGTGGTTTGTGTGGATAGATTTTCTGAGATCTATTGTGAGTTAGATTGTTAGTTTCCATCAAATTTAGGTGCATCACCATACTTTAGATTACAGTTTTAGTACTTTTAGTAGATCCTTTTAACCCTTTTGCATATCAAAGTTATAGATCCATTGAATATTATAAGGGAACCAGCCCATAATCTAGAGGTTCAAGCTCATCATAAGTCACCCACAACCTGAGTTTGATCCCATGTTACACAGGATTGTTGGGCTTCACAGCTTTGCATAACGGGTGCAATCCTACTCGTCAACAATTCCATCTAGCTTTGATCAACCACTTAACTTGTGATGCACTCACCATAGTTATGTTTTCCTTTCTCATGGATACATTCAAGATGTATGGTACTTCATCCAACACAATCCTATACTGATTAGGCCTCCTAAAAAAGATTGTAGACCATTTTTAGATATCACTGACAAATAAGATTTTTAAGACTTTAAGTGTAAAGATCAAACCTACAAACCATATTTACATTTCATATTTTTACAAATATTTAAACTTATTAAGCCAAGAGGCTTCTACATTAAGTAATTCAACATTACAATGGTAGGAACCTAACGCAATGCGTCTCTTGTTAAATTTGGTTGCCTTGGGCAACTTCACCAAATTTGTTATGATGAGTCACTCTAAAGTCTAATACTTAATTATATCAATTGTGATACAACATGAGACATGTAATTTGAATTCTTTGATCCCCTTAAGAAGTCCTATTAGGACCCCTTAAGACATCCTATTATGACATAAATTATATTAGTTCATTAACATTTCTTTTTATAACTGTTGTGATTGTTAAATGATGAGTCATCCTAATTTCTACTACTTAATTATATCTTTTGTTATATGATGAGTCTTCCTAAAGTCTAATACCTAATTTTATATCAATTGTGATTAAATATGAGACACGTACTTTGAAGTTTTTGATCCCCTTAAGCAATTTTTTGAGAACTTCTTTGATCCCCTTAAGCAATTGTAGCGATGAAATATGATCTACATGTGCTTTGAAGTAAATATGATCCCCTAAAGTAAATTTTTTTAGAACTTCTTAGATAAGTTAATGCCTTGACTATGAATCACTAAATTTGTAAAGTACAAATATTTAAATGTCCTATTAATTTCAACTTTAATTTCATAGTTGTATTTAATTTCACATTAATGTCCTATTAATGTCTTGATTATGAATTTTTTGTAAAGTACAAATATGTCCTATCACTTTCATATTAATTTGACATAAAATGCATAAATGCACATGTGTAAATTACTATTTAATAATAATAGACATAAAATACTGAAATGAAATAAAGTCCATGTTCACAATATATTAAGTCCGTGACAATACAACCCATGAAATATAAAGTCCATGTTCAACATAAAATATAAGTCCATGATGAGAAATAATATATGTGGTCCACATGAAATAATCAAATACAGCCCATGAAATAATCTAACTCATATTGTCTCTATAATCAAGAGACCTCTTCACACCACATTGACTACCCAGATGACCTGAATCACTCTATACAAGAGAAAGAAAGATGAAATCAAATGTAAGAAGATAAAAAAATTTATTTAGTGACAATCTAATTTATAATTTAATATCATAAAATTAAATTACCCTATGAGCCTACTCTACATGCTCTGGTGCACCTGGACCTGTCTCTACATGCTCTGAATCAATCTACATACAAGAGAAAGAAAGTTGAAATTAGATGTAAGACGATTAAAAATGATTTAATTCAATTTAATTTATAATTTATCATATTTAAATTATACCGTAAGAGGTTGTTGTGCATCCTCTGTTCCAGGACCTGTCTCTACATGCTCAACTACAGGACATGTTTCATGCTATAAAAGAATAAGAATTTAACACATGTCAACATATATATTCTATCAAAATTTACTTTAAGTTCACAATGTATAATTGAGTTTAAATATAATCTAAATTTTAAATTATACCGTATCAGGTTGCTCGTCTCCTCTGCCCTCCTGCTCTACATGTGTTGTTGTATGTGGAATGGCATCAACAAGATGAAACATGTCACTAACAAGCTCCTACAAGGTCATTTATAAAGAACATGTGTACAAATTAGGTTAAAACATATATATATTCACTTGTGTAGGTACCCAATTTTTGTTTCAATTCATTTAAAAGACCTACATATTGCACGTCTAGACAAAGATAGTTATTTCAACAACTTGAAATGCAATCGACTCTTGATATAGACTTGGATCATCCAGGTCTACTGCAATGCCTAGCCTCATTGTTGTGTTAACCTACATAGACATATATTTTTAATATATATTATAAGTACACATGCACATTTGATATAGTGAATTCAAAATACAAAAATCTAATTATATATAGTTTTTTAAAATAGTATACATACAAATGGCTCATGTGAGACACCCAACGATGGAGGAGCGCTCAAGCCACCCTCTAGAGGATTCGATGTGGAAGAACCCTGAACCAGCATAAATGTTTAATGTACATGTTCAAGACTGAATTACAAATTAGGTTCAAGTTAATATAATTATTTAAATTATATTTAAAAAATCAATCAAAATACCCAAAATGGGTAGCCGAGACGAACAAGCATCAATGAAAAATGAAATTGATCAAAAGAACTATGAATTGTGCCTGTTGTCATCTACACCAATTTGATTGTTAAAATATTACAATTTAATTGATATATATGTTCATTAAAAACACGTGCTTAAAATTGTTATAAATTCAACACATGTGTACCTAGATATATATATACATGTGTCGAATGATTAGTGAGGTGATCTTCAGCAAATAGAAAATCAACAAATGATTCACCCATATCATCAATGCTGCATGTGTAGTTGAACTAGGTGATGCCTGATCAGGTCCATAACACAACTGATTGCAACTCATGCACATGTGAGGCATCGACACATGTGGAGTGGTACTAGGCCCACCTCCACCATCAACTCCTCCACGGTCTCGAACTCCAGCTAGGATCATAGAAGCCTGCTCATCCAGGCTACCTGAGAGTGCACTCAATGCCCCTAGTGCATATACCACCACATGATGTTGGAAGGGCCCAGGAATGACAGCAGAAGGAGAGTCAACAAGAGGTTGAGCAAGCACGGGTCTTTGGGGATCAACCTGTGCCCCTAACCTCTGTTGTGGCATGCCGCCACCAATACCCTGGAATGATCTAAAATCAAAATAGTTGGGTTTCCTATTCATAACAAACTCTGCATATAATTTTCTCAAAAAATATAAAGGAACCTCACAGTTAGCATGAGGTGGATAATCAAACACCATCCACTACCTGTCCCAAAAATTGGTAGACATCGCTTCATGTCTACACCACCTAATTGATATTCTTTTCTTATTGGGGACAATTGGGTCATTAGTGATGGGGTGTCTAAAATATTGTGCTAAATGAGCTTTTGTGATTTTTAGATCCAAAATCTCCTTATAAGAGAGGCCATCAACATAAAATTGACGCCTCTGCTCTCTCCATATTCGAAAAATGTCTGTCCATATCAATGGACCTCACAGAATTGATAATGTTTTGCATTGAAGATGCAAAACGCACCAAGTGAGGAGGCATGAATTGTTGACTTCGAATGGCATTGAGTTTTTCTTTGATGGAACTAAAATTTTCATTAATTATGGCTCGCAAGCGAGCCTCGTCAGATCCAGGTGGGGGTGGAGGTGGGGGTGGGGGTGGGGGTGGGGGTGGAGATGGAGACCATAGAGGCAGTGCATTGAGGAAGTCCTCAACATCAAAGTGAATATTATCCATGATATAAAAAAACTATGAACCTCCATATATACAAATTTCAAAATGTAAGAGATTATAGTTCTATGTAAAAGATTATATACAAATTTCAAAATGTAAGAGATTATAGTTAGAATGTAATTTTAATACATGTACATGTACTAAAAAATAAATTGAAAACATGTACATAAAAAAAGGTAAATTTTTAACAAAATGTGTAAGGCTCATTTATATCTAAGGCAAATAAAATATTGTAGCTTTCAATGTACATACTTTAAGATATATGTTCAAAATTTAAGATTTAATTACTAAATTTTTATATATATTTAAAAATTATATCTAAAAAATATATTACTAAATTTCTAAATTATAATTCTAATTTTTATATATCTATATAAAAAATATATGTAAATATATGTAAAAATTTAGATATATTTTTTAGATATATCTAAATTATAAATCTATATACAATTATAATTTTAATATATACCTTTTATATATTATAATTATATATATCTAAAAATTATATTAATTTAGATACTTTTTAGATATATATCTAAATTATATATCTAAAAATATAATATTTAGATATATATATAATTTAGATTTATTTATAATATATATATAAATTAGATATATATAATTTAGATATTTTTAATATATAATAAATTAGTATGTATATTACTATAAATTATATATATCTAAATTATTATAATATCTAATTATATCTAAATTATTATATATATAGATATTTTAATTATTTAGATATTTTGTAAAAAGAGGGTAAAAACTTTATTGATTCAAGAACATAGTACAAAGCTAGAAATTACAAACCACCCACTAGGGGTCACAAACCAACAACAAACCAATCAGACAACACCCAAAACAGATCTCATGTCTTCCATAACCAAGTCCTCAAGCTCCCAAGAAAGGTCCTCAAGGAGGCAGCTCCAGTCATCCACTTTCCAACTTCCCATCCACTCAGAGGCCCATTTAGCCAAACCATCAACCACCTTATTCTACTTCCTATGGATATGGCAGAAGGTGATAGAATCCAGAACCTCACCCAGAGAGATTATTTGTCTAACCACCCCAGCCAGCTGCTAATTAACATCCTCCAACTGCTGCTTATTCAAGAAATCAACCACAATCTAAGAATCCAACTCACAAACTATCCTTCTCCAACCAAGGGTACAGGCCCTTTTTAGAGCTAAGAGAATAGCCAAGGCCTCCATGAAATTGTTAGAGTGTTGGCCACGATACTCAGAGAAAAAGAACACAACCACTCCTGAGTAGTCCCTACCAATGCCCCCAACACCAAGGTGACCCAGATTGCCTCTGGAGGAACCATCAGTGTTAATCTTCAGAACCTCCAAGGGAGGAGGAGTCCAATGACCATCTCTCTGAACCTTTCCTCTATCACCCTGACCCAAACCAAGCCTCATCCCACCCTTGGCATTAACAAAAAGCCCCAAATTTAGAATAATTCCCATATCTCTAGGGTTCATAGGGGTCGAGAGATCACACTTAGCTGCCAAAGTCTCCTGAAGAGCTCCCAAAATCCACATCCAAACTTGACACACCTAAAGCTTCTTATCCAAAAAAGTCCTACAATTACGCTCTAACCAGATATTCCAAATGATGAAACTAGGACCAATAGTCCAAGCAATGTGGAGGAAGGAAGTCTTAGCTGGAGAACTCCCCAGCCTGCTCCAGAAGTCCTCTAAAGATGAGACATGCCTGCATGGCTACCTCCAGAATTCCCACCAAAAATGCCAAATCATCCTAACAAAAGAGCACTGGAAGAAAAGATGAGGAATGTTCTCATCGCTATTAGAGCAGATAACACACACAGAGGGGCCTTGAAATCCCTGCTTCCAAAGATTCTCCCAGGTTAGACATCTATTATGAATCACCAATGAAGAAAAGAAGTTACACTTGGGCCAAGAGATCTTATTCCAGATCTGCTTCCACCAGGGGACCCCCGTGCACCCAAACTTCTACTCATCCAGAGCCTGATAACCAGAGGCTACAGTGAAGTTGCCTTTCTGGTTGCCTCCCCAGGCTAGAACATCCCTCTCCAAAAGAGAGTTGCAAACCCTACCAGCCAACTCCTGACGGTCCTCCACCACTCCCCCAGGCGGCCATTCCTATTGATCCTTCCACCTATACACCGTACCCTGATCCAGAACCTAAGGGGATTTGAAATCCATCACAAAAGTCTAGCCAGCTTCCAAAAAATGCATACAAAGGTCCTGCAAGTGAGGGTGTGTAGACATAATCAGAGGATGCCCATCCCAGGAATCAAACCAGAAGAAATCCTCTGAGCCCCTATTGCAAATCCAGAACAAACCTTGCTTAATCAAATGGGCTCCCCTCTTAAGGGTAGACCAAACCATAGATCCCTTACTTTTAAGGTTGTATATGGGTACATCCACGCTATCCACATCCCTGAGATATTTTGAGGTGAGGATCTTACCCCAAGTCTGGTACTGTTGAGAACACCATCTCCAATAAAGTTTAGCCACCAAAGCTTGCCCATTCAAATCAGCCCACCACAGCCCAAGACCACCCTCCTTCTTTGTTCGACAAACAACATCCCACTTGACCAAACTCCACTTCCTCAAAAGAAGATTAACAAACTAGAGAAATTGTCGACAGAGATGCTCAAAGTTACTCACAAAGCTGGCTAGGGCAGATAACACAAAGCACCTGTACAATAGGAGAGCTTGAACCACAAACTTCAAAAGGCTCACTGTAACGCCCGCCTTGTACACCTCAAAGAATTACACATTTATGCTACATGAAATAGGAACATTTTTTTTTTTTTAAATGTTTAAGACAACAATTAATGTTAACATAACTAACTACGACATATTCTCTAAGGATACAAGGCTGCATTACTTTACAACCAACTAACATAATTTAACATTCATCAGTAGCTGATCTAAATCAAATGCATAATTGAATAACTTGCATAATTGAATGACTGATTCATATTCACTACATATCGTCAGATAATACAATCTACATGATCAAAACATAACTGAAATGCTTTTATTACACATGAGTACAACATGACATCATTACATTGCCACTTTTAGTCTACATCAAGTTACATACATAAAGAATATTCTGTTACACAAATCTGGTACAAGGTTATACACTTACATCATCATCATTGTAACAAGTACAACTGGAACAAATCTTGTTCTGCATATGATCTTGACAAGAATAACCAATGGATAAAATAGCTCTTCCACCCGACCATGTGGAACCCTAAGGTCCACCCCCCGAGCTAGGAGTTAACATGAGGTCCCAAACAATGACAGTCCGGTAGACAAGACTAAACATGAACAAAGGACGACCAAACGCCAATACTACACATGGCAATATCAACACAACACAACTTAACTGAACTTCCAGAGGCAACACAAGACAAATGGGGAGAGAACAACTAGGGAATGCTAGGTTGCAGTAGGAAGAGTGTCATCGCATGGTCCTAACATGGGTTATCCTGACAGCCTCTCACTAGGCGCCGGCCCCCATCTATGGTTATCCTGACAGCCTCTCACTAGGCGCCGGCCCCATAGGGTGACACATGCGGAATCAACCTTCCTTTCGTGAGGACAAGGAAGTTGATCTTGCCAACCAGGCCTTCTCTACCCATCCTTAGTCTAAACGAGCACTACAGGCATGGGAGAGGAAATCCAATTATCTTGTTAATGTGTAATTTACCCTTTTCCCCAGTTTATTTTAGGTTTTCACTTAATTAACAACTTTCAATGGGTTATCCTGACAGCCACTTTGGGCGCCGGCCCCACACTGAAAGCCACTCCCCTACCTGCATCTAGAAACCCTAACCAACAACATAGCAAACATCATCATGACAACGATGATACATGAACCATGCAAGGCATTAACCCTCTTGCATAACAATTATTCTCATTTCCACATGTAAATATAATAATGCAAGGCATTATCCCTCTTGCATATCAACTTATTCACAGGGACAACTCACAAATATTGCCCATAACAATACATAAACATTACTCTGTTACAATACTCGATGTCTCCCCATTTCAAAATCTAACACAAAACTCAATACAAGATAAATATAATTAGACGAACAACAATACATCCCCAAGGAAATACATTCATCATTCACACTGTCTTTTATCCCAGACATAACTAGAGACAACATATCATTATATATCCAAAACATAAAAACACTATTCTTGAAAACAAATCACGTTATCCTATGCCTCTGGACTGACACCCAAACAACTTGCACAGTGGACCCATTACAACCAATAATCTCATCCAGAGAATATCACATTACAAAATATATTAACAATTTAATCAAAACTTCATCATACCTCATACTAAATTCGAGCCACACAACCGTTACAACATCATAATACCGGAACACCTATCCACATGTTCAAAACACGGCATACTAAGCCACTGGCATTTTGACCACAAGCAATTTATCATATTACGACAACAAGAATTCTTAAATTCATCCAGTTTAAATTTTATCTCCAGAGTTAAATCACTAAAACTTCTTCCTAGTGCAATGTGAACGACCTAGTGATAAAATCAACATTAGATAACATCACTCTTCTAATCAAACTGATTGACTCAACCAATTGTAGCAACATAGGAAGACGTGTTTATATAGGTATGAAAGAGAATTATAATGGACTTTATGAAATACTGATTTAGAATCATGACTGTGATTTGTATCTGTGGGTATTGTGTCTTCACATTACGTTGTGCCAGTTAACTTCTATCAAACAGTCCAAATGATTTATATGTGTTTCCACTTCTTCATGAATGTTCACCTGTGCATTTCTAACTATGTAAATATCTGATGAAAATTTCCCTTACCCTAACAGGGTTGAAGTGTGTTCTATTCGACCAAGACTGTGACGCAGAAAACCAAAGGACAGCAGACTAGCTGGCAACACTATCGTTGATTTCTGTTCGCACTACACTTCTTGCCTCACGTCATGCATAACATTTGCTCGTTAATTAATCTGCATTGAACTTGCAATACAGGGTGCGATCTGTAAAAAGTATCCTTCCACTAAGTGACCAGCTAAGCACATCGATCCAAAGATTGGAATGGCTGCAGGTTAAGGTCTGAAATGATCACTAGACAAGAGAATAAGGACGCTGAACTGTTTGACTGATATTTATAGCTTGTATAATAGGTATTTCGTGATTTCTAAAATTGATAGTTTACAGAAATATATCTACTATTTAGAGGTGCTAGGGTTTAGATTAGAAGGCTGACAATCTACACATCTTGATGGAATACCAACAGCATTAATATATTATATGGAAATATTTAAAATGAGTTGGCTAAGGCCTTGGTAAGTGAACTAAGGTCTTAGTAACTGTAAGTGCTACCAACTAGACTATTTCTTTCGCAGCTCTACCATTTCTTCAACATAAAAGTGATTACAATTTGAAGTAGATAGGAGACTTATTTGGATATTGGTGGAACCATTTATGCCTCAGGTGGAGATGGAAGGTACAAAAAACATTCTGAAAATCAGACCTGGCATGAATAGCAATTTTGGTAGATCTGAAGAGAAGGAAACAATTCATCAGAAAGCATGGAGGCCACTAAAAGTACAGAGTTGTTTCAAGAGTTTCAATCGAATGCAGACCCACTCATAAGAGGCTTGGCCTATGTTTCAAGAGTATTGTCTTATGTATCAAGGTGCAGGCCTTATATACAAAGGCGTAGCTTTTCAAGTCACACGTACACAAGATATGGTGTCACTTGAACAAATCTGAGCCACAGCGTAAAGATTCAGCCAACATCATATTCAAGGCATAAATCCATAGACAGTAAGCCTCCGCTATTACAAATGATGCACGAGCCAAAACAGCCATGGTGCTATATTGGAAATGAGGCGCAGGCTTAAACAAAACAGGACGCAGCCTAGATATTGAAGGCACATCAATCTATTGAGGCACACAAAATTTCTAAGTAACAGCACAGCCACCACAAAAAGAAGTCACATATCATAGCGCAAGACAAGACATCATTCCTGATCCATACAAAGTGGAGAGGATCATTTCACCCGCTTTCCAATGTGCGGGTAGCTGAAAACAGTGACCTATGGAATGATTGTAGAATATATGCAATGGCAGCAACCTACACGCAGTCATACTGTTAAAATCCCACATAGAGTTGACGTGGTAGGACAAAATAGAGATAATTTGGACTTAGTATGAAATCCAATCCTTGAGATTTCTTCCTTCTCTCCTATTATTGATATATGTGACATTTTTAACAAACCACGTACTACAGCTCTATCCCTACATTTAAATAAAAGATGGCAGCCAAGGATCCAGAAGTTGGATGGAAACGGCATAACCAAGCTATTTGAACTGCAAGTACATCTTTCAAGCACAGGTGGGTTATGAGTAATCAAGAATTGGCTGTTAAATAAAGGTTGGGCAAGGTGGGCATCACCAACTCTTCTTGCATCTTATGAAAACAGAAACCTGATCGCATCTTTTGGAAATGCTCTGCAGCTAAGTCGTTTTGGGTTTGGCTTCAGGCTGAATTTAAATTCCTCTTTAGTAATCCTCTGTCTTTGCAAGGAGCTCTGTCAGGAGACTCTTGGAAGATTAGATGCCCCCCCAAAATGTTTGCCATAAATTCCATTTACCATCCATGAGCTTCTTGTAGAAATAATGATGCATATCTTCTCCAGGACAATTCTTCTCCACTCCTCGTGGAGAAATTGAGACCCGTTACACAAGAATTAGCACTGATTGTCAAAGCTAAGTGGGAATGATTCCGGAATGATGATGAATCCTTTCCCATTGGGTCGCAGGCCTAGGTGTTTTCTTTCCTTGCCTTTACAGGGAGTGATATCCTTTGTAACTCTTCTGCTCAACTCTTGCACAATGTAAAATTATTGTTCATTTTTGTAATGTAAGATAAAAGAACAAAATCAAATTGATAAAGTTTAACATATAGCCAATATTGAAATGACATATGGACAAAGACACAATAGAATATGTTGAAATTCAGGATTATTCCAGACATAATGAGGTGGATGTTCAGGTGGACGACTACAATGGAAACTCAGAGGCAAAATAATGCGGGCAACAGTGAAGAGTTGGACATACATATGGATAGAATCCTGGGGCCGATGGATTTAGTCTACTCGTATGCATAACCTTTTTATTTAACCTGCCTATTTGTTTGTTTCTGCCGCTCCTACAGAATACATAGCAATAAAGGGCAGCGCTCCAATTAATCTTCTTCCCGTTCATAACATTGCAGCGTCAGGTTTCAAATCGCAACATGCTTGTCTGTTAGATGGGTTAAGACCAGCTTTCAAGGAGTGGATCGAATATGTTATCTTTTAAATATGATTTCACAAACACAAACTACAACACCCGGTCCAAGCATCGCCGCCATTACCCAAATGATGGTAATGTCAAATGGATACAGATATGAGAAGATGAAGAATTTGCGGAGAAAAAATACACGGTTGAACCTATGCAAGGAATTTACCGAGAGAGATCTGAGAGATTTCAAAGAAATGTCAACTTACATCTTCAAACCCTACCAATTTTACGCCAATCTGAGAGTGCATACAGAAGGTATTGCCGAAATACATCTTCAATGATACAAGGAAAACCATCGAAAATGAATGATTGCTGGGGTGACGGAATGATTCGGCAAATGCAGTGGAGGAAAGGCAGTTGATCAACGAATTCCTTGAGCAGAAAATGATTTAAAACCCTATGAGATATTACTGTTTAGACGTAGAGAAGACAGTCTACAAAATAAGCACCCGGGTTAAAGATTTGGTGGCGAAACTCAGATTACAAGCCGATTACAGATCTTAAAGCAAGAATTTAACCCAAACAAACCATTTGGAAAAAAATTAAACAACCAACAACATTTGCAGAATCAGAAAGAGAAGCAGAGGAGTAAATTAAACTTTTAATGGAACCTGGTTACGCAATCAACTTGACGAATCTGCTCCAATCGTTGCAGTTCCAAGCTGCTTCTTCCCTTTCACCTGTGATGCCCTCCTTGATGCACCAACAGCTCTTTTATAACTCAGCCTCTCTCCTCTCCAAGGGCTTCGCACGCGATTCCGCGCCAAACTCCTTTAAAGAATATGTATTTTTTATTTAATTTAATGATCCCCACTAATTATTTATTTTATTTTATTATTATATCTCTTTATAGCCGACCCCAAAATATTGTTATAAATAGAATAGTACTATATCGAGAATTATATAATTTTGTACTATCCTTTAATTTATTTTATTAATCAAGTTGTAAATCATAATTTACAACTTGATTACATCTATTTATTTATTTAAATATTTATTATAAATAATATTATATCGAATAATACAAACTTCTTACAACTTTATTTATCAACAACACTTCTATTAAAATAATAATTTATTTATAGCTAAAATCGACAACTAACGACATTATGCCCATTTAACAACACTTATACTCTTCCGTAGAATAATTCTAATTAAAGCACAACATTACCACACATACTTAGACACCTGCAGAACTCATTAGACTCCAAGATACAAATTTACCTGACAGTAAGACATGAGCGAACAACAACCAATAACCACAAGGGTAAACTGACGACGAAGGGACACCGACTAGGGACCTCACGTTAACTCCAACCAACTAATCCATTGGCGAAGGCACGCTCAGACCTGTAATCAGGTGGAGTCGATGCCTAGTACCTGCATCCTGCAGCAACGCACAGTTAACCATAACAAGATATACATATACATCACATGCAGTCCTATTGTGAATGGAAATCGCAGTGAGGTAGGGTACTCGAGAATGAGTAATACAACACTGTTCCATTCACATTTATAAATAACAATCAACTATACTGAACAAGGTATCAGATTACTAATCTACGACATAAAATGATCAACTAACTTCCAATCCATATAATGAATAACATCAAAGCATCTAAAACATCAGTTCATTTATCAAATTGTAAAGCATAAAATGGCATAATCCAACATCAACATCTGTTATCTTAACAATTAAGTTCACAATGAAGTAACAAGATAACAAGAGATCCATCATCTACGGTCTAGGACACTATAAAGTTTAATCAAACATCAATCTGATGGATGACGAGACGAGGGGCACTACACTCACTCTCCCTGCAGTAGAAAGCCACCTACAAGTCCAATGACTAAACTTTTTAAGGAACTTCCCAATGACATGTTGCCAGAACACTCAAGGTAACGAATGAACAACCAAAGGAATGCCAAGATAAACAAAAGGAAGCAAGCTAATCTGAAACCTGAGAATACCCACAATTCTCTTCTGGATAAGAATAGGAGTATTAAAGAAGTAAATAAAAGACTTTCCTTCATTGATGCTTTGTCCCGAAGTAGCCAAATAACAGTCTAGAGCCCTCCTAAGATTGACCGCTTCATCCACTCTGGCGAGATCCATTAACACCATGTCCTCCACAAACTGAAGATGGGACTGGGGGGAATGTTATTGCCCCATTGCCAACCTTGAACGAGACTAAGCTCTACATGAGATTTCAAAAATCTCCCAAGCCCTTCAGCCATCAAAATAAATAAATATGGGGATAAAGTATCCCCTTGGTGAAGGCCCCTAGAAGCCCCAAAAAGTTCAGAAGGCTCTCCATTGACAAGCACAGAAAAAAGGTAGACGTGACCCAACTCATAACCCATTCAATCCAGGCACTGTTGAACCCAAAGGCTCTGAAAATTTTGGTTAGAAAATCCCATTTGACACGGTCATAAGCCTTGGCTATATCCAGCTTAATGAACATAACCTTCTCCTTAGAGGAGGCCATAGAGTGCACAGTCTCCGTAGAAATAACCACACCATCCAAAATCTGCCTACCAGCCACAAATCCACCTTGTTCCTCATAAATCAATCTATCCAACCATGACTTCAGGCGTTCAGCAATCAGCATGGTGATTATTTTGTACACTACATTACAAAGGGCAATAGGTCTAAAGAGATCCAAAGAATTAGCCCCCTCTCGCTTAGGGATGAGAGCCAAGAAGGTGGCATTCAAGGCTCTTAGCATTTGCTTATTCCTATGAGATTCCTAAACAACCTCAAGAAGGTCAAGCTTTATAACCTCCCAAAACTCTTGAAAGAACTCAATCGGGAACCCATCAGGACCAGAAGCTTTACCTTTCCTCATCTGAAACACAATATTCTCCAGTGCCAGCAAATATATCAGCTTGAGAAGAGACTCATTCATTCCATCAGTCACCAAGGGAGGAATGCAAGCCAAGATTGCCTCTTCTTCTTCACTAGCAGGAGGGGAATCATCAAAGAAAAGAGTAGAGAAGAACCGGACATACTCTTTTGAAATCTCAATAGAGGAAAGAAGAAGGTCACCATTCGAGATCCTGCGAGATGATAAGATATTTCCTTGCCTTTGATCCTTAACCAAATTGTGAAAAAAGGAAGTGTTCATGTCCCCTTCTTGAAGCCAATCAATCCAGGATTTTTGCTTCCAGAAAATTTCCTCACGAAGCTCCCATTCCTCCACATCCTTCACAGCTGTAGCTTCTAGTATGCTCATCTCCTCAGATAGCCCCTAAGCCTGGATATGCCGAGTAATGGTGTCCAAATGCTCTTGTGCAACCCTTTTTAGCCTGGAAAACATTACCGAAATGATGTTTGTTCCAACATTTCAGCATATATTTAACATATTGAAGCCTTTTAGCAAAGGAGTACATAGCAGTGCCAAAATTAGGCTTCCCAACCCTCCACCATCCTAGGATCAGATCATGAAGAGACTCATCTCAAAGCCACATAAGTTAAAATTTAAAAGACTGTCTTTTAGAAAATATCAACTTGCAAGCAGAGAATTTGATTGGCCAATGATCTAAGCCCTGCCAATCCAAAATCTCAGAGCTAGTCACCCAATTGATCCCAACTTAAAAACTAGACACCAGGAATCTGTCTAACCTTTTAGAAATAGCAGCATCACCAGTCCTCCTATTGCTCTAGGTAAATAACCCATTCGAGGGTTTGATATCCACCAAATTCATACATGCCACATTATCCCTCAAGAGAGCTGAGGAAGGATCTAGATGGGAAGTCCCACCCCTTTTCTCATCCAAAGACAAGATAGCATTAAAATCACCTGCAAGAATCTAAGGAAGGAAGGGCTCCAAAGAACGCAAGTATCTAATATGAGACCACAAATGCGCCTTGCCAGGGAGATCCGTAGGAGTATAAATGTTAGAAACAAGGATTCTCTCACCCGCCTCCAGACTAGAAGCAACAAGAGATATAGCGCACCTACTAGAAAGCCACCAGAGAGGAATGACTTTGTGTAGATCCCATAAGCAAGCAAGTCCCCCTGAGCTGCCCTATGCCCCCACACATTGGCAGAGACCTCTACCCCAAATCTTAGGAGCCAAATTCAACATACTTTCAACAGACAACTTAGTCTCCTAGAGGAAAACCAAATTAGGAGAATGAACACGGATCAACTCTCAAATAGCCTTTTGTCTAGGGATGCTATTCATACCCCTAACATTCCAAGAAATCACAATCATCACTGGGGCTGGGAAAAGTGAGAATTAATAGTCCTCACTGAGCCAAACTCCACCAATGTCTCCCCAATTTGTTTTACCTTTTCCCAATCCTTCTTCCTACCTATTTTAAGAGGCTTCTCAAGAGGCCCCTTTTTGGGGGGGTTTTATTGTAGGGCCAAAATAGGAGAAGAAGACTTGCTTTTACCAAACTCCTCAACACTCTTCTCAATGATGATCCCAGAACCAGGAGGATCCGGTACCATATTAGTAGCTGTCGTCAATCCAATTTCCCCAAGCTCAGGAACTGAGGAAGGTAGATCTGTGTCCATCTGAGCTAATTGACCCCCTGCTGGGACTTGGCTAGAAATAGCATTTGACTGGTCCCCCAGGCCCTGTTCAACAATAGTACTATCTACAACTTGTAATTCGAAGGGAACACCTTCCTCCTAAACCAAGTCCTCTAACACTTCAAACCGATTGAGAGTTTCCTCTTCTTGTCTCTCCTTGAAAGTTCTTTTCATTCCTTGATTTCTGTTGTGGGTCTTAGCAAGAATAAAACCCTCCTTGTCAATCCCCTCACCTGGAATAGGGGCCTTCCCTTATCTTCCCTATCAGGCTTACCAGGTGGTGGAGGAGGATGAGGCTCAGAAGAGTGGAACTTTGGACATCTTTGTTGCAAGTGACCATATTCATGACATAGTCAACACCAGAAAGGAAGAGTCTCATAGTCTAGTTGTTGTACCCAAGATGATGATCCCACCCAAATTTCCACAGAATTAGGAAGAGGGTTGCTCAAGTCTATTTCCACATAGATGCGAGCAAAGGTCAGTTGGTTGAGAGGGACCTACCGATTTTCCAAGTAGCAATGCAACCATGTGCAAGATATCATTTCTCCAGTACTCCACCAGAAACCAAGGAAGACGCACCCACATTGGGACCCAATTTGGGAGCTCCTCCGAAGGATTGAAGCCAGTGTGCCACAACTTTAGAAACAGACCAATCTGATTGTGAAAATAAGGACCTCCTTCAAAAACCCTATCTCGATCAGCCATGCAATTAAAAACAACCATAAAAAAGTTGTTAGCCAGTAACATCACTTCTACTTCTCCTTCAAGGTTCCAAGTCCTAACCCATGAGTCCAAGAATGGGAGCGAGACCCGCCTCCCCATGAATTTGCATATCAAAGCGTGATTGGTGAAGTATTCTACATCCTCAGCAATAGAATCTGATTGAATCACAAGAATAGGCCTATTCGGGCGCCGCTCAAAACACCCATTAATTTTTGGGATGCAAGGGCCCCCAAACGGAGCCATCCCATCAAACCCCACATTATTAAATAGAGATTTATTCATATCACCATGCTTTGACGAAGATGGAGAGCTCGCACGCAAGGAAGCTCAAAAATCCATATTATGCTTAACTCTAGATGCCTCACCTGAGGCCATGAACAAAAGAGATTGACTGACGAAGACCTACTTTGATGCCCACAAACCCCAACACCCAGCTCCAGCACCGAACAACAAGCAATCAAAGAAGAAAGAGTCAGAAACACCCCCCCCCCCCACGGGAAACTTTAACACCCCTCCCCGCACTGGAAATCACCCACCAGAGCCCAATCTGTAGCAAGAAGAAACATGCAACGGGAAACAAGAACATGCAGACCACGGTCTGCTATAGACCGTGGGTCTGCAACCAGTCCCCGCACTCGCCCATTCTCCTAAAGTTAGGATTCTCATATAATTATTTAGATATTATTAGATATAAAAAATTTAGATATAATATCTAATTATATAATATAATTAGATAGATGTATTTATATATAAAAAATTATATATATCTATATATAAAAAAATTATATCTAATTATGTATCTAAATTATATCTATCTAAATATATATATCTAAATTATTATTATATATATAGATATAATTTAGATAATTTATATATAATTTAGATATATATTATATTATATTTATATTTAATTTTCTATATCTAATTATATATATCTATCTAAATTATATATTTTTATATCTATATATATAACAAGGGCTGCGTTGCAGATGCAGTCCCTACCAAAAGCTAATAAGACATGTAGAATGGTAGCCCTGTTAGAATTGCAATAACAAAATAACAATTGAAATAATTCTACCTACTTATTATTCAAAATAGAAATAATTAATGAGTAAAGTCCAGAAATAAGTCAGTTACAAAGCGTTAAAAATATGTATCCTTGTATTAATATAGTGTTGGTTCCATACTTGTAAAATGAATAAATAGCAAATACAATGGCCTGAATAGGGCATGCAATCCCTCACCTTCATAAAGAGGAGTACTGCTACCTCAGTCTGTTTACACTATTAATCTTTCTCAAAAATCAACTTTACAGAGAAAAAACCACCTTGTTGAAGGCTCAAAAGAATGTAAGCTCAGCGCAAAAACATGGGGAGAAAATTCCATGCACTGAGCAATGCTTCTGGCTTGGTAAAAAAGACCATTTACAACAATTTTGAAATTGCTAGGAGGTGAACTAGAAGAAGCACAATTCTGCACTCAGAAAATTAAACCATAAGCACTAGGAAACTTAAACTTGATGAATCCTATTTGAACTGTTGATTCTGAATACAGGAATCTACAAACATGTCACTCTAAAAAGTGAACAGCAACCACATAGGATTGAACTCTCAAACCTGCAAATTTATTTTTCATTTTTATCTGAAAAGAAATACACCACACTATAGCTCAAAACTGAAAAAAATAAATTTAATCACTCACACCCTTGCCTTTCTTTTATAGAAGAAGGATAGAACATTCTAAATTCTAAATTGGGTGCTAATTTGAACTTAGACATCCAACTCTAAAGCAAGAGGAGAAGCAAAAGTCTGAATGCAAAACACCACATTCCAAGAAAAGCAAAAAGCAAAGCACGGAGTTACACTTAACCCAATCCTACAATCAAGGTATCAACATACTGGAAACATATCCTTCCAACGTCCCATCTTGGAAAGTGCGCCCTACCTATGCAAAAAAATCAACCAACTTTTAAACAAATAGAAAGAGGTAAACATTTTCTCTGTTGTAGAATAAGAATAAGAATTAAATCTAAAAATATGTTAAAACTTGAAACCCCATTAGTTATTTTTTATTTTTGGCAGGTGGAGGTTAGGTCTCAAACACTAACCCACACTTATCAGGACCGTGAGTTCAAAGCTTGGCTGCAGAGATACGGTGCATGCACTGGTACTGGAAGGAAAGAAATCACAGAGACCATATACATTGATCGCAATGGTGACAATCATGACAACTTCTTTTAACATCATTTAGGCCAAATTGATCTGCAGACCTATGAAAGAGCATTTATTTGGATGGAAGATAATTTCTACAATTGTTTAGGTTAATGACAAATTGTACAATTTGTGTTTACATATTCAGAGGAGGAATAGTCTCACATCTTTGTAGTTGGAAAGAAGGGTTGCCCAGCCAAATTGGATTATTATAAATTCTCATATTCAAACTGGGAATATAAACAATTCATAATCAAGCTGGGATTATAAACAATTCTAACAATTCTTATTGAAAGAAGCATTATCTACAATGTCATAATGGCATTAGGGGAAAATAAAACCACGAAACCATCTCCATACCTTTTGACATAATAAAATGAAAATCCCTCCTGCCAAAATGCCAAAAACAACCCAGCTTCCCCCTCCATATTTATGCCCTTCTTGCACAAGATCAAAGCTTGCTGCCAACATAACCCCCACTGCTATCCCATTGCATATTCCAACCCACTGTGCCTCCAAATCCACAACAAAAAAGGGCACAACTCCTAACCCTGTGGCAGCTGCCATTGCCAGTGTAAGCCAGGGCACAGTAGATACTGCCATACACAAACTGATGTTTATATTATGCAACATAAATAATCCATACAACACTTCAAATGTATGTAAATGATCACATTTCATTACTCAACATGTGCAGATAAGCTACAAAAAACCAGGCACCATATACAGTTGATAACAAATGAATACAACAGTTGACCGTTACTTGATGATTTCAGAAATTCTAGAGTTTGCTCAGTCAGAAATAATGTCGTTGTGAATAGACTGAGGTCAAATTGTCCTATTACACCCAAAAAAAACCCTTTAAAAATGGATTTCACAAACATTCTCTCTATGAAGTATGGAAGGGTTGCTGGGATAACAATTATGCAATTATGTAGAGATAGACGATATCTCCCAGACTAGCTCTTGCATTCTGAATAATAAACAAAATAAAATGAACCCAGTAACATTCAGCTCTCCTGCAAAATGTATACAAAATGTGGAAACAAAAACAAGACAACTATGTTGCTTTGCATAATGTCACATAATAGCATTCAACACACGTGTCGAACAAACCCCTGAATGCCCTTGGAGGAAAAACAAACATTTCAATGCCCCGGAAAACATTAGAAAGATAGTAAATTTATTCGGGGGAAAATCAAAAGATTTTTAGAATGAAAAAAACATTACCAATGGGCTAAATTGCAATTGTCTAATGAGAAAATGAGAATCACTGAATTTTCAGAGCCCAAAATTCATTGAAAAAAAAGACATTAGAATAACGGGAAATTTTTATCTTTCCATGGTTCTCAAGGCAGGATTAATACCTGCAGGTGAATACAAGAGCGTAGGTAGGGACTAATAATTTAGATTAGATATATTTAGATATAATAAAAATTATTATATTTTGCCTAGAGAGACATTAAAAAATTATATCTATCTATATATAAAAAATTATATATATAATTAGATATATAAAAAATTAGATATAATATCTATATATATAATTTTTTATATCTAATTATATATAAATATTATATGTATCTAAATTATTATAAATTAATATAATAAATTATATATATCTAAATATTATATACTAATTTATATCTAATATTATAATTATATATATATAATTTAGATACTTTTTAGATATATAATTATAATTATATAAATTTTAGATATATTTTTTAGATAGTATAATTTAGATATAATTTTTAGATATTAGTATATATAATTTTTAGAATATATATTTAAATATAGATCTATATATAATTTAGATACAAATTTAGATATATTTTTTAGATATGTAAAAAATATACGTTTAATTTCTAAATATATGTTTAAAGATTTAAATATATGTGATAGCACGACCTTTCGAACAATTCGTTGTCTTATAGAGATCTAATAATTTTAGACTCATATGAGATTCATCACCACACAATTCCAAAATAATGATAAGAAGTTCAGGCTTCCAGATTATGAACAACTTAATTTATAATCACAGAGAAATCAGTGACAAGGGTTCGAGAGGTCTCTCTCACAGCTTGAAACACTCAGGAAATATCATCTGGCAGGGAAGTGACAGGAAAGATAAAACATACAAATTTTATTAACTATGAAAAATCACCAAATACAGTGTTCTAAAATAGACTACCTAATGTTCTAATCAACTGTCAAACATGACATTACACAGATTAGAGGCCTGCAGCTATTGGCCTTTCCCTACAAAACAAAACCTATATCTAAACTTTGTCTTCACTTCCTACTCCTCTCCATGCATGATGCTCCTTCAGTCAGTGAATTTATATATCTTCACACTGTATTCTGCTGGCCCTGTTGAAGATGTTGAAAACCCGACTACATTGTGCATTCTGCGGATGTTGAAACCAGATTATTTTTTTTGCCACCGTCGATGATGGGAGGTTACTTTGTCAAGACTACTCCAGTTGTCGAAAACTACTAGAGACATTACCATTACCAGCTAAATCTATTATGTAACCATCGCTTCTTCAGTTTCTTTCCCATTATCAAACTGCCAATTGTCCTCCATATAAATGACAAGTAAAAACAGTCAAAAATGGAAAGTAACGGTCAAAAAATCTTTGAGGCCATTTCAAAGCAAGTTCCTTATTTTCTGACATTTCCTCTTCCTCTTATGTCTGTGTGGCCTTTCTTGTCGCCCCTTATCTTTTCATTCAGCCTTCTAATATAACGGCTTTAAACTAGCCATTCATATTCTCCGTCCCTTTCCAAGAGTTGATGAACTCCTTCGTCGGTTAACTGCAACGACCACATCTCCAATCCTTTCAACTGCCCTATGCATTCCATCTAGCGAGTGTCCAAAATAACTGATGACAGGTTTAAAGCCCTTTCTAGATTTAGTTTCTGTCATTCTGACGACAGGAGATTCCCTGCTGCTAGTGACAGGACTCTTTTACTATCTTTGGTGACTGGTGATAGGAATAAAAAAATGTAGCGATAGGAAGCTACACCAACAATCACACAAACCACCAAAACACAACAGAAATCCCAAAGCTAACAAAAAAATTCAAAACCAAAATTAAGATGGAGAGTGATGCCCCTGCATCAGACTCCCCAGGGGACAAAATTCATGTGCTCCTGCACATGGGGCTAACAATCAGACTTATCTGTTGCTATTCTCTTCTTCATCTTCTTCCACAATCGTTCTATAATCATCATCAAGCTTTCTAAACATTGTTTGCTCTATTCTATTCTTATCATTTCATTTCCATTGTACAATAGCCTCCTCCAAAGTCTTTTCACCCATTCATCTTTACATACAACAACACAGCCAGATTCTAGAAAATTACCACATTCCATTTCTTCCAATTCATTCATCTCATCCACTTGTTGGATTATGTGAGAAAAATCAGACTTCAATAACAAATTAATTCGAACTTCAATAGACATACTACCACTACCAACATCCTTACAAAAATATGGATATAAGATGTCACATATCTTTCCAGTTTTCAACATACCCAATGTTAATAAATCAATGTCATCTTTTACCTATTCCAGCATCTCTGCAATAAAGCTTTTATAGTCTCTTGTTGTTCTAGTCATTTGTATATCTTCATCAAAACCATTCACACATTTATCAATCCATTCAACTTTATTAAAATAAAACATCTCAGTATTTACTTCCCCAAACAGGTCAACCTTACCCATCGGGCTATCTACGTTACTCAGTGCATGCTCAGCCTTAAACAAATCTGCATTCATCATTTCATATACTTCTTTTCCCAAGGTCCAACTATACAGCATTAAACTACCTTTAATTCCTTCTTCCTTCTTACAATCCTTAATGCCATGCATTATTTCAAACTTTTGCTCAAATTCTTCATTAACCAAAACTCTAAAGAAATACAAATCCACATTCTTATAAAAGACATTTTTGTTTACCTCAGCCTTCATTGCTGCTCCAACTTCTCTATTACCATCTACGATCTCTTTTTCTTCATCCCTCTTCGTTGTCCATGTATATGCATTCCAATATATTCCTACAATTCTTGTTCATTCACATAGGATTGTACCCATAAATCACCATTCTTGTTTGCTGCCCCTTCTTCAATTTCCATCTCAACCTTGTTTCCATCACGAATACATTTATCTTTTCCTTATTTATTCTTAGCTGCCTCAGCTTCTTCTTCTTTATTCTCTATTGCCCCAATGTTGGTTATACATTCCTCGTCTACATTTCCACTTTGTCCTTTTAATTTTCTCTCACTCCAAGCTTCTGTAGTCCATTCTTTCTTTCCATTCCTATGGTTCATGCCATATTCATATTTATTCTTTCTAGGCTTTTCAATCTGCCTTTGTTTATTATCCTCTCTCTTCTGATATTTACTTCTTCTCCTATCTGTCTCTTCTACCATCCTCCACATATTCATCTCATATTCAAAAATTTCACTTAAAGCATCAACATCATCATCATACAAATGAGTTTGTCTACTTCTTACTTTGCACGTACCATGTTGCTCTTTCTCAAGCTCTGTTGTATGCTCTTCCTTCTTATTCTCTTATTTTGTATTCTCATCACCATGTCCTTCATTGCCATCGTCTTCAACTGTTGTCCCATGCTTCACTACCCACACTTGGGTTTCCATTGTCTTGGATTGATGCGTTGCTACCTCTGCACTTAGCCTATTGTCTTGTCTTCGCTGAAACTTTGTCATGTCTTCCATCCTTGATGCTATTTTACTGTCATAAAAGTTAGTACAAACCACTCCTTGGTTTCCTTCTACCTGATGTTCCTTTACAATTGATTTCTTTGCCAAAATGGTACTATATACGCATGATCTACTAATTTTATTTGTTCCTTTATGTCTTACATATTCACCTTCCTATGTCTACTTGCATAATCAAAATCACCATCAAAACTCACTTTTACCTCTTCATCGGTCTATTGTCCCAATTTGCTTATATTCTTGGCTTCATGTCTTACCATTTCTTCCTCTTCACAGGCCTTCTTATTTTCTTCATTAGCCTTCTCTTCATCTTTAGGTACCTCTGCTACTACTGCAACTTTCTTCCTTCCTTTCACATCTCCAACTTTGTTTATAGGCACTCTTTTTGTACTTTCTATCATTGCCAAGGTCTTGTTCTCTATATTCTGCATACCTACATCCACAATCTCAAACATATCATTAGAAAATAAATCAAGAGACCAAGATGTCTCCTCAGGTGCCTCCTTCATGGACACTTTCTTCTCCTCTTCTTCTAGTGCTGCTTGTTGCACTTTCTCTTCTCTGCCTTCCTTACTATCTTTATTCAAGTCCTTTGCAATGAGAACTTTTCCCTTCTCTCCTTGTCTACTTTCTGCAATCACCACCTTATCAGGAAAACAAATCTTTTCCAAAATATCTATTATCCTTGCAATCTCCTCCAATTCCTCTCAGAATTTTCTATCTTCTACCTCATCCCAATATCTTTCCCAAAATGGGATTATGACAGGTCTTCTTACACTAATACCCATTCCTCTCACTATTGCAATCCACAAACTCTATTCAATCTTTAAGTGCAAACTACCTCTCCTTCGGTGATCGGTTCACACAACAACACACACGTTTCTACAAACTCTAGCACAGGTTGCCTCTCCTTTGGCATCCTACCCATGCAAACACTGCATCATTCTATTCATTCTCATATTCTAGATACCTCACCTAGGGCTTCTTTCTTATCCGCTCTGCCCAGTCTTTTGGTACCTCTCTTTTACCAAACTACAACATACATTAGACTGCAACACTCATTCAACAATACCCATCAACATCAAGAACACACTTAGTGCTCGTTGCTCAGATCTTTTGGGGCTCTAGGTTCCTTCAACAACCCATTAATATTCTTCTTCCTCTACTATCTGTAGGTCTTGGCTAAGCTACCTCACTTCGGTGATCTACTCAGCACTTAGAACCAACCTTGCTCTGATAGCACGACCTCTCAAACAATTCGTTGTCTTACAGAGATCCAATAATTTTAGACTCATATGAGATTCATCACCACACAATTCCACAATAATGATAAGAAGTTCAAGCTTCCAGATTATGAACAACTTAATTTATAATCACAGAAAAATCAGTGACAAGGGTTCGAGAGGTCTCTCTCACAGCTTGAAACACTCAGAAAATATCATCTGGCAGGGAAGTGACAGGAAAGACAAAACATACAGATTTTATTAACTATGAAAAATCACCAAATATAGTGTTCTGAAACATACTACCTACTGTTCTAATCGATTGTCAAACATGACATTACATAGCATAGAGGCCTACAGCTATCAGCCTTTCCCTACAAAACAAAACCTATATCTAAACTTTGTCTTCACTTCTTGCTCCTCTCCATGCTCGATGCTCCTTCAGACAGTGAATTTATATATCTTCACATTGTATTCTGCCGCCCCTGTTGAAGATGTTGAAAACCTGACTGCATTCTGCATTCTATGGATGTTGAAACCAAATTGTTTTTTTTAAAACCGTCGGTGATGGGAGGTTACTTTGTTAGGACTACTCTAGTTGTCGAAAACTTCCAAAGATGTTACCATTACTAGCTAAATCTATTCTGTAACCGTCGCTTCTTTAGTTTCTTTCCCATTATCAAACTACCAGTTGTCCTCCATATAAATGACAAGTAAAAATAGTCAAAAATGGAAAGTAACAGTCGGCAGATTTTTGAGGCCATTTCAAAGCAAGTTCCTTATTTTCTGACATTTCCTCTTCCTCTTATGCCTGTGTGACCTTTCTTATCACCCCCTATCTTTTCATTCAGCCTTCTAACATAACGGATTTAAACTGACCGTTCATATTCTTCGTCCCTTTCTAAGAGTTGATGAACTCCTTTGTTGGTTAACTGTAATGACCACATCTCCAATCCTTTCAACTACCCTACGCATTCCATCTAGCGAGTGTACAAAATAACTTATGATGGCTTTAAAGCCCTTTCTAGATTTAGTTTCTGTCATTCTAACGACAGGAGATTCCCTGTTGCTGGTGACAGGACTCTCTTACTATCTTTGGTGACTAGCGACAGGAAGCTATACCAACAATCATGCAAACCACCAAAACACAACAAAAACCCCAAAGCTAACAAAAAAATTCAAAACCAAAATTAAGATGGAGAGCGATGCCCCTGCATCAATATGTTCAAAAATTTAGGAAGAGGAAATTATGTACATTATTGTTTAGATTTGCATCCATGGTATTGACCAACATAGGCTCTTTACATAGGTCTAGACACTCTCTACCACAACACATTGATTGTTTAATGCATACTTAAATTCCTTTGTGAACAAGAGATACAAATTATTCACAAGGCACGTGACTCTTTAAGGTCTTTGATAAATGTATATACACCTCTACCATTAGTTTCAAACCATTTGTGTCCATTTTTAAATTTAAAACTTATGCAAATATTGTTAGTTCATCTTACCCACCTATAGTTCCCTACAAGATTCCCCAATTTCAGATTCTACTCCAATGATATTTGCATCCCTAAAGATACCACTATTCTCAATTTACATGGTATCATTTTAAGTTACTTAAATGATCACAACTACCACAACTCAAATATCAACCACATAAGATGTGATACAAATGATAGCATTAGGATCAAAACTAGATGAAGAAAATAAATTAACAAGCTAGGCTTTAGTAAAATCTAGAAATGCAAATCCATGCGATTTAAACTAAAGTTACATATGACATTTACCAATATGGAAGGACCTGGAGAGGTGGTTGAAGAAAAAGGAAAACCGTCAAGCCATTACAATATTGTTAAATTAGAGAAAGAAACTTTAAAAGTATATATGAAACAAAAAGGGATAATTTAGATGCCATCAATGATAAAATCAATTTTAGATGTGATAATAGATTGGGTTCAATTTTTTATTAAAAAAAATAAAGAGTTGAAAAAGAGATATATGATAGAAATTCCAAATAAATTGATAGAAGAAGTGGTTAGTCAATTGCATCAATTCTATGAGTAGTTGAAGTATGACATATAATCACATATGTATGTTGGAAAGGTCAAAGGAAAAATTAGAGGGAAAGAAGAAAAGGTAATGGGCTTTGTTGGTTTTAAATCTTGTGTTTGGTCATAAAGACATGTATTCTAGACTAAGGTAAATGAATTTAAGAAGATATTTTTAAAACAAATGGAATCTAGATAGGAACGGAAGGAGGTAAATCTATGATAGAATTTTTCCTAAAGAATGCCACTATAATTTTTTATGAACACCTGTATAATGTGTCAAGTGATATAAAATAAATAGTCAAGGCATTGATCTATATATGAGGATCATTAATGCATAAAATATCTATATGGACTACCAAGCATGTAGAGTAGAGAGATTGATAAATCTCTAGTTTAGTACATAAATAAAGACTTGAGTAGTTGGGATGTGTTGAGGATCTGAGAGGATATATGTCAAGCTTAGATATGTCAAGTAATTTTCTTAAATCCCCTTAATCCTAGGTCCATAAGTTACCATGCTAATGGAATGATTTTGTTTTAACTTGACCAAGTTTAATAAATTTGACTTTTTAAACAAGTTTGTAAAAACTTCAACCATTTAACATTATACAAATTGATTAGATGTGAACCATTGAGACTTTAGGGTTTTGTTTTTTATGTAGGGTAATTGTTTTTAGGTTTCCAATTCATTTTAGGGTCTTTTTTTTGTGTAGGGTAATTGTTTTTTAGTTTTCAATTCAGTTTAGGGTTTTGTTTTTTTGTGTAAGGTAATTGTTTTTAGGTTTCCAATTTAGTTTAGGGTTTTTTTTTTGTGTGTAGGATCAGGCCTTAAATTTGACAGTCAATGTTGATTGTCAAGCAATTTTTTTTATGATAGTTATCTATTCAATTAGGGCTTAAATTTGATAGTCAACCTTGATTGTCAAACATTTTTTTTATGACGGTTATCTATTCAATGGTGTCTTTAAAATACTATGATATACTTTAGTATAAGTAAATTATATAAAAAACAAATATATATATCATCATAATTCTATATAAATTTTGACAGTTTGTCCAAAATATCTCCTTTCATATGATATAGTCTTTTCAAAATTTCAATTGTATTTTATAGCTAAAAAGCATAAATACAACTATACAATTGAAATTTAAACCTTGTATTTGCCTTTAAAATACTATTACATACTTTAGTATAAGTAAATTATAGAAAAAGCAAATATATATATCATCGTATTCCTATATAAATTTTTACAGTTTGTCCAAATTCCCTCCTTTCATATGATATGGTCTATTCAAAAATTTAGTTGTAATTTACAACTAAAATGTCTAAATACAGGAAAAAATCTTCAAAAAAAACTAGAAACCAAAAAAAAAACTGGGCAAAAATGTGGACTCACCTGGATTTTTTATGGCCAGAAATGGAGGGTTTGCACTCGGCATTTTGTTCTATTCTTCACTATCACTAGGGGAAAATGAGCACACATGCGATTTTTTAAAAATTTAATAGTTTTACGAAACGGGGTCCCGTTTCTTGGTGCTAGGTTTGGGATCCCGCTACGTAACGGGATCCCGTCCTAGATTTTAGGCTCGGGATCCCGATCCATAATGGGATCCCATTTTGGTTTGCCCGATTTTGGGTTTTCCAAAGGCTGAAACTTCCACCTTAAGTGGACTCATCTTTGTGCTTTTACCCTATTCATATTTGCATATTCCATCAACTACATATGTTTATGTATACCGTAAATGATTATAAGTATATCTGTTACATCAGAAATTGTCCTCTCGTATGGAATTGTACAATTTCCCTCAGTTTAGCTCCTCACCTTTGGTGACCTCTTAACCTCTTTGTTTTTGGCCTTCCCGAAACCCTCGTTGGCTAGTATCTAGTTGCAAAATGTTCATTTTCTGAGATAACTATTAATGGAACATGGAAAGAGAATTTGGATTATGGGTCCCTAGAACCCCCTAGAAGCAGATCTGGTCAGAAAATGGGGGATTGGACTCAGGTGCCCACGCCCTAGTCCTGCCCCATTTTTTAGGATTTTGAATCTTGGCTAGGTGTCAGCTCCCGCCGTGCATCTCAAGATTCTGTTTTCAAATTTTTGTTTTCACATGATATCGAGACGTTATTTTGAAATTTGAATTTCCTAAAGTTAGATATAAAAAGACATTTGAAAATCATTTCATGACACATAATTTTTATGCAAGCTTGATGCCAAAACTCTGTTGAAATTGCCATTAAAGATCAGTGACTTGTTGAAGCTTTTGAAAGTGATTTTGAATTTGCTATCATGGAGACAATGGATGGAGATTAGGAATCAAGATCTTGAAACTATCTTGTTCTTCCTAGGGTTTGTACACCTTTTCTATGATCGAGAGAAGGGTTGAAGCCTCCAACATCAAGCTTGGAGATCCTCCACAGACATTGTTGATTCTCCTTCTTGTTCATGCAAGTCTTTATTTGTTTTCATCTCCTCGAGGTGAAGTTGTATGTGCTTATTGAATTAAAGCAAGTTATTGATCTTCCCTTGATTGAGACATCTAGGGTTTGATATTTCTAGATATACTTTGTTAGGTTTGCACACACTTCTGCAAATCTTTATCTCTATCTATTGTTGAGGTAGGAATACCGAAAATAGGGCTTGACTAAGGCAAGCTCCTATATAGCCTTAACATCTTTCTCCTCCTTTTGTAGGTGCAGACCATGTTTTGCAAGATACAGCAAAAAGGAGCAACATGAAGATAGATGTCATGAATACAGTCGTCACCGAACTTTGAAATTCTAGATCTTGACACTTTCGGGACTAATGAGCAGGTACCCTAGTCCAACTAAGGAGATTCTCTGAGATCCAGGAGCTATTGGAGGTTACCAGACAGCTGAAGCAGAAGATTTTTAGAGATGGGAAGTTGCAAGACTAATGAACGGGCGCCGTAGTCCAATTAGCCCTCAGTTTCCAGGAGCATGGTCTTTGAACCTTATTCTCTGCATTTCTGTGATCTATTTTGTCTGCTTCATCAGTCAATTTCTATTACAATGTGTAATTAGGGTTTAATTGATTAGTGAATAAGAACACTTGATAAAACCTTAGTTAAACACATGATTAGACCTAATTAGCATTAGGGAATGCACAAGCAAATTGTAGCTTGATCACAAGCTCGGTTCTTGTCTTCCCAATGTTTAGTTAGTGGAGAAATAGGACTTAACCTTGTTTAAGAAAACCTACTTTTTCACACCAAACATTTTGGTGAACCCACTCTCTAAAGAATTTGCATCCTTTTAAACATCAGATCTAAATTAGTTTGCTATCCTAAAGCACATTTAGATTGCAAACCCTCTTTTATGAAAGTGCATACATTGAACTTTGAATGATATTATGTATATTTTCATTAAAAGAGTTGGAAATTATCACTTGGTGTTTTGCATAGTATTTCATTTTCATAAAATCCATGCAACATCATTTTACATTTAAATCTTGGGTTAATTAGAGCATGTTAAAATGTCAGATTATTTTTTGTAAGATTTTCATGTATATGATGAGCCGTTTAGTTGTGATGACTTCGATATATTAGATGAAGCCCTTGAGGACTTTATCTCGATTGAACATTCCACTACAACTTCTAAATCATCATTGTTCCAAAGAGTTGTAAATGCAATTTATGTTCCTAAAACTAAGGAAGAATCTAGAAAACTAAAAATTGTGGTCACCTTATGTTCGGATGTGGTTAAACCACCTTCTAAACTGGTGCTCACTATTAGAGGTCTTCCACCTCCTTCTCGACCTCCTGATCACATTTACAACTATGCTAAACAAATAACACATCAAAACCCACAACAACCTAGTTATAATATGGTTGCTCATGCATATAACACTTGGAATAATAAACAAAGCAAACAATAACTAAGCATTCCAATATCTTTACCATCTTCTCAACCTATGCTTCCTCAAGCATCTCATTTAACACATAAGGTTGGTCAATACTATGATCTTGTAGAGCAACTTCATGCTACTCCTACAAAGATATCTCTTTGGGAACTCATACAAACTTCACCTACTTACCATGGAATGCTCCAAGAAGCTTTACAAAAGGTGATTGTCCCACCTGCTGTCAAACCAAATGATGTAGTAGCTCTATTAGATTATATGCATGCGACAAAAATAGACATTTTGTTTCAACAACATGAGTTGCCATCTCTTGAAGTTCATAATTAGTATGATCCTTTGATTATCTCCATTACAATAAACAAGACATTGGTTAAGAGAGTTATGATTGATAATGGATCATCTCTTAAAGTTTGTGGCCTTAACTTATTGCATAAGATTAAAGTTGATACATTCAAGTGATTAAGCCAGAAATGATTAGTATCCATGGCTTTGACAATGTTGGACGATAATCCATGGGCACTATAACTCTACATGTACAAGTAGGACCTATGATTGTGCCTACCCTAATTCATGTCATGCCTTGTTCTCTATCTTACAACATGATTCTTGGTAGACCTTGGATTCATGCATTGATTGTTGTTCCTTCTACTTTACATCGTTTAATCAAATTTATATTCAAAGATAAGTTGCACACTATTCATGTTGATCCTGAACCTGACAACTGTTTACAAATTAAATCACACAAACAAGTCATTTGTCATAAGATTTTAAATAATTTGAAAGTTGATTCATCAACTTTTCTTGCCTCAGACAATGTTGTGCAAGAGTCGAAACAATTGAATGCATTTCTTGGTGATGATTGGGGTTCATTAGATTTTACATCTTCCATGGGAGAATATAAAGTTAATAACACTGTCCCTGAAACATCAAATATTGCATTGATATCATCTCGTGATTTGAATGTGAAACATAAATCTTCTTTGATAACAAATTCAAATAATACTCTTACTTACACTACAGATTATGAAACCTATGAAGCTCCACCTTCTTCCAAAGAAATGGCTTCTCTTTATGGTCGGGGATTTTAGATACTTTACAAAAACTATGATTATATAGGTAATGGATGTGGTATTAATCAACAAGGAATCAAAGTCCCTATAGAATCTGCTTCGTGACATTACTCAAGCGGCATTGGACATAATCCTTTCAAGGAATCTAAAGCTTGTAGACGTCCTACTCTTAATACGAATACAATATCGACACTTAACTTGATATTTCCTAAGATGATTGACACTAGTTGTCCTCCAGGAGTGATTCCTTTGGATATCTTTTCAACAGATGAAGCGATAATGGAATTCTTAGGTGCTTATGACAATATTCCTCGTTACCATCATAAATGTGGCTTAACTTATTGTTTGAACAATAATGCATATTTTGGGAAAACTACTAGCATGATAAATGCCACTCTAAAGTTTGATGAAGAATCTAAAGACCTACCACAATCACCTGATCTCCTAGACCATAGTACTCTACTTAATGGAAAGATTGTTGATGTTCTTATGGAGAAAGATAACACTGAAAAAGTTATTCCTATTGGTGATTTCTTACATATAGAAGAAAAAGAAGAAATGACTAAGTAATTACATGAATTTTCTGAACTATTTGCTTGGAACTATTTAGATATGCCTGGTATTGATCCTTAAATCATAACACATAATATCATCTTGAAACCATATGCTAAGCCATTTAAACAAAAGATTCATAAGATGAATCCTAAGGTTGCATTACTTGTCAAAGCTGATATAGAAAAGATTCTACAAGCTAGCTTTATCTGCCCTATTGACTATTCACCTTGGATCTCGAATATCGTTGACATCACTAAACCTGATGGTTGTATAAGAATGTGTATAGATTTCTGAGATTTGAACCTTGCATCTTTGAAAATTGATTTTCCACTTCCTAACATTGATATGATTGTTGATTCTATAGCTGACCATGAATTACTCTCCTTCATGGATGGTTTTTCAGGATATAATCAAATTTTAATAAACCCTCAAGATCAATATAAAACATCTTTTATAACACCATGGGATACATTTTGTTGGGTAGTCATGTCATTTGGACTTAAGAATGCAGGAGCTACTTACCAACGCGCCATGACCCTTATATTTCATGATTACATGCACAATATTCTAGAAGACTATGTCGATGACATCTTGGCGAAGTCTATTTGTCGCCAAGATCATGCTATAAATCTTCGATAGATTTTTGAGTGAATAAGGAAATACAACATGTGATTAAATCCTCGTAAGTGTGTTTTTAGTTTAGACAGTGGAAAACTGTTAGGGTTTATCATTTCAAATTGTGGTATTGAAGTGGATACAAAGAAGATTGATGCAATTGTTAATATGCCAACACCTAAGAACATATCCCAACTTTGTAGTTTGCAAGGGAAGATACAAGCCATCCGCCAATTTGTTTCACAACTCGCAGACATGACTCACCCTTTTACGCAATTACTGAAGAAGGATTCAAAGTTTTAATGGAATTCTGAATGTCAGAAAGCTTTTGAAGATTTAAAGGCTTATCTCGCTAACCCTCCTATCTTACAGCCCGCTGTCCCTGATAAACCCTTTCTATTATATATTACAGCATCTAGTACTGGCCTGGTAGCCTTGATAGTGCAACATAATGCTAAAGGCAAAGAATGTGTTGTCTATTATAACAATCAAACTTTACTCAATTATGAAGTGCGATACACTATTATCGAGAAACATTGCTTAGCTTTAGTGTTTGCAACATAGAAGCTTAGACATTATCTTTTAAATGCTGAAATACATGTGATGGTAAAATTTGACCCTTTGAAACACCTTTTCGCAAAAATAGATTTGTCGGGTCATCTTGCTAAATGGGTTATGTTGTTAACTGAATTTGATCTTAAGTTCATTTCTTAGAAAGCAATTAAAGGGCAAGCATTAGCTGGCCAGTTAGATGAAGCTCCTTCACCTTTTACTACACAACATCAGGACATATTTCCCAATGATCAAATTTTAGCAATTACTAAGGATGATAAATGGGAATTGTATTTCAATGGATCAAGATGTCAAACCGGCTCCGTGTTGGTGTTATATTAATACCCCTGCAGGTAAGCCGATTCCTATGTCTTACCACCTAGATTTCTCATGCACTAAAAACATTGCTGAATACGAAGCTCTTATCGCAAGACTTCGTGCCGCCTTAGCTCTTAATATCAAAAATATTACAATATATGGTGATTCACAGCTAATTGTGCGATAAATAATTGGATCATATCAAACTAAGCACGAAAAACTATCCCAATATCGTGAGTGTGTTCTATCTCTATTAAGATAATTCACATAATTTTCAATCAATACTATTCCCAGGAAAGACAATCAACACGCAGATGCAATGGCAAGCACAGCTTCCCTTATATCCCCTGATGATTCTCCTAAGGAATTTACTTTCACTATCCATAATCTTAAAACGTTGACAATTAAAGACCCTATAGTTGTGAATTCAAAACTCTGTAGTAATACATATACTGACGAGTGGTTCTCCCATATATTCAATTATTTGTGTGATGGAACCATTCCTAATTCAACATCTAAGAATTCCTAAATCCATCTACGCAAAATAGCGACACGTTATATCATCTTGTCAAATGTGTTATATAGATGAAGCTCTGATGTTTAAGTAATTCAAAAATCCCAATAGCTTTAGAAGATGCTCATTCCGGTGCCTGTGGAGAGCATTTCGGGAGAAAATTCTTAGTACAAAAATTGTTACGAATGGGTTATTATTGGCAGCACATGGAACAAGATTCCTTTGCTTATGTCAAGAAATGTCTGCAATGTCAATAACATAATCACTTTATCCGAGCTCCCGCTCAAGAGCTTCATGCCCAAGTTTCACCTTGGCCATTCTCTAAATGGGGCTTGGATCTAATTGGCAAAATCTCTCCACCCTCCTCTCAAGGGCATACATTTATTATTACTACCACTGATTACTTCACGAAGTGGGTCGAAGCTATCCCCTTACAATCCACGACTGCTGACGTAATTTGTCAGTTTATACAAGATAACATTATTTCTTGATTTGGAATACACTAGTAGAATTTTGGCAAATAAATGACTACATGACTAAAAATTTTAGTCACAACAACTAACGATGACTAAATTCTACTCATTTTTTGCAACACAACTATAAATGACTAATTTGATCATAATAAGTGACTAAATTGATCGTCAGGTAAAAACACAACTAAAAATTAGACAATATAATATTAAAGTGGATAATTAAAAAAAAATTCAAATTGAGGGAGTGGGTTGTATTATAATATTTTTTTTTTATAAAAGGGCTAAAAACTTTATTGAAATTTATAAAAGAGCATTACAAAACATCAAAGGGCCAAGGCCCTGGGAATCCATAAGAAGCAGCCATACAAAGCATGAAACAACATCATCCTTCACCAAAACCATTCCCATCCTCAGCAAGAATCCTCTCCAAGTCATGTCAGAGCTCATGAGGAACCTGCTCCCACTGATCAATCTTCCATCCATCTAAATGCTCAGAAGCCCACTTAACCAAACAATCAGCTACCCTATTCCATTCCCTTGGAATATGGACAAAAGACACCATCTCCATCAAAGAACTTATCTGCAGAATCTGCTGCACCATCATACCCAACTGCCAACTAACATCAGAAACCTTCTGTTTATTCAGCAAATTAATCAAAACCTATGAATCAGAATCACAAATAACCTTGCGCCATCCCAAAGCATAAGCCCTCTCCAAAGCATAGAGGATTGCCAAACCTTCCATAAGGTTGATAGTCTGCAATCCTTCATGAACAGAAAAGAAAAAAACCACCGATCCTGAAAAATCCCTGCCAGCCCCACCAATCCCAGCAGGCCTAGGATTGCCCCTTGAAGAACCATCGGTATTGAGCTTTAGAATGCCAGCCGGAGGGGGTAACCAACGCCCCACCCTTTGAACTTTCTTTTTCACCCGCCTTCCTCTCCTAACATAAGCAGAAACTGAAGACATCCCCTAAATACCCAATCTATCCACTAGCTCAGCATCCCCTTTCTCCAAAGGGAACACCACATTACACTTAGCTTCCACCGTCTCCCGAATCATACCCATAATTTTGTGCCAAACTTGTTGAATCGGCAACTTCTCACCTCGAAATATTCTTTAATTTCGTTCCAACCAAATCTGCCATAGTATGAAGGAAGGCCCAACATACCATACATCCTACAAGAAAGAGGCCATAGAAGGAGGTCTACCCAGACTACTCCAAAATCCACCAGGGAGGAAGCATGAACACAGGGGCTTTTCCAAACTCCCCACCAAAAATGTCAAATCTGCAAAGTCAAGGGACAACGGAAAAACAAGTGATAGGAGTCCTCCTCTCCACATCCACACAAAACACACATAGAAGGACCCTGAAAACCCTGCTTCCGAATATTATCCCATGTCAAGCACCTATTCCAAGCCAAAGTCCAAATAAAGCAATTACACTTCAGCCAAGAAAGCTTATTCCACACTTTCTTCCACCAGTGAACCTCCACCCCATCCAGCCGGTGAGATTAAAACACCTGATATCCAGAAGCAACAATATAGACACCCTTAGGATTAGGAGACCAAGAATGAACATCCCCTTCCTGGAGGGAGCTACAGTGTCTATGAGAAAGGATACTGTGAAGCTCAACAAACTCCTCCTCCATACCAACAACAAGCCACTCATCAAGATTCTTCCATCTCACCACCACCAACTACCCATGAGAAGATAAGGACTTGAAGTCACTCACCCTTGACCATCCTGCCTCACAGAACCTCTGGCTCAAAGTCACCAAATTAGGAAACTGAGAAACAATGGGAGGAAAACCATCCCAAGAATCAGACCAAAAATGAGCTTCCGTCCCTCTTTTACAAATCCAAAATAAGCCATCCTTGACAAGAGCAGCCCCTTTCTTGAGCGTACTCCAAATCACCGAGCCTTTCCCCACCAGGGGATAACGAGGAATATCAATCTGAGGGATCCCTAGGAAGTATTTCTATGTTAATATCCTGGCCCAGATCTGATCCTGCTCCACACACCTCCGCCAATACAATTTAACAGCCAATGCCATCCCAGACAACGATGACTACCTTAACCCAAGACCACCAAACTACTTCGAGCTACAAACAATGTCCCATCTGACAAGGCTCCATTTAGAGGACAACAAGCTACCAGCCCATAAAAATTGTCTTGCTAAGGAATCCAATTCCCTAACAAAACCCAATGGGGCCACCTAAATCATACATCTATAAATGGGGAGTGCCTGCACCACAGACTTGAGCAACTAAACATGACCCACAAAGGACAACCAACGATGGGTCCAATGATTAACTTTCACACAAAATTTATCCAGAATATTCTACCAAGAATCTCTGGGTAGTCTTCCAATAGAGATGGGAATACCAAGATAGGTCAAAGGGAGAACCCCAATCTAAAATCTCAAGATATGAGCAATTCACCTCTGAATGGAACCCAGAGTATTGAAGAAAAAGATGGAAGACTTATCTTCATTAATCAATTAGCCCGAAGCAACAAGATAAACATCCAACACCTTACGCAAATTTGAAGCTTCCCTAATTGTAGCCATACCCATCAAAGTAGTGTCATCAACAAACTTCAAGTGAGACTATGGAGGTAAACCACCTCCCCACCCCCAGCCCTGAATGAAACCTAACTCAACATTCCTTCTTATCAAACATCCCAGACCTTCAACAAGAAGAAGGAACAAGTAAGGAGAGAGGGGGTCACCCTACCGCAAACCCCGAGAGGCACCAAAAAGCTTGGAGTGCTCACCATTTATTAACATAGAGAAGGAGACCAAAGTAACACAACTCATAACCCAATAAATCCACTCATCCCAAAAACCAAAAGCACCAAAAACCTTCCGAAGGAAGGACCATCGAACTCTATCATAAGCCTTAGCCATATCAAGCTTGATGAACATCGCCTTTATCTTTGGAACTGGCCATAGAGTGAATGGTTTCAGTTGTGATAACAACCCCATCCAAAATCTGTTGTCCCGCCACAAAACCACTCTGTTCCTCAGAGATCAGCACATTAAGCCACTTTTTCAACCTATCAACAATCAATTTAGAGATAATTTTATAAATCACATTGCAAAGAGAGATAGGACCGAATTGACTTAACCTATCTGCCCCATCACACTTTGGGATGAGAGCAAGGAAGGTAGAATTCAAATCCCGTAACATCTGTTTATTCTTACAAGACTCTTAAACAACCGCCAACAAGTCCAACTTGATAATCTCCCAGAATTCTTGAAAGAACTCAATTGGGAAACCATCAGGGCCAGGAGCTTTCCTCCTCTTCATCTGAAACACAATCCCCTCTAGCTCCTCAATCGAAATATCACTCATAAGATGCTCATTCATCTCCCTAGATATCAAAGAAGGGATACAAGAAAGGACCTAAGCTTCATCATCAAAACCTCCTTACGAGTCCTCCCTGAATAATGAAGCAAAATACTACATAGATTCACGCGTCATTTCATGAAAAGAAGAAAGAGTCTCACCCCTGTCATTCACCAGAGCAGAAATAGAATTGCCATGTCTCCTGGCTTTCACCAAGTTGAAGAAAAAAGCAATATTTTTATCCCCTTCCTAAATCCACTCAATCTGGGCCTTTTGTTTCCAAAAAACTTCCTCTCTCAGCTCACACTCTTCCAATGCTTTCAAAGCCCTAGTCTCTTCCCACAATAGGTCTTCAGTCTCTCCATCCTCCCTGATCAACCTCATAATACCATCCAACTCAGCCTAGGTAGCAGCCTTAGCATGGAAAATGTTTCCAAAGCATTGCCAATTCGAACATTTAAGCTGATACTTGACAAATTGAAGTAACTTTGCAAAAGTATACATTGTTGTACCATAAGTAGGTCTACCATACCTTCACCACTCAGCAACATAGTCATGGAGAGAGTAGTCACGCAACCACATAAGCTGGAACTTGAAAGAAGGAGACCGAGGCACACTAGCTGAAGAGATAGCCAGCTTGATAGGCCAATGATCTGAGCCCCTCCAATCCAAAATTTCAGAGCTAGAAGACCACAACCCACCAACCCAGTAGCAAGAAACTAGAAAGTGGTCAAGTCATTCTGTAATGTAATTATCCTTGACCCTCCGATTGTTCCAAGTAAATTGGCCATTAATGGGCTTGATATCAACAAGATTTAAAGTTGAGATGTTATCCTGAAGTAGCAACGCAGAAGACTCAAGCCTCAATATACCACCCCGCTTCTCAGCCAACTCAGAAATAGCATTGAAGTCTCCAGCCATAATCCACAGATGGAAAGGAACCATGCTTCGGACAAACCAGATATGGGACCACAAAAGTTGCTTACCCTGAAGTTCAGTAGGCGCATAGATATTGGAGAACAAAACAAACTCCCTCGTCTCAAAACAAGATGCAATCATAGAGATAGAAGACTGAAAGGACAACCACCAAAGAGGGCAGATCTTCCAAGGATTCCATAAACAAGACACTCCCCCAGCAGACCCTTGAGCACCAATACATTAGCACTCTCCACTCCCCCACAACTTAGGCACTAAACCAAACATACACTCCATTGATAACTTAGTCTCCTGCAGGAAAAGAACATCAGGAGATTGACTTCTAACCAAATCATGAACAACTTTTTGTTGAGGGCCACTATTCAAGCCCTTACATTCTAGGATAGAACAATCATTTCAAGGGGCTCAAAAAATGAGAATCCAAAGTCTTAACAAACCCTGACTCTACCAAAGTTTCCCCAGTTAATTTAATCTTTTCCAGATCCTTTTTTCTACCAAGCTTGGAAGACTTCTCCCCAGCCCCTTTTTTTGGATCCTTTTGATGAAGACCCAAATGAGAAGAAGAAGACTTATTATTCTTCACCCCCTCAGTACCTGCATTCGAAACAAGAAGAGATCCATCCCCACCACCCTTCTTCCCTTCTATAATAGGAACCGATTCCACCTAGCCTTCCATTTGAACATTTGTATCCATTTGCAAAGCACTATTATCCTGCAAAACCTGAGTAGCTTCAAAAAGAAGGCCCTCCTGTCCTGTACCTGTAAATGTCCATGTTCATGACAGAGACGACATCGAAAAGGAAGAGTCTCATAGTCCAACTGCTGCACCCAAGAGTAAGGACCCACACACATATCCACCGAATCTGGTAAAGGTTTACTTAAACTAATCTCAACACAGATACGAGCAAAAGTCATCATCTTTTTAACTTGAGTATGTTGTGAAGCACCAACTGGTTTTTCTAGCATCGAAGCCAGCAAGTGCAAAACATTATCCCGCCAACATTCCATAGGAAACCTCAGAAGCCGAATGCACACCAAAACCCGATTCAGAAGCTCTTCAGCGGGATTGAAGCCCTCATGCCAAGGTTTAATAAATAACCCAATCTGATTATGAAAATAGGGGCCTCCTCCAAAGGCATTGTTACGATCCGCCAAGCAATTGAATGAAACCATGAAATAGTTATTTGCCAAAAGCATAACCTCCATTTCTCCCTCCAGCATCCAAGTCCATTGGGGCCACGATTCAATAAATTGTAATGAAACACGCATCCCCATAAACTTGTACAGCAATGCATGCTTTGAATAATAGTCAATATCTTTCGCAATCATCTCCAACGGGATAACCAATTTCGGCCTCTCCTCACAACATTCAAGACATCCATTGATCTTCATAATCTATGTACCACCAGACAAACTCGAGCCAACCAACCTCGGATCTAGTGAGAACAAGTTATTATTAAAAACCTTCAAAGCATGCGAAGGAGAATTCGCACCGACCGCTGCTGAGCGAAATCCATCTTGGGACTAGCCCCCGAAGACTCCCCAATCGGCATTGAAACTAAACAAGACCCAAGGAGGGCATGCAGGCCCCCAGGAAAAATAAAGAACCACCACTAGGGTTTAACCGACCCACCACCCAGCGCTACCTTCGAACTACATACCCAAGACAACCAGGCCCAAAACCCCCGCATGCTCAGGGAGAAAGAGACACCGATGCAGATGAAAAAAACTTCGCACTGATAAAAATCACAACCCCTGACCTCCCCAAAACGCATGCACTCCCCACACTTCGCACGGCCAAGAAAAAACCAAAGGATCGGGCTAGGGCACAAATGCCCTAGCTCGACATGCAGAGCAAAAAATTGACATCCTCATAATATATTATAATATAATATGATATTATATAATATAATATATATTATATAATATTATATTATTAATATTACAATATTATATTTATATTATAATGTATTTAATATTATATTATTATATATAATATATATAATATTTATAATATAATATAATATTATAATATAAATATTATATTATAATATAATATAATATTTATAATATAATAATATAATATTATATTATATTATTATATTATAATATTATATAATATTCATATAATATAATATTATATTTATATTATATTATTAATATTATAATATATTTAATATTATATAATAATATAATATTATAATATATTTAATAATATGGGTGCCAAAATTATACATGGGCTACCATATACATGTATTTCATTTAAATTTCACTTTTGGTGTTGGCGCCCACCTCCATTTCACTTTTGGCGTTCATTGCTTCTCGTTGAAACCCTAAAGGTAAACCCTAACTCGAAAAGGCTCAAAACCCTAACTTATTTTGTTTCATCTCCTTTTTATTTTCTTACTCTTATCAGTCCTGGTTTCTCTTTTTTTTGTGAATGATTGGAGCAGAGTCAGGTGCTTAAAATTTCATTGTAGTGCAGCAGGTGGGGCACTTAAAATTTTATCATAGTGCAATAGTGGCGGGAATTGCAGTAAGAGATGTGGCCATCTAGTGGACAACCCTCCTCCACCATGTCCCTCACCCTGCCTTATCCGTTACCATCCAACCTTAGACCAACACAGTTCCCATGATCTTGTTGAGAGCCACCTCTTGGAGATGTGGACGAATGTTGATGGTACCCTTGCATCCGCACTCATTGCGTATGTCAAATAGCATTTTCACACAGTCGGCCTAATGCCTGGCTTCGTGCACAGCAATTCTTCATGGACTAAAGAGATGAGCAGCCAAAGTCCTACGTAGCATGTTGTTTACATTGTCGTGCTGACATCATATAGTTATTTTTTTCCTATTTTGTTTCATCTCCTTTTTATTTTCTTACTCTTATCCTAGCTTCTCTTTTTTGTTGTGAATGATTGGAGCAAAGCAGAGAACTTAAAATTTCATCATAGTGTAGCAGGTGGGTGAACATACAATATACATGTGTTGCTTCTTGTTGAAACCCTAAAGGTAAACCCTAACTCAGAAAGGCTCAAAACCCTAACCTATTTTCTTTCATCTCCCTTTTATTTTCTTACTCTTATCAGTCCCAGCTTCTCTTTTTTTCCTGTGAATGATTGGAACAGAGCAGGGTGCTTAAAATTTCATCATAGTGCAGCAGGTGGGTGAGCTTAAGCTCTCAATTTGTTGATAAGCCATAGCGACCCAGATGAGAAAAAAGAGAAAGGTATGCTTTTATTGTTACCCCCACCGCACAATATTTTGAATTGGTTTCACTATGGTTGCATATATACCATCTACTGAGACGTTGAATCATGCTTGGGCTCCATATGTTATTGGGTATCATATCTGCATGTAGGTTCTAGGGTTTTGGAGTAGCCTTCCTTTCTTATGAGCTTTATGAATCTGAGTTCAAATCTATTGCCATTCATTTGCTAGAATTATTTCTGGGTATTAATCTGACAAGTGAGACGCTTATTTTATAGGTTGATTGAATAAAAAATGTTTTTCAGGCTTGGATTGTAGGTGTAGAAGTAAAGGTTCTTGAGTTTCAAATCCAAATGAAACTTTCAAGAAAAGAAATTCATTAATATAGAGCAAGGCTTAAATTTGACAGTTGTATAGCTGTATTTAGACATTTTTGCTGTAAAATACAATCGAAATTTTAAAAAGATTGTATCATATGAAAGGAGAGATTTTGGACAAACTGTTAAAATCTATATAGGATTATGATGATTTATATATTTAATTTTTATATGATTTACTTACACTAAGGAATGTCATAGTATTTGAAGGGCATCATTAAATAGATAACTATCATAAAAAAATTGCTTAACGAGCAAGGTCGACTGTCAAATTTAAGCCAGTGATTCATTGTTTTTATGCCTTTTTGAATTCTTCAATTCTTCAATAAATGATGTAAAATAGCCAGTGAGGTAGTTGTCAAGTGAGACATTCAATGTAACTTTGATTTGCTAGTGAGGCTTCATGAAGTAAATTTTTTTCCTCTCATAAATACTGTGTTGTGGCTCCTCTTGATTTGTGATATGTTTGTGTCTGATCAATCATATTTGTTCAAGCATTTTAGTCTTCATTTCATGGTGCTTCTCTCAACATTTGAATATCTATGATACTTGAAGTTTATATGCATAAATTTGTGAGGATTAAGTTAGATTTGATTTGTAACTTGAATCACCGATTCACCCAAATAAATGACTAAACCATGACTAAATAAATGACTACCATGACTAAAATAAATGACTACCATGACTAAATAAATGACTACAATGACTAAATAAATGACTACCATGACTAAAATAAATGACCACCATGACTAAATAAATGACTACAATGACTAAATAAATGACTACCATGAATAAATAAATGACTACCATGACTAAATAAATGATTACCCTGACTAAATAAATGACCAGTTAACAACAATTAATGACTAAATTAACGACTAAATATGCTACCAAATTGATCAATCAAAACAACCAATAAATGACTGAAAATGGTTTAGTCATGAATTTGGTCGCATTATAAATGACTAGCAATAAACTACTAATGGTCACGTGACCAGACTAATGGTCATGTGGCCAATTTTTAGTAGTTTGTTTAGTCATTTATTGCTAGTTTATGTACTAGTGATACCTTCCTCCCTCATTTCGGACAATGGTACACCATTTAAGAACAAGGATGTGAAGAAATTTCTTGAAAAATATCATATTCAACATTGCTTCTCTACGCCTTATTATCCTCAATCAAATGGCCAAGCAGAAGCTTCAAACAAAATTATTGGACAGATTCTACAAAATATTGTTAACAAACATCAAAAGGATTGGCACATTTAGTTATCCTATGCATTATGGGCCTATAGAATGAGTATCTATACGGCTAATGGGAATACACCGTAGAATCTTGTCTATGGCGCAAACGCAATAATGCCCTTGGAGTTAGAAATTCTTTCATTGAGAATTTCCCTAAGAGACATTATTGACAACGATATAGAATGTGAGAAAAGACTACAAGAACTTGAGATGCTTGATGAAAGATGAATAAATGCTCTTGAGCACCTCAAGGCTCATCAGAAAACCATACAACGATCATACAATGAACATGTTATACAACGTTCATTCGATGTTGGGGATTTGGTACTTTATGAAAATCAACGCAATGTAAATGCACCTCTTGGAGCAAAAGGTAAATTTAGCCCCAATTGGCTCAGACCGTTCATAGTAACTGAGGCCTTTGGATCAGGAGCGTATCGACTAGATGATGAACAAGGTACGCCACTTAAAGAACCCATTAATGTAGCGTACCTCAAGAAATTCCATGCTTAGATTTAACATTAAATGTTATAAAGCAAATTTATTAGATAGATTAGCTTCAATTTTGACAAGATATTATTGTTTTGTCTTAATTCATTTAACATTACATCTTTGCTTAGTTAATCATTGTCATATCTTGCTTATATACTCTTTGCTTAGATCACTCTTGTATTAACTGAACATAGCATAGAAATTTGGGTTATATGTGAAATTTTAATCATTGTGTTTGTTACTATATCTTCTACAAAGAATTGTTAGTATGTCACATTAGCATTAATTACATTTCCATATTAACCTTCAACAGCCATCACTAGTTGCATTTTACAAAAATCACATGTGATAGATTAAAACCATTGTGGATAGACTAAACAAATAAAATATCATATATATATCATCATCAGTTTCAAATATACATCCAAGTCGACTATCCCACATAACAAAATGGGATGTCATAGTACATAATATATACACATCATATAGTTGAACCTCGGTCACCTGTACCCTCGATCCCTCGTGGTGTGCGCGTGACAGAGGCCTGACCATGTGTGGCTACGGATGGCAAATGACTCCTAGAGACACTCTGCAATTGTAACCCTCTGATCTCACCTCTTAGCCCTATCACCTCCTCGTGTGCCTCTTGGTACATCCGATGGTACTAGTCTCTCTCGGCCTAAGCCCTGTCTCTGTCAGCTCTCGCTTGACGGACCTCAAGCAGTAAGAACTCACCGATGATTGGCTCTCTCTTCGATGTAGGTACCGCTACCTCCTGATCCCGCTGCATCTAAAGCTCAGCCTCGGCGCGCTTAGCTCTCTAAAGTAACTCCTCTCTCTCCCGTGCAAACTACTCTAGAACAGCCTCTATAGTCGTCCTATATCTGACAAAAGGCATAAATATTTCTGCATGTCACCTAGCGGATGGTCGTGGCGAATACCCCGCTTGCACCAGCTACTCAGCTACATATGTAGGTACTATGTCCGTTATGACACGACTCACAAAGTCTCGCCAAGCGTCAGTCCCAACTGCAAAATAGAAAATAAGATAGATATTAGACTCTCACATAATTATCATAAACCATAAACATAAGAACATCAAACTATTGAAACAAGGCTAACCTGAATCTCCATCTTGCCAGGATGGATCTCAGATCGCTGAAGGTGTCACGAGCTCCGTAGTCTGATCTATAGCTGGGGGCATAGGCCTACTAGTCTCCCCCTCTCACTTTGACTAGGTCTCTCAATACCTGTAGGAACTGGACCACGAGCTCTAGACCATGGTCTCGACTCGGTCTCCTCGTCAGTGTTTGCCTCCTCTTGGTCCTGTCGTGGTCTCACCCTGAAGACGTACTTCAATGGAACCTCATCCTCATCATCATCATCCTCTACATCCTCCTCGAGGTCATAGTATCCTACGAAGTCACTCACATCATCCTCTACCCCTGTGTCACTAGCGTGATCGGACCAAGGTCGAGCATCGCCTGTAGGGTGATCGGAAGGAAAGCTAGGAGCATGTCATACCATATGCCACCAGGTCTGATATGCTCAGGTATAACCGACATCGTCTGCATCTGATGTCGGTGCTACATCCGCAGGACCATCATCATCACTAAGAGGTACATCTTCTACTGTCAACCGTTGGGTGATGTTTGCCCTGACTATGTTGTGCATAGTGTGCGCATAGCTCAGACACATGATAGGAACACCATGTACCTATCCAAACCATCATGCCACCCTATCAAAGTAGAACCAAACCACGATGTGATCGAGGTAACTAGCCATCAGCCGATCCTTCTACATCCTCACTAACTATCTCTGCTGTCCAAGCCATAAGATATAACCGTGATATGGTCTCCAGATAATATCATTGGGCTGCAATCTATCAAAGACAACTCTCTAATACAACAGATCACCATGTCTCCAACATCTAACTAGTGGGTAGGCATGAACATGTGGATGGGTGAATGTTGACTCTATAGGAAACCCTGTCGGTCGTGTGCACCTGATATGCTCAAAATCCCAAACCTATAATAAAGTACAGATTATCATACTATGCATCTCATAATGGACATATCAGCCCAGGTCGTAGTAGAGGTGTGCAAGCATACTGTGCCCCCACGCGTATACAGTCTAGTGCTCCTCCATCACTCTAATGGTATGAATAAGACCCCCATGAAGGTGAATGCCTCATCCATCTAGTGCAATAGCTAGTGCGATAGTGACTATCATGATCCTCCGAACCAATGGGATGTCACCGCATCCCTGCTCTAGAAGCCAGAGCCGAATATGTCCTCGCTTTGCCTGTGAGACTATGCGACCTAGACAATACAACTGACTCTTGCGAGTATACTCTGTTGTGCGATGTCCCACGATCCTCACTATCTCTCCTCAGATAGGTAATTGCAGGATCCTATACACATCCTCTGGTGTGATAGTCATCTCGCCTATAGGTAAGTGGAATGTGGATGTATCTACATTCCACCTCTCCATCAGAGCCATCAACATGCTACAATGAAATCTAATTGTGGACATATCAAATGCCCACCATAATCCCACTGCCTGTAAGTGATCCCTCTCTATGCTAGACATGGTACTAGCACGCTCTTGAAGTAGTGCCATCAAGTGACCTCTTGTGTGCTCTCATGTCTCAGGGATGTCCTACAGGTCGAAAAGCAAGCAATAGTGTCATTTTTTCATCATCAAACTACAAACCACTATCTAAAATAGTAATGCATGCTTGTGCCTAGGGCCTATGTCCTCTATGGACCCAGGTGCCCCCGGAAGACCTGGGCACCCCTTAGGGACACTGGCACCCCTGAGGGACTAGGGAGCCCCAATGGGACTCTGGTGCCCTAGGAGGACTTGGGTGCCCCTAACAGGGACCCCTATCCGTTATGACCCCCTCAGCACGGTAAATGATAAAAACAACTGAAAGCAAACAGAAAGATGACAAAAGCATAAGATTAGGACCCTACCTCGGCCTTAAAATGCCTCTCTGCCACTTGGGCTCAGAGCATCTCCAGTCATTGGGGCTGATATGAGTGTCGGCTCGGCATGGTTGTCCTCCTCTTCTCCTTCTCTCTCTCTCCTCTACTTTTCACAATGACAAGAAACAAGAATGAGTAAGTGATAAGTGAACACTCCCTTTACATAAAGTAAGTGGATGAGAATTCATATCCCTAACTAGGTGCAATATTGCTTTATTTCACTCTTGAGCCTTTATCTTGAGTTGTCGAACTTAGATTTTCACGTCGTTTGTTGCATTGGAATCATGATTCCGCTCTCTATTACCCAATGTGTTATTCTTGGGTGTTGTTTGCTCAAACAACCCTCATGACACATTTCTCATCAAACAACATAAAACTCATTAACCCACATATCCACCGACGACATATGTGTATGAAATACACATATATACACATACATATAGATATCCCTCATCCAATCGATACTCTTATGCCTACAACAAATACATTCATGAGCATGCATAGATATGTCTACCTATGTATACTCATGCATGTATTTTCTCATATATATAATTTTATCTTGGACATGTATTTACATATGTGTATATATTCATTTCATGTTTATACCTTGTCATTTGCAATTCCACACTTTATCAAAGAAGACTTCAATCGACACTCAGACTAAATCACATTCCTTATTCAAAACACTCATAAAATCATATCCCATTAAGTATTCAAGATTGTTACCACAGATTACTTACCTTTACCCACACAGACTCGACATAACCTAGACCAAGTAGGATAGTGGTGTGTGCTTGCTTAGTTTAGGCTTCTCTAAGGATCACAAGACCAATTCCTTCTCCCGAGTGAAACTTCCCCTCATTTCTAGAGGGTCAACCTGTTCCTGCATTCATCTTACATCATCACAATAGTAGTTAGTTGATCACAATATAATCGTATGCTTCATACATTTCATAACTAGAATCACTTATAATACATCACATTGCATCATTCAATATTTCAACATATTCCATTCAAGATTCACAATACATATTAAAGCAAGGATTCATAAACCATTCATTTATTCAAGCAAATTAACTAGTCAAGGTAAATAGTAAATAGTTAGAAACACACGGGGTGTAACATTGGATTTGAAATACATTGAGCAGGCATTTGGAGTGTGGGGTTTTTCACTCGAAAGGGTTTTCCCCACGTATATATGGTGTTTTGTGTTTCATTGTTTATTTCATGGTTTGAATGTGTTTCTGGAATTTTTGTAACTGTTAGATCAACTTTTAAAAGTTTTGCATAATATCTCTCCTCAAGATTGGCGTAGGAAGTTATTTTTGCTACTCTAACTTCCTTACAAGTGGTATTAGAGCCTGATCACCTTTGCTTTCTGTTGTGGGTTGTTGGATTTTTTGTGCTAATAAAGGTTTGAGTGGGAGCTTGTGCAGAGGATACTTTGTGATCTTGTTGCAAATATTTTTCAAATGGCAAGTACATCTAGGAGGATTGAGGTAGAGAAGTTTTTTTGGCATGAACTTTGAAATGTGGAGGCTGAAGATGGAAGATCTGTTGATTGATCAAGATCTATGGGATGCAGTGGATGAAAATGTCCAGAGGCCTATGGATCTAGATTTGGCTGCAAAATATGATGTAATGGATAGAAAAGCTAAAGGTCTCATAAGATTGTGCCTTGCAGTTTTGATTTGATAAATGCTCGTGAAGAACCCACTTCAAAGAAGCTTTGGAAGAAGTTGGGTAAGATATATCAAGCTAAATCTCTAGTAAACAAGATTTTCTTGAGGAAGAAGTTGTATTCCTTGAGAATGGAAGAAGGTGGATGAATTTTTGAGCATCTGCAAACATTCAATATGTTGGTGACTCAATTGACCTCATTTGGGGTTAAGATGGACGAAGAAGAAAGGTGCCAAATTTTGTTGTGTTCACTGCTAGACTCATGGGATAGCCTAGTCATGGCCATTGGGAGCACTTCAGTCATCTTGAAGATGGAGGATGTTGTTTGTTCTCTACTCCCTAAAGAGATGAGAAGGAAGGTCTCTCTGAATGCCAAAGAGGCTTTGAGTGTTCGAGGAAGACCAAAAGAACGAGGCAAAGATGAGAAGCAGCGTGACCATTCCAAGTCCAAGAACAAGGGGAGATCAAAATCTCCTAGTAAGTCCAAGGCAATATGCTAGAACTGTGGCAAATTAGGACACTTCTAAAAGGAATGTAAAGAAGAGAAGAAAAAGAAGAAGAAGAAACAAGATTCTAATTCTAAGTCTGAAAAAGAAGATGGATATGCCTTTATTGCAGCCTTGGCCACTTGTGCAGGTGATAATGCATGGTTGATAGACTCAAGTGCATCTTTCCACATGACTCCTAACATAAACTAGTTTAGTAAGTATGAAAACTATGATGGTGGTAAGGTGTATTTGGGTGATAATTCTTTCCTTGACATTGTTGGTCGTGGTAGTATTCATGTGAAATTTTCTGATGGTAGAGTTATAAGATTTGATGGTGTCTTGCATATCCCAAGACTAGCAAGAAATTTATTATCTGTTAGCAAGCTAATAGATGCAAGTGTGCATGTATAGTTTTTTGAAGCAATTGTGAAAATGGTGAGAGGTGCTATGGTGATAGCAAGAGGAAGAAGATTGGGTACATTGTACCAGCTTGATGCATGCACAATTGAGTGCAATAGCACTTCTGATAAAATTAAGCCAGAACCTACTTCACTAAAAAAAGAGATGGTTTCCTCTTCTGCGGATGGTCGTGGCTTCTGGGTACCTAAGGGTGCTCTGTCTACCAAATCAAAGTTGCCTACAGAGAAGACTATGTTATGGCACCAAAGGCTTGGCCACATTGGAGAGAAGGGTTTAAAATCCATGAAAAATAAGAACATTGTTGAAGGGTTGAATGATTGCAATCTAGAGTTTGATTTCTGTGAACATTGTATTTATGGCAAACAAAACCACGTTCAGTTTTACTCATCTTCTCATAAGTCTTCATGTATTTTGGATTTAATCCATTCAAATGTATTTGGTCCTGTCAATGTTGCTTCTATTGGTAAATCAATTTATTATGTTACTTTCATTGATGATTTCAGTAGGAGGACATGGGTATATTTTTTAAAGAGTAAATCTGAAGTTTTCAATCATTTTAAGGAGTTAAGGCTATGGTAGAAACTCAGACTGGAAAGAAAATTAAATGTTTGAGGATTGACAATGGCAGTGAGTACTGTTCTACAAATTTTGATAGATTCTGTATAGATTGCAGGATTAAAAGACAAAAGACAACTTTGTAGTCTCCTCAGCAGAATGGAGTTGTAGAAAGAATGAACAAAACATTGATGGAGAAGGCTAGGAGCATGTTGAGTGGATTTGGTCTAGAACAAAAGTTTTGGGTTGAAGCTATTGCCACTGCTTGTTATTTGATAAATAGATCTCCTACATCAGCACTTGTTGATAAAATGCCAATGGAGGCGTGGTTGGGGGAAACGCCTTCACTTAGACATCTGAGAGTTTTTGGTTGTGAGGCATATGCACATGTGCCTAAGGAGAAGAGAACGAAGTTGGATTTTAAGGCTATCAAATGTATCTTCATCAGCTACAGCTATGGTGTGAAAGGATACAAGCTTTGGGACCTTGTTGCACATAAGGTAATTTATTCCAAAAGTGTTATTTTTAGAGAGACTAAATCTTCTCCTATTACTTTTCAACCAGAACAACATAAAGAAATTGAACAGAAAAAGGATGTGATTCAACTTCCTTCTATGCTAGGAAAGTTGAATCGAGATCCCAAGATAGACCAGAAGTTGAGGAGAGCTCATCAAGCTCTGAATCTTCAAAAGAGGAAGAAGAGGAGGAAGAAGTGGAAGAACCTCCACCTCAGCTTATTCAAAGTTCTAAAAGGCATAGGCAACCACCTGAAAGGTATGAGTATTCACCTGATGATTGGAAGTGTATATTTGCTTTGAGTAGTAACATTGATGAACCGAGATCTGTGCAAGAGGCTTTGGGTATGAATGATGTAGAGTTCTGAAAAATAGCCATGGATGAAGAGATGGCAGCTCTTAAAAGGAATGATACATGGGACCTTGTACCTTTTCCTGAAGGACAAAAACCTGTTGGATGTAAATGGGTGTTTAAGAAAAATATTGGTTTAGATGGAAATGTTGAAAAGTATAAGGCACAGTTGATTGCGAAGGGATACTCTCAGGTTGAGGGTATTGATTACAGTGAGATCTTTTCTCCTGTTGCTAAAATGACATCCATTCAGTTTTTATTATCTATTGCAACATCTTATGACTAGAGGTTGAACAAATGGATGTGAAAATTACTTTCCTTCATGGTGATTTGGAGGAAGAAATCTACATGACATAGCCAGAGCACTACGTGGTGAAAGGTAAAAGTAAGTTGGTTTGTAAGTTAAAGAAATCTCTATATGGCCTTGAACAAAGTCCTAGGATATGGTACCAAAAGTTTGATACATATGTGTTGAGTTTGGGATTTGTGCGGTCTAAATCTAATCACTATGTATATTTTAAATCCGATAGTGATTGTTTCCTAGTAATTGCTTTATATGTTGATGACATGTTGTTTATTGGGAAAGGCAAATGTTTGATTGCAGATTTAAAATCTCAGCTCTCTATGAAATTTGAAATGAAAGATCTTGGTGCAACAAAACACATACTTGGGATGGAGATCAGAAGAGATCATGAGAACATAAAGCTATGGCTTGGCCAGAGTAAGTATGTTTGTTCAATTTTGCAAAGGTTTAACATGCAGGATTGTAAACCACTTTGTGTTCCTGTTACATTGGGAATGAAGCTCTTTGTTTCACAATGTCCTACATCCCCATCAGAGATGGAAGACATGAGCAGAGTGCCTTACCAGAGTGCAGTTGGAAGATTAATGTATGCTATGGTCTGTACAAGACCAGACATTGCCCAAGCAGTGGGAGTTCTTTCTCATTATATGTCTAATCCTAGAAGAGTGCATTGGGATGCAGTTAAAAGGGTCTTCAGATACTTGTGGGGTGTTAGAACTAAAAATTAGCCTAAAATTTTCCATAAAAATCCATTTCTTTGCCATAATCCTATCACCTAACATGTCATTTTTCTCACTCAAATACCCCATTTACCCGCCCCATAAATCATTACCCTAATAAATTTATATTCACTACCCTACCCACAAATGAAAAGGGTCATGTCAAAGAGACCACACTATATCGGCAGAAGACATTTTAAGATCCCTTCGAAAAGCAGTATAGACAATATCGAGGAGAGAATGTCATATCGAAGGAACTCATTTTATTGTCCCTTCAACAATCCGACTGAAGAGTTATAGAAGATATTAGATACTATTAGCAGGACATGTTACATATTCCCTTCGATAAACTGAAAAGATGGAAATCACAAGGACATGAAATATTTAACTTCGAAGACACTTTACCATGTCAAAATGACTATTTGATGAGTCTCTTTGACAGACTAATATGCACAAGCATGTAATATATTTTAACATCATCGAAGGAAAAGTGTCATGTCAGTAGGAGATTACATAAGTCTCTCCGATATGCCGATAAGGTGGGTCTCGAAGATTTTTTCTAATCCATATGCCAAGATCATAAGGTATAAAAGCATACAAAATAAATGTTGAAGGGAAATTTAGACATCAATGAGACAAGGGAATTTGTCCCTTCAATAAAGCAATGGTATTTGATACAAAGGTAATAAAGAAGGTTTTTGAAAGAACTCCGGAATATCGGAGTAAGGTGATTTACAATCCCTCCAAAAAGAAAATATACTAAGTAGATGTCGAGGGGATGGATCCTTATTGGGGAAATCCAAATATTGGTCCCTTCAATAAATTTGTTGCCTTGGTGCGATGAACTTGTGAACACATTGGGGAGAAGAGGAAATGTCGGTGAGATCAGAAATTTGCAATCCCAATAAAACAAGAATGTTGACAAGATCGCGGCATGACAAAGAGACAAATTGGCAGTGATGATGAAAGATCAAACGGCGTATATTCAAAATAATTAATTACTCTCTTAAATGACATGAAGTTTGCTATCAAACGCCATTAATGAACCAGAGCTGAATACATTAAAATAGAGTTCTAAGAAAATTGTGAAATCATTAAGCAACCAAAGAAAGCGAAAGCGGGGAATAGCTAAAGACAACAACTTCAGACTCAGAAAAGGCATCATCCAAATAAAAGGAGAAAAATATATCATAGATTGATGTTAGCAGAGGCTTGGAGGATAGCCAATAATCCCCTCTATAAAGGAGCTTTTCTTGAAATGGAGGACCCAATAAAGAGGATAGATGCACTGATTTCACATGAAACAGAATTAACTGGGGATGTGCCTCCTTGGGTATTCGCAAAGAAGAATGTGGACATTAGGGAAATATAGGCTTAATATGAAACACCACTTTGCCAACTCTCCCCTTAGCCTACACCGGATGTTAGTTTCTATGTGGATATGTCTGTTGCAGAACAGGAAGAAGTGGGGAGTGGAGATGAAAGTATACATGTATTCAAACCTATGATTGAAGACTATGAACCCCCAATAGAAGGAGATATTGTTAAACTGGAATCCCCAAATGAGCTATCAAATGATGAGAGACATAGTGCTAGTGAGAAATTTATTTCTGATGATGATTTCATTAAAACTTCTGAGTTCAAAGCTTTTGTATATGAGTATAAAGGTAAACAAATTAGAAAAGGATTAAAGATCTTACACCTGAACAGGAAACTAAAGCTTTGAAGGATCTCCAGGATGAGATTGATAAAGAAATGGAAGCTGTGACTCCAAAGAAAGGCAGAGCATTGCTAGAAGAGGTAGTGTTATGTTGCTCTAAGGATGGGATATGAGCTCTGCCATTGTATTTGACATCTTTCTAAAGAGATAGGATAAGAAATTGCAATTGAGCATTGAAGGGGTAGACAAAATATGCACTGGATCAAGTTATAATTCAGATAATACAACCTTGTTGATATGGGCCTTGTACCCATCAAATAAAAAACCTTTAGTCATTAATGATCCTAATAAGGCATTTGGCCATCTTTTGGTGCAACGAGTTGAGGACACTGATCCCATGGAAACTGCAGATTTGAATATTAATGTTGCAAGGTTCACAAAGGCCCACATTGAAAGGCTGGTAAAAACTAATAAAATGTATATGATAGAGAATGAAAGATAGAGACAGGAGATTGCCAACTACAAAGATAAACTGCCATCTTCTTCAAGTAGTTAATCCCCATGGTTGGAAGCTGATAAAAAGATAATAGAGACCAGAGCTGAGATTGCTTATTGGAGACACAAAGCTCAGGAGTTTCAAAAAAAGGATAATCAGTTAGAAACATAAATAAAATTTGTCAAATACAAAATGGTCTTAGAATTAATAGAGAAAAGATTTAAAAAGATGCTTGGAAATGCTGATAAGGTATGGGCAGTGCACAGTAGAACACATGCTGCCTACCAAGAGCATAAAAGACTACATCTTGGGATGTTGGAAAAGGAGGAATTAATAGCCAAGGGAGATGTTGAGAAACAAGTGTTTAAGAATTATGATGAACTAATTGACATGCATGAAAAGTTTAATACTGTGTTAACACAAGATCTTGGTGATTTTGACCAACCCTTGGAAATGGCTTTTCCCAATTTCTTTGATAATGAAGGAAATATAAAAGAACAGAGCATTTGGGAGAATGAACTAGCTCAGTTATTACCGGTGGCTCTTGACAAGGTCAATGATGAATCAAGAGTGATGGAAAATACACATGTGCGGTTAGAATGAATTTTCACTTTGGAATTCGTTATGAAAGAGATAATCACTACCACAAATACTTATGCCACTCAGGAATATATCAATCATCTTTCTAAAATCAACTTGTTCATCTCTCGAGCAATATAAGGAGTCAAAAGCTTTACATCAGCTCAATCTACACCCTCAGCTGATTAAAAAATGGAAGACAATGGTTAAGAAAGAAGCTAAAGAAGCTAGAAAATCTAGAGAATCCTTTGACCCTCGTGACAAACTTGAAGTAAAATTTTTGCCAATGCTAATTCAAGAATTTTTAGAAATATTAGATTCAAAGGTTATACATGCAATGAAGCACAGTGAGGAAGAAGAAACAATAAACAATGCATATGAAAGCAATGAAATGTTAGTGGATGAAGCATATCAGATACTGCATCATGGAGAGGGGAACTTTCTCAGGCCAATGGTCACGGGTTGCCTACGATGATTAATAGATTCAAGCATCTTGAATGTGCGGATTTCCATGTCTTTTCTTTACTTCTTAGTTATAAGTAACAATTAGTTATCTAAAAAGATGTGAGTTATGAAAAGTCACCTTGTTTTGGCCTGAAGCTTGTTGCTTCCCGTATATAAGGGAAACCAAGGCCAAGTTAAAAGAGAATCATCACAATTATTATAATCATTAGCATATAACCATACTCATAGAATAGAATACAGACACAACTTTTGATATGAAATTTTGAAGCAATATAATGGAGGGGAAAGTTTAAATTGGTGGTCCATTTTCTGGTGTTCAACTGTTCTGTTAATATTAATTCATATAAGTTGTCTTGCTATCTCCAAAGTGATCTTTCTCTATTATTCAAGTTAAGTATATCAAAATATATTTGATTTGTCAAGACACACTTGCTGCCTCTGTGTGATTTTCTTGATTGGTTTCTGTGAGAAGTGAATTAAAATCCTCTTAAGAGATTTATTTTGATTGGTTTCTGCCCAGAATTAAAATCCTTTTAAATTGATCATCTTAAGTGGTTTCCTTCCAGCAAGAATTAAAATCCTTTCAAATAATCACAATAACTTGGGAAGATATCACTGGGATTTGTAAGAAGAGCCTAATAACTGACAAACTTACACATTTATACAAAGTATAAACATTCAAAAGTGCCGAGCAATTAAAGTTAAGCTAAGAAAAAGGTTCCACATATTATACACATCTTGACTCCATTTACCCAATAGGAACAGGCACTGATCTCATTCATTTTGAATTAATACTTTACTCACTTACACATCCAAAACTCAAAAAATTAGAAGTAGGATTAATTGTTAGCCTCGCATCTGTTTCACATTTACATGCCATTAAGAAATAGGTTGCTACAGTCAAAGAACACACAACCCTTAAGTTTGCTTCATCATCAAGGTGCACCCGCCTAGGTCTAGCAGAACTTGAAGAGCAGGGAGTTCTAAACCGCATTGGTTAACTTCGTTTCGTTGGCCAAAACCTTGTTAGTCTGGCCATAGGAGCTAGCATGCCCTTAGGATTAGCAAGCTACAATTTTGGGAACCAACATGGGGTACAACAGAGTACTCTATATGTTTTCATGGTACAGGAGATCAACATTCCCTGAGTATTCATGGTTTTTTGGATTCAGACTGGGCTGGTGATGTCGATAGTAGAAGATCCCCCAGTGCATATGTGTTTACTCTTAATGGTGGTACAATCAGTTGGATGAGCAAGTGATAGGTTGTGGTCGCTTTGTCCACTACTGAGGCAAAGTACATGGCAGCTACTCATGCCTATAAAGAAGCCATTTGGCTAAAGCGCTTGTGTTCAGATATTAGATTGGAACAGGGTGCACTTACAATTTATTGTGATAGTCAGAATCCAATCTGTCTTGCAAAGAACCCGACTTTTCATGCCAGGACCAAACACATTGATGTTCAGTATCACTTTGTGAGAGATATGGTCGAGGATGGTAGGGTGAAGCAGGAAAAGGTAGAGACTGTGGTGAATGTTGTAGATGCATTAACTAAGCCCGTGAGCACAACAAAATTCAGGTGGTGTTCCGAGTCTATGGGCCTTTTGGCCCCTAGCAGTTGATCCATGATGGTGTTATTCCCCTGGCTCTTACAAAGTATTCGACAAGTGGGAGAATGTTGGAAAATGAGGTGTCTCAACCTTGCATATTTCCCGTAATAGTTATTTTTCATTTAATATTTTCCTACAACTGTTACACATTGTCAGTGCTTTGAAAATTGGTTTATTAGATGTCAAAAGATGCCCACATAGTGGTATATTATGGAAGGCCTAGTTTTAGACATATTATGACAGATTCTATGACATTTGTGTAAGGGTCAAAAATAGGGGATATCATTTTGGATGTGAGCTTATTTTTAGACTGGAATCTTAACTGAGAAGTTAAGCACATGGTTTTGTAAACCACTGATGGTTTCTTGTATAGCCAGAAGTCTATAAATTGGAGGCTTGAGGAGTAGCTTATGTATGTGAGTTTTGCTGGAATTCAGAGTCTGTAAGTGTATATAATCTTGTTGTTGGATTTGAAATATATTGAGCAGGCTTTTAAAAGTTTTGCATAATATCTCTCCTCAAGATTGGCGTAGGAAGTTGTTTCCGTTACTCTAACTTCCTTACAGGCTGTCCATACCCTATTCAAAAGCTCCCATTTTAGCACAGGTTGGGAGGATGCTGGCTTTACAACTGCCAATATCATTTGCTTGAAAGTTTCTAAAGCCTTGTCAACAAATCCTGCAGTAATGGCATTCCATGAGACCACATTTCTTTGAGGCATTCTATCAAACAGTTCATGTGCCTTGTCTATGCTTCCACATTTTGCATACATGTCTACCAGAGCAGTAGCAACTATAACATCTGACAAAATTCACCTATCCTTTACGCTTTGATGGATGCCCATACCCTGTTCTAAAGCTTCCACTTGGCACGGGCTGGGAGGCTACTGGCAAAGGTTTCTGGCTTTACACCAGCCAATTGCATTTGCTTGAAAGTTTCTAAAGCCTTTCCAACAAATCCATTTTGTGAATATCCTGCAATCAAGGGATTCCATGAGAGCACATTTCTTTGAGACATTCTGTCAAACAGTTCATGTGCCTTGTCTACACTTTCACATTTTGCATATCGTGCAATCCTGGCATTCCATGAGATGACATCTCTTTTAGGTATTCTGTCAAACATTTCATGTGCCTTGTCTATGCTTAACATTTTGCATACATGTCTGCCAGGGAATTTGCAACTACAGCATCTGACAAAATTCCTCTACCATTTATCCTTCGATAGATACCCATACGCTATTCCAAAGCTCCCATTTTGACACAGGCAGGGAGGATGTTGGCAAAGGCTGCGGAGTTTGGCTTTACACCTGCCAATTGCATTTGCTTGAGAGTTTCCAAAGCCTTTTCAATAAATCCATTGTTTGTGCACATCCTGCGATCATGGTATAGAGCCCAGCCTAAAATAGCTACGTAATTCTATTTTCAAACGTTCGAAAAAATAAACCTAATTTTAAGAACAGTCGGCCATTAATTTGAAAAAGAGGTCTCCATAATAGATATGAACCTCAAGCTTATTTATGGCATATATGGAAAAAAAAAAAAAGATAAAAATAAGTGAATTCTATTTTAGGGAAAGATTTTTTTGGTAATTTTTCTGTATAAATTCAATTAGACGTAGGCAAACCCTACTTAACTTCTATATGGGTGCAATTACATGTAAGAGAATTTGAAAAATCTTGTATTGAAGACTTTCATTGGAGTTTGTCTGCAGGACATGAATGCAAGATTATATTATCTTATCTCAAGTAAGGATAGCAAGCATCAATTGGAGGTCTCTATCTCTCAGGGAAAAGAAACACACCCAGTTTAGTCTCAGTTACATTTCTGAAGTGAGTTATGCAAATTTTGTTTTGTTCACTGTTCATTGAGAAATTGACATAATATTTCTACAGTACATGAAATTAGTTATGCAAATTTTGTTTTGTTCATTTTTTACTGAGAAATTGACATAATATTTCTACAGTCCATGATGGAAAGTGCTGTTATATGTAACTGTCTGGTGATTTTTAGAATCTGATTTGATAAAGATTTGAAAATTTTACAGTTTATATATTAAAGATAACCAAATTCAGTTCAATAATCTTCTTGAACAAGAGAACTATGGCATGCAAATTTTCATATAGTTTGATTTGGGTTTTTATTAAAGATAGTGATTTTAATAAGAATTTTATTTATGTTGTAAACAGAGTGGATTGCTGCAGTATAAGAAAGATTCATGGATATTACAGCTTCTACAGAGCAACTAGGAGAGTTGGATCCTACCGACTTCCTTAGATCTGTCAGAAAACTTCCATGCCCCTTTGCACAGCTTCATGCAGATAACAAGGAAAAAATTTCAAACATCTGCAAGAATTATAAGCCACCTTGTCCAGGAGCAAAATCTAGTGAGGATCATCATGATATTGTTTTCATATATATTAACAATAAACATACATCCAAAACTCTCCAGCCTCGGTATCGATGTCATACATGTAAGAAGTCATTTACTTTGATGGGACATAACAGTGAAAGAAAAAAATCAGATGGCAATGATATTGGCAACCAGAGAAGGAAGGAAACACCTCCTCCCTCAGAAGGGGAAAAAGATGATGACTGTGAAAACAAATGCTTTTTTTCAAAGTCTGAGCTGAGCTATTTAGAAAGTATTCATGATGATATGGATGATTTTTCTATTTCCCATTGCCTTGATCATGTGGATGTCCCAGAAGATGTTATGCTTGCATGCCAGACAGATCCTTCTAGCTTTGCAGGGATGCTAAATCGATGAAATCAAAGCTTTGGATTAATACAATTAGGCTGATAAGATTAGTTATCAAAGAAATGAAAATTTCCTCTTTCAGGTTATATGTATTTAGAATTCTTCCTATTTTAAAGGAAAGAAACCTGTTTGTGGAGTTTATATCCTCAAGTGCTGAAATTAGCATTTAGCATTTGTCTGAAAATATTCTTTGTAACAAATATGTTTTTTTTCTATCGTAACAATAATCCTTTCTTCCTCTTAAATGATAATCCTGCAAAAGTACTTGGTAAGTGCTTTTTTCCGTCTTTAAGATATGCTAAATTGCACTTTGGTATTAAAGTGGGTAGTCTAGACTCTATACTATTTAAAGCATTCCATATATATGTATGGCCGTATTAGACATTGTTGCCCTAAATACAATTGAAATTTTAAAAAAGAGTGTATCATCACGTGAAAGGAAAGATTTTGGATAGACTATATATATGGTTTATATATAATTTTACTTATACTAAGGTTTATTATTAGTATTTTAAGGGTACCTTTGAATAGATAACTTTTTAGTGAAATTTAAGTGGTGTTTGGAACCAACCTTATTGAATTTTTTTAGAGTCTACTTGTCTCAACCTTGTTTTTTCTATATTTATATTTAATTATATTTTGACAATTTGTAATTATCATTTAGTTGTTATGAAAGTTGTTAAAAGTGACCATGACAACGTATAAGGTGTTTTTAGTAGTCCAATTAGAAAGAGCATGAAAAAAGGTGGGAACTTGGATAAGAAAAGTAATATCTTTTAGTTCCCATGTGCACATTAAAAGGGCTCATAAAATCACAAGTTAGAAGAGGAAGTTTATTATTTAATTTCTTTTGATTAGGTGTTGTGATTTTTGTATGGATAAGAATGCCTAGATTAACTAGTGATTTCTAACATATGTTGTTAGAAATCATTCTTGATTTGTGGTTTTTCATATTAAGTGAAGGAGATATAAGTTTATGGAAGCAAGTTGTTGAAGTAACTCATTTGAAGAATTAATACAAGATAAGAATCTCTTTGGGTGTGGAGTTTTTCTCACAAGAGTGTCTCCACATAAATCTTGATTTATTGTTTGCGTCTATTTTTATTTTCATTGTAAAGTTTTATCCTATTTTCTATAGCAGTGCACTTCCAAGTTTTTGGATGTAACCTTATTTTTATTTTAATCTAAATAACCTGCATAAAAAACATTTGAAATGATTTTTTTTAAATACTAAATATCTTAGAAAGTTTTCAATTTGAAGGGATTAGGTATTTACATAAATAAATATTCTCTTCAATTGAAAAAAGAGAATAATTTTTTTAAATGTTAATAGGCTATTTTAAATATATCTATTTAAAATCAGTCTCCAAAATTTGCCACATAAATTATATCTTTCTTAAATACATAAATAAGCCAATAGATAGATATATTTCTTAAATAGATAGATAGGTAAGTAGATAGATATTGATGAAGTATGGATAGGGCTCTAGATATTGACATAAAGTTTTATAAAAATAAAAAATAAGCAAAGTTATATATATAACTAATACTTCAACATGGCTTTACAACTATCATCTTAGACCATATAAATATGAAATTGTGAGCATCCCCCACAAACTGAGGATGGAATACAACCCAACAATAAGACTAGATCCTTATCCATACATGTATGAAGTGAAGAGACAACAACACAATGTTACATAGGTGTCATGTCAAAAATAGAACTATCTTACCCCCTACTTAAGCGAAGTGTGCCATTATGTCTTGCTTACCATTGAATTACAAGCCAAACCTAAAGCTATAGTCTAATCCTAAACCCACTTGACCAATAGTGTGTGTTCCAATAGCCAATAGTGATTTTAGATGCACCACCCTAATAAAAGCCTTAATAGTGCTTTTGATAGTAGCCATATTCTCCAATCGTCCTTCCTCTATTGTTTTCTACAATAGAACCTAAAGGATTGGAAAAAATTAATTCCCCTTTTGAACTCCCATGTACCATGAGCCAAATATAGCTTAACCCGCTCCAATGTCAAAAATGCTCTTCTAGTTCTTGATGGACCTCAATTGGAACACATCCTCATGTGTGTCTCCTTTGGCCTTCAAATCTACTACCTCCAAGACCTCATCCAAGTCTCACAAGTAGTTTGTTTTGATATGAGCCATGGTGAACGATCTCACCAATGTCTAGTTTCTTATAAAATACTAAAGCTTGACCACAAACTAAGTAGCAACATCTAAATTTACTCTATCCATGTCACTTCCAACCATAAATTCCTCCCCAAGAACAACAATAATAGCTTCTAGAATGTTGTTTGGCTCAAAATTGAAGACCTTGCATGACTAAATTTTAGAAATGGCCTAAAAATATCAACTCTTTTTTCTAAGTTAAGCTTCACCCCATCCATCTGTGTGGGTAAGGAAAGGAATGAAGTTGAACACAAGTGTAGAGTTTTCCATTGAGAGATGAAATGTATGCCAAGATAAACCCTACTTTTCATATCATTAAATCTCAATATCTAAGGAATACATGGCAAGAAAGTAGTGAAGGATTAAATCCAAACCATAACAATTAATAATTACCCAAATGAATGTGATCCCAACAAACTGAGCATTAGGATTTGTACACAAGAGCAACTACCACAATTCTCTCTCTTCCTATTTTCAATGAGCTTATCATCTTGTCAACTATCAAGTGAATTAGCACACAACCATCATAAGACATATCAATAACTATATTATCCAATGAGTTTTCAACCCTATTTTCCTCATGATAACATTGTTAGCACTCAAAGAAAGTAATGGAATCAAGTAGCACCTAGGTTTCTACAAAATATTATGTAATCTCTCTAATTGAGTGTTAAACATTATTTTGTCACATTTATCATTATCATGGAATCTTCTTCAATAATAATATGAGACACACCCATTTAAGTAGCCATGGTGAGTCTTAGAATTAATACTTGAACCTCAACTTTGTTAGTAATGCATGCATTTAGTTTCCTAGAAGCTACTGCCACAACCCTACCCTTCAAGTCTGTAATGACACACCTATCCCTTGATGCCCCAAGATTACCCCACCCAACCCTATCAAAATTTAATTTTATAAATCCCTAGGGAGGAGAACCTAGTTAACTTTCATTTTATCTGCATGGGTAGTTTGATCACCAATGGCCCCATGAATGAGGCAATTTTCAATTATAGATTTTTTTTTATCATTTGATTATCTCGTAAGGAGAAGCTTCTATTTTTTGTGAGAGTTGTTTTACCTTTGTCATATCAATTTTAGAGTTTGTTGTGTTTAGCCAAAGGATGACATTATTGAAAGAGGACTTATTGAAGAATATATGTTGTTCATTTTCCTCCAAATACACCAAATTAAAAGAGATTGGGGATGCATGCCATAGGCAAATAAAGATTGCTTTGGGATAACCTTGGAATAATTACTTTAAATTTTTAAGGGAGGGCACTACTCTATGTGAGACAAGCACATAGCCACATCCAATATTTTTTGTGACAAAGGGGCAATGAAGAAATAAAGAACAACACATTCATTATTGTCTCCACATAGGACACACTTAAAGGCACTAATAAGACTAAATATAATCACCCTATAACTATTCAAAACTTTGTTATGAAGGGCCAGCCATGCAAAAGCCCTAGCCTTTGGGAGGCAAGCCTTGTGCCAACAAAGGGAAGAGGGTCAATCCCTAACTACCACTTGGTTGTTGGCCACCAAGTAACCTAATTCAAACAAAGTACCCATTAGTCTTCAACCCTATCCATATGATTTTTTCCTCTCTTCCAATAACAAAAATCTTTCTTCAAGCAAACTACTCCTTAACTAATTTTTTTATGATTTTGAGAAGGGTCAATTCCCAAAGTCCTTCCACTTGGCAATGGTTCGCCTGATCTCAACAAAGATATAGAAGTAGTCCCTAACATACTCACCCCAAGCAACTAATATAAAATAATTAGCTTCCAACAAATCTCCTACCTATTGCCTAGGGTGGGAAGACCATTTTATGAATCCTTCCAAAACAAAACTTTGTCCCCATCATGGTCTCCCACATTAAAAAATTTCATTTTTATATGGTTGCATTGAAGGATGAAGTTCCACATGTGGGATCCCAATGATCAGTTGGAAATAGTCATATAATTTTATTGCAATTTGTTGTGCTAAGATACTTATTCTACATTATCCTACACCACATTAGACTCAATGTGAGAAAACATACCCCATACCAACATTGTTGCCAATGCCATATTTTTATTATTATATTATTATTTCAGCTAGAGAAATTCATTTACCTTTCATGTAGATAACCTTGGTTGGAAATATGTCACAACATGTTTTCATAACATGTTTCCTTACTTGCTCTTAAGAAAAGAGGGATGCCCAAGTACTTGTTAGAAAGACAACCAATTTTGAATCCCAACAATTTGGCATTTCTTCCTTGAATCAAAGGGGTGTTGAAAATGAAAATGTTTAATTTATCATTATTGATGACTTGTCTAGACATCACACAATAAGAAGAGAGAACCTTCTTGATCTACCAATCCTTGTTCATTTTATAAGAACCAAAAAGCATGTTAGGAAATTATAGGTTGATCAAACCATTTCCTACATAACCCTATGAGAGAAAATGATGCATACAAGCTTACAAAATAACCATAATGCAAAGATTAAAAGACATACCACAAGATAACACAAGATATGCCCTGGGAAAACCCTCAAGAGGGAAAAACCTAGCCTCTAAAAGTATCCACACTCAATGCATTATTGTAAATGAAACATTAAAATACACTTACAGAGTTTCCATGAATACTTCTGAAACATCAAGCTCCTCCAATGCATCCTCCATGTGTCCAAGCAACCACACATCCCATGTCATTCTTCGCATATGCACTCTTCATGAGATCTCAATACAAATGACAGCCCACTCAACCAGCCAACCCAAACCACTAACAATGTGCTTGCTTTTATAGAATCAAGCTCACAAAAATACAACTTGTGGTATTGGAAAAACCATCTATCTCAAAACCATTGACCCCTCATTTACTTTTTTGTACTAAGTTTTCCCAATATTAAATATTTATTTTTTCTCCCACACATAAAATATTTAACCAATGTTACAATACAAGTGGACCCAAATAAATATTTATTTTACATAATTACAATAATGCATTCTTGTGCAAGGTGTACAACACCCTTTTCCTAACAAAGCAAATTATAATTAATAAATTGCTAATGTGTGATAGCCTCCACATTATCCACAACTTTGATAGCTCCTCTCATATGCCCTCATCATGAACTGCATGGATGGATTTGCGAAGGGCTTCAACCATCAAAATGAAGAGGAAAGGAGAGATATGATCCCCTTGCCAAAGATTGCATGAGGTCTAGAAGAATCTAATTGGGCTTCCATTTAGCAATACTAAAAATTGAGAGCTAGAAATGCAACTACAAATCTAATCACACTAATCTTTGTAAAGGCCAAATTTCTCAAGAACCTACATGAGGAAGTGCCAATTTACACGTGTTGGTGTGAACAAGGTTATTCCTATCTGGTTTACCCTTGGTAGTGTGAACTAGGCACATTACCTAACTAGTCATTAGTTAGTCATATTCACACATGTTCACATGTTAAGTTTACTTAGTATAAGTCAAGATAATTTTAGGTTGTCATGTGATCTTACCCTACACATGTGATCTTATCAACTAGTTGGCATCGTATCCTCTAGTTGTCTCATGTTATAGGATTAAGACACTTGTCATATGACTAATTCATCCTACATCTCATCCTTGTCTTTATAAGAAAGGCATATCATGTACATTGTAAGAATAATAACATTTTTTTGCATTCATTGATAGAATAGAATTATTCTCTCATTTGATCTCTCTTTTGCTTTCATGAAGTCCTAGATCTTGGGTGGCTAACATCATATCCAACTCTTACAACCCAATAATAGGCCTTGCTCATATCTAGTTTGATGAGCATGGTAAGTACATTAGGCATGACTCACATAATAAACAACCTCATGTGTAATTAATACACCTTATGATATCTCCCTACCAAGAATAAAACCTCCTTGCTCTTGAGAAATAAGATAAATAGTATGCTTTTCAACTTGAAAGAGGTAGCTTTGGAAATAATTTTATAGATTTTATTACATAAGGAAGTTTTCTTAAAATTTACAAAGGTGATGGGGATTGGACCCTTAAAGATAAGAGTGGTGAAAGTGTAATTAAGCTCTTTGAGAATATTATTATACTTAAATGCCTCTTCAACATCTATCTACACATCTTTGCCTAGAAAATCCTAACATTTCTTGGAAAAACATCACAAAAATCTATCTAGGCCTAACATATTATCACCTTGCATCAAGGAGAGCAATGATTGTAATACCTACATGGTGAAAGGGGCCATCAAATTTGGTTATCCTTAGGTATATGGCCAAATAAGGAATGTGTCTTAGAAGAGTAGACTTATCATCAAACTCCAAGTCTCTACCACCCCTAGTAAGGCTTTAAAAATCTAATAGCTTCAACACTATTATCATCCCCCTTGTCCAAATGACACCTATCTTGTGCAATCATGAAGATAATTTTCTTAAAGGATAACCTAGATTTAGTGAAATCATGAAAAAGAATTATATTCCTATAAACTTTTTGCAGCCAAGTCTCTCTTGATTTTTGCTTCCAAAACATTTCCTCTCTCAACTATAATTCTTGTAGTTCAACCAACAAGCACTTCTCCTTCAAGTATTTATCTTGGTTCATGTAGTCTCTCATAAAAACTTCATTGAGTTCAATAAGGTTCACTTCAATTTTGAATTTCTCCAAAAAAATATTTTTGAACAAGACTTTGTTACAATATTTGATGCATTTCTTAGCATGAGTTGATTTATTGAACATTCTAAACATCTTTGAGCCAATAGTATTTGGATCCAATAGCCACCAATTCCTAAGAAATTTGAAGCAAATCTCTAAACCACGTAGCTTTAAATTTGAAAGGGAATTTATCTAGAACTGTATCTTCAAAAGTACAAAATAAAATGAAGAAGTGGTTGGATCCCAAGATAGTTAGGATGTTGCTTTCAAGGAGGAGGTTCTTCACTAGCCATTATGGATATAGAAAATCTAATCTTTTAGTGATTTGACTAAAATTTGACCTACGTCTAGACTAGGTAAACTTGCCATTCTTGGGAGGAATGTTAATCAACCCACTATTATTAATTAATTTAATAAAGTCTTGCTATGATTTAGTCACATGCTTAGCATTGTCTAGCTTGTCCTTAACATGGGATGGCATTAAAGTTACCCCCAAAACCATTAATTCCTCATTAAGGATTTCCAAAACTACCTCAATCTAATCTCAAAATCAATTCTTGAATATATATCTAGTTAGCCCATTTATTGAGCAACAAAAATTCTAAATTAGAGGCATAATTGTGTACCTTGTAAAGAAACCAATTTTGTTCAGATGCACCAAAATCAACCTTGACAAAGTAGGGGGGCCAAAGAATCCCAAGACCACATGTGGCCCAAACTAATTCAACGAACAAACCTTTCCACCTACACCACTTACTTATCACCTAGAAGTAACAGATCAAAGTTTAATTTATTTATTGCACTAAAATAATATCAACATTATCAATCTATATTTGGTGCTTGACCAAGTGTTGTTTGTTAGGGGCATCAATTCCCTTAACATTCCAAGATAGGATCTTCATTTTCCTCAAGGAAAGGTTTCTCCTTTCCTCATCCTTAATTTCATGTCCAAAGTGGTTTGGATTCCAACATTAATCTATTCCTAAACCTTAACCCTATTTGGTTTCCTACCTCTTTTCTTATGCCCATAGCTTGCTTTTTGAATAGGGCTTTGATTTGGGATATTCTCAAATTCTCCAGATTTTCCAAGATGTTGTCTTTCCCCATGATTTTCTCCTCTACCTCATAAATGAATTCTCCCCCCTCCTATATAAGAATATCCTCAACCATTGAGTTTAGAAAACCAACATCAAGACTCCCAACCACCCCTTCATCACCAAGGACTTTGTAGGGGTGATGTTCTTAATAGCCACCTCTATGTAGGATTCCTTCCTTTCCAAGGATTGAAAATCAAGAGTTGGAATCTATTGAACATCCTTGATTTATCCCATAATTTCATAAGGAAGTATTTGGAGATTGTTCCTTCACTAGGTATTTTCCTTCCATATTGTATTCAATCTTTCCTTTTGTTGGGTAAAACTTCTTAGTGTGTCCAACTTTTTGGTAGAGATAACATTGTAGGGCTTGGACCTTCCAACTAAATGTTTTGTTTCCAAATACCATGCTTCAATATTAGCAATATAAATGTAGGAATGAGTTGGGAGACATCTACCTTAACACAAATAAAATTAAAGATCCTTGAAGGACCATTCATGGCATTCCCATCCACCAATTGAATAGAAGGGTCCCAATATTTGTCCAGTAGATTATGGAGTCTTAGCCACATAGGAGTAAGTCCTATGTTTTCCATATATGGATCAAAGTTTAGAATCCAAGGCTACAAGAAAATTTAAAAGTCATTAAGAATCCATAGACCCCCTTTAATGATCATCTTGTTGCATTCTACACTCAAAAAATACCATAAATAAACCTTGAGAAAGAAAAAATGTTGATGGATTGGCCCCAATTCTTTTCAATCCAACTCATAAAATTCTATTTAGTCAACCATAACTTCCGAAGTTTCCCAATTACAGATCTTGCCATCAAACCTATGGTTTTATCCTCAATATCCATGTTTTAGATCTACTTTAATTATTTCTTCCTCTGAAGAGGTGAAAATAAATGGGGCATGTCTCTTCTTTCCATCAAGCATTATTATATCTACATTAGGTTCATATATTTTTTATATATAGATTATTTTCTATATATCTAAGGTAAATAACTAATTAATTCAATCGCATTAGAATCTAACCTAGATAAATGAGTTGGGACTGATAAATTATTAAATTAAATTCTTAAAAATTAAATGAATAAATAATGATACTTAGCTAGAAATATAATGAAGATATGTTGTGACAAATGTTGCTAATTGATTTACCAATTTGATTGAGACCCTTTGTGATGTTATATGAACACCTTTGAATCAATCGTCTTTTTCTTTCACTTTGATTCACTTTAGTGTTTACAAAACTAATCTTGATAAATGTGGATCTGAACTTGTCTATAGATTTGAAATATGTGCACATAATTGAACTCTATTAATTTGGACTCTAAAAACCTACTTGACTTGGTGTATGTGACCCACAATAACTAATAGTATTTAGGAACACCATTGAGGATTTTTCTAGGTAAGAACCTTCTCCCTTGGTCAAACCCCTAGCCTAATCAACTTAGTAATTGTGGAACAAGGATCAAATACAACAAGAAACCATGCAACTAATGCCTAAGTGTTAGAATTTGTTATAAACAACAAACCTACCCAAGACCAAATGCCTATAAGCTAATCATAATCCAGAGGAATAGAATAATTTTATTCTATAATTAATATTATGAGACAAATTTACAATGAGTAACATACATATATATAAGCCTCTTGGATGCATCAATCAAGGAGATGACATGTTCAAGAGATGTGAGTTAACTCAACCTAACTAAGAAATCAAGAGTTGAACTACTAATCGGTGGATCAATTCACTCAACCTGACTAAGATAGAGGTGGCCATAACTAAATAGAAGTGGCACCTAACTACCACCGATCAAGGACTGATAAGGTAGTGGTGGCACTTGTGTACCTCAATTCAAAGTGTTGATGTGTCATTATTAGCTACTTAGGTGAGAATAATTAAATATTCATATTATCTTAAATAAACTTATTAAATAGGTGCAATATCACACTTAGGATGTAATATATACAAGGTGTATAAAATATTACACCAACACTAAGATGATGTAAGTAAATGATATAATGTTGATGCTCTTATTATTTTCTCTATATGATGATGCAATGTGTAAAAGAGTTCTTATGATGGTCCTCAATGGATCATAATGAACTAGGGTTAGTCCTTAAATACAGTGTCGGAGGATACACAATACTAATTTGTTCACTCTAGTTAGCTCATAATGACTAGTTGGAGGAATTCAACAAGGGCCCAAATTTAAATTTAAATTTTTAAAGTTTAGGTGTCACTTTTGGACCTACAAATCTTGTTAGATTTTGGGCAGACAACTGAGAGGGGGGGTGAATCAGTTGTCCAAAACTTTCTTCCAATTAAACACTTAAATCCACTTTGTAATTTAGCAACATAATAATAAATCAATCATGGAAACATAATGCATTAGATCAAGAGCTGAAACACATTAACACACAAGACACCAAGATTTTGACATGGAAAACCTGGTTAAGGGAAAAACCACGGGGTGATTAACCCAAGATTGTATTCTCTGTTAGAAGAATAGAAAGAACAAAATGGCACATGCCAATTAGGGCTCACTACCCGAGCACACTGCTCACAAGAGGCTCACTGCCTACAGGAGATACATTGTCTACAAAATAACAAGTATCACATACTTGAACTAAAGAATAGCATCTTCACCATGCTTGAGTCAGTTCCATTTAAGCCCAACACTTCTGCTCTGCCTTTCGCTCTGTTCCTCTCTATTACATTCTCATCTCCACAAGACACCCTTTGAAATGACTTTACAACTCCTTATTTATACAAGACATCGACTTGGGAATTATCATCCAAGTCGGCATACATTACAGAGCAAGTACATAAATACAACATGACTTATTAAAAAAGGACTTTACGTGGATCAACACATTGTCGGCTACACAGATTTGAGACTTCAATCTTTCTTTGGGAACACGCCATTCTTCACAGGACACCTTCCAGATCATCTGCAGGATGTGTAACTCATCCAATCGACCAGACTTAAGAAGAACATCATCATCCAGAAGTAAATCTTTAATTGTCAGCTCAATCTTCAATGCGGACCATCAACATGAACTGGACATAATCCAAAGACCTCCACAAGCTTGCCTAAGACATCAAGAACATCCACACTATTTTTTCTTACTCAAATCAGTCTCTCCTTCATCCGGAACCTCAAGAACACAGTCTGTCATCACTGTCATATTGGAATAGATGCTTGCGGACTTCTAGACCATGAACCAATTGAGTTGTCAATCCATATTGGCTTCCCAAACGCTCCACCAAATCCGCAGAACAGGATATTGCATTTCTGGATCTCACCGGACCTATCTGTGTCACTCTGTCACCTTTGAACACCTACCGGAACCGGTTTTACTTAAGTGCCCATAACTTTTTTAGGTCTTCATGCGGACCTCTGAAATCTTTGTTGGATCATCTTAAGATACATATATACAAACCCTTTGAAGCGCACCCTCTAAACTTCATCTTGACTAGGATCTTTATCTCACTGTCTTTACTGTTCTTCTCTGTTTCTGATTAGGACTAGTTTTCTCAATATCCTCAGCACACAGCTCATCCAATCCTTATCATCAATGCAACAGGAGTATGTTGACATCAATGACAACACCGATTAGGCTCATACTTGCAACAATCTCCCCCTTTGTCATTGATGGCAACATATGATGTGAAAAACTATTTTACCCATCAAGACAAGAACTTCTCCATACTGTCACAACTCCCCCTATCAACAACAACCACTCACATGTCTACCTTTACTACTCCCCCTTTGATCAGCCACCACTTGTTTTACCATGTCTTCTCTCCCCCTTTGACATCAATGGCAAAGGGCACATACTTGCATTACTTCAAAGCCATATCAGCTACTCCCCCTAAGTAGCAGCTTCCCAAACATCAATCTGGACCACAGGATATGACTATGATATCCATCGGACTGATGCACATCAGTGCACCTTAGTTCATCACCAGAGAGGTAATAACCCCTAACTTCTCGTTGAGATACTCAAAAGAGTCCTTAGGTAGAGTTTTGGTAAAGATATCTACAATTTGATCCTTGGAAGGCACAAACTCCAATCTGACTTCATTCTTGTTCACTTCCTCTCTCAAAAAGTGAAACTTGATGGATATATGTTTAGTCTTTGAATGCAACACCGGATTCTTAGATATATTTATTGCACTTGAATTATCACAGAAGATTGTGATAGGTTCCTCATACTCTACTCTCATGTCTCTTAACATTTGCTTCATCCACAAAACTTGAGTGCAACTACCTGTTGCTGCAATATATTCTGCTTCTGCAGTGGACATATATATTGCCTCTTATTTCTTGCTCAGCCAAGAAACCAATCTTTTCCCCAGAAAGAATGCTCCACCACTGGTACTCTTCCGGTCATCCACATCTCCTGCCCAATCCGCATCTGTATATGCATGAAGAGAGAAATCATGATCTCTAGGATACCATAGACCATACTCAACTGTCCCTTTTAGATATCTAAAAATCCTCTTGATTGCCATGACATGAGATTCTCTAGGATCAGCTTGGAATCTAGCAACAAGACCAACAACATTCATAATGTCAAGTCTAGTTTGAGTGAGATACAATAATCCTCCAATCATTGACCTGTACTTTTTCTGATCAGCCTTAGGAGAGTCGTCATCTTTGCTCAATTTGCATCTGGTTGCCATGGGAGTATTCATTGGTTTTGAGTCTTCCATCCCAAATTTCTTCAACAATTCTTTCACATATTTGGTCTGAGAAATGAAGATTCCTTTCTTTGTTTGAGTGATTTGCAGACCCAAGAAGAAATTCATTTCCCCAAACATGGACATCTCAGATTCACTTTTCATTTGATTTGCAAAGGTTTTGCACATACTATCTCTTCCTCCAAAAATGATATCATCAACAAATACTTCAACAATCAAGATATTTTCATGATCAATTTTGAAATACAAATTACTGTCAGCAATACCTTTGTTGAAACCAATCTTCAAAAGGTGCTTATCTAATCTCTCATACTGGGCTCTTGGGGCTTGCTTGAGTCCATACAATGCTTTCTTCAATTTGCAGACCATATCACCATGATCAGACAATTGAAATCCATCCGGTTGCTGAATGTATAATTCTTCTTCCAAGTCACCATTCAGGAAGGCAAATTTGACATCCATCTGATATACTTTGAAATCTTTGAAGGCAACAAAAGCAAGAAATAATCTGACTGCTTCAATTCTTGCCACCGGAGCAAAAGTTTCTTCAAAATCAACTCCTTCTACTTGGGAGTAACCCTTGTAGACCAATCTTCCTTTGTTTCTGACTACTTTGCCATCTTCATTCAATTTGTTCCGAAAGACCCATTTGGTTCCAATTACATTTTTTTTTAGGTCTGGGAACAAGATCCCAAGTGTGATTTTTCTCAATTTGCATCAGCTCTTCCTCCATTGCTTTAGTCCAGTTTTCATCATTACAAGATTCATTCATTGTCTTAGGTTCAATCTTTGAAATCAGACAATACTCTTCTGAATCTTGAGCAATCCTTCTTCTTGTTTGCACACCTTTGCTTTTATCGCCTATGATCTGATCTTCAGAGTGATTCAGTCTTACATACCTAGGAACTTTGGGAGTTTCTTGCACTTCTGATTCCTGAATAGGTTCATTCAAACTTATCTCTTCTTCTTGATTTACCAAATCATTCTAAATTTGAATATCAGAGGGAGCTTGGACTTCTTGAGAAAAAACATTATTTTGATCATCTTCATCATATTCATAAAACTTTGAGGGTTTTTCAACACCTTCATCAACCTTCACATTTGTACTTTCAACAATTTTCCTTAATCTTTTGTTATAACACCGGTATGCTTTGCTTTGAGTAGAATAACCCAAGAATATTCCTTCATCACTTCTAGCATCAAATTTTCCTAGATCTTCATCTCTTTTAATGTAACATTTGCTACCAAAGACTCTGAAATACCTCACAGTGGGAATGATGCCAAACCAAAGTTCATAAGGAGTCTTACCGGTATTGCTTATGATTTGTACTCGATTGAGAGTATAGACTGCAGTGCTTACAGCTTCTCTCCAATAGATCTGAGGAACATTTGCTTCCATCATCATGGTTCTAGATGCTTCTTGGATGGTCCGGTTCTTTCTATCCACTACTCCATTCTACTGTGGAGTCCTAGGAGCAGACAACTATCTTTTTATTCCATGTTTCTCATAGAATTCTATGAACTCACCGGATGTGAATTCTCCACCTCTATTAGACCTCAGACATTTTAATTTTAATCCAGTTTCATTCTCTACCATAGCTTTGAATATTTTGAATTTCTCAAGAGCTTCTGATTTCTCTTTCAGAAAAGTCACCCACATCATCCGGGGATGGTCATCAATTAATAACATGAAGTATCTATCACCTTGCACACTCTTGATTCTTGTCGGACCATAGATCAGTATGAACTAAGTCTAATAATCCGATAGAAGATTGTTCCTTGCTTTTGAATGAGACTCTATTTTGTTTACCCAACTGACATTCCTTGCACAAACTATTGGTAGGTTTTACCAATCTTGGAAGATCTCTTACAGCCTGAGTATTACTTATCTTGACGATATTATCAAAATTCACATGACACATTCTCCTATGCCCCAACCAACTTTGATCAATTTGAACAAATAAGTAGCTTTTTCCAGTACCAACCAAGTGGAAGATGTTACCTTTAGCTTGAGTACCAGATGCAATCTCTATTCTGAAACTTTCAAAGATCTTGCATTTTCTATTTTTGAATCGGAGATCATAGCCTTTGTCCACTAACTGTCCAACACTGAGAAGATTGTGCTTCAAGCCTTGAACATACAATACATTACTGGTTTTGTTCTTTCCATCAAAAGAAATAGTTCCTCTACCCTTGATTCTGCCAGCAGAATTATCACCAAATTTTATCACTCCTCCTTCATACCTTTCCAAATCTATGAATTTATTTTTGTCACCTGTCATATGGTGAGAGCATTCACTATCAATGACCCAATCATCATTTTCCTCAACTTGGGCAGCCAGAGCTCTTTCAACAATTTTATGATTGACAGATTCAGAGGGCATTGGATCTTCTTCCTTGATGGCAATAAACACCCAGTCACTTCTGGATTTATTTCTTGTCTCTGATTCATCATCTGTATAAACATAGTAATAATTCTTCTGGAACCTTGATCTGTTAGGATTTGGCTTTGAAAATCTTTCCAGACACCTTGAGGCAAAATGACCAATCTTATTGCAGTTAAAACATTTAAAAGGCAATTTCCCTTTATACTTACCGGATCCTCTTGGCAGCCTTTTTGCAATAAGGGCTTCAAGTTGAGCAGCTTCTACTTCATCTTCTTCCAGGTCTTTTCTTGCTTTTTCATACCATGATAGTTTCTTTGAGGAGTTCTCTCCCGGATCAAACTTTTGTTTTCCTTTAACAGAGGCACTAGCTTTGAATGTAGATTCAGTCTTGGGGGGGCATCTCCAAACTCAGTCAATTCAAATGCAACCAATTTACCAACCAATTGATCTCTTGTGATACCTGAAATAGATCTGAATTCTTCAATAGCAGCAACCTTGTACTTATAAGAATCAGGAAGGGATCTGAGAACTTTGCCAACAATCTCATCTTCATCCAAGACTCCACCAACACATCTAATGCCACAAACAAGCTCATTTACCCTTGGCATAAATGTAGTGATATTTTCATCTTCTCTCATCTTCAGATTTTTGAATTTTCCTTTCAGACTCTGTAGCTTGGCACATTTGACATACTTATCTCCTTCATGCAGAAGTTCCAGTTTTTCCCAAATCTCAAAAGCAGTTTGTAGGTCAACAACATTTGTTAGCTCTAAATCAGACAAGGCACTTAGAAGAGCTTCTTTAGTCCGTAGATTGTTTTCAGCATCTCTGATTTCATTTACGATTCTCAGACCATTCTGTGGAGGAGTATACTTCTTTGAAGCCATGATCCAATACTACATTCCCATACATTGTAAGTGACATTCCATGCAGCTTTTCCAAAGAGTGAAATTGGTTCCATCAAACCTCAGACTATTCTTCTTGTAGGATGCCATCCTGGATCTCCTCAAGCAGTTAAGTTCTTTTAGAGGAACTTAGCTCTGATACCAATTGTTAGATTTCAGGTAGACAACTGAGAGGGGGGGTGAATCAGTTGTCCAAAACTTTCTTCCAATTAAACACTTAAATCCACTTTGTAATTTAGCAGCATAATAATAAATCAATCATGGAAACATAATGCATTAGATCAAGCGCTGAAACACATTAACACACAAGACACCAAGATTTTGACGTGGAAAACCTGGTTAAGGGAAAAACCATGGGGTGATTAAACCAAGATTATATTCTCTATTAGAAGAATAGAAAGAACAAAATGGCACATGCCAATTAGGGCTCACTGCCCGAGCACACTGCTCACAAGAGGCTCACTACCTACAGGAGACACATTGTCTACAAAATAACAAGTATCACATACCTGAACTGAAGAATAGCATCTTCACCATGCTTGAGTCAGTTCCATTTAAGCCCAACACTTCTGCTCTGCTCCTCTCTAGCACATTCTCATCTCCACAAGACACCCTTTGAAATGACTTTACAACTCCTTATTTATACAAGACATCGACTTGGGAATTATCATCCAAGTCGGCATACATTACAGAGAAAGTACATAAATACAACATGACTTATTACAAAAGGACTTTACACAGATCAACACACTATCAACTACACAGATCTGAGACTTCAATCTTTCTTTGGGAACATGCCATTCTTCACAGGACACCTTCCAGATCATTTGCAGGATGTGTAACTCATCTGGTTAGCCAGACTTAAGAAGAACATCATCATCCGGAAGTAAATCTTTAATTCTTAGCTCAATCTTCAATGTAGACCATCAACACAAACTGGACACAATCCAAAGACCTCCACAAGCTTGCCTGAGACATCAAGAACATCCACACTACTTTTTCTTACTCAAATCATTCTCTCCTTCATCCAAAACCTCAAGAACACAGTCTGTCATCACTGTCATATTGGAATAGATGCTTGCGGACTTCTGGACCATGAACCAATTGAGTTGTCAATCCATATTAGCTTCCCAAACACTCCACCAAATCTGCAGAACAGGATATTGCATTTCCAGATCTCACCGGACCTGTCTGTGTCACTCTGTCACCTCTGAACACCTGTCGGAACTGGTTTTACTTAAGTGCCCATAACTTTTTCAGGTCTTCATGCGGACCTCTGAAATCTTTACTGGATCATCTTAAGATACATATATACAAACCCTTTGAAGCGCACCCTCTGAACTTCATCTTGACTAGGATCTTTATCTCACTGTCTTTACTGTTCTTCTCTGTTTTTTATTAGGACTAGTTTTCTCAATATCCTCAGCACATAGCTCATCCAATCCTTATCATCAATGCAATAGGAGTATGTTGACATCAATGAAAATACCAGTTAGGCTCATACTTGCAACAAATCTAACCTAGGTCCGAAATTCCATGACTACAAAAATGACCTAGTCGGATAAGGAATTGATAAAGTGAAGCTCAAGACTAGTCTCTAGGGATGTGTATAGATGGGGTCAAGTTAGGTTAATGTTATTTACCAATTTCCATGCTAAAATGTTGCAATTATATAATACTCATTTCATAACTGACAACCTAGACAAAGGATACAAGGAATTGGAGGAGAGTAGAAACTAGATATGTAAAAAGACAACACCATGGAAATCACAATAAGCATGTAATAATGGAAAGATATCATCATTGAGAATCATATAACATAGTAAGACATAATCATGAAAGCATGTGTGAATATAAGAAGCAAGGTGCCCCCAAAATTTTCCCCCACTAAGGGTAAATACAAGTGCTAATGTAATACTTCATTGTGATAATCATTGATATCATAAACATGTGTAATAATAAGATCACAAGATGTAATCATGGTGGGCACAATTGAACTATATGTTGCAAGTATGGGCCTAACTGGTGTTGTCATTGATGTCAACATACTCCTGTTACATTAATGATAAGGATTGGATGAGCTGTGTATTGAGGATATTGAGAAAATTAGTCTCAATCAAGAATAGTGAAGAATAGTGAAGACAGTAAGGTAAAAGTCCAAGATAAGATGAGGATTAGATGATGCGGTTTAAAGGGTTTGTAGATATGTGTCTTAAGGTGATCCAGTAAAGATTTCAGAGGTCCATATGAAGATCTGAAGAAGTTATGTCCGTTCAAGTAAAACCAGTTCTGGTAGGTGCTCAATGGTGACAGAGTGATACAGACAGGTCCGGTGAGATTTGGAAATGCATTATCCTATTCTGTATATTTTAGGGAGTGTTAAGGAAGTCCTTGTGGAGTGTCAAATTGATTGGTTCATGGTTTGAAGGTTCGCAAGCATCTATTCCTTTATGACAGTGATGACAGACTATGTTCTTGAGTTTCTGGATGAAGGAGAGAAGGATTTCAGTAAGTAGATGAAGTGTTGATGTTCTTGGTGATTTAGGAAAGCTTGTGGAGGTCTTTGTATCATGTCCAGTTCGTGTTGGTGGTCCGCATTGAAGTTGGAGCTCGCAATTGAGGAATAACTTCCGGATGATGGTGTTCTTCCTGAGACTGGTCGACCAGATGAGTTTTACATCTTGCGGATGTTCTTGTAGATGTTTGCCGACTTAGATGATTATTCCTGAGTTGATGTCTTGTATAAATAAAGGATTGCGAAGTCATTTCAAAGGTGTTAGTGTGGTGATGAGAGAGTGGTAGCGAGGAGAAGAGCGAAAGGCAGAGCAAAAGTATTGGGCTTAAATAGAACTGATTCAAGCATGATGAAAATGCTATTTTTAGTTCAAGTATGTGATACTTATTCTTTTGTAGACAGTGTGTCTCTTGTAGGCAGTAAGCCTCTTGTGAGCAGTGTGCTTGGGTGGTGAGCCCTAATTGGCATGTGCCATTTTGTTCTTTCTATTCTTCTAACAGAGAATACAATCTTGGGTTAATCACTCCATGGTTTTTCCCTTAACCGGGTTTTCCACGTCAAAATCTTGGTGTCTTATGTGTTGATGTGTTTCTGCTTTCGATTTAAGTGCATTATGTTTCATGATTAATATACTGCTAATCACTAAGAGGATTTAAGTGTGTAATTGGGAGAAAGTTTTGGACAACTGATTCACCCCCCCTCTCGGTTGTGTGCCCTAAGTCTAACAATTGGTATCAGAGCCAAGTTCCTCTAAAAGGAGCTTAACCGCTTGAGGAGATCCAGGATGTCATCTTACAAGAAGGATAGTCCAAAGTTTGATGGAACCAATTTTAATCTCTGGAAAGGTCGCATGAAGTGTCACTTGCAATGTATGGGAATGGCGTACTCGACCATGGCTACAACACAGTATGTACCTCCACAGGGTGGTCTGAAAACCCAAAATAAAATCATAGATGCTGAAAATAATCTGCGAACTATAGAGGCTCTTCTAAGCGCATTATTTGATTCAGAGCTCTCAAATGTTATTGACCTACCAACTACTTTTGAGATTTGGCAAAAACTGGAACTTTTGCATGAAGGAGACAAGTATGTTAAATGTGCAAGGTTACAGAGTCTGAAATGGAAATTTGAAAATCTGAAGATGAGAGATGATGAAAATATTACTACTTTTATGCCAAGAGTAAATGAGATTGTTTGTGGAATTAAAAATGTTGGTGGAGTCCTGGATGAAAATGAGATTGTTGGCAAAATTCTCAGATCCCTACCTTCTTCTTACAAAATCAAGGCTGCTACCATTGAAGAATTCAAAGCCCATACAACTGTCACAGGAGATCAATTGGCTAGAAAATTGGCTGCATTTGAAATGACAGAGTTTGGAGATGACCCCCCCAAGACTAAATCTGCATTCAAAGCCAGTGCCTCTATCAAAGGTAAACAAAGGTTTGATCCAGGAGAGAATTCATCAAGGAAGCTGTCATGGTATGAAAAAACAAGAAAAGATCTGGAAGAAGAAGAAGTAGAAACTGCTCAACTTGAAGCCCTTATTGCAAAAAGGCTGCCAAGAGGATCCGGTAAGTATGAAGGAAAATTACCTTTTAAGTGTTTTAACTGCAATAAGATTGGTCATTTTGCCTCAAGGTGTCCGGAAAGGTTTTCAAGGCAAAATCCTAACAAGCTAAGGTTCCAAAAGAACTGTTATTATGCACATGAAGATGATGATAATGAAGGAGTAACAGATGGTGAATCAGAGATAGGAAACAAATCTAGAAATGAATGGGTGTTCATTGCCATCAAGGAAGAAGATCCAATGTCCTCTATATTTGTCAATCATAAGACTGTGGAAAGAGCTCTGGCTACCCAAGTTGAAGAAAAGGATGATTGAGTCATTGATAGTGGTTGCTCTCACCATATGACAGGTGACAAAAATAAGTTCATAGATTTGGAAAGGTATGAAGGAGGAGTGGTAAAGTTTGGTGATAATTCTACTGGTAGAATCAGAGGTAGAGGAACTATTTCTCTGGATGGAAGGAACAAAACTGGTAATGTACTATGTGTTGAAGATTTGAAGCACAATCTTCTCAGTGTTGGACAGTTGGTGGACAAAGGCTATGATCTCTGATTCAAGGATGGAAAATGCAAGATCTTTGAAAGTTTCAGAACAGAGATTGCATCCAGTACTCAAACTAAAGGTAATATCTTTCACTTGGTTGGTACTGGTAAAAGTTGCTTATTTGTTCAAATTGATCAGAGTTGGTTGTGGCATAGGAGGATGTGTCATGTGAATTTTGATAATATCATCAAGATAAGCAATACTCAGGTTGTAAGAGATCTTCCAAAATTGGTGAAACCTTCTAACAGCTTGTGCAAAGAATGTCAGTTGGGTAAGCTGAGCAGAGTCACATTCAAAAGTAAGGAACTATCCTCTACCGAATTATTGAACTTAGTTCATATTGATCTTTGTGGTCCGGCAAGAATCAGGAGTATTCAAGGTGATAGATACTTCATGCTACTAATTGATGACTATTCCCGAATGATGTGGGTAACCTTTCTAAAAGAGAAATCAGAAGCTCTTGAGAAATTCAAAATATTTAAGGCTATGGTAGAAAATGAAACTGGATTAAAATTGAAGTGTCTGAGGTCTGATAGAGGTGGAGAATTCACATCCGGTGAGTTCATAGAGTTCTATGAGAAACATGGAATCAAGAGACAGTTGTCTGCTCCTAGGACCCCACAGCAAAATGGAGTAGTTGAGAGAAAGAACCGGACCATCCAAGAAGCATCTAGGACAATGATGATGGAAGCAAATGTTCCTCAAATCTATTGGAGAGAAGTTGTCAGCACTACAGTCTATACTCTCAATCGAGTTCAAATCAGAAGCAATACCAGTAAGACTCCTTATGAACTTTGGTTTGGCATCACTCCTACTGTGAGGTATTTTAGAGTCTTTGGTAGCAAATGTTACATCAAAAGAGATGAAGATATAGGAAAGTTTGATGCTAGAAGTGATGAAGGAATATTCTTGGGTTACTCTACTCAAAGCAAAGCATACCGGTGTTATAATGAAAGACTGAGAAAGATGATAGAAAGTACAAATGTGAAGGTTGATGAAGGAATTAAAAAACCCTCAAGATTCTATGAATATGATGAAGATGATCAGAATGGTGTTCTAACTCAAGGAGCCCAAGCCTCTTTTGAGATTCAGATCCAGATTGATCCGATAAATTAGGAAGAAGAGATAAGTTTGAATGAACCTGATCAAGAAACAGAAATGCAAGTAACTCCCAAAGTGCCTAGGTATGTAAGACTGAATCACTCTGAAGATAGATCATAGGTGATAAAAGCAAAGGTGTACAAACAAGAAGGAAAATTGCTCAAAATTCAGATGAGTATTGTCTGATTTCAAAAATTGAACCTAAGACAGTGAATGAAGCTTGCAATGATGAAAACTAGACTAAAGCAATGGAGGAAGAGTTGATGCAAATTGAGAAAATCCACACTTGGGATCTTGTTCCCAGACCTAGAAACAAAAATGTGATTGGAACCAAATGGGTCTTCCGGAACAAACTAAATGAAGTTGGTGAAGTAATCAGAAATAAAGCCAGATTGGTCTGCAAGGGTTACTCTCAAATAGAAGGAGTTGATTTTGAAGAAACGTTTGCTCTGGTGGCAAGAATTGAAGCAGTCAGATTATTTCTTGCTTTTGCTACTTTCAAGGATTTCAAGGTATATTAGATGGATGTCAAGTCTGCCTTCCTAAATGGTGACTTGGAAGAAGAAGTATACATTAAGCAACCGGATGGATTTCAATTGTCTGATCATGATGATATGGTCTGCAAGTTGAAGAAAGCATTGTATGGACTGAAGTAAGCCCCAAGAGCCTGGTATGAAAGATTGGATAAGCATCTTTTGAAAATTGATTTCAACAAAGGTACTGCTGACAGTAACTTGTATTTCAAAATTGATCATGAAAACATCCTGATTGTTGAAGTGTTTGTTGATGATATCATTTTTGGAGGAAGAGATAGTATGTGTAAAACTTTTGCAAATCAAATGAAAAGTGAATTTGAGATGTCCATGCTTGGTGAAATAAATTTCTTCTTGGGTCTATAAATCACTCAAACAAAGAAAGGAATCTTTATTTCTCAAACCAAATATGTGAAAGAATTGTTGAGGAAATTTGGGATGGAAGACTCAAAACCAATGAATACTCTCATGGCAACTAGATGTAAATTGAGAAAAGATGATGATTCTCCTAAGGCTGATCAGACAAAGTACAGGTCATTGATTGGAGGATTGTTGTATCTTACTCAAACTAGATCAGACATTATGCAGGTTGTTGGTCTTGTTGCTAGATTTCAGGTTGATCCTAGAGAATCTCATGTCATGGCAATCAAGAGGATTTTTAGATATCTAAAAGGGACAGTTGAGTATGGTCTGTAGTATCCTAGAGATCATGATTTCTCTCTTCATGCATACACTGATGCGGATTGGGCAGGAGATGTGGATGACCAGAAGAGTACCAGTGGTAGAGCATTCTTTTTGGGGAAGAGATTGGTTTCTTGGCTAAGCAAGAAATAAGAGGCAATATCTCTATCTACAACTGAAGCAGAATATATTGCAGCAGCAGGTAATTGCACTCAAGTTTTATGGATGAAGCAGATGCTAAGAGATATCAAAGTGGAGTATGAAGAACCTATCACAATCTTCTGTGATAATTCAAGTGCTATAAATATATCTAAGAATCTGATGTTGCATTCAAAGACTAAACACATATCCATCAAGTTTCACTTTTTGAGAGAGAAAGTGAACAAAAATGAAGTCAGATTGGAGTTTGTGCCTTCCAAGGATCAGATTGCAGATATCTTCACTAAACCTCTACCTAAGGACTCTTTTGAGTACCTCAGGGAGAAGTTAGGGGTTATTACCCCTTTGGTAATGAACTAAGGTGCACTGATGTGCATCAGTCCGATAGATATCACAATCATATCTTGTGGTCCGGATTGATGACAGGGAGCTGCTACTGAGGGGGAGCAACAAGTATGATTATGAAGTGGTGAAATTACAAGTATGTGCCCTTTGCCATTGATGTCAAAGGGGGAGAGAAGATATGTGAAAAACAAGTAGTTTCTGATCAAAGGGGGAGCAGTAAAGAGAGAAAAGATATGTGAATGGTTGTTGTTGATAGGGGGAGTTGTGACAGTAAGGAGAAGTTCTTGTCTTGATGATCAAAATAGTTTTTCACATCATATGTTGCCATCAATGACAAAGGGGGAGATTGTTGCAAGTATGGGCCTAACTGGTGTTGTCATTGATGTCAACATACTCCTATTGCATTAATGATAAGGATTGGATGAGCTGTGTATTGAGGAAATTGAGAAAATTAGTCTCAATCAGGAACAGTGAAGACAGTAAGGTAAAAGTCCAAGATAAGATGAGGATCAGAGGATACGGTTTAAAGGGTTTGTAGATATGTGTCTTAAGGTGATCCAGTAAAGATTTTAGAGGTCCACATGAAGATCTGAGGAAGTTATGGTTGTTCAAGTAAAACCGGTTCCAGTAGGTGCTCAATGGTGACAGAGTGATACAGACAGGTCCAGTGAGATCCGGAAATACATTATCCTATTCTGTAGATTTTAGGGAGTGTTAAGGAAGTCCTTGTGGAGTGTCAAATTGATCGGTTCATGGTTTGAAAGTCCGCAAGCATTTATTCCTTTATGACAGTGATGACAGACTGTGTTCTTGAGTTTCTGGATGAAGGAGAGAAGGATTTCAGTAAGTAGATGAAGTGTGGATGTTCTTGGTGATTCAGGCAAGCTTTTGGAGGTCTTTGTATCATGTCCAGTTCGTGTTGGTGGTCAACATTGAAGTTGGAGCTCACAATTGAGGAATAACTTCTGGATGATGGTGTTCTTCCTAAGACTGGCCGACCGGATGAGTTTTACATCTTGCGGATGTTCTTGTAGATGTTTGCCGACTTAGATGATTATTCCTGAGTTGATGTCTTGTATAAATAAGGGATTGTGAAGTCATTTCAAAGGTTTTAGTGTTGTGATGAGAGATTGGTAGCGAGGAGAAGAGCGAAAGGCAGAGCAGAAGTATTGGGCTTAAATGGAACTGATTCAAGCATGATGAAGATGCTATTTTCCAGTTCAAGTATGTGATACTTATTCTTTTGTAGACAGTGTGTCTCTTTTAGGCAGTAAGCCTCTTGTGAGCAGTGTGCTCAAGCAGTGAGCCCTAATTGGCATGTACCATTTTGTTCTTTCTATTCTTCTAACAGAGAATACAATCTTGGGTTAACCACCCAGTGGTTTTTCCCTTAACTGGGTTTTCCATGTCAAAATCTTGGTGTCTTAAGTGTTGATGTGTTTCTACTTTCGATTTAAGTGCATTATGTTTCATGATTAATATACTGCTAATCACTAAGAGGATTTAAGTGTGTAATTGGGAGAAATTTTTGGACAACTGATTCACGCCCCCTCTCAGTTGTGTGCCCTAAGTCTAACACTATAATCATCATAAGATAGGACAATGTAAGTGTATAAACATGTAAGCATGTAACAATACAATCATATGATAAGCATGAAAATACATCATCATCAAAGTAGAACAAGACCAATTAAATGAAAGGGGATGCCAACTAGGTGGGAAGACACAACATATGAGAAGACACGATATATATATATACGTTGGGAAAATGTGTCTCAACCTTGCAATTATATAAGGATTATTGTTTTTTATATTACTAAGCTGTAAACCTGGGTGCAAATCCTAATAACAAAAGCCAAAAGGTATCAAAATAGGCACAATGCTTCAAACAAGCACAGAACAAAGGATTAACAGTAGTTTAACAGCATACCCAAAAAAAATACAGTTCAAGTTATAAAAACAAAAGCTAAAGAAACAACTAGCTAAGAAGTTCCTTCCAGTCATCATTGAGTAGATTAAACATATTTTCCTTATTTTCCAGCTGAGGATCCTCGCCCTTGTCTTGATCATCCTGCAGAACTGAAAACGCAATGGCAACCCTATGAGAAGTCTTCAAAACTTGATTGATCAAAACATTAACTTTGGTCTCCATAGCTGCAAGATGAATCTTGACCTTGGCCAACTCCTTCTCCAGTCTCTTGTTGTCCATCTCCATCCTGGCACTCATCACCTCTTTGTCTGGGGTCTCCAGAATCTCCATATCTTCATTATTAGTGTCATAGTAGGAGTTTTTCATGGATTCAAAGTGGCTGGTACCTTCCTGGTCCTGAGCTAGGGTAGATTTCATATTTTTAACTTCCACCTTCTTCTCCAAGTCCTCCTGATCAAAATTGGAGGAGTAATCAACAATCTTCAGAAATTGGGGTTTATCCCCTACCAGTCTGGAAGATATTCTTATACTCAGAATCCTAACAGAACCCTGTTTTCCCATGGCCCTTTCCTTCACCACCTCAACTTCCTCTTCAATCTTCTTCTCTTTCTTATCCAACATCCCCTATGTCAGCCATTAGCCTTCCCGCTCTTCTCAGTGCTTCTGCTGTAAGTTTTCCCATCACCTTTGCTCAGCTTAGTATTCCCTATTTTGTATTTTTTTTGCTACTTTTAGGGGTATTACTTTTTAAATTGCATAGCCCCTCTACCTCTTCCACCCTGGACCCCCATGGGAACCCTCCCCACTAACTAGAATAGGGGCCCGCGGAGTACAACTCCTAGAAAGGGATTTAGAACAGGAATTGGCCTTGGAAATAGGGAGGTTAGGGACTGGGGCCATAGAGCTCAAAGGCATATTAGTGGGTGAATTTGGCGCCGAGGGTGCAGAGGTTTTCATCTTATCCAGTCTCCCGAGTCTCACACTAAGGGGGACTTTGTCCTCAGGGTCATTCGTGGAACTGTCATCAACTAGCCGAGCAGTAGGGGGTTTGGAAGGGCACAGAGTGAGGTGATACTGGTAGAGACAAAAAAAGAGCCCCTAATGCAGAGGCACAACAGGAACCTCAGGGTTGCTTTCACAAGATTTTTTAGTTTGAATCACCGAAGCTTCCAAACTAGAGAGACGGAAGGAGGGAAAGTTGATCTTTATTTTGTGGTGGAAGTGGTTCAGAAAAGCAAAATGATAGTGATAAAACACCTTATATCTCCCCTCTAAAGTAAAATACTTCATAACTAAGAAATAAACCCAGTTCCAGGGGCTTACCAGGCTTTCCCTTTCAAATCCTCCTTGTAGTCTTATTTGCTTCTCTCCCTCTCTGAAGAAAAGATTCATTGCTTCATTGTCTTGAACCCACATCTGCTTCTTGAGTTTGTTCCCTGAGCAAGCAAGACCCATAGCTTTAGCAATGGCACCCTCCGACACCTCGAACTGGACACCTCCCACTTTCACCATCCTATTTCCATCCCATGAGGCAGCAAACTGGGCTAATAAATGCTCGTCAAAGCCATTCAGGCTTTCAATATACAGAGTGACCCCTCCTTCATATGCAATACTCCAAACCTGCGCATCCTCCTTGAATTATCTGCAATTCATGGGTTCAATTCTCACCTTATCACCACCCATCTTTCTCACCAAGCCCAACTCAAAACTAAAAATGACATTGCAAAGAAAAGAGAAGAGTCTGTCGAACAGTCTAGAAGGAAGATTAAAAAATGTTAATTCCAAATCCTTGCTCATATTTCCAAGCATGTCCTTCTCCTTTCTGAGCACGTTTGAGTCATTAATGCCTTCGAGGGTTCGCTCGTGAGAGCCATTCATAGCTATCATCCCAGGAAGTGGCCGAAAAGACTTTCCAAATCCATTAAGTCGCTTATCTTGCTTGCATTTGAGTTTGTTAACATCCACATGTGCATCAGACTTCCACGTCACCATATAGGGATTGGTGGGGTACTCAAAGTTATCAATTATGTCACATCTCCCCTCAAAGTGAGAGAAGAGCCAAATAAAACAACACCAAACTATACTTAAAATCATTATAGTCATGATAAATTAGAGAGGCGTTTCCTTTTGTATGCTAGCAATAATATTCAAAGGAAGATTGTCAATATTTTTCCAGCACCTAGGGGGTTAATATTAATCCCAAAGTTAGCTAAAAGGTCAACCGATTTGTTACCCTCTCTATAAATATGCCTTACTTCCCTTCCTTCAAAGTTTAATAGAAGAGTTTTTATATCCTGCACAATATCCTCCATCTGCCAACCAACTTTGACCTTTCCTTTGACGACTTCTATCACCAATTTAGAATCACCTTCAACAATGATATTTTTATGCCTAGTGCAAAGGCAAATTTAATTCCCCAAAGGAGAGCAGAGGCCTCCACAATATTATTGGTATTTTCACCCAGACATCCAGTGAATGTGGCACAGAGGGCACTATTCTCTGATCTTATTAATCCCCCCACTAGCTAACCTTGGATTACCTTTAGCAGCATCGTCAAAGTTGAGCAAAAACCATCTCGCCGATGGAGGTGACCATTTAGTACAAGCCCTAGTTTTTTTCCTGCTATCATCCACTCTACATATACTCACTGGGATAGCCCACTAATTCATCACATATGATTTTGTAGCATTTGGGGGGATTCCGCAGCTCTTATTGAGTTGTTGATGATGCTATCTTGTAGCAGTTTAACAGCCGATCCAAATACTTCCTTGGGCTCTCTATACTTTTCCCTAAAAAGTCTATTATTCCTTTCTTTCCACAGACACCGAGAGATGATAGGGGGACCAAAGCCCAAATTTCCCTGCAAATAGGATTGGAGAAAGGTGAGGACCAGGCTCTAATGAAATCCTTAAAACCCTCATTCCAGCACCAAGGCACATCTAACATAAACAAGGCTGTGCTCCAAACCTCCCAGGTAAAATCGTAGTGTAAGAAAATATGTGTGACATTCTCTTCTTTCATATAAAGGATACATATGTTGGGGATTTGGAAACCTCTGATCCAGAGATTATCTATCTTAAGGATTTTATTTTGCACTACTAGCCACCAGAAGTGGTTAATCTTAGGAATAAGATTGTGATTCCAAATTTTTCTCCAAAAGATATCAATATTTTGAGGAAGAAAAAGATTATAGGCAGATTTGACTATAAACCACCTCGAGTTCTCTTGAGCCCAGAGAATTTTATCTTTTTGTGGAAAAAGTGGAATTCTACACCCTTTTAAAGAGAGTTGGATCTCTTCAGTAGCCCTCATAAGATTGACCCTACCTTGACATCAGTCGGACAGCTGCTTCCACCCCCTTTTGTCAGGAAGAAAATAGTCACGAGCCAACCCGCCAAAGTGGTGCACAACCAAATTAGCCAACCCCAAGATATTCTACATATTCTTTAACGACCCTCCCTTGATCCAATTGTCTTCCCAAAACCTTATGTTTCCTCCATCTCCCAATTTCCACTTAACACCCCTTAAAAGAATTGATCTACATTTTAAGACATTGTTCCATATCATCGAACCTTTGGGGAATTCAGAAGTGATTAAAATATCCTCAAGGATCAGATTCCCAAAGTATTTGGCACACATGATTTTTCCCCAGTCTTTGTCTCCAGTTAACAGATTCCATCCCACCTTGGTGATCAGGGCTTTGTTAAGCAGATTCATCTTTCTTAGACCTAATCCCCCCTGAAGTTTCAGTCTGCATAATTTATCCCATCCAACAAGGGCCAATCTTTTCTTGTTTGCCATGCCTGTCCATAAAAAGTTCCTTTGTATTTTCTCCAATCTCTTAGCTATATATGATGGAATTTTAAAGAGAGATAGAAAGTAAATAGGTATCCCTTGTAGAGAGGCTTTAAGTAATTGAAACTTATCTGCTTGACTCAGAAGTTTCCCTTTCCATCTAGCTAACTTCCTTTGCGTCCTTTCAATGATGGAATTCCAGTACTCCAGAGGGGCATCTTTCACCGAGAAGTGGAGCCCAAGATAGATACTAGGTAACTTGCCCACCAAGCACCTAAGGATCCCCGTAACCTTCTGTTGTAAAACAAAGGGGGTGTTAAAGAAGTAGACCTAACTTTTGTCGTAATTAATGCATTGGCCCACATAGGTAGCATAATTTTGAATCACCATTTTCCACTTTCTAGCCTCAATCACCAAAGCTAAGCCAAATAGAATAGTGTCATCCACAAATTGTTGAATCACTGCAAGGGTTGCTATTGAAGCTGGTTTGACACCTTTAATTTCTCTAGAGTGAAGTAGATTGAGAAAGCTTCTGCTGAGGGATTCTACTAGCAAGATAAAGAGGTAGGGAGATAGGAGGTCACCCTATCTGAGCCCTCTACCCGCATTGAAGAACCCTCTAGGGACTCCATTGACAAGAACAGAGTATCTAACTAAAGTGACATAGAACTCTATAATTTGCAAAAAATTACCTTTAAAGCCTAGCTTCCTCAAAATAGTGAGCAGGAACTCCAAGTTAACTTTTTCATAGGCTTTGGAGTTGTCTAATTTAAAAGCCATTCCCAGATTTTTGCTTCTTTCCATAGAGTGAATTATTTCATGAGTAGTGATGGCCGCATATGTAATCTGTCTACCTGACACAAACCCTTTTTGGTAGCTACTTATGAGTTTATCAAGAAGAGGTTTTAGCCTAAACACTAAGATTTTGGAGAAAATCTTGTAAACAGTGTTACAAAGGCTAATGGGTCTAAAATCCCCCATATAGACTGGATCTTGTTTGTTGGGAATAAGAACAATGAAAGTATGATTCAATTGCTTCAGGATCTTACCCCCCTGAAAAAGTCCCCGGCTGCCTCAGTGACATCTTTTCCCACAATATCCCAATATTCCTGGAAGAAAGTAGGTGGGAAACCATCAAGTCTAGGGGCTTTAAAAGTACCTATAGAAAAAAGACTAGCCTGGACCTCTTCTTCAGTGACAATCCTACTAAGATGCTCATTATCTCCTTCATCAAGAAGAGTCAGGATGATGTCAATGAGATTCTGGTTGATACAACTATCTTGGGCTTCAAGGAAATTCTGAAAGTAAGAAGCAACCACTTGTCCAATCTGATGGTCAGTCTCAACCATAATGCCTCTATCATCCATCAATTTAGATATGTTGTTTCTTTTCCTATGCTTCATTGTTGATTGATGGAAAAAAGTGGTGTTCCTATCCCCTTCTTTAAGCCATTGCACTCTTGATTTTTGTTTCCAATAGACTTCCTCTCCTTTAGCAGTAATTCCTTCCATTCCTTCCTCAATGACTCTTCTTCTTTAGCCATTTCTTTTGAAGTATCTCCCTTCTCCATCTTCTTTTGTAGCTCTCCTAGATTGGTATTAATTCTCCTTTTTTCATCAAAAATGTTCCCAAAGCTAAATCTATTCCATCCTTTAACCTTTTTCTTCACCCTCAGCAACTTTTGTGTGTCACTCTATACATAGGTGTTCCTTGGACATCTTCTCTCCACCAACTCATTAGTTTGTCTTTTAAATTCAGGTGTTTGGTCCACATAATCTCAAACCTGAAGGGGTAAGGGCCTTTTCCATTCACTTCTCTCCATGATAGAAGCAGGGGATTGTGGTCCGAGGTTGTGTTGGGCAGAGCATCTAGAGAGTAGGAGCTTAGAAATTTCCAATTGGGTGAGACTAGGACTCTGTCCAGCTTGACTTGTATCAGGTTCCTCCCTTTTCTCTAATTAGACCAAGTGAATTTGTTCCCTTGGATATCCAGATCCATCAACCCTTCTTTGTGTTGATAACTGAGAGGGGGGGTGAATCAGTTATCCTAATAATTCAACTTTATGTGCTTTCTTAATAGTTAATGCAACATCAGATCAAATAAGCAAGCATAATCATGAAATGGAAATAACACCAATACATATGACACAATGATTTTAACATGGAAACCCTATTAAGGGAAAAACCATGAGGTGATTAACCTAAGATATTATTCTCTGTTAGAAGAATTGAAGATACAAAATGGCACTTGCCAATTAGGGCTCACTGCCCGAGCACACTGCTCACAAGAGGCTCACTACCTACAAAAGACTTACTGTATACATGAAGAAAACTTGAACTGATGAGAAGCATCCACACATGCTAAAGTTCAGTTCCGGTTAAGCTCAATAGACTGATCTGCTGCACTTCATTCTTACTCTCCTTAAGTGCTGCTGTCCTTTTACATTCCGAACCTATTTTTCTACCTTTTATACTCTTCTACTTTTATTTGCACTTTGATTCTTACACACCACACACCTTCACATCTAAATCCATCTTGTATATATATCCGCACAAGTGATTTCAACACTTTTCTAGTCGACATCCGAAATAGTCAATATTATCTCAAACTCTGGTCTGTCGGCTAAATCCTTGCATACTGAGTAATGCAGATCAAGAATATCCTTGTAGAAGTCTTCAATCATGTTAGCCAATCATGAATGATACCTCAAGAAACTTAGTCATTAGCAATCTCTTTTTCGGATTCGAGTCTGACACTCTGCCGGTACAGTTCTTCCTCTGTCTGCTCTGTCAAACAGGAACCCAACACTCAAGTGTTCATATCTCTTCACCCTTCCATCACCGGAGGCCAAATCCTTAGAATCTATTAGTCAAGGTACTTGTCTTGACTTCACCAAATCCGCACTTCACTGAAATACTTCCTCTGAGAGATCCGGACTTGACTGTTGGACCTTGCTGACTACTCTGTTCTTGCTTACTGGATCATAACACTTCTTCAATCTGACTTCTGATAGAGACTCATCATGTCTTGCGGATGTGTGGAATAACCTTTGTTGCCATCAATGACAACATTCATGAATCCATATAGTGTCTCTTGCCAACAATCTCCCCCTTTGGCATTGATGGCAACACTTAGTGAAAAATGACTAAGTGTCACACTGTACTCCCCCTTGGCTGATGCTCTGTCTCTATGTACATTTTCCAAAGTTCCCCCTTAGCTGGATTCATCATTTTTCACTACTCATCACGCCCCTTTGACATCAATGGCAAAGGGTGGGGTCCGTACACCAAAATTTTCAAAAATTAACTTAGTCGCATAAGTATACCATCCGGTTGCACTCTACATATACTTTAGTATGTCTGCAAAAGTGTTTTTCAATTGTACAACTTCGGTTGCCCAACTCAGCTTCATCCTGTCCAAAATTGATATGTGACCACTCAACAAGAATGCAAAAGCTTATGCCTTCTTCAGATCTGTCGGATCATTTGTCTTGGCGGTGGTTTGAGCATCACTTAGGGCCTCATGCATGGCCTCCAACTTAGGAATGATTATTCTTCTAAGCTCATTTAACCTACCGATTCTATTTTTCTTTTCTTTCTCTAGCTTCTTAATTTCATCCAAGACTACAATAGTCTGACATTCTTGATTTACTATGGATAAGGTAAATGGATCAAAATTTTGAGAAAGTTTTGTTAGTTTGATCTCTTGTTCATTCATTTTCTTCTCAATCTCCAATGTTGCTTTGGACCATGATAGACAAAATTTATATATTTCCCCGCCATCTTTAAGGGCATTTTCTAAGCTCTTTATCCCTATATCCATATTTCTTCTATCATTTGATATTAGACTTAGTACTTCAGAGAATCTTTTATCCAAAAACTCTTTCTGGACATTTTCCTCAGCTAATTTCTCTAAGGACTCAAAATAAGTGCTGACTGAACTAACAAGAGATTTAAGATTACCTAATGAGGAAGCCCATAAATCCTTCAGAAAGGATGGCATGATCTTTTCAAGCATACCGGATGCAGTTTCTATTAGCTCACAGTCTTCCATGTGAGACTTCAGGAGTTTTTCTTTTGCCTTTGCATTAGCAAATGAAGCTATCTTCATTGTTTGTACCGGGGAAAGAGAATCAAAATCAAATGGTCCTAGTAGAAGTTCCGGTTCATCAATTTCCATTGTCTCTTTGTTTAGGAAATCTTTGACAATTTTTGCAGCGTCTCTTGCCAGAGACAGAGTTTTCTTTTCTTCTACAGTCCTAGAGCTGTCATCTTCTTTTCCCTTTACTTCTTTTTCTTTCTCCTTTATTCTTTCTTCTCCTTTGGATCCGGAGTCAGCAGGAGAAACCGGAGGAGTAATGTTTGTTTGTTCATGAGCCACCTCTTCCGGAGTAGAGGATTCCAAGCCCTTGTCTTTACCTTCACCGGAGTCCATTACTTCTTCTGTCATTGCCTCAGTAGATTTTTCAACACTTGTAGCCGAGAGATCAACACCCAAGTCCTCTATAATAGGAATGTTGAATCTTGAGTATGCCTTCTGCAGGATTTCTTCTGTTTCTTTTGCCACTTTATCAGTTTCTCCAAGCATGAGCTGATTCATTCTAGTCTTACTCCGAAACTCATCCTTGCAATCTTTCAAGATCATATCCATTTGTTTTGGAGTAATTGAAGGGTAGAGCTGAATAGCTATCTGTTCTCTAATTTCTAAGTCCTTAGCCTTAGCATTTTCTTTTCTCATTTCAAGTTCCTTTTCCAAACTTTTAGGAATTAGAGAAATTATTTCAATCAAGGCTTTATTGTATATGTTCAAGTACTTAACTATGGCTTCCTCCAAGATTTTTCTAGCTGCATCATTATATGCATCATAGAATTATGTTATTGGTTGCAGGTTTCCATCCATAGTAACAGCTTTGACTACATCATCTGGGGACAAAGTGGGCTTTTCAACAAATTCTTCTGCCTCTACCACCTTATCTGCACTGGATACTTTCTTCTTCTTCTTCATCTTCTTGATTTCCTCATCAGATTCTCTCTCTTCTTCATCTTTCTGACTGATAGAAGACCTTGTGGCCTTTGTCTTAGTTCTTTTCTCTGCTTTACCGGATGATTTTGCTTTCGGTTTTGATGTCTTTGAGCTCTTGTCAGTGGTAGGAGCGGACCTCTTAGAGGATCTTGTCTGGGTGGGGGCTTCTACCAGACCACTTTCCTTTTCAACACCTTCCTTCTCTTTCTCTGCTCTTTCCATCTTCTCCCTATTGGCATCAAGTGCCTCTTTTGAGATGCCAAAGCTTTTGGCAATGTTTTCTACTTCTTTTCTTACCTTTCTTTTCATCTCTGGTTGCCTTAGGTCAATATGGATCTTCACACTCAATTCTTCAAAGGTTCCAAACCTTTCTGCCTTGGGATCCTTTGGTTTACTAAGCATGTGTTGAACATGCAGCTCTACAATTTTCTCATCCACCTCATACCCCATTGGCATGATCCACACTGTTCTTGGTTCCACTACCTCCATTAGGCATTGATCAGTCTCTACCATAAAGCATATTGTGTCTTTGTATTTCTCAACTAGAGATTGGGGAATTCTCTCTCTAACTTGCATCATGTTCTGAAAGTTTTTAAAGAAACCCCAGAGAGCTGTGTTTTGTGCTTTGTCATCACCAAGTCCATGCAAATAATCCCTGATTTGTATGGCAACCGGTCTATCATTTTGCCATACCCATCCACTGGATCTGGGTAGCTCATTCATAAAGTAGAAGAATAGACAGAGTATTAGGCCACCAAATTTGAAGAAATTCTTCTTGTCCTTCTTTATCTTCTGTACGTTCTCCAAGAGTTGGTTTAGAAGGAGCTCACAAAGGTCATAGTCTGCATTTTTTCTCAACATTTCATAGGCAATGTAGATAGCAGTTCCAGGTACTGAATTCTCCCTGCTAGAATGATATATCTTGTAGTCGATGATCATGGATGCAAACTTGACATCCGGATTAGTGATGTCATCTACTGTCATTGCTCTTTTATCAAACCTAGATCCGATAGCCTCACTTATAGTTAGATTCTTGACCGATTTGAGAATAGGTATACCACTGGATGAGTGCAAACCGGTAACTGCCCTAATGGCATCTTTCGTGATCTTGAATGGTCCATTCAACCACATGAAGTTGTCATGTATTCTGCTCAAGACATACCAGACCCATTCGTCCTCAGCAAAGTAGGGGAAATGTATACATTGTGCAAAGTGTTTCTCCTGGAGGGCCTTATATTGGGGTTTGAGCTCAAATGAATCATCTATTAGTTGTTTGTGGTAGATATCCCTCAATTTGGACTCTCTAAATTCTTCAATGTTTGCATGAATGTAAACCCTAATATCTTCTATATGCAAGACACCATGCAGAACACTAGAAAAAGCTCCTAGGGGATCTACTTGCAAGGATTTGTAGGGATGTTTCTTGAATTTGGGGCGAGCCCTATTAGTGATCTTCACAATATTCGAAGTAGACATCTTTTAAAAAGATTTGCAGAGAGATATTTAAGAATGGAAAATACCTTTTGCGCCTTTAGGTTTCACGAAGTTAGTCGGATCGATTTCTAGATGAATTGACTTCTGCAAATGATCTTTGATGGGCTTGAGGAAATTTGTTGCAGAGCTTCTCTTTTCTTCTTCTTAAATGTAGAATGAGCAAATGTTTAATAGGAAGAACCCTTATATTACTCCGCAAACCCTAATACCAAGTTGCAATAAATGCTCGACCTAAGTCATTCTGGTTTGCCTTATTCGGATGACTTGAAGAACCGGATCGATCTTGATCTTAAACATCTTGCGGACCTTCCAAATCTTAACCATAGTTTATTTAGATGTTTCTCTTATGAACCCTTTAATCCGCAACTCTCCTTGTGCTAGTTCCAGCACCAATTGACTGGCTGGGGGAACAAGGTTTTCTTTGTGTCTCCCCTTAAACCAGAGCTCACTTTTTAATTTCCAGAAGGAATATCAACACCAGAGTCTGGTGTGGATCCATCCCCTACATTCTCTATACTTTTCTTCACCCAAATCTTGTTCATCTCACTTTGAACTTCATCTGCATTCACTTTTTGTTTTCCCTTATCTTGATTCTGATTATTATGTACCAGACCTCTTTTGTTCTGATTCTTGCTTCTACAGAGTTTTGCAATATGACCGGATCTATTGCAAATTTGGCAAACAACATTTCTTTGCATATTTGATTGATATCCTCTTAATCTGCATTGATTAGCCATATGACCCATTCTATTGCATGCAAAGCATCTACCATTGAATGAATTGTTCATTTGCATATTTCTGCATTCATGAGATTTGTGACCATACCTTTTGCAGTTGAAACACTGTCTGGAGAAGGATGTATTAGTCTGATTCATTCTCTTTCTACACTAATTAGATTTATGACCAAAGTTATTGCAGTTGTGGCAGTATCCATTGAAGGATGGACATCTTTGAGCATTAGGTTGCCTTACCGAAGGTCTTCTAGACCTGTTCCTTGGATTTTTTGATCCAAAATTCTTCTGACCGGATCCGGAGCTTTCACCTTTTTCATACCCCAGGCCACATGTGTCATCTACTCTCTTTTGGCTTTCAAGAAGAACTTCAAGTTGAGAAAAGCTTATCTTGAATTTCTCTTTGTATTCATTTGCTATTTGAAGATCCCTTTTAAGAGAGACAATTTGATCCTCAAGTTTTTCTTCATTATCTTTAGCATCTTCAAGATCAAATTCAAGATGTCTGATTATTCTATCCATCTTGTGGTAGTCTTCTGATTTTTCCTTGAGAGATTGTCTTAGATCATCTTCAGATTTTCTTTTTTCTTCAACTTCTTGGGTGAACTTTATAACTCCTGATTCAATTTCATGTCTTACCATGATGATTTCTTTTGATAACTTTTCACATAACTTGGTTTTCTCTTTCAGATCTCCATTTGTATCATTGGCTTCACCTTGACTTGCTAATTGCTGAAGTAGCTCCTTTCTCTTTTTCATAGAGAGACTCAGTTTCTCTTTTAGTTCTTTTATGAAATCATCAGCCTGTTTGAGTCTTTCCTTCAATTCATTGACTTCAAAGTTTGACTGCTCAAGATCATCAAGGGCAGACTTGAGTTGCTCCCTTATACCATATACATCCATTTGAATTCTCAGATCTTCCTCAAGCTGTTAGGCTCTGTTGGGAGGAACTTATCTCTGATACCAATTGTTGATAACTAAGAGGGGGGGTGAATCAATTATCCTAATAATTCAACTTTTTGTGCTTTCTTAATAGTTAATGCAACATCAGATCAAATAAGCAAGCATAATCATGAAATGGAAATAACACCAATACATATGACACAATGATTTTGATGTGGAAACCCTGTTAAGGGAAAAACCACGAGGTGATTAACCCAAGATATTATTCTCTGTTAGAAGAATTGAAGATACAAAATGGCACTTGCCAATTAGGGCTCACTGCCCGAGCACACTGCTCACAAGAGGCTCACTGCCTGCAAAAGACTTACTATATACATGAAGAAAACTTGAAATGATGAGAAGCATCCACACATGCTGAAGTTCAGTTCCGATCAAGCTCAATAGACTGATCTACTGCACTTCATTCTTACTCTCCTTAAGTGCTGCTGTCATTTTACATTCTGAACCTATTTTTCTACCTTTTATACTATTCTGCTTTTATTTGCACTTCAATTCTTACACAGCACACACCTTCACATCTAAATCCATCTTGTATATATATCCGCACAAGTGATTTCAACACTTTTCTAGTCAGCATCTGAAATAGTCAATATTATCTCAAACTCTGGTCTGTCGGCTGAATCCTCGCATACTAAGTAATGTGGATCAAGAATATGCTTGTAGAAGTCTTCAATCATGTCGGCCAATCATGAATGATACCTCAAGAAACTTAGTCATTAGCAATCTCTCTTCCGGATTCGAGTTTGACACTCTGCCGGTACAGTTCTTCCTCTGTCTACTCTGTCAAACAGGAACCCAACACTCAAGTGTTCATATCTCTTCACCCTTCCATCACTGGAGGCTAAATCCTTGGGATCTATTAGTCAAGGTACTCCTCTTGACTTCACCAAATCCGCACTTCACTGAAATACTTCCTCTGAGAGATCTATACCTAACTGTCGGACCTTGCTGACTGCTCTGTTCTTGCTTACCGGATCATAACACTTCTTCAATCTAACTTCCGGTAGAGACTCATCATGTCTTGCAAATGTGTGGGATAACCTTTGTTGCCATCAATGACAACATTCATGAATCCATATAGTGTGTCTTGCCAACACTTTGTTTAGAAAATCATTTAAATCAATCATGTTGTCCGTATAATCCATAATCCCTCCACACTTCTCAGAGGGGAAGAGTAGAGTGTTAAAATCCCCAACTAACATCCAGCAGCTAAATGGTTCACTAGGGATCAGCGAAGAGAGAAGGTCCCACACCTCCCTTCTTGGGCCCCTCTAATTAGGAGCATATATATTAATCAAGTTCCAGGCATGGATGTTAGTCTCCATTCTGACTGCCAAAAAGTTTCTATTACTTTCTATAATCCTTCCTTTAACTGTATTGTTGTTCCATAAGGTCATGATTCCCCCAGAGGCCTCGCAAGCATCACAACTCATGTGCTCCGTGTTAGGCCAAATATTTCTAGCCACAATTTGGAAATTTTCACTTTTCATCTTAACCTCCTGTAGAAGCAGAATATCAACTTTATTGTCGAAGATACAGTTCTTGACTAAGAACTATTTGTGGGGGTTGTTAAACCCCTGAATATTCCATGATAGGATTCTCATTTGATTGGGGCTCTCTTGGAGCCCAGCTTTAAGGTCCTCTGCTTGCCCATTGCAATATCTTTGTTGATTGCCTTCTGCTTAGTCTCTCTTTGGGTCGATCTTCCCTGCTTGGAATCAACTTCAACATCTAGGATCTTCTTCCCTATACCTTTACCTTTCCTCTTTGCAGTAGTCCACCCCTCTAGATCAGAGACACTTGAGCTAGCCCTAGGGGTAAGGGTTGTTGAAGTGTTACTAGGAGATGTGATTCCCTGGTTTATCTCACTCCCCACTGGTTTATCTGGCTTATTATTAATAGGGTATATATATTTATATATTTCCTAGTTACATCGATAGGTGTAATATACAATGGGAGCATGGGGTGGAGTGGGATGCGTGTTAACATTTTTTTGTTAACAAAAACTATTAAATGGCTGACATACATTAAATTAATGATATATTGTAAATCTGGACCATTCATTATTAGGTTTTAGATCTGATAGTAGATATTTTGTTGGCTTGTCTTGCCCTATAAGGTAACCCTATTTTATGAGGGTGTTGTATTATGATTGTAGTATCGTGATGTATCCTAAGAGTATGATAGTGGTCGTGTTGTCTCTGAATCTCTAGTGGTGATACTCCTATGAGAAGCTTTCTCTCCAAGTATATTGTAATCTTTGTGATTTCTGAATAATATATTGGGTAGCTTTTGGAGTGTGGGGTTTTTCTCCTGAAAGGGTTTTCCCCACATAAATCACTGTGTTGTAGTATGCATGATATTTATGTTTATTTCTATTTAATTTTCTATAATTGTTAAAGATCTGTAAAGTTTTGCATTATCCTTCTCTCAAGATTAGTGTAGGAAGTTGTTCCGCTACCTTAGCTTCTTTACAAGTGCTATCAAAGCTTGATCACCTTTGGTTTCAATTGTGGGGTGTTGGTTTTTTTAAACTAATCTATATTTGAGTGGGAGCTTGTGTAGAAGACACTTTGTGATCTTATTACAGAAATTTTTAGATGGCAAGTTCATCAGGGAGAATAGAGGTGGATAATTTTTTTAGAAATAATTTTGAAATGTGGAAGCTGAAGATAGAGGATCTGTTGATAGATCAAGATCTATGGGATGTTGTTGATGAGAAGGTTTCAAGGCCTACAGATCTTGATTTGGCTACTCAATATGATGTTATGGACCATAAATCCAAGGGTCTAATCAGATTTTGTTTGGCAAACTCTGTTTTAATCAATGTCCATGAAGAGACCCCTACACAGAAAATGTGGAAGAAGCTTGGTGAGATGTATCAAGCCAAATCTTTAGTGAACAAGATTTTCTTGAGGAAGAAATTGTATTCCTTGAGAATGGAAGAGGGTGGATGAATTATAGACCACCTGGAAGCATTCAATATGTCGATGGCTCAATTGGCATCAGTTGGTGTCAAAATGGATAAGGAGGAGAAATGTTAGATATTGCTTTGTTCTTTGCCTGATTTGTGGGATTCTCTTGTTATGGCTATTGGGAGTACTTCTATTATATTGAAGACTAAAGATGTGGTGGGTTCTTTTCTTTCTAAAGAGATGAGGAGGAAGGTATCTATCAGTGCCAAGGAGGCCCTAAATGTTCATGGAAGACCTAAGGAAAAATGTAAGAAGAATGAGAAGCATGATAAATCCAAGTCCAAGGGAAGATCCAAATCTCCTGGAAAGTCCAAAGTTGTTTGTTGGAACTGCGGTAAGCCTGGACATATTCGTAAGGAATGCAAAGAAGAAAAGAAGAAGAAAAAGAGGAGATTTGATTATGATTTTGAGTCTGAGAAGGAAGATGGTGATGCATTCATTGCAGCTTTGGCAACTCGTGTAGGTAATGATGCATGGTTAATTGACTCAGGTGCATCTTTTCATATGTTCTTTAATAGAGATCAATTGGTTTTCTAAATATGAAGAATTTGATGGAGGTAAGGTGTACCTGGGTAATGATTCTTATTTAAATATTGTTGGCCGTGGTAAAGTTAGAATCAGGTTTCCTGATGGTAGTATAAAAAAGATTAAGGATGTGTTGCATATCCCTAGATTAGCACGAAATTTGTTATCTATGAGCAAACTAATAGATGTAGGTGTACAAGTAGTATTTTTTAATGCAGGATGCAATATGGTTAGAGATTCTATGGTGATTACTAGAGGTGTCAGATATGGCAGATTATATAAGTTTGATGCATGCACTGTTGAGTGCAATAGTACTTCTATGAAAAGCAAGTATGTGGAAGAGGTGAGGGTTTCATCTTCAGTAGATGGTCATGGCTTTGGGCACCCAAGGGTGCTCTTTCTTTTGAATCAAAGTTACCTGCAGAGAAAACTATGTTATGGCACTAGAGACTTGACCACATTGGAGAAAAGGGTCTAAGGACCTTGAAAAATAAAAACCTTTTTGAAGGGTTGTCTAATTGTAATCTTGAGTTTGATTTCTGTGAGCATTGCATTTATGGAAAATAAAACCGCTTTCAGTTTTATTCAAGTTCTCATAAATCTTATGGTGTATTGGATCTTATTCATTCTGATGTGTTTAGTCCTGTAGATGTTCCTTCAATTGGAAAATCCACATATTATGTTTCATTTATTGATGACTATAGTAGAAGGACATGAGTATACTTTCTAAAGAGTAAATCTAAAGTTTTCAATTGATTTAAAGAATTTAAAGCAATCGTTGAGTTGCAGACTAGAAAGAAAATAAAATGTTTGAGGACTGATAATGGCGGTGAATTTTGCTCTAATGATTTTGATAGATTTTGTAATGATTGTGGTATTCATAGACAAAAGACAACTCTATATTCTCCACAACAGAATGGAGTTGTAGAAAGAATGAACAGGACACTGATGGAGAAGGCTAGGAGTATGTTGAGTGGTGTTGGTCTAGAACAAAGGTTTTGGGCTGAAGTTGTTGCCACTACCTGTACCTAATTAACAGGTCTCCTACATCATCTCTTGTTGATAAAACTCCTATAGAGGCATGGTTGGGTCACAAGCCTTCATTAAGACATCTTAGAGTTTTTGGTTGTGAAGCATATACACATGTGTCAAAAGAGAAGTGAACAAAGTTGGAGAACAAGGCTGAGAAATGTATCTTCATCAGATAAAGTTATGGTGTGAAAGGATGCAATCTTTGGGATCCTGTTGCACAGAAGGTAATATATAGTAGAAGTGTTATTTTTAGAGAAACTAAGCCTTCTTCTGTTACATTGCAGCTAGAACAAAGTAAATAGGAAGATGCAATTCAATTGCCTTCTACACCTGAGAAAGTTGAATCAAGGCCCATGGATAGACAAGAAGTTGAGGAGAGCTCATCTAGCTCTGAATCTTTAGAAGAGGAGAAAGAACCTCCAACTTAGCTTGTTTTTAGGTCTACAAGGCATAGACAACCACCTGAAAGGTATTCACCTGATGATTGGAGATGTGTTTTTGCTTTGAATACTAACATGGATGAACCCAGATCTGTAGAAAAGGCATTAGGTATGAATGATGTAGAATCCTGGAAGATTTCTATGGATGAAGAAATGACATCTTTGAAAAACAATGATACATGGGATCTTGTACCATTGCCTGAAGGATGAAAACATGTTGGTTTCAAATGGGTGTTCAAGAAAAAGATTGGTTCAAATGGAGGTATTGAGAAGTATAAAGCAAGGTTGGTTGCGAAGGTTACTCTGAAGTTGAGGGTGTTGATTATGGTGAGATATTTTCTCCTGTTGCAAAAATGACATCCATTAGATTTTTGCTTTCTATTGTTGCTGCTTATGATTTAGAGGTTGAGTAAATGGATGTGAAAACTTCTTTCCTTTATGGTGACTTGGAGGAGGATATTTATATGACATAGCTAGAGCACTACGTGGTGATAGGTAAAGGTAATTTGGTTTACAAATTGAAGAAATCTTTGTATGGCATAAAACGGAGTCCTAGGATGTGGTACCAGAAATTTGATACATATGTGTTGAGTTTGGGATTTGATCATTCTAAATCGGATCATTGTGTTTATTATAAAACTGATGGTGATCGTTTCCTATTTATTGCATTATATGTTGATGATATGTTATTTATTGGTAAAGGGAAAGGTATGATTTCAGAACTGAAATCTCAACTTGTTGCTAAATTTGAAATGAAAGGCCTTGGTGCAACTAGACACATTCTTGGGATGGAAATTAGAAGAGATAGAGTGAATAGAAAGCTATGGCTTGGCCAAAGTAAGTATGTCAACACAAGTTTAACATGCAGGACTGTAGACCATTGTGTGTTCCCTTTTTAGTTGGAACAAAGTTATCTATTTTAGATTGTCCAACATCTCCAACAAAGATGGAAGAGATGGGCAGAGTGCCTTACCAGAGTGCAGTTGGAAGTTTGATGTATGCTATGGTTTGTATTAGACTAGACATTGCCCAAGCAATGGGAATTCTTTCCAGATATATGTCTAATCCTGGTAGACTTCATTGGGATGCAGTTAAAAGAGTCTTCCGATATTTGTGCAGTACCTCAGAGTATTCCTTGTGTTATCATAGTAATTTGACTAAAGACGATATTTCCCTTGATATTCATGATTATGTGGATTCAGACTAGGTAGGTGATATTGATAGTAGACGATCCACCAGTGCTTGTGTTTACTTTATTTGGTGGTGCAATTAGTTGGATGAGTAAGCGACATGTTGTGGTTGCTTTGTCCACTACTGAAGCTGAGTATATGGTAGCTACTCATGCTTGCAAAGAAGCCATTTGACTTAAGAGACTGTGTTTAGATATTGGAATAAAACAAGGTGTAGTGACAATTTATTGTGATAGTCAGAGTGCGATCTGTCTAGCTAAGAACCTAAAATTTCATGCCAGGACCAAGCACATTGTTTTACAGTATCATTTTGTTAGAGATATGGTTGAAGATGGCAGGGTGAAGCTAGTTAAGGTAGAGACTTTGATGAATGTTGTTGATTCTTTAACTAAGCTTGTGAGCATATAAAAGTTCAAATGGTGTTCAAAGACTATGGGCCTTTTGGCTCCTAGAAATTGAGAGACAATGTTTACTCCCTCCCGTTGCTCTTGCAAGGTGTTCAACAAGTGGGAGATTTGTTGGGAAAATGTGTCTCAACCTTACAACTATATAAGGCTTATTGTTGATAGGGTATATATATTTTTATATATTTCCTAGTTACACCAATAGGTGTAATATACAATGGGAGCATAGGGTGGAGTGGGATGCGTGTTAAATTTTTTGTTAACAAAAACTATTAAATGGCCGACATACATTAAATTAATGATATATTGTAAATCTAGACAATTCATTATTAGGTTTTAGATCTGATGGTAGATATTTTGTTGGCTTGTCTTGCCCTAGAAGGTAACCCTATTTTATGAGGGCATTGTATTATGGCTGTAGTATCGTGATGTATTCTAAGATTCTGATAGCGGTCGTGTTGTCTCTAGATCTTTGGTGGTGATACTTCTGTGAGAAGATTTCTCTAAAATGAAATATTGTAATCTTTGCAATTTTTTAATAATATGTTGGGCATCTTTTGGAGTGTGAGATTTTTCTCCTAAAAGGGTTTTCCCCATGTAAATCACTGTGTTATGGTATGCATGATATTTATGTTTATTTATGTCTAAGTTTTTGTAACTGTCAAAGATCTATAAAGTTTTGCATTATCCTCCTCTCAGGATTAGTGTAGGAAGTTGTTCCACTACCTTAGCTTCCTTACTATATATATATATAAGGTAGTGGAAAATATATATATTTATATATATATATATAAGGTAGTGGAAAATACATACATACATATATATATATATATATATATATATATATATATATATAATGTGAAATGAGAATGAAAGAAACAAACTAGCACAAAGGAAGGATTAAATCAAAAGGCCAAACCAAAAGAAGAAGAAATGCAATAAAAGACATGATGAAGGAGGAACACAACCAACATGGCATAATAAAAAGGTCAAATAAAAATGCAAAGAAAGAAATTTATGTTTTTGGTCAACATGATGGGAGTAGTTTCCAATCATTCCATACTTTGCATCATCCCAAATCCATAAGTAAAACATAAGACAAGATATAGACAACACAACTTAAAGAAGTAACTTGAACCACACAACACATGTTCATAGTCACTTGTGTCAACATGCACCACTAAAGGTGTCCATGCATCATGCACATGCTAATAAGGAACGTGAAAAACCACAATATAAATATAAATCCATGAAAGGAAAGAAAAAGCACAATATGTATCATTTAGAAAGAAAGATAGGTAAAAAGTTAACTAATGATGTCATCCCTAGAGATCATGTAATTTTATCTCTATATACTAAAAATATATAGCATTATAATTGATGCCCCATATGGAACTATCTATTTCATCATGAAGTGTGTCTCTATGAATAAAACTATGATGTAGAGATGCCAAAAGTGATGTATGCTTTGAAAGAACATGCCTAGATGTTATATCATGTGTGATTTATTTTCCCTCATGTGTAACATCAACATATGGTGAACTATGGTATTAAAAACCAATATTCAAGTTTCGTCACTAACATGAGAAGAAATCTTGTCATTCATTGCCATATGATTAGCCTCATCAAGTGAAGTAGATCTATGATCATGAATAGTCTCAACTTGTATCATCTCTTTTTATAGAAGATCTTGATTTTTTATGTTTCAACATAGTGCATCTATCCATAGAATGTTTATAAGTGATGATAAGCACACAAATATTTAATTGTGTGGTGCAAGCTTAGATGTGTCTGTTGTTTTAATAAAAGGTAAAGTGATAAGTTTGTATGTCAAAAATTATTCCATATAACATGTGGTGGATTCTTAAATCTAGTGAAATCTCTTAATATCTTTGGTTTGATGTTTTCATGATGATCCTCATTATGAGTAACAACAAATTCATCCTCATTGCCCCCATTTTATAAATTGTATATTCATGGTGTACCTCATGGAAATGAGAAGAAATGTTAGAAACATGATGAGATAAATGAAGATTTTTTAATAAAGCATATTCACATCAGTGATAACTTGAAGAAACCCAAAAAAAAAAATCCTATTGAATCCTAGCCCAAGGATTAATTTTTGTGGGGAATGTATGCCTTCTTTGGGGAAAACAATTCTAGGGAGAATTTTTTCAGTCAACAATGTTGGTTTTTACTAGCAAATTATAGATATATTCGAAAAAGGGTAGGGGCCCTGGCTCGATTGGCTAAGTAATTCCGTTGTGGTAAAGATGGTCACGAGGTCCAGTCTCCCCCCTGCCCACCTGATAATTGTAACCGGTTCATAGCTCCGGTCAAAAGCGTTTACCCATGAATAAAAAAAATAGATATATTCGAAAAAATAAAATAATTTAGTTGTTAAATTATAGATATATTAAAAAAAAAATTAGGTGGCAAATTATAGATATATATTCTTTGTTGGAGGGTTTTTATATCAAACCCATAGAATCGTGTAGCTACCCGATACGGGAGCACAAGCCTTAGGCTAAAACCTCTTCAATTGAGAGCCAAGGGTTGAGGGGTATCAGTTATGTCAAATTCACCTAGGGCATGATCCCAACCTCATCCCTTATGGTGTCGAGGCCTTGTACTCAGAAAGACTTGATTTCTAGTTGGCTCATTCAGAACCATTCAACTTCACCAGTAGACCAAGGGCCCATTGACAATTATAGATATATTCAAAAAAATAAAATTAATTACTTGATGAACTTTCTAACAATTTTAAAATCTTCATAATATAGCTAGAAAAAATATTATATACTAAATGATTAGGATTAATCCATTTGGTAAATTTTTAGCTTTATAAATATTGAATTGTTTGATAATTTTACATCATCTAATGAATGTTGATCAATGGCTTAAGTTCTATTTCGAGCTGAAGTTCTGACACACCCTTGAATTTGAACTTAAATTTTCTAGAAGAAGTCACCTTAAGAGACAAGTGTCAATGAGTGAATGGCACTTTGACTTGCTATGACAAGATATTAATATATTATTAATTTATTAACCTTCAACAATTTTAGTGATTGAATGGTAAGTAATGCTCATTCAATTTCGAATGAGAATTAAATAATAACTCTTAATAGAAATATATACATTTTATAGATATTTTACATCATATGATATATGATGATCAACGACTTAAGTTCTATTTTAGACAGAAGTTCTAACACACCCAAATTGGAACCTAAAGTTTTTGGAATGGGTCACTTAAGATACAAGTGTCAATGGGTGAATGACAGTTTGACTTGCTATAACATGACATTAATAAATTAATATACTTTTAATTTATTAACCTTCAACAAGTTTAGTGATTGAATGGTAAGTAGTGCTCATTTGATTTCAAGTGAGAATAAAATAATAAATCTAAATAGAAATATAGATTTTTTACAGATATTTTACATCATCTAATATATGATGATCAACAGCTTAAGTTCTATTCCTAGTCGAAGTTCTGACACACCCATATTAGAACTTAAAATTTTTGTAATAGGTCTCTTAAGGGACAAGTGTCAATGAGTGAATGACACTTTGACTTGCTATTATGCAGTCATGCAACATTAACATATTAATATATTATTTTTATTAAACGTCAACAATTTTAGTGATTGAATCAAAATGGTAAATACTAAGTAATGCTCATTCGATTTCAAATGACAATTAAATAATAATTATAAATAGAAATATATATAATTTTTACAAGTATTCTACATCATCTGATATATGATGATCATTGGCTTACATTCTATTATAGGCCAAAGTTTTGACACACCTAAATTTCAACTTCAAATTTGTACAATTTTTACAAATATTCTGCATCATCTAATACATGATGATCAATGGCTTAAGTTCTATTTTGGGCTAAAGTTCTAACACACCCAAACTTAAATTTAAAGTTTTTGGAATAGGTCTATTTAAGAGACAAGTGTTAATGAGTGAAGGACACTTTGACTTGCTATAATGTGACATTAATATATTAATATATTATTAATTTATTAACCTTCAATAATTTTAGTGATTGAATAAGAATGGTAAGTACTAAGTAATGCTCATTCAACTTTTTTTTTTTAAATGCGCCTGGTAAACTTTTTAATGTGACTGGTGACACTGGTGCGACACGCCCTCCGGCTCCACGCGAATGCTTTTGCCTGGGGCAATGAACCGGTGAGGCCACAACATGGGGGACCTCATCCCCTAGCAAGAACACTTCAAACCCGCAATCTTGTTGGCCCAACGAAGGCGTAAAGCCTACGAGCTTGTTGGCCCAGCGGGGGTTTGAACTCTGGTGGCCACCACTACAACCGAGCGACTTAACCACCAAACCACGCCCTTATCAGCCAGTAATGCTCATTCAACTTCAAGTGAGAATTATCTTAACAGAAATATATTTTTTATAAATATTCTACATCATATAATATATGATGATCAATGGGTTAAGTTCTATTTTGGGTCAAAGTTCTGACACACTAAAATTTTAACTTAAAGCTTCAAAATTAGGTCTCCTTAACAGATAAAAGTCAATGAGTGAATGGCACTTTGACTTGCTATGATGTGACATTAATATATTATTTATTATTTATTTATGTTTCTCATTCATGTTAGAGTTAAATAATATTTTTTAATAAATATAGATTAAAGACATGATATTTCTGAAATTAACGAATAATAATAAATAATAAAAGTTTTGAAATTACCCTATAATAAATAATAAAACAAAAAGAGAGGACTTCAATTACATAGATATCCTATATTAATATTTTATATTAAATAAAAAGAGTTTGAGATGATTACATAGATAGCCCTAAGTCAAGGTACCCTAACACGAACCTTGGATAAATGCATACGTAGAGAAAGGAAAAGATGTTAAAATTTAGAAAACAAGCTTAGAGATACAACAAAAAACACCATCTCCAACTACTATCACTAGAGCTCTTTGCTTCCATATCTTGAAGGGCCAAATGGCCCCCACAAATGCATCCCCTAACATTTGCCATATGAAGAAGAAAAGAAGCAATATAAACAACAAACCTTGCCCTTCACAATAAATAGTCACATAAATCCTTGTCATCTATAACCAAGCCCTATCAAAGGTTTCCTATGAACCTCTAGCAATTCCCCTCCTTTCCACCTTAATAATGTAATTAGCATCATTCAAATTCTCTAACACGGGTAAAGGGAAAATCCCAACCCTATCCCACGATCTCACATCACATTCATAATCATTTAAAGCTAAAACAATCTTATCCCTAGGGATAAGTGATTCCCAAATCATAGCCCTAGCGGCCATCTTCACTAGACCTGGGTCATTGAACATGTCCATTAAATTTGATAAAAATGTAAAAATGATATTATTGAACATATTTTTTTGAGGAAATTCCAAGAGAATATCATGACCAATAATGTCACGAACAACATTATCAACCAAAGGGGATTCAATCAAAAACACCTTCTCTAGTTTTCTAGCCTATATCTAGTTAAATCAAGCATTTACCACTTGCAAGGCAATAAAGAAACACGATAATTGATCAATTAACTCATCTTGATCACCAAAAATAAACAACCAATGTAAAAGGAAGATGCCAATAAATTTATAATAGCACCTAGACTACATGCTTTTAAATATTTATAGTAATACCTTATTAATTTATTCCCCTAAATCTCATCATTATCACATTTGCAACAAAATGAATGATATTAATTGTAAAAACCTGAAATTGACCATGTCACTTTCATCACCTAGCCGACACCACCTTGCGACTCTTTGTAACACTTTTGTCCTAAGAGCCTTCTCCTTTACCATAATCCCTTTCCCAAATTAATTAAATAAATCTTATTTATTTAATTAATCCATTTCCTCCGTCTCCTAAATTAAATAAATAAATTATATTTATTTAATTAATTCCCACTAATTCCTCCAATTTAAATAAATAAAATATTTATTTAAATTAGCCCTCTCCTTTATTCTCATCCTCACACATGTCCCTCTCTCATAATTTAAGTAATTTTTTATTTTAAACCCTTTATCACACTACCACCTTCATTTTAAATTACTTGTCACACTATCCTACTTATTAAATTACCTTTTAATCCTAGCCCTCCACATCACATTATTCATCATTCAACCTTCTATAAATTGAGCCTCTCACATCAAATCAACACATCTTTCATATGCAAGTATATGTTATCGCTTTTATCATTATCTCCATTAAAGTCTTTTCATGTCTAGATTATGTTGGTTGGTGTAGGCAGTCGATAATGCATATTTTATCTATATAACAAAGCTAGTAGAACTAGGGTGCATTCTAAACTCCATTATATCTAAGTGTGAGGGTTTGATTTGAGCAACCTATCATAGAATCATCATGGCTATCATAGAATCTTGTTAATTTTAAATTTGGGAGTTAATATTACCTCTTGAAAACCCCAACGCCTCAAATAGTGGAGCCACAACAATAAATTAAATATTTAATATTTAATTGGCGTAAATAATAATCTTTGAAAATTAAAATATTTTGGAACCAAAATTAAATATTAAATAAATTATTTTCCTAATTCCTCACCATAGCCCATGGAAAGTGGTGGACTGGGATAATTGGCTCATCGTTTGAAATTAATTAAAAGGTGACATGACAAGTTCACCCTCCGCAAAATTGCTTGTCCTCAAGCAATTGCAAACCATGATGCCTAAGAATCATTGTACCAATGTGATTAGTTATGCTATACTACCCATAAAGCCTAGATCATGTACCTAATATATGTTGTATCTCCTACTAATGAATAATACAAACCCAAATACTTGAGTGTTTTAATGCCAATGTCAAGAATCAAATTGTATTATCCATGTAATCTAAAACCTGTACCTATCAAGGGAGACAACTCTTGCCAAATAGCACTGCAAGATCTACTATCTCTAACATCCACAACATCCTTGTACAACTCATGTAATTTAATCACCTCTTTGAAAAACAAGTTGTCCTTGTGAGGATAAATAACAAATAAATGTACATGAATCATACTTCATAAATCCTCACCTTCAAAGATTCCACAATGCAATGTATGATTAAACTTTTCCATATTTGACTTGGATCAAATAGTTAAGGCAACCAACTCTTTGTATTCTCCTCCTTGATGTGATGATGAATTATGAATTCTCTCCAATGTTTGGAAACTCACATGTACCTGTAGAGTCTGGATCCTATACTTGCCAAGTAAAGCAACTTAGGCCAACAAGTACAACATCTCCTGGCTTTAATACCCATAACTGGAAACACCTACAAATCCACTTGCATGAGTGCAAATAAAGTAATGTGGTGGCTGAAAATGGTGATGACATCAATGATAACATAGCTTCCCTAGGTATGTTTCCACTATCTCTTGATGGAAGTATTCCATTACCATTTATTCCCTTCATATCTTGTTGGCAATTCTTTATACCAGTACCCAAGTTTGGAGTTATACCACCATACTTATGTTATGCTACTCTTGTATTCATGTGAGCTTCCATTTGAAACCACCTTGTGGAGCTCATTACTTCATCAATAGGAAGGGTATATCCAACACAACTCTTTAATTCTTATTAGTTCTCTTTACTAATGACCATCTTGAAAATGTAAAATTAAACACCATGCAAATCTGATCCAAAGTAAACCAAATATCATAATTTGAAGAAATCTTACCTAGAAACATGATATAGGAATCATTGCATACCTTGTGTCTACTCCTATTGCTAAAAGGTTGTTGTGTCATCATGATGCAAGGAAAGGTGAAACCATTTTTTAGAGTCTCAACCTTCTCAAATTCTCCTCCACATATCTAAGGATGGAAAATTTGTATGTAGCTTAACTCCAAAAATACCATACCATAATTATTTAGAAAAAATTTGAATATCAAAATGATATCTATCTTGCTTACAAACTTCCAAAATCAAGCCCCTTGTCTCAACTATTTGCTTATGAGAAGTTCTTGTAATTGAAATTAATCTAATCATTTATTTGTCCTTAAGTGTATAGTGTTACTTCATGAATTGCAAACACTAATCGTTCATAACCTTGTTAGCATTCACATGTGCCACATGTTCCTCCAAGATTAGATTTAATTTTCCTTTTATCCAAGTGCCTAGAAAGATAAGCTTGACAAAAATATCAAAAACTTTACTTTCCTCGTGTCTAAAATATCAGCCGAATCCCATATCAAAATATATAGGCAGATTTGGGTAAAAGAATTTATGTACCCTTCCTCATTTTACAAGCCAAAATATCTTCCATGATGACCAAAACTTGAGCATTTATGCTCACAAGCATGTGCAACATCAAATGTTAATTTATATTGGAAAATATTTGGTGAATCAACTCCTTAACCTTTAACCTTAAATGGTGGACCATGAGGATGCAAACACAAGTTACCATTACCTGAATTCTAAATTACTCCATTACCATTCTCAAAAAGGAAGTGACATCCTTGTTGAAAATGAAGGTAGAACTGTTGCTATAAACTTTAAAGTTATGTGTATACAAAGCTGAAAATAAGATTAATCCATAACAATTAATGTGTAAGTGATTTTGCACTTTCAATCCAATGTAGAAGAGAAGAGAATAGAAGAGAGAAGCTTGCAAGAAGAAGACAAGTATTTATGTGGAGAAACCCCTAAGGGAAAAAACTCCACACTCAAAGATGTTTTCTGCTTGTATTAAATCTCTTTGGAAAAGATTACATTCAATACTGAATTTCCTCTAAGTCCTTGATACACTTCAAAAAAGCTTCTTGCTTTTTTCTTCTAAGTCTTTTCAAAAAACTTCTTGCTTTTTTCTTCTAAGTCTTTTTCACAATTCAACACTCTGGAAAATGTATGGGGTTTTTTAATTAATACAAAAGCTTCTTAATTGGAAATCTTGAAACTCAAATTACAATAAATTGTAATTGATAACATAGGAACAAATCCTCATGCAAAAACCAAGTGCTCCAAATAGAGAAGACTGAAGTCAAACAAAGTCAAGCCTTATGTTAATTGCATGTCCTGGATGTGGGCGGCCACGTTTACCCAAGTAAACTTAGCCAACATCAAATACATTTCGAAATAAAAGCAACAACAGAAAGTCCTCAAATTAGGCGTCCAAGTTTTCCCAATCTCTTTCTGTTAAATGAAGTGATCAACACACACCAATCTCATGCAAACAAAATGCAAGATTGATGTCCCCAAGGTTATTCTAAATTACCTTGTTCTGTACATGCAAGTGACACGCAAACACCTAATTCAACATGTAATTGATGCCCATTATCTGAAACATTGAGATGTACCATCCTACAAGTTTATGGAGTTCGAGTGTTCTACAAGTAATCTCTCAAAACTGACATGCAACAACATGCAAGATCATATAACTAACATGCAATCACATGCAAGTCCATAGGAGTGACATGCAACAACATGCAAGCACATGCAAGTTCATAGAAGCAACATGCAACAACATGCAAGCACATGTAAGTAACATGCAACAACATGCAAGTACATGCAAATAGCATGCAACAACATGCAAGTACATGCAAATGACATGGAAAAACATGCAAGTCCATGCAAGATTTTATGAACTCATGCAAGCAATATCAAATTCATGCATCTCTAACACTTTAGTTAACTCCAACATGATATCCATGCAAGGTGTCTCAACATTATCCACTCATGTACATAAAAAAACAAAACTCCAAGTCTAAATATAACTCCCTGTCAAAAGGGGATGCCCAAGTTTAACTCCCACTCACTAGGAGTTGTCAAAATCTCAAAATAGACTTAGGAGGAGTTAACAAAGTCTTCATGGCCTCCACCCCAAAAGTGGCACCCAAGTTTGACCCTATCAATTAGGAATTGATTGCAATAAGTCAATGTCATATAATTAATAAATAATTAATCTCTCAAAGTCCTTATGTGTTGGGGAACACATTCCAAGAACTTGGGAGACACATGAATTGGTTAGGATTGCAGGTTAATGTCAACTTATCCCAACAATGCTTTGGTTCTTTGCATTTGAATCATAAGCAGCAACCATTGAACCATGTGATCATTCACTTCATTTTCCTTGTGCTCATGTATTGGCAATTTGGATTTTCCTCTTATCCAATTGTATGGGATGATGAAATTATCAATAGTGATGGTATTGAACTTGATGCAAACCATTCCCCTAATGTATCTTGAAATATCTTCGAGATCCCATACTCTTACACATATTTGAAGTTCTATATCATCCTCCATATGATGCTTTTTATGATTACAACAAATTTGCAATGATAATCTATCAAGCATCAAATCAAATTATGATAAACATGCCATAAGTTGTAATTATGATAATCAAATTTCTTACCATTAGTTGTTGATCTTAAAATTTTCGCAAGTTGAAATCCAACATGAGTGTCTAGTGAAGCACTTTTCTCATGTGCATGCCTCTCAATAAGGTCATCCAGTAACTCCTCATAAACTATTTGACTCAATACCTTTTTTCTTTTTCATATGAATGCTCTAAATGTATGTCTTCCTTTGTTGAAACTTCCGATACAACACCATCAACTTGACGACATAAAAGATTTTTCTCACCTTCAAGTTTACAAATATCTTGTAAATCACCATTATGTAGCATGGATTCAATATTTTGAAGATTGATGGGTGAGTTCTAAACAAGAACAACTTTCTCACTTGTGCATTCAGCAAGTGATACTCCTCCTTTACTTCATTCAGATGATTATTTTTCTGATTTATAATCTTAGAAGTCATTAAGTTATCAACTTTCATACCTTCTAACTGCATGGCGAATTCCTAGAATTTTTGCTTTCTTTCAATTTCTTGCAAATCTATTTTTTCTTAATGCTCCACCATCACAATTTCTTCCTTGACCTTTTGTGGTTCTGATGTATTCATCGCCTCTTCCAGTTTTGTGGTCTTCTTTTTTGACTCTTCTGATTCTTTTTCTAACTTCACCTCTTCTTTGCTCCAACATTTGTGGCTTGGCTTCCAATGTTCTTTGCAGGAGAAGCAAAGTTTCTTTTTTCTAAGTTCATATATGCTATCATCCTCTTTTCTTGTGATAGGGGAATTTTCTCATTTAGGAAAATTTTCCTTGATTTTTTCTCTGTAGCAACTTCTTTCAATTATGACTTATCTTCTTCTTTTTAATGACCTTTGTAACTGTTGAACACACAGAAGTACTGAGAGGGGGGTAAATAAGTACTTAATCAAATTCTTTCCCTTTATAATCAATCAAACCAACTGAACATTTAAACCAAATAAATCATAAAAGCACATACACACATGACACCAAATTTACGTGGAAACCCAAGATGGGAAAAACCATGATGAGCAAGTTGCTTGGATCTACTATCCAAATCTAGCCTCAAAAATAAAAAAATGATTTACAATAAATTTTATGGGCACCAACCCAAAGGAATCTCCAACTCCCTGATACAAAGTTTTATGGGCTCCAACCCAAAGGAAGCTCCAACTCCCTAATACACAGTTTTATGGGCTCCAACCCAAAGGAAGCAACAACTCCCTAAAGTGCTACAACACTTACAAGAAGAAGCTCCAAGCTCTAAACCAAAACACTTGACTAATTATGATGGATCAATCACCTCTATAGCATCATCTCCTTTAACTTTGATATTGACTTACTCAGATAACCTCAATACCTTCGCTCTATCATCTCTACTCAAAAACACTTCTGCAACACACCACTGACTTTGTTATGAATCATGCATCATAGTCTCCAAAGTTACTTCTCAATTTTTGGATCATTCTTCTTTTTCACACATTCTTTCTCTCTCACACACACACACACTCCTTGAAACAATCTTCTTGTTGAACACACCCAGATACTAAGAGGGGGTGAATTGGTATCCAAACAAATTTCAAACTCTCCAAAGTAAATCAAAACTTAAACTTTATAGCATTAATAGAACATAAAATATCAACACAATGCACAACACCACATAACACTAGATATATGTGGAAAAACCCAAAAGAGGAAAAACCACGGTGAGGATTAACTCACAATATATGTTCACTGCTATAAAATTACAACTTTATTTTGGGGATACAACCCAAGGAAGCTACTACTCCCTATAGACTTTGTTTTAGGGCTTCAACCCAAGGAAGCTACTACTCCTTGAAGAAAGGTTTTAGTGTCACTCCCAAGGAAGCTACAACTCCCTATAGACTTTGTTTTAGGGCTACAACCCAAGGAAGCAACTACTCCCCGAACTGAGAAAAAACTCAGAAATGATTACAACATGACAGTCCTTATACTACCTAAAACTCACAATGAAGCTCACTCCTTTGATGATTGCACTTCTACTTTTCCACTTCTCTTTTGATGATTGTTCTTCTACTTTGACAACTTTTGCACCTTCTTCAAAAACTTCTTCTCTGCAACTTACTGACTCACTGCTTTCAGCCTCCAAGAAGTTTTGGTTTTGGCTCACTGCTCTAGCAATCAATTAGCCATACTCTACACTTCCCTCCTATCTTAAAAATGTCTTCAAGAAGAATCAGGACAGGATCTATCTCCTTTGCTCTTTCTCCTTCAGTCGCAATCATACTTCACATCCATATTCCACTTCACACATTTATATTCGTAATCATACTTCACCTAGATCAACTAGGTTTACAATATATACATGATATTACATTGATTACATTACAAGTCAGCCAAGACAATAAGAATATTACAATTACAATTCTGTCGAAGATCAAACAACATGAAACATGTAGACGACAAGCCCTAACATGAACTACACACAGCACCAGGAAGAGGAACATGCCTTGTGGATCCCAACACATGCGTAACCCAGTCCTAGACATCCTTCACAGCATCATCCTTCATAGAATAACATCTGCATGCTTCACCCAATTGAATTAGGTCACCCTTAAGCAAGAAAACATGAAGCTTGTAGCACACCGATCATTACAACTTAGTGGTACTCATGGTAGATTAAGCATTACTTGTGTTTCTCCTAGATGAGTCAGCATGATCCACACAACATCTCCAAACACTCCTTGAACTCTGCACAGCAACAACTTTATGGCGCACACCTCCAACATTCCTGAGTGCTCCTCAAAAACAATAACTCTTCACAAACTGACTTGAAAACTTTGTGCAGTACTAGAAACACAAAAGATTTGCATGTGCTTCATACCTGAGAAACATAGACATGTATAATGTCCACATAAACTCATATAACTAATATGTACAATCTCCAACTGGCACAACATGTGTCCTGAGAATAATTAGGCATCCAGAACCATCTGTAGTACACTATTGTTTGAAAATTGAACTTGCAGACCTCCAAATCACCTGATACTGCAAAGTAGCATGTATTGAACATCCTTGAATATGTCCACAAAGCCACATGGACAAATCTTCACTTTCAGAGGAATGAGGAGCATTCCAACCAGCCTTCATCATCACTCTATTCTGCCAAAGCATAGACCAGAACTTTGTCACTTATAACTTTAACTGCGAAGGGGTAAATGATATGAAACCTTGAATGTATCACCTTCTCAACATACTGAACTTAACTTCTGAACTGCATGACCATATCTTCAAATGTAGAGGAATGCAAAGCATTCTACCAAATAGTCTTCAAGGCAACTTCTTGCATCATAAACCTTCACCAACATCCAGAGACCAGAGCCTCTTGGTAGCAACACATACTTCCTTAGGAACAATAGGAGAGAGCATACAACATGCTACAGACCATCAACAACATCTCCCCAACATCAGCATTACTTCTAATCCTCATCTTGATGCTTCTAATTCCCATCTTAATATATCATCATGATATCATCTCTACTGACAACAAACATACTTAGCACAACATTAATTGACATTAAACAAGGCATGACATCCAACCATGAACATCAAAAACATCCTATTAACACACCATCAACATAAGAATCCAAGCTGAGGGTTGACATCAATGACAACCACATCAGTGACAACCTTAGGTGGCATATGTGCAACACTTCTATCCTTCGTATATATCCTCTATAAGTCTTCAAAACATCATCTTCATCAACCTAGATGTAACATGTAACATAAACGTGTAAAGACCTTGCTTGTCGACTCCCAAATCATATGCGATAATGTAGGAGTGAAATCCCACTATGCAGTTCATACCAAGGGATCTACTGAACCCAATTTTCCATTGCACACATCTCTATATTGGCGCATACTTCCAAACACATGGCACAAACACTCAAACGCACCAAGTCAGCTCCGCAAACACTTAACTTCTCAAACATTAGCTCCAGACCCAATACGCTACCAGAGAAGAAAAATAACAAGCAGTTCACACAATAAGCACTATGAGTCCTAACCATCTTCCTCATAAACTTTTTTTTATGTTTCAATCATCTTTTTGCTGGCGCAAGTGATCAAACATTGAAACATGTTATCCCTACACTTGCATGTCTCACAGTCTTACCTTGGAACATTGCTAAACATACTTCCAGTACTTTTTACATACTAAAATTTGGATATGTTATGCAAAACACCACTATTAACACATGGTTTAAACTACCAGGCTATATCTTCAAGTGCAGATAAATGTGGAGCATTCTTTTGTACCTTTGAGACTATAGTAACACTGTAACACCATTGTCTTGACATAGAACATTGAAAAACACACTTGCGGTACTTTGTATCCTTTGAAACTTGAGTATGTCATTCTTGTACCTTTTCTTTACCTATTCTCCAAACCGCCAAGTCATATATACAAATGCGGTGAAATACGACATCTTTCAGTTCTGTCTCTGATGACCTTTCACAAGAACAAGACTTGTTCTCACTCTACTAACTTTGAAAACCTCTGCGGTAACTTTTGAATGCTCTGAAACTTGGATCATGCATACCTCTCATCTATCTCTAGCTATCCTCCAAGCTGCAAGGCCATGTCTCCATCTGTAGTAGAATGTGGTACAATCTTCTGAGCTCCTGCAGTACAAATCCCTGTGTCTTTCACAGTTTGAAACCTTATCCTTTTTCCTTCATATCACATGTAATGCTTTTCATCAAGAGGCAATGAATGCAACATTCACAACACCATAGATAATAAACATACCTCTTTTCAAAACAAGAAGTCACAAAATCTTCATGTCAGCATATCCTTCAACTTGACAGCTTTTGCCTGTCAATGAACTTTAGAAGATAAGGTACAACTGTGTACAGATGATACTAATCTAATAGCATGCTCATGTCTTTTATCACCATATCTTTCACATCACACCTCCTCTGATCATAACTCCTTTGACCGCTCCTTTGATCATCACTCCTTTGACAACATATGCAACAATATGCCTTCCAAACCACAATACCTCTTATCACTACTCCTTTGACATCAATGATTACCACTCTTTTGACATCAATGACAACATATGCAATAGTAACTTCTCCTTTTTGAAGCCCTCTTTTTTTGGATTTCTAAGAAAGTAGTGAATGGTACTATTTTCTTGAAAATTTTAGATTTGTTACTGTACTCCTAAACAATTTTTTCAAGTCCCTCTCCTGAAGGATCTTCCAAAGCTTGTTCTTCATTTTTTCTTGTGACATGTAGAATTTTTTCATTTATAAAAAATTTCTTTGGCTCAAGCTCAATATCACAATTTTTTATCCTCTTTTTGCTTCAACTCTCTTATATAACTATCCAATCCTATTTTCTCCCATTGTTCCATAAACATGTACTCTTCTTTATCCTTCAGCAATTTCATTAGTGCCTTTTCAAGAGGATCCATGATACCAATTCTCTCTTTCACTAAGAAGCATTAACAATCAAATATACCTTGCAGGCTAGCAAGATCAAGGCTCTGATACCATTGTAATATCCCAAATGGGATATTTTGCAAATTTATTTTAAATATAATAATCCACAACAAATCTAAAGAAAAATGTAATATTTCAAACCCTCATGAAATTACTTTCAAAAAATATAGAAATACCCACAAAGATTTAACGATTTCTTCATAAACCTTACACCTGAATTTGACAATTTTTGCACATAAATTACTAGAAATTCTTTTATTTTATATGGGCTAAAAAATAGGAACGTAACTTCCCACTTACACCTTGTCATGGAATCTACTAATTTTGCATTGGGAGTTACAAAATCCTCATATAGAAACCCCATGCCCCCACTTGTGCAATAAAATAATAATATTTGATATTTAATTGCTCCCAGGAATAATAAATCCTTAATTTATGGGAGTACAATTAAAATATTGAATAAAATATTTCCCATAACTGCCAGCTAAAATTACTCCATAATTCCTATCACATCCCTAAATTTTGATTTGGTTTTACTTTTACTTACAAGTAATTAGTAGATAATTCAGGATAAATCTATGATTTCATGAATTTGAGAATATTCATAGAATTCAGACATGTGATTGTATGTTTCCATAATTATTTATTCATGATGTATATGGTTTAACTAATGATACACTAATCCCAATTTGGTGATTGCAAGTTGTATATAGGAAACAGATTTTCCACCCTCTAAGAAAGAGAGGGAGAGCATCATCAGAGAGAGGTGAATAGACGTATGGAAAGAACAAGTAGTTGCCATCTAAGTCTTGAGTTGCATAGTTTAGTGAGCCCTTTTAAGTTTGGTAAGTTGATATCGACTTTTGTCCTTAGTTGTTTTTTTGATTCGACAATAATTGATTTGATGTCGATAATCCTTTATCATAAATTTTGTCAAAAAATATAGAAGGGTTAGTAATCCATCGAAAAGATGTAGATGATAGTTGACATTTTCCCTGATATAGTTATATTCAAGAGTGAATATATGTGTTTGGTTAACTATCTCTTCTTTGGTAATTTCCGGTTGAGATATTTTTATAGTGTCCTATTAGGTTATTTATGCTTGTCTATTTTTGCTATATTGCGAGACAAAGAGGGGGAGAATACCTCAACCCCATTCTTATATCTCGTTAAATGTTTGGAAACAATGTAGGGTATACGTTGTGTATGCTTTCTTTATGATGTAATATACATATATTTGTAAATATATATATTAAGTTTGATATTTAATAAGATCTATTGTGATAGGTCGATGACTTCTTAATGAAAGAGGTTATGAATTAATGTTTTGTTACTGCTATGTGGTGCATGATTTTTTGATGTCCTTCATACTCTCAACTATTTAAGGAGAGTGGAGTGTCTTTTTGACCGAGTCATGAGAGATCGTTTAATGACCATCATCTCCATATTTCAAGTCATTGTGTGGAATCATGATGGGGATTTAATATTAGATGATGGAATGTGGTTGGGCAAAGAGTGTGTTGTATTTTACCACCATGGGAGCTCTCTGCATACAGGAAGAAGTTACTATGGGAGAGAAAGAGTATAGTGGAATTCAAACTAAGGAAGGACGAGAGTAGTGGAGCCTGGTGGATCATCATTTACACAGGTTCTTCATTCTTTTTATGTTAAGTTTAAGTAGAGAACACCTTTTTTTTTGTTGAAGACTATTTTGATGTCAACCTCATAGAGGTATCTATCAATGTTAAACAATAGTTGATAGTAAATCTTTCCTTCTATGTTTATGAGCAATCGAAGATGTGTTTTTATCTTTGTGAGCATAAGTCGAGAAGCTATTCTTTTATTGTTGTATAGACATTGATGACATTGGCATTACGGTGTTTTCTTTAGGAAGAGAAGAGCTTAGGATTAACTTTGTTTTTGGAAGCCAAAGGCTCTGTATATTTCTGTGTTTCGATATGATATATATATTCTTTATACTTTCTAGTATTGAATCTTATTGTTGAAGATTTAGTCATCTTTGTGTCTTATATTTGAAGACTTAGTTATCTCTTGGTTAGAGAAAACCAAAAATATAGATGTCTTTGTGTCTAGATTCAACAGATGGTTTAGTTATATCTCTGTGTTTAGAGATAACTGTCGACCTTTGTTAACAGTGCATTGATAGTATAATTTGTGCATTTGCAAAATACAGAGCTAGGTTTATCTACTGATACAGAATACTATTAGTCTCATACTCTTTTATTAGAAGAATTTTGTTACTCATTTTTGGACAAAAGAAAATATAGCCTGTGTAGGCCGAATGTCAATTAGACAATATAGCCTGTGTAGGTCAAATGACAATTAGACAATATAGATGGTGTAGGTCGAATGTCAATTAGACAACATAGTCTGTGTTAGGTTGAAAGGTTAATAGCACAGTAAGATAACTTATAGTTTTAGATAGCAAACTTTTCTTAGTTGTATGTGGGCACGAAGCATTAGAATGATATGTAGAGAATTAGTTAATCCAGATGTGTCTAAACTCTTAGACAGTGGTCTAATTAATAGCTTTGGATGTTTGAGAATTATTTTTGTACTTAGGACAACAGTTGATTAAAATGTGGTATTTTTCTCTTAATTTATTGGAATCTTTCTTTAGACATCAAGATGAGCCTCTTAAGATTGTTGTTATACATCTTATAGATGAGACTAGAAGATTTGATATAGATGTCCTTTATATCTTAACTCATTTGAGTTGTTGATTTTTGAATGAAGACTTTGGGAAAGATTGTTCCTTACTCTGAAGAGTATAAGATGATTGAAATATCATTAGAAGCAATTAAACTATGATATATATATATATAGATATTTCAACCAATATGTGTATTCATTTGATTTTGTGTGTTTCTATGATGTTCTATCATTCTTAATTTTTCTATATCGATGAACGAAAGATTGCCACTAGGTCAAAGACATCATTTCTTGGTTATCCTTTATCAAATTAATAGAATGAACTTATTCAAGAATTTATATGCTTTTTTCTAATGTCTATTATGACTTATTTTTGAGGAAAGATAAACCTTGAGAACTATGTGAAAGGTGGAATCGATCAAATGACATGGTAGTCAAGATTCAATGAGTGGATGCCTTATTCTTGTAATATTATTGTTATAATTTTATTAGTTTTTAAGGGTATTTGTTATTGCAAAATATTGGATTAGAGAAGTTGAGAACCCTAGATTTTATCTAAAGGGATTAGAATTCTTTAACTCTCAAGTCTTTTATAATATTGTATAGTCTAGTGTCTTCTTTAGTCGACAAATGAAAGAGTCAAGAAACCATAGATCTTGACATTATTAAATGGCTAAGAAGCACTTTGTTGTTAGAAAGTCAATATTAGTTACATGTATACTAGGTATGGTTATTAGTGGTAGAGAATAAAATGACAGTAAGTCATAAACCTTAATAAATTGCAGGTATGCAATAAGGTACTCTCGAGAAAGACAAAAATATTTAAATTTGCATATTGTGTGTATAACCTAGATAAGGAATATTTCTAAGTCATATGTGTTAGGATTAAGGTGCCATCAACCTTGTAAATCCTATGTAATTAATTACTCCTAATATTGTTTGTAAATCACCCATAAGGGATAAAAGGTTTCACCAGCAACAGTCTTGTTTCAGATACATGTTTATATCCAGTACATGACGTTCACTCATCCACGACGGGGGGTCACGCACCCCGATGGGGGTTCAGGGGCAGCGCTTCTGAAACCTCATTTTATTTATATTTTATCATTATGAATCTGGATCATTCATCATTAGGTCATAGATCTGACGGTCGATATTTTGTCGGTTATCTTGCCCTCGAAGGCAACCTCCTTTTATAAGGATATTTGTACTACATTTTTAATCAAATTAGAGAGTAATAGGTGTCGTTGGATTGAAGACTGAAGAAACAGAGGAAGTGCATGTATTGTAATCTCATATATTTGAAGATAATACAACTTGGAGCCTCTTTTCTTGGTGGAGTTTTTTACCCAAAAGGGTTTTCTCATATATTCTTGATGCTTATTATTTTTGTGTAGTAGGTTTTATTTATGTTGTAATCTCCATTGATTCTACATTGTTTAGAGGGCATAATAAGGTTTGAATCAAATTTTTGTTGTGTGGTTTGCACCTTTATTTCTAACATTTGGTATCAGAGCCTAGCCAATTTTGATTGTTGGGTGGTAGTGTGAAGGTTTTTAGTTGCAGTGGGAGATTTGGTTGTTGTTTATTTGCAGATCTTATGTAGATATCATGGCTTCATCCACTGTTGCTTCTACCTCTCAGTTAGACATCGAAAAGTTCAATGACATGGGGTACGAATTGTGGAAGCTGAAAATGGAGGACTTGCTAGAAGAAAGAAACCAGTGGTTGGCTATTACGAAAGAGAAGAAACCTAATGATGTTTCTCCTGATGAGTGGGAAAGACTAGATAAAAAGGCATGAGGTATAGTCCAGTTGTCTTGTAGATTTTATTTTGCTGAATGTTGCAAGTGAGAAGTCCGCACATAGCTTGTGGAAGCGCTTGGGTGAGATCTACCAAGCCAAGAGTATGGTAAATAAGATTTATTTAAAGCATAAGTTATTTTCCATGAAAATGAAAGAGGATGAATCAGTTGCAGAGCATTTAAATTCATTTAATTTGTTATTAAGTCAACTAGCATCTGTAGATGTGAAGGTGAATGAGGAAGATAAATGTATATTACTTCTCTGTTCTTTACCTGAGTCATGGGAGAATGTTATTTTGGCTATCATTGCTAACCTCATAGATCCGAAGTTGGATGCCCTTGTTTCAATTCTGTTGTCACATGAATTGAGGAAGAAAAGTTCAGATAGTTCAGGGGATGCTCTCAGTGTCAGGGGAAGGTCTATGGAAAGAGGACCAAAAGGAGATCAAAAAGGGGCTAAGGACAAGTCCAAGGGCTGATCTAAGACTCCTGGGAAGAAGAATAGAGTTAAGTGTTGGAACTGCAGTAAAAGGGGACATGTGAAGGAGTACAGAAACCCAAAGAAATAGTGGGGGAGTACTTTGGATAAGTCCTCGAATGCAGGTGAAGATGTTTTACTTTCTGCATGTAATGTTGTTTCTAATGGTCACTGGTTGGTTGATTCAGGATGCTCATTTCATATGACCCTGCATAAGGAATGGTTTTCCACATACGAAGAGTATGATGGAAGTGATATATACCTTGGGGACAACTCTACATATCTGATAATTGGGAAAAGCAAGGTATTGTTGTGTTTCAGTGATGGGAGGATTAAAACCCTCCCTGGTATTTTGCATGTTCCCCGATTAGCTAGAAATCTAATTTGAGTTTTGAATTTGAATGATTTGGAAATGCATGTAACATTTGACAAGCATGGCTGCAAATTGGTGAGAGGGAACTTGGTGGTAGCTAAGGGGAAGAGATTGGGAAACTTGTTTAAGCTTGAAGCCACTACAGTTTGTAATGCCTCTTATGTATCTGAGGCTAGTAATAAAAATACATGTATGTTGTGGCACCATAGATTGGGCCACATTAGTAATAATGTTTTGAAAACTATCAAGAATAAAAATTTGTTGGATGGTTTCTCCTATTCTAATGAGCACTTTGATTTCTATGAGCATTGTGTGTTTGTTAAACAAAATAGAAAATCATTTCCTTTAGGAAGCAATAGAGCAAAAGAGAAGTTAGAAATTATTCATACATGTGTGTTTGAACCTGTGGATAATGATTCTATCAAAAAATCTTGTTATTTTGTCACCTTCATTGATGATGTATACAGATTTACATGGATTTATTTTATGAAACACAAATTTGAAGTTTTCATTAAGTTTAAGGATTTTAAAGTCTTAGTTGAAAACCAATTGGGATTAAAGATAAAAATATTAAGATCTAATAATGGAGGGGAATATTGCTCTAATGAATTTGATGAGTTTTGCAAGCATGCGGGTATTATCAGACAAAAGATAACTCCGTATACACCACAACAGAATGGTGTTGCAGAAAGGATGAACCAAACAATCATGGAAAGAGTCAGAAGTATGTTGAGTGATGCACAGTTGGATAAATGCTTTTAGGCAGAGGCTGTGTGTACTGCTTGCTACTTGATTAATAGATCTCTTTGTAAGGCTCTTGATTCGACACCTTATGAAGTGTGGGCAGGTAAGAAACCTTTTGTTTCACATTTAAGGCTTTTTGGCTATGAGGCTTTTGTTCATGTGCCTAAGCAAAAGAGACCGAAGTTGGATCCAAAAGTTGAAAAGTGTACATTCATTGGATATGGTGATAATGTCAAAGGTTATAAGCTTTGGAATCCACTAACCCGTAATATTATCTATTCTAGAGATGTTATTTTCAGGAAACTTAAAGCTATTTATGAACCTGAGCAGCCAAAAGAAAAAGAAGAAAAGGTAAAGAGAGTGCACTTTGATTTAGAGCAACAAGATGCACCTCAGGAATAACACAATGATGGATTGGGGGGTGAAGAAGAAGAAGAAGATTCGAGTAGTTCTGATGAAGATGAATCTGTTGTTATAGAAGAAGTTGGTGCAGATGATCATGCAGAAGAACAAGTTGAGACTCTTACTCCACCCTTGAGGAGATCCACAAGACAATGGAATCCGGTTGACAAGTATAGCCCACTAGATTTTTGTTGTATATTTGCTTTATTGAGCACTAATGATGAGCCTAGATCCTATAGGGAAGCTATTCTTACAGATGATAGTGAGTCTTGGCAGTTAGCCATGCAGAAGGAGATGATGGCTTTAGACTCTTGTAACATATGGGATCTTGTTCATTTGCCCAAAGGAAGAAAGGCCATAGGTTGTAAGTGGGTCTTCAAGAAGAAGTTTGGAGGAGATGGTTTATTAGAGAAGTACAAGGCTAGACTGGTAGCCAAGGGCTACTCCCAGAGAGAGGGAGTTGATTTTGGTGAAATTTTCTCTCTTGTTGCTAAATTGACTTCTATTAGATTTCTTTTATCCATTGTTGTAGCTTATGATTGGGAGATTGAGCAAATAGATGTTAAGACTATGTTCTTGCATGGAGATCTTGAGGAAGAAATTTATATGCAACAGCCTACAAGTTTTGAGGTAAAAGGAAAATAACATTGGGTTTGCAAGTTGAAGAGGTCTCTCTATGGTTTGAAACAGTCCCCCAGAATGTGGTATCAAAAGTTTGATTCATTTGTATTGAAATTGGGTTTTGTTAGGAGCGAGGAGGATCATTGTGTGTACATTCATTGTATTGATGATTCTATACTGATCATTGCATTGTATGTTGATGACATGTTATTTTTCAGCAATACTAACGGTATGATCAGTGAGATTAAAGCCCAACTTTTAGGTGCATTTGATATGAAGGATCTTGGAGCTTCCAGGTATATTCTAGGTATGGAGATCAAGAGAGATTAGGGTTTGTTTAGTATGAAAAAGGAGAATGATAACCACTAGAATGCAAACTAGATCAAACCCTTTTCCATATAATGTATTCAAGGACAAGACCGAGCCAAATCATTACCAAATGAAGGTGAACTCAACTGCAAACCTTGTGCTCATGTATGCTATAGATGGATCAGATTTAATTTAGTCTTTTCCTCAAACCCTAGTTAACAATGCATGAAACCCTATTTCTATAATGATTTGCTTATAATAGAGGAAATACAATAGAAGCCCAGAAACTAATTGCATAGGGATGATCAGAGGAATGATAGAACCTGTCTCTAAAAAGTAGAGGTGTCGGAGGACCTCGGTGGGACCGCCCAGGTCCCAACTGAAGTAATCTACCAAAAGTGTAAACTAAAAGGTTGTTCCAGATGTTGTCCTAATGCTAGGTCTAAACTCTGAAAAGGCAAAAGGACATGGGTGGTACCACCCAAGCCCCTGGTGAGAGAATACTTTGAAATTGCTTATGGATGCTGAAACCCTGATCTGTACCCAATCTTCATGTAGCTCTAAATTTTCTAGATCTTGCTTCTATAACTTGCACACAAGAAGATAAGAAGGGGTTTGGGGGTTATGGTGTTTAGGGACTTGCCTCAGTCAAATCCTAGGATATCATTCAAGATTCCCAACACCATTGATTGATAAAGAGTGCATGCCCTTGTGGGGGCAGAGGTTGAAAACAATGATAATATGATGAGTCAAATGATTAATAAACAAATAATGATATCTCCTATGTGATGAACCCTTAGAATGATGAAGATCCTTCAAGCCCTAAGGAAGAATAGATGATAGCTCCATATCTATAATAACACACAATAACAATACACAAATCTGCTCTATAATCATAATGAATGCTCTTGCTTATTTCCATTCAAGATCTCAAGTTATGCTTTTTCCAACCTAGTTGATAATGAACTCAAAAACACACTTATATATGCTTTCCCACTTACAATCGTAAATTCAAACCAAAAGAAATGACAAGGAGAGGTGTTAAGCCAACACGCACTTAAATTAGACCCAACCTAAAGTGAGGGACCTGGATGGTACCGCCCAAGTCTTTCAACCTCATTTAGGTCTAGGGTAAGCTCAATCAAGGGGCCCATATTCCAATTTCATCTCCATGTCAAGCAATTTTGCATCGGGAGAAACATTTTGAATGTATAATGTAATAAAGGGGACCTAGGAGATAAACAAGGAGGTAAAAAGACATGTGGACACTTTTTACTCCATAACATTTAGCCCCCACTTTAATGTGTGTATGATCTTACGATCAATACATGCATTAAAGTATGATCGAAAACACATCAAGCACGTCATACACTAGAGCCAACAACACACCCAGAGTTTGGAAGACCATCTCTAGCCCCCAAGCTCAGGTGAACATCAGAAAACACTTGACAATCACGCAAAACATGAATAAGACAGTAAGGAAGCACATAATACACAAAGAAGACATGAATATAGTCACGTAATACACAAAGCATACATGAAGAAAAGGCATGATTAGACAATTACTCAACGCTAACAAGTGATGGGGGAGCTCATCTCTACACACCACCATCAAAGCACGTAAAACACATGGTGTGGGGTGGCTTATCGCTACGCACCTCCACAAAACATGCAAGACACATGGCGTGGGGGCAGCTCATTGCTACGTGCCTCCACAAAACATACAAAACACATGGAAAAAACACACAGAATACACGAGCGTCGTATAGTATGTCGTCAACCCACAATATGTCTTATATACAGCAAACATAGGTGATGGGGAGGAGCTCATCACTGCAATCTGCCATCTAAAACATGCCAAACATACCTGACGGTTGAGCTATGCTACATCAACTGCCAAAAACATGCTTAAGGGTGAGTAACTCAAGACCTGAGACCACCTCCTGCAAGAGGACTTTTTCAAAAGGATGTGCAACCACTCAAGGGAATACACAATTCCGCCTTCTACATAAGGAATTTCAAAAACATACAACCCCACCTGCATCACAGAGATGCCTTACTTGTGTGAAAAGGAAGCATGTGCACAAACTATACAACCCTTCTGCATCATGGAGATGCCTTATGGTGAAAAGGAAGCATACAAACCACACAAAACAAAGTATACAACCCCACCTACATCACAGAGACGCCTTATAGTTAAAAGGTGATATACACAACACACAATTCAAAATATACAACCCCACCTACATGATAGAGATGCCTTACAGTGAAAAGGTAGTATACCGCACAATATATAAGATATCCAAGCATTTATCACAATATATGCCCCCACCTTAAAGTGGTTGCTCTCGCTTGCCGGTAGCAGTCATGTTTAAGGTAAGGTTGAAAACACATGAGGGAACAAGAGCTTTTACAAAGCCCATGGCCCAAAGTCACATGTGCTTACAATCACCAAATTGTTTCCAACAATCACGATAGAAACACATCAATATCATTTGCTAACAACCATTGATCAATAATATGCATTTATACAAAAGTTAATCAAAATAAGCTTTAGGTAGAAAATCTAAGCTAAGATAACAACCAAATCATCTCATGAAACTGATACAAAAATAAGGTAGCATATCACTTAACAAACCAAGGCCATACTTACGGGTTCGGAACCAAGTATAGCCACGAGATTATGCTTCAAGTATCTCAGAACTGAGTATAGCTACAACGTGAGACAACATTCCAAAGTGCATAGAAGCAAATTTAGAGTATTACAAAGGGTTGTTACAACAATTTCACAATACGATACTGCTACAAGTATGAGGTGAACCAGTGTTGTCATTGATGTCAACATACTCATATTGCATTGACAAGAAGGATTGGATGAGCAGTGTGCTGAGGATATTGAGAAAATTAGCCTCAGTTAGGAACAGTGAAGAACAGTGAAGAGAAGAAGGCAAATGTACTGTATAGGATGAAAACTGGAGGATGCGGATTAAAGGGTTTGTAGATATGAGTCTTGAGATGCTTCAGTTAAGATTTCAGAGGTCTGCATGAAGATCTGAAGGAGTTGTGGCTGTCGGTGTGCAACCGGTTCTGGCAAGTGTTTAGAGGTGACAGAGGATCACAGAAAGGTCCGGTGAGGTCTGGAATTGTATAATCTTAATCTGTAGATTGGAAGGAGTGTTTTTGATGACCTTGTGATGTGTCATCTTGAGTTGTGTATGATTTGGATGTCTAGAAGTACCTTTTGCATTATGACAGTGGCGACAGACTATGTTCTTGAAGTTCAAGATAAGGAAGAGAAGAGATTCCAGTAAGTAGAGGAAGTGCGGATGTACCTGGTCATTTAGGCAGGCTTGTGAAGATTCTTGGATCATGTTGAGGTCATGTTGTTGGTCCGCATTGATGGCAGAGCCCGGAATTGAAGATATTCTTCCAGATGAAGTTCTTATTCCGACTAGCCGACCGGATGAGTTGTTCATCCTGCGAATGTTCTTGTGGTGGCCGACCGGATGTGTTATTCATCTTGCGGATATTCTTATGGTTGATTGCCGACTTAGATGATTGTTCCTAAGTCGATGTCTTGTATAAATAAAGGTTTGTGAGTTCATTTCGAAGTGTGGACTGTGTGGATGAGAGTGGTGTAGCGAAGAAAAGTGCAAAAGGCAGAGCAGGGGTTTTGGGCTTAAATGGAACTGATCTGGACATGGTAGAGATGTCATTCTCTAGTTCAAGACTGTGATTCTTATCACTTTGTAGATAGTGTGTCTCCTTGTAGGCAGTGGGCCTCTATGTGAGCAGTGTGCTCGGGCAGTGAGCCCTAATTGGCAAGTGTCATTCTTTTCTTATTCTTCTAACAGAGAATAATCCTTGGGATAATCACCCCGTGGTTTTTCCCTTAATCGGGTTTTCCACATCAAAATCTTGGTGTTCAATGTGTTGATGTTTATCTGCTCTTGTATTTGTGCATTATGCTTTCATGGATGATTAATTGATATGTTGTTAACTAACAAAGAAGAATCAAGTGTTAGAAGTAGAAAGGAAGTTTTTATACAACTGATTCACCCCCCCCTCTCAGTTGTATGCCCTAGATCCAACAATTGGTATCAAAGCCAAGTTCCTCTGAAAGGAGCTTAACCGCTTGAGGAGATCTAGGATGTCATCATACAAGAAGGATAGTCCGAAGTTCGATGGAAGCAACTTCACTCTTTGGAAAGGTCGCATGAAATGTCACTTGGAATGTATGGGAAAAGCATACTTGGCCATGGTCTCAAAACCATATGTACCTCCACAGGGTGGTCTGACAACTCTGAATGAAATCACAGATGCTGAAAATAATCTGCGGACCAAAGAAGCTCTTCTAAGCGCACTGAATGACTCAGATCTCTCAAATGTTATTGACCTACCAACTACATATGAGATCCTGACTAAACTAGAACTTCTGTATGAAGGAGATGAATTTGTCAAGAGTGCAAGGTTGCAAAGTCTGAAAGAGAAATTTGAAAGATTGAAGATGAGAGATGATGAAAACATCACTACTTTTATGCCACGAGTGAATGAGCTGGTGTGTGGAATTAGAAATGCTGGTGGAACTCTGGATGAAAATGAGATTGTTTGCAAAATCCTCAGATCCCTTCCTGCTGCCTACAAAATCAAGGTTGCTGCCATTGATGAATTCAGAGCTCACACAACTGTCACAAGAGAACAATTGGCTAGCAAACTAGCTGCATTTGAAATGACCGAGTTTGGAGATGATCCTCTCAAGACTGAATCTACTTTCAAAGCCAATGCCTATGTGAAAGGCAAACAGAGATTTGATCCGGGTGAAAACTCTTCAAGGAAGATGTCATGGTATGATCAAGCAAGAAGAGACATGGAAGAAGAAGCAGAAACAGCTCAACTTGAAGCCCTCATTGCAAAGAGACTGCCAAGAGGATCCGGTAAGTATGAAAGAAAACTACCCTTTAAGTGCTTCAACTGCAATAAGATTGGTCATTTTGCTTCAAGATGTCCGGAAAGATCTGCAAGGTCTAATACTAACAAACAAAGGTTTCAAAAGAACTGCTATTATGTTCATGAAGAAGATGACAATGAAGGAGTAACAGATGATGAATCAGAACTAGGAAGCAAATCCGGAAATGAATGGGTGTTTATTGCCATCAAGGAAGAAGATTCAATATCCTCTGAATCTGTCAATCACAAGGTTGTGGAAAGAGCTTTGGCTGCTCAAGTAGAAGAAAAGGATGATTGGGTTATTGATAGTGGATGTTCTCACCATATGACTAGTGACAAGAATAAGTTCTTTGATTTGGAAAGGTATGAAGGAGGAATGGTAAAGTTTGGTGACAATTCTGCTGGCAGAATCAGAGTAGGGGAACTATTTCCTTTGATGGAAAGAGCAAAATAGGTAATGTACTATATGTTGAAGGATTGAAGCACAATCTTCTCAGTGTTGGTCAGTTAGTGGACAAAGGCTATGATCTCCGGTTCAAAAATAAAAAATACAAAATCTTTACAAGCTCCGGAACTAAAATTGCATCCGGTACTTAGACAAAAGGTAACATCTTTCATCTGGTTGGTTCAAATAAAAGTTGTCTGTTTGTTCAAATTGATCAGAGTTGGTTATGGCATAGAAGAATGTGTCATGTAAATTTTAATAACATCATCAAGATAAGCAATAATCAGGCTGTAAGAGATCTTCCAAAATTGATGAAACCTACAAATAGTTTGTGCAAAGAATGTCAGCTAGGTAAACAGAGCAAAGTCTCTTTCAAAAGCAAAGATCAGTCCTCTACCGGATTGTTGGAATTAGTACATACTGATCTCTGTGGTCCGACAAGAATTAAGAGTCTGCAAGGTGATAGATATTTCATGTTGCTAATTGATGACCACTCCCGGATGATGTGGGTTACCTTCCTAAAAGAGAAATCAGAAGCCCTTGAGAAGTTCAAAATCTTCAAAGCTATGGTAGAGAATCAAACCGGATTGAAACTGAAGTGTCTAAGGTCTGATAGAGGTGGTGAATTTACATCTGGTGAGTTCATTGACTTTTGTGAGAAGCAGGGTATAAGGAGACAGTTGTCTGCTCCTAGGACTCCACAACAGAATGGAGTAGTTGAGAGAAAGAACCGGACCATCCAGGAAGCTGCCAGGACAATGATGTTGGAAGCTAATGTCCCTCAGATGTTCTGGAAAGAAGCTATCAGCACTGCAGTCTACACTCTCAATCAAGTTCAAATCAGAAACAATACCGATAAGACCCCCTATGAACTCTGGTTTGGCATCACTCCTACTGTGAAATATTTCAGAGTATTTGGTAGCAAGTGTTATATTAAAAGAGATGAAGATCTAGGAAAGTTTGATGCTAGAAGTGATGAAGGAATTTTCTTGGGTTACTCCACTCAAAGCAAAGCATACCGGTGTTACAATAAGAGACTGAGGAAGATGATAGAAAGCACTAATGTGAAAGTTGATGAAGGGATTGAGAAGCCCTCAAGATTTTATGAGTTTGATGAAGATGACCAAGATGGTGTTCAAGTTCAAAGAGCTCAATCCTCTCCGGTAAGTCAGAGTCAGCCTGATCCGGTAAATCAGGAAGAAGAGATAGGTCTGAATGAGCCTGATCAAGCAGCAGCAGTGCAGGATACTCCCAAAATTCCAAGGTATGTAAGACTGAACCACTCTGAAGATCAGATCATAGGTGACAAAAGCAAAGGTGTACAAACTAGAAGGAATGTTGCTCAAAATCAGGATGAATGTTGTTTGATTTCAAAGATTAAACCTAAAACAATAAATGAAGCCTGCAATGATGAAAACTGGACCAAAGCAATGGAAGATGAATTGATGCAAATTAAGAAAAATCATACTTGGGATCTTGTTCCCAGACCTAGAGACAGGAATGTAATTGGAACCAAATGGGTCTTCTGGAACAAACTAAATGAAGCTGGTGAAGTAATCAGAAACAAAGCTAGATTGGTCTGCAAAGGCTACTCTCAAATAGAAGGAATTGATTTTGAAGAGACCTTTGCTCCGGTGGCAAGAATTGAAGCAATCAGATTATTTCTTGCATTTGCTACCTTTAAAGACTTCAAGGTATATCAGATGGATGTCAAGTCTGCCTTCCTAAATGGTGATCTGGAAGAAGAAGTTTACATTGAGCAACCGGATGGATTTCAATTGTCTGATAATGATGATATGGTCTGCAAGTTGAAGAAAGCATTGTATGGATTAAAGCAAGCCCCAAGAGCATGGTATGAAAGGTTGGATAAGCATCTTGTACAGATTGGATTCAACAAAGGTACTGCTGACAGTAACTTATATTTCAAAATTGATCATGAAAACATTTTGATTGTTGAAGTGTTTGTGGATGATATCATTTTTGGAGGAAGAGATAGTATGTGCAAAACTTTTGCAAATCAGATGAAAAGTGAGTTTGAAATGTCTATGCTTGGTGAAATGAATTTCTTCTTGGGTCTGCAAATTACTCAAACAAATAAAGGGATCTTCATTTCTCAGACCAAATATGTGAAAGAATTGTTGAGGAAATTTGGTATGGAAGATTCAAAGCCAATGAACACTCCCATGGCAACCGGATGCAAGTTGAGCAAAGATGATGACTCCCCAAAGGCAGATCAGACAAAGTATAGATCAATGATTGGTGGATTGTTGTATCTCACTCAGACTAGACCAGATATAATGCAGGCTGTTGGTCTTGTAGCAAGATTCCAGGCTGATCCTAAAGAATCTCATGTTATGGCAATCAAAAGAATTTTTAGGTACTTGAAAGGAATAGTTGAGTATGGTCTATGGTACCCTAGAGATCCAGATTTCTCTCTTCATGCTTACACAGATGCAGATTGGGCAGGAGATGTGGATGACCAGAAAAGCACCAGTGGTGGAGCATTCTTTTTGGGAAAGAGATTGGTTTCTTGGCTAAGCAAGAAACAAGATGCAATATCTCTGTCTACAACTGAAGCAGAATACATTGCAGCAATAGGTAGTTGCACTCAAATTTTATGGATGAAGCAGATGCTAAGAGACATTAAAGTTGAATATGAGGAGCCCATCACAATTTTCTGTGATAATTCAAGTGCAATTAATATTTCTAAGAATCCGGTATTGCATTCTAAGACTAAGCACATATCTATCAAGTTTCACTTTTTGAGAGAACAAGTGAACAAGGAAGAAGTCAGGTTGGAGTATGTTCCCTCCAAGGATCAAATTGCAGATATCTTTACTAAACCTCTTCCCAAGGACTCTTTTGAATATCTCTGGGAGAAGTTAGGGGTCATGGTCCCTCTGGTGATGAACTAGGATGCACTGATGTGCATCAGTCCGGTAAATATCACAGTCATATCTTGTGATCCGGATTGATGATGGGGAGCTGCTACTAAGGGGGAGCAGCTGGTATGATTCTGATTTGTTAGAATTGCAAGTATGAGCCCTTTTCCATTGATGTCAAAGGGGGAGAGAAGACATGTGAAAAACAAGTGGCTGATGATCAAAGGGGGAGCAGTAAATGAGGAGAAGACATGTACCTGATAGGGGGAGCTGTGATAGAAAGGAGAAGTTCTTGTCTTGATAGTTTTTCACATCATATGTTGCCATCAATGACAAAGGGGGAGATTGTTGCAAGTATGAGGTGAACCAGTGTTGTCATTGATGTCGACATACTCATATTGCATTGACAAGAAGGATTGGATGAGCAGTGTGCTGAGGATATTAAGAAAATTAGCCTCAGTCAGGAACAGTGAAGAACAGTGATGAGAAGAAGGCAAATGTACTGTATAGGATGAAAATCAGAGGATGCGGATTAAAGGGTTTGTAGATATGAGTCTTGAGATGCTTCAGTTAAGATTTCAGAGGTCCGCATGAAGATCTGAAGGAGTTGTGGCTGTCAATGTGGAACCAGTTCTGGCAAGTGTTTAGAGGTGACAGGGGATCACAGAAAGGTCCGGTGAGGTCCAGAATTGTATAATCTTAATCTGCAGATTGGAAGGAGTGTTTGTGATGACCTTGTGATGTGTCATCTTGAGTTGTGTATGATTTGGATGTCCGGAAGTACCTTTTGCATTATGACAGTGGCGACAGACTGTGTTCTTGAAGTTTCGGATAAGGAAGAGAAGAGATTCCAGTACGTAGAGGAAGTGCGGATGTACCTGGTCATTTAGACAGGCTTGTGAAGATTCTTGGATCATGTTGAGGTCGTGTTGTTGGTCCGCATTGATGGTAGAGCCTGGAATTGAAGATATTCTTCCGGATGAAGTTCTTATTCTGACTAGCCAACCGGATGAGTTGTTCATCTTGCGAATGTTCTTGTGGTGGCCGACCGGATGTGTTATTCATCTTGCAGATATTCTTATGGTTGATTGCTGACTTAGATGATTGTTCCTAAGTCGATGTCTTGTATAAATAAAGGTTTGTGAGTTCATTTCGAAGTGTGGACTGTGTGGATGAGAGTGGTGTAGCGAAGAAAAGTGCGAAAGGCAGAGCAGGGGTTTTGGGCTTAAATGGAACTGATCCAGACATGGTAGAGATGTCATTCTCCAGTTCAAGACTGTGATTCTTATCACTTTGTAGACAGTGTGTCTCCTTGTAGGCAGTGGGCCTCTTTGTGAGCAGTGTGCTCAGGCAGTTAACCCTAATTGGCAAGTGCCATTCTTTTCTTATTCTTCTAACAGAGAATAATCCTTGGGTTAATCACCCCGTGGTTTTTCCCTTAACCGGGTTTTCCACGTCAAAATCTTGGTGTTCAATGTGTTGATGTTTATCTGCTCTTGTATTTGTGCATTATGCTTTCATGGATGATTAATTGATATGCTGTTAACTAACAAAGAAGAATCAAGTGTTAGAAGTAGAAAGGAAGTTTTTATACAACTAATTCACCCCCCCCCTCTCAGTTGTATGCCCTAGATCCAACAGATACATGATCACATCACAACATAAAGTGATTCTACTTGTCAAACGTCAGTAACAAATTACCCTCATCTTCATATATGGACTAGGTCCATTTGTTTTTTATTATTTAAGGATGCACAATCCTTATCAGAAGTGTATATTTGTTGTCGTCATCCATCGAATAGTAAAGCCACAAGTATAACGGAAGAATGAAATCAAGAAAAATGAGAGAGGAGACAAAAGTGACTTAAGGCCCCAACATGGAAGAATGCCCCCAAAACACCCTCCACAACATTATGCCCCAAGGTACCACACACAACAATTGCAACAAGAGAAGTGTAGAAGAATAGAGAAACAAATAGAAGGAATGTCACAACAAAGGTGGTCTCCTTGTATCCTTAACCTTACAAGAGTATCAAGGGTCATCCAAGGGGACCTAAACAAACATTTAACACTACATGGGGGAACACAACACAACAACATATAAATTGTAGATCAGAGAAAATCAGAGGGAAAGCAATGATTCATCAATAGCAACCATAAAACTATCTAAATTCAAGCCATAAAGACCCTAATCTAACAATGAAGCACAAGATGACAATAGAAATCAAATGATAAAACCATAATATCTCAAATCCTATGCCAAAGTTAATTCTCCTCCATTGCTCTTCTCAATTTTGCTTTGTTTGCTCTCAACTTTGTAGCATGCAAGATATATGATAAGCTCAATCTGTATGATAGCAAAATCTTGAAGATTGTGGTTGTGGTTAACCTTGAAATGGAAATGAAAGCTTGATTTTATAGAGGACTTGGATTTGAATGAAGGGTGAGGATTGAAAGGTCAATTGTGTGATGTGGATGGCTAAGATTAAAAGATAATTTAAGACAAGGCCCTTTCATTTAATAAAAGGTAGTGGTGTTACAACTTTTTTAAATGAAGGTGGTATTGTGACACATAATTCAAATAAAAAATTACTTAAATTATGAGAGAGGGGCATGTGTTGTGATGAGAATAAAGGTGAGGGTTAATTTAAATAAATATTTTATTTATTTAAATTAGATGATGGAGGAGATGGAGAATTATTAAATAATTGAAAATCATTATTTAATAATGTATAGAGGAAAATGGAAAAAATATTAAATAATTGAAAACCATTATTTAATAATGTATGGAAAATAGATAACGACTAATTAAATAATTAAAAATAATTATTTAATTATAGAAGGGAAGAGGGAGAATGGAGATGAATAATTAAATAAATAAGAATTTATTTAATTATAGATTAGAAAGGGGTAATTAGTAATATAATTAAATAAAATTTATTTAATTATTTAAGAGGAATAAAGAAAAAGTGAATTAATTAAATAATTCAAAATTATTTAAGTAATAGAGGAATATGACATCAGGAAATAATTAAAAATTATTTAACTATGTGAGAGGAGATGGAAATTAGTGTGAAAATGTTACTCGCAGACTCGGGACATTTTTGAGTGTCTACACTTTGCCCCTCTTTGATACAATGTAAATCTGAATGTTGTGTCAAAGAATAATTAGAAAATTCAGCTCAGGACCTGCCCTAGCATGCCCCAGATAAAGTGGGATAGCATGATGCCCCCTAGGGAAATTTGACAAATTTTTGGAAAAATTCCAAAAAAATTGGTAATTTTACCGATAAGTCAATTTGATAGGTGCAAATGCATTAGTGATGAAAAACTAGGCTTGTAGCTCGATCTAGGGGTTAGCAAGAAATGAAGAATGATTGGGTGAGTGAAATGAAATGAGATCTTGCTTGATAGACTTTGAGCTTTAATTTTATTGCACAATTATCATCATATAGCTTTTATTATGGCAATGGATAACGAACTATTGAACATATTGAGGTGCTGAGAGGGGGGGTGAATTAGCACATACTAAAACTTAATCAAATATCAACAAACAAAACTGAATAGCAAAAAAGAAATCATGCAACACAAGAATCAACACATGACACTAGTTTTTACGTAGAAACCCTAAGGCAAGGAAAAACCATAGTGAGTGTAAGCTCACAATATAATATGCTTACTGCAAAAAATGTTACAACTTTGTTTTAGAGCTTCAACCCAAGGAAGCTACTACTCCCTAATTTACAAGTTTAATTTAGGGATACAACCCAAGGAAGCTTCTACTCCCTGAATACTCAGCTCACTACTATTGGATTTACAATGATGATACAGATACAAAGACTGCTATGGAGAACAAATCTGTTATATGTTGATGGTGCAGTCTACTTTTCTTGCTCAATACATATCTTCAAACTAATTTTGCACACTTCATATCTTATCCTCTACTCTACTATTTTCAACTTCAACTTGTTATTTCACAAATGAATTTTATCTTCTATAAATATCCTCCACAACACATTAAACCATTGATTAGGTCGACATCAAGATATCATTAGATGAAACATGTACCTCTTCACAAGTCAGCCTCAAAACATACAATATGATAGGAAAAAGTTGTTGTAGACCTCGAGGCTTCATTAAGGGTATCAATGTACATCTCTCCATACATTCAAAGATAAGAAAACTAATCAGGACCCTCCACACGTGTCAGATACTTAACCAGTCAACTCAAACTGCTCAATCCTACTAACTGATCATCTTCATACAGCTAGGGAGAAGCTAGAAACTCTATGTGGACCAAGAATTCATTCATACATGAACACAACAACATCTATACATCTTGTTGAAGAAGTATCATGTCAAACCATGCATCCACAAGACAAGAAACATGACTATCTGTAGAAAATAGGGTCTTTCGGACCTCATGTGATGCTTCACATGTTAAGATATGATATTGCGGTGAAGTGGAAAGCCAAAAACCTTTTGGGAATGAACTTAGACATCAATATATGCTACTTATCAGATCCACACACCTTTATCTAATGTTTCTAAAGGAATTCAAAAGATGACTTGGATAGCCAAGGTTCCACAGGACAGTTATACTTAAAACTTTATTTGCAGACATGATAACTTGATGCGATATCGAAAACTAAAAATTGTATGCATGCAAATCATATCTGATGTATCTTAGACCATATAATACCTCTGCATATGCTCTAGTGATAGATTTATACATGTTTCAACTTCTACATAACTCAACTTGGGTATTTAGGCTCTGGAATAGACTGTATTGCCTCTGTCACTTAAGTATTGTCTTTGTGGACCACTAGAGCAATTAGAACTCCATCATAATGTCTCATACATATCTTAGTCATTCCTCATAACCGCATGACAAACAGATCTCTTCCGGAGGAATGCGAAGCATTCCATTATCTTCCCATTACTACTTTGCTTTGTCTAGGTGATGGCCGATACACTATCCCTTGTAACTTTTCATGTTGAAGATGTGAGGAGCTCAAAACTTGGATATATCATGTCAATACATACAGGAAGCTATCTTTAGAACCACAAGAACAATTTTTGCGGAGAAGTTCAGACCAATTCAAGTTGACTCTGCCTTAGGATGTGCACTGTGAATACCTTAGTTTTCTGCTTCTTACCAATAAGTGCGGTACTCCCAACTGATGAGATATGTATGTGTGGATACATTTCCATCTGCTATGTTGACATTAATTTATGCTATGTTGACATCAATGACAACACGTATTACCAACAATCTCCCCCTTTGTCATTGATGGCAACATATACTCCCCCTTAGACATTTCTCTCTCCCCCTTTGACATCAAGGATAAAGGGATTAATATCCCTTGTTTGTATCTATCCAAAAATTGTATAGACTCACCCTTACAAAAATATTTTTGAACTGTACTCCCCCTGATTGTGTTATTTAGTTACAAAATTGTACCCTTGACAACCAAAATGGTACTACCAATCTACTCAATACCTCCACAATACTATGTACATCAAAATTGTTTTATCTAACAACTCATTTGGATGGTATGATGGCTTTGTAGATTAACTTGAGTTGTTGAACAGTTGTGTTCCAGATAACACATTCTGAGGCAAGCATGTAGTTTTGACATTCACATTCCATGCACATTTCTTCAGCTTCCTCTAACTTGCTTGGGGTCTTCATCTTTTGATCTGCCTTTTTTTCTTCCCCTAACAAACCAGACATTGAGGCAAGTCTCAAATTCACTGCCTCTCTCAACTGACTAAACTGTTTCTTCAAGTTTTCTCTTTGGTTCTGTAGTTGAGATAGTTGTGCATGCAGGTTTTCCACTTGTGCCCTTGTTGCACCCATCTTATCCTTTGACAAATCATACACTTCAGCCACCTTAGAGATCTATGACTCAATAGAGTCCATCTGAGCTTTGATCTGCTTTGTGGAGTTTGGCAATTTAGGCAGAATAGATATAAGGTTGCGGCCTCCTCAATACAAGATTTAAATTTCTTCAAATTTTCTTTGAGTTTATTGTGTGTATTAGCACACTCATTGACCATCTCAGCCATTCTCTGATCATTTATTCTTTTTATTGCTTCTTGCTCTGCCTTCTACTCTATATAGGAAGAATAATATTTAAAAGAATCCATTAATAGTTTGAGCTTTTGATGTAACCAACAACATACACTCAATAAAATTGTGCCATTAATCATGTGTGAGAGCCAAATATTTGGAACACTGGAAATAAAAACTTCTATTCACCAACTCTGCTGCTACAATGAGAGAAAACTCTCTTATATCCAAGAAAACAAAAAATTACCTTTTTTGGCAGATTTCGACAATTGTCAGATTTTGCCATTTTAGGTAATTTTACAATCATATCTTGAGAATCTAGTTTTTTCCCAAAAACTACCTAAAGCTAAGGTAGGACGAAAAGCCAACTAACATCCTAAATTCGAAACATGAGTTTCGAGTTATTAAAAAAAGCAACTTTTAAAAAACTAGAAAAAAACACTAAATTGCCATTTTGAGGACCAAGATGAAAGTTTCAAGCCCTGAAAAAGTGCCAAGACGAGGTCCAACTTACTAGGATGGGTTGGGAAACCACCATCCACCTCATAACGCATCCACCTATAAAATTTCATAGAAAACCACATCCGAGTCAAAAGTTATGACCTCTGGAAGTCCCTGCATCATTCTCTTCTTATTGAAAAAAATGCAGCTCCTACAAGTGAGTGTCTTCGAACTATTGCCATTTGACTGGATCTAACCTCTGCACTTCCCACTCTGTAATCCACGTGCTATCTATTAGTGGCAATCCTTTTCACTGTACTAAATACTTGTTGCAATGCCCTTGCCGAGTGTAGATAGTTTTCTTATCAAGAACCTGTGCAATCTTTTCCTTCTTATGGGGAATGTGGTAGTGCCATGCCACTTCTAGTTGACTATATTCAACATCATCCTCACCATGGAATGCATATAAATTAAAAATATTAAACACAGGAGAAATATCGAGACCATCTGGTAAACTGACCTCATATGCATTATCATTGATCTTCTTTGTAATTTTGTAAGGACCAATTTTCCTGTACTTCAACTTGTGGTATGTTCCAGTAGGAAACCGTTCTTTTCTCAAATATACCATCACTAAGCCACCTTCATTGAATGTCTGATGTTGCCTACTAGTATCCACTGTATTCTTGTACCTCTCATTATTGTCCTGCAACTTCTGTCTCACTTCTTTTTGCAACTGTTGAAGGTGTTCTGCAAATGCTTCCCCATCATCACTGACCCTATCTTTCATTGGTAGTTGTACCAAATCTAGAACACCCTGAGGATTCCTACCATACACAATCTGGAAAGGGGACTTTCCCATTGATTTGTTAACAGAACTATTATAGGCAAATTCGGCCTGGGGTAATGCCACGTCCCATTATTTTGGCTTTTCTCCAACAATACACCTCAACAAATTTCCCAGACTCTGATTGACTACCTATGTTTGCCCATCTATTTGAGGATGATAAGCACTACTAAACTGTAACTTAGTCCCCATCTTCTTCCATAAAGTCCTCCAGAAATGACTGAAGAATTTGGTATCCCTATCAGAGGTAATAGTCTTTGGAACACCATGTAGTCGAACAACTTCTGAAAAAAATAACTCTGCTACCCTCGTTGCATCATTAGTTTTCTTACAGGCAATAAAATGAACCATCTTGGAGAACCTATCAACAACTACAAAAATGGAGTCATTACCTCGTTGAGTATGTGGAAGTCCCAACACAAAGTCCATGCTCAAATCTGTCTGTGGTGTAGATGGTACTGGTAATGGCATATACGGTACTGGTAATGGCATATACAACCCTGTATTATGTGAATGTCCCTTAGCCACTTGGCAGATTCTACACCTTGTTACATACTTAGTTATATCCCTTTTCATCTTTGGCCAATAATATTTATCTTCTATCAAGGCTATTGTCTTGTCCTTGCCAAAATGTCTAGCCAACCCACTACTATGAAATTCTCTGATAATGTTTTCCCTCATAGAGCTAGCTGGTATGCCTAGTTGTTACCCATCTTGCATAAAATATTCACCCCTAAAGTGATCCAAGTTACCAGATACTGGTGCCTTCAATTGTTCCACAATCTCCCAAAAATCATCATCAGACTCATACAAATTTTTTATGGCATCAAAACCAATCACCTCAGTTTCCATTGTGGTCAAAAGTGCAACACGCCTACTTAATGTATCTGCAACCTGATTTTGTTTTCTAGACTTATGCTTCAACATAAAATTGTAACCCTACAAGAAAGAGACCCACTTGGCATGCCTACTATTCAACTTTTTCTGTGTGTTCAAGTATCTCGGTGCAATATGATCTGTAAACAATACAAACTCTTGGGGAACTAGATAATGTCTCCAATGCCTCAATGCTTGAACAATTGCATAAAATTCCAAATCATAAGTAGAATAATTTTTTCTCACTTCATTCAACTTTTCATTAAAGAAAGCTATAGGTTTTCTAGCTTGGCTAAGCACAACACCTATTCCCACATGGGAGGCATCACATTCTACTTCAAATACCTTATCAAAATTTGGCAATGCAAGTATAGGTGCTTCTGTTACCTTTTGCTTCAAGTACTTAAAGCTCTCCTCAGCATCCTTGTTCCATACAAACTCCCTTCCTTTGGTGCAATCTGTTATAGGAGCTACAATACTACTGAAATTTCGAATGAACTTTCGATAGAAAGTGGCCAAGCCATGAAAACTATTTACCTCTATGATGCTGCTTGGACTAGGCCATTCTAGAATAGCCCTGACCTTTTCTGGATCCATTCTGACACCATCTTTAGAAATGACAAAGCCTAAAAAAACCAAACTATCCTGCATGAACCTACACTTCTTCAAATTGGCATAGAGCTTCTCCTTCCTTAACACACCAAAGATGATTCTCAAGTGTTGTAGGTACTCTTCTTTGCTATTACTAAATATCAAAATATCATCAAAATAAACTACCACAAACTTACCAATGTAAGGTCATAGTATAGTGTTCATCAATCTTATAAATGTGCTAGGTGCATTTGATAACCCGAATGGCATAACCATCCACTCATATAATCCGTCTCTAGTCTTAAAGGCTGTCTTCCACTCATCCCCTTCTTGGATCCGGATTTGGTGGTAGCACTTCATAGGTCGATCTTGCTGAAATATTTGGCCCCTGCAAGGACATCCATCATGTCCTCCATACGAGGTATAGGAAACTGATACTTGATGGTAATCTTATTAATTACTCTGCTATCAGTGCACATCCTCCATGTTCCATCTTTTTTTGGGATCAATAATGTAGGTATAGCACATGGGCTCATGCTCTCTCTCACCACACATTTACTTATGAGTTTTGTTACTTGCTTATTCATCTCTGCATGTTGTGTTGGATTCATCCTATAAGTTGCTTGGTTGGGTAGAGTTGCTCCTAGAATCAAATCAATATGATGTTGAATATCTCTCTTTGGTGGTAGACCATCAGGCAATTCATCAGGCAAAACATCAACAAATTCTTTCAATAGCTCTACTACTTCTGGGGGAACTGAAATGTCTTCCTCTTCACCTTTTTTCACTACTAATGCGTAGCAACACCCTATCACCTTCATTTTTTTAACAAGATCTCTTTCAGACAACATGGTCTCACCTTTTCCTTCATCCTTGAGAGGCAATAAAATCACCTTAGAGCCATCTTTCCAAAAGATGTATGTGTTTTTCTCTCCATCATCCATAACTTTTCTATCATACTTCCATGGCCTTCCCAATAACAGATGACAGGCATCCATTGGGACAACATCATACCATATCTCATCCTGATAGATCTTCCCTATGCTAAACTTAATTAGGCATCTTTTATCAACAGTGACTTCATTTCCCTTTTTAAACCATGCAATGTGGTACGGATGAGGATGTTTTTCACAGTGTAAATTCAATTTTTCTACCATTTCTTTAGAAAACATATTTTCACAACTACCTCCATCAACAATAACTTGACATACCTTGCCACCCGAAGTGCATCTAGTTCTGAAGATATTGGTTCGAAGCCATGAACCATCAGAGATTTTGGCTTGTGTTTTCTCCTTCTTTGGAATCACCATTGCTCTTCTCATCATGAGACTTTCTCCCACATCTAGTGGAACCTCTACTTTTGTCCCTTCCACTTCATGTTGTGTTTGAATCAGGTTCACCCTAGGTTGTCCTCCTTGATTTCTTTCTTGCATGTTATAATTTGAGCATTCAAATTCCCTATGACCTTCTTCTCCACATCTGAAATAAGTGAAAGGCCTTCTCTAGTTTTCCCATCCTCTACTGCTACCATAACCTCTACCTCTTTGAAATCCCCTTTCTCGTTCTTGATTCAAAGGATCTTGTCGAGTGTCTACTTATTTTTCCAATCCATGGGATGACTCTCCCCTACCATAATTTGAACCTCCTTGAAATGGGGTTGATGTACCCCTTCTTCCTCCTCTGATCCTCTGATGGTACTATCTGTTTTGTTTTTCTTCAGCCTTTAGAGCCAATTGGTAAGCCTCTTCCATACTGTTGAGTCGATGCATGCTCAATTCATCTTGAATAGAGAAATTTAGGCCATTCACATATCTAGCAGCCATCTATTCATTAGTTTATTGGTGCTCTATACGTATAGACAGCGTATAAAACTCATTTGTATAATCTTGCATAGAAGAGAGGTTCTGCTTTAAATTTTGAAACCTACGAAAAAGGGTTTGCGCATAATCTATGGGCAAAAATTTTTCTCTCAACTTCTTCTCCATTTTATTCCATGTCCTGATCTTATCCTTGCCTTTCCTTGTTCGTTCCTTTTGAAGATGATCCCACCAAATCATTGCATGACCCTTTAATTTGGTGCATGTGAATTTCACCTTCTTTTCCTCTCATGGATTTCCATTCAAAAAAATTTCTCATGTCATTCAACTAGTCTATCAACTCCTCTGGTTTAAGACTACCTGCATAATCTGAAACATCTACCTTGATCCCTTCATTTTTCCCTTCTAAGGCCCTAAGCATCCTCTCTTCAAAACTCATGCCTTCTAATTCTTCTTCTTCATGTTTTGTATCTTGATTTGCACCTCCTTGACCTATCTCTTCATCAAATTCGTCTCCTCCTCTACCCAGTCTTTGGTTTTCCATCCGTGTTTTAAGTTCTACTATTTGCTTTTGCAGATTTTGCATTTCTCTATGCATCTGGGCAAGACCGCCTCTTCCTCTTCCTCTCCCAACCATCTTCCTGCTCTGATACCAGATGATGTAACCAACAACATACACTCAATAAAATTGTGCCATTAATCATGTGTGAGAGCCAAAGATTTGGAACACTAGAAACAAAAACTTCTATTCACCAACTCTGCTGCTACAATGAGAGAAAACTCTCTTATATCCAAGAAAAAAAATTGCCTTTTTTGGCAAATTTCAACAATTGTCAGATTTTGCCATTTGAGGTAATTTTACAATCATATCTTGAAAATCCAATTTTTTCCCAAAAACTACCTAAAGCTAAGGTAGGACAAAAAGCCAACTAACATCCTAAATCTGAAACATGAGTTTCGAGTTATTAAAAAAGCAACTTTTAAAAAACTAGAAAAAAACACTAAATTGCCATTTTGAGGGCCAAGATGAAAGTTTCAAGCCCCGAAAAAGTACCAAGCCAAGGTCCAACCGACTAGGGTAGGTTGGGAAACCATCATCCACCTCATAACGCTTCCACCTGTAAAATTTCATAGAAAACCCACATCCGAGTCAAAAGTTATGACCTCCGGAAGTCCCTGCATCAGCTTTTGTTTAGGAGACAAAGAGGGCTCAATGGTTACCTCTAGTAACCCTTCTTGAATTACCTTTACTGCATCTTCTACTGCACTGGATTTCTTCAAATTTTCTTGTAAGAACTCTTTTCTAGCAGTTGCATGTAGTATATCTCCAAGCTGCAATTTGTGAAGAGGGGAGATGCTTGCTAAGTCCATCCACCCTTCATTGGTTGGAATTTGTAGTAGTTGAGGAGTAATAACCGGTTGGAATTGTATTTGCAAGTTCAACAAGTCTTTGAAGGAATCATTTTCTAATCCAATTGGACCTGTATCCTCAACATTTTCACCATCATTTTTTCTCTGAATTATCTCCCATTGTTTATTGTTCTCCTATTTTACCCTATTGCTTCCCTTCATCCTTTTCTCCTTTATTTCCTTCTTTCTTCTCTTGATTCTCCTTCTTTTCACCAATATTTTTTGTATTCTCCAGAGGAGAATTATCATGCTTTGCACTAGTGTCTCTGGAGGAGATATATTGCCAACATTTTGATCCTCTGCAACTAGTGTTTCAGTAGTTTTCAGAGGAGAGGACATTTGTCTTGTATCAGTGTTTTGTTTGGTTTGAATTCCTGAGCTTTGCCCTACAGTATCATTAGGAGGTGTATTTGCTTCAATTCTTGCTACTCCTATGCCATTATTCTTAGATTTGTTATCATCCTTTTCAATTTCCTCAGAAGAGGACAGATCATATAAGTCTTCAATGATTGCTTTATTAGTCTTCAACTCCTTAAGAATTTCTGCAGTTTTCTTCATAGTCTCCTTTTCTAATCTCTTTATTCCATCTATGTCCTTAGACATCAAGGTGTTCAGTCTCATTTTTTTTCTAAATTATTCAGCTTGCCTTTGAACAACTTTAGTTTTTTCTTCTACAGAGATTGAAGGACAAATTTTCTCAACTGCCCTATTCCTCATTTCAGTATCTTTTCTCATAGCTTCATCTCTCCTTTGAGTGAGAACTTTAGCTAGATTCTCAGGCAACTAATGGCTGATCTCAATCAGGGCTACATTGAGGATTCCCATAGATTTAACCACTACTTCCTCAATAGTGATTTTATCAATTGATGGTCTTTCATCATAGAGTTCAGTTATTTCTTTCAAGGCATCCTGTTCTATGATTGCATTGACATTGGATTCAAGTTGTAGGGGCCAATGATCAAATTTATTGTTCTTCTTTGATTTTCCTTTAGCTTTCTTCTTTGAGGCCTCTTCTTCTTCAACTACTTCATTTGGTCTTTTCTTCTTCCTTTCCAAAGTTTCAATTTCTTCTTATTTTTCCTCTTATTTTTCAATATCCTCAATGTTCACTGGATTTATCTTTCCTCTTTGCCTGACTCTTCTATCTAGGCATCTTCTTCTCAGTAGTTTGTACAGGAATCTCAGCTCTACTTCTTTTAGTAAGCAATGATGATCTGGAGGAAATAGAGGAAGTGGCTGTAGATGATATTGTTCTACTTGTTCTTCTTGGTAACTGTGTAGTGGGAAGGGTTTATGCTTTACTTGCTGGCCCTTCAGAGGACTTAAGTATTTTCTCTATATTGGACTTCAATTTCTCAGGCTTTGATCTTATATTTTCTTCATTTTCCTCTACATCCCTTTTAACTGATTTATTCATGATTTCATCATATGTTCCAAACCTCTCAGTAGAGGGATCTCTAGGCTTGCTGAGGAGCATGTCAACATATCCAATTAAGTCAAACTTTGAAACCTCATAAGGTAGAGTTGTGATCCAGAAGGCCCTAGGCTTAATAGCTTCCATGTAACAATTAACTTTATCAACCATAAAAGTTATGTCCTTTTTGTATTTTTTGTTGGAAAATGTGCCTCAAATTATTGGCTTGTTATTCCCTCAACAGCTTGATTGTTCTCTTTAGTAGGACTTGTTTTTAGTCTCCTTGATGGATCGATTCCTTCATGCTTTGGTGTTAAGTCTTCATGTCGGTAAGAGGTGATCATTTCGGTGGAAGTCTCTGAGTATTCCCTTCAACAGCCAATGGGAAGTATATTGGAGTGACCTTGTGTATCGGCGGGACCTTGTCATGAGTCTCTCCGATACTTCGATGTTGACATGGCAGTGGGGACCATGATGGACGATCGGTAAGACATGGAGATATCGGTAAGAGTCTCCAAGTTGTCCTTTCGATAGCCGATACAAAGAATATCGGAGTGACTTGAGATATTAGTGGGACTCTATTTTGGGTCCCTTCGATATGTCGATATAGTGTAACCTGCCTGCCCGTGGGTGCCTTGGTGGGACCTGGCCAGAATAAGCGAGAGAATGGGGATTGGATGGAGGATGTATGACGTGGCAGTGAAGACCATGGTCAAAGCTTAGCCAGTTAACAATATCAAAATGACATTGAAATTTTGGCAAGGGATTGTTTCTTGTCTCTTCAATGATTGATGAAATGTTGACGAAGCTTGAAGCTCTTGTCGAAGAAACACAAGGACTTCGAAGGGAGACAGTCTGGGGTCTCTTCGACAATCCTGATGGGCAATTGACGATTACGGATTATGTCTCTGACAGTTAAATGATTAGTAACCTTTGGCTACAGGAATTGAATCGACAGTTTCTGGAATGGCTTGGAATGCAAAATGAAGAGTTTCTATGTGGTAACCAAATGTGAAAAGGTTAACATTGTAACTGTGAAAAGCAATCATAGAATTGTTTAATGCAATGTGTGAGAGGCTAATCAGAGAAATGTTGTGCCGCCCTTTGTAGTTACTATGAATTAACATCTGGAAGCAAAAGACTGTAACTTTGTATGTAAGCTCTATTTATTGTAATACAAAGTGTTTTGCTTGGTGTGTGGGTTTTTCTCCCGTAAGGGTTTTCCCACGTAACTCTGGTGTTGATCTATGTATGTCTCTTGAATTGTCTATTCTGTATTTTTTATTAATGTGCATGTCTTTGAATGAACTGTAATTGAAATTGAAAGTATTTTTCTGCATTTCTCTTCTACAAATTGGCATTAGGAAAGCGTTTCCACACTTAGCTTTCCTTACATTTTTCCACCACCTTGGCTGGAATTCTTTCTCTTAATTGCATCTCTTCCTAAAATATTTTGAAGAATCCCCAAAATGCAGTATTGTAGAGTTTGTAATATGAGAAGCTTCTCATGAAGTCTAAGATTTGATGTGCAATAGGGGTGTTTGTACTCCATACCATACCTTTCATTGTAGGCAACTCTTTTAAGAAATAAAACATGAGACATATGATGAGAGATCCATAGTGGAATTTATATTTGGACTCCTTTTTTCTCTTTAAGTTGTCCATCATTTGTTGTCACATAAGCTCACAAAGATCAAAGTCCTTTCCCTATTTTACCATTTGATATGATGTATAAATTGTAGTTGTTGTGGCTGAGTTCTCCCTGTTGGTGTGGTATATCTTGTATGCAATATTCATGGTTGCATACTAGACCCCCAAGTCCTTAATGTCATTTATAGTCAAGACCCTTTGTCAAATTTGGCTCTGGTGAGTTTCATCACTTCTTTGTTCTTGATAGATTTCAGGATAGGCACTAATCCAGAGGAGTATAAACTAGTTACAGCCCTTATGGCTTCCTTGGCGATCATGTGTGGTTGATCCAAACAAAAGAAATCCTCATGAATCTGACTTAAGGCAAATCTTACCCAAGCATCATCATATCAAAAATTTGGAGAACCCTTCTAGATGTCAAGGTTCTTGGTGGAAATATTTCCAAATTCTAGTTTTAACTTAAAATCATCTCCAAGCAAATGGTCATTCCTGAATTGCTCAAGCTTCAAATAGTCATACTCATCTAATGGCGAATGAATGTAAATGCGGACATCTTCAATGTGAATCACATTAGCGGGAACATGAGAAAAAGTCCCATCTTTATCTGTTTCTATTGACTTAAATGGATGCTTCTTAAATTTTGGCCTCATCCTTTCAACTATATCCATCACAACCAGTGTTGCCATTGCAATATTTTTAGGAGCTAGGGTTTTAATTAAAAAAATACTTGGATATGTTGTGATAGGGTTTGCTCAATTATTTTGTTGAGTGCCTTCAGTTCTCCTTTAGCTCTTCAAATCTTTTGTCTTTGATCAAATGTGATCAAGAATTATCAAGTGTCACCTATATAGCCATTTCACCAAACAATTCTACTCCACATTAATTGCATCCTTTGTTTTAACCTAATTTTTCCTTTTAATATGCAGAACCTTATAAACCTTCAACAATCCTTCGTAAATCAGCCAATTGCTCTAAGAATTTGATCAAACCTCTTTATATCATCATTAGAATATGTTTCTACCATTTTTAACCAGAGTGTTGAGGACTTCAACATTATTTTAATTCGGGGGTTTTAAGGAAACTTGTAGTTTTAACTCCCTCTAAATAAGTGCCTTAACTTCTTAGTTACCAGAGGATCCACTTGCACTAGGCAGAGGTCTAGAAACATAACATACTTCATTTTTTCTTCTATACTTTGTTCATTTCCATCCTTTACTAAGCAACATCAATTTTCTTTTGAAAAGTAGGCCTCACATTCTTTCCAGAGTGCCTTGTTTGATTTCACTCATGACAGGAGCACTTTGTTTGTTGAGCATTTCCATTTCTTCTTGCCTTTGATCTGTAATTAGCTACTTTATGGCCAAACTTATTACAAGTATAACAATATCAATAAAAGGATTGAGCATTATCCCTATTATACTTTAGCATTTTACTTCTGCATTCATTAGCCTTATGTCCCATCTTATTGCAGGCATAACACCTAATAGAGTTCCGACTTATCTTACTTCTACATTTAGTAGCTTTATGACCAACTTTATTGCAAGTGTAACATCTTAAATCATTTTGATTTCTCTTTCTCCTACAATCAACATCTTTGTGACCAAACTTATTGCAAGTAAAACAATTGCCATTGAATCCTTGAGAGTACCTAATGTGAGTTGGTTGCCTTGTTGGTTGAGGATTTTTGAAATTATTCTTCGCATTCTTCCTTTGTCTTCAGACAGGAGTGAATTCTTCCTCTTTTGTAATTATGTAGGCTTTCTTCTTAGGATCTTCAATGTAGGTCTCTTCCTTCTTAGTTTTAGACTTTCCTCCTGAATGAAAATTATCATATAAATTTGCAGAGACACTGATCATAGGAATCTTTCCCTTTTCAAAACCAAGACCTGATTTTTTTTTTGTTGGCTTTTGAAAGTTAATTATTTCATCAAGAATTTTAGTTCCTCCTTTTAGTTTTAGTCCTTTGTCTATCTGCTCTTTTGCCTTTTCCAGTTCTTTCCTTAGAATGACAAATTCTTCCTCAAGTTTTGAACATTTAGTTGATTCCTCATTAAGTTTGATGTTTAAGCAATCTTCAATCCACCTCTCTTCTTCAACCATTACTTTAAGATTTGAGGCCATATCTTCAACCTCTTTGAGCTTTGTGTTACCCCCTTTGTCTTCTTCTAATAAAGTTTTCAACTTACCAATTTCTTCTCTTGACTCTTTAGCCTTTGTCTTCAATTTGTCAATTGTCTCTTTCACTAATTCAAGCATGTCTTCATATTCCACATTCAGAACTCTGACTTCATCTAGTTCATTAAGGGCTGACTTGAGTTCTTCCTCAGGGTCTACTTCACTACTTCACTCTCAACAATATCCCAACCTTCAGGTTCCATTACTTCAAGATTTGGTTCCGGTACAAAAATATAATCGTCCATAACTTCAGATTCCATGTGTTCAAGTGCAGGATCTGCCTTATCTATTAGACTTCTCAAAGACACTTGGCTCTGATACCAATTGTTTAACACAATGAGGTGCTAAGAGGGGGGGTGAATCAGCACATACTAAAACTTAATCAAATATCAACAAACAAAACTGAATAGCAGAAAGGAAATCATGCAACACAAGAATTAACACATGCGACAGTATTTTTACGTGCAAACCCTAAGATAGGGGAAAACCATGGTGAGTGTAAGCTCACAATATAATATGTTCACTGCAAGAAATGTTACAAATTTGTTTTAGAGCTTTAACCCAAGGAAGCGACTACTCCCTAATTTACAACTTTGATTTAGGGATACAACCCAAGGAAGCTTCTACTCCCTGAATACTCAGCTCACTACTATTGGATTTACAATGATTATACAGATACAAGGACTGCTATGGAGAACACATTTGTTATATGTTGATGGTGCAGTCTACTTTTCTTGCTCAATACATATCTTCAAACTAATTTTATGCACTTCATATCTTATCCTCTTCTTTTCTATTTTCACCTTCACCTTGTTATTTCACAAATGAATTTTATCTTCTATAAATATCCTCTGCAACACATTAAACCACTGATAGGTCAGCATCAAGACATCATTAGATGAAACGTGTACCTCTTCACAAGTCGGCCTCAAAACATAGAATATGATAGGAAAAACTTGTTGTGAACCTCAGGGCTTCATTAAGGGTATCAATGTACATCTCTCCATACATTCAAAGATAAGGAAACTAATCAAGACCCTCAGTACATGTTAGATACTTAACCAATCAGCTCAAATTGCTCAATGCTACTAACTGATCATCTTTATACAGTTGGCGAGAAGCCAACAACTCTATGCAGACCAAGAATTCATTCATACATGAGCACAACAACATCTATAAATCTTGCTGAAGAAGTATCATGTCAAACTATGCATCTGCAAGACAAGAAACATGACTATTTGTAGAAAACAGGGTCTTTTGGACCTCATGTGATGCTTCACATCTTAAGATATGATGTTGCAGTGAAGTGCAATGCCTAAAACCTTTTGGGAATGAACTTAGACATCAATATATGCTACTTATCAGATCTGTGCACCTTTACCTGATGTTTTCAGAGGAATTCAAAAGATGACTTGGATAACCATGGTTTTAGAGGATAGTTATACTTAAAAATTTATTTGCAGACATGATAACTTGATGCTGTATCAGAAAATGAAAATTATTTGCATGCAGATCATACCTGATGTACCTTGGACCATATAATATCTTCGCATATGCTCTGGTGACAAATCTATACATGTTGCAACTTCTGCAAAACTCAACTTGTGTATTCAAGATCCAGAACAGACTGTATTGCCTCTGTCACTTAAGTACTATCTTTGCGGACCACTAGAACACTTGGAGCTCCATCATAACATGTATCATACATATCTTAGTCATTCCTCAAAACCACATGACAAACAGATCTCTTCTGGAGGAATGCAAAACATTCCATTATCTCCCCATTACTACTTTACTCTCTCTAGGTGATGGTTGATACACTGTCCCTTGTAACTTTTCATGCTGAAGATGTGAGGAGCTAAAAACTTGAATATATGATGTCAATACATACAGGAAGGTATATTTAGAATTGCAAGATCAAATCTTTCTTTGCGGAGAAGTGTTGACCAATTCAAGTTGACTCAGCCTTAGGATGTGCACTATGAATGCCTTAGTTTTCTACTTCTTACCAATAAGTGTGGTACTCCCAATTGATGAGATGTATGTGTGGATACATTTCCATCAGCTATGTTGACATCAATGTATGCTATGCTGACATCAATGACAACAGATATTGCCAACATGAACACCATGGCATGATATAGACCAAGGCGCAAGATGTAATCCCTTGTGAAATAGGCACATGATAGACAAGGAATGCCATGACGCAAACTAGTAACCATAGAACCTTGTCAGAATATGTGAGGAAATAACCATGAAGTTGTTGAAATGCACCAAACAACTAAGAGGGGGGTGAATCAGTTGTCTTCAAAATTTTGAATAATTAAGAACATTAACACATCAAATACTTGTTCACTGTTATTTAGATTTGATCATGAAAACATGAAATAAGAAACTCAACATAACAACATCGTCAACACATGAGACACCATATTTTTACATGGAAAACCCTAACAGGGAAAAACCACAGTGGGTGTTAGCCCACAAAAATATATAAGTTATAACAATACCAAAAAATAGAGGCTCACTGCAAATGTTTAGGCTCACTGCCAAGAACAGCTCACTGCCAAGGGGTGGCTCACTGCCAAGATTGGTGAACTAATTTGATAGCATCTACTCTATGTCTGGGTTCGGTTCCATTGAGGCACAGTATATCTCCTCTGTTATGCTCTTTTACGCCTTTACACTTATCTTTTCATTTTCACACCTGGATGCCTTTTTCGCAACCACATTACATGTTTTTATACAATTCATCAACCTTGGAATGTACATCAAGGTTGGCATTACAAACATACTTAGAAATAGGTCTAGACCTATATGCTCAAAATCGTGACTCTGGTTGCCTGGGGCTGTTAGGTCAGATTTCGGTATGCACACGGACCCTTCCCTCCTTGCCACAGGGCGATCCACCACGTCACTCTCGCTCACGTGGAAGTAGCCAGTCGAGAGGAGGCAAGACACGGTGGGGGTCTAGCTCGTTGGAAAGTTGGACTTCATAGAGAGGGGTCAGCAAGTACTGTGGCCTTTGTTGTTATGTGCTAAGTTGAATGTTTCACTCGATTGTGGTTTGCAATTTTATCTTTGCTAGGTTTTCTATATGCATGCAAAGCTAAATGATATGCAAAACATTTTTTGTGGCTTTTTAGTATTTTGGAAATGGAAAGTGTTTTTTAATCTATGAAAGGGAAATATGAATGCAGTCTAATATGATTTTTCCTAATGCAAGCTTAATCTATGTTTTTTGGGTTTTTGACAGTTTTGAAGTAATTTAATCTAAAAAAGAGGAAATTGGTTCTTCTAATAATCTAGATCTAAAATTATGAAAACAACTAATCTAACATGCAAAATCTAATTATCAAGGAAAAAGTAATGATTTACTATTCCCAAGAGTAAATTTGGTTTTCTAATTACTATGAATTAAACAAAACAATGAAGGAACCTGAGAGAAACAAAGATTTGTGTGACTCCACTACCCTCAGAAATCCTTGATATCGGCAACCTCGAGTCCTTTTGTAGCAGCAGGAGATCCTCTTGATGACAAAACAACACAAAGAAGCAAAAAGAAGCTTTGATAAAGCTTGAATGAGCTCAATGAGAGCTTTGGTTGAGCACAATGGCATAAAATGAAGCAGCATAACATTGCTTGGTTGAACAATGAATGAAGCAAAAGGCACCTTCGTCCTGTAAGAGCATTTGAATGCTAAGTTGGAGAGAAAAAACTAGCAAGAGTTGTGTACACAATGAATTTGCCTCCCTTTGTGCTTGAGGGAGGGGTGTATTTATAGGTTTGAGGAATGGGATTGATTGAGAAGTTAACTCATTTGATTGATGAGTTAACAAGGATTGATTGGGGAGTTCACTGGATTGATTACCCAGTGAACTCAATTGATTAGAGAGTGATGAAGCAATAATAGCTTATCACTGAAGAGGAATTGGAGATGAGGAAATGCATGAGATTGATTGAAGAGTTAATTTGAGATCAAATAGAGCTAATTATGCATGTGTGGGTACATGAAATAGTTAACTCTATATTAGGCATCAAAAACCATGCAAACTAGAAGAAAAAGGGGCAAAAACGAGTGAGAAACTCGAGTTTTTCCGCAGCTGTGAAAACGGCAGGGTTGCCCCTTTTGCCAGTAGGGTCGCCTGGGGGAGATCCGGGTTGGACAGGGTTTTTTGAAGAAAAACGAGATGGGAGATGAAAGAAGAGAAGAAAAGGAGGGGTTTTGCCTCTAGAAATAGGTCAGTCATGTGCAAGAATCCAAATCTCCACTTGCATCTGCAAGATCTCCTGGGGGAGATCTGGAAATAATAGGGGGAGATTTGGATGGGTTGAGCGGAACTGAAAACTGAAAGTGGGAGATGGATAGGGAGACCTCTAGAATGATTCTATGGGTGTATAGGATGAAAAACATAGGGGAAAGGTGAAAACTCACCTACAAGACACTCACAAGGCTTAGGAGCAAGGTCAAAATCTTAGAAAATGCAAGTCAACAAGTGTCGCAACAAGTGTCAAAAAGCGTCACAAACGAGGAGAGAGAAATCGACAAAGAAGAAAACAACACGAGATAAGAAAGAGGACATGTCATCAAGAGGTTTGTTGCTTAAAGGACATTATTTCACACTTACATGTACGTGACAAGGATTTGAATCATCATAGGGGTCCTTGTGGAAGCTGTGCGTGATTTTTGTGCTTACAGGACCTAAACAAGATTAGCTAAGGAAAAGATGTAAAGATGTATGTTGATCATGCCACGCCTTAGCTGGGACTCAAACACAATCTTCCACGCCACTACATGCTTCTACAATCTTTGATGCATCTCCACAAGTAGTGAAATCAACCAAGTCGACCAAGACTGGTGTCAACACTAAGTCTTCTAAGAACAGTCTTCATCCACGATCCCAATTTCTCTTTGCAGACCAATCCAAAGGTAGGAACATGATAAGGAGACATCCACAAGCTCATTGTATTAATCACCAGGAACAACCGCACGATCTCTAACCACTCTGTTAAGAAGATTCTTTACACCGGAGCACAAGAACAACACTGTCAGCTACTGTCATGAAGAAAGAATTGTTTGCAGACCACCAAATCATGAGCCATTGGAATTGAAGGCACTTAACATCATTTCAACCTTAACTCATGAACCGCAGATCATAATACTTCAATGCAGAGGAATGTGGAGAAAAATACAGATCACCAGTGAGTACTCAGAAAAAGTAGTTTTCACTTTGGTGAACATAACTCACTCAAATCTTCATACCGAAGGCTCTAACTTGAAACATAGCATCTTCAGACATGCATCGAAATAACTTCCAATCCGTAGACAAAAATATTCATTCTACAGGAAATGTGGAGCAATCTATTGGATTATTCTTCTATAGACAAATATATTCTGCAACACATTATTTCCACTGGAGAAGCAAATTTTCTCAATATCCTCAATATCAAGATCTTCCAATACTTACATAGGCAAATACAAAGCATCTAACTCATTACAAGCAAGCATCAAAACAAGAGCACAGTTGACACCAATGACAACACTGATATGTTGACATCAATGACAACATCAGTTAGGCACATACTTGTAACAATCTCCCCCTTTGTCATTGATGGCAACATATGATGTGAAAAACTATAAAGACCATAAAGATAAGATTCTCCCCCTTTCTCTTTACACACCTACACTCTTTCTTCTCTGAGTTTTCACATGATTTCTCTCCCCCTTTGACATCAATGGCAAAGGGCACATACCTGCATGTTGCGGCTCTAATCCACTGAACTTTCTCTGTTATCAACACTTTCTTTATCAAGAACATCTAGCTACTCCTTCTGAGAGGTAGCCCTCAAAACATCAATCCAGATCAAAGAATGAGACTTTGAGAACCACTGGACTAATGCATTCCCATGCATCTTAGTTCAGAGAAGGAGGAGTAATGACCCCTAACTTTTCTCTAAGATACTCAAAAGTATCCTTAGGCAGAGGCTTAGTGAAAATATCTACAATCTAATCCTTTGTGGACACATATTCCATCTTTACTTCATTCTCTATCACCTTTTCTCTCATAAAGTTATACCTTATAGATATATGTTTTGTTCTTGAGAGCATCACCGAGTTCTTTGAAATGTTTATAGCACTTGTATTGTCATAGAAGATTGCAACTGGATCTTCATACACAATGCTTATGTCCTTCAAAGTCTGCTTCATCCATAACACTTGAGTACAACAACATGCTGCTGCAATATACTCTACTTCTACAGTTGACAAAGAGATTGAATCTTGCTTCTTTCTCAACCATGAGAACAATCTATTACCCAAGAAGAAAGCGCCTCCACTTGTACTTTTTATGTCATCAACATCTCCAGCCCAATCTACATATGTGTAAGCACTAAGAGTGAAATCATTATCCTTTGGATACCATAAGCCATGATTTGGTGTGCCTTTTAAATACCTTAAGATTCTTAACTGCCATCACATGTGACTCTCTTAGAAGCTTGAAATCTTGGAACAAGACAAACTGCACGCATTATATCAGGTCTGGTTTGAGTTAGATAAAGCAATCCTCCAATAATGGATTTGTACCTTTTCTTATCAGTCTTGAGAGATTCATCAGTTTTGCTTAACTTGCAACTAGTTACCATGGGAGTACATACCAGTTTAGAGTCTTCCATCCCAAACTTCTTCAACAACTCTTTCACATACTTGGACTAAGATATGAATATTCATTTATCTGATTGATTAATTTGTAGACCTAAAAAGAACTTAATTTCACCAAACATAGACATCTCAAACTCATTTTGCATTTCACTTGCAAACTTCATGCACATGCCTTCATTGCCTCCAAAGATAATGTCATCAACAAAGACCACAACAATTAGGATATGGTTATCATTGATTTTGAAATACAGGTTGTTGTCAGCAGTACCTTTATTGAATCCCAATTGCAACAAATACTTGTCTAGCCTTGCATACTAGGCTCTGGGGGCTTGCTTCAGTCCATACAAGGCTTTCTTTAATCTACACACCATATCACCTTGTTTTGATAATTGACATCCTTCTGGTTGCTCAATGTAGACCTCTTCTTCCAACTCACCATTTAAGAATGCAGACTTAACATCCATCTAATACAGTTTAAAGTCTTTGAATGCTGCAAATGCCAAAAACATTCTAATAGCTTCAATTCTTGCCATAGAGGCATAGGTCTCTTCAAAATCTATTCCTTCAACCTGAGAGTATCCTTTGCATACCAATCTTGCTTTGTTCCTTACTACTATTAGGGATTGCATGTAGAAGATATCAATTAAATACAAATAAAGATTAAATAGAGGAATGGAAATACACAGAAATAATAACAGTGAGAGACAAGTTTTAATGTGGTTCACCCAAACCCAGGCTACATCCACCAATAGAGAGTCCAATATTATTATCCAGTAAATCAAACCGATTACAACCAATAATCCTTGCAACTCAATACTGCTGCAAAATGCTACAATACATCAATGGAAACCCTAACCCTTAGCCACTTTTATCAAGCCTTATGTCGGTTACAAAATAGGGTTTTTTATGTCGGCCAATAAAAAAATAACTCCCAATGCCTTTATAAAATAAGAAAATTTGTTTGAGGTTTCAGGGACACTGGCCCTCGACCCCTTCCTGTATCGTGACAGGGAGTGCGCAAGGGGCACTGCCCCTAGACCTTGCAAGGGGCGCTGCCTCTTGACCCCATTAAATAATTTAGGGGGAAACCGCACCGATAAAAGTTGGGTAAATTTAACCTCCGAGTCTAATTAGGCTCCTTATAACAACTACTTCACCATTCTCATTCATCTTGTTTTTGAAAACCCATTTGGTGTCAATCACATTTTTGTTAGCAGGTCTAGGAACTAGTTCTCAAGTTTGATTCTTTTCTATCTGCATCAACTCCTCTTCCATAGCTTTTACCCAATTTTCATCATTACGGGCTTCATTCATAGTTTTAGGTTCAATTTTTGAAAGCAAATAGTAGTTCACCTGTTCTTCTGCAGCTCTTTTCCTTGTCAATACCCCTTTGCTTTTGTCTCCTATAATTTGATCTTCAGAATGATTAATTCTTACATACCTAGGAGTCTTGGCAATGCTTTCTGAAGCCTTTTAATTCATCTTGACTGTCTTCCTGATCAACTTTTTCTTCGTTTATTATAGCAATAGGCTCATATGATTCATAGCCACTTAGATATGAGATTCTACCTTTGTCTTCATCCACCTTCACATTTGCACTTTCAACAATCTTTTTCAACCTTTTGTTGTAGCACTGGTAGGCCTTACTCTTGGTAGAGTATCCAAGGAAGATTCTTTCATCACACCTTGCATCAAATTTCCCTAGATCTTCATCTCTTCTGATATAGCATTTGCTTCCAAAAACTTTGAAGTCTTTTACTATAGAAATTTTTCCGTACCACAATTCATAAGGAGTTTTAGTACCATTACCTTTCACCTGTTTTGAATGTAGACAACAGTATGTATAGCTTCTTTCTAGAAAACTTTTGGCAAATCTACTTCCTTCATCATTGTCCTAGCATCCTCTTGAATTATCCTATTTTTTCTTTCCACAACTCCATTTTGTTGAGGAGTCCTAGGTACAAACAATTGTCTCTTTATCCCTTGCTCTTCATAGAAAATCTTGAATTCATTTGATGTGAATTCACCTCCTCTATCAAACCTTAAGCACTTGATTTTTAGTTCTATTTCATTCTCCACCATTGCCTTGAAAGATTTGAACTTCTCTAGGGCTTCTAATTTATCTCTTAGAAAAGTAACCCAAGTCATTCTAGAATAATCATCAGTAAGCAACATGAAATATATGTCGCCTTGTAGACTTCTCACCCTTGTAGGACCACAGAGATCTGTATGAACTAGATCCAGTAAACCGATAGAAAATTGTTCTTTGCTCTTGAAACTTGTTCTTGTCTGCTTCCCTAACTAACATTTCTTACAAATGGTATTTGTGGGTTTCACAAGCTTTGGTAAATCTCTCACAGCCTAACTTGAACTTATCTTCACCAAATTATCAAAGTTTATATGATACATCCTTCTATGCCACAACCAACTCTCATATGCTTGAGCCAATAAACAGTAATCATTAGTTCCTCTTAACTGATAAATATTACCTCTAGTCTTCTTACCAGTAGCAATCACTGTTCCGAAGCTTTCCATGATTTTGCACCCATTATCTTTGAATCTTAGATCATATCCTTTGTCACACATCTGACCAACACTTAAAAGATTATGCTTTAGACCCTTCACATATAAGATAGTATCAGTGTTGTGCTTTTCATTAAAAGAAATAGATCCTTTCCCACAAATCTTACCAGCTGCATTATCTCAAAACCTAACCAATCCTCCATCATACTTTTCCAAACTTACAAACTTACTTTTGTCACTGGTCATGTGATGTGAACATCCACTATCAATAATTCATTCATCCTTATCTTTCTCCACCTAAACAGCCAAAGCACTTTTCTCTACTAGCTTTTCCTCCTTTACACAGCTAGTAGGATTAGTAGATACAAGTTTTTCTTGATGGAAGTAGATTGTCATTGATGTCAAAAAGGAATTGAGTTGATGCATATCATCAGGAGAAGATGAGAAGGTTTATGGTTTATGTTGTTCATGTTAATTAATGTCAAAGTTCACATGCTTCATACTTCATGTCAGAGGATTATGTTTCAGTTCATCTTGTTGAGGTTTCATTCTAGTTGTCATGTGGTTTGTCATGGATCTCAATCATCACTCTTCATGGTGGCATAATGTATTTCATAAAGTTGCTTCATTGTATTGTCTTCAACTCAAATCAGGAGATTAATACTTTCATGATTGTCTTGTGTTCACAAAGTTGAGAAAGGATACATTCATCTTCATATATAATGACAGGAAGAGTTGTCATTACAAATCAGGAGGTCTCAGTTTTATTGATTGGTTATTTGATGGCTACAACATGCAAAGAGTCAAATTGTTGTTTATCATCATGCCTCGGTGAGTCTTCAGGACTTCTTCATGTTGATAGTGTGTTCTTGAAGTCAAATAAAATGAAGGGATCACAGATAAATTCACATGCTTTTAGTTTTTTTTGTCTCAAACAATGTAAGTTTCATGCCCTTTTATGTGGTTGTTGAGATCAGGATGTATGTTCATGTAATGTGCCTTACCTGTTTGTATTTTTTAAAAGATCTTTTATGTGCTATTTTAATTTTAGAGGTGTTCTTTCAGACTAGAGAGAAGAATGCAAAAGGGGTTTTCAATTTTCCTGTAGATGTGTTGCTAGAGCATACAATATAGAGCATATATGGAAAACCCAGAAAAAGTACAATGATTTTGCATAAATGAACAATGACCCAGATAGCAATGATCCAAAATAGGAATTATAAGAACATACCCATATCATGTTTTACAACTTCATGTCGGGGTCATAGTCAAACCAGCAAGTGGGTATGGCTGGAACTGCCTCAAATCTACCCAAAATGATACAAAGTGTTTATACAAATGATATCAACAAATAGGATAGCACAAAATGCCTCAAAAGGAAGGAATATGAAGCTACAAGAAAGTTACTAGTGAGTCACCAAAGACCCACATCCACCATGAAGAATGTACAGCTGGTTGTAGGAGAAATCTACAGCAAATGCAATTGAATACTCCTCAAATCAACTCTGAAATGATCAATAATAGACTTCTAGGCTGGGCGACCAAGCAGAGGTAGCTATTATGTTCTAAAACTTCACAAACAACCCACCATAATGGTACGGCATGGCTACCAATGGTACGACCAACACATAAATAATAAGCAGCCACAAACCCTCAATGAAATCACTCCAATCTGCACTAGAAATTAATCTTCAATTGCTAATAACAAATCTGCCCAATGATATATCAAAGAAATCATCAAACCCTCAAACAATGGATCTCAATGAAGCACCAAATGCAAATACTAGATGCATCCGCCTCCAAAGCACCTTTGGGTGGTATTGCACACCTGTAGAATGTTGCTACTCAGGGAGGTTTTCGTCTCCAAGAGCCTTTGGTTCAAATCCCTTCAAACCCTAGAGCCAAGCTCCAAACCCTCACAAGGAAATCTCAAAGAGAGAAGGAAATAAAAAATCAAACATCAAATGAAGAGCCTTTTCCTCCTTTTATACTTTTTCAAGTGGGAGTCTCTAAAATCCTCTTGCATATGGGATAAAACATGTGAGGGAAAATACATTTTAAAATATTATAATTCTCTTTAATTCTTTTCTCAACATCACCCTTAAAGTCCCCTCTTTTAAAACAACATTAAGTTGTCGTGCCTAGGCACCAAGGTCTAATATTAAATAATAATGTTTAATTTACGGACTTTAAAACGGAGGCCAAGATGATGTCGAAAACCAATGATCTATAGCTCGTTGGAAAGGTCTTGACAGAACGAATCCAAACCCACTCTCAAAATCTTGATTTGACACCAAACCCAAACTTACTAAAAATAGTAATAACGGCCATAAGCAACTGAGCCCATACCGAGGGTGCCAATTGGACCCACAAACCATCTGATAACTCTGAGCTCAATGCAATGCCAGGAAGAGCCAACAATTGATTGTTGAGTCACCAAAACAACGCCAAACTAACACTTACTAAAAATAGCAGTGTTCTTCAAGGACCACAGAGAACAAACCCAAAAAAAACCCAGAAAGATTGTCGACATGCAAGCACTTACTATAAATAGTAAGTATAGACAAGTGGTCCAAAATCTCTCCAAAAAGTGTCAACCAGCTCCACTAGATCACTCAAACACCCTGGTGACATCGAAATACTCCTTTGATTATGCTATCACCAACCCAGAAAGTCAGCTCTGACTGAACTGCAAGAGAATCCAAAAATGGGGACATTACAATTTAGAGGATGGTGACTTGAGGTAGCAATGTTGATGATCTTGTTGGGTATCTTGATGGTTGATGATCCTAATGTTGATAGTTTCATGAATTTGGTTTTTCATCATTATACTTCATGGTGCTTGTATTGACCTTCAAGATGACACACAGAACAAGGAGTTTACATGATTTGGTGATTGTTCAAGTTGATGTTTGTGGCATGCATCATAAGAATATTAGTGACAGAGCTATGGCAGAATTCACAGGAATGAAAGATCTAAGTCTTGGATATAAGGTGGTCATTAATTCTTAAGAGATTATATACATATATTGTGCTCATAAACATTGCTAAACCTCATCATTTAACATTATCTAATCTACAGGGATGACAGGTTATATTTCTTCTATATGATAGTAGGTTGGCACATGGTAGAGATTTAAGATCTGTAATGAGGTGTTCATTTAAGATACATGATGAAGTGTTTTGAATTTCTTAAATCCTAATACATTCCTAAAGACCTAGTTCATTCTATTCTCTACCTGTCACAAAGAATGCGCTTTTTGATATATTTGAATGGTGACCTGAAATAGGAGGTTAGTTGTAACTTAAGTTACAACTTAAAGGGGTCGCGATCACATCTTGACCGGCCACCTCTACCTTGTGCTACCGACTTGGTCGGTTATCTTATGGGAGCGAGGGCACCAAAGCAATATCAACAGCCATCTTTGAATTTTTTGTGGGCGTGCAGGCTATTGATCAATGGATATTATTTAAACTTAATACCTCGCTACCCTGTTCCTCCTTTGACGTGCTTGTGGCTATCAAAATCCCTTTGACTGCAGATAAGATGTTTTATAAGGTTTTTTTTAGTATGTTTTGAAGGTAGATTTACTTGGAGTCTTTAATGCCCTGATTTTTAGAGATTCCTTCTAGTTTAATGCTCTCCACTCGTGTATTGGAGATAAAGAAGGAATTTATTTTCTTTAAGGAAGGAAAATTACTTTATAATGATATTATTCTTTTTAAGAATAATGTTTAAAGTTTTTTTCTTCTTTCTTTATTTTGATACAGAAAATTTTTGACAAAGGAGATTTGAAAATGAAATGATATTATTTCAAGGCAAACTGATTTAATGGTTTATTTATTGGAGATTGTAGTAGATTATTGAAGAGTTGTTATTGAAAAGATGAAGATGAAATTACAGAGAGAAGATGAAAAGTTTTTTTTGGAGAAGGAAAATGAAGAGAAGCATAAAATGAAAGGTTAATTTTATTGCAGGTGAATTAATTTTTCTTATGAAAGATGAATGTGCAGAGAAGAATATCAAAGGTTTTTGTAGAAGAGTTGAAAATATGCAGAGAAGAGGAAATGAAAGATTATTTTTTATTTATAACAATTTTGCAGGTGGAGAAGAATATTAAGAGTCATTTTGTTGTAGATGCTTTGAGATATATAATTATAGAAATTACATATGGAGTGTGAGATATGTAATGACAAAAATAATGTTATGATATGTGTGATTTTGACACAAAGGGGAGTAAATTTTTACTTGAAGATGAATTAGGGCATGAAGATAATTTCCAGTGCAAAAGACAAAATGCAGATGAATCAGATTTTTGAAGACATACATACAGAGACATCATTTTGATTTTTGGGGGTGACAAGGCAATAGATGAATTGCAGGTGAAGAAGTTTGCATTGAATGTATAGAAGTATGCAAGATATGAATGAAAAGAGAAACATGTGATTTGTATTGAAACAAAGAAACCCTCTGAAGTCTTTGTTTTAATCTAAGTTTGTATATTGTTTCCAGTGAGGCTTGCATGGTCAGTGAGACCTCTTTGTATACCAGTGAGGCTTTGTTGGTCAGTGAGACCTATTCATCAGCCAGTGAGGCTTTGTAACTTATGATTTTTCATACTTAAGCTAGTGAGGCAATTTTGAGTGGTTTTTCTACCCATAAGGGTTTTCCACTCTAGTAATCCTTGTGTTATGATTTGCCTCTATGTGTATGTTTTATAATGTTTTACACATAAGGTCATGTTCACTCTATTCATCATCATACTTGTGCATATGAATTTGATAGATTATTAATGTCTCCTTTATTCTTTGTCTTGTAAATTAAAAGGTGCGAAAAGATTTTAAAAATTAGACAACACTGATTCACCCCCCCCCCCCCTCTCAGTGTTGTCCTATACTCCAACACTTCTTTAATAGCAATAAATAGGCATTCATTTGCACTAGTACTAGCATCATCAAATTCATCATCTATTACACCTTCATCACAAAGATCTCTAACATAATAGCATTTCTTTGGAACCCTAGGTCTACTCTCAAATCTTTTTCTATTCCTTTTAATTCTTTTAGGACATCTGGAAGCATAATGACCAACCTTACCACATGTAAAGCATTTGAAAGGTAATTTGCCTTTGAACTTACCAGAACCTCTTTGCTGTCTGTCAACAAAGTTTGCTTCAATTTCATCGAACTCATCATCAGGTTCAACCTTGTACTTTTCAGCTCTGGAGATTTTCTCTAAAATACTAGCTTTGAAAGCAATCTCAATCTTTGGCAGGGCATCACCAAGTTCTCTCATCTCAAAGGTTGTAAGCTTTCCCAGCAACTGATCCTTGTTGACCTCTTTCACAATCATTACTTCTTCAATTGTAGCTACCTTGTGACTATAGGATTTAGGTAATAACCTAAGAATTTTCATCACAACTTCCTTCTCCTCAATAGTTCCTCCCATAGCTTTGATTCCAGTGACAAGTTCATCAATCTTTTGCATGTAGGATGTTATGTTTTCATCTTTGCCCATCTTTAAACCTTCATATTTAGCTTTCAGTCCCTGTAATTTGGCACTTTTTATAGATACATCCCCTTCATATAGATTTTCTAACTTTTCCCAGACTTCTTGAGCAGTTTCATAATCCATGACTTTTATCAAGTCAGAGTTAGTCAATGCACTTAACTGAGCATCTCTAGATTTTATATTAAACTCATATTCTTTGATTTCATCTTCAGTTGTCAGACCATTTGGAGGCATGGTATATTTAGTCTCTGTCACTTTCCATACTCTATAACCAATACAAAGCAGATGGCTTTTCATGCGTATCTTCCAGGTCGCATAGTTTGTTCCATCAGACCGGAGAGCCTCCTTTTTGTAATACATTTTGGATCTACCTCAAGCTGTTAAGCTTACCTCTGAGGAACCTTACTCTGATACCAATTGTTGAAATGCACCAGACAACTGAGAAGGGGGTGAATCAATTATCTTCAAAACTTTGAACAATTAAGAACATTAACACATCAAACACGTGTTCACTATTATTTAGATTTGATCATGAAAGCGTGAAATAAGAAATTCAACATAACAACATCATCAACACATGAGACACCAGGATTTTTACGTGGAAAACCCTAACAGGGAAAAACCACTGTGGGTGTTAGCCCACAAAAATATATAAGTTATAGCAATACCGAAAAACAAAGGCTTACTGCCCAATATGCTCACTGTAAATGTTTAGGCTCACTGCCAAGAATGGATCTCTGCCAAGAACAACGCACTACCAAGGGGTGGCTCACTGCCAAGAGTTGGCTCACTGCTAAGAGTTGGCTCACTGCCAAGATTGGTGAATTGATTTGATAGCATCTACTCTATGCTTGGGTTTGGTTCCATTGAGGCACAGTATATCTCCCCTACTCTGCTCTTTTATACCTTCACACTTATCTTTTCATTTTCATACCTGGATGCCTTTTTTCACAACCACATTACATGCTTTTATACAATTCATCAACCTTGGAATGTACATCAAGGTTGGCATTACAAACATACTTAGAAATAGGTCTAGACCTAAACAAGATTAGCTATGGAAAAGATGTAAAGATGTATGTTGATCACGCCACACCTTAGTTGGGACTCAAACACAATCTTCCATGCCACTACATGCTTCTACAATCTTTAATGCATCTCTGCAAGTAATGAAATCAACCAAGTCAGCCATGACTGGTGTCAACACTAAGTCTTCTAAGAACAGTCTTCATCCACGATCCCAATTTCTATTTGCGGACCAATCCAAAGGTAGGAACATGATAAGGAGACATCCACAATTTCATTGTAATCACAAGGAACAACTGCACAATCTCTAACCACTTTGTTAAGAAGATTCTTCACACTGGAGCACAAGAACAACACTGTCAGCTACTGTCATGAAGAAAGAATAGCTTGTGAACCAACAAATCATGAGCCATTGGAGTTGAAGGCACTTCACATCATTTCAAACTTAACTCATGAACCGCAGATCATAATACTTCAATGCAGAAGAATGCAAAGCAAAATACATTCTCCCTGTCACCAGTGAGTACTCAGAAAAAGTGGTTTTCACTTTGGTGAACATAACTCACTCAAATCTTCATACTGGAGGCTCAAACTTGAAACATAGCATCTTCAGACATGCATCTAAATAACTTCCAATCCACAAACAAAGATATTCATTCTACAAGAAATGCAAAGCAATCTATTGAACTATTCTTCTGTAGACAAAGATATTCTGTAACACATTGTTTCCACTGGAGAATCAAATTTTCTCAATATCCTCAATATCAGGATCTTCCAATACTTACATAGGCAAATATAAAGCATCTAACTCATTACAATCAAGCATCAAAATAAGAGCACAGTTGACACCAATGACAACATTGATATGTTGACATCAATGACAACACTAGTTAGGCACATACTTGCAACAGAAGCATGTTAGTCCTAGTATAAGAAAGTGTCAGATGACCTTTCACTTGCACAAGATATTTTTATTATGCCAAATGGAATCTCAATCACACACAAGGAACTTAGTTGCCCCAGTCATTTTGCCAAGACAAACCACAAAGAGAAAAAGGTCATGATCCATCATCGCTCCTCTCATCATTTTTAGACTTCCTCGAGGCACATAGTAACATGACCAAAGATTAATCAAATAAAAAGATAAGACAAACTAGACCAATAGAGTCAACATCCATTTAGATCTTCTTGCCAGATAATGAGTGTTTGTTTGATAGGACTGCAGGATAGCGCCTATTTCAGGGAAGGAAACATGTTGTGTAAGATGTCAAGTCTGGTTTCGATGATGCAACCACCTGTTTAAGTCAAATGATAGGATTGTGTCTGGTTTTAGAAATGAGACACCTCATATAAGACGCATGGTCTAGTTTCGAGAGTGTGAAAATCTATATAAGATGGTTGATATGGGTGATGTGTGATGATAGTGTCTAGTTTCAGGAAATGAAGCATGTCATATAAGATGTCGAGTCTAGTTTCGACAATGAAACATTTTGTATAAGACCATTGATAGCTAATAAAGGTAACTAATATTGATGAACAATCATGACTGGGCAATTAATCGGTTATGATTGGAGACTTAATGGATCGTTTGTTTGTTGTTTCAAGATTTGTTGAGCTCAGTTCTCTACATAAGATAACCGGTTTATGTCTGATCAAGGTGACAACCTTAGCAAGGGATAACTTATTATGGGACATGAACAATGGTAGACTTGACTCAACAGACCCTAAGGGACTAACCTAATGTCTCAGGGGCTCATCAACGATGGCCTTGCCTACGTAAAGTACAGAGACAACGTAGTTCGACAAGGTGGACTAATATGGACATGGACTCGATGACTAACAATGTTTTGAAGTTTTTTGATGTTTTTCAATTTTTTTGGATTTTTAAAATGTTTTGATTATTTTGGATTTTTGGAATGTTTTGATTTTTTTGGATTTTTGGAATGTTTTGGTTTTTATTTTTTGGAATGTTTTGATTTTTTTGGATTTTTAGAATGTTTTTTATTTTTTTGGATTTTTGGAATGTTTTGACTTTTGTTCTCTAATACCATATCTAGGATCCCATATGAAAACCTTAAGTAAAGGATTTGCCCCCAGTCAGGTATAGGATAAAATTATTATGAAGGAAAAGGGATGGCGTACTATTTGTTATGGATGGATACGGCAAGCGAGAGACACAAAATGCCAACTATTCTCATGCCATGAGAAGGACAACAAAGCCTTATTATGGATTATGATGTGGATTATGTAAGGAAAGATAGTGGATTATATAAGGAAGGATAGTGGATTGTGAAAGGAAGGATAGTGGATTATGATGTGGATTATGTAGGACTTATGCAAAAGGATGGATGAAAGGCTTATGCAAAAGCATGGACCATAGGGAAGTGATGGGGAGATATGGAGGATAATGGATGAAGGATGGGGAGATGGAGGTATGTGGAAATGTTGTGGAATGGAAAGGAACCAAGACCAACGGTTGCACATACCATGATAAACATTGAAGTTTTTGATTTGGAGGAGGGGTAGGAAGCAATGGACATGTTTGCTTAGGGGATGGTTGATGTAGGAATTTAGGTACCCACATAGACTTAGAATTTTTATGATTTTTGTTTTGCTTGTGGGATGAAGGAATTTGAGATTTTTGAATGGATAGGGATTTTTGGGATTTTGGATGGAAGAGGATTGTTGGGATTTTTGAGATGTGGATGCTTCATTTGAATTGACTTCTTTTTGCTTAGGTACCCAACCATTTTAGTTTTGGCCTTTTCTTGTGGAGGTATGGGCTTGGATAGCGCTTTAGATGTATTTTGTTTTGACCCTTTACATTGATGCCCTAAGGCACGAGGATTTTTAGGATTTGTTGCTTTATGGGTAGAGGCATCCAAATTTTTATTTTTGAATCCCATGGGTTTGGTGGAAGCTTCATGTTTAGACGATGTGTGCATTGATTGGTCATGATTAGGAATTTTAGGGGATTTATGGATGGATGGATTAAAAGTGGATTTATGGATAAATGGTTAAGGGGATTGGAGGATACGGATATTAGGCATTGGGAGAAGTGGAGTTAAAGTGGATGGAGTGATATTAGGAGTTGGAAGTAGTGGAGGTAAAGTGGATGGCGGAAGGTGTATGGTCACATGCTTTTGGGATTTGTAGGATAATGGAGGTGGAATGGAAACATATGTTTTGGGAGTATGATAAGATTTATGATGGAAAGGAATATATTTAGAAGGCATGGAGGTAGTACCAACATATTTAGATTATTTTTCTTGGGGTGTATATCTAAGGCCATATGAGTGTGGAGGGACATTGACATGGATGGGCTCCAAAATACGTAGTGGTTGTTGCTTTCCTAAGGAAGAACATTCATGGATAAAGGTGCTAAGACCAATAGGATATGATGATGGATTTGCAACATGGTCGATAGCAGATGACAAAGGATCATTAGGATCTTGATTATCGTTATGCTCACTAAGATCCAAGCTATTGGTTTGATCATATATGTTTACTTGGGAGCCAAGTGTCTCATCAAGGGAAGTGAATGTTTGTAGATTATGGGTAGGGCTAGATGGAATATGGATAGAAGTAATTTGGATATCTTTCTCATGGGTGGTTATTGGATTATGGATAGGTGGGGTGATAATATCTTGGTCATAGATTGCATAAATTTGGCTAAGAGGATCATCATGGCTTTCTTGATCATAGATAGGATCTTGATCATAGATGGGAGCTTTATCATAAATAGGATTAAATGTGCTATTGGTGGGATCAATTTGCTCATGGATAGCTTCTTCATAGATAATATCTTAATCATAAAGAAGGTATAGGTTATGGATGGGTTGAATGGGGGTGCTTTGATCTTGATTTGGACGAGGGGTTAATGTTTCCACATGCTTCTAAGGACTAGACTCTTGACATAGCTTTTGGTTTTCTTGGATTTGATTTGCATTTATATCAAGGAGTTTGTCAGGCAACATAGTAGGCATTAGACTAGGGAATGATAATGGAGTAATAGGAATGATACATGGAAGCTCTCGGATAGGCACAAGGATATATATATTGCTTGGAGGTTCTTGGATAGGTTCAAGGATAGGCATTTGATTACATGGAGATGGTTGCTTCTTTGCTAATAGTCATTGGATCACATCCTTCATAAGTGTATGGGTGGATGGACTATATAATGGATGGATAATAATGGTGGATGGTGTGGTAGGCTTAGGATTGGGATTTAGTGGAGGCATAATAGAGGTGAAAGGCATTGTAGGCTTAGGATTAGGATTTGGTGTAGGGATAATGGGATTAGATGGATTAGGATTAGGATTGCTTGTGCTAGATGGGATTGACATTGGATGGGTGGATTTGTGTCTTTTGTTTTCGTAATATAGTTCAGAGATTCTAGAGGTCTTTGAAGAGAGGTGATTTGAATTTAGGGAATGGTGTTGATGGAGGATTAGATTATGGTGAGGGTAATGAAGGGCTTGATGGATTAGAAGGTGGAGGGATAATAGACCTTTGATTGGATGGTAATAGAGGGTACCCATAGGATGCATAAGCTAGAGTGGTGTCTCCCTTGTCAAAGGTAGCATGAGGACTTAAGGACGCTCGATCTTGTTGCAAAGGGTAACTTAAGCTCGCATGTTCTTGTTGTGAAAACACTTGATAATATTGTGTTGGGATGGTTTTACAATATGTTAAAGTCTTTGTATTTCAGCTTGTTGTTCAAAATATGCATCCTAATCTACAAGATTCTCATCATCATTAGAGCTAGAAGGAGGGCCTCCTTGGATTGTGATTTTAGGTTTAGTATGGTCAACTTGGAGAGGTTGTGGTGGCATATCCCTATAAGAGGATGAAGGGTTATAGGAGGTTGTAGGATGGTTGGAAGCATTCACATAATGATAATGTTTAATTTCATCAAGATATGCATCATAGTTTACAAGATTCTCTTGTTCAGAAGGTTCATCATGGTGTACAAGGACCTCACAATCATTGGTACCAAATTCAAGACCTCCTATTATGACCAGGGGTTTGCTACTGATTATGAGCTTAGTAGGCTTATTTTTATTATCACAACTATTTTAACAAGTGATGGACTAGATGGTGCTCAAGAATGGGGTGTAATGAAGATTATGTGGATGAAGTTGGATTATGATTAGGAATAACCTAGGATGACAAAGGCTAACTAGAAAATGCAAGCTAAACTAGGAAAATGTAATGGAAGAACTGGATAAACTAAATAAGCCTCAAGTCTGAATGTATGGTCACTGTCCAAATTAGATCCGAAACATAGATACTCAAGAATTTCTCCAAATTTTTTAATTCTAATAGATGCAGTGTTACAGGCTACAAATGTGGTGCAAAAGGCTATAGACGCGGTGCAAAATGCTATAAATGCGGTGAACTTTTTTTGTATCCTAAAATCAAGGGTTTCTAAATGATTTTTCATTTTTGTAAAACTGATTAGAAAACACAACAAACACTTGTAATACAGATCTTTGGCTGTTTTGACTCCAACTCTTGGAAAAGGAGGTATTCTTCCATAGAACTCGCTAGGCCTTGGCTCACAAACAATTCAAACAAGCACACCCTAACTAGTAGTAAAAGGTTGTCTACTATAGTGGGCTTACCACACCTTTCAGTGTTTTTAAATATGAGAAAAAGGAGTGGGTAACTAGAGTATGCCAAGGTCCTGGACCACTTTGACACCTCTCGCCTTGAAAGGATGAGTCCAAACAAGGAATCGTGTCACCTCAACCAAGAACCATACGTGGTAAGTAACTTTAGGGTACCATTCGTATTCCTTGCACCACCATAGCAGACGACCAAAAGGTCTTAGTGTTCTCAAAACAATGGTTCATAGTGGAGGTACTCCTAAGAACACCATGACATAGTAGCAATGGGAGACCAAAATTTCTAACCCATGTTCGGAATCACCTGGGACCGTAAAGGCCCACCCCCTATAGCACAAGTGGATTGAGCTCACCTTTCAGTTTTTGCCCCTTTATATAGCCCACTGGAGATACGTGCTTGTGGTCGAACCCTGGGGTGAACTCCCAAGTAAGCCACCTACTAAAAAAAAGGGAAAGCTTGTGTATTTCTCCTTCTCATCACCTAGGAATCGCACGTAGCACAAGGGGAGAGGATACTCAAGACAACATGGTGATGTTATTTCTCATCACCTAGGAATCACACATAGCGCAAGGAGAGAGGATACTCTAGACAAATACACTTTTGGTAAATGACTCACATGCATGCAAGTGTAGAAGACATAGAAGACACTTGTTATTTTTAAGCACCAATTCTAAATGTTCCTAAATTAAAAATCACAAACACACAATGGAACCCTCCAAGAAATTGGATTAGTAGTTTGATTGAAAGGTCTTCTCCCAACGATCGCCACATAGTTGGAAATCAGATATCAGTAACCAAAAAAGCTCTACTCTAGTGAATGCAAAAAGTAGAAAAATGAAATTCATAGGTTTATACCCTCGTTTTGCTTGACAGTCAAATGTGGCGTAGGATCTGACAAATGCATCACAGGACCTAACAAATGCGTCATAGAATCTTATAGATGCATCGCAGGATATTACAGATGTGTCGCAAGACTTAACAATTGTGGTGCAGGATCTTATAATTATTGTCTAAAAATCACAAATTCTCAAAATTTCTGCAAGATTCGGTTAGTTCACATCGGGTTCACCAGATGTAGATCAGGGAAAATTAGGGGAAAGCAATGAATCATCAATAGCAACCACAAAACTATCTAAATTCAACCCATAAAGACCCTAATCTAACAATATGAAGCACAAGATGACAACATAAATCAAATGATGAAGCCATAATATCTCAAATCCTATGCCAAAGTTGAATCTCCTCCATTGCTCTTCTCAATTTACTTTGTTTGCTCTCAAATTTGTAGCATGCAAGATATATGGTAAGCTCAGTATGGATGTATGATAGCAAAATCTTGAAGATTGTGGATGTGGTTAACCTTGAAATGGAGATGAAGGCTTGATTTTATAGAGGACTTGGATTTGAATGAAGGATGATGATTGAAAGGTCAATTGTGTGATGTGGACGGCTAAGATTAAAAGATAATTTAAGACAAGGCACTTTCATTTAATAAAAGGTAGAGGTGTTACAACTTTTTTAAATGAAGGTGGTAGTGTGACACATAATTCAAATAAAAAATTATTTAAATTATGAGAGGCACATGTGTTCTGATGAGAATAAAGGTGAGGGCTAATTTAAATAAATATTTTATTTATTTAAATTGGATGATGAAGGAGATGGAAAATTATTAAATAATTGAAAACCATTATTTAATAATGTATAGAGGAAAATGGAAAAATTATTAAAAAATTAAAAACCATTATTTAATAATGTATGGAAAATAGATAATGACTAATTAAATAATTAAAAATAATTATTTAATTATAGAAGGGAAGAGGGAGAATGGAGATGAATAATTAAATAAATAAAAATTTATTTAATTATAGGTTAGAAAGGGATAATTAGTAACATAATTAAATAAAATTTATTTAACTATTTAAGAGGAATAAAGAAAAAGTGAATTAATTAAATAATTCAAAATTATTTAATTAATAGAAGAATGTGACATTAGGAAATAATTAAATAATTAAAAATTATTTAACTATGTGAGAGGAGATGGAAATTAGTGTGAAAATGTTGATCGCAAACTCAAGACATTTTTGAGTGTCTACATAAACATTTAAGAGGAGGCCACCCATGAGAGCAACTTGAAGAGGTGCTACATCAAGGGTGGTTGAATGAGGGAGAAATACTTACCTGATTTATTGTCAGGGAGGTGGTACTCAGAATGCAACCACGCTAGTAGTTGTCCTTAATCAAATCATCTTCTTCTCAATCTTGATCTTCATATAAAATATAGGTGGTACATAGGGCACTGTAGCCCAAATTGAAGTTTCTTCATTTAGTTCTTCTTTTGATTCCATTTCTTTTGGTTGGATATTTTCTTCTTGCGGTGACATTTTTCAAGCTAAGGCTTGGTGCTTTCTTCTTCTTTACCTTGCATTTCTATTTCTTCTAGCCTTGTTAGATATATTTCACAAAGGAGTTTCTTTGTCCACCATCAAGAGTTCATGATTTTCTACATTCTTCGACATTTCTGAAGAGGAAGCCAATACAAAAGTGATTTTATGATTTTGTGATGGATAGCTTCACTCTTGAAGGTTGTCTCCCAATCCTTGTAAGGACATGGCAGAGGAGGAACCTTAGCAAAAATTCTCTTTCCTTTCAGTCAAGGTGAATCCTTCAGCTCAGGTTGCTTTTCACTCTCTATTTATTGGATAGGAGGAATTGTAGCCTCGGAGCACCAACAGGATCTAGGAGTATTCTTTCCATATGATAGTTCAACTATTTTCTTTGCCTTATACTTTTGATATGCCAAGAAGAATTGATCTTGTCTTGGTTGATTTGCTTCAATAGGTTGTGGCAAAAGATAATCCAAATTGAAATTTCTGTGAGTGGCTAATGGTTTAAATGCACTGTGATGAATAACATGCACTTGACCTTTATGAGGGAACTTTAAGCACTTGTGAATAGTAGAAGGAACTAATTTCATGGATTTTTACCAAGGATGTCCTAACTTCACCCGAAAGAGGTTGATGACAAATGGTGCTTCTAGAGCTTTTTCAACCACCTTAATACAAAGCGTTATCTTTCCAATTGTCGAAAGAAAATAACCATTATGTGCTTTTATCATTATATCTGTTAGATCATAAGTATCTTATGCTATATCATGCATATATAAAAATTCTTCTGTGATAACATTTGTCATGCAATTGGGATCAATAAAAACTCCTCTTGTAGGATTTCCATTTATTATTGTTGTTATATAAAGAGGACCATCAATGTTGCGAGTAGTGACCTCATGTGGTGTGAAGCATATGACAGGTTTGGGTTCTTTCTTTTCTTGTTAGATCATGAAGGAGCCACACCACTCTTGTTGTGATTGGATGCCATATATATGAGACTTTTGTACACCAAGACATTAGTTTGAGGAAATTGAGTTTTTGAAGCTTTTGCAAAGATAAAAAACACACTAGTTTCATTACAAATGAAGTGATTACGGTGTTAAAGTGATGCACAAAAAGACAATATAGACAGCTTTAAGATTTCTTGCAAAGGTATGTGAAAGAGATGTCTAATTTCTTATGTTGAAATACGCAATGTGTAATTGTAAAAGTATGAATTTTCAAATTAAGGATGTGAGATGATATAAAATTTTCAAATGAATAATGAGAAACGTGTAATAAATCAATGCAAGATCTGATTTGAAGAATCAATAAGATGCAAATGCTCAAAGCTACAGGTTCACCAAAACGTTTAGTATTAAAAAGGAGAATAATAACCACTAGAATGCAAACTAGATCAAACCCTTTTCCATATAACATTCAAGGACAAGACTGAGCTAAATCACTACCAAATGAAGGTAGACTAAGCTGCAGACCTTGTGCTCATGTATGCTAGAAATGGATCAGATTTAATTTAGTCTTTTCCTCAAACCCTAGGTTAACAATGCATGAAACCCTAGTTCTACAATGATTTGCTTATAACAGAGGAAATACAATAGAAACCCATAAATTAATTGCATGGAGATGAGTAGAGGAATGATAGAACCTGTCTCTAGAAAGCAGAGGTGTCTGAGGACCTCGATGAGACCGCTCAGGTCCCAACTGAAGGAATCTGCTGAAAGTGTAAATTGAAAGGTTGTTCTAGATGTTGTCCTGATGTTAGATCTAAACTTAGAAAAGGCAAAAGGACATGGGTGGTACCACCCAAGTCCCTGGTGATAGAATACTCTGAAACTGTCTCTGAATCCTGAAACCCTGATATGTACCCAGTCTTCCTGTAGCTCTATATTTTCTAGATCTCGCTCTTGTAACCTGCACACAAGAAGATAAGAAGGGGTTTGAGAGTTATGGTGTTTAGGGACTTGCCTCAATCAAATCCTAGGATAGAATTCAATCTTTCCAACACTGTTCATTGATAAAGAGTGCGTGCCCTTGTGGGGGTAGAGGCTGAAAATAATGATAATATGATGATTCAAATAATTGATAAACAAACAATGATATCACCTATGTGATGAACCCTTAAAATGATGAAGATCCTTCAACTCCTAAGGAAGAATAGATGATAGCTCCATATCTACAATAACACATAATAACAATACATAGATTTTCTCTAGAATCACAATGAATGCTCTTGCTTGCTTCCCTTCAAGATCTCAAGTTATGCTTTTTCCAACCTAGTTGATAATGAACTCAAAAACACACTTATATATGCTCTCCCACTATCGTAAATTCAAACCAAAAGAGCTGACAAGGAGAAACCTCTAGAGAGGTGTTAAGTCGACACACACTTAAATTAGACCTAGCCTAAAGTGAGGGACCTGGGCGGTACCACCCAAAACTTTTAGCCTCATTTAGGTTTGAGGTAAGCTAAATCAAGGGACCCATATTCCAATTTCATCAACATGTTGGGAAATTTTGCATCGGGAGAAACATTTTGAATGTATAATGCAATAAAAGGGACCTAGGAGCTAAATAAGAAGGTAAAAAGACATGTGGACACTTTTTACTCTATAACAAGGTTTCAACATGCTTTCATGATTTAGTATAGCAAACTAGGGAACATCCTAAGTAACCTTCAATGCTTAAATCACTAGAGAATCGTGTCATACATGCCTACACCTTGAACTTGTGTATTAAATGTTCTAGATTTACCATCTATAGATGCATATTCAAGGTCATAGTTATCAGCTTAATAAGATGTTTTGCAAGCAGCTGGTTAGTCTCTAACCTAGTGACAAATATAGGGGTCAAGCATACATTGGGTTTAGTTGTTGTTTTTCAGTCATGAATCATCTTGATACGTTAGATGCCATGTCAAGGATAACTCTAGGAACAACCTCCTAAGACTAGATGAGCACCTAAAGTGAAGGAGAGCATAACCACTCTTAGCAATTGGCCTTTAACTATCCATGGTCTGTTGATGAGTCGGTGTTTTATCTTCTCGATGACAAGTCCTTGGCCTCGAGGATAGGATAACACTCTAGGATTGTGGAGTTGAGGTTTTGGGATGCAACAAAAGACATAGCATATTATCTTTATTGCCATCATGTCTATTTTGATTTCCAAACCAATGGACATAGATGAAGCATGTGCTCATGCTCACTATATTGAGGTAGAAAATTCTCCATCCTTTCTTGAGGATAAGGGATCTAAAGCCAAAAATAATAAGGTAAATTCCACTAGTACTAAGAAGAAATCCACTTTTCATTGTGTGCATTATGGTTAGGATGGTCATTAAGGGTACTCCTATTGGTGTAAGTTGCATCCTAAGAGGAACCCTCACAAGCAAGGTAAGAAGGGTAAAAATAACCCTAATGACTTCATTAATAGAGATAAATAAACTAAGGTAATTGATTGCACTTTTGAAGTGGATTCTAAGCTTTCTTACATTACTAGAAAGTTGTTTTAACAAGAAAAAGAATTATTGTTTAACATCAAGGTCAATGTGGAAGGTGTAAAGGTCAATACATAGTTTGATTCATGTTCTCAAACTAACCTAATTAATTAAGATTTGGTGAATAAAATTGTCCTTAAAACTATTTAACACCCCAAGCTTATAGATTGGATTGGGTTAAAGAAGGTACTAGTATACTAGTTAGTAAGCAATGCAAATTGAGATTTTTAGTTGATTCTAAATTTGTTAACAAAATTGTGGTAGATGTTCCTCAGTTAGATGTGTGTGGCGTTGTTTTGGGCTGCCCATACATATATGAAAGAAAGGTAACTTTCTATAGGAGGAAAACAAATATCACCTCATTAAGGGTAGATAATCTTTTATGTTCAAGCAACACACTTGTACATCACACATATATGAAGACAAAAGTGTGACAAGTTTTGGTATATGTTTTTTTACAATGCAAGGCAAGATGGACACATGTCATTAGTTGAGGGGTTCTTCCAACCTCATCTTGAGTCATAAACATTTTGGGGACCAATGGGCTCTGTAAGGCATATTCGAAATCCATTTATTAATTATGATATTAGTTCGAAATAAATATTTAGATAATTTAATATTCTATGTTTGCATATTCTTTTATATCTTTTACAAGAAATGAGATTTATATTTATTTTGCAACTAATTTTAGTTTACGAGTGTCAGGAGTTGAAGAAGAGTTATTTCATTTTTTTGTGGAAGACAAAAAGTCATATGTTCAGTTTTAAAAGATCAAGAAAGGTAAGTATGATAGGGGTAATTTTCTTTTATGTTTTGCAAATTCTTGGTAAGATAGATCGTGCAGGTTGGGGAAGAGATGATGGTTGCAAGAAACAATTTCAGTAGAAAGAATATCACAGATTTCATAGACCAGAACCAAGGAGAAAATAGGATTTTGGAAGATTAGCAAAATCTCGGTATGTCCATTTCAATGTTCTATGTAAATGAATTTTTGGTTTCTGACATTAGTTGAGATTGTTCTGAGTTATTAATTTTCTTACATTTTCTATATACAATTGCAAATTCTGAGATTGCAATATTTTACATATCATGGATTTAATGTGTAAGTCTGATTTTTTTTAGTGTACAAATTTGTAAAGAGTCTCAGATTGAAGCAAGAAATTCAGTGATAAAATCCTATAAATTAGACATATTCATATAATATTGTATCTTTCTCTTCACTCAGATATTATAAATGCAAGTTTATAGTGTTAATATTATGCAGAGATTATTATTTCATTTGTAGAATCTAATCTCTGTTTGTTATTTTTTTTAATTTGCTTGTGATTTCATATCTATTGGTATCAGAGCTATCTTTGATCCATGGGTTTGGATTAATCTTTCTAATCCATTTGATTTTAAGCTCTCATTAGTATTATCTAGCTTTTGAAGCTTTCAGAACTTACATTTAAGGGATTTTGCATCAAAAACATTTATGAGGTTGCTTCTTCAACAAATTTTATCATTTCTTTGAAGAATTTTTGGACTTTTCTTTAAAATAAAATGTCGTATTCTTTCATTAACATATTTTTACATACTCAAAATATTACAAATTGGTTTCTGGGTTTTGAAGGACTCTGTATAAGCTTTCCAGAACATTTTACGGTTTCAAATTTTATTGAGTTTTGAGAAAGTTATCACATTTTTAGTAATGTTGTTGTTGCTGATAAATACAAAGAGAAATAGGTTGTTTTGTTGGTTGTTTTGAATCTAAAAATGTGGTATTTGAGTCAAAACGTGGTTTTCTTCTTTTTGGCATGGTTTTTTTTTTTTTTTTAAATAAAGAATTTATTATAGTTTTCCCAAATGTTTAAACTATATATATAAAAATAATAAGTTTGTCTGGGAGATTCTTTAGAATGTTTCAATTATTATTACCAGCACTATCATAATAAAGACATGTTATCTTTGGTTAGCAGATCAAATGGAAAGATAAATGTAATACATTCTAGTATGAGACTATATCATGTAGTTAGAATATTCATAGTTAAGTTGATCTGATGTTTCATCATTATGTAGTATGGTTTTAAATCACAGATTGATTTAACTTTTAGTTGTTCCAATTATAGTCTTCAAATCTAGTGTTTTCCTCAATTCACTTAAATTTAATTATTTGGATAAGTTGTGAAGTTTTATTATACGGTTTTATCGAGTGATCTTTATTGTAATTATTATTGATAGTTCTTCATCTAAATATTTATTATGTATTTGTCAAAATGAATAGAATGCACTCTTAACTCTTCATGAGGAACATTTTTATCATTTAAGAGTTGGTTATCTAAGAATCATGTACATTACTTAGCTTTACTTTTGAAGATCACACATTCATGTTTCAATGACTTAGTCCTAAGGGATATATTGTGGTTCTTTCTATTATTTAACTATTTAGATTGATTCTAGAAAAAGTTGTTACAATGATAGATTATGTTACAGACCCTTCTGTTATTCCAAAATAATCATGCATAGAAGTTAAGTATTGGATTAAACCATTAGATATTTAGTAATTAGTTAGATTAGAGAATTTATATTGATTAAAGGTTTTAGTTGAAAATAGAATTGTAAATAATCTTCAATTAATAGTAATAAACATGTTAGAACTTAATGAATATTCTTTTGATCTCAAGTGTTATTAATGTTATAGTGATTATAGTGCCTTTGTTATTTGTTAAAAATAACGAAAACATATTTGTTGAAATACACAGGACAACTGAGGGGGGGTGAATCAGTTGTCACAAAAACTTAACTTCATATAAATATCAAACCATCAACTACTTAATTACTGATAATCAGATTTAACCATGAAAGTGCATGAAACCATAGACTTAATCACAATCACACAGGAAACACAGGAAACACTAGATTTTTTATGTGGAAAACCCTATAAGGGAAAAACCATGGTGGGTGTTAGCCCACATAAATACATAAGTTATAACAATACTGAAAAATAAAGGCTCACTGCCCAAAATGCTCACTGCAAAGATTGGCTCACTACCAAGGGGTGGCTCACTGCCAAAGATTTTTGAACTAATTTGACATCATCTACTCTATGCCTAAGTTTAGTTTCATTAAAGTGCAATATTCTTCCTCTGCTTTGCTCTTCTTACTCTTCGCACTTATCTTCTCATTTTGCACACTCATACATTTATCGTAATTACATTACAAGTCTTTATACAAGTCATCAACCTTGGAATGTTCATCAAGGTCAGAAATACATTCATCAACCATTGGAGCAATCTCTAAGGTCGGCACTACAAAACATACATAGAAATAGGTTTGGACCTAATACAAAAATTAGCTAAGGGAAAGATGTAAGATGTATGTTGATCACACCACGCTTTAGCTAGGACTCAAACACAATCCTTCACGCTACGACACACTTCTATAATCTTCAAGGCATCTCCACAAATAGTGAAATCAACCAAGTCGACCAAGACTGGTGAGAACACTAGGTCTACTAAGAACATTCTTCATCCATGATCCAAATTTCTCTTTGCGGACCAATCCAAGGGTAGGAACACAATCAGGAGACATCCACAAGTACATTGAAATCGTCAAGAACAACTACACAACTTCTAACCACTCTGTCAAGAAGATTCTTCAAACTGGAGCACATAAAGACCACTGCCAGCTACTGTCATAAGGAAAAGATTGCTTGTGGACCACCAAATCACGAGCCATTAGAGTTGAAGCCACATAACATCAGCTTAGACTTAACTCTAGAACCGCAGACAAAAATACTTCAATGTGGAGGAATGCGGAGCATAATACTTTCTTCCTGTCACCACCAAACATACAAAAAAAGTAGTTTTCACTCTGGTGAACATAGCTTACTCAACTCTTCATACTGGAGGCTCAAACTTGGAACATAGCATCTTCAGACAAGCCTCAAAATAACTTCCAATCTGCAAATAAAGATATTTAATCTATAGGAAATGCAGAGCTATTTGATTGACTATTCTTTTGCAGACAAAGATACTCTGCAACACATTGTTTCTACCGGAGGAGAAAATTTTCTCAATATCCTCAATATCAGGATTTCCAACACTTGCATAGGAAAATACAAATCATCTAACTCATTACAAGCAAGCAACAAAATAAGAGCACAGTTAACACCAATGACAACATTGATATGTTGACATCAATGACAACACCGGTTAGGCACATACTTGCAACAATCTCCCCCTTTGTCATTGATGGCAACGTATGATGTGAAAAACTATAAAGACCATTAAGACAAGATTCTCCCCCTTTCTCTTTACACATTTGCACTCTTTCTTTTCTAAGTTTTTCACATGATTTCTCTCCCCCTTTGACATCAATGGCAAAGGGCACATACTTGCATCCTGTTTCTCTGATCCAACTAAACTTTCTCTGTTATCATTACTTTCTTTATCAGCAACTCATACTGATAACATCTGGCTACTCCCCCTGAGAGGTAGCTCAATCCAAGTCAAAGAATGAGACTTTGGGTACCACTGGACTGATGCATTCCCATGCATCTTAGTTTAAGGTAGGAGGGGTAATGACCCCTAACTTTTCTCTGAGATACTCAAAAGTATCCTTAGGCAGAGTCTTGGTGAAGATATATGCAATCTGATCCTTTGTGGACACATATTCCAACTTTACTTCATTCTCTATCACCTTTTCTCTCTGAAAGTGATACCTTATAGATATATGTTTTGTTCTTGAGTGCATCACTGGATTCTTTGAAATATTTATAGCACTTGTATTGTCACAGAGGATTACAACTGGATCCTCATACACAACTCTTATGTCCTTCAAAGTTTGCTTCATCCATAACACTTGAGAACAACAACATGCTGCTACAATATACTCTGCTTCTGTAGTTGACAGAGAGATTGAATCTTGTTTCATGCTCATCCATGAAACCAATCTGTTACTCAAAAAGAAAGTGCCTCCACTTGTACTCTTCCTGTCATCAACATCTCCAGCCCAATCAGCATCTGTATAAGCACTAAGAGTGAAATCATTATCCTTTGGATACCATAAGCCATGATCCGGTGTGCCTTTTAAATACCTCAAGATTCTCTTTACTGCCATCACATGTGATTCTCTTGGATCTGCTTGAAATCTTGCAACAAGACAAACTACATGCATAATATCAGGTCTAGTTTGAGTTAGATAAAACAATCCTCCAATCATGGATCTGTACTTTTTCTAATCAGTCTTGGGTGATTCATTAGTTTTTCTCAACTTGCAGCTAGTCACCATGGGAGTACATACCAGTTTAGAGTCTTCCATCCCAAACTTCTTTAACAACTCTTTCACATACTTAGACTGAGATATGAAGATTCATTTATCTGATTGATTAATTTTTAGACCCAAAAATAAATTTATTTCACCAAACATAGACATCTTAAAATCATTTTGCAATTCTCCTACAAACTTCATGCACATACCTTCATTTCCTCCAAAGATAATGTCAACAACAAATACTACAACAATCAGGATTTGACTATCATTGTTCTTGAAATACAGATTGTTGTCAACAGTGCCTTATCCCTAATTGCAACAAATATTTATCTAACCGTGCATACCAGGCTCTAGGGCTTGTTTCAGTCCATACAAGGCCTTCTTCAATATACATACCATATCATCTTGTTTTGATAGTTGAAATCCTTCCGGTTGTTCAATGTAGACCTCTTCTTCCAATTCACCATTCAAGAATGTAGACTTAACATCCATCTGATACACTTTAAAATCTTTGAATGTTGTAAATGCCAAAAATATTCTAATTGCTTCAATTCTTGCCACAGGAGCATAGGTCTCCTCAAAATCTATCCCTTCAACCTGAGAGTATCCTTTGCATGCCAATCTTGCTTTGTTCCTTACTACTTCTCCATTCTAATTCATCTTGTTTCTGAAAACCCATTTTGTTCCAATCACATTCTTATCAACGGGTCTAGGAACCAGTTCCCAAGTTTGATTCTTTTCTATCTGTGTCAGCTCCTCTTCCATAGCTTTTACCCAATTTTCATCATTGCAAGCTTCATTCATAGTTTTAGGTTCAACTTTTGAAAGTAAACAATAATTCACTTGTTCTTCTGCAACTCTTTTTCTTGTCAATACCCCTTTGATTTTGTCTCCTATAATCTAATCTTCAGAATGATTAATTCTTACATACCTGGGAGTCTTAGTAGCATTTTCTGGAGCCTTTTCTTCTTCATCTTGATTGTCTTCTTGTTCAACTTTTTCTTCACTTGTTATAACAACAGGTTCATCTGATTCATAGTAACTCAGGTCTGATATTCTTCCCCTGTCTTCATCAACCTTCACATTAGCACTTTTAATGATCTTTTTCAATCTCTTATTGTAGCACCAGTAGGCCTTACTCTTGTTAGAGTATCCAAGAAAGATTCCTTCATCACACCTAGCATCAAACTTGTCTAGATCTTCTTCTCTTCTAATATAACATTTACTACCAAAAACTTTGAAATATCTTACTGTGGGAACTCTTCTATACCACCATTCATAAGGAGTTTTGGCACTATTACCTTTTACTTGAGCCCTGTTTAGGATGTACACAGCAGTGTGTATGGCTTCTCTCCAGTATACTTTCGGTAGGTCAACTTCCTTCAACATAGTCCTAGAAACCTCTTGAGCTGTCTTGTTTTTTCTTTCAACAACTCCATCCTGTTGAGGAGTCCTAGGTGTAAACAATTGTCTTTTTATCCCTTGTTCTTCATAGAAAATATTGAATTCATTTGATGTGAACTCACCTCCTCTATTAGATCTCAAGCATTTAATCTTTAACTCTAACTCTTTCTCAACCATTTCCTTGAAGGCTTTGAACTTGTCTAGGGCTTTTGATTTATCTTTTAGAAAGGTGACCCAAATCATCCTAGATTAATCATCAATAAACAACATGAAATACATGTCTCCTTGCAGACATCTTGTTCTTGTAGGACCATGCAGATCTGTATGAACTAGTTCCAACAATCTAGCAGAGAATTGTTTTTTACTTTTGAAACTTGTTCTTGTTTGTTTCCCAAATTGACATTCTTTGTAGATAATGTTGGAAGGCTTCACAAGCTTAGGTAGATCTCTTACAACCTGAATAGAACTTATCTTTACCAAGTTATCAAATTTGATATGACACATCCTTCTATGTCACAACCAACTCTCATCAGTCTGAGCCAATCAAAAATAATCATTAGTTCCCTTCAAATGATAAACATTACCTCTAGTCTTTTTACCAATAGCAATCACTGTTCTGGAGCTTTCCATGATCTTGCATCCATTGTCCTTGAATCTCAGATCATAACCTTTGCTACACATTTGACCAACACTCAAAAGATTATGCTTTAAACCCTTTACATATAGAACATCATCAGTACTGTTCTTACCATCAAAAGAGATGGATCCTTTTCCATAAATCTTACCAGTTGTATCATCTCCAAACCTAACCAGTCCACCATCATATTTTTCCAAACTAACAAACTTACTTTTGTCACCAGTCATGTGATGTGAGCATCCACTGTCAATAACCAATTCATCCTTATCTTTTTCAACCTGAACAACCAAAGCACTTTCTTCCACTAGTATTTCCTCCTTCACACAGCTAGCAAGATTAGTAGACACAACTTCTTCTTTAATAGCAATAAACAAGCATTCATTTGCACTAGTACTAGCATCATCAGATTCATCATCAGTCACACCTTCATCATCAAGATCTCTAACATAGTAGCATTTCTTTGGATCTCTACGCCTGTTCTCAAATATTTTTCTATTCCTTTCAATTCTTTCAGGACATCTAGAAGCATAATGACCTACTTTACCACATGAAAAACATTTGAAAGGTAATTTGCCTTTGAACTTATCGGAACCTCTTTGCAATCTATCAACAAAGTTAGCTTCAATTTCATCAAAGTCATCAATAGGCTCCACTTTGTATTTTTTAGCTCTGGAGATTTTTTTAGAAGTATCGGCTTTAAAAGCAATCTCAACTTTTGGTAGAGCATCACCAAACTTAACTCATCTCAAAGGTTGTAATCTTTCCAAGTAACTGATCTCTGTCGATAGTTTTTACAATCATTACTTCTTCAATTGCAGCTGCCTTGTGACTATAGGACTTTGGTAGTGATCTGAGAATTTTCATCGCAACTTCCTTATCACCAATAGTTCCTCCCATACCTTGTATTCCATTGACAAGTTCATCAACCCTTTGCATAAAGGTTGTTATATTTTCCTCTTCATTCATCTTCAAGCCCTCATATTTCACTTTCAGGCCCTGTAGCTTGGCTTCTTTTACAAAATCATATCCTTCATACAGTTTTTTCAACTTTTCCCAAACTTCATTTGCAGATTCAAGATCCATGACTTTTATCAACTCAGTGTCAGTCAAAGCACTTAACAGGGCATCTCTAGCTTTTATATTCAACTCATATTCTTTGATTTCATCTTCAGTTGTCAAACCATTTGGAGGCATGGTATATTTTGTCTCTGCAACTTTCCACACTTTATAACCAAGACAAAGGAGATGTTTTTTCATTCGTACCTTCCAAAGAACATAATTTGTCCCATCAAACTATGGAGCTTCCTTTTTAAAAGACATCCTGGATCTTCCTCAAGCTGTTAGGCTTACTTCCGAGGAACCGACTCTGATACCAATTGTTGAAATACACAGGACAACTGAGAGGGGGGGTGAATCAGTTGTCACAAAAACTTAACTTCATATAAATATCAAACCATCAACTACTTAATTATTAATAATCATATTTAACCATGAAAGCATGAAACCATAGACTTAATCACTATCACACATTCAACACAGGAAACACCAAATTTTTTATGTGGAAAACCCTGTAAGGGAAAAACCACGGTGGGTGTTAGCCTACAGAAATACATAAGTTATAACAATATCAAAAAACAAAGGCTCACTTGCCTACGGGGCTCACTACCCAAAATGCTCACTGCAAAGATCGGCTCATTGCCAAAGATTTTTGAACTAATTTGACAGCATCTACTCTATGCCTGAGTTCAGTTCCATTGAAGCACAATATTCTTCCTCTGCTCTGCTCTTCTTACTCTTTGCACTTATCTTCTCATTTTGCACTCATACATTTTTCGCAATTACATTACAAGTCTTTATACAAGTCATCAACCTTGGAATGTTCATCAAGGTTGGCAATACATTCATCAATTGTTGGAGCAATCTCCAAGGTCGGCATTACAAAACATACATAGAAATAGGTCTAGACCTAATACAGAAATTAGCTAAGGGAAATATGTAAAGATGTATGTTGATCACGCCGTGCCTTAGCTGGGACTCAAATGCAATCCTTCATGCCACAACATGCTTCTACAATCTTCAAGGCATTCTGCAAATAGTGAAATCAACCAAGTCGGCCAAGATTGGTGAGAACACTAGGTCTACTAAGAACATTCTTCATCCACGGTCTAAATTTCTCTTTGCGGACCAGTCCAAGGGTAGGAACACGATCAGGAGACATCCATAGGTACATTGAAATTATCAAGAACAACTGCACAACTTCTAACCACTTTGTCAGAAGATTCTTCAAACTGGAGCACATAAAGACCACTGCCAACTGCTGTCATAAGGAAAATATCACTTGTGGACTACCAAATCACAATCCATCAGAGTTGAAAGCACATAACATTAGCTTAGACTTAACTCTAGAACCGCAGACAAAAATACTTCAATGCGGAGGAATGCAGAGCATAATACTTTCTTCCTGTCACCACCAAACATACAGAAAAAATAGTTTTCACTCTGGTGAACATAGCTTACTCAACTCTTCATACCGGAGACTCAAACTTGGAACATAGCATCTTCAAACAAGCCTCAAAATAACTTCCAATCTGCAGACAAAGATATTTAATCTATAGGAAATGTGGATCTATTTGATTGACTGTTCTTTTGTAGACAAAGATACTTTGCAACACATTGTTTCTACCGAAGGAGCAAATTTTCTCAATATCCTCAATATCAAGCTTTCCAACACTTACATAGGCAAATACAAATCATCTAACTCATTACAAGCAAGCAACAAAATAAGAGCAGTTGACACCAATGACAACACTGATCTGTTGACATCAATGACAACACTGGTTAGGCACATACTTGCAACAATATTATACTGTTGAAACTTGATAGAAAAGTGTAATCAAATCTTTTATATTTATTAGATATGAATCTTGTAGACTTGATGTATCATTTCTCATTATATCTTGGTTAACCTATATTGAAAAGGTTACATTTATCCCTATTAAACTAGGTTCTCTTTAGTGGGTAAATAATTGTTTCTTCTTTATAGAGCTATCAAAGATGACTTTTAGTATTGATTAGTGGTTAATAAATTTAATTGTTTGATGTATTAATTTATTCCTTGGTACTTTATTTCAAATTCCAACTTAGTGGTATTAGATAGATATCTTCCTATTATTCTAAATAAACTATTTTGGGTACTAGAGTTTTGTTGCCTTTGAATCCGATTTAAGTGGTTAGAGACTATTATTGTATTAAGGAGTGAATTATTGCTTAAAGACTTTATTGCATAGATAGTCATGTACGAAAGATTTGAACTCATTATATTCTTGACTTGAAATATTCGTTTATTTCTTTGATTACAAAATGTTATAAGAACTTGGAATAGATGTTTTGTTTCTTCTTATACTTGTATTCTAGACTTGATGAAGTTTCAAAGCTGATATATTAGAGTAGATTGTTATTTTAATGTTTTCTAGTTATGGAATTATCTAGTTAGGGTTAAGAATGTTTGATGACCCCTTCACTCTTTGTATGGCAAGGATATCTGTTTAATTGAATTATTTATTATCATTACTGTAAAAAACTATATTTTGGTTGCGAGTTCAAGTCCTGAACTATGAAGTCTCTGCGCTACGCGTACGTAGGCAAGGCCATCTTGAGCCCCCGAGACATTAGGTCAGCCCCTTAGGCTTGTCATTTTGTGAAATTGTTATTTGTTTAGACTATGCATTGAAACTAATGTTTTCACTTAGTATGCAAATTCAAAATAATAACTGTGCAGGATACCGGAGTTGAGAAAGTATACTCCACCTTGTGAAAGGATGATTTTAAGACAATTATTGCAAATGTGTAGCATTGGTATCTTGTAATTAATTTACAATGAAATATCATATGTTAATTATTCAAAATAAGTAAATTTGTTCCTGTAATCATATTGTATTTTCTTTATTTCTCAATAATTTGGTGTATTAATGTTATTTGCTTGAGTGGACATTACATAGGTATCAGAGCACAAGGTTGCAACACTTGGGAGCTTTGGGGTAAGAGTGTTAGTATTGTAAAATCCATTTTTGAATCTCATCATGGTAAGTAGAGGAAAATTTTGATTGATTTACGATACAGAATGGACGTTTAGTAAATTAATTTCAAATTATATACAAATATGTTCATAGACGTATTCTTTGAAAGTGTAAGTTTCTGTAATGTCAAATAATGATTCTTATCAAGCACAAATATTTATCACCTTATTCTGTGATAATACTGACAAACTTGTGTGTGTGGTTGATGGTGATGGATGAGAATTGGTAAAATGTGGGGGTTGGAGGATATTGTCCAAAATTGAGGATTGATTGAACATAAATCTGCTGCAAAAATTCAAAGAAGAAAGTTGTAGAACTTAGGAGGTAACTATATCTTTAAGAAATTAGTGTTGTTGTATACTCGTGGGAGGAAACATGACAAAAAGACTCTGGGAATGATTTTTGTATGCACATCCAAGGTATGAAATGAAACTTGTTTATTTCTTTTGAATATTAAGAGATAAATATGAATGTGAATATGTTATTTGGATGACAAATCTGGAAAAGAAATGTTATTGTGAAAGTTCTTTGAATATTTTGAATATTAATTTAATTGTGAATGTTAAAGCTTGGGAGTATGGATGAAGGTGTAAAGAGGTTTATTGATATGAAATCTGTCAAGGAATATGAAATTTGTCGATAATTCTAATTTTCTAGCTAGATTGATGTTTTGATGATTAGAAATGTTAAAAAACATAGCTCTGTGTGAGCCATTATCATAGCTCTATGTGAGCATAGCTCTATGTGAGCATAGCTCTGTGTGATCCATTATCATAGCTCTGTGTGAGCCATTATCATTGCTTTGTGTGAGCCATTATTGATGCTCTATGTGAGCCATATTTGCTACTCTGTGTGAGCTATTGGGAGTTGATGTTGCTCTGTGTGAGCTATTGGGAGTTGTTGTTGTTCTGTGTGAGCTATTACATGAGAATTGTTGTTGTTGCTTTGTGTGAGCTATTATTTTGTTGGGAGCTACAGTGAAAAAAAGGGAGCTACATGTGATTGGGAGCTACTGTTGGGTTAAGGGAGCTACATTTGTGGAAAAAGGGAGTTTTCTAAACTTTGATTAATCAAAACTATTAAATGCTCATAATTGTATAAGTTTCATGATTAACTACTTTTGTGGTATATGTTGGAGCTTCATGTGGTTTGAGACCACCATACTTCCCAACCCCCAGCTCCATGATGTCATCTTTATAATGAGGAAAGAATATTGTTTATGATTATTATTAGTTGACTTTGAATCTTATAGCAGTTTTAGACCTTCTGTTGATTTGACACTAATCATCCCAATTCTAATGAAAGGCATATATGATGTATGGAAATGATAATTGTGATGCTTTAATGTTAAGAGTTGTTTGTAGTGAATTTGATTATTGGAAATAATTAGGTGATATAAGTATGTTTTACTTCGATAGAAAAAATTATATAACTAAAATTTTCTATAAAGAATGGAATTACTGTGTGTTGCTAGAAAAGAAATAAAAATTCTATGAGCTGAACTTGGACAGCCAAGGTAAGAAAAGAATGAACTGTATTTCTGTTGTGAATCAAATGAATGTTGCAGTTAAATCTTGAAAGAAATCTGTTGTTATTGTTTGCATGTTTAAATTTGTCATAAATGATGAAATTTTATGAGTATTCTTATTATGTTTCCTGGAATGGGTGTTGTGATGGAAAACATAATGGGGAGTTGAGGATATATATATAAAATGATAATGTTTGGGGAGTTGATTTGTTTTGGGAGTATGTTGTTAAGGGTATTTTGAGAAATTAATGTTTATGGTGTTTTGGGTGATTATAATTATATATATGAAACTCCCGAGAGAAAAATTGTTTTATGGGAGTTGGGTGATTATTGTTCTAGGAGTTGATGTATAAGGGAGAATTTGGGAGTTGATGTTTAAGGGAGAATTTGGGAGTCACGGATTAAGGGAGTTATTGATTTTGTTTATTGTGATTGAAAGTAAAATTAAATTGTGAATTAGAATTATTTTAAACGAAATTAAATTTGTTTGATAAGATGAACATCAAGGAAAAGTTTCTATTTGATTGCTCGGGGGTGGATTCGATTTGAAGAATCCTATGGTTAGGTGGTGAGCAAATCTAGATTGTCACTAATTTTGTGGTCGCAGATCATGTGAGCTAATTTGGGTTGATATATTTTTGTGTATGCAAATTTATATACTAAATCTGTTTCTTATGAAATAAGATTAGTATTGAAGAGTGAAAGGATTCCTTTAGTGAATGAATCTGTAGAAGATTGGAACAAAGTAATACTATTGTGCAAGTAAAAAGAATATCTAGTCGACTTAGTAAAATTTTATTAATGAAAACTAACTTTTGTTGGAAGTGTGAAGTCAGTATTCATTCCTCATAATGACTTCCAGGAGGAAGTCCAAGCCTAGGGGGAAGAATGTAAGGCATATTTGAAATCCATTTATTAATTATGATATTAGTTAGAAATAAATATTTAGATAATTTAATATTCTATATTTGCATATTCTTTTAAATCTTTTGCAAGAAATGAGATTTATATTTATTTTGCAACTAATTTTAGTTTATGAGTGTCGGGAGTTGAAGAGGAAGAGTTATTTTAGTTTTTTGTGGAAGACAAAAAGTCATATTTTCAGTTTTAAAAGATCAAGAAAGGTAAGTATGAGAGGGGTAATTTTCTTTTATGTTTTTCGAATTCTTGGTAAGATAGATTGTGCAAGTTGGGGAAGAGTTGATGGTTGCAAGAAATAATTTCAGTAGAAAGAATATCATAGATTTCACATATCAGAATCAAGGAGGAAATATGATTTTGGAAGATTAGCAAAATCTGGGTATGTCCATTTCCATGTTCTATGTAAATGAATTTTTGGTTTCTATCATTAGTTGAGATTGTTTTGAGTTATTAATTTTCTTACATTTTCTATATACAATTACAAACCTTGAGATTGCAATATTTTCCATATCATGGATTTAATGTGTAAGTCTGATTTTTTTTAGTGTATAGATTTGTAAAGAGTATCAGATTGAAGCAAGAAATACAGTGATAAAATCCTATAAATTAGACATATTCATATAATATTGTATCTTTCTCTTCACTCAGATATTAGAAATGCAAGTTTATAGTTATGCAGAGATTATTGTTTCATTTGTAGAATCTAATCCATGTTTGTTATTTTTTTTAATTTGCTTGTGATTTCATATTTGTTGGTATCAGAGCTATCTTTGATCCATGGGTTTGGATTAATCTTTCTAATCCATTTGATTTTAAGCTCTCATTAGTATTATCTAGCTTTTGAAGCTCTTAGAACTTACATTCAAGGGATTTTGCATCAAAAACATTTTTGAGGTTGTTTCTTTAACAAATTTTATCCTTTCTTTGAAGAATTTCTGGATTTTTATTTAAAATAAAACGTCATATTCTTTCATTAACAGCTTTTTACATACTCAAAATATTACAAATTAGTTTTTGAGTTTTGAAAGTCTCTATGTAAGCTTTCGAGAACATTTTACGATTTCAAATTTCATTGAGTTTTGAGAAAGTTATCACATTTTTAGTATTGTTGTTGTTGCTGATAAATACAAAGAGAAATAGGCAGTTTTGTTGGTTGTTTTGAATCCAAAAACGTGGTATTTGAGTCAAAAACGTGGTTTTCTTCTTTTAAAAAAATAAATAAATAAATAAATTATTATAGTTTTCCCAAATGTTTAAACTATATATATATATATATAACAAGTTTGTCTGGGAGATTATTTAGAATGTTTCAATTATTATTACCAACACTATCATAATAAAGACATGTTATCTTTAGTTAGCAGATCGAATGGAAAGATAAATGTAATACATTCTGGTATGAGACTATATCATGTAGTTAGAATATTCTTAGTTAAGTTGATCTAATGTTTCATCATTATGTAGTATGGTTTTAAATCACATATTGATTTAACTTTTAGTTGTTCCAATTATAGTCTTCAAATGTAGTGTTTTCCTTGATTCACTTAAATTTAATTATTTGGATAAGTTGTGAAGTTTTATTATACAGTTTTATCAAGTGATATTTATTGTAATTATTATTGATAGTTCTTCGTCTAAATATTTATTATGTATTTGTCAAAATGAATAGAATGCACTCTTAACTCTTCATGAGGGACATTTTTATCATTTAAGAGTTAGTTATTTAAGAATCATGTACATTACTTAGCTTTACTTTTGAAGATCACACGTTCGTGTTTCAATGACTTAGTTCTAAGGGATATATTGTGGTTCTTTCTATTATTTAACTATTTAGATTGATTCCAGCAAAGTTGTTATGATGGTAGATTATGTTACAGACCCTTTTGTTATTTCAAAATAATCATGCATAGAAGTTAAGTATTGGATTAAACCATTAGTTATTTAGTAATTAGTTAGATTCAAGAATTTATATTGATTAAAGGTTTTAGTTGAAAATATAATTATAAATAATCTTCAGTCAATAGTAATAAACATGTTAGAACTTAATGAATATTATTTTGATCTCAAGTGTTATTAATGTTTTTGATAAGATAAGCAGCATAAAAGGGTGTCGATCCCAATACAAAATAGCCATAAAGGCTCACCAAAGTTCCATAAAGAACCAAAAAGCATAAACCGGACTAACACATAGACACAACCAAAAAAGGACCCAAAATAGAGACACAGCGGACCGATAGCAGATCAACAACAGACAAAAATCATAGGCGACGACCAAAGCCCCAACGGCTAGTTAAACATTTGGTTCCAATCCTTAGCCAGAAACTAGTAGAGGTCATGGTACTGCTTAAGATCTTTATCCTTCAATCCCTAGGTGGTAAGATCAGCATCCTAGAGGACAGCAAGGGTCGTGGCAGATATGTGCATCACTTTCACTGAGAACTTTGCTAGAGTTTTGAATTTCCTCTCCAGCATAGTGATCCTCGCAGAGAGAATATCAATCTCCTTATCTTTAGCAGTAGTTTTGCCCTTCCTCTTCATCTTGCCTGACTCCTTCACCATGTTCTCCAAACTCACAGATTGAGAACCCTTAGCATTGAGCTCAGCATTGAGATCAAGGAAATTACTGGGCCCTTCCCCTGCTTCTGCCTCCACATTGCCATTTTTGGTCTCCTTATTGACCAAAAATTCCCCGCCCATCATTTCAGTCTTCGACACAATAGTATCCATTTTGATGTTTTTGTTATCAAAAGTATCCTCACCCTCAAGGTCCGTAGTATCTTCCTCCACCTCAGAGACTTCCTTCTTAGCTGCAAGCCTCATTGACCTCCTAGTCGACGACACCTGGGGTTTGCTTCTCATCAAGGTAAAATCCTTGTCGGCAGTGCTGTCGCTACCACCAATACCATCCTTAGAGCTAACCTCTTCCACCACCACAGAGACATTCTTTACCTTATTCTTACTATCTGTACCACTTCCTTCTTCCAACCTACCCCTTTTCTTTTTCTATGGGGTCACCTATGCAGACTCACCAGGTAAAAACTTTCTTTTGACAAGGGTCTTCACAGAGGTTAAGGGAGTCTAGTCCCTGGCTTTTGGATCTGGGCTTAAACAGATGGTAGATTTTTTCTTACCAGACTTTATGGATTTAGCATACTTTTCTGAAGTGACCTCCATAATTATCACAGGGCTAGACACCACAGGACTGGAGTAGGGCGGCAGAGGAGGTTCAACTCTGATAGCCATGAGGGCTTTAGGGGGGCAAAGTGCAAGATGGAATTTATACAGTCTGAGGATAAGCCCCTGGTGGAGAGGGATGAGGGGTTTGTTGGGGTCAGCAGCATGTTGATCAATGGCTGACAAAATAGAAGTTTCTAGAGATGAAAGAAGATAAAAAGGAAAACTTATCACTTTGCTACGATGAAAATGATTGAGCAGAGCAAAATGATAATGGAAGAAGTGTTTGAATCTACCTTCCAACATGAAGTACTTTATGAGCATGTAACACACCTCGTCCCATGACTTTGGCAGCATTTCATGATCAAAACCCCCTACAGACTGTGAAGAACCTCCCCTTTCTTCAGAAAACATGCCATTCCCTCAGGTTCAAAAACTTTACTCTTCTTGGGGTGTTTGGTACCCTCCGTGGGCATCCCCATCACTAAACCAATCACATCTTCAGAAACTTCAAAACTAACACTGCCCACCTTAACCTTTCTATCCTCCCAAGAACGTAGGAACTACATCAAGAGGCTTTCATCATAACCCTGTAAGCATTCAAGGTAGGAGGCCACCCCGCCCTCCTAGAAAATGTGCCAAAGGGTCTTGTTATGTCTAATTTCATCACATGATTCAGGCTCAGTGTGAGCCCTGTCACCCCCCATGGCTAAATTACCCTAATTTCTCTCAGGCAAGCTAACAATGTAGGAAGTAGTAGAAGACTTAGAAACTTTTGCACTACAAAAAATCTCCCTATCCCCGATATTCATACTCCAATTAATGAGTATATTGTCTTTTTGACCATCAGGGGTGGCATACTTGCTTAAGTTCGCAATATGCAAACTATCACTCCTATTCCTACCATGATAACCATTCATTAATTGATCATAATTATGGGTTATGCATAGGGATGTCGGGTTGGTCGTGTGCCCAGTCATGAGAAGTCTCTCCTTAGGCGTCCATATATGACTGGGAAACAAGCAAACTTTTATACCATGGCGGGTCCTGCCTTTGACAATTCTGAGATGGCAAGCAATTGTCACCCCCTTCTCAACATAGGACCTCAAAATCGAATGGCTAGCAAGACTCGATCTCAGTTGGCCCCCAAAGTACTCTCTAGGAATTAATTCAATCATGAAAAATCAAGAGTGAGGCCTAGCTCCTTTTCAAGAAGGTTTTGAATCTGGATGGGTAAATTATTCTTACTTTTCCAACATCTCCACTTGTCCAAGCTTTTTCCCAGGTTAGCCAATCCATCTGCCACTTTGTTACCTTCGTGGTAAACATGTCCAATTTTAATATGTCTGAGCCCAATTAGTAAGCAGGTAATGTCATACGTAATATCCTTCGGCTTCCAACCGCTATTAGACCTGTCAAGAGCTACCTCAGTGATGAGTTTAGAATCTCCTTCCACTTGTAATTTGTCCATTCCCATAGAGAGAGCTATTTTGAGACCCCACACCAGATCCAATCCCTCTGCAACATTATTGGACTGGATGCCTATGGACCCAGCATAAGTAGCAATGAAGGCACCCTGGCTATCTCCTAATATACCACCCCCACTGGCTAGGCCAGTATTCTTTTTTTTCAGCTTCGTCGAAGTTGAGTTTGGTCCAATCTCTAGAAGGGGGTCTCCAAAGGGTGTTTTGTCTAGCGAGCTTTTTGGAATTCTCAATCTTCGTTATGTCCTCTGTCAATCCCCATTTTAAGGTTGTCCACACTTCCACCATAGTAGGAGGTTTCTCAGCCATATGCAAAGTGTTGTTAGATGTGTTCTCAAAGACCATTCCGCTGAAGGAGTGAAAGACTTCCTTAGTGGATCGAGCCTTATCCTTGAAGATTCTATTATTTCTTTCTTTCCACACACTCCATCCCAGGTGTGGGGGAATTTGTATCCATAGCTCTCTAATCCTGGGGTGCGAGAAAGGGGAACTCCAACCCTGGGTGAAGTCCATTAGGTTTTCTGGGAAAATCCATTCAAGGTTGAGTTTCTCCATAGTTCTTCCCCATAATTCTTTAGTAAGTTCACAATGGAAAAGGAGGTGCTGAATGGATTCTTTAGCTTTGAGGTAGAGCACACATCTATTAACCAACTGGAACCCCCTTTTATTGAGGTTGTCAGTAGTGAGGATTTTGTTATGGGCAACAGCCCACTAGAAGAAGTTTATTTTGGGGGTCAACTTGTTGTTCCAGACACTCTTCCAGATCCGCTCCCCCTATCCAATGTCAGACAATAGGATGTAAGCGGATTTAACTGAGAAGTTCCCCTTTTGTTCTTGACCCTAGAGCATTTCATCCTCCCTAGGAAATATTAGAATACTGTGCTTGTTCAGCTCCTCTTGCAAAGCTTGGCTCTCCTGATTCTCAGGAACATTACCCCAACAATCTAAGAGAATTTTCCACCTCCTATGGTTGTGGGAGTGGGTAGTAATGAAATTGCTGACTAAATTCCCAAAATGGCTGACAACTCTATCTCTGGTGGTTATGTTTTTTTGTTAGACAAGGGACCCTCCTCGAGCTAGTTGTCCTCCCAGAATCTGATTTTATCTCCATTACCCAGCTTCCATTTTATGCCTTGGGAAAGGGTATTTCTAGTTTTGATCATTTTGTTCTAGTTAATAGAGCCTTTGAGGTGGCTCTCTCTGGCAATAACCTCTAATTTATCCCCATTTTGTAGGTATTTGGCTTTCATGATCTGAACCCAATCTTTTTCCTTCTTTAGGAAAGTCCAACCCACTTTGGCAAGTCAAGCTTTATTCATCACGTGTATTTTTCTGATTCCTAATCCCCCATGAGTTTTGGGCAGGCAAACTTTGTCCCATCCAACTAGCGATATCCTCTTCTTGTCCTCAACTCCAGTCCATAGGAAGGTTAGCTGGATTCTTTCCAATTTCTCTGCCATATATCTGGGCATTTTAAACAGGGATAGAAAATAGGTAGGGATGCCCTGCAATGAGGCTTTCAATAGTTGATGCTTGCCAGCGTGACTAAGGAGTTTACCTTTCCATCCCTCCATTTTCTTTTGGATTCTTTCTAAGATAGTGTTCCAGAAAGTTGGGGTCACCTCCTTGACCATGAGGGGAAGACCCAGATAGGTGGTCAGGAGATTAGCCATGTTGCACTCAAGGATTTTTCTCACCCTGGCTTGCAGCCCCAAGTCAGTGTTGAAGAAAAATACATTGCTTTTTTCATAGTTAATGCACTGACCAGAAACCTCAGAATAGGAGTTCCATCTTCTTACCTCAATCACGAAAGCCACCCCAAAGAGCATAGTATCGTCCACGAACTGTTGAACAACATATGGACTCAAGGTGGATGCCGCTTTAACCCCCCTGAGGGACTGGCTGTCCAAGTGGGATAGGATGTTTCTTCCCAAAACCTCAGCCAATATAATAAATAGGTAGGGAGAAAGGGGATCTCCCTGTCTGAGACCCCTACCTGCCTCAAAGAACCCTTGGGGAGTGTCATTGAGCAGGACCAAGTACTTGAGAATGGTGACACATTCTTTTATCAAATTTAGCAATTTGTCCCTGAACCCAAATTTCTGAAGGACCTTAAACATGAAATCCTAGGAGACCCTGTCATAAGCTTTAGAAATATCCAGCTTGAGTGCCATGTTCAGAGTATTACTTCTGTCCATGGAGTGAATGATTTCGTGGGTGGATATAGCTGCATCCATAATCTGTCTACCGAGGACAAAGCCTTTCTGACAGTCAGAGATAATATTGTCCAACTACAGTTGAAGTGTGAGGACCAGAGTCTTCTTAATGATCTTATAAATGGTGTTACAAAGGCTAATAGGACGGAAGTCAACCATGGAATCTATGATGCTCTTCTTGGGAATAAGCGCAATGAACGTGGCATTGATATGTTTAAGGATTTTGTCAATCCTAAAGAAGTCTTTGACAGTAGTTGTGACATCATAACCCACTATCTCCCAAAAGTCTTGGAAAAAAGCCATGGGGAACCCATTCGGACTCAGAGCTTTGAAGGCCCCCATGGAGAACACCACCACCCTGACTTCCTCATCCGTAACAGGCTTCATTAGACTACAGTTATTATCCTCTATAAGGATAGAGGGAATGCAGTCCAACAGCTTCTCTTCCTGGTCTTTGTCAGGCTTGTTTCTATGCTCCTTCAAGAAGTTCCTGAAGTAACTAGAGGCATGATCTCCCAGTTCCTTGTCCTCAGTAAATTCTCTATTCCCATCATTCAGTTTGGTGATTCTGTTCCTCTTCCTATGTTTCATAGCAGACTGGTGGAAGAAAGCCAAATTTCTATCTCCCCCTTTTAGCCATTGCACCCTAGACCTCTGTTTCCAGAAGATCTCCTCCCTTCTGGTAATGTCCTTAACATTTTTGAGCAGGGCCTCTTCCATGTTATAAGTACTCTCACTCACATTCCCCCTAGCCATGTTGCTTTGAACTTCCATTAAGCTGTCAGAGATGTGTTTCTTTTGGTGCATCACATTCCTGAAATAGAATTTGTTCCATCCTTTTACTTTGTGCTTAACATGGATGAGTTTTTAGGTGAGCCTATACATGGGAGATCCATGCATCGAGATACTCCACCAATCAACAATGCATTGTCTAAAATCGGGGTGGGAGGCCCACATAATTTTGTATATGAAGGGGAAAGGTCCCTTGGGGGCACCATCAGTCCAAGACAGGAGGAGGGCATTGTGGTTGGAGATGGTGCAAGGGAGGGCAGCTAGGGAAGAACCTTGCACCCCATCCCAATTAGTAGAGGCCAGAAATCTATCTAATTTGACCTAGTTTAGCTGATCACCCCTTCTTCTATTTGTCCAAGAATAGAGTTGATTGTTCATCTCTAAATCTAGTAGCCCAGTCTGACTTAGGAAGTCTGCCAAGTCCAACATATTGTCTGAATAGTCCATGTTTCCTCCCATCTTTTTTGAGGGGAATAGAGGAGTGTTGAAGTCTCCTCTCAGAATCCACAGGATCATTTTCTCCGCATTAATTTTAGGGATCAAGCCATCCCATAGTTCCTTCTTGGCGTTCCTGGTGTTAGGGGCATATATGTTGATCAGCTTCCAAGTTTTCTTATTCATAGTAAATTTAATTTCTACGCTGTGTTTGCCATGCAAGCAGTAGCTACCTGAAATGTTATGTTTATTCCACATAGTAACCAGGCCCCCCGAAGCACTTGTGGAAGGGCTGATAAAGTAGTCTGCCATGGGCCAAATATTATTAGAAATCTTTTTAAAGTTGTCTTCAAACATCTTAACCTCTTGGAGCAGAATGATATCCACCTTATTGTCAAAAATGCAGCTCTTGATCATGAGTTGTTTGTGAGGACTATTAAGCCCTCTCACATTCCAAGTGATGATATTCATTTACGGTGTCTTCTGGAGATAGCCTCCAACGTGCTTTGTCTCCCATTGGCTATTTCCTTGGTTGGCTCTCTATTTTTGGTTTCTCTCTAGGACAGTCTACCTGCCTTTCCTTCTATCCCCACATCCCCTGACTTCTTACCTTTGCCTTTCTTTTTGGGGGTAATCCACCCCTCCTGGTTACTGGGACCAGCCCTAGGGGAAAGGATCCTTATGGGGGATAGGATGGATTTTTCTGTGCTTGGCGGAGCTACAACCTTAGGATCTTCTATCCCTAAGCTAGCTGACAGCTCTCCAACTGCCACTAAAGACTCAGGAGCATCAGTCCTTGGCAAGGGTGTTAAGTGATTGGGGGTTAGTATTTCACCTTCTTCTGTCTCAACCGAGCCCAAGGAAGTGCCCTTCTTCTGAGTCGGCAGTTCGACCTCGGAAGCCCACAGACACTGTAGTAGTGGTGGGGGATCATTGGTTGTAGTTGGAAGTTCACCCTAAGGGTTTCCCAAAGCCTGGGACTTCGCCTGTTGTTGTATCATTAAAGGGGACTTGATGATATCAAGCAGGTCCTCTTTGTGTGGGTAGTCCTCCACATTATTCTCCTCCTCCAAGGCCTCTTTGCCTTTTTGTGTTTTTAATTTTTTGCATTCATTGATAAGATGCCCTTTTTTGGAGCAATTTTGGCAAAAAGTGGTAGCATTTTCATACTTTAGATGCTGCTCCCAACAACCATATTTAGATTGTAAGTTGATGGTATTAGGTAGATATTTATGGATATCAACACTAACACAAAATCTAGCAAACACTAACCTAGTTTTATGCTTGGTAGTGTTGTCTAGAGTGATGAAATGCCCAAAGAGTTCCCTATCCATGTGAAAATCTCCTCATCCCAAAACTCAAGCGGGAGTCCTGGGAGCCTGACCTAGACCGGAGCCGACCTGCTGAGCATAGCTGCGTCAAACCCTGGTTTCTAGCGCGCTAGGCAGAGGTTGTGCTTGCCATACAACCAAGGACCGCTAGCCAAAATTGTTACCAAGTCCTCCTTGGCGGTGAACTTAAAAAGTAAGAGACCACCTGTCACGGCACTAGTAACCACGCTACCTTTTAGGTGCCATCTCGAGGCCACCTAGCATCTTACCATATCAATGTTGGGCCTAAAGGTTTGGAACCTACCCACCAAGGATAATTTCAAGGTAGAGGTTATTTTATCCATCATCAGATCTAGGATCTGGAAGTCTGTTCCATTCACCTGCTCAGACTGCATTGGGGTTACAACATCTTTGACAGGCATATCATTCTTCCCAACCAAGGCTTGTTTCCAATCCTTGGGATCCAACCTCGATGTTGGAGATTCGAGCTTGAAAGTACTGACCGAAACAGTAACATCATTAGCAGGAACCGCCTGAGGGTTTGTAGGGGGGGCAGGGGGCCCCCAGGGCTGACGACCTCCATGAGCGAAGCAGGTTCAAACAATGTTCAGAGCGAGAAAGTTACAGAGCGGGAAAGTTGCAGAGTATTTACTTTCGAGTGTTATTAATGTTATAGTGATTATAGTGACTTTGTTATTTGTTAAAAATAAAAATAACATATTATACTGTTGAAACTTGATAGAAAAGTGTAATCAAATCTTTTGTATTTATTAGATATGATTCTTGTAGACTTGATGTATCTTTTATCATTATATCTTGGTTAACCTATATTGAAAAGGTTACGTTTATCCCTATTAAACTAGGTTCTCTTTAGTGGGTAAATAATTGTTTCTTCTTTATAGAGCTATCAAAGATGACTTTTAGTTTTGATTAGTGGTTAATAAATTTAATTGTTTGATGTATTAATTTATTCCTTGGTACTTTATTTCAAATTCCAACTTAGTGGTATTAAATAGATATCTTCCTATTATTCTAAACAAACTATTTTGGGTACTAGAGTTTTGTTTCCCTTTGAATCCGATTTAAGTGATTAGAGACTATTATTGTATTAAGGAGTGAATTATTGCTTAAAGACTTTATTGCATAGATAGTCATGTACGAAAGATTTGAACTAATTATATATTCTTGACTTGAAATATTCATTTATATCTTTGATTACAAAATGTTGTAAGAACTTGGAATAGATGTTTTGTTTCTTCCTATACTTGTATTCTAGACTTGATGAAGTTTCAAAGATGACATATTAGAGTAGATTGTTATTTTAATGTTTTCTAGTTATGAAATTATCTAGTTGGGGTTAAGAATGTTTGATGACCCCTTCACTCTTTGTATGACAAGGATATCTGTTTAATTGAATTGTTTATTATCATTACTGTAAGAAACTATATTTTGGTTGCAAGTTCAAGTACTGAACTACGAAGTCTCTGCGCTACGCATACGTAGGCAAGGTCATCTTGAGCCCCCGAGACATTAGGTCGGCCCCTTAGGGCCTCAGGCTTGTCATTTTGTGAAATTGATATTTGTTTAGACTATGTAAAACTAATGTTTTCACTTAGTGTGTAGATTCAAAACTGATAACTGTGCAGGATACCAGAGTTGAGAAAGTATACTCCACCTAGCGAAAGGATGATTTTAAGACAATTATTTCAAATGTGTAGCATTGGTATCTTGTAATTTATTTACAATGAAATATCAGATGTTAATTATTCAAAATAAGTAAATTTGTTCCTATAATCATATTGTATTTTCTTTATTTCTCAGTAATTTGGTGTATTAATGTTATTTTCTTGAGTGGGCATTACAGGCTCCATATTGGATATAGGTTTGATCTAAAAAAGATATGGTTTTTGTGTTTTTTGGCTCATTCTAGAATTAAAATAGTCTCTTAAATCTTATAAAATATATCAGGTGGTATGGGACATCAAATGTAATTTTTGGTATGAGAGAGGACATTAGGAACTAAGAATTTTCCTTGCTGTGGTGAAGTCATCAATTTCAATAGGCAGTAAAAGCATAACTACCATGTGGAATTTATCTCTACCACAACAAAAACACAAATATGGAGAAAGTAGTGAAAGTGCAAACACCGCTTAACAAAAGCAATGAAATGTCAATTTTTTTTATGCACATCTAGTGACATTCCAAACCATAAATTTTCACTTCCTCTTCTTCGTGTTTAATTGTTCAAGCTTCTCGATGGTAAGAGAATATATTGATTCTTTGTTTGTAGTCAAATTTTGTAATCTTGGGTCTTATATCTCTTATTTTGAGTTATTTAGGAGATATTCTCATTGTAAGAGTCTCATGTACATGACTATTGGGAAGAAAAGAGGGCATGTAGTTCATTTGAGAGAGTTTGATTAGTTGTTAGGGAGTGAGACATCTTATTAAAGATCTTGTAGATATCCCAAGGAGTTGAGAATCAATCTTGTAGCCTTTTCTTGAGCACTAAGTGAGTGTATACTCACTTTTTACTAGAATTTTTGCCCATGAGGGGTTTATCTAGGGTATCTTGGTCTCTTTTTCATGGTGTTTAAATTATTTCATATTATTTTTTGTTTTGTTTAAATTTCTTAAGTTTTCAATCAATTTGCTTTCTAGTATTGGGACTAATAAACATGTAGTTAGTGAGCTAGTTAAGGAATATATTTGCTAGTTTACATATCATTCCAACACCGTCAATCCATATAATAGAGTTGACTATAATTGAGACAAGATGTGGATTCCCCTACTCAATAGCAAGTCCTACCAAACCTTATAATCACTATCTAGGTCAAATGTACATAGGTAAATATATTTTTGAAGAATAAGGATTAAATTTTAGTATCAATGCCGCATAGAAGTTAAGGGCTACAAATCTAAGATCGAGGTTGTGAGGGAAATTTTGATCCCAGAAAAAAGCATAGGTCATGTCTCAATCTGTCTAATCCCTACTAATGTGGATTTGATAACAAAATTTTGGGTAAAAGCATAGAGTTCATATTACATCAAAATATTTCTCATCGCACATTGAGCTAAGAACATCTATCCTTCTTTGTCCATTTAGTATATTTCTAATGTACTTGTCTAGACTTACCTCTTTTATCTACATGCTTTATTAGGTTAATTTGGGTGTGTTTTTCTTTATTTTCAAGATTAAATTGGTGCACAAAACCTAATAAAGCATGTAGATAATGTAATTTTTTTATTATGATAACTTTTATTATTACCTTTTGTTTGTGGCTTTGATTGTTCAAATTTGTTTCTCTAACAATCTATATAGTTGTATTTATTTGGTATTAAAACCTAATTAAAAATGTACCCCAAGTAATTAACATGGTGAGTGTAGGTGATAATGAAAACAAGGTGATGTTTAGTGAAATAAACTTGGATAATGGAGAAGATGGTTAGGATGTTGCTTAGACCACAATGGTTGGTCAAATTTTCTCTAAGATCAGAGTGTTTCAAAAATTTATTTGGAAGGGATTCCTATGGTTGGGACATTTATGTAGGCTTAAAAAATTCTTCCAACCCATTTTAGTGTTGTGGTGGTTTCTATAGGCACCAAATCATAAAAGTTAACATTGTCAAATCTCTTGTGCTAGTGAAAGTGTTTTTAGATTTAGATAAAACTCAAAATGTTTAGCAAGATTCTAATCGTATTTGGAATGATGTGAGGGGTTTAGATGCTAGTCTTTGTTTGGATGAGGGTTTAGGAGGAGAGAAAATAGGGTACCCCAAGCAGAGAACAAGAACTCTAAGCTTGAGGATCAAGTTGAGCATGTGACTCTTTGTTGGGGAACATCCTGGTAAAGTTGGCTAAGGGTATTTTGGAATTAATAGTACCCAAGAATTACATCAATCATAGTTCATAAGACTTGGGTAGTAGATCTCTTGTGGACATATTTTTGACTAGAAAACTCTAGATTGTTGAAATTCTTCAATAGATGGAGATCACTTGGATCAACATTCTTTTCCTTTTTTGCTTTTTTCTCTCTAGGGGTTTATTTCAAATTGAGTTTCAAATAGATGACTATAGCTATGTTTGGAACAATGGATCATGGTTTTATGGTAGGGTTGGAGTTTATTTGTGCCTATTAAAACCCTTTATAACCTAGTGATTAAAACTATTGCCAAGGTCCCTCTACAGATTCACTTCTACAAACTTCCTTTAGTTCTAAGAACTCCAATCCTGATTAAGTTATTGTTAGAGAACATTAGAGATATTGTAAATTTAGATATTGAGCAAGATGGTTTTTAGAACAAGTTACAGATTGTGTTATAGTTGATATTTCAAAAACCTTCATTCCATTTGAATCTAATCTTCGCATGGATCTTGACTCCAACATTTGAACTTTAAGGGTTTGATTTCTAGGTATTTTTGTTGTTATGAGGTAGTGAATAATATTGTTAAATGCCTTTCCTTTATGATCCCTAGATTCTCTCAGGTTTGATTGCGTTATTGTATTCCAAAAGCTAGAAATTTAGGTAAGAGTTTATATGAAGGAATCATGGTTTTTGCTAGAAGGGAGAAAATGTTTGAATTGTTCTTCTCCTACTCCTGTGGTGGACTTTTGGGAGGTTTAAAGGCTCAAGTTGGGGCTTTATCCTTTTGCTTCGAAGGAATTGGTCAGCTTAGTTAAGAAGTTCTATAGAGGGACAATTTAAAGATGGCTATAAAGTTTTATAAAAGAAGTGATATTTGTAGAAGCAACAAGAGGAGGAATTTTTGTTGTATTATTTGTAAATTTATACGAAGAAAGTTTTACTAACAAGTATCACAAGCAGATGAAGTTTATAATGGATCTCCACACAACTATTTGAGAGTGTAACAAATATTAAAAGGACAATCTACATGCTCTATTTGATGTAAGAACTTCTCAAAAATATTAAGACACAAATGTCTATAGACTTTGTCATTGTTTTTAAACTATTCATTCCTTTGCCAATTATCAATTGACTTGGGAATGGGACCAAGGAGATAGGGTAGAAGATACTCCATGTTGTAGTAATAACTAGAGATTTATGAGTTTACACATATAAACCATGATGAAAATGCCCCCAAAATGTGTGGAACTTTTTTTATTTTGAGATTATGTATTGGGTGAGAAGATGTAGGAACATCCTACATTGAGTTGATACTGGGTGGGGGATGTTAGAGAGTTTGTATTTTTTAATGAAATTTGGGTAGACAATACATTCATTTGTTTGAAGAGGAAGCCCATTTGTGGGTAATGGGATTGTGAGCATGAGAGTAGTTGTGTCAAGATGTCTTCAAGGAAGAGAATAAGGTTGATCTTAAAGTGGTTGGTGAGAATTGCATTTTTGGAGAGGAGTGAAATTTGACTTATTTAGAAAAAGATATTGAGAAGATGAACCTTTTGAGAGAAAGGTTGGATGCTATTAAAGGAAATAGAGTTGAAATTAGTAAAAGAGTAAATGAGAGGCTAGAACCTATGAAGAAGAAGTTACTAGATGAAAGTATAAGGTATGCAAGCATAATGAAGGTTGAAGATCAAGAACTAAAGAAGCGTAAATTTATCTCTTCTCTCTAGAAAAGACGAGTACGATTGGAAATTTGATGGATGAACTTGAGGAAAAGGGAGGATGTGTGCAATTTGTTGAAGAAAAAAGAGTTATTAGAGGTATGTCCTTTAGAGAATACGAAGGTGACGGTTGACCATGGGGAGGCACATAATGAAGATTGTCTTGATATAATACCAAGTTTGGAAGGAAGTAGTGTTGTTGTAGAGGAGGCTTATAGTTGGAGAGATCAAGAAGAAGATAAGTATTTCAAAATAATAATGTTTCAAAGCACAGATCTAGTGTTGGCATGGATGGAAAAAGGGAGTGAATCCAATACAAATTTAATATAAATGATGGGAAAATAAAATACACAAATAGATGAAAATATATTTATTTCATATAATAGATGAAAGCAAAAGATAAGTAGTTTGAAGAGGAGAATGGATTATCATTAAAAAATATCTACGATAAGAATGATAGTGGAAAAATGAATTTTTCGTAGGAGGATAGAATATGGTTCAGCCAAAATCTAGAAGAGATGAAGTAAGAAGACTTATTTATTTCAAACCACCATGTGAGCAAGAGCTCACATTTCTTTCGTACTCTAGGTGTCTAAAGCAAGAGGATCTTGGGCATAATGATAATCAACATCAATAAAAAATAAATGTGTCTATTTCTCATTTGTATTTGCTTATGTAGATTTCATATGTGGCAGAGAGAAATTTAAATTCAACTTTATGCATATTCAAATTTGAAGATCTTCCCTCTCTAATTGGGTGCCCTATAATTGTGGAGAGCTCTTGCATTATAAGTGAATATTGTAAAATTTTGGCACCATATTTTCATGAACTAAGGAACTTGTTGAGTTTATCTTGAATGAACTCACCATTTTCATGATTCAATCTTTGGTTCATGCTCAGTTCCTCATTCCATGTGCCTAGTTTGAAGTAGAGCGGCACAATGGAGTGTTTATGCATGCTAAGTTTAGTTTTTCATGTCTTCTTGGTTGAACTTGATGGAAGACTTGCTTTTTGGGTGTGGATATTTTTATTCCTTATGCATATGGTACAAATTTTAGCTCGAGTTTGAAACTTTTGAGTTGACTAAGCATGTTTTAATGGAAGTCTTCATTAGCTGTTGCAACTATGAGTTCAACTACTACTTTCTCTCATGCTAAAGGATGACACTATAATTGAATGCTATATAAAAAGAGAACTTAGAGGAAGTTGGAAGGTTAGATCTTCCACGAGTAATGGGTTTTCCATGATATATTTTCTACTTTCCTTGTAACCAATTGGAGGGGGCATATTATATTACTAACAAGCTTCCATGATTATGTTTACAATGACTCTTTGAGGATTCTACACCACATGCTCATGGTTGTAGTGGCCCAAGGGACACCACAAATTGAGCTTGTTTGGTTACAATTACTTGTTGGAAGTCTTATGCTTTCTTTTGATAGTTGGAGCATGGTTACAATGGTCCATTGAGGGATCTTACACCTCCTCTTTGATGATTACAATGAATAGCTTCATTCCATCTTGGATTTGTGCCACCATAAATACATTTACTTTTGTTGCACTTACTTTGAGAGTATTGGTATTGTTAATAAATTACATTAGTACCTATATTTTAAGTGACTGTCAAATATTACTCATTGAATTCTTTTAGTTTTTTTAAGTGTTTAGATGAAGTATTGATTTCAAGGAGAATGCAACAAAGTGATATTCATTATCCATAACCTTTAATGATTGCCAAAATATTTATTTTTATGTTGATTGTGTGCTTTACTTTAACATGCATTTCATAGTAGTTCACATGGAAGTCAAAGTGGAGGTAAAATGTAATGGTGAAAATTGCACACCCCACACTTTTCTCATTTGTTTGGGATCACTTTGATCTAGTTTGTTCTTTATACAATAACTAGTGTATAAGTGTTATATTTCTATTTGAAAGTTGGTAAATTACATGAACCTCAACTATCCCAGCTTCCCACATCCCAATATTTGACTTATAATTTTCTTATTCCCCACATTGGTTCAAAATCATGCACAATTGAACCTTGCTCATTTCATGGTGTGAAATTAGCCCAGGTTGCATTTTTAAATCTAAAATTTAAAATTGGGCTTGTGTTGTCCCCTTTTAACTAATTGTTGGCCTTTGACTTGAGTGCAAAATATTTCATATTGCATTCTAGGGTGTGTATAAAAAGACAAGCCCTAATTCATCATGGTTATCTAGGTCAAGGACTCGCTAAATAATTATCTAGTAAAAGGTTAAAATATTGCATCAACACTTAGCATTAAACATCTACAATACATACATAACCAAACATATTGCATGATTGCTTGGTGTGTCTTCAATCGTTGTTCAAAAGTTGCTAAATTGGTCCACCTAAGGGATTTGAACAAGGAGAACATTTCCATTGCCTAACAAGCTCCCCATTGGTGTTTGTGAACACTATAACCCTCTTTATTGAAAATTTAGACATCAAAGCAAACTAGTTTCTAGATTGTAGAATCTTCGAGATTGATTTCATAGACATGGATTAATTTTGCAACACGCTTTCGACCTAAATCAATTTCATTATGTGAAATAGATCTAGATATTAATTTTTTTTAAATCTAAGAGCAATTATTTGACACATCTTAGGGTTTTGACATAGTGACAAAATATTTTGCACCATTTATCATAGCTACATCATCATCAAATCTAGAGCCAGGTACATTTTTTTTTAATTTAATTTTTCTACATTTATCTATCACTATCAATCTCAACTCTATATCTTAGGGTAGATTTATTTATCATTGTAAATAATATACACTTATAATATTTAGAAAGGTTCTTTATTTTATTTTTTCAATAATATATATCATAGTTGAAAAACTCATGTGACTCGCGAGTAATCACGCGTCTGTAATGGCGAGTTTTTATGGGAAAAACTCAAGATGAGTTTTCCCTAAAACTCGTGGCGATTTTACCTCAAAAAAATCACTGTAAATCACGCTCCATTAAAAAACGTGTGAGTCGTCGAATGGGGGGAAAAAATAAAGTCATGACTCAAACAAATAAAAGAACACTCATTTTTCATTTTCACCATTCGAGACGAGAGGAAAAAACACAAGTGCCAGAAACTGATGCCACAAAAATCAACGTAGACGCCAAGGAAAACGAGGTAGGTTTTTTTGTTTTTTATTATTGCTGCAAAATTATAATACAATCAAAATTTTAGAAAGACTGTATCATATGAAAGGAGAGATTTTGGATGAACTGTCAATATTTATATAGGATTATGATGATATATTTAAAATTTTAAAGACTGTATCGTATGAAAGGAGAGATTTTGGACGAACTATCAATATTTATATCATCCTATATACATATTGACAGTTCGTCCAAAATCTCTCCTTTCATATGATATAGTCTTTCTAAGATTTCGACTGTATCATATGAAAGGAGAGATTTTGAATGAACTGTCAAAATTTATATAGGATTGACAATCCTATATAAATTTTGATAGTTCATTCAAAATCTCTCCTTTCATATGATACAGTCTTTTTAAAATTTTGATTGTTTTAAAATTTTCATCCAAAATCTCTCCTTTCATATGATGCAGTCTTTTTAAAATTTTGATTGTTTTTTATAGCAAAAATGTCAAAATATAGCTATACAATAGTCAACTGTCAAATTTAAAATTTTAATTGAATTTTTTTTGTTGTCTCTCTTTTGATAGGTTATGGCTTCTGCAAGTGGAACTGGAGGTAGAAGAACTGGTGGCAAACCCAAGGACCCTTGCTGGAAACATGGGACAACAGGTCTAAAGTGAGATGTCATTTGTAACCATTGCACTAAACTTATGACCTGAGGCATTAATCAACTTAAATACCACCTTGCACATGTCCCTTGCCATGATGTTTTGGCATGTGACAAAGCTCCTCTAGAGGTTCAAAGGGAGGCACACATCCTCCTTATGGCATATCAGCAAAAGAAAGAAGTTAAAAAGAGAGCAGCAGAGGCGATGGCAGCCCCAAACCCAGATTTGAGTTCTACAGGGTCAGATTATAGAAGTGTAGAGGCCTCTTCTACACCTTCCATTGGGCCACGGGTATGCCAATCAGACAAAGGGATTGATAGCTTTTTTGTTCCTTGGAGAACTCCTGGTGCGCAACCTTCATTGGAAGGTCTTACAAATACATGGAATAGAGAGGTGCATCGTGAGGCAAAGTTGGCATGTGCACGATTTTGGTACTACAACAATATTCCCTTCAATGTCACTTCGAGTCTTTATTGGGAGCACTTAGTCACTACATTGACTGTGGCAGGTAAGGGGTTCAAGGCCCCAAGTTGTCATGAGTTGAGTGGTCCATTATTGCAGGAGGAGGTTAAACACACACATCTACTAGTACATGATCAGAGGAAAATTTGGGAAAGAAAAGTCTGCACTATTTTATCTGATGGATGGACATATGCCAAGAATAGGACTCTCATCAAATTTTTAGTGGCTTCAGCGGGGCAACTAGTCTTTTTAAAGTCAGTTGATGCCTCCAATGAAATAAAAAATACAGAAACCTTGTGCAACATGTTGAATGAGGTGGTGATGGAGGTGGGAGTGGAACATGTCATCCAAATAGTGACTGACAATGCAGCTGCATATGTGGCAGTCGGTAGACTTCTAGAGGTGAGGCATCCAACAATTTTATGGAGCCCTTGTGTTGCCCACTATATTGACCTTCTTGAGGACATTGGAAAACTAAGCTGGGTGAAGAATGTGGTTGAAGAGGCAAGAAATATCAGAAAATACATCTACAACCACACATGGGTCCTAAATCTTATGAGAGAACACACTGGTGTCAAGGAGCTAATGCGATCAGGAGTCACACGTTTTGCCACTAATTTCCTTGCCTTGCAGAGTATAGCAGCATTATTGCCCCACCTTAGGCGCATGTTTGTGAGCGAAAGGTGGTTGGAGACTCCTTATCATAAGAAGCCGAAAGTAGAGAGGGTCGTGAAGGCAGTTTATGATGATGGCATGGAAAAAGTCATGGACGAGATCATCAAGGTAAGTTTTCAAACACTAATTTTTATTTATTTATTTATTTGCTAATGTTAAAATTTGTTGATTTTGTAAAAAAATTATATTTATATTTGTTGAATTTCAATTACTATAATTCTCTAATTTTATTTTCATCCACTATTGATTCAGGTGTCAGAACCGTTGGTTAGGGTTCTACGATTGGTGGATGGAGATCAAATGCCCATGGGGTATCTATATGAGGGCATGGATAAGGCCAAAGAGGCAATTCAACATTTGTATGGGTTGAATAAAACAAAATATGAACCCATATGGTGCATTATTGATTGGAGGTGGAATTGACAACGCCACCAACATATTCATGTTGCTGGTTACTATTTGAACCCCAAGGTTTTCTTCTCCTCTTCATTCAAAGCAGATGCAGAGGTTAAGATTGGCCTGGACATGTGTATTGAGAGGTTGGTCTTTGATGATAACCTTCGAGACTCATACTCGATGAGTTATAGGCCTATAAAAGTGCAGATGGGCCTTTTTTCCTTCAAGAGATGCCATTCGTAGGAGATCCACTTTGCAACTAGGTAAAAAACGTATGTTTATTTTTAATTTACTGTTTATTTTAATTTTTAAGTTTACTAAAATCCTGACAAAGTTATAAATGTTATCCTTGCAGATTTATGGTGGGAAGATTATGGTGCCTCAACGCTTAATCTTCAAAAGGTAGCCATCCAAATTTTATCCGAGCCTTGTAGTGCATCCAGTTGTGAGCGCAACTAGAGTGTTTTTGAGGCCATTCACACAAAGAAGTGCAACATGTTGACTCAAAAGCGCTTGAATGACCTTGTCTATGTGCGATACAACCTTCGGTTACATGAGAAGAAGGTAGAAGTCCAGGAATCATATCAGGCATTGGACCTTGACGACATTGATCCATATTCAGATTAGATTGCTGAGGATGTTGATGTTCATCCATCACGTGATGATGATGATATAGATGCTATGGAGAGGGATACAGCTGAATGGCAAGCGAATGTGGCAACATATGAGGATTCAGAGACAGATTCAGATGAAGATATTGATGTGCCATCAGGGGCGGGTTCCTCACATGTACCGCTTGATCCTATATATGAGGATCCTGTTGAGGATACCCCAGCTATATCAACCACTTCTGCACCACCCACACAAAGAAACAAAACTCTTTTGAGCTTTAGTTGTAGAAGAAATTCATGATTTATATTTTCTAGTGATAATGGAACTCTTTTTTGGTCTATGATATGTATTATCAAACTGGAATTTCATATGTATTCGAAGGTTGAACTCTTTTTTTGTCTCTGATATGTAATAAACTCTTAATTTTGATTTATACATGAAGGAAATCAACAATGCATTCTACAATTTCAGAAATGTGTGTTTTTTAAGAATATTTTTAAAAAATTATGCATTTTTAAATGTTTGATAAATTTGCCGAGTTATTACTGAGTTTTTCCCCAAGTTTTTGCCAAGTCCCGAGTTTTTAAAATTTTTGGGTCTACCAAGTTTTTGCCGAGTCCGAATTTTTCAACTATGATATATATAACCACTTAGCATATATGAATGGAAGTGACTCCATCCACACTACCTATATATATTATTGTAGAGGACAAAAGTGCATACCTTCCACTCTCCCCCTTTCCTTTTATGCCACTTTAAACATGTTCATGTTCTTAAGGAGGTGTTTTTACAATCAACTACTTTGGGTATATGTTTAATATGTTCTTAAGGAGGTCTTTTTACAATTAACTACTTTGGGTATATGTTTATGTTCTTAAGTGGGTTTAGGTCTTAAAAGGCTTCATTTGTGTGTCTAGGGTTGTACATTTAAACACGTCATCCCAGTGCATTTCAATTTTTACATAATTAAATCGAATATCAATTGGAAAAAGCATCATCAATTGTCATTTCACATATTTAATCACACACTTAGTTTACATTAAGCACAATTACTTGACATCAACATTCTTTGTTTCTCTGTTTTTGATATTGTTATTTCAATTGATGGGCTTTACTGCTAGTGAGAAAGTCAAATACTCTTCCTCTTTATTATAAAAGTCCTAACAATACTTCTTAGCATCGCCCAATTTTCATCATAAAATATATCATTTAAGCGAACATTCTTTGTGGGTATCAAAGGTTTGTTTTTACCTAGGATGAAACTATGCCATTAAGACAAAACTGTGCTAGATGGACTAGATTGCGAGCATGGTCTTGTCCCAAATCCTCAAATTCTCAAGTCAGAGTCATCTCAAGTCTCTGATGCTAGATCTAATTTCTTACCTCACTTTTTATCTTTATGATACATCACAATATTTTAAATCAATATTCCGTCAATTTCATTATAAACCCTAATTCATCTTTATGGCAATCTAAATTTATTCAATTATCATTCTCAATTGTTGGTGAATACAACCTGAGTTGGCTTGTTGGTGAAAAACTTGCCCTCTTGAAAGAGAGGTCACGAGTTCAAATCCTCATGCATATTGGGAGTATGAGGTAGTCTCATATGTTATAAGCCACTTGTAAACCTAAAATATGAGGTAGTCAAACTTTTATATATACACACACACACACACGAGTGAGTGTGCATGGGTGAGATGACATCAAAAACATCCCCAACAACAATAAAGGGATTAATTTCGTCCAAAATGCTAAGCTAGGTAAGCAATAAACTTCTCATGTAAACCCAAAATATGAGGTAGTCTAATATGTTATAAGCCACTTATAGACCCAAGCTCCAACTCTTTATATATTCAAATCTAAATTTTATCAATAATCTATCATTTTTTAAACTTTTATATATATATATACACACGAGTGAGTCTGCGTGGGTGAGATGACATCAAAAACAACCTCAACGACGACAAAGGGATTAATTTCGTGCAAAATGCTAAGCTAGGTAAGCAATAAACTCCTCATGTGAAATAATCAGAGTTGTTATATTTATGCAGGCAATGTATTCTCAACCAAATTAGAGCAGATAGCAATTCATTTCATATCTTAAAACTGCTTTTGACAGAAAGAATTGTCTGTAAAAAACACCCAGTTTGCTGTATTCTTTCCTTAATGAGCATACACCACTATACTTCAATAAATAATTGGAGAGTTTAGGGTTTTCGATCGTGCGACCTCTGCGCTGTTATGTTTTTCGGTAATTAAAATCTCGTTTATCGCTTAATTTCAGTAGTTTTTTTCTCTCAATAATTTTTTCTCCCTCTTATGACGCCTTTTGTTTGATTGAAGTCCGCATAGTACCAAGTATTTTAATGAATAAATTGTGCTTGCACTACAAACATAGTTAGGGTTCGGGATCCAGTTCAGTCGGAAGGTTTTTTCTTTTGGTTTGTCATTAACACTCTTCGTGAATTCGATTTGAGGGAAGTTTAAAGTTGTAGATGATTTCAGAGGGCTGGAAATAGAAGTGAGGAGGATTTTTGGAAGGGCTGTAATTTTCAGTATAGTTGCCTTTACTAGCAAGTGGGGTTTTGCTAAATCCGAGAATTTTCTTCTACGGAATACATCCAGGTTATGGTTATTTGTAGCCACTGTAATTTTAGTAGAGCTGGTCTATAGAGCTGATTTACGCTAACTTGGATAACCTAATTGTACTGGATATAGCATGGGGGTTTGTCGTATGTTAGGGGATTTTCTGCATGGGATGTATTTTTTCCAGTACAACTGCCAAATTAGAGAGTTTGAAGTTCAGGATTTTTTTTATTGGGATTGTACTACTCTTTACTTTTCAGTTCAGTTGACCATAGGAAGAAGTGGGGTTAAGCTAGACAAGGTATTTTGATTGTACTGAATATAGTCCAAGGTTCTGATAAAATACTGTTTTTCTTTTGCAGGGTCTGTACTTTTTTCAGTTCAGTTGCTTCGAGGGAGAATCAGGATTTTTCTGAATTATTAGGTACGGCGATATGCTTCCAATTCTAAATTGGAAGAGGAAATAACACATACAGGTTGAGATTTTTACAAGAGGGCGTGGGCTTTGAAAGCGTAGTATATAAAAATTGAATGCAGGATTTGAACTAGTAATTACCTAATTCAGGATTGGAATTCATATTCTTTTTAGGGTTGATTTATGCTTGGTTAAGAGACTGGTTTGAAGCATGCAGCGACCAGGGGGAGAAGCTCCTCCTCAGTTCAGGAACGGCCCTCCTCTTCCTCCTGGCTCGGGCCCTAGGCCAGGAATGATGAACATGGGTCGTCCTTATGCTCCACCTCCAATTCAGGGTCGAGGTCCCATGATGCACCAACGTCCTCCATTCCTTCATGGGCAGCAGCAGCAGAGCCCCAGATTTGGACCTCCTCAACCTCCTATGTTGCCTCCAGGGAATCTGGTTGCACCACCCACTGGACAGCCAATGCCAGCTGCCCCACCACCTCCCAACATTGCACTGCCTCCTCTAGGAACAATGCCATCTAGGCCTCTGACTGGTCCGGCAGCAGCTGGTTCCCCACTGCCTGCTGTGGGTCCTAGAGGGCCACTACCTCTTCCAGGGAAGCAACCATTGCTTCCAGCGACATTAAACTTACCTCAATCTTCTATTGTCAGTGCCCCTCAATCTTTGGCCCCTCCTCTTCATGCGGTTTCTGTACAGGTTTCTCAAGGACCCCTGACTACTCCTAATTTGCTTTCCCAGCCTCCAAGGCCAAAAGATGAAGAAATTATTCGCAATATCGAAATTCTAGTGCAGTTTGTCCTCAAAAATGGACCTGAGTTCGAAAACATGGCTCGAGCTAAACAGGCAGGCAATCCAAAGTTTTCATTTTTATTTGGTGGGGAACTTGGAAGTGATGCAGCAATAGGATACGAGTATTACCAATGGTTGAAGAGGAAAGGCCAGCTGGATCAAAGTGTGGGGAGGGAGGGAGAAGCCAAAGTTCAATTGGAAGCTCCATCAGCATCTCCTGATTCCAATCAGCAGCACAGGGATTCAAAAGTCGTGCACTTGGGAGGGCCTTTGACAGTTTCTGTGGTTTCAGACATGGAGGTTGACATGGACATGGAAGGTAAAGCAATTTGTTTTTGGTTTACAAGATTAGTTTTCATCATACAGTTTTGAATATAGTTATGAATCTAGGTTTTACTTGTTTGGTTTACCCACGCTTTCATAGGTTCTTTCATTATCTTCTATGTTTTGTTGTGAGAGGCTTCTTAACATTTCTAAAGTTTCTATTGTAACTGGTGCATTTAACTCCTATTATCCTACTTTGGTAATTGGGGGATGGTTTTTTATGTGCAAAGGTTTTTTAGGTAATAACATGAACAATCATATCTTATTTATTGTGGGTTGTTTTTTCACTTAGTATTTTGGGTGAAGTTCGTATTTTTCAATCTCTTGAACTTTGTGGGGAAGCCATGCAAATGATATTTTAGTCCTTAAATCATCAGTATGAATGACACCAAACAAAGCTTCAAACTGTTGTATATTCAAATCCACAAAATATAGTGTAGTGAAACTGGTATATTTAGATCGACATTTGTTACCATGTATGAGACCTGGTGACTGTACAATTGTATTCTTCTTGCAGTACCGTTCGTTTGAAAATGCTGTCTATTCTACCTAATGCAAGCGTTATTTGTTGACTTAAACTGTAGAAATCAGCCATTTTCGGCTAAAACTGTTCTAAACTTCTAGGTCATATCTTGGCACATTGTTTATTGACTCAACTTTATTCAATGGAAACACTTTTTGGTGTTTAAGAACTTGATGTTCAGTAAGGCATTAAAGTGCAATTTCTAAAGAAACATGTGTTTTTTCATATCATTTATTTATTATGTTTGCAATACCGTCACTCAATCCAAAGACATGTCAAAGCATATAAAAAAACGAGAGTTGATTTTAGATATAAAGTGCTAGCCAAGCTAGAATGAAAGACTCTTCTGTGAATATCTGTTATTCCCATATTCATTCACAGTCTGCTGCTGAATAATTCTCTCTTGTATAATTGAAATATCCCTATTAGTTGTTATACTTTTCAGTTTTAATGCAATCACTGTTTAAAACACATCACCAAGGATTATGGAATAAGGAAACCAAGACTGCAGCAATACAGTGAATGAAATACTGATAAAACGTATTCAGATCTGATAATAACCAATCAGGGAATTCACAAAAATATGATCTTCATTCAAATATCTTTCATCAGTACCATAGAAGCAAGTCGCGGCGAGATCTCGCGATTTATCGCTTTATCTCGAATCTCGGCGCATAGCCCATATTTTCCTAAAAATCGTTGAAATTTATGCAAAAAATCTGTCAATAAATTTTATCCGCCAGTTGCAAAAATCAGCTGCTGTTTCTGTGGTTTTTGGTGTTAAATAGCTGTAGAGATGGTCATTTTCTTGTAACATTTCTGAAATCGCTGTAGAGTTCCCGAGTGCACGCTCGATGACCTTCCTGTGGCGTCCCTGTTCGGCATGCCTGCACGACCTCCTCCTTGCCATGTCTGAGGTGCCTTTTTTTTTTCCGTATAATTTCCATTGCCAATAGTTTTGAACAATATAAATTCTGTTGATTATTTTAATTTTATTACTATTTCTTGATTGATAATTATTTTGTTCAGTTCATTTTTTTTGGGGTTTGGTTCATTAGAATAAAAAAATATCAAACGAGGGTTCATTTTTATGCTTTGTGTTTGATTTTTATAATAACAGATTTTTATAATATTATAAATTTAAAAATATATAATATATTTATTTATTTTAAAAAAAAATTGGGTTTTTCAATTATTTAATTAACTTTTTAATTGTATTTTTAACTTTTTAATATATTTATATTGTATTTTTTTAGTTTTATGATGAAATATTTTTATGCTTTGTGTTTGATTTTTATAATAACAATTTTTTTATAATATTATAAATTTAAAATATATAATTTATTTATTTATTTTTTAAAAAAATTTGGGTTTAATTTAATTAACTTTTTTAATTGTATTTTTAACTTTTAATGTATTTATATTGTATTTTTAAAATTTAAGTGGTATATGTTATTGAGTTTTTAGTTTTATGATGAAATATTTTTATGCTTTGTGTTTGATTTTTATAAAAACAATTTTTATAAATATTATAAATTTAAAATATATTATATATTTATTTATTTTTAAAAAAATTCGGGTTTTCAATAATTTAATTAACTTTTTAATATATTTATATTGTATTTTTAAAATTTAAATGGTATATGTTATTAAATTTTTTTAGTTTTATGATGATATATTTTAAATCTTTTAAAAGATTTAGAATTTTAAAAGGTTAAATGTGAGTTTGTTTTTTTTTTCTTTAGATTTGGTTATTTTTTTTTAAACATTTAAAAGGCTAAATGTAAGTTTTTTTTTCCTTCAGATTTGCTCATCATGCTGCGTGAGAAAGACTTTGCATGGGCATATTGCACAGCAGTTAGGGTACGAACAAAGTTAAATGGCATTTAGCAAAGCAACCAGGGCATGATGTGGAGGGTTGTAAGAAATGTCCTCCAGATGTCACCCATCAAGCAAAGCATGCTACAGAAGTCCATTTAGAAAATAAGGCAAAGAAGGCTAGAGTCGATCACTTGGATGAGGTAGCATGACTAGAACAAACTTTATTAGATGAACAAATTTCTATGCCTTCTTTTGGATCACAAAGATGTAACATGGGTGGGGGGAACATTAACAACTTTTTGCATCACGTACTACACTTGGAGCACAAACAACTTTGGAGAGTACGGGGTGGAAGAAAATTGTGCATGAGCAGGCCAAAAAGGCCATTTCTAATTTCTGGTACTATTCTAGTATGCCATTCCATATTGCAAGGTCTCCATACTGGTAGTCCATGGTGGATGCCATTGCAGTCACAGGTCCTGGGTTCAAAGCACCCTCATATGAGACCTTGAGGATGAGCATGTTGACAGATGCAGTTGAGGATTTAAACAATGTTCTTTCAGATCATCGCAAGGAGTGGGCTAGGACAGGTTGCACGATAATGTCAGATGGGTGGATAGATGGGAGGAACTGTACACTCATCAATTTCCTTGTTGCATCGGAGCTTGGCACTGTGTTTTTGAGATCAGTGGATGCATCAGATATAGTGAAATCAGCACAAGCACTATTCACTCTATTTGATGAGGTGGTAGTCGAGGTGGGGCCACAGCATGTGGCCCAATTTATTACAGACAATGCTGCTGCTTGTGTTGTTGTTGGAAAATTGTTGATGGATAAGCATCGTACTTTGTTTTGGAAAAACTAAATGGATTAAATTAGTATTGCAGAGGGCCAGGAACATCACAAAATTTATCTACAATCATACACCTTCACGGATGGGAAGGAACTTCTTCGGCCAGAGGTCACACGATTTGCCACACACTTCCTAGCATTGCAGACTCTTTGTTGCCAAAAGATGAATTTGAAGCGGATGTTTGTTTTGAATGAGTGGGCACAGTCTGGCTTTGCTGATCATACAGATGGTCAAAATGTGGTGGAATATGTTTATGCTGCAAGTTTTTGGACAAAGGCAGAGGAGATTGTGAGATTTTTAGAGCCTTTAGTTAGGGTGTTGCGACTAGTTGATGGGGAAAAATCCCCAATAGGCTACTTGTACGAGGCCATGGATAGGGCCAAAGAGGCTATCAGGGCAAGGATGGACCATGAGATGAGTAGATATATGCCGATATGGGAGGCCATTGATGCAAGATGGGATCGACAAATGCTTTGTGCCCTCCATGCTGCTGGATACTTCCTCAATCCAACATTGTTTTATAGTGACTCCTTTAGTGAAGTTGAAGAGGTGAATGAGGGCCTATTCCAATGCATTGAGAGATTTTTCCCAGAATCACAGGATCGACGGGCAGCCATGGCAGAGTTGCCCACATACCAACAAGGAAAGGGATTTTTTGCCACTCTTTGTGCTGTAGAAGGCAGGAACACTTTGAAACCAGGTAATTGGGAATTTGTAAGATTGTTTTGTTTTTAAGATTGAATTTTTTTAACGTAATACAATGTTGATTAAAATTTATGTTTTTTGTAGCCGAATGGTGGAATTTTTTTGGCAAAGATGCTAAGAAATTAAGATGGATGGCAATGCGCATTTTGAGCCAGCCATGTAGTTCATCTGCCTATGAGTGTTCTTGGAGTGTGTTTCAACACATACACTCCAAGAAACGCAATCGTTTGACTCAAAAGCGAATGAATGATTTGGTTTTTGTCCACCATAACCTCCGTCTTAAGATGAAAAAAATTCAAGGTAAGGAAAATTTGGATTTCTATATGTAAATTGTAATTATTGTTTAGCAAATTTTATTCTTATTTTGTACAAGGTTTCAAACTAATGCTTTTGAGCTGATTGTATAGGGAGTGTTGAGGATGATCAACCAATTGACCTTGATGAGATTGACCTGATTCAGAATGGCTTGTTGATGAAGAAGACTTGATTGATGAGGATGACCTAGAGATCATGAGGGAGGCTAATGCATTTATTGAAGAGGACTTGAATCAACTTAGGAGGGAGCATAATATTAGAGCTTTATCATCAAAAAATATAGCTTCCTAGTGGATTGTACTTCACAATAGCTAGCTTTCTTAGCTTTGTCTACCTTGTGTTTCTTTGTAGTTTGTTGGTTTGTAGCGTGACATTTGTATTTTGTAGTTTGTGATTGATTTTGAGGGTTCAAACTTTGAAGTCGAACCATGTAATAACACACTATATTGTGTGCACTTTAAATAATGATTTCAAACTTAATGGGAAAGTCCATATTTCAAAAATCAATGGTGTATGTTTCTTTTACTTTCTCTATCTCACTCTCCATGCAATTAGGATGCCTTTAAATATTAAAAAAATAGTTATTTCTCTTTTTTTTTTTTGTAAATTTTCTGCGTTTTTTGGATTCTTGATATTTTCCTGATTTTATCCCAAGAGATTGAAAATATCTTTCTCTTTTGGTTTGCCGAGATATTCTCGAGAAAGATATTTTCTTCTATGAATTTCAGTACAATGTTTACATCACTTCAAACTCATAGATGACTACCGCCTCTTTGGAAGAAAAATATCAAGAAAAACTAGTGGTAGTGCGTTGCTGGTCTGGATGACATGTCTCAACCATCCGTGTTTGTTGTTGCCACCTACTGCACTTGGATTAACTTGATGTGCATATATGTAAATGCTACTGGACGAGTGAATAGACTGCCAGTAAGCTTATTCCTCTTCCTCACGCTCAAGCTAATATGGTTGGGTATACTCTAGTTCCTCTTGGTTATGGTGAAGAATAGTGGGTACAGCTCTTGTCAGGGTCATATGATGTGAGGATGTGCCTGGATCAATGTGAGCGGTAGTGATTTGCGCAACAAATGCTATTTATGTATGTCTTCCTCCAACTACAGATGGTGACTACGTTGAAACATCGCTGTCTCCCAATGTTGTTGTTTAGAAGGGAGTGACCTGTGCCCTTAAAAATTGCCGCTTCTCAGAAAGCTCTTCACGCTGGGTGTATGGCAATAGTTCCTCAAAATTGGATCATGATGCGCTTGCTTGGTACTTATGATGAATTTGCCTTGATTTCTACCAGCGTGGCACGTCCTGAAACACACAATTGATCAATTTAGCATAGTTGCAGTACTTGATCGGGTGCTCAACTAGAGTAGGGATTTCGTCCTACCTTTGAAACTTGCAAGCTAAGAGGGGTTTCGTCCTCTCAATTCACCAATCTGCTACAAGATTTTGCCTTACACAAACTCTTGGAGCAAATTGCCAAAATTTCACTTCAAATCGGATATCAAAATGAAGAGGAGAGGCTTGTTCAAATACCTTACCAATTTGGGTCACAAGGGCCCAAAACTGAGCGCCACAATTCAAAATTTGAATCTTTTCTTTTCTTTTATTATTTTACTAATTCTTATGAATTAATATCTTATATATTATATATTTATAGTGTTAAAAAACACATTTGTTATTTTATAATAATAATATTAATTGCTATTGGCAAAGGGGACATGACAATCCTCCCTCCCCAAATATTGCTTGCCCTCAAGCAATTTCAGATTTGGATGATCAAAGATTTCTGCTCCTTCCCACATAGCATCCTCGAGTGGCAGATTCTTCCATTCACCAAATATTTCGGAATGACCTTATTTCTTAGCTTCTTTTCTCTCATGTCGATTGATTTGGGCTCCAAAATCAATTTACCTTCGTCATCAAGTGGGGGCAGCTCCAAACAACGGGTGACGTGCTGTTCTAGCACCTTCTTAAGGTGAGATACATGAAAAACATTTTGAATTCTGCTGTTTTCTAGTAACTCCAGCTCATAACCTCTCTTACCTTCTGTGTGATCTTCTAAGGCCCATAAAATCATGGCTTAAGCTTCTTTGCACCACTCCCTTTGAGGGAAGATTACCTATGAGGTTGTAACCTTAGAAAAACCAAGTCTCTAACCTCAAAAGTTCTCTCCAAATGGTGGCGATCAACAGACATCTTTTGCTGATTCTGACCCTGCTATAAATTCTTTGAGTGCATTTAAAATATCCATACTTTGCTGTACCAAATTTCTAGCTCTAAGAACTTTGCTGTCCAAAAGAATCAAATCCACAAAAGATAAGTCATCATATCCATATAGTGCTTTAAAAGGAGTCATGCCTATCGACATGTGATGAGTGGAATTGTAGCAAAACTCCCCGAGATGAAGCCACTTAATCCATGTTGTGTGCTGCTCTGTAACATAATTCCTCAAATACCTTTCAAGCCATTTATTCACAATCTCTTTTTGTCCATCCGTTTGAGGGTGATAGCTAGTGCTTGGAGTCAACTTTGTGGCTGTTAACCTAAAAAGTTCTTGCCAAAACAAACTAATGAACCTGCTGTCCCTGTCACTCACAATGTTTCTAGGCAGCCCATGTAATTTAAATACGTCTCTAAAAAACAAATCAACGACCTGTGGAGCTCTATATTCGGAAGATATAGCATAAAAATGAGCATACTTAGTGAGTCTATCCACCACTACAAAGTTACAATCCTTACGCTGCACTTGCAGAAGACTGGTGATGAGATCCATAGAAATGCTCTCCCATTTTTTGATTTGGAATGGGTAGAGGCTGCAACAATCCGGCTGGGAATGTTTGCTCTACCTTGTTTTGTTGACAAGTCAAACACTCTTCAACATGCTTCAAAAACATGCCTCTTGAGGCCTTTCCAAGAAAACAATTCTCTTCCCTGTCTATATGTCTTGTAGTACCCCTGATGACCCGCCAAAGGAGTGTCATGACATGCTCTCAAAATCTTCTCTTTCATTTTCGATCCTGGGACAAGGTATAGCCAGTCCTTATAGAAAATGAGCTCATCAACCACCTTGTACCTATCATCTTGCAACTTGCCATCAAAATTGTCAATAGCAAATGTATTCTTGGCATACTCAGCTAATATAGAGGCTCTCCAATCAGCAGATATGTCAGTCATGGAACATAAATAAGGCTTCTTAGATAATGCATCAGCCATCACATTATTCTTCCCCTTAATATACTTAAATTCAAAATCATAAGCCTGCAACTTATCGACTTCTGCTATCTATCATTCAAGTCTTTCTGATTGAGGAAGAACTTCAAGCTGTTATGATCCGTTTTCACCACAAATCTCCCGCAAACCAAATATTGCCTGATGGCTAGCATCTCCTTGTCATAAATAGAGAAACTCCTCTCGGACTCCTTGATCCTTGAGCTTCCGATTCTCAAATGCTATAGGGTGTTTGTTTTGCATCAATACTGCTCCAATACCCTCTCCTGAAGCATCAAACTCCAAAACAAATGGGAGTGAAAAATATGGAATAGCTAAAACGTGACATGAACTCATTACCTCCTTGAGCTTATGAAACGCTCTATGTGCCAAGTCACTCCAAGAGAAAGCTCCCTTGTCAAATCCGTCAATGGGGCAGGTTGTTGTGAAAACCCTTTGATGAACCTCCTGTAATAGTTGCAAAGTCCCACAAACCCTCTCAAGTGATAAAATCTTGGGTTGAGGCCAATCTATTATTGCCTTGATCTTCTCCTCATCTACGCTTACGCCTTGAGCACTAATCTTATGCACTAAATACAAAATCTTAGTCATCCCAAACTCACATTTGGATAACTTGGCGAAAAGTGACTGCTGCTCAAGTATACCCAACACCTCATCTATATGCCTCAAATGATCCTCCCAAGTCTTGCTATAGATGAATATGTCATCAAAGAAAACCAATACAAATTTCCTCAACTGCTCAACAAATACTTGGTTCATGCAAGATTGAAACGTGGCTAGAACATTTGTCAACCCAAATGACATGACTAGAAACTCATAATGCCCAAAGTGACTTGAAAGTTGTCTTGTGAATATCCTCCTTTCTCATTCTTATCTGATGGTACCCAAATCCCAAATTAATCTTGGAGAAATACACTGTACCATGAAGCTCATCTATCAACTCATCGATCCTGGGAATTGGGTAACGGTTCTTGATTGTCTTCTTATTGAGTGCCCTATAGTCGATGCACATCCTCATGATACCATCCTTCTTCTTAACCAATACCACTGGGGAAGCAAAAGGGCTAGAGCTCGGTTGTATATGCTCCATATCCAACAACTCCTTAATCGCCTTCTTGATCTCTTCCTTTTATCTCCTCATATGACGATAGGGTGTAGTGATGACCGACTTCTATCCCCCCTCCAACTCAATGATAGGTTGAAATCCCCTATTTGGAGGTAACCCTGGAGGAATATCATTGAATCCCATGCTATGCTTTTCCATAATAGGCTGAATATCTATGAGTAGTCTTTTCACTTGCGGGTGAAAATCCATCGGTAACCAAACATTGTGCCGCCAAATCTACCTGTCCTCTACAAAAGGCTCTCTCTGTCCTCTTGGCTGAAACAACTCTTGGAGCTCCATTAGACAAGCATTGAAGAACCACCTCCTTATTGTCAGGTTTGAATCTTAGCTCCATGGTCTGATAATTTTATGTAAACTCACCAAGTGAATGCAACCATTGCACTCCCAAAACTACATCAGTTTCACCTATGCCAACCACATAAGTCATCACATACTGTGTGCCTCCCCAAGGTGATGTCAAGCTGTTGGATCCTTTGTGTACACAGAATAGTAAATTTGTCGGCCACAATCACATTAAACTGCACAAAGTTATCTCTCTTCAATTTCATCCTAGTTACCAAACCCTCATCAATGAAATAATGTATAGCCCCGCTATCAATCAATACCATCACTCTATGTCCTTGTAAAACTCCTCACACACGGAAATGATAATATCTAGGTGCCCCTGAAAGAGTGGCAAGTGTACCTCCTGAAGACTCTTCTCCTCCCCGATCCTTATGCTCAACCTCATCCGAAACAACCTCGAGTTCAGAGTCTTTTGCTTTGGAATCCTCATCTGAGACTACCTCTATGCAGTGTACCTACCCCTTCCCCAAGCATCTATGTCCTGGCTCCCATGGCTCTCTACAAGAAAAGCACAACTTCTTCCTCCGAAGCTCATTCTTAGTTTCTTCCACCTTGCTAGGTTTTGGAGGTAATGTTTTGGGTTGCCGAAAGCCCTTGTGGAATGGTCTCTTATGCTATCGTGATGGTGCACTCTTGGGGTAGAACTTGTTCTTGGTCGTGGTATCCTCCAAATTCAAAGCCCTTCAGATAACATCTTATAGAGATGTCGGCTCAAAGGCTCTAACCAAACCTCATAGTGACTCCGATAATCCCTCAATAAACAAAAACATGAGTCTCCTCTCTGTAACACCAAGCACCATGATTGAAACCTGTTGAAATTTTGCGACATAATCCTCTACTGAACCATGTTGCCCCAAACATGTCAACTCTCTGAAATGCATCGCTAGATCCCTCCTATGAGCCTCTATGTGAAATCAGCATGTCACAGCATGATGATGCCCTTGTGTGATTAACCCATGGTGCCACCACTCATGCGCTGTACCCTCCAAATGAAGAATAGAAAACTTGATAGCTACATCTTCCGTCAGAGGGCTGAGTGAGAGATATGTATCCAATTTTTGAACCCAAGCCTGTGCTGTGACCTTCCCCGAACCATCAAAAGTTGGGAGAGTAAACTTAGTCACCCTCTGCTGTAGATCTCTATTGAACTGATGCGTAGGTTGTCTACTCTCTCCCCTTGACTCATTCCTTGATTTGGCATTACTAAATTGTGCAAATGAGATCTGACTTCTGATATCCGGATCAAGTCTCATGTACTCATCTATGGAGGTATTAAAGTCATTTGTAGCTGGATTTGGCTCCTCCTCTTCTTGTGGTGACTCCACTCTAGGCAAAAATGTAGGCTGGAGGGGTCTGGGTGCTGATCCAATTGGAGTCCTACTGTTATTTGTGTGATTTCTAGCCCCATTCTGATTCGAATTACTCCCTTCTCCCACATAATTTTGTGCAGGTCTGGTGGAATTGATAGTATTATTTATGTTTTGCATCATTTGGATGAGCATTTGTGTCATTTGTTCCTGGCTTTGTGCCATTTGTTTCTATCTTTGCATGAAAGCCTTCCTCTCATCCTCCTAATCTGCCATCTTCTTCTTACCTTTGCCTCCAATTCCAACGCTAACCTCTTGTGATGCTGCCTCTAATCTCTCTCCAAGGCTGCCTGATTTCAATGACTCAATTGCATAAACTAAATTAATCTTACAGGTTGGCAGGACTGCCGGCTCTGATACCATTGAAATATCCCTATTAGTTATACTTTGCAGTTTTAATACAATCACCATTTAAAACACATCACTAAGGATTATGGAATAAGAAAACCAAGACACTGCTGCAATACAGAATGAAATACTAATCAAACGTATTCAGATCTGATAATAACCAATCAGGGAATTCACAAAAATTTGATCTCCATTCAAATATCTTTCATTAGTACAATGTTTACATCACTTCAAACTCACAGATGACTGTTGCCTCTTTGGAAGAAAAATAGCAAGAAAAATTAGTGTTAGTGCACTGCTGGTTTGGATGACAAGTCTCAACCATCCATGTTCGCTGTTGCCACCTACTGCACTTGGATTAACCTAACGCGCATATATGTACTTGGAAGGTTGGTACCTCACGTCGCCTTTAGGTTCGGCCTTTGTAAATGCTGCTGGACGAGTGAACAGACTGCCAGTAAGCTTATTCCCACTTCCTAGTGCTCAAGCTAACTCCGCTGGGTATACTCTGGTTTCTCTTGGTCATGGTAAAGAACGGTGGTTATAGTTCTTGTCAGGGTCGTATGATGTGAGGATGCTCTTAGATCAATGTGAACAGTAGTGATTTGCGCAGCAAATGCTATTTATATATATGTCTTCCTCCAACTACAGATGGCGACTATGTTAAAACATCGCTGTCTCCAAATGTCGCCATTTAGAAAGGAGAGGCCCGTGCCCTTCAAAACTGCCACTTCTCCTCAGAAAGCTCCTCACACTGGGTGTATGGTGGTAGTTCCTCAAAATTGGATCATGATGTGCCTGCCTGGTACTTATGATGAATTCGCCTTGATTTCTACCAGTGCACTACCTCACGAAACACACAATTGATCGATTTAGCACAGTTGCAGTACCTGATTGGGACTGCCCAACTAGAGAGTAGGGATTTCATCCTACCTTTGAAACTTGCAAGCTAAGAGGGGTTTCGTTCTCTTAGTTCGCCAATCTGCTACAGGATCTTGCCCTTACAGACTCTTAGAGCAAATTGCCAAAATTTCACTTCAAACTGGATATCAAAATGAAGAGGAGAGGCTTGTTCAAATACCTTACCAATTTGGGTCACAAGGGCCCAAAATTGAGCGCCACAATTTAAAATTTGAATCTTTTATTTTATTTTATTATTTTATTAATTCTTATTAATTAATATTTTATATATTATATATTTATAGTGTTAAAAAACACTTTTGTTATTTAATAATAATATTAATTGCTATTGGCGAAGTGGACATGACAATAATTCTGTCTCAGGTAATAATAACAAAGGAATTGCATGAGGGTGCCATCAACTGTGTTGCAAGAGTACTAAACAGAAGCAAACTATTCATCTTTGTTCTGTAAATCTTTTTACAATAAAGACTAAGCTTTCCTCCCAATATTAATAGTGCCAAATAAAGATCAGATCAGAAATCCATAAAATGTGGGAATAAATGAAGAGAAAAAATCTCTTTCCTTAAAAAATGTAGCTAATGTCTCAACTCCATCTCTTTTCATTTCCTTTAAAACATGAAAATAATAACTCATCTCCCTCCCTTTTGAAGTCTCACTCATTTCATTCGATGAAATATCCCTAACGGTTATTTTCCTATTCAATCCAGAATTACACTGAGACAGTAACCAGTTTACATAAATTATAATCAGATATCATACAAATCAATATCTTCAAATAATGTCATAATGACTGCATATAATGAATACACACAGTCAATTGGTGAATGGTTCTATAGATCTGATAAATGGTGGTCCTTATAGAAATTTCTAGATTGCATTAAATTCACAGGTTTGTATTATTATCCAATCAGAAGTTGATATCAATGACCCTCATGCAGTTGACTTACAGATATGAAGATTCAGATTTCTTATTCCAGGTTGCTGAAGTATGTTTGGTATTTAGAGTGTGTGCTTCTGGATTAGACTGTGTGCAGCTTTTTTTGATCTAAAAAAGCTGCACACAGTCTAATCCAGAAGCACACACTCTAAATCATCATGGACTGTGGAAATACTATGTCTATAATATGTTTGGTATCTCAATCTCAAGAAAACTCACACGTGGCCTGTAAGTGGATGATGTTGCTGGTTGCGACATCCTGCACTCCCTTAGATGAAGGATAAGTACCAATGTTTGTATCATAGTTGAAAAACTCGCCAAGCCCCGAAAAACTCGACTCGCCAAAAAGTTGGCAACTGAAAAAATTATTTAAATTTCATTAAAAACGCATTTTTTTTGCAAAATTCAATGATAAGATGCATCCAATGAGTCAATAAATGAGTACATAAAAGAAACAAGTTGAGTCTAGTTGTATTTGATTGATTTCAAAGCAAATTGGGTACAAAATAGCATCCTCATGTGGAATGCGCTGATACTGATAGTCTGAAACAAAATGAAAATAGCAAATTGTTTTTGTAAAATTGAAAGTAAATACCAAATACTACATCTTCCTCTTCCCAAGTCTAGTGAAAACTAGGGGAGTGGTAGAACTAGAGGGTCTAGTCCTAGGAATCTGCTGTGGCTCCTCCATCCTCGGCATGACAGACCGTGGCTCAACCTCCATCCTGGATGTAGATGCTGGTACTTGTGGCAATGTCTCCTCCTCATCCTCAATGTCATCCAATGAGAATCCCAATCCACCGATTCCACACCCCTCTTCCATTGCTTGTCTCTCCAAATTATAGATCTCATCCTCGGAAAACAATGAAGGCTACTCATCCTGCCCTGTCGAATCACTGTAAGGATCTATCTCATCCATATCAACTGGATCATCTGATATTTCCTCTACCCTTCTTGTGAGCAGCGGAAGGTTATATTGCACATAGACAAGGTCATTGAGGCGTTTCTGAGCTAGTTTGTTCCACTTCTTCATGTGGATGGCTTGAAATAGGCTCCAATTGCGCTCACAGTTGGATGAACAAGGTTGGCATAAGACATGAAGGGCAAATCTTTTGAGATTTGGGGTATTTCCACCCCAATTTGTCCACCAAATTTCTATTAAATTTGATTGATTTGAATGCAAATTGAGTACAAAATCGCATCCTCATGCGGAATCCTGCTCGCTGATTCTAAATCTGAAACCCTGAAACCTTGAATTTGGCCAAGTTTGAAACCCTGAAAAATTGGTTAAGTCTGAAATTTGATGGATCCTCCAAAATCTAAAATCTGCATGTTAAATCCCATGGATCCGGAACCTATCTCAAACACCCTGATAGTATATTTCAAAATATTTTAAGTATAAAATATACAAACTTACACTTAAATGTATTTTGAAATATACTGACCAAGTGTGTTCTTGATTTTTTAAGAGATTGAAATGCCCCAATGCCCCTTTTGCTGATTTTTTTTTACAGACTCATTGAGTTTTTGGCAAAACTCACCAAAAAATCGGTGAGTTTTTCCCAAAAACCCGGCGATTATTTCTGGTGAGTTTTTGCACCAAGTACTCGCCGCCAAAAAAAACTCGCCGAGTTTTTGGTGAGTCTTGCAACTATGGTTTGTATCGTTAGGGTCTTGGAGCTGTCGATCAACAAGCACAAAAGCTTGTGATCCTCTTGATAGATAGTGTTGTAGACACCTGATCGCTCCCGTGAGCTGTTAGACCCCGTAATCAATGAATGATAATCTTCGCTGCGACTGGTATGGCATGATCTTCAGTATGTATGTTCGCTTAGGCTGCGTATACTCACGATGCTTGAAACGGAATTCCAGTTGCTTGTTTCCAATGGCCAACGCTTCACAGAATGGCCTTTCAATGATTTGATCGCCATCCCTGAAATGAAGAAATCACTGGTTAAACTCACGCAAACTCCCGCAATGGAATGATTGTCAGTTAACAATATCCAGGTAAGATTTTCATCCTACCCGGACTAGCCAATCTGGGGTTTCTTCCCAGTTCAGCTGCTCAGATTTGCAATTAGCAAATTCAAAATGCATAAAAACAGATGATCATAAGGGATTAATATCAATCACTTATTGGACCCAGGGTCCTAAAATGGAGCTGACCTGAAGGTGTTTTAAATTTATTAAAATACTTATAATTGTTTATTATAATAGAAATATTAATTTTCAGCAGTGAAGGGGACATGACTTTCAACAGCTGGAAACAGACCCGCACCTTTCTTTAAACATTAAGCATTTCCCAATGATTCAGAAATGAAGGAAACCAAGCCTTACTGAGAATTACAATTTATAAATATGTACGCATAAATAATTTCTACCATTAGAACTTGAGTCTTAGTGGATGGTAAGAAGAAATAATTTCATGAATGGAGTCTTGAAGTATTCCCTCTTGAGTGCACTGTGTTCTACATGGAAAGGAATTTAATCTAGTCCAAAAACATTCAGGCCTATAGTTTTAACTATTCATTAAAAGCACTGTCTTGTCACCATTAAGAGAAGAGATAAAGCAGCTTTATTGTCAGCGCCATGATCTTTTGGTTTATCATTATTGGGGAGGAAATGCACATTAATAGTTTCCCTTCTGGCTTGTGGTTTGGGGTGGGGAAGAGCAAGCTAGTTCCTCTGACAGATTTACTTGAAATTGCTGAAGAGTATCCAGCTGAATCCTGTGCCCATATGGACCTCCCACATCTCTACTAAATCATGTTGGGAGACGTCATGAAGAATTACAACTTTCAATCATCTACTCAAGTCTGTAATGGATTCTACAGGGATTAAGTATCCCTGTATTGCCCATTATACCAGCTACAGGTAGGTTAGTTGCTACATCAGATATATTCCTCCTTCATGAGTATAGAATACAACATCAATTTCCTTATACCCCTTGCTGTGTTCCCCTCCTTCAACTCATCCATTTGTGTGGAAGTGGAACATTCATACATATGATTCATCCAGATTCTGAGTCTGGGGTTGCTGATTTTATCATGAATATATGCAGAACATTCTTTCACCCAGAAAGAGGCCATCATGTTGGGAGGTGGCTTCTCTTTCTCACGCTTCCTGAATCTTATAATTTTTTTGCTGCTTTCTTGATCCATTCTTTTTATGATCTGGATTAGATTTTTTAAATTTTGTGTGTGGTAAAAAAGATGTGTTTACTATTGCAACCTTTAATCCCCTTTTCTCACCACCTCCATCAGGCATCTCACCTCCAGCACCAGCAGCACATGCCAGCCAGCTTTTGCTGGAAACTTCCAGAAAAGAAGATTGATTGGTGGGAAAATTTGTGAATTCTCTGATGTATTTTATCCAAGGCAACCGTTAATTGGAGTGGTTTTGGTCCTTTCTTTTCATCCATTGGAATAGGATAAATCAGGTATTTAATCAAGGCAATTTACAATCCTTTATTTAGTCTGTGGTGTAACACCCACATTAGCTGCTAGATTGTTCACCTTGTCTCCCATTCTTTTGATTTGAGGGAATGGTACCGTTTTGGAAACAATGTGAGATTTTTCAACATTCTGTAGGCTAGTTAGCTTAGACTCCAAGCATCACATTTACTATTCACCATTTCATTGATTAGAATTATGCAGTCTCCATTGACAAGTAGATCTTTACAACCATGGTCTTGAGCTTACTGAAGTTCTTTCAGGACTGTCAGAGCATGATTCTGGTTATTTTATCAATGCAAATATGGAAAGCCATAGCCAGAAGGCATGTCCGTCCTAACACCTAAAGATTCCACCACCACCTGCGAGACCTGGATTTCCTTTTGTTGCCCCGTTAAAGTATATCTTTATCACCCCTTGCACATTTTTTTCTATAAAATCACAACAATGGTGCTCTTGCTTGTTTTAGCACTATTAGTGGGAGTTTACAGTTTTTTATATGACTTCTAAGATGATTTTAGCTTTGGTGGTCTTAATTCTTTAAGCTTGATTTTCAAATGACATGTAATCACACGCCAGTTTGGTATGCTGCATGAGGGTTTTCAAATGTGAAATACTCTCAAAAGAAAGTTTCAACAGGCATTGAAATGGCAATTCTACATGGCAAACATTGGCAATGATAGGACCAAGAAAAGGAAACTTTTCTTTATCCCTAATCAACATCAGAAATTTTCTCTCTGGCCCTAGCTATCAAATGGTACCCAGGTGAAGATTGAGACTTGAACTTATAGAAGACTGGAACAATCCTTGTAGGCATCAAAGAGGTTCCTTGCACAGATAAGGTTTAAGGATTTATTATATAAAAGTACATTATCCTGTATGGCATGCCAAGGGAACATGTTAGGAATCTAGAATATAAATATATATAGGGCAGTGGTCTCATGTTTGAGCCTTACCACTTCATAGTAACCCAAATCTGGCACATCTGACATACTGGCTCATGATTTGCTGGTCCATAGTTTTTAATAGCAATTTTATATAATATTATGGATCCTTAGAATGTTCAATCACGATATTATTGTTTAGAGCAGATGTTGAATTCACACAGTCTGTTTTCAGCTTAGGGGTTGGCACTGAGCTTATGATAGCCCAACTTTGGTGTGGGGACGAGGCTTTGGGCTCCCTTACCGTGATTTGAGGTTGAATGTTGGCTCCAGACTTACAAATTTACCCCCTTTTAACTCTATAAAATTACTTCCCATATTTATGCACTCAAAAACTTCCGAGACATGTTGTCTGGGTTATGGGCTACCTTACAGTGGTATGCCTATTAGTACTTGGGTCACTCTCACACAAATGCATCCTTTTACCATTACACCAACAACCAGCTGGACACATAGGCTATTAATGTGAATAATTCCTGATAATTTAGTGCTCTCACTCATTGTGGTGTTGTATATTTAGTATCGTTTAAAATTAAGTTTGCTCAATGCAGTACAGTTTTCCTTAAAGGTTTATCTATGTTCTATAGAATGTGGAACTTTATTGTGAAGTTCCCATGCATAGAGAGCATTTAGTTCAAGATTTTGAAATAAGAACTTAACATTGCCTAGATAAATTGTTAAGAGATAAAGCATGGGCATTGCAATGAACTTAGTGTGTTTTCCATTTTAATTGTGACTTAAAACATGCTCAATAGCCATCTTTATTGGAATCCTATATTTGCTCATTGTAATTGATTTTAGGAAAAACTTGCAAGAGTGAAATGTTGAAACTGGTAATTTGCCAACATAATATGGCAAGATGGGATCGCACCCAATTATTTACGATAACTGTCTAAGCTTCATACAGCATGGATTACTTGTTTGTATCTTTAGGATATAGTCAAAGTCTTTTGCAAACATTAATATAAGAGACACAAAACAACTCGTTACCACTGTGCTCATCTAAAGTTCTTTTGATCATGGCAGATGATAGTGCAGAGCCTATGTTAGTGACTGAGGACGTAAAGAATTTCCAAGCTACTGGCAGAAAGGAAGGAGAAGTTTGGTCGTTGGTCAACAATGAACAGGGAGAAAAAGGAGAAAGTCTTTCTTCACAGGTGAAGAATTTGGCGGCTGAAGGTGGAAATCAGATTGAGGCATCCCAATTAGACTTTCAGAAAGAAAAAGGTTGGCACAGCACCAATTCCTTTAAATGCTTGCTTGCTGTTTTTGGAATGTAATAATAACGATTTGATCTGTTGTTTTAATTTGAGACAGTTTGGTCTTTGATGTCTGTGAAAATTATTTCATGATACTCTCAATCACGGTAGCATTCCATTTACACGACATTGACATTGAAAACTGATAAGTGTAAATAGAATTCAATTACTCAAGTTTAAAATGGGAAAAACACCAGCAAATTAAAAAACGCTAAAATATTCTTAAGAATACAGAAAAAATTGCTAATGTTTTTTCATGCCAAATATAGTGCATAGAAAGAGAAAAACACACAGGACATAAATAAAGAATTTATTCAATGATGCTAATTACTCTCAAATTCTTGATAAGTATCAAATTCTCAATCAAGCACCTATTACAGCTTCAGTCTTAGAGTACAAAACAAAACTTGAAAAGAGAATTAGCCTTCGAGGCTCATAGACTATAGAATGTGAACCCAATGCCCTTGTATCCCTATTCTCTTCCCTACGACTGTGGTCACAATCATCAGATACCTCATTCAAGATGGTTAAATCTTCATCATCAAATGATGGCAAAACTTAAGTTTATTCAGTAAACCACGGTTTTTTGCCAATCTAAAAAAAAGTCTTTATCTTTCTTATAAATTTTGGGTTTTACATTTTCAATTCATTTTTAAATTTCTCACTCCAGAAACAAACATTTTCAGTCTTTCTGAGCAAATTATGGCATGGCTCCAACATTGCTAGTTTTACATTTTTTGACATCTCTTTTCACTGATTTTCGGGCTGCAACACAAAGAGGTAAGGCCCGAAGGGGTATTTCCCCCTTAAGTTTAACTTTAGAGTTTATAACTTGGCTGGGTTATGGTTACAGTTTAAAAAAACAAAAAGTTTTAAACTTGAAAGTTTAATTGTAAACTTTAAGTTGAAAACCTACTGGTTAGGCTTTGTGTTTAAACTTCAACATAATTGTCAAACTTTAGCAATTAGGGTTTAAGCTTAAGTGTAACTTTAAACTTTCAAGTTAAACACGGATGATGAAACCCTAGCAGTAGAAGCCTGCAGACAACAACCGAAATTTTAACCAACCCTAAGTCCTAATTGTAAATTTTTTTTTTTAGTTTAAGATTTATGTTAGGTTTTTTATATTTTTGTTTAGAGTAAACTTAAAGTTTAAGGTATAAATTTTACTAAGTCACAAGTTACTTTCCCTACCCTAAATTAATTTTAAGTTTAGGGTCAGGGTTAAGGCATTTTTTAGCAACCCTAGCCCTAATTCTAAAGCATTTAAAAAAAATTAGGGTTATAGTTAGAAGTTCAGAACTTTATGAATTTAACTTTACCTAACCCTTACCCTAACCCTAAACTAAGTATTTTTTTAACTAAACCTAAAAGCTACTACACATTTGTTTATGATTTCAGCTGATAAAGCCGCGGGAGAAAGATTTTACATGGGCCTATTGTAAATCTGTGCCAATTTGCATCAACTAAAGTGCAATTTTTGTGGAATGAAAATGGTGGCGGCATTAACCATTTCAAATACCATTTAACAAAGTTAATTAGGGAAAACAATGTGAAGGCTTGTAGAAGTTGTCTTGTTGATGTATCCTACCAAGCTTTATTGTGTGAAGGCCTTTAAAAAGACAAGAACTACAATTGGATCATCCATAAGGTCATCTAACAAGAGTTGGAGAAGGACCTTTGGATGAGGAGGAACATCAATGACAAACTCATCTTGGTACTTCTACACCATCTTGCTTTTTTAGAAATACTAATATTTGTGAATGCTTTTTTTGCACTTCGTACCACACTTGGAACCGAACCATCTTTGGAAAGGATGAGATAGAGAAAGAATGTTCATGCATAGTTTAAAAAGGCAATGGTTAATTTCTGGTATTACTTGAGCATCCCATTCGATGTTGCATGATTTCCTTATTGGCGATCAATGATTGATGTTGTTGCTGTTGGGGGTTTTGGTTTCCAAGACATCATATGAGAGCCATAGAGTTGATACTTTGAAAGACATGGAAGATTTTAGTGAGGTACTTGCTGAGAATTGCAAGAAGGGGGCAAAGACAGGTTGCAATATAATGCTAGATGGGTGGATAAGTAGAAGGAATTGTTTATTGATCAACTTCCTTGTGGCATCCAAGAGTGGTATGGTCTTTCTCAAATCCTTGAATATATGTTATGAGGTAATGATTGAGGTTGGGCCATGATATGTAGTGCAATTTATCACGGATAATGCACCTAATTGTCTAAACATTAGACAAACGTATGATGGAGAAGTACTCTATATTGTTTTGGAGCCCATACACGACACATTGTCTTGATTAAATGAAAGAAGGCACTGACAAATTTTTATATCTTCAATAAAGATGAGGAGATCCATCAAGAAGTTCATATATAATCACACTAGAGTGCTCAACATGATAAAATCCTTTATTGAGGTAAAGGAGCTCTTTCAACTAGGTGTGATTAGATTTGCTACTTACTTCCTTGCATTGTAGAATTTATGTGTATAGAAGATGAACCTGAAATCAATGTTTGTTTCATTAGATTGAGTTGAGTCTAGAATTGTCAATCACATACAGTATCACCATTGCATGCCTTGTTTTTGATGCCCCATTTTGGATGGATGCTACAAAATTTAGAGCCTTTGGTCAAAGTGCTTATATTGGTCGATGGGGGAAATATTCTCCATGGGCTATTTTTTATGAGGGTATGGATAGGTCAAAGATTGCAATAAGTTCCAAAATGCAAATAACAAGAATATGTACTACTCCAATATGGGATATTATTCAAGCTAGATGGGATTGACAAATACATTGTCACCTCCATGTTGCTAGCTGCTACTTAAATCCATCATTTTTTCATCGTGCATCACTTGTGAATGATGCAGAGGTGATAGAATGCCTATTCAAGTGCACTGCAACATGTTTTCTTGATGTAGAAGATCGACGGGCAACTATCACGAAGTTTACCAATGTTCCAGCAGGTCAAGGGTTTCTTCTACAATATATGTGTAGTGGACTAAATCAATACATTAAAACCAGGTATTAGTTTTTAAATTAATAATTTGCAATCAAACTTCAGCTATGGCCTTTTTTCTTATTGAAAATTTGAAATACATATTTATCTTTTAATAAATTTGACATTTGTGACTAATCCAATGTCAGGGCAATGGTGGAACCACATTGGCAAAGAAACCAAATTGCTTTGGTGGATGACAATGTGTATTCTAAGCCAGGCATGCAGTTCATTTGTTGGTATAATTTCTTGTAAAAAATACAAGAACTACAATTGGATCATCCACAAGGTCATCTAGCCAGAGTTGAGAGGGACCTTTGAATGAGGAGGAACTTCCACAACAAACTCCTGCTGATACTTGTACACCATCTTGCTCTTCTAGAAAATTTAATATGAGTGAGGGAAACGTGAATGTTTTTATGGCACTTCATACCACACCTGGAGCCCAACCATCTTTGGAAAGGATGAGATAGAGGAATAATGTTCATGCACAGGTTAAAAAGGCAATATCCAATTTTTGGTTAAAAAGACAAGAACTACAATTGGATCATCCACAAGGTCATCTAGCCAGGGTCGAAGAGGGACCTTTGGATGAGTAGGAACTCCCACGACAAATTCATGCTGATACTTCTACATCATCTGGCTCTTCTAGAAAATCTAATATTGATGAGGGAAATGTGAATGCTTTTTTGCACTCTGTACCACACCTGTAGCCCAACCATCTTTGGAAATGACGAGATAGAGGAAGAATATTAATGCACAGGTTAAAGGGCAATAGCCAATCTGTAGCCTGATTATAATTCTAGAGCTTGTCCCCTTTTACTTGTATAAAAGGTCATCCTAAAAAATCAGTAGCCTGCATGAACTTATACAGAAGGCCATTTTATTTAATGGCCAATCATGTGTCATTTAGATGTAGCATGAGGGATACCACCTGTCATAGTGCAGATCCTGATTTTTTTTGGATTTCTGGTATGAATGTTGGTTATTGAACACTAACCAGGAAACATATCTGAATACCCTTTCCTTCAGTAATGAGACACTGAGCAGGCAGAGACATATATTCATTCCTTTTTCAGTCCTTTTGAAATTGAGACTGGACAAGTGAAGTGACCTTGGAGATTCAAATTAACATGGATTAACTAAAAGAATCCATCAAAAACAACCACTTGCCAAATTATTAGGTGAATGCAGGGTGTGGCTAATACCAGAAAGGAAGGATTTTTTACGAGATCTGCAAACTGCCAGACACTATGATCTTGCATGACAAGCCTTGAACTTTTATAAATATATTATTTATTGTTTTATCAAATTTTAGTTTCTACATTGCCACATGAAAAAAGTAAAAAGATGGGAGGAGAAGAAAAGAAAAGAAAAGGCAGAAATGAAGTAAAATATTTTTCATGGTATTTGACTATGGTCGGGGAATTTTATAACAAATGAATTTAGCATTTCACACATTTTCATTGTTGACAATTAACCCCCCCTTTTGTGGGAAATTTGACTTATATGTTCTTGTTGCAAAAAAATGTTTTAATTCCTAGAGGCATAATAGAAAAATCACAATTAGTATTTGCACAATTATTTATCAATAAAACTAATGAATATTGATTTTGAGCTTAGTTCTAAATATGCAAGTCGGCAGGATAGAATTTCAGATTGAGGATGCTATTTTGCATGTACCGTTTCAAATTGTAGAAGCACTTAAGAAGAAAGTCCATGTCATGTCCTCTTTTTTGGACTAAAATAATTAATAATATTTATTAAGTTGGGCCCGGTAATTTCCAAATTTAGGGGCAACTTAATAATATTAAAAGTTAAATAAAAGATGTTTTAAACACTAGTACTAAAATAAAAAGTATTTTTAAATACTTAAACTAAAAAGTAAAATAAAAGTAAAAATGATTACTAGGAGGGAATTTCGGACCCAAGGGCCCGATTTGAAATGGTATATCAAGGAGGCGCCTATCTTTATTTGATCATCCAATTTCATTTTTGGCAGTCTTTATTTTGAGTTCGAGTTTAAATCTTGCACTCAAGGTCGAAAACCCTTGGCTGCAATTTTGCGATCTAGGAGGATGAAAACCCTCCTGGCTCGCCTAATTTGAGAGGTCAGGACAAAAACCCTTGCCTCTTTCTTGGCAATTCTACACAAGGATTGCAAGTTGAGCTAATTTCGAGATCTTGTTCGAATTTCAGGTCTTGGAGGATAATTATCATTTGCAAGCAAATCAATTGGGACTCAACTTTACTTGGTGCAGCTGTTATCACTTTATACCCCATACCTGAGCATCACCATTAGGAGAGTATCTAACCAGATTTCAAGGGTTTGATCGCTGAATTCAGAGTAATTTCGCCCCTTTCATCACTATGGCTGCTGTGTGGACAAGCTGCACCTGTTTGGCAGTTGCAACGTTCGTTTGGCACCTCAAGGTCAGCCATAAAGAATCCAGGGTGAGTGCAGCCACAAAGGGTAATTACTTCATCATTTGGAGGTTGTTTCATAATCCGCAGCTCATTCTTGAGCGCTGAAATTCCTCTCCAGGCACTGTCCTGAGGATTGTTTACTCTATTGGTCAGCGCCGTATATAGATATGATGTATGTATTAGCGCCTACATCGCAGTCCTACAACTGTTCGCTGCCCCAGCAGATCGCTACATTCTATGAAGGGCTAGGACCTTATCGCCACATCTGGAGAAAGCATAAAGGAGTTCGGATTGTTACATAATTCAGATTGCAGGGTTACTAAAATTATATTTGCATCAGAATAGGGTTCGATTCCAACATTCTAGTGTCCTACACCAAATGACCCATTTCTTACTTGGATCTTCTGCTGATCCTTCATATTTGGATGGTTCTGTGCATTATTTTGGGACCGTACAGGTCTGTAAATGTTTGGGACAGCACAAGGACGACTGTACAGGTTACAATCATCACTATAAATACATACATTGGCTGTAACATCAGTTGTAAGTGCATTTTAGATTGTAATTCTGTTTCAGTCTAGTGTAACAGTATTTGGCATCTTGACATTGAATAAAATATCTTTGGTGAGGTTGCAAATTTCCATCATTAAGATTACTGGCAATACATAATCTGAATTTTTGAGTAATTTCAAGGGATTTTCAATTACGTTTTCTGTTTGTATCAGCATTAGCATTACAACTAGTTTCAGTTTGCTGTTCCAATGTGCATTTTGTTCTAATACAGGAAAAAGGTACAAAAAAGTTTCTTAAAATACAAAATTCAATTTTTGGGACATTACAGTGGTATTAAAGCAAGAGATTTTACTAGCCTGTGGATATAATTTTGTGATGCAGATCTGATGCAATGCAGTGAAAGAGAAGTGAGATATTAGTAAGGGAAAGAAGGAGAGAGAAGAGGAAACCATGGGTGATAGGAGAGATGAGAATGAACATTCAGGCGATCATTGACGGAAGTAACAAGGAATTGGCTAGACAGATCCGAAGTTCCATGAGAGAATCCATGTCGGATATGGCTAAAACATTGAGGGAGCTGAATCATTGTTTGAGTGCATCCAGGCTGATTGAAAATACAATAGGTGAAGGGAGTAATTCAGCCAATGAGAGGACTTCCATTAGACCACCCAACAAGATGTTCACGCCAAGTTCTTACAAAGAGAGGAAGAAGATCCATTTGAGGAAGAGCCACATTTGCAGCCTCACATAGTGGAAGGTATGGACAAATATCATGGAGCATATGATGCCCTAAGTCAAGCAACACACGTAATGATTTATCTTTTAGGGAGTTTTATGAGATGATGACAAAGAAAGAGAATAAAAGGGAAGAAGAAAGAATCAGGATCAGCAAGATCAACCATGAAAAGATATACCACAGCGATTGGGTAAGCTCACCATACTGACCTATGATGGTTCAAACAAATATTCAGCCAGGGCTTGGTTGCAAAAATTCGACACATACTTTTCATTGACCCCCATGTATGAGGAAGAGGCAATCAAGTTTGCTACTTTACACTTGGAGGGCGTGGCTAACAAATGGTGGTACCATGGCACGATTACAGCGTGGCTAACAAATGGTGGTACCATGGCACGATTACACAAGGACATAACTCCATCACCACCTATTGGGAATTTAGCCAAAGGTTGGTAAAGAGATTTGACAAAAAAGATCCGGAGATTCACTTCAGAGAGCTAGCACAATTAAGGCAAGAGGACTCGATCGAGCAGTATGTGGCAGAATTTCAGAGGTTATCGGTGATGGTTACAGATGTGATAGAGAAGAGACTCATCATGCTATTTGTGGAGGGTCTAACCAAACCTCTCAAGGGTCTAGTTAAGAACCGTGATCCACCATCACTAGCAAATGCCATCAGAAGAGCTCAAACATTAGAGAGTTTGATTCCTAAGAGCAAGGCACCACAGAAGAAACCATTTCAAAAGGAAGTTTCTCCTCCACAAAACATGCCAAAGAGTATCATCAAAGAAGAGGCCACAAAGAATGAGCTTAGGAGGAAGAAATTGTGTCTTACTTGCAATGAGCCATGGGGACTTGGTCATTGATGCCTTGGTCATGGATAGGTACATTATGTAGAGGTACTGACAAATGGAGAGATAGAAAAAGAGGAGCCAGATTCAGGAGGGCGCCCTTGCTTCACTTTCAGGTGCACCTAAGTATCATCCATTCAGAGTTTGTGGGGTTTTGCATGGGCAAAGGATCATAGTATTGATTGATAGTGGAGCCACCCATAACTTCATAGATGAGGACTTGGTATCTAGGAGAGGATTAGACACAAAAGACTTTTAAAGATTCAATGTCATAGTTGTAGACGACTTAACCATTCCTTGCATTAAGAAGATACATCAGCTTGACGTCACATTGGGAGAACATAAGATGCATGATGGTTTCTATGTTGTTGGATTGGGAGAGACTAGCATGGTTTTGGGTGTATAGTGGCTTTATTCCCTTGGGGAATTCACCCTAAACTATTAGACTATGGTTGAAATTCAAATCGGAAGGGGAAGAAGTAGTGCTTTGCGGCATCGAGGATGGAGCTCCAAGAGTTCTCATGGTGACAAGGATGGAACATCAATTGGTGATAACCACAACTTCATCCATAGGTGAGATATCTTCTTATGATAGTATTTGGTCTACTTTGGATCAGCATTGCATGGTGTTTGATTTTGTACTTCCAAGATTGCCATTGAGTAAAGAGTACCACTGAGAGTTAAGGAGGAATTGACAACCATCCAATGTTAAAGGGGACATATTCAGGATGGCTACGGTCAGATTTTGAGTTTTGATGCTGCTGTCAACACGATTATCATTGACCACACTACTTCATTTGCACTGATACAAGTGGATTTGTAGGTAATTTCAGTCATGGGAAAGAGCACTTTGAGGTTTGTGATTGCTAATAGAGTATTTTCAGACTTTATATGGCTGTTCTCAGCATCTACGTTGTTCACAGTTTTGAATTTCACAAGAAAGTTTCAGTTTTGCAGCTGCTCTACCATTGTCATGTTGCTGGTTTTGATATTTTCAGATCATGAATTGCTATTATCAGTCATGAACAGCTGCAAGTTTGCACATTTAAGAGTGTTTATTGCTGGATGATTTTGGTAGAAGGTTTCAGCTGAAGTGAACAATCAATTCAGCCACCATAGTTCTGATTCGGCCAAATTTCCAGGTGATTTGTGGCTGTTGTAACCTGTTTCCAGCCTTTACACAGTCTGATTTGCACCATATTTTGGGAGGTACAGTTTACCATATCATTGAAGGGCTTGTTAGAACTCAAGGTTTCAGTATTCTAGATTTTTCATTACATAGGAGGAGCCAAATGGTATGAAAAAAACACGGTGGTAAGTACATATGATAGCCTTCGATCTTGTGGGAGTTTATGGATAAATTCATGCATCATCAAATCGAAGAGGATCATCTTAAGAGTGAGTTGCATTCTTTGTCTAATACTATTTGGGATTGGAAGAAGACTCTTTGGGATCTCATCATAAGATTTTTAGAGGTTTGTGTTGTGGATAATGCACACTTGTGGGCCAAATTGTTTCTGAAGTTGCAAGGGTTGCATATAATCATTGTGAGTAATGGAGTTGGGAGATGCTGTACTTGCTGGCCTAAGTTGCTCTACTTGATAGATATGGGATCCAAATGCTATAGCCTGGTTCGTAGTGTTGGCATGATGGTCCTTGAGCATCTGAATTTGCATGGTGCTTTCTGGTAGAAGTTGTCTCATTTGATAGGTATAGGATCTAGATTCTAGATTCTGGTAGAAGTTGTCTCATTTGGGGTTGCAATTGTTTGTGGGCAAGCAATTTTGGGAAGGGCGGATTGTCATGTTTCCCTTGTTGGACTAAAATAATTAATAATATTATTTAAGTTGGGCCCGGTAATTTCCAATTTTAGGGGCAACTTAATAATATGATAAATAAAATAAAAGGTGTGTTTTTAAACACTAGTACTAAAATAAAAAAGTATTTTTAAATACTTAAAATAAAATAAAAATTATTAAAAAAGTATATTTAAATACTTGGAGGGAATTTAGTACCCAAGGGCCCGATTTGAAATGGCATATCAAGGAGGCATCTATCTTCGTTTGATCATCCGATTTCATTTGTGGCATTCTTCATTTTGAGTTCGAGTTTAAATCTTACATTCAAGTACGAAAACCCTTGGCTGCAATTCTCTGATCTAGGAAGTTGAAAATCCTCTTGGCTTGCCTAGTTTGAGAGGTTAGGACGAAAACCCTTCCTCTTGCTTGGCAATTCTACACAAGGATCGCAAGTTGAGGTAATTTTGAGATCTTGTTCGAATTCCAGGTCTTGGACGATAACCATTTGCAAGCAATCAATTGGGACTCAGCTTTACTTGGTGCAGCAGTTATCATTTTATACCCCATACTTGCGCGCCCTCATTAGGAGAGCATCTAACCTAGAATTCAAGGGTTGGATTGCTGAATTCAGAGTAATTTCGCCCCTTTGATCATTGTGGCCGTTGTGTGGACAAGCTGCACCTGTTATTGGCTGTCGCAGCTTTCATTTGGCACCTTGAGGTGAGCAATAAAGCATCCAAAGTGAGTGCAGCCACAAAGGGTAATTACTGCATCATTTGGAGGTTGATTCATAATCCACAACTGATCCTTGAGTGCTGAAATTCTTCTCTAGACACTGCCTTGAGGATTCCTTACCCTATCGGTCAGCGCTCTCTCTCTCTCTCTCTATATATATATATATATATATATATATTGGTGCCTACATCGCAGTCCTACAGCTCTTCACTGCCCCAGCAGATTGCTACATTCTGTGAAGGGCCGGGACCTAATCACCACATCTAGAGCAAGCATAACGGAGTTCGGGGTTATTACATAATTCAGATTGAAGGGTCACTAATATTATATTTGCATCAAATAGGTTTCGCTTCCAACATTCCAGTGTCCTACACCAAGTGACCCATTTCTTACTTCAATCTGCTGCCGATCCTTCATATTTGGACGGTTCTGTGTATTATTTTGGGACTGTACAGGTCTGTAAATGTTTGGGACTGCATTTTAGATTGTAATTCTGACTCTGTCCAGTATAACAGCTTTTGACATCTTGACATTGAATAAAATATCTTTGGTGAGGTTGCAAATTTCCATCATGAAGATTACCAGCAGTACATAATCTGAATTTCTGAGTAATTTTGAGGGATTTTCAATTAACTTTTCTGTTTGTATCAGTGTTACAACTAGTTCCAGTTTGCTGTTCCAATGTGCATTTTGTTCTAATCCAGAAGAAAAATGCAAAAAAAATTCATAAAATACAAAATTCAATTTTTGGGACATTACAGTCCAATATAAAATACTTTGTGTTTTGTATCAGAAACATTGCACTTAATTACATATTCGCTTGTACTTAATTGGTTTTTATTGGAGAACTTGCAAAATTATAATGTCCTCAAAATTTTGCGGAAACTTTACGGAGTTAGGGAAAGGGAACTACAGTGGTTATTCTTCAGTATTTGTTGGGAAGCAAGAGAAAATGATCTCAAATTGGAACTTAATTTTTATTTTGGTAATATTATTGATAGTACCAAGGGCAGAACTTTTGTGTGTTGGACCTCATACAAGAAACATGGTTGGCTAGAAATTTGCTATGTATGGAAAAAAAATACACATTTAAAAAATACAATATCATATGACATTAAAGAGTCAAAAAATTTACAATTCATAAGTATCTTTTTTGTTTCAAGGATGTCGAGCTCTTTGCTGCTCTGTACCTGTCCAATTCTTTACCATAATACAAAACGTTGAGGACTTTAAAGAAATAAGTGTTGGTCCAAACACATAATGTGTAGGCTGCTGAAAAACTTTTACTTGTGCATTTGACGAGGTTTATTCAAAATGGAATTTTGTACATAACTCAGTCAACTTAAGAAAGTGTCTAGTTTTATCGATAGCATAAGGACACAATTTTCGTGTGGTGGACCTCAAATGCAAGAACATGCCTGGCTAAAAATGTGGTAGGTACAGAAAAATAGAAGTTACACATTAAAAAAAATTATATGATATTTAAAGAACAAAAAAATTTACAATTCAGAAGTTCCCTATTTGGATGAGGGTCATTGAGCTCCTTTCTGCTTTATATCTGTCCCATTCATGACTATAACTAAAAAGTTGAGGACCTTAAAGAAATAAATGTTGTTTGAACATGCACAGTGTTTAGGCTGCCAAGAAACTCTTACTAGTGTTTTTGATGAGGTAGAATAGTGCCTCATTTGAAGCTTTCATTTCAAGTGTTGGGCATGTTCTGTTTGACAGATTGAGGAATTCCTCCATGAAAATTATAAAAATAGAAAGTTTAAATAGTGTGGCGTTGTGTAATCTTTTTAATTTTGGGCGGTCATTATTATATCAATCCTATTGATTTCGTTCCATTTTTATCACAAACAAGGAAAATGATATACTCAAACTCGGCAATATGATTTTTTTTTGTTTCGATTGATAATAATTTTCATTTTATCATTTATTGGTTGAAAGTCTTTCTTCTTGTTTTCCATTCAAAGAATAAACCATACTGAAATTGTTTGGTAGAACGATCATTTTTGATTGCTATTCTTTATGCTTTTGAAATTCCTTGGAAACATCCACCATGATTGAAATTGATTAATTACCCAATGGCTCACTCAGTAAAGGGTCGTGTAAATCTGGAAGGTACTTCCCATTTTTGGTTCTCAAAGATCTCATTCGTCTTTCTACCACATCTCTAAGAGGAGATCCATTGCTTGGAGCTTCAACTCGGTCTTCAATCCCTTTACTCTAGTAATTTTCTCTTTGTAAGTGTCCATCTGTCAAGATGATCCTGATTTGTGAAAGAACTACTACATAAATCAAGAAATAAAGAACAAATTACTTAAGTCATCATTGCATCATAAACAATATGTCCCAAGTTTTCTATTGGTTCTCAACTAGTACAAAATTTAACATAACCTGTAACATGAAAACCTCTGGTCAATGTCTCTCTGATATCATGCCTTCTGCCTGCCATTTGGTTGCTTACATTATCATTCGGAGAGTTATTTATCAGTGGAACACTACTAAGGCTGCCAGTATTGAAGGCTACCAATTTGATTGTTGAACTACAGTAATTTAGCAGAAGGGCACCAGTGGGTGTCATGCACCCTTGGCAGAATAATCAAGATTCAGTAGAAGAATCCCATATTAATTTTCCTATACATATTTGAATTCTGATAGAAGGATTGTCACAATGGAGGGCTATCTCCCCTTTGAAAGGAAGATTCCTTTTCATTTGGACTGTTAATAGTAATTATTAATTTATCAGATTTATCAGATAGTATCCCTTCTAATTACAAATAACAGATATTCTTGAAATGCTTGGTAATTTTGATGTCTTATTATATGTATGTATTCGACACTTGTTTGCTGCAGGTTGTAGGTACCAGGCATCGACTCCACCTGAATTGGCAGGTCTGAGCGTGCCTTCATACCAATGGAAGTTGTTGAATGGAGATTACATATGGTCCCCTAGCCTAGCCATCATCCTTGAAGAGGATGAGTATCCGGTTGTGTACCCTATCAGTGTTGTCGGTTTGGTCATGATAGTCAGTCATTCTTGTGGTGGTCTTGCTTTCCGATCTTGCATGGTAGTCAAATATAGTTTGACAGCTGGGTTATTTTGTTGGTATTGTTTTGGTTATTGTTTCCTTAAAATAAAATAATTAGTTATGAAGTCGTCCACCATACGCTTGTATGGTATTAACTTCTCTTCCTTGGTTTGATAGTCATCATTCACCTAGTTGATGACGAGTTGTGAGTCTCCATACACATGAAGTTCTTTGACTTTCCATTCTACTGCTATTTTGATGCCAATGACCAGTGCTTCATATTCTACCACATTGTTGGTACATGGAAAGAGTAGTCTGTATGACTTTGGAATTGTGTCTCCATTAGGTGTGACCAACAAGATACCTAATCCAGACCCATGCTGAGTATATGATCCATCAAAATAGAGTTTCCATGCTTGTGTTGTGATGTGAAAAATGGATTCGTCTGGAAACTTGAAGGTTAATGGATTCTCATTTGTTAATGGTGCATCAGCCAACTTATCTACAATTACCCGACCTTTGGTAGCTCATCTATCCACATACTCGATATCGAACTCACTGAGTATCATCACCCACTTTGAAAGTCTGCTTGTGAGAGTAGCCTTGTTGAGTAAGTACTTCAATGGATCTATCTTGGCTACCAATTTGATGGAATGAGCGAGCATATAGTGCCTTAGCTCTTGTGATGCAAAAACTACTACAAGACATGCTCATTCTATGGGTGTGTATTGCAACTTATAACCAACCAATGTCTGGTTGATGTAGTAAATAACTTGCTCTTTTCCTTTATGATTTTGTTGTGCTAGTAAAGCTTCTAGGGCAATTGGTGTAGCTGAAATATACAGTAGAAGTGGTTTTCCCTGGATCGGCAGCATCAAGATCAATAGATTCATTAGATAGTCTTTGAGGTGCTAAAAGGCTTGTTCACACGAGTCATCCCATTTGAAAGGAATGTTCTTGTGCAGGAGATGTGTGAACGGATGACATTTGTCGACCAGTTGTGAGATGAATCGCCGGATGGATTGTAGCTTACCTTGTAATGACCTTAGCTGACTGAGATTCTTGGGTGGTGGCATGTCCATGATTGCTTTTACTTTGGCTGGGTCCACCTCAATTCCATTAGTTGACACTATATATCCTAGAAGTTTACCGGATGTGACTTTGAAAACACACTTCTTTGGATTTAAGTGCACATTGAATTGTTCTAATCTCTGGAAGATTTTATCTAAAACTAGTAGGTGTCCCTCTCTGCTAACTAATTTGGCTAGAATATCATCTACATTATCTTCCATGATGGTGTGCATCATGTCATGAAAGATTGTAGTCATGGCTCTTTGATATGTTGCCTCCGCATTTTTCAGTCCAAATGGCATGATGCACCAACAATAGGTACCCCACAGACATGTGAATGCGGTCTTATGTTGATCTTCCAGTGCTGCAGTCTTTAGGAATCCTCCATTCAAAGCGCATCACATATGATAATATACGATTTCAGTTTTTTTATTTGCAGAGAAGTAGACAAATTTCATTCGTGATTTTCTGGTACTATTCTATATGGGTAGATGATGCGTCAAAACTGTTAGTATGGTGGAAAGATTGAGGTGTTGTCTAGTATGTTTCATTATTTTCTCTAATACTCTTAACTGGGAGACTGTCTGGTTGGTTCCATTTTCAATTCTTGATTTTTTACTTTCCTTCTCCAATACATCATTTAATATGTGTGCATTAAAACTTACAGTTTTATAATCTGTGACTCCATATCATCTTCTTGGTTGGCTGGGGGATCCTTTGAGATTCCAATTTTTTGGCCTAAATTTTTTGAAATTGATGTTTTCCTTGGGTTATCAAATTCATCTATATAATTATCGACATTAAAGCATTTATTTGTATTAAATGATGGTAAAATAAGCAGGATAGGTATTGTAGGAACTCCTGATCAATAATTTGGGTTGGCAGGTAGATGGCACATTGTACAAAAGGTTTTGAAACACAAATTTGGCATTCCAAGACATGGTTTACCAGGTTAGAGCTTACACAAATCATAGAACTTCTCAAGACAGTCCTAGTTAGAATACATTAACAAAACAAAGCACATACGCACAAATGAAAGATTCAAGATTCTAAAGGAAGCAAATTAAGCAGAGGCATTTGACCTCCATTATTTCATAGAAAGCAAGGGTAATAATTTAACCTCAATTATATTAGGGTGTATGAAATGGAAATGCAATTCATTTGTATAATTGTTATAGATCCCTAGGTGATTAGCGGTATGTTAAGAAGTGGCCCAAGAGGAGGTAAACGGTGAAGTTCCTTGGCTTTTCATCAAAGGCTATCAATGTGTGATGGTACGTATAGGGGAGCATTGGTTGATACTCAGATGAAGAGGAAGCTTTGAAAAACTACCTCTGTTATTTTACAACAGAACTGCTATGGGCCATTTTGAATTGGTGCTTTATGGAAATAGGTGCAATAGTTGGAGTGGCAGAATTTGTGGCCATTAATGTGATCTAGTTAATTTGCAGTCATGCACCAAAAAATTCTAGAAGTATTGTAATTGATCTATGAATATTTGTTTTTGCATCGACTAGGCTTAAGAGTTGTTCATTAGTATGAAACTCCATATTTTGCAACTTGTAATTAGTTTCATGTTGTGTGCTCAAACATGACAACCACTACAAAGGTGAATGGAAACCGACGTTAACAATGGTTGATGCTTTTATGCAACCATTTTGAACTTCTTGAGGGGGTTTTCTCATGACAATTTGATAGCTATCTTTTTTTTTGATAATTAAAGTGAGGGGTAAGGGCCCTCTCCCATTACATTATATTATCAAAAGAGGATTACAGAAGCTGTATGAAATGAGACTAGAACACAAATACCATATATGACAAAATTGAGGAGACTATTTATCGACAACAAGGACCCAAAACACTGATAAGATAGCAGGCTACATATATAATGCTAATACATAATATGATTCGAAAACCCTAACATACATAAATTTTCCATACAAAGACTTTACTACCTGACAACGAATGGGTAACCATCACTAACAACAGACCGTCTTTATATTAACCCAACAAAAGAAAATATTGAATCAACAAGAGAGCACAAAATTAACCAGACCAAGTAACCACGAAGAAATTAGAAACTGCTCGACACTGGGCCATAAGATTCATCCTTTTGCTTGACCAAGGCCGCGCGATGAGCTAAAAACTTAATTGCTTTTTCGACCTTTGCCACATTGAATCGTTCCTGGAGCAGAGAAGAGTTCTCGGGCCGATTGAGATCTGCCACCTCAATTGTTGGATGAAATGCTTGCGAGCAACGACAATTATGAAGAAAGCGTTGAATAGTAGAGAGTTATTTGATTACGACTTCCATTTGAACTTCAATGACCCTCACCGTTTGAATAGAGACCAAACTTCGAAACTTGTAACAAGTGTAGGGCAGTGAAGAAAGCTTGGTGGGGTTGGCTTTATCCACGACTTCTGAAAGACCCATTTTGAACTTCTCCTAGATATAAAAACGACCAAGAGCTTTAGTCAATTCTTTATCGCCTGTGATTGTGAGGATGTTGCTTACCAGCATAGAGGAGATTTTAGAATTAACTCGGTGTTGCGTGGCATCTTCCAAGAAGAAATCCCTCCCTAGTATTTCTTTGATGATTGTTATTACATCTTCCTCCTAAAAGAAAAATACCTTCCTTAACCTAGTCGAAGCGATTTCATCTATGAAGGCCATTTGTTGACACTAGAACGTAACAAATAACAAAGCAAATAACGTGTCGATTGTAGAGTTGATAGGGAGAAAAACACTTGTTAGGGAAATGCAACTTGGTAGCATGTTGGGATATAATGTCACCAACCCCATCACCAGAGGATTGTACAACCAACCTTCACTGCAAAGCAATGCTTTCGTCACTCTCATGAATCAACACACTTTCAATTCCTTGCCAATTGCATAGCCTGTCACTTGTAGTGATGGCTTCTGGTTGTTCTACCCCACAATTTGATAAGTAGTCTGCAAGCTTAGTACCCTCCCTTTTAAGATGGAATATTCCCCAAGTGAATCAAGAAGCATCAAGGCTTCTTTTAAGATGTTTTGGATTCTCCAGTTAAAAGATTGCCTTTTCCCGAGACAATGAACAATTACAAGCGAATCGCCTTTGATAATCACCTTATTTGGAGGGCATGTTTTGAGTAGTTGCAAACCTAGCAGTAATGCTTCCACCTTTGCCTCGTTATTAGTCCCCTGGGAGAGTTTCTTTGAGGTGACTTTGATCAATTTGCTATTAGAGTCTCGAATGAGACACCCTACACCTGATGGATCAGGATTTCCTTAAAATGCATCGTCAAAACTCATCTTCCATGATCCTTCCGGAGGAGGAACCTATTTGATCCTTGATCTCTCTATAGAGTCTAGAGTCGACAAAGACAATCTGTGAATTGGGGACAATCTAATAGCTATCTTATTGTATGATATTTTTGCTAATTTTTCAACTTTTGTTGGTTATCCTTCGTAAAATTTCAATATATTTTATGCTTAGGTTATCATGTCAACATATGAGAGTATTATAATGTCCAAGGCATTTTTCTATTTATATTTTTAAGGTGCAATTCATCTTCACTATTTGAGTTGAGCTTATGGATTGACATCATTGCAAACTTCTGTGATTATGATGGCCACAAATATGGCATGTTGACGACGAATGTCTTGATGCATTGAACTTGACATAGTGTGATTCACGAGTAACAAGACAAAAGCTACATTGCATACTAATCTCTATAGTTATTCCCTTGATCAAGATGTGTTTGAGGGCAAGGTGACCTTGACCAAACACAATTAGCAAGAGTTATAGCTGTAATCTATATGCTTGCATCTGTACATCATTGATTCTATGTGGTTGGCGTTGATTGATGTCACACATTTGTGGGGATGATAGAGATGTAGGTGACAAGGAACCATGACTATGATATACCCCACATGCACAATATATGGCATCAATGGGTCTAGACCTTATACTCATAAGGCTGATTATTGATTTGGACTTAGACTTGGTACTCGGACTTGGCATAGACTTGGCAAATTGAAAAAAACCATGAAATATAAAGATTTTTAAAGAATTTAAAGCTTTTGTATATGTACCCTTCCTTAAATCAACTTTAAACATAATAAACTAATCAATTAGAAATTGCTTTGATCACATACACAAGTGTACATGAAGTAAACTGGTACAAAGCGGATTTACGTTGAAGGAAACAACATTTTTAAATATATAGATATTCTTAGGTGTACAAAACTCATGGATTATGATAAATAAGAAATACAACTATGGTTGAGAGGAGCTCACATCTTGGCCCAACATAAGTAGCTCTATGGTGGGTCCTGTGGTTGTGTCTTTGAAAGGCCCTTGCTGCTAATGCATCCACGAGAGTGTGTATGTCGATTTCTACAACATCTAAGGGGTCTTCGCATGCTCTCTCTCCTCCTTCACCATGGCTATTGCCTCTGCCTCAAGATCAACTTTATCAACCCGTGCATGGTTATCTTGAGTGAAGATAGGATCCTCAGCCTTGGTTATCCAATTTGATCGTGGGTCAATCTCCTTTAATGTAACAAGGGATAAATCAGAGCCCAGGATTTTCTTGTGATAGAGTAGAAGGTTGTAATGAACATAAACAAGATCATTCAACCTTTGCACCAACAATCTATTTTGCTTCTTGGAGTGTATGTACTCAAACATACTCCAATTGCTCTCGCATCTTGAAACGTTGCAAGGTTGGCTCAAGACACATATGGCAATCCTCTAAAGGTTTGACACCTTAGCACCAAACCTTTCTCACCGTGCATCTAAAATGAGAAAACAAAATGAAAAGAACTCAATCTCATTGTTCAACATTAATGTAAGAATTGTAAAAGTTTTAAATTTAAAGTACGATCTTAATCAACTTTTACTTGGTTGCAATGTCTTCTGAGTTGGCTTTCTTAAATCTCATGCAATAAGTCACAGGGTAAAATTCACTGAATCCGCTCATGATGTGTTGAACTCGGAACAGAAAAATCTGGACAGCATCAAAGCTAAAAAAAGGTTGGAGGTCAACAAGCTAAGGAGCTTATCCCAAGATGCCATCAATTCACATTCTTATAAAACTGATACAGAGACGTGTAATCTTCTATTCCAAGTCTGATGTTATAACAAAAACAACAGAACTGTCACAATACAGAATAATTTTTTGAATATTGAATGTGTCAATGTGATAAAAGTCAAGGTTCTAGACTTCAGTTCCAAATGCATCTGCATTTGGACCGTTTGAGGTTAAATCCACACTCTGGGAAAGCCCCATACCTTTGAAGGTCTGGTGGCTCTGTGTTAAAGTCCCAAGAAGAATTGATGGCGAGGTCCTGAGTTTAAATCCTAGCTGGTCCATATCCTAGAATACAGTATCAGAGTTGGTAGCTAGGTGTGCTTGGCCCAATGTGTGTCTTTGCAGGTTAAATCCACTTTCTGACAAAGTCCAATCCTGTGAAGGGCTGGTGGCTCCTTCATAAAGCACCCAGAACTGCCACTGGTATCTTCCAGGATCAAATTCTAGATGGTCTGGTCTGTCTTTGAACATGGACTGAGAACCTATTTCCCTATGCAAGTAAATCGTGTCTGCTGAGTTCATACTATACAAAACTTACTTTCTAAACTCATCTATTCTCATTGAAACCTAAATTTTATTCAAAGGAATTTAAACTCTTCCCCACAAATCTGACCATATTCATATTATTAATTTGAAATAATGAACTTTTGGTTGCACAAGAATTGCTTTGCAACCTACCTATATTTTCCTTTCTCATTATTTTCTTAGACAAGATACTGCTGATAGATGATTACTATGGTTCAAGTTAACAATGAATTAAGTGGCTTATCCCAGTTTTGCATGTGTTGTTGAAGGGACTAGCCGTATCAAGATCAAGTGACTTATTATAAAATTTGAGCTTTTATAATAATACTCAAAGCAAGTGCTCGTGGGTGTCTAATTGGTCGAGATTGCTCAGTTTCACACATGGAAGTTGGCCGCTGCTGCCAGTCAGTACTATTATGCCACTTCAGTGATCCATGTGGTAGCGCTATCCATTTTGACAAATTAAATGCTGACAGCTCTAGCTGATCTAATCCATACTGAGCTGGCATAGGTGGTGTTATTTGCATAAGGTGTGAGGACAAGGTCGTAGATTGTATGGTTGATACTGGTATTGTAGAAACCATGTGGCTGAAACACAGGAGTTATGTGGGGCATTCAATTAACCCTTTGCATATTTACCATGTTGCAAGCAGGGGAGATGACTCACACATTGTTATCGATTACCTTATCGAAGGAACATTTTTAACTGCCATTCTTGGGAAGCTGGTCAAGTTAATATATCAAATACACTTTTTGAGGAATTTGTTTGAGAAACTAACCCTAGCGCATGTCTCAAGGACTGTAATTTGACTTCATTTTGGGCTCTCCAGGCTAGAAACTGTTTTGGCATTTGGCAAGGAGAAGTTGTTGGGTGCTTATCCACTTCTTCTTACTGAATGTGCAACAAATATGGCATATGTATCTCCAAGTTTAAATCATTGGATGTTGGTAAAATTGGCATACAGCTGCAATTGTTTAGCAATTTTCTTACCCTTACAGAGTTTGCTATGACCAGGCTGGTTTTGAGTTTTCCAACAAGAAGGGGTATGATTTGATAACAGGCATCCAGTTAAGCTTAAATGTAAGTGCTTCCACACCAGCACAATGGAGGTACATCTTTGAACTCGTGGTAATAGAGAAGATGAGAAGAGTGCGTTACATGTCCAGCTTTGGCAATGCTGTCTCCTTTCTCCAAGCACAATTGAGGGCTCATGCTGCTTCTAGCATAGATTATATCCCTATTTATGTCTTGTCTGCCGCTACACTGATTGATAGGGCCTCCATACATTATGCATCTGTTATACACATGCCTGGAGCATGAGCTTTTTCACATATTTCCTCTCATTCTCTCAACTGCAACTTTTTCTGAGGATAGTGGAACCTCTATTGCAGATTCACATACAAAACGGAACAGATATGATGTACATTCGCCATGAAGAACTGATTATTTAATTTGTTAAGAGTACAATAAAGGGACTGTTTGCAAGGTTATCCATACACATTCAGAAGATTTTAGATGTTCTACCTGGTCTTCTCAATGTAGCAAATATCAAAGCCAAGGTGGACCGCTCTTTCAAATTGGTCATTTGGACTGGTGCAAGCTATGCCATTGCAGCAATCCATCATTTTCTTAATTGCCCGATTCTACTATTTTTCATATTGTACACGGATCATAGTATGAAAACGTCTCAGTAGATTCCTTCTCGTAAGTGTATGAACCAAAAATTATGTGTAACCTAGTGCATTCAACAAAATTTGCAATTTAGCCATGATTAAGAAGATCTCATATTGCTAGGACTCCAAAACAGGTCTTACCTGTCAAAGGATTTAGGGTATTTACTATTTTGTTTGGATCTCATGTTTGGGTCTATCAGTGAATGCTTCATGCTCTGATAGGTTTTTGTATTTTGTTTGTCATATGGCTCAATATGTTCTTCATAGTTTGGCAGCCATTGTGTACTTACAGCTATGAGTTGACAGGGTATAAGATGCATGTTACTTTCAATATATCCTTTTGGTATTTCTATTCGTGGACTTGTGCAGGTTTTTTTAGGTCGCTAATTTTTATAATTTTACTTATGCATGTTAATATACTTTTATCCTATTTTACCAATTATAAAAAACATAGCCTGTCTGGACAAGTGCCAAGGCTGCTACCAAGCATGTTCTTCTCTGTACAAATGAATCTTCTCTTTTACGGGTGAGTAGTTTCATGGTTATATGCCAGTTGTAAAGCATGATGAGAAGCTGTGTAAGCGTATTTGAGGATACGTAGCGCTATTAGGGTACATAGGAACATGCTTCATGCCGTGTGGAAATACGTCCTTGCCACACATTGATCCTTATGTTCAATTGATTCTCACAAATATTGAATTGGGTTAGAAAGAGAATAGAGTGCATTGATAATGGGTATATATTTTTTATTTTTTATGAAAAGAGCAATTCTTTTGTTTATGACTATTGCGTAAGGTGCAGCTAAATATGGCGATTCAATAGAGGAAATGGAATGGGCAGTTTCCATGTGAAGTGAATACTTGTATATGAAAATTCCATTGTTGAAGTAATGGGCATTTGTTAAAGGAAGCTCTGTTTATGAATGGAAGCTATTGGATTCCTTAACAAGCTATTTCCCACAGGTGAGAAAACAAGACTATGGCATATAAGAGATCTATAGAGTTGGTAGCAGGACTTGAATGTGACGATAAGTGATATTAGGTTTACACAAAACGAAAGATTTTTTATGTATAACAAATAATTCAAGTATGGGAACACTTACATCATGCATTCATCGTGCCGTCTTCATGGTATTTACAAATAGATGTAATTAATAATGATAATGATTAGAACCATGGGACCAAGTTTTCTGCCTTTGGCATCTCAATTGGTATTTAATTTTATTGATTTTGAGTCAATGATTGAGCATAAACTGGCCCTAATGACGTTACAAAATTCATTATGGTATACAAGCACAGTTGTCATGAAAATCCAATACAGGGTATGGATTCTGTTTCTGTATCCACATCTTCTCATGACTATATGTTATATTATGTATATAATGTATCTGTACTCTTGTTCAGTTACTCCTAGACCCTGATTTGAAATAGCATCCCTGTACCAGTGTCTGTATCCTCAGTCTCCTGGGAACTATGATACAAGCAAATAGTTCAAAAATCTTTACGATTAGTTTGCACTGATTTTCCCCTTAATATTTGAAAGCTTATGAATTGTTTTAGGATGTACATGAACGGAGACAGCATAATACAATTCAAAGTTTTACAATGTGGAAGCAACAGTAGTGAGGACTTTGTTCAATGAACCTTATTCCTGCATTCCTTGATATTTAAGAATCAGAATTACAATTTTTGTACCACACATGAAAATCCATCACAAATGGTTCTTTATTTACTTGAGTAACTAATTGAAGTGTTGTTACATCCATGAAGATTTGATATAAACAGATATGAACAACTTGAAGTCAAACATTGAAACTAAAATCATTTATGACATTTGGAACAAAGGCAAAAGTAAAGAAAATTTAAGTATTATAAAAATAGTGTACACCTTAAAGCAGGATATCCTACTTATCTGTATAAGGAAAAGTACAACCTTAAAAACAAAATTGATATTCCATGGGTATGTTACCTGTATTTCAGGGACTTGGAATTGGTATGAGAAATTCCCTAGGTGTTCCTAACCTGCATACATTTTGACATGATAAACCTGGGATCTTTTGTTTATCAGTAGCTGTCTTGGAGATATTTCATATTTTTTCTGTTTTTGGGCATGCTCCAATATTTGGGAATGGTCAAGGGATGTCCCCAGGAGGTGGGGAATGTCTTCAACCATCCTGGGGAACCTGAGAGATCCTGGTGAAAAGCAAACATCATCTGAAAAAAGGGTAGACCTCCAAATACAATATAACAGGCAGATATTTGAACTTTTTTATTTGTATTCATGATATGTTGAACTCAAATTTCAATCTCGTTGTTTAATGATAAATAATAAATATATGTGATATTTATAGTTTCAATTCAGTTCATCAGAATGCTTTACAAAGCTTAGTTGTGCAAATCAAAAGCTATAAAATATCCGTGCATTGCCCTGTTCCCAAAATCTGGCAAAATTCTTGCTGTACTGGACCAGACCTCACCCCTGTTCTCCCTCTCCCCAAAATCTGAAACATGGAGAGACAGAGGAAAATGATGATTAAAATTCAAGAACCTTTTTACACCATTCATACAGTGTAAATTATAAATACACCTACTCAAAAGTATTTTTATTCCTTTTACTGTAGACACTTCTTCATCATATAAATTATTCTAAATATAAGAGTGGTTGTGTGTTTGGCATGGACACAAATGTCCTCCAAAAAAGCCAAAATCCTGCCGAATTTCTGGCTAAAATGCCAAGAATGGTAGTGCCTTGAAAACGTCACACTTCAAACACATACTCAGCCACATCATTTGGATTTGCCACAAATTTCTATGTATTCTCCAGCACTTTGTTTAAACATCATGGTACAAGTTTGATATGATAAGGATTCTATCACATGGTCCACGGTAGAGCTCTTGACTAGAATTGAGCATGTTTCTTAGTGCAAACCATTGGTATCCAATGCAGTCAAATGTGTTTTAGTGTTTGCTTTAAAGTAATATTATTCTTATTATTAAATCATAAATGCAAACTTCCAAAGGGATGTTACTTTGCTAAAAAGATTCATAGCACGTATTATCAAAGGATTATCAATATTCTCCCCAACCTTTGGAATTTACCACCATATGCTTTTATTCTTGGGACCTCCATTTATATCGATAACTCTATTTTTACCAGTACACTGGTGTAAAAAAGCCGTAAATAAAAATTACCTCTGTATGAGCACACACGATATATACAATTCTTCGAGGATGACCACCTGTACAAACTTCCTGCACTAGATAGATATAAATTTTAATCTATAGGGCGATCATTTGTTCCTATTTTGCTTGTGGTTTGGAAAAATTGCAACCTCTGTTAGTACAGACACACATTCCTACACAAACACACTTATATGTGTTTCTTGTCCAAAATATTTGACTCACTGCCTGTGAGACATTTCCCTTTTCCTGTTAGAAACTGTATTTTTGTTCCTGTTTTTTCTCATTGAAAATTCTAGCCTCTAGATTAGTAAAGCCATTGTGATTGCTGAGTGGGAACAGCCAATACTTTTCTAATAATGTTTGCTTGAACTGGTTTTGCATGCCTTTGATGTCTCAAGTTTCTCCATTGCTGTTGTATATGACTGCAATAGGCACAGTAGCTAGCCCTTTTAACTTGTCAATGCATTTGCTACAAACATGCTTATGTTGTGATGTTATTTGGCTATTTTAGATGTCTTGGAAGCTTGGGAAAATATATAATTCTTCATTTCTTTTTCTTAGAAATTAATTATGTGCCACCATCAAAATTTCTTAAGATGTCCTTTTGCTAATAGAATTCTAATATTTCTATTATAGGAACTGATATTTTTAGTTCCCCATTTGCAGGAAAGGGGCTAGAACCTGCACTTGAAGTTCCATGTGTTGAAGATGTGAGTCCAATCCGGCCTTTGCCAAAAGAGCTGAAGTGTTCATTGACAAATGACAAATTAGAGGCCAAAAACATCCCTATCTTGAAAGAAGACCCGCCAATTGCATCCAACAGAGTTGCAGAATCTGATGCCATGGAGAGATCTGTGGTTGGTGTGGGGTCAGAAACTGTAAAGTTTGTTGACAATAAAAGTGGAGAGAAGCATGGCTGTGAAGGCATAGAGTGCCAGAAGCTAGAAGCCATTACTTCTTGTAATCATACTAAAATTTTAAATGAGGGTCTTATTTCCCAAAAGAATAGAGATAGGTTTGTCTCATCAAACAATAATATTGCTTTTGAACCAGATAATCTGAAGTATAATTTTACTTTGGAAACAAATAATGTAAAACCTGATATTGCCTTGGCTTCTGATAATGTGAAATCTGAAACGGGTCTCCATGGAAAGCCAGAAGATGAATTAGAAAAAGTTGATAAATATGGGAGACTAATGAGAAGAGGCAACAGTGATAGTGAATCAGATGATATACCACCTACTGCAAAACTGAGGAGGGATTCTAGTTGGAGTAGAAGTCCGTCTCCAGGGTATGATAGATGGAGAAAGAGAAGTTATAGTCGTTCCCCCAGAAGAAAGTCCAGGTGGAGTAGGTCTCACAGGTTTGGCACAAAACTTTAATCTGCTATAATATTTTGTTACATTTAAATTTTGCATTGTGTTGTTAATTTTAGAATGTTTATATAATAAAAAATTATTTGTTTACTTTTTATACTTCAGCCGCTCTCCCAAACGGCGCAGGAGCAGAAGCAGGACACCACCGCATAACCTCAGGCGGGGGGGAGATTCGAGGTATGATCGCATGAGCAGAGGAAGAGGGACACCCCCCCCATGTAATGACTTTGCAAAAGGAAGGTGTTATAGAGGAGCATCTTGTAAGTTTCTTCACCAGGATGTTTCTGGTGATAATGTTGGGAGGTGGGCTGGTGGAGGAAGGGTGAGAGGAAGGGTAGAGAACAGACAAGATGTGGCAAAATCTGTAGGTAGCAAGGACAGTGTTTTGTCTGGGGAGTTGGAGAAGCCCAAGAGCATTTCGCCAGAGAGATTCTTTGATGGGCATGATAATCGGAGTTTTGGGGAGAGACAGAACCAGGATCCATATAAACAAAATGATTGCACACCTGCTCCATGCTTCAATTTTTCAAGGGGTAGGTGTTTTAGAGGAGAATCGTGCAGATATCTTCATTCTGAGACAACTGCTGATAGTAGTGGTAGATGGCATGGTGCTGCAAAAGGCAGAGAAAGGATGGAGACCAGGCAAGACTCTACAAAATCTTTTGGAAGGGATAGCTTTGGTGTTGGAGAAGTAGAAAGGGAAGAAAATATTTCACCTCATAGATTCCGTGATGATCATTATAGACATAATTTCAGAGAGAAAAGAAGCCAAGAGGTAGACAGGCCTCATGTTCGGTCAGTTCCAGCATGTATATTTTTTGCAAGAGGGAATTGTCAAAAGGGACCATCCTGCAGGTTTTTTCATGAGGATAATTCTGGTCAGAATGTTGGTGGAAGGGGTAGAGAAAGATCCAGTTCTCGGGCAGATTTAACAGCATCTTTTGGTGACAAGAGAATTTCTGGTATCGTAGAGATGGACAGGAACAGGGACACTCCACTTGAAAGGACTTCTGATGGTCAGGATAGACGGGATTCATTGAGACACAAGACCCAAGAAGCACATATGCATAATGCTTCATCTGCAAACACTGTTATAAAACCACATTTTTCATCTCCAGGTAGGGAAAAACCTCAACCTCAGAGAGAGGAATTTTTGACATGTTCAATGCCAACAGCAGATGCTTCATCTCTGCATGATCATAGGGAAAATGTTGAACTTCAATTTGTACAAACAAAACAATTACACTCCAATTCAGCATCTTGGGAAAATGTTGATGCACAACCTATCCCTCAGGATGGTTCTAGTGCAGAATCTCTGAGAGCAAAAATCCACCCTGACAACCCTGTGATAGATCTAGGTCTGCGGCCTTTACAAAACAGTGACGATAAATTTCAAATGGAACACATACATTCCAATGAAGATATGCATTTAACTCCCTTGCAGCCCTTGCCTAGGGATTTACCTTCCCATCAGCATCATGCTGTTATGAGATTTTCGTTATCGTCAGGGCAGCAGCTTGGATCTGGAGGTTCATCTTTGAGTCAGCACAATACTTTACAAGGGATGTCACCTGCACACATAAATGTAGAAAGAAATATTGATCCTCTTCCTCCTGGATACCCAATAAATTCCTCTTATGTTTATCCACATTCTGAGATTGCAGGATGTTCAACGGCATACCAACCCAGCTCTATTGCTACTAACCCTGCCTTACCTCCTCCACCTCCTCCTGAACATGCTAAATTTGTTCAGGAGGTTGAGCACGGTGTAAATGTTCCTATTGACATGTCCACAACCAATGCAATCCAGAAACCTATGTGCTCTCAGACTTCCTTGGAATCAGTATTACCACATGTTTCAAGCACTGAACAAGAGGGTCTAATGCAGAGACCCACAACAATGCCACTTCTGGCCCCTGAGAATAAATCAGGACAGGGTGCATCGGCACCATTTTTGTTATTTGGAGAACATATTACCAGTTTGTTATCCCACGCTGTGGCTCCATTGACACTAGGCCTTTCTGCTGTTAATCATCCTCCTAAAGACATATCAGCTGGAGTAGACCAGCATAATCCTCTGTCTGACGCTGTTGAGCATTCATTGGGAGCCAGTGAATTCTTGAAGAAGGTACCTGAATCTCCCAAAGTTCATGATTTTAAAGGAGTAGTGGTAGAGTCAGATAAAAACCCTTTACTAGAGGCTGTTCTCTTAAATAAGGAAGACTATGCCAAATCCAGTAGTCCTTCCAAGGTTCAGGATATTGTTGAAGATGATAAACATAAAGATGCTACCAAGCACTCTACAATGAAAACTGAACCTCATCAAGCGGTAAATACAGACATGCATACTGGCATAAACATATCAGAGAATGGAAGTCCTGCACCTGAAGGGAAAAATTGGAGTCCAGGAGCAGCAGGTGCTGCAGATATTGACACAGAACAAGCTCATGTACAAGATGAAAGCAAAAAAAGTAAAGAAATCAGAATAATGAAACAATTTAGGTCCGTACTTGCAGAATTTGTGAAAGATGTGCTGAAACCTACATGGCGAGAAGGTCACATGAGTAAGGAGGCTTTCAAGACAATTGTCAAGAAGGTTGTTGACAAGGTTGCAGGGTCACTACAGAACCATCAAATACCAAAGACACAAGAGAGAATTGACCAGTATCTTGCAGCATCTCGGCCAAAGCTTACAAAGCTTGTTCAAGTAAGATTCTTTCCTACATCCTTTTTGCAAGAAGAGCAAACAATATTGCATTTTTTATTTCTTTCAAATTATTCTAATTTCAATAATAAGGGTAGCTTGCACGGCAATGAAGAGAAGTCTTCTTCCTGCAGGGCTATGTCGATAAGTATGTGAAGTCTTGAATAACATTGTAGAAGCTAAAGATCATATAATTCTTCAGTTGTTCATAGAGCGTTTAAGGGGCACTCATTGAGCAGTGGTAGTACTTGATGGTAAGATACTGACTTCTGCAATGTTTTGCGACCTGCAGTTCTATTTTTACAGACACATTTATGGATATAAAGAATCTATACTTGTAGAGACATTTACTAGACCTTGTGTCTATGTCTATGTGGTAGCTACAAAGAGGATTTAACATGATGTAATTTGATCAATTTGGGCATTTCCTTATGTTTGTGAAAATTGAAGTTTTGGGTTTGGCAGATTCCCGAGCATCTATTTGCAATAATCTGAATGGGTTAATTTTGTAGGTAACAACAGAGGCAAATATTTAACATTTTGATGCTATAGAGCTTTTGTCTAATTGTCTTTTCAGTAGATAGTGTAAAGGTGATCTGTATTTTTTTATTTGAGTGTATCACCTATTTCCACCAAGGGAGAATACAAGCTGATTATATTATTGTTGTAATCACCTTAAGCCCTTAATTGCCTCTTATCCTTTTTTGGATTATCTTACGTTCAACTTTAAGTCGGGATGATAATAATTTTGTTTGGCATATTTTTTGAATATAAAGTTAATCATATGTAGCTTGAATGGCTTATAAAGTTAATTTTGTCCCACTAGTTAGTTTGTTAGCATCATGTTTTCCATGGCCCTGTTTGTTAATATCATTTTTGACATCACAATGTGGATTTGTGTAACACTCTCTTGATATACTTTCACAAAATTTAAGTGGTTTTATATCTTTTCGGAAGGTATTGGTCTGAAAATTGTCACACGGCTATGTTGACTACAAGTGCTTTATTGATTCCTTGCCATGTAAATTCTCCTCTCAATGATCATATTAGTTACAATTCTCCTCATGATGGTTTGTCTATTGTGAGCCACACTGTTATGGGAATTCTTGTCATGGTCATCTAAATGATGTTGGTCAAGTGATGGGCAGTCATGCAGTATGGTTTTCCATGTTGGTTGCAAAGTTTTTACACAACCATCTCATCTTGAATTTCGGGAAGCTTCTTACATTCTGTTTTTTCAACCTTAAGAAATGGAGAAATATTTTTCTTTTCTTGGCTTCTTGTAACTCTTAAGAATTTCTACCTATATCATATCCACTAATATTATAAGTTTTCATCCTAATTTCCATGTTCATTCAGTTGCAAATTATTTTGTCCCATGAGCTTGTTCATACATTTTCTTGCAAAATGGCAGCATACAGTGACATGTAATGAATTGCAATCTAGGTCTGCTTTTTGGATTGTATCCAGTTCTTCTCAAAGATGACTAAGGTTCCTTTTGCCTTCGATTATGTATTTTATAAACCTCCTCATGTTGCTATATTCTTTGAAGGTGACATTTTAGTAGGAAATGAAGATTCTGGTCCCTCTAACCATAATTTTTCATATTAAATGGAGTAATATTAAGACTTCCTTTTGCACATTACAAATTCCATAATATATTGAAGTATGCAAATTGCATTCACTTCAATATTGCATTTTGTACTTAGAATTGTCTTTTGTTTTATGGCTTTTGACACTAATGATTCCTTAAAATTTTCAATTGCATCCTTCCATAACTAAAAGGGAACTTTTTTTCTTCGTCTTCCCATAAAGGGTTCTCTCTAAATTTTTTAATTTGATTTCCAAAATGAGCATTCTACCTAGGGCTTTGGTGTACATTGTTAAGAGGATGTTTTTCAAAATCTTTTTATGATGCAAAAGTGGACCTTTCATAAACTTTTTATAACAGTTAAGTGGGCCTTCCATAAACTATCTTCTTTTGAATCTGTTAGCAGGGCATGCATCCATTTTTACCATTAATGTTATTACCATAGTATTGAATTTTGTGGAGAACTTGCAAAACCCGCGAGTTCAAATCTTCCCCAAGAAACCTGTGCTTGGATTTGTTGCTGAGTCAGCATGAGTTGGGCACATGTTAACTCATGGCGAGTACTCACTAAGTTGTCCTGTCAGACTGGCCTGACATGGACAGCATGTCTAGCACTGCACCAGCGTGTGAATGAGCAGAGGAAGCCCCATGTTGTCAGTTGCAGAATCGTTAGTGCCTGGCTACATTATTTGCTTCAGTAACATCTTGCTCAAATTTGAGTTGAGCATCCATTGCTTGTGGTTGTTGCCATAGAAATCTGAGCTGGGAATGTCAATGCCCTGTTTTTGCTGCAACTCCTTTGGTCATCTTTCTGTTTATGTATAATTATTTATGCAGGGGAACAGAGGCAGCAGTCATATTTGCATTAGCATCTCTGCTTGATCTCAACTGGACAAGTTAAGAGATATGGCCAAAACTACTACACCATTTATTATTATTGTTAATTTTTACAACTCTCATATTAATGCTATTCAGCATTTTTTAATTTTATGTGGTCTCTTCACGCCATGGAAGAAACTGTGTATTTCATTAAATCAAACAACTATGCAATTCACTGTGGCATGCTTTGACTTGGGTAAACATATTTAATATAATAATTAATTCCTAAATGAATAATACAATGGATAGGTGTCTATAATAGAGTGTTAATTAGATTTTTTTTACTCTTCTTTTATTCAGGTCTAATAAAAAATACTTCCCAAATATTCTATAGACTCATTTGATACATTGTGTAACTGTATTTTGCATGAAGTTTATGCTCTTTAAGGAATTTAAGCGTTTTTCTAATTTGCCGAGTTTTGTTGTGTTTTTCTGAGTTGCCGAGTCTAAGTCAAAATTGGGTCTGCTGAGTTTTTCCGAGCCTTGACCTTTTGAACTTTATAAGCATCGACCAATTCTCCTTTTGCTTGTTTCAAAAATTATATGTTTAGATTTTGTTATCAGGATAGAGAATTTTCAATTCTGTCTCAATTTCTTTTCTCAATGGGTCCTGATGTCAAAATGACATTCCATGAACTTGTGTTTGTCATTGGCCAATTCTTGCAAAGAACTAATCCTAAATTTGGTTGACATGTTCAGATCTGGAAGTTTCCATTGTTAGGCATGGCTGTGGCATGTTGCAGGTTCACTTGCAGCAAGGAGTAGGTCACTTGCATCATTGCTGCAAGTGTTCAGAAGGCTACTTTAGGTGAATGCTGAGATGTTGCGGGTGTTAAATAAGCTGCTACAAGGGTTTAGTAAGTTGTTGCAGGTGTTTTGTTTTTTTTCCAAGCAACATAGGGTCTTTTGGGGAGTTGTTCCTGACTTTGTGTGGGCCGTTTGGGCATCTTTCTACTGCTAGGATCATTATTGTGGGCAATTCATATTGCCCTCAGCATAGATCAAAAAACTCAGCAAAAACTCGCCCGACTCTCAGAGTTCTTGCAAGGCAAAATTGCTCCCAAGTTACTCACCCTAAAACTCGGGCAATTATTTGTAGAAAATGGTGAGTTAATTGCCAAAAATATGTCAAAACACAGCCAAAAACTTGCCTGAAGCTGTGAGGACATTGCATTGCATTGTTGCAGGCAGCATGTGAAGACATCATATGAAGGATATGGAATGCAGGAATTGCACCGTTTGAAGACACCCTTAACCACGCACATGCCAAATGGCAAAAAAAAATATCTCGTGGGCGCATTTTCTAGTTGCAACCCATTGAGCGCACATCGTTTGATCTTGAGTGGGTGATTAAACATTTGTTGTTTGTTTGTGGGTTGGAGGACATCGGGCATTTGCAGACACAAATGGGCGATTTACAGTCACTTGATGAGTTTTTGCGAGTTTGAGTCAAATTTGGGCTTGCTGAATTTTGTCGAATCACAAGTTTTTAACTATACTTTCAGCAATGCTGCAAATGCAAGAAAGGATAGATAGTGAGTGTGTTTGAACTTTGGAAAATGGTTCTATAGGCATCTTGTTGATGGTCCAGAACATTATCATGATGTGTGTGATCAACTATCCATATCTACAATTGTTGGTCAGTTCTAGGCAAATAGCAGCAGCTGGAAGGTCAAGTGGGCAAAGGAATACAAAGGGGATCGGTATGTCTCTTGGAAGTGGCCATATGACTGTCTTGGCTGTGTTTGACTATTTAATATTGGATGGTTCGACTGTCTTGTCTTCGCTGGTGGGTTATTCCTTTTCCTTGGAGCTACAACAACTTATCTTCTTTAGATGGGCGCTGTTTCATTTCCCATGCTGGTGGTTGTGATGACTTGGACAGCAGTTGTGTTGATTTCCTGCACAGATTGTGCTGGCGGGTGGTTTGACAATTGCAATGGACGACCATTTCCATTTAGGGCAACCATTCCTCTTCCATGTGTGGGTGTGGATGAAAGGGGATTTAGAGCAGCAAAGGAGGTGACTGAGGGGTTGGTTGGCTTGTGGTAGACACTCTCATTGCTGGTTGGAAGTGGGCAGAAGATGTACAGGTTTTCTGTGAAGTGCAGGAGTAGAGTTAAGGCAGAGGAGGCTATAGGAATATTGTACAGCTCCATTATGACCATTGTAATGGTGTGATCTCCATTATTGGTACTGGATTTAATGATGGGATACTTGTAGCCTACTCTTCTTGAAGTTTTTCTCCCAAATGGGTTTTCTTCAGATGAAATCTCTCTTGTGTGTTCTGCATATCAACTGCCCTGTTATTTACTTAATTCCTTTCTGTTATTTGAACATTTTATGCCGCTGCATGTTGATAAGCCATTTGGGCAGTAAGTACTGAGAGTTGTAGCTATTGAGCTAAAGCAGAATTGATGTTTGATATATCCCCAGGGTTATAAACCCAAGATTATGGATGAAGAACTAAGGAAATGATCAAGAATATCACCTTATCTTTTAGTCCATTTGTTCTTTGGATGGTCCAACCCACTTGAAAATTTCTGGTCAGGTCCTTTTTATAGTTCTTGCTGGAGTGAGTTTTCTCATTCTATCCTGCAAGGGATTGGATCTTGTCATTTTCCTTACTGATATCCGAAGATCAATATTATTTATTAATACCAAAATTTCAACTGGCCAGCTAGTTATTGCTGGATGTGCCTCCCTGTTGGATTCAGATTGTTGGCACTGTTAACCATTGTTCCCTTTTTTGTTTGGCATGGAATCCAACCATTCTTACTGTGTATTGACCACCCCTGTTCCCTACTTATGTGGTAGTGAATTTTATTGTTCCCATTTATCAATTCATTCTGTTTTTTTTCATTGTTATCACTTGAAGAGTCAAGGTCTCAGTAATTTTGTTTGTTTTGTTTTTCAAACAATCTTGCTGCCTAAGAGATAAACCCATTATGACTTTTCTTTTGTTTTCATCTTTGTAATAAATATATTTTTAATTGCTTCAATTAAGATGTTATAAGATGTTATAACAACTCATTGTGTAACTGTGCTCTATGCCTTATCTTAGTTTCTATTTAATATGTCAGTTGTTCCTGTAAATGGGAATGGTGCCAAACATTATGGCTGAATTCGACACATACTAATTTTAGATCAGGTTCATTGATTGGGGATATGAACATTCATCTATAAAGCATTTCTGCCATTTACCCTATCAAACATCAAGAATACTTGCTGAATATAGAAAGATTCTCATTATATATTTATATTTATAATCGGAATGTACTGACACCAATCATTGGATGATATAATACCTACTAATATGTATGTGGATGATATTAAATTGCAAATGAGAATTTAATAATCAAGTGTACAAAGAGAGACAAAAGAACTGTTCGCTATAAATTAAACTTTTCAAAACTTTAGCTACATCCCAATTGCATCCATGTGTCTGTTTCTATTTACATGGGGACTAACCCTACTTATATACTCAATATCCTCAAATGCACAAAAGATCATAGATGCCTATATGAACTATCAATTAATGCAAGTTTAAATGACTGTAAGCAAAAAATTGTGAGACAGTTGCATTTGCATAAGATTGTGTAATGTCTTTTTTTGGACCCATTTCGACATTCTTGGAAAGTTCCAAAATTCTTGGAGAATTCCAACATCCGTGGAGAACGCCAACTTTCTATAGACTTTGGATGTGCGGAAAAGTAATTAAATAATTAAGTTGTTTAAAGGATACTGCATATTATTTTTTGAAAGGCAACTTACGTTTATTTATTTTAAAAGAAGACTGGCCGACGTCATAAAGTGTTGTTAAAAGAGGGCCAAAAGTGATAACACTAGGCATGGGGTACAAAGTGGTGACTTAAAAAATTATTTTAAAAGTGACCTTGAAAATAAGGATTAAAAGTGTTATCAAATTTAAAAAACTTTGACAAGTCACTTTGTTTTATTATTGAGGGGAAAAGTGAAATAAAAAAGATAATATTTGGTTGCCCTAAAAGTGCCTATAAAAGGAGTTGTGCATAGAAAAGGGTACCTGTCAATTTATTTTCTCATTTGCTATGTGCAGAATGTGAGTTCTCTCTCTATTTGCTTGAGGATGAAAACCCTTTGGTGAAATTTGGTTCTGGGGACGAAAACCCTCCTAGTTGGTTGTGTGGTTTCATCCATAAATCACCTTTTGTGCTGATAGTGAGATTCAAAGTTTCTAGTTTTCCAATTGATGTTATAATGGAAGTTTTTGATGTATTTTGAGTTTGTGTGGGTTTGGATTATTTTGGACTGATGTTTTGATTGTTGTTTGAAAGACCCATTTACTGTTTGGCAGAGTTTTCATACTTGGGCGTTCAACTTTTTGTAGCTTTTCTGTACCTTCTTGGTGGCCGTACAACTTCATCTTGCAGGTTGTACACAAGTGAATAAGTAGCAGTTGTTTTTGTGGTGGAAATTGAATGATTTCATGAAGCTGTACCTTCCTATAGGCCAGCTGTACCATTAGTAGATGAGACGGGGTTTTTATTAGTGTTAAATTGCATTTTGGAGTGTTTTGTAATGAGCACCCCAGTTTTTTGTTTTGAAATTCCACACAGAGAAAGATGCAATGGTTAAGTTCTTGCACACTCTTTTGATCACCCAGATCCCTATGCGGGCAAGGTGAGAGCATACAAGTGCTTCCGAGTTAGCATTTCAAATCAACATGCAATAATAACAACTTCCACTTATTCAGTGGACATCTGCTTATGCAACGAGCATCCACTTAATCGTGGGAATCACCACTTATTCAGTGGGGGAAAACTGAAAGTAAAGTTAGGCACATCCACTTATTCAGCAGGAAGCCATTAACAATCAAACCACTTATTCAGTGGGTGAGAAATGAGCAGAAAACAACTACTCCACTTTCGGTTATACCATCCAGGGTTACATTCACAAATTTATTGCAACATATAAAGGAAACAGAAGAGTTAGGGCATGCTGCAATATTTTATTAATTCTGATCAGAACTGAAACAAACTGCTGTAGCATTAAAAATCAGAATATGAGGACTTGAGAAGTCACCAAACATCACCTTGAAGCATACCCATGAAGCTCTGTTGCTGATTATGGATGTAATGAAGCTCAAACATTGAAAATACACCTCTGAAAGCACTCTAACAGCAAAATACTCAGGTCTGATACAAAACCCAACAAACTAGAAATACACAGAAATACTATTCACAACCCCAAAACTCTTCACACATCAAAATACATCAAAACTATTCAACCCAAAATCTCTACATGATGACTCCATTGAAGCTTCATGTGATTTCTGAATAAAATCACTAGATATCTAGCTAGGGTTGATCTTCCACAACCGAAACCAAATGAGAAGTTGAGGCTAAACAACCCCAAGAAGAAACTCTGCTCAGCAGCACAAGTTTTCAGAAAACCGAAACCAAATGAGAAGTTGAGGCTAAACAACCCCAAGAAGAAACTCTGCTCAGCAGCACAAGTTTTCAGAAGATATGAAAATATATTCAACAACATAAACCTCCAAATGAGCCCAAAACCCCTTTATATAGACACTTTTATGGCAACAAGAGGAAATAAAAATAATAATTTCACCTTTCTTTTAATTTTCTCCTCACATAAAAATAACCTTTTTAATTGCTCACTTTATGGCTCCCTTGCCAAACATTCTTTTTATGTGAGCATCAAATAATACTTTTCAACACCTTTCCAAAGAGCTATTACACTTGAGTTATCTTTTAAGATTTCCCATCCTTAAACAACTTAAGTGAATAAATAATTAAATAACTCAATAATATACCCAAGTTGCAGAAAGCATGCAACTGATATAATTTTGCAATTCTGATCAAACCAATAGGATATTGAAGACTTGGAATGAAAATCGAAGGCCGTTGGGTGATTGTCTAAAAATAGCATGTTTCTCCAAGAAAGTTGGAGAGCACCCGAGAGGTCGGAACTGAATTCCGAAAGCATCTATGAACTCCAAATGACTAGCCGGACTTACAAACACGAACAACTGCTCTGTAAGATTGAGCCTGAGCCACGGCCACTCCATGAACGTTGGGGTTCTTCCAAACATGACAAATAGCCTTCGGAAGACTAGGAACAAGCATAATGCACACAAAAGGTCTATGTGCCAAAAAGGGGACATTACATGTTTCTAGGGCCGTACCTGTTTTGTGGGAGGTTTGAATCAAATCTGGGTTGTTGGCAGCTGATTCACAACATTTCTATTGGGCCGCACAGCTAATTTATGCAAGCTGTATTGTCTGTGCTGGGTCTGATTGGACATGTGAGCAGTTGCAACAGTACTAATTCTGATTTGTGGTGAATTTCCTTGTTTAGTTTGGGATGTACAGCAGCTTTTGCCGTCCTGCAGTTTGGGTGAGTTATCCAATGATTTTGGGAGGCTATAGATGAGTGGAATGAAGGCATTTCAGGCCTTACGGTCTGATATGATAGTGTTGAGCAGAGTTGAATGAGTTTTGAGTCTGAAATCAACATCCAACATCTACATACAGTCCCTTGGCACACTGTACTTCAACTATTGGGTCCATATGGATGGTATAGACTTATATTTGTGTGTGCAGCAATCTGAATTTTCTAATCAGAATAATATTATTAGTGTGTTGCAGCTGGTTTCTCTGTCAATTCGTATTTTGTATGCATTTTACATTTATATTGTAACTTCGGATGGTAGTACCATTGGGTAATCATGCATTTCATGCTCATATTATTGTAAAATCGGATGGTATACCGTCGATTGTGTCCATTTCAACATAGGTCTTGGTCAGTTCACCGCTAGACCCCTCTACATTCTTAGCCCATTTTGGCATTGATCGGATTCGCCTTGTAATCAGCCACTTTGGCTTGATCGAATTCCGTTCTAATCTGCTAGTGGCTTTGCATTCTCTAAATACAGTTGTCCATCGAAGAGGTCTAGATTTGGGTCGGCTCCGTCACATGTGTGCTTTTGGTCGGCTTGCCACCTCTTCATTTCAGCAATGCATTCATTTAGATAGATTGCATGTTGTCCAAACACTATATGCTCTCACCTTGCCCACACTGGGATCTTGGTGACTAGAACGTGCTTGGACTTGTATTTACATTTATATATATTGCAAAAAATAAAAAAAATTGGTGTGGGTTATTACATATTGGACAATAATTGCAAGTTTCTCATTTATTAGTGGTATTTGACAACCGATTCCCCTATTGGGGGAGGGGAAACTTGGGAAAATGATAATAGTTTGAGTTACCCTGATCTTGAAAGCATGTATACTCCATAATGGGGTTCATAGTATGAATTTGGAGGGATAGGTTTGTACACCTCAGAACAATACAAGGTAAAAAACAATCTAATTGAATTCTTATATAAGGTGCTTCCATACACCAAATTTGGTGTCTCACTACAGTAACCTAAAAATTTACTTTCACCTTTTTGTTCAACTATGTTTCAACTCACTACATGGAACTGAATTTGTGATCAATACAACTTTATTGATATAATTTTGTTATCTATCTACACATATGATAATCATGGGGTCATGGAGATGTTGACATATGGCATACTTCCCCTTTAGTTAGTTGTAGTGGATATGATATATTGGGTGATAAAGGTAACTTGTGGAATTAATTATATTGGGCAATGAATCCTATGTTGCGATTATCATTATTAGTTGGAGGTTTTATATACAAGGTGAATAACATTGGGAGGGAAGTCAAGTATATGGAGAGTATTGTATTTGGTTGGGATCTCAAATTATAGATATTTTGTAGACTGGCTTACTTAAGGAGTTTTTGGGAGCTTTCTCAAATGTCGCGAGAGTAAGGATTGTGGACAATATCAAGAGAAATACGGCAGTGTAAAGTTGACTTTGTGAATCTGATTTCAAGCAATTTTTTCTAATGCAAATTTATGGCAAAAGTAGTCGACTTTAGAGGATTTGTTTTCTTGGCCAGTTTTTTTTGATTTAGATCATTCTTGCACCATTAGAAAGAGATTTATAAAGGCTTTCTAAAAAGTCATAAACAAAAATGTGAAGCAATATTGAGAAGTGGCGGCCATCCAAAGTTGATCTTTTGAACTTCAGATTTGTCATTTTTTCAAGGCATGGCCCTAGCAAAAATTTCATATCTTGCAATTAGGATAAGCAAATCGAATGCATGTTTTTCATGGCGATACCTACGTTTTATCGGTATGGGGAGGGTAATTTTAGAGAATGGTAGTTCCAAAACTAAAAACCTATGTCAACTTCTTGCTTGCAAGATTAGACTATGGTGTAAAGTTTAAACCACAGAATCAAAAATCTCTCTGGTATTTCTCAGCAAATTAAAAGATAAAGATATTGCTAATTTATTTATAGATAAATTTGGGAAAATATCGGGTTAGGTTTAGGGAAAAAATCAGGCTAGGTATAGGGCAAAAATTAGAAAAAATCATTGCAAAAAATGCAATTTATCTGCAAAATAGAAGATGACTTATTTGCAAAACTAGCGAAAAATTGGGAGATATTGGCATTTTTTTGGTCAATGTTGCGTTGATTGATATTTTTGAAATATCATGGTTGTTCGGGGAATTTATCGGTGGATGCTTCGAGAAACAAGATATCGTGATTTCTGTATTGTCCCCAAACAGACATCCTCAGGAGCTAGGTGAATTTTTTAAACATATGCCAACCATAATGATGAACCAATATCAATTGTAGGGGCCAAACCCTATTTAAATTTTGTTGATCCACAATATGTATTAATTTGCAACAAATACTGAATTCCAAAACAACTGTAATTCTGTCCTAAATGTCAAATGGCTGAATTTGCAAATCAGACCTTCATAATACTGATATAACTCATTAAGGTCATCATAAACAGCAATTACAACCCTCATGAACTGACAAATAAACCCAGATCTTATTTATACAGCAGTATGAGACCCTCTAAATCACATTATAAACTCAGAAATTTCCCTAACAATGATTGGAAACAGCAGTAGACAATCCAAGTAATATTCTCCAATATTATGCAGCCCCTAATTATGACTTAGATCCAAATTAGTTATCAGACTTTCCAAAGAACATTATCGGCAGCACCGAACACCTAGTAAAGTCTTCACTTAAAATATGATTACATCAGCACTAATACTAAACCATACCCTATATGGCGGGCCCCACACAGTCTTGCTATGGCTGGGATTAATTGTACGGTGGCCCCCGATCAAACAAATCTACCTCCTCAAGTGTTGCGCTCTCCCCTTGACCCTTCAAGGTTGTGACCCACTAAAACAGCAGGCTGAATAATTAAACCTCCCTTGATTCAGCAGCTCCGGGCCCTACAAGTCAGACCTTGTCTCCTCAATAGCAGCAGATTTCAAATAATATATCTTCAAGACTTATGCAAGTTAATATAATCAATGGTACGGCTGCTTCCTTACTAATGTACAATGCCTCAGGAGTGCAGCAAATAATATATGAACCTCCACTTATATTAATGTGCACAAATTAATCCATCAACCAAATAAGTAGAAGTAATACGGTCAAAATTATGAAAGATAAGATTTGCCAAGGCATATAAATAATTGATTTTTTTATCCTTTCAGATTTGAAACTTGCACTGCTTGCAACAAAATATGGAAACTCATAAATATCTTCAACAATTCTGAAATTCTTCTAGATCTCCAAAATGCTCAACAATTTGCTTGTATAGCCAAATTGAACAACCGCCAACAATGAGACCAAGTGTGATCTCCGAGTAGATCTGCCTCTAATGAGTGAGTGTTTTTGTCCTCCAATCGCTAACAGCATGGGGTTTCGTCCTTGAATGCTTCAAATTCCAAATAGGAAGGAATAATTGAAATGACAAATCGGATGATTTGCTTTATGCCTTTGTCCTTTATTTTATAGTTGCCTTTTTCAAGCCCTCTGTTTAATTTTTTTTAATTTTAATTTTATTTTCCCTCCAAGTATTTATAAATACTTTTTAAATTACATCGGTAGGCCCCCTTTTTGAATTACATTTGAATAAAGTGTTAAAAACACTTTTAAACTTTACATAGGACCTATAATAATATAAAGTGGTCGGGCCCAATATTATTAATTTTTAATTCTAAAAAAAAGGGTTATGATAATTTCTCATGATATTTTCTTGATATTTGCTTCTATGGTATAAACTTTTTGGTGAAGTGTCAAGTGTTATTCATCTTCAAGTAAAAGTAGAAGTGAACTCTCTTTGGGAGAAATGGAATAGATTTTCTTAGCGAAATGGGTCACAAAAGAAAATGATCATGGTGATGAGGAGGATGAAGAAAAAGAACACAAATAATGATGATGATGGCAAGAATGATAAGGAAGAAGACGATGGCAATAATGAAGGAGAATATGAATGAGAGGTGGAGGATAAGAGCTTAAACAATTTAGATCTAAAAAAAGGAAGCTTCAATATTTCAATTTATGGATGCATTCAAAAGGAGGTTAGTGTACCTATAAACAGTAGCAGTAGGTGTAACTTCATCAACATGGAGTTGGCTCAATAGTTGCAGGTTCAAGCAAAGAATATCTAATAGTAAGAAATAATAAAAGTGTCCAAGATTTTAAAGATTTGAAGCTCGCTATGGACAAGTATGGTATTTTTTTGCTATGGCTATCGATGGTTTGGATATTGTACTTTGCTATCCTTGGTTAGAGACTTTAGGTATAGTCAATATTAATGTGCAAAATAAGTTCGAGAAGCTTTGGTATAGGAAAAATAAGGTAACTTTGTAATATATTATATATAACAAGGAACAAAGCACAATCAAGGTAGAGCTTGAGGACAGCTTTGAAAGGTGTGGAGAGGAGTATAAGGGAGAATTAGAAGATGAACCATATGAAAATGAAGAAAAAGAACAAGAAGAGAGGAACACTTTTCTACTCAAGAGCCAAAGGAACAATTGGAAGAACAAATTGAAGAGTCAAAGATAGTAGGAGAAATAGTTAGAGTTAGCAACAAAAGTGACTATGGGTCCGAGATATAGACATCCACATTATCATGAGGGAAGAATTAAAGAGGCATGTCACGATGCATCAAAGGAGCAATGGATATTTACATACATGGAACCAGAGGAGCAATCACTATGGCTATACATGGAATCAAAGGAACAACTATGGACGTATATAGAATCAAACGAGCAATTACTATGGCTCTACATAGAATTAAAGGAGTAACAACTATGGACATAAGTGGATTGAGAGAAACAATCACTATGGTTAAACATGAAATGAAATGACAAATAACTTTGGATGTGTATGGATTTAGAGTAGCGCAACACAAAGATGGTTGGATGAGAGAGCATGGCATCATGTGTAATGATTTGAAGAAGTTTTACTATTTGGCTTCTTCTCATGATTTAGGGATGAAACATTTCAAGTGTGGATGGCAAGTTATGTATTTAGGCATATGATAATTGGGGTTGTGGAGATGTTGACGTGTAGCACACTTCCCCATTAGTTAGTGTTAGTGGATATAATATATTGGGTGATGTGAGTAACTTGTGGAATTAAATTATTAATTATATTAGGTAATGAATCATCCTATGTTGGGATCTGATGCAGAGGATGGCAAGAATGCCCTACAACCACTTGCAACAAGATTCTCTATTGACTCTTCAAGAGGAATCACAAAACCTACCATGTGTGCAATCTTGTCATCTAGCCCTTAACCCTCAAATGAGACCTAATGGGTACTTAATATAACCAAACTCATTCTTGATGGCATAAATGGATTCCAAAACACTTATCAGGTCCTATGGGGCCTTGACAAACCCACACTTCTCAGAAAAGATTCAAAAAAAAGTCGAATTTGCACTAAACCCTAGCTATTCTAGGTTTCTAGGTCAGTTTTAGAAGGTTTTTGGAAGGAACAGTCCTTCATATCTCACACAAACCATTGACTCAAGATCTGAAACTTTGAAATCATTTAAAGACCCATAAAATAGAGGTTCACACCAAAATTTAGATTTTTCCACCGTACGAATTTGAAGAAATGATTTTTTTTGTATTGTGGGAAACCCTAGTTTCTGAACAGAGCAACAAGCATTGTTTTTGCCATAACTTGAGCAAAACTCAATGAAATCACTTCAAACCAACTGCATTTGAACCTTAATACATGCCATTATCATCCCATGCAATCGCAGACCTGAAACTATGTTGTACAAGTCCGTACCAATCTATTCTTTGCTGTTTTTTTCAGAAAAACTGTCACAAATGCACTATTTTCATCATAACTTGCTCATTTTAACATGAAATTAAACCAAATAAAATGCATTAGAATCTTAAGACAGAGCTCTACACGTCCATCAACCTTCAGACCATGTACCAGGCCGTACAAAACTGTACCAAGCAAGTTTCTTGCTGTTTCACAGGAAAAACTGTCAATAAATTTCAAAGTACCAGGGTATTTCCATCAAATCTTGCTCCTCCACTTCTTGGAGCGTATGTTTTCATTCCATTAACATTAAAGAACCTTCCCAAAACAGTTACAATCGAGGATATGTCCTTTTTCTTCAATAACCCTAATTACAATGTCATAAAATTTGCCAAATTTTGCCAATTTTTGCAACTTTTAAACATAACATGTAAACAAAATAAATAAGAGGACCGTAAATGACTACCATGGTCCTCTAGGACCTTATTATGCTTCAGGAAACCAAAAACAAGAGTTGAGGGACCAATCTCAACCTTGTGACAAACCAAAAAACACTTCAAAAATTCAATTTACCTTTTGGTGGGAAAATAGTAATTTGAATCCATAGCCTATGCAACCTAACCTAACCATTGGATTATGATCCCAATGGAGTCGACAAACCTAAATCAACTCAACTAGACTCCTATCATCCAAATAAAGCATAAAAACACCTTGAAATTGATGCTCCTGCATCAAGATCTTAGGGAATTTAGGCATATGGAGAGTATTGTATTTGCTTTGATCTCAGGTTGTAGATATCGTGTGGAGAGGCTTATTCCATAAGTGTATTGTATGGTGTTACCCTAAGTGTAATGATTCTATGCTAAGTATATTGGATATTAGGATGTATTTGTCCACAAACATCTCGTGTTGTAGGGTTTTATTGTATTTCTGCATATCATCATTATTATTCATTATATTTCTGCATATTGTCATTATCATTTATAAAGTATTTTTGCTTTTAGATTTGTGTATCTTACCATTTTTTAAAATTTGGAAGTTACTTACTACCATACAACTTTTTAGTGCCTACATGATATTTCTAGCATGTATGCTTGAAAGTATAGACAACTAATTTTTACCTATCCAATCTCATCATAGATATTTCTAGCAGGTATGATTAAAAATATTTGAGCTACAAATTGTTGAGAGCTTGGACAAAAACAGCATAATGTGAGGCTAGGATTTTGTTTTTACATTTTGTCTTGGGAGTTTGTTTGCTGATGGAAAATGATTTTGATAGATTGGAATTTGGATAGAGTTTTTTGGTTAAATGTGTACCCAAGTTTGGGGTTGTCTGAATTTTGATGGCTAAGATAGCATGTTGTGTGCATCTCTTTGGATTAAGCTTTAGGAAGTATATTGAATGTGTTGTAGGCATAAAAAAAATTCATATCGAGTCAAGTTTATCAATTGAAAATCTTGATTTATCTATCCTTGACATGTTTTCTATTCTTCGTCTTGTTGGTTCTTTTTACTAACCTTGCAGGATCATAAATTCAATCACTTGGAGAAATCAATGTGTCATTGCAAAAGGAATTAAAGATGCAACACTCAAAGAATGTTCACACGTGTTGAAGGAGTTTAAGGACATGTCAATGATAAGCTAGTGTATTGGAATGTGCTAGGACAAAGGTGTGCATCAATGCAAAGAAAGTTTTAAAATTAAAAATTCATGTTCAGTGTTATGGTGCATAGTTGAGGCAAAGGATACAACAATACAAAGTAGGGAGTTTTCATAATTTTGCAATGACGCGCCAAGGTTCATACAAACTCACCTTAAGAAGGGAAAGTGATGAAGAATGTTTTGTATGCCAATTTGTTTAGGCACATCAAACAATATGAAGTGCACACCACAATAAAAGGCAAAGGTTTTTCAATATTCAGGGGTGTCTAGAAGATTAGATGTGCGTTGATGTAAAGGAAGCAAAATTTAAAAATGAAAAATCTAGTGTATTGGTGCATGCCTGGAGTTTGGTTCACTCTTCATAAAGAGTTTGTTTCCTTGTGAAAATGGGCTTTAGTGTAGTGGCGCGCACTTGAGATAGTAAATGTGCCAATACAAATGATCATCAAGTTTGTATTCAGCGGCCTGTGGGAAAGAAGTGCCTTCTCCAAACACGTCCAAGATGGTGTTCAAGCGTGCCAATATAAAATAGCTTGTTTCAATCAGATTTTCTACTCAGGGAAAAATATGATGAAGGACTAGATTTGTGCAAAGAAATTTTCGGGAAGGTGTGTAAAGGAGAGTGTTGTGACCAAAACACACCATCGCCCTATTACCAATAGGGACTCCCTCTTTTTTTGCCTTAAGTTAAATTGGGTCCTTCAGAGCTCTGCTTTGATCCTGTTCTAAGTTATGAAGAGGATTATATGTGGCATCTCTTTTGTCTTTTGAGTGGTATTTGATCTCCGATCTCATGGCTTCATTTGATTGAATCATTGCATGATGAAATTGAGATGGAATTGAAAATCTTCATGAATATTCAAGGTGATTCCTCCGTGGGTTATGGTGTTTGATAGTATGATATTATAAGGTGTTGTCCAGTGAAAAATGGTTAAGTCTTCAATCAAGACTCAAAATCTTGATCCAATGCACTCAAAGAAGACATTTTGTTAGGAGTTAGAAGGCAATTTTCAACCAGGATTCAAATTCCTTAACCAAAGCGCCACTCTGAGGAGGGAGTTAAACTTAAGTTTGAGACATCCTCTTATTCGGAACCCAAAAACTTGATCCAATGCGCTGGCTTACGGAGTTTTGATTAAATACTTGGATAAGTTTAAGAGGATCTGAAAATGCTATCTAATGCGCCCTTTGGAGAAGGGAAGGGTGAGCTTTGAGAATCATTTTAAGAAGATCCAAATCTTTGATCCAATGTTCCTAAGGTCAGAATATATTCTTTAAGCGGATATTAAGATTTGTGATTGGGATAGGAGAGTAAGGAAATGTAACTCATTTGCAGAGGATCAAAACCTTTAAGCAATCCGTCAGTTTGAGGAAGGAAGAAAAAGTCAAAATTGGATCTGATGCGCCAAATTCAGGTAAAGAATGGATTTGTTATCTAGAGCGCCACCTTGAAGGGCAATATAATATGATTTCTTGAATATCATTTGAAGGAGGATCAAGATCCTTAGTCAATGCGCTCACTTTAGTAAAAGGCAATTGCAAAACTAGTGGAGTTTTGAGCCTCTTCAAGAAGTAAACAAAATGAGCATCTGCTGCGCCACCTTCTAGAGGAAGCTAGACTGAAGTTTAGAACATCTTTCAAGAAGCAACTAAAACTTCCAACCAATGCGCCAAGATGGAGAGAATCATTTTGAAGGTTCAGATGCAAAGTTTCAAGTAAAGATCAGGATTTTATCCAATGCCTTACCTTTTGATGAAATCTCATGAAGGATTTTGAGGAGAAGATCAAGATGTCCAAGTGCTGCACTAATCTCAAACCAGAGACTGAAACCTTCATCTGATGTGCCCTTGTCTTGCTTTAAGCATCAAGCTCCTAAACCAAAGCGCCCAAACAAGATGAACTTAAGATCATGATCTAACGCGCCTTATGTGATTCGCTTGTCAAATGCAAAGTAAAGTAAGTTTGTAAGAGGTAAGTTCCAAGGAGAAATCAAAGAAGGCATCTGCTGCACCTTGTTAAGGAGATAAACTTAGACTCTTCAAAAACTTAAACTTCTAAACCACTGCGCCATCCCTAGAAGGAGTCTAAGTCAACTATTTGATAATCATTCAATTAGGTTCCAAAATGGTCATCTCCTGCTCCACAACCAATGCGCTAGCCTTAGAGATGAGCTTTTGAAGTATGACATTGTTGATTTTAGAAGATTCCAAAAGTTTGATCTAATACGCCGAGTATGATGAGATGAGTTTCAAGTTTATCAATCAAAGATCTAAAATCTTTAGGAATGAAAAGGAAGATCAAGAAGATCCAAAGTTTTGGTCTTAAGCGCCTTATCCAATGTGCCAACTTGAGGAGGGTAGATTGCAAGTTCCTTAACACTCATCTTATCGGAGCCAAAAAGTTTCAACCACAGCGCCAAAGATGATTTGAAAAGGTTAAGTTTGTGAGGGATGGAATGAGGATTCAAAAGTCTAAACCACAACGCCCTTCTGATAAACATTTCAATCAGAGATCAAATTCCTGATCTAATGCACCCCACAGATTGGCTGCCTTGAAGATGATATTAGATCTAAGTTCTAGAGATTATCAAACAAATAGCAAATTCCTGATCTAATGCGGATAAATTGCAAACCTTTGAAATCTTTCAAAGAGGAGAATCTTAAATATTTATTTAGTGCGCCATGATGAAAGATCTGATTTAAGTAAGGAGAAATGTTGTCAAGAAGATGTTAAAATCAGGAGATCCTAAAATTGTCATCTAATGCGCCACCTTGATAGCTTTTAAACGAAGTCTAATTCCAAATGTGCTTACAAGGAGAATCTAACATGGTCATCCAATGCGCCATTATGAGGAGGATGAGTTTGTGATGAGAGATCAAATACCTTAAGTATTGCGCCATATCCGAGTTTTGAACATATTTTAAGGAGAGATCAAATTCTTGATCCAATGCGCCACCACAATGAAAAGGTTGAAAACGTTTTAAGAGGTTGATGAGGACTCAAATCTCAACTACTCTGCCCCTGTAAGATTTTAAAAATTTCAAAAGTCAAACTTGATTTGCACGGGAATTCGCACCAAATTTAATAGAGAAGGTTAAATTAAATGTTTCTCAATGCATTAAATGAGGTCGGCCTAGGCAAGTTGGTTAGTTGTTTAATGCAAATCATATATATTTCTGCTTTGTTCTTCATTTTATCATTCCTCAAAGAGCAGATTCATCCAAGGCCAGCAGAAGTAAAGGTAATTTTTGCAAAGTACAAGTCTAATTTTGATCAAGTGTTGAAGGTATTCCTCCAAGTCAGTCCATTTGTAAGTCTGATTTGTGATACTGTTCTGATTTTTCTTCCATTTTCAGCAGATTGATTGAATTTTAAACAGAAAATTGTTCAAATGTTTGTGAATTATGCATAAAAGGTGAGTAAATTATGAACTCTTTGAGTCTAAAAGACATGATCTTCTTGTGAAACTTCATGTTAGAATATTAGAAATCAGAAGTCCAATGTATCAAGAAGACTGAAGTAAGTTGTTTAATTACTCATATTTGAAGTTACTTATTTGTGTCAAGTTTGTAGAATCATGGCGATGACGTCGAAGGAAAGACAAGCAAGGATCTGCATGGATGCTAAAGGCAAAGTCCCGGAGTCGAAGCTCATTTCAAGATGGACGAACATCGGAGACATGAACATGGGCAACAACAATCTAGAAGATATCAAGTCCGTGCTTCAGGAACCCACTGGGAGTAGTCTTTCTAGAGCCATCGTAAGGAGTGGAGCCATTGAAGCTGCTTGCTTTCTATCGATTCTACCTTGTTCAGAAATGATCATAGAATGTGTTATAAGAAGTATGACAAGGATACTAGGCAAATTGTGGCCAAAGATGGAACAGTGCTAGCTTACTTGCAAAGGGAAGCAATTGAAGACACTTTCAACATTCCAACCAAAGACAGGATGATCGGCATTTCTATACGCCAGGGTCTACAAGAATATCATGCTGATTCAAAGAAGAGATTGCAAGAGATGAAGAGGGATTGGATGGTGAATCCGTCAATGAAGATCAATACAAATAACCCTCCACAATTTCATAAATCAGACTTTCATCCGGAGATTGGATACTTGATTATGTTCCTCAATAGAGTAATAGGTATGCCACAATCAGCAACCTTTCAGTCATGGATGTATTCTTTCATCAAGCTGGTTCTCAAAGGAAAGATGATTGATTGGGCCGGACTCATCAGTCAAAGCATATATGAGCAACTCATCAACTTTTCAAGTACTAAGTCATTCCATATGAGTTCTTATGTAGTATATCTTCTGGCACGGAATGAAGTTTATCCAAGTTTGACTAGAAAAAGAGAAGTTGGAATTGGACCAAATAAGTATGTCACATCAATGTTATCCTCAGTTACATCTCAAGAACATCAATCACTATATGAGGTTCAATGATGCATTCGCTATGTTCATATTGAAGAGATTGAGAGGAGAATTCCACAAAAGATTATCAAATGCAGCACGAGAATTCATCGGAACTTATCGACATTGGTATACACAGCATGAAAGATATACATACATAAAGATCCAGGGTTTCACATCTTATCCATACAGGTTACTGAGATATCCAACCAATAGGATGGTGATGTTGGAAGTTTCAAGACAACTCCTGGAACTCATCAAGTTGCAAAAATTGAAGAAGAAAGGAGGGATTCAGTTTCCACTTGTTCTTGGACAAAACCTTGAATGTCCATCATTAGCAGCAGCTGAATATTCTAAAATGGAGCTTCAGGCCTATCATCTACAAACTCATGGCACCAAAAGGCTTAATTTTGATCCTTTCAAAGTTTGTTGGAAATACAACAGAGAGTACAAGCATGTCATGCAGTTAGAAGATCACTGGGCAAATGTAAAAGATGAAGATGATCTTCGAACACTCAAATGTTCAAGACTTACATGGGATCTAGTAAGAGCGTCCAAGGTATTTCGAATCCCAGATCAATTCATAGAAGATGATACTATGTTGATAGATGAATTGGAAAAGATAAAGGATTTGCCCTATACAATTGATTGGTCAAGGAGGGATGTATCTGAAGAAGAACTAATGGAGCTAGTCCTAGCTATGATCCAAGCATGTATAACTCAGTTGTTACAACAAATGAACGAGGAAGGGCAGGTTCTTACATATAATAAGATGGATGAAGAAGAGTCAGGACAGCATAGTGCACATAGTGGACTTCAGCATAGTGGAAGTGATCAAGGCGACAATCAAGCTAGGAAAAGGAAAAGACCTAATCAGGATCAAGGAGAATCAAGTCAAAGACCTAAGAAGAAGAATAGTCAATCTACTTCATCTAGTTTACAAGAAGGGACTTCAAATGCTCATATTCCAATACAAGAAGTTGAAGTAGTAGAAGAGACTGTGGTGGTTCCATCCGAAGAGATTCATTTAAGCCCGACTGTTGAAATGGAGGGGGATGATGTTGCTGATCAAGAAATGGAAGGACAAGCAGAATCTGATGAGGATGCAATATATGTACAATACAATCAAGTACAAAGACAACAGGACCTTTCTTCGTTTCCATCTTGGTTGAGGAAGAGAATTGAAGAGAATATAATTATAGAAACATATCAGCCTACTTCGATAGAAGAATTGCTTATGAGTGCACAGAAAAGTCTTCAAAAGAAGAAAGTAGCTGTCTTTTCAAAAATCATTCAAGATCCTTCTGGAAATAGAGAGGTACATGTAGCCGTTCCTAGAGTTGAGAAAGATCTGGAAGACATGGCACCTGAAGATTACAATGTGACTATTATTGATATGGGTCCAATCACAGGAGAACAAATAGAGGAGGAACTTCAAGAATCAGTCAATAGTGTAAAAATGATGCTAAAACACGAAAGAAAAGCTAAGCAAAAGGTGGAGCAAGACTTCAAAACACTAAAGCAATACATCCAACAAGTCATGCAACCCATCCAATAAAAGGAAGCCACTCCAGTGCCTCCATCGATTCTTTCACAAGAAACAGTATCACAAGTTGAAGGTATGAGAACTTCATCTCAGCTAATGAAGAGGTGGATAGAGAAAATAGAGGAGAAAGCATACATTTATCTTGAAGAGATAGTGCAAGTTTATGATAGAATCATTAGCCTCAAGGATAGAGTTCAATCTCTACTAAAGACATGTGTTGAGTTCAAGCCTATCAAGGAGCAATACATGCCACATCTCAAGAATTTGATGGAAGCTCCAATGGAAGATCTAGTTCGAGATAAGGTGATTGATCAAAATACTTCACATGATTTCACCACTTGGTATTTCTCCTTTCACAACAAGGGGTAACTAGTTGATAAGATTGAGGTGGATATGTCTAGAATAAGAAGTGTTCTTCTAAGGACACAAAATCATGTGCATACTTCATTGACCACAATATGCAATCCATATGGAGAGATCACCATTGAAAACATGAAGCAACAAGTCAAGGCATTCTATTTTCAGAAGGATGGGATTGATGAGGGACAACTGGATAACATATTCACACTTGCATTTCATCTTGGAGCAAACAAGTCTTGGATAGCTGACTGGGAGAAGACACTTGGCATCTATGAGTCAGATGTGACAACTGCAGAAGGATCCATTAATGCTGCGACAAGTGTACCAATGGGAGATGTTGCTCAAATTGTGTCCAGATTCATTGCACTTCATAGTACTACCATATGCGAGGATATGATGTGGCATCCTTATCTTCTTGGGAAACGTGCCTTTGTTCCCTCTTTATATGCTAAAAATAGAAAGTTTGTTATAACCGCCTGCTTAGGTGGCATTATCTGGTCCATTGGCGTTGCCAATCGATCTTGACCGTTCATGTATTCTTGAGGTCTATATAAGGGCTCCTTTTGCTCTCATTTGTAAGATTGAAGACTCTGCAAATTGTTGTAAGAGCTCTCTGAAATAATATAAGACTCATCGTTTGGTGATTCTATATATGTTTCAAGTGTTGCATGGTTTCTGATTCCTTCAAACGAATGTTAAGTTAGATTAAATTTTCTTTCAAGTGTTATGTTAGTTGGTGGAAGGTTTTATTATTGTTTTGTGGTGAAATCTATATGTTCACACCATTTGTAGTTTGTGGCTTGCAAATTACAGTGTATGGTTAGTCTGAATGAATTGAGCTTAACTTTGATCTTTATGTTTGTTGAATTCTCATGAGCATAAGTGATTTGAATATCTTGTATAACCCTAGAAGATAGCATCAACCTTGTGTAACTGTTTAATCTGGCAAAGCAAGAGTTGGTTTGATTTCACCTGAGCAGTAATCATCTCTTACATCTAGGATTAGATTAGTTTCATTGAACCTTTCATCTTTTGTCTTTTCTTTTATCAATCTAGTTAGAATTTAGGATCGAGTACTTCATTGCCATATCATACGTCATAAGTTGTAGTACTTGGATACTCTGAATGTTTGCCTCTTTCATTGAAACAACGAGTTGTTCGAACAATTGTGTAAGTCCCTTTGTGTTTATCAGCAAAATCATACTAAGTCATTGAGCTATCCATCACGAACATAAAAATAGGAACCTTGGAGTCATCTCGTTTGATCACTTTGTTTAGCATTCGAGAGGCTTTGATCAAGAGAGTTGGATACTCTGTATTTTACTCTATTGTTGACTTGTTGAAAAACAACCATCAACAGAGAGCCAAACGCATCATGTTAAGAACTTGAACTCAGCGTATAGGTGCGTTTCCAAAAGGAGGTGTGTGCCTTACCAAAGCATTAGTCAAGAAACATGGAAAAAATTCTTGAGAGTCTTGTACAGGCGTGCGCTAGAATGCCAAGCACGCGCCATGGTGAAGGAGAAAATTTGAAGGTGTGCAAATAGAACTTGAACTCATGTATATGCATTTGCCAAGGATTAGGCGCGAGCCTCAAAGAAATATATCATTTTTCCTACCACCAAAGGAACAAGCGTGTGCTTGGGACAACGAATGCACTTGTACAAGGATTAGAGTTTTCCATGAGTCCTAAGGCATGTTTCTAAGATGAAAATGGTGAAAAATTTTAGTTTGTTTACGGGCCTCAGGAAACTGGCGTGCACCAATACAAAGGAGGGTAGTTTTGAAAAGATTTTAGAGGCTAGTGTATGGGTGTACACCAATACAAAGAAGACAGATTTTTTTAAATTTCAAGTCTAGTGTAATGGCGCGCATCTAAGACTAAGGATGCACCAATACAAAAGAAGTGATTTTTCTTGAAAGTTGTGTTAATGCCAATACAAAGCATATGCACACTTTCCAACAGGGACACGTCTATACAAAGGAGGGTTGAATGAGTAGATTTTCAAGGTTTTTCAAAGGGTTAGCTATGATGAAAGAAAAACTGTTGAATCATCAAAGTCATCTAGTGTCGCCTAATTAGAAGTCTATTAATAGTTGTCTCCATTTTCAAACATAATAGCATATTCAAGGATTTGCTATTTTTAGGTGGAGCTATTTATAGCCCATGCTATTTTTGGCAGTCTCTATTTTTAGTGCGAAGAGCCCATGCAATTTTTAGCATTCACTATTTATAGACTAGAGTTAGCTATTTTTAGATCTCTTGCCATGCGAGAGATGTGAACATTAAGTCATAGTTTGTAATAAATTCAATCTACAACTTAATTTGAGGTTGCATGATTGCAATTTTAGAATTAGTGGATGAGATAATTTGTAATAAAACTTGCATGTCATGCAAGCAGTCGTAGTCAGGGTAGAAGTGTAGTTAGTTTAAGCTATTTATTTTCATGCAATTGTTTTTAAACATTATAAAGAAGTGCCCTTTTGCACTTATATGGATCGATCAATGGTAATTCTCATGCTTGCATATTGCTGAAATTGCTATTAGTGTTATTGTCAATCTAGAATTTGTTATTCATTCAATAGAATTTATTAAGCCTATCTTGCTTTTAATCGCTATTGAATGGTTTTGTCATATGTGCTGAAGTAGATTAGTTTGCTTCTACCAAATTTGCAAGCTTTGTATTGCAGGTCTATTCAAAGTCAGAAATCATGGCTTTGTACCTATTCCTTTAATTAATTTACCAAAGTGTTTGTGTCGTTATCTCAAAACCCACCTTTTGCTCTTCGGCTGGGAATGTCTTATGAAATGTACATTCTTCTAAATACTAAAATGTTGTTAGAAAATTTCCAGGTCATCCTACAGGAGCTTTTTTGTTTGGGGAACTCCAGTATATTGGATGGGATGCCCATTATGTGTTTAAGTTGCCTTACTGTTCTAGGCTGGGTCATATGGAGACAGAATTTGGAACATTAAAAGAAAGACTATCCTGTTTGTGACAGATTTTTGGTGCCTGTAAAATGTGGCTAAACTTCTGGCAGTGCAATTTGGAATGAATCAATATGTTTTAGTTTGAGGCATCCTTCAGAGTGCTAAACAATTTATTTATTTATTTTTAATTTCTTTATTTATTTTTATATCTTGGAGCAGTGTGAGTTTATTATAGAAAATGGACAGTGGGTGTATAGGAGTAAATTTAACTGATGAAAGGTCCTTCAGATAGACCTCAATGTTTTGTTGCTGATGGACTACCTGAAACGTGATTATAGGAAGTATTACAGGATTTCAAGGACTGGACATCTTTTCTAAGTCTACGTTTTTGTCTTGGTAACTTTTCTTTAGTGATGTTCTTGAGGCTAACTTAAGTTTCTTTCCTCAACATCCAGTGTCTTTTCTGGCCATTGACAGTCACAAACCATTCATTTCTAAACTCCTAATTGAAAAGCTAGTGAAACATAAATAATCCTATTTTTCTTGTTGATTTCCTAGTTGCTGTGTAGTTCTTTTGTATTATTTAGTGGCCTAGTTTCGTGTTTCTACTACTTTGAATTATCTATCTATCTATCTATCTATCTATCTATCTATCTATCTATATATATATATATATATATATATATATATATATATATATATTTATTTACTTGAGTTTTGGGATATTATAAAAGCTGATCTGATGGAAATGTTTACTCTCTGTTCTTTTTCTCCAATTTTTTTTTTGAGGAAATCACAAATATGAGAAAAATCTTGGATGTTTACCGGCAAGCCTTAGGACAGCTTATAAATGCCCAGAAATCAAGTGTTGAATTTACGTCACTCAGGTGTAAACATGCAATTCTTTCAGATTTGCATTTCATGTTTTTGCCTATTACTTGAATCCAATCTTTTTTTTTCTTTGATTCCTCTAGAATTGAGGGAGAGGTTATGGATGTGGCTTCAACACATGCATAGAGAGGATGATCCTTGATGAAAGTCTTGGAGACATAGTTATGGACGAGTTGCTGATTAGAAAGCTGCAAAGGGGAGGTTGTTTTTCTCACCTCAATACATTTGAAGGAGAATGACATAGCAGCTAGGTAAAAAACCAATGTTCCATCAAGTTTCTAGGATAGAATGGTAGGAGATGGGAGATGTGTTTCTGGGATGGGTTTTTTAGGGGATGACAGAGGACGACAATAAAAAATAGGGTAAATTAGGAGAATTGCTTGCTTCATCTGCCCAAACATGCTATTAGATGTTTTGTAAATTTCTCCAAGGCCAGGAGGGTTTGTATCAGCATATCTAATAACCTACACAACAAGTGAGATGAAGGAGCAAACGTATCTGTAAACAAAAATTTCAAAAAAGAATAAGACTCAAATGATAGTGTAATGCCCAAAAACTATAGTTGCCGTGCAAAAAGTCTTAAGTTGCTACAGAACCGTTTTTAGTTGTAGTGAAACAATCTTTAGTTGTTGCACAAGTTAACGCTAATACAAAAAATGAAAATAATTTACAAGTTACAAATATTAATAAATTAATATTTTAATAATAAAATTAGAAATTTCCTACCTCATTGTGGACCACCAATCATCATCAATGATCTTTTGCTTTCACATTTTTTCTTTTAGTTGTGTTTGCCTCAAGCCATCTATTGCACTTTACATTAACCATTATTAACTATAGAGGCTCTTGCACCTCAAGCGTCCTCTCGAACAAAATAAAGTAGCTGCATATCTAGTTTTTATGGGTTTGAGGAACTCCTTCCTCAAAAAACATCTTGAAGAGAGCATGGTGTGGTGGTAGAAGCAAGATATATATATATCTTGCTTCTACCACCACTCTCTTCACCCAATCTAGCTTCCCTATATCTTTCAATGCGTTGCTTATTGGAAAATGGTAAAGCATATGCAAAAAACTAATTGCAAAAACTAAACCATTGTCGTAGACATATATATATCTTGCTTCTACCATCACTCTCTTCACCCAATCTAGCTTCCCTATATCTTTCAATGCGTTGCTTATTGGAAAATGGTAAAGCATATGCAAAAAACTAATTGCAAAAACTAAACCATTGTCGTAGACATATAAGACAAAATAATATGTAAAGCTATTAAATGATCATTTGGGCTTTTCACACACCGTTTTTACATTTCATTGCATTGGCTTATAAAGCCTTGCTTTCTCATACAAAATTGTCCGAACTATGTTATAGAAAAGTAACTTCCAAAACCAACTAACATTATTAATTATTAATATTAAAAAAACTAACATCTATTTATTTATCTATCTATACTATATATACTATAGATGTAATATTAGTTTGAACATTCCTCCCTATTACATAAATTCGAACAAAGGACAAAAAATTGCATAGCCCATCTGGAAATCTAATGAAGTGTCGTCACCAAATCTCCTTGCTCACCTAAGACACACTAAACTGATCACATTAGCGGATATGATGACTGTCAAACTTGCAAATTCTCTGTACCACGAGAGAACAAATTCCAACATTCATGCATAACGAGAGAACAATTCTCCTACGAGACTCCACCCTCCTTCAAGCATGTCAAAATGCCTCCTCAACTGCCTACACAATGAGAGAACAACTCTATTCCAACATCCATGCATATCGAGAGAACATTTCTCCTACGAGAGTCCACCCTTCTTCAAGCATGTCAAAATGCCTCCTCAATTGCCTACACAATGAGAGAACAACTCTCCTTCGAGAGTCCACTTTCCTTTGAAAGTGTCAATGCTATAGGAACTAAATACCTTCTTTGGCATATGCCAGGAACAAAATCAATGTAGATACACTAACCCCACCTATTTCAGAGGTTACACTATTCACAAATATTGTCAAGAGTTGCCAAGCCCCCTTTGCTCCATGACAGGATGGAAATGTGGTGGTGCTTATCAAATAGTCTACCATCTTAGAGCGAAAAGCTAGCTTGAGATAGGGGAATTCCTCGAACCTCCTCTTTGACTTGCTTAGTTCTTACTAAAGATATTCCTCCTCACTCTTATGGTGGGGCGAGTCTTTTTGATGTATTGCAAAACCTCAATCTTCTATCTCACTTTCAATGGTAGCAAAAGCTTTATTTGTTTTCAACTTGCCATCAATGAGGTCTTTGGCACGTTGAATGCAATTTATTTGAACATGTCCATTTTTCTAACAATAGTAGCATTTGAAAACTATGTTCTTTCATGCTGAAATGTTAACTTATTCTTGACAAGCAAAGCTATTTCTTCAACAATCTAGTGATTTTATTGACTACTTTTTTTTATCAATCAAGAAAGAAATCACAGTTTCCAAACTTGGATTGAGTTTGTTTAATGTAAATACAACATTATTAAAACTTGAAGGCATACTACTCAATAAAATTGCTTTAGCGTCATCATCTTCAATCTTAGAATTAATACCAACAAGTTGATTGAGAAGAGATTGAAACATATTGATGTGTTCAACATTTTCATTTTCATTCATCTTCAAGCCAAAGAGTTGCTTGACTGACATCTTGGAACTAGAAGCTTGAGAGCCAAATAATGTACTGAGACCATTTGTTTTAAGGTCTTTGTGAGATCAATGTGATGCAAGTATACATCTGATAATCCAAGACCAGCAAGCGTTGTTGCTTTGCAATCTTTGATTGTCCATTTGGTGGCTTCATTTGCATTTTGTGTCTTATTTGTGTTTTCAACTACAATATCCCATTGATCCTTTTCAATTAAAATCATTTGCCACAATAGTATATGACTTCTCCATTACAAAACTTGCTTGCTTCAAAATAAAAATCTCAAAAAACAATGTTTTCGATGGATCTATAAGGTACCGAAACTTATGTGTAAAAATAATTGGAAAATACTTGGTGGGTTTTGAACTAGTAACCTTCAAATTATATCAACATCTTAATTTTCCTTGTCTGCAGACTCCAACTACTATAAATTATCAACACCTTTATATGTGATGTCAAGAAAGCCTTTAGAAGAAACAAAAGTATGAGACTTGAAACCATGATCTACCAAACTATAAAAGCACTTTCCCAACTAAGTATTCTATACCCTGATTCTTAATCCAAGTTTGATAAAATGATCAGCTTATAAATTAGATTCGGAGCACTACTCTTTTCTTGGCATTATTCACATAACATATTAGCCATCATGTAAATCACATTCATAACATTAATGGTTTATTCAAACCATAGATTTAAAACTCGGTGCGTACTTGCCAAAAATCCCCACTGGTGCATAATTGTAGGAAAAATTTGCCGATGAATTTTAGGTAAAAAATCACAATGCTTATTTATCAAAAAATCGCCTGGCTCGCACATAAAAACTCATTCAGCATTCAGTATAAAAGGAGGCAAACATTTTTCAGTTGCTGTAAACGGATTTAGGGCACGATTTGAAGATTTTTAAGTTGCTATGAATGGATTGAGGGCATGATTTGAAGATTTTTTAGTTGTTGTGAACTGATTTAGAGCACAATTTGAATTCCAATTGCTGCGAACAAATTTAGGGCATGATTTAAGGATTTTTTTCATTTTCGAATTTTCCAACTACATAGACTTCACCTCTTGCTTTGAGCTTCCAAGTTCCAACTTTCACCTTTACTTGGAATCCCACATGTGCTTACTGTGAGTTAGCTTCACCAATTTTTGCTTTAGTATAGATTGATGCATGCTCACAATAAGAATACATACATAAACAAAACAAAGACATATTAAAGAAATAAGTATACATGATACATATGTACATTCTTAACTAGCTTCACAAATCCTCACCTTAATATAGATAGATCATAGATTCGTGTTCACATTGAGAAGAAATGCATAGGCAATTAGTTTTTTTTCTTGTTATGTCTTTTGCCTAGTTTTTTGGGTTCTACAAGTAGGAGACTTGGCAAGCATAAGACTCGTTTTTTGGTCAATGATATGTATTGAACTCTTATTTTGATTTATATATGAAGGAAATCAATAATATGTTCTACAAATTCATTAATTTGTCTGTTTTTGAAGAATATTTTAAAAAAATTATGTATTTTAAAATGTTTGATAAACTTTCCGAGTTATTGCCAAGTTTTTTCCCCGAGTTTTTGCCGAGTCCTGAGTTTTAAAATTCTTTGGGTCACCAGAGTTATTGCCTAGTCTTAGTTTTTAAAATATGATTCAAACTGCCACAATATACCTCCAAGGCTAGCTCCAATGACTATTTGCTGTCCAATAAAGCATAACACCAACCTCCACTCATGAGACGTAAGAAAAAAAGTAAACAAATAGAAACAAAAGAACATCATGCCGCCTTATAATTGTGGTATAGGAAGAATATATAATAACATACCAACATATTTGTTTATCGGGACTGCCTTTTCTTTCCACTGTAACGATAGGCTTTAGTATGAAATAATATTTATGCACTATGCTATGTGAATGAAGACACCTTATACGTTAGCAAATGCATAAAAGAGGCCCAGATTTCCTGTCAAACATAATGTATGGGACTGCATGTATGTCCTTCTGGCTTGCACAAATATTGCTGTATAATGGCATTGCTCCTCCACAGATTGCAATATCTTACACTATGGCAGAATGATGTTTATCTTCTTCTTTATTTTTGAACACGTCTTTCATCTAGCTTCATCACACCTCTGTTATCTGATATAGCTAGCAGTGAATAGGATAGCAAATGACTAGCTCAATGGCCCAACAAAAAAAGAATATAAAAAACACTACATTTCAGCAACAGTTCAAATTGACGGCCCAACAACAAAAGAAAGAAGTTGTTAATCTATCCTCCAATGCACATCCCACAGTCTTGGTATTGTTGTGCATCTATGCTTCAGTCTTCTCCCATCTTCCTATGACTGGTCACTGGTTTGATACCGTATTGAAAAATGGTAGAGGATATGTAGGAAACTCATTGCAAAAACTAAACCATTGTTGCAGAGATAACACAAAAGTATATGTAAAACTATTAAATGATTCTTTGGGTTTTTCACATATTGATTTTACATTTCATTGCATTGGCTTATAAAGCCTTGCTTTCTTGTACAAAACTATACAAACTATGTTACGGAAAGTAACTCCCAAAACCAACTAACATTATTAATTACTAATAACTAAAAAACTAACACCTATTTATTTATCTAATCTGTACTATATATTATAGATGTAATATTAATTCCAACATTGTTCAATGCATGACAAAAAATGTGCATGTGTAAGTACCTTACACATGCTGAATTGGTGACCACTTATACAACATTTGAGGCCGCAACCTCCTCTATGGTGTCCTTAAAAATCTGAAATTAGAAGTGTGCATCCTTCTGCTTTCCTAAACAATAAATAGCTCTAAGAAAATAAGAGCCAACTGTACATTTGACTATGATATTGAGTGGCCGGTGTGTAATGTCCCTTTTTTGGCGCATAGATCTTTTGTGCGCATTTTGCCCATTCCTAGTCTTCAGGAGGCTATTAGCTTTGTTTGGGAGGACTCCAACGTTCTTGGATTGGCTGTGGCTCAGTCTTGCATAGCAGTTGTTCATGGTTTTAAGTTCGGCTAGTCATTTGGAGTTCTAAGATGCTTTCGAAATTCAGTTCCAACTTCTTAGGTGCTCTCCAACTTTCTTGGTGAAACATGCTATTTTTAGACAGTCACCTGACGACCTTTGATTTTTGTCCCAAGTCTTCTACTACACTTTGATATGGTCAGAGTTGTTCGATCAGTGCGTCTCTATGCTTTCCGTAGCTTGAGACTATTATCTGGTAGTTTAATTAATATTTCACTAAGGTTGCCTAAGGTTTGGAATAAGGATTAGCAACTTAGTGTAATATTAATTATAAATTGGCATTCCCTTCTTGGAGTGGATTCTTTTATATGGCATTGAGTTCAGTTGGTGTTGAAGAGTATAGTGATGCTTTCAAAAGCACTTTTGGCTTTTTGGTTTGCTCTCCAAACTTTTTGGAGAAGCCGTCTATTTATAGTAAGTCACCCAGTTGGCATCATTCTTCATCCCAGACCTTCAAGATCATGTTGGTATGGTTTAATTTGCAATTCGCTTCATTATGGGATTTTCCGTAAGTTGGGTGAGTTATTAAGCTGTTTAATTAATATATTTGCTTAAGTTATCTAAAGTTGGGATTATTAAAAGATAACTTAGGTGTAATAGCTCTTTGGAAAGGTAATTAAGTGTTTTTAAAGATAGACACTTAAAAAAGGGGCCTTGCATATGAAATATTAATATTATTTTAAAAAGGGTCTTTTGGAGAGGAAAAATATTAATATTCTAAAGAGAAATATGAAGAGGTAAAAAAATAATAATATTCTATTTCCTTCAAAAAAGTTATAAAAAGAGGAGAGGAGCTCATTGTTGGGGAATGCTATTGATTTGCTATTGTTATGCTGTTGGATTGAACCTGCGAGTTCTTCCATTAGCTCTTGAGGACGAAAACCCTCTTGTAGATTCTCATGAGGATGAAAACCCTCTTGTAGATTGGGTGTGGTTTCATACAGGAACCACCATTGGTGCTGAATGTGGAGTTTTTAGAGCAATCTCACTCAGAGTTTGCTTTTGCATTGATGAATGTTCTTTGAATTTTTTGATGAGAATGGTGTAGTCTGTACTTCCTATAGGCTGTACAGTTGCAGCCATGGCGTGGGATACATTTGGTGATTTATTTGTTGTTTATCAAGTGCTAATGCTATGGTAATTTCCTACTCACCTAGCCACCTAGGTTTTTGAGATTAACATGAGTTTTTGTTGCTGTTTGGAGTCCCTTTCATGCCAGGCCATCCTATCCATGTTGGCCATGCATTCGTGAATTTGGCGTGATAGACTAGGGAGGAGAATCGCTTAAGTTTGGGTGCTGATAACCTTTGTTTTTGAGGCGCCAATGTTAGTTGATGACATTGCCATTAGTTTGGAGGTGGAAAATCTATATTATGGGACTGATGTTAGGGTTTATGCATTGCTGTCATAAGGATTTCAGACCTGCAACAGAGCTACAACAGTGACAGAAAAGACTTCAATCAGAACTTCCTTCATAGTTTCTTGTATGGTATATTTTGGAGGTTCATATTGATTAGTTACAATGTTTCCTTTCATCATTTATGTGATTTCCATGAGTTAACCTGTTTTAGCAGTTCAAACAAGTTGGAAATCAGGGTTACTAAATGTTATTGCAGCTTATATTTACATTGTGAATATTTAATTTAGTTGCAATATTTCATTGTAACTCCTGGAAGGTAGTACCGCTAGTGGGATTGATAGTATAATGCTTTGGTTTTCTTACCCCACTGAATAAGTGGCTTATTTGTAATGGATTCCCGTTGAATAAGTGGATGTGCCTAGGTTTCCTTCTTGTTTCTCCCACTAAACAAGTGGTTGCTCATTGCATAAGTGGATGCTTGTTGCATAAGCGGATGCCCACTGAATAAGTGGAAGTTGTTTTATTGCTGGTTTGTATTTGAATGCTAACTCGGAAGCACTTGTATGTTCTCACCTTGCCCGCATTTGGATCAGGGTTATCAAAATAGTGTGGATGAATCATTGCTGCACTAATCTTTAATGTTGTTTGGTTTCAAAAAAATCAGGGCTGCATATTACACGATGTCTAATATCGGTCCACCCATCCATGATAATAGAGTAGCCCATCCTCAACCACATTTGCCTCATATCCTTCATCACCAAGCTCAACTTAGAATACTCTCTATCAAGGAGGTTGGTACATATTTTATGTTCTCTAAGGGGGCATGTGAGGGAACAACAACAATTTTATCTTTCAACATTTGTTTGAAGTAGGGAAAACGTGCCACATGAAATTGGATAGCATGGGCAAAGAAAAAATTGGCAACTGAAGTATTTGCCACTTCTCATTATTGTATATTGAACGTCCTTGCTACATTAGTAATCGTTCTCTTTTCCTTGGTAGAATCCTCGCCCCTTTGAGTCTCGACTCCAGGATTTGGGTAGGCAATGGCATAATAGATTGCATAGTCTCTATTGGCATTCCCTTATTTCTTGCCTCACCCTTAATGAACAATCTAGACACTTCAACCTTCTTAGCAAGGGTTATTTTTTCACATCCTTTTTAGCAAGGGTTTTCTTTTATCCCCATCCACTTATGCACAAAAGATGACTGTAAACCATTGTGTAACTATGATAATCCAACCCCAACTAGGACTATATATATATATTTTCATTGAACATATATTCACAGAGAGGCTGAGATCTACTTTTTTTCTATGAATCTGCAATCATGATTTTTTTGAATATGCAAGGAAGTAAACAATAGAAAACACCAACACATAGCTACAATGCTTAGTAATTCAGAAAAAAATGGTTGCACAGGGAATTCAATAACATAGAATCTTTGATTTCTTTCAACAATAGTGGAGGATTCTTGCTCTGTGCAATTCAATATCATATATATATAAAGAACTAATGTGCTACTAGTTACTTGGAATTCACAGGTAATCGACTAGATATGGGTTTAAGCCAGCCAACCTCCACTTAGATGAAAATGACCTGTATTCCATTTGACAGACCCTTGCTCGCCTTCTTCCTTCATTTTTATTACTGCGTGTTGATCGATGACCTGTAGGTAAAATGATGCTATGCGAACTTTAATTCTTCAAGTATGTTCCCTGTACAATTGATGGCTAGATCATAATATTCTATCACGAGTCTTGATGTCACCCTCTCGTTTGGAATGATGCAAGAATGAGGAACCTCCGCAAAAGATAATAGTTGAATGGCCAACTGATGGCGACGACGCCCAGGATTGACGATAGAAACTTGCTGCCGTAAATGTGGATGTTGGCAATGATATTAGGCGACTACAACAACCTCTTGATGACCTTGTGCTTTCCAGCGATCTCTATTTCTCTAGTGTCCTGATGACGCCACCCATCCAAACTCCCTGGTGGGTTTGTCTTTGTCTGAAGGTGACTACTTAATATCTTCCATAGTTAGTGAACTTCTGGATGAGCTGTGACTCACTGTGGAGAGCGATCTGGAATGATGTGTGAAATTCGCCCAACCCTTGCCTATGTTAAATCTTCTCCCTTATACGCTCGAAAAATATATCCTTGAAAACTCGAAAACAAGAACCTCTGATTAGCCCAACTACAAGTCTTGAGTGGAATAGCCAAGTGAAGAGGATTGGGTTTTCGTCCAAACCTCAATTTTTGCAATCAAGGGATTTCATCCCTAATGCAAATACTTGGATTCAAAAATGAACTAGATGAATATGCAAATTAAATGCCTCCAATGATTAAATGAATCTTGCTTTTTATACTTGATTTGAATAGGACCCAAGGTCCTATATGAGTGCCAATATATGAATTTGAATTTATTTTATTTTAAATATTTTTTTATCTTTATTACTTTATACATATTACATAGTATTATTTTCTCGTCTTTGTCTATGGTTGTTGCAAATTGCAAAAGGGGGTTTTTAGGATTGAATAGGCCCTTTGCATAAGGTTTTAGGAGAGTAGGACATTCAAATAGGTTATTTGAATCCACATTACTTACAACACTCACATACCTAGAAGAATCTCAAGTACCTCTATGGCCTATTTGTTGAATCTGAACCTCTTTGCTTTCACTACCCTCATTGCTACTCTTTGTTTTTTTTAGAAGACATAGCTGCAAGTGCAAACATAAAACAAAAAACCAAAAAAAAAATTCCATAAGTGTTTGAAACTTTTAATGAATTTTTTTTTGAAGGGATTGGTGCAAATGGATGGTAAACTTATCTCAATTGATATAGTGTTCCCTTGGTAGAACCCTGTCTCCTTTGAGTTTCGACATCCACATTTTGGGTAGGCAACGACATAATAGTTTGTGTAGTCTCTATTGGCATTCCCTTATTTCTTGCCTCACCCTTAATGAACCACCTAGACACCTTAGCCTTTTTAGCAAGGGTTATTTTTTCACATCCTTTTACCCCCTATCCACTTATGCACAAAAGATGATTGTAAACCCTTGTGAGGCTGCCCCTATAAACCTTATTGCACAAATGACATAACAAACTCTATTCCCCTTTGATATTGTTTTCTCGTCTTTGTCTATAGCTGTTGCAAATTGCAAAAGGGGATTTTTAGGATTGAATGGGCCCTTTGTATATGGTTTTAGGAGAGCAGGAGGACATTCAAGTAGGTTATTTGAACCCACATTACCTGCAACACTCCCACGCCCAGAAGAATCCCCAGTACCTCTATGGCCTATTTGTTGAATCTGAACCTCTTTGCTTTCACTATTGTCATTGTTGTTCATACTGTTTTTCTTATAGAAGACATAGCTGCAAGTGCAAACATGAAACCAAAATCCAAAAGAAAAAAAGTCCATAAGTGTTTGAAACTTTGAAAGAATTCTTTTTTAAAGGGATAGGTGCAAATGGATGGTGAACTTATCTCAAATGCTGTAGTGTTCCCTTGGTAGAGTCCTCTCTCTTTTGAGTCTCGACATCCACATTTTGTGTAGGCAATGGCATAATAGATTGCGTAGTCTTTATTGGCATTCCCGTATTTCTTGCCTCACCCTTAATGAACAACCTAGATACCTTAGCCTTTATAGCAAGGGTTATTTTTTCACATCCTTTTAGCCCCTATCCACTTATGCACAAAAGATGGCTGTAAACCCTTGTGTAGTTGTCCCTATAGACCTTTTTGCACAAGTGACATTACAAACTCAACTCCCCTGTAATGTCCCTTTTGGGGATATTCCTGATTTCTTTGCCTGCAACAATAATAATCACTAAAAAATGATATTTGAAATATTAAAGATCAAGAAATTATGATAATATTCAGATGAATACATCATAGCATCATTAATATTCATATCAATACATCAAAGCATCATTACTATTCGGATCAATACATCATAGCACAATCTCACAGCCAATCACATCGTGAATTTCTTGGAAATACTTGCAAATGGCAATATCAAGGTTGTTCGTCCTTAACTTGCCGAGAGCATGGAAGGTGGGTCGTCCTTCCAATTTCCAGTCCCCACCTTGGAGGCTTTCTATCCTCCTTCCAATTCCTGTCCAAACTTGATAAGAGCATGAAAGGGGGGTCATCCTTTCAACTCTCGTGAACTTGGAAGGGATTTTGTCCTTTCTATTTGCAAGACACTTAATGAAATTCAAAATTGATTGCTTAAGGGATTTGCTAGATTATTGCTCATTTAATACCTCTTGATGGATTGACAGTTTTACTCTAGATGGCTGCAATATATTATTCTTTGCTGACCTCAGTTATTTGTATGAGTGGAGCATATATATTTATTTCTGCTTCATATATTTCTTTTCCTTGATTATATATTTATTTTATTTGATTTATGCCTGAATCCTTTCATTGAATTACTCCACTTTAATATCCCCCTTAGGAAAGAGTCACCATCTTTGAAGGAATCGCACCTTTCCCAACATCCGCCTCTTTTATAGTTAATGATTTAATTTATTTTATTTACTTTTCTAGATCATAAGCGCCCTTCTTTAAGTGCTACCTTATAATTTTCATTTAGTCATCTTTAGAAAATTGCCGCTCAAGGACCTAAGTTCATTTTAATTGTTTTATTAAAAATATATAATTTCTCTTGATTCGTTGGATACTTTAGGCCCATGAGGCATGACAGTCCGCCCTTCCCAAGATTTTTTGTCCACAAGCAATTTTAAATTGGGATGATAAAAAAATTTCGGCTCCTTCTCAAGTGGCATCTTCCATAGGCAAGTTCTTCCATTTAACCAAATATTCAGGAATAACCTTATTTTTCTTTTCTCTCATATCAATGATAGCTTCAGGGTCCAATATTAATTTTCCCTCGTCATCAAGCGGGGGTAATTTCGGACATGGTGTGATATGTTAACCAAGTACCTTTTCGAGACAAGATATGTGGAAGACATTATGGATTCGACTGTTTTTTGGTAATTTTAATTCATAAGCAACTTCGCCGATCCTTCTTACAATCTTATAAGGCCCATAGAATCGTGGCTTTAGTTTCTCGGCACCATTTCCCATAAGGGAGGATTGTTTATAAGGTTGTAACTTTAGGAAGACCAAGTCTCCTACTTCAAAAGTTCTTTCCACACGATGACGATCAACATACATCTTTTGTTGGTTTTGGGTCTGCCGAAAGTTATCTTTAAGTGCATTCAAGATGTCCATACTTTGTTGCACCAAATCTCTTGTACTGGGCACTCTACTATCCGAAAGGACCAAATCCACAAATGTTAAACCTTCATAACCATATAATGCTTTGAAAGGTGACATACTTATCGACATATGATGTGTGGAATTGTAACAAATAATTTCCAAGATGTAGCCATTTGATTCATGCTGTTTGTTGTCCTGTAACATAATTCCTGAGATATCATTCAAACCATTTGTTCACAATTTCTGTTTGCCCATCTGTTTGGGGGCGATAGCTAGTGCTTGGAGTCAATTCCGTGCCCATCAATCGAAAGAGCTCTTGCCAAAACAAGCTGATAAACTTCCTGTCCCTATCACTCACAATGTTTGTTGGTAGTCCATGCAATCTAAACGAACAACTCAGCTACCTGTGGAGCTTTATACTCGGAAGATATAGCAAAGAAATGGGCATACTTAGTGAGCCTATCAACCAACACAAAGATACAATCTTTTCCTTGCACCTTTGGAAGCCTGGTGATGAAATTCATTGATATACTCCGTCCATTTTTGGTTTGGTATTGGTAAAGGTTGTAACAAACTGGCAGGAAAAGTTTGCTCTACCTTGTTTCTTTGGCAAACCATACATTCTCTAACATGCTTCAAAATATCCCCTTTGAGTCCTTTCCATGAAAATCTTTCCCTTGCTTGTATGTTTTGTAGTAGCCTTGATGTCCCGCTAATGGAGTATCATGGTACGTCCTCATAGTCTTTTCTTTCAATTTTGATCCTGGGATAAGGTATATTCGATCTTTGTAGAGAATGAGCTCCTCTACCACCTTGTATTTGTCATCTTGTATTTTGCATTCCAATATATTACTAGCCAATGCATCCTTGGCATATTCAACAAATATTGAATTTTCCAATCTGTAGAGATGTCCGTTATAAAGCATAGATGTGGTCTTCGTGATAGAGCATCAACCACAACATTATTCTTCCCCTTCATGTACTCGATATCAAAATCACAGGCTTGCAACTTGCCAACCCATTTCTGCTGTATATCATTTAGGTCCTTTTGGTTTAAGAAGAATCTTAAACTGTTATGGTTAGTCTTAACAATAAATCTTCCACAAACTAGGTATTGTCTAAACTTGGCTAGTGCATGCATAATGGCTAGCATTTCTTTATCATAAATAGAATAACTCCTTTCTGTTTCTTTAAGCTTGCAACTCTTGAAAGCTATTGGATGTTTCTTTTGCATTAACATGGCTCCAATACCTTCTCTTGAAGCGTCACATTCTAACTCAAATGGAAGAGAGAAGTCTGAAATTGCTAATACCGGACAAGAACTGATTATTTCTTTAAGCTTGTCAAAAGCTCTTTGTGCTTCATCATCCCATAAGAATGCACCCTTTTTAGTCAAGTCCGTCAAATGTGCAGTTAGCTTTGAAAATCCTTTGACAAACCTATAATAACTGTAGAGTCCTAAAAATCCCCTTAATTGTGTTAATGTCTTAGGTCGGGGCCAATCTACTATTGCTTTGATTTTTTCATCATTCACACTAACTCTTTGGGCATTAATCTTATGCCCCGAGTACAAGATTTCAGTCATCCCAAATTCACGTTTGGATGCCTTAGCAAATAGTGATTGTTGCTCAAGTATCCCCAATACTTCGTCAATATGTCTTAAGTGATCTTCCCAAGTTTTACTATAGATCATGATATTGTCGAAGAATACCAAAGGAATTTCCATAATCGTTTACTGAATATGTGGTCCATGCAAGATTGGAATGTGGCCGGGGCATTGGTTAGTCCAAATGGTAAGACTAGGAATTCAAAATGTTTGAAATGACACCTAAAAGCGGTTTTGGGAATGTAAATCAATCTTAGAGAAGTATATGGCACCAGGGAGTTCATCAATTAACTCATCAACCCTAGGGATGGGGTGTCAGTTCTTTATAGTTTTCTTATTAAAAGCCCTATAATCCACACACATCCTCATAGTACCATCTTTCTTTTTCATCAATACTACGAAAGAAGCAAAAGGGCTAGAGCTAGGTTGTATATGCCCCATCTCTAGTAATTCCTTAATGGTCTTCTCAATTTCTTCCTTATATTTCTTTGGGTGGTGGTAAGGTGTTGTAATGATGGGTTTTGCTCCCTCTTCTAGTTCATTGGTGTGTTCAAAACCCCTCTTAGCAGGTAATCTCGGTGGAATATCGCTAAAGACCCCCCTATGTTTGTCTAAGATAGACTGGATACCAATATGAGTAGTTCTTCCTCCTTTGAGTGAAGATTTATCAAGGATCAAACATTGTGCTACCCATTCTACTTGCCCATGCCTAATTGCTCTCTCCATCCTTTTGGATGACACAACCCTAGGGGATCCATTCGATAGACCTTGTAGATTCCTTCCCATTGTGTTGGAAACATAGTTCCATCTTTTGAAAGTCTTGATAATATCTCCCCAAAGAATGTAACCATTGAATTGCCTAAAAGTACATCCGTATCACCCATGTTTACCACATTGAAATCTTCGCTTATTTGGTGTCTCTCTAAGGCCAGGTTGAGTTGTTGAATTCTTTGTGTATAAGGGGTAGTGAAACACTGAAACCATCAGCCATAACTACCTTGAAACCTTCAAAGTTTTTAGCGTTTAATTTCATCCTCGTTACTAAACCTTCATCAATAAAGTTATGTGTAGCACCACTATCAACTGATATAGTTACCTTTTGACCTTGTAACACACTACAAATCCTAAAATGGTGATACTTGGGTGCACCTGAAAGTGTTGCCAATGCACTACTTGCGAACCCTTATTCATCTTGTTTCCACTTCTTCCTTTCAGGTTCAATTTCTCCTTCCTCTACTTCCTCATCCGTCATTGCTTCTAAGTTGTGTACTTGTCCCTTTTTGAACATCGATGACCCGGCTCCCATCTTTTCTCAGAAGTAAAACACAACCCTTTCTTTCGAAGCTCTTTCCTGGTTTCTTCTGTTATGTAGGATTGAGGAGGCAATGCCTTTGGTTGCCAATTTCTCTTGTAAGAGGGTTGCTTATGTGACCTCGATGGTATATTCTTGGAATAGGTCTTGTCCCTAGTTGTTGTAACTTCTAACCTTAATGCCTTTCAGATTGCATCTTGTAGGGATGTAGGATCAAGAGAGCCCACCAAGCCACGGAGTGACCCTGTCAATCCCTCAATAAATAGGTATGTAAGCCTTTCCTCGGTAACACCTGGCACCATGACTGAAATTCTTTGAAACTCTACCACATAATCCTCCACTAAACCTTGTTGCTTTAATTGTGTCAACTATTTGAAATGTCTTTCGAGATGCTTTTGATCAAATTGATCTATAAGTCTTTGTGTAAATTCGTCATACGTGTTCACGTGTTGATGCCTTTGTGTGGCAATTCCATGGTGCCACCAATCGTGTGCAATCCCCTCTAAGTATAGAATGGCAAAATTAATAGCACCATCTTCTGTCATGGGGCTAAGGGTAAAATATGTATCTAGTTTTTGGATCCATGCTCATGCAGTGACCTTCCCCGAACCATCAAAATTGGGAAGTCATATTACTTACTCTATGTCATAAATCTTTGTTGGGCTGCCTTCTTTCTTTTTTGAGGTATTTCTTGTTCTTGCATCACAATATTCTCTTAATGGAATATGTCTTCTAAGGTCAGGATCAATTCCTGAATATGCTTCTACACATTCATCAATGTCATTTGCTGCCATGTGGGGTTCTTCTTCTCTTGGCTGCTCTTCTCTAGGTAAGAATGTAGGGCTTGTTAATCTAGGTGATGATCTTAATGGAGTTCTATTGTTATTCTCAGAATGGTTGAAATTAACATCTCTTCCAATGGTTTGGTTAGGCCTAAGAGCATTGATTGTATTGTTCATGTTTTGAATTGTTTGGAGAAGCAATTGTGTTATCTTCTCTTGTCGCTCCATAAAAGCCCTCAATTCATTTCCCTAATTTACCTCATGATCACCCATTTTATTACCTTTAATTGGGTTGCTACTTGCCTCTAGTTTTCTCCTTTCTCTATCCAAAGCCCGTTGAGCTCTTTGGCTTAATTGCATATACTACCTTTTAGATCCTTAGGCTGGTAGGATCATTGCTCTGACACCACTTGTAATGTCCCTTTTGGGGATATTCCTGATTTCTTTGCCTGCAACAATAATAATCGCTAAAAAATGATATTAGAAATATTAAAGATTAATAAACTATGATAATATTCAAATCAATACATCATAGCATCATTAATATTCAGATCAATACATCATAGCACAATCTCACAGCCAACCACATCGTGAATTCCTTGGAAATACTTGCAAATGGCAATATCAAGGCTGTTCGTACTAACTTGCCGAGAGCATGGAAGGTGGGCCGTCCTTCCAACTCCCAATCCACCTTGGAGGCTTTCCGTCCTCCTTGATCAAGCCCAAAAGCATGAAAGGCTGTCCGTCCTTCGAACTCCTATCCAAACTTGATAAGAGCATGAAAGGGGGGCCGTCCTTTCAACTCTCATGAACTTGGAAGGGATTTCATCCTTCCTATTTGCAAGACACTTCCTCAAATTCAAAACTGATTGCGTAAGGGACTTGCTAGATTATTGCTCATTCAATACCTCTTGATAGATTGACAAGTTTACTCCAAATGGCTGCAATATATTATTCTTTGTTGATCTCAATTATTTGTATGACTGGAGCATATATATTTATTTCTGCTTCATATATTTCTTTTCCTTGGTTATATATTTATTCTATTTGATTTTTGCCTGAATCCCTTAATTGAATTACTCCACTTTAATATCCCCCTTAGGAAAGAGTCACCACCTTTGAAGGAATGACACCTTTCCCAACAGCTGCCTTTTTTATAGTTAATGATTTAATTTATTTTATTTACTTTTCTAAATCATGAGCGCCCTTCTTTGAGCGCTACCTTATAATTTTCATTTAGTCATCTTTAGAAAATCGCCGCCCAAGGACCTAAGTTTATTTTAATTGTTTTATTAAAAATATATAATTTCTCTTGATTCGCTGGATACTTTAGGCCTGCAATCTGAAATGAGGGCCTGCGATCTGAAATTGGCAGGGCATGACATCCCCCTTGATTTTTTTTCTCGTCTTTGTCTATGGCTGTTGCAAACTGCAAAATGGGGTTTTTAGGATTGAATGGGCCCTTTGCATAAGGTTTTAGGAGAGCAGAAGGACATTCAAATAGATTATTTGAACCCACATTACCTGCAACACTCTCACACCCAAAAGGATCCCCAGTACCTCTATTGCCTATTTGTTGAATTTGAACCTCTTTGCTTTCACTACCCTCATTGCTGCTTATATTGTTTTTTTTAAGAAGACACAACTACAAGTGCAAACATAAAACAAACAACCAATTAAAATACTCCATAATTGTTTGAAACTTTGAAAGAATTGTTTTTAAAGGGATTGGTGCAAATGGACAGTAAACTTATCTCAAATGATGTAGTTTTGATGTTCTCTTGTCTTCTTCTCATTGTTGTTCTCTTTCTTTGCCTTATCACAAAAATGCAAAATGACAAAATGAGAGTTTTTTGTTTTTAGGTGTTAGTGTCATTGTTTTAGGTTTAGGGTGGTTGTTGTAAAGGGGTGTGTGGATCCTTGTGTTTCCCCCAACCCTTTTTTTTATTTCATTTTTTTTTTTCAAAAAAATTTGAACTTTTGTAGGCTAGGCCATAGGAGATGGTTAGTTGTCCTCGGGATGGACAGGGGATGCCTAGGCATTCCCTGGCCGTACCTTGCCATTCTCTTTTTCTCTTGTGATTTTTTCGTTGTATCGGCAACATTAACTTTTTTTTGGTAGGGGGATGACCTTGGAGATGTTACCTACCCATCCCCACATCCTCAAAATGCCACTAATGCATGAACATGTGAAATTCTTAGGGGATGAGTCACCATGGAACATAGAAAAAAATAAATAAGTTAACTAAGTTAAACTTTTTAATTTTAGTTTAAGTTTACTAAGTTACAAAGTTATAAATGTCGTCCTTGCAAATTTGTGGGGGAAAAATTATGGGAAAAATAATTTAATCTTCAAACCGTTGCCATACGCATTTTGTCCCAGCTTTGTAGTGCTTCTAGGTGTGAGCACATTTGAGGCCATTCACATGAAGAAGCACAACCATAGAAGCAAATATTTTTCTTGGGAATTTCTGGGCAAATTGAAAGATAAAGATTTTTCAATATATTAGGATTAAATCGGGAATCCAAAATCCTTAAAAAGGTTATACAAGAAACTTGCATAGCAGAATGGGGAAAAATTTCTTGTTCTAGAGGCATATATAGAGGGAAAAAGTCAAACAACCAATAATCAGTTATTTTTTTTGTTCAGAAGTGCATTGACTGATATTTCGAAAATCTTGCAGTTCAAGGAATTTATCGGTGGACATGCCAAGAAATGATATCTTTCAATTTCTTGCGATATATTTTCCTGATAAATGCCCCTGGGTGCAACATGTTGACTCAAAAGCACTTGAATGACCTTTTTTTTGTACAACACAACCTGCATCTACATGCCAAAAAGGTGGAGGGGAAGGAGACACATGAAGCAATTGACCTAGATGACATTGATCCATATTAATATTGGATTGCTGAGGATGTAGAGCCCATGTTTATTGTGGATGAGATTGCTGGTTTTGAGATAAGTGCCAGAATGGGCAGCAGATGTAGTGGCACAAGGGGAGGCTGAAGGTAAAGTGGCAACAGGGGCTTCATTAGATGATCATGATATTCTTGAGGATGATATTGTTCCTCAACAAGAGTTATTACCATCTTGTTTGAGGGTACCCACACAATCAAAGAGAAACTTTAGTCAGAGAAGAAATTTGTAAAATAATAATACGGATCTGTAATTTGACACCCGATGTGCATTGAATTAGTTTTTCCATCTATAAATGAAGGAAAAGCTACTTATGAGTTATCTAAATTCAGCTTTGTGCTTGTCTTTAAAATTATTTTACAAATCTCTGTGTTCTCCTAATGTTTAAAAATTGTGCTCAGTCCAAAATCTGAGTCAAATTTTGGGGCCTGCCAAGTCCATGTTTTCGAACTATTGTATTGAGAATACAATTGAAGCTGGCAAGTCGACACACAAATGGCTAACCATAGTTTGAACTTGGAACACTAAAACTCTTACATGTTGTCCTAGTCCATCTTTTAACTTTCAGACTTGTACCTAGGGATGTGGAAGATCAGATATCAGCTATACAAAGGAATTTATTTTGGAAAGGGACTGAATCAGACTTGAAATTCCTTTTGGTGGCTTTTGTCTACACCATAAAACCCTTAAAATGTAGGAAGCCTAAACGTAAAAAAATTATCAGATTTTTTCTCCAAGCAATGACCATGAAGTTACTTGGAGACACACCAAGGGCCCCTCAATGATCCTCACAAACATCTTGATCAACAAATACAGGTTCGACCTTTTGGATTCCCAGGGCATATAAAGGACATTCCTCATGCTGGGTCCAGCTAGGTTCATCCTAGAGGGATTATACCAGATAGAAAAATACTTCACTTGGCAAGTGGGAAATGGACAGATTGTTTTTTAAATTTTTTGGAAGTGAATAAATGTTGTACACCTCACGAATATATGACCTTCCCCGAGCTCAACATTGGCACATCCCTTTCCACTATAGGTGTCACTTATCCATAGCCATGGTGTATGGAACTGACCTGTGACAATCTAGCAGCAACTTAAATTTGATGGGGCCCTTCGAAAAGCTTAGATACAAATGGGATAGACAGAATTATCAGTCACATTGGACAGCCCATTACAGCATTAAGTGAGATAATTGGAATCTGATCCGACAACTAGGTTGAGGCTATAAGACTAAGCACAAGTCTAGGGGTTTGTCAACAGTTAAAAATCCAAAACCTTCTAATACAGGGAGACTCTACTTATTATTAACCAACCATTAATACCAAACTAGCATAGGCTCATAACAAGATAGGTATAGACTGGATCCTATATGGAAGTAGATTATCCATTGCATCAGAGGATTCCAAATCACTCAGCTGTTACACAAAGTCTGTAAATTCAGTAAAGTGGTTGACCTCTTGGTCTTGCTTGTCCTCAAGGAAGACCCCTCTACCCTGCCAAAGAAAGTCAAAAGTTAAAACAACATGTGGTCTTAGAGAAGCTCTCCACCTCAACGCAAACGAAATATGTGTAGTAATTCAATAAGTTTGTTCTCCGAAGGGACACCCCTTTGTACACTATGTGCACACCCTCTCTTCACTTTGCTTTTCCCCTTCCCCACCTATGGGTTCAATGTCATGTGGATTGGGCTTATGTCATGTCTATATACCAAAATACCAAACACCCTATTCTTTAATATCTCCCTTCCCTGCTTTCACCATTCCCCTTCCACACCTCCTCCCTCAAATCCCTCTCAACTTTCACTTTATTGATTCCTAGAACCTTGTCCCACCCTCACATTGCACCAAGCCTTCTAGACTTTTATGTCCTCCTTTCATTCCCACACCTTGCCACCGTCTTCAATCTGGTCAATTATGCTTTCATCCCTTGTTCTTCCATGTAACAATCTTCCTTACACTTGTGTACTTCCTCATTTCTTGCCTTGTTTTCTTTTTGTGTCTATGCTTTCAAAATCCACACAACAATTTGTAATGACCTCAATGACACAACCACCTCAACATATGTATGTAAAATGATGCTACTTTTATGGCTCTCTTTTCTGTAGGTTAATCTCTGAAATACCTAGTAAATGAAAAACATCACGCGTTTTGAAATCTTGTTTCACCTGGATGGGATTATGTTATGATACCCTCACTGGGATATTTGATTGGAAATCCATTGGATGGGTAACATACTATCAAAAATGACAAGCAAAATATTAATTGTGTTGTCTATGGATTAATTACTCTCAACAAAAGGCAGCAGAAATCTGGCTGTATTCAACCTTGTTTCAGAGTTGTCTCTTTTCCACAATGATTTCACCTTCCCCACATTACCCCACAAACATTTTCAGCCGATCTATGCTATTGCCATTATTTTCTAGATGTGGTCGAAGCGTAAGTTCCACAAAGGCACAATGTTTTATTTTCACAGCTGGCCCCTTCTCCACACTCAACGATTAATGAAACTTTAGAACCTAAAAAACTGGTCTCATTCAACTCATCAATGGAGCCCCTACAGACTCATCACACAACCTCAATTTATGAGACTCACATTAAAATGGAGGCACAAGACCATTATAGTGACAATGAACCATGGCTTGAGTTTTATGAGAAGCTTTGCATTAGGGGCACCTCGTCGTCAAATATTATTTGCCTATTGAAATACCACCTTATGACATTCACCAACCACATCTTTCAACTCTTAATATAAAAAAAGGAGAAACAGAATCCAGTGAAATGAAGGAGCTAAAGGAAATTGAAAGAGATACCATGGTTCAAGGACTCTGTTGTTATATCAACAGTCTGTTGTACCAAAACCATCATCAAGAGCCCCATTCCCCTGATTAGACAAGTATTGGTCCTAGAAGAAGACCTCAACTGCTTGCTATGGCGATAAAAAGAGAACAAATTCAGGTTATATGCACCAACAACTTGTATAACACCACTGACTTCAGAGTCTAACAGAGGAGGGCCAAGGCAAAGTAAGAATGCAAAATTGCTCCCATCTAACTAGAAAAATAACACTAGGCAGAAGTGGCTAGAGGCCTTTAGAGCCACGACCCTATCAAGACTGATGATTAGGACTATAGGGTAAAAACTTGGGAATAACTCACCAGCTCACGAGTACTAATGAGGCAAATAGGGTTGGTGAATTGCTCATCCAAAACCTTGCCAGACAGGAAAAAACCAGTCCACTCATTAAGACACTCAAATTTGGTCATTTTTTGCTTCGTTTTATTTGAGCTTTTGATCTTTTAACATATTTGGGCAGATTACATTTATTTGCAGGCAATATTGTGCAATACTGAGTGAGCATTGATTGATTTTAGTGAATTTGTCAGCTGCATTTGATAGTATGTAACAGTTTTTCTGTTTTTTAGCCGTCATTCTAGCTGTTAGGATTTACACTTTTGTATTTTATTTTTGATTTTCAGTTATTTTCTTGTGGCTACTAGGTTTTTTTTTTTTTTTTGTTTTCCTTTTTTGCTAAGGTTTCATTTCATTTTTGCGAAAGAAAATTGACATCCTCAAGCCACAGAAGTGGCTGCAAGCCTAGGGATCCTACTTGGATTCATGACATGACAGGTACAGAGCCAGGAAAGGTGATACACAACTTTTGTGGGCTGCATATGAGGGAAGGTATAGATTGCCTCAAATTTCACCATGCATGGATTAGTGGCTGAGATTTGCAATAGGCAATGCAGGAGACAAAGAGGTTGAGTGAGAGGTTGTCTCTCCTTGCATCTTATGGATAGAAGAAAATTGAAAAAGAGGCCAGCTAAGGCATTGGCAGTTGTCATGAGTTCTACATTTTCAGAGGCAGTTTTAGGGGGCCCTTCATCTTGCATGGGCCCACGGATATGGGGATCTCATACTACAGGCAGCCGTAGTTCACAATCACATGGTTTTTGCGTTCTTCAGAACACTCTTGGTGCACAACCTTTGTTGGAAGATACTGCGTGGAATCAGGAAAATCATCATTAGGCCAAGTTGGCATGTGCCAATTTTTGCCACTACAATAACATACCATTTAATGGTTCAAGGAGCCTTTATTGGGAGGGATTGGCCACTGCATTAGTTGTAGACAAAATTGGCATGTGCCAGTTTTTGCTACTACAATAACATACCATTTAATCGTTCAAGGAGCCTTTATCACGAGGGATTGGACACTGCATTAGTCGTAGAAAAAAATTGTAGGTTATAATAATGGATTTGTAATGTTTATTATATATTATGAATTTATGACATATTGCACTAAGATGTGTATTGAACTCGTCATTTGATCTACAAATGGAGGAAAACTACTTATGATTCTATGAATTCTCTAAATCCAGTTTTGTGCATGTGTTTGAAGATTATTTTTACAAATTTATGTGTTTTTTAATGTTTGGAAAATTTGTTGAGTTTTTGCCGATTCCGAGTCTCAGTCAAATTTTGGGTTTGCTCAGTTTTTGCCGAGTCAGAGTTTTTGAACTATGATTAAGAGTCAGACAACACCATTGTACCTTGCTTTGCAGGTCCAAGTCCAATAACATCAATCTACTAGTCCCTCCCAAGTAAATACTGCTTGCTCCCTCTCCTCAAGCCTGGGCCAACCACCATCAAACCCACTCTACATCCTTAAGCTTGAACATACACTTTTTACTACAAATATCTCCTAGAGGCACAAACTACAACCCCTGCTTATTTCATGCCATAAGCCACTCAATGTGTTAACACAAGTGCTGGATATGGTGATGCTCCAATTCAGTGCATCTTTGGCCTCCCCTCCCACTATCAATGAAATCAGCACATCCCCTCTACCGAAGGGGAGTGATTGCTCACCATGTTCTCTCTGACCCAGCTATTTCTACTGCTATTAATAATTATCAATGCTATCAAAAGTTTGGATTCTACCATCCATCGAATGACAAAGGAAGTCAAAGAAGATGGGCTCAATGCCCCTGTTCTCCAAAACTGCATCCTTCACTTGCTTGTGTGGGATTGGTAACAATTCTAGCAACAAAGCATAGTGGTTATTGAAGACATGCTCTACCAAGACCCTATAAAATGCAAATATGCTGAGCTCCTTCAGGAAATGGACTATCATTTTCCCTCTGTAAAAAGACAAAATTAGGACTCCCTCTAGCCCAACCCAGCAAATCAACCTCCCCTAGGAACTACTCATGGGATCCACTGCTCTCAACCTGAGCTCCCCACCTTGGAATTGATGCGCAGGTCTAGAAAAAGACCAGAAACTGGCTTGGGAGACCCCTTGTCTCACTCATTTCCATGAGGATCTGTGATCTCCTCTCCAGTCTTATCTTTTTGAAGCACCCATTTTCCTAGCAATGTGCAAGGATGGCATCTTTGGTTTCTGTGGTGCGCACCCTATCTAACTGGTTACTGTTTACCTCTCCTCATAGTTTGTACTTCTACTTGCTTTTCAGTAGATGGACTAATTGCTTGTCTTTTGATTTTCTGCTAGCAACTCTTGCTCTATATAGTCTTGTACTTGACTCCAAGAACCTACCATGAGCCTGGAGGTAAACTGCTATTGTAATATCTGGTTTTTGTGGTGAGCACTCGTACTGATTACTGTTTACTTCTCCTAGTTTGTACTGCTACTTTCTCTTCAGTAGACAGACTAATTGCTTGCATGTCTTTTGGTTTTCTGATAGCTACTCTAGCTCTATATAGTCGTGTAGTTAACTCCAAGAACCTGTCATGGTCCTGGAGCTGACCTGCTATTGTAATATCTCTTTTCTGTCAAATAATACTTTTTCTTTTATTTGAAAACAAATGTGGATGTAAAAATCCTACCACCAATTAAGTTTTGCTATTTCAAATCAGCAATAAATTTCTCCAATAAGTCAATTAAGTGCCTCGCCAAGGACTGCAGTTCAGTATTCTGACATTTATTTAAATTAACAAGTAATAAGATTCAAGTTATATATTTAATTATTTGATCATGACATCTGTGGCAGATCACCTCTCTTGGGAGCGATTTCATTGATGCATGCAAATCACAATCCAAGAATAGCAACATTGAAGCCATTTTTTTTTCCCTCATGACCATTGGTGTCGCTATGTGCATCATAAACATTTTGAGTAGGATAATATCCAAACTATGTAACATCAACCTTAATGGATTCTTATGTACAGTCAACATGCCGTCAATCACAGGCTATTCTTTGATGAAGCTCATACTCTACATGATAGATGCTTTGATAAAGGACTTATTCTACTAGGTACCCAAGTGCTTTAGAAGATATGTCTTGATGAAAGACACCTGCATCCGAAGTGCACATTATAGTAAAAGAAGTATGAGATTCAAAATCATTTCATATGTGGGTAAACTTCATAATTTTTCTGCTTTCCTAGCTTTCCACATTTGGAAATATCATGTTCCTGTGTATAATCTTGTGTCCTTTTATCTCTTTTCACTGCACCTACTTTGTTCCATCACTTAGGTGTCTTTTAGTACCAATACTCTTATTGCTTGCATTTGAGACACGCTACTCTTCCAATCATTCATCTTTTCTGTTTTTGCCTAATGGTTAATAGCTACGATTCTTGGGCATGCCCTTGAGGTTTTGAACTAGGGTCCTGAAAAATGAGATGGCAGATTAGTTAGTTTTGGTCATTTTTGAACTTAAATAACTCTTAAGTTCCCTTTTCCCTTCTTGCAAGGAATCTTTTAGAAATTTTGTCAACGCATGATCATTTTGGTCAATGTTGTAATTTTCTTTTTGTCTAGAGGTATTTCCTATACTTAATTTCAGTTCAAATGTGACTAATGCTATCATCCATCCTGTATGCTGCAGATGTAATCCGCATTTGTTTCTATATTTTTCAATGTTTCCCCCTTATCTTCTCGGTCTCCAATTCAAGTTGCTCAATTCTATTCTTATCAATCTTTCTATGATTTTCAACTGTCTTATGCATGAACACAAAAAAAACAAGATGAGCATAACGAGGCAGTGAGAAGTGTCCATATGACATCCAATTACAGTATTTAGTTGAGCAAAAAGGGAAAGCAAGTAGGCCCAAGAGCATTTAAGGTGGGTGTAATTTCATAGGACTATGTCTAACAATGAAGTTAATAGGAAGCGAAGGCTATATATGCCTCTCAATAAAAATATTTCTATTCAATAAATACACTTATGTTCCCTCTATTAAGAACTTGAGGAAGTTGCCATGCAATTTTCTATGAGGAATTTAACCCATCATTTATGAGAATGTTTTATTAATAAGGATGGCAGGGATAAAATTATCTTTCAATTTGGAGTGATTTCACGAGACTTGATTTGTGGGTTTTGTAATTTAGGAGAAACTGTTTTATGCTTGCAATGAATTTAAGATATTAAATGTTGAGTCAAACCTACAATAGAAACAAGAAATATGTTGTATAACAAGGGCTACACAATTGTTCTTGCTGCATGGATTGTAATTTGTTCGAATTATTTAAAAATTTAAACATAAAAAATATCTTATTAATAGTTATAAGAAAACATTTAATTTTAATATCTAATTTAAAATGTTAATATAAACACCAAACACTACCAAATGGTAATAGTTTGACACCTACAATTTATCATATTTCACTTGAAATTAGCATACAACACTTCTATGTTATATTTATAACAAGTTAGTTAAAAGTCATCGTCAAACAACAATTAGATGTATGAGACCTTCCTTGTAGAAACAAAAGTAGAAACAAAAGGGTGGTATTTCTACTGACCTTTTACATATTTCAAATTTGTACTTATTTAGGTTTTGAATCTTTGACCATGTTTAGTTGCATATATAGTATATCTTTGATACAAAATAAATTAGTTTGCAAAATATCTATGTTGGTTAGTTGCATATATGATAGATCTATAGTGTTGAAAGTGCATAATAGTGAATGGTGTGTAGTATGGATACATGGCTTGCACATAAGACAACTATTGTAATTGAACACAAGACCCATATTATACTTAAGCATATGACTTGCTATTTTGTTCAAAGAAGTTCTACTAAGGTAATTAGCCGATAGGCTTTTATATGTGAACATTATAGTGCCCGGAAAATTGTCTCACATTGTAAAAAAAATTCACGTCGAAAATTTTCTAAACTCGTCGGTTGTTCCTATCGGCGTATTCCTTGAACCTCATATAGGTGCAAGTGCTAGTGGTATTGCATGGTGTGATGGGATACTTGACTTGCACATAAGACAACTATTTTAATTGAACACAAGACACATATTATGCTTAAGCATGTGACTTGCCATTTTGTTCAAAGGAGTTCCACTAAGGTAATGGTATTGCAGAGAAAAAAATAAAAAGCTAATGCTGCTCATTTATGTGGTCTTTTGCAAATATTAATTTTTAAGACAAAATTTGGGCAAAGGTTGTGGCACACTAAATTACCATGTATTTGGTTAGCATCCACCACTTCTATATTATAAGTATAATAAGGTAGTTTTGTAAGTTGAATGAAACCCCTTTTAGAAGCCTAAAGCAGTTTGTTGCTATTTACGTTTTTCATTTTTTCAAAATTATACTCTTTTAGCCTTCAACTTGTTGTCTTTAACTTTTAGAGCAAACGAAGCGCCATAGTCGCAACCAATAGAGTCGGATTGAACAACATGCCTCCATAGGGGAGAGGATTGAAGAGGAAAAAGTCTCGTATCAAAATCGACCATGAAGGAATGAAATTTCTCAACAGTTGATTTAAGTGAGTGCCTCAAAGAAAATCGTATACCCCCTTTGACTACATTAGCAAAAGGTCTCGTTAGCACAAACTTGTCGACCCCCTATCATGAAAGCCTAATCTATCTAAATCATGAATTCTTAATCTATTTGATGGGCCTACCAACAACCTAGTCATAATGGTTTCTTCATTGACCATGCCCTCTCTACAAGTGGAACAAACGTGCTCAAAAGGGAGAGATTCTAATTCCCCCAAAACATGCAAGATATGCAACACTCATCAAACCTTGCACAAACAAGCTATTACTTGAAAGGGTTTTTATTCACCTTGTTTGATGTATCATCGACAAGTGCAACTCCATAGCCACATAGAATGCATTCCACTTCTCAATTAAATAATCTAAGTTAAATTCAATCTCCAAATGTCACTTGAGGAATTGAGTTTGGTGTGTAGTCGCTGGTTGAGTGCTCTCTTTGACATGTATCTTTTATTAAACCATATGTAATATGAAACAACCATATTCTCTAGTGAGTGATGATCAAGTAGAGCATTATTAAGTCCAGAGAGCTTATGCCTCAAAATAATGAGTGGTTCATTGTACTATACTATATGAAAGGGGTTTACTTAGTTTTTTCAAAGCAAAAAATTGAGCTTATGCCTTGATGGTTTACTATCACTTACACCTCTTGCTCAGGGTGTAGATCGAATATTGATGACACTCAAAGAAAATACTAGTAGGTGGGGCCATGAGGTTGACCAATGTGAGTAAAGATAGGTGTGGTTAGTGTGTGATTCAAGATGGCAAATATAGGTGTGGCCATAGGGAGAGTCTTGAATTGGTCAGTGTTAAAGGAAAGATAGGAAAAGACTGGAGGACCTTGCGCCCACTCCATGTGTGCACTTCTCCACTTGACTAGTGGAACAATAATTAACACCATCAAATTTTGGTTGTTGCTTAGATGAAAAAGGACGAGAACAATTTAGGCTAATGAATGCAACATAGATTAGAGGGTGGCGAGGCAGTCAATCACAAGTGCATAAATAGACATAAAGGTTGAAGGTTGAAGGTCGAAGGTCGAAGGTCAATGACCTTATGTTAACCTAGTCTGTTGAAGTAGGAACTTGAGGTTGAAAGGAGTACCACCAAGGGAATGGTATGATAAGAAAAATATAAAATTTTCACTTGCATGCTTTGTTACTATCACAAACCTTTGTTAAGGAGGGGGGAAGGAGAAAGAGGAGGGGGAGGAGAAAGAGGAGGGAAGAGTAGTGTGTGTTTAGTGTAGCATGTGCCTCCAAAATCCAATCTAAATGCTCAAACAATAAAGTCTATTATAATCACAACAATCAAAACATGATGTCTAAATCCTTAACAGACAAGCTTGAAAAGACAAAAACAAAGGGCCTAGCCCAAATACCATTAAGCAACAAAAAAATCTATGTACTATTTATTGTTTTAATTTAAGTTAAATAGGATATTCATCAAAAAAATCTATTATAATCAAACTAGCAAGTCCTTGGAAGCACCCTCTTGCATTTAAGTCCTTAGAAGTCAGTTCACACATTGCACAAACAAAAGTTTAGGGAAACAAGAGCAATCAATTAACAAGAGCCCAATGCTAATGTAAACAATATTGAAATTCAACACAATGCAAGTTTAAACTAACATATGTTTATACAAACAACACAAGGCTTAAAAAGTCTAGATATTGGGCATACTATGGTTACTCGTATCTTGGTGGATATTGACATCTCCAAACCCCTCCATGGAGATGTAGTGTTGATGATAAGTGAAAGGCCTTGGACGCAATATATTGACTATAAGGGCCTCCTTTTTAGGTGCAGGAGATGTTTTTATATTGGTCACTTGGCCTCATATTGTCCTCAAAGGGCGTGGCAACCTGGTGGAAGAATGCACTCATGGATCACTTGACAGTTTGTGCTTCTCTGGAGGATGGTTCCTCTCAGGGGGACGATTCTTCCTAGGAAACTTTGACTGTTCCCCCTGCGGTACCCGTGGGTGTGGTGGTGGATATGGCTGTTGATTCTTATTCGTTTGATCATGTTGAGGTTCTTGCATCGGCTCTTGTTGTTTCTTCGGCTCCGGTTCGTGGTCAGGTTACTTCTTCAACTGACTTGGTCATTTCTTCGACTTTGCCTGCTTCTGGATCGACTTCTTTGTGTGAGGCTTCTAGGGAGGATCCCCTCCTCTCACCTCACTTTGAGGACTTTTACTCAGAGGTTTCATGGATCGTGGTCTAGCGTAGAAAGAAAGGACTCCCCAAATCTATTGCAGATTTGCGCCCTAGGGCCAACAGAGTTAGATTTCCCTGTTCGGGATCTGCTGTTGTTTAGATCCTTTCTTTGTTTTTTCTATTTTCTGCAGGTTGTTTTTTTTTTCGCAATGTGCTTTTGTTTTACTGTTGTTAGTGTGTGTTCTGTGCACTATTTGGATTGCCCTTTGGGCTATTTGTAAAGGGATCAACACCCTTGTTTTGCTACTTATTGTAATAAAAAACACAAGGCCTAAAAAAATTATCAAAATGACAGATTAAAGAGACCCCTGAACTTTTTTGTCTTATTTTTATAATATTATGGCAAATCCAAAACTAAACTAAAGGTTGCAAGTGAGCTCAAGAATGCTATAAAACCCACATTATAATCTTTCGATAGCATATAATACTCTAAAATGTGATGCTAGAGATAACATGATTAAATAAAAAAGCAACTAAAGCTATTTAGCTTGAAAACAAGAATGCAAGCTAGAAATAATGATGCAACAATATTGGTAGGCCAAGTATGACTGATTTTGCACTTAGAATGAGATGTGATAACAAGTAGGCCGATTCAAAGAATAGAAGGAAATGCTAATCAATGAGATCATGTATCTTAGATGCCTTAATGATTGTAAACCCACTTTTTTAATGAAATCAACAAAGAAAGTAAAGATAATGTATGGTGTGGAACCCAATATAATGTTGAATGAAAGAATAAAGAGTAGTAGTGTAAGAAAAATATTAATAACAAGCTAAAACAATACTAAAGCGATCAAAAGATGGAATAGACATGATTGGAATAAGAAAAGAAAAACTAAAAAGTTGCAAAAGCTTTCATAAAATTCCAAAATTTGTCAAGATGTACAATTATGAGTGTCAAATTACTATGAATACTAATGTTAAGAAAACGAGACAAAAGAATATATATCACCTGCAACAAATAAACAAAGATATCAAACAACACATGGACACACCAAATTTATGTGGTTCACCAAAATGGCTACATCCATGGGAAAATGGGTATTTGCTTCTCTTTATTAATCACAACAATTACATGAAAAATTCTCCATAACAGACTAATGTTTTTCCCCCAATTTATAAAGTACACTTCAAAGAAGACAAAGGGACAAAAAATAGGGGAGATGAAATGAATAGTCAGATTTCACATCCAAACAATCTCCTACTTGAACTCTGATCCATACTGTGAATAATCATGCTTAGAGATGTCACTCACTTTTCTATGGTCTATTGTCACATGTTTTCCAAACCAAGAGAAGTTCTACAGAACTCCATCTTTTCTTTTGAAACATCCTTAGTAAATGCATCTGCTCTTCTCCCACTTATTGCATAAGGGGTCAAACAAATAAAATCAAACATCAAGGGAACAATCCATATACTCAACATGTATCAAGTAAACATCCATGTGTTCCATCAAGGTACCTGCAATAATAATCAAGGTGACCACCATCTCAAACAAGAATACTGTGATCCTGCATCATGCCAAACCACGAAGGATAAGATCCTCCAAAGAGATGTCACACTAAACTGTCACATAGAAGCAAGAAACCTGCATCAAGCAATATCCAAACACAAACACCAAATCCAATGGTAACAAATAGGCTTGAGTAGTTGACAAGAATCAATCACCATAGCTAGAATAGCAACCACAACTAGTTGCTAGCACACCCAACTAACCATACCTTCAAGGTATAAACATCAGTAAACTCATGCCAACAACATATCCAACCCATAAACAGCAATCACAAGCTCCCTATATATAGACCCTGTCAATGAAGAACATACACATCCAGGAACTCCCATTGCATGGGTAATGTCAAATCTGAAAATAGATCAAGGCATACCAAGTCTACCAATCAACATTCACTCCAAGGTGTGGCTAATAAAAAAAACATGTAGTACCAAGAACAATCACAATGATCCACACATGCAACTCATAATGCTGCATACTCCCTTACAACATGTCACCATAACTCTCCCAAGTCCAACCATATGAACATGAACCTCCAGGAAGTAGCGATAGATCAAAGAGAGAACTTGTAAATCATATCATAACATGTCCTTCTACCAACACCTCAAAGTACTAAGCTGTGTCAAGTATGATCTCCTTTATAACCCCAAATGAAAAGCCTTAACAACATCCAACCATTCAATCTCATAGATCAAATCAACATATGTATCATGAAATAACATGGATGTAAGCCTCTCTAACCAAGGAAGATCAAACTCAAATATCCATTCCCAAAAACTAGGAATAAAACCAATCCTCATAAACAAACCATATACCCAAGGAGATAACCATGCCAACATCCCTCAAATGAACCCTCCAGAGCCAATGGATATAGCTCAAGATCCATATCCATGAGAAGATAAAGCATACACAAAATGCATCTAAAAATAGGATGGGGAATAACTATTAAAAGATAATCTGCCGAGTAGACCAAGAGTGGGGAATGAGAATGCTCCTCCAGGATACACCAAGTCACAATGACTCTCCAAGAACAATCTCCTCTATGTCCATAATGAACTCACGTCCATATCCAGGTGTAGGCTTCTTGGTCTTCCTGTTGAAACCTCCAAAGAGTAACCGTCTCAACAAATGTGTCTAATCCCAAGAGAACTCCAGCCTCACCCAAGTCTCTAAGTATCCATGAGCACCTCCATGATCAATCAATGCTAAGCTCCAAATGCAACACTGCACCATCATAAAGCTCTCCAAGCAAATGACCAATGTACTTAATACCAAGAGAACTAACAAGACCACTGTCAAAGCTCCCACTGCACGTTTGCATAACCTAGGAGCACATCATTATCTAACATCTCCACAAAGGAAGATCACATGCTCCAAAGAACGTATCCAAATTAGAGTATTGGCATGATATTGGATACGTTCTTTACATCGTGATAGACATGCTACAAAAAACTCACACAAAACTGTGTAACCTAGCTATTCATTACATCGTGATAGACATGCTACAAATCACAATAACCGACTATCCAGGTACTCTCATCATTCATCCTCTCATCCCAATGCAACATACCAATGAACAAACAACCACAAACGAGGCCAACTAACAAAGTCTGCATCAACACTGAATCAATCTTGTGGATATAGATAGTCCACATCCAAGTCATCCGACTACAATCAATGAGTTATGCATACCCAAAAAATTGCATAACTTATAGATCCCAAAAGAAACATGCAAACTCAACATCACATTAGTAACTTACAAACTGAAATTACAAAGAAGATACCGTGTAGATTTCAAGACTCAAACACCAAATTAACTCCAAATCTGATTTGCCAAACAAATCTACAATGAGTAACCATAATCAAGGAACCCATCAAGAAAATACTATAGAAATGATGAGTGACTAATCACATACCAAGATCTCCATATTGAGAAAGTTACAAATAACCTCCTCAAACCATGCACGAAGCATACATGCAACTATCTTTCATCCATAAATACCCCTTGGGATTCATAATTTGAAAAATAGTTTATCTGCAGATCTACAAAACCACAAGTTTTGATTAACCATGTAGAACCTATAAAACCATCATGTCACTGACACACATGCAAATCCATGTCCACTTACCATTTGGAAGACCCACAAGTATGAAAACCACCAAAATAATTAAACCAGAATAATGGAATAACACATATAAACATAACCATAGATTTTGAATGGAAAATCTGCAAAACACTCAGATCAAATCAATATGAAACTAAGACATGCAAGTACAACCAACCAAAAGAAAGAAGAGGTCTAGAAACTCCAAGCCAACTTGTAGGCCGATTCCACAACCACCACCATGTACAAGCATAGGGAGGAGCTAGGCTATTCCGAAAGTTTTTAAATCATCCAATGACCAACTCCACAACCTACATGCATTCGAGGTTAGCAAAACCATGCCTTCCAATGCTAGGGACTAAAAACCATGCACCCAACATAAGCACATCAAACCATATTCATGATAACCCAAGTTTCTCCATGTGATCAGAGAGCTAAGGAAAAACACCTTACATGAATACTCTGCTGCAAATGACCACAAAATGAAAGAACACAACCACCGTGCATGAGGGTTATTACATACTATCAATGAGGAGCTCCAAATCAATATCTTATTAAATGTAACCACATGATCAACTCCAAAAACTCCATCTTCTCCATCCTTCAAACACCTAATGATTTAGATTTCTACGCCCTACAAAAAAACTTCTTGGCAGTGACCAGAAAAGAGCTTCCAATTTCCTTGGTTCTATTCCTCCTTGACAACAACTTATAATTTGCTTTCTATGATCAGAACAAAAACCGGCGATTTAAACCCTTGCCTTTATCAACAACTTCAGTTGCCTAGACAAGGGCGGTTAATCATTGCAACCCTATCCTTCTATCCCTCATGGCCACTATCTAAAACTTGATTTTTTTTGTTGTTGGTGGTGAACTTTCACACTTGGACCTATGGCTTCCTTGAGCTCTTTAATAGCTACAATGATCTTTTATCAAACCTTCACACTTTTGTGGCCCCTCCTTGTGAGTAGCTTCCCACATTTTTTGCAACGACTTCCTTGACAATTTTTTTGTGCATCTGTATGTTAATTGATGACTTCACAATTGGGTGCAACCTCTTTACAAATTTGTGACTTAATCTCTTCCTTTCCAACTCGAAGCTGGAACAAATCTACACTTTGATCGTAGACAATTCAACTCTTTATATCCTTAACTTCATTTCTAAACTGTTTCAATTTGGACACCTCAAGCTTGGTGACTTTAGCTTTAGCAAACCCTTGATTTTCACGATCTCGATCTACAGATCAATGTGGTTCACAATCAACACAATCCAACCTACTTTGATACCAGTTGTTAAGAAAACAAGACAAATAAAAAGAACATATATCACCTGCAACAAATAAATAGAGATACCAAATAGCATACAAACACAACAAATTTATGTGGTTCACCAAAGTGGCTACATCCATGGGAAAAAGGGTATTTTCTTCTCTTTATTAATCACAACAATTTAATGAAAATTCTCGTCAACAAACTAATGTTTTTCTCCCAATTTGTAGAGTACTCTTCAAAGAAGATGAAGGGACAAAAAATAGGAGAGATGAAATGAACAATCAGACTTCAAGTCCAAACAACTAAGTCCACCAAGAAATTATTAAAATGTTCAAGAAACAAACTAATATGTAATGAAACCAAATTGTAAAATTGAGTCGAAGAGGACAACTGAGAGAAGAAAGTGTAAAAGTTGCAAATGTTTTAAAAGTGTATATGTTTTCAAAACTATAATAAACTTGGGAAAAAAAGAGCAAATGTAAAATGAATATGGGAATGAGAAAGTGTAAGATGTATAGAAATAATAAATAATTGAATGCCAAAAGAGATGATGTAAAATAATAGTGTCAGGAAGAAGAGGGAGAAACTATAATGTCCCTTTTTTGGTGCATAGATCTTTTGTGCGTATTTCACTCGTTCCTAGTCTTCAGGAGGATATTGGCTTTGTTTGAGTGGACTCCAACATTCTTGGAATGGTTGTGGCTCAGTTTTACAGAGCAGTTGATTTTGGCATTGAACTCAGTTGGTGTTCAGTATTATAGTAATGCTTTTTGAAGCACTTTTGGCTTTCTGGTTTGCTCTCCAAATTTGGAGAAGCCATCTATTTATAGTAAGTCACCCAGTTGACATCATTCTTCATCCCAAACCTTCAAGATCATGTTGGTATGATTTATTTTGCAATATGCTTCAATTTGAGATTTTTCGTAAAATTGGGTGAACTATTGAGCTATTAATTATTAAATTCACTTAAGTTATCTAATGTCGTAAATATTTTAAAAGATAAGTGTAATAGCTCTTCAGAAAGGTAATTAAGTGTTCTAAAAGATACACTTAAAAAGGGGACCTTGCACATGAAATATTAATATTATTTCAAATAAAGGTCTTTTGAAGAGGAAAAGGTGCTTTTTCAAAAAAAGTAGTGAAAAAGTGCATTTTCGAAAAAACATCAAAAAAACAAAAAAAAAATGCTTTTCTAAAAAGCAGCGAAAAAAGCAAAAATATTTTTTCCTAAAATAGCTCTAAAATTTTATAAAAGGGAGTTGGAGCTCATTGTTGAGGGTTATGCTATTGATATGATATTGTTACTTTGTTGGATTGAACCTGCCTATTCTTCCATTATCTCTTGAGGACGAAAACCCTCTTGTAGATTGGGTGTGGTTTCATGTCAGAAACTACCATTGTGTTGAACGATTTGTGCCATTGTTATTTGTGTGAAGCTCTTCCAATTTTTTCTGGTAATTTGGAGATATAATTTTCATATTGTATGTTAGTGATTAGCACTTGCATGTTAGGTCTAATGGTTGCATGCCACCGCTCGATGGTTGCATGTGTGGTATCAATCATTGCATGCTATTGTTGGTGATTGCATATTAGTTCTAATGGTTGCATGTCAGTGTTTTCAATAGAAGATCAGTGTTGGGACAATTTGCATCATCGGGGTACTTCATAACAACTATCAGTGTGAAGTTTTGGAGTGGTTCTTTTGCTGTTCAGACTTGATAAACAGTATATTTCAGTCATAAGTCTGAAATCAGTATTGTTTTGAGTTGAATAAATGAGATTTGTGGACTATTCTCTATTGGTTAGGGTTTTGCAATGTTTCATTTTCATACCCATAGTTTGCTGTAATTTATATCAGACTTGTGATTCTACTGTTACAGTGTTTTCAGAAGGGTTTATAGTGATAGTTTGAGCTTTCTTCATGCTCTAGAACACCAAAACTTTGTGGTTATGACTTTATATATTGTTTGGATGATTTTTAATGCCATTTCTTCATGATTTTAATGCTACAACAGTGATAATAGATTTATCTTTTTGTTAAAGATTGCAACTTAATTTGAAAATCAGAATGATTTGATGTATTGCAGCTTACAATCATTTGTGATAAACACTTATATTTCATTATTGGGTGGTTGTAACCACTAGATGGTAATACTGCTAGTGGAATTGATATTTTGTTGTTTATGTTACTCACCACACTGAATAAGTGGTTTCATTGTAAAGGCTTCCCACTGAATAAGTGGACATGCCTATGCTTTTCCTTTTAATACTCCCACTGAATAAGTGGTGATTTCTCACTGAGTAAGTGGATGCCCAATGAACAAGTGAAAGTTGTTATTTGTCATTCTGTATTTTAATTATTAAGTCTGAAGCACTTGTATGCTATCACCTTTCCCATGTCGGGAATTGGGTGATCAGATGGTGTGGAGTTACATGGTTGCATTTCATTTGCTAACACCATTTGTTAGTGTTGGAAATCTAGAAAAAAATTGGGGTAGAACATTACAGTGGTATCAGAGCTGGTTTTCCTACCAGCCTGTTGGATAGTTTACCCTTACTGCAAATTGCATGTCAGTTCTAAGTCGCGTATACAATTGCATGATAATGAATAGCACTTGCATGCAAGTGTTAGTATTTTGGATTTCAATTTCAGCGGTTGCAATCAGATGTTCCCAAGGGACAAAGAGACAAACATGAGGGGCATAAATGAGATAGATGTCTTGCTTAATTCTCTTAGACAAAGTCAAGATGAATTAGAAGGAACAATTCAAAGGGAGTTGGATTGAAGGAGGTATGAACTAGAGGCCTCAAAAATTATTGATGAGTACCAGGGATTATCAGGTGACTTTAAGCATCAAATTTCCTTGGATGATTTTTTAGAAATAATCAAAGAGGGGGATCCTAATAAAAAGGGCCTTATAAAATACATTCAAAGGACAAGGAAGGAAGAGGCGAAGAAGAAAATATTTTCAAGGAAGCCGGAGCTTACTATTCCAATGTCAAAGACCAACAACTATTCCAAGACATCTTCTTCCAGCCAACAGAACAAGAACTCTTCCATTACAAGGAAGAAAGATGAAAACAAGAATGAACTCAGGAGAAGAAGTCTTCGTTTTCTATGTAAGGATTATTGGGAGCCTAGCTACCAGTGCAAGAAAAAAGATGTGATAATTGAAGAGATAGCTGATTTAGAAAAGACTACAGCATAATTTTTTTAAGTTGAGCCTAGCCTTGAAGAAGTCAAAGAAGATTCAAAACTAGAAGTGTTGGACTTTGCAAGTCCTACATTTGATGAGGAGCCTGATGGTTATGAAGATGCCACAATGTTAAAAACTGAGATGAGAATGATTGATAGATTGCTAGAAGGTGATTTATCAAGCGAGCCTGAGATTATTGTAGCATAGTGTCTTGATGAGGACATGGAGAAAGTGTATTTGTAGCAGTTGAAGAAATTGATGCTGCTCAAATTTTTAGAACAACACCTAACGTGGAGCAAATTCACCATTCTATTGATGGCAATTCTGATTTTGAGACATGAAAGACAATAGTTTCACTTACTCAGAGAGTTCAAAAGGAGAGCATGTTGAAGTGGAATTTTTTGAAGGCCTTAAATCAACCCTTAGTGATGACTCAATGCTTGAGTATGGTGCTGCCATATCATTTGATCAAAATGATTATGAGGAGGAAGTACATATTGATGAACATATTGCTCTTGAAGAAGAAGAAGAATTTTTAGAATCTCTGCTACAAGGAGAACCAAGTCATTTGGTTGAACGAAGTCCTAGGGAGTTGTGTGAATTGAAGGAACAACTCTTAGTCATAGATGAGAGAGAAATCTAAGTCCTCGTAGGATTGGACAACTCACACCAAGTCTTAGAAGAGCTTTTGAAGGGAGCCATTGAAGGGAAAGTTGCTCCTTCAAACTTTTAAATTATAAAAGATTCTTTGGATATGGTGAAATCAGAGTACTTGCAAGTGATTAAAGATCGTGATCTTGCTACCAAGTTTGCAGTAGAAACCATTAGTGCATCCAAAGTGAAGGAGAGAAAGGTTGATGAGCTCACCCTTTAGCTTGATTCAATAAATGACTTGTTGCAAAATTCCCAAATGGTGCTTCTAGAAGTTGAAGAATAGCTAGGTGCTATTACAAACTTGAGAGAGCAAGAAAAAAGTGCATTGTCAAAAGAGATCAAGCTAGTAATTGATGAGATTGATAATCTCCAAGAAGAATTTGATTTGGAGATCTTCCTGAGGAAGTCAAAAAGTTGCATATGCTGATTTTGTTGGGTTTGAGCAAGAAGGGAGTAATGATTTTCACATTCATGATAGCCCTCTCTTTGTGATAGATGCAAAAACTACTTATGATAATCCATTGTTTAGGTTGGATGATGAAACAAATTCTGGGTGTAGCAATGCAATATGTGACAACATCAAGATATGGGATCTGGGAGCACTTTCAAAACTTGAGTTAGAGTGTGTTTTTTAGCTTGGTGTTGATTTGAGTTCACATTTTGAGGATATGCCAAGCCTTGTGGTTGGTTATCCTCCAGGGAGACCCTTTGATGTAGAAGGCATTAATGAGGATGAGGATGTAGATTCTACAAGGAATGTGTTGGAACATGGAAATCATGTAGTTGCTGGAAGTTTCAATACAACAGCAAGGAAAAGAGGTTCCAAGCTTGATATTCATGAAGCCTTGGAGAAAGAAGGACCTAAACATGATATCTACATGATTGACATTCCATGCTTTGGATTGGGTGATGTATTGTTTTATACTAATCTATCTTTGGGTTGGGGTTGGAGGCATCAATTACTCCTTGTCCCTTAATTGTTGATGCTTTAATGGTTGCCTTGCAAGAAGAAGATCAAGTTGTTACCTTTCACCATGAAGAACAAGAAGGTGGGATCAAAATCAAAACAATGATTAATGCTGATCTTAGTGTTTTGAAAGTTTAATTTGTGGAAGGCACTTGGAAGTGTTGTTGGAGAGGCATTCTTTTTGGTAAAGATGCCTTTGGTCACATTAGAAGGTATTTTGATGAGGCACACATGTTTATGAGAGTTGTGCAACATAAGCATGGTGGAGTTGCCTCATTACTCTGAATTCATGCTAGAAGTCACAACAAAGTATGTTGGAAGGCTACGGAGACCAGAGAGATGTTCCTTGGCAGATAAAAGTTCATAATCTCAATTTTAATTTAGTTGTTTGGATGTATATCAGCCACGTCTCATTTTGGTTTGCACTCATTCAGGAGGTTTGGCATAATATTTCTATCAAGGGAAGTAAAGGATCCCAATTGGAGAATGTTTAGAAGTGTTTTCCAACCACTTTTGAGTTGATTTTGACCAATACAATGCTCATTTTTCATGCTTATTCTTGAAAATTACATTGGTGCAGCTGTTGTTCCTGATGTAGAGCGTTGAACTTGTTAAAATTAGATTGTATTATGTTGATTTCAGTTTTGAACAACAATGTGCATATGTCTATTCAGGCCATTCAAACTATGGAAGTTCATCTTATGAAGAGTAGTGATGTGAACTTTGATAGTTTACCCTTTGAGTGCATTCAAGACAAAAAACTTTTGCATGCTTTGGTTCATCATTCAGAGACTCTTGGAGTAGGAACAATGAGAGTTTTCACAAGCCTTCATAATTGTATCAAAACATTTCAAAGGAGGCATGTTAGACCAAAGGAGGATTGTTTTCCTTTTAGCAAGAAGAGTAGAAGGGGTTACATTTGCAGTTGCAACTTAGCATGGCACATTGTTTTTGGGGGTTAACAAACCTCCTATATTGATTTGAGATCCTAGAGTTACATTATTCAGGATGGTTTTTTATTGTGTTTGGTGAATTGCTTGAGTGTTGGCAATATGTGTTGTCATTGATGTCAACTCTATATGTGTCAACCTAAGGTCAGAGATAATGAAGCTAATGGATAGTGGAAGATTTGAGAGAGATGGTTTGACTCGATTAGAGACATAAGGTCAGCATGCTAAGGCAGGTCAGTCCGGAAGACCTAACAGATGAAGGAAAATTGTCTAAGTATGAGAAGGAATGATGATTAGCCTGAGGTCTAAGTATGATGCAGAGATGAGTGCACATGTTTTATATGTTTTCTATATGTATACATTGATTTCCCACCAGTTTGATGTACCGCACTTAGAGATAAGTGGTAGAAGTTTGGCTAAGGCATTCACAGTGTAGTTCCTAAGGCAGAGTCATAGTATTTTGGTCCGCATTCCTCCACAAAGCAAGATCTAGTCTTATGGTTTAGAAGATAATTTTATTGACATATGAATGTGTTATATCCAATATTTCATCTCATTACACCTTCAGCAGAGAAAGTTATAAGCGACAGAGTTTTAGATTGTGATTTGACAGAGTAATGCAATGATGGAGACCTGTTGGAATGCTCCACATTCCTCCGGAAGAGAAGTTGTGCCCATGCGGTTTTGAGAACATGTTTAGATATGTGTAATACATGCTTCCTTTCTATATCAGGTGTTCTTATGCTCCGCAAGGTTAGCTTTCAAATGACAAAAGTAATACAGACAATTCCGAATGCAGAAGTATTCTATAGAACACATGTTTGAGTACTTGCGGAAGATGGAGAAGGTATAGATCAACTATATGAGTGTTTGCAGAGACTCTACATGCTTCATAGTATCTCAGGTTTGAATTGCATGCAATCTTCTCTTATTTCCTGTACTGCATAAGGTACTCAAGTCAGTTAGTAAAGAGTTGTATATGACTATCCTCTGGATTACAGTATACCTGAGTTAAGTCTCTGATTTTTGTTGGAAGTGATAGATGACGTTGTGGGGATCTGGGAATGTGTTCATAATAGTGTATAAGTTCATTTTTAAGACTTTCAAATGTTTTGTTGTACCACAATGCAAAATTCTAAGTCTTGGAATATCATAGTCTGTCTGGATTGCCTTGTTTTCATCAGTTCAACATGTTCTTCTTTTGCAGATGTATTTACTGATTAGATATTTCAAGAGAATGGTGTATGGATAGTGTTGAGAAGATACATGGTTGAAATCTTGGTTGACATAATGTTTTTGGCTTCTCCCCGGTGATGTGAAGATGGTCAATTAGTAGTGGTACTGTTGTTTGGGCCAATAGTCTAGTTTCCTTCATATGTGGTGGATCCTAATTGGTTGTTTTGGCATTGGAGGATGTGTAGTGATGTTTCTTGGATCATTTTATGAATTTTTGTGATCCACAACCTATTTACTCTTCATATTGTATATGTTTGGTGCCGACCTGTAGAGAATCACACGTTTCAACTAAGAGTCTTTTTGGTGCTGACCTAATCAATGTTTTACAGAGGATATATATAGGGCAAATTCATTTGTGGAGTGAATGAGTGAGTGTAGAGTTTCAAAGAAGAATGAGAAGGATGAAGTGTGCAAAGTCAGTATGATGGAGTAATTATGCAGAAAAAAGAGGACTGCAACATCAACATAAGTCAGATGCTTCTTTCATAGCAGTTCATAGTTATGTTATCATTGTAACCTGGTTTAGCAGTGAGCTTTCTTCAGGGAGTTGTAGCTTCCTTGGGTTGTATCCCTAAAACTATGTTGTAAACTTTATAAGTAGTGAGCATTATATATTGTGAGCTAACACTAACCGTGGTTTTTCCTAATTTTAGGTTTTTCATGTTGAAAGCCTGGTGTCATTGTGTTGATGAATGTGGTGCATGTTTTACTTCTTGTTCTCTAAGTAATTTGATCTGATCTACAAATAAAGTAGTTAAGTTTTTATATATTCTAATTCACCCCCACCCTCTCAGCATCCTAGTGTGTTCAACAATTGGTATAAGAGCTAAGTACCTTTGAGAAGCCTAACAAGCTGAGGTAGATCCTGTACTTGAACACATGGAATTTGAAGCTATGGATAATGATGTATTTACTCCAGAACCATATCTAGAAGCAATAGAACATGAAGGTTGGGACTTAAATTTAGATGAGGTAGACCTTGAAGGAGAACTCAAGTTAGCACTTAATGATTTGGATGAAGCTAGAGAACTAAACCAGGAATATGAGGACATGCTTGAAAAATCAAAGGAGACAATTGTGAAATTGAAGACACGAGCTAAAGAATCAAAAGAAGAGATTGACAAAATGAAAGCTCAAACAGAAGGAGATAAAGGATGTGATATAAACTCAAAGAGGTAGAAGATATGATCTTTGGTTTGAAATTCATGGTTGTAGAAGGCAAGAGGATTAAAGATTGCTTAAATATCAAGCTCAATGAGAAAGCTATTGAATGTTCAAAACTTGAGGAAGAAGTTGTCACTCAGAGAAAAGATCTGGAAAAAGCAAAAGAGTAGATTGAAAAGGGGTTAAAAATGAAAGGAGTTTATGAGATTCTTGATGAATTGATTAACTCTCAAAAGCCATCAAAATAAAAATCTAGTCTTGGTTTTGAAAAAGGGAAAAGACCTATAACTAGTGCATGTACAAACTTGTATGATAATTTCAAAGCAAAAGGAAAGTCTGAAACAAAGGAAGAAAAAACCTGCACTGAAGATCCCAAGAAGAATGCCTCTAGAGATGCAAAAGAAGATGAATTCATTTATGTCTGGAGACAAAGAAAGAATAAGAAGAAGAATTTTAGAAAGGCTGCTTCTAGATAGACTGCTCCTACTAGGTATTCTCAAGCTTTTAATGGTAATTGCTATGCTTGTAATAAGTTTGGACACAAGGCTGTTGAATGTAGAAGCTACAAGATGAATCAAAATTAATTCAGGCATCCAAGGTACAATGCTGTAAACTCTCATTCATCTCATGGTCAGTGTTGTGCTTGCAACAAAGTTGGTCATAAGGCTAATGATTATAAAAGCAAAGTGATGAGGAATGGTTTCATAAACAAGAACAATGTTAGGACTCCTCAATTATTTTATGGTTACTGCTACACATGCAACAAGTATGGTCATAAGGCTACTAATTGTAGATCTAATGTGAGAAGAGGTGGTTATGCTCTGCAGTCCAATACCACCTGCTACAATTGCAACAAATCAGGACACATTGCAAGGTTCTGCAAGGGAAAGAATGTAAGACATACTCCTCAAAAGAAGATTGATATTGCTTCGCAAAAGAAGGAAATCAATAGGACATGGAGGAAGAAGGAAGAAAATGAAGTAAAGGAAGGATCTGTACCTTTGGTTGGTGTAGATGGATCCTCCGAAAACTAACGGAGGAAGTATTGGTTTAGGGGAAGTTGCAACTGCAAATATTTTCAAAACCCCTGAATGCATAAGATGCTAAAATCTTCAACATAATGGGTAAAAGTGATATGGATATGTATGGTTGATGTTATTATGATGTTTGATCAAATTTTTGGAGCAAATAGACTCTTTGCGGAGGATTATTGAGTGATCATAGATCTCTATATAGTAAAAAGTTGACTAGGTCAAGAACAAATAAATGCAATCAATGCGGAGCAGCCAGGGTTGGTGAGAATCCTATTTAGTCAATATTTGATCAATTTTGATCTCATTTAAATGAATTCAAGTGTGTGAAAGAGCAAAGAAGAGAAGAAGATCCTTAGCAGAGCTTGTGTGCAAACCCTAACGACTGCATTATCAGGTATTCTTCAAAATTTCTGGTTAAACCCTAGTTTTCTAAAAGAATTATCATGGCAACTCCAGTAGTAGTTGATGTTGTGGAGATACCAAGATCAAAATTCAAGAAACACCCATACAAATCCACTAAGACTGATAAGGATGGATCTTTTTCTCATGTTCCCTACAGAGGATGTCTAGATATACATCCACTCATAGTTGGATGAGTATGATCACCTGAAATTGGAACAATTCAGGAATGATCATTTGCTAGGTGATGAATTTCAATTGAAGCCAGAGTTCGCAAATGTTGTAGCAAAATGACTAGATATTTGGAAGGGTTTCCCTAATTTTTGGTATGAGGAAGATTGGGTTACAATTACATTAAGCTGGATCCATGAGGATTTATTTTGTCTTGATCAACCCTATATGATCACTTAGGAAGCCATTAGGGTTGTGACCGGATTATGCTCCTCTGGACCAATGCCTATATTGAAAGTTGTGAAGAATGAGGAGGTAATGAGACTTATTGAAATGAAATTTGATAGAAGAACCCTAATTGTGGATGACATCGAAGATCTAGGGGTCTAATATGCCACTATGGGCATTGCTCACAAAGTGTATTACACAAATAGAGAGGGGTCTTCTACTGCCATTTACACTATTTATCAAATGGTGAAGGAAGGAAAGGACTATGACCTTTGTGAGATCCTACGGTAGCAATCGATAGACATCTTGAAGAGAACAAAGGAGACAAGGTACAAATTCTGGTATGGATCCTTAATCATATGTCTTATGTTCTATTTCCTGGGGGAATTACCTACAATGAATAATATGGTCTGGAAAGTAGATACCCATGTTTCTCATCAAATCAAGGACTATATGCATAGTTTTCCTGATCATAAAAATTGTGACACATTGTTTTGGGAATTTTTCAAAACATTTCAAAATGACATGCAAATGAGGGAAAGGATGTTGCAAGTATGTGCCTAACCGATGTTGTCATTGATGTCAACATATCAGTGTTGTCATTGGAACTAACTATGCTCTTGTCTTGATGATTTCTTGTAATGTGTTAGATGCCTATGTAAGTGTTGGAAAGCTTAATATTGAGAATATTGAGAAAATTTGCTCCTCTGGTAGAAACAGTATGTTGTAGAATATCTTTGTATATAGAAGAACAGCCCAACAGATTGCTCTGCATTTCCTATATAATGAATATCTTTCTCTATGGATTGGAAGTTATTTAGAAGTCTATCTGAAGATGTTATGTTCCAAGTTTGAGCCTCCGGTATGAAGATTTGAGTGAGTTATGTTCACTAGAGTGAAAATTACTTTTCTTGTATGTTTGGTGGTGACAGGAAGAAAGTGTTATGCTTCACATTCCTTCGCATTCCTTCGCATTGAAGTATTTTGTCTGTGGTTCTAGAGTTAAGTCTAAGATGATGTTAAGTGCCTTCAACTCCAATGGTTTGTGATTTGGTGGTCCGCAAGCAATCTTTTTCCTATGACAGTAGTTGGCTGTGTTGTTTATGTACTTCGGTTTGAAGAATCTTCTTAACAAAGTGGTTAGAATTTGTGCGGTTGTTTCCTGATGATTTCAATGTGCTTGTGGATGTCTCTTGATCATGTTCCTACCCTTGGATTGGTCCGCAAAGAGACATTTGGATCGTGGATGAAGAATGTTCTTAGAAGACATAGTGTTCTCACCAGTCTTGGCCAACCTGGTTGATTTCATTATTTGCAGAGATGTTTGAAGATTGTAGAAGCGTGTCATGGCGTGAAGGATTGCGTTTGAGTCCCAGCTAAGGCATGGCGTGATCAACATACATCGTTACATCTTTCCCTTAGCAAATTTCTGTATTAGGTCCTGACCTATTTCTATGTATGTTTTTGTAATGCTGACCTTGGATATTGTTCCAACGGTTGATGAATGTATTGCCGACCTTGATGTACATTCCAAGGTTGATAAATTGTATAAAGACTTGTAATGTAATTGTGAAAAAGAGTGTGTGTGGAAAAACGAGTAGATAGGTACGAAGAGTAAGAAGAGTAGAGTAGAGGAAGAATATTGCGCTTCGATGGAATTGAACTCAGGCATAGAGTGGATGTTGTCATATCAGTTCAAAAATCCTTGGTAGTGAGCCACCCTTTGGTAATGAGCTGATTCTTGGTAGTGAGCTGATCTTTGCAGTGAGCGTTTGGTCAATGAGCCCCGTAGGCAATGAGCCTCTATTTTTTGGTATTGGTATAACTTATATATTTCTGTGGGCTAACACCCACCGTGGTTTTTCCATTTTAGGGTTTTTCACATAAAAATCTAGTGTCTACTGTGTTGAATGTGTGATTGTGATTAAGTCTATGGTTTCATGCTTTCATGGTTAAATCTGATTATTAGTAATTAAGTAGTTGATGGTTTGATATTCATATGAAGTTAAGTTTTTGTGACAACCGATTCACCCCCTTCTCTCAATTGTCCTATGTATTTCAACAATTGGTATAAGAGCAGGTTCCTCGGAGAAAAGCCTAACAACTTGAGGAAGATCCAGGATGTCTTTTCAAAAGGAAACTCCATAGTTTGATGGGACAAATTATGCTCTTTGGAAGGTACAAATGAAAATCCATCTCCTTTGTCTTGGTTATAACGTGTGGAAAGCTACAAAATCAAAATATACCATGCCTCAAAATGTTTTGTCAACTGAAGATGAAATCAAAGAATATGAGTTGAATATTAAAGCTAGAGATGCCCTATTAAGTGCTTTGTCTGACACTGAGTTGATAAAAGCGATGGACCTAGAATCTGCAAATGAGGTTTGGGTAAAGTTGAAGAAACTACATGAAGGAGATGATTTTATAAAAGAAGCCAAGCTATAGGGCCTGAAAGCAAAATATGAGAATTTAAAGATGAAAACATTACAGCCTTCATGCAAAGGGTTGATGAACTTGTCAATGGAATAAAAGGTATGGGAGGAACTATTGGTGATAAGGAAGTTGTGATGAAAATTCTTAGATCACTACCAAAGTCCTACAGCCACAAGGTAGCTGCAATTGAAGAAGTAATGATTGTAAAAAACTATCGACAAAGCTCAATTGCTTAGAAAGCTTATAGCCTTTGAGATGAGAGAATTTGGTGATGCTCTGCCAAAAGTTGAGACAACTTTTAAAGCTAGTACTTCTGAAAAGATCTCAAGAGCTGAGAAATATAAGGTGGAACTTGATGATGACTTTGATGAAATTGAAGCTAACTTTGTTGACAGATTGCAAGAGGTTTTGGTAAGTTCAAAGGCAAACTATCTTTCAAATGTTTTTCATGTGGTAAAGTAGGTCATTATGCTTCTAGATGTCCTGAAAGAATTGAAAGAAATAGAAAAAATTTTGAGAATAGGCCTAGAGCTCCAAAGAAATGCTACTATGTTAGAGATTTTGATGATGAAGGTGTGACTGATGATGAATCTGATGATGCTAGTACTAGTCCAAATGAATGCTTGTTTATTGCTATTAAAGAAGAACCCGTGTCTACTAATCCTGCTAGCTATGTGATGGAAGAAAAACTAGTGGAAGAAAGTGCTTTGGCTATTCAGGTTGAGAAAGATAAGGATGAATGGATTATTGATAGTGGATTCTCACATCACATGACCAGTGACAAAAGTAAGTTTGTAAGTTTGGAAAAATATGATGGAGGACTGGTTAGGTTTGGAGACAATGCAGCTGGTAAGATTTGTGGAAAAGGATCTATTTCATTTGATGGAAAGCATAATACTGATAATGTCCTGTATGTGAAGGGTTTGAAGCATAATCTTTTGAGTGTTGGTTAGATGATCTAAGATTTAAATACAATGGGTGCAAGATCATGGAAAGCTCTGCAACTATGATTGCTATTGGTAAGAAGACCAGAGGTAACATCTATCAATTAAGAGGAACTAATGATTACTATTTATTAGCCCAAGCAGATGAGAGTTGGTTGTGGCATAGAAGGATGTGTCATATAAACTTTGATAATCTGATAAAGATAAGTTCAGGTAAGACTGTGAGAGATTTAACAAAACTTGTGAAACCCACAAATACCATTTGTAAGGAATGTCAGTTGGGGAAGCAGACAAGAACAAGTTTCAAGAGCAAAGAGCAATTTTCTACCGGTTTGTTGGATCTAGTTCATACAGATCTATGTGGTCCTACAAGGATAAGAAGTCTACAAGGTGACAGGTACTTCATGTTGCTTATTGATGATTATTCTAGAATGACTTGGGTTACTTTTTTTAAAGACAAATCTGAGGCCCTAGAGAAGTTCAAATCCTTCAAGGAAATGGTTGAAAATGAAATAGAGCTGAAAATCAAATGCTTGAGGTATGATAGAGGAGGTGAGTTCACTTCAATTGAATTCAACACTTTCTGTGAAGAGCAATGAATAAAAGGCAGTTGTCTACACCTAGGACTCCTCAACAGAATGGAGTTGTGGAAAGAAAGAATAGGACAATTCAAGAAGTTTCTAGGACAATGATGAAGGAAGGAGGTTTGCTGGAAGTTTTTTGGAAGGAAGCTATACATACTGTTGTCTACATTCAAAACAAAGTTCAAGTGAAAGGAAATGGTACTAAAACTCCCTATGAATTGTGGTATGGAAGAACTCCAATAGTAAGATATTTCAAAGTCTTTGGAAGTAAATGCTATATAAGAAGAGATGAAGATCTAGGGAAATTTGATGCAAGATGTGATGAAGGAATCTTCCTTGGATACTCTACCAAGAGTAAGGCCTACCGGTGCTACAACAAAAGGTTGAAAAAGATTGTTGAGAGTGCAAATGTGAAGGTGGATGAAGGAAAAGGAAGAACACCAGATCAAAGTGGCTATGAATTAGATGAACTTGCTGCTATAACTTATGAAGAAAAAGTTGAACAAGAAGACATTCAAGATGAAGAAGAAAAGGCTCTGGAAATTGCTACTAAGACCCCCATGTATGTAAGAATCAATCACTCTGAAGATCAAATTATTGGAGACAAAGACAAAGGAGTACTAAAAAGGAAAAGAGTTGTAGAAGAACAAGTGAATTACTGTTTTCTCTCTACAGTTGAACCAAAAACTATGAATGAAGCCTGCAATGATGAAAACTGGGTAAAGGCAATGGAAGAAGAACTAATGCAGATAGAGAAGAATGAAACTTGGGAATTAGTTCCCAGACCTGCTAACAAAAATATAATTGGAACCAAATGGGGTTTTAGGAATAAGCTGAATGAAAATGGAGAAGTTGCAAGGAATAAAGCAAGGTTTGTTTGCAAAGGATATTCTCAAATTAAAGGGATAGATTTTGAAGAGACTTTTGCTCTAGTAGCTCGGATTGAAGCAATCAGAATGTTTCTAGCATTTGCAACTCACAAAGATTTCAAAGTATATCAGATGGATGTAAACTCTGCATTTCTGAATGGTGATTTGGAAGAGGAAGTCTACATTGAGCAACCAGAAGGATTCCAACTATCAGATCAAGGTAATATGGTATGCAGGTTGAAGAAAGCATTGTATGGAATCAAGCAAGCTCTTAGTGCCTGGTATGCAAGGCTGGATAAGTACTTATTATAGTTAGGGTTCAATAAAGGTATTGCTAACAATAATCTCTATTTCAAGATTAATGGTGATCAAATTTTGATTGTTGAAGTCTTTGTTGATGATATCATCTTTGGAGGCAATGAAGGTATGTGTATGAAATTTGCTGGTGAAATGCAAAAAGAGTTTGAGATGTCTATGTTTGGTGAGATGAATTTCTTTCTGGGTCTGCAAATCAATCAATTAGATAAAGGAATCTTCATATCTCAGTCTAAGTATGTGAAAGAGTTGAAGAAGTTTCAGATGGAAGAATCTAAACCGGTATGTACTCCCATGGTGACTAGTTGCAAGTTGAGAAAAACTGATGAATCACCCAAGACTGATTAGAAAAAGTAGAAATCCATGATTAGAGGATTGCTTTATCTAACTCAAACCAGACCAGATATTATGCATGTAATTTGTCTTGTTGCAAGATTTCAAGCAGATCCAAGAGAATCACATGTGATGGCAGTAAAGAGAATCTTGAGGTATTTAAAAGGCACTCTGGATCATGGATTATAGTATCCAAAGGATAATGATTTCACTCTTAGTGCTTATACAGAGTCTAATTGGGCCAGAGATGTTGATGACAAGAAAAGTACAAGTGGAGGTGCTTTCTTTTTGGGCAACAGATTGGTTTCATGGCTAAGTAAGAAACATGACTCAATCTCTTTATCAATTACAGAAGCATAATATATTGCAATAGCATGTTGTTGTACTCAAATGTTATGGATGAAGCAAACTTTGAGGGACATAAGAGTTGTATATGAAGATCTAGTTGTAATCTTCTGCGACAATACAAGTGCTATAAATATTTCAAAGAATCCAGCGATGCACTCAAGAACAAAGCATATATCTATAAGGTATCACTTTATAAGAGAAAAGGTGACAGAGAATGAAGTAAAGTTAGAATATGTGACCACAAAGGATCAGATTGCAGATATCTTCACCAAGCCTCTGCCTAAGGATACTTTTGAGTATCTCAGAGAAAAGTTAGGGGTCATTACCCCTCCTGCCCTAAACTAAGATGCCTAGAATTGCATCAGTCTAGTGGTGTCCAAAGTCTCATTCTTTTCTCTGGATTGATGTTTTGAGAGCTACCTCTCAGAGGGAGTAACTAGATGTTACCGGTATGAGTTCTTGATAAAGAAAGTATTGATATAAGAGGAAGTTCAATTGGATCAGAGCATCAAGATGCAAGTATGTGCATTTTGCCATTGATGTCAAAGGGGGAGAGAAATCATGTGAAAAAATTAGAGTGTAGTTGTGTAAAGAGAAAAAGGGAGAATCTTGTTTTGATGGTCTTTTCAATTTTTCACATCATATGTTGCCATTAATGACAAAGGGGGAGATTGTTACAAGTATGTGCCTAACCGGTGTTGTCATTGATGTCAACATATCAGTGTTGTCATTGGTGTGAACTATGCTCTTGTCTTGATGATTGTTTGTAATGTGTTAGATGCCTATGTAAGTGTTGGAAAGCGTGATATTGAGGATATTGAGAAAATTTGCTCCTCTAGTAGAAACAATATGTTGCAGAATATATTTGTATATAGAAGAACAATCCAATAGATTGCTCCGCATTTCTTGTAGAATGAATATCTTTGTCTGCAGATTGGAAGTTATTTAGAAGTCTGTCTGAAGATGTTATGTTCCAAGTTTGAGCCTCCGATATGAAGATTTGAGTGAGTGATGTTCACTAGAGTGAAGACTACTTTCCTGTATGTTTGGTGGTGACAGGGAGAAAGTGTTATGCTCCACATTCCTCTGCATTGAAGTATTTTTGTTTGTGGTTCTAGAGTTAAGTCTAAGATGATGTAAAGTGCCTTCAACTCCAATGGTTCAAGATTTGGTGGTCTGCAAGCGATCTTTTCCCTATGACAATAGTTGGTTGTGTTATTTATGTGCTCCGGCTTGAAGAATCTTCTTGATAGAGTGGTTAGAAGTTGTATGGTTGTTTCTTGATGATTTCAATGTGCTTGTGGATGTCTCCTGATCTTGTTCCTACCCTTGGATTGGTCCGCAAAGAAAAAGTTGGATCGTGGATGAAGAATGTTCTTAGAAGACATAGTGTTCTCACCAGTCTTGGCCGACCTGGTTGATTTCATTTTTTGTGGAGATGTTTTGAAGATTGTAGAAGCGTGTCATGGCATGAAGGATTGCATTTGAGTCCCAGCTAAGGCATGGCATGATCAACATACATCTTTACATCTTTCCCTTAGAAAATTTTTGTATTAGGTCCTGACCTATTTCTATGTATGTTTTTGTAATGCCGACCTTAGAGATTGTTCTAATGGTTGATGAATGTATTGCCCAACTTGATGTACATTCCAAGGTTGATGACTTGTATAAAGACTTGTAATGTAATTGTGAAAAAGAGTGTGTGTGGAAAAATGAGTAGATAAGTGCGAAGAGTAAGAAGAGCAGAGTAGAGGAAGACTATTGTGCTTCAACGGAACTAAACTTAGGCATAGAGTAGATACTATCATATCAGTTCAAAAACCCTTGGTAGTGAGCCACCCTTTGGTAGTGAGCCGATTCTTGGTAATGAGCCACCCCTTGGTAGTGAGCCGATCTTTGTAGTGAGCATTTGGGCAGTGAGCCCTGTAGGCAGTGAGCCTCTAGTTTTTAGTATTGGTATAACATATATATTTCTATGGGCTAACACCCACCGTGCTTTTTCCCTTTTAGGGTTTTCCACATAAAAATTTGATGCCTACTGTGTTGAATGTGTGATTTTGATTAAGTCTATGGTTTCATGATTTCATGGTTAAATCTGATTATCAGTAATTAGGTAGTTGATGGTTTGATATTCATATGAAGTTAAGTTTTTGTGACAACTGATTCACCCCCCCTCTCAGTTGTCTTGTGTATTTCAACAAAGGATACCAGGAAAAGTACTAGAAATATACAAGATTGATATAACTTTCATGGTGGACAAAGACAATTGCTATATGAAGGCAATAGAACCAAGAACTTTCTAGATAACCACCTTGCCTTATGAGGTGTCTGAATATGATTTGGTTGGATATGCTAGTATGTTTCTCAACAAGCCCAAGGATCCTGCTGCTGAAAGATTTAGAGCTTATGATGAAATCACCAACAAAACAATCATGAAGGATATGGAGGAAAAAGTAGAAAATATGAAGTCAAAATTGAAAGAAATGCTTAATACTCCTGAGGGTTCAACAAAATAACCTCAAACCACCTCTGCTACAAACACTTCTAAAAGACCAAGTAGATATGTCCCTACTGTAGCTACTCCTTCTAACTCCTCCAAATCAACTCTAACTCCACCTAGCAAAAGAAGAGTTGTTGAAGACCGAGTGCATACCAAAATTACAGAAAAGAAGAATCCAAGGCAAAAGAGTCAAGCAAAAAGAGAAAAGATTAATCCTGTAAACATAGAAGATGATGAAGAGGAAGAAGAAGAAGCTTGTGTATTGGAGAGGAAGAAGAAAAGAACAAGAGAAGAAGAAGAAAAAGAAGAAACTTCAAAAGGAAAGGGAATTTAATCAAAAGCAAAGAAAACTAAAAGGGCTACTCAAGAAAAAATTGACTATGTGCCTCTACAGCATTGTTGGTGAACAGATTTGTCCTTCAGAAATAAATATAGAAAATGACTCAAGACGCTTAGAAAGAAGGACAAACAACACTAATAGTTGGAGAAGTTATCATTGGGTTGACAGCTTTCCTCTGAATTTTAGAGGTACAGCTCCCTCTTAAAATATTCAATGAATAAAGATAAAGGGGGTATGCTTTTAACCAAAAAGCAGAAAAGGCTTATTAACATCTATCCATCACCATGAAATAGATGTGCATGACCAACTTAAGAAAGAAATGAATGCAGATAAATGATACACAGCCCGTCTACCCCACATTCAGAAACAAAGGTAAATTAATTCGAAGATACAACTATAATCCTTCTTAACACAAACTAACATAAAAGAAGTAATATTGAAGATAGATTACTAATTGACATATGAACAATTGCAATCATAGAAGATACTTGGAGACACAAAGTTCTGTAAGTAATTCTTCATTCCTTCAACATAACAAAATTCAAAGTTTTTGTAGAACTTCTAGATACATAAGCTGTGCTAGAAAGAAAGTATAACTAAAAAGTAAACTAAACTTGATCTCCTTCCCCTGTTCACAGGAAGCACTAGAAAAAAAAGATGCTTTTCTTTGAAATCCCCCTCCCTTATATAACTTCCCCAAAAATTATAACTACTCGAAAACAGTCCTTTTCGAGTAACCGTAATCAAGAAAGTGACTTCTCAAAATGGAAACGGTTACATCATATCAAAATTGTAGTAATCATCGCTAATTACAAAAAGCCTTCAAATATGCAAGACAAGTGGCATTAATCTCCCCCTATTTCTAGGCATATCTCCATAAAAAGATGGCACAGTTCAGCGCGCTCTTCTTCTTCTTCCAGAACGTCAATTGTCCTACAGTATTTAGCATAACTGGTTTTCTCCTTCCAGGCGACTATGCGCAGCTGAGAGATGATATCGATCTGCTCCTCCTCAGGCCATTGTAAATTAGGTTGCAGAACAGGCATAGGTTCATTATCCCAAATTTCATTGTTTGCTGGAAGTCCCATTCTGAAAAATAGCTTGGATGGCAAGAAAACTGAACACAGAGAGCACCACCACCTTTACTTAATTACGTCAGTGGGTAATGATGTCTTTCAAACTTATTAACATCATGCCACCATTTTAATGACCTTCATTACACTTGTCATTAATGCATCATTAATTTTGTATCTTGGGAAACAAGCCTCAAGATTTGAACTTGCATTTCGTAGCTTCTGAAAAGACATTCTCACTACATACCACACGAGCAATTTGACGGGTTGGTGATACCTTGGAAAACAGGCACCGCGAAGATGATGACTAGTTGGCGGTCGGAGTATATTCAGAACTTTGAACATAGAGAAGGAGTTCACAAGACATGAAGCCTTCCGACAATGAGCTTTGAACTCCCCCGACACAAAGGAGAAATCAAGAAGTCGACCATTTCAAGAACTAAGAACATAAGTCAGGTAAACAAAAGATTCATGAATTTGAAAACCGCTCAACGATAGAGACTTATAGAGAAGTTTTCAAGCCTTCAAAATCTTTGGAACGGAAAATGACTAGATTGGGGCAAAGCGATGATTGTATCAATCCTTAAGCGCAAAAATTTGAAAATTTTGGGTTTAAATTTTGGGGTAACAATAGGCTCTGATTGGGGATGAGGATTGCAAAGGATGAAGCAAGGAACCCAGAATCACAAGTATAGACTAGTGTCTCATCCATTGGGCAAAAGAGTCAAGAGAATACAAAGGAAAAGAGCTAGGACAAGCCAAAAACAGGGCCACACCAGAAAAGAAACCACACTACTAGCACACCAAAAACTCCTAATATGTACATGGTCATGAAGACCCTACCTCAGATGGCTCCGAAATGATCATGTAAATCCATTAACCGACTGGGAGAAATAGCAGCCTGTACGAAAAAATATTGTATGAATGGGTAGCCCACAAGCAACCAACTGCCAACTAATGACCATCATGATAAAAAAGATGACTTCACATAGGAATTCTTTGGATGTATCTTGATGCTCAAAAAGCCACCCTTCATTGTATGTTTCTTCAATTGGACGACTCATACCAAAATTGTCCAGCACATAACTATCAGCACCTGTCTGTATGACCTCATGTGCAGTATCATAAGGTATTTGATTTAGCAAGCATGGAGAAATCAGCCCCCTCGGATTGGAAAACCCACATACAAATCATAAGATGATAGCTTTGTTTTGGTTATCCCAATGTATATGTGATCATTTCCTTTAGCAGATAAATCAATATCCCATTCTTGAAAACAACCATCAGCCATGCATGTATCTTGAAAATTTGAATTGCAAACAATATTTTCATGGGACTAAAAATCACCTACGACTGGAAACACCTCATCTTCAAGATTTGACTCAATAAATTTATGACATATGTTATCATTGTCATGCAGATTAGACATTGTAACCTCCTCACCAGTCTTACAAATAAAATCATCAATGAGAGTATAAACAGATTGAGGATGCAATTTGTCCATACCTTCTCTAGGCTTGGCCACGGGACTATCAAATTCCTTAGTTTTATCTTTACATGCATCTGTTTTGACCTCATCAATATCACCATTTTCATTTGTGATTCCACACAAAAAGTCATCACCTGAGCTTTGTATGCACCAGCTAGGAATAAAGTAATATTAGGACCTAATGATAATACCTCTTCCTTAGGAGAAGTGAGGGCTTGTTTACTCATTTGCTCACACTCCAAGGGAGATTCTGGTCTTTTTCTTTCAGTCTGGTTTAAAATTTTTGCCCGCTACTGATTAGAATTCCATGACACTTCAGGTTCTTCTTTAGTTATGTAACCATCTTCTTGCAACTACATCTCCGAGAAGCTTTCCTGTTCAATTTGCATGCGTATTAGATGTTGTATAGCTTCAGGTTCAACATTATCTTCCTCATAATAGAAATATAAAGCTTCCACTCTTCTATCAACATGAGGCTTACTCTTTACATTGCTTACCTCTTTCCTACAAAAGTGCTTTGGATAAAAAATAGTGAGATTAAGACATTCAGTAGGAGGAGGTTGAGCATTTTGTTCATACATAATAGGTTCTACAACTTGGTTCACTTTCCATAGACCACTTAGTATCAAGTCATCTTCTATTTTTCCAGCCTCTTGCTGAGCAATTTTAATATCATTTATTCCACTTCGCCTCAATTCATATTGAACATTTGGATGCAATGCAGAGATAAAAGTACATAGCTGGAGTTGCTTACCTGGTTGAAGAGGAACTGGGATCTTTTTGAGTAGATGGTTGAATTTGTCCACAAAGTCTCTGATGGATTCTTCTTCTTTCTTGCAGATGTGGAAGAATTGATGCAAAAGAGTAGCCTCATCAACAGGACCTTTGAATCTCTCTAAGAACTTAGTTCTCAATGAATCCCAATTAGTTATGCATCTTTCTTCTAAATGATTAAACCATTTTTTTGTAGTCCCAATAAGAGATTCAATAAACAGCCGAATAAAAACATCTTCTTCACTTACCCCTAAGATTCCACATGCAACTGTAAATGCAAGAATGTGATTTTCAGCATCTTGAGAACCTTCTCCATTGAAATTTAGGAAATACTTTCTTGATCCTTCAGGCAATGATGAATATACTGACAAGGAAAGAGGCCCAAAATGATTTCCCCATGGCTAGGAATAAACCAAGGCCATAATGTAAATCTGAATTAGCTTTCATCAAATGAAATATTTCTGGGTACGTTCATCTTACAGAGTTGCCAACCTCCATCCTTGGGGAGGCACCTTCAAATATGTGGGAGCATAAAAGCACCAACCTTCAATTTCGGTCCCCAGTAGAGTCACCAAAATATGTTGGTGAACAGATTTGTCCTTCGGAAATAAATACAGAAAATGACTCAAGACACCTGGAAAGAAGGACAAACAACACTAACAGTTGGAGAAGTTATCATTGGGTTGACAACTTTCCTCTAAATTTTAGAGGTACAACTCCCTCTTAAAATATTCAATGAATAAAGATAAAGGGGGTATGCTTTTAACCAGAAAGCAGAAAAGGTCTATTAACATCTATCCATCACCATGAAATAGATGTGCATGACCAACTTAAGAAAGAAATGAATGCAGATAAACGATACACAACCCATCTACCCCACGTTCACAAATAAAGGTAAATTAATTCAAAGATACAACTATAATCCTTATTAACACAAACTAACATAAACGAAGTAATATTGAAGATAGATTACTAATTGACATATGAACAATTGCAATAATAGAAGATACTTGGAGACACAAAGTTCTGTAAGTAATTCTTCATTCCTTCAACATAGCAAAATTCAAAGAAAGTATAACTAAAAAGTAAACTAAACTTTCTCTCCTTCCCCTATTCACAGACAACACCGGAAAAAATATGCTTTTCTTTGAAATCCACCCCTTATATAACTTCCCCAAAAATAATAACTACTCGAAAACAGTCTTTTTCGAGTAATCGTAATCAAGAAAGTGACTTCTCAAAATGGAAATGGTTACATCATATCAAAATTGTAGTAATCATCGCTAATTACAAAAAGACTTCAAATATACAATACAAGTGGCATTAATCTCCCCCCAATTCTAGGCGTATCTCCATAAAAAACTGGCACAGTTCAGTGCGCTCTTCTTCTTCTTCCAGAACATCAATTGTCTTGCGGCATTCAACATAACTAGTTTTCTCCTTCCAGGCGACTATGTGTAGCTGAGAGATGATATCGATTTGCTCCTCCTCAGGCCATTGTAAATTAGGTTGCAGAACAGGCATAGGTTTATCATCCCAAATTTCATCGTTTGCTGGAAGTCCCATTCTGAAAAATAGCTTGGCTAGCAAGAAAACTAAACACAGAGAGCACCGCCACCTTTACTTAATTACGTCAGTGGGTAATGATGTCTTTGAAAATTATTAAGGTCGTGCCACCATCTTAGTGAGCTTCATTATACTTGTCATTAATGCATCATTAATTTTGTATCTTGGGAAATGAGTCTCAAGATTTGAACTTGCATTTCATAGCTTCTGAAAAGACATTCTCACCGCATACCACACGAGCAATATGATAGGTTGGCGATACCTTGGAAAATGGGCACCGCAAAGATGCTAATCAGTCGGTGGTCATAGTAGATTCAGAACTTTGAACATAGAGAAGGAGTTCACAAGACATGAAAGCTTCCGACAATGAGCTTTGAACTCCCCCGACACAAAGGAGAAATCGAGAAGTCAGCCATTTGAAGAACTTAAGAACATAAGTCGGGTAAACAAAAGATTCATGAATTTAAAAACTGCCTAACAATAGAGACTTATAGAGAAGTTTTCAAGCCTTCAAAATCTTTGGAATGGAAAATGACTAGACTGGGGCAAAGCGATGATTGTATCAATTCTTAAGTGCGAAAATTTGAAAATTTTGGGTTTAAATTTTGGGGCAACAAACGTGAGGCCACTGTGAATGCTATTGCACATCATGGTGCTCTGAAGGGAGTTGTAAAGCTGTATGATGAGATGCCTAACAATGACAAAGCCACAATTGAAGAGGCTATAATTAGGTATTTGATGGCCTTTAATGTGGCCTTAATTGAAATCATTGATCAACTTCCTAATAACCTTGTAGACACACTCACCAGCAAGAGAAATAAAGCCATGGCAAAAGAGGCTGAGATGAGGTAGCAACTAGTTGAAAAGGTTGATCCTTCTATCTCTGATGAAGATAAAGTTAAAGTTTCCCAAAAATAAGCAAAAGAATTTAGAACAAAAAGAAGAATAAATATCCTGATGGGAAAAGACTAGGAAGAAATAGAGAGACTGGAGAAGGAAACATTAGAGAAAACTACAAAAATTCTTGAGGAATTAAAGAATGATAAGGTGATAGTTGAGGAACAAGTTCCTCTAGATATACCAGATGTACCTCTTTAGGATATAGATCTATCATCCTTTGATGACAAAGAGGATAGATGCAACATGATTGAGAAAGATAAAGATATTGTTCCTCCAGAAAACATGGATACACAAAATGTAGAGGAGCTAGGTAATGTGGGTACACCTCCTCCAAAAGAGATAGAAGCACAAAACTCAGGAGATCAAGGTGAAATGAATATACCCCCCCCGGAGAGTACTAAGACACAAAATACAGAGGGTCAAGATAAAGTAAGTACACCCCCTTCGGAGAACACAAATACAAGTACATAACATAACAATCCTCCTCTAGAGAATATAGGGAAAGATGAGAAAAGGAAAGAGGATAACTTTGAGGAGGAGGAAGAAGAGAAAGTTCCTGAGAAGAGTGAAGAGAAACAAGATCAGGGTGAAACAAAGAAGAAGCTAGATGAGAGAGTTTAAGATATAGGTCAGAGTTCTTTAGAGTTAGACTCATTCAAAGACCTATTAGATTTACAGATGTAGTTTCAACCAGTGATTATACCTCAACTTTTGTAGATCCCTACTCATGAAGGGCAAGTAGACTTGTCAAACTTTTAACCCCTTCACAAACTACAACTTGGAGACATCCTACATGCTTCTGCAAGAAAGGTGTTCTTGCAAGAAAACCTAAAGAAAACTAGTTTAGTTGAAGATGCACAGTGAAGCTAATTTAGGAAGGATTACCAAAGGTAATCATTGACTCCTCTTTGCCTCCAGAGCAAAATATGAAGTTGTTGATGGATTTTTTAAAGGATCATTCTTCCCATGTTGAGCAAAAAGTAGAACAAGAGGCATTAAGGAAGATAAGTGATAAAAGGTTGGCTGAGATGTTTGACAAATGTGCCAATGCACATAACAAGCTACAAGAAAATTTAAAGATATTTAAGGGGTGCATTGATGAAGCCACTGCATTATACCTTTTCGTCTTAAGATGGCCAAGTTCCATGAAGAACATCAAAGCTCAGATTGACTCCATTGAGTCACAGATCTCCAAATTGGCCGATGTATATGACTTGTCAAAAGACAAGAATGGAGCAACCAGGGCACAAGTTGAAAATCTTCATGCACAAATGTCACAGCTACAAGACCAGAGAGAATAGATAAAGAAACAATTTGGTCAACTAAGGGAAGCAGTCAATTTGAGACTTGCTTCATTGTCAGGATTGCTAGGTGAAGTTGAGAATGTTGAGCAGAAGATGAAGACACCAAGCAACATAGATTAGGCTGCGGACTTATGTATGCAATTTGAATGTCAAAATCACATTCTTGCCTCAGAGAAAACAAATTGGGTATCCACTCTTATGCAACTCAAGGTAATCTATAAATCCATTCTACCTTCTAAGTGAGTTGTAAGAGTATGGTAGATAAGAAAATTTTGGATGTGTATAGACTTGCAGAGGCCATTAGTGTCATACTATGTACATAACATCTATTTTTGAGGGATTTCCATCTCAGGGAGAGTACTGTTTGTAGAAATCATATAATAAGGAGGAGTTTATACAATTTTGGGATGGTATAAGATGTTAGGCCCTTTGTTCTTGATGTCAAATGGGGAGAGAGAGGAATAGGCATCTAAGGGGGAGTGTTACACCCCATGTATTTCTATCTACTTACTATTTACCTAGATGGGTTAATTTGTTTGGAAAGTGAGTGATTATGGATTTCTGCATCTATATATGTGTTTTTATCCATTTACTATAGATTGGATATTTTGTGAAAATTAAAGTATTTATGAATATTTGCATCTATATGTGTTATCTATCTTGAATGCAATATGATGAGAAAAAGAATAATGCGATGTCTTGTATTTAATGTAGTTATTGTTTATTAATGATGATATTTTGATCAGCTAACTACTATGGTGATGATCTAAGTGGATGCAGGAACAGGTTGTCCCTCCGAAAGGGAGGGGAGGTATCACTTGGGAGGAAGATTTGGTCTAGTAAACGTAAAAGAGAAGCCTAAACTGAGCAGCACACACACATCCTATTTTGACTTAGGTTGAGTCGAGTCAGTATGGCTAGTGGTAAGTGATCTAAGTTGCGAGTCTTGATTCTTGTTTTTGGTGGTTTCAAACCTGCATGTTGTTAAGTGTTTGGTTGTTTGAGTAAGGTTTCATTGAGTAAATTAAAGCTCGTGCAAGTCCACGATACATTCTTATTCATGAGTCGATATGAGCATGAACACATGTGGGTAGACGTACCTACGCATATTCATGAGGGTATTGCTCATAGATATGGAGATGTTGATTTGGACTATGCAAGAGTTATCATCTCTTTTGTGTTCTTCGACATTAAATACATTTTTGGTTGAGTTATATTTGATTTTACGATGATAGTATATGCATATGTGAATATATATATATATATATAGTCTCTCTATATATATGTATTTAATATAAATGGGTAAGTGCACAAAGATGAGGGACCAAAATGGGGTCTTAAGTTGCCACTTTTTTTTCTGAAATCAGAAAACATTGATGTTGGATGAGAAATTGAAGATAGCTACTCTCAAAATTTGAAGATGGAATGAAAACAAGAGTTGTAGTGCTCCAAATCTAGTTTCTAAACTACTAATTTTTTCCAAAAATGGTTGAGATTAAGGGGTTCAAAAAGGGGGAGCACACAAATTGGTCTTGTTTTTCTGAAAAAAAACATAACATAGCGTCTGGTGTGCTCCCCCTAAAATGTTAACTTTTTTTAGTATTTCAATAATCGCTCCAGTGAGAAATTAGGTAACACCATGTAGTTTATCCCTGATTTTTCTGATAATTTTTTAATGAATAATTAATTTTTTAGTAATTTTTAAAGTGGACACATCTTGAAAAACAAAAATTTGAGCGTGCTCCACCCTAAAACGTTTGAAAACTAATCGAAAATCAATTTTTTTTTGAATTCGTGTAGAATGGAGTCTAGTTTCTAAAAATATAACTTATTTCAATTTTTTATGAACGGTTAAAAAAAAGTCAAAAATACTAGACACTGGTTTTTGACAAAAACTGAACACTAACAAAAGAAATTCAAGATGAAACACTAAATGTACTCAAAATGTGAAAAAAATTATATGGTTAGATAGCTAACAGAGAGCTTAAGATTATGGTGGTATTTTTTTTGAGTTTTCATTGAAAAAAGTGCCATCCTGATGGGGAGCATGCTCCAGATTTGCTAAAAATTGATAAAAACACATCAAACAAAGTTGAGCATAACGCGAGCACGTTATAACGCGCTTGTATTATGATGAGCATAACTGGCAATACACATGCCAATTGCATTTGCTTGAAAGTTTCTAAAGCCTTTTCAACAAATCCATTTTTTTGCATATCTTGCAATCATTGCATTCCATTATAGAACATCTCTTTGAGGTGTTACATCTTACAATTGACATGCCTTGTCTATGCTTCCACACTTTACATACATGTCTACAAGGGCAGCTGCACTTCCTATCATCTCTCTCTATTTCTCTCCCCTCTCTACGTCCTACCCTTTCTCTGAGTCTCAACTTCCCTCCCCTCTCTACCTCCCACCTTCTCTCTCACTCTCTTCTTCCCTACTCTACCTACCTTCTACTATCTCTCACTCTCTACTTCCCTCTCCTATCTACCTCCTACCCTCTTTCTAAGTCTTTGCTTCCCTTGCCTCTCTACCTCCTACCTTCTCTCTCACTCTCTTCTCCCACTCCCTCTCTACCTCTTACCCTCTCTCTCACTTTCTACTTCCCTCCCTTGTCTACCTCCTACCCTCTCTGCTTCCCTCCCCTGTCTACCTCCTACCCTCTCTCTCTCTTCTTCCTTGCCTTGTCTACCTCCTACAGTCCTCTCCCACTCTCTACTTGCATCCTGTCTCTACCTCCTATCCTCTCTCTCACTCTCTACTTCCCTCCCCTCTGTACCTCTCCTCCTCATTCTTCCCATCCAATGAAATTTCATAAATTATCTTGTTTACATTTCATTGAATCCCAATTTATATCCTCATTCATCTTTACCTGTCCTATTTTTCTTACATTTCCATGTTCTTTGTCGACAAGGGAGAGCGAGACGGAGGAAAAGGGAGAGAGGATGGAGATGGAGGGGAGACAAACCTGGGAGAGATACCTGGTGATAGGGAGAGAGGGATAGAGAGTCCTAGTTTTCTTGTTTTGCAGAGAGAGAGGGTGGGTCGGGTTTATGAGTTTAGGGTTGCTTAAGTTTAGGGTTTAGGGCTGCTCAAGTTTAGGGTTTAGCATTTTGGGTTAGGGTTTAGGGGAATTATTTAGGGTTTAGGGGTTTACGGTTGCTTAGGTTTATGGTTTAGGGTTTAGGGGTTAGGGTTTAGAGAGAGATAGAGAGTGAGGGGATCGATAGATATTGGCAGAGATCTAGGGAGATAGAGGTTTAGAGTTGCTTCCAGGGTTGCTTAGTTTTAGGGTTTAGTGGTTAGGGGTTAGGGTTTAGGGGCATTATTTAGGGTAACTTAAGGTTTATGTTTTAGGGGTTAGGGGTTAAGGTTTAGAGGTTTAGGTTAGGGTTTAGAGAGAGAGGACCGATAGGGAGATATAGAGGAGACCAAGGGGAGACATAGGGAGATAGAGGGTGAGGGACATGGCTAGAGACATAGGCAGAGAGATTGAGAGGTAGAGGGATGATAGAGACAAGGAGATAGGGTTTAGAGTTTAGGGGTTAGGAGTTTAGAGAGGGAGAGATATGGAGATAGAGGGTGAGGGACATGGCCAGAGACATAACCAGAGAGATTGAGAGGTAGAGAGATGATAGAGACAAGGAGATAGGGGTTTAGGGTTGATTGGGTTTAGAGTTTAGGGGTTAGGAGTTTAGAGAGGGAGAGATAGGGAGATAAAGGGTGATGGACATGGCCAAAGACATAGGCAGAGAGATTGAGAGGTAGAGGGATGATAGAGACAAGGAGATAAGGGTTTAGGGTTGATCAGGTTTAGGGTTTATGGTTGGTATATTTGATGTATAGAATGGTGTAAATGACTAACATATTGGCACTTATGATGTTCTGATGGCTCCTGTGGCTGGCAGAGGGTAGAATGACACCTGTGACTGGCTAGGTGTAGAATGATGTTTGTGATTGATAGGTAGGTGCTACTAAGGAGCATATTGGCACATACGATATAAAAAATGGTGCAAATGACTAACAAATTGGCACTATGATCTTCTAATGGCTCCTGGTGAGGTATTTGTTTGATTTTGATTATTTTTGGGATCATTTGAGATGGAGCTTAGATTGATTTGGGATGGATTTGGGATGAAATGGATTGGTTTAGGGATGATGAGAGGTGAAAAGGACTAGAATAGGAATGATTTGGGAATGATTAGAATGGTTTTAGGGATGGTCTGAATTGGTTTAGTGCTGATTAGGGAATGATTAGAATGATTTAAGAATAGTTTAGGGATGGTATTTTGAGATGAAATCTAGGTTGATTGGAAAATGATTAGGGATGAAGTTAAATTGATTTGGATGTGATTTGGGATGGTGTGAAGTGGTTTAGGGCTGATTAGAAGTGGTTTAGGGATGATTAGAGATAAAATTGAATGGATTAGGGATGATTTGGGATTGATTAGGAATGAATTTGGTTGGAATGAAAGCTTAATGTTTTCATGTTTTCACATTATAGAGATTGGGAGAGATAGGGAGATAGAGTTTTAGGGTTGCTTCCAGGTTTTATGGTTTAGGGGTTTAGGGTTGCTCATTTTTAGGGTTTAGGGGTTAGGGGTTAGGGTTTAGGTGCATTATTTATGGTTTAGGGGTTAGGGGTTAAGGTTTAGAGGTTTAGGTTTATGGTTTAGGTAGAGAGGTGAATAGGGAGATATAGAGGAGACCGAGCCTAGGAGAGATATCTATGTCTCCTCTATCCCTATCTCTAAATATACCTACCTCTCTATCTCTATCTCTCCCTGTCTCTCTATCTTACTAGATGTCTTACGATCCCCTCTCTCTAACTCTACCTTTCTATCTCTCTCTCCCTCACTATTTGAGGTTTACATGAGTTAAGGGTTTCTCAAGTAAATATGGTTTAGGTTTTAGGGTAAGGGTTTAGGGGAATTATTTAGGATTTAGGGGTTTAGGGATGCTCAAGTTTAGGGTTTAGGGTTTATTGGTTAGGGGTTTAGGGTTGCTTGAGTTTAGGGGTTAGGGTTTAGGGTTTAGAGAGAGATAGAGCGAGGGGACCAATAGAGATTGGGAGAGATAGGGAGATAGAGGTTTAGGGTTTCTTCCATGTTTTATGGTTTAGGGACCTTAGGGGTTTAGGGTTACTCATTTTTAGGATTTAGGGTTTAGGGGTTAGGGTTTAGGGGCATTATTTAGGGTTTAGGGTTTATGGTTTAGGGATTAGGGGTTAAGGTTTAGAGGTTTAGGTTTATGGTTTAGGTAGAGAGGCAAATAGGGAGATATAGAGGAGGCCAAGCCTGGGAGAGATATCTTTGTCTCCTCTATCCCTCTCTCTAACTATACCTACCTTTGCTTCCAGGTTTTATGGTTTAGGGACTTTGGGGGTTTAGGGTTTCTAGATTCTAGGGTTTAGGGTTAGGGGTTAGGGGCATTATTTAGGGTTTAAGGTTTAGGTTTATGGTTTAGGTAGAGGGGAGAATAGGGATCCCTAGCTCTATCTCTCTAGACATATGGATCCCTATCTCTTAATCTATCCCTCGCTACCTCTCTCTCCTCCTCTTTATCTCTCTCCCCATCCTTCTAGCTCTTGAAATTTCTCTCCCTATGTCTCTAGACATCTCTTGATCTCTTTCCCTATCGAGCTATCTATCCTCATAACCCCATCTCTTAATATACCCCTATCTACCTCTCTCTCTGTATTTCCGTATCTGTCTTTCCCTTGCTAGATCTATCTCCCTATATCTCCCCTCTCTCTATATATGTATTTCTATCTTTCTCCCTCTATAGACCCCTTTCTCTATCTTGATCCCCATCTCTATCTCCACCTATCCTCTCTATCTCCATGTCCCTCTCTATCTCTCCATGTCTCCCGATCCCTCTTTATATATAGGATAGAGAAATGAAGAGAGAGAGAGAGAGAGAGAGAGAGAGAGAGAGAGAGAGAGAGAGAGAGAGAGAGAGAGAGAGAGAGAGAGAGAGAGAGCCTCTCATGTAGATACAAGGTTACCTTTATATTATCATGCTTCCCAAAATGTGCTCGTGTTATAACGCGATCGCATTCTTGGAAGCATGGAAAACAATAAAAAAGCATGTGGGATCCTTGTTTCAGACCCCACATGCCTATTATTCTTGCTTTTCATGAGTATATCAGACAAAGAAAATGCTTTTCATGTTGGTTGACAAATTGAGAATAATTTTTATATGAATCCACCACCTTTTTTTGTTTTTTCAACGTAGAAGAAGTGATTTTTCATGTTTTTGGAGAAAATTTGATTATTTAAACTGAAAGTTTCATGTTTCATGTGTGATTTTGTTTCAAAACTAATTACCATTGATATATAGATTGAATTTGATGATATATGTTTGTTTTTTACATAAATTTTACTAATCCTATTCTAGAATTATATAGAATTCATAATCAAACTTGAGAAAAACAAGAATTTGAGGATTTTGAAGCCATCTTTTGGAGAATTGGTCAACTGCAATATCGAATTCTAAGGTATGTTCAATTTTAATTCACATATATATGTTCTTATGTTCTTTATGTCTTTAAATGTCTTTATGTTTTTTATGTTCTTTATGTTCTAAGACATATATGTGTCTAGGTATATCAGTTAGTTCAGTCAAAGAGACTCCAAATTCCTCATGTTTCCACCTTGTTTCGGCCCTTCATGCCTTTATTTCACCTATTTTCAGCTATACAAGAGAAAAACATTATCAAATACTTCATAAAATAATTTTAGTGAACAATTGTTTGTCATACTCATATTCAAGTGTAGACATGGCGCCAAGATTGATTTTGGAAGACTCTTAATTTTTGCCCTAGGATGATATAGAAGGATTTATTCCTTAATACATGCATAATTCAATTCGTTTAATAGAACCATGCATGAAATGATAGGTTTCTTACAAAAATGGATGAATGAGCACCACAAACTATTTGACAAATTGTTACAACTCACTTTGATACCACTCAATCCATAAAAAATATGATGGAGATAATGTATTTACTTCATCAACATAACAAAATTTTAGAGAAGAGAGTTATAAATGTAAATATATGGACATACAAGCATCATGACATAAGATGATATAGAGGGAGTTATAAGGAGATAAAAAACTAAAAAGGAGGTTTTCATGAGTGTAGGACGGTCATGTAAGTCTATATAACAGTCCACTATCATAGTCTATATAACCTTGCTGCCATGTATGATCCTCCTTGCATTTGAAGGCCATTTTACAATGCTATGAAAGTTATAATTTATTACAAAGGGGTCCTTCTTATTGCATCTAGGTACAATGAAATTCATACATTTATACATTGTTTACAATGAATGTGTAAAGAGTTCTCTTCCTACAACTATGCACATGTTACACTTGAGATAAGAGTTTGTGCACGTTACAATAATGAAAACCATCACTGTTATGCTACAACATGCTACAAGTCATCTATGTTACATGCTACAACATTTATGTTACTATGGAACACAAATGTGCATGCTTACAACACCCAAAACATGTCATCACTAATGGAGTTCATTATTTTTCCACAGTCCATGATGTTGTTGAGAGAAAGATTCTGGATTTGAGAGAAAAACAATTACACAGTCAAATCTAGAAGCTTTCTCTCAACAATGTCATCACTAGCTCTTACATTCTCTATTTTCCTTGTCCTTTCTTGACCTCCAAGTGGCCATACTTCTCATACTCACCCATAGTGAGTGAAATGTACTACTTGCTTGCTCTACAAGTGAAAAACTTGAACACAACTCAATCCATAGGAAAAACTTGGAGTGCTAATCAAATGCCCCTACAAATGAAAGCAACTCACACTTATCTCCTTTGCAAATCAAGTAAATACTCTATCCAAGTATCACTACATACTAACATCATTCAATGTTGATGTAGACTCATGTGAGAGTTGTTATCTCTTTGAATTTGATGTTTTAGTGTGCTTTTTTTTCCTTTGTGGTTGCTTACTCTTGCATTTGTCATTTGGGTGAATCTCTAGATGAAGCTTCCAACACTTGTCATAACAATATCCTCCAACCTTGAAATAAGAGCAATAGTTGTTAGCTTTGTACATACTCAAATCAACTTGTTTTTTATCTTCTTTGAGTTTGTTTTGGCCTTTCTCTTCCCTTAGTTTTGGAGAGTTACTTCTTTTTCCATCCTTGCTATGGAAAATATGCTCCTTAGTGGTGTTTGCTTTGTGCATCATTCTACAATTTACTACTTTAGCTTTATACTTCTTAGAGATACAACCATTCAATTTTCACCTTTAGAATATTTGAAAGAGGCTCCCAAATGATGCACTACAAGGTGACAACAACTTGGTTTTACAAAGTTTCACAAACTTGTGTTCTTGATTTGACTCACAAACTCTCTCAATGACCCTTCAATGCATTAAGTCTACAACACACAACTAGGGTTCAGACCTTCATATGAACTAGATGAGGCATCTAACAAGATTATGTTCACAAACTAGAACCAACTAAACCACTCTTCAAGTCACAAGGATCCCCTCTTAGCAACCAATCTGCCTAAGCCCTCAAATCCTAGGTGCTTAAGGGCATCATAAGGCATAAGGGCTCCAAGCTATTCCCCAACCCTAACACAAGCTACACCATGTCAATATAATGTATTCAAACCAATTTTGTCAGTTTTAGTGCCTAGAAACATCAACCAATGTTTGATCCACAAATCACTCCTTAAGGCCTAGTAGCCTTCCATACTTGAAAAATGTGCATAACTTTGTGTAAAATCAGCCAACCCACAAGCCAAAAAGTATTTAGACACCCATTATGAATTAGAACAACATATCAAAAGATTTCATGCCATTGTTTTAGGAAAAATGTGAGTTCTATGACTAGCCCTCTCTAGAAATAGGCTTAATTTGGTCGAATTAACAAAGCAAGTACCCTAGGATCATTCAATAAACAATCCAAACCCAAAAATAGTAGATCTATATGTCACAAAACTTCAAATTCCACCATTGGTTAGTATAGCCATGCTCAGCTAAAGTGCAAACTAGAAAACCCTTCATTTCTTCACAAATAAGGGGGTTTTAATGAAAATCTAATATCCACTCCAACCCAGAACAAAATAACACTTGATTCACCTTTAAATAGGCCTGCATATGCTATAGGAACACTTACTTGGCTAGGTTGCATTCAAATTCACAAAGAACCACTATTTAGCCACCCTTTCCACTGGGAAAATGCATGAAAATGCCCTTAGGGCATTACACAAAACCCTCTTAGACTCCTTCCCTACACAAACCTTCCACATTCATGTTAGAGACATAAAAATTAGCCTATCCACCAAGCCACATGTTTATATAGTAGGTGGATACGTAAATTAGCCATTTTTTTCTCTCAAAACCCTTATTCTAACAGTCCACTGGGCAGTTTCAGAAATTCAATTAGAAATCCCTCTAAACCCAATGAAAAACCCTCAAAATAGGTGCAAATAAAAGTTAACAAATACACCTAACTCATCCAATGAATTTTAAGACTTGACAGTACCGTAAAGGGCCTAGGTACAGTCTGAAACAATGAATTTGTAGAAAAAATGAGTTACAACAGAAAAATAGGGTATAACTTCTTATTTCTTCCTCCAAGTTCATCCTCCTCTCTTCTATTCAAACTAGATTCAAGTGTATATGTTTTTTCAAATGCATACTCCATGACTTATGTATGTTCAAGTTATCTTGATATGAGGTGTCTTATTCAGAAGTTTGTAAAACCTTGTTATTCATTCTGACTGTGCTATTCATTTTCATTATAAAATTTCTAATGATCATTGTCTTATTCTTCATGCTTGTAGAAATCATCATCATACTAAGGAAACAAGCAAAGACTCTAACACCAGAAGAGCATGAAGCTAAGAATAAGAGGAAAAGAGAAAGAATGAGGCGAATTTGGGAAAGTAGGAAATTGTCAACCATATAAGAAGATATTCCACCATTGCCAATTGAAGAGGAACATGACACATCTAACGAATCTAAGAGAGAGATGGAATTGGAGGCACAAAGGGAATGAATGCAAAACCTCCGTGTAATGAGGAAAGTGAATCTCCAAGTTGGAGGCACTCCATCATCCACAGGTCAAGTTGAAGGAACACCATCATTATCTTCTCGAATTGGAGACACTCCATCTTTCACAGGTGAAGTAGAAGACACATCTACATTTTCTTCTCAAGTTGGTCACACACCATCATTCACACCTCAAGTTGAAGGTACATCATTTTCAACCTTTTCACCTCCAATCGAAGGTACGTCATCTATCCCATCTCAAGTAAATATTGAAGAAATTCCTAATGTTCAGTCTACTTTACCAAATAAAATGTCTCCCAAAATTTTGCATAGGAGGCCTAAGTTTCTAATTGATATTGATGAGAATGTATTGGAGCCCATGCAGGATAAGATTCCCATGCGCACTTGCCAAAGATATGCAAATAAGATATGAAAATTATTCTTTGAGAATTTAAATGAAACCAAAAGATGTCAACTCTTTGTTGAACTGATGAGAAATCTAAAATTTAGGCCCACTATGAAGATTCTTGGCCTAAGAACATCAAATGCATCAAATGAAAAATCAATTGTCAAGAATCTAATGAGTGTGTATGAGAGTGTGGGTTCCACCTCACGCACCAAGGATAGTAATGTCACACAACGTGTCATTACCTCGACAATTGTAAGCCAACAAACAAAAAAAGCTTGCCTCATTAGAAAGACAAGTCAAGCATTGAAAATAAATAGAAAAACTCTAATGAGAGCCATTGGAAGACGTCAAAGAGTTCAGGATCCAAACACTAATGAATTGTGGGCATTCTCTGGGAGACTCCCATGGAAAGAGAAAGTTGTTGTCAAAGCTTTGAGATCACTAATTGAAGACTTTTGGAAGAATTACACAAGGGTATCTCTGAATCAAAGGGATGTGGTAAGAAGGAGAATCGGTAGTCAAAACCGTGAGCCACATCCAAAGCATTTTTTGGATATGACTCAAACACAGTTTTTTGGTAAATTTCTAGAGAAGTATCCTCAAATTAAAATTTCTCAAAGATATTTTGAAATGCTAAAACCTTTCTTTGTCAAAATAAATCACACACGCACTACTTGTTGTTGTAGATTATAGATTGAATTTTCTAACCATTTTGATGTTTATCGGTCTATATGTTTAGATTTGCATACTAACAATGTTTGGAGGGTTGTGGCATATGTGCCCCACCAACTACCTCGAGAGAACTCATATCAATGATTTTATGTGATAGAGAGGAAGGTCAATTATTCTATAACAAATTATGCTTGGATGGCACATGTCAGCATTGCGGTGGCTTGTAACGTATGCCAATATGTGAACATATGGAAAGAACACATGCAGTTGGAAATGAACTAGTAGAGTTCGATAAGTATAAAATAGTGGCATACAATACAAGAGATGGTAAAGAAGCAAAAAGGTGTGAATATGTTATTCAAAAGATTCCAGTGTATCAGTTTATGCCTATATTTTGTGATAACATAGTGTATGAGTATGTAAGACATGCCCATAGAGCACGATGGTTGGACTTGCAATTCAAGTTATGCAAGGACACATTTCCAGTTGGTAGCATTGTTTCAGTCATCAAATTTGTAGAGAACTACAGTCTACAGCTACAGTGTGAGGTGTAATCCCAATATTATAACTTGACACAGGTTTCTATATTTGTGCACATCGCATTCATTCATGCAAATGATAGTACAGAGGATGACAGAAAGATCATAAGGGAGTATCATTTTTATATAAGCAATGATCGTACGCATTCTGCGAAGTTCGTGCAATGTTGTTTTCAGGTGTTCTACAATGATCTGGCTAGAAGGGGCATATCATTCAGTCAGAATATCATATGGTCGGATAACTATGCATCACAATTCAAGAACTCATGGAATTTCTATTGGTTGAGTAGGAGGCATAATATTACAAGTGTTCAACATATGTGGAACTTTTGTGAGGCCAGACATGGAAAGGGGGAGCATGATGGTGCAAGAGCGTGTATCAAAAGAGCCATAGCATGAGAAGAGTTAAAGTATAAAGACAATGCAAAGTTGACAGATGCAAAATCAATCGTCGAGTGGTGTAATGCTTCAATGGGTCCAGGTAATGAAGGTAAGTCTTCAGTTCATATATTTTTTTGGTTGATAGATGATACTAACATTGCACCATATGAGGATTGTTGTACACTGACAGGATCAAGTGAGCTACACTCTATCAGAAGCTCAATTGCAGGTTCATAGAGTATACATACGCGGAAGATGGTGTGCTTTTGTTCTCCATGTACAATTCAAGCCTGGAATGAGTGCGAGTCAAGGGAGTGGGTTGACGAATGGAAGTTTAGTTATCTTAGCCCACTTGACATGTATCGACCTCTGACGGCTCTGGAATTGACAGAGATGGAATCGTCAATTGACTTTGACCACATATCAGATCTAGTTCAACCAGGTAATATATCTACTTGCATAGTTAAATTTGAAATTCCTAATGTTATCTTAAACTTTGTAGTATTTTTGTAATGTTGATTAATTTCATCTAATTTGCTGCACATATCATTGTAGGGCATATTTATGTAGTTATTGCAGATGAAGATAACGAAGAGGGAATAGATTATTACTTGTGTCATTGTGTTGAGGCCAAAAAGAAATTGAAGGCCCCAGTTACAAATGGAGAAAACATTGAATACCTTATAGGCTCAGTGGTTGTTACTGGAACATGGCTTAGAAGGTACCTACATAAGAGTGTTAATGTTTGGCTGTTTGAGGACTTTGACACGCATCGGAAGATTCTTTATTACTCCAACCTTATCATGGCAACCAATGTTCATTTGATACAATATCGAGGTAGACCTTTGAACAAGACCTTGTGGAAGGTGCATGACTCTGACCATGAGGCCATACTTGACACAATAAAGAGTAGAGAAGACCCAGATGGTTCGTTGGATTAATTTGTAAGTATGCATAAAACTTTCCTAGATGGTTACTTGTACTTTGTTTTGTATATAAATAGTAGTATGAATTGCTTCCCTCTAGTATATTTATGTTTAGTCAATTTTGCTTTTTGATGCTTCTCATAGGAGGTCATAACTCCAATCCGTCCAACTACGGACAAAGAAGCTCAAGAAAAGATGATGGAGAGTGATCATTAGATGGCGGTAAGTGATCAATTACATAAGTGATGTTATATATTTCATGTACATTTTGTTATAGTAATGTGCATATTGTTTGATTGTATTAACAGGTGGAGCTGCTTGAGCTTGAACTGTCGAAGAGGTCTACTCGACGACAGAGAGAGGATGAGTCATGGATATGTTTGTATATATGCCTGTATCGCTTTGTTTGGACATGCCTATATGGCTTTGTATGTAAACTAGATGTTATGTTCATGACATTATGTATACGACAGTTTATATTAAATATTTAATATGATGATAAATTATCCTTGAGTAGTGGTATGAACTATGGCCAGTGAAGGCCTCATGTTTCGTTTGATTTGTTTTCTATGGCATACATTTGATGTTTGCAACATCATCATGTTATGCTTCATGGGGTTAGATCTAAGTAATGGATGAAGTTGATCCTAATTGGTCTTAATCCTGTTCACTCGTGTTTCACTCATGTCATGTCAAAGGGTTTGGATGTTAGTTCATAACATTCATGTTTATCATGTTACAATAGAAGGACATAGTTGCTTATGTCATTGGTTCATGCCATTGGATCATTGGATTTTGGTTTTGCTTCTTCATCATAACATGTCATGCTTTCAGGAGTTAGATTGGGTTGTGGTTCTTCCTCATGATATGAGTTTGTTCATGTCGTCATGCTTTTTTGTCCTCCATGTCTTCAGTGTTCTCAGTGTCTTCATACTTTTAGGAGTTAGATTAGGTTGTGGTTCTTCCTCATGTTTGGAAAGGTGCTAGGAGTGACATTTTGCATTCCATAGCTCATGGGGCTGAACGGACTTCGTCAATGCATCAGGGTGGGCAGGTAAATGCCAGGGAGGTCTCGTTTGATGTGCCAAGCATTGCATTCATTTGGGGCAGCAAGCTACCGGCAAAGTCCCTTAAGATCCTTAAGATGAAAAAACTACAAAACTTTGACGGGACAATTCTCAGAATTTGTGATAGCTGGGAACGTTCCATTTGGAGCTACAGGTGCACGTGGAGTCCATCCACAATAACCTCTCTTGGTTTCATTTAACTCCTGTCCGTTTGACTGTGCCAAAATTAAACACATTCTTGCAAAATGCTTCAGTTTCATGTAGTGGAAAGGTGCTAGGAGTGACATTTTGCATTCCATAGCTCATGGGGCCAAACGGACTTCACCAACGTGTCAAGGGTGGATAGGTAAATGCCAGGGGAGATCTCATTTCATGTGCCAAGCGTCGCATTCGTTCAGGGCAGCAAGCTACCGGCAAAGTCCCTTAAGATCCCTAAGACAAAAAAACTACCAAACTTTGACGGGACATTTCTCAGAATTCGTGGCAGTTGGGAATGTTTTGTTTGGACATATAGGTGCATGTGGAGTCCGTCTACAATAACCTCCCTCAGTTTTGGTCAGCTCCAGTTCGTTTGACCTTGCCGAAATCAAACGCATTCTTGCAAAATGCTTCAATTTCATGCAGTGGAAAGGTGCTAGGAGTGACATTTTGCATTCCATAGCTCGTGGGTCCGAACGAACTTCCCTAATGCATCGGAGTGGGTGGGTAAATGCTAAAGGAGGTCTCGTTTCATGTGTCAAGCGTCGCAGTCATTCAGGGCAGCAGGCTGCCGGTAAAGTCCCTTAAGATCCCTAAGACAAAAAAAATGCTAAACTTTGACGGGACATTTCTCATAACTCGTGGTAGCTGGGAATGTTCCGTTTGGACCTACAGGTACATGTGGAGTCCGTCTACAATAACCTCTCTCAGTTTTGGTCAACTATAGTTTGTTTGACCATGCCGAAATCAAACGCATTCTTGCAAAATGCTTTAGTTTCATGCAGTGGAAAGGTTGCCAGGTGCCATATTTTTTGTTCTACTCATCGTGGGGCCGAATGGACTACGCCAACACATCGGGGTGGGTGGGTAAATGCTAGGGGAGGTCTCATTTCATGTGCCAAGCATCCTAGTCATTCTGGCTTGCAAGCTACCAAGACCTAGCACTTTTCGAGTTTACCGGTAGCTTGCAGCCTGGAACGACTGAGACACTTGGCACACAAAATGAGACCTCCCCTAGCATTTACCCACCCACCTTGACATTTTGGCATAATCCATTCGGCCCCACAATGAGCAGAACAAAAAATATGGCACCTGGCAACCTTTCCATTGCATGAAACTGAAGCATTTTGCAAGAATGCGTTTGATTTTGGCACGGTCAAACGGATAGGAGTTGAATGAAAACAAGAGAGGTTATTATCGATGGAATCCACATGCACCTGTAGGTCCAAACAGAATATTTCCAATTGCCATGAATTCTGAGAACTATCCTGTCAAAGTTTGGCAATTTTTTCATCTTAGGGAGCTTAAGGGACTTTGCTAGTAGCCTACTGCCTCGAGCGATTGCGATGCTTGGTACACGAAACGAGACCTCCCCTACCATTTAACCACCCACCCCGACATGTTGGCGAAGTCTGTTCAGCCCCACGAGCTATGGAATGCAAAATGTCACTCCTAGCACCTTTCCACTGCATGAAATTGAAGCATTTTGCAAAAATGCGTTTGATTTCGGCACGGTCAAATGGACTAGAGTTGAACGAAACCCAGAGAGGTTATTGTGAATGGACTCCATGTGCACCTGTAGGTCCAAACGAAATGTTCCCAACTACCACGAATTCTAAGAACTATCCTGTCAAAGTTTGGCATTTTTTTTTGTCTTAGGGAGCTGAAGGGACTTTGCCGGTAGCCTGCTGCCTCGAACGAATGTGACACTTGGCACATGAAATGAGACCTCCCCTGGGATTTACCCGCCCACCCCAATGCATTGGTGAAGTCTGTTCAGCCCCACAGGCTATGGAATGCAGATGTCACTCCTAGCACCTTTCCACTGCATGAAATTGAAGCATTTTGCAAGAATGCGTTTGATTCTGGCACGGTCAAACAGATAGGAGTTGAATGAAACCGAAAGAGGTTATTGTAAATGGACCCCACATGCACCTGTAGGTCCAAATGGAATGTTCCCAGCTACCATGAATTCTAAGAATTGCTCCATCAAAGTTTGGCAATGTTTTCATCTTAGGGATCTTAAGGGACTTTGCCGGTAGCCTGCTACCTTGAACGACTGCGACGCTTGGCATATGAAACGAGACCTGTGCTAGCATTTACTTGCCCACCCCAACACGTTGGTGAAGTCCGTTCGGCCCCACAAGCTATGGAATGCAAAATGTCACTCCTAGCACCTTTCCACTGCATGAAACTGAAGCATTTTGCAAGAATGCGTTTGATTTCGGCACGATCAAATGGACTGGAGTTGAACAAAACCGAGAGAGGTTATTGTGGATGTACTCCACGTGCACCTATAGGTCTAAACAAAACGTTCTCATCTGCCATGAATTCTGAGAACTATCCCATCAAAGTTTGGTAATTTTTTCATCTTAGGGAGCTTAAGGGACTTTGCCGGTAGCCTGCTGCCCCGAACAAATGTGACACTTGGCACTCGAAATGAGACCTCCCCTGGAATTTACCCACCCACCCCGACGTGTTGGCAAAGTCCATTAGGCCCCATGAGCTATGGAATGCAAAATGTCACTCCTGGCACCTTTGCACTGCATGAAACTGAAGCATTTTGCAAGAATGTGTTTGATTCTAGCATGGTCAAATGGATGGGAGTTGAACGAAACCGAGAGAGGTTATTGTAGACGGACCCCACGTGCACCTGTAGGTCCAAATGAAATGTTCCCAGCTGCCACGAATTCTGAGAACTGCTCTATCAAAGTTTGGTAGTTTTTTCATCTTAGGGATCTTAAGGGACTTTGTTAGTAGCCTGCTGCCCTGAACGAATGCAACGCTTGAAACACACAACGAGACCTCCCTTGGCATTTACTCGCCCACCCTGACACATTGGCGAAGTCCGTTTGGCCCCACGAGCTATGGAATGCAAAAGGTCACTCCTAGCACCTTTTCACTACATGAAATTGAAGCATTTTGCAAGAATGCATTTGATTTCGACACGGTCAAATGGACTGGAGTTGAATGAAACTGAGAGAGGTTATTGTGGATGGACTCCACATGCACTTGTAGGTCCAAATAGAATGTTCCCAGTTACTACAAATTTTGAGAACTGTCCCCTCAAAGTTTGGCAATTTTTTCATCTTAGGGAGCTTAAAGGACTTTGTCGATAGCCTGCTGCCCTGAACAAATGCGACGCTTGGCACACGAAATGAGACCTCAGTGTTTGAAGGTTTTTATACATATTTACAATAGTTCTAGTTGATCATAACTGACTTTCAACCTATTTGATCATTGGGTAACCTCCTTATTGCATGATTTGTTAAGTTGATAAAGCAACTTCTTACCACTACTTGCATTATTAGACTTTTTGTTTGACAACCACATAAAACATGACTCCAAACACAAATGAAATTGGTCATTTGACCTTATTACATGCAAAATGATGACACAAGACCATTAACTTGTCCTATGATGTCCTAGGACCTTGTTATGACATGCTCCGAGCCAAGATTGGCTATGGCTAAGGTGCTCCTGCACCATGAAATATGTTTCCATGGTGTTGAGTCATCCTCCTTACCTACTACATCACCCTTGTAGACATGTATGCAAAGTGTGGAAGCATAGACAAGGCACGTGAACTGTTTGGCATGATGCCCCAAAGAAATGTCACCTCATTGAATGCAATGATTGCAAGATATGAACAAAATGGGTTTTTTGATAAGGCATTAGCAAGTTTCAAGCAAATGTGAGTGGTGGGTGTAAAGAAAAATTCCACAACCTTAGCCAGTATCCTCCTTGCCTATGCCAAAATGGACATCCATCAAAAGGATAAAACATATGGGAATTTTGTTAGATGTTGTAGTTGCAACTGCCCTCAGAGACATGTACGCAAAGTGTGGAAGCATAGACAAGGCACATGAATTGTTTGGCATAATGCCTCAAAGAAATGTCACCTCATGGAATACAATGATTGCAAGATATGAACAAAATGGATTTACTGATAAGCCTTTAGAAATTTCCAAGAAAATGCAATTGGCAAGTGTAAAGCCAAAATCCAAAACCTTAGAAATGGTATGTTTGGAGCACGGTATAGACATCCATCAATGCATAAAGGATATAGGAATTTTGTCAAATGTTGTAGTTGTAAGTACCCTACAAGACATGTACGCAACTAGTGTGGAAGCATATAGAATGAACATGAACTATTAGACATGATGCCTCAAAGAAATGGTGTCTCATGGAATGCAATGATTGCAAGATATGCATGAAATGGATTTTTTTATAAGGCTTTAAAAACTCTCAAGCAAATGCACAAAAATAAATTTCAACTATTTACACAAATTTTGGCACATCTAAAACTAAATTGCACAACCTTAACCAACTTCCTCCTTGCCTATGCTATAATGGGATCTACAGAACATGGTGTGGACAACCATCAAAGCATAAATGATATAGGAATTTTCTCACATGTATTGTATTTGCAAAGTTGCCCTTGTAGACATGTATGGAAAGTATGGAAGAATAGACAAGGCACGTGAACTATTTAAAATGATGCCTCAAAGAAATGTACAGTCTGACAGAATTCAATGATTGCAAGATATGGACAAAATGGATTATTTGAAAATGATTCATAAACTTTCAAGCAAATGCAATTGGCACTTGTAAAACTAAATTCTTGTAACAATAATTGATTATCATATTAAATTTTTAATATAAACTGTCATATATACATAATGTCATGAACATAACATCCAGTTTATATAAAAAGCCATATAGGCGTGTCCAAACAAAGCCATATAGGCAAATATACAAAAATATACATCGGATTAACAAACAAAAGTATGTATACAAAGCCATCTAGACATACAAAAAAGTTCCCAAAAACTAGTTTCCTATGGACTTTTAGGAAATAATCGGTGGCCCTTCTTTGACTGTGAAGATGGAGAGCCAGTCAATGACACATCCTCTCTTTGTTGTCGAGTAGACCTCTTCGAATAAAGTTCATCCAGCTGCACCTTTTAACATAAACAAATAATATGCACATTAGTATAGAAATGTATGAAATATATAACATCACATATGTAATTGATCACTTGCCGCCAACTGATGATTGCTCTCCATCATCTTGACTCTCTCTTCATCTGTAGTTAGATAGACTGGAGTTGTGACTTCTTGTGAGAAGCATCAAGAAGCAAAATTGATTAAACATAAATATCATTTATGTACATCAAATGACATGAGATAAAAAAAGAAATACAAAATTATGATATTTTCATGTTATTGGCTCATACCTCAGTCAAAGGATTTGAAGACATCATGGCTACATCAATGCCTATCTGCGCTGACTCACGAAGATGAGGAGGAGTCTCCACTATATTCAGCATCTGAAAATCAAGTTCAAGATTATTAAAACAAAATAAATACATAACATTATTTTTAAAATGCATAATGATTAGAAATGGTTAAATTTACCTCAGTAAAAGTGGTGGTTTGGCATCCAAGGGACCAAGGAAACTGTGGAGGTGCTGGTGACTATTGAAATCATCAAATCAAGTCACCAAATAATATTACCATTAACATATCTACAAAAATTACGAATATGTGATAAATTACATACCTGCTGACTTGACCTCCGCTCATAAGCCACCAATGGACAGCTAACAGAGGCAGGATGAAACTCTGACCCTGGAATTTCATTGCGCAAACAATTACATACATTATTTTTGACTTATAATATAGATAATCATATAAAATTAATTACACATTTCAAATAACAATATACTAAATCAAGATGAAACTTGTAACAAATTACCTGAGAGTCAATACCAAATGTATGCTGTAAGAGATCGTCACTGAGAACAAGATCATCCAATATGTCCTGCCCTTGTGTCGCAGAGTCCTGTCGTGCCACCTGCGTCCCATAATCACATAGGTTCCCACATGTACTGCACAAATGTGGGGACACATGACGCCTACTACTCTCACCCTCATCGCCCTGGGTAAATCATCTACATGTTGTGATAGAGTTTGGGTGAGAGTAGTCAGTGAATGTAAAGTCTCTAGCTCAACACTCTCCTTCAAAGCCAAAGGGAGAGACCTACGTTCTGGCCTTGCTCGAGGTATAGGCACATGTTCATCTTGCTGAGCCCTGGGTCTATCTTGGGCAGAGCCACCACCTCTACCCTAGAACTCATGAATGTCAAAATAATTTAGAATCTTGTTGAGGATGAACTTGCAATAGAGTTTCCTCAAAAAATATTATGGTACCTCATCATTATTGCATGGCCGCTCATCAAAGACCATGTACCATCTATCCCAAAAGTTTTGGGATATGTCTTCATTCCTACACCAATGTATAGGAAACCGTTTGCAACTTTCCTCTAATGTTTGGCCGGTTTTGGGATTAATAAATTGTGCACATAATTGAGTTTTGTAATTTTTTCCTTCTTCACTTGTTATTATGACAACTTGTCGGCATAATATTGCCAACTCCTCTCCCTATAGTCTTGGAATCGGTGATTTGTTTCGTCACCAAATCTGTGTGGGAAACAATCTCCTGTAGTGATTTTGCAAGTGCCCTCCTATGCTTAGTGGTTCCACTTGGATTATTTAGGGTTTGAATAATAGTTTCAAGATGTTTCTTGTTTTCTTCTATTATCCCTAAGTAGTGTTCTTAATTATACTTTATATGAAAAGGAGGTGAAGGTGGGTTTTGAGGGTTTGGAGGGTTTTGGGGGTTGTTTTCACTCTCCTCAACTGGATTTAGATTTTTTTCTTCTCCAACAACTGTAAATGCAATATAACCATAAATCAAACATTGCAAAACTAAAAAATTGTTTTAAAACTAACAAAATCAGACAAACCCTACCTTCTTCCTGTGTTGGAGCCTCCAAATTTGCACGAGGATGTCTTTGGCGGTGAGGTGGCATTGTGAATTTCTTGTTTTCTCACGTGCACTTGATCGAATCTCCTCTTTTTCAATGCAATTGTGTTTTGCTTGGTTTCTTTGCTGCTGTCAAGAGAAAAGTGGCGTGGTGAATGAGCAGAAAATAGTTTTTTTTTCTTTTATTAAAAGCAAAACGTGAGCGCATTATTTTTCTTTAATTTTGGAGATGGTGGTGACTTTTTAGTCCCCCATCTCCTTGCATTTACCCAAATATTATTATTATTTTCTCTTAATAGCGGAAATATAATTTTATCATTTTGCGAAATTTAATTTCGTAAATATTGTTTTATGGTAATTAAAATAATAAGAATATATATATAAAATACGATTTAATAAAATAATAAAAGAATAGTTTTAATAAAATAAGAAGTAAAGGTGTTTAAATCATAGTAAAAAGGTGATTAAATTATAATAAAAATTAAGGTTTTAAGTGATTTTAAAAAGGGGTTCTGTTTTAATTGTTAGGCATGTCTTGTTAGGGTGGCGACCTAAGGCACACGGGCCCTTAAGCTATGATGGCAGCGCATAAAGCGCATAAAGGCGTGGGGTGGTGGCACATTGGCTATGCGCTGTTGATGGTAATGGGGTGGTCGGGGGTTCAAACCACCCGACCCTCCTTTTAAAACCGTGGGTTATGATTTGGTCGACGTTCATTCCCAAAAATCCCGTGTGGGTAATGTTACGTGTTAAGGGGATCATGTCATATCCCTAAGCCTTTTCTAACGCTTAGTTTTTAACTATTAATATTTTATCCTATAGTTTATAACAAACATTCTTTTATTTTTAGAAAGTTTGTTTTAGTTTTATGAAACTAATTTTAGATTTTTGTCACCATTGTGTCGGCATTTCTACTAATTTTAGATTTTGTTAAGCATGTCCTCATTGTGTCAACATTTTTTGAGTTGGTTAAGCATGTCGTCATTGTATCGACATTTTTGAGTTGGTTGCAATATAAAAGGGGGTGCTCTCCCTCATTTTTTTACTGGCACCTTTTTTTAATCAAGAGCCTTCTCTTTTCAAATTTGAGTTTTGCGTTAGTGTTGAAAGTTTATCGTTTTGCTTTTGTAAATTGTTTAATTTGGAGGAGCGATCTAGAGTATTGGAAGGATGTAAGCAAAAGAGTCTTTGATCCATTTGGAGCTATATTCTCAGGCATGGGGATTTCTCTTTTATTATGCTTTTCTATTTTGAAGGCATTTTGTGTCAAATGCATTGTTGTTTATCAATGTGATTGTCAACTTGATTATATAATAGCATTTGTATTTATATATATCTAAGTAAGTGAAAATTGTGTTGTGAAAGTAAAATTAATCTCAGTAATAGAGATTTGTGTCTATATGGGGTTTTATGTATATTTGTTAGTTTGAGTATGATTAGTTGATTGTATAAGGGGAAAGACAGTAAATTGTAATTTTGCAAGTAGAGTTATTTCGACATAAGTGTCATGATGAAACTTGGGATAGGTTAACCTTGGGATATGTGATCCATGGAAGTGTTAGCTACCGTTGCACCAAAATATCGACCTATTAATGCCCGATACAACCACTTGACTTAACAAGTACGGGAGGCAGTTAAGCCCTTGTCACAAACCACTGCAGTGCTGCGCTGAACAAAGAGACCAAGGGCCACACCTTGCAACAATCCCCCCCAGTGCAAGCGCAGGGTTTGAACCCATGACCTTGGCTCTGATACCAATTGTTAGCTACCGTTGCACCAAAAGATCGACCTATTAATGCTCGATACAACCACTTGACTTAACAAGCACGGGAGGCAGTTAAGCCCTTGTCACAAACCACCGCAGTGCTGCACTGAACAAGGAGACCAAGGGCCACACCTTGCAATAGGAAGAGGGGGAATAACTTAAAATAGAGTTTGATGTAATTGTTAAGCAGAAATATTCCTAAGATTTGTTGATCCATGGGAAAGGGAATATCCTATGTGTAGAGAATGATGCATTTGTTAAGTGGGGTTATTCCTGGGATTTGTTGATCCATGGGTAAGGGAATAACTTTTGTTTAGAGATTGTTGTCTTTCCCAATCGAGATAGAAGGGTGGGTGAATATGAGACAAGAAAACTTTGGCCAAAGTGGTGTAAATTGCCAACTTTTACACTATCTAGGTTCACTGTGATCCAGGTTTGCATTTCTAGTAGGGATTTCATATTTTGATGGTTGTATCCATAGTATGATAGTAATAGTTAATGTAGAACACAACACCTTTCTCAAATTAGTCCTATTTTATTTGGGGTTACCATACCAATCCCTTTGTCGAAGGGTAGGGTTGTTTACCAGTTTGGTAAATGTGCAGGGGACCGCAGTTAGTCCATGGTTGGAGGTAAATTGCTTGAGTGATGCTTCCCCTCATGCAGTTGGTGGCCGGGAATATGAAGATAGACAAGTATACAATCATGTATCTCTATTTATCAGTTAAGCTCTTGAAGCTTGTATGTATATTATGAAAAAGTTGTAAAGATGATTATTCAATTCTTTTATTGAGGAAATGAAATTTGATTTATGAAATGGGAGTTTGGAATATGTTTCAAATGTGCATTTAATCGAAGGAATTTAAGGAAAAATTTTATTGTTTCCACTATCAGTATCTTGATCTATTTACTTTCAAAGTTAAACTTGGTAAATCTTAGTTGGCAGAACAAGCGGCATGTTACAGGGAGATTGTTGGCAATATGTGTTGTCATTGATGTCAACTCTATATGTGTCAACCTAAGGTCAGAGATAATGAAGCTGATGGATAGTGGAAGATTTGAGAGAGATGGTTTGACTCAGACATAAGGTCAACATGCTAAGGCAGGTTAGTCCGGAAGACCTAGTAGATGAAGAAAAACTAAGTATGAGAAGGAATGATGATTATCTTGAGGTCTAAGTATAATGCAGAGATGAGTGCACATGTTCTAATATTTTTTCTATATGTATACATTGATTTCCCACCAATTTGGTGTACCGCACTTAGAGATGAGTGGTAGAAGTATGGCTAAGGCATTCACAATGTATTTCCAAAGGTAGAGTCACAATATTTTGGTCCGCATTTCTCCGTAGAGAAAGATTTAGTCTTGTGGTTTAGAAGATAAGTTTATTGACATATGAATGTGTTATATCCAATATTTTAGCTCATTACACCTTCAACAGAGAAATTTATAAGTGGAAGAGTTCCAGACTGTGATTTGATAGAGTGATGCAATGATGGAGACCTGTTGAAATGCTTTGCATTCCTCCAGAAGAGAAGTTGTGCCCATGTGGTTTGAGAAGATGTTTAGAGATGTGTAATACATGCTTCCTTTCTATATCAGGTGATCTTATGGTCTACAAGGTCAGCTTTCAAATGATAGAAGTAATACAGACAATTTTGAATACATAAGTATTTTATAGAACACATGTTTGAGTACTTACGGAAAATGGAGAAGGTATAGATCAACTATATGGGTGTCTGCGAAGACTCTACATGCTTCATAGTATCTCAGGTTTGAACTACATGCAATCTTCTCTTATTTCCTATACTGCATAAGGTACTCAAGTCAGTTAGTAAAGAGTTATGTATGACTATCCTCCAGATTACAGTATACCTGAGTTACGTCTATGATTTTCTCCAGAAGTGATAGATGAGGTTGTGCGGATCTGCGAATGTGTTCATAATAGTGCATAAGTTCATTTCTAAGACTTTCAAATGTTTTAGTATACCACAATGCAAAATCCTAAGTCTTGGAATATCACATTTTGTCTGGAATGCCCTGTTTTCATCAGTTTAACATGTTTCTTATTTTGCGGATGCATATACTGATTAGATATTTCAGGAGAATGGTGTATGGATAGTGTTGAGAAGATACATGGTTGAAATATTGGTCTGCATAATGTTTTTGGCTTCTCCCTGGTAATGTGAAGATGGTCAGTTAGCAGTGATACTGTTGTTTGGGCTGACAGTCTAATTTCCTTCATATGTGGTGGATCCTGATTGGTTGTTTGGCATTGGAGGATGTGTAGTGATTTTTCTTGAATTCTATTATGAAGTGTTGTGATCTACAACCTATTTACACTTCATATTGTATATGTTTGATGCTGACTTGTGGAGAATCACATGTTTCAACTAAGAGTCTTTTTGGTGCCAACCTAATCAATGTTTTGAGATGTTGTAGAGGATATATATATATAGAAGAACAAATTCATTTGTGGAGTGAATGAGTGAGTGTGAAGTGTCAGAGCAGAATGAGAAGGATGAAGTGTGCGAAGTCGGTATGATGGAGTAATTGTGCAGAAAAAGAGGACTGCAACATCAACATAAGTCAGATACTTCTTTCATAGTAGTTCATAGTTATGTTATCATTGTAACCTTGTCTAGCAATGAACTTTCTTTAGGGAGTTGTAGCCTCCTTGGGTTTTAGCCCTAAAACAAAGTCAGCAAGGAGTTGTAACTTTGTTGGGTTGTAGCCCTAAAATAATCTTGTAAACTTTTATAGCAATGAACATTATATATTGTGAGCTAACACTCACCATGGTTTTTCCACGTAAAAATCCTGGTGTTGTTGTGTTGATGAATGTGGTGCATGTTTTACTTTTTATTTTTGAAGTAATTTGATCTGGTCTACAAATAAAGTAGTTAAGTTTTGATATATGCTGATTCACCCCCCTCTCAACATCCCAATGTGTTCAACATTGAGGACAAGTAATTTTGAGGAGGGCAGATCGTAATGTCCCTTCTTTTGGTGTATAGATCTTTTGTGCACATTTCACCTGTTCCTAGTCTTCAGGAGTATATTGGCTTTGTTTGAGAGGACTCCAACATTCTTGGAATGGTCGTGGCTCAGTTCTATAGAGCAATTGATTTTGGCATTGAGCTCAGTTGGTGTTCAGGATTACAGTGATGCTTTTTGAAGCATTTTTGGCTTTCCAGTTTTCTCTCCAAACTTGGAGAAGCCATCTATTTATAGTGAGTTACCCAGTTGGCATCATTCTTCATCCCAAACCTTCCAGATCATGTTGGTATGATTTATTTTACAATTTGCTTATGTTAGTGGAAATATTGTAAACAACATAAACTACTAATAATCCAATAATCTTAATGAAATATGATGCAAATCAAGTAAACAAAGCAATATTGCCTTGGAGACTGATTTACATTGAAATCTTCCATTGTTCGCCTATCTTGTATTGATCTTGTTGATGAATAGAGCTCTCAGAAGCGTGCTTCCTCGCTGTTTGAAGATGACAATACTTGAATGGCTGTATGTTGGACAAATGCAATGAAGATTACCTACAATGCAACTATTGTGAGGATGAGAGATGGATGATTGAAGCCATGGTTGTATGGATTATGAAAATAATGGATATAAAATGTAATGAGCAATATGGATGCTTTGCCAAAGGCACGCCAGAATTTCTACAGAGTACCTTTGCTATAACTTGTGGATGATAGAAATGAGGGAATGAGCTTCCTTTTATAGGCCAAGGAGGGGCCAAATCCATGTGTCAAGATCTCAACGATGGAGAATTGGTCTTGATAGGTGTATGGTGAGGATTGAATTGGTTGAGATGAGGGAGAGAAAAAGGGAAGATGTTCCTCTCACCTTGACATGGTGGAGAGAAAGGTGTGACATGAGTCCACATGTCACAAGGCTCACAATGACCAAAGAGAGAAGGTCAAACAAAGAGATCATGTTTGTAGGGAGGTTGGAAAGATTCTAGGGACTATGGAACAAGTGTCACAAAGTGTCCCTTTGACCATGATGACATGGAGAGACCATGCCATTTGGAATAGGGATGGTTGGAGAAAGAATAGGCCATGTGGGTGAGAGAAAATAGAATAATTAAATATTAAAAATATTTAATTACATGTGCAAGATGATGAGGTGGATGTGCGACATGGAATATGATGTGGAATTATGAATGAAAACTTTGGAATAGGATGATTTGCAATTAAATAATTTGATTATTATTTAATTAAGGGATGGCTTTAGAAGAATAGGTTTAATTGATTTAAATAAATAAATTGATATTTATTTAATATTTGGACTATTGATGATGAACGTGAATCAAATATATAAATTGAAGAATTTATTAAATGATAGAAGAATGGGAATCAAATAAATAATAAATATTTATTTAATTTGTCTTAGCCATTTTTAGGTGTATACATTTTGCCCCTCTTTGAGACAATGTGTTTAACACGTTTCAAAGAATAAAAATTTTCTGCGATTGATACATGCCCTGACAGTTTGCCTCTGGTACATGCCCTGACAGTTTGCCTCTGGTACAGGTTTATGATGCTAGGATGCCCCCTCGAGAGATTGGATGGGAAGAAATTGACGACAAGATGATGGACAATCTCACGATGAGATAGGTTGAATGACAGGTTGACTGGATAAATAAATTGATTGATGCAAGATAAGGGATGGATGAAAGAGTTGAATGATATGTTATGCAAGATAAAATGATAACACACACAAGCAAGCAAGCAAGTATGCACAAATGATTCAAGCACAAACAAGGTATTGCTCCTGTCTAGTTGTAAACCAATGATTAATTGATGATGATGATAGTGTTGTCATGGCAGGGAACGATATATCCCTAGATCAACACAAAGATTAAGATAGTGTTGTCATTGTGGGGAACGATATATCCCTAGATCAACACAAAGACGCGAGAAATACATATCCCACTGATAATGATGATTGATTGATTAATTGAGTTGGTTTACGACAAGATTAGGATCAAGATCATTGATTGCGATTGGATAATTTGACAAGATTGAATTACTCGATTTGGTATGGATTGAGGATGACTTGCATTTGGATCACTGCTTGGATTGATTGAATTGATTTGATGATCAGATTGATGCTTGGATTGATGATTGGTGAAATAATTTGGATAATGAAATATAAATGGAAGAATGATTTGGTTAATGGATGAATGGATAAACTAGATCTTGAGACACTTGGAATTGCAATAATGATGAAATGCTTATAATGAAATGGAATGCAACGGGATAAGTATGGACATGGATTCTTGTCATCTTTGATTGTGTGAGTATTTGAAGTACTTTGTTTCATCATTGAGCTTTTAAAATGTTGTAAGAAAAATACAAGCATCTAGGTATAATTAAACCATGATGACCTAAGTATTACTTACATGGATTTTGATTTAGCAAGTTAATACAAGCATCTAAGTATAATTAAACCAAGATGACCTGAGTATTGCTTGCGTATCAACAGACAAGGATTAAACCTATTTCATGTTTAGACCTTTTATGTCCTCGATGATCATTGTGTTGATCATGTCATTAGACAAGGCTTTCACACTACTAAAGATAAATCCACAGACAACAGACAAATGAAATAATTATGCCCCCATCATAGCTTCTCTAGTTTGATACATCCTTGGTAGCATAGAAAGACATAATAACAAAAATCATGATATAAGACTTTTAAAACAACCATTGAAAAACTTTCTTACCCAAAACATGTTTTTTTGCAATAACTTCATAAAATCAATTTGATGTATTAGGTCAAAAGGAATTTGCCAAGTGCAGTCTTGTTGTCTTTTGTGTCAAGATGATGTTGAAAGCTTGCTTATCATGCTGCTTGTTGTCTAGTGATAAAACCATGATCTGATTGTTTATCCTCTGAAGTTATAGCATTCAAGAATCCTATTCCTTGACTAGGTCAAGGATTTGCCCCCAATCAAGTAAACGATTTATTTATTATGGATGAACTGACGATGAACAATGTGATGGGCCCTATGGACTAACCTAGTGCCTCAGGTGCTCATTACTAAATGGCCTTGCCTACATGACGATGCAAAGGCAACGCAGTTCGGGGTGGACCTATATGGACCTAAAGACCTAGGCAATGAGAAATGGTGCAGACTTGAATGGACCAAAGGTTGATTGACATGGGATGGAATGGATGGAAAAAGAGCCTCAGGGGCACATCGATGATGGCCTTGCCTACGTGATAACTCAGAGGCGACATAGTTCAGAAATGATATTGACAAACCAAAAATAAATCGATTGATTGTCAAAACAAAAACACCAACCAACACACTCTCTTGCCGAAGAGGTTGCACATAATAGACGAAGCCTTATTACAAGAACAATATATCCTTTAAAGGCTGTTGATCTAGGATAAATGGATTGTTGTGGCAATTGGTATGTAGACAAATGTATCGCTTCAAGAGTAGTCTTTTTCTTGTGGTATGATGTTGATGATTGTTTTTCTAGATTTTTGGAATGTTTTTGGGTTTTTTTTCTAGATTTTGCTAATGTTTTGATTTTTTTTGAGTTTTTTGGGTAACAATTTGGATAGCCTAAATGCTAGATACCGAAGACAAGGGAACACCATGGATAGACGGACGGATGACAGTGGATAATGGATGGGTAGGTATGAGGATGGGCCATAGGAGTTAATGGATCAGAAATCCATGAATGAGAGATGGATAGGAAAATTTAGGATATGGTCTCAAAGGACTATGTTGCATAGGAATAACATGTCATACTCAAGATATTGGACTCAGGATATAACGTGACAATGCTTGCAATGATATGATGGTAGGATACGATTAGTAGGTGCAAGGCTTGGGATAGTACATGACAAAGCTTATGACGAAGGAGGATGACAAGATTGGTTTGAAAGGGATGAGGTATGTCAAGAGATATCCAAAACATTTGTCAACATTGTGCCCCCAATCTTTATGAATATCCAAAGAGGAAGGGAGGATAGATGGGATAACAATACGATAGGTATACGTAGGATAAGGATGATTCAATGGTATGGTAAGATAGGGTGGAAAATGATAGGGTTGATGAGACAATGTGCTCCCAAGGGTAAGTGACATAGAAGATCAACCTACACATGATGTCTGTTTGCCATGTTTTCATCATGGTACTTATCCAAGGCACCACCAAGGGTGGTTTTCACTGTTGGACGAAGGGATTTTTCTTTACTTTTTTTTTTTGAATATTTGGATAGGATAGGTAGAATATGGATGAGAGGGACTCAAGTATCTATTTCCATGAAAGGTGATAGTCTCGCTAGAAGGGTATTATCACATGGACCATGTCAAATGTACTCATAGATGTTGGTAAGGGATTGCATGAGAGGGAGATGGGCTAGGTGGATAAAGGGATTAGGATGTGGATTATGTATGGAAGGAATATGCAATGATTGATGGGAGATAGTGGATTATGATGTGGGTTATGGATGGAAGGATAATGGATTATGATGTGGATATAGAAAAGTATGGACCATAGGAATAGGATGAGTGAAATATGTGGGATAATGGATGAAAGATGGGGAGATGGAAATATGTGGAAATGTTGTGGAATGGAAAGGAACCGAGACCAATGGTTGCACACACCGTGATAAACACTAAAGCTTTTGATGTGAAGGTGGCATAGGAAGCAATGGAGATGTTTGCTTAGAAGATGGGTGACGAAGTGCTTTAGGTACCCACATAGACTTAGTATTTTTATCACTTTTTCTTTTCATGTGGGATGGAGGATTTTGGGATTTTTGAATGAAATGGATGGAAGATGATGGTTGGAATTTTTGAGAGGTGGATGCCTCTTTTGACGTGATTGTTGTTTGCTTAGGTACCCATACCATTTTAGTTTTTGACTTTGCTTGTGAAGGTATAGGTTGGGATAACTTTTTGGATGAATTTTTCTTTGATTCTTTACATTTTGTTGTACCCAATTAAAATTTTTGCTTCATTAAGGCATTTCAAGCAAGTCTAGAAAATTTTTTCATCAAAAAATAAAAAAAGCAAAATTTCTAAAAATAGACGTCAAATTAGGTTTTCTGGGTTTCTTGAGATATGGATTGTTGGAAAAACTTTCTAAAAATAGAATCTCTGACTCAGGTGTCACACTTGATTCTCATTGGTTGATTTTGCTTCACGATCAATGTGGTCCAGATGGAATCTGCAAAAGGTCAAGTTTTCTCTACTAGGTCAATTCTTCTTTTTTGGAAGGCAAAGCATGATCTCTGAAGTCATCAATGAAGGAATTTCATCTACCAAGCTCATTTTTAGGTTTTCAACGATGTTCCAACGATGCAGAACTGACGAACAGTCGTCGATTCGACAAAGCACGCAAAACGGAGCAAGATGGATCGGAGGTAAGGAGAAAATTTAGAAATCATGAAATTTGGCTAAGTCTGAAGATTCCAAGCACCCCTGGAGGCTAGGGGTGCCCAGTCTCACCAGTGTTAGAAATTTTTCACGTTTTTCAAGAAAATGTGAGAAATGTCTCCGTAGATCCCTTCTGGTGGGCGTAAAAGCAATCGTTTTGATCATCAGGCTCTAAAAATTTGGAAATCACATTAGATGTACCCAGACTATCCAGTTCATTCATCATCCAGTGGCAGTTGACTGACGCAATCGTCAAAATTGACATCAGGAAGCAACTGTCGGTACACAAAACAGAGCAAATTGCAAACAAGAGTTGAAAATCAGGAATTTGGCTAAGGCATTGGATTTCAGGTGCCCCTAAAGGCTAGGGGCACCCAACTTCTCATGTGTTCGATTTTTTTTTCATGTTTTTCAAGAAATGTCAAAAATGCCTCCGTTAGCTCGTTCCTGATTGGTCAAACTCAGTCAAACGTTGGTAAAAGCTGGAATTTCATCACAGATATGTTTAGGCTACTCAGATCATCCCCATCCCGCCTCAGCAGTCATCTAGATGACCGAAAACGAAGATCAAATAGAGGTTGTTGACACAGAAAACAAGAAATGGCATGAAAATTAAAAAATTCCAAAATTTTTCTAAGGCATTAAAAGTCAGGTGCCCCTAGAGGCTAGGGGCACCCAAACCCACCAGACTTAGAATATTTTTTGAGTTTTTTCCAGAAAACGTAAATCTTCCTCTGTCAGCCCGGTCCGGTTCATAGAAGATTAGTTTGGCACATTTCTTGAAGGTAGCAGAGAGTACAGTCAGCTTAGTTTTCATCAGGCCTGCCTATCTGCTAGATCATCAGACTCTATTTTGTCCCGGTAGATAGAAATCGATAGCCAAATAGGGGTCCATAGCCACTATAATGCGCACGCAAATCAAAAAGTTGAAAAAGTTGCAAAATTTAGAAAAATGGTTAAGGCATTGAAAGTCAGGTGCCCCTAGAGGCTAGGGGCACCCAAGTTCACCAGAGTTAGTTTTTTCTGTGATTGACAGTGTTTTCTGACAGTCATTTCCAGAACTTTGTCCGGTGGCAATTTCCAGAGGTCAGATTTGCAGTTGAACGACGTCAGATCATTTTTCCAAGGCTGGGGATGAAATCACAGTTGATAGGGCTCCAAAATGACAGGATCAATCAGGTTTTTCAGTCAATGGTGACATTTTGCCATCTTGTTGAAGTTGGAGATAGGCCATACTTGAGTCAAAACGAGTGTAGAAGTGTCAAAAATGAAGAAAATTAGCTAACACTTTTGTCAACTCGCGTGTTCGATGACATCATCAAAAGAAGATATTTTTCGTCATCTTACACATGAAGCCATAGGTAGCTACAAAATAGGGATTCTTCCTATTTGAAGACATCCACTTGAATTTGTGCTTTAAAAGTTGCTTTCATGGATGAGATCCAAGTTTTATTCTTTCACAAAGAAAGCTATTTTTTCGCCCTAAAGATCTATAAAGACAAGCATTTGACTTCTTTATTTCATTATCTTTTGTAGGTTGCATCCAAAGGAAGGATTTTTATTTTTCTTTCAACGAAGATTCGAAGGCTCAAACGAAGTGTTTTTTCAGTGTTCTTCATAGTTTCGGGTTGAGGAAGCAAGGAGGCATGCTTTTTCAAGGTCCTTTTTTCTAGGGGATCATTTTTCAGAAACAGGGCCGAAACTTTTTCAATTTTCATTGAGATGGCTCCATCCAGAATTTCATCCTCTTGAAGATTGGGAAATTTTATTTTTCTGGGAATCTGCTTTTTGCTACTTTTTTGGGAAATCGTCCGCTTTTTCAAAATCTAACGATTTGGGTTGCTTCAGAACGGGATTGCCTACAAAACTCATGCAACAGCTTTTTTCACTCAGAATTTGCTTTTTAGAAGAAATCAACAATTATTATCAGTGGATGACATCACCAAAAAACAAGAATGTTGATGAGGATGTTACTCAAAAGAAAGCAACTTTAAATCAGATGCTTTTTAGTTTTTAGCATTTGCTTTCATCCTAAGCTCGTCCATTCTTTATTTAGAAAGAAATCACTTTGTAATAGTTGGAATTTTCTTTGCTTTAAAATAGATTGCTTTAAAATAGATTGCTTTAAAGCATTTATTTATTGTAATCTTTGCCTTAGAATAAAAATAAAGCTTGCGAGTTGGCAAGTTAGGGTAAATCAAGGAGATTTTAGGGTTCCCTACTCCTTTGATTTTAGTATAAATAAGGGCAGCCTTGCCCATTGTAAAGGAGCTACTTTTGTGATAGCAAATTTGCTGTGCCTATTCTAGCCTGCAGATCTTGTTATTCCAAGTGTTTGTTCACTCTGTGTAATTTGTCCTCCAGTGTTTGATCGCTTGTTGTATGCCTGCCTTTTGCTATAGTATTGTTTTCCTGGAGTTGTGTTAACTTTATGATATTGAATAGAAGTCTCATGCCTATTTTTTGCTCTGATATTCTATCTCGGATCATCAAGTTTTGTCGTCACATGTGTGGCTTTTGTAACTTTTATTTCAGCTTTCATCATTAAAGTACAATGAGTCTTGTGATGTAAATCTGGGAGAAATTTACTTAAGTTTTTGTGTTAAAACAATCATTCCTTGTCCACTTTTAATCCCTTTGCTCTGAATTTACTTAGGAGATTAAAAGCGTCATTAGTTTAAGCCTAGTTGTAGTAGAAGTTTTAAAAAGGAAAAAACCTCTTCTGTAGCATTTAGAGTTTTATAACCTTGTGCTCGTAGCTGAGAATCAAAAAGAAGATAGGCGAAGTTTAATTTATTAATCTTTTCAGCGAACATCAGTGAAAAGGGAACTCCCCCTTCCAACAGGAGAGCAGTTTATCTATGCATAGCTGTCCATTTCCAACTCGCATTCCAGAGGTGCGAATTGAAATGCCAACAGTTTTCTGGCACCCACCATGGGGCATGAGGCATAAAACTTCAAGCAAGCTTAGGCTTATGTCACGGGAATGACTCTTTAGCGTCCTACTACTCCAGTTCAACAACCAAATCTTACACCACCTACTATTCAACCAAATCTTGTACAAGTGGAAGGAGAGCAAACAGACATCATTAGTAGCCTGAGGAGTTTCATATTTATGCAAAAGGAAAGTCCTGATCAGTGGAGAAACGCGGCTACTATTCTTGACGAAGAAGAACACAAAGTGGATCTTATGGCAGGAAGACCAGTATTACCACCTCCCGCGTGCCAGTAGATAATCCTGACTCATAGGGTTTATTCAAGAAGGGGAAAAGGTAGTGCTACGAATCCTTTCTTCCAAGGTCTTGTTCCTACAGAAGTTAGAGAAGAATCCAACATAGTTCTTGAAGTCCAGACAATTCCTGAAGTCAAGCAGGAAGAACCACAAGAAGAACTAGTAATCTAGCCTAGAGCAATGGGTGATGCAAATAATAACAATCACAATGATGTGAATCAGAGGCGACCACCCCCATTGCCTTGGGGTAATAACATTGGACCTTTGGCTTTGCAAGCAGATCATGAGTTACCAAAGGGATCAAGGAAGCACTTTCCCCAATTCCACGGTGATGGAACTCAACATCCTGATGAACACATCTTCGCATTCACAACATCTTGCACCATTTTACATGTATCACATGAGGATGTTGTTGTGTGTCTCTTCTTTGAGACTCTCGTGGGAAATGCTGCCGACTGGTTCAATCATTTGGAACCAGGCATCATTACAAGTTGGGCAACTATGAGTGAGAAATTCTTGGCAAGGTTCAAGCCTGCTGAAGACGGTCACAGATTGTTCTCCCAACTCTCAAATTCAAAGATGGAAAACAATGAACCAATGAGGGAGTTTGTGGCAAGGTTTAATCACCTAGTTACACATCTTTCTCATACACTTAATCCATCTCTGCAAATTTTGTTGAGCAGTTTCATTAACGCTCTTCCTTCTGAGATAGCCTTCTTTTTGAGATCGGCTAATGAAACGGAATTATCCAATGCATAAGAAAATGCCATCAAGTTAGAGGATGACATGATTACCTTTGGCAAGATGAAGATGGATTCAATCAGGCCTCTTGTACAGAGTTCTGCGGATCCACTGCTACAGAAGGTAGCAAATGAAGTGACTATTATGAAGAGACAATTGCCTACTTAGGGGCAACCTGCACAATAGCCATATCAATCACAATGGCAACAATACCAACCACAACAACCATATCAACCTAAGAGGAACAATTTTCAGCCTTTCAATAATTACAGGCCCAGGTTTCCAGCCCCACCACCAAGACAAGCAATTGATGCTGCTCAAAATGCAGTGTTTTGTTCCTTTCATGAGACTGATGCACATACTGGAGACACATGTCCAGAAAATTTAAGGATGAATCAGATCATGGGATATGCTGATGCTACACACATTTCAAGCATTGTCCCTTCCCCAAGTGCGAATGTTGTCTTACCACAAACGAACAACTTCGATGGTGACTCTACTACGAGATACTTCTAGAATGAACCCATTATAATAAAGGAAGAACAAGAGGATCTTTGTCAATATTCTCTTGCAGTGAATCATGAAAATCTTTTGACACCTATGTTTACACGTGCTCAGCATTCCAAAGCACAGAAAGAAGAAGAGGATAAGTAAAGATCAAAATAAAAGGGGAAGGAGGTAGCTTGCACTTCCAATGTTAAGCCACCACATGAAAATGTCAAGGCTTCTCAGGATTCATCTTCGGCAAATTTTGATATAGTGGATTCTATGATGAAGACCAAGGTGCAGATTTCTCAGCTAGAATATCTTCAGGACCATCCAGATCAGCTAGATAGAATTGTTAAGTATGTCAAGAAGGAGACCGTCGTACAACCCACATTGCTTGAATCTTTTGTTCCAGCAAGAGAGAAGCCAAAGCCTTTCTATATCCCTCTGTATATAGGAGGCTATAAATTGAGAAATTGTATCATTGATTTAGGAGCCTCGGACAACATCATGCCTTTGCAGGTGATGAACGCTTTGGGACTCTCGTGCACCAAAACGCATGACAAGTGTTATTCGCTTGAGTCTAAATCAGTGCCATTGGTTGGACAATTGAAGGATGCTCAAGTACGGTTGGAAGCTTGTCCCAAGAAGAAAATAATGATGACTACCTTGGTAGCGGACATTCCAGCCAGTTATGGGATGTTGTTAAGTAGAAGCTTATGCAAAGATCTTGGAGGGGAAATACAATTGGATTGGTCATCTGCGACCATTCCATTAAAGAAAGTTAGTTTCAAATTGGAACCCGAAACCAAGTCAAGGTTCACGGTGGTGAAATCTTAGGATCCTCAAGCACAAGTGCTATATCAAGAAATGGATCCTGGTACGTATGTTATGCTATCTGAGATAACTGAAGAAAATCAGGAAGTTGTCTATGTAGTTGATGAATCAGAGAAAGAATCTGAAGAAATGTACAACTTACAAACTTTCTTTGGGGAAGAAGAAGTGCAATAATCTTCTCAAGAGCAAAATAATGATGAATCAGATTTGTTTTTCTCATCTTTTGAAGGTTGGTTTGAACAACCTGTGTCAGATACATCCAAAGAAGAGACCAAAGAAGCATTGCAATTGGAGCAAGAACATGATCTTCATTTTGAAGATGATTTCTTCCTGGAAGAATTTTTTAGAGCTGGAGATCATATAGAAGATTCATCATCAGATCTAAATTGTTTTCTACATCAGTGGGAAAGTGATTCTTCAATAGAAGATATTGCATATTTTTCTTTACAATATAGCCCCTCTTCACCTATGTCCCAAGAATCCTTTATACACACTAGTGAAGAGGACGATGTTGAATCCGTCTATGAACTTGTACAAGAAAAAGACTTCACTGATACTATGCAACCAGTGTAAAATGTAACATATGAAGGGGTTGATGGAGAAGAAGACTTCATGAAATATTTAGTTTTGGTCACTAAAGAGGATGATATTGAAAAATCAAAAATTCTTGACAAATGTTTTGTGAGATACGTCATATGTGAGATCGATCAAGAAGATGAAGAAGAAGCATATAGCTTAGATGAATCCCTCTTTGATTCCGCCTACTTACCAGAAGAAGAAAGATACATGAATGATGAAGATGAAACGATGTTGGATATCCGCATTGAAGAATATTACTCTACAGAGGATGACGAGATTCAAGATAATGAATGGCAAAGTTAGCTGTCTGGTGAAGATGTTATCAATAATAATCAAGAGTTTGAGCATTCAGACTTGGATGATCTTTCAGACTCTGAAGATTGGATGGATGAAAACATGACCAATGAAGAAGAAGAAACTCCTGAAGCACTGGAAAAATGGGTGACAACAGTTGTGGATCCTATAAACCAAGAATCAGTAATGAGAGTTGTGTATGAACAACTTACACCTTTTCCAGAAGATGATGCATTCACTGAGTTCAAAGTTGCATGTGTACAAAATATAAATGAAACTCATATTCAATATGTGGTGATAACCATTCCCACAGATATACTTTGGCCACATGACATTCCTACATATCTTTAGAAGGAGGTTTTGTACCTTCACCTGTTGTAGATGTTGCTTGCTTTAGAAGAAGATGCTCCACCTGATCTCTGGCGTATCAACCAGTTCCTCTTGAACTTCTCGTGGCCTGAACGTGAATATCCTCCTAAACCGTGGCTTTTTGAGGAGATGTTGTAGAGAAAGAAAAGTTTTGCGCTACCAAGACAATCTTGACAGCTAAGGAGAGATGGTTCTTACTTTTCTGAGTCAGTTGATGGTTTTATGTGATAGTCTTGTTCTTCTCATCCTCGCTCAAGAAAAAGAGCGTGTGTGAACACTTTCTATTCTCGTGATGTGTTTCCCCTTTCTGTAATGTGATCGTTATGTCGTAATGTTTTTCCCCTTTCCGTAATGTGACAGTTGTGTTCTTTGTGTTCTTGAAATTTCCAACTCTTAGGTGATTTTAGGAAGTCCGGTTTTAGGTGATGTAGGGAAAAGTCTTGTTTTAGGTGATTAGGAAAGTGACCTGACTCTATTGCCCAACTGATAAGGCACTGGTCCAAGCTTAAAATGTCCAGAGATTCTTGATTCTTCTATGCCATAAGTATCCAACATGGTCCCCAGACAGAGCCAATTATTGTACCCAATCAAAAATTTTGCTTCATTAAGGCATTTTGAGCAAGTCTAAAAAAAAATTTCATCAAAAAATAAAAAAAGCAAAATTTCTAAAAATAGAAATTTCTATTTTTAGAAAGTTTCTAAAAATAGACGTCAAATTAGGTTTTCTGGGTTTCTTGAGATATGAATTGCTGGCAAAACTTTCAAAAAATAGAATCTCCGACTCAGGTGTCGCACTTGATTCTCATTGGTCAATTTTGCTTCACGATCAACGTGGTCCAGACGGAATCTGTAAAAGGTCAAGTTTTCTCTACTGGGTCAATTCTACTTTTTCAGAAGGCAAAGCATGAGCTCTGAAGTCATCAATGAAGGAAGTTCATTTGCCAGAGCTTGTTTTTAGGTTTTCAACATTGTTCCAATGACGCAGAACCAACGAACAGTCGTCGATTCGATGAAGCACACAAAATGGAGCAGGATGGATCCGAGGTGAGGAGAAAAGTTGGAAATCATGAAATTTGGCTAAGTTTGAAGATTCCAAGCGCCCCTAGAGGCTGGGGGCGCCCAGTCTCACCAGTGTTAAAAAATTTTTGCGTTTTTCAAGAAAATGTGAGAAATGTCTCCGTAGATCCATTCCGGTGGGTGTAAAAGTAGTCATTTTGATCATTAGGCTCTGAAAAGTTGGAAATCACGTTAGATGTACCTAGGCTACCTAGTTCATTCATCATCTAGTGGTAGTTGACTGACGAAATCATCAAAATCGACATCATGAAGCAGTTGTCGGCACACAAAATGGAGCAAATTGCAAACAAGAGTTGAAAATTAGGAATTTGGCTAGTTATTGGATTTTAGGCGCCCCTGGAGGCTAGGGGTGCCCAACTTCTCGTGTTAGATTTTTTTTCACGTTTTTTGAGAAACATAAAAAATGCCTCCATCAACTCGTTCCCGGTTGGTCAAACTTGGTCAAACTCAGTCAAACATCGATAAAAGTTGGGATTTCATCACAAATATGTTCAGGATACTCATATCATCCCCCGTCCTGCCTCAGTAGTCATTTGGACGACTGAAAATGAAGATCAAATAGAGGTTAACACGGAAAATGAGAAATGGCATGAAAATTAAAAAATTCTAAAAATTTTCTAAGGCATTAAAAGTCAGATGCCCCTGGAGGCTAGGGGTGCCCAAACCCACCAGACTTAGAATATTTTTTGAGTTTTTTTTAGAAAACGTAAATCTTCCTCTATCAGCGCAGTCCGGTTCACAGAAGATCAATTTGGCACATTTCCTGAGGCAGACAGAGAGTACAGTCAACTCAGTTTTCATTAGGCTTGCCTATCTGCCATATCATCAGACTCTGTTTTGTCCTGGTAGACAGAAATTGACAGCCAAACAGGGGTCCACAACCATTGGAATGCGCACGCAAATTGAAAAGTTGAAAAAGTTGCAAAATTCAGAAAAATGGTTAAGGCATTGAAAGTCAGGCGCCCTTGGAGGCTAGGGGCGCCCAAGTTCACTAGAGTTATTTTTTTTGTGATTGACAACATTTTTCGATAGTCATTTCCAGAACTTTGTCTGGTGGCAGTTTCCAGAGGTCAGATTTGTAGTTGAACGACGTCAGATCATCTGTCCGAGGCTGGGGATGAAATCATAGTTGATAGGACTCGAAAATAACAGGATCATTCAGCTTTTTTAGTCAACAGTGACATTTTTCCATCTTGTTGAAGTCGGAGACAGGCCATACTTGAGTCAAAACGAGTGCGGAAGTGTTAAAAATGAAGAAAATTGGCTAACACTTTTGTCAACTCACGTGTTCGATGACATCATCAAAAGAAGATATTTTTCATCATCTTACACATGAAGCCATAGGTAGCTACAAAATAGGGATTCTTCCTATTCGAAGACATCCACTTGGATTTGTGCTTTAAAAGTTACTTTCTTCATGGATGAGATCCAAGTTTTATTCTTTCACAAAGAAAGCTGCTTTTTCACCCTAAAGATCTATAAAGACAAGCATTTGGCTTCTTTATTTCATTATCTTTTGTAGGTTGCATCCAGAGGAAGGATTTTTATTTTTCTTTCAACGAAGATTCAAAGGCTCAAATGAAGTGTTTTTTTAGCGTTCTTCATAGTTTCGGTTTGAGGAAGCAAGGAGGCATGCTTTTTCAAGGTCCTTTTTTCTAGGGGATCATTTTTCAGAAACAGGGCCGAAGCTTTTTCAATTTTCATCAAGATGGGTCCATCCAGAATTTCATCCTCTTGAAGATTGGGAAATTTTATTTTTCTGAGAATCTACTTTTTTTGCTGCTTTTTCGAGAAATCCTCCGCTTTTTCAAAATCCGACGATCTGGGTTGCTTCAGAATGGGATTGCCGACAAAACCCATGTGACAGCTTTTTTCTCTCAGAATCTGCTTTTTAGAAGAAATCAACATTAATATCAATGGATGACATCACCAAAAAGCAAGAATGTTGATGAGGATGTGACTCAAAAGAAAGCAACTTTAAATCATATGCTTTTTGTTTTTTAGCATCTACTTTCATCCTAAGCTCGTCCATTCTTTATTTAGAAAGAAATCACTTTGTAATAGTTGGAATTTTCTTTTCTTTAAAGTAGATTGCTTTAAAGTGTTTGTTTATTGTAATCTTTGTCTTAGAATAGAAATAAAGCTTGCGAGTTAGCAAGTTAGTTAGGGTAAATCAAGGAGATTTTAGGGTTCCCTACTCCTTTGATTTTAGTATAAATAAGGGCAGTCTTGCCCATTGTAAAGGAGCTACTTTTGTGATAGCAAATTTGATGTGCCTATTCTAGCCTGCAGATCTTGTTATTCCAAGTGCTTGTTCACTCTATGTAATCTATCCTCCAGTGTTTGATCGCTTGTTGTATGCCTACCTTTTGCTACAGTATTGATGTCCTGGAGTTGTGTTAACTTTATGATTTTGAATAGAAGTCTCATGCCTATTTTTTGCTCTAATATTCTATCTCGGATCATCAAGTTTTGTTGTCAGATGTGTGGCTTTTGTAACTTTTATTTCAGCTTTCATCATTAAAGTACAATGAGTCTTGTGATGTAAATTTGGGAGAAATTTACTTAAGTTTTTGTGTTAAAACAATCATTCCTTGTCCACTTTTAATCCCTTTGCTCTGAATTTACTTAGGAGATTAAAAGCGTCATTAGTTTAAGCCTAGTTGTAGTAGAAGTTTTAAAAAGGAAAAAACCTCTTCTGCAGCATTTAGAGTTTTATAACCTTGTGCTCGCAGCTAAGAATCAAAAAGAAGATAGGCGAAGTTTAATTTATTTATCTTTTCAGTGAACATCAGTGAAAGGGAACTCCCCCTTCTAATAGGAGAGTAGTTTATCTGTGCATAGCTATCCGTTTCCAACTCACATTCCAGAGGTGCGAATTGAAACGCCAACACATTTGTACCCTAAGGCATTAGGACCCTTAGGATCTTTTCCTTTATGTGTAAAGGCATCCAAATTTCTAGTTTTGAATCCCATGGACATGGTGGAATGAGTGGAAGCTTCATGTTTAGACAATGTATGCATTTGTTAGTCATGATTAGGAATATGAGGGTATTTATGTCTAATAGGAATGTTAGGTGTTGGAAGTAATGGTGGCAAAGTGGATAGAGAAATATTAGGAGTGGGAAGTAATGAAGGTAGGTTGGACGGTGGAAGGTGTATGGTGAAATGCTTTTGACATTTGTAGGATGATGGAAGTGGAATGGATGATGGAAGTGGAATGGCAACATATGTCTTGGGTATATGGTAGGATTTGCGATGGGAAGTGGTGGATTTAAGAGGAATGGAGGAAGTACCAACATTGTTAGATTGTTCACCTTGGGGTGTGTATCCAAGGCCATATGAGCGAGGGACAATGACATGGATGGGCTCCAAAATACCTTGTTCATGAAGGCCTAAGCCTTTACCTTGGTACTTCATGTTTTGAAGCATGCGATGAATAATGGGATTATAGGTGTTTTTGGAACTAGACACGAGTTCATTATTGGATGAAGAAGGTGACATGGATAATGGTTGTTGTGTTCCTAAGGAAGAACACTCATCAATGAAAGTGGATAAACCAAGTGGATATGATGGTGGATTCGAGATGGGAATGATGGTGGATGTGGAAGGATCATTACCTAATCTTGATTAGTATTGTGTTCAATTAGATCCAAGTTATTTGTTCGGTCTTCTATGTTTGTGTTCTTGGGAGGCACATGTCTCATTATGACAAGTGGCAGTGGTTGGATCATGAATAGGGCTAGATGGAGGAGAAGTTTATTTTCTTTGAAGAAAGGCCATGAAACAGGGTGAATGCTGAAGTAGGTCAACAAGACTTTCATTAGGTGGAGCATGTAGGTGTTGGGTGCCTTGCTCATGAATGGTTGTGGAGATATGATTAGGATCAAGATTCTCATGGATAGGAATTTGGTGATAGAGAGGATTATCATGGATAATGTGATAGTGAGTTTGGGTAGGATGAACTTGGTTTATTTGCTCATGGATAGTGACTTGATCACAGATAATATTTTGGTCATAAAGAGGATTAAGTGTGATATGGATCCAGGATCAATTTGTTTGTGCATAGGTTCTTCATCAAAGATAATATCTTGATCATATAAAATATATAGGTTATGGATGGGTTGGATGGAGGTGCTTTGAACTTGATTTAGATAAAGGTTGATGTTTCCACATGCTCTAGATTATACTCTTGACTTAGACTCATGGTGGGAAATTCTTCAATTGGTTCAATGGATTGCAAACTACATGACGGGATTGGAGAAATAGGCATGACATTTGAAGGTTCTTGGGTAGTTTCAAGGATAGGGATTTTATGGCACGAGGGTGGTTTATTCCTTGCTAATAGCAATTGGATCACATCCTTAATGAGTACACGGGTGGATGGACAATATAACGGATGGAGAATAATGGTAGATGGCGTAGTCTTATGATTAAGGTTAGGATTGCTTGTGCTAGATAGGGATGAAATTGGATGAGTGGATTTGGATTTCTCCTTAGCTTTTCTTTTGCTTTTAGATTTTTGGAGAAAATCGTTCAAGGATTCATTGGTTGATGGATTAGAGCTTGGAGTGTTTGATGGTTTGGGCTTTAAGTGCATTAGGGATTGTCTTAATGGATTAGGATTATATGACAGAGGTTCCATATTCATGGATGGATGATGGCAGATAGTAGATGGATTGGTGTATGATTCCAAGCTTGAGGTGGGATTTCCCTTGTCTAGAGAATCATTAAGATGACTTAAGGATTCTACAAAGTTCTCATCATCATTAGGAGCAAATTTTAGGCCACCTAGGAGTATGTATGGTTTTGGATTTGGTCTAGATTTGTTGATGATTATATCCATTTTGAATGAATGAAGATTGGACTAGGTTTTTCCTAAGTTGCTCTAAAGTTTGCAATGTTGATCTTGGTTCAAGTTATTGCTAGAAAACATAGAGAACAAAAGGTTTTCATGATTACTTAACAAAATTAAAAACAAACAATTACAATCCTAGGATGGCAAGGACAATATTTGATGAGTTCTAACTTGGTTTTTACACTGCCACTTGCATAAAGGCAGACAACTAAGAACTTGGTAGCACCGGCTCCCCTCCACCGCACTCACTTCTCACGCATACCAAGTTATAGTTCCTCTGAAGAGTTGAACTTTTCTGTCTCTACACTAAATGAGTGTATGACGTTAGACAGCTCTAGAGATTCCTCCTCCCGTGTCACCAAATAGGGAATTTTGGCTTACTATAACAAAAGGATTTTAGTCAAGGCATCTGTTTGGGTGATTACACATGGGTGATTACACATGCAGCCATTCGCTTCGATAAGAAGGCTTCCCAGCATGCAGAGGTTACGCTCCATAGGATTTTGGGGGAAACATTGGTCGGTGTAATACAGCAGCACCCGTCGCTTGCAACTTTCGTCACAAATGCAATTTATTTATAGTGACTTGGAGGAGCTTGGCTTTAGCTCGTTATCACTTAAGGCCATTCCCACTTGGAAGGAAGGATTTCCAAGGGCAGGCCTCTCTAAAGGTAAAACATGCAAAATGATAAGTTTGGCATTTTGGTCACCCAGTTAAGGGGAGAGCATAGTCCTATTATCATTCTGAAAACACAGAGAACACTGGTTCTTTAACTTCCTAGTTAAAAGAAAAATAACTGAATGTTTTAATTCTACCAAGCATAGAAATTTGTAACAAGATAGCAATAACTTGGAAAGGATTTTGTTAATTTTATCCCTCTAACAAATCTAGGTGTAGATTGTTGTTTGCAAAAATAAAACAAGTATTACTTTCCCCTATTATGCTATGTGAAGATTGTAGTGCAAGGTAGTAAAAACATAAAGAATTTGTTCAGTTTTAACCACTAGGTTGGGAGTAGATGAAAGTTGTGATGCAACAAATCAATTTACTTTCCTCCTAGTTAAGTCTATGTGAAGATTTGCATGAACATATTAAGTTATTCCTTCCTAATTAGTTCTAGGTGGCTTAATAATGCAGCTAAAATGACTAAATCCAGCTCCTAACACCTGCAAATGAAAGTTAGTATGGAAAACCTTATAGCACTTTTACAACTCTCTGCTACAAATTGCATGCGCAGGACTGTGAGTCATATGCGCAACACTATGTATTATATGTGCAGATTGGCAAATGTGCAGCAATAATAGTTAAAAGCATAGGACTACACTATATATGCACAGGAATATCAAATGTGTGGCAAAACACCTCAGATGCACAACAGGACAGTTTGGATGCATAGAATGGTAAAAGTGCTGCAGGAAATGTTGGATGCGCAGAACTAGAAGTTGTATGTGCAGAAATGACTTGTCGTGACAGAACCTTCACAAAACACTCAGATGGAAGTTAACAACAGGGCAAGGCCCCACAGTGGGCACCAAAAATGTTAGTGGAAATATTGTAAACAACATAAACTACTAATAATCCAATAATCTCAATGAAATATGTTGCAAATCAAGTAAACAAAGCAATATTACCTTGGAGACTGATTTACCTTGAAACCTTTCATTGTTTGCCTATCTTGTATTGATCTTGTTGATGAATAGAGCTCTCAGAAGCGTGCTTCCTCGCTGTTTGAAGATGACAATACTTGAATTGCTGTATGTTGGACAAATGCAATGAAGATTACCTACAATGCAACTTTTGTGAGGATGAGAGATGGATGCTTGAAGCCATGGTTGTATGGATTATGAAAATAATGGATATAAAATGCAATGAGCAATATGGATGCTTTGCCAAAGGCACGCCAGAATTTCTGCAAAGTAACTTTGCTATAGCTTGTGGATGATAGAAATGAGGGAATCAGCTTCCTTTTATAGGCCAAGGAGGGGCCAAATCCATGTGTCAAGATCTCAACAGTGGAGACTTGGTCTTGATAGGTGTATGGTGAGGATTGAATTGGTTGAGATGAGGGAGAGAAAGAGGGAAGATGTTCCTCTCACCTTGACATGGTGGAGAGAAAGGTGTGACATGAGTCCACATGTCACAAGGCTCATAATGACTAAAGAGAGAATGTCAAACAAGGAGATCATGTTTGTAGGGAGGTTGGAAAGATTCTACGGACTATGGAACAAGTGTCACAAAGTGTCCCTTTGACCATGATGACATGGAGAGACCATGCCCTTTGGAATAGGGATGGTTAGAGAAAGAATAGGCCATGTGGGTGAGAGAAAATAGAATAATTAAATAGTAAAAATATTTAATTACATGTGCAAGATGATGAGGTGGATGTGTGACATGGAATATGATGTGGAATTATGAACGAAGACTTTGGAATAGGACGATTTGCAATTAAACAGTTTGATTATTATTTAATTAAGGGATGAGTTTAGAAGAATAGGTTTAATTGATTTAATTAAATAAATTGATATTTATTTAATATTTGGACTATTGATGATGAACGTGAATCAAATATATAAATTGATGAATTTATTAAACAATAGAAGAATGGGAATCAAATAAATAATAAATATTTATTTAAAGTGTCTTAGCCATTTTTAGGTGTATATAGCTTCGGTTTGGGATTTTTTGTAAAATTGGGTGAACTATTGAGCTATTAATTATTAAATTCACTTAAGTTATCTAATGTTGTAAATATTTTAAAAGATAACTTAAGTGCAATAGCTCTTCGGAAAGGTAATTAAGTGTTTTAAAAGATAGACACTTAAAAGGGGGACCTTGCACTTGAAATATTAATATTATTTCAAATAAAAGGTCTTTTGGAGAGGAAAAAAATGTTTTTAAAAAAAAAGTAGCGAAAAAGTAAAAAGTACTTTTTCGAAAAAAAAACAACGAAAAAGCAAAAAAAGCGCTTTTTCAAAAAACAACGAAAAGGCAAAAAGCACTTTTTCAAAAAAGCAACAAAAAAAATATTTTCCTAAAATAGCTCCAAAATGTTATAAAAGGGAGTTGGAGCTCATTGTTGAGGGTTATGCTATTGATATGATATTGTTACTCTGCTAGATTGAACCTGCGTGTTCTTCCATTATCTCTTGAGGACGAAAAACCCTCTTGTAGATTCTCTTGAGGATGAAAACCCCGTCTTGTAGATTGGGTGTGGTTGCATGTCAGAAACTACCATTGTGCTAAATAGTTTGTGCCATTGTTATTTGTGTGAAGCTCTTCTAGTTTTTTCTAGTAATTTAGAAATTCAATTTTTCATATTGCATGTTAGTGATCAACACTTGCATGTCAGTTCTACTAGTTGCATGTCACCGCTCGATGGTTGCATGTCATCGCTTGATGGTTGCATGTGTGGTATAAATGATTGCATGTTATTGTTGTTGATTGCATGTCAATTCTAATGGTTGCATGTCAGTGTTTTTAGTAGAAGATCAGTGTTGAGACAATTTTCATCATCTGGGTACTTCATAACAGCTATCAGTGTGAAGTTTTGGAGTGTTTCCTTTGCTATTCAGACTTGATAAACAATATATTTTAGTCACAAGTCTGAAATCAGTGTTGTTTTGGGTTGAATAAATTAGATTTGTGGACTATTCATTGTTGGTTAGGGTTTGCAATGTTTCATTTTCAAACCCATAGCCTACTGCAATTTATATCAGACCTGTGATTCTACTGTTACAATGTTTTTAGAAGGGTTTACAGTGATAGTTTGATCTTTCTTCATGTTCTACAACACCAAAACTTTATGGGTATGACTTTATATGTTGTTTGGATGATTTTTAATGTCATTTCTCATTATTTCAATGCTACAACAGTGATAACAAATTTATCTTTATGTGAAAGGTTGCAACAATATGTTTAATTTGAAAATCAAAATTATTTGATGTACTGCATCTTATAACAATCATTTGTGATAAACACTTATATTTCATTATTGGGTGATTGTAACCCTTGGATGGTAATACCGCAAGTAAAATTGATATTTTCTTGTTTATGTTACTCACCCACTAAATAAGTGGTTTCATTGTAAAGGCTTCCCACTGAATAAGTGGATGTGCCTATGCTTTTCCTTTAACTACTCCCACTGAATAAGTGGTGATTTCTCACTGAATAAGTGGATGCCCACTGAACAAGTGGAAGTTGTTATTTGTTGTTCTACATTTTAATTACTAGGTTTGAAGCACTTGTATGCTCTCACCTTGGCCATATCAGGAACTGGGTGATCAGAAGGTGTGGAGGAGTTACATGTTTGCATTTCATTTGTTAACACCATTTTTTAGTGTTCGAAATTTGGAAAAATATTGGGGTAGAACATTATAGAACCTTAGAAGAAAAAAAGTTTGAAGATGAGAATAATTCATTGCAAATTTTGTAATCTGCTTTAAGAAATAATAGAGATCCAGAGTTTTTTTCATTGTGTTTACAATAATAGATTCACTCTGTAGCATAGTTATAAGTAAGATCTTGTGATTATGAGTGACTCCTTTATTGTGTTGCATGTTCTTGGAGAATCATATGTTTTCAAGGGAAACAAAATGTCTTCCTGCATACTTGCTATAGGATTCAATGGTCTAATTAGTTTGTGTTTAAGGAACATGATAAATATTATGAGATTATGAATAAGATATGTAATTGTTGTGAAGGATTACTAAGTAGATTCAGATGCATGCAAGTTGATTAGTGGGTTTAAATCATTGTAAGGCGATGATACTATCATTAGACCCTAGAGGTAGAATTATATTATGATAGTATATTGAATTCAAAGTTGAGACTTTATGAGCCCAAGGAATAGGCACCGATCTTTTCTAGTAATCTAATCCACTCATAAATTTAGAAGATGAATACTTACACTTTGAGTGTTGTATAATAATAAGGGAAAGTTATCCAGGTTCATGTTATTGTGAATAGAGTAGAAGTGAATATATTTGCAAGGATTAATACTTGATTTATTTTTTGTGGTAATATCATGAATCATGTCTGCTAGAAAAATTGAGATTTGCATAGTTTGTTGTGCTAATTTCATTATTGAAGAGATATCAAGGAAATATCCTCTTGAGGGTCAGTGCAAGAAGTTGGGTCCATTTTTTGGCCAAAAAGTGGAAGTGTTTTCTCTAATTTTCAGAATTTGTCACATTTGACCTAAACATTTGAGACACTTAAAGATTGAATCTTAAAAAAAGTTAGTAATTTGAAATGTAGTACTCGGAGTCTAGTTTCCAAATATGTAATTTATTTTAATACCCAGATGATACAAATTGATTGTCAATAGGCATTTCTAAAACCATTGTTTAAAAGTCACTTTTTTACCATACCATGCACGTGTATGACCAACATAATTTGACCTAAATAAAAGTATTTTTCTAAATCCTTTTGGACAAAGATGTGTAGTATAGTGAAGTTTGATTAGGATATTTTTTAATATTTTTTTCCAAATTTTTTTTTATTAGTTTTTTATCGGCCCTAATTGCTATTTTTGAAAACCCCTCATGTACGACCAACATAATTTGAGAAAAACTAATCATGAAAATATTTTTTTATTGTGTAAAGAATGATGTGTAGATTGATGACATATAATTTAAAAAAAAAACTTTAAAAATTAAAAGTTATTAAAAAATACAAAAACCTGTCATTTCAAGTTTTTGGACTAGTTTGCTCATAAGTTAAATAATAAAAAAACAAGTCCAATTAAAAAAATTACATATTTGAAAACTAGACACTATCATCTGTAATGGGTTTAATTTCGTAAAAAGATTTAGAAAAAAATGTCATCAGCCATATAGGTAAAGTCAGTCTTTCCTCCTGTTTTGTACTTAGACAAATACTTGCAGGTCCAAGGCTCAAGGTCGGCTACCCATTCCTTTCCCGAGCCTAAAACCAAACCAAAAGCATGGGTGTGAAATTCAATATTTTAGAAACGGGTACTTGTTCTAAAAAATAATAGAAAACAAAATGGGTACCTATTTTAAAACGGGTACCCGTTCTAAAAAAATACAAAACAAAACAAGTACCCGTTTCTAAAAATAATAAAAAATAAAACAAGTATGCGTTTTAAAACGGGTACCCATTCTATAAAACAAAATGGGTACTCATTTTAAAATGGGTACCCATTCTAGGCTCGGGTGCCTTTTCTTATCGAGATTTTTTTTTGCACGACACTTCCCCTATATGTGGACCCAACTTCTTGCTTTTACCCTTGAGTGAGGCAGAACTCAAAGAAGAAGATGAGGTTTGTCCATTCCCTCATAGATGTTGGCCTTTTCTAACAGAAAAAGTGACCAACACAATGTAGTTAGAAGGTATAATGAGTGTAAACAATATAGAGGAGTACTAAAGGAAATTCATTGTATAAGCCTAAAGTTCACATCATAGGTCTCAATAGAAACACAAATCATGAGATTTGACATAAAGCATTTCAACAACTACCAATTTTCATAATGTATAATTTTTTTTCTAGTTTGTTCCATGGCCTTTGTTGGGATCCAATCGAAAAATGTGAAATTATCTAAGTCCTTGCCTATTTTGTGCCTTAATCTTTTCCTTCCCATCATATATAACTGCTCTGAAATATTTTAAATGGCTTGCACCTTTGTTAATTTTTTCTTAGGTTATGTTCATGGCCATCCCCCATGTCCACCTCATATGTTGAAAGTTACAAAAATCTAAGAAAATCCTAAGTTTGGAGGATTCTAATTTATTTTCTTGTGTTTATGGTGTTTTGGGGGTTTCCCTTGGACTATGAGATGTTTCTTGCATGCATCTCATTGTTGGCAAGAGACACTGTGTGGCTTCATGGGTGTTGTCATTGATGGCAACAAAGACCATCTCACACATCCGCAAGACATGGTGTGTCTATACCAGAAGTCAGATTGAAGAGTATTTTGGTCGGGTGACCAAGAACAGAGCATGCAACAAGGTCTGACAATCAGGTCCAGATCTCTCAGAGGAAGTATCTCTATATAGTGCGGACTTGGGGAAGTCAAGAGGAGTACCTTGACTAATAGATTCCAGTGATTGAACCTCTGGTGATGAAAGAGTGAAGAGATATGAGCACCAAAGTATTGGGTTCCTGTTTGGCAAAGTAGACTGAGGAAGAACTGACCGGTAGAGCATCAGACCTTAATTCGGATGAGATATTGATGGTGATCAAGGTTCTTAAGGTATCATTCATGATTGGTTGACATGATTGATGACCTCTATAACTATCTCTTTGATATCACTTGGTAAGCAAGGATTCAGCCGACAGACCAAAGTTTGGGAAAATATTGACTATTCCAGATGCCGACTAGAAAGATGATGAAATCCTTGGTGTGGATATATATACCAGATGGATTTCGATGAGAAGGTGTGTGTGGTGTATTGAGTAGTGCGAAGAAAAGCAGAGAACAGTGTGGAAACAGAGATAGAGGTCCGGTATGTGACAGAACAGTAGCACTAAGGCAGAGGAAGAATGAAGTGCAGTAGATCAGTATATTGTGCTCAACTGGAACTGAACCTAAGCACATGTGGATGCTTCTCATCAGTTCAAGTAACTTGTTTTCTTCTATAAACTATTGTAGGCAGTGAGCCTCTTGTGAGCAGTGTGCTCAGGCAGTGAGCCCTAATTGGCAAGTGCCATTTTGTACTATCTTATTCTTTTAACAGAGAATACAATCTTGGGTTAATCACCCCATGGTTTTTTCCTTAACAGGGTTTTCTACGTCAAAAATATTGTGTCATGTGTATTGAGTTTATTTTTGCTTCCATGGTTATGTATGCTGATATGATTTGATATTGCTTTAATTGTTAAAGAAGAAAAGAAAGACAATTTATTAAGATAATTGATTCACCCCCCCTCTCAGTTATCAACACTCATTTGGTTCCATCATCCCTTTCTGCCTTAGAAATTCCTCGTGGACTTCATTTGATCCTTCATTCCTTCCATTTCCCTTTATTTTCCCAGTTTGTGGAAGTTTGACTTGCTACAAAATGTCATTTCCTCTTTACATCTCATCACATTTTGAGGCAATAGTCCTTTGAAGATTAGTGTGCTTGCACCATGTGGCACTTTCATAATGAGACCCCATAGTCTTCTTTTCCTTCATCAGGCTTCAAATAGATGGGCCCCACTAGCCCGATGAATCAATATACCTCTCCAACCAATGGCACAATGAGAAATTTGTGTTAAAACTACTGCCTCAAAATGTTACACCATGATGACACATGTCTCGATCGAACCATCACATATTTCCTCTTCCTTTGATTCATAAAGGGCCCACCAGATATGAATCAACACCACGTGTCTCAACAATGCAATCAACAAGGTGTGTCAGAGTTACCTTCCTTCAAAATGTGTGTGGAGGCCCCAAGTGTCATGGGGAAGCCACTGGATCTTTTTGTTAATGAAACATGTTAAGGACCTACCACATATGACTCAACGCCACATGTTTCCTTGGCACATCTTGAAATTTGTATAAACTTTGACAACCTTTAGGAAGTGTGAGACTACGCCACATGGAACATTTGCATCACATTTGATCTACGGCTCCATGGCCTCATTCTTTAATGACTCTTTAGTAACCCAGGACCCACCTCCTACTGACTCAAATGCATCAACGAATGGTGCAACAAGAAACATTGTCAGAACTAGAAATTTTTTCCTGTTACGAGATATTGACATGTGGCAATTCTTGCATATAAATTTAATGGCCTGTTGCTATTAAATGAAGTTGATACAAAGCTTAAACAACCTACTGCTCAATACAAAATGTATCATGAGACATTAGAGATTTTTTTGCGAAGGACTCAAGGGATATTCATTGAAATAAATTCACTTTGGAGGCTCATATAACATGTCTCAAATTGGGTATATAGGATGGGCAAGGCACATAGACGCAATAAATGGGGACAAGCAAGGAATGATTGCAAGTTTGGGAACTATAAAAATTATGAGTTCCAACATATTGGTTGTGTTTGCTATTTGTTCTTTGAAGAAATCAATCTATTAGATTTCTTTTTGTTTATTGTTGAGAATAAAAGATGTTAAGTTCAAAACATGAATGTTATTGATCTCCTATTAGGCATATATAAAAAATGCATTGGAAACTTTTAAGAAAATATAATTAGAAGGCATGAAGTTGGATTCCAAAACCTCTGCCAGCATCCTCCTCGCTTGTGCCAAAATGGGAGCTTTAGAACAAGGGATGGATTTCCATAAAAGCATAATCAAAAGTAGATTTTTGTCCCATGTTGTTGCAAGTGCATTGGTAGACATGTATGTAAAATGTGGAAGCATACACAAGGCACATGAGCTATTTGACAAAATGTCTCAAATAGATGTGGTCTCATGGACTAGAATGATTGTAGGATATGCACAAAATGGGTTTAATAAAAAGGCATTGGAAAAGTTTAAGCAAATGCAATTGGTAGGTGTAAAGCCTAACTCCATAACCTTTGCTTTGAGCTCATGCCAATAGAAAATATGTATCAAAAGATGATAAAAATGGTTATATTGAGAGATGTATCTTCCCACTACCAAATTCCCCACCATAGTTTTGTACTTAGATGTGAGATGTTTTGTGGTCTATTTGGTTGCATATCTAAAAAGCCCATTTAGAATGGCCCCGAAGAGTCTGTGAGAAATCAAAATCTAGAAAAAATCTAGTTCATATGGGGTTTCTAGGGTTTCCAAGGATTTCAGGGTTTCGAGGGATTCTAGGGTTTTGAGTAATGAAGAATGCTCAGCCGAGGAGGTTGAATTGTTGAAAATAGCTGGCTAAAAATGCTCTTGTTAATCACAAATGATGCGAAGTCATTATTAAGGAATTTGGTGGTAGTATAACTTGTTAGGATTAGGTGTATCATACATCTTGCAAGTACTAACATTTGAAATATTTATTTATTTGTATTTATTATGCACACACATATTTTGGGCATCCCACTTGGAGTGGCATTATGTGTCACTTGTAGTTTGTATTATGGCAATTTGTATTTATCACTTAGTGTCATGGAAGTTGCTAAATGCAACTATGACAACTTGTAATGTGTGTAAGAGTTGCTAGAATGGAAAGAGCTTGAAAGAGGGAGTTACCTTGGAAACTTGACAAGCATGATTTTAGGAGCAAAAAATCAAGCGCCATATTTGGGAGTCAGTTAGTAACTTTCTATTTTACGGTGGATTTAATTGCAACTCCTATAAATTGAATGCTTGAGGAGTCATTTGTGAGGAGAGTTTTATGTAGGGCTATGCTATCAATTTTCCTCCAGAGAAGCAAGATGCAAATCTCCATGTTAAGGATTTGAGGTTGCAAGTGTATTATAACATGTTTGTTGTTGTAGATTAATATATTGGTTTGATGCTTTGGAGTGTGGAGTTTTTTACCTGAAAGGGTTTTCCCCATGTATATTGGTGTCTCTTCTCTTTTGTCTATCTTTCTTCTATTCTTCTTCTTTCATGTTCTTAAAGTGTTAATTTACATGTTGTATTGCTTTTTTTGAGCTCTACATGATTAGCTATATATTTTTATGGGTTTTATGCAGTCATCTCTTCCTGCTGCCAAAACTAATAACTTTTACTATCCACCACAATGTATTCCAAAGAAGGTATGTGCATGTTATTTTTGAGGTGTAATTTATCTTCCAATTATTTCAATAAGTGTTTTTAGAATTTATAGCATGAAGTTCTTGTGTTTTTGGGATCTTATGGTGGTAGGGACTACTAAACAAGTTCCATGGACATCACATGTTGTGGGAAAACAAAAAAGATTAAAGAGGGAATATTGATAATAAGGTAAATTTAATTAGCACTCTTTTAGAATTTTATTTTGAAATTTATTAGAAGAAAAATGGTATTTTTTTAGAGTCTTTATATGGTCTTTGCTTTAAGTATGTACTTCTTCCCATTAATTAGTTTTTTTATTCCACTAGTTGAGAGTTTTGGTTATCATGTCTATCATATTTGGGCTTTGATTTGATTTACATTATTTTTTCTATCACTATGTTTTCTATAAGCTTTTAACTTTTTGATTATTTATAGGACTTAGTCTCCTTCAATAGTGGAACTGTTGTGCCTGTGACCCTATTATTTTGGTTCAACTATTTGAGGGTTTTGTTACAATGTCTATCATAAAAGAATTAGTCTGCTTTTGGTAAAAAATGTGTAGAGGTTTTTGAATCAACATTTTGCATTAAACTCAATAATCTATTATTAGGATGAGGAGAACAAATTACATATTTTATTTGTCTCATCCTAATGATGGATCACTAAGTGTGATCTGAAATGTTGATTCAAAAAAATATTACACAATTTCTACCAGAAGCATTCCAATTTATTTACATGGATAGTGGAAATATCATGTCTTTAATGTTTATCATAGTTGATTTTTTATTTGACTTTTTTATATCTTTGTGTTCTCTGCAAGGTTTATACCTTTCTATTTATTTATGGGAATTAGTCTCTTCCAAAAATAATGGAGTCTCTATGTAGTAACCTTAGTGAAATGGGTCTCGTCTACCTTATCCACTTTTTAGAAATGTATTTTTGAATCATTTTTGGGTTATCAATTTTTATTTAAAAAACATTCAAACCATAGGTTTGAGATGCCTTTCAATGTTTGGTGGGGTGGTTTCCATTCGATGACTACAAAGGGTGCCCGATTCAATGCTGAGAAGAAGCAAGTGGGGAGTTATTTATCCACAAAGGTGAGTTTTATAGATAAGAGTCTCATGCATGGATTTTTCCTCTCATAATAGAGGAGACAAAGGAAGAAGATACACATGAAGCTTCAAACATCAAGTTTACCTCAAAATTTAAGAAAAACAAGAATAAAAAGTGGGTTGCAAATGAAGCTTCCTTAATATTTGTGAATGATTCTATCTCTACATTTATGGGAAAAAAGTTGGTTTAAGTTAAAATGAAGAACATAATAGATTTATCTAGGGCATCTAAGGATCTTAAAGGAAAGTTTAGTTATTGAATGTTTTTTCATTTGTTTGTCCTCCATTTCTATTTATACCCCTATAGAAGAAAAGGGTGTGTGAAGCACACATGATACTAGGTGTAGAGATACTACTCATTGGTCATGATTTCATGTAGTCTTATTTTTTGATTTTTTCCCTGTCATCAAAGAGGAATCCTTTGTTACAGGTGAGAGATGTGATGTGTTGTATAGGACATCCAATTGTATGATAAACTAGAAATGTAATTTTTGTAAGATATACTCCTTCATATCACTAATGAGAATAAGTTTGTTAGGTACAATAATCTTTTTATCATAGAAGAAAACTATGATTTATTGTTTAAGATCTTCCCTCTAGCAAGAAGAAAGGCCAAGTAATCTCATTGGAGAAAAGGATCATTAAAAAAAGCACTATGCATTGTCTACTTAAAAGTATAATTTTTATGCATGGTATCTATAATTGAACTATTACTTTTCTTTCAACATTTAGTCTAGGAGAACAAAAGAAAGGAACAAAATAAATACACTTAGCCAAGATGAAAAGTACTTTCTTTTATGTGTAAATTACTATTTATCTAGGGTTCATGACCTTTCTTTGATTCTTGTTTTCTCCTATAACAAATATACAAATATACATGACTAGCTCAAATTATATTAAATATAGATTTCTATTAAATATTAAGCTTAAGTTGCAAATTAAAAATTGCTCATTTTAATTAATTATTTAATTACCTTTGTTTTAGTATGATATATTCAAATGTAATTATATATTTATTCATATTTTTGGCATGTTAGTGGAAAGGCTCTTTGAAATTAGTTTCTTGTTTTGGTTATGGTAATAATTTGATTTATCTGTTATTTTTTTTTAAATTGTTAAGATATGGTGTAACACTTTTTTCTTGCACACCACTTCCAAAAGAAATAGGTTTAAAAAATGTCAGCTTTAATGCATGTGATAAATGTTTACCCACCTCACAAAATAACATTGTTTAGCTTTTTTCTCCTTATCAACTCCTACAATAGAATGTCATAGGGTAATAAGATCTCGCTCTTAATAGAATTCTTTCTAACTTAAATTTTATATATAGTATTCTTTTTAGCTTTAAATTTAATATATGTTGACTCATCTAAATTTAGAACTTTAGAAAATTATTATGTTATGCCTCAATTATACAGTAATATCAAAGATTCCAATATCATTTAAAATAACCCTCTAAATGTGCACAATTAAATTGCCAACGACGATTCTATTGGCATGCAATCATGTGTTAATATAAATTTTGGGGCTATGAACAGAGCTATAGGTGGCATAACATGTGTAACAATATTTAAGAAGATCAAATATTGTAGTTCTTGTGATTGCTTCTAATAAAACTTTGAAGATCCCTTCACATGTTTTTCTTTAAAGGAAAGATTTGGTTGAAGTTAATGGTATTTCAAAGTCTCTTTTCCAAAGCATAATTGTTCTCACATCATGTCCAATATATAAAAAAATCAAGTATTTTTCTTGCCAAAATATATCTGTTCATTTCTTGTTTCTTGGAAGTTGATCTTGAATTTGATGTCAGAATAAGATGTTTTTATGTCAACTTTTTGGCATGTTTTTCAAATCATTCAATGGTCAAACAATCAATAGTGATTATTTAGTTTAGTATTTCATTAAACATATATAATGCATTGTCCCCATACCTATGTAGTCCATAGCCTACAATAATTGCATTCTTTGAAACCCTAAACACTAAACCACGTCCCTTTCACCAATATTATCAAAGACATGGCAACTAGAATTTATTGCCCCACACTTGCAAAGAAGACACCACATTATAGTGGGGCATGTCACAAATTTCTAACCAATTTGGTGTAGTTTGTACAATTATTTTTTAGAAATCTAGATTAGGTTCCCTTAAAAAAATCCTAAATAGAGATTTCCCCATAGCTAAATCCCTCTATTTATCATTGTATGCACATTAGAACATTCAAATCTAAATATAAATTTGTAGGATTTTTGTGCTTGGTTGTTGAAGGTTGATGATAGAAAATAAATCTTTAATGACTATGTATGTTAGTAATAAATACCACAACGTAACACATTCTAATTGTATAATAGTGGATTGTGATAATAAACAAGCATTAAACTTTTGAATGCATTCAAGAAGTGATGATACACTTAGCAATGTGTATGCGACAAAAAAATACAACAAACAAAGTGTATAACATAAAAAATACAACTTTATGATTTCTTTTAATTTTTAATAATAATGCAATCTAAAAACTAGTGACAACATATAACAGTGCCACCAAATGGCTAATAGACAGAAATATTTATAGCCTTATCCACCAAGTACTACATGTAGTGGCTTTGCAAAAAAATATAAATGTGCACTATTTAACAATAGGGCTATAAATGTTTGTGCCTAATCGAAAACAAATTTTTATCCCATGTTGTTGCAAGTGCCCTAGTAGACATATACTCAAAATGTGGAAGCATACACAAGGCATATGAACTCTTTGACAAAATGTCTCAAAGAGATGTGGTCTCATGGATTGACATGATTGTAGGATAATGATGCAAATCTAATCCTGAGAATCTTATCAGACAATCAGAATTAGCAACAAAATCAGCATACAAGACACAAGATTCAATCTAAAAATGTCTCCTGAAACAAAACACTAAAAAACAACTACAAAACAACATTGAAGAAAACAAAACTAGAAATATTTTGGGTGACACATGATTACGTGTGAACCCAGATGCTCCTGCATAAGACATGCCGAGTAAGTGAAATGTTCCATGAGGTTGCAACTCATGAACATTTAGGTAAGTTTGGAATGGGAATTCCATAAACAATTTTGAAGCTTTCATTCAAGAGGCTTCATCTGCTGCTTTATCCTACCAATGAACAAGATACTCCATATATTCCTTCCCCCTTGTTCTTTTAACCACTTAGGAATCAATCATTTTGTCTACCCATTCAAAAAAAATTTCAGGCAACTAATGTACATCCTACAAATCTATATGTATATTCTCTTGTGTACTTATTTTCCTTTAATAATATTTGTACAAATCAACAACATTGAAGATGGGAGATATATCTATACCAGCTAGAAGTTCAATCTCATATGCATTGGATGAAAACTTTCACAACACTTTACATGGTCCTATCTTCTTCCACTTCAATTTATTATATGTTCCCTGCGGGAACCTCTCTTTTCTCAAAAGTGCCAAAACCATATCACCTACCTAAAATTCTTATTCTCTCTGATGCCTATTAGTATACTCTTTGTATTTCAAGGCAATCTTCTCCAAATTTTCTTTCACCTCATTATGCAATTTTTGAAGGTATTCAGAAAAACCCTCTGCCATGACACTTCTCTTGCTCAAATTTGCACTATATCTCAACTTATCAACACCCCTAAGGCTATATCCATAAACAATGTGAAAAGGACTTTTCCCTACACTCCTACTGACTAAATTATTATAAGCAAACTCTTCCCGATCCAATATTAAGTCCCATTGGTTTGGTTTATCACCTACCAAACATCTCAACAAATTACCACGACTTTTGTTTACAACCTCAGTTTGACCATCAGTCTAAGGATGGTAAGTTCAAATGAAACCCAATTGTGTTCTCATTTTCTTCCACAAGGTGCACCGAAAATGGCCAACAAACTTTGTATCCTAATCTGAAACAATACTTTTAGGCAAACCATGTAGCCTAGCTACCTCCTTGAAAAATATTGTATCTATGTGGGAAGCATCATTACTCTTTTGACATGGAATAAAATGAACCATTTTAGAAAATCTAGCAACAACAACAAAAATTGAATCATTACCTCATTGTGTTCAAGGAAATTGTTACCCTTTTATTCATGTTCTCTGGAGGCATCCTTGCAACAATGTTGTGAAACCTTTTATTCCTATTCTTTGGAAGCATCCTTGCAACGGTGCTCTAAAACCTTTTGTTCTCTCTAGAAGTATCCTTTCAATGATGCTTTGGAACCTTTTTGTTCCTATTCTCTAGACGTATCCTTGAAATGATACTATGGAGCCTTGTTCACTATCTCCGGATGCATCCTTTCAACGATGCTTCAAGGAACCTTGTTCATTGTCTCTGGAAGCATCCTTTCAATGATGCTTCAAAAATTTGTTCATTATTCTTTGAAAGCATCATTTCAATGATGCTTTATGTCTTCAGATTCATCCTTTTAATGATGCTTTGGAACCTTGTTTGTTGTCTCTAAATGTGTCCTTTCAACGATGCTCTAGAACTTTGTTCGTTGTCCTCTGAAAGCATCCTTTCAACGATGCTCCAAAAACTTTTGTTCTTGTTCTCTGGAAGCATCCTTGCAATGATGCTCAAGAACCTTGTTTCTATTCTTTGAAAACATCCTTGCAACGATGCTCTAGAACTTTGTTTTTTGTCCTCCAAAAGCATCCTTTCAACGATTCTCTAAAACTTTTGTTCCTGTTTCTCTGGAAGCATCCTTTTGACAATGCTCCAAAAACTTCATCAGTATTTCTCTGAAAGCATCTTTTCAATGATGCTCCAAAATTTTTGTTTCTATTTCTCTAAGAGCATCCTTGCAACAATGCTTTGGAGCTTTTTCGTGCCTCTCCAGAAGTATCTTTGCAATGGTGCTCTGGAACTTCGCTTGTGTTGCTCTGGTAATGATTCACGTTTCTAAAGTTGTCCATAATAAATGCAACTTCTCTAAAAGGTCATTTCAGACACAATACTTTTGAGTTTGCACCATCACCATTAAATAAAGTATTTTTTTTGCATTTATTGTACCTCACATCGTCGCCATTAAATAAGTTGTCTTGTCTACATTTATTACACCAAGTACAAAAGTACATGCATTCATCATACCACAAACATGCCACATCTTCAGTAGCATGAGAGTTCTAATTGATGTCAGTGAAGAGGACATGTATGTATATAAGTAATAATTTTATTATATAATCAATAAAATTGGTATGACTTCCCCTCCTATTAATCATATAACCATGATGTCATCATTGCTCCAACTGGCGGAAACACTGGTAAAATAACGAACTACGCAAAAAATCATTATGGAATAAGTATGGAACAATAAATATAGCTTGTCCAAAACACCATTACTATCTTCTGTATTTAAATTTCCCAATTCATTTCCCTTTTTGTATATCAAGAGCACATGCACCTATAATTCCTTCAAACTGCAAACAACACTTCTTCATACCAGTAAATATCCTAGCATTCCCCTTTTCTTTAATTCATTAGGAAGAACATTATGGGTATTAAAAGGAAGGTGAAGTCGAACTCGGTTGAGAAATTGCTAGTTGATCAATCCATGACGGACCTATTCGAAACAATAGGGTGGCTAGGATTTCTACAGAAATTTGAAGGTATCAAGCAGAATTTGGTGGAGTTCATTCAGAATTTTGTTGGTGACCACTCAATAATCATTAGGAAAAAAATAAAGGTTAGTACAAAAATTCTCTCTCAAATTTATGGAATCCCTAATGAGGGTATAGGACTGTTGCATGAAAAATATTCTACTTATCAGGAGATGATTAGTAAATTTGTTCAGGAAGGAGAAACCCTTCCCTAGATTATAGTAGGGAAAAAATGGTTTAATAAAGGAATTAATAAAGAAACTTTAGTTGAACCCTAAAAATATGTAGTGGCCTAGGTAATGAGGCTCATTACTTGTGAGGGCTAGTATGGAATAGTCGTGGGTTCAACATTCCAGATGTTGACTCACTTGTGCCATGGGGCAAGGAATCTTGAACTAAAAATAAACCTCCCAGCCTGCTTATTTCAGTCTTTGAAAATAATGATAGAAAAATATAAAAAGGAGATTCACCCTTTGAAGCATCACGACCTAATCACCATGATATGCAAGCACCAAGTTTTAAAGCATCACAAAGCTGATATAAAATGAATAAAATTCTTGCAAAAGATTGAAGACCAAAAGCTAGAGCAAAACCTAGAAAGGGAGGAAGCCTTAGGAGCAACAAATCCAACTTCAAGGGAAGTTACTCTAGAACCCTAGAAAGAATAGGTAATTCTGGAACCTCAATAAGAATAGGGAGTTCCAGAGCTCTCAGAGATCCAACAAGAACAAAGGGTTATGGAGTCCCAAATTTCCCCTACGAAATAGGAAATTCTGGAGCATTCAGCTCAACCATCAGTTAGATCTCCAGAATTGCTAGTAAAGACTCTCAGCCCACAAGAAAAAGTGGAAATCATTATTTCTGATGAAGAGCCAGAAATAGGGGCACCAATTGCCAAGAAACAAAGATCAAAATAGAAATTATAGAGGCCCCTCCTCAAAGGAGTAAATGATTGGCAATGGAAGTTGCCTTTAGTGATGCTTTTATCCATACATCTAAACAACAGAAGGGTTTACAAAATCAAAGTACAAACCCTTTGACAATGGAACCCTCCACGATTTCAAAAGCTTCAATAGAAACACTAGTATAGGAACCAACATCTTCTGTAAAAGATAGAATAAAAATTCAAGAAAACCCTTTAGAAACTATTCGATAGGAACTTTTGGAGGAAACTGTTGTTGAAAAAGTTGCAATTGAATTTCATGAAACTCCTGCAAAAGATATTTTTATTTTTCAAGGGGACACTCCTTCCAATAATGTCACAATAGAGTCTCAAGAAAACCCTAAAGACACAATAGCTCAAGAAGAGACTTTTGTTCCTATGGAGGAAGAAACAATCTCTTCAAAAGAGACATGTTTCTATGGAGGCAGAACAAACAACTCCTAAAGAAAATTTTGCCTCATTAGAAGGGGAGCAAACACCTCTAAAAGTCATAAGGGAAAATTCAAAAAATATTCTTGTTTCCTCATAGTTGCATGAACTGTCTATTACTGAGCCTCCTCCGAAAGCACACAAATCTCCAGACAGAGAATCCTTTGGACAGAAAGATGATACAGTGTTGGAAAAGGATATAACAAAAAACAAGGATGAAGATGATATTATTATTCAAGATAGCCCAATAAAGGAGAAAACTCCAGAATTAACTGTAGAAGCCAGTGGGAGTGAAAACCAAATAGTTGAACTCTCTGAGGCAAAATAGAAAATATTGCAATTAGAACAAACAATTTTGCAACTAGAACAAATAGTTTTGCAGCAAAAGCAAGTAATTTTGCAACAAAAATAGGAAAGTGAAAAATTAAAAGCTCTACTAGTTGAAAAGGATGAAGAGATTTCATATTTGCAACAATAGGTGAATAAGTCACCTAAAAGGATAGTAGAAGCAAACTTAGAATGCAGAGCTACAAAACATTTTTTTACAAAAAAGACAAACAAATTGCAAATCTTACAAACAACCTGGCAAGTGCTTCGGCAACATTTGTGGAAGAAAATCAAGGAAATCAAGCAGCAATGATAACCACTATTAGTCAAGTTGTTGAGTTGGAAGAGGAACTCCAAGAACTCAAGGCAAACCACCCATGGAAGAAAAGGAGATACAAACTAAACCAACCAAAATGGAGTGGTTCCAAATACATATTCCTATATTACTACAAACTTGGATAGCCTGTTGTTACTTTTTGAGGCAAGCAGGGTTTGAAAAAAATAGACTAAAGAAAAAATTGGTAATACTACGATGCAAGTATGTCCAATTGTATGAGGCAAAAATAGAAGCTTGCAAGATTGGAGAACTCCTGGCATATAGGAAACCTTCAAGAATGTACAATATGTTTTCAAATGAGCAGGCATTGCAATGGAAACTACTAAGGATCATATGTAACCTCCTTCATGACCCAAATGATAACAAGTTTATGGAATCTTTCAAAATAGCTTCTCCTGAGCAAATGTTTTTTTTTGTGTGAATATTTCACATAACTTATTGCTTGAGAAGCATAAAAAATTCTACATTAATTTGTTTGTGGGAGAAGTACAGTTGAGATCCTTTATCTCTACTACGTAAATCCAAATAGCATGGCAAGACAAAACTATAGAGTATTATTAGGCAAAGAAGACTGTTGGTCTATTCATGAGACACCACTACCATAAGCCAGAAGCACTCATGGAGGAATTTAAAAGGATAGTCAAATTTCCTATAATGGGAGAAAAATCTAATAACAGTCTAAAACTTTACTATGAAGCCTTACAAGTTGTCATTGCTCAGTTACCTAAAAGTGCCTTCACAACATGTGAAGAGAGATGTAATACTTTGCCTGTGCATCTTAAAAGAAGAGAAATTATTTCTCCAACTAATTTGATGGGGTCATTCCAGAGAGCCAAAGGACTAGCAAAAATAATCCATGAACTAAGAGAAAATTTGATCGGAATGAGATTTAGGCCACCATTGCTACTCCAACCAACCACTCCAGTACATGTGACCAATGAGGAATTTGAGTGGGAATATCAAAGATGGAAGAACATGGTAAAAATGGGAAAAGGTTTTGTTCTTCATCTAGGGGAGGTGGACCCTACAATAGGCTTAGTGTATGATAACAATGAAAAGTTTGAGGAATACAAGAAGAAGAGAAAAGCAAATAGGCATAATAGAGCAAGGGAATCTTCATAGCAGAGAGTAGGACTTGCACAATCTTAGGAGTGGAGAAAAATGATGAAGCAAAAAATAACCTTATCATATATCTAACTGAATCACCTCCCTTTGCATCCTAATGTTCACCTATCATGCTAGTATTTGATTGATTTTATGAAATTATTGTTTACCTATTTAAAAATAATGTACAATACTTTTTTTTTATTTTCTAAGTTAGAAAGAACTCAAGTATTGATGTCTTGTGGCTGCAAAGACCTATTTTTGTCAAACATGATTCTACAGTGTCAGAAGGATGGACTCCAGAAAAGAAGGGAGAAACTTCGAAAAGAAAAGAAGGAAGAAGCTCAAAAAGGAAAGGAAGAAGAAGACTTTGGAAAGGAGAGTGCTTCAGAATAATAGTGGCACCAAAAGACACGTTTTAGAGACAACTTTGAAAAAGTCTCAACAACATAAAAGATTTCCTATTATGAATGCTCACCCCTGAATTTAGCATACTTGTTTTCTCTAATGTGTGGCAATAGATATGGTCCATAATAAATGTTTGAAAGTGTCCTTCTTGGATATATTCCTTCTTAAAGTCAACTTTAGTAGTTTCTTGAATTGCTTTGTTAATGCTTATAAACCGAACTCCATGTTGTTTATGAATTTCTGTTAAAAGGCTTTGAAATGGCGGTAATGCATGCACCGCAATATACTAGATTATAGGCATAATTTTAGATTCAGTACAGAGAATATATAATGTTGTATTTCCTTATTTCAAATATAGAAGAGATAGACAATATGAATATAGCTAGCTGTGTATTTTTTGCAATCTATGAATTCTGTGTGATGATATTTTAAAGTTCTTAAAGTTTAGACTTCTGGAGAGCTGGCCACTCATTCAGATAGGAGAAACTATGTCTATAGATAAGTTCTTATTTTTCAATGTTTTGTGAATTTCATGTTATGTTCAATTAATCATTACCATGAAATCTTTTGTTTTTGTTATGTATTAGTAACCAATCTTTAACCTACAGGTTCTGTTGTTTTGTTTTAATGTTGTGTATTATTTTATTGTTCAGTGGATTCGTGTTGTGCTAGGAAATCATATTTTCAATTCACTCTTGAAATATTGTTTATTGCAATAGTTTTGAAAGTTAACAATAAATTTGCTTACTTAGAACTGAGTAGTCTATTTCATTACTGTATTTATTTTTGGATGTTAAATGTTTTCATAATTATTTTTCAAATTCTTTCATAGTTAATTTTTCAACACTTTCCTAGATTAGATTTTAAATGCTTTTACAGTTTATAAATTTATTTCTGCATAAGTATTTTCATTTAAAAGGCCTAAAAATTATCATTGTGTCAAGGTCTTTAACTTCCTTTTGTAAATAGCCATCGGACACCACCCTAGTCGACAAATTGATTATCAAACTAAAGTACAATGTTTAATGACAACTTGTTAGTCCCTTGAAGTGGTGTTGAAAGAATATAAAAGTGTTTTTGTTTCTCTCATTTCCACAATATTTATGCGTGTTTAGCATATTTTGTCTTGCAAGTTCATTATAGACCCAAACCATGATATGCATATCATTGGATCTTCCCATAAAGAAATGACTAGGGAGGGGTACTCTATAGTTAGTCTTGGATTCTTAAGTGTAATTACATGCCTAACAAGCTAATATTTGGATTTCATTTAGGTAGAAACTAATTGTTAGCATACATATTACATTTTCTTAGGATAGACATCATGCATATCTATCTATCTTAATTTGAGATTGAGCTAGGAAGGGTAGGAGGATAGGGTGATGGGGGATAAGAAGTATAAATGTATCACTTAAGTAACTTATGAATATTTAATAATTAATTAAGTAATGAAAATTAATAGTGAATCCTTCCCTAACCTAAACTTGTTCAACTAAACTTATGATCTATTTGCTTAGCCGAGCTACTTCTTTTGAATGGATGGGGAAAAACAATATGTTAGTTTGTTTTAGTTCACCTTGATAACTTTCCTCCAATAGGAATGAATGGGGATTCAAGGACTAACTTCTTGGAGTAGCTATGCATTAGGGATTTGTCATTGAGATCATAATATGTAATTAGGCAAAGTTTACTTCTTGAACAGTTTTATTATAAATATGATGTTGTAAACAAGTATTATGTGATTATTGAGATGTAATATAATATGATTAATGTTTTGTTTTAAAAAATTGGGTTATAGTTCTACTTGCACTATTACAATTCATTATCATGGAACACTCATAACTGGTGGAGTCATTGAGAGTTGTCAACTAGCATTGTGCTCTAAGAGTAGGCCTCAACCATGAGGTTTGAGATGACGCTAGTATAGAAATTGCTAAAGGTTTGACATAGTGGTCACGATATCTAGATATTACTGCAACTGAGAACACATTGAATGACTCTATGCAATACCAAACTTTGTTTTGGTAGTGTTGTAGATTATCAATCTTTACTTGAACTTGCTTCTAAACTTGTCCAACCACTAGCTCAACACTACTAAAATCTCTAAGATATTGTATCAAGTCATATTGCAAGCAACCTTCAATCTAAGTAGGAGGGCCTTAAACTTAGCAATTTTCTTTGTGTAATTTAATTTTAATGTAAAGAAGAATGGAAAGAGTTGATCTGCTTTGGAGACTACAAGACTATAGCTATACAATAGTTATATACACAAAAATACATGTTCCATACATGATTGTTTAGATTATCTCATCTTTCTTCACTCTTAGTGAAGATCTCTTTAGTGTCAACTACATTAGATGACATGATCATGTACATCTTTAATCATGTTTCTTCATGCAAAAATTTGCTAAATGATTTTCTATATTCTTGGATTGTAGACTTCAGTTTTATTTTGGTTGAAGGGGAAGCATGTCCTAACCAATTGATATCATAGTGCATGAACAGTTGAGCGAGATAACACCACCCAAGTCCTTTACAAAACAAGAGCATGTCATAGTTATCGAGGACATTGGCAACTAGGATAGTCATCTTGACCTTCTTTTTGGGATAGATGGCAAGAGTAACTACTTACTTTTTGATCTTTCTAATCAAAGGTACTGGATTTGATTCCAACAAGATACACATGCTAGAGTTCTTGTACAACACAATTCTAACAATTTCATTACCCTAAAGGGAATGATACTCTATGAGGCTTCAAAGTCAAGGATATCAGTGTTCAATAAAAACTATTCAAAAAGTGAAACGTAGAATGGAAGTGATTTGATATTTATAGAATTTGAAGTGGAGAGAGCCTAGGAAAGTTGTGGTGATTCATCATTTAAGTATCATATCGGTTTCTCTTTCTGTTGTAGAATATTCTTCAACACTTCCAATTGAGAAATATCTATGTTTTCTTGCCAAGTCTCCTAGAATATCATATCTATATTTTCTTGCCAAATCACTTAGAATATCACATATATGTTTTCTTACCAAATCACCTAGCATTTGGTGTTGATGACTTTGAATCATTAAATTTACTTTTACCCTTCTCATTTGATGATCAACTTTGTACTACAAAGGCATGCCCAGTGATGTCTTGATTATCTTCATAAAATTCAATCCAATAGAAAGTTGGAGCATTATCAAACTCCTTGAATTACATGTCAAGTTCAACTTTCAAACTCTTTCCTTTGAACATCTCTTGCTCTCTCATAATGTCAAGGCATGTTTCACCTTTATGATCTTCACTATTATGGAATAAGTAAAAATGTGTCATTGTTCTTGCTTGTTTGTTCATTTATACTAAAGATAATCAAGGAAGTGGCACATTCTCTTCTATAAATGAGGAGGTAGTCTAAAAGGTATGAATGGTCTTATTTGATTGACTTGTGGAGGATTATGTTTTTGGTTGCACATTCCATGGCCCCATGCCTAGACCTTTCTTTAGGGTGGTGGCCTAATTTATCGCTACCTTCAATAGATTATTGATATCATTGTCTTGTGAGAGATGAACAAGACTTTCACAAACCTAGATTTTCTAATATTCTTGACTTGATTTGTGTCATATCCAGTACTTATTTCTATTCTCTATACAACATCTAGTTCATTAGGATGCACTCTCTTTAGCTCATACTTCATCTCATAATTATGAGTGTTCATGAATTAGCAAAGAGGATATATAGGATCAGGTCTTGTAGCCATTGGAATCTTGTTTTTCAATTTGTTGAATCTCATGTAGAATTCATGCATAGGTTATTTGTCCTTTTTATTTATGTTCAAGAGTTGTGAAAACAACTCATTCTCATCCTCTGGGGGTTTGAAATGAGTGATGAACTTCATTCTCAGATCTTTGCAATTAGTGATGCATTCAACTGGAAAATGTTGAAATTGACTTGTGGCTATGTTTATGAGGCTTTCCACAAATAATATTACCACCACATATTCATGGGCTACACCAAGGATTTCACACATAGTTTTGAATGCTATAAGATGATTATTTGGATAATGGGAACCATCTATTGGGAAAGGTGTTGTAAACCTTGCATAAAATATAAGTTGTGTTTCACTTAGAGTGGGACACCACACTTTGAGTAGATCAATATTTTCCTATGTAGTTATTAAATGTCACATTGGGAAAATACATTTAATTCATGTGGCAAAGCATCACATGAAGACAATTCATCTTGAGTACAAGGATTAAATTAATGGTCATATGGGTTTTTCCTTGGAGGTTGTAATGACTCTTGGGAGCATATTCATTTGGGCACCCACCTTGGGAAATGTCATACTAAATTTTCTTAGTAGGTTTCCATAGTAAGTCTTCATGTTGGTCCTTGTCTATAAATAGAGTGCTTGTGATGGGATATGTAGATGGTTGTTGGAAAATAGGTCTATGTCACCAAAATAGCTCCATAAAAGGTTGGATTTGAAGTCTCCTTGATAGACTAGGTAAATTCTCTCATTGTATTATAAATCTTTTATTTCAAATACATAAAGAGTGGTGTTATTGTGCTAAGTTTTTTCCTAAAATGGTTTGCCAAGATAAATATTATGTTATGTGTATTTTCTCTTTTGGAATGTTTGATTTTGTTAACTTTCTCAAGTATTCTTCCATTTAGATTAGTATTATTTTCTAAATTTGGTTTTATCTTGGTTGATCTATGGGAGGAAGGGAAATTTTAGACCTATAGTAATCTTTGTTTCAGTGGTAATATTTTGCATAGGTGAATCATTTTCAGGTTTAGAGAAATGACAAGCACTTCTAGAAAAATGGAGATTAAAAAAATGATGGAATTTTTTTTAAGCTCAATGGATTTAAAAATAGAATACCTGTTAGTGGAGCATGATCAATGGATTGTAGTTATAACAATGTGGGATTTATTTCTCAAGATATGGATTAAGATGACTGGGATAAACTAGATAGAAAGGCTAGATCTACTATAAGTTTCACCTTTTAGATTTAATACTCTTAAATGTTTTTGAAGAGAATACAACTAAAAAATTGTGGAATAAGATAGGGACTTTTATCAAACTAAGCCTCTGATAAATAAACTTTTCCTACATAAAAGTATTCTTTAAATATGGCTAATAGAGATTTAGTGACTGAGCATTTGAATGTTTTTAATGCCACTGTTAGTCGACTGACATTAGTCGATGTCAAGATGAATGAGGAAGAATAGTGCATTAATTTGCTTTATTCTTTACTAAATTTTTGGGATAACCTTGCGATGGCGATTAACAACACCACTCCTCAATTGAAACATAAGGATGTAGTTAGAGCCTAGTTGTTGAAAGAAATGAGATGGAAATCCATGGAGTTTACTAAATATGTTTTGATTACCATAGGCCATGTGAAAGAGAAGGAAAAGAATAAGAAGAGAAATGTGAGATCTAATTCCAAGGGTAGGTCTAAGTCTTTGAGTAAGTCAAATGTAAAATGTTGAAACTATGGTAAAACTAGCCATATTAAGAAAAAATATGAAGTGGAAAAGGCTAAGAATAAATCTAATGTTGATTATGATTTAAAGACCTCTAATTAGGAATAGAGATGTTTTTCTTGCATCTTCTATTGTTCATGCAAGTGATAATGCATGGTTGATTGATTTTGGAGTGTCATTCCATATGACCCCACATAAGGAGTGATTTTGTGTGTGAGAACTATGATGGTGGAAAAGTCTTCTTGGGTGATAATACATTTCACAAAATTGTTGGTTGTGGGAAAATAAAACTAATGTCAGAGATAGAAGAGTCAAGATTCTCTCTAGTGTGTTGCACATCCTAGGTTTGGTGAATAACTTGTTATCTTTTAGCAAGACGTATGATGTGGGAGTGTATGCTATTTTCTCTAAAGAAGGCTAAAGAATGATGAGAGAAAATATGGTCTTGGCAAAGAGGGTTTGGTATGGGACCATCTTCAAACTTGATGCTAGTACCATGTGTGGTGGATGTGTTTCCTCCATGGTTTGAGATGTCTCCACAATGTATTACCAACATTATACCTCACCAAAAATAAACAACAAATCAAGTTATCACCAATCTGATACTTTGTAGGGTGGAGAGATAAGAATATTTCCTAGGAAAGCCTCAAGCTATCACCAAGTCGATGCCTTGGAGAACAAGGAGAACAAAAGTTGTCATGGGAAGGACTCAAGACATTACCCATGTGATGATTTTGACAAGGAGAAATTTAGTTTCTTGGAGCATGTCTTGAGCCATCACCCCCACAATACCTCAGGGGGTGGAGAGTCAAGTTAGTGTCAAAGTATTACCTCTAGCTATCTCTAGGGAAACACCTTGGAGGGTAGGGAACTCTAAGTGTTATAGAAAAGAGAAAATGATTATAGATTTATTTTCCTTTTGAAAATTTATGCAATTTCAAAAAAAATAGCACTTGATTTTGAGTCTATATGAGAAAGTTATGGCTCCCAAAAGTTTCAATGATGAGATACAATTTCCTAGATGATACTTCAAGTATAGGGAGACCCTAAAGCATCACCATGGCAATACTTCATAATTATGGGAATAAGAGACAACAAAGTTTCACCTTGGCAACACCTAAAGTGACAGAAGGAAATTTTCCAAGGTATCACTAAGGCAACACCTCAAGTTGTTTTGAAGAAATTTTAATATTTTATAATGGAAATACCTCAAGTTATTGGAAAGGATTTGTTTCAAGGTATCAACATAAAAAATACCTCAAAATATTATACTTACAATTTTTCAAAATTTCAGTGAGGAAAATTTTCAAGTTGTCGGCCCCATGATACCTTCAAAATTGTGGCATGAAAGAATGGGCCACCTTGGTGAGAAAGGTATCAGGGACTTAAAATATAAGGAAATGGATAAGGTATTTGAAGAGTGTTCTTTGGATTTTAATTTTTGTGAACATTGCATATATGGGAAATAAAATCATGTTAAGTTTAATTTGAGCTCTATTAGATTGGCATTTTAGACTTGGTTTGTAGTGATGTTTTTGGACTTGTGAATGTGCCTTCACTAGGAAAATACCTATATTATGTATCATTTATTAATGATTTATCTTAGAAAACATGGGTGTTCTTTTTGAGATAGAAGTATGAGGTCTTTAGTAGATTCAAAGAGTTTAAGTTTCTTATGGAGAATTAGACTAAGAAGAAAATCAGTATCTTGATAATAGATAATGGTGGAGAATTTTGCTATACGAAGTTTGAGAATTATTGTACTAACAATGGTATATCCAAACATAATTTAAATCATACACCTATCAACAAAATGAATTCGTAGAATTGGTGAACATGACATTTAGTGTGGTTGAGTTGGATAAGAAGTTTTTAGGCAAAATCAGTTAATAGTACTTGTTATAGTATCAACATATCTCATATATCAATACTTGTTGGTAAATCCCTTGAAGAGGTTTAGATGAGAAAGAATCCCTCTCTTTAGAATCTAATAGTTTTTGGTTGTGGTGCATACATGTATGCTCCCAATGAGAAGAAGTCTAAGTTAGGCTTCAAAGTGGAGAAGTGTATCTTCATTGGCTACAACGATTGTGTGAAATGATACAAGGTTTATAATCTTGAGATAGAAAAGATATTATACAATTGTAATGTGATCTTTAGAGACCAAGTCTTCTCCTATTGAACAACCTATAAATGAAGAGAAAATAATGGTACACTTTGAGCCAAAGACAAAGGAACTAATACTTGAGGATATATGTGTTGTTCATGATGGACTAGATAAGGAGGGTGATTTTGAGGAAGATTTAGAGGAAGAACCTACTACTCAAACCATAAGGAGGTCCCCTCGATAAAGAAGAGATCCTGAGAGGTATAGTCCACTTGATTTTCATTATATTTTTGCATTGTCTACTAGTGATGATGAGCCTAAAACTATGGAGTTAGAATCAAAGGAGAGTAAGTCTTGGAAGATGGCTATGGATGAAGATATGGCTTCCTTGGGGAGGAATAGAGCTTTGGAGTTGGGTCAGTTGTCAAAATGAATGAAATCTATTGTTTGTGAATAGGTCTAAGAAGAAGTCCAATTCTGATGGCAAGATTGACAATTGTAAGGCACACTTGGTAGCAAAGGGTTATTCCAAGGTTGAGGGATTAGATTTTGGTTAGATTTTCTCTCTTGTTGCAAAATTAACTTCTATTAGATTATTGTTATTTGTTTATACTACATATGTCCTAGAGGTTGAGCAAATGGATGTTAAAGACAATAGTTTTGCATGGTGATTTGGAGGAAGAAATCTACATAACACAACTTGATCATTTCATAAAAAAGGTAAAGCAAATCTTGTTTGTGTGTTAAAGAAATCTCTTTATAGTCTAAAATAGTCTCCTAAAATGTAATATTAGAAGTTTGATACTTATATCTTGAAGTTGGGATTTATTAGAGCAAAGTTTGATTACTATGTTTATTTTGAGAAAGTGGAAGATAAGTTAATTTTCATTGACATTCTTTATGTTGATGACATACTATTAGTAATAGTAAGGATATGGTAAAATTACTTAAGCCTCAGCTTTCACTTCAGTTTGATATGAAGGATTTGTGGGTTGTTAAGTTCATCTTAGGGATAAAGATCAAGAGAGATACAGATAACGTAATATTTTGTTTGTCAAAAGAAGTATGTTGAGTCTGTGTTGTAAATATTTAGAGTGCAAGATTATAAGCCATTGAGTGTCCTTATTCATATGGGAACAAAGTTATCCATGGAATAGTGTCCCAAGACACCTTATGAGATATAGGATACAAGCCATTTTTTATGTGGGTGTTTTTGGTAGTTTGATGTATGCATTGCCTTGTACTAGAAAATAGATTGCCCAAGCAGTGGAGACCTAAGCAAGTATATGTCCAACCTGAGCAAGGAGCATTGGACTATAGTTAAGAGGATTTTTAGATATCTTTGTGGCATTTCAAAGTATTCTATTTGCTACCAAGGAGGACTTGATTTGATTAGGACATTATATATTCAGTGCTTTGTTGATACAAGTTGAGTAGGTGATATTGATAGCAAAAGGTCTATTGGTGGTTATGTGTTTAACTTGTTCATTGGTGGTGAGTTGGTTAAGCAAAAGACATGTTTCGGTTGCTCTTGCACTGACATAAGATGAGTACATATCAACTAATTACACTTTTAAGGAGGTAGTGTGGCTTCATAGATTATGAACATAGGCTTAAGATATGAGTTACTGAGGATTGACTATGATAGTAAAAATGTTATCAATTTGGCTAAAAAACCTACTTTTCATGTGTGGACAAAGCACATTGATGTGCATTATTATGTTTTTTGACAAGATGAAGGATAAGAGGGTAATGATCTTGAGATTGTAAACACTTTATAGAATGTTGCAGATTCTTTGATAAAGCTAGTAAGCACATAGAAGTACTTATGGTGCATGACAACTATGGGGATGTCACCTCTAAGAAACTAGTTTATTTTGTCTATGTTGTCCCCTTATGCAATGTATATAAGTGGGAGAATGTTGGTAAATGTGTCGGTACATCTTGTATAAAATATTTAATATTTTGTAAATTTGTGGTCCACTTAGAGTGAGATGCCACACTTTAGGTAGAACAATATTTTCTTAGGTAGTTGTTATATGTAACATTGGGAAAATGCATTTAATGTATGTGGGAGGGTCACATGAAGACAATTTATCTTGAACACAAGAATTAAATTAAGGGTCAGAGAGGTTTTTCATTGGAGTTTATAATTACTCTTGGAAGTAGAGTCAAACTTAGGCACCCACTTTGAGAAATATCATACTAAATTTTCTTAGTAGGTTTCTATGGTCAATTTTCTTATTGGTTCTTGTCTATAAATAGAGTGCTTGAGATGAGACGTAGATGGTTATTTGAAGACATTTCAATGCTACCATAATAGCTCCAAGAAGGATTAGAGTTGAAGTCTCCTTGATAGCAACGATAAATTCTCTCATTGCATTATAAATTCTTATTGCAAATACATAAAGAGTGGTGAGATTGTTTGCTGGGTTTTTTAAGGACTCCCTAAGATAAATTTTATGTGTATTTTTCTTAGGAAAACCTTTTGTCATATGAGCAACTAGTGAGGAGAACTATGTACAGCTCAAAGAAAAAAAGAACTCCACTAAGGATGAGGAAGAGGCTAGAGCCTAAGGAAGGAGAGGCTCTAAGGAAGGAGAGGCTCTGAAGGACAAGGACTTCTATCATGGTAAAGACTTTCCTTGGAGGAAGTGCAGAGTGAAGAAGTAGGTCTTCCCCTAGCGAAAGATATGGAGACTATCGTGTGCAACAAAAAGATGGTTGTGTGTAGCCATCCAAGCAAGGAGAAAGAAGTGTGTCATTTCAAACATCTTGGAAGAAGAGGAGCTAGCGTAAGAACTAGCAAAGGAGGAAGGTGGTGTCGCGATAACACTAGGTACTAACGTGGAGAGAAGTGTTGCACATGAAAAGTATGGTGACAATAATGAAATTCCTTCAAGAGGCAAGGAGGAGCAAAGAAGATGTGCAAGCTCCTTTGCATGAGGCATGTATCTAATGCCCAAGGGAAGAAGAATGAAGAGAAGTCAACTAATAGCTATAGAGTTTTCCCAAAAATAACTAACACATCGAACAAAAGCCAAAGCGCACGAGGAGGAAGAAAGCAAAGGAACACTAGAGAAGGCCAGCTTAATTACACAAGGATGAGTTTTGCGTTGAAGGTAACACGCACAAAGATGGTTGCGGTAGCATCGACAGAGGTGATTGTGGTGATACACAAGGGAGCAGTCACAATGCACATGGAGAAAGAATCCTCTTGAGGATAGACGAGAAGGCAAGAAGAGACGAGAGATGGGAACTATTGATTCCCATGAAGTTGAAGATTTTGCACGGAGCCAATGATAAAGGGGAAGTAGGAGCAAAAGTCCACATATCATAGATACCCATGGACAAAGGAGGATGTGAAGAAGAAAGCGAAGAGTTTGCCTTGAAGGCAAAAGGTAGACGAGAGGAAGTGAATGCAATTCCGATAAAAGCTTCTAAGGATGTGCAAGGGGAGGAGCATGTAGGGGTAGCCTACATTAGCACAAAGAAGAACGAGACTCATGAAAGTCTTGGAAGAGGAGAAGAACGTGCAAACTTTTATGCACGCAATAGTCGAATGTAGCTAGAGGGAGAAGTTGGCACAACTCCCTTGCACCCAATCTATTGGATATGCCAATAAGAGAGATAACTAGCACAAGAAGAGATTAACTTAAAGTTGATGTAGTAGAGGTGAATCAATTAATAATGATATCATCAAGCACATAGAGTATAACACACAATAGTAAAGGTAAAAGGAGATGGGAAGCAGAACATTACATTATGTCTTGTATGACGCAAAAAGCATTAAGGAAGGAAAATAAATGGCAATGGGAGGCATGAAGATCGTGGAAGGTGATCATAGTCCAGCATCACTCTACTTAAATATCATCCACTTCAATGGTCAAACGGTCAATAGCAATTTTACACCTCATTCACAATAAAAAGTGGTAAATATTTGTCCTATTTTTATTGGTCAAAATTGACCTTTGACTATTGACGTGGATGATATTTAAAAATAAGTGTATAGCGATGCAAAGGCACCTCAAGGGAGGCACAACAAGGAATAAAGCACACATGAAACACAAATATATATGCCTACAAGAGATGAGAAGAATGAGAAGAAAAAGAAAGAAAGAAGAGAAAGCTTGGAGGAAAGTGGGTGGATGGTAACATAGTAATGTGTGAATCCCGAAAGAGTGGAGGTATCAGAGCTAGGTGGAGAACGTTTTATAATCCAATAGGAATTTCGAGGAAGAAAAGAAGAGCCAACATGCCTAAACACTAGACTAGACAAAGGGGAAAGACATGGCCATTTGCTTTCTGACAAAAGGGTGGTTCTACCACTTATTCTCTACTAATGTGGGTGGTTATTTGATGAAGGGCATCCTAGGAGACGAGTAACCTACAATAGCTAGAGAAAATCTAGAAGAATATGGGACTCGCATGAACTTTGTGCACACATGGTAGAACAACATGGCTACAATAGAGGCTTGAAGCTTTACGCCAAAGTAGGTCTTTGAGCAAAATTTGAGGATCAAATACCTAGGAGCATACAACACAATATTAGTGACAAAGGAGAAGCATCAAAGTGCTAGTGTAAAAGCATAAATGAAGGATCACGGGATGAAGCACAGATGATCAAAAGGCTTGCAAGGAGCGTGCTATGATAAGAGTGTGACGTAGCTGACATGTAGGTGTAGACAAAAGCAAAGCACAAAAGAATGAAGATCGCATGCTGAAGAAAAAGCCTTGTGCAACTCACGATTTGAGGGCAACTTGCATTCAATTGGTTGGCAACAATTGGTTCAATAATAGTCTACACATACAATGCATGAAGAAAAGTGGAGCACTGTCCGTGTTAGCTCAGATGGAATGATAGTACCCTAATTGTTAGTTGCCTTGGGTAGTGAACCGTTCAAATATCTTGCTCAACAAGGCATTATATGAGACCAACGGAGTGGGTGAACTTGAATGTGATCGTTAGGAGTAATGCCATAATGAGGATAATGGAGGTAGGTGCAATCTTGCCAAGCTTGAGAGAAGTCATTAAGTTGTAATTGTGTATCACTGGTTGTAGATATCTCTCGTAGATCATTGTAATCGGCCAAAAGAAAAAACCCTCATTTGGAACTGTAATAAAATATGTTGTTTCCTTTTTAATAGACATCAAATTTCCACAGTCCATAATGATTGTAGTTCAGTGTTTCAGGATTTAACTGTGTGCCAGTTATTTCCTTTTTGTTTTTGTAGCGGCTGTGTGGTGTAAGGCCTTCTTTCCTTCAGTGGTGACTATGACTGCATCACCATTTGATAAAATTTTAATATATAATATTTTGATATTTGATAGACTTTTATTTGTTTTTTATTTTAATTTTAATTTATACTTATATTATAATAATTGTGGAATATCACTTAACTTTTAATATTTAAAAAATCAAAATAATTAATATTAAGAGAATCTCACTGAAATATCACTACTAGTAGTATATTTATATTTAAAAATATATATCTATAGTACTTGGTTTTTGCTTTTCCATACTTTTTGTGATTTTCTCCACCCTGTTTTTCAATTGTTTTGAATTTCTTTTTTTGGTTGTATTTCCCTTTCTACCATTCACCTTTCTACCCTTCATGGTTTTTATTTTTTATTTTCTTCAATTTTTTTATAATTTTTATTTTAATTTTTTTCAATTTCTTTTTTGGTTTTTATTTTTATTTATTTTTCTATATATTTACAAGGAAAAAATGAGTGCTCTCATCTCCACCTGCTGCGACTGTAGAATGCCTCTAGGCATAAAGAGGAATTTTTAATTTGCTCAGCCTGCTCTCTTATGTGGCTGAAAAATCCCAATAAAATCTCCTTCCTATAAACTTCTTTAAAAATGTCTTACCCCTTGAGTCTATTAGTCTTGGAATTTGCTTCCACCACTAAAAAGTTCCCCCATCACACCCGCTGAGGTACAATTTTAAATAAAAATGTCATCCATATCATCTGACATGTTTTCAAATTCAGGGGATCATGGATATCTCTTCGATAACTGGTTTTAGTTTCTCATGCCTAATTTGGATTCTTGCAGACTCTAAAGCTTTGAATAGTGTCTTTGGGGTGAGCTACAGCCTGTATTTTTAGCTTAATGCATGCTCTTCTATGCTATCAAAAGAATATAGCGGTAGGACGCAGCAAAAGCTACCTAAATACTAATTCCTACCTTGAAGTTGAGAGCCTTTACATTAAATAAGAAATTCTCTATATGTGCAGCATTTGTTATTTGTGAAATACACATACTCTAATTCCAGCAAAGAATTGCATCTGAGGCAGTCGTGATTTTCTAAAGAAAACTAGATATATGACGAAGTCTGACTGGTGTAGAGTTACATTTTATTTCAAAGTACTCATGAATTCAGGAAATGGTGTTTGATTGACAACAAATTCTCTGATTTACGCTGCATAAATATATGTACCTATCTATTATGGAGACCCATTAGAAACAATCATCTTCCAAATCAGATAAAAAATGCCTTTTCAATTCAGGCTTTATTTATTAAAATATCCTTACAATTCAGGCTTTATTTATTAAAATATCCTTACAATTCAGGCTTTACTTATTAAAATGTCCTCTGAATTGTCAGGCACCACAATGTAACCACATTTTACAAACTTTGAATGCCTGTGACAAATTTAACCAAAAACAAATGAGTTGTGTTAGTTTCTTTGGCAATGGGATGTATGAATGGATTTGTCACGTCCCCACGACTCTATTCAGAGCTTTAGGATATAGCAACATGTAATGTCTCTAAGCAATAGAATTGGATGATATAATAGACCACCTTGCTGCTTTTGCTTATCTCAGTGTACAATCAATAAGCTGTTCCTCATACTCACCTTCCTTTCATCAAAAAAGGAGAAAAAAGCATCTCATTCCATATATCCGGCACTCCAGGGAGACACCAATGACTACAGTCTGGTACAGTAGGGTTATCACTCCACTTACCAATATGTGCATCACTTCGATAAGCAGATAATGTTGTAACATTCAGGAAAGTCACTGGGGCTTTCATGTGTGCTATAACATCCCAAGAAATCTGAGACAACGGGTAACTCCCAATCTTTTTAAAATCGTAGATAGGCTGTCGGCTTACTTTGCAAGATAAATTATTCCAGGAACCACTGCATATCATGTTATTAGGCAAACCATGTTTAGTTTCATGTATTATTATTAAAGACATTGAGAACAAGTAGGAATTTTCATACAGCTTGGTAAAATGCAACTCAAAAATGAAACATGCCTAAACTTTTGTACTCACATCCAATGGGTAGGCTCAAAGCTACGAAAAAAGACATGGGTTCTGCTTGTATTGACCATGCTTTCCACCCATGATGCCCAGGTACTCATGGCTTTCTGATACGCAGCTTCAATCTTCATTCCCAATTTTAACGAGTCCTCAACCTGAAAGTAGCACCCCCTGTCTGAACCCAGGTGTTTATGATTAGGATCATGGTAGACATGCTCATACAAACAAAAAAAATGATTAAAAAAATGTAAAGCATGTTCAATCAAACAACTCGACAAAAAATTCAAAACAACAGACAGTTCTGATCAATCAAACATTCCGAAACATGTAGATTCTAGAACTTCATCTAGCAAAAAGCCATGTTTATAGAAAATTTTGCAGATACTATGGGGGAATGGGAACCTCAATGAGGGACACGCCACTTGGTCAGAATAAATCACATTTAACCCTAAACAAGAATTTCAAAAAACAGACAGAATTCTTCTCAAGCAAACATTCCAAAACATGTAGAACTTCATATAGAACTTTTTATTTAGGGTTCAATTAAGATTAGATAGAGTGAATATCAGTGTAGTTTGTTCTGATCAAGTGGCATGTCCCTCACCGAGGTTTCCATTCCCCCATAATATCTATCTATATGTATCTGTAAAATTTTCTATAAGCATGGTTTTATGCTAGAACAGGCAGCCACCAAGTGCACCCGAATGATCAAATCGTGAGTTGATCAAGAACAACATAAAACTACCTAATCAATCCAGGAGATGCATAACACTTCTAACAGTACTACTCATATTACAAGGCTATTGAGTAAATCAAAGAACCCAACATTAAAGCTCAAGTTGCACGCAAAACTGAGTGACATCATCTCATGAGATATAAAAAGAAAAAACATGCTCATGCAACAATGCTACATAACCTGCCTTTGAGGATGAGATTCCCGGCCTTTTAGGAGGAAAATTTTGGTAAGACTTAATGGAAGAATAGATAATCCCCTCATTAGGACAATCTCACATGGGAGCTGAAATATAGTTACATTACTGTTTTCTTTTATCTTCTTTGACTAGGATAAAACATTTCGACTCATTGTACCATGCTTTTAAGCACAATTTTCAGAGAAATTTGAATTCCTTTTACATTTTTACTGAGGTCTCAATTGTCAAAGATTCTTGATAGGAAACCGGTAATGAATGCATACAGAACTTCTACAGTGATTTAACTCTTTAGTTGTAGAATATGACTGGTTTATCCAGGGTGAACTAATCAAATGAGCCTCAGTGGAATACAGCAAAATCAAAGTTACACACACCCACAGGGATCCATGTGGACCTTCAAAGATGATGCTTGTATTAAATTTGACATCTGAGATTCTAGTAGTATGAAGTTATGAACTATGAGGTAGAGTCACTACAAACTGAGCAAGCAAGGGAGCTATAAATACTGAAAAATAAAATCATTTATATGACGGTTTATGACCATTTGAAAATTTTAGTCTCATAGATATCCTTATAACAGCGGCTGAGAATCCACAGATTATTGGCAACAGTCATGGTGTCATCCAGATTCTCCTTTTTATTGGGTTTCTGCCAATTGGGGGTCCATATGCAGAAATTTCTAAAGTGAGTTAGAAGTCCCTAAGATTCAACTCAAAAGTAGTCAAAAGGCATAACAAACCCAGGCCAAGATGCAAAGTGACACTGGAAACCCTGCAAAAATTGGGATTAGGCAACCTGGAATGCTAGGCAAGGTGTCACACAGGAACATAACTGACAAGGTGGGGGAGAATCCACTTTTAGGACCTCAAATGTGGAATCCAAACCACGAGTAGCCCTGTGATCATGTGATGCAGGTGAATTCCGGGACTCGTGCAATCCTGCACATCCAAAAAATCTTCTAAATTTTTGGTTTTTTCCTTCTGATTTTTGCTTGTTGCAGGTCTGTTTGTTGTTACCTTCTTCTGTTCTTGTTGCTGTGTGTTCCCTCTCTGGTGGGTGTAGCTGGACTTCACACTTCAAACCTTCCAAAACCACGTGTTGACTAAGGTTTATATATTTCTCTTTATCAAATCTGGGCACTGTTGAAAACTGCCATCCCTTGGTTGACACTTCAAAAAATGGATGCTTTACCACAAATAGCCGGCAACAATTACATTAGCTTGGTGCACTATTTCAGTAATTCTTCCACCAGTTGGGCAGTTACCAAATTAAATTTCAGGCGCAGCAATCTGGTCATAATTGACTATCATCGGCAGCTGGGAATCTAAGACAGTTACAACGACCTAGACCTAAAAATTCCTAGCGGTTACTTACCCATTTTGGGTGGCGACCCTTGCAGCAGCATTTAGGCGGCTATTGCCTATGTTAGAATGTGATCACTGCAGCCAGCAGCAAAAATGAAAAAAAATGACCCCAATCAACTTATTTCTTCAGCAGATTCCTCCAGATCTGTATGTGAAGAAGCAATTTGTTGTGTTAAAAAAAAATCTGTACATTTGAAAAGGCAGGTTGTAGGAAAGAAAACGATACAAGTTCATTGTTGCAGTCCGCACGGGACTGTCAACCATCAAATCTTTGTTAGGCTATGCACCTATGGTGCTGAGAATGAGTTTTCTGGAATGCCTGTAGACTGAATTGGGAATTGAAATTATTATTGTAATGTTGGTGGTTTTTAGCTAACAAAATATTTGCATTCATTCCTGTTGGCTGCTGTTTCAATATATCTGAATTTCATGTGTGCCTGCCTTGCATCTTTGGTCCAATTTGGGCAACCAAATCCAAGACTGCATCGAGTGGTATCTGAGCAGGTCTACAGGTGTCTTGAAGGCTCTAAAGGTTCATTGCAGGTGTGAGGAGAAGTCCTGCAATTGCAAAGAGCTGTGAGAGACCTCGTTGGATATTTGGGAAATTTAAAGAAGTGAGTTCTTGTTTTCCACAGTGTGTGTGGGTAGAAGACAGTGAGGATTAATCTTTAAAAAGTTGTTGTTGTGGAAGGATGCCCCTGAGAAGAAGAGTTCTTATAGTGAATAAGATGGAGAAAATGTTGAGCAACTGTGTTGAGCTCCAATATGATATAGCTACTTTGGCTACTAGTCATAGAAGATTTCTAGAAGATGAAGAATATTGTAGAGATGAAGAAGTTACAATAGAAGAAAGAAACAGAGAAGATGAACAACCTTGGGATGAAGGAGAAAACTGATTCTTGAGAGCTCTTATGAGGATTAGTAGAGGGACTAAAATGGAAGTTCTGAATTTCTCTGGTGCCCTGAATCCAAAAGAACTGATCGATTGAATTGGGGAGTTCGAAAAATATTTCAAATATGAAGATGTTCATAACTCTCAGAGAATGAAGATGGCACAAACCAAGCTTAAGGGACATGCAGCCCTTTGGAGAGAGTTGTAGAGAGAGAGTAATAAATTTTTCCTAGAGACTATGAGTTGGAGTTATTGAAAAGGCTTCAAAACTTGAGACAGAAAGTGAAGAGCGTAAAAATATATACAAAAGAGTTCAATAAAGTGGTAATCAAATCAGGTCACCATGAATGGGCAGTGAGATATTTAGGATGAAATGAGTATGTTAAGAATTAATATTGTGGAGGAGGCAATATCACTTTGCCTTGAAAGCAAAAGAGAAATTGTCAAGGAGCCAACAAAATAATTCAAGAAGGAGAGGAAAGTCCTTTTTTGGAAAAGAGCAAGCAAACAATAACAAGGGAAAACAAAATCTTAAGAAGAAATAGGTACTTCATGAACTAATGACTCAAGTCAAGGCACAAGAGGAAATGAGCATCCAACAAGAGGACGAAGCAGCAACAGAGGTGGAAGGTTCCCTGGAACTTGTTACAAGTGTGGAGATGTTGGTCATAGGACATTTGAATGTCTGCAAGCACAACCGAACAGCAATAGAGGAGGCATGGCTTGAAACTGCCTAGCTCAAGCAGATGAAGAAAGTGTTGCATCACCCAGACACGCAGAAGAGCCAAAGCAAGGAGAAGCTCCTATGTTAAAAAGAGTGCTGATAAAACCAACTATGGATGAGAGCGACCCATTGCAAAGGAGGAGCCTTTCCAAACTATATGCAAATCTAGAGGTTAGTGTTGTAAAGTAATTGTTGATAGCGATAGTACAAATAATCTGGTCTATAGTGAAATGGTAGAGAAGTTGGGTTTAAAGAAAAATGAGCATCCCAACCCATACCAAGTATCGTGGTTACAAAAGGAACATCAATTGTTAGTACATGAACAATGTTTAGAGAGTTTACAAATTGGTTCATATTAAGATGAGATTCTATGTGATGTTATGCCTATGCACCCTATCATGTCTTGTTAGGGAGGCCCTAGCAATTTGATAGGGAGGCTATGTATGACAGAAGAAAGAATATTTATTGCATTGTGAAGAATGGGAAGAAGTATAACCTGAGTCCATTAAAAGAGAACGGAGGGGTAGACCACAGTCCCATAGTGTGTTTGAACTCAGAAAAGTTGATTTTAGGCAAGATCCAAGAAGCTGGAATAGAGATGAAGATGAAGGAAGAACATTCTTTGAAGGAGTAAAGGAATGTAAACCAAAAGAGGCAGCTGATGAACATATTCAAAGATCAGCTCAAAGGTAGGAGTAGATTTAAAAAGGAATCCCAGTGGTCCTGAAAGAAAGGAGAAGAAAATGTTGGGACCATGTAAGCTCTTGAAGAAGCTCACAGTAGAGGGACTATAAGGCAAAACTCCCAAAAAAAACTAAAGCCTCATTGGTGTTCAACAAAGATGACTTGTGTTTTCACTACAAGAGACAATCAAGTATGGCAGTAAATGCACATTTGGAGCAGGACAAGATAGAAATGTGGTAAGACTCCCAATGGAATAAGACAACAAATGGTGAGTATCTAATCGAAAGGGGAAAGAAGGCCAACAAGGAGACACACTAGATCTGAAATGAGCATGGAATCACAATTCTGGGTTTCACAAAATGTTTGTGAGCCTCAAACTCATGGAATACGTTCATTTGCCTGGGGTGTCTAGTGCAGGAGCATTCTAGGGCTCGTGCAATCCTGCACTTCCAAAAAGATGATCTAAATTTTTAATTTTTTTAATTTGTTTTTCTAATTTTTGCTTGTTGCAAGTCTATTTGTTGTTACCTTTCGTTGTTCTTGTTGTTGTACCTTTCATTGTTCTTGTTGTTGTGTGTTTCTCTCTGGTTGGCGTAGCTGGACTTCACACTTCAAACATTTGGACTTCCATTCAACTTAATTCCTTAGCAGATTCCTCCATATATATATATGTGAAGAAGTAATTTGTTGTGTTAAAAAGAAATCAGTATATGTGAAAAGGCAGGTCGTAGGAAAGAAAAGATATAAGTTCATTGTTATCAGTCCTCATGGGACTGTCAACCATCAAATCTTTGTTAGGATATGCGCCTATGGTGTTGAGAATGAGTTTTCTGGAATGCCTGTAAACTGAGTTGCGAATTCAAGTTATTATTGTAATGTTGTTGTTTTCCTGTTAATGAAATATTTGCTATCATTCCTGTTGGCTGCTGTTGCAATATATCTGAATTTTATGTGTGTGGCTGCCTGGATTCTTTTGTCCAATTTGGGCAACCAAATCGAGGACTGCATCACCATGCCACTAAATAAGGTGTCATTGCAAGGTGCAACTAGAACTGAAAACATATTTGTACTGGTCAAACATGTAATGTTGTAAGCATTTGAATGGTATGTCAAAAGGGTCTAGCTGAAAATCTTTGCTAATAATGCAGCAACACTACAATAGCCATGTCCCAGAGACCCAGCGAGAACTACAGGTTTTCTAATGAATATGATAATGATTTTGACCACCTCCCTGTGACCTCAAGTTCTAGTATCACTTTTTCTATAAAAATCAAACATACATCTCTCCCTCCACAAACTTTCAACCATCATTGGCATGCAAGTTATGCAATCTAAGCCACCAGCATACAAATATTTACTCGAGCTAGTCAATCAGCTCACGGATTGTCACAACTAGGCACAAAATGATTTCTTGCGACAAAACAAAACCAACTAGGAAATTTGAGGCATACATGTGGAAATGGAATTCCTCATTCAAGTTCGATTAATCCATGATAGGTGCATTGAAGAATCACACCAATAATCATCAAAAGCCTTATGTAGCATCTATATCCACTTGAACAACATCCTTTCCAAGTAAGTACATCCAAGTGGTATGATACTTGCAAAAATTCTTGATAATTGTTGCTAGGACTTGATAGCGTTGACCTCCTTAAGCATGCGGCTTCTACTCTCACTATTTCTCTAAGCTTGTGTAGATCCATCTTCAACTCAAGTTAACAATCAACATAACAAAGCAACTTGCCATGTGGGACCATAAAGGAACACTTCTTGGGGTTAAGGGCCAACTTCGCCTCCCTACATAGCCACATGCACTCATCCAAAGCTCTAAGGTATGAATCCTTGTGAGTTTGGCACCGTAGATGAACCAACTGTTGGTGTGAACGGGGATATTACCTATCCAGTTTCCCTTTGTAGTGTGAACTAAGCACATTATCTAACTAGTAATTAGTTGGACCTATTCACATATATTCACATGTTAAGTTTACTTAGGATAAGTCTAGATAATTCTAGGTTGTCATGTGATCTTATCAACTAGTTGGCATCTTATCCTCTAGTTGTCTCATGTCATAGGATTAAGACATTTGTCATATGACTACTTCATCCTACATCTCATCCTTGTCTTTATAAGCAAGACATATCATGTACATAATAACAATCTTTTTGCATTCATTGATAGAATAGAATTATTCTCTCATTTGGTCTCTCTTGTGCTTTCATGAAGTCCTAGATCTTGGGTGGCTACCATCATAACCAACTCTTACATGGTATCAGAGCTAGGAGGAATCACTTCTTGTTAGTCAATTTTTTGAGAGATCTTGAATGCAAATCATGGTGGATCTTGAATAGTTGAGTATCCTCTTCTCTTGCATTGAATGATGATTTGGAGAATCGGAAAGACTTGATAGAAAAACCAATTTTTAGAGGGTTTCCTTATTGTGGCTTTATATTGCAAGTCCATTTTGGAGCATGTTGGTGCAAATCTGAGCACACCATTGTGTTCAGGGGATTCAAGATAGTCAGTTTAGTCTTTTGATCTGTCCAAATCAGACATGCCAGATCTACAAGGTTTTCAATTTGGGAGGTGGTTGCCTGATCCAAGAGGTAGCCGCAATTTTGAAGCATTTTGGGTCAAATCTGACCCTGCCATCGCGTCCAAAACGCCCAAAAACCTATAGATCAACTATCAAATCATCGAAATCGGACACTATTGCCTGGGGCCATCAGAGAAAAAAAGCCTCCTCAGCGTTACGGAACGCTCTACAGAGAATATTCTATATACTGTGGAATCTTTAGCTGCGTTGGGCTTGCGTCGGCAGAATTGGGTCACAAGTTTTATCTGACGGGTAATTATTTTATTTGCAGGAAAACCACCAGTTTATTCAATTTTCTGCGGATTTTTTAATCTGTGGATTTTTTAAAAGACCGCAGGTACAGGGTTGCAGGTTGTACCTACAAGTCACAGGTACCCTATACCTGCCAGGCCACCACGTGGCAAGCCTACCGGCCCGGCCACAAACCCAACCAGTGCCTTAAGGGCCTCGCCAGCGATCACAAACCCGCAGCCAACGGATTTAAATAGCCCCGGCGGATTCTTAAACCACACCAACAACAAGTTTTCCATCACAAACTTCTCCGCAAAACCATTCCATATCTCTGATAAGCAATTTCTTGCCTAAAGAAAGGCGGTTTCGGCTACAAAATGATGGTTTTGTAGTATCCCGGGCGGTTTTCACAAAAACGTGGCGGTTTTGAATTTATCTGCGAATATTTCGAGTCATCTTTTTATGCGACAACTAATGTCATGCCGGCGTCATAATTCGACAAGCTAACGTCATTTCTCGGCAATCTCAGAGAATATTCCGACGAATCATCAAAGTTTCCATTGCCATATTTTGCCGATGTCAACACTGTGTCATTAGGCCTTTGGCCCAATTTTACCCCCCCCCCCCAATGCAGTTTTGATTTTTACAGTCCAACTTTGTTCCTTTTAACAATCCACAAAAAATTGAATAAATTGGCGGTGATCTCATTGATTGAGTAAAAGAGGGGTTGCAGTTGTGTTGTTCTTTTTTGTACTCTTGTATCATGGATCAAAACAAACTTCCTCTACTCACCATATAACTATCATGAGTGGAAAACAAAAATAGAGATTCATTTGAGAAGCTTGGGTTTACATAGAGTTACAATGGGTATAGACATTGAACCAACAACAACTGCAGAAAAGAGAAAGTGGTACAATAGATGTGATCAAGCCTATGAAACACTATGCTTGTTTATTTCCCCTAATCTCCTTTTTCATATTGAATCTTTTAATACACCAAATGAAATTTGGACTACCTTAGAGAATCTCTTTAGTAAGAAAGATACTATGTGGGGTTTCAAATTGGAGAATGAATTAATTGGTTTGAATCCAACCGACTTTGCAAGCATCCAAAACTTTTTCACAAAGCTATCACTTAGATTGCAACGCAAAGAATGTGGAATTGAGAAAGAGGACACTCAATTGATTCTTTCAATCCTTGCCAAACTTGGTCCTAACTATTTGGTTTTTGTTTCTACCTTGTATGTTACTATGGATGCTTTTGTGAAAGCTTTCAAAATGCCTTCACTTGATGACTTTGCCACATCACTCACAAGGGAGCAAGCTATGTTAGTACACATGGGCACATTGAAGTCTCCTAAACCTCAAGCTCTTCTTGCTAATCAAGGTACAAAGGATCAAAAGGCTTCATTCAACTAGCAAAGGCAAGAAACAGAAAAATAAGAATTTCAAGAACAATGAGCAAGCAAAGGAGTCAAATAATTCACCTAAGTCCTCGTCCTCTCCCAAAAAGGAATCATCTAAGAAGGAAAGACCAAAGTGTGCATATTGCAAGAAACTAGGACATGATGAGCATAAGTGTTATGAGAAGAAAATTGATGAGTTGTGTAATATCCCCGGTCTAGGATATTGCTTCAAACACTTGTTATAGATAGAAATAGATGCTTCAAATTAAAGATTTGAAGAGTAATAATCAGATCTTGTATTTGCCAATCAGACTTGCAGTTACTTCAATCACATCAATGAACATGATTTTGGCAGACAAATACACAGTCATAAAATTAACATACTATCCATAGATTAATACAATAGATTTATTGGGATTAGACCAATCGATCACCTTCCAATCTGATTGTCTTTGAAATATGACAGTCTTTGATGTTCTCTATCAAGTGGATGTCTTCAAGCAAATACAATGATTTCCTACCCAAATCGATGTTGGGAATGATGAGGCACTTTGATAAACTGCAGTTACACACCGTTAGATGATGATTTGCTATTTTTTCCAACCTCCCGATCTCTTGTATTCTGTACACGGCTCTCCTTAAAGTTGTGAACACAAAACTATCTCCTTTATGGCTTGAAACTCTTCTAAGACTCACGCAATGAAAATATAATAGATGTCTTCTCTATCTGGAGACGCGACTGGAGATGATGATGGCGCTCATGTCTCAGCTGATTGCGGCTTTGGAAGGTAATGGATGCACTAGTACTATTCAAACTGATGACAATTGATACCCAATGGTCTAGCAGGAGTGATCTTCATCAAATAATCACGACTACTATGCAATTCTTTCCTAGGCGGCAACGATACTTCCTTATTTCCTACGCAATTGCTTTTAAAGCTTCCATATTATATTATAAACTTTGAGCAACTCCTCCTTTTTGAGATGCCACAATTCCCTTCTGAAAACTCTTCTTTCAACTGGCGGTAGCTAGAACCCACGATTTTTATCACAATACTTAATCTTTCAATTATAGATGGTTCGATGCAAGGGTCCCACGATTGTCTAGCAAACGCAATCTTCCTTGGTGTATGACGATGGAACTCCAGCTCCAATTCCTTAAGATGTTTGAGGAAGATAATCTATATTAAAATGAAAGCCTTATGTCTATAGACAATTCTGACACCCTGTCAGATATTGTCTCCTTATAACAAAGTCATATATAACTATATATATGATTCATGTAAGCGTTGAGTATGAAGTCACTGTGAACCGACGCCAGGAACAATATCTTCAATCATATAAAATCTTTAACAAACTTCGATCTTCAATGAAAATATCAGATATAAATAAATATCGAACCACTTAGCAAATTTATATTTATTCATAAATCAATAAATTTGCAATAAAAACCCTCTACACAAATATTATCATCAAATCTGCATAAACTTTATTCTGAAAACTGCATACAAATGATCTTCAATATCATCGACTTATGCAGCAAAATACCAAACTCAAGACACTTTGAAGCCCAACCGTGAAATTTGAGTGATTTCACATCTACGATTCACCAAGGGGTCATCTCCTCGGTTCAGCAAATGCAAGGGGACATCACTTTGTCAATTAGCTGATTACAAATTAGACAAAGACATAAAACATCAACTCAAGCATCTAAAAAACATGCTCAACAATGACTCTCAACAGCCCTTTTAAACTTTCATCAATTAGGACAGGCCCTAATTTTATTAAATGAAAGTTTTTATGTACACAATCACACCTTACAATTTTAAATGCTTTTACACGACCCTTTTTAAATGTGTGTGTACAATAACACTTTAATTTATAAAGTGCTTTTTAAATGCTCAAGTAACTTAATACAATATTAATTTTACAAAGTAATTAAAATACTTTATAAAATTAATTTACAATTAGAACCCATTAAGTTACTTGCAAAAATGGGGACATGACAAGTTGACTCACCTTCTTCAAAAGAACAATATCAAATTGCCATCAACCATGTCATCTAGTACATCCTCTTCTTCGCCACCATCACACAGTCAGGGACATCAGACTTTGATAATGGGACAAAGAAGGGAAAAGGACATGCACTCTTTACTTCTACAAGTTTTCAGTCAAAGAGATGGCTTCTTGATTCTAGAGCTTCTCATCATATGGCTTCTTCACAAGGGATGTTCTCTTCATTTGAGTCATGTACCTTGCCACCTATTTTGATGGGTAACAATACATACATACATGCAACTGGAAAAGGGACTATTGATATTGGTGAGGGTACTTTCAATAATATATTGTGTGTACCTTCCTTGTCAACCAATCTCCTTTCCATCTACCAGATTACTCATTGTGGTGCAGGAAAGACAATTGGGTTAACTCTTGATTCAGTGATCACAAGGGACTTGGAGAGTAGAGAGATCATTGCTATTGGGATGGCTGATCATGCATCTCGCTCAAGTATACATTCTCTCATTTGGCTCATGATGATGTTGTAGATCCATTGATTGATATTCACACTCATGCATCAAGTGTGAATAAAGCTTCTGAGGAGAAGTTTGGTCACTTGAACCTTGGTGTTCTTTCATCCACTTCAATTCTTGAGACTAGTCCTGAGCTACTATCTCCTCAACCTTCTGTTTCTTCAGAGATTGGCATTGACATGGCTTCATCCACTTTAGTTGAGCAAGATCATTCTAGTCTTTCAGATACAACTTTGTGGGATACTTTCTTGGCAGGTATATCAGACTTTGTTTTGTGAGTCTCATATTGCAAATTTGGAGGACACACTTGAGGGGTTATCTCTCCTCTTTGATGACAATTACAACACAACTATTATCCCAACTACTTCGTCTTTAGAGACTGTTCTTCATGAGTCTACACAGGTCTTTGGATTGGTCACACCTCATTGCATGGTGCCATCCTTTGATTCTATCATGTGGATATTTGAGCAATTTTCAGAGGCACCTATCATGAGACTTCTTCCCTCATATCTCTTCTTGGAGATGAAGTTTCTTCTACATCAGCCTTTGGATTGGTTTCTTCGTAAGGCGAAAAATGTTGTTTGCAGGTACACGACACTTTACAACATTCGTCTTCAGGTATTCACCATCGGCACAAGACCTACTTTGTGGGGAGGACCTATTGTCTCACTCTTGCTCTCCTATGGGCCCGGGTACTTGATTGTACATATGTCATAGAAGTAGTCCTTAGGGGGTCATGTTAAGTCCTACCTTCTTTCACTTTCATGTTTTTTTCTTTCTTTTGGAGAGGGATTTTTTCCTACGGGTTTTTCTCCTTTCTCCGTTTGTGAGAGATTGTACATTGGTACCTAACATGGCTTAGTAGCCGGGACCCATCATCATCAGTCATTGCATCTTTGCATTTGTCTACTTCTCCTTAAGTTACACTTAAGGGGGGGTGTTGGTGTGAACAGGGATATGACCTATCTGGTTTTCCTTTGTAGTGTGAACTAGGCACATTATCTAACTAGTTATTAGTTGGACCTACTCACACATGCTCACATGTTTACTTAGGATAAGTCCAGATAATTCTAAGTTGTCATGTGATCTTATCAACTAGTTGGTATCTTATCCTCTAGTTGTCTCATATCATAGGATTAAGACACTTGTCATATGACTACTTCATCCTACATCTCATCCTTGTCTTTATAAGCAAGGCATATCATGTACATAATAACAATCTTTTTGCATTCATTGATAGAATGGAATTATTCCCTCATTTGGTCTCTCTTGTGCTTTCATAAAGTCCTAGATCTTGGGTGGCTACCATCATAGCCAACTCTTACACCAACAAATAAGGAAGTGTTTTAATTTCTTGAGGATGCTCTACCACTAATCCTAAGAGATCCCCTATGCACCCTATCTACATTTCCAACTTACCCTAGTCAACTTTCTAATATTCACTATGGCCTACTTCTACATTTTCAAGGGTTCATGATACTCTCCTAAGGTGATTTGCACTTCTTGGGGGTAGCATGGGGACTGCATCTATGAGTTTGTTTGTAGTTTTCTATGGCCATTGAACAATTGAATGACTTGTGCATCAACTCCTCATAGAAGGCACATTGTTCACCAAATCTATAACGCATAGGCACTTTGCCTCCCTGAATTCCTCCATAAAATCTTTCACTGCCATAACCTCCTTAATATACAACTTGGTATCCTCCATTACCGTTTGTTTATTCTATGTTGGCATTGTTGTTTGTTGTGGGCGTGCCACCAATCATGTTGCCACTACTTATGGGGATTGTTATTGCCCTTGGACATGCTAATTGAGGCTGACAGCATCCTTGGAGGCTCTACTATTGTGATGGTGCAATGTTTGAGGTGGGCTATATGGTAGTGCAACACAAGTTTGGGTTGGGCTCTATAGTGGGGCAAGTATGCCTAACTAAGGGGTTGTTGTATCTGTTGTGTCACAACTACTCTTCCTCTCATGCTATATTCCTTCCATTCATCCATAGCATCTTTCCCCTTGCAATAGTAATTGTAATAATTGTAAATAAGATCCACGTGTAGTAAAGCAAATTAATTTGTGCAGTAGGTGATGCTACCTCTTATAATGGACAAAGGTGTTGGGGGATGTTGATCCCATAGCTTGCATAATCCACAATACACTCTCCCAGGTTTGAATTTTTATCTAATAACCCAGCTCTAAATAAAACAAAACTGTTCTTACCTTCCTAAGCAATTGTAACAGTAGTTGAGTGAAATCTAACCCTGTCTATAATTGCTTGGGGCTATGCATTTCCATAGACTACCATTCTGTTATGAGATGATGCATAGACTTTCACCAGATGCTAGCTATGCCCACAAACTTCGTTTACATTTAAATTTTTAAGTTATTACTTAACTGCAAAGAAGTCTGAATCATTCAATTTTTGCTAACCATGTGTACCTATCATCCAAAATTTCCCCTGTTTGTGCTTACCGGGAGCTATGCATTACCAGTGACGATCATTATGTTATAAGAAGCGTGCTAGTGTGATATTGATGAAATTTTCTGATTTCCTATATATTTCCTTGTTTGAATGAAGGATGTACTTTGACTTCTGTGCATTTTGTTTCTTCTTGATACAAAAAACCTGAAAGTGGCTGTTTCAATACAGATCTATAAGCTTGGCACTTTTTGACTGTACTAGCCAAATATTGTTTAAGTCTTCAGGATCAATTGGCCTAATATATGCTCCCCATAGCTCTGCAATACCTACCTTTACACATAAAAAGAGTACCTTGTAGGAGTTAAAGCAAAATCGATACAAAGGTGACTTGGAGCATAAATTATCTTAAGGCAAGAGAAATGCTTACATTTGAAAAGTTTTTGTAGCTGTCCACCAATGTCCAGAATTGAAAATCAATATATCTGCATCAAGCCACCTTTTGTTTCTATAATCTATTTTGTCCAGCTTAAGAGTGCGGTGAACCCTTTTAGGTACATTTTTAGGCGGAGTACCCTTTTGTACAAGAAAAGGTGACCGATGGTACTCAATAGTGAAGTTAAAAGAACTAAACCGGACACCCAGAAAATGAATTAGCTTTGTAATTTTGTTTCCATTTATTTCATAAACTGACCGCTTATCAGCTACACCCTGCATAAGAAGGCAGATAAGAGACTCCCATTGTGTTCTGGCCATGGAATCTCCAACAAATACAACACGCAACCCTCGTAATCTTTCCAGAATATCAAATGGTTTAAACCTGCTGCCACACCAAGTTTAGTCAAGACCACAACCATTCCCCATACATATGACATCAGCTAAAATACTGCATTCAAGAATACTATTCATGAGAAGATGAAAAATTAACAAAGATAAAACAAGATATAAACATAAAAATTCACAAACAGAAATGCAGAGAGTTCCAAATAGGAATAGTGCTCTTTTCAAATTTGATGCATACAAAAAAGTGAATTGCACACCCAAATATTTAGACATACCTTGGTATGTCGCAACTCATAGGTTTCCATCTCCATTTCATGTAATCTTGATCTTTCCTGCCATTGTTCTGACAACGGAAGCCACGTTCCGCAAAAGGGCAGGCAGAGACATTGTATAAAGGGTATGTCTTGTCATAAACCCATTTTCCATTGAAAATATCACAACTAGAATTTGAATTGAAGCCATTGAGGATAGTATTAACTGCAGCACTGAACTGAGTAGAAGAAACAAGCTCCTCTGATAAATGAGTTTGAAAATATCCATGACTTGCAATCAAGGTAAAAAAGATGAATGGAAGGATGACTGCCACGCAGCACAAACTATGATGCCCAATCTTGCGATATCCTCCTGATCCAAAGCTATTATAAGTTCTTTGACCAAATTGGCTAGTGACGGCTCCAATAGAAGTTGACAATGTTTTGTGCAATTTATCATAGACTAAAATTAAAGAACGAACCAATCCACGGCCCCTCATCTTGAACTAAATTGGTGGCCAACTATCAAAACCAGATAGTTATATTCAGGCCTTCAGAAATGGCATAATCTGCTTTCCACTGGCTTCATATATGATCCTGCTGCCTGTATTAGGAGCCCCAACACTGATCCTAAAGAGACTGTCTGTGCTATGAATTAATTAGATTTCCTTATTCTCGTAATAGCAAAAAGACATACATAAGGTAAGGCAAACCAGCTAGGCATAAATAGGAGAGACCATTGGGATTTCACGGTTTGCAGGACTTGAATGATTCCTCTAGTAATTAGGTATAATCCCTCTGTCACCGGGATTGCCTGATCTTCGAGCAACAACCAGTATATATCCTCGGCTGCAGAATCTCTTAATGGCCAAGCTTTGAACTCTGGCCTCGTGATAGCCAGAGCTTAGCAGTTGATCCCTGAGCCTGTGCAGCTCAAAATCAAAAATCTATAGAGTACAGAATGAGACAACAGAAATCTTACAGACATCCTTCCATCTAAAAGACCGATCTAGTCTGATGATGCAGCTTACTCCACCTCTTGGATTGATTATTACAGACTGCAACGTTGTGGGTTTCAGTAGCTTACGTTTACGGTTTACCTGACCTGAAAGTTTGCTCGTTGATTGAAAATTCAAAACACCCAGTACACAACATGAACGCATATGCCTGCACAGCCCAAATATCTCAGTAAACAGAAGCGAACAGATTGAGTTGAGGCAAGCAGACTGACCTGTACATTGATTCCAACTTCTTTAAGCAACTTGAGCAGAAAGAAAAAAAAGAAAATTGTAGATAACCCCAAGTCTATAGTGAATTCTTCCACCATTTAAAAACGCTAGAAATGGTAGGCAGCATAAAATCAAGAAAGGCTTGAGCAAAACCAACCATTCTGAAAAGCCCATCTGAGACTAATCAAAATACGTGAATTCTTTAATCCAAAAAGCATAACCAAAAAAATAAGAATTGAGAACCCAAAAACCCACTAAAACATGAATTATTTCATGTAAAAGCATTACAAAAACAATATTAATTCATAACCCAAAAACCCATCTAAGACTAAATCCAAAGCATGAATTATTTCATCCATAAGCATAACAAAAACAATAATAATAGAGAACCCATCTGAGATTGAACCGCTAAACTAAGTATTCTTTAACCCATAGAAAAAACAACTAAACAACGGACGTTATAAAATAAGAAAAAATAGCTTGAACAAAACCAACTAATGGCAGTGATGAACCCATCTGAGATTAAAGAACTAAATCTCCATTCTTTTCTTTAAATTACAACAGTAGAAAGAACAACATAACAAACAAATCAGCCTCACAGGAAGGCCTAAATCTACCATAAAGAAAAACCCACCCGATATTGAATCAGTAAAACTCCATTCTTCTATATTATACCAGAACAGAAAAAATCCTGAGCCAGGGGACTAATCCATATCTGCAAAAAGGCCACATTAAACACCACCAGAGTCTCAGACATTTTACTGAGTATTTACTTAACTTCACTGGAGACTTGTATTTGTTGAAAAACTTGGCAACATGAGCAGGTCACTAGTTCTCTGTCTGTTTTGGAGATTGGACAAGATTTAGCTATACAAACAAACTACTTACCAGACACTACCAGCAAAATGGTGTGAGGATTATTTCAGTCAAATTAGGTGGGTCTCTTGACAATTAAAGAAGCATTGATCAACCGTTTAAGGCTTAAGCGATGTGATATGATAATTCCAAAATGGCCCCCACTTCACCGTCGATCGGACGAAATCTAGTGCAAGATTATCTTGTCAGCGAAGAAATTTTTTGCTTGTTTGAGAATTCAGTTGTTTGCAAGGTCATCAGATGTAATAGACTATGCACGTAGGTGGGTTGTATCTTTGTCGGAATTGTCTAGTTAAATTTCTTTTGTTAATAGAGGTCATTAAAAACTAATTTGTCTCGAAAAGCGTATTTTAATTTAGTTAAAAGGATGTCGGGCTACTTGCACTGTCGGAAAGAGTGTAGGTAAAGCCTTCCATATATCAAGGGACCCCTTTTCTGCTTATTTGCAAAGCATATAACCAGGGAATTTAATGCTTATTAGAATGTTTTTTTTTTTTAACTCCTTAAAGTTGTGCAAATTTCCAAAAAGTGAAAGGTGCAGATTCAATCCAAAGAGCTTGTAGTACAATATTTCTGACAAGGAAATGTGCACAACTGCAATCTCTTCCGTTTTTTAATTGTTAATTGACCCAGTAGTATTTTTTGGGGTATTTATTATTCTCGAAAGCATTTGAAAGCATTTAGTACATAAAAGTGGGGAATTTAAGTATCAATGTTAAAAAACTTTTTTGGTTTTTATAATTCCCAAAAAACATTTAGTGCATAAAAGTGGGGAATTTAAGTATCAATGTTTAATAAAGGGAATTTAGAAATGGGGAATTTAGTGCTTCATAGCACTTTTAAAATTTTATGTGTTTTTAGTTGAATTACATTATTAGTCCCTGCAGGATTATTGAAGTCAGTTCAAACAAATTTTTAGTTTTAATAAGTTAATAAAAAAAAAAAATTTCTTTTAAAGTTTCAAGAATGTTTTTTAATATTGAAATTATGACCAATGACAATAATAATTATTTTTTTATATTTTTATTATTGATTTATATAAAAAGATTTAGTAATTTGAAAGTTTATTGTAATTGGTTGTGATATCAACATCAATAATTATAATATAGCATAACATCAATAATTATAATATGGCATGGCAGTACAATTGAAGATTTAGAAGCTGGTTTTGTACAATAAAATTACAAATTTAATTTATACCAGTTGGTGTAAGGACAAAACTTAAAGAAAATGCATTTATTGCTGAGAATTATTAAAGAAAAGTCCACAAACACCATTACAATCAAAACTCTTTTGCAGCTTGTGTGCCTCTACATTTTGCTTACATGCTTGCCAGCACAGTGGCAACCACAACATTTGATGAAATTTCTCTATCTTTTATGTTTTGGTGGTTGTCCATATTGCGTTATGCTTTGATGTAAATGTATCCACAGCAGAAGATCCAGAATTCAAAAGGAATGGGAGATCAAATAGATATTGTGTAGGCTGTCTGCCCTTTGAGACTTCTGTGCTTGACAGCTTGGTTGATTATCCCGTAATCCCATAAACTGTAATTAAAAACCTTCACTCATTCATCCAGAAGAAGAGTGTGCATATACATTACCTAAATTTGAGTGACGTGATGCTTGACCTCATTTAGTCGACATTGTTTCTGGTCATAGATTTGCAGGTGCCTCGGTGGCTTCACAGTTAGATCCCAGATCAGTCGTAATTAATTAAAGATTTTAGCTATTATCCTCTCCCTTCGGATCTGCAATATCTGGCTTATTAGACGGATTTTCCAGCATTAAAATCTCATTTGCAAACGTCAAGGCTCACGTCACTCAAACTTTAGGAACGCATTTCCAATCAAATTTATTTTAAAAACGGATGTTCTAATCAAATTTTTACGTGGTGTTTAATGGAATAATAATAATTTAGGACCTTGAATTTTTCTAATCGAATATGATATGGAGTTTTATTAAGTAATGCTAAAGTTCTTTATGGAAAGATGGGCGTGCATTGTATTGTACACCCTTAGCTGTGACCTCGTGCAATGGAGTAAAGTTCTATTGTTTTCCTCAGTTTGGATCGGGTGGAGGTTGTTAGAGGACTGCTGTCTGAATTAAAACAGGAAGATTTCCCTGTGAGCCTGCACAGACATCAGTAGCTTGAATTTTTAAATGGTCCAAAACAGCCTTTTGGACCTGTGAGCAACAAAGAAAGGACAGAGGTTTTCTCTAATTCTTGTGGGATCTCTGAGATTCAGGCAGGGGTTTTGTTGGCAGCATTTTAAGTTTGATAGGTGTTTGTAGCCTTGGATCTTTGAGACTTTTGTTTAGGTCTCATCTATTTTTAAATCATTCTACTTAAACATTTTCTATTTTAATGGTCTAACAGTTAATTTTGGCCAATAAAAATAGGACAAATATTTACCACTTTTTATCGTGAATGAAATGTAAAATTGCTATTGATTGTTTGATCATTGAAATGGATGATATTTAAGGGGAGTGGGCAGTTCCTCATTTCTCTATTTTGTGGTTGGTGTTCTATGGCTGGTCTTGTTTGCCTTCTTGACAATGTTGTATATTCTCTGTATTTTATGTTCAATTGTTCTTTGTAGCCCTGTGCTACTTTCTCTCTTTTGTAATTATTTACTGGTTTGGTTCAATACAACAAAAAAAAAAGTAATGCTTTTTAAGTATTTTTTTAAATTAATTTGTTTAAAAATTTGTGTAAGAGAAAAAAATAATCTACTTTTTTAATGTTGTCTTTTTTGTCTGAAAAAAAGTTGTGTTTTAAATTTTTTTTTGATCTATTGGAATTTTGTTGGTTACATTATAATTTTTCATTTACAAAAATAGAAATAAAAACCACATTCAATCCAATCACATCTAACAAAAATTAAACTATGTTTTAATGTTTATATCTATACATATTAAAAATGTTGATATGTTAAAATACTCACCCAACCTATATGCAACCTAAGCAGTTCATATTTGATGGCATACTCCCAACCTATGCGATAATGGTCTGAGATTTGGAACAAGGTATGGGCATGAAGGATAGAAGAATTTCATTCGATGTTGTAGTTGGCACTACCATGGTAGACATAAATATAAAATGTAGAAGCACACACAAGGCGCAAAAGAGTATCAATTGCTAATTTATTAAAAATTTGTACAGAAGAGCATTTTTAGACAGGTCTCTTTCATGATTCCTAACAAGAAATGTAATTTCTTTGAGTTCTATCACTATGTCAACACATATAAACTAAATCTCCTTACATAATGAGCTCCTAAATTTTCATCACGAAGCAAGCTTGCGTTTATTTTTCTTTGAGTTTGTGTTCTGCAATTCCATGTGAGAGACCTATGTTTCTGTCTACTTGTAGTGGTTTCCTGACGTGTTGTAATGCTCATTTTGTTGTGCTTGGCAACAATAGGAGGTGTGCTTAGCCTAGAACGCAAGTTTGGGGCTTTCCACAATGTTTTTTATGAAATTGTTAAATATTTACATTTAATGACAAAATTTTGAGTGTTTAAAGCTTTAATATCATTGTATACAACTATTCTTCCCATCTCAAGTTAGGAAATTTGACAATACAATGTGTAGCATGTACTGATTCTATAGAAAAATAGAAATAAAAACCATGTCCAATTAACTAACATCTGGGAAAAATTAAAGTATTTTTTAATGTTTATATCTATACATATTAAAAAATGTTGAACATTAAAGTATTCACCCAACCTATCTTTGATCCAAGCAATTCACATTTGATGGCATACTCCCAACCTGTGCCAAAATGGGAGCTTTAGAACAAGGTATGGACATAAAGGATAGAGGAATTTCATTAGATGTTGTAGTTGGCACTACCTTGGTAAACATAAATGCAAAATGTAGAAGTAAACACAAGGCGCAAAAGAGTATTGATTGCAAAAGAGTATTGAAACTATTATGTATTTACATTTAATGGCAAAATTTTAAGCATTTGAAACTTTACTATCATTTTGTACAATAAATATTATGTTCTTCCCATCTCACATCAAGGATTTTGACATAAGGTTGCACATATAGATATAAGATGGTGGCAGAAGTTAATGCAAAGGTAACTTAGGCATTTGCAATATTAAATCTACTTTTTGAAATTAAAGTCTTGGTCTTCGAGAATATAAATATTTTTACAATTCAATTAGTTTTAATATGTGAGCTTATTGAGATATTCTTAGATCTCAAGCATATTTCATAGCAAGTCATCACTTACTTTCACTTTAGTCTTGGCAATAGGTTTTTATTTTTATAACTTCTACTTTCAATGACTAATTTTTCTTATCCTCTCTCAGATGACTACAAAATTTACATTTGAGGAAAGGCTAGCATTGGGAGGATGTAGATAATCTAGGCCTTGTCTACCAGGTCCTTCGATAACCCTCTTGGCAGGTACTTCAATTAGTTACTCTTGTGTGTAACAAGTTAACTACTTTTCACCACTAAAGTTGCATTTGGATTCACTTTGACATTAATACAACTTCTTTTAGTACTCCCTGGCATTACCCCCATTGTAATGTCACAATTATTATTTACCATATGAATTAAATTTTGGATTAGTGTTTTGAGCTCTTGTGTCAACAAGCCAAGTCATTTTAAGATGATCTATTCATTCTAATGGGGGCACGATGTGCAGTTGTTGTAGGGAGTCAACATTGCATTTTTGTTGCAACTAATAGCATTTAGTGAAAGAGTTATATATTCTAGAGTTGTATATGCATTCCCCTCTTGCTTTAACTCTAGAATATACAACTTGCATATGAATCACAAATGGGTAGTGGTAAAGTACAATTGATAATGTTTTAGGTGAGAAAAGTGATTCAAATATCATTGTTCCCTTCCCCAATTTCATTTCATATCCATCCTCTTTAATAATGCATGCTACCCTTTCCTTGATTTTGTGCTCAACTAGGGGCATCCCCCTATTGACGTATTTTATGGAATGGTTACTACATATATCCCCACTAGGGCATGACTTACCCACCAAGTCACTTATCGTCACATCGCATCCCTATGGGTACTCATAATATGTTTACTCATTTTCTCCTTATTTGGACTCTTCCCCCCATCCCCCCATCTTTTACCAACCGTCCCTCCTAGATCCCACCCATACATCATCATTTCCCTCCCTACATCCACCTCCTAATCATCCCATTGGCTTCAACATATCACTATATGCCAGTGCCTCACATGTTTTCTTGCATGTCATTTGATTGATTATTTGCATCTATTTGTGTTTGTGTTTATCATTTGTCTGTTTGAGTGTTTATATATATTTTGTTTTATCATTTATATCTATTTCTATTTAGTCATTGCTTAATAGGTCTAGTGCTCAATACAACACACCATCATGGTCACCATAATGATTATATAATGGTGTGCTATGACAATGTGCCCTTTAGATCACTTGTGACTTGTATGTTTCCGTACTCATCTTTTTGCACATGGCACACTATCATTATGGTCCATTATATCATGATATAACACCAGTGCTACAATATAAATAAAAGGTTTCTCTTCGCACATGATGTTGCTTTGATAGCATTGAACCTTCATCCCTTTTCCACTATCCACACTTCATCCATTTTCTACACTCCTCCTTCCCTTCATCTATTTTCCACTACCCACAAATGGGTGGGTGCAAAAAGATGGGGGGCCAAAAAGTGGCCAAAATTTTAAAACTTTTTAAAAAGCCATAACGCAGGTGTGTTATAACGTGCTCGCATTATAGCGCGCTCGCGTTATGGCTTGGTGTTGCCGAGCCTTTGGCTTGGCAACACAAAACCATAACGCGCTCGCTTGATAATGCAAGTGCGTTATTGTTTTCTTTGCATTTTTTTCTTTTATGTAAAAGTTTGCCCAATGTTTAAGGGTCGAGAGTTTAATGGTTGAAGGATTAGGGTTTAAGGCATACTGTCGAGGGTAGAGGGTTTAGGGTTGAAGGTTTAAGGGATGAGGGTTGAGGATTTAGGGATGAGGATTAAGGGATTAGGGTTTAATGTATAGTGTCGAGGGTAGAGGGTTTAGGGTTTAAGGTTTAAGGGTTGAGGGTTTAGGGATAGGGTTTAGGATTTAAGTTTTAAGGGTTGAGGATTTAGGGATAGGGTTTAGGGTTTAAGGTTAAATGAGAGACCTAGATGGCTAAGGACAGATGGAGAGGTAGACAAGGAGTGACTGAGAAACTTAGAGAGGGGAGAGGTAGAGGTGAGGGGGAGATAGAAGTGAGAGATAGAGAGATGAGGGGAGAGATAGAATAAAATGAGATAGTGAAGTTGACAACTTGAGGGAAAGATGGGTAAGGAGGAGGGAGAGAGGTGGAGAGGAAAGGAAATATCTAGAGAGCCCTGAGAGATATACGAGTGAAAGACCTACAACCTAGAGAGAGGGGTGAGAGAGATAGGGGAGAGATAGTAGTGAGGCAGATAGGGGAGGAGAGGGGTGGATAAGGGTTGAGAGTTTAAGGGTCAAGGGTTTAGGGTTTAAGGGTTGAGGGTTTAAGGGTTGAGGTATTAAGGGTCTAAGGGTTGAGGGATTAGGGTTTACGGTTGAGAGATTAGGGTTTAAGGTATAGTGTCGAGGGTTGAACCCTAATCCCTCAACCCTCGATACTATACCTTAAACCCCAAGGTTGAGGGATTAGGGTTTTAAGGTATTGTGTCGAGGGTTGAGGGATTAGGGTTCAACCCTCGACACTAGACCTTAAACCCTAATCCCTCAACCCTTAGACCCTTAATACCTCAACCCTTAAACCCTCAACCCTTAAACCCTAAACCCTTGACCCTTAAACCCTAAAGCCTTAAACCCTTAACCCTTATCCACCCCTCTTCTCCCCTATCTACTTCACCCCCATCTCTCCCCTCTCTCTCTCACCCCTCTCTCCCTGGGTTGTAGGTCTCTCACTTGTATATTTCTTAGGGCTCTCTAGATATTTCCCTTCCTCTCCACCTCTCTCCCTCCTCCTTACCCATCTTTCCCTCAAGTTGTCAACTTCACTCTCATTTTATTATATCTCTCCCCTCACCTCTATCTTCCACTCACCTCTCTACCTCTCCCCTCTCTAGGTCTCTCAGTCATTCCTTGTCTGCCTCTTCATCTATCCTTAGTCATCTAGGTGTCTCACTTAACCTAAACACTAAACCCTATCCCTAAAGCCTCAAGCCTCAACCCTTAAACCTTAAATCCTAAACCCTCTACACTCAACACTATACCTTATACCCTTGTCCCTTAACCCTCAACCCTAAAGCCTCAACCCTCAACCCTTAAACCTTCAACCATAAACCTTGTCTCTAAACCCTCTACACTCGACACTATGCCTTAAACCCTAATCCCTCAACTCTTAAACCCTTAATCCCTCAAACCTTAAACCCTTAAACCCTATGTACCCTTTACACTTAACCTTGGACACTCAACCTTGAACATTATCCCTCAACCTTCAAACCTCTACCCTATACCCTATACCCTATATCCTAATCCCTCAACCCTCAACCCTCAACCCTCAACAATCAACCCTAATCCCTCAACCCTCAACACTCAACCCTAATCCCTCAACCCTCAACCCTAATTTTTATTTTCTTCCATTGATTCAACATCATTGTTGTTTTCCCCATCATAAACCAATTCATTCAACAACTTGCTGCCCATTGGTTGACTTGAACTGCATACTCTGTTAGAAAAAGGGCATCTTTTATTTGTATCAATGTTGGTATTCATAAGTTGAAGAGCATTGATATTTTTCACACACCCTATTCTTTGAAATATCTTAACCTTAAAATACGACTTGGATATGTACTTGAACATAGCAAAATCTCCAATCTCCAACCCATGATGATTCACAAAATTTTCTCAACCCTACCTAAATTCTAGTTTATTTATTGTATACCCTCAACCCTAATCCCTCATCCCTAAACCCTAAATGCTATCCCTATTCCTAAACCCTCAACTCTCAACATTAAACCCTAATCCGTCAATCCTAAACCCTAATCCCTCAACCCTAAACCCTATCCCTAAACCCAACAAAACTGTTTTGTCTTATGTTAGGTTGTTAAACCCATCATTTTTTACACTCTTCTCTTAAAGATATCTGAGTTGCAAGAATATGTCAGAAAAATGGCTATGAATTTTTTTAATGTTAGTAATGTTATATGGCATGTTTTTCTGGCCCATCTAGGGTTCATTATGCCAATAGGTGTACACACTATGAGAAAAGCTTTGCGTATGGTACATCCACAGTGAGTAATTAACAGTTGAAATCAGAAGGATGATCATTATGAGAAAAACTTTGCATTGGGGTACATCCACAGTGGGCAATGAATGGTTGAAATCAGAACCCCTGATCAACATTAAGTGAACATTTTTTTATTAAGATTTTTTTAAAAGATTAGCATACTCTCTCCACCTATTTTCTTGAAGTTAAATTGGGGCCATAAAAATGTGCACACATCTGCTCCCAATGTATAACCTGGGTGTAATTAAAACCATCAACTAGATAAAATAAACAACTTTGGCCATAAAAATCAATTAGTCTTTTAAAAATAGATATTAGTAACTATACATTTTAGTACCGTTTCTTTCTTGATTTTCTATTTTTAATTAACTAATTTTTGTTTGTTTTAAACAAAATATTACAATCCTCATGAAGATCTTTTCTTGTATAATTTTCTCCTTTTATCTTTGGCCTGTATTTTCCCTCCTAGAAGTTCTTTTAGAAGGATCCTCATTTTATCTTTCGATCTATATGAACTCTAAACATAAATCTATGTTTCTTGTTGTCCACCCCACACTTAGGGGAGGTATATTATTATGAAACAGGCAAATAATCTCCCATTGTTTACTGGCTCTATCCACAAGAACTACTAAACTTTTTTCTCTTGGTAATTGCAGAGGACATTCACCTATTTTGGGCAACTCTTGCATTCCCAAACCATTACAAAAACTAAGTTATTTTAACCCAATAAATAGCTAATTGCATTGATTTAATACTCTACTATATTAAAGCTTAGCATTCACACAAATGCAGATGTTCATATTATAGAAGACTGCATTATATTAGACTATTATAGATCCCTCAGAAAAATGTAATAACAAAATTGCTTTGCCTTATGTTAGCTTACAATTAAACCAATTTTTTTTGACACTCTTCTCTTAATAAAGTAAGAGTAATAAGAATAGAAGGCAGAGAATTTGATCTTACTAGTATGCATGGTTGGTTTACATTCTGTGACTTCATTTTCATTGAATAAAAAGTTAAATATCTGATCTGAAAGGTGGGGCAAAGTTCACTGTCATGTACTTTTCTAGATGATAGGGTCCATAATGTCCAGGGTTCTTCAAAGAAAGGCTTGTAACATAATTAAGTTTTTGTTATACCAATCCTCTAAGTAAAGCTACAATTCAAATGCCTGCTTTGAAAGTTGAAATAAATTAAATTAGACTTACAATTTTGATTTTCTTCCATTGCTTCAACAACATCATTGTTTTCTTCATCAGAAACTAATTCAAGATCAGCAACTTGCTGCCCATTCATTGACTTGAATTGCATCCTCTGTTAGAAGAAGGGCATTTTTATCTGTATCAATGTTGGTATTCATAAGCTGAAGAGCATTGATATTTTTCACACACCCTGTTCTTTGAAATATCTTAACCTTAAAATATGACTTGGATATGTACTTGAACACAATAAAATCTCCAATCTCCAACCCATGATTTGATTCACAAAATTTTCCCAACCCTGCCTAAATTCTAATTTATTTATGGTACCCCCTAATTGTACATCCCACTTCTGCCCACCTGAGTCTTGCAACAACATATGTTCGTCTGTGTTGTCTATAAATTGTGAAACAAATGTTGGAGTATTGTGCTGCCATAAACACATTACACAATTAGATTTTACAAGTTCTTAACAGTGTAAAGGAAATAAAATAATGAAAAATAATGTATAGAGAACTACCAGTTTTTGTGTAAAGTCTCCAAGCATAACTTTGAATAAGGAGGCAGGCCCATTAAACCAATTCAATCAGCAACTTGTTGCCCATTGGTTGACTTGAACTACATCCTCTGTTAGAAGAAGGGCATCTTTTATCTGTATCAATGTTGGTATTCATAAGCTGAAGAGCATTGATATTTTTCACACACCTTGTTCTTTGAAATATCTTAACCTTAAAATATGACTTGGATATGTACTTGAACACAACAAAATCTCTAATCTCCAGCCCATGATGATTCACAAAATTTTCCCAACCCTGCCTAAATTCTAGTTCATTTATGGTACCCCTTAATTGTACATCCCACTCCTGCCCACCTGGGCCTTGAAAAAGGAGGCACACCCATTAAACCAACTCATTCGACAACTTGCTACCCATCGGTTGACTTGAACTGCATACTCTGTTAGAAGAAGGGTATCTTTTATCTATATCAATGTTGGTATTCATAAGCTGAATAGCATTGATATTTTTCACACACCCTATTCTTTGAAATATCTTAACCTTAAAATATGACTTGGATATGTACTTGAACACAAAGAAATCTCTAATCTCCATCCCATGATGATTCACAAAATTTTCCCAACCCTACCTAAATTCTAGTTTATTTATGGTACCCCTTAATTGTACATCCCACTCCTACCCACCTGGGCCTTGAAAAAGGAGGCACACCCATTAAACCAACTCATTCAACAACTTGCTACCCATCGGTTGACTTGAACTACATACTCTGTTAGAAGAAGGGCATCTTTTATCTATATTAATGTTGGTATTCATAAGCTGAATAGCATTGATATTTTTCACACACCCTATTCTTTGAAATATCTTAACCTTAAAATATGACTTGGATATGTACTTGAACACAGCGAAATCTCCAATCTCCAGCCCATGATGATTCACAAAATTTTCCCAACCCTGCCTAAATTCTAGTTTATTTATAGTACCCCTTAATTGTACATCCCACTTCTGCCCACCTGAGCCTTGAAGAAGAGGCACGCCCATTAAACCAACTCATTCGACAACTTGTTGTCCATCGGTTGACTTGAATTGCATACTCTGTTAGAAGAAGGGCATCTTTTATTTGTATCAATGTTTGTATTCATAAGCTGAAGAGCATTGACATTTTTCACACACCCTGTTCTTTGAAATATCTTAACCTTAAACTATGACTTGGATATGTACTTGAACACAACGAAATCTCCAATCTCTTGTCCATGATGATTCACAAAATTTTTCCAACCCTGCCTAAATTCTAGCTTATTTATGGTACCCCTTAATTGTACATCCCACTCCTGCCCACCTGGGCCTTGAAGAAGGAGGCACGCCCATTAAACCAACTCATTCTACAACTTGTTGCCCATCGGTTGACTTGAACTGCATACTCTGTTAGAAGGGCATCTTTAATCTGTATCAATGTTGGTATTCATAAGCCGAAGAGCATTGATGTTTTTCACACACCCTATTTTTTGAAATATCTTAACCTTAAATTATGACTTGGATATGTACTTGAACACAACAAAATCTCTAATCTCCAGCCCATGATGATTCATAAAATTTTCCCAACCCTTCCTAAATTCCAATTTATTTATGGTACCCCTTAATTGTACATCCCTAAACCCTAAACCCTAATCCCTTAACCCTAAACCCTAATCCGTTATCCCTAAACCATAAACCCTATCCCTAAATCCTCAACCCTCAACACTTAAACCTTAAATCCTAAACCCTATCCGTAAACCCTCAACCCTCAAAACTATACCTTAAACCCTAATCCCTCTACCCTAAACTTTCAACCCTAAACCCTATCCCTAATCCCTCTACCCTCAACACTCTACCTTAACCCTAATCCCTCGACCCTCAACCCTAAACGCTATCCCTAAAGCTTCAACCCTAAACCCTAATCCCTCAAGGTCCTAAACTCTAATCCCTTATCCCTAAACTCTAAATCCTATCCCTAAACCCTCAATCTTAAACCTTAATCATTCAATCCTTATCCACCCCTCTCCTCCCCTATTTGGCTCATCCCCATCTCTACCCTCCTCTACCCTCGACACTATACATACATACATATAGGCATACATACATACATACATACATACATGATTAATAACCTTGAACATAAAAAATTCAAGGGGGACATAACGCGAGTGCGTTATAACGCACTCGCGTTATGTCAAATATGACAAACAGTGCACTAACTTTTGCAGAAAAGGAAAAAATGCAAAGTAAAACATAACGCGCTCGCATTATGTTTTGATTTGGAATTTGCTTTGGATTTCCAACCCAAAGGCTTGGAGTGCCTTCCCAATGGCCAGAGACGTGTTTTTCTATATTCTACAAGATTTCACATAATTTCATTCGTGCTAACCCTCAAATTTGCACGTGTTTGAAGGTCAAACAAATCGAACACCTGAGTAATGTTAGGCTTTCTCTTAGCTATTTGACGATATGATTTTTTTCACATTTTGACAATGTTAAGCCTTTCATCTTTAATTTCTTTTGTTTGTGTGTCTGTTTTTGGGTAAAAACCACTGTTTGGTTTTTTTTCATTGTAAATTAACCATTCATTGAAATTTTTAAAAAAATTACATATTTAGAAACTAGACTCATTCTACACATATTAAAAAAAGAAAAAAAATGATTTTCAATTAGTTTTCAAAATTTATAGGGGTAGCATGGCCAAAATTTTATTTTTTAGGATGTGTCCACTTTGAAAATTAGTAAAAAATCAAATATTCATCAAAAAATTATCAAAAAAATCGGGCATAAACTACATGCTGTTAGCTAATTTCTCACTGAAGCGATTTTAAAAATACCAAAAAAAAGTTGACCATTTGAGGGAGCCACAAAACATGCTATGTTATGTTTTTTTGAGAGAAACAACACCAATTTCTGTGGCTCCCTCTTTTGAACCCCTTAATATATACCATTTTCAAAAAAAAATAGTAGTTTAGAAAGTAGACTCAGAGTAATACGAACATTGTTTTGGTTGTATCTCTAAATTTTGAGTGTAACTATGCTCAATTTCTCATCCAAGGCTAGCATTTCCTGATTTCAGAAAAAAAAAAGTGGCCACTTAAGACCCCTTTTTGGCCCCCCATCTTTTTGCACTTGCCCAAATCATGTGCCATCATACCTGCACCAAATCATCGTGAGACATCATCATCAATCATGTACACCCATGACATCTAGAATCATCTAATCCCTTCATCCAAGCGACATCAATCCACATGTTCAATCATTTTTCATCATCAAATCTATATCAATGGCGTGCACATCACCATAATATGATTTCTCTCAAGTAACTCTTTCCTAGACATAATGGCACATCTTCTTATCTTCCCTTGTCTTTTTAAGAGACCCCCTAGGTCTCATTGAGCTTGAAGGATCTCTTAAGGAGGCAACCCTTTCATCATTATCCCTATTCAATTCTAAGTGACTAGGGTAACTTGCCAGCAAAGCTCCATTTCATATTACTTTTTATTCTTCTTTGACACAATGCCACTTAGTTATGACATTGTATCAAAGAAGAGTAAAATGTAGGTGCCTGAATTTGTCCTAGTACAACCTTACTCTTAATTAATTAAATGATTAAATTATTTTGTTAATTTACCCCACCTAATGTATCCCACACACTAATTAAATAATAGTCATTTTTCCTCTCACATAATTATTTAATTATCTTTTTTTCCACCTCACATTGCTAAGGCTATATTCTCTCCACCTTTGTCGAGAATAAAGGGGACATGTATTTCATAGTTGTTATATTCTCTCAGTTCCATTTCCAAGAATAAAGGATGGTTGCAACAAATTCCTATGAAATTCTAGCCCTTCATTTTTGACAAGTTCAATCTTGACCCTTCATTCTCTCCTCAATCCTAAAAAATTCCTCTCATTCTTCCTACATCGTTAATCTTTTCACCTCATCTCCATCGTTGATCTTCTCACCTAATTTCCATAGTTGATTTTCTTCCCCAAAATCATATAAATAGGAGTTTCGTGCTCTCATTTCACATTCCACATTGATGCTAGTTATATGCTATCAAAATAGTAGTCATTTGTGCAAAGAGCATCCACATCCTAAATCGTTTGGAGCAAATCTACTTTCAATGAAGATTGGTGGTAAAATTATATTTACTTATTTTGTTAAATTTCCATTTGCGTGTTCTATCTAAGATTTGTGATAATTTAGAGTTGAAAACTTTTATTTTACATTTGTTCTCTTAATTTAAATCTGAATAATTGCTTACAAACCCTAACAGTGTTTTGAATAATATAACTTAAATCATTGAATGTGAAGAGACTAACATTCCTTTTACAACAATAGTTCTTTACCCCAAAAAATAGCATTGAAAGATTAACAAACTAGATGTCATATAAGTCTTCTAGCACAGTGGCAACCACAACATCTGATGAAGTTCCTCTATCCTTTATGTTGTGATGGATGTCCATATCCTGTTATGCTTTGATGTTCAGTGTGCAGCATATACATTCCTTAAGTTTGAGTGACGTGAGGCTTGACCTCATTTAGCCGACATTGTTTTTGATCATAGATTTGCAGGTGCCTCGGTTGCTTCACACTTAAACCCAGAACAGATGTAATTAATTAAGATTTAGCTGTCATCCTCTCCCTTCAGTTATGCAATAGTTAGCTTATTAGATTGATTTTCCAGCATTAAAATCTCATCTGCAAACGTCAAGGCTCACATCACTCAAACTTTAGGAACGCATTTCCTAATCAAATTTATTATAAAAACGGATGTTCTAATCAAATTTTCATATTAAATTCCCCACTTTTATTCACTAAATGCTTTTAGGAATAAATATAGGACCTAGAAGATGATATGGAGTTTTATTATTCCCTGCTTAAAGAATGTTAAAAGTCTTTATCTTTATTGTTCTTTGAGTATTTTTTTTAATTAATTTGTTTGAAAATTTGTGTATCGAGAAAAAATAATCTAATTTTTTAATGTTGTTTTTTATTTTATTTTTGTATCAAAAAAATTGTGTTTTAATTTTTTATTGGTTTATTGGAGTTTTGTTGGTTATATTTATAAATTTTTATTGAGAAAAATAGAAATAAAAACCATGTCCAATTAACTAACATATGGTAAAAATTAAAGTATTTTTTAATGTTTATATCTATACATATTAAAAAATGTTGAACATTAAAGTATTCACCCAACCTATCTGTGATCCAAGCAATTCACATTTGATGGCATACTCCTAACCTGTGCCAAAAAGAGAGCTTTGGAACAAGGTATGGGCATAAAGGATAGAGGAATTTCATTAGATGTTGTAGTTGGCACTATCTTGGTAGACATAAATGCAAAATGTAGAAGTAAACACAAGGCACAAAAGAGTATTGGTTGCAAAAGAGTATTGAATCTATTATGTATTTATGTATTTAATGGCAAAATTTTAAGCATTTGAAACTTTACTATCATTTTATACAATAACTATTATGTTCTTCCCATCTCACGTCAAGGATTTCGACAATAAGGTTGTACATATAGATATAAGATGGTGGCAGAAGTTAATGCAATGGTAACTTAGGCATTTGCAATATTAAATCTATTTTTTGAAATTAAAGTCTTGGTCTTCGAGAATATAAACATTTTACAATTCAATTAGTTTGAATATGTGAGCTTATTGAGATATTCTTAGATCTCAAGAATATTTCATAGCATGTTGTCACTTGCTTTGACTTTAGTCTAGGCAATAGGTTTTTGTTTTTATAACTTCTACTTTCAATGACAAATTCTTCTTATCCTCTCTCACATGACTACAAAATTTACATTTAAGAAATGACTAGCATTGGGAGGATGTAGATAATCTAGGCCTTGTCTACCAAGTCCTTTGATAACCCTCTTGGCCTACTTCAAGTAGTTACTCTTGTGTGCAACAAGTTAACTACTTTTCACCACTAAAGTTGCATTTGGATTCACTTTGACATTAATACATCATCCTTTTGTACTCCTTGGCATTACCCCCATTGTAATGTCACAATTATTATTTACCATGTATGCATTAAATTTTGGATCAGTGTTTTGAGCTCTTGTGTCAACAAGTCAAGTCATTTTAAGATATATTCATTCTAATGGGGGCACTATGTGTAGTTGTTGTTGTAGGGAGTCAACATTGCATTTTTGTTGCAACTGATAGCTTTTAGTGAAAGGGCTATATATTATAGAGTTGTATATGAATTCCCCTCTTGCTTTAACTCTAGAATATACAACTTGCATATGAATCATAGATGGGTAGTGGCAAAGTACAATTGATAATGTTTTAGGTGAGAAAAGTGATGCAAATATCATTGTTCCCTTCACCACTTTCATTTCATATCCATCCTCCTTAATTATGCATGCTACCCTTTCCTTGATTTTGTGCTCACCTGGGCCCCTTACTGAGATTTTTATGGAATGGTTACTGCATATATCCCCGCTAGGGCATGACTTACCCACCAAGTCATCTATCGTCAAATTGCATCCCTCTGGGTACTCACACTATGTTTACTCGTTCACTCCTTATTTGGACTCTTCCCCCCATCCCCCATCTCTTCCCGACTATCCCTCCTAGATCCCACCCATACATTATCATTTCCCTCCATACATCCACCTCCTAATCATCTCCTTGGCTTCAACATATCACTATATGCCACCTCACATGTTTTCTTGCATGTTATTTGATTGATTATTTGCATTTGTTTGTGTTTGTGTTTATCATGTTTGTTTGTTTGAGTGTTTATATATATTTTGTGTTATCGTTTATATCTATTTATGTTTAGTCATTGCTTAATAGTTCTAGTGCTCCATACAACACATCATCACGATCACCATAATTATTAGATAATGGTGTGCTACGACAATGTGCCCTTTGGATCACTTCTGACTTGTATGTTTTCCTAATCACCTTTTCACACATGGCGCACTATCATTATGGTCCATTATATCATGATATAACACCAGCGCTACAACAAATAAAAGGTTTCTCTTTGCACACGATGTTACTTTGACAACATTGAACCTTCATCCCTTTTCCACTATCCACACTTCATCCATTTTCTACACTCCTTTCCTTCATCCATTTTCCACTATCCACAAATCATGTGCCATCATACTTGCACTGAATCCTCGTGAGACATCATCATCAATCATGTACACCCATGACATCTAGAATCATCTAATCCCCTCATCCAAGCGACATCAATCTGCATACATCTAATCATTTTTCATCATCAAATCTATATCAATGGCGTGTACATCACCGCAATATGATTTCTCTCAAGTAACTCTTTCCTCCACAATGGCACATCTTATCTTCCCCTATATTTTTAAGAGATCCCCAGGCCCCATGAGCTTGAAGGCTCTCATAAGGGGGCATCACTTTCATCATTACCCCTATTCAATTCTAAGTGACTGGGCAACTTGCCACCAAAGATCCATTTCATCTTACTTTTTATTCTTTTTTGACACAATGTCGTGCTTAGTTGTGACACTGTATCAAAGAGGGGTAAAATGTAGGCGCTTGAATTTGTCCTAGTACAACCTTACTCTAAATTAATTAAATGATTAAATTATTTAGTTAATTTATCCTAGCTAATGTATCCCATACACTAATTAAATAATTTAGTCATTTTCCCTCTCACATAATAATTTAATTATCCTCTTTTCCACCTCACATTACTAAGGCTATATTTTCTCCACCTTGTCTCTACCTTTTTCAAGAACAAAGGGAACACATATTGCACAGTTGTTATATTCTCTCAACCATTTCCAAGAATAAAGGATGGTTGCAACAAATTCCTATGCAATTCTAGGCCTTCATTCTTGACAAGTTCAATCTTGACCCTTCATTCTCTCCTCAATCCTAGGAAATTCCTCTCATTCATCCTACATCGTTAATCTTTTCACCTCGTCCCCATCATTGATCTTTTCACCTCATCTCCTCCATTGAATTTCTTCCTCAAAAATATATAAATAGGAGCTTCATGCTCTCATTTCACAATCCACATTCATGCTAGTTATATGTAATCAAAATAGTAGTTATTTGTGCAAAGAGCATCCACATTCTAAATCGTTTGAAACAAATCTACTTTCAATGAAGATTGGTGCTAAAATTGTATTTACTTGTTTTGTTTAATTTCAATTTGCAAATTCTATCTTAGATTTAAGGTAATTTAGAGTTGAAAACTTTTATTTTACATTTGTTTTTTTAATTTAAATCTAAATTATTACTTAGAGGGCCTAACAATGTTTTGAATAATATGACTTAAATCATTGAATGTGAAGAGACTAAAATCCCTTTTACAACAATAGTTCTTTACAAAAATTTAGCATTGAAAGATTAACAAACTAGAAAGATTAACGAACTAGATGTCATATAAGTCTATCATTCGTAAATGATTTACGAGCACCACACTCTTCATTGAAAGCAAACATATAGTAAACATGTAGTCTATAATAAGTTCTTCCACCATTTAAAAATATTGGAAATGGTAAACACCATAAAATCAAGAAAGGCTCAAGCAAAACCAACCAACCCAAAAAAAAAAAAAACCATCTTGGACTAATCAAAATACGTGAATTCTTCAATCCAAAATAACATAACAAAAACAATAATAATTAAGAACCCAAAAACCCACTAAATCACTAAAACATGAATTATTTCATCCAAAAGCATTACAAAAACAATATTAATTGAGAACCCAAAAACCCATCTTAGACTAAATCCCCGAAGCATGAATTCTTTCATCCATAAGCATAACAAAAACAATAACAATACAGAACCCATCGGAGATTGGACCGTTAAACTAAATATTCTTAACCCACAGGAAAAACAATTAAACAATGGACATTATAAAATCAAAAAATAGCTTGAACAAAACCAACTAATGTCAGTGATGAAGCCACAAACACTAGATCTCCATTCTTTTCTTTACATTACAACAGTAGAAAGAACAACATAACTTACAAATCAGCCTCACAGGAAGGCCTAAATCTACCAGAAAGAAAAACCCACCCGAGATTGAATCAGTAAAACTCCATTCTTCTATATTATACCAGAACAGAAAAAATCCTCAGACAGAGGACTAATCCATACCTGCAAAAAGGCCACATTAAACACCACCAGAGTCTCAGACATTTTACTGAGTATTTACTTATCTTCACTGGACACTTGTATTTGTTGAAAAAATTAGCAACATGAACAGGTCACTAGTTCTCTGTCTGTTTTGGAGATTGGACAAGATTTATACAAACAAACTACTTACCAGACACTAGCAGCAAAATGGTGTGAGAATTATTTCAGTCAAATTAGGTGGTTCTGTTGACAATTAAAGAAGCATCAACCGTTTAAGGCTTAAGCGATTGTGATATCATACTTCCAAAATGGCCCCCACTTCACCGTCGACAAGCAAAACGAATTGTCTAGCTAAATTTATTTTGTTAATAGAGGCCTTTAAAAACTAATTTGTCTCGAAAATCGTATTTTAATTTAGTTAGGAGGATGTCGGGCTACTTGCACTGTCGGAAAGACATAAGTAAAGCCTTCCTTATAGGTAGCTGTATAAGTTGGAACTCCATATATATCAAGGGACCCCTTTCTGCTTATTTGCAAAGCATTCCGGGCATATAACCAGGGAACTTAATGCTTCTTAGAATTTTTTTTTTTAAAACTCCTTAAAATGCAAATTTCCAAAACGTGAAAGGTGCACTTTTATGGTATTTATTATTATTCCCAAAAGCATTTAGTGTATATTTAAGTGCTTTTTTAGAATTTTATTGCTTTTAATCAATGTTAAAAAAAAAAAGGGAATTTAGTGCTTTTTAAGAATTTTTTGGGTTTTTATAGGTCTGGAATTTGACGGTCACCCTGCCTATTATATAAAATTTTTATCACAGTTTGGTCATTTAACTACCTTTCAATTCACGTTTTAAGAAAACTATAAATTGTGAAAAAATGTTTGAGCGAATTTTTAAATATTGAAAGAATGCAAGTTACAAAAAAGTAGTAACAACACAATCACAAAGAAAACTATAAATAGCAAGACCAACAACTCCCAACCATTTGAACAACTGAAAAGATGAAAGTGCCATAAAAAAATTAAAGCCACCTACTATATTTCAAGGTAGAATATATGTTCTGATACTATTCCCACTTGCAAATTGCATTCATTCAAACGAAATTTCAAAAAGATAGAAAGCAATAAGTTTTGCAAAATATTGGTTGTACCTTAAGAGTAGCCCATCTACTCCACAAACCAACTTGCTCTCCTTTTGAATTCTTCAAGAAATTTCAATCGCTACACTATGCTTAGGACTTGACTTGTCCAGTTGTATCACTGCTGAGAACATTTCCAATTCGGCCCTAATGTAAGCATCTTGGTGCACTGATAGAAAGGTGACCTTGGCGAATTGAATGACAATGGAGGAAGTAGCAACAATTCTTTTCTATCCATGTAATTGTAAATCAACTCTTAATTACAGTTCTTCTTAATCTTTGTAATTGTAATTGGCAAAGTTATACTTATTTCATATATAATAAATAATGAATACCATATTAACGAGTATAAACAAAGCAAAAATTTGTTTCTAAATTGATTTTTAAAATTTATTAAAGATAGATTCTTTGAAAATATTCTAATTTAATATATATTTCTATATCAATTAAAAAAATGTTCAAATAAAAAGAAAACATCATTTATATTTCTATAACAAATTATTATAAAATAATATATATTATAAATAAAAATAATTATATTACACTATAACAAAAATTTATTGTTTAGGAATAATTAAAAGTGTCTTATATACAGTTATGTAAAAATTTAGCAAGTCAAGTTATAAGGTCTAATAAATTTTAAAGTTGTAAAATACAGTGTAAAATGGCAAAAACGGTTAAATAGACCATCAAATTCCAAGATTGGTTTTTATTATTATTCTTAAAAGCATTTAGTGTATAAAACTGGGGAATTTAAGTGTTTCTTAGAACTTTAGTGCTTTTAATCAATGTTTTAAAAAATGGGAATTTAGTGCTTCCTAGAACTTTTGGAATTTTATGTGTTTTTCAATTGAATTATATTATTAGTCTCGTAATGGGTTATTGTAGTTAGTTCAAACAAATCTTTAGTTTTAATGCATCAATCAAAATAATTTATTTTCTCTCTTAAAATTTCAAGAATGTTTTTAAATATTGAAATTGTGACAGAATGATAATAACAAGTGCCACCTAGTGGCTAGTACCTGTCATTTGTTTGGGTTTGTAGTTGTATTGTAGTAAGTGTAGAGTCTAACTAATGTGTCGTAGACTTGGTGAAATTACACAATTCAAGGGTGTACCTAGCTAAACAGTCCACTTGACATTGCAAGCCTACATTAAATTATCAACCAAGGTCTGGTATATGCACCATGAGGGACTCCTAATCTATCATCATTGTGTGAAAGAATAACTAAAATTCAATAACTTTAAACAAAACATAGTTAATGTTGAAAAGAAACCTTTCTGCACAGTAGTTGCTGTGGGTACCTTCAGCAATGGTTGTAGGTGACTACTAAACTATTAACTAAAAGTAATAAACTGAATGCTCTCCTTCTATATTATCTTCCATATATTTTTCTTGATTACATACTCAAATATATAGGCTAACAAACATCTAATATGTGTCCCATCATTCCTTCAAACAAGGAAAATGATTATTCTTCAAATGACACAAATACAATGACTGGACAATAGAGTCTTATTACAACGTTTCATCTGGTTGATTGGAAAAGAGTTTGTTTGAACTCTTTTATGATAAAACTGATTTGTTGGAGATTTTTTGATGTGTATAAATACATGGCAATCCACATCCAACTTTATTTCAAGTTAAAACTCGGAGTATAACAAATGGTGGAGGTTGGACTAAATCTCTGCCTTCTCAGTCGCCACTTTTTACTCAGTCAACTTATGTCATTTTGTGCTCCTTTATTATTGTGTATCTTTTCAAATGCTTTTTGGGTTTCGTGTGCCTGCTTTTCAGATTTTCAAATCATTTTGAAAATCTGAATTTCATTAAGAAACGAGGAAGATATGCATGTTTTAATGAAAGTGCCTTTTTGACTTTTTTTGCACGTCACTTTTCTAGCAACAACTACGTGTTGACAACTGTCAACTTGTTTCTCTTCTTTTCAGCTGCATGAATGACTCGTTCCTTCAACAAATGTTATTTTAATCCTTCTACAAATACTTGACATTTAATAATTATCATTCATCATAATATATCATCATAATTTAGCATCAACTAACTAAAACATACAAACGTTTATAAATCATCATTAATCATAGTTAATGCTTCAGGAAATCAAGGTAAAGTTCATAAATATATTAGGAATGATATTATAACATCATGAACATGGATTAAATCATAAGGAATGGTGAAATAAATAGGACAAATAATAAGCTTATCAGTAAGAGTGAGAGATATGAATGTATTAGATGAGGAATTGCAATAGAATATATTTACAAACATTAAGCATTGTTTTTTATTCAAATATGATGGTGTGAAATGTCATATATTTTTGCTTCAAAGATAGAATTATTGATAAACAAAATTGAATAGATAATAAGTTTATTGTTTTCCATGTGACATATTTATTTTGAAGTGCCTAGTGTTTTAACAGATGAACTTCAACATTGATAATTAACATGTATGACATATTTGTTGACTTCCAATTATTGTTATTGATAAAGAAACTTTTAAATCACTTGATCCAACAAACCTGAATCTATATTAACATTGTGCATCATGTTTTTGAAGGCATTAATTAAGAACGTGTCCAAAACCTAAATTGAATGCTATACTGATATCTATAATTTCCATGTTTTGTTAATGATTTTATCTGTGTGATATCTATAATTTCAATAACAATGTATCTATGTATTGGGAATCCATTTACAAGTTGTTTTCAACTATAGGATATCACTTTGTAGAGTTTCTTTCCATGTTAATATTGTCCATCTAACAGAGCAACTATCTAAGATTTGGGGAGTTTTTAGATAACCACTCTGGTTTCCACCTAGAAAAAAATTGATTTTATTGTATTGGATATATGAATTCATGTAATGTATAAAAGTTCTGATTTTATTGTACTGGAGATACAAATTCTTGTAATTTATAAATAATGAATAGTTAGAACTGTGTAAATAGATCTAAGAAAAATGAAGATCATTTGTTGCTGAATACTTAAATCAGTCATTTGGTTATAACCCAAAACCCTTCCTACCTGTTGGTTAACAGATTTGTCCTTATATAAAAATGTTTTATTCTAAATCTAAACCCTTCTTCTTTCAAGGACAAATGAATTAAACAACAAATGGATGAACTATCAAGAATAGTTCCCCTCTGAATTAAGGTACAGCTCCCTTCAAGATCTTCAATGAATTCAATCTATTTTAATTATTCAAATACACTTTTAACCAGAAAGTGCCTAAAGGCAAACTAACATCCATACATCATCATGCTATGAATGCGATATTCTTTTTTATAACATCATTTGGTGCTAGAATACACAGATTCTGTTTTCAATAACAATCAGATACATAAACATATATATATTGCCGAACCAATAAATGATAGAACACATACAATGAGTTGTCCAAAAGAGCAATTACCATATGAAAGAAGATTTCGCACAGAAAACCCAATTTCAAATACTCAAACGCATAGATCTAAGTATGCAGTAATTGTTTCTCCTTTTCATTCACAGATGAAAAATGTTTCAAACAAACATCATAAATATTGTAAAACAACAGCAGTTCAACTCCCAAAAATTTCTTGTTTTCTTTTCTTTTTCTATCTTCTATATATCTAGTTTTTAGCAACCAAAAACATATATATATTTGCCCTAATTATCCGATCATGTAAACCAAACCCAGAGTTAAAGTAACTTTGACCCATACAGGATTTAGTTTTTACAAACTGATTTAAAGACCAAGTTTTTTAAATTAACTTTAACTGAAAAATTGAATAAAGAAATTGAGTAATTAAGATCATGGTTGGGGTAACGGATTTGGATCTCCAGATTTGTTGTGTGCAGTTGGGGAGGCACGTTGAGCTTTCCACTCCTGAAATACTGCAACAAACTCTTGGATTTTAAGAAAATAGGGGACGCCGATGTGTTTTACCCTTGTCTTCCAAACATCTTTCTCCCTCTAAATTTTCCAAAATTTCTCCGTGTGTTCCGGGAGTGCGTCGATGCAAAGATAAAGAAGTGACTCCACCTTCGAAATCTGAGAGAAATCCTCGATTAATATATTGTCACTTTCTTTAACAAAGCTGATCTTCTCCTTGAAAGTTTGAATAACTGTATCGATGTCCTTTTCCGGTTCTCCATCATCCCTTATATATTTTACATCAATACACTGAAGATCATGCTGTAATGATTGGGTAAATTCAGTTATTTCTTTGATCATCTTTGTGAGTTCAATCTGCCCTTACCGAGATACTGAATTCCTCCATTCAATGTTTTTCTTACTTACATACAGTATATCTTCATCCAGACCTGTTAATTTCTTTTCTGACAGAAATTTTGCTACCCCATATTTTTGTATTTCATCAATTTCATTCAACACATTCATCCATTTGCCTTCATCTTTTATCCAGGAAGCATGCTGTGTCTTCAGGTCATCAATGGTGGTTGTGGTTTGATCATATATATTTTTCAGTTCATGAATATATTCTATACCTTTTTGCATAATACAATCCAACCAATTATCAAATACCTTAGTCACCATTTTGTTCCTGTTCACCTGTTCCAACATTTTCTGGTTAGCTGGAGATTTAGGATCAAAAGACAAAGAAAGTTGTGAAACTGGTTGTGGACTTGGATTGTGAATGGCATCAATGTATTATGCCATTGAGCACACGGTCTGCTTCAACTCCCTTTTGTCTTTCTCATCTTTCTCGGTTCGACTAACTATCCTTTTGGTGGATACTTCTAGATGATGCACATCTGCGGCTCTTGAAGCAACCCCAAGATCTACTTTTTCAATCATGAAATCTTGCACTGTAGGATCTTGAACCTCTTCATCAGTTGCAGGCTTGGCTATTTCTGCGCTCCAATTCCCAGTACTAGGGTCAATACCTACCCTGGATGTTGTTTTTAGTTTCTTAGATTTAGGAGTTTTTCCTAAACACTTACCATGTCTTCCAACGGCAAAGAAAAGGGAACTATCTTTCTTTTGTCGCTGATTGAGCTCTCTAGCCATTTGGGTGCAGGGGCCGAGACTACTTTTCTAGGGTTCAATTGGTCAGAGGACACATCTGAAATCATCAGCAGTTCGGGGGTCTCTAAGGCAACCTCTGCCAGTTGTTTTGTACTAACCTCCTCTGCTCTCGGTGAACCAGGTTCTTTATCACCCATTGCTTCCCCCGAATCCTCCTCAGAATTCAAATCCACAATTATCCTCTTAGAAATCTGCTTTCTCTTCCTGCTTTTAGTTCTCAATCTGATGGCACGAGGGGGCAAAATAGTTGTGAGGGCTTTCTTAGATTCTTTGATGACAGGACTCCTTCTAGTTATTGACTTGGAAGTACCTGCACCACAGATAGCAATACGCTGGTTAGAGGAGCTTATCGGGAATGGTGATTCAACTATTGATGTGCATTGTTGGGAATCTTTGTTTTGAAATCCTTTCTATTTTTGTTCCCTCAACCATTTCTCGGTTCTTCTTATCACCGGGAGGGTCTTGACCTCAATCCTATCTTCTTCCTCCTTACTCCAATCAATTTTTGGAATAGGTGATTGTTTTATTTGTTCAAATTGTGGATCAATCACCTGTTCTTCATTATCAAAAATTTTAGAAATGTCCATATTTAGATTAAGGGTAATTATTTGTCCTGGAGAGAACCTGCACCACAATCTTCTTTTGACATCAAATTCATCTGAACAGTCCTCCCAATAATCCTCCAATTTAGGAATATGTGAAAGCCCTGTTCCAAAATCCAAGTTATCCCTGGCAAAGCCTTTGCTGTCAAATTGGGATCTGGCAGTGAAGAATTGAAAATTGAATTTTTTAAGGTTCACTTCCAAATTCAAAGCATTAGATTTTGACTGGCATGAATAATGTCCAAGTTCAACGGGAAAAGAGATACCAGATCCATTCTTTGTTGAGAACTTCTTATCTACATATGCTAACTGTCTGCAGACCTCTATCAACACAAAATGGTCAAGCACATACCTGGGTAACTTCACAGGTTCACCATCAAATCCTCCAACTCTGATATAAGTGAACTTGGAAAACTGAATAAAGAAACTACCATATATGCTGACCAGCTGCATTGCTTCATTAGACATTCTCTTATTCAAATTGCTTGCCAGCTCATAAGTCATTCTCCCGGTAAAAACATCATTAACCCTCTTGTAATTCTTATAACAATTACGCATTTGTAATTGTGAATAATATTCATAAATTTTACTATCCTCAGCCAAAGGTGCATGAGGTAGCCCTACCCATTGTCTTGTAGACGCCAGGCAATAGAAGAGGTACGAAGACATAAAATTCTTTATTCCCTAAACAGTTACTCAAAGCCCGATGCAAACATTCAGCTATAATTTCGGCCCAGTCCAAATACTATTCCCCTTGGAGGATTACCTGGATGAAGAAATACATCCAATCTTCCCAATGATATGCCATCGAACTACCCTCCAGTCTATACAGCAACACCACAATATCCTTACCTCATGAATCAAGTGGTCTCTTGTCAGTGGTCTAGACAGTCTTGAACCCCCTTTCTGGAATTTCAATAACTAGTTTCTTGCTATCACACTCCTGTAGTTTGCCTTCTTTAGTGAGAAATGCCCATAAGAAGAAGTAATATTGAGGCTAGAATATGTTTCCTTGGGCAGTATTCTCACCACAAACATTAGGGTTTGTCTATTGACATGAAACAACATGCTACCATCTGCATTTCTGATGCACCTGTTTTGGGGTTCATACCTATTCATGCACTCCAGAACTAATTCGGGGCACTGTACGGCCATGGGAAAGGCCGCAGCTTCAACCAAACCACTTTCTACTATTTTCTTCATCATAGGAGTTGGTACAGGATTTTCAGACCTTTCCTTAAACTCTTCTAAATCATATTGAACCAGAGAGGTATCCCCGAATTCAGGATGAGAACAGGTAAGACCAGGACCGTGTTCATAACCTAGACAAGCAGATTTCATAGCTATAAATTAGAGGATATAACAAAAAATTCTTTGAGCTTTGAAAATAATGTCAGAAACTCAAAAAGATTCTTCTTTCCAGCTAAGAAATGGAAACACCATATAGGAAGAGCAGAACTCACCTTTAAGATATCTGAAATTACTGCAAAATTTGGGCAACAAGAACCTTATATCTTCTGCGCTATTCTCCTTCGCATCGCACAGTATGTTCATTTGCTAAATTTGGCTTGTTCTCTCTTAATAATGGCATTAACTAGATCGAATAATTATTACCCAAAACAATACATGCCGAAAATGTTTGAAAAGACATGAATTCTGACATCTTCATTAATGGCAAGCATTATTCACGCACGACCATAATGTATAATAATTATCCAAAACCTTCTGAAAATTAGAACTTTCTGTTTCATAATGGGTTTCAGACATATTTTCCTCCAACTTTCCCGCTAAATTTTGACTTAGAGAGCCTCGGGGAGAAATGAGATTATAATCACCGAACCCTTGAACCATTGAACTTTTGGGTTGTGGTTCAATGCGTAGGTTCAATTATACAAATTGAATCATACAAAGGGGAAAATAGTTTACTTAGAGAAATATTGAACTTAGACTCTAGAACCTTTGAACCATTACGATGTGGTTCGATGTAAAGGTTCAAAGACACAAGAACTACAAAGACCGACCAACAGTAATGCGGCTTTGTAGAAAACGTTTAACTATGAAATAGTGAACCGTTGAACTTTGAACCCCGCAATGAAGTTCAACCGGAAGGTTCAAAGACATTTAAATTACACAAAGGGACAAAACAACTTGCTTTGGGAATCACTGAACACTTCGAACCATTGAACTTTTGAACTATGAGAATGGTTCAAGTTTAAAGGTTCAAATCTTTAGTAATTTCACACACAAAGACGATAGGTAGGTGAACTTTGAAGATTAAAGAACCGATTTAAGAAATAAAGGTATGACCAATAAGGGAAAACAACAAATCGACTCTTGTTTAGGGAATTTTCATGAATAAATAAATAAGGGCGACTCAAAAGGTAACATCGGCTCTGACTGGGGACTGCATTTTATGGCAAAATGCAGAGAACTCAGAAGCTTTGGTTACGCAAAAATTGAAACACAAGGATGGAAGAAAAGATGCAAGACAAACCAAAACTGGGAAAGGAAAACACAAAGCCAGACAACAAAGGAAAGGCTATGTACAAAACAGGGGACTCCTATTTTACAGTCGATACAATTTAAGATCCTGTCCATTATAGGACAGGGGTAAAATAGCTCCATCCAGATATTCCAGTTTAAAAGAATTTGGACCCAATACTTAATGAATTTTGAAAGGTCCTTTCCAAAGTGAGTCAAATTTGCTATGTGCTCCTTTTGGTTCCCGCCTTCTATCCCACAGCAATACTTCATCTCCCTCCATGAACTTTCTGGGCCTTGTTTTCTGATCAAAAATCTCTTTAACCCTAGCTTGATGAGCAGTAATCCGATCAACCAATTCATTCCTCTCCTCCTCAATCTTAATTAAGTACATAATCCACTTTTCTAGGGAATCTCGAAAGTATTGATCTTCGATTACATTTTGTAATTTGGCTGCAGATAACTCTAGAGGTAAAGATAACTGAGCTCCTATTCCATAAACCAACTCAAAAGGCCATCCCTATTGCCCTTTTTGGGGTTATTCTTTCAGCCCAGAGCGCTTCATACAATCTTTTATGCCAATCTTTGGGGTTATCATTCACCAATTTCTTCATGATGGCAATCAGATTTTTATTACTGGACTCAGCTTGTCCATTCCCTTGAGGGTAGTAATCTGATGAATGGGAGAGAGATATACTATGCTCATAACAAAAAGAAGTCAGTTCAACTGAGGAGAAACTGGTAGCGTTATCTGCTACAAGCTTCTGGGGAACACCAAAACGTACCAATATATTTTCTTTGAGAAAATTACACACCACCTCTGAAGTGGTTCTCTTTACAGGGGCTGCTTCAACCCATTTCGTAAAATAATCTATTGCTGTCAAAATGTGGGTATGTCCTGCACTCGAAGGAGGTGAGAGAGGCCCAATAAAATCTAAACCCCATTGTTTGAACGGTTCTTCAATAACAACGGGCCTCAAAGGCAATGCTGCAAGTTGTGGTCTTCCTGAGAACATTTTGCATTTTTCACAATTACCACCCATCTGTATGCATCCTTAAACATACCTGGCCAATAATAACAATTTCTGAGGATTTTGAAAGCTGTGACTGAAGAAGAGAAATGTCCACCACAGGCTTCATTATGGAAAACTTCCAAAAGTTTGTCCTGTTGTTCCTTGTCTACACATCTCAGAAAAGTCCCATCTAGTCCCTTTTTGTAAAGGGTATCACCCCAAATAACATATTTTGCTGCTTTTAACTTTAGATTTCTTTTCTCCTTCAGAGATAAGTGACTGGGACAATCCCCATAAGTAAGATAATATGCTACATCTAGAAACCATGGGTCTTGTAAACTTACCAACAGGACAGTGGGAAGTCCTTCATCCTCTTCTTCTTTGTTTTCAGCGATCAACTTGCATAGACCTTGACCTTTGATCAATTTAGTTGGCCTAACCTCCAGATCATATTCTTGGATTTTAGCAACCCACATTGCTCTATTGTTTAACCCAACATCTTGTTGAGTCAGAATACTTTTCACAGCTAAACTAGGAACAAATACAACTGAATGAGAATGAAGTATATAATATCTGAATTGTTTAACAGCCTTGACTACAGCGAAAGCTTGTTTTTCAGCCAATGAATATTTTAGTTCATGCTTTTTAAGGGGAACACTCATAAAGGCTATTGGGGCCTCTTCATCCAATTTATTTTTCTGTAACAAAATGCCAGACATGGTATGTTCTAAAGCATAACAATAAATAATAAAATCTTTTTGAAAATCAGGATTTACCAAAGTAGGTGTGTGTGCAATCACCTCTTTGATATCTTCAAATGCCTTCTTAGTAGCTTCATTCGATTTGAATGTCTATTTTTCACTCATCATTCCCACAATATGCTTTGTAATCTCAGCAAACTCAGGAATGAACCTTCTGAGAAAATTAATTTGGCCAAAGAAAGACTTGACTCCAGTCCTATTAGAAGGGAGGCTAAGTTGTTGTATCACCCTAACCCTCTCTAGATCAATCTTGATTCCATCCTTTGAAACTAAGTGTCCTAGTAACTTCCCCTCTGTAACACAAAAGACCGACTTCTTGGGATTAAGAGATATGCCATGACTCTGACACCTTTGTAAAACAGTCTCCAGATCCTTTAGGTGGTCTTCTCTATTTTTGGAGAAAACAGTCAGATCATCGAGATAAATAACAATAATTCTATCTTTCAGATCTCTAAAGGATGAATCCATTGCCTGTTGAAAAGTTGCACCAGCATTGATCAGGGCAAAGGGCATTCAGTTATAAGCAAAAGTTCCCCAAGGTGTAGTGAAAGCAGTCTTATGCTGATCAGTTGCAGCCACACCTATCTGATTGTAACCTGAGAATCCATCTAGCATGGACATCATTTCTGACTCGGCAACTGCTTGCAAGATGTGATCCATCACAGGTAAGGGATAATTATCTTTCATACTAGCTTGGTTCAGATTTCTGAAATCAACACAGATTCTTATTTCTCCATTCTTCTTGCGCACAGGAACAATGTTTGCCACCCGGGTGGAGTGATGAATTGGATAGATAATCCTAGCCTTCAACATTTTGTCAATCTCCTTAGAGATGGCCTCATCAACTTTTTGATTATAATTCCTCAACTTCTACCTGAATGGAGTTGCATTTGCTTTCAAAGGAATATGGTGTTGAAACTGCCCATGCCTAAAAATTTTAAGGTCATCATAGCACCAGGCAAAAACATCCTTATACTTAATTAGCAGATTGATCAATTTGTTTTTCTCCTCTGAAGAACAACACCTACCAATGGATATCCATTTAGGATCAGCGTCATCCCTGATGTTTATTTTCTCATAATCCTCCACTTTGTTAGGGTCCTGGGTAGGTTTGCCTTTAATATATTCATCTCGTCGAGTGAACAAATGTTCTAGGGAGACCAGTCCTTTAGGGATTTTGTTTCCCTTCAACTGAATTACATCATCTTTTGGATTAATCCCTGGATCAGGACTGAATTCTTTACATTCTATTTCAGAGCCTTCAAAATAAGTCCCCAGGAACATCTCAACATTCTCCAAGAATTTTCTGATCTGATTATCACTCTCAAAAACTTTCCAGCTTTCAGCATTGTCTGGAACATTAGGGCGATAGACCAGCTCTATTCTATATGAATCCTTTTTGAAATCAGGATGTGGTAGAAGAAGAGAAGCTAATACTGCTAAAGAATCTGCCCGGGTGTTCTAGTCTCTGGGAATTGCTTCAATAGAGAAGGCATCAAAGTATTCTATCTCATCCCAGACTCTATTCCTATAATGCTTCAATCTTTCATTCTTAACAAAAAAGATGCCTCTCACCTGTTTCACGATTAATTCATCATCTCCTTTCACTTTGAGTACCTTCACACCCTTTCCTTTGGCTTCATATAGCCCAAGCAATAAAGCTTCATATTCTGCAGTGTTATTAGTATTTTTGAATTCTAATTTGAAATAATAAGAAAAAATTTCACCTTCTGGTGAGATCAGCACAACCCCAGCCCCTGAACCAGTGGTAGCATAACTACCGTCAAATTCCATGATCCATAGATCATCAGAATGAATAGACTTTTGGACAGATTCTTCCTTGAGGTCTTCAGAAGAAAGAAAATAGTTACCAAATTCACATTCCTCAAATAGAATCTGGGATTTGGGATCATCAGAGGGATAGATAGTAAACTTGCATTTAGGTTCAGGTTCTAGCTTTACTTTTTGCTTCCTCACTAGAATTGTGGCTTCTGACCAGTCCAATTTAATCTACCCACCTAAATCCTTGCAAAAAGTCCTGCTCAACAACATCCCATAACTAGTAGGAATATCTGCTACCAAGATAGTCAATTTCACTCTTTTGTCAGGGTAAACTACAAGAGCAACTCGTGCATCTTTAATCTGTCCAAGCAAGGAAATTTGTTTGCCATCCATAGAGTAACACCTACCAAATGTTTTTGTAAGTGATAGGCCTAGGGCTTTGGCTACAGAAGAAGGCATAATGTTATCAGAAGCTCCTGAATCTATAATACAATTACTGAACTTATGGCCATTGATGAATAAAGATACATAAAACAGGTTGGGTTTCATATCAGCTGTATAAGAAGTCTCATTAGATGAACTAAGAGCCATTCTAGGGGTAGTCGTGGGTGACTCAGGTGAAGAAGCAAATAATTGGGCAATGGGAGACTCAGCATTAACATTTAGTTGACTCTCGGGTTCAATTTGTGTAGGACCACCTTTAACATATTTAACCAGTTTGTCAAGTTCATTGGGTTTTCACTTGAGGTACTCAAAAGGAGATATTTGATTTTTTGCAGATTTACAGAATTCTACAATATCAAAAGAAGCTTCTGGATCATTTCTATGTAACAATTTAATTTCTTGAGTCTTCAAATTAGCATCATGAGTTCTAATAAGAGGCTCCTTACCTTTACTAGGTACTTCTTGCGTATTAGAGAATTTCAGATTCCTCTGACTCCTGGTGAGCACATCACATGAAGGATCTTCAAGGGTAACCAATATTTCACCTCCCCTTTCTGAATCTGATTCATATTCAAGGAAGTGTATTTCAGAGTCGCCAGGCTCCTCAAAGTTCCTTTCTTCTTCAGTAAACTCCCCCAACACATCTTGAGTAGCAGTCATTTGAGCATACCTGAGCATCTCTAGACAAGAATTTCCGTCATGATTAGTAGTCAAATGAAAAGCACACATGTTCCCCCTTCCAGGAGGAGCTTCAATAGTCAGCCTTGGTTGTGTTGATGTCAGTGGTAAAGTCCTACCAGCATTTGCATGTTGATTCAAATTCCTCCTGCCAATGTCTTGATATGATGGTTGGAAAGAAGCACTAGCTTTAGGTAATTGTCTCTTTAAGGCAATCATATCATTAACCAGTCTTTGAACTACAGGATCCGTAGATGATGAGGGGTGAGGATTTGGCACTTGGACCTCTTTCTTCCATTTCCCGGCCATGATAAGATCGTCCTCCAATCCAACTGCCAAATTTTGTGCAGCTGGCAAATCGACAATTGCACCTCTTCTAAGATGAAAAATAATATCAGGAGGCATAGAATTGATAAAGAAACATTTTTGATTCTCAGCAGTTGGCCTTTTAGCAGTAGGGATTTTGATGCACGATTCTATTGAATTTAGCTACGAATTCCCTCATAGGTTCATGTATCTCTTTCTTAAGCCAAGTCAATTGAGCAAGGAGGGAATGTTCATCTTCTGCGCTTTTGAACCTGTTTTCAAACGTAGTTTTCATATCATTCCATTTTGTGATTGAGGAGTCATTTAGATGATAGAACCATTGTGCTGCAGTATCAGTCAAGGTTTGCACAAAAAGCCTTATGGCTACATCTTTATGTTGCACACCCAACACACCACATGCTGCGACAAAGGCACTCAAATGTTCTTCTAGTGATTATCTCCCATCTCCATTAAATTTGGGTAAATTCTCCCTTGCATTTTTAGGTATAGGATTCAGGTTAGCCCCCAGATTTAAAGGCCCTATGGCTGCTCCCCAAGGTTGAGCCATTGGTAGAAAGTTTATAGTAGAGGGGATGATAGTACCAGAAAGAGTTAAGGCTTGACAGATAGGAGATGTAGAAGGTTTAGGGGGGCTAGGGGGTCTACTTCTAGCTCTTCTAATACGAGTAGGGATATAAGGAAAATTAAGGCTTTGTAGTGCTTGAAAGGTAGGATCCTCAATTCCCTCTTTTCTCAAAGACCTTGTATATCATTTGGAATCCAACTTATAATATTGTAACTGGATAAGTAGCTATTAATTTCTATGCTGTTCTTGATTTCTTTGCACTTCAGGGGCTTGATTTCTCACTGCGTTTTCTGCTTGCCTCCTTCTTTGCCTGAGCAACAACAATCTCAAATTATTGGCCAATTCCTCTTCTTTTTCTAATACTCTGCTTGCCCTTCTATAATCCTCAATATTCTGACGAGTACGCCAAGCAAGAGTATTCAACTGGCCAATAATGTCTTCCTGCTCGTCTTGAAAACCAAGGTTGGGTTGCAGAACAGGAATTATGTTTTCATGTGGAAGCACCATTGTTGCTTCATATTAAGGCGACGAATCTTTCAATAAACAACTTCAATTCCCCAGCAGAGTCACCAAAAATTGTTGGTTAACAGATTTGTCCTTATATAAAAATGTTTTATTCTGACTCTAAACCCTTCTTCTTTCAAGGACAAATGAATTAAACAACAAATGGATGAACTATCAAGAATAGTTCCCCTCTGAATTAAGGTACAACTCCCTTCAAGATCTTCAATGAATTCAATCTATTTTAATTATTCAAATACACTTTTAACCAGAAAGTGCCTAAAGGCAAACTAACATCCATACATCATCATGCTATGAATGCGATATTCTTTTTTATGACATCATTTCGTGATAGAATACACAGATTCTATTTTCAATAACAATCATATATATATATATATATATATATATATATATATATATATATATATATATATATATATATATATATTGCCGAACCAATAAATGATAGAACACATACAATGAGTTGTCCAAAAGAGCAATTACCATATGAAAGAAGATTTCGCACAGAAAACCCAATTTCAAATACTCAAATGCACAGATCTAAGTATGCAGTAATTGTTTCTCCTTTTCATTCATAGATGAAGAATATTTCAGACAAACATCATAAATATTGTAAAACAACAGCAGTTCAGCTCCCAAAATTGTCTTGTTTTCTTTTCTTTTCCTATCTTCTATATATCCAGTTTTTAGCAACCAAAAACATATATATATATATATATATATTTGCCCTAATTATCCGATCATGTAAACCAAACCCAGAGTTAAAGTAACTCTGACCCATACGGGATTTAGTTTTTACAAATTGATTTAAAGATCAAGATTTTGAAATTAACTTTAACTGAAAAACTAAATAAAGAAATTGAGTAAGTAAGATCATGGTTGGGGTAACGGATTTGGATCTCCAGATTTGTTGTGTGCGGTTGGGGAGGCACGTTGAGCTTTCCACTCCTGAGATGCTGCAACAAACTCCTGGATTTTAAGAAAATAGGGGACGCCGATGTGTTTTACCCTTGTCTTCCAGACATCTTTCTCCCTCTGAATTTTCCCAAATTTCTCCATGTGTTCCGGGAGTGCGTCGATGCAGAGATAAAGAAGTGATTCCACCTTCGAAATCTGATAGAAATCCTCGGTTAATATATTGTCACTTTCTTTAACAGAGCTGATCTTCTCCTTGAAAGTTTGAATAACTGTATCGATGTCCTTTCTGGTTCTCCATCATCCCTTATATATTTTACATCAATACACTGAAGATCATGCTGTAATGATTGGGTAAATTCAGTTATTTCTTTGATCATCTTTGTGAGTTCAATCCACCCTCGCCGGGATACTGAATTCCTCCATTCAATGTTTTTCTTACTTACATACAGTATATCTTCATCTAGACCTGTTAAGTTCTTTTCTGACAAAAATTTTGCTACCCCATATTTTTGTATTTCATCAATTTGATTCAACACGTTCATTCATTTGCCTTCATCTTTTATCCAGGAAGCATGCTGTGTCTTTAGGTCATTAATGGTGGCTGTGGTTTGATCATATATATTTTTCAGTTCATGAATATATTCTATTCCTTTCTGCATAATACAATCCAACCAATTGTCAAATACCTTAGTCACCATTCTGTTCCTGTTCACCTATTCCAACATTTTTTGGTTAGCTAGAGATTTAGGATCAAAAGACAAAGAAAGTTGTGAAACTGGTTGTGGAATTGGATTGTGAATGGCATCAATGTATTCTGCCATTGAGCGCATGGTCTACTTCAACTCCCTTTTGTCTTTCTCATCTTTCTAGGTTTGACTAACTATTCTTTTGGTGGATACTTCTAGATGATGCACATCTACGGCTCTTGAAGCAACCCCAAGATCTACTTTTTCAATAGTGAAATCTTGCACTGTAGGATCTTGAACCTCTTCATCAGTTGTAGGCTTGGCTATTTCTCTACTCCAATTCCTAGTACTAGGGTCAATACCTACCCTGGATGTTGTTTTTAGTTTCTTAGATTTAGGAGTTTTTCCTAAACACTTACTCACCATGTCTTCCAACGGCAAAGAAAAGGGAACTATCTTTCTTTTGTCGCTGATTGAGCTCTCTAGCCATTTGGGTGCAGGGGCCGAGACTACTTTTCCAGGGTTCAATTGGTCAGAGGACACATCTGAAATCATCAGCAGTTCGGGGGTCTCTAAGGCAACCTCTGCCTGTTGTTTTGTACTAACCTCCTCTGCTCTCGGTGAACCAGGTTCTTTATCACCCATTGCTTCCCCTGAATCCTCCTCAGAATTCAAATCCACAATTATCCTCTCAGAAATCTGCTTTCTCTTCCTGCTTTTAGTTCTCAATCTGATGGCACGAGGGGGCAAAATAGTTGTGAGGGCTTTCTTAGATTCTTTGATGACAGGACTCCTTCTAGTTATTGACTTGGAAGTACCTGCACCACAGATAGCAATACGCTGGTTAGAGGAGCTTATCGGGAATGGTGATTCAACTATTGATGTGCATTGTTGGGAATCTTTGTTTTGAAATCCTTTCTATTTTTGTTCCCTCAACCATTTCTCGGTTCTTCTTATCACCGGGAGGGTCTTGACCTCAATCCTATCTTCTTCCTCCTTACTCCAATCAATTTTTGGAATAGGTGATTGTTTTATTTGTTCAAATTGTGGATCAATCACCTGTTCTTCATTATCAAAAATTTTAGAAATGTCCATATTTAGATTAAGGGTAATTATTTGTCCTAGAGAGAACCTGCACCACAATCTTCTTCTGACCTCGAATTCATCTGAACAGTCCTCCCAATAATCCTCCAATTTAGGAATATGTGAAAGCCCTGTTCCAAAATCCAAGTTATCCCTGGCAAAGCCTTTGCTGTCAAATTGGGATCTGGCAGTGAAGAATTGAAAATTGAATTTTTTAAGGTTTACTTCCAAATTCAAAGCATTAGATTTTGACTGGCATGAATAATGTCCAAGTTCAATGGGAAAAGAGATACCAGATCCATTCTTTGTTGAGAACTTCTTATCTACATATGCTAACTGTCTGCAGACCTCTATCAACACAAAACGGTCAAACACATACCTGGGTAACTTCACAGGTTCACCGTCAAATCCTCCAACTCTGATATAAGTGAACTTGGAAAACTGAATAAAGAAACTACCATATATGCTAACTAGCTGCATTGCTTCATTAGACATTCTCTTATTCAAATTGCCAGCCAGTTCATAAATCATTCTCCCAGTAAAAACATCATTAACCCTCTTGTAATTCTTATAACAATTACACATTTGTAATTGTGAATAGTATTCATAAATTTTACTATCCTCAGCCAAAGGTGCATGAGGTAGCCCTACCCATTGTCTTGTAGACACCAGGCAATAGAATAGGTATGAAGACATATAAAAATCTTTATTCCCTAAACAGTTACTCAAAGCCCGATGCAAACATTCGGCTATAATTTCGGCCCAGTCCAAATAATGTTCCCCTTGGGGGATTAGCTGGATGAAGAAATACATCCAATCTTCCCAATGATATGCCATCGAACTACCCTCCAGTCTATGCAGCAACACCAAAATATCCTTTACCTCCTGAATCAAGTGGTCTCTTGTCAGTGGTCTAAGCAGTCTTGAACCCCCTTTCTGGAATTTCAATACCCAATTTCTTGCTATCACACTCCTGTAGTTTGCCTTCTTTAGTGAGAAATGCCCATAAGAAGAAGTAATATTGAGGCTAGAATATGTTTCTTTGGGCGGTATTCTCATCACATACATTAGGGTTTGTCTATTGACATGAAACAACACGCTACCATCTGCATTTCTGATGCACCTGTTTTGGGGTTCATACTTATTCATGCACTCCAGAACTAATTCGGGGCACTGTACGGCCATGGGAAAGGCCGCAACTTCAACCAAACCACTTTCTACTATTTTCTTCATCATAGGAGTTGGTACAGGATTTTCAGACCTTTCCTTAAACTCTTTTAAATCATATTGAACTAGAGAGGTATCCTCGAATTCAGGATGACAATAGGTAAGACCAGGACCGTGTTCATAACCCAGACAAGCAGATTTCATAGCTATAAATTGGAGGATATAACGAAAAATGCTTTGAGCTTTGAAAATAATGTCGGAAACTCAAAATGATTCTTCTTTCTAGCTAAGAAATGGAAACAACATATAGGAAGAGCAGAACTCACCTTTAAGATATCTGAAATTACTGCGAAATTCGGGCAACAAGAACCTTATACCTCCTGCGCTATTCTCCTTCGCATCGCACAGTATGTTCATTTCCTAAATTTGGCTTGTTCTCTCTTAATAATGGCATTAACCAGATCGAATAATTATTACCCAAAACAATACATGCCGAAAATGTTTGAAAAGACATGAATTCTGACATCTTCATTAATGGCAAGCATTATTCACGCGTGACCATAATGTATAATAATTATCCAAAACCTTTTGAAAATTAGAACTTTCTGTTTCATAATGGGTTTCGGACATATTTTCTCCAACTTTCCCGCTAAATTTTGACTTAGAGAGCCTCGGGGAGAAATGAGATTATAATCACCGAACCCTTGAACCATTGAACTTTTGGGATGTGGTTCAATGCGGAGGTTCAATTATACAAATTGAATCATACAAAGGGGCAAACGGTTTACTTAGAGAAATATTGAACTTAGACTCTTGAACCTTTGAACCGTTAGGATGTGGTTCGATGTAAAGGTTCAAAGACGTAAGAACTACACAGACTGACCAACAGTAATGCGGCTTTGTAGAAAATTTTTAACTATGAAATAGTGAACCGTTGAACTTTGAACCCCGCAATGAAGTTCAACCGGAATGTTCAAAGACATTTAAATTACACAAAGGGACAAAACAACTCGCTTTGGGAATCATTGAACACTTCGAACCATTGAACTTTTGAACTATGAGAATGGTTCAAGTTCAAAGGTTCAAATCTTTAGTAATTTCACACACAAAGACGATAGGCAGGTGAACTTTGAAGAATAAAGAACCGATTTAAGAAATAAAGGTATGACCAATAAGGGAAAACAACAAATCGACTCTTGTTTAGGGAATTTTCACGAATAAATAAATAAGGGCGACTCAAAAGGTAACATCAGCTCTGACTGGGGACTGCATTTTATGGCAAAATGTAGAGAACTCAGAAGCTTTGGTTACACACAAACTGAAACACAGGGATGGAAGAAAAGAAGCAAGAGAAACCAAAACTAGGAAAGGAAAACACAAAACCAGACAACAAAGGAAAGGCTATATTTACAAAACAAGGGACTCCTGTTTTATAGTCGATACAATTTAAGATCCTGTCCATTATAGGACAGGGGTAAAATAGCTCCATCCAGATATTCTAGTTTAAAAGAATTTTGACCCAGTACCTGATGAATTTTGAAAGGTCCTTTCCAAAGTGAGTCAAATTTGCTATGTGCTCCTTTTGGTTCCCTCCTTCTATCCCACAACAATACTTCATCTCCCTCCATGAACTTTCTGGGCCTTGTTTTCTGATCAAAAATCTCTTTAACCCTAGCCTGATGAGCAGTAATCCAATCAACTAGTTCATTCCTGTCCTCCTCAATCTTAGTTAAGTACATAATCCTCTTTTCTAGGGAATCTTGAAAGTATTGATCTTCGATTACATTTTGTAATTTGGCTGCAGATAACTCTAGAGGTAAAGATAACTGAGCTCCTATTCCATAAACCAACTCAAAAGGCGCTATCCCTATTGCCCTTTTTGGGGTTATTTTGTCAGTCCAGAGTGCTTCATACAATCTTTTATGCCAATCTTTGGGGTTATCATTCACCAATTTCTTCATGATGGCAATCAGATTTTTATTACTGGACTCAGCTTGTCCATTCCCTTGAGGGTAGTAATCTGATGAATGGGAGAGAGATATACTATGCTTATAACAAAAAGAAGTCAGTTCAACTGAGGAGAAACTGGTAGCGTTATCTGCTACAAGCTTCTGGGGAACACCAAAACGTACCAATATATTTTCTTTGAGAAAATTACACACCACCTCTGAAGTGGTTCTCTTTACAGGGGCTGCTTCAACCCATTTCGTAAAATAATCTATTGCTGTCAAAATGTGGGTATGTCCTGCACTCAAAGGAGGTGAGAGAGGCCCAATAAAATCTAAACCCCATTGTTTGAACGGTTCTTCAATAACAACGGGCCTCAAAGGCAATGCTGCAAGTTGTGGCCTTCCTGAGAACATTTTGCATTTTTCACAGTTAGCCACCCATCTATATGCATCCTTAAACATACCCAGCCAATAATAACAATTTCTGAGGATTTTGAAAGCTGTGACTGAAGAAGAGAAATGTCCACCACATGCTTCATTATGGACAACTTCCAAAAGTTTGTCATGTTGCTCCTTGTCTACACATCTCAGGAAAGTCCCATCTAGTCCCTTTTTTTAAAGGACATCACCCCAAATAACATATTTTACTGCTTTTAACTTCAGATTTCTTTTCTCCTTCGGAGATAAGTGACTGTGACAATCCCGTTAAGTAAGATAATATGCTACATCTAGAAACCATGGGTCTTGTAAACTTACCAACAGGACAGTGGGAAGTCCTTCATCCTCTTCTTCTTTGTTTTCAGCGATCAACTTGCATAGACCTTGACCTTTGATCAATTTAGTTGGCCTAACCTCCAGATCATATTCTTGGATTTTAGCAACCCACATTGCTCTATTGTTTAACCCAACATCTTGTTGAGTCAGAATACTTTTCACAGTTGAACTAGGAACAAATACAACTGAATGAGAATGAAGTATATAATATCTGAATTGTTTAACAGCCTTTACTACAGCGAAAGCTTGTTTTTCAGCCAATGAATATTTTAGTTCATGCTTTTTAAGGGGAACACTCATAAAGGCTATTGGGGCCTCTTCATCCAATTCATTTTTCTGTAACAAAATGCCAGACATGGTATGTTCTAAAGCATAACAGTAAATAATAAAATCTTTTTGAAAATCAAGATTTACCAAAGTAGGTGTGTGTGCAATCGCCTCTTTGATATCTTCAAATGCCTTCTTAGCAGCTTCATTCCATTTGAATGTCTGTTTTTCGCTCATCATTCCCACAATATGCTTTGTAATCTCAGCAAAGTCAGGAATGAACCTTCTGAGAAAATTAATCTGGCCAAAGAAGGACTTGACTCCGGTCCTATTAGAAGGAAGGCTAAGTTGTTGTATTGCCCTGACCCTCTCTGGATCAATCTTGATTCCATCCTTTGAAACTAAGTGTCCTAATAACTTCCCCTCTGTAACCATGAAGACCGACTTCTTGGGATTGAGAGATATGCCATGACTCCAACACCTTTGTAAAACAGTCTCCAGATCCTTCAGGTGGTCTTCTCTATTTTTGGAGAAAACAGTCAGATCATCGAGATAAATAACAATAATTCTATCTTTCAGATCTCTAAAGGATGAATCCATCGCCCGTTGAAAAGTTGCACCAGCATTGATCAGGCCAAAGGGCATTCGGTTATAAGCAAAAGTTCCCCAAGGTGTAGTGAAAGCAGTCTTATGCTGATCAGCTGCAGCCACACCTATCTGATTGTAACGTTAGAATCCATCTAGAATGGACATCATTTCTGACCTGGCAACTGCTTGCAAGATGTGATCCATCACAGGTAAGGGATAGTTATCTTTCAGACTAGCTTGGTTCAGATTTCTGAAATCAACACAGATTCTTATTTCTCCATTCTTCTTGCGCACAGGAACAATGTTTGCCACCTAGGTGGAGTGATGAATTGGATAGATAATCCTAGCTTTCAACATTTAATCAATCTCCTTAAAGATGGCCTCAGCAACTTTTAGATTATAATTCCTCAACTTCTGCCTGAATGGGGTTGCATTTGCTTTCAAAGGAATATGGTGTTGAAACTGCCCATGCCTAAAATTTTTAAGGTCATCATAGCACCAGGCAAAAACATCCTTATACTTAATTAGTAGATTGATCAATTTGTTTTTCTCCTCTGAAGAACAACACCTACCAATGGATATCCATTTAGGATCAGGCTCATCCCCAATGTTTATTTTCTCATAATCCTCCACTTTGTTAGGGTCCTGGGTAGGTTTGTCTTTAATATATTCATCTCGTCGAGTGAACAAATGTTCTAGGGAGACCAGTCCTTTAGGGATTTTGTTTCCCTTCAACTGAATTACATCATCTTTTGGATTAATCCCTGGATCAGGACTGAATTCTTTACATTCTATTTCAGAGCCTTCAAAATAAGTCCCCAGGAACATCTCAGCATTCTCCAAAAATTTTCTGATCTGATTATCACTCTCAAAAACTTGCCAGCTTTCAGCATTGTTTGGAACATTAGGGCGATAGACCAACTCTATTCTATATGAATCCTTTTTGAAATCAGGATGTGGTAGAAGAAGAGAAGCTGATACTGCTAAAGAATCTGCCCGGGTGTTCTGGTCTCTGGGAATTGCTTCAATAGAGAAGGCATCAAAGTATTCTATCTCATCCCAGACTCTATTCCTATAATGCTTCAATCTTTCATTCTTAACAGAAAAGATGCCTCTCACCTGTTTCACGATTAATTCATCATCTCCTTTCACTTTGAGTACCTTCACACCCTTTCCTTTGGCTTCATATAGCCCAAGCAATAAAGCTTCATATTCTGCAGTGTTTTTAGTGTTTTTGAATTCTAATTTGAAAGAATAAGAAAAAATTTCACCTTCTAGTGAGATCAGCACAACCCCAGCCCCTGAACTAGCGGTAGCACAACTATTGTCAAATTCCATGATCCATAGATCATCAGAATAAATAGACTTTTGGACAGATTCTTCGTTGAGGTCTTCAGAAGAAAGAAAATAGTTACCAAATTTACATTCCTCAAATAGAATCTGGGATTTGGGATCATCAGAGGGATAGACAATAAACTTGCATTTAGGTTCATGTTCTAGCTTTACTTTCTGCTTCCCCACTAGAATTGTGGCTTCTGACTAGTCCAGTTTAATTTGCCCACCTAAATCCTTGCAAAAAGTCCTGCTCAACAACATCCCATAACTAGCAGGAATATCTGGTACCAAGATAGTCAATTTCACTCTTTCGTCAGGGGAAGCTGCAAGAGCAACTCGTGCATTTTTAATTTGTCCAAGCAAGGAAATTTGTTTGCCATCCATAGAGTAACACATACCAAATGTTTTTGTAAGTGATAGGCCTAGGGCTTTGGCTACAGAAGAAGGCATAATGTTATCAGAAGCTCCTGAATCTATAATACAATTACTGAGCTTATGGCCATTGATGAATAAAGATACATAAAATGGGTTGGGTTTCATATCAGCTGTATAAGAAGTCTCATTAGATGAACTGAGAGCCATTCTAGGGGTAGTCGTGGGTGACTCAGGTGAAGAAGCAAATAATTGGGCAATGGGAGACTCAGCATTAACATTTAGTTGACTCTCGGGTTCAATTTGTGTAGGACCACCTTTAACATATTTAACTAGTTTGTCAAGTTCATTGGGTTTTAACTTGAGGTACTCAAAAGGAGATATTTGAATTTTTGCAAATTTACAGAATTCTACAATATCAAAAGAAGCTTCTGGATCATTTCTATGTAACAATTTAATTTCTTGAGCCTTCAAATTAGCATCACGAGTCCTAATAAGAGGCTCCTTACCTTTACCAGGTACTTCTTGCGTATTAGAGAATTTCGGATTCCTCTGACTCCTGGTGAGCACATCACATGAAGGATCTTCAAGGGTAACCAATATTTCACCTCCCCTTTCTGAATCTGATTCATATTCAAGGAAGTGTATTTCAGAGTCGCCAGGCTCCTCAAAGTTCCTTTCTTCTTCAGTAAACTCCCCCAACACATCTTGAGTAGTAGTCATTTGAGCATACCTGAGCATCTCCGGACAAGAATTTCCATCATGATCAGTAGTCAAATGAAAAGCACACATGTTCCCCCTTCCAGGAGGAGCTTCAATAGTCAGCCTTGGTTGTGTTGATGTTAGTGGTAAAGTCCTACCAGCATTTGCTTGTTGATTCAAATTCCTCCTGCCAATATCTTGATACGGTGGTTGGAAAGAAGCACCAGCTTTACGTAATTGTCTCTTCAAGGCAATCATATCATTAACCAGTCTTTGAACTACAAGATCTGTAGATGATGAGGGGTGAGGATTTGGCACTTGGACCTCTTTCTTCCATTTCCCAGCCATGATAAGATCGTCCTCCAATCCAACTGCCAAATTTTGTGATATCAACATCAATAATTACAATATTGCATTCCAATACAATTAAAGATTTAGAAGCTCGGTAAAATTACAGATTTAGATTTAATTTATAAGTGCTGATATAATGACAAAACTTGAAGAAAATGCATTTATTGCTTAGAATTATTAAAGAAAATCGACAAACACCATTAAAATTAAAGATTTAGGTATTATCCTCTCCCTTAAGATCTGCAATAGCTGGCTTATTACACGGATTTTCCAGCATTAAAATCTCATTTGCAAACGTCAAGGCTCACGTCACTCAAACTTTAGGAACGCATTTCCTAATCAAATTTATTATAAAAACGGATGTTCTAATCAATTTTTTACGTGGTGTTTAATGGACTAATAATTTAGGACCTCGAATTTTTCTAATCGAAGATGATATGGAGTTTTATCAAGTAATGCTAAAGTTCTTTATGGGAAAAATGTGTGTGCATTGTATTAGACACCCTTAGCTGTGACCTCCTGCATTGGAGTAAAGTTCTATTGTTTTCCTCAGTTTGAATCGGGTGGAGGGAGTTAGCCATGCTTCAGGTACAGGACTGCTGTCTGAATTAAAACAAAAAGATTTCCCTGTGAGCAACAAAGATAGGACACAGGTTTTCTCTCATTCTTGTGGGATCTTTGAGATTCATGCAGAGATTTTGTTGGCAGCATTTTAAGTTTGATAGGTGTTTTCAAGGCCTAAATTTGATGGCCGTATGGTCGTATTTAGCTATTTTTGTTGTAAAATACAATCAAAATTTTAGAAAGATTGTATGAAATGAAAGGGTTGATTTTAGATAGAATGTCAAAATCTCTATAAAATTATTCTGATATATGTATTTAGTTTATATACAATTTTGTTTATAGTAAAGTATGTCTTAGTATTTGAAGGACAAGTTTGAGTAAATAACCGTCATGAAAAGTTTGTTGGAGAGGGCAGGGTCGACTGTCAAATTTAGGCCTTGGGTGTTTGTAGCCTTGCTCTTTGACTCTTATTTTGGTCTCATGGCTATTTTTAAATCACTCTCCTTAAACATCATTCACTTCAATGGTCAAACAATCAATAGCGAATTTACACCTCATCCATACCAAAAAGTGGTAATACTTCAACAGTCAAAGATCAATTTTGGCCAATAAAAATAGGACAAATATTTACCACTTTTTTATTGTGAATGAAGTGTAAAATTGCTATTGACTATTTGACCATTGAAATGGATGATATTTAAGTAGAGTGAGCAGTTCTTGATTTCTTTGTTTTGTGGCTGGTGGTCTTGTTTGCCTTCTTGACAATGTTGTATATTCTATGTATTTTATGTGCTACTTTCTCTCTTTTGTAATTATTTACTGTTTTGTTTCAATACAAAAAAGAAAAGTACTACTAAAGTCTTCCACTTTATTATTTTTTAAGTATTTTTTTTATTAATTTGTTTGAAAATTTGTGTAAGAGAAAAAAATAATCTACTTTTTATTGTTGTTTTTCTTTTTCTTTTGTCTAAAAAAAAATTGTGTTTTAATTTTTTTTTATTGATCTATTGGAATTTTGTTGGTTACATTTATAATTTTCATTAACAAAAATAGAAATAAAAACCACATCCAATCAAATCACATCTAGCAAAAATTAAACTATGTTCTAATGTTTATATCTATACATATTTAAAAATGTTGATACGTTAAAGTACTCACCCAACTTGTATGGAACCCAAGCAGTTCACATTTGATGGCATACTCCCAACCTATGCAAGAATGAGGGATTTGGAACAAGGTATGGACATAAAGGATAGAGGAATTTCATTAGATATTGTAGTTGGCACTACCATGGTAGACATAAATATAAAATGTAGAAGCATGCACAAGGCACAAAAGAGTATCGATTGCCAATTTACTAAAACATTGTACAAAAGATCATTTTTAGACCTCTCTTTCATGATTCCTAACAAGAAATGTAATTTCTTCGAGTTCTATCACTATATAGACACATATAAACTAAATCTCCTTATAGAACGAGCTCCTAAATTTTCATCACAGAGTAAGATTGTGTTTATTTTTTTTTTGAGTCGGTGTTGTGCAATTCAATGTGAGAGACTTGTGTTTTTGTCTACTTGTAGTGGTTTCCTGACATGCTGTAATGCTCATTTTGTTATGCTTGGTAACAATAGGAGGTGTGCTTAGTCTAGAGCGCAAGTTTGGGGCTTTCCACGATATTTTTTGATGAAATTGTTAAATATTTGCATTTAATGGTAAAAATTTGAGTGTTGAAAGCTTTAATATCATTGTATACAATTATTCTTCCCATCTCAAGTTACGAATTTTGACAATAAAATGTGTAGCATGTACTAATTCTTCAATACTATCTTTTTAACATGAATAAAAAGCATGCATGTTTAAAGCTTGTACCTTGAAAAAGAAATTTAAATGTGTATACTTGAGTCTTCTTTGTATATTTAACATAATGCATTTCTTTACCTAAGATTTATTTAGCCAAGTGGAGGGAAGTTGTTACCCTCCTTTTCAATGTCACAAAAAGTTTTTGAATATGACACTTAACTACCAAAATACTTGTCTTCACGTATAGGATGGTGACAATGGGCTATAGATACATTTGATTGCATTTCTAGACATAACAATTTTAGTTCTTAGGTTTCACTGCCAATTGTTAAAAAATATACACTAGTAGTTATTAAGCACTTGGCCTTTTTATTGTTTCTCTGCCCTTTGCCTTTGCTAGAGAAAGTTTAATTTTTATTGTAATGTTAAATATTATAAGCACAGTAGCAAAGTTGGTTCTTTTAGTACAAAGCAAACACAATCGTATTGCAAAACAAAGGTATAACAAGGCTAATACTTTTATAGACAAGGCTATACATATAGATATGAGATGGTGGCAAGAGTTAATGCAATGGTATATCAAGCATTTGCAATATTAACTCTACATTTTGAAATTAGAAAGTTGGTCTTCGAGAATACAAACATTTTTACAATTCAATTAGTTTCAATTTGTGAGCTAATTGAGATATTCTTATATCAAAGGAATATTTCATAGCAAGTCATCATTTGCTTGACTTTAATCTAGGCAATAGGTTTTTTTATAACTTCTACTTTCAATGACCTATTCTTCTTACCATCTCTCACATGATGCCACAAAATTTATATTTGAGGAAAGGCCAACATTGGGAGGGTGTAGATCATCTAGTACTTGTCTACCAAGTCCTTTGATAACCCTCTTGGCCTACTTCAAGTAGTTACTCTTTTGTGTAGCAAGTTAACTACTTTTCACCACTAAAGTTGCATTTGGATTCACTTTGACATTAATACATCATCCTTTAGTACTCCTTGGCACTACCCCATTGCAATGTCATATTATTATTTACCATAATTTATACATTGAAATTTGGATTAGTGTTTTGAGCTCTTGTGTTAACAAGTCAAACCAGTTTAAGATCTATTCATTCTAATTTGTGCACTATGTGCAATTGCTTTTCTAGGGAGTCAACATTGCATCTTTGTTACAAATGATAGCTTTTAGTGAAAAGAGTTGCATATTCTAGAGTTAAAGCAAGACGGGAATGCATATAAATCAACGTTGGGTAGTGACAAAGTGCCTTTGACAATGTTTTAGGTGAGAAGGTTGATGTAAATATCATTGTTCCAACTATTTCTAGTAGTTAGTTGTAGGCAATTGCTTATAGCAATGGTGGTACTTGGTGCAATTATTAGTGAGATTCATGTGTTTTTTGTTGGCATATTTGAGTTTAGCATTCTTCATTGGATGCACATCTTCATTCACTTTTCTAGTTACAATAGTTTGAAGGTGAAGAAGCTAACTACCTCAAGGTTATAATTGTAGAGAATAAGAGGCATGATAGACATGTCCTTTGTTTTGTTCTATTGTTTTGTATCTGTGTTTTGATGTAGAAAATTCTAAGGATATTGATATAAAGCTATGGGTTTTGTTTTATTGGTTGGTCTTCTTCTAGTTTAATTATAATAGAACTAGATATTCATCAAAAGTGTATGAGGATTGAAAGCTACTTCTTGCACCATCAATGGTTATCGTATATATCCAACTTTGTGGTTCTCCTTGAATGACATTCTTTTTTTATTTACCTAGGAAAGAAGGGTGCAAGGACATCTATCTCCCCACTTGACAATAGAATAATAAAAAACTATGCTAAAATCTAAGGATGGGATGGAGCATATAAGTTTTTGTATTTTATTTCACTATTTTCATATGATGAACATTATAGCTCGTCCCTCTTTGAGATCTATAATTGGATTGTCACATTGATTAGGCTTCTTTTCCAAGCATTGATAATAATGACTTAAGCTCCTAAAGATCCCAACTCTAACCAAGAACAAGCCAAATTATAAATAATGAAATGAAAGTCCATCCTCTAAGAATCAAACAAATTACAAAGAAGCTCCAAATGGAATCCTTAGCTCTTGCCAACCTTCTTTCTAAGTCCTTTTAATTTAGGAAAAAACACAGCAATCACTTCCAAAAGTTTTTTTATTGGTCCTTGCCTTTGGTAGGGATTTTTATGCCTTAAATAGCACTACTTTTTGCTATTTGTTTGCTTTGGGAGTTGCGCGAATGGAAAAAATAGTCTCATCTTGTAAAGGTCATTTTTGGCTAGAATTAATTTACCTTTTTTTAAAAAGTGATGATCTATTACTAATTAAAATTTTTTGCTACAATATATCAGATGTGTCCAAAAATAAGGTCTACATCAACCCCACCAGGCTAAAAAGTAGATCTGCCTAATAGAGAACATCTCAAAATATGGTGTAAAACACCATAATATACAAAATAACATTAGGTACCATAAGGCCTCAATATAACAAAATGAAAAGAAAGTTTCTAGCTAGAATTGTATCAAAATTTTCTAGTTTGTCCACTATTTCCATCTAACACATCAGGATCCAGGCTTGGAATAGAAGAATTTCTAGCTTCATCATTACCTTTTCTGTCTTTGTTATTACTCTCTTTGTATGAGTCAATCCCATTGAAAGTGCCTAGAGGAGGAGAGGTATTCTCCTGGCTACCACTATTGTCAAAGTTCTGGTTCATTACCTCTAAATCCCTAATAGTTGCATGCATGTGTATCTCATACTGATGTTGCTTACAGTACTGGTTCTAGAAATCAACGGTACTCCTTATAAAATTTTCATCAATTTTCCTTAGTTCACGAGCCCAAAATTCAACAAACTTTATATCAGACATGTTTATGAGTGCAAAACCTTCATCCACTATCTTCATAAGTCTCTCGGTGGGGATCTCCAATATCATGGTAACATGTTCAAGAATTTTGAAAAGGATGAGTCTATCAAAAGACTGTGCAAGGCACCTTCTCTTGTCCTGGTATAAGTCCTCATTTCTCCTTTTCCAAATAAACCACAAAATCTCAACAGAAAGAGAAATCCAAAAAGCAATCAACTTAGCATTTAAACCCTTGAAATACCCACAAAGAATCTCTTACCATGACACATTATTTCTAATACATGATCCCACCTAAGCATGTTTCCCATAAAAATCAACCAAATGGATTTGGCATACATACAATCAAATAAAATATGCTCACAATCTTCTAAGTAGTTACAAAAAAAATAATAACTATTGCAAGGATTAACAACAAGTTTCTGAGCAACAAAAGCCATCTAAAGAAGCTTTTCTTAGGTTCTATATTCTTATAACAACAAGCTTTAAGGGAATTAGTCCAATATTTTTAATCAATGTTTAAATTCCAGACAAGATTAACATATTTTAACACCTCTTGAGAATTGGTCAATAGCTTATACAGGTTGTCAAATTTCATATTCATGAAGCCTGTACCATCACTCCATTTGAAATTGTCCAAACATTCAGTATTAAATTTCATCTTGACAGGAAACTGCACATTCAAGAAAGCTTTCTTCAATTTGGAGTAGGTTCTTTTGTGAGAAGCAGGAAGATTAAGTTCCATACTAGTTGTATCCAAGTTTTCAAAGACTTATTACTAAAAATATGTTGAAAATCAGTAATAAATTTGTTGTTCCAATTTTTTGCAGAGCACCCCTAAAGCAAGGTAATCAACTTGTTACAATATAGATTCCACCAAATGGATCTGAAACTAAAGAACTCATTATAATTTTTGTTAATGGCCTCTTTCCCCACAATTAGACTCCTAATAGACTCCTAGGATCTCTAGATATTGTTAAACACAACAAACCCTGAGGGATTAATTGGAAAATTCCCAAAAAGAGTATATCATGAGGGTGTTAAATTTTTCATTTTTTCCTTTCTTAGGAGCAACATCTTGAACATTTTTCCTAACCTAAATCTTCCAAGGCTCATTGTCATCCAAAGATTTGATGACCTGCCTTGTAGACAAAGCCACACCTTGGATCCTCAAATCTTTCAGCCCAGGACCTCCTCTGTTTTTGTTCATACAACACCATTCCCACTTAACAACATGCCTTTTCTTTTTCTCCTTACCATCTGACCACATAAATTCTTTGATCATCTTATGCACATTGTCAATTTGATAACTAGCAAAAAACCACACAAAGGCATAATAAATGGAGTCTGATGAAATAATCTTTTGACACACTTGAATCCTTCTAGCTAGGGAAAGATAATTTTTATTCCAATTTCTCAGTTTCCTCTCAATTTTAGTGAACATCTAGTCCCACATATCTTTTAGGGAAGGCTTGACAATAAAAGGAATCCCCATGTATCTCACCTATTTGGATGGACCCCCCATTTCCAAGAAAGATTCTTAAACCAATCCAGAGCCACATCCATCCAGCTCAACAAAATAGATTTAGTATTAGAAACTTTAGCACCTGAAGCAAAAACAAAATATTTTTAACCTTTCTACCAAATTATTGAAGTTTTCTTCCTCAAGCACTGGGAATAGAGCAGTATCATTGTTAAATTGGATGTTTAACAAACTATCATTATTAGGAAGAACAACCCCTTTCATCTTCTCACCAAGCATGTATGTTCTCAACATAGAATGTAAAGCTTCTGAGGCAATCACAAACAAGGTTGGTGCTAAAAGGTACCCTTGCTAGATAAATCTTTCAAGCGTGAAGGGATCAAATAATGAACCATTAACATCAATTTGAGTAAGAGCATCATGAAGCAACACTTTTACCATCTTGCAGAAATCAACTAGAAACCCAAAGGCTTCAAGGATAGTGAGGATGAAGGACCATTCTACTATGTCATAGGCTTTCTTGAAATCAAGTAGTAGAATCCCCACATTCTGATTAGTCTTATTATCCCATTCCAAAGCTTCCCAGTGGGTGATCAATTTCTCTAGGATATATCTACCCTTAATGAAGCTTGTTTATGTGTTGTTAATAATCTTGGGGTGGATGTCTGTAAGTCTCAAAGCAAGAACCTTAGGAAGAATCTTATAAGACACATTCAATAGAGTAATTGGTCTCCATTTTTTCATATTACTTGTTTCTCCTTCTTTTGGAAGTAGATTAATAATGCCTCTATTCACTTCATTTCCCAAGAAGCCTTTTTGGATTCTTCTTTATACATGTCATATAAATCAACAATTCAATCCATATTAGTTTTGTAGAATTCAGTTGGCGAACCATCAACACCAGGAGATTTCCCATTCTCAAAGGAGAGGATTGCATTGGTAATTTCATCTTTGGTGACATCCTGACTCAACTCATTAGCCATCTCCATATTGATCTTCTTAGGGATTATTTTTTTACAAAGCTATTGAGCTTGTTCACATCTAATAGTATTATCATTGGTAGTAAAGAGATTTGTATAGAATACTCTAAAAATCTCTTTGATATCATCATTGCTATTATACCAAATATCATTCTCCATGATTAGACCAATGGACTCCATACTGTTATTTATTCTCAACATATTGAAAAAATATTTAGATCCTCTATCTCCCTCCTTAATCCAGTTGTGCTTGGCTCTTATTCTAGCCCCTTGGGATTTTTTAGTTTGAAGAATTATGAGCTTATGCTTGATATCTCCAAGAAGCTAGATGAATTTTGGATTCTCATCATCATTTTACACTTTATCTTCAGGTCTTAAAAACTCCTCTTGTAGAGCACATTCATACTTTCTACTATCAATGGCATACTTCTTACCAATGGTTTGAAGTAGATATCTACAATTATTAACCAAAATTTCCTAAAATAGAATACCAGATTCATTAGGAAAAACATCTTATTGACTTTCCTAAGAGTAGCAATGCCATCCAGACAATCCTTACTCTTCAAAATCTCAGTGTTTAATTTGAACAAGTTATTTCTTTTGATGATATTATCATGACTTGAGTCTTTGATAGTGATACTAGCTTCTATAGGAAGATGATCAAAGAGAGTGTTTGGAATAACTTGAATGTAGTTGAAGTCTTCTTTGTTCTCAAAACAAAAAGTATTTCCCTGAGCATAAAACCTATCAAGTCTACAATATATTATTTTTCCATCTTGTTGGATATTACACAAAGTATACCAAATGCTCTTACTATGTTTTTTATTTCCCTCTAAAGGATCAAACACTTTTAGCAATTTCTTCATTCTATGCCAAAAGAATTGCTCGTTTCCTTTCCTTGCCCAAGGTGTTCCACCGTATTTATCTTCTTTTTGTTCCACTACATTAAAATCCTATCCAAACACCTAGGGTATTTTAGGAAGGTCAGAGGCTAACCATTTCCAAAGTTCAATTCTTTCCTTATAGTCATTAGGGGCATATATTGAACAAATACCAAATTTTGTGTTGTTTCTATCAAAAATAACCCAAAGACATCTATTGCAAGGAGAACAACCGGTCTACACAATATACTTGGCCCACTTTTGATTTACAAGGATGGAAATGCCTCCTTTACCCCTACTATGATTGGAAGGGAATAAAGTTGAGATCTTCCATATAAACCTTAGGGTGTTTTCCAATTGAAAGCCATTAACTTTCACTTCTTGAAGCAAAAAATAATTAATGTCTTTTTTCTTATTACAGAGAGCTTTGAGAATATATTTCCTATCAGGGGATTCAAGTCCCCTGATATTCCCACTAATATAATTTAGATTCATTTATGGAGGGGTGCTAATAGGCTTTTGATTCTTATACAACCTATAGATGTATTTGGGAATTTTTCCCCTTTCTCTTTTTTCCCAAACTTTTGTGAGCTATCACCCCTACTTCCTATTTCCTTTTCTTTTTTTTCTTCTTCTTTGACATTATTAACCATTTCATCATCTTGTTTCATAACATCCTCTTGAAAAAGAGAATTCAAATAGTCCATATTTTTATTTCCTTTACTTGGATCAATCTCCTCATTAGAGGTTATTTCAACTAAGCCTTTAGAATCTACTGTGTTTACATTATTAGGGGAGTCTTGAAGTTTGGAGTCTTGGGCAATATTTTGACCTAATTTGCTCCTTTATCTTATTCAAAATAATTTCTTGGGCATTCTTTTTGTGATTACTCCTTGTCACACCCCGTGTGTTTCTATCCATTTACTATTTACCTAGGTTGGTTAATTTGTTTGAATAATGAATGTTTATGAAATCTTTGCATTTATGTGTATTATAAATATTGATTTGAAATATGTCAAAAAATGGAATAATGCAATGTCTTGTATTATATTTGATTATTGATAGAAAATGTATGAAGCAAATGATTATATTTTGATCATCTAACTACTGTGATGGTGATCTAAGTGGATGCCGAAACAAATGTGCTCCTCCAAAAGGGAGGGGAAGTATCACTCAGGAGAAGGACTTGGTCTGGTAACCTTATTAAAACCTATATCAAGAAAAATTGCACACACAACCCTATCTTGACCTAGGTTATGTCGAGTCAGTATGGGTAGTGGTAAGTGATCTATGTTGTGAATCTTGATTGCATGTTTGGATGACCGTGTGAGAACTATGATTTAATCTGCATGTTGATAAGTTTATGGTTGCATAAGTAAGGTTTTTTGTGGTTTGTATATAACTCGTGCAAGTCCACGATATGTTCTTATACATGAGTCGATATGAGCATGAATATACTATTGTCTAGTTTCACTATGATCCAAGATTGCATTACTTAGTAGGGATGTCATATTTTGATGGTTGTAGCCATAGTATGATAGTACTATTAATGTAGGACACAACACCTTGCTCAAATTAGGCTTAATTTATTTGGGGTTACCAAACCAATCCCTTCGTTGAAGGGTAGGTCCGTTTACCAGTTTGGTAAATGTGTGGGGGACCACATTTAGTTCGTGGTTGGAGGTAAAACACTTGAGTGATGCTTCCCCTCATGCAGTTAGCATGCAGTTGGTAGCCGGGAATATTGAAGACAGACAAGTATACAATCATGTGTTACTATTTTTTAGTTAAGCTCTTGAAGCTTGTATGTATATTATGACAAAGTTGTAAAGATGAATATTCAAATTCTTTTACTGTGAAATGTATTATGGATTATGCAAGGGAAGTTTGAAATATGTTTTCAAGTGTGCATCTTATCAAATGAATTTAAGGAAAAAATTTATTGCTTTAGTTATTTGTATATTGATCGTATTACCTTAGAGTTAAACTTAGTAAATCTTAGTTGGTAGAACAAGTGACATGTTACACATGGTATCAGAGCTACAGGTTCAGCTCTGGAACCTATGTTCTCACTATGCTATGAGAGTCTAAAGTTGAAACCGGTTTTATGCAAGAATGGCATAGTAGACTAACCAAGAAAATTGTCAGAAGGACTATTATCCAATACTTACCAAGCCAATGGTTAAGAGAGAACCAACTGAGGAATTAATGAATCCATGAGTCAATTTAACTCTATTGAGGATGTATAATAGAAAGATTCTAAGATTTGGATTAGAAAGGTAAAACCTTGGTGAAATATTATTAGACTAAGAGCTCAGGAAGAGCAGTGTCTATATGAATTCAAGATCACTTTTATATCTCAAAAACTTAAGGATGGGAAGATCCTGAAGTAATCAACCAGGTGTAGAAGCAACTGAGTTTGGAAGATTCTAGAAATTGTATCAAAGATACGTAGATAATTAGGGTTCTTGTCTAAACCCTAGATGGATTGGAATGAGTCAAGAGAGATAAAAGGATCAATAAAGGGCAAGTAGTGATGTATTGGCATAAAATGCTTGGAAAAATAGTACAGGACTTGGAAATGCTTTTTAATTTCTAAGATTTATGAGAAAACCAATTGCCATATAATTGTGCATAATTAGAGGAGATTAAGAGTCCCTTAATAACTCATGAAGCCTATTGGAACAAGGTGTCAATGTGTAGTTGAGGATGTAAATGAAGAGGATAATCTTGAGCAATATTTTGATGAAAAGATTGGGATTAGTAACATTCTTTTGTTAAGAGTTTGCATTAAGTTGCAAGATAATTCATAACAGTTGTAAGGAGAAGTTATTAGTTATTTTCATAGAATTTTGGACAAAAGTTGAGAGCTATGTATTTTGTCTCTTGGTGGAGATAAAAAGTGTAATTGCAATGATGAATGTGATCATTATCAAGATATTTAGACAAGTTGATTAACTAAACTATTCCGGGAGGTAGGGAATATAGTTTTGTAAATGAAGGGAAGAAGTGTGTGTTCCAACTAAAGTTCGTGTGTGTTGTTATATCACCATCTTAGAAGATCGTCTAGGTGACGAGCGATATATATTCCACGATGTAAGTGTGGATGTGTTTTAATCTTTTGATTTTTGAGTATAATGAAAGTCTAATCTTTTGATTTTTGAGTATAATGAAAGTCTTAAGGGACTTATTTATTTATTGTGCTAGTACAATGATCTCTAACCCACTATAAGTTTTGGAAAACTTGAATGCAATACAACAATCTACTCCCTTGTTAGTGACTCAGTCAGTCATGTAGTGCATAGTCAGTGTATCTTTTGATTTTGACTCTTCTTGAATTTTTGGTAAAATTCCTTTTTAAATATTTGCAAGAATTTTTCATTGTTTTATTCCTTTATTTTAGAATGGTCTAGCCACCAAATTTTGAAGATTATTTATTTTATGACCAGTTGGTCAAAATTTGATTTATTGAGTTCAATCTTTTGACCTATTGTTGAAAATGAAATTGCTTTTACTTTGATATTGACTTAAATTATTTTGGTGGCTATACTAGAACATTTTTGGTTGTTCACTATGTTTTTGGTACAAATGTTCACCTCTATCATGTCTTAGATGGGCCTCTGATGGATTGTGTAAGGGAGTAAATTGAAGAAAATGCACTTAGCATATTCCTAACTTCACAGATTTTAAGAAACCTTGTGAGATAAGAAATTCATTCTAAATCATAATTAGGTCATCTAGGAGTATCTAAATTCCTAGTCAATGCGAAATCTCTTTATTTCTAAAAGAGACTGAAGAGTGATATCAAGTTGTCTAGAATATGAGAGAGTCAAGGATGATTAAAAGCACCCTATAGGGAATTGGTATCTATACGATATTCCAAGAGTGGAAGTGGCGGATCATTAGCCTGAACTTTGTAAAGTCTTTAGCGCTAGAAGCTTATATTTTTATAACTCAACTTCTCACTCTGAGAGAGGCGGACAACTTTAACCATTTGCTTTTGGTCTCTCCAACCAAATCAGAAGCCTTACCACTTTCTAAGGATATGTCCTCAGAGTATAGGGTGAGTTCCACCATGGTGTTTAGGAATCCTTATGTTTCATCTTTGGCATAAGTAATTGTAATTTATTTAAGTGATGATTCAGAGGAATATGTTCCCCAAAATTAAGAATCTAAGGATAAAGTTGAGGGTTATTACCTATTCGAGGATAATCATGGACTAGAATATGAGGGATATACTCCACTCAGTTATGTAGCTGAGAGGGTATTCAAATCCTTTTGTATGTAAAGGAAAGGAAAGTGTTTTATCAAAAGCTTATGTATATGAAATCTTTATTGGAAAAAGTTTTGAATAAGAATGAGAGATTCTATTTGGAAATGTTAAATATTTTTAGAACTTTGGGGAACATTCATAGAATTTAAATATTTATGGAAACCCACAGGGTGAACTATCTTGTTAAGATGGTTAGAACAAGGATTAACTTTGGGGAAGCAAAGAAGTAGGACAAGGAGTTGAGAGTATGGATACTAAGTTAGATCAAATCCTAGTGATGTTGTTCGAGACAAGAGAGAGAGTCAGACTATTGGAACAAGGAAAGGATTAAGAGGAGGAGAATGGCAAAAGAGTTCTTCCAGGACATGAGGAAAATTACACCTCTGAAGTTTGAAGGAAGTACCAGATGCCTCAGGTGAAGGTTTGGGTGGAGTGTTAAATCAGAAAGGGCTAGTCATAGCCTATAAATGAAGAAACAAAAACCTTATGAACAAAATTATGCTTCGTATGATTTAGAATTAGAAGCAGTTGCTCATGTATTACAGATATGGAGACCCTATATGTTGGAAAAATCTTTGAATTGAAATCAGACCATCATAGATTAAAGTATCTATTTACACAACCCAATCTGAATGCAACAAAGGAGGTGGTTAAAACTAATATTGGACTAAGATTTCAACATTAACTATGTCAAGGGAAATGAGAATAAAGTTGCTAATGCTTTAAGTTGAGGAAGGAATATATCTTCATTGGTAACTATCCAAACTGACTTTAAAAGTTAAGTATTACAAGGATTCAAGGGTGATGAGTTCTATGAACAAGTCAAGCAAGCACTCGTAGATAATTTATAAGGTATGAAGGTTTTTTGTTTTGAACCCAATGGGTTATTGAGAATAAAGGAAGAATTTATGTACCTGATTATGGTGAATCAAGGAATTTGGTATGGGAGGAAGTACATAATGCACCATATTTCGGACATCTTAGTGTCACTAAGATGTTAGTAGATGTAAAGCTGCTATATGTTTGGAAGGGAATGAAAGTGGATGTCGCAAGATTTGTGGAAAGTTGTTTAGAATGTTAAAGAATAAAGGTAGCACCTTTTATACCAAAGAATTTATCTAGTGGAGCACCAGTGTTAGCTCACAAAATTATGCAGGAAGTGTTTAAATTACACATAGTTCTTGAGGAGAATCTTGGATAGAGAAGCACATGTGACAACAAGGTTTGGGTAAACCTTATTTTCAACACTGTAAATTAAACTTAATGTAAGTATAACTTATCATCCTGAGAACAAATGGTTAAACTGAAAGAGTTGACCAGGTTTTGGAGGAATTGTTCAAATATATTGCATTGATCAAAATTATAAGTGGGAAGATTATCTACCACTGGTGGGTTTTGATTATAAAAATTCCTATCTTTTTGCTTGAAACATTGGACAGAAGAAGATGTCAAACTCCTATAAGCTGAGTAATCTAGAAGATAGGATTAACATTAGTCCAGAAATATTGTCAGAAATGGAAGAACAAATCATGTTGATCAGAAAAGATTGGCTGAAAACTATTAAGGAATAGAAAAGTTACGTTGATGCTAAGTGTATACTAAGACAATTCTTGATTAGAGAATAAAAGTTCTTTTGAGGGTCCAACCCCAGAAAAAGTTTCATTAAGTATGGAATGTATTCCAAACCAACTCCTAGATATAAAGAGCTCTTCAAAATTCTCGAAGTTAAAAAATCAATTGATTGCAAAATTATTCTTATAATAGCTATTGCCAGGAGGCACAATGCTTTTAATGATTCAAATTTGATATATTTATATATTTAACTAATGATTATTATATTAATAGAATGTTTTACAAGTACAGAACCTAGGAATGGTTTTGATCAAGCTTCTTAAATGCTTGAAGTTCGCAAGCTCTACTTGCATAATAGAAGGGTTATGTAGTACAAGATCCAATGGGATCAGTATGCAGAAGATTTTGCCACTTGGAAAGATTATGCTGAGATGAAGCAAAAGTTTCCATAAGTTATTTTAAATTATGAAAGCTCTTGATATCAATATGTTTTGTAGTATGATACTTTTTATGACTTATTTATGTGGTGATAATACTTGATACTCAAAAAATCATCGGGGATGAGGATTCACAAGGGGGGAAGTATGTCACACCCCAATTTCTATCCATTTACTATTTACCTAGGTTGGTTAATTTGTTTGAATAATGAATGCTTATGAAAATTTTGCATTTATCTGTATTATAAATCTTGATTTGAAATATGTCAAAAAATGGAATAATGCAATGTCTTTTATTATATTTGATTATTGATAGAAAATGTATGAAGCAAATGGTTATATTTTGATCAGCTAACTACTGTGATGGTGATCTAAGTGGATGCAGGAGCAAATGTGCTCCTCAGAAAGGGAGGGGAAGTATCACTTAGGAGAAGGACTTGGTTTGGTAACCTTAGTAAAACCTATATTGAGTAATCAGACACACACAACCCTATCTTGACCTATGTTATGTCGAGTCAGTATGGGTAGTGGTAAGTGATCTATGTTGTGAATCTTGATTGCATGTTTGGATGATCATGTGAGGATTGTGATTTAATCTGCATGTTGATAAGTTTATGGTTGCATAAGTAAGGTTTTTTATGGTTTGGATATAACTCGTGCAAGTCCACGATATGTTCATACATATGAGTTGATATGAGCATGAGTATATGTCATGCCCACATTCGCCATGTGGTTATGACACGATAACCACATGTCATGTCCATATTTGCCATATGGTCATGACATGAATTACCAAAAAATTTCTCACCTGACTCTACAAGCCCCCTCACACGCAACATGAGTGCTTGGTGACACACGCACACAACGTAGTTGTCTCAACATCTAACGTCATGTGCATCACCCAAAGGTGGGGAAGGTCAATCACAACGAGATGATGTGACACACACTCTACCATCCCTATGAAATTTAAGCCACTAAGGAGGTGTATGTCGCAAGGGGCAACACTAAGAGGGTTAGATTCCATTTCGGATTCTAACCCTAGAGTCACTAGTATGAAGTGAGTCGATTTCGATAGAAATTGAAATCTAACCTTAGGTCCACTAAAGACCTAAGGGTCTAAACATTTAAAAAAATAAATTAACAAATTCTGACTTATACAATAATCTAACATTTATTGTAAAAGGAACAAAATAATCGATTTAATAATAGACAATTAACTCAATTAAATCTAGGATAATTTCAGCAGTATAACGGGTCAAAATGAAATAAATCCTATAGTGATTTCGACAACATAATGCCATCTCATCAACTATAGGAGGTTTACAAAATTAAATTAAAATAAAATCTACATTCTAACCCCTTTCAAATTTAAATAATTAAATGCATAGATAAAGTCTAATTACCCTCTCCCAATATTTAAATCAATAAAATAATCAACACAACTAACACTATAGATTAATTCAAATATTTTAAAAGCCCACAACTATAGTTTAATTTCAAGCATGTAAATAAATTGCAAAGGGTCTATTTAATACATTAATCATGTTCACAATAAAAGAAATACACACTAGGAAAATAAGTTCATTAAATAAATAGAAGGAAATAAGATGTTCACACACCCACATAAGACAAAAAGTCTCTCAAACACAAATGGGGTTGCACAAACAAATCCAGATTAATTAAGTTAAACCAGAATTAAGATTTAGGGCACCAAACCCTAGACAAACATTATAAGAACACACCAAAATGCCTCATTTGTTCTCATTCTCAATTTGTTTTAATGCTGGTTGGATGTGCAGGTTTCCAAGGAAGGACAAGTGGGAAGGTACCTTCCCAAGTGGAAGGTATCTTCCCAATAGGAGGATCTCAAATTTGTCTATTGTTTGGAATTTTCTAAAATGTTTATCTACAGGTTGCAAAAATATTTATTTATTCCTTAACATTCCTCTATGATTTCCATGTTTAACTCTCCAAGTTTGTAAATTTGTATGCACAGGATAAAGATAGGATAGTTATCTAAGTTTCCTAAATATTTCATTATGCTTTTCTAAGCTTTTTCTATTTAGTTGTACTCTTTGTTTTTTTTTTTGAAAATGCAAATATCATACACAGAGGTAAATTTTAAAACCAGCAACCTAAATGTATTTAAGTATACCAACAAGGATATATATATATAGAAGATAGGAAAAAGTATGTATATATAATATATATTATAAAACTAGGTTAAAATTATTGAACAGGCCGAATGGAATTTCATCACATAGAGAACAAATTAAAATACACAGCGAAGAGTTTTGGTTTGGCTGTGCCCTAGGCGGGCGACGACGACCGAATCGACAAGTAAGCGCAGGGTAAAAAGAGTATGAGGGGCGGGGCAGGGGCACTGCCACCCCTTCCTTGCGCTTGTTCAAAGTTGGCTGCGGCCGCAGAGGGGTTTTGGTCCCTTGCTGACTGCCAAGATTGCTCTCCTTTTTTGTTTTAAAATGAAAGCCCTAAATCTAAATGCGTCCTTACCATTCGATGCATAAAAGAATTCATTCATATAAAACTTGCATTGAATTAAACTTTATAAAATATAATATCTGTAGGTTTATATATATAAACTATATCACCGTGTAAAAACAATGACCAAAATAATTAAAGTCAGTGAGTTTAATTTATTCATTTAAATATATATGTAGATCCATTTGCATAAATTCAACTCTATGTATATATATACACACACTAACACACCAATGGTATCAAAATTAAACTACCCATTAATATTTTTCTTTTAAAGCATACAAAGACATTATTTCCTTTTCACTACCAAACTTAGGAATGCATTTTTTTTTAATAAATTTCTTTTGCATAAACAAAATAGTACAGAGAGAGAGAGAGAGAGAGAGAGAGAGAGAGAGAGAGAGAGAGAGAGAGAGAGAGAGAGAGAGAGAGAGAGAGAGAGAGAGAGAGAGAGAGAGAGAGAGAGAGAGATTATCATTTTCACAATGAAAGGAGAATAAAACTAATGCTTCTTCATTTATCATATTGTAAAATTTGCAAAGAGGGTGAATGACTACACCCATATGAGAGCTCAACTCTCAAGTTTGAACAAAACTAATACAACCCAAAATAGGGATGAGGCATCTCAATGCTCTCATAATACAAGGCTATGAAAGAAAACAATAAACACCATATTTCCTTCTCAAGACATACTCCTCCAAGTCACCAAATGCACCTACAAAACACACAAATGGTTCACAATGCCTATGGGAAGCTCTCCTCCCAACCTAAGCCTACTAATAGGCCACCCCAAGCTAGGCCACCCAAGCTAGGAGGCCTTCCAAAAACCAAGGATCAAACCACAAAGGATGCAAACACTCACATCAAGCACATTAAAACCCATCCAAGACAAAACACAAAATTAACTCATTTTGAAAATGAGTTTGAAGGGTGAGAAAGTGGACTACTCTCACTCAAGGAGTCCCACACTCTTAATACTCAAAATGCTCATAATCACTTGGCCTCTTGCCATAACTTTCCATTTCTCAAACAAGGCACTCATGCCATAATACCATACTTCTCAAAACTTCAATAAAAGGCCCTTGGCCATAAAACTATACCAAAATAAAGAGGGGAAACCGAGGAGGTTCACATCCTCGCTCATGCAAGACAAAGGTGAGCTCTCTCATATGGAGAGCTCACCCAATAACCCTTTAAAACCCACAAACATAACTAAAAAGAACATAAACTCAGCATTCATAAACATACATATTGCATAAGCAAAAGCAAGTAAAATAAAAGGTTTGAAGCCTTGAGTAATACCTCTCAAGCTTCAAGGATGGAGGATGTTGGTGAAGAGCTTTCCACAAGTCTCCCCAAATTCCTTCCAAGATCTACAAGTCCTTCTCTCCTCCCAACACAAGAATAAAATTTCCCAAAAGAAAAGAACAAAAGAACCCTCATCTCATCTAAATGAGAGAGATAAATAGGCAAGGCTCTTAAACCCTAATGGATGAGAAGGTGGCACTTGTCACCCTCTCCTCCATCCACATAACCCTCCTCACAACCCACAATAATGAGGAGGTGACAATTGTCATCTCCCCATTCCACAAAGCTACACACTCTCTTACAAATGCTCTCACACATGTGTGAGAGCATAGGGAGATGTGAGCACACAAGGGAAGCTTCTTATGAATGAGGAGTTGACACTTGTCACCTTCTCATTCAACTAAGCTACACTCTTCCCCACAAGTGCTCTCACACATGTGTGAGAGCATAGAGAAGAGGTCTCACACATGTGAGAAGCTTCAATAAGCTTCTAAAGCATGTGAATCAAGGGTAACCTTACCCAAGTGAGTGAGGTTAGGTTAAGTGAGATGGTGACCTTCCAACCACCTCTCACACCTCCCAAACTCGTGACTTGACTCAAGGGCCAAGTTTGGGTGACCATACAAGGTTCAAATCAAGTTTAAACATGCTATGAATGGTCCTAAACCTTAGGGGTATGACCTAGGGTCAATATTTGACCATTATCAACACTTGCAAACACATAAATTCACTTAAAATTGGCTTCAAACATTTAGCACTAAAAATTGTACAAACCCAACATTACATTTTTTACAACACATCAATAGATAAATTTAAAAGGGGTAAACCTTACAAAATGTCATAAATCAAATACAACATAATCAATATTCTCAAACACAAATGACCTTAGTCCTACTTAGGACTAGATTGGCTTAATAGGGGTATAACATATGGTTATTGTCCGAACTCCAATTTTCCATGGGCATGGAAAGTTACCTGCACACTCCCACAAACCCATTAATAGCACATGGTAAAATAGCCAAAGCGAAGTAAACTATACATAACACACACATGATCGCATAATTGCATATACATCAATAATAACCACATGCTAACATATATAGGTCTCTCAAGTCATTCACCATTCACAAGTATAATCAGGATCACATAATGTAAGACCAATCATCAATTTCACTATAAATACATATATCGATAATTATCAAATGAAATCATAGCATCTAAACATCATATCATCAAATGAAATCTAACATAAGAACTAATCATCCACAAAGCATAAACCATCTATGTAATCCAGCATAAGATAAGGTAATAAGGTCCAAGTGCGGGATCAATAGTGCCCAATATCCACATGTCCATAATAAAATCTATCACATATGTATCGTAAGCAAAAATATATGATAAGGTAAAGGTAGGCCTCACAATAGACGTAGGTAGACATACCTACATACACTCATGAGGTTATTGCTCATAGGAATGAGGATATCGATTTGGACCATGCAAGAGTTATCATCTTTATTGTGAATATGAACTTTATGATATTTTGTCTATGAAGATTTTATGGCAATAAATGGATTTATGAATAATATGTTATAAGTGATTTTCATGGTTGATGATATATGTGTGTGTGTGTGTGTGTGTATTATATAATATTATTATATTCTTATGTTTTTTAAAAAATAAGTAATTATAATGCTTTTGGAAAAATGAAATTGTATTACTAATATTATCCATTTGATATATTTGAAAATTATATATATATATATATATATATATATATATATATACACACACACACATATAGTTTAAACGGCATGTAAGCGCCCATGTATATGGTACGCGGCCTAGACAAGGAGGAGTAAACTTAGCGCTCACCTTATAGCATGTGGGTATAACCGTTGGGAGGTTAGATAAGTAAGTCCAATAAAAGCCCTACCTTATGCCTATCAAAGTGCTCATGTAAGTGCATAGGTATGTGTAATATATGTATCACTTAGTGAGTTTGAAAACAAATTCTTTTGGCAGCTTTGACTTTTTCCTTGAGCGCTAGAGGAAGTTGGAAAAATCAGTGATTTGATTATTTAAGTTTTGCATTATTTTCAAACGTGATTTTGACTATTTCCAAGGAAACCATTTTTACTATTTATTTGGGAATGTGGCTTTTAGGTGGCAATTTTGTGGAGAGGTTTGTGTGTTTTAGAAGTCTGATTTTATAGTGGTTGAATAAGTGTCCTCTTATGTGTCTTTTATTTTTATTATTCTTTTGACACCTCTAAATTGGTTACTAATTAAGTGGAGTGGTGGCATTAAGCCTAGCTAGTTTGTAGCTTGATCTCTCTATGAGTTTTTGTATATAAAGAGGTGCTCTCCCTCATTTCAATACACACAAGTTGCAGCCAAGAGCCTTCTTATTCTTGCTATTGAGTTTTTGAGCTAGTTTTGAGAGTTTTGTCATTTGGTTTTTGGAGAGTTATTCTACTTGGAGGAGTGTTCTAGTGTGTTGGAACGAACTTTAGCAAGGGGTTTCGTTGACTTGTTTGGAGCTAAAATCATAGGCATGGGAATTTCTCTTCCATTATGAATTCTCGTTTTTATGACATTTTTGTGTTGATTGTTATATTGGAATGCATTGTTTGTTTATCGTTATGTTTGTCTACTTGATTTTGTAATAGAATATATATACATATATGTATCTAGCAAGTAAATTATGATTAGTCTCTATATTAGGGATTTGTACCTAGATGGATTTTGTGAATAATTATTGATTGGTGTTTGGTTAGATAATTGTATAAGGGGAAACATAGTAACAATAAATGGCAAATGGTATTACTTAGACATATGTTCCTAGTAACACATGTAAGGGGTTAGCCTTGGGATAGGTGATCCATTGAAGAGGTTGATAATGCAATATAGAGATTGTTGTCTTTCCCAATCAAGAAGAAGGGTGGGTGAATATGTGACGATGAAAACTTTGGCCAAAGTAGTGTAAATTGCCAATGTTTACACTATCTAGTTTCACTGTGATCCAGGGTTGCATTACTTAGTAGGGATGTCATATTATGATAGTTGTAGCCATAGTATGATAGTACTAGTTAATGTAGGACACAACACCTTGCTCAAATTAGGCTTAATTTATTTGGGGTTACCAAACCAATCCCTTCGTCGAAGGGTAGGGCCATTTACCAGTTTGGTAAATGTGCGGGGGACCACAATTAGTCTGTGATTGGAGGTAAAGCACTTGAGTGATGCTTCTCCTCATGCAGTTAGCATGCAGTTGGTAGCCAGGAATATTGAAGACAGACAAGTATACAATCATGTGTTACTATTTTTTAGTTAATCTCTTGAAGCTTGTATGTATATTATGAAAAAGTTGTAAAGATGAATATTCAAATTCTTTTACTGTGAAATGTATTATCGATTATGCAATGGAAGTTTGAAATATGTTTTCAAATGTGCATCTTGTCGAATGAATTTAAGGAAAAAAAAAATTGCTTTAGTTATTTGTATATTGATCATATTACCTTAGAGTTAAACTTAGTAAATCTTAGTTGGTAGAACAAGTGACATGTTACACTCCTCCTTGATTCAACAGTTTTTCCATTTAGTTTATTATCCTCAATTTTGGATAAGTTTATCTCTTCTGAGGCCTTATTAATCTATTCCTCTTTCTTGAAGGACTCTTCAGTAGTCATTTCCACATCTCCATAAGTATTTTTAGGGGCAGAAGGTGCCTCCTTTAGAATATCTTTGGGGATTTTGATTTCATCTTTCCCCCTTATTCTTCCATTCGAGAAATTATTGAAATGATTCTTTTTATATTTATCAATTATGGGGCAATCCTTTTTTTATGCCCATCACTTTTACAAAGAAAGCATGCATTTAGCCCTTTAATCCCTTCAACTTCACATTTGTATAGTTTTGTGTCAAGCTAAAATTCAATGGCTTCTAGGATTTGAATCATTAGACAATAAAGTATGTTAATCATTATTATTTTCTTTGGTGGTAGTTGAGGGAGATCTTGATCTCTGGAAATCACTTAGAGGAGGGGATGTGGAATTCTAAATGGGGAAACCAAGGGTGGTGGTGAGGGAGAAGGAGATCAATCATGAGAAGGGGAGTGATCAAGAGAATGAGGAGAGAGTCTAGATGGCTCTTTTCATTTTTTTTAACCATTCTCCAACTATCAATCATAACATCTTTATAAGAAATAGAAGTAACATTAGGCTGTGGGCTGGAATGGATAGTACAGTTAGAGGATGAAGGTGGAGATAAAGTTTATGTAGATGGAAACAAAGAAACCTTAGTAAAAGGAGAAGATTGAGGAGAAGGTTGTTTCTAGGTTGGGTAATAAGGGGTTAGAAGAGGAAAGTTGAGAAAATCAAAATTTTGGACCAAACAATCATGAATTAGATGTCCTTTTTGGCAGAAGAAATAAGCTTTAGGCTTATTAACATATACTATTGGTTGTTCCAATTCAAAACTAGGGCCTATGAATTTAATGTTCTTTAGTAGGGATTTGGTTCAAATCCACTTCTACACAAGCCCTAGTATGAATCTTAGGTTGGAAATCTTGTTTAAGTTATGTTTGTATCAGATTACTCTACCACTTGTTGAGCTACAATGTCTCTTATAAAATGATGGAATGCTAAATTTAAATAAGGTAGTTCAATGCACATGGGATAATGTGAATGAGAGGGGCCTTTAGGTTGAAACTCAAAACTCCAAGCCTAAAGATAACACACTTGCTCAAAAATAACCCATGTGTTGTATAGCAACCTAACTTTTTGGATGGTTGGTAGATTTAAACATATAAGAAACATATCACTTCCCTAGTCCTCTTATGATTTCAATCTCCTAGCCCCTATTTTCTCAATTTAATTTAGGCCATTTATAAAACTCATATTTTGTAGGAATCTCTCTTAAAAGAAACAAAATAACAATACGATTATGCAATTTAGCTATAACATCAACTACATGATTAAGTAATTGAAACTCTAGGGTTTTACCTTGATCTTTGTTTTTTCCAAATTCTTCCTTTATGGTGCTTTCCATTTCTCCTTCCACCCCATTTTCTGTGTACTATTCAATGTAGTTTGTATCATCTTTTTTTTTTTAACATGGTCAAACACCACCTCATTTCTATTACCCTATATGATTCCTTCAGTAGGAGTATCTTCTTTTGGTGAACCCCTATCTGCTCCAGCTTATCATGCAATTTTTGGATCCACATCATGGGAGAAACTATAGAGGCGACTGCCAAATATTAGGGTTTTGGAAAGTTCCCTTTGTTTACCTTAACTCATTATTCTTCACCATTCACTTCAACATTCCCAAAGGTTTTCAATTTGACTATATAATTTCAAAGAAATTGATAGATTCTCAAAGGAAGATGTTATCCAATAAAATATATTCTCAGTAAAATCCAATATAGAAATACCAAAGCAGAAGTGAATTTATATTATTCTTGTTCCTAATCTAGTATTTTTATGTGGGAACATAAAATAATGAAAAGCTATAAAATTTGAGCAAGGTCATTGAAATGATTGCAAAACATGCATTGCCTTTATTACTATACACAATAACTTTTGATAGTATATCTAATAATGTTGTAGGGTTGGAAATGTAGCTTGTTTTCTTAAAATTGATTGTTTGTTTAGTAATTACAAATTTACTAAATGCAACAATTAGCAAGCACATGATTATAACTGGATTTCTAATATTTATTTCTTTGTTTTATTTTATAGAATAAAAAATGAAAAAAACAAAGGTGAAAGTTCCCAAGGTTCAATGGCAAGTGTGGATGATAATAAAATAATTGAGGCTCAATTTACAAATAGGATAACATTAGATTCAATTGATAGCATTCATGACAAACTTGAATACAACAAAAGCCACATTAAAAAAAAGATTATGAAAAAAGGAAAAAGATGTAAATAAAGTTCACATGATTGCATTAAATGAGAGTTATCACAAAAGATTAGTTATGAAGAGGTCATTTGCTTCTCACAATAAAGCTATGCATACAATCAAAGATTAACTCAATTGTTTGTCAAAAATTATAAACATTCTCAGTGAGATTGTTCAAGACAACTCGTATATTTTACATGCTATAACAACAAATGACTAGCTCATCTCAATCTTATAATATTTTTGTAATATCCATGTCTATAGTGATAACTGTAGGAATCAAGGGCAACACTGAGAGGGGGGGTGAATCAGTGTTGTGTGAATTTTCAAATCTTTTTTTAAACTTTAACTTTCAGAGCTCAAAAAGAAAGATATCATTGATTTGTAAAATACATATGCACATGACTGTGAATACAGAAAGAGAACAAAACTTCATAAGTAAATCAAACACACAGAAAGAAGATCAATATGAATCATGACACAAGATATGCACGAGTGGAAAACCCATCAGGGGTAGAAAAACCACTCCAAAACTACCTCACTGGCTTAAATGAAAAACTTCTTACAAATGTCTCACTAACATATACAGAGGTCTCACTGACCACAAACTTCACTGGCATAGAAAGGTCTCACTGACCACAAGCCTCACTGGCATACTGTGCCTCACTGGCAAACCAAATCACCAACAAATGTAATAAACAAATCAGAGGGATACTATGTTTCCATTCGATACAAAACATATGTCTGTTAAATGCCCATTCTATTCAAAAACAATCTGACATCCAGATACACTCAACAACCCTTAATCTTAATCCATCTGCCAAGCCAATATATACAAGATGACTTTTCATGTTTTGTCTTCTCTCAACAACTGTTTCAATCCTTGATATTTTTGTATTTGCATAAAACTTTTTATATTCTGCACAAGATAATTCAGTGATTTTCAATATTGCCCCTGCAAGAAAATATTCCTCAGTCTTTTCATATTTCTCTCTGCATTTTAAATTCTTCAATAAAAACTAATCAATGCTCTCTGAGAACTTTTCATCTTCTTAAACCCTTTAATCTGCAAAAATAAAATCATCTTAAAGAAAAACTTTCATGCTTATTTTCATGTTCTTCTTCCAAAAAAAATCCTCTGCAAATGTCCATCTGAATAACAAAAACTCTTATGCTTCCAATAAAATCATACACCTGCAAAATGACTTTTAATCTTTTTCTCATAACAAGTATTCTTCATAGCTCTGACAAAATATTTTTCATCTTCTTCAAATATTCTTCAAAGCATAAAACTTTTCAACTTCTTCCCACACAGAAAATAAATCTTCATTTTGCAAAAACAATTTCAAAAAAAAATTTCTTTCAAAAAGATATTCAATTTCAAAAACAAATATCCTTGATATTCTTCTTTCTCTAAATTTATCTTCATCTGCCCTTAAAACTTTCATCTTCCATCTCTGCATTTCTTCTTTCAAAAGAAATCAAATCTCTTTCAATCTGTAAATGACTTCAAAAAGAATTAAATCTTTACAAAAAATGCCTTCTTAGAAATAAAAAAAATCTCTTGTATTAACTCAACTGCCACGGGAGAATAGAAGGAAATAAAATCCTTCTTAAAATCTTAGTTTTCAAACTCCAAAAAAAAGCTTTAAAAATCCACTTGCTACCATAAAAAAAAAAAAAAAAAAAACATACTAATAATAGCCTTTTAAAAGGCTCTCCCACTTCCTCTAATTTCCACGATGGAGAGTTCTTTTTTTTAAAAAAAGAATAAAATCTTTTAAAACTTATGAAAATCCGCCCTTTATGAAAGAAGTTAAAAATTAGCTTAAAATCCTTTTTTTTATTTTTTCTTTTTTTAAAGACTAAAATTAGTCTAAATTTTTTTATTTCTTTCTTCAACATTTAAAAAAACTCTTCTTTTTTTTTTTTAAATGTCATAAAGATATGACATAAAAATAAAGTTTTTAAATCAAAAGGCAAATCTAATGATGGTTTAATCACATTCCCCAATAGCCTTTGATTTCTATGAGCTCATATGATGACTGTTGACACAACCACAAAGATCATGATGAACCTCATCACAAATTTGATGACTCTGCCACATATTTCTTTGTAAGACCAAATCATATCATATGCCTTGACATCAATGGACCATCTAATGATTCTTTTGCATTTCTCCTATCTCATGAGATCTGTAACATCCAAATCCGAAATAACAAGAAGTAACTAAGTTTTCACAACGGTAAATTTTTTTTTTACTAGGAAATCACATGCAAAAGTTACTCATCTATAATCCAAAACAACATTTTTGATTTTATCATACACATGATCTCATTTTCCTAAAGCTAAAAGAAATGATATATATTAAACATTTTGTTTTCTAACAAATGAAATTTTCTTGAAACAACATATATTAGAAACATACCATTATCATGCATCTCGATTGTCGATCCATCACATTCAAGACTCGGCATTCCTCGGTATTTAGAAGAGAAAGTATCTTCAAGGAGCTTAACCTCCAACCACAGACCGTCAATCTCTCGCACTCCTTCCTAACCGGAAGTGGCCCTACCCTACTCAAGAGGATAGACTTAGGATAACCATCGGTGTTTGCCATCTGAGCTCTGGTGTTGTAACCTACGTGTCTTGTTATCGCGCAGATCCCTAGATACCCTCTAGTCATGCACGACACTCCACAAGAAACGCCATCCAGTTACAGTGAACGTTTGATGCACCTGAGGATAGTACATCACTTTGGCCAAAGGATTTGTTTTTAATTAGCGTTCTAAGAACGCATGAACTTGGTTCACCCACCCTACTCGACTTGAACTGGTCGAAATCCTACAGTTTCCTATTTGTGTTATTTTTAACTATTTGACGACCTTGATGACCTCAAGGGTTTAGGATATCCTCCTACAATAGCGCATGGCGCAACTTTACTCTTATCTCGAGTTCAGAGTTTCATAATCCATTTTCATGTAATAACATTTCTTAAAAGTGCCCACCCCTAAGTGGTTTCACGTTTGTTTACTTGGTTCCCATGTTTACACAACATTCTCAAATATTTAAAGCCATTTCCCGTTATCCCGAAATTCGAGGTTTCTGGACTCATATGGTCTACAAGATAAAACGATTCTAGCACTGTCGCATGCAACGTAATTTCAACTCACATGCAGGTTTTCAATTCAAATTGTTCATTTCAGAACATGACGGTTTCCTAATCATTACTAAAACTTTATCCTCCTACTCCTCTTTCCGTGTCATTAGTTTCACATGGTTCAACAAGATGAAAGTCATAAATAAAATATAAATGATTATGGAATCTTCTTATGTCAATAAAGATGACCAACGCATGGTCAACCTCTAGTTAAAGATGTATGATGGTTAAGACATCAGCTGTTTACAACTACATTTTCTGGCTATTAAACACTCTAATTTTACGTCAAAACGTGCTTAAAACTGTGGTTTTTGACTTCTACGCAACATGCACGCGGAGCAACATGTTTACTCACTGTGGAGTTATCGTTCAAGGAAGGTATATTGCATCTTGCATCAAAATAAGTTCGTTCCTAAATGGATATGCGTTAGAGAACTGCGTTCTTTTATTACACCGCTTAATTCATGGCAAAAAATGCTACAATTTCTGAGTTTATGAATTCAAGAATACAGCATACTACTTTTTCTGAGTTTTTAAATTACAAACACAGTGATGAGACAGCAATACTTCTATTTCTGAGTCTTCAAATCTCAAACACAGCAATGATACTATTACGTGGATTGACCGCATACAGATATCATACTAGGTTTACGTTGTCGTACATTTCTTCTCGTTTTAAACGTATTGATCTTTTGCAAAGTGAGTCTTACTTACAGATCTAAACTGAGAAGAATAATGAAGGAAATGAACTTGTTGATAAAAATGGAGGTTGCTGTGGTAACTCCATGTTCTCCTCTGCTTTTCTTCGAAGCTATCTCTTTTATCTCCTTCTGAAAATACCGACAGTCCACACTAAACAGATTCCTCTCTTTGCCGGACACTATTCAAGACAAGGCAGGCTCCTTACTTAGAAAACGTCCACCCACAGACAACTACAGGCTTCTTAGTTATCTCACCCTCTGCTTTCTACTCAGAAAAATGGATTGCTCCCTAGAAATAACCTATCACTCCTTCCCTCACTCACGTTTTGCTCATTCCATCAGAAACTTTCTTCCTCTACTAAAACTCCCAAAACTCTCTCTCTTGCTGCCGTTTTCTTTACTCTTCACAAAGCTGGGCTCTCCTCCCGTCTCTCTCTGCCCGTTCTAACTCATAACTCTGCAGTTTTTAACCTCCCAACACTACTTCTTCCCTCACGATGATGGCCCTTTCTCCTCTTACTGCCGTTTCTTTTCTCACAGCCCCGACCACTATTCCCTCAAAACTACCTCTTTCCTCTTTGGTGTCGGTCTCCCACTAAAACAATCGCCCTTTTTTGATTCTTCTCCCCAACCGCAGCTACACCCTAACCGTCGATGTCTCCCTCAACTCTACTTCACAGTTACTTTTTCCTCCTCTTTCGCAGTTTCTCCCGCCATTTCACCCTCAACGATGGCTACTCCTTCCTCTCTTCACCTTGCGAAGGAGAATCTCTCATTAAACTCTTCATTACATGTTCTCCCCTCTCCTACTGCCCGCGAGGAAGGTTATAACGACTTCCAGCCGCCTTCCATTAAACTCTCTACTACTACAACTACCTCCGACTTCTCCTAACCTCCGCAGTTCTATCTTCTTTCACACAACAGCCACTGAAACCTCTCCACCTTCCTAGATAATGGAGTAACATCATTTAATATCCGTTACTCTCCTTCATAACTGCAAACTACCTTCCTCTCACGTTATGGTAAAAGGAATCTCTCCAAAGAGTTCTCGGTTGACATAATTTAATCATATGGGTCGACACAATTGATTTTAAACCCAACTTCCCATTTATCATGACCAATCAAAAGGTGGTGGTTCCTAAGGCGACGTGGCTTGCTAGAAGACATAACGACTCCGCCTTCACTCGAATACCAAGTTATCTAATTCAATCCAAAAGCCACCATAAGATGTATTGTGGAGTTAAGCTCAGCTTGGCGGTGGTTTAGGAAATGACTAAAGCATCGTTTTGGTCGAAAAGGGACAAGAGGCAAAGACCAACTTATTAAGAAAGCTCAAAGTTAGATTGACAACTACTTGCGGTCAAAGACAGAAGAAAAGACTCACGTTAATCGACGACCAAATAAATTATTTCACGCTATGGCTTCAAATCGACATTCGTCGATCTTCAAGAATAGAATAACTTCACAATACAAGTTCGACGCGTTTTACGACAATCACGACGGATTGGTCGTAACGCGAACGAGTTCTTACGACGTTAGACGCACAAAGCTGACTTCTCGCGTCTTTCGACTACGAGACAAGATTTACAATTTCACCACAAGATGGTTCAATAAACACTTATAAACAAAAATATTAAACGTCTAAATAAGTCGACTTGCTATGATGGACTTACAACGGCATCAACGACTCCAAGATTCTACATGACATCTTTCAACTAGAATATCACACTTTATCCTTTGACGTCGACATCTAGTTAACTAACCCAACCGACAAACAAGACTAACTGGTTGGTTCCAAGGTTTATCTACCTGTTTGGCGACCTCAGTAACAAATGCCCATGGTTAATTTCCAGAGTCTATACTCTCTCTCGAAGATACTTTCTCTTCTCGTCGAACACGGTCCACCTGTTCCTACATCGACAGACTCACATACAATTTTGTGGTCAAAGCACCTATGTTCAAATCAAAACATAATATATCCAAACATCATTGCATTTATTATAAAGACATTTAGTCTACAATATCACCTTGATCGTAATCATTAGATTCCACAATTCAATATAACAACTTTGTAAGATAAGTCGTCAATTTCCATGTCATTCACAACATATTAAATTACTAAAATTCGCAAGAAAGTAAATAGCATAATTGTTTTCAAAAAGAGGGATGTGACATATCCTTCCCCTTTAAAAATCATCGTCCTCGATGATTAAGTTTATCAAGCAAAAACTTAAACTTAAAACAAACTTTCTATAATGCAACAATAATGTCTTTAAAAAGTTTTGGAAATCTTTGGTAAATATCTTTGTAATCTTCCCAAGTGGCGCTATGCTCGCCATATTGGTCCCACTGTATTTTGCATTGCAAAACTTCTCGATTACATAAACGGAGTTGACGCATTTCGAGCACCTTGAGTGGCTCGATCACAACCACCCCGGGTTCTTGCATCTGTAAGGAATTCCAGTTTAGGATGTGATTATTACCTACATAATATTTCTTTAAATACGAAACGTGAAAAACATTATGCATCTTAGACAAGGCTGGAGGTAGAGCAACTTTGTAGGCAACCGGATTGATAATTTCAAGAACTTCGAAAGGTCCGACATAACGAGGAGCCAATTTCAAAGATTTACCAAACTCTATAGAACTCTTTTGGGGTTTCACTCGCAAAAGCACCTTCTCACCAACAGAGAAGTGTCTAGGCACTCACTTGCGATCTGCATAACTCTTTTGCCTGTCATTGGCTTCTGCCAATCTCTTCCTAATCACTTTAACTTTTTCTTCCATATCAGCAAGCATTTCAGGTCCAATGCTTATCCTATCTTCCAGCTTATCCCAGCTTATAGGAGTTCTGTATTTCCTTCCGTATAATGCTTAAAATGGTGCCATCTTAATGGCAGAATGATAGGAATTGTTATAGGCAAATTCGACAAGAGGTAGATATTCCTCCCATCTGTATTGCTGATCCATGCAATACATTCTCAAAAGGTCTTCTAATACCTGATTCACTATTTCTGTCTGTCCATCAGTTTCGGGGTGATAAGCAGTACTTACATTTAGTTTAGTCCCTAATGCAGAAAATAAGGTTTGCCAAAACCGTAATGTTATCCATGCATCTCTATCAGATATTATCTTTTCAGGCACCCCATGCAATCTAAAAATTTCTTGCACAAATTTGCGAGCCAAAAGATGTGCTCCATCGGTCAGGTTTCCCGGTATGAAGTGTGCAACCTTGGTTAGCTTATCTACAACAACCAATATTGCATCATGCCTATTCTTAGACATTGGTAACCCTTGGACAAAATCCATACTAATAACTTGCCATTTCCATTCCGGAATATCATGTGGGTACAACAACCCAGCAGGATGTTGGTGTTCTGCCTTAACTCTCTAACATTCCAAACAACTAGCTACAAACTTTGCAGCATCGCTTTTCATTCCCTTCCAGAAATATAGCGGCTTTACATCCGCTAATAGTTTAGTTACACCATGGTGTCCAGAGTAAGGAGCACAGTGAACTTCCTTCCACACAAGGTTTCTAAGTTCAATTGAATCAGGAACATATATTCTTCCCTTGAATCTCATCAATCCATTGGATTCAAAACTGAATCCGTCATATCTTGGGTCCTTAGGGTTTGAGTACAACGCCTGTTTCACTTGTTCATAATACTCATCCCCAGATAAGTTTTGCAATACTAAGTCTTTAAAGTTAGCATGTATGGAAATTATAGAGGCTATATGCCTTCTTCTGCTTAAGGCATCCGCTACTTGGTTTTCCTTGCCCTTGATATAAGAAATTTCAAAGTCATAATCGGCTATTAGTTCCAACCGTCTCCTTTGCCTTGCATTAAGATTAGGTTGTGTGAATATGTAGCGAAGGCTTTGGTGATCTGATTTTAAAATAAAAGTCCTTCCCAACAAATAATGTCGCCACATCTGAAGGGCGTGAACCACTACTGCCATCTCTAGGTCATGAGGAGCGTAGTTCTGCTCATAATTTTTTAGCTTCCTAGACTCATAGGCTACTACCCTGCCATCTTGCATAAGCACACCTCCCAATCCTTCCCCCGAGGCATCGGTGATAACCTCAAACTCTCCCTTAGGATCAGGAACTTTCAAAATTGGAGCGGTTGTTAATTTTTCTTTTAACAAATCAAAAGCCTTTTGACATACATCCGTCCACACAAACTTTTTTTCCTTTTCTCTGCAAAGAGGTAATGGGGCTAGCTATGCTTGAGAAATTCAACACAAATTTCCTGTAATACCCTGCTAATCCCATGAAACTTCGTACCTCTGACACATTGGTAGGTTCAGGCCATTCCATAATAGCTTTTATTTTGGCCGGATCAACTGATATCCCATCGGCTGATATTATGTGCCCTATGTACTGTACTTCTTTCTGAAAGAAAGTGCACTTGGAGAGTTTCGCATACAATTTATGTTCTCTTAACCGTTGCAAGACTATTTGAAGATGTCGTGCATGCTCCTCTTCATCCTTGGAATAGATCAGAATATCATCGATGAAGACTAGTACAAACTTATCAAGACAATCTCTGAATACACTATTCATGAGATTCATGAATGCAGCAGGTGCATTGGTCAATCCAAACGGCAGCACCGTAAACTCATAATGACCATACCTCGTTCTAAAAGCTGTCTTAGGAATGTCTTCGTCTTTCAACCTTAACTGATGATATCCAGATCTCAGATCTATCTTGGAAAAGACCGATGCGCCACGCATTTGGTCAAATAGATCATCAATCCGTGGCAAGGGATACTTGTTCTTTATAGTTGCCTTGTTAAGCATCCTATAATCTATGCACAGCCTTAAAGTTCCATCTTTCTTTTTGACAAAGATAACCGGGGCTCCCCATGGTGATACACTTGGCCTAATCAAATTCTTAGACAAAAGCTCCTGCAACTGAGCTTTTAATTCCATAAGTTCTGTAGTAGTCATACGATACAGAGCTTTAGAGATTGGCTCCGATCCTGGTTTAATGTCTATGCCAAAGTCAAATGTTCTCTTCGGAGGTAAGCCTGGTAACTCCTCAGGAAATACATCCCTGAAGTTGCACAAAAATGGATATCTTTCCTCAAAAGATTGCTTCTCCGAGGTTTCCTCTACTAGGTCCATCTTGACTGCAAAGAGTTGGCATCCCTTTCGCCTAGCCCGCTTTAGTTGTTTAGAAGAAATGGATCTAACCCTTATTTCCCTTTGAATTCCTTGGAGATTCACTGTTTTGCCCGTCTGATCCAGACACTCAATGGTTTTATGATAGCAATCTACTTTGGCTCGATGTTTCCACAACCAGCTCATTCCTAGGATGACATCGTAGGACCCTAAAGGCGCTACGTATAAGTTTGCCTCTGTGGTGAAGTTAGAAACATCAATCCTAGCCTCGAACAAACATTGCTCTACCTGAGCCTTTGAATTATTTGCATACTCTACTGTCCAAGGTTTTGACATAAAACCAGCTTTTCTAGAAAATTTACCTAAGACTCTAGGTGACACAAAATTTTCTGTTGCACCAGTATCAAATAGAATAGAAATAGGAACTCCAAATAAGGTACCTGCCATCTCAATAGGAGTGATTTGATACTCCGCTTGCCGATTGTCAAGAGCGGCATGAATCCTTTGCTGAAAGGCTTCCTGTTGTGAAGGAAGCTCCGTGTTCCTAGGCCTCCCATTTGGCTTCTTGTTGGGGCAACGGTTGGCGTAATGATCTCCTCCATAAGAAAAGCATCCCCCTATAGGTCCTCGCTTCTCAGATGGCCTACTTGCAGAATCACCATTCTTCTTAAAATTTGTATTTCTCTTAAAATCTTCGCCTCTGCGCTCATTACCAAATCCTCCTTGATTCTTTCGATTTCCCCTATCAAACCTCCTGTTTCCATACCCCTTATCATTTTTCCTTTTAAAAGAATGATCATTGTAGTTCTTGTCAAACTTCTTGCGTTTCTTGTCATGGTAAGCAGAGATAGATTTAATCTTTTGCTCCTGTTTTATTGCCTTTTCATAAACTTGATCCATTGTGCTTGGACCATGCACCTCCACCTCACCACCGATCTGAGGATTGAGTCCCATGATGAACTTTCTGCTTCGGAACCTTTCGTCCTTTTGGTATTGGGGAACATACTTCAGTAACCTAGTGAATTTTTCTGTGTACTCGACCACAGATAATTCACCTTGCCTGAGATTTTGGAAGTCCGTTAACTTCTGATCAAAGTATAATTGAGGTAACCACCATTTTCGGAATAGTTCCACGAACTCATCCCATGTCACTTTCAAGGGACTTAATTCCAACTCCATTTTCTTATTCATCCACCAAGTGGATGCTTCCCCAAATAGCTGATAGGCTCCCCACATGGCTTTAGTAACCTCAGAGTAGTTTCTGATCTCAAAATATTTCTCCATCTCTGTCAACCATGCTTCAGCTGCATCTCCAGTTTTCGTTCCGTCGAACTTTGGAGGGTTAACCTTCTTCATATCCTTAGATAACTCTAAGGCAAGTTTATCCTTGGTTCTCCTTTGGGCTTCACTGTCATCAGGACGCTCACTCGTCGTGCCATCATCCCAATGTTTACTCTTGCTTGTGTAATGAGAGTTCTCGTTTCCACTCTCTGTGTTGCCAGTTTCATCCATTTTCCTTTCCAGTTTGTTCAATCTTTCCTTGGTTTCTGTGAGCATGTTGAGGATCCTATCCAACTTGTCAGTGGAGTTTTCCCGAGAGTTATGACCTTCCCGATCCTCCCCCTCGTTAAACCCTGATTGGTCCATGCTAGATTAATTTCACACCTGGTTAAACATATACTAATCAGTTTTGCGCTTAATAAATTAAACATCATCAAAAGAACACATCATTTGATCATAATCATAATTGTTCTCAAACCAAAATTTTATCTTTATTCACTTTGCAAAATTGTTTCAACATCATTAGAGATAGACAAATCTCATGTTTCTACATAGTGTTATCTAGTGGAGTGTAACCTTCGGATTCATTGTCCGACACATAATCACGAGGTGTATACCCCTCAGACTCACTATCAGAAGATAACTCAATAATCTCAGCTCTAGGTACTACACGTGGATCTCTAGTGATCATGGGTATAGTACTAGGTACACTAACAGGTACACTATCAGTTACAATCCAGGAGCAGCGGTTGATCATGGTTTGAACCGCCATCACTGCTCCCTCTAGAAGTTCTCTCCTCACTCGCTTAAGTTGTGACATAGCATTGGCTAAGGTTTCCACATCGTCAAGCCATAGGTCATTTTCGTCATTGGTTTTCTCTATGGTCTTGATCATCGCAAGTCGTTTCTGCTTAGCTTGCAGATAATGCTTCTTACCCGCGAAAGATTTTCTTGCGGTTTTCTTGGTGTATACCATCCTGGCACAATAAACCAAATCATTAGCTACCCGCATAATGATGATTTCCTAATCAGGTTAGTGGACTCATCAGCCCTAGTGCTGAACCTGGTTAGCTCTGATACCATATGTAACATCCAAATCTGAAATAACAAGAAGTAACTAAGTTTTCAGAACGGTAAATTTTTTTTTTACTAGGAAATCACATGTAAAAGTTACTCATCTATAATCCAAAACAACATTTTTGATTTTATTATACACATGATCTCATTTTCCTAAAGCTGAAAGAAATGATATATATTAAACATTTTGTTTTCTAACAAATGAAATTTTCTTGAAACAACATATATTAGAAACATACCATTATCATGCATCTCGATTGTCGATCCATCACATTCAAGACTCGGCATTCCTCGGTATTTAGAAGAGAAAGTATCTTCAAGGAGCTTAACCTCCAACCACAGACCGTCGGTCTCCCGCACTCCTTCCTAACCGGAAGTGGCCCTACCCTACTCAAGAGGATAGACTTAGGATAACCATCGGCGTTTGCCATCTGAGCTCTGGTGTTGTAACCTACGTGTCTTGTTATCACGCAGATCCCTAGATACCCTCTAGTCATGCATGACACTCCACAAGAAACGCCATCCAGTTACGGTGAACGTTCGATGCACTTGAGGATAGTACATCACCTTGGCCAAAGGATTTGTTTTTAATTAGCGTTCTAAGAACGCATGAACTTGGTTCACCCACCCTACTCGACTTGAACTGGTCGAAATCCTACAGTTTCCTATTTGTGTTATTTTTAACTATTTGACGACCTTGATGACCTCAAGGGTTTAGGATATCCTCCTACAATAGCGCATGGTGCAACTTTACTCTTATCTCGAGTTCAGAGTTTCATAATCCATTTTCATGTAATAACATTTCTTAAAAGCGCCCACTCCTAAGTGGTTTCACGTTTGTTTACTTGGTTTCCATGTTTACACAACATTCTCAAATATTTAAAGCCATTTCCCGTTATCCTGAAATTCGAGGTTTCTGGACTCATATGGTCTACAAGATAAAACGATTCTAGCACCGTCGCATGCAATGTAATTTCAACTCACATGCAGGTTTTCAATTCAAATTGTTCATTTCAGAACATGATGGTTTCCTAATCATTACTAAAACTTTATCCTCCTACTCCTCTTTCCGTGTCATTAGTTTCACATGGTTCAACAAGATGAAAGTCATAAATAAAATATAAATGATTATGGAATCTTCTTATGTCAATAAAGATGACCAACGCATGGTCGACCTCTAGTTAAAGATGTATGATGGTTAAGACATCAGCTGTTTACAACTGCATTTTCTGGCTATTAAACACTCTAATTTTACGTCAAAACGTGCTTAAAACTGTGGTTTTTGACTTCTACGCAACATGCACGCGGAGCAACATGTTTACTCGCTGTGGAGTTATCGTTCAAGGAAGGTATATTGCATCTTGCATCAAAATAAGTTCGTTCCTAAATGGATATGCGTTAGAGAACTGCGTTCTTTTATTACACCGCTTAATTCATGGCAAAAAATGCTACAATTTCTGAGTTTACGAATTCAAGAAAATATCATACTACTTTTTCTGAGTTTTTAAATTACAAACACAGTGATGAGACAACAATACTTCTATTTCTGAGTCTTCAAATCTCAAACACAGCAATGATACTATTACGTGGATTGACCGCATACAGATATCATACTAGGTTTACGTTGTCGTACATTTCTTCTCGTTTTAAACGTATTGATCTTTTGCAAAGTGAGTCTTACTTACAGATCTAAATTGAGAAGAATAATGAAGGAAATGAACCTGTTGATAAAAATGGAGGTTGCTGTGGTAACTCCACGTTCTCCTCTGCTTTTCTTCGAAGCTATCTCTTTTATCTCCTTCTGAAAATACCGACAGTCCACACTAAACAGATTCCTCTCTCTGCCGGACACTATTCAAGACAAGGTAGGCTCCTTACTTAGAAAACGTCCACCCACAAACAACTATAGGCTTCTTAGTTATCTCACCCTCTGCTTTCTACTCAGAAAAAATGGATTGCTCCCTACAAATAACTTATCACTCCTTCCCTCACTCACGTTTTGCTCATTCCATCAGAAACTTTCTTCCTCTACTAAAACTCCCAAAACTCTCTCTCTTGCTGCCATTTTCTTTACTCTTCACAAAGCCGGGCTCTCCTCCCGTCTCTCTCTGCCCGTTCTAACTCATAACTCCGCAGTTTTTAACCTCCCAACACTACTTCTTCCCTCGCGATGATGGCCCTTTCTCCTCTTACTGCCGTTTCTTTTCTCACAGCCCTGACCACTATTCCCTCAAAACTACCTCTTTCCTCTTTGGTGTCGGTCTCCCACTAAAACAATCGCCCTTTTTTGATTCTTCTCCCCAACCATAGCTACACCCTAACCGTTGATGTCTCCCTCAACTCTACTTCGCAGTTACTTTTTCCAGTTTCTCCCGCCATTTCACCCTCAACGACGGCTACTCCTTCCTCTCTTCACCTTGCGAAGGAGAATCTCTCATTAAACTCTTCATTACACGTTCTCCCCTCTCCTATTGCCCACGAGGAAGGTTATAACGACTTCCAGCCGCCTTCCATTAAACTCTCTACTACTACAACTACCTCCGACTTCTCCTAACCTCCGCAGTTCTATCTTCTTTCACACAACAGCCACCGAAACCTCTCCACCTTCCTAGATAATGGAGTAACATCATTTAATATCCGTTACTCTCCTTCATAACTGCAAACTACCTTCCTCTCATGTTATGGTAAAAGGAATCTCTCCAAAGAGTTCTCGGTTGACATAATTTAATCATATGGGTCGACACAATTGATTTTAAACCCAACTTCCCATTTATCACGACCAATCAAAAGGTGGTGGTTCCTAAGGCGACGTGGCTTGCTAGAAGACATAACGACTCCGCCTTCACTCGAATACCAAGTTATCTAATTCAATCCAAAAGCCACCATAAGATGTATTGTGGAGTTAAGCTCGGCTTGGCGGTGGTTTAGGAAATGACTAAAGCATCGTTTTGGTCGAAAAGGGACAAGAGGCAAAGACCAACTTATTAAGAAAGCTCAAAGTTAGATTGACAACTACTCGCGGTCAAAGACAGAAGAAAAGACTCACGTTAATTGACGACCAAATAAATTATTTCACGCTATGGCTTCAAATCGACATTCATCGATCTTCAAGAATAGAATAACTTCACAATACAAGTTCGACGCGTTTTACGACAATCACGACGGATTGGTCGTAACGCGAACGAGTTCTTACGACATTAGACGCACAAAGTCGACTTCTCGCGTCTTTCGACTACAAGACAAGATTTACAATTTCGCCACAAGATGGTTCAATAAACACTTATAAACAAAAATATTAAACGTCTAAATAAGTCGACTTGCTATGATGGACTTACAACGGCATCGACGACTCCAAGATTCTACATGACGTCTTTCAACTAGAATATCACACTTTATCCTTTGACGTCGACATCTAGTTAACTAACCCAACCGACAAACAAGACTAACTGGTTGGTTCCAAGGTTCATCTACCTGTTTGGCGACCTCAGTAACAAACGCCCATGGTTAATTTCCAGAGTCTATACTCTCTCTCGAAGATACTTTCTCTTCCCGTCGAACATGGTCCACCTGTTCCTGCATTGACAGACTCACATACAATTTTGTGGTCAAAGCACCTATGTTCAAATCAAAACATAATATATCCAAACATCATTGCATTTATTATAAAGACATTTAGTCTACAATATCACCTTGATCGTAATCATTAGATTCCACAATTCAATATAACAACTTTGTAAGATAAATCGTCAATTTCCATGTCATTCACAACATATTAAATTACTAAAATTCGCAAGAAAGTAAATAGCATAATTGTTTTCAAAAAGAGGGATGTGACAAGATCCTTTTGAGATTGTAACTTCTTGAACTTGAACATGAGATACTTTGATTTATAACAACAACCTCTTATGAAAATGCAATTATTATATGTGTCAGTTGAGAAATAGATCAAAGCACACAGAACCTTCAACACTTTGCTTCTTACTTTGGTGATCATTATCACCATGTCACTTACCTCTTATCTTGAACAAGACTATTGAGAAGACATCCTGAAATCATAAGATTGTGAACCCATCATCACCTGATTATTACCATCACTAATCAATATGGCTTTGAACCTATCAACTTGAACCCATGAATGCATGTGAACACATGAAGAACCTGAAACACCTCAACAAAGCAAGTCAATCAATGAACATAGAATATTTATGTGACAACACTTTTTTTAACCTCAACAACCTGAAGTGAAACATTCACACCATGAAACAACACCATTGATAATCAACACACCACATTAGAGATATACACTAATCAAGTCAACATCCTTAATGAAGGCATGATCAACACACTTATCCTGATTGAGTGAACAACTCCTGATTGATTCCTGCCATAAGTGAACAACTGTGAAATGCATGATCATTAACAACCTTTGTCAGTAGTGCAAGTGATCCTCAAATGTCCTGCAGTCCTGATGATACCTTCTGAAGATGCACACTTACACAACTCTCTCAATACCTTTTGACATCAATGACAAACTATCACCATCAATAACATTTGCAAATAGATAATGTAATGAAGTGAATTTTTTTGGGAATGTAAATAGTTGTGAATATTTTTGTAATATTTGTGTATAGTGATAGCGTACACAAATCTAGCTAATGTGATGGTGTGACTTTTCAAGAATGTAAACAACTATAGATATATGTTGTAGTCAGCTTAGATTACTTTTCAAAGGATATGTATCAATTCCTATGTTTTACAATATTATACATAATCGAATATTGAAATAAAAAATATTGTGATTTATATATTCATATGTGGAAAATAATCTCATCATTCACTCTAAAATACAAAATTTCTAAGAGCAACTTGACTTTGGTCTAGGTGACAACAATGTGATTTTGTACATTAACTATTCTAGGAGCTCATTTAAATATGTCAATGTAAACAAATATAATTTCATTCTTTCTAACAAATATAATCACTCAAATTTATTCTACCAATATAAACATATTTGCTCTTTCAATTTGAAGCAGATTTGACAACCAATATTTTTGAAATATATTAGTTATCCCTACATAGTTCTTAACATGCTAGCTATTTAATTTCTTCCATATTTATTCTTTCCGCTATTTTTGTCTATAATTAAGTATATATACACTACTTGAAATGAATTAGTACAAATCAATAGAGCTTTTTACTTTTCACTTGGCCCTTGTATAAAATCTTTAATTTGGAGAATGATCTACAAAATTTAAGATTACACAATTCTTTTCCATAGGCATGGAAATATAGTTTAAAATTCTTATATAACTTAGGAGAGGTCAAATTCTTAAATGACCATTAAAATTTTAAAAATAAGGTTGTTTTATAGGGGTGCTTTTGCAATGTTTTAACTCATATGGTTTATATAAATCATTAATTTAGAACACATAGAAGAGGAATCATGTTCTTGTAATAATGGAATTGTACTATTTAAGATATGGGAAAATATTAGAACATGTCTTATGATTTCAAGGCTTTTATCTTATATGTCAATAAATATTAACAAAATTTCAAATACACAATAAAATTTATTAACCATATGTAGCTTTATTTTTAGTATAAAAGAATGCATATAAAATGGTAATATATAACCTAGAACAATATATCATGGTTAAATTGTAAGAAAAATTCTTTGAAAAAATGTCAAGCTAGAAGAAAAGTACCTCATCTAAAGCTAAAGAAAGAAACAATTTATTAAAAATCCAACAAACGTAAAACCTTTAAATTATAAAATTTCCTACACAATTTAAAGTTTAAGATTATACAATAACAATAAAGTTGGTAATTTAAGCTATTATTTAAAGGTATATATGATGATATTATCGTTTGTATTAAAGCATGCTTCATTCCATGGTTTGTCAATGTCATAACATTCACAAGTGTAGATTTACATGTTTGTTCTTACTCTTGAAAATTGAAAGAAAATAACTGTATTATCTAAATAAAAGTCAATTGTGAGACATACATTTTTGTGTCATGTGTAGATTTACATGTTTCTGCTAGTTTTATAATGGTTTGTTAGACAGTCAATGTCAAATACAAGATTATTCATTGCTTTTATTATAACAAAAACTATTTTGCACTAGCCAATTAGTTTATATTTTATTTGTGACATTTACTAGTGAGTTTGTACTTGATATTGTATTACAACTCAAATTGGTAAGTTGTAAAACTCTTATTCTTATTGTATTCAAACATTGTTATGTAATTTTTATGCTCTAATAGCGTGATAACATTATCAATTGAAAAAAATGATAGAACATGCTTAAGGCCTAATAATGACACAAATTTTAGAAGTAGATATCTATTAGACAAAGACACAACTTTAAACATCTAGCTTACTCAACCTAGAACTATGAGAATGGTGATAAACTAGTGAAGAGTTTGTAGTGCACTAGATACATAGCCATTCAATACTATTATAGGTATGTTATTATGATCCAGTAGCATGATAGCATTATAAATTGTAAATTTTTTTTTAGAAAATATGCTTTATGTTTAACAATGACACATTATAGAGGTGGAGAACTATTAAATAAAGGCACAACCTATAGATACAAGCATTGATATTGTGTTGAGTAACAATCACTTGACTAGAATCTTTCCACTACATCCTAGGAGATTGTTTGTTTGGACACATTTTAAGTGTTGTTACACTTTTTGTATACATTTGTTGAACTATAAATTGAATCGTAGATCAGTTTTGGAATTGGTTAAAGAGAGGTGATATAGTTTCATTAGAATCATATAGGTGTGGATTGCTCCTAGATCTCTATGAAATGCATAACATTGAGGATGTAGATACCTATCTTTGAAAAATGCATTTCTTTATTAGAACCAACTTTCATGGTGCCTAGCAAGGGTTGCGTAGTGACATTTTGAATATGATGGGGCTATTAAATGGTTACATATAGCCATTACAGTTTGGTCTCTAACAAAGAAATCAAGATACCTACTATTTTATGTGAATTCCATCATGGATCCATATTGTACATTATTCCATGATAGTCATGGAACCCTTTTTTAAGACACTATGAGCCATTGATATACAAAAAAATCTAAAATTATCAATACATAAGACCACTGTATTATCTATCAAGAACCTGCCAAAATGTAGAAATGAATTAAATTTACATTAAATGTCTAAAATGTATATATACAAAGTATGCAAACCAAATAGCAATATAGATCATTATGATAAGAGCTTTTTCAATGCTATTTGTTTTCTATTGAACAAAGAATTCAATAAAAATCTCTAAGATTGCATATTGCTTAAACATTTAGCAATGCATTAAAAATTGGTGATTGTAGTGCACAAAACTATTTAAGCTATTGTGTGTAGATAGTTTTGTGTAAGATATGTGGTGTATTACAAATTGGCAAGGTCACATTATAAATTTAGCACTACCCTATTGAAAGGGGAAAATCGAAGGATGATTCCATTTGCAGTGGTTGTCAAAAGTTTTTAAGAATAAGAATTCGAATCTATTCATCAAAAAATTGTGACGTCATTAACATTTAGTACATAAACACAAATATTTCAAGGGCATATGAAAGGCCGCGTTGCAGCGTAGTTCCTGCCAAATATTGGCAGGGCGATTTTGTCCTTTGCAGTAGTTCATTTAGGATCTTCCTTGAAGTCAGTTAGTTTCCGCAAATATAAATATTTAAAATTTGTAGTTATCCCTGATTGTCCACATGCATTTCTTGTTCGTTGTTTTAGGCACCGAGCCTAACATGTCCTTCATATTAACATTCCTTATCAACATGTGCAAGATCTTACATTAGATGAGTCCTGCTGATAGAGTTTTCTTTCTGTTGTTTAACCTTAAAGTTCATCTATTCCGTGGATTTTATCTAAGGTAATAATGATGATCTCTATTTTGCCACTCTCATTTCACAATCATTTTGTACACAAGTGCAGGTGTGTAGTCTGATTGTGTTAACTCAAGGAGAAAATGTTTAAATATACCAGTTCTGGATTACCCTCCACCTATGGCACTTTTCTAATGGAGCATGGAGGACTTGCCATAAGAGACACTATGCAATCCAACTGCAGATTATATGCAATATACTATTTGATCAAGACCTTGTAACTCCAAAGAAGAATCCACATATTACTACTTTGTTTTGTTAAACTACCACCTCAATCCTTGAGGGTGAGCTGAAGGAAACTGCACTACTTGCACACCATAATCATGGCACAATAAACAATGGCTCTGCATATAGCAGAACAACAATAGGGACAATAGCACAAATGAGTTTGGCGCAGCCATAAGAAACCATACGCAATAGTCAAGTTAGAAAATAGTAACAACACAACCATTATGTAGCTAAATGTATAGTTATATGTGGTTTTCAAAGCAGCAATAATTAGGTACTCTGCACTTGCATAAAAATTCTGGTATCCTATACAGGAACACATGCCATGCACCGACTCTTCATCATGCCAAAAAAAATGCTCAAACTAAAACTAGAGCAGCCTACCCGCTGACGACTGAAACCAGTATATAGTACCACACAAAAATACCTTGGAAACAGAGAATTATATAAAGAATGATAGCTAGACATGCCGCTACAAGTTGCTACATGAAATCCTGAAATAAACAGATTCATATTTATGATCTACTATATGAAATCCAAATGAAGAGTCAGGGCAACCAAATTAAGTTCAAAGAACTTCAAAACTATCATCCCTAAAAATGTGGATACCATTTGGTGTAAGAAGATGTTAAAAGTCCACTCGTCTCATCTTTTCCTCAGAAAAGGGGTAAACAAAAAATACCTAAAATCTTGGCATATGTTGCTGTTCAAGGCAGAGACCTCAGAAATTTCACAGACCTTTCAAAGAAGAGCTTAAAACAAGAGGGAAACATAGCCCAAAGTGGGGCCCTTTTCACCTTTAAAATGAGGAACACTGCAGAGAGCCAAGGCTAATATCATTTTACCACCACCTCCCCTGCACTTGATTCATGGACCGCCTTGCACCTCCACAGACAAATGTTTTGTAGACAAAGGATTTGTAGTATGCAAATTCAGTCTACTTTCAATCAGGAAATGGAACTGGAGGGGATGCTCACTTGAATGTTGCTGGTAGTGCTGCCAATAGCATGGAAGCGTCTATGCAGCATACAAAATGCACCAAATGTATTTTGTATTTCATATAAAAATTTGTTGAAAATTTGGGGAGTCAGCATACTAAGTTCTTTGAAGTGGTCTTGCCATCTTTTCTTATCATGGCATACTAGCAGTTCAAGATTTTCCTCGGATTTTTGAAAGCTTTGTATGAAATACAAAATGCACCATGCATTTTGTATGCTGCATAGACGCTGCCCAATAACATCTGTCCATGTTTTCTAGGTCCACATTGCAATCACATGCAACATGTGTGTCAATAAAACCCCAGGCCACAACAGTTTGATACCTAATCGCAACTTGCAGACACGTAGCTGGACAAAACATTTACTTACGGTCGCCCGACAAAGCAACTGTCAAAAATATAAAGCAGACTGAATAGTACACAACCTAAATTGTCAAGCCTTCTCTGGTCTTGGAATCCACATCTGCCTTATTTCTCGCCAATCTGATGCTGACAAAATCATTTTTGAATACTAAAATGTTAATAATTTAGCAACTCTAATTTAAATCAAACTTTGAAGAATGACTTGACAGAGGAAAAGTTGAGATTTTGATTGGTTGGGATCGCAAATTTTAATCGCTTGTTAAAATCAGCCCCTCCACTATAGTTCCATGGCAGGAACTAATAACGTGCTTTCAAATAGATACAACATAGTTGCATTGTGAACCATTAGAAACAAAAGCATGTGTACACATAAGTTGCCAAAAAATTAAAAATGTGGAGAGTTCTAGTGGAGAGGAAGATCACATAGGTTCACCAACCATGAGTGAATTAAGGAGGAGAAAAGGAGCAAGAAGTATTGCATGAACCGTTCTTTACAATTCAAGCTTGAAACAAAGGATGACACATTAGCTATCGTAGAATTAAAGAGATACTATGTGAAAAAGAAGAAGCCTACAACGATAAGAAATTAACACCATTAGGAGTCTATATGTAACAAATCAAGGACACGCCCAAGTATAATTGTCTAATATGTGAACAAGTGTATTTTGGTCACAACATGGTAAGCACCAACAAAGACAATGAATAATCATATACAAATTTGATCGGTCTAAAGAAAATTCACATGCAAAACTTGTCAAAGAGCACTTCAAGATGGAAAGTTGCCTCCTTTTGCAATATGTAAATGAATTAGGTGAAATGGTCTCAGCCTTCCTTTTTTTTAATTGACCCACAATGCATGTTAGTACTTTTTTTGCATTTAGTACTACCAAAAGCATTTAGTGCTTAGAAGTGGTGAATTTAAGTATCAATAGTAAAAAAACATTTTTTAAAATTGAGGATTCGGGGAATTTAATGCTTCTTAGAATTTTATGTGTTTTTTAGTTGAATGACATTATTAGTCCATGCAATGGATTATTCTAGTCACTTTAAACAATTTATTTTTTTAATAAATCAATCAAAATAATTTATTTTTTCTTTTTTAAAGTTTGAAGAATGTTTTTTAATATTGAAATTGTGACAAATAACAATAATAATTATTTTTCTTAGTCTATATAAAATGATTCGACATTTTTACTTTTTATTGTAAAAATAATTTATATTAACTTTTAATTCATTATTTTCTAATTGGTTGTGATATCAACATCAATAATTACAATATGAGATTGCAGTACAATTGAAGATTTAGAAACTCCTTCTGTACAGTAAAATTACAAATTTAATTTATACAAATTAATATAATGACAAAGCTTGAAGAAAATACATTTATTGCTGAGAATTATTAAAAAAAAGTCCACAAACACCATTACAATCAAAATCATTTGCAGCTTACATTTTGCATACATGTTTGCCAGCACAGTGGCAACCACAACATCTGTTGAAATTCCTCTATTCTGTTATGCTTTGGTGGCTGTTCATGTCCTGTTATGCTTTGATGTACATGTATGTAGGGGAGAGGACCCAATTGCTGAGCATGTTCCAATAGCTGTGATAGAATTTGTGTATTTAAGGCCTAATATTTTTAGAAGTTTAGCATTAGTAGTTGCGACTTTATGGTTGTTATTGTTATGTGCTCTTTAGATGTAAAACGCAACCAATCATGCGCTGCCACATCAGCGCACCAACAAAACATGACTTAATGCACATCGATTGGTCCACCTTGTTTTGGGAACTATTGGACATCTCAACAAAAAGCATGCTGATGTGGCATCATATTTGATGATGTGACCCTGAAACCTTAGTTATAAGCAAGGGCATTGCCAAATAAGCCGCTGTAAAAATATTGGAGTGACTCGAAATTACCACATATAATTTTGAGAGGCTTGAAGTTAAGGTGCTCAACTACTGGATCCTTTCCCCTATCCTAGAAGAGTGTGCAGTGTAAACATTACCTTAAGTTTGAGTGACGTGAGCCTTGACCTCATTCAGTGGACATATTGTTTTTTTCATAGACTTGCAGGTGCCTCACAGTAAAAACCCAGATGAGCCGTAATTAATTAAAGATTTAGCTATTAACCTCTCCTTTAATATCTGCAATAGCTAGCTTATTAGACGGATTTTCCACCATTAAAATCTCATCTGCAAACGTCAAGGCTCCCGTCACTCAAACTCTAGCAATGCATTTCCTAATTAATTTTTTTTTTAAAAAAAACGGATGTTCAATCAAATTTACGTGGTGTTTATAATAATATAGGATCTTGAAGATGATATGGAGTTTTAAGGATTGCTTAAGTATTGACATTTGTTGTTTTTTTAAGTTTTTTTGTTAATTAGTTTGTTTGAAAAAGTGTGTAGAGAAAAAAATTAATTCCTTTCTTGTGGAAAAAAAATTGAGTTTATTTATTGGTCTATGGAATTTTGTTGGTTACATTTATAATTTTTCATTAACAAAAATAAAAATAAAATCTATGTCTAATTAAATCACATCTGGGAAAAATTAAATTATTTTTTAATGTTTATATCTATACATATTAAAAAACATTGATATGTTAAAGTACTTACCTAACCTGTTTGCAACCCAATTCACATTTGGTGGCATACTCCTAGCTTGAGCCAGAATGAGAGCTTTGGAATAGGGTATGGGCATAGAGGATAAAGGAATTTTGTTAGATGTTGTAGTTGGAACTACCTTGGTAGACATGAATGTAAAATGTAGAAGCACACACAAGATGCAAAAGAGTATTGATTATCAATTTAATAAAAAAAAGTGTACAAAAGAATGTTTTTAGATCTCCCTTTCATGATTCCTAACAAGACATGTATTTTCAAGTTCTATCACTATATCGACACATATAAACTAAATGTCCTTATAGAGTGATCTCTTAAATTTTCATCATGAAGTAAGCTTGTGTTTACTTTTTCTTTGAGTCTGTAGTTCTATGTGAGAGACCTGTGTTTCTATCTATTTGTAAAGTTTCTTGGCATTGTAATGCTCATTTTGTTGTGCTTGGAGAGAATAGGAGGTGTGCTTAGTCTAGAGTGCAAGTTTGGGGCCCTTTCCATGGTATGTTTTCTATTAAATTGTTAAATATTTACATTAATGGTAAAATATTGAGCATTTGAAGCTTTACTATCATTTTATACAATTATTCTTCCCATCTCAAGTCAAGGATTTTGACAATAAAATGTGTAGCATGTACCAACTCTTCAATACTATCTTTTTAACATGAATAAAATGCATTCTTTTCTAAAGCTTGTACATGGAAATGGAAATTTAAATGTGTATAGTTGAGTCTTCTTGGTATATAACATAATGCATTTCTTTACCTAATATTTTTTTAGTTGGGGGGGAGGGAAGTCATTATCCTCATTTTTAATGTCACATAAAGTTTTTAAATATGACAATTAACTACAACAATACCTGTCTTCATGTTCAAGATGGTGACAATGGGTTATTTTAGTCACATTTTTGGACATAACAATTTTAGTTCTTGGGTTTCATTGGCAATTGTTAAAAAGCAAAGACTAGGTAGTAGTTATTAGCACTTGGCCTTTGTTGTTTCTCTATCCTTAGGCCTTTGTTGGAGAAAGTTTTTTTCTTGTAATGTTAAATATTGTAAGCACAGTAGTAGAGTTGGTTCTTTATATACAAAACAAACACAATTCTATTGCAAAACAAAGGTATAGCAAGGCTAAAACTTTACAGACAAGGCCGCATATATAGATATAAGATGGTGGAAACAGTTAATCCAATGGTAAATCAAGCATTTGCAATATTAAATCTACTTTTTGAAACTAGAGAGTCTTGATCTTAAGGAATACAAACATTTTTACAATTCAATTAGCTTGAATATGTGAGCTGATTGAGATATTTTTAGATCTCTGGAATATTTCATTTGCTTGACTTTAGTCTAGAGAATAGGTTTTTGTTTTTATAACTTCTACTTTTTGCAGCCAATTCTTCTTATCAGCCCTCACACGACTGCAAAATTTACATTTGAGGAAAGGCCAATAAGGATTTACGTCATCTACACCTTGTCTACCAAGTCCTTTGATAACCCTCTTGGCCTCCTTCAAGTAATTCCTCTTTTTTCCAACAAGTTAACTACTTTTCACCTCTAAAGTTGCATTTGGATTCACTTTGACATTAATACATCATCCTTTAGTACTCCTTGGCATTAACCCAATGCAATGGCATAATTATTATTTACCATGATTTATACATCGAAATTTGGATTAGTGTTTTGAGTTGTTGGGTCAACAAGTCAAGCTAGTTTAAGATCTATTCATGCACTTATTTTGAAGAAATATTATAAGTGACCTATCAAAGCTATGATTTGGACCAAGATTTTTGTTTTCACCCTAACATAACAACCATAGCAAATTTGGACCTAATTTTTGGGGGTTTTAAAGTATATACCCAAGAAAGGTTTAGGTAAAAAATTAATGCTTTGTAATTTTTTTTATGCAAGTTATTACAATTTTATTTTTTTCCATTAATTGGCTCTACATGTTGCAAGTTAAAAAAATACATTTTTGGAAATCCTATAAAAAAATAGATAGGGTGAGTTGTTTAAAACTTATTATTAGAGACAAAATACATTCCATAATTTAGTGGTCAAAATTAGGTCAAAGTATTTTATTATTCTACTCTACAGGCCACAATTTTTGGAAACTTTTTAATTTTTTTTTACATTTTTGAAAATATCTTTAAAAATTAGGTAGGGTTAGTTATTTATAATTTCTTATTAGATAAAAAATTAATTCCATAATTTAGTGGTTAAGGTTTGGTCAGAAGACGTCAACTTTAGTTTTGCTCATGTTTAAAAATTTGATGGTTACAACTCACATTGGATACTTTCCTCCCTTACCTAATAAAAAATCTAAAGAACTCAAAAAATAAAAACATTAGAAGCCATGCCATCCTTAGGATTCAAAGACTTTTCTGCAAATATTGAATCCAATAACTTTTATTGTCCACCACCTAAAATTGAGGGAAAAATTCTTCTAGGATGTGAAATAGTGGTATATTTTATTAAGGATAATGTGTTTAAAAGAAGAACTATTATCTGAATTAAAGCCACAACAAAACCACATGGGCAGGTACAACCCTAATAGACAAAATCATATTTTCAAGGTTTAAAATTGAACCTACCCAAAATAGACATTTGTAAGTTTAATGGTACAAATGCAAATTCATGGATAAGTCTCATGGTACAATACTTTAAAATTCATAATATGCTAGATAATGCAATGGTTAGCATAGCCTCACTACATTTAGAATTAGAAACTTATCAATGGTACCAATGGAGGATGAGTGACAAGCAAGGGAAAATGCTTAGTTGGAAAGAATTTAGTAATGATGCCTTGGGAGAGTCTTTCTCGTTTTGTATGCATAACTATGTAGGGACACACCCCTTCATCCTAATTAAGTCAACTTAAGGAATAACTAAAACTAATAATAAAACTATTAAGGTTAAATATGCCACAAGTACTTATCCTTATTATACATAGGAATATAGAATATTAGGATAATAACAAATAATGGAAGGTTCTTATGGAAAATTTCATGATTAAGGAGAATAAGTAGCATTGAAGAAGAAAGTTTCCTCTGGTATAAAATACAAGAGACATTTTCTTTGGGAATAGTTTAGTGACCTTCTAGTTCAAATTTCTATCTTGACACCCCTTTTAGTGAATGCGAGAAGGTAGGAATGAGCAAACAAATGTTGATTTTCAAAATCACCATTCTAATAGGTGTTCAACAAATCCTTTAGATCTTGTACGTGCTAGTGGTATAGTTTATACTTCAAGTCAAGATGATGTGACAAGCCATAGAACTTCCAAAGGCCAGAGACACAAAATCCTAGTGTAGAGATCTTCAATGGAGCCTCAATTGGTCAATTTGAAAATGATATTGAGATCAAGCCATTTAGAAAGGTGAATGAATGGGGTTAAAACAATGACATGTTGTAAAGATGAGAGTCATTCTTCTAGATCTAAATCATCCTAAATCTCAACAAGTGAAATAAAATTTTAGTATCAACTATTGCAGAAGAAAAGTAAAAATTTGTAGTAGTAGAAAACTCAAGTGAATGGGTTCCGATTTGTGAGAAGCTAAAGCAAACTACAACATTCAGATATGTTGAACAAGAAGAATGTGCATGGAGATAGTTAGAGATGCAATGTTAGGTTTATACTCTTTCTCAGATAGGTTTATTCTTGTCCATTACAAAATTCAACCACTTTCTATATATTTTTTCCATGTTTATGTTTACTTGAGACATTTGAATTTGTAGGGAAAAAGAATCTCGATAAACCTGTATAATAGAAGTAGTGCATGTAAAATTTGAAATAACAATAGAATAATAAAAAGAAAAGACAATACACAATATTTTCACTTGGAAAACCCTTTTAGGTAAAAAAACCTAGCACATTGAGAATTTTTACTATTTGAATTTAAACTCAATAGTTCTCAATACAAAAATGAATCTTTTACTTCACACTTAAGCATGTGTGGATATAGATAGACAAATAGAAAGTGCTTTTACACATTGCATGAAATCATGCAAAAGATAAACATGAGTGCTTTAATGCATCAGTGAAAATAGAAAAAACCTAAAATAACACCCAAAAAAATTCTAAAAAAAAGTTCGAATAAAAAATTATTCTGCAATTATCTAATCAACTTGTGAGGTTGACCCCATCCATACTATTAAACATGGAAAATGTACAACACTTATCCAACATAATCCCACTTGTTGGATACTTTCCATAAGGGACACACTCTTAAAGTGTTAGTTATTGAGGGCAACCATGCCCATTGATTTTCTGCACCAAAAACTTTCTTAGTACTCACAACTTTTGTTAATGAATCAACAAAATTACTTTTTGTATCAACTTTTTCCAGCAATACTCATTTACTTTCAACTATTTCTCTCACAAAATGGTATTGTACTACAATATGCTTTGATTGAGCATGATAAGTGTTGGCGCCCATGTAGGGTGTTGAGCTAGCCGTTTCACCCAAAAGGCGCACCTATCAAGAAACTGATACCATCCCAAATAAGGACCAGCGGGAGGTAGTTAAGCCATGTCACGAATCTTGAAGGGGGACGCTGACTTTTTTGCCAACAACCCCCCCTCAGCATTACCTAAGGGGATTCGAACCCGTGACCCAGCTCTGATAACACTTGTAGGGTGTTGAGCTGGCTGTTTCTCCCAAAAGGCGCACCTATCAAGAAACGCTACCATCCTAGATAAGGACCAACGGGAGGTAGTTAAGTCATGTCACGAATCCCGAAGGGGGACACTGACTTTTTTGCCAACAACCCAAAATTACTAGCTCCTGAAATGCCTTATTTTGCCCCAAAAAATCAGTCAAACCCCATCAATTATACCTGATCTGGGATATTTTACATGGGTTCCCTTCAAAAAATTTCTAAGAAAATCCCCCTTTTTTCCTTGTGTTTCCTTCCCTTAGAAAAATTTGGCCTTTTCAATGTAAGAAGCCTGATGCCTCTCAAGCCAAAATACAGATCTGCTGCAAAACGTGCCTTGGAAAAGATTTTTTTGTTTTGTTTGAAATATGTGTTTTTTTTGTATTTTTTTTGGTTTTGAAAGAAATGCACAGGAAATTGAAATTGCAACAATAATTTAAAAGAAACTATGATTTAAATTTGCAATCTAAAGCTAGAGATTGCTCAACTAGATAATAGATGTACTAACAATTGTGAGGGTTGCACATGCACACCTGAAAAAACAAAAAATGCTGTCATAATTCAGATTTGGAATTTTTATATCAGACCCTCCTGAAAATCAATTTCTTGCAATTATCTTTGATAGCCCAGATCGCATCAAAATACCAAAATAGTGCCACAGATATTCTTGCAAACTAAACACAAACGGTACTAATCACTGTAGCAGCCGTACGGATTACTGTAGTAGCGGTACGGATTACTGTAGCAATCTTTAAAAAAAACATGGAATCTCTAAAATCTTCAATTCCAGCCAATCAAAACATTCTTTAATCTCATTCCATCAGTTCCTTCTTGATTTCCTTAGAAAATCTCTACAATTTCTTGATCAGTTGTATTTCAGAATCTGATTATTTAACCCAGCAACTTTAGTGGATCTTGCACCACTTCAGATTGCCATTAACCTAAAGATTCCTCAATCTCCAAGCCCAAACCCTTGAATTCTCCAACGCCAAGCTCTCAGACCAATTTCACCAAATATCAAATGCCCAAATAATAATGAGGCCAACTTTTGTGAAGAGACTTATATATAACCATTGGAAATTCAATTTATTTCTTTTCAAAGGCATAATTCCAATTATATTTGTTTTTTTTATTGTTTCCTCTCAAACTTTGGTTTATGTGCCAAATATAAAATAAATTCATTTAAGTGACACTTAATGAGGGTATTGGCCTCATGGGCCCCCTTATTAGATATAAAGTGTAATTATAACATAAGTTATAATATAACGCTTTATTAATTAACTCCATTAAAAAAAATATGAACTCCCCATGAAAACAATCCACCAAGCCACCAAATAACTATGGAAGTCCAATTGACTAGTGCCCTGCCTGAAATAGCAACCCCTCAGCATACGACCTTCTAAAAATAGTAAGTGCCTCCAAACATGACCAAAGCCAAGAATAGAAGCCATAACATGATACCAACTGAGCACTGATGATGTCCAATGTCCCGAACTGGCAAAAGAATGATGGAAAAAAGACCCTCTATCCACTGAACTAGCCCACAAGGGTCGCCATGATGGGCTAATCTCATAACCACTCACATCCATCAGAGAGGGGACATTACAGTCAGCCCTCCCTGAGATTGCTTGTCCTCAAGCAATCGCAAAGCAGGATGCTATAAGATCTCCTCTGACTCCCAAGTCGCATCCTCGTCCGGCAAATCCTTCCACTTAATCAAATATTCCCTGACAACTTTCCTACAAAGATGCCTCTCACGAAAAACCAGAATGGTCTCAGGAAGCAGCACTAACTTCCCCTCATCATCTAGGGTTGGTAAAGTAGGAGAAGGCATGAGATGTTTCCCTAACGCCTTCTTGAGGCGTGACACATGAAATACATTGTGTACCCTACTGTCTGCTAGCAAATCAAGCTCATAAGCCACCTCTCCTATATGCCGAACAACTCTGAAGGGTACATAAAAACGTGGCTTGAGCTTCTCAGCTCCCCCTTGCCGAAGTGAAGACTGTCTATAAGGTTGCAGCATGAGGTACACCATATCGCCTACTTCAAAAGACCTCTCAACCCGTCTCTGATCAGCATATTATTTTTGTTGATTCTGTGCCCTGTGAATATTTTCACGTAATGCCCTTATGATGTCCTGGTTCTCCTGAAGAAGATCACCAACACTCGGCACTCTGCTATCACTAAATAGTAAGTCCAACAAACTGGGGGGGTCATAGCCATAAAGAGCTCTGAATGGTGTCATCTGTATGGTCATGTGGTGGGTGGAGTTATAACAATACTCACATAGGTGAATCCTCTTCACCCATGCATGCTGCTGCCCTGACACATAATTTCAGAGGTATCCTTCCACCCATTTGTTGACTATCTTCGTTTGCCCATCAGTCTGTGGGTGGTAACTCGTACTAGGTGTAAGCTCAGTGCCACACAACCTGAATAACTCCTGCCAAAAATGGCTCATAAACCTGCTATCCCTGTCGCTCACAATAGTACGGGGCAATCCATGTAAACGAAATACCTCCCAAAAGAATAAGTCCACTACTTGACTAGCTGAATATGTAGTGTTGATCGGAAAGAAATGAGCATACTTCGTCAAACGATCTACCACCACATAAATACAATCTCTACCTTGGGCTTTCGACAAGCCCACAATAAAATTCATAGATAAACTATCCCACTTCTGATAAGGAATAGGGAGTGGCTGAAGCAACCCTGCAGGTAACATGTGCGCCCGTTTGTTCTGCTGACAAACAGTGCACTCCCTCACATACTGAAGAACATCTGCCTTAAGCCCTTTCCAAGTAAACCTCTCCCGTATCTGTCTATATGTCTTATAAAATCCGGGGTGACCTGCCATAGGTGAATCATGGAAAGTCTGCAGTACTATGCTCTTCACAGCTGAACCTGGGACCAAAAATATCCACCCTTTGTAAATGATGAGATCATTAACAATGGTGTATCTGCTGTCCTGAACAGTCCCATCCACGACGCCAGAAGCCCAAAGGTCCTTGGCGTACTCTGCAGTAATCAAATGATGCCAATCCTCTGAAACCACTCCTATAGGGCTCAAGTGGGGACGACGAGAAAATGCATCAGCAACTGTATTCTGAGTGCCCTTGACATATGAAATGTCAAAGTCATAAGACTGGAGTTTGCTAACCCACTTTTGTTGTCTTTCGTTCAAGTCCCTCTGTCCAAGGAAATGTCGTAAGCTGTTGTGATCAGTTCTTACACAGAACCTACTCCCAACAAGATACTGTCTAAACTTGGCCAATGCGTGCATAATGGCCAGCATTTCCTTGTCATATATACTGTAACCCAACTCAGGACCCCTAAGCTTCCTGCTCTCGAAAGATATAGGATGTCGATCCTGCATCAACACAGCTCCTATGCCCTCACCAGAAGCATCACAATGCAACTCAAACGGTCTAGTAAAGTTAGGCAAAGCAAGAACTGGGCATGATGTCATAAGCTACTTGAACTTCTCAAAACACTCCTGTGCTCGAGGAGTCCACAAGAAAGCACCTTTCTTGGTCAAATCCATGAGTGGGGTTGCATGACGTGAGAACCCACTAACAAATCTGTGGTAGAAATCACAAAGACCAAGAAAACCACAGAGCTGAGTCAAATTCTCTGGTGTAGGCCAATCAACAATAGCACTGATCTTCTCTGGATCCATGCGAATACCCTCAGCGCTGATAATATGACCCAGATACAGAAGCTTGGAAAAACCCAGTGCACACTTGGATTCCTTGGCATACAAGGACTCCCTATCAAGTATGCTCAGAACAGTATCGAGATGAACCATGTGTTCTTCCCAAGATTTACTGTATATCAGTATATCATCAAAAAACACCAGCACAAATTTTTGGAGCTGGGAATGGAAGACCCTGTTCATTGTGGACTGAAAAGTAGCTGGTGCATTGGTTAGCCCAAATGGCATAACCAAGAACTCAAAATGCCCACAGTGACATCTAAAAGCTGTCTTCTCAATGTCCTACTCACGAACTCTGATCTGATGGTACCCTGTCCTCAAATCTATCTTGGAAAAGTATCAAGCTCCATGTAGCTCATCAATAAGCTCATCAATACGGGGAATCAGATACCTGTTCTTAATAGTCTTTTTATTCAGCATCCTGTAATCGACACACATCCTGAGAGAGCCATCCTTCTTCTTAACCAAAACAACTGAAGAAGCAAAAGGAGACTTACTCGGTCGGATGTGCCCCATAGCTAACAACTCCTTAATAGTTTTTTCGATTTCATCCTTGAGCCGTTTGGGATGCCTGTATGGAGTGATCATAATGGGCTTAGTGCCCTCCTCGAGCTCAATGATGTGCTCTATCTCCCTGTCAGGAGGTCTACCTGGGGGTATATCACTAAACACTTTGGAGTGTTTAGTACGAAGCTCCTAAACATTAGGATGGTAAACTGGTTTATGCTGCTCATCATGTGTGGGCATCAACTGACACTCTACTGCCCACTCCACCATATCCTGACTAATTAACCTCTCCATCCGTCTGCATGTGATTATCTTCAAGTTGCCTTCCCTAATGGCCTTAAGCACATGTGTTCTGCCATCAACCACAAATCTCATCTCCATCTCCTTAAGATTGAATGTAAATTCTCCTATAGAATGTAACCATGTCATCCCAAGAACCACATCTGCTTCCCCCATGTTGACAACATAAAAATCGGCAGTGAACTCATAGTTGTTCACACGCATACGCAAACTAGAGATCATTCTCTCACACTTGAGAGTATTACCATCGGCAACCTTTACCCGAATCCCCTCAAACTCCCGAGTCTGAATACCAAGTCTCTCAACTAGACATGTATCTATGAAATTATGTGTAGCACTTGTGTCAAGCAAAGAAACAACCCGCTGTCCTGCCAAGACTCCACGTACTCTAAAGGACCCCCCTTTTTGCATACTGGAAAGGTAGGCATTCTATAGACTTATTTCCCCTTCAATTTCAACTTCATGTTCCTCACTTTCAACCTCTGGAACCTCATCATCTCTTTGCTGGTCCATCATATCAGCTTGCTGATCAGTTACATCAGCAAGGTCTTCATCCTCATAATACCATTCCATTTGCCTGTTTTTACCTTTAGGCCTTAAGGGACATTCATGGTTGGCATCATAGGATCCCTTGCAATAAAAACAGAGCCTTTTCTTCCTCAAATCATCCATCGTTTCTCTACTCAAGGGTGCTGCTCCTCTCTTACTTGGGTCAGAATTCATTGGTCTCTTTGGAGCTGTTTTGAAGCCACTCGTTGAAGTAGATGGTTTAGAGACAAATTTGTTTTTGGGAGTAGAAAACTCCATACTTCTAGCTTTCCTCATAGCTTCTTGGAGTGTGGGTGGATCTAATGCTTTGATTCAACCTCTCATAGGCTCAAATAGACCCTCTACAAACAAGAGAACAAGCCTCCTCTCAGAAATCCCTGTAACCATCACTGACAACCTCTGAATCTCACTAATATATGACTCCAAACTGCCCATCTGTCTCAATTGAGCCAAGTCTCTGAAGAATAATTCAGGATCCTTCTTATCAAAATGTTTAATCAGCCTATCAACAAACTCCTGATAGGTAGTGATAAGATCATGTTGTAGTGTCACCATTCCATGGTGCCACCACTCATAAGCGATACCATCCAAATGAAGAATTGCAAACTTAATAGCATCAGGTTCCGACATTGGAGGTCGAAGAGATAGGAAGGTATCAAGCTTGCTGATCCAAGCTCTAGTTGTCATCCTGCCACTACCAACAAATGTTGGAAGAGTGAGTTTGCTGGTTGCACTCTTCAAGTCATTGTTTTGGGGCTGCCTTGGCCTTCTATCCTGTCTAGGCCTATTGCACTCCCTCCTCTGTGTCATAAACCTATCAAAATTCAAATGCTCTTTCACATGCGGAGGTAAAGCATCCCACTCATCATGCATCACCATGACGTTATCACCAAATGTAGCCTCTTCTTCTTCTTCTATAGGTGCATATTCAGGTTCATTTCTGAGGAAGGTAGGCCTTGTAGGCCTCTCATAAGTGCGGGTTGGTGTCCTCCTAACTCTAGGAGATCCCACAACACTGCCATGCTCATCTAAGTCATGATTCTACCTTCTGGGAAGTGCCAATTGTTGGACAACTGTAGTGAGCTGCTGGATAGCCTGTGACATGCCCTGCTGATTATCATGCAAACCTCTTAAAAGATCTCTGAATTCTTCTGCCCCATTATCACCTCCACCATTTCTAGGAGGACTGGTTTCTCTACTGTCACTCATGTTACCTGTATGACTGTTACCACTGGTGGACTGAGATCTATTGCTCCTAGAGCTAGATCTATGTATACCCAATATTCCTGATACTGTTTGACCTTCTGGAACTACTGGTGGTCTCCAAGGACCTGTACCCCTGGTATACAAATAGTCCCTTATGTTCATGAAATAACTACTCACTGGACATGCAAGTGTTGATCACTTAACATGCAACCTCAAAACGTGACATGCAAGCATATGGGCTGTCTCCAAACAGACATGCAAGTACTAAATACCAACATGCAGCTGAAAACACTGACATGCAACTGAATATTTGTTTTGATTTCCCAATAGGATGGCAGGAAACCGCTCTGATACCACTGTAAGAAGCCTGATGCCTCTCAAGCCAAAATACAGATCTGCTGCAAGAACGTGCCTTGGAAAAGATTTTTTTGTTTTGTTTGAAATATGTGTTTTTTTTGTATTTTTTTTGGTTTTGAAAGAAATGCACAGGAAATTGAAATTGCAACAATAATTTAAAAGAAACTATGACTTAAATTTGCAATCTAAAGCTAGAGATTGCTCAACTAGATAATAGATGTACTAACAATTGTGAGGGTTGTACATGCACACCTGAAAAAACAAAAAATGCTGTCATAATTCAGATCTGGAATTTTTATATCAGACCCTCCTGAAGATCGATTTCTTGCAATTATCTTTGATAGCCTAGATCGCATCAAAATACCAAAATAGTGCCACAGATATGCTTGCAAACTAAACACAAATGGTACTAATCACTGTAGCAGCAGTACGGATACTGTAGCAGCGGTACGGATTACGGTAGCAGCGGTACGGAATACTGTAGCAGCGGTTCGGATTACTGTAGCAATCTTTAAAAAAAACATGGAATCTCTAAAATCTTCAATTCCAGCCAATCAAAACATTCTTTAATCTCATTCCATCAGTTCCTTCTTGATTTCCTCAGAAAATCTCTGCAATTTCTTGATCAGTTGTATTTCAAAATCTGATTATTTAACCCAGCAACTTTAGTGGATCTTGCACCACTTTAGATTGCCATTAACCTGAAGATTCCTCAATCTCCAAGCCCAAACCCTTGAATTCTCCAATGCCAAGCTCTCAGACCAATTTCACCAAATTTCAAATGCTCAAATAATAATGAGGCCAACTTTTGTGAAGAGACTTATATATAACCATTGGAAATTCAATTTATTTCTTTTCAAATGCATAATTCTAATTATATTTGTTTTTTTTTATTGTTTCCTCTCAAACTTTGGTTTATGTGCCAAATATAAAATAAATTCATTTAAGTGACACTTAATGAGGGTATTGGCCTCATGGGCCCCCTTATTAGATATAAAGTGTAATTATAACATAAGTTATAATATAACACTTTATTAATTAACTCCATTAAAAAAAAATATGAACTCCCCATGAAAACAATCCACCAAGCCACCAAATAACTATGGAAGTCCAATCGACTAGTGCCCTGCCTGAAATAGCAACCCCTCAGCATACGACCTTCTAAAAATAGTAAGTGCCTCCAAACATGACCAAAGCCAAGAATAGAAGCCACAACATGATACCAACTGAGCACTGATGATGTCCAATGTCCCGAACTGGAAAAAGAATGACGGAAAAAAGACTCTATCCACTGAACTAGCCCACGAGGGTCGCCATGATGGGCTAATCTCATAACCACTCACATCTATCAGAGAGGGGACATTACATTCAACCCTTTATCAGTGAATCAGTGATTTCCTGAACTTATGAACTAGTTCGTAATTTAGTCTTTTTTCTAATTTACCGATATAGCGACTGGCCGGGTGATCAATGATGTCCAAGGTGGCAAAAAGATGCACTAAGACGCCTTTGTTGGTTTTCTTAAGTTCGCGAACTCAAAAGTTCACCGATGGCAAGATTCATCGACTGAAGGCATTAGATGGACAAGGTCGCGGCGCAAGTGAAAAAGTTCCTAAGGCATAGAAAAGAAGATAAAATGAAGGATTTGTTGGTGAAAGTGGAGGTTCACAAACCTCCAAGTTCATTGTCTGGAGGTTTTCCCAATGGAAGATTCACCGACGGAAGGCAAGGAGACAGAGCTGCGGTGAAAGAAAAGTTTTCTAAGGCAGGAGAATGCTTCTAAGGAAAAGATGAGAGGTGGGCATGGTTTTCGTCGAGGAAACCTTGGGTTCGTGAACTCTTGGTTTTGCCGACAAGTAGTTCACCGATGGCACAAAATGATGATTAGGCAAACGGGGGAAAAAGATAGAAGAGCTGGCTGGTTTGAAAAAAGAGGGAATTGTCGACAAGGTAGGAAAAGGAAAAAAGGCAAAAGGACAAAAGTTTGAGAAATTGAAAGTTTGCCAATTAGACAAATAACTAAAGGGTAAAGTTCGTGAATGATCAGATTTACTGATAAGGCAAATAGAAAAGAAGAAAATGGCTAAGGTAGAAAAGATTTAAAGGAAAGGCTTTGTTGGTGAACCGGGGGAAAATCAAACTCGACAAATAGTTCAAAATTTATGAAGTTTGTCAATAAGGCGATTGGCCGACTAGGGAGAATCGATAGTTTGACAAATTAAAGATTTGTCGATAGTAAGGATGAGGCCAAACAGAAGGGAGCCAACCAGATAAGAGAAGTTCGCCAAATTGAGAATTTGCCGATAAGGCAAAAAGGGAAGCTAAGGGAGGAGAAGGCAAAGATAGTGGAAGGTTTGACAAATGTGAAAATTGCCGATAATGAAGAAAAGGCATGGACAGAGGAAAGAAAGGAAGAAGTTTAGAAAAGTCCAAGTTCACGAACTAAAGGAAAGAGAAGAGGAAGACAAGGCCAAGTTCGAGAAAACAAAGATTTGCCAATAAGGCACAAAAAGGGCTAAAAATAAAGAAGAAAAAGAAGATGTCTCCATGGTAGAAAAGGTGACAGTTTGCTGATAAAGGGTATACATGGTCTTGGTTCGTGAAAGGTGAGATTTGTCGATAAGGCGAAAGGAGGTACAAAAGAGGTGAGTTCACATTGGAAGAATTTTACCAATAAGGCAAAATCAGAATGAAAAGTCAAATGTAAAGCATGAATTTGTAAAGTGTAACAACTTTAAAAATTTAAAGTGTTGTAAAAGAGCTTTACATACACTTTGGGCGAGATCTTATTTTTAAACGCCTTTCTGCTCCTTGACCACCATGAATGCAGAATTGCTGATGTCAGGATAGTGGCTAGAATAGTGTATGCTGTCAATGCGCAAGTATAAAATTTAATGGTAGGATACAATGTTTCAGTGATCATATTTTCTACAGGTCCTAAGGTCAGAAAATTAGTGTGCAGGGCATGGGCACCCATAAAGTTGGTTGATCTTCTAACAGAAGGCCATGGGCCTGACTTTATTGTAGCGTTGGTTGCTTGTTGAATAGTTTTTTGGTGCAGGGGCACCCACAGGTCTTCATGCCTCCAAGGGTTCAAAAGTTGATATTTTGTTTTGTTTGAGTTGTTTTCATGTAATAAGGTCTTCTTAGACCATTTCATATGTGTTGGAGTCTGGTTTGAGTCATTAGGTCTAGATGTAGAAAAGTTGTCATATGTTATCATTGTTATCTTTACAAATCTTGCATTTTGTTATCAACTCTTTAAAATGTTGTTAAAGTGGATAGTTGGCGTCAGTTGAAGGGATCCAACTGATTGTATGGGCATAAATGAGCCCAATTGTACGATTCAGGAGTTGGTTGAAGGATTTTTGGAGAGAAAAGCAATAAAATAACTCTGTTTTCTATATTTCTCAGACATTTTTTGTTGTTCCCTTGCATAGTACGGCCTTGTACGGACGTATCAGGGTCTAAAACTGGCTGGAGATGAAAGAGCATTGAATCTACTTTCCAAATATCTTTGTTGCATCAAATTTCAGTTTGTTTTCTGCTAGTTTTAGTTCAGACTGGTCAAAACCTTAGTTAGGGTAACCAGTGAATAAGAAAAATGCATATCTTTGCCTTCCACTGGTAGAAACCCATGAAACTTGGTGGAATGGCTTATGTTTGTGTATATTTTGATTTTCCTAAGCTGTAGAGGTAGGGGTGTAAGTTTGCACATGTAATGAAGGATTGAAGGTCTGATATCTCTATGTATGAGCCCTATAAACCCTAGAGACTTGAAGAAAATGTTTGTAGGTTATTGTAGGATGATCCTTGTGGTATGAACAATTGTTTGGGATCATGTGTGATGTATTTGATGAGTTGGAATAGGAGTCAAGACCTCTTGAAGTCAAGATCCTAATTCTATCATGCCTATAGCCCTTTTAAGCCTAGTAAGGAAGGAGGACAGTCAAAATTTGAAGCATTCCATACAAAGAGCCTTACCCTAGTTTTGAGATATGTTCAATAATGGCCAAATGGGTATTTGAAATAAGTCTTCTTTCTTGGAGATCAATCCTGGTTGGGAAGTTATGTCCAAAAATTCCTTAGTGAAAGGCTACAAGGGAAATGGGTCAGTTGTGAAGGAATGTCCTATGGATAGTGATCTAGGGTTTTGGTAAATGATTGGTTGGTTGTGTCTAGGTAATCTATACCTTGCTCTGCATCATTTTGCAATGGCCTGGCCTGCATAGTATGAACTAATTGCTATATATACACGAAATGAAGATATTTTCAGGGTTGGTTGCTGAGCCAATTGTTTGGTCTGGGAATGCCTAAGGAGTATTCTCTAGCACCAAAACACATTCTATCTAGTTTGTGAGTGAAGGGATGTATTCAATATAGTGTAGGAAGGCTATGTAATGCAGATATGAATGTAATGGTATATCTCCAAGGGAGTTTGTAGTGATTTTGGTAAATATATAATTGCAATTGTATGTTTTCGCTTGCCAAATTTGTTGGTATGATTGTAACAGATGTTTGGAGATACGTGACAACATCCAAGTTAATACAAGGCTTTGTATTTACCATTCTTTTGTTGCATATGAATAATTCTAGTTCTCTTTTGGATTATTAAGTATGTCCATTATATGAGGATCTATTAGTATCATATATATGTGAATATATGTCTAGTTCTGTTGATCCTATGCTGTGTATTTTCTTTCCTCCTTGCATTCTATGACTTTGTTGCCCAATGGAGTAAGCACTCCAATCCATATTGGAGAGGGATCAATCACTCTTTAAAATCAAACAAACCATTCACCTGTGGTTAAGGGTAAAAAACCATCTTTCCTGTGCATGCACATTCACACACTTGAATCAGCTATATAGGGGTTTTGTGGCAACTAGTCGTTCTTGACTTAGTGACAGCTTTTGGGGTCAAGATGATGAGTTGGGTTTGGTTGTCTAGTTGTTTTTATTTTTTCATCTAGTTTTGATATTAATACCTACTTAGGTATACCCCTTGGAATATCCCTCCAGAGTTTAAGCTAAGCTCGAAGTGCAGAGGAGTCTACCCAATCCTATTAGTTGGACAAGATCACCCAAAACTTGTTGATAAACCTCTTCCTATTGCCCTGACGACATCCTTGGCCTAGGTGATTTAGGAATATTTTAGAGTTTTGTACTGCACTATTTTGGGTCCCAACAATAAGTAGGATTCTTTACCAAATATATTGTACTTTGATTATCACTATGAATCCTTACCATCTTCTATATCAAACCAACTATGGAGCACAACCTTTGTAACCACACTACTTCCTTACATGCATGAGTAGCTACCATGTACTCTACCTCTGTTCTAGATAATGCAACCACTACTTATATTTTGCTCATTCAACTTGCTACTCCTCCAAAAAGACTAAATACATATCCATTGCAGATCTTTTACAACCAACATGTTTATCCCAATTAGAATCCATAAATCCTTGCAAATTCAATATTTTATTTTCATCTACATTTCCTCGGTAACAAATTGCATAATCTGAGGTACAAATAGATATCTAAAAATCCTTTTTACAGTAGCCTAATGTTCTTTACCTGGTTTGGATATATATATATCTACTCACAAATCCCACTGCATGCACAATGCTAGGTCTAGTATATACCATTGCATATATGAGGTACCAATAGCACTAGCATAAGGAACTTGACATATATCTTCAATCGCTTCTTATATTTTAGGACATTGTTTAGCAAATAATTTTTAATTAATAAGAAATGGATTACTCACATGTTTACTACATCATAAATCTCTACAAAATCACTTCAACATATTTATTTTGATGTAACCACAATTTTCTATTTGTACAATCCCTTTTAATTTCGATGCCCAAAATAAATTTTGCAACACCAAGATCGTTCATGTCAAACTATGAAGATAGTTGAGAATTAACTAAATTGATCATTTCCATATTTTTACCAATTAGTAACATGTCATCTACATACAACACTATGAAAATAAAATTTTCACATTTTTGTTTGAAATACACACATGTATCAACTTTTCTACGATCAAGCCCAAGTCCCATAACATACCTTTTGAACAAATTTTTGATTCCACGTCCTTGGAGATTTATTCAAATTTTAAAAATTATTTTTTAGCTTACACACTAAGTCCTCCTCACCTTTCACCTTATAATATTCAGGTTATGACATGTAAATTTATTGCTCAAGCACACCATGTAGAAATGTTGTCTTTACAACCATCTATTCAATTTCAAGATGAAAATCAACAACAATAGTTAGCAAAAATCTAATCGAAGTTAGTTTTGCAATAGGAGAGAAAATTTCCCCAATGTTAATTCCTTCTACCTTAGAGATTCCCTTCACCATTAAATGGGATATAGACTTATCCATTTTTCCTTTTTCATTATACTTCTTTTTAAATAACCATTGGCAACTAATTGGTTTTCTTTTGGGGGATGATTTAACCAAGTCCTATGTTTGATTTTTATCTAAGGACTCCATTTCTTCCTCCATGGCCTCCTCCCAAGACTCTTTTTAATTTGATCTAAGCACTTCCTTAACATTCTTGGGATCTTCATCAATAATAGATAAAGATGATTATAGAGATGCATAATGCAAATCAAGATCTCTATACCTTTCTGGTTTTCTTCTTAGCCAATCTGATCTCCTCAAATCTTTTTTTTTTGGTTTTGCATCCTTTGAATCCACATTTCCTAATTCTATATTCTCTTCTACTAACTCATTTTATAATCCTTCTTGTGTAGTTGTTTCTAATTCAAACATAGATCTACTCTCTTCTCTTTCCACATGAACTCTTTCAAGTTTTTTCTTTGGTTGTTTTTCCTCTTTTGGAGTCCTCTTTCCTTCTCTAAAAATGGCATTATGTCTATATTCCATTTTTGTGTTTTTGGTTTCCATAGATTATATCCTTTAGTACCAATACTATATCCCATAAATATACACTTTGTAGATTTATAATCTGGCTTATTCCTTCTTTCTTTGGGAATGTACATATAAGCATAACAACCAAAAACCCTTAAATGTTTGAGTTAGGGTTTCTTACTAGTCCATGCTTCATGTGGAGTTTTATCCAACAATGTTGAGGTGGGTGACCTATTTATAAGATAACAAGCAATTGTTACTACTTCTACCCAAAATTTCCTATCCAAACCTGCACAACTACGAAAGATTCAAGCCTTACCCATCAGAGTTTATTCATTGTTTTAAAAACTCCATTTTTTGTGGTGTGCATAAGGAGTGTTCTTTTGGATTTCAATTCCACATTTCTTGTAAAACTACTCACATGTATCTGAGCAATATTCTTCACCATTATCACTTCTCAAAACCTTAATTTTTATCTGTTTGATTTTCTACTAGAGCCTTAAACTCTTTAAATTTATTGAAAACTTCTAACTTATTTCATAGAAAATAAATTCATCTTTTGTTGAGAAGTCATCTATAAAAGTAACATAGAACATAGATTTTCTAAAAGGAAGAAAGGTACATAGAAACTCAAGTCCTACACTAATTGTAGAGGAGAGTATTATGCAAATTTATGATCTTTACAATTACAAAGAAAGGAAACACATAATCATATAAAGCAATAAACTATAACACAAGAGTTTACATGGGGAAAACCCTTTCAAGAGAAAAAACCCACTCTAAAAGCACAACCACTTGTATTGTTCAGCAACAACCATGGTTACAATACAATGAAGAGGCTATGCCTCTTAAAAAGTATCACCAACGTACAATTTTGGAGTAATTCATGCATCATAACAATACTTGCAAACCAACCATATAGAGCTCCAAATCCAACCACCAAAAAATAGGACAAAATCAAATTGGAACCCATGAATGGTTTTGGAAAATCATTTGCAAGGCCACAAGAGGTATGACACCTAAATGCATGGGTCCAAAATTCCAATGCCCCTCTTTGGTCTTGGTCCTCTTGGCTATTATTGGCATATTCATTATAATATGTCATATTTCATAAATGTTATATTTGACCACCCAAACTTGGGTTCCCCAATTTGCCTTCATTCCACCTATTCAAAGATGCTCCATGACAAGTGTCCAAGCATGTCATAATACAGGTCAAAATTCTAATGTAACATCTCTCTTACATGTTTTTACACGTCATAAGTAAATCCTCTCACGATAGCTCAAGATTCTCTTACACATCTTCCAAGATGCCGACACATGACCAAGAGTGCCACCTTAAAGTGGGATTCCAACTTCCTCATGTGAGGATAAAATCACTAAAAACAAACAATAGTGCCACCTCAAAATGGGATGCCAACTTTCCCATTTGAGGACAAAAACACTAAAGATAAAATAATAAATACAAATAAATTAATAAATATGAACATTAGCAATGCAAGGTTGAGACATATTTTCCCAACATTTTCGAAGTGATGGAACTTTTGTTGGTCCAAAAAACATCACTATGCACTAAATGTAAAATTCCTCCCAATCTTGTAGCACTTGTAGGAAACCTCACATGAATTTGCTTTCTAAATACATAGTGTTCACAATAATCAAAGTATAAAGGGAAATCAAAAATTTCTTCAAGCATACCTTTGGTTTTTAGAGATCTCAAAGACCTTTCTCTCCAATATGCCCCATCTGTTGATGCCACAACATTGTATTTTTTGCAAGAAGTGTAGGAGCTTGATTTGCAATATTATTTGCTTTAGGAACATAAGATGTATTACATCCAACCCTTACAATCTTTGCCTCAAGTTTAAATAGTATTCATAAATGGACTCCTTTCACTAATACCAAAGCTCCACAAATCATTTTGTAACTATCCTTATTGAATACCACCTGCACACCTACATCATTCATTTTACTTACCAAAATTTGATTTCTTACCAAACTTGAAATGTGTTGAACACCAAGAAGGGTTTTAATTCTTCCATATTTCATCCTTAGTTTCACTTTTCTCAACCTATTGTCTTGTATTTCAAATCATCTCCTAGGAATGTTTCATCTCCATTGATTTGTTCATATTCACTTAAGCACTCCTTATTCAAGGAGTCATATGAAAAGAGGCACCTGAATCTATCAACCATTCATCATGGTGCTCATCTGAGTTTACAACAACCAAAAATATATCCCTAAATCTTCACTTGAGGTCTTTGATTATGTAGAAGAAGCATCTCCAATTGACTTGCCCTTCTCAACCTTTTAGATTTGCACTTCCTCTTATAGTGCCCTATTTTACCATAGTTCTAGCTCACTTTGACTTTTATCTGGAGCATTAGATTTACCTTTGGATTTTGATCTCTTGTCCACTAAATTTTTATCTCTTGATTATTTTATTTCTTTCATAGGAATGACCTCTTACAACCAAGGCATCCTTTGATTGGTAATCTCTTAAATATTTTCTTCTCATTTATTCTAATAGTAGGGATGCTACTACATCCTCAATCTTTAATTTATAAGTAGTACTAGTGATTTCCATTACTAAATTATCCCAAGAGTTAGTTAAAGAATAAAGAAAAGTAATACACTTCTCTTCATCGTCTATTTTAATTTCAACATCCATTTTAGGAAATTTTCCTTGTGTGTGGGAACTCTTGCCTCGACGACTAGACTGTAGCCCCTTCGTGATTCCTCCAAAATAGTTTTAACACTAATTTATTCAAAACAAATCAAAATATGCTAATTTTTTTCATATAACTTACCTCTACCTGGAACTCACTTCTTTGAAAACATCTCTAAAAAATTTGTTGATCTGTAACCTTGGGAGTGAATATGGTGGAAATCCTAATTTCACAAAAGCTTCTTCAAAAATAGCTTCAATCGAGCTCAAATTTGGATTGTAGTTGCTTCAATATACTCTTGATCAACACTCGAGAATGCAAATTTTATTTTTACTATTTTGTAGCCTTGGGAGCAAATTTGATGGAAACTCTAATTTTGCAATAACTCCTTTAAATTTGCTCCAAATGATCTCAAATCTGGAGTATAGAAGCTTCAATATGTCCTTGATAAAATCTCAAAAAAATTTAAAAAAAAATAGCCAATTGAGAGAGATGCACTTCCAAAATCGAAAAAAACTGCTTTGTTTTTTTGCCTTCCAAATGCCAAGATCATGCTCTAATACCATTTCTAATGAAATAACTTGCACAAGAGAATAATTTAATTAGAAATATGCTGCAAATACTTGATAATACTTAAGAATAATAAGTCACTTCAAGGGGGCAAACCTCCAAAAGTCTTCAATATGAACATAATTCACAATATGATGATGATAAACTAACCACTACCTTCTATATATACCATACTTATGCCATGGATGCCACCCAAACCAACTTAACTACCTGTATAAGACTATAATAATGATCATATAACTCAATCAAGATCTATGTTAGCAGCCACATGCTAACTACACATATCCCTATGCCACTATATGATTAAGGGCATAGCAATTTGTGTGGGATAAAGGCATCTCCAATGCTTCTTTGTAAAGAGGAATTTAGACAATATCCTCAATAACGTCTATTGGACCATGCAAGAACAAGGTAATGGCTTTGATAGCTAGTGGATAATAGTTAGCCTCCACAAGCCTACTGCTAAATAAGTTGGTGTAGGATTTGCTACCCTCCCTTTCTCCAAACCAACCCACAAATCTTCATAGTCCACGTGTCCGATATTGGTATCAAAAATCTCTTCTTCCTATTTCACACTGGATTGAATCTTTTGTGTCCACTCCTTTGAATTTACATTTCATAAGACAAGTCAAATAGTCTCAAACTCATGAACTTTGATGACAACGTCTATCCAACATTCTGGATGCACATTTAACTGTATTTATCAATTTATTAAAATTTAAAATACAATCAAATGTACATCCAGAATGGTGGACAGACAATACAAACTTGGACAATGGTGAGGGGAGCACAGAGACATTGGCACTGGGTAGAAAGAGCAGAGGCAAACAATAATAAAAGTGAAAGGACACTAAGAGGAGGTAGTAGAAATAGCAAAGACAACAATAATAAAAGTAAAAGAAACTAAGAGGAGGTAGAAAGAGAAAAGGCAGCAATAATAAAAGTGAAAGATAATGAACAATTTGTTGGAAAAATGCAGTGCACATGAAGATTTTTAAAGTGCATAAAAGGTAGAGAAAAAAATCCAACTCAGTTGAAATTAAAATGAACTCATCTCCTTTTTACAATCGGCCAAATCTTGAGCGATATGGCAGTTGGCACGAAAGTCACGACCCATTTAATGTTCATTAAGTAGTGCATAAATATCCGTGAGTACCAACTTGCAAAAGAAAAAGCTCTTGAATTTGACAGAGAATCACACAAGTTGAGGATTGATGTTCCTCTTGAACACAATGCATGAGAGACAAGGCGATCCTTACCAACTAGAGTGAAGATTGTAAAAAATCTGAAAAGCCTGCATTTTAAAAGAAAAAATGCCTTGAAAGTCAGGAAAATCATGGCTTGATGCATGAATTGTATAAAGTGTACAGGAGGCAAAGGGTTCTGATTATCTTGGTTTTAAAAGAAAAAGTTGCTTAGAGAAAACAGAAGGATAGCTCTCAGCCTTGAGCGCTCTTAGCCGAGCTTGAAAAAAAACAAAACTATTATTTCTCATAGGACTTCATTGTTTGTAATAACCACTCTTTAGTTATTATCAATTTTTATTTTTATTTTTATAACCAATTTTATTACATCTCCAATACTCTTTTAATCGACTAAGCAATTTCTTTCTAATTTAAAAGAGCTAGTTTCATAATCTTATCAAACCATAGCAAGGACAATAGCTTTATACCACAAATGTACAATCTTGCACTACAGAGGAGAAACTCACATATCATGACCAATCCCTAGACGCAAACCTATTCCTCGAGGGTTTGAAATGACCCTGCGTACTATCCCCTTTTGGGAACCACAAATGTCATAGTTCACATACAAAAATGGAAAGACTTAATTTACACAACTAGGATAAGATCCTCAACCTCAACCATTGATTGAGCTTATGCTTCTAATTCAATCCACATACAATAGTATGATATCAAGCACATCCCAGACAATGGTTAGTACAATGTCATCAACAAGTAGGAGCATAAAACCACATAATGTCTATTTTATAGGTACATCACATGTACCCTAGTGATTAGGTCAAGATACATCACATATATACATAGTGATTAACTCATGCATAGAACACACGTACACAATGTGACTAGCCCATGCACGCATCGCGTATACTCAATGTGGTTAGCTCACACATACAACACATATACATAATGTGAATAACTTAAACAACATCATATGTACACACAGTGACTAACTGATAAAAAGGAAGTGGTTGCAACCTTACTACAAGCATCTTTCCCTTTATCTAGTTCATTAACACACAAGCTCTTAAGTACATCCCAACTTGAAAAGAGGAATGTCGATGCATCCCATACTACATCATGGGTCCCATCCTTTTTCCCAATTCACAACCAATTGTGATGATGAGACAAGCATACCATACTACTTGGGTCATCACTGGCAAGGGCATAACTGTAACAACACACAACATGTGTAGTCATTTTAATATTTCCATAGCCCACAAAGCACCTAAGTCATCTTATAACCGAATAAACACAATCAAGATGTCTTATGGTTTTACCTCACCTAACACTAGTGTTTGTATTATCAATCACTTAGATTGATTTAATAACTAAAACTTTGAGAACCATACCTCAGGAAAACATAACATTAGAAGCACACACATTCCTTTTGATACACCAACACCAACACTAAACTCCTAAGATGGGTATATCCTGATACCCATCATTTGTATGCCACTAATGAAAACTTATTTAATCCTGGCACCTATCACCTACATGCCACTGGTTTAAGCCTATTTAAACCCTATGAAAATGGGTAGCTCTTGACATCTATCATCTACCTGCTTCTAATGAAATTTGCCTAACCCTATGATATGATCGAATACTTCTTTTGATAGAGCACACTCCCTGAATCCTATCTTGTTGGAAGAACGATAAGCTTATCTATGAGTAGGTTAGAGGTTTTACAATTTGAATGATCACCTCAGGAGTATTGGGATAAGCTATGATTAAGAGGACAATCATCCTCTATATATGCCTCATAAAGTCTTTCTCAACCCTAGTTGTGATGCCAAGCAGTTAGCTCCTATATATATCTTTGTTCAACATTCTGACATTTAGAAGGTACAAGAACATTGATTTAACACAAACTGTCCTAAGGGATTTACACCTTAGACTGGTTAATCCAGTTACAATACCATATAGAGAGATCTTTTAACTTATATACATTAAGCCCTCCTAAACTGGCTTCCAGCCAAACACATATACATAAATAGTTACATACTCATGAAGTAATAAATCTCAAACCATCCACTCCATTCACTTTCTCATAATTCCATAAGAAAAGTAACTTAGGAAGGGGAGATGGAGTCCTATGATGGTCAAAATGTTATTGTGGCTATCAATGTTCATTATGCATATTACTAGGAAGACTATGGTTTTAAGCCATGCCTTAATAGATCATGAGTTTTTTCAAACCATGCATTATCATTCATTCACATTAGAGACAAACCATGATGATAGTGACTCTAAAATTTCACCCAAGATTAGATTAGATTTAGAAATCTAAACACATCAAACCTCAAATTGGATAAGCTTGATGATGATAGATTATTTTTATCAGTTCACACCTATATAGTGGAGGCATATAAATTGGAATGGTGAGTTCACAACCATCTAATGCAAACTTCAACCTCAAGTTGAAGCATATTGAAGAGGGAGGGTTGATCAAGTTTAGGAACAACCCCAAACCCTAGAGTTATTCCCTAAACCTCTTCCCTATAGACTTGGGTAATAGGGGCATCCTTTTCCCAATGACTGCCTACATACCCGCTTGTAAACAAGATAGAAGTCCCATCTAATTCTCCTCACCTTAATCTCTCAAGGAACATACACATAGGTTCATATCCCCAAGGTTTCATAACCACTCAAGAACTTTCCTCATGGAAGTGAAATAGAAAGAATACTATACAAGGAAAACCATAGAAGGGTTTAAGACCAAATAATGTAAATAATCATGATTTACTAATGCTCATTCCAAAACAAATCCATATCTCACAAATTTTATTAATTAATAAAAACTCCAAATTCTTGGATTACTATTTCATACCGCAACAAGGTTCCTTTAAATGATTCCCAACAATTAATAATGCTTAACTGTATGCAGGGAAAACCTTGGAACCAAGTTCCCAATTTAGCAAACCTATCCTAAAGTACTTCCATCCAAGGGCATCGAGATCTCAAATTAAACTTCACCCCATTATTATTCATAATTCAACATGAACATCCCAAAATACCTTATAGGCTCATCTCATTAACACAGATGCTAGACTGATTACAAGTATCTGTTGCATATGTGTTGTCATTGATGTCAACTGAGTGGCAATGTGGAAAGCAAAGGCAAATGTGAATATGTTGAAAAATTAGAGGAACAAGTCAGAGGAACAGTGATGGTGTGAGACAAAGGATCAGCATCATCTATACACAGTTGCACCAACAGATCAAAGGAGTAGAGATGATGGAAGACAAGAAGATTAGTATCATCCATACCTTATCTTCTAAAGTTCATGTGTAAGTTCATTCTAAGTGTATGCTTTCAATATCTTTGGTATGTTATGTCATGGATGCTATGCTAGAGAATTATGTTATATTTGGATGATGTGAAGATATGTGACTTGGCACTGGAGAAAGAATGTTGTAAATAGTTTGAAGAAATCTGGCTAAATAAAGCTCAAGTCAGGAAAGGTGTCACATGCTCAAAAGAATGTATCGCATTATACCGCACTTGAAGATATGGGCTTGCGGATTGGAAGATAGGAAGATATAGGTGTGAAGAATGTATATTCCAAATTTCAGAGTATGAAAGTTATCACAAAGTATTTTAGAGTCAGAAAAGTGAAAGTAGTAATGGAACAAGGTAAGTGCAGTCACAAAGAGACAGGAGAATGCTCTGCACTTCTCCACAAATGATCAAGATATGACATTGCGGTTTGAAGGACAGGTAGATATGAGTATCAAGTATGCATGTTTTAAGTTTCAAGTGATGATATATACTGCAGATGCTTCTTTGGAGTCTGTTGTGTGAAGACAAGTTTAGCTATTGCTTAAGGTAAACAAAGGGAGATAGTGGATAACACCATAGATCACCGCACACTGGTATTTTGATTCCTCTGATTGAAATATAAGCTCATATGGCTGGTTAGTATGCTCAGTTCAAATTTCAATTATCTTTGTTTACCGCAAGTATGATCTTCAATGTTTCACTTCAAGACTGTGTTAGCAGAGTATGGCAAGGATACCAGAATCAATGTTCAAGTGTTTGCGCCAGCATATAATAGCATGGATTGGTAAGAGAAGTGTACATGAATGTTTTCAAGTCATATAATGTTCATTGTGTGGTCCACATGATATAATTTTGTCTCCTCTAGTACCGCTTTTGGTCTAGAGCTAAATGTAAAGATGGTTAAGTATTTGTTGGATCGACTTGATGTATTTTGATGATTGCGTCAGATGTTTGGAAGTGTGCTCCATCTTGGAAGAATGTGTTAAGGTGAAATAGGACCTGATCATATCTTTTTTTGAACTGCATTGGATTTCTAATTACCACATATGTTTTGGAGTTGACAGTTGTGTCCGTTTCACGTTTCATGTTACATGTTTCATCTTGGCTGGCCAAGGAGAAATATTTTGAAGCTTGCAGAGGATATAAATGTAAGATCAAATTTGTTGAGTGATGTATAAGTTATGTATTGTGTGATACCATTGGTAATGTGCGAATAAACTTACTACAGAAGTAGATATAATGATGAAATGTGGAAAGGATCAGTTTATGTGAAGTGATACTATTGCGGAGGTAATTGTAGGAGTTGTGATGACTGAAAAGAGTTTCTGAAGATGTTTTGATGTTGCGGAGGTTGGTATTGTAGTTGTGCAGAGGTTAGATAGTTGTGTAGAAGTTGATGAGGTTAGTAGAGGGTTGAAGCAGTCAGAGTTGTGAAAGAAGGATTTGAATCAGATAAGTATTTTATTGCTGAGGTTGAACCCGAGGTCTTTGTGTAAAGATTGTAAATGTTGTATCAGTTCAGGGAATTTTAACTTCCTTTGGGTTGTAGCCCATAAATTATAATGTAATCTTGTTTCTATTTATGAGTCTGGATTTGGACAGTAGATCCAAGCAGCTTGCTCACTGTGGTTTTTCCCTTCTAGGGTTTTCCACGTACATCTGGTTTTATGGTTGTTTGCTTTTATGTTGTTATGTTCTTCATGATCTAAATGTTTACTTTTGTTTGAATGTTGTTGGACATAAATAATTTGATTAAGTATTGATTCACCCCCCTCTCAATACTTCTGTGTGTTCAACAATTGGTATCAGAGCTAAGTTCCTTGAATGCAGTCTAATAGTTGAGGTATATCTTGGAGTGGAACACATGGGAACTAAAGTATTGTTTAATGAAAAGAATCCTCTGGAAGAAGATATGACAACCTTTAATCCAAAAGATTGTGAAGTTGATTATGAAGGAGAACTCATTTCTTCCCTAGAAGATCTAGATGCTGCAAGGAAAGAAAATGAAGAATATAAGATTAAGCTCAAACAATCAAAAGAAACAATTGTTAAATTGAAATCTCAAGTTGAAGAAGGTAAGAAGGCTATAGAGTGTCTGAATGCTAAGCTTAATGAAAAATCAATTGTATGCTCCAAACTTGAAGAATAAATTATCTCTCTGAGGAAAGAATTGGAGAAAGCAAAGGATCTGATAGACAAGGGTCTAAAACTAAAGAATAGCACCAACATCCTTGATGAGATAATCAGTAGTCAAATACCTCTAAAAGATAAGAGTGGCATTGGATTTGAGAAAGGTCAGAGTTCTAAAATAGATATACTTGAAGGCATGTTTGAAATGAAAAAGGAAGAGCCCTACACTGAAGACTTTGAGGAGACTGAAGATGAGGAACATGACTTTGATGATGATGAATTCATACAAATCAATGATCAAAAGAAAGATTTCAAGAGATCTCCTCCTAGACAAGCTGCTACTTCCAGGTTCTCTCAATCCTTTTATGCTTACTATTATTCTTGCAATAAATTTGGTCATAAGGCTATTGATTGTAGAACTAAGGCAAGAAGAAGTGATTACATGGGGAAGAATTCATTTGTGCCTACAAAACATGGTGCTATGATCTCTCATTCCTTTCATGGCTATTGCTCATGGCTATTGCTATGCTTGAAATAAGTTTGGTCACAGGACAATTGAGTGTAGAACTAAAGTAAGGAGAAATAGTATGACTCCAGAATATAATGTTGTTTGCTACAAATGCAACAAATTTGGGCATAAAGCAAGATTCTGCAAAAGTGGTTGTGAGAAACCACCTGTTTAGCACAACAAGATAGAGGAAATTGTGACTCAACAAAAGAAGGAAATGGAAAAGATATGGAGAAAGATGACATACCAAGATAATGAGAAGAAGGAAGAATTGGTACTTTTGCCTAGTACAGAAGACTTCATTGCTGATTGAGAAAAAGCATGGGGTCAAGGGGAGCTAACTAGTACATATCTATTTTCCCCCCCTAAATGTTTATGGCTTCTAAAATAGAAGCTACGCTTATAGATGAGTTGACATGAAATTGATAGATGAGGTGATTGATAAGGCAAGATAGTCTCTTTCCCCCAAATTTTTGGAACAAAAACATAAGATGCGGGGGATTGTGAAATAGTTTTGAGTCTCTATGGATTTATAGAGTACTCTGACAGCAGTTTACCTAACTAGATAAAGATACATTAAATGTGGAATGTTTGGGCAAATGTGAGATACTTATGCTTCATTTGCATGATCAAATCTCATTCAAAACCAAAAGCATTTACATCCAGATCTAAGAAAAGAAGAATACTTTTAGAGTACTTAGGGAATTTGAGAAGAATTCAGCTGAATGTGAAACACTAGCGACAAAACATAAAGGTATTTCTCATAATCCTTATTTCCTTGAACACTAGTTTTTGAATTTGAAGAAATTTGAAATGGCTGCTCCTCAATTGGTGGATGTTTTTGAGAAACCAAGACCAAAGTATAAGAAATATCCTTATAAGGCAATGGACGTCAATAAGGCAGAGGAGTTGATAGATTGGTTGAACGAAATGGGGAAATTCTTTCAATGGAAGACTATGACAGAGGAAAAGAAGGTGAAGTTTGCATGCACTAAGTTAAAGGGTCATGCAACGATCTGGTGGGATCATCTGCAAAAGGAAAGAACTAGAAAGGGAAGGGATAAAATCAAGACTTGGAGCAAAATGGAGAAGAAGCTAAGAGAGAAATTTTTGCCTATAGATTATGAACAAGCTCTTTTTCGTAGATATCAAAATTTGAAACAAAACTTATCTATTGTGCAAGACTATACAAATGAGTTTTACAAGTTGTCCATTCGAGTGGAGCATCAAGAAACTGATGAACATATGGCTGCAATGTATGTAAATGGTCTAAAATTCTCTATTCAAGATGAATTGAGCATGCATAGGGTTAACAATATGGAAGAGGCATACCAATTAGATTTAAAGGCAGAAGAATAACAAAGTAGATAATATTTTCAAAGGAATAGAGGAGCAAGGAGAGGGACATCATCTCCCTTGCGAGGTGGTTTGAATTATAGTCAGGGAGAATCATCCCAAGGAATAGAAAAATTAGAAGATATCTGACAAGATCGTCAAAATCAAGAAAGAGGAAGAGGATATTAGAGGGGCAGAGGTTATGGTGGTGGTAGAGGATGGGAAGGCCCACGAAAACCTTTGATTTGTTTTAGGTGTGGTGAAGAGGGTCATAGGGCATTTGATTGTCCAAACTATCACATGCAAGAAAGGAAACAAGGATAACAACCTAGGTTGAACTTGGTTCAAGCTGATGATGAAGGAGAAGGGGCAAAACTAGAGGTTCCACCAGATGTGGGTGAGAATAGATCATGATGAGAAGAGCAATGGTGATTCTAGAAAAGGAACAAATACAAATTAAAGGTTGTGATGATTCTTGGCTTTGAACCAGGTGCACCTCAGGAGGAAAGGTATGCCAAGTTATTATTGATAGTGGCAGTTGTGAAAATATGGTTTCTAGAGAAATGGTAGATAAATTGAATCTACATTGTGAAAAACATCCCCATCCTTATCGTATTGCATGGTTCAAAAAGGGAAATGAAGTCACTGTTGATAAGAGGTATTTAATTAAGTTTTCCATAGAAAAGACTTATAAGGATGAAATATGGTGTGATGTCATTCCAATGGATGCATGCCATGTGTTGTTGGGAAGGTCGTGGCAATATGATAGGAAGGTGATGCATGATTGAGAAAAAAATGCATACACTTTTTGGAAAGAAGGTTCTAAAGTGATTTTATTGCTTCTTAAGGATGAAAGGAAAGTTTAGAGTATGTTGTCCACAAGAGAACTTATCAAGGAAATGAAGGTGACAGGGTTTTGTTATGCACTAGTGGTGCAAAAAGAAGATGGTGAGGAAATACTAGTACCAGCAGAAGCAACAAAGATACTAGAAGAATATGTTGATGTTGTGCCAGATGAGTTACCTGATGGTCTACCACCAAAGAGAGATATTCAACACCACATTGATTTGATCCTAGGAGCATCTCTACCTAATCAGGCAGCTTATAGAATGAGCCCTACCCACCATGCAGAACTCAATAGACAAGTGACAGACCTCATAAGGAAAGGTGCGGTGAGGGAGAGTATGAGCCCATATGATGTACCTACACTATTAACTCCAAGGAAGGATGGCACATGGAGGATGTGCACATATAGAAGAGCAATCAATAAAATCACCATCAAGTATGGGTTCCCCATCCCTTGTTTGGATGACATGATGGATGTGCTTGCAAGGCCTAAATACTTAAGCAAAATTGATCTATGTAGTGGTTATCACCAGATTTGGATTCGAGAGGGGGATGAGTGGAAAACACCCTTCAAGATTAGGGATGAATTATATGAGTGGATGGTTACGTGCCATTCGGGTTATCTAATGCACCCAGCACCTTCATGAGGCTAATGAATATTGTACTGCACCATATATTGGTAAGTTTGTGGTGGTTTATTTTGATGATATTTTGGTTTTTAGCAAGACCAAAGAGGAGCACCTACAACACTTGAGGATTGTATTAGAGGTGTTGAGAAAAGAGAAACTCTATGCAAATTTCAAGAAGTGCATATTCATGCAAGAAAGTCTGGTATTTCTGGGCTTTATCATCTCCGCAGATGGTGTCAAAATGGATACAGAAAAGGTCAGGGCAATTCTAGAATGGCCTAGTCCAAGGAGCATAATAGAAGTAGGAAGTTTTCATGGGTTAGCCACATTCTACCAAAAATTCATTCAAAATTTTAGCAGTATTGTAGCACCCATAACAGATTGCACCAAAGGAAGGGAGTTTGTGTGGACCAAGGAAACTAAGGAATCTTTTAAGTTTTTGAAGAAGAAGGTGACAGAAGCTCCCATTTTAGCATTACCAAATTTTGATAAGGTATTTGAAGTGGGTTGTGATGCCTCGCATGTGGGCATTGGAGCTATACTTAGCCAAGAAGCTAAACCCATAGCCTTATTTAGTGAAAAGTTGAATGAGGTAAGAAAGAACTATTCAACTTATGATGTAGAATTTTATGCAATTGTACAAGCATTGAGACATTGGAGACACTACCTAGTGCCGAATGAGTTTGTGTTGTTTACATACCATATTGCCTTGAAATACTTGAACATGTAAAAAAAATTGAATAGTAGGCAAGCAAAATGGGTCTCTTTCTTACAAGGCTACAACTTTGTTGTCAAGCACAAGTCAGGAAAATAGAACCAAGTTGCAGATGCTTTAAGTAGGTGTGTTACACTGTTGACAACAATGGAAAATGATGTGATTGGTTTTGATGCCATCAAAGATGTATATGAATCTGACAATGATTTTTTGGAGATTGTGCAACAGTTGAAAACCCCGGTAGTGGGCAGCATGGACCACATTCAGGGTGAATATATTATGCAAGATGGTTATCTCTTTAAAGGAAAGCAATTATATATTCCACTTGGGTCCATGAGAGAGAATATTATAAGAGAACTTCATAGCAGTGGGTTGGATGGACATTTTGGGAAGGATAAGACCATAGCTCTAGGAGAAGATAAATACTACTGGTCGAAGATGAAAAGAGACATAACAAGATATGTGATGAGGTGTAGAATTTGTTAGATGGCTAAAGGACATTCACAAAATACATGGTTGTATATGCCATTACCAGTACCTATTGAACCATGGACTGATTTAAGTATGGACTTTGTGTTAGGGCTGCCAAACACACGACGAGGTAATGATTCCATTTTTGTTCTTGTTGATAGGTTCTCTAGAAGATGGCTCATTTTATTGCTTGCAAGAAAACTAGTTATGCAACTAGGTTGACAAAATTGTTTTTTAAAGAAATTGTTAGATTGCATGGTGCTCCACAAACTATCACATCTGATAGGAATACCAAGTTTCTTAGTCATTTTTTGAGGACCCTATGGAAGAAGATGGGAACCAAGCTCTAGTTCAGTAGTGCTTATCACCCAAAAATAGATGGGTAGACAAAGGTTGTAAATTGGAGTTTGAGAAACTTGCTAAGATGCGTCGTTGGAGAGAAACCTAAACAGTGGGACTTGGCCTTACCACAAGCTGAATTTACCTATAAAAATTTAGTAAATTGATCAAGTAAATCACCATTTCACATTGTTTATGGTAGGAATCCTAAGGATGTTTTAGATTTGGTGCAGCTACCAATTGGAGACATGATTAGTGATGATGGAGAAGCATATGCAGAACATATTCAACAACAACAGAAAGAGGTGAGGCAGAAGCTCCAAGACAGTAATGAAAAGTATAAAACTATAGTAGATGCTGGTAGAAGGCATCTAGTATTCACTGAAGGTGACTTAGTGATGGTTTATGTAAGAAGAGAGAGGTTTCCCACCAGAACTTACAACAAGTTGAAATACAAGAAAAGTGGCCCTTGCAGGATTACAAAGAAAATCAATGACAATGCTTATGAGGTAGATTTAGTAGAGTAGTTAGACATTTCACCTATGTCTAATGTTTTTGATTTATATGATTTTCATGGTGACTATCATGATGATGAAGGTGAGGCTGAAGTAGACTGGAAACAACAAGTTCAAAGAAAGAAAAGGGAAAAGATTGCACAGATTCTGGATAAGAAGACTATAGACACTCGATAGGGTCAATATAGCAAGTTTCTGGTACAGTGGGAAGGTCTAACACAAGCAGATGATACATGGATTCCAGAATGGGAAGTGAAGAAGCTAGATCTAGACAAATGGTAGAAGTTCCAGGAAAACAACTTGCAGGAGTTGTGTTTTTTTCAACCAGAGGAGAATGATGCAGGAACTTCCGGAGGTCATAACTTTTGATTCAGAGGTCCATTGGAGCTTAAATTTGGTGGGCAGATGCACCTTGAAGACTTTAACAAAAATCCCACCGAATTGGTAAATTTGGTAGGTCTCTGTTTTGACACTTTTTTGTGACCTTATCCAATCATCTAGGGCCTCAAAATGAGGTTTTTATATTTTTTTTCGAGATTTTACAAATTATTTTTTCTAATTTATTTTCGAACCTTAATTGCAATTAGATTAGAAAGCTGACGATGAGTCGTCTTTTAGTAAGTTTCAATTTGGAAACTTTCATGGTGATACGAATAAGGATGCGAAGTTACCAAAAATGGCAATTTTAGAAAGTTGCTAAAATCTGCCAAAAAATGGTAATTTTTGTTTTGTATAAACTTGGTATTTTTTTTTTCAGCTATAGCAGGATGGAATGGAATGAAAAGGAATTGAAAAATAGTTCTAAGTTTTGTGGGTAATCTTTTGCAATAATAGTGTTAAATTTTATGTTGTGAAATTTGGTTACATCATTTGGTATCAGAGTGGGAAGATGGCTGGGAGAGGAAGAGGAAGAGCAGGTAATACCTAGATGCATAGCGATATGTAAAATCTACAAAGACAAATGCAAGAATTTGTAGGTATGATGGCAAATTAGAGATTGAGACCACAAAGAGAGATTTTGATGAAGAAATAAGCCAAGAAGATGAAGATCATCATGTAGGAGATGAAGAGGAAGCACAAGTAGAGCGCCTGACTTTTGAAGAAAGGATGCTCAAAGCATTAGAGGGAAAAAATGATGGGATTAAGATTGAATTTTATGAGTATGCAGGCAATCTCAAACTAGAGGAGTTGATAAATTGGTGGAACGAAATGGGGAAATTCTTTGAATGGAAGACTATGATTGAGGAAATGAAGGTGAAGTTTGCATGCACTAAGTTAAAGGGTCATGCAATGGTCTAGTGGGATCATCTGCAAAGGGAAATAACTAGAAAGGGAAAGGATAAAATGAAGACTTGGAGCAAAATGGAGAAGAAGCTGAGAGAAATTTTTGCCTGTAGACTATGCGCAAGCTCTTTTTCATAGATTTCAAAATTTGAAACAAAACTTATCTACTGTACAAGACTATACAAATGAATTTTACAAGTTGTCCATTTGTGTGGAGCATCAAGAAACTGATGAACAAGTGGCTGCAAGGTATGTAAATGGTCTAAAATTCTCAATTCAAGATGAATTGAGCATGCATAGGGTTAACAATATGGAAGAGGCATACCAATTAGCTTTAAAGGCAGAAGAAAAGCAAAGTAGACAATATTTTCAAAGGAATAGAGGAGCAAAGAGAGGGGCATCATCTCCCTTGCGAGGTGGTTTGAATTATAGTCAAGGAGAATCATCCCAAGGAATAGAGAAATTAGAAGATATCCGACAAGATCCTCAAAATCAATAAAGAGGAAGAGGATTTCAAAGGGGCAGAGGTTATGGTGGTGGTAGAGGATGGGAAAGCCCACAAAAACCTTTCATTTGTTTTAGGTGTGGTGAAGAGGGTCATAAGGCGTTTGATTGTCCAAACTATTACATGCAAGAAAGGAAACAAGGAGAATAACCCAAATTAAACTTGGTTCAAGCTGAGGATGAAGGGGAAGGGGCAGAACTAGAGGTTCCATTAGATGTGGGTGGGAATCTCATGATGAGAAGAGCAATGGTGATTCTAGAATGGGAGCAAATACAGGTTAAAGGTTGTGATGATTCTTGGCTTCGAACCAATATTTTTCGAACCAAGTGCACCTCAGGAGGAAAGGTATGCCAAGTTATTATTGATTGTGGCAGTTGTGAAAATATGGTTTCTAGAGAAATGGTATATAAACTGAATCTACACTGTGAAAAACATCCACATCCTTATTGTATTGCATGGTTCAAAAAGGGAAATGAAGTCACTGTTGATAAGATGTGTTTAATTAAGTTTTCCATAGGAAAGACTTATAAGGATGAAATATGGTGTGATGTCATTCCAATGGATGCATGCCATGTGTTGTTGGGAAGGCCGTGGCAATATGATGGGAAGGTGATGCATGACGGAGAAAGGAATACATACACTTTTTGGAAAGAAGGTTCTAAAGTGATTTTATTGCCTCTTAAGGATGAAAGGAAGGTTGAGAGTATGTTGTCTACAAGAGAGCTTATAAAGGAAATGAAGGTGGCAGGGTTTTGTTATGCACTAGTGGTGCAAAAAGAAGATAGTAAGGAAATACCAATACCAGCAGAAGCATCAAAGATACTAGAAGAATATGTTGATGTTGTGTTGAATGAGTTACCTGATGGTCTACGACAAAAGAGAGATATTCAACACCACATTGATTTGATCCCAGGAGCATCTCTACCTAATCAGGCAACTTATAGAATGAGCCCTACCCACCATGCATAACTCAATAGACAAGTGACAGACATCATAAGGAAAGGTGTGGTGAGGGAAAGCATGAGCCCATGTGTTGTACCTGCACTATTAACTCCAAAGAAGGATGGCATGTGGAGCATGTGCACATATAGTAGAGCAATCATTAAAATCACCATCAGGTATTGGTTCCCCATCCCTCATTTGGATGACATGATGGATGTGCTTGCAGTGGCTAAATACTTCAGCAAAATTGATCTAAGTAGTGGTTATCACTATATCCGGATTCGAGAGGGGGATGAGTGGAAAACAACCTTCAAGACTAGGGATGGATTATATGAGTGGATGATTATGCCATTACTAGTACCTGCTGAACCATGCAATCATTTAAGTATGGACTTTGTGTTAGGGCTGCCAAACACACGATGAGGTAATGATTCCATTTTTGTTGTTGTTGATAGGTTCTCTAAGATGGCTCATTTTAGTGTTTGCAAGAAAACTAGTGATACAACTAGGGTGGCAGAATTGTTTTTTAAAGAAATTGTTAGATTGCATGGTGTTCCATGAACTATCACATCTAATAGGGATACCAAGTTTCTTAGTCATTTTTGGAGGACCTTATGGAAGAAGATGGGAACCAAGCTCCAGTTTAGTAGTGCTTATCACCCCCAAACAGATGGGCAGACAGATGTTGTAAATCAGAGTTTGGGAAACCTACTAAAATGCATCATTGGAGAGAAACCCAAACAGTGGGACTTGGCCTTACCACAAGCTGAATTTGCCTATAACAGTTTAGTAAATCGATCAACAGGTAAATCACCATTTCACATTATTTATGGTAGCAATCCTAATAGTATTTTAGATTTGGTGCAGCTACCAATTGGAGATGGGATTAGTGATGATGGAGAAGCATATGCGGAACATATTCAACAATTATAGAAAGAGGTGAGGTAGAAGCTCCAAGACAGTAATGAAAAGTATAAATCTATAGTAGTTACTGGTAGAAGACATCTAGTATCCACTGTCGGTGACTTAGTGATGGTTTATCTAAGAAGAGAGAGGTTTCCCAGCAGAACTCACAACAAGTTGAAATACAAGAAAATTGGCCCTTGCAGGATTACAAAGAAAATCAATGACCATGCTTATGAGGTAGATTTACGAGAGCAATTAGACATTTCCCCTGTGTTTAATGTTTCTAATTTATATGATTTTCATGGTGACTATCATGATGATGAAGGTGAGGCTGAAGTAGACTGTCCAAGAAAGAAAAGGGAAAAGATTGCACAGATTATGGATAAGAAGACTATAGACACTCGACAGGGTCAATATAGCAAGTTTTTGGTACAATGGGAAGGTCTAACACAAGCAGATAGTACATAGATTCTAGAATGGGAAGTGAAGAAGCTAGATCTAGACAAATGGCAGAAGTTCCATGAAAACAACTTACAGGAGCTGCATTTTTTTCAACTAGAGGAGAATGATGCAGGAACTTCTGGAGGTCATAACTTTTGACTCGGAGGTCCGTTGGAGCTGAAATTTGGTGGACAGACGCATCTTAAAGAGTTTAATAAAAATACAACCGAATTGGTAAATTCAGTAGGTCACTGTTTTGACACTTTTTCAGGACCTTATCCGATCATCTAGGGGCTCAAAATGAGGTTTTAATGTTTTTTTTTTGGATTTTCCAAGTTTTTTCTAATTTATTTTCAAACCTTACTTCCAATTAGATTAGAAACTTGACGATTAGTCGTCTTTTAATAAGTTTCAAATATTTGGAAACTTTCATGGTCATACGGATAAGGATGTGAAGTTACAAAAAATTGTAATTTTAGAAAGTTGCTGAAATCTGCCAAAAATGGTAATTTTTGTTTTGTATAAACTTGGTATTTTTTCAGTTGTAGTAGGATGGAATGGAATGAAAAGGAATTGAAAAATAGTTCTAAGTTTTGTCAGTATTCTTTTGCAATAATAGTGTTAAATTTTATGTTGTGAAATTTGGTTACATCATCTGGTATCAGAGCGAGAAGATGGTTGGGAGAGGACGAGGAAGAGCAGGTAATAACCAAATGCATAGGGATATGCAAAATCTACAAAGACAAATGCAAGAACTTGTAGCTATGATGGCAAATCAGAGATTGAGACCACAAAGAGATGATTTTGATGAAGAAATAGACCAAGAATATGAAGATCATCATGTAGGAGCTGAAGAGGAAGCACAATTAGAGCGCCTGACTTTTGAAGAAAGGATGCTCAGAGCATTAGAGGGAAAAAATGATGGGATTGAGATTGAAGTTTCTAAGTATGCAGGCAGTCTCAAACCAGAGGAGTTGATAGATTGGTTGAATGAAATGGGGAAATTCTTTCAATGAAAGACTATGACAGAGGAAAAGAAGGTGAAGTTTGCATGCACTAAGTTAAAGGGCCATGTAATGATCTGGTGGGATCATCTACAGAAGGAAAGAACTAGAAAGGGAAAGGATAAAATCAAGACTTGGTGCAAAATGTAGAAGAAGCTGAGAGAGAAATTTTTGGCTATAGACTATGTGCAAGCTCTTTTTCATAGATTTCAAAATTTGAAACAAAACTTATCTACTGTGCAAGACTATACAAATGAATTTTACAAGTTGTCCATTCGTGTGGAGCATCAAGAAACTGATGAATATATGGCTGCAAGGTATGTAAATGGTCTAAAATTCTCTATTCAAGATGAATTGAGCATGCATAGGGTTAACAATATGGAAGAGGCATACCAATTAGCTTTAAAGGCAGAAGAAAAGAAAATTAGACAATATTTTCAAGGGAATAAAGGAGCAAGGAGAGGGACATCATCTCTCTTGCGAGGTGGTTTGAATTATAGTCAGGGAGAATCATCCCAAGGAACAGAGAAATTAGAAGATATCTGACAAGATCCTCAAAATCAACAAAGAGGAAGAGGATTTTAGAGGGGCAGAGGTTATGGTGGTGGTAGAGGATGGGAAGGCCCACGAAAACCTTTGATTTGTTTTAGGTGTGGTGAAGAGGGTCATAGGGCATTTGATTGTCCAAACTATCACATGCAAGAAAGGAAACAAGGAGAACAACCAAGGTTGAACTTTGTTCAAGCTGAGGATGAAGGGGAAGGGGTAGAACTAGAGGTTCCACCAGATGTGGGTGAGAATCTCATGATGAGAAGTGCAATGGTGATTCCAGAAAAGGAGCAAATACAAATTAAAGGTTGTGATGATTCTTGGCTTCGAACCAATAATTTTTGAACCAGGTGCACCTCAGGAGGAAAGGTATGCCAAGTTATTATTGATAATGGCAGTTGTGAAAATATGGTTTCTAGAGAAATGGTAGATAAACTACATCTACACTGTGAAAAGCATCCCCATCCTTATCGTATTGCATGGTTCAAAAAGGGAATTGATGTCATTGTTGATAAGAGGTGTTTAGTTAAGTTTTCCATAGGAAAGACTTATAAGGATGAAATATAGTGTGATATCATTCCAATGGATGCATGCCATGTGTTGTTGGGAAGGGCGTGGCAATACGATAGTAAGGCGATGCATGATTGAGAAAAGAATACATAAACTTTTTGGAAAGAAGGTTTAAAGTGATTTTATTGCTTCTTAAGGATGACAGGAAGGTTGAGAGTATGTTCTCCACAAGAGAACTTATCAAGGAAATGAAGGTGACAAGGTTTTGTTATGCACTAGTGGTGCAAAAAGAAGATGGTGAGGAAATACCAGTACCAGCAAAAGTAGCAAAGATACTAGAAGAATATGCTGATGTTGTGTCGGATGAGTTACCTGATGGTCTACCACCAAAGAGAGATATTCAACACCACATTGATTTGATCCCAGGAGCATCTCTACCTAATTAGGTAGCTTACAGAGTGAGCCCTACCCACCATGCAGAACTCAATAGACAAGTGACAGACCTCATAAGGAAAGGTATGGTGAGGGAGAGTATGAGTCCATGTGTTGTACCTGCATTATTAACTCCAAAGAAGGATGACACATGGAGGATGTGCACATATAGCAGAGCAATCAATAAAATCACCATCAAGTATCAGTTCCCCATCCCTCGTTTGCATGACATGATGGATGTGCTTGAAGGGGCTAAATACTTTAGAAAATTGATCTACGTAGTGGTTACCACCAGGTTGGGATGCGAGAGGGGGATGAGTGGAAAACAACCTTCAAGACTAGGGATGGATTATATGAGTGGATGGTTATGCCATTTGGGTCATCTAATGCACACAACACCTTCATGAGGCTAATGAATATTGTATTGCGTCTTTATATTGGTAAGTTTGTGGTGGTTTATTTTGATGATATTTTGGTTTTTAGGAAGACCAAAGAGGAGGACCTACAATACTTGAGGATTGTATTAGATGTGCTGAGAAAAGAGAAACTCTATGCAAATTGAAAGAAGTATAGATTCATGCAAGAAAGTCTAGTATTTCTGGGCTTTGTCATCTCTGTAGCTGATATCAAAATGGATACAGAAAAGGTCAGCACAATTCTAGAATGGGCTAGTCCAAGGAGCATAACAAAGGTAAGAAGTTTTCATGGGTTAGCCACATTCTACCAAAAATTCATTCAAAATTTTAGCAGTATTGTAGCACCCATAACAGATTGCACCAAAGGAATGGAATTTGTGTGGAACAAGGAAGTTGAGGAATCTTTTAAGTTTTGAAGAAGATGGTGACATAAGCTCCTATTTTAGCATTACCAAATTTTGATAAGGTATTTGAAGTGGATTGTGATGCCTCGCATGTGCGCATTGGAAGTGTACTTAGCCAAGAAGGTAAACCCATAGCCTTCTTTAGTGAAAAGTTGAATGAGGTAAGAAATAACTATTCAACTTATGGTGTAGAATTTTATGCAATTGTACAAGCATTGATACATTGGAGGCACTACCTAGTACTGAAGGAGTTTCTGTTGTTTACAAACCATATTGCCTTGGAATACTTGAACACACAAAAATTGAATAGTAGGCATGCAAAATGTGTCTCTTTATTACAAGGCTATAACTTTGTTCTCAAGCACAAGTCAGGAAAATAGAACCAGGAACTGCAGATGCTTAAGTAGGTGTGTTACACTGGAAAATGAGGTGGTTGGTTTTGATGCCATCAAAGATCTATATGAATCTGACAATGATTTTTCAGAGATTGTGGAATAGTTGAAAACCCCAGTAGTGGGCAGCATGGACCACATTCAAGGTGAATATATTATGCAAGATGGTTATCTCTTTAAAGGAAAGCAATTATATATTCCACTTGGGTCCATGAGAGAGAATATTATAAGAGAACTTCATAGTAGTGGGTTGGTTGGACATTTTGGCAAGGATAAGACCATAGCTCTGGTAGAAGATAAATACTACTAATAGAAGATGAAAAGAGACATAACAAGATATGTGACAAGGTGTAGAATTTGTCAGATGGCTAAAGGAAATTCACAAAATACATGGTTGTATATGCCATTACTAGTACCTATTGAACCATGGAATGATTTAAGTATGGACTTTGTGTTAAGGCTGCCAAACACACAATGATGCAATGATTCCATTTTTGTTGTTGTTGATAGGTTCTCTAAGATGGCTCATTTTATTGCCTGCAAGAAAACTAGTGATGTAACTAGGGTGGCATAATTGTTTTTTAAGGAAATTGTTAGATTGCATGGTGTTCCACAAACTATCACATCTGATAGGGATGCCACGTTTCTTAGTCATTTTTGGAGGACCCTATGGAAGAAGATGGGAACCAAGCTCCAGTTCAGCAGTGCTTATGACCCCCAAACAGATGGGCAGATAGAGGTTGTAAATCAGAGTTTGGGAAACCTGCTAAAATGCATCGTTGGAGAGAAACCCAAACAGTGGGACTTGGCCTTACCACAAGCTGAATTTGCCTATAACACTTCAATAAATCGATCAACATGTAAATAACCATTTCACATAGTTTATGGTAGAAATCCTAAGGGTGTTTTAGATTTGGTGCAACTACCAATTGGAGAGAGGATTAGTTACGATGAAGAAGCATATGCAGAACATATTCAACAATTACAGAAAGAGGTGAGGCAGAAGCTCCAAGACAAACATGAAAAGTATAAAACTACAGTAGATGCTGGTAGAAGACATCTAGTATTCACTGAAGGTGACTTAGTGATGGTTTATCTGAGAAGAGAGAGGTTTCCTGCCGGAACATACAACAAGTTGAAATACAAGAAAAGTGGCCCTTGCAGAATTACAAAGAAAACCAATGACAATGCTTATAAGGTAGATTTAGCAAAGCAGTTAGATATTTCACCTATGTTTAATGTTTTTGATTTATATGATTTTCATGGTGACTATCATGATGATGAAGGTGAGGCTGAACTAGACTGGAAACAATAAGTTTGAAAAAAGAAAAGGGAAAAGATTGCACAGATTATGGATAACAAGACTATAGACACTCGACAGGGTCAATATAGCAAGTTTTTGGTATAGTGGGAAGGTCTAATACAAGCAAATAATATATGGATTCTCGAATGGGAAGTGAAGAAGCTAGATCTAGACAAATGGCAGAAGTTCCAGGAAAACAACTTGCAGGAGCTGCATTTTTTTCAACCAGAGGAGAATGATGCAGGAACTTTCGGAGGTCATAACTTTTGACTCGGAGGTCCGTTGGAGCTGAAATTTGGTGGACAGATGCATCTTGAAGAGTTTAATAAAAATCCCACTAAATTGGTAAATTCAGTAGGTCACTGTTTTGACACTTTTTCGGGACCTTATCCGATCATCTAGGGCCTCAAAATGAGGTTTTAATATTTTTTTTTTGGATTTTCCAAGTTGTTTTTTCTAATTTATTTTCGAACCTTACTTCCAATTAGATTAGAAAGTTGACGATTAGTCCTCTTTTAGTAAGTTTCAAATATTTGGAAACTTTCATGGTCATACGGATAAGGATGCGAAGTTACCAAAAATTGCAATTTTAGAAAGTTGCTAAAATCAGTCAAAAATGGTAATTTTCGTTTTGTATAAACTTGGTTTTTTTTTAGTTGTAGCAGGATGGAATGGGATGAAAAGGAATTGTAAAATAGTTCTGAGTTTTGTGGGTATTCTTTTACAATAATAGTGTTAAATTTTATGTTGTGAAATTTGGTTACATCATCTGGTATCAGAGCGGGAAGATGGCTGGGAGAGGACGAGGAAGAGTAGGTAATGTCCAAATGCATAGGGATATGCAAAATCTACAAAGACAAATGCAAGAACTTGTAGGTATGATGGCAAATTAGAGATTGAGACCACAAAGATATGATTTTGATGAAGAAATAGGCCAAGAAGATGAAGATCATCATGTAGGAGCTGAAGAGGAAGCACAATTAAAGCGCTTGACTTTTGAAGAAAGGATGCTCAGAGCATTAGAGGGAAAAATGATGGGATTAAGATTGAAGTTTTTGAGTATGCACATAGTCTGAAACCAGAGGAGTTGATAGATTGGTTGAATGAAATGGGGAAATTCTTTGAATGGAAGACTATGACAGAGGAAAAGAAGGTGAAGTTTGCATGCACTAAGTTAAAGGGTCATGCAATGATCTGGTGGGATCATCTACAAAAGGAAATAAATAGAAAGGGAAAGGATAAAACCAAGACATGGAGAAAAATGGAGAAGAAGCTGACAGAGAAATTTTTCCTTGTAGACTATGCGCAAGCTCTTTTTTTGTAGATTTCAAAATTTGAAACAAAACTTATCTACTATGCAAGACTATACAAATGAATTTTACAATTTGTCCATTCATGTGGAGCATCAAGAAACTGATGAACAGATGGCTGCAAGGTACATAAACGGTCTAAAATTCTCTATTCAAGATGAATTGAGCATGCATAGGGTTAACAATATCAAAGAGGCATACCAATTAACTTTAAAGGCAGAAGAAAAGCAAAGTAGCCAATATTTTCAAAGGAATAGAGGAGCAAAGAGAGGGACGTCGTCTCCCTTGCGAGGTGGTTTTAATTATAGTTTGGGAGAATCATCTCAAGGAATAAAGAAATTAGAAGATATCTAACAAGATCCTCAAAATCAACAAAGAGGAAGAGGATTTCAGAGGAGTAGAGGTTATGGTGGTGGTAGAGGATGGGAAGGCCCATGAAAACCTTTCATTGTATTAGGTGTGGTGAAGAGGGTCATATGGCATTTGATTGTCCAAACTATCACATGCAAGAAAGAAAATAAGGAGAACAACCCAGGTTGAACCTGGTTCAAGCCGAGGATGAAGGGGAAGGGACAAAACTAGAGGTTCAACCATATGTGGGTGAGAATCTCATGATGAGAAGAGCAATGGTGATTCCAAAAAAGGAGCAAATACAAATTAAAGGTTGTGATGATTCTTGGCTTCAAACCAATTATTTTTGAACCATGTGCACCTTAGGAGGAAAGGTATGCCAAGTTATTATTGATAGTGGATGTTGTGAAAATATGGTTTCTAGAGAAATGGTAGATAAACTGAATATACACTGTGAAAAAACATCCCCATCCTTATCATATTGCATGGTTCAAAAAGGGAAATGAAGTCACTGTTGATAAGAGGTGTTTAATTAAGTTTTCTATAGGAAAGACTTATAAGGAAAGAAAACATACACTTTTTGGAAAGAAGGTTCTAAAGTGATTTTATTGCCTCTTAAGGATGAAAGGAAGGTTGAGAGTATGTTCTCCACAAGAGAACTTATCAAGGAAATTAAGGTGACATTGTTTTGTTATGCACTAGTGGTGCGAAAAGAAGATGGTGAGGAAATACCAATACTAGTAGAAGCAACAAAGCTACTAGAAGAATATGCTGATGTTGTGTCGGATGAGTTACCTGATGGTCTACCACCAAAGAGAGGTATTCAACACCACATTGATTTGATCCCAAGAGCATCTCTACCTAAACAGGCATCTTACAGAATGAGCCCTACCCACCATGCAAAACTCAATAGATAGGTGACATACCTCATAATGAAAGGTGCGGTGAGGGAAAGTATGAGCCCATGTGTTGTACCTACACTATTAACTCCAAAAAAGGATGGCACGTGGAGGATGTGCACATATAGCAGGGCAATCAATAAAATCACCATCAAGTATCATTTCCCCTTCCCTCGTTTGGATGACATGATGGATGTGCTTGTAGGGGCTAAATACTTCAGCAAAATTGATCTACATAGTGGTTATCACCAGATCCAGATTCAAGAGGGGGACAAGTGGAAAACAACCTTCAAGACTAGGGATGGATTATATGAGTGGATGGTTATGCCATTTGGGTTATCTAATGAACCCAGCACCTTCATGAGGCTAATGAATATTGTACTGCGTCCTTATATCGGTAAGTGTGTGGTGGTTTATTTTGATGATATTTTGGTTTTTAGCAAGACCAAAGAGGACCACCTACAACATTTGAGGATTGTATTAGATGTGTTGAGAAAGGAGAAACTCTATGCAAATTTAAAGAAGTGCATATTCATGTAAGAAAGTCTGGTATTTCTGGGCTTTTTCATCTCCACAGATGGTGTCAAAATGGATACAAAAAAGGTCAGGGAAATTCTAGAATGACCTAGCCCAGGGAGCATAACAGAGGTAAGAAGTTTTCATGGGTTAGAAACATTCTACTAAAAATGCCTTTCAAATTTTTGCAGTATTGTAGCACCCATAACAGATTGCACCAAAGGAAGGGAATTTGTGTGGACCAAGGAAGCTGAGGAATCTTTTAAGTTTCTGAACAAGAAGGTGACAGAAGCTCCTATTTTAGCATTACCAAATTTTGATAAGGTATTTAAACTAGATTGTGATGCCTCGTTTGTGGGCATTGGAGTTGTACTTAGCCAAGAAGCTAAACCCATAGCCTTCTTTAGTGAAAAGTTAAATGAGGTAAGAAAGAACTATTCAACTTATGATGTAGAATTTTATGCAATTGTACAAGCATTGAGACATTGGAGGTACTACCTAGTGCCGAAGTAGTTTGTATTGTATACATACCATATTGCCTTGAAATACTTGAACACGCAAAAAAAATTGAATAGTAAGCATGCAAAATGGGTCTCTTTCTTACAAGGCTACAATTTTGTTCTCAAGCACAAGTCAGGAAAATAGAACTAGGTTGCAGATGCTTTAAGTAGGTGTGTTACATTGTTGACAACAATGGAAAATGAGGTGATTGGTTTTGATGCCATCAAAGATCTATATGAATTTGACAATTATTTTTTGGAGATTGTGGAATAGTTGAAAACCTTAGTAGTGGGAAGCATGGACAACATTCAAGGTGAATATATTATGCAAGATGGTTATCTCTTTAAAGGAAAGCAATTATGTATTCCAGTTGGGTCCATGAGAGAATATTATAAGAGAACTTCATAGTAGTGGGTTGGCTGGACATTTTGGCAAGGATAAGACCATAGCTCTGGTAGAAGATAACTACTACTGGCCGAAGATGAAAAGAGACATAACAAGATATGTGACAAGGTGTAGAATTTGTCAGATCACTAAAGGGAATTTACAAAATATAGGGTTTTATATGCCATTACCAGTACTACTGAACCATGGAATGATTTAAGTATGGAATTTGTGTTAGGGCTGCCAAACACACAACGAGGTAATGATTCCATTTTTGTTGTTGTTGATAGGTTCTGTAAGATGGCTCATTTTATTGCCTACAAGAAAACTAGTGATGCAACTAGGGTGGTAGAATTATTTTTTAAATAAATTGTTAGATTGCATGGTGTTACAAAAACTAACACATCTGATAGGGATACCATGTTTGTTAGTCATTTTTGGAGGACCCTATGGAGGAAGATGGGAACCAAGCTCCAGTTCAGCCTTGCTTATCATCCCCAAAAAGATGGGTAGACAGAGGTTGTAAATGGGAGTTTGGGAAACCTACTAAGATGCTTCATTAGAGAGAAACCCAAACAGTGAGACTTGGCCTTACCACAAGCTGAATTTGCCTATAACAGTTTAGTAAATCGATCAATAGGTAAATCACCATTTCACATTGTTTATGGTAGGAATCCTAAGGGTGTCTTAGATTTGGTGCAGCTACCAATTGGAGACAGGATTAGTGATGATGGAGAAGCACATGTGGAACATATTCAACAATTATAGAAAGAGGTGAGGCAGAAGCTCCAAGATAGTAATGAAAAGTATAAAACTATAGTATGCCGGTAGAAGACATCTAGTATTCACTGAAGGTGACTTAGTGATGGTTTATATGAGAAGAGAGAGGTTTCCCACTAGAACTTACAACAAGTTGAAATACAAGAAAATTGGACCTTTCAGGATTACAAAGAAAATCAATGACAATGCTTATGAGGTAGATTTAGCAGAGAAGTTAGACATTTCCCCTGTGTTTAATGTTTTTGATTTATATGATTTTCATGGTGACTATCATGATGATGAAGGTGAAGGTGAGGCTGAAGGAGACTGGAAACAACAAGTTCCAAGAAAGAAAAGGGAAAAGATTGCACATATTCTGGATAAGAAGACTATAGACACTTGACAGGGTCAATGTAGCAAGTTTCTGGTACAGTGGGAATGTCTAACACAAGCAGATAATACATGGATTCTGAATGGGAAGTGAAGAAGCTAGATCTAGACAAATGGTAGAAGTTCCAGGAAAACAACTTGTAGGAGCTGCATTTTTTTCAACCAGAGGAGAATGATGTAGGAACTTCCGGAGGTCATAACTTTTGACTCAGAGGTTCGTTGGAGCTGAAATTTGGTGGATAGATGCATCTTGAAGGGTTTAATAAAAATTCCATCAAATTTGTAAATTTAGTAGGTTGCCATTTTGACACTTTTTCGAGACCTTATCCGATCATCTAGGGCCTCAAAATGAGGTTTTAATGTTTTTTTTAGATTTTCCAAGTTATTTTTTCTAATTTATTTTTGAACCTTACTTCCAATTAGATTAGAAAGTTGACGATTAGTCCTCTTTTAGTAAATTTCAAATATTTGGAAACATTCATGGTCATATGGATAAGGATGCGAAGTTACCAAAAATTACAATTTTAGAAAGTTGCTAAAATCTGCCAAAAATGGTAAATTTTTGTTTTGTATAAACTTGGTATTTTTTCAGTTGTAGTAGGATGGAATGGAATGAAAAGGAATTGAAAAATAGTTCTGAGTTTTGTGGGTATTCTTTTGCAATAATAGTGTTAAAGTTTATGTTGTGAAATTTGGTTACATCATTTGGTATCAGAGCGGGAAGATGGCTAGGAGAGGATGAGGAAGAGCAGGTAATACCTAGATGCATAGGGATATGCAAAATCTACAAAGACAAATGCAAGAACTTGTAGGTATGATGGCAAATCAAAGATTGAGACCACAAAGATATGATTCTGATGAAGAAATAGGCCAAGAAGATGAAGATCATCATGTAAGAGCTGAAGAGGAAGCACAATTAGAGCGCTTGACTTTTGAAGAAAGGATGTGTAGAGCATTAGAGGGAAAAAAGATGGGATTAAGATTGAAGTTTCTGAGTATGCAGGCAGTCTCAAACCAGAGGAGTTGATAGATTGGTTGAACGAAATGGGGAAATTCTTTGAATGGAAGACTATGACAGAGGAAAAAAAGGTGAAGTTTGCATGCACTAAGTTAAAGGGTCATGCAATGATCTGGTTGGATCATCTACAGAAGGAAAGAAATAGAAAGGGAAAGGATAAAATCAGGTCTTGGAGCAAAATGGAGAAGAAATTGAGAGAGAAATTTTTGCCAGTAGACTATGCGCAAGCTCTTTTTTGTAGATTTCAAAATTTGAAACAAAACTTATCTACTGTGCAAGACTATACAAATGAATTTTACAAGTTGTCCATTTGTGTGGAGCATCAAGAAACTGATGAACAGATGGCTTCAAGGTATGTAAATGGTCTAAAAATCTCTATTCAAGATGAATTGAGCATGCATAGGGTTAACAATATGGAAGAGGCATACCAATTAGCTTTAAAGGCAGAAGAAAATCAAAGTAGACAATATTTTCAAAGGAATAGAGGAGCAAGGAGAGGGACATCATCTCCCTTTCGAGGTGGGTTTAATTATAGTTGGGGAGAATCATCCCAAGGAACAGAGAAATTAGAAGATATCTGACAAGATCCTCAAAATCAACAAAGAGGAAGAGGATTTCAGAGGGGCAGAGGTTATGGTGGTGGTAGAGGATGGGAAGGCCCATGAAAACCTTTGATTTGTTTTAGGTGTGGTGAAGAGGGTCATAGGGCATTTGATTGTCCAAACTATCACATGCAAGACAGGAAACAAGGAGAACAACCCAGGTTGAACTTGGTTCAAGTTGAGGATGAAGGGGAAGGGGCAAAACTAGAGGTTCCACCAGATGTGGGTGAGAATTGTTGCAAGTATGTGCCTAATCGGTGTTGTCATTGATGTCAACATATCTGTGTTGTCATTGGTGTCAACTGTATCCTTATCTTTTGATTGATTAGAGGCCTTATATGTTGAGGACATTGAGAAAATTTGCCCCTCTGGAAGAAACAGTGAGTTGCAGTAAATTTTAGTGAAGAGAGTGTGTTGATGATAAAAGAACAATGCAAAAGATTGCTCTGCATTTCTTGTTGATTGAATATCTTGTTCTGCGGATTGGAAGATATTTAGAGGCATGTCTGAAGATGCTACATTTTGATTTTGAGCCTCCGGTATGAAGAATTGAGGAAGTTGTGTTCACTAGAGTAAAACCTACTTTTTCTGTTCATTCACTTGTGTCCGGGAGAAAGTATTTTGCTCCGCATTCCTCCGCATTTATGTATTTTGGTCTACGGTTCTAGAGTGATGTCTGGGATGATGATATGCACGTACAATTGCAAGTAATCTTTCTTTAATGATAGTTGAGTTCTTATGCTCCGGTTGGAGAAATCTCATGGTTCGAGTGGTTAGATGTTGTGCGGATGTTCCTGGTGACTACAACATGCTTGTGGGTGTCTCCTGATCATGTTCATGCCTTTACATTGGTCCGCGTTAAGGAATTGAGATCGTGTTTGAAAATTATTCCCAGGTAGCGTAGTGTGTAACTAGTCTTACCCAACTTGGTTAATTCTAGTGACTGCGGAGATCTCTTGAAGATTGTAGAAGCATGTTGTGGCATGGAAGATCATGTTTAAGTCCCATCTAAGGCATGGCGTGATCCGTATACATCTTTACTACATTTTCTTAGCATAATTTTGTATTAGGTCAAGACCTATTTTATGTATGTTTGTAATGCTGACCTTGGAGATTGTTTGAACGGTTGATGATTGTAATGCCGACCTTAATGATCATTCCAAGGTTGATGTAGTGTATAAATACTTGTAATTGAGTCGTGAAAATGAATCCAAGGGCAAAAATGCGAAGAGAAAGTGAAGTAAGGTAGCAGAGCAGAGCAGAGGTGTTTGTGGTTCAATGGAACTGAACTTTGGCATGGAGTAGATGGTTATCCTAGTTCAATCTTTTGGCAATGAGCCACCCTTCGGCAGTGAGCCTTTCTTTGCAGTGAGCAATGTGGGCAGTGAGCCTCAATTTTCCGGTATTGATATAACATATATATTTCTATGGGCTAACACCCACCGTGGTTTTTCCTTTTTTGGGTTTTCCACGTAAAAATTGGGTGTCTCTTGTGTTGTTCATGCTTTTGTGTTGAGTTTCTCATTTGATGCTTTCATGGTTATATTTGAATATAAGTAATTGATGAGTTGATGATCCTATTTGATTAAAAGTTATAGGACAACTGATTCATCCCCCCTCTCAGTTGTCCAGTTTAGTTCAACAACTGGTATCAGAGCCAAGTTTCCTCTCAAGAAAGCCTAATAGCTTGAGGAAGATCCAGAATGTCTTATAAGAAGGAAGCTCCGCATTTTGATGGGACAAATTATGCTCTTTGGAAGGTACGAATGAAAAGCCATCTTCTTTGTCTTGGTTATAGAGTATGAAAAGCTACAAAAGCAAAATATACCATGCCTCCAAATGGTTTGACGACTAGATGAAATCAAAGAATATGAGGTGGATGTCAAAGCAAAGACTGCTCTGTTAAGTTCCTTAAGTGACTTAGTGCTAACAAAACTTGTGGATCTTGAAACTGCAAATGAGGTATGGGAGAAGCTGAAAAATCTGTATGAAGGAGATGATTCTATGAAGGAAGCCAAGCTACAAAGTCTAAAAGTGAAATATGAGGGTTTGAAGATGAATGAAGATGAAAACATAATAGCCTTTATGCAAAGAGTGGATGAAGTTGTCACTGGGATAAAGGGTATGGGAGGAACTCTCGGTGATAAGGAAGTTGTGATGAAAATTCTCATATCACTACCAAAGTCTTACAGTCACAAGGTAGCTTCAATTGAAGAATTTATGACTGTAAAAACTATTGACAAAGATTAGTTACTTGGTAAGATTACAACATTTGAGATGAGAGAATTTGGTGATGCCTTGCCTAAAGTTGAATCAGCTTTTAAAGCCAGTACTTCAGCAGAGACCTCCAGAGCTGAGAAATATAGAGTGGATGATGAATTTGAAGAACATGAAGCCAACTTCATTAACAAGCTTCAAAGAGGCTTTGGTAAGTTCAAAGGCAAATTATCTTTCAAATGTTTCTCTTGTGGTAAAGTTGGCCATTATGCTTCTAGATGCCCTGAAAGAATTGAAAGTAATAAGAAGATATATGAGAGCAGGCCTAGAGTTCCAAAGAAGTGTTACTATGTCAGAGATTTTGATGATGAAGGAGTGACTGATGATGAATTTGATGATGCTAGTACTAGTGCAAATGAATGCATATTTTTTTCTATTAAAGAAGATCTTGATGCAGAGGTCCTAAGAGGGATGGACGACACATCAAAGGATTGACAAGTTATGAATCATGGAGTGGGAGATTCCCTTCATCAAAACCAATCTTCTTAGGCATTGAAATCTTGAACCAAGAGTGCCTTTCATAGATATGACATCAAATGATTGATCTACTTGAGGGTAGATAAGTCAAGACTTTAAGACACCCTAGACAACCTACTCCAACCAATGATTGGGGTCCTGCATACATGTAAGGGACACTTGCTTCACAGACCTCTCATACTCCTAGTAGCCCTGAATTTGGGAACAACATTGAATAACTTTTGACCAAGACCCTTTTTCCATAGAATTTGACCAGTTTCAGATACCCTTTTGGAAGGTACACACCATATGTCAGAGTGACCTTGGGTTGTTTTGGAAAATGTGCCCAAGAAATTGACTGCTACTACTGACAGGAGCCCCAATTAGCCTTGTTTTCCAAAAAGACTACCCTCAAATGGTCTCATAGAACAAAGTAACCTAATTGAACATGTTGGACTAGTTTCAAAACCAAGGATTCAATAGGTTTTAGGTTTCCACAGTCAACTGTACGAATTCTAAGGTCTTAGGTTACTCAAAATGGCTTAATACATGGGTTTATTAAGCCTTAACTCACAAACTTCATGAAAACTCTATTCTCCCTTCCTTCCAATATCCCAAACAACAAAAATGTGAAGGTACAGATCCATTCCACTAATTCCATGATGAGGAGGAACAGTGGAATGGTCAGAATTCCATCGTTTCAACAATACCCTAGTTTAGGGTTCTAAAGACCAGTCTGCAGAAAACCTCTTATAAATTCCCTCAAACTCAATGTCAAGATTCCAAACAAGATTGAATCAAATATAACACAGTTCCCTTTCAATCTAATACCCTATGGAGTCATGACAGTTCCGTACTAGCGAATTATATGGTCTGTTACAGCAAGAAACATAGAAAAATGCAAGAAAAAATAGAGTTCTTCTTATATATTTGTCCTTCAAAACCTTCATCATGCTTTCCAATGACCATGATGAGGTTTATAAACATGTCTATATCTTCCCCAAGCAATTTGGGTCGATTTGGCAATTGAAAACTGCCACTGCCCTTCCAAACTGCCCCCTTTTGTCACCTTGTTACAATGCAAATTAGTGTATTTGTTTACAATGTGGATAATCCCTTCACAAGATCATTCCCAACTCTTCTAATACAGTTCCTACATGCCATGAATGGATACAAACATGAAAAACATGAAGTTCACACGATCCTTACAATCTAGATTACATGACTTTAATTGACCATTTTAAGACTTGACTTGTCTACCTACTATAATTGGCACCAAGGCCTTACAAGGTGACTACCAAGATTTCAACATGCTTCAAAGTGACCTTATTACATTCCACAAATGGTCATCAAGAACTTATTTAAACTCAAACCAAAATATAGCAAGAAACTCAAGATAGGCCTCTTGGACCTATGGGTGCCCCTGCACCAAATCTTGTGTCTACTAATTCTGCTAGCTGTCTGAAGGATGAAAAAACAATAGAAGAAAGTGCTTTGGATGTTTAGGTTGAGAAATATAAGGATGAATGGATTATTGATAATGGATGCTCTCATCACATGACCGGTAACAAAAGTAAGTTTGTAAGCTTGGAAAAGTATGATGGTGGACTGGTTAGGTTTGGGGATAATGTAGCTGGTAAGATTTATGGAAAAAGATCTATTTCATTTGATGGAAAGCATAATATTGACAATGTTCTGTATGTGAAGGGTTTGAAGCATAATGTTTTGAGTGTTGGTCATATGTGTGACAAAGGATATGATCTAAGATTCAAAGACAATGGGTGCAAGATCATGGAAATCTCTGAAACTGTGATTGCTACTAGTAAGAAGACAAAAGGTAACATCTATCAATTGAAAGAAACAAATGATTATTGTTTATTGGCTTAGGCAAATGAAAGTTGGTTGTGGCATAGAAGGATGTGTCATATGAACTTTGATAGTCTGGTAAAAATAAGATCAAGTCAGGCTATGAGAGATTTACCAAAACTTGTGAAACCCTCCAACTCAATTTGTAAGGAATGTCAATTGGGAAAGCAAATAAGGACAAGCTTCAAGAGCAAAGAACAATTTTCTACTGGTTTACTGGATATAGTGCATGCAGATCTCTGTGGTCCTACAAGGGTGAGAAGTCTACAAGGTGATAGGTATTTCATGTTGCTTATTGATGATTATTCTAGAATGACTTGGGTTACTTTTCTAAGAGATAAATCAGAAGCCCTAGAGAAATTCAAATCTTTCAAGGCAATGGTTGAGAATGAAATAGATTTGAAGATCAAATGCTTAAGATCTGATAGAGGAGGTGAGTTCACATCAAATGAATTCAACATTTTCTATGAAGAGCATGGGATAAAGAGACAACTATTTGCACCTAGGACTCCTCGGTAGAATGGAGTTGTGGAAAGAAAGAACAAGATAGTTCAGGAGGCTGCTAGGACTATGATGAAGGAAGAAGGTCTGCCGGAACTCTTTTGGAAAGAAGCTATTCACACTGTTGTCTACATTCAAAACAAAGTTTGAGTAAAGGTAATGGTACTAAAACTCCCTATGAATTGTGGTATGGAAGAATTCCCACAGTAAAATATTTCAAAGTTTTTGGAAGCAAATGTTATATCAGAAGAGATGAAGATCTAGGAAAGTTTGATGCAAGATGCGATGAAGGAATCTTTCTTGGATACTCTACCAAGAGCAAGGCTTATTGGTGCTACAACAAGAGGCTCAAAAAGATTGTTGAGAGTGCAAATGTGAAGGTAGATGAAGACAAAGGGAGAATATCAGACCTAAGTTGTTATGAACCAGATGAACCTGTGACTATAGAAATTGAAGAAAAAGATGAGAAAGCAGACAGTCAGGATGAAGAAGAGGCTCTAGAAAGTACTTTCAAGACTCCCAAGTATGTAAGGATCAATCATTCCGAAGATCAAATTATAGGTTACAAGAACAAAGGTGTGCTAACAAGAAAAAGAGTTGCAGAAGAACAAGTTAATTACTGTTTGCTTTCAAAGATTGAACCAAAAAATGTGAATGAAGCATCCAATGATGAAAACTAGGTAAAGGCAATGAAGGAAGAACTGCTGCAGATAGAGAAGAATGAAACTTGGGAATTAGTTCCTAGACCTGCTAACAAAAATGTTATTGGAACCAAATGGGTCTTCAAGAACAAGATGAATGAAAATGGCGAAGTTGTAAGGAATAAAACAAGACTTGTATGCAAAGGATATTCTCAAATTGAAGGGATAGATTTTGAAGAAACTTTTGCCCCAATAGCTCGGATTGAAGCAATCTGGATGTTTCTAGCATTTGCAACTCACAAAGATTTTAAGGTATATTAGATGGATGTGAAATCTACCTTCCTGAATGGTGAACTAGAAGAGGAAGTTTACATTGAGCAACCAGATGGATTCCAATTGTCAAATCAAGGAGACATGGTATGCAGGCTGAAGAAAAATTTATATGGACTCAAACAAGCTCCTAGGGCCTGGTATGCAAGGTTAGATAGGTATTTATTGCAATTAAGATTTAGTAAAGGTACTGCAGATAGCAATCTATACTTCAAAATTAATGATGATCAGATCTTAATTGTTGAGGTCGTTGTTGATGACATTATCTTTGGAGGAAATAAAGGTATGTGCATAAGGTTTGTTGGTGAGATGAAAAGTGAATTTGAAATGTCCATGTTTGGTGAAATGAATTTCTTTTTGGGTCTGCAAATCAATCAATCAGATAAAGGAATCTTCATTTCTCAGTCTATGTATTTGAAAGAGTTGTTGAAGAAGTTTGAGATGGAAGAATCCAAACCAATAAGCACTCCCATGGTGACTGGTTGCAAATTAATAAAAAATGATGATTCACCTTTGGTAGATTAGAAAAGGTACAGATCCATGATTGGAGGATTGTTTTATCTAACCCAAACCAAACCTGATATTATGGATGCAGTCTGTCTTGTGGCAAGATTTCAAGCAGAGCCTAAAGAGTCACATGTGATGGTTGTCAAGAGGATATTGAGATATTTGAAGGGCACACCAGAGCATGGCTTGTGGTATCCAAAGGATAATGATTTCACCCTTAGAGCATATATAGATGTTGTTTTGGCTAGAGATATGGATGACAAGAAAAGTACTAGTGGAGGTGCATTCTTCTTGGGAAGCAGATTGGTTTCATGGTTGAGCAAGAACCAAGACTCAATATCTCTATCTACTGTAGAAGCAGAATACATTGCAGCAGCATGCAACTACACTCAAGTGTTATGGATGAAGCAGACATTGAAGGACATCAGAGTTGTGTATTAAGATCCAATTGCAATCTTTTGTGACAATACAAGTGCCATAAACATATCAAAGAATCCAGTAATGCATTCAAGGACAAAGCATATATCCATAAGATTTCACTTTCTGAGAGAAAAGGTGACACAGAATGAAGTCAAGTTGGAGTATGTATCTACAAAAGATTAGATTGCAGACATTTTCAACAAGCCTCTGCCTAAGGATACTTTTGAGTATCTCAGAGAAAAATTAGGGGTTATGACCCCTCCTACTCTGAACTAAGATGCACAAGAGTACATCAATCTGGTGATGCTTAGAGTCCCACCTTTAGATCCGGATTGATGCTTTATGGGCTACTTCTTAGGGGGAGTAGTCAGAGAGTTCAGAGGTGAGTTGGATCAGAGCAGCAAAATGCAAGTATGTGCCCTTTGCCATTGATGTCAAAGGGGGAGAGAATTCATGTGAAAAACTCAGAGAGGAAGAGTCTAGCTGTGTAAAGAGAAAGGGGGAGAATCTTGTCCTGATAGCTGTTGCAATTTTTCACATCACATGTTTGTTGGCAAGAGACGCTGTGTGGCTTCATGAGTGTTGTCATTGATGGCAACAAAGTCTATCCCACACATCTGCAGCACATAGTATGCCTATACCGGAAGTCAGATTGAAGATTGTTTTGGTCCGGTGAATAAGAACAGAGCATGCAGCAAGGTCTGACATTCAGGTCCGGATCTCTTAGATGGTGTAACTCAGCAAGTTACAAACTTGGAAAAGTCAAGAGGAATATCATGACTACTAGATTCTAGAGATTGAGCCTCTGGTGATAAAACATGGAAAAGATATGAGCATCTGAGTGTTGGATTCCTGACAGGTAGAGCAGACTGAGGAAGAACTGACCGGCAGAGTATCAGACTTCAATCCGGATGAGTAATTGATGTTGATCCAAGCTATTTGAGGGATCATACAATGTTGGCCAACATGATTGATGACTTCTATGTTTATGTTTTTGATACGCATCACAAATCAAGTATGGATTCAGCCGACAGATCAATATCTTGTAAATATCTTGAGTATTCTGGTTGCCGACTAGAAAGTTGTTTGAAATCCTTGGTGCAGATATATATACCAGATGGTTTCTAGTATGAAGGTGTGTGTGTGCATAGGTGTGATGAAATAAGGTGTGAAGAAAGGAAGAGATAAGTGTGGAAGAAACAATACAAGTCCGGTATGTGATAGAGCAGCAGCACTAGAGCAGAGGAAGAATGAAGTACATTAGATCAGTAAATTGAGCCTAACCGGAACTGAACTTCAACATTTGTGGATGCCTCTCATTAGTTCAAACACCTGGTTACCTTCTATAAACTTTGTAGATAGTAAGTCTCTTGTAAGCAGTGTGCTCGGGTAGTGAGCCCTAATTGGCAAGTGCCATTTTCTACTTCTTATTCTTTTAACAGAGAATACAATCTTGGGTTAGTCACCCCGTGGTTTTTCTCTTAACAGGGTTTTCTGCGTTGTTAGTATTTATTTATGTTTAGGGTTTTAAGCTTGAATATTTGCAGGTTTTCTCTTTCAAACCCTAAAGTTTTTGTCTTCCTTGGTCTGTTGCATTGTTTTGTCTATTCTGATGTTGGCTTCCTGTAATGGGCTCCCTGCTACTAAGTTTCATCTCCATGCCTTAATGTTTATAGGTTAACCGGCCCAATGCAATGTGGAATCTGCTTTCTCCTGTCGCGTGTAGGAAGATTGTCATGTTTTTGTATGTACAACTGATCAAATCTATTGACAAGCTTGTGAAATCTTGATCGGCTTTCAGAAATGGTAAAATTTTTGAGTTATATGCATTTCTAAATGTATATCAGGTTGCATATGCATTGGGGGAATCTTCTGTAAGATTCTAGGAATATTTGCCATTTGTATATTGGGCTTGTATGTAGAATATGCAAGCGAAACATACAAAGGAAAAGATACATTACAGGAATATTCTAGAGAAGATTCCTTGCTTGTATGTGCAGGGGAATGTACATTGAAAAATATACAAAGGCCGGTGACTTGCAAAGTGAACGGTGCCGTGGACATACAAATGTGGATTGTGTATGCAATATACATTCGGGCGCATATACAATGGTTAGATGCATTTATCCCATATTCTCTAAAGATTCCATGTTTGCATGCAAAGGGCAAATGTATATTCGGTGATATACAATTGAAGATACTAGCAAAATATACAAGGGACCTTGTATGTTCTGCAACAAACAAAAGCAGAGGGTGCATTTGATGGGGCCCGCCACTTGTATAAAGTGATTGTATGTTCGAACATACAATGGAGGTGCATTCCAAAGTTGCAAGGCGAACCCAAAGTCGTTTTCATTTTGTTCTAAAGCAGTGTGGCGTCTGCGGCTTGTACATTGCATTTGTATATGCAATGTGCAAGGAAATGTGCAAAAGAAAGAGAAAATGGGTCGGGCCCACCACTTGTATATTTGCACTTGTATATGTGCCAATATGCAAACTCATGAGGATACAAAGCCCGAACTTGAAAGTTTTTCAAATCTGGTGGATAGATGCAGTGGAATCCACCTTGTGTTTTGTGCTTGTATGTGTGAAATATGCAAAGTGATGGATGCAGGATGGAGATACAAGCCGGACCCGAACTGAATTCCAGTTTGTTCTATGATATTTGACGTCCGCCTTGTATGTTGTATATGCATTTGGGTTTGCATATACAAAAGCGATAAAGGCAAAATAAAAGGAGAAAAGGTCAGCGATAGAGGGTCAAGGTGCCTACGTGGCACGATATCATTGGCTGGCAGCTCTTCATGCATGTTTTAGGACTATTGATTTCGGCGATGGGTTTTTGATCAACGGTCGGGTTTTGAACCTTCAGCGATGGTTTTTTCCTTGTGTTTGGAGTCATTTTTTGAGCAGGAAATTTCCATGGGTGCGTTGTTATGATTTCCAAGAGAAGCTACGGGTGGTTGAGCCATTAATGGCAGGATTGTAGACAAGCATGGGCCGATGGTCGAACGGCCAAGTACTTGGTTTATGATGGAGAGTCTTCCAGCAATGGCACAGGGCTCAAGCTCAACTACTCCTCGCCCTTCTCTTGCTTCTTCCCATTTTGTCCCCTGCAGCATTTATGATTTTGAGCGCCATTTCTGGTGCAGTGTATCTGGCATGAATTTTTGACCTTGTCATGTAAATAATTTTGCTGAGTACAGAGTCTTGGTAGAAAATCCAAACTGTGTTACTCATTGTGGTTGTTGAAAACTAGACAAATTTTGGTGCTGTGACAAAATACAACTTCATTGGTGGCTCTATTCTTGATGTCTTGTAAGTTTATGAGTCTCATGTTGTATGTTTCATGCATGAGTTCACTGGTTTCATGTTGTTTTATATGAGAAATGCTCTGTGCATGTGTTTAATCATTTGTCTCCAAGATGTGGGCGTATTTTCTTTTGAATCAAGATAACTAAGGGTTCTTAAGGTTCAGGAATATAGATTTTCTATATTGAATGTTTAATCTCCTACTTTTGTTCAAGGAACAAATTAAAAGTTTTAGGTTAATCAATGAGAAAATGTGTTGCAGTAGGGATACCATTAAGTATGAATGATTAAGCACCTAATTGTTGGGAAGTATCTATAAGGTAGATATTAGAAATCCCCTTGATATCCAGTCTTTGGTATATGTTCATGCTGGTCGTTCACATGTGTATGTCTATTGACTCCAAGCCCTAGATAGGCACCGATCCAGTCTTGTATTGAGGTTGCAACCCAAAGTCTCAGTTTTGCATCTAAACATAAAATCAAACTCAAACTTCATATACAACCATTAGGACTTTAGAAGTAGTTTTAGGATCCAAAATCCTCTGTCTACAACTAAATATAGGCCCAAAGCTAGCCCCTTTGTACTTATCTCACAGTTTTGGTCTGCATAAGAGAGGATTTATCTGCTTTGTGTCAACATTCCAGTCAATCCACAAGCATATCTCATGGATGTTGAGTAGGGAATACCCCCCTTGGTTCTGCAGAGCCTAAAGAAGAAGAGGAGATATCTATAGAGTCTATCTCCTATACTGTTGGCCCCTGGCCCGGGAATCCTGTTAATCAATGATGGCTACCTTGTAGGGAAAGTTGGGAACAAGCATCCAGTTTGGGAAAATTACCAATAGATTTTGGTGACTCTACTGGAGACTTTGTGAAAGAACCCTGATTTTTAAAAGAAAACAATTCCTAGTTATAGGTGGCAACTTTGAACAATCTCCCAACCGGTAAAGTAGAAAGTTGTATGCAAGGGAGAAGATCCCTGCGTAATCCTCTATTTGAAGAGTTATCCATAAATATGATGTACAGAAGAAAAGGGACTATTCAAGCCAGTCAAGACGGTTCTCCTAGCCCCAGGAGTAATGATAATATTCAGGACAATCCAGGATCTTCAGAGCGAACAATACCTTATTTTTCAAACACTGAGGCTGAGATCCAGAATGTGTATGAAAGACAGCAGGGTGATGGATTGAGAATAAGATTGGAGGTGTTTCAAAAATGCCCTTTCCATGATTCCCCTGATAGATTTGAGGAAGCTGAATCCCCAAGAGATGATAATGATGATCAGGATATAATGAGACCATCCTCTTCTATGCCTAGGGAGGAAGAATTAGCTGAAGAAACCAAAAGCTTAAGAGCTGAATTAGAATATCTACAGGCAGTAAAAATCAAAGATGACATGAGACAGAAAGTGTAGGCTCTGCGAGTTGCTCAGAATGATTCAATCCCTACCCTTGAAAATGCAAATATGCAGAGGGACCAGCACAGAAATGAAGTTCAGGATCAGCAGAATGGTCAAAGACAGAATGCAAATAATGCTAGAGCACCATTGAATAATGAAAGAAATGAAAATGCAAATAGAAATGTGAATGCAAATCAGTTTGGTAGACAGTCGATGCAGCTGGACAGATTCAGACAGCTTGTTTTTTATGGCATTCCTGGTTATCCCAATCCTATTGACAAACATGTGAGGCTGCAAGTGCCTAATTTTTTAGGAAGCAATACTATGTCAGGAGAAGACCACTTAAAAGATTTTCAGAATATCATGGACAACTTTGAGGTTGAGCATGAGGATGTTTTTATGAAGTTATTTATGCAATCCCTAGTTGATGAGGCCAGAGAATGGTACAAGGGTCTGCCTAACATAAGTGTTTCATCATGGGATGAATTTAGGAGAATATTCAAGGAACAATATGGTGACAAAACTAATCCTAGTTTTTTCATTAATGAATTCACTGGAATCACCAAAGGATCAAATGAACAAGTTGCTGACTTCAATGCTAGATTCATGAAGGTGTTGAACAAATTGCCACATCACCTGAGGCCTAATGAGCCTATGTGCATAGTGTTGTACATAAATGCTTTTGATAAAACTACCTATGGATTAAGAGATAAGGGTCCTCACAGCCTCAGAGATGCTTTCAAGATTGCAACAAATATTGAAAATAACAGAAAAGCACCTGGTAAGACAAACAGAAGAGATGATGTAAAAATTCTGCAAAATCCAAACACCAAATCTCAAAGTGTTCAAGGTAATGCATCTACTTCTGAGGATAAATTAGATAAATTGATAACTATTGTCAAGGACCTGAGCTATAGAATGGCTAAAAATGAAAAGGGAGTTGGTCCTGACAAACAGGTTTACCAAAGGCAGGAAAAAAGACCATCATTACATGATATGCCATATAATACTAATTGGCATAATGGTAAACCCATCCTCCCACACCACAACATAAATCAAAGGACTAAAAATGTTAAAGAAACTCCTGATCCTTTGAAGAAGGCTGTAAATACTGTTAATGACACCCCATGGTGTATAATATGCCAGATGCCTCACTCACAGTCACAATGTATGATTGCTCAGTCTTTATACAACAATGTTGTTGCCTGTGATGAGTGCAATGAGCCGCATCGCATGGAAGATGATACTGTCAATATGCTATCTATAAACAGAGAGTATCCCTCTCATGATGTTGATGTAAGTGCAAATGATGAGATTCAGGTCTATCAGCAGTTTCCTTATGATGAAGATGATGAAGACAACTATGCCTATGCTCAGGACTCACACAATTTTCTGAATAACTTGAGGAGGCCTTTTGATGAAGAAATTTGAGCCTTCACAGCTGCAGTAGTAGCTCAAGTCAAAAGCAATTATAACCTAAGAGGTAAAGCTCAGGTAAGCAACTCACACCAACCAGAGAATACTTCTGCAGACTAGCCAGTGCAAAATTATAAGGGGACTGAAACATATAAGAAACAATGGAACAATAATAAGCAAGGTTTTAAGCAGAAAACAGGTCATGATCCTCAAGGACCAGAAAGCAGAATTCCCTAGGTTGAGAATCAAAACAAAAATTTTCAGATCAAAGATGACAGTCAAGGAGCCATAAAAGTTAAAACTAGATCATCTCAAGATGGAAGTAAAACCGTGGAGCAAGCTACGACTGTCATACAAAATTATGCTCCATTTGACATCACTCAAGTCTTATCACAGATAAAAGTCTCTGTTCCACTGATGGAGCTGATGAAAGTTGAAGAGTTTAGAAATAAAGCAGTATCCTTAATTTCAGGAGTACCCTGTCAAGCCAAGTTGAGTGATGAACCTCAGGGTAAGAAACAGGCCCTGTGCATTGATGAGGATGAGATTCCTGAGGTATATCTAGGGATGACCATGACAAAATGCCCTTCACAGGTTGAGCCATTTTATGTCTCTCTTGTCGTAAATGGAAAGGTGATTAAGAACTGTATGCTTGACTCAGGAGCATCAACAAATATCATGCCTTTGGCCATTATGCAGCAAGCTGGGTTAAAAATAGATAAGGCATGTGGGAAGTGCTATGCGATGGATGCTAGGGAGGTAATTGTCATTGGAATTATGAAAGATGTTGATTTCAGACTGGCAGCATATCTTGAAAAGACCTACAAAATGAACATAACAGTTGTTGATATCAAGCCACAGTATGGCATGGTGTTGTCAAGAAGGTGGGTAGCATTGATTGGCAGAAGTATGCAATTAGATCTGTCATATGCTATGATCCCTATGAATGGCAAAGATGTCAAACTGATCAGAGAAGAAAGATCATCAAAAATAGTTGAGGATCAAGAATCAGAGGAGCATATATGTTTTGTGGACACTGACTGTGATAATTTCAAGGTTGTCTTAGATGATAAAGGAGGTAAAGAGGGAGACGTATGCATTCAAGGGCTTGACCAACAGGGTCTTTGGACCATGTACTTTGATGGAGCCTATTCAAAGGAAGGCTCTGGTGCTGGGATTATATTTCTTTCTCCAGCTGGTAAGCTCCTAAAATTTTCTTTCTTGCTGAAGTTTACCTATACAAATAATATTGCAGAGTACGAGGCTTTTCTATTAGGATTGAATGTAGCTTTGAAGCATGGGATCAAGATGCTCAAAGTGTTTGGAGATTCAGAGTTAGTTGTTTCCCAAGTCAAAGATAAGTATGCATCAAAGAATAAGACGTTAAAATAATATAAATATGTTGTTTGGGATACAATTGAATTGTTTGATGCATTTTCAATAAATTGGATAGAGAGATCAAAAAATGTCAGGGCAGATTTTCTAGCTAATGTAGCTATCAGGCCAGATGATATCACTCTATTAGATGTTACAAATGTTGAGGTTAAACTTAGAACTGTGGTGCCAGATAATATATGCAGCTGGCAAGTGTTTGATGATGATAAAGATTTGCTAAGATTTCTACATTGTATTGATGAATATGAGAACCAAGAAATAGATTTTCAAAACTTTGTAGAGGTTGTAGACAGAAAAGAAACCCTCTTAGGGAAAGAAATAATTCAACTCAAGACAAATAAAATCCCTAGAGGGTTGGTTGCTTTAGAGAGGGCTTTTGACAATAAGGACCAATTTGTCACGAACGCGTCTCCAACAAACAAAAATGATTTGGAGGAGATAAATTTGGGGACATCTCATGCCCCTAAAAAGGTATATATTGGCAAACAGCTCAAACCACACATTAGGAGCATGCTGATTGCATTGTTGAAAAAGTATAGGCATATTTTTGCCTCGTCGTATGAGGACCTGAAAGCTTATAGATTTATTCCAGCATGAAATCCCTTTGAAGCCTGAAGCTAAACCATTTAGACAAAAACGTAGATCTATCAAGCCAACCTTATCTCCTAAAATGCAAGAAGAACTCATGAAGCTTAGGGAGGCTGGAATAATTATGCCCATCAGACACTCAACTTGGGTGTCTAACCTTGTCCCAGTCAGAAAAAAAAATGGTGACATAAGACTTTGTGTGGACTTTAGAAATCTGAATGTATCTTCTTTGAAGGACAATTATCCATTGCCAAACATGGAGGCCATGTTACAGAAGGTGACTGGCTGTGAACTTTTGTCCATGATGGATGGATTTTCAGGGTACAATCAAGTGAAAGTAAAAGAATCTGAACAGTTTAAAACTGCCTTCACCACTCTGTGGGGAACTTATGTATATGTGAGAATGCCATTCGGATTGACCAATGCAGGTGCCACATTTCAGAGGGCTATGGATGTTGCTTTTGCAGGATTAATTGACTCAATCTTGGCTATATATTAGGATGACTTGACAACTTATTCAAAAAGGGAAGAGCAGCACTGTATGCACTTGGAGCAGATTTTTATCAGAGCATTAGAATATAGCATCTCACTCAACCCAAAGAAATGTGCTTTTGGGGTAGTGGAAGGAAAATTGCTTGGACACATTGTTTCCAAGGATGGAGTCAGGATTGATCTTAAAAGGGTGGTTGCAATTGATAAAGTTCAAATCCCTAAAATAGTGAAAGGTGTTCAGTCCTTCTTTGGACAAATTAATTTTGTTTGGAGATTTGTCCCTAACTTTGCAGAGACCACAAAAGATATCTCTAAGATGTTGAAGAAAGGTGCAACTATCAAATGGGAAAATGAAGCGACTAAATCATTTCAGAGTATAAAAGAGGCTATAAAGATGGCTCCTATATTAAAATCTCCTGACTTTTCTAAGCCATTTCAGTTATTCTCATTTGCTTCTTTCCATACTATTGCTGCATGCTTACTACAGAAAAATGAAGAAGGTTTTGAACAACCTATAGCTTTCTTTAGCAAGTCATTGCAGGCTGCTGAATTGAAATATGACATCATGGAGAAGCAGGCATAAGCACTGGTTAGAGCAGTCAAGAGCTTTAGGCCATATTTAGTGGGCTCTCAGACAATTGCATATGTGCCTCATGTAGCAATCAAAGATATATTTACTCAACAGGAGGTAACTGGGAGGAGATGCAGATGGATAAATAAATTGCAAGAGTTCAATATTGAAATATAGATCACAAAATCGGTAAGAGGACAAGGTTTGGCAAAATTGATGACACAGTCAAATCTAGAGGCATGCCAAGTGAATGCAGTACATAATGAAGTTATAAATATGTTAGGATCTGAGTGGTATAAAGACATAGAGTATTATTTGCAGAATTTAAACTGTCCTACCCACCTCAATGATAATTAGATGAGGACCTTGAAGTTACAGGCTATTAAATACATCATTGTTCAAGGAGAGCTATATTGGAAAAACCCTGATGGTGTATTGCTCAGATCTATGGATGAGGATCAGGCTAAGGATTTTCTAAATGACATGCACAATGGAGTGTGTGGTGGACACTATGCAGCCCAAACAACAACCCACAAAATTCTCAGAGCTGGTTATTGGTGGCCAACTCTCTTCTCAGACGCACATAGAATGATAAGAAAATGTGAGTCTTGCCAGAGGTTCTCAGGAAAGCTAAGATATCAAGGTGCATTAGCCCTTAGGACTATAATTGTGGAAGCTCCATTTTAGCAATGGGGGATTGATTTTATAGGGGAAATCTCAAAAAAATTGAGTGGAGGGCATAGTTGGATTCTGGTTGCCACTGATTACTTCACTAAATGGATTGAGGCCATCCCGACTAAAAATGCTACAAGTAAAGTGGTGATAGATTTTATTCTAGAAAATATTATTATTAGATTTGGAGTACCAATAAAAGTAGTCACGGATAATGCAATGTGCTTCAGGTCTGCTGAATTTATTGACTTTTGTAATAAATATGGAATGGATTTGTCTCATACATCACCATACCATCCACAGGGGAATGGTTAGGCAAAGTCAAGCAACAAAAGTCTCATGAAAATCATCAAAAGGATGGTAGATAAAAACAAGAGGTCTTGGGATTCAAAGCTAAAGTTGGCATTATGGGCTGACAGGGTGACAATGAAAAGAGCAACTTGAAGGTCACCTTATTAACTTGTATATGGTACGATAGCTAGATTGCCTGTGAACAACCTCCTGCCAATTTATATGTTCATCCAAGGGAACAGTGAGGAGATTGGAGACCCAATGACTGAAAGAATAAATTAGCTGGTTGCACTAGATGAGATAAGAAGGGAAGCACGAAAAACAAACATCAAGACACAATGACAAGTGAAATATCTGTTTGATAGAAAAGTTACAGAGAGAAGCTTTCAGATAGGTGACTTGGTTCTTATGTGGAATGCTAGGAGTCAGGATAAGGGCAAACACGGTAAATTTGAGCCCTTATGGACTGACCCATATCAAATTAGCAATATCTATGGAGATGATTCTTATTTTCTCCAAGCCCTAAATGGTAAATTACTGGAATTGCCAGTGCACAGTAAATTCCTTAAAACCTTTTTCTCATAAATGAATACTTTGTGTGCACATTGTAAAATAAGTGTAAATATTTTGTACATGCCTTGTATAATTGGTCGTGTTTTGAGTTTTGGGTTTTGTCTGGTCTACCCCGGAGTAGTCTGGTCCTCGCTGCAGCCTTACACCTGCACGTCCCCAATCAGAGCCTATGTTAGTATTCATTTATGTTTAGGGTTTTAAGCTTGAATATTTGCAGGTTTTCTCTTTCAAACCCTGAAGTTTTTGTCTTCCTTGGTCTGTTGCATTGTTTTGTCTATTCTGATGTTGGCTTCCTGTAATGGGCTCCCTGCTACTAAGTTTCATCTCCATGCCTTAATGTTTATAGGTTAACCAGCCCAATGCAATGTGGAATCCACTTTCTCCTGTCGCGTGTAGGAAGATTGTCATGTTTTTGTATGTGCAACTGATCAAATTTGTTGACAAGCTTGTGAAATCTCGATCGGCTTCTAGAAATGGTAAAAATTTTGAGTTATATGCATTTCTAAATGTATATCAGGTTGCATATGCCTTGGGGGAATCTTTTGTAAGATTCTAGGAATATTCTCCATTTGTATATCGGGCTTGTATGTAGAATATGTAAGCGAAACATACAAAGGAAAAGATACATTGCAGGAATATTTTGGAGAAGATTCTTTGCTTGTATGTGCAGGGGAATGTACATTGAAAAATATACAAAGGCCCACGACATGCAAAGTGAACAGTGCCATGGACATACAAATGTGGATTGTGTATGCAATATACATTCAGGTGCATATACAATGGTTAGATGCATTTATCGCATATTCTCTAAAGATTCCCTGTTTGCATGCAAAGGGCAAATGTATATTCGGTGATATACAATTGAAGATACTAGAAAAATATACAAGGGACCTTGTATGTTCCACAACATACAAAAGTAGAGGGTGCATTTGATGGGGGCCGCCACTTGTGTAAAGTGATTGTATGTTTGAACATACAATGGAGGTGCATTCCAAAGTTGCAAGGCGGACCCAAAGTCATTTTCATTTTGTTCTAAAGCAGTGTGGCATCCGCAGCTTGTACATTGCATTTGTATATGCGATGTGCAAGGAAATGTGCAAAAGAAAGAGAAAATGGGTTGGGCCCACCACTTGTATATTTGCACTTGTATATGTGCCGATATGCAAACTCATGAGGATACAAAGCCCGGACTTGAAAGTTTTTCAAATCTGGTGGATAGATGCAATGGAATCCACCTTGTGTTTTGTGCTTGTATGTGTGAAATATGCAAAATGATGGATGCAGGATGGAGATACAAGCCGGAACCGAACTGAATTCCAGTTTGTTCTATGATATTTGACGTCTACCTTGTATGTTGTATATGCATTTGGGTTTGCATATACAAAAGCGATAAAGGTGAAATAAAAGGAGAAAAGGTCAGTGATAGAGGGTCAAGGTGCCTACGTGGCATGATATCATTGGCTGGCAACTCTTCATGCATGTTTTGGGACCGTTGATTTCGGCGATGGGTTTTTAATCAACAGTCGGGTTTTGAACCTTCAGCGACAGTTTTTTCCTTGTGTCTGGAGTCATTTTTTGAGTGGGAAATTTCCATGGGTGCGCTGCTACAATTTCTAAGAGAAGCTATGGGTGGTTGAGCCATTAATGGTAGGATTGTAGACAAGCATGGGCCGATGGTCGAACGGCCAAGTACCTGGTTTATGATGGAGAGTCTTCCAGCGGCGGTATAGGGCTCGAGCTCAACTACTCCTCACCCTTCTCTTGCTTCTTCCCGTTTTGTCCCCTACCACATTTATGATATTGAGCGCCATTTCTGGTGCAGTGTATCTGGTAGGAATTTTTGACCTTGTCATGTAATTAATTTTGCTGAGTACACAATCTTGGTATAAAAGCCAAACTATGTTACTCATTGTGGTTGTTGAAAACTGGACAAATTTTGGTGCTGTGACAAAATACTTCATTGGTGGCTTTATTCTTGATGTCTTGTAAGTTTATGAGTCTCATGTTGTATGTTTCATGCATGAGTTCACTGGTTTCATGCTGTTTTATATGAGAAATTCTCTGTGCATGTGTTTAATCATTTGTCTCCAAGCTGTGGGCGTATTTTCTTTTGAATCAAGATAACTAAAGGTTGTTAAGGTTCAGGAATATAGCTTTTCTATATTGAATGTTTAATCTCCTACTTTTGATCAAGGAACAAATTAAATGTTTTAGGTTAATCATTGAGAAAATGTGTTGCAGTAGGGATACCATTAAGTATGAATGATTAAGCACCTAATTGTTGGGAAGTATCTGTAAGGCAGATATTAGAAATCCCCTTGATATCCAGTCTTTGGTATATGTTCATGCTGGCCGTTCACATGTGTATGTCTATTGACTCCAAGCCCTGGATAGGTACCGATCCAGTCTTGTATTGAGGTTGCAACCTAAAGTCTCAGTTTTGCATCCAAACATAAAATCAAACTCAAACTTCATATACAACCATTAGGACTTTAGAAGTAGTTCTAGGATCTAAAATCCTCTGTCTACAACTGAATATAGGCCCAAAGCTAGCCCCTTTGTACTTATCTCACAGTTTTGGTCTGCATAAGAGAGGATTTATCTGTTTTGTGTCAACATCCCAATCAATCCACAAGCATATCTCATGGATGTTGAGTAGGGAATACCCCCCTTAGTTCTACAGAGCCTAAAGAAGAAGAGGAGATATCTATAGAGTTTATCTCCTATACTGTTGGCCCCTGGCCCGGGAATCCTATTGATCAATGATGGCTACCTTGTAGGGATAACTGGGAACAAGCATCCAGTCTGGGAAAATTACCAACATGCATAAAAATCCTTGTGTTATGTGTGTTGATTTTATTTCTGCTCTCATGATTATGTATGCTTATATGTTTTGATACTGCACTAATTATTAAAGGAGAGAAGAAAGTTAAGATATTTGAGATAACTGATTCACCCCCCCTCTCAGTTATTTGCCTTATTTCCAACAATGTTGCCATCAATGACAAAGGGGGAGATTGTTGCAAGTATGTGCCTAATCGGTGTTGTCATTGATGTCAACATATCTATGTTGTCATTGGTGTCAACTGTATCCTTATCTTTTGATTGATTAGAAGCCTTATATGTTGAGGACATTGAAAAATTTTGCCCCTCCGAAAGAAACAGCGAGTTGCAGTAAATTGTAGTGAAGACGATGTGTTGATGATAAAAGAATAGTGCAGAAGATTGCTCCGCATTTCTTGTTGATTGAATATCTTGGTCTGTGGATTGGAAGATATTTAGAGGCATGTCTGAAAATGCTACATTCCAAGTTTGAGTCTCCGGTATGAAGAATTGAGGAAGTTGTGTTCACCAAAGTAAAACCTGCTTTTTCTATTCATTCACTAGTGTCCGGGAGAAAGTATTTTGCTCTGCATTCCTCCGCAGTTATGTATTTCAGTCTGTAGTTCTAGAGTGATGTCTAGGATGATGATATGCACCTACAATTGTAATGGTTCATGATTTGGTGGTCCGCAAGTGATCTTTCTTTATTGACAGTTGATGATAGTCGAGTTCTTATGCTCCAGTTGGAGAAATCTCATGGTTTGAGTGGTTAGATGTTGTACAGATGTTCCTGGTGACTACAATGAGCTTGTGGATGTCTCCTAATCATGTTCCTACCTTTACATTGGTCTGTGTTAAGGAATTGAGATCATGTTTGAAGATTATTCCCAGATAACGTAGCGTGTAACCAGTCTTAGCCAACTTGGTTAATTCCAGTGATTGCAGAGATCTCTTAAAGATTGTGGAAGCATGTTGTGGTGTGGAAGATCGTGTTTAAGTCCCAGCTAAGGCATGGCATGATCCGTATACATCTTTACTACATTTTCTTAGCATAATTTTGTATTAGGTCAAGACCTATTTTATATATGTTTGTAATGCCGACCTTGGAGATTGTTCCAACAGTTGATGATTGTAATGCTGACCTTCATGATCATTCCAAGGTGGATGTAGTGTATAAATACTTGTAATTGAGTCATGAAAATGAATCCAAGGGCAAAAATGCAAAGAGAAAGTGAATTAAGGTAGCAAAGCAGAGGTGTTTATGCTTCAATGGAACTGAACTTTGGCATGGAGTGTTGGCAAGAGACACTGCTAGGCATGTCAGGTGTTGTCATTAATGGCAGCTAAATCTATATTACACATCCACATTGTATTAGTGGATCATACCAAAAGTCAAACTACATATTTGTCTAAGTCTGGATAGATAGGAACAGAGCATATGACAGGGTTCAACATTTTGGTCTGCATTTCTCCATAGGTAATCATATTGAGCTGCGGATCTAAGGGAATGTTAGGGGATGTTAGGTCTACCTAACTCCAAGATTTTATCCTCTGGTGATGAAGGGATTGTAAGTTACAAGCATCTGAGTATCAAGATTTGGTTAGACAGTTCAGTCCGGTGAAGAACAGGTTGGCTAGGTGTTTGATCCTCGTGCGGATGAAGAGAAGTGGTTGGTCGAGTAATTTATGAGATCCAGTGGTATTGACCGACATGTGAGGTGACTTGGATACATAATTTTTGGTCTGCATTGATGTTTGTGCATGGATTCAGCCAACAGAACAGTGTTCTTAAAATAGTTTCCAAGTTTTCTTAAGGCCGACTGCAGTTGATATAATTTCATGTAGTAGATATATATGATCGATGGATTTGAACATTTTGGGAGGTGAGTGTGTGAATATGAAGGGATAAGTACGAAGTATAGCAGTATCAAGTGTGAAGCAAGGAGATCTAAGCTCTGAATCATGGCAGAACAATAAAGTAGGGCAGAGAAAGATGAAGTGTGTAAAGTCAATGTATTGAGCTTAACCAGAACTGTTATTTTGCATAGTTAGATGCTATTATTTAGTTCAAACATTTCAGTGAACTCTTGTAATCAATCTTGTAGGCAGTGAGCCTCCTTTGAGTAGTGAGATCTGGGCAGTGTGCCCGAAGGCATGTGCCTTCCCATTTTGTAATACTTTTAATAGAGTATAAAATCTTGTGGGTTAACCCCCACTGTGGTTTTTCCCTTAACCAGGTTTCCACATAAAAATCCTCGTGTTCATGTGTGATGATCTTGTTGTTTCTGAACATTAAGTTCAAGCTTCTTTTATTTGAATGTATGTGGTAAATTTATAAAGGAACATATTAATAAGTTTTGCAGAACATTGATTCACCCCCCCTCTCAATGTTCCTTAATTTCAACAATTGGTATCAGAGCAAGGTTGCTTAGAAGAAGTTTAATAGCTTGAGGAAGATCTGGGAAGGTGTTTTCAATGGGTTCATTCAAGCATTATGATGGTATCAATCAACAACTTCAAGTAGCCTTAGATGATCTTGACCTGTCCAGAGCAGAAATCAAAGATCTGCAAGAGAACCTTAAAGATGTTGAAGATTTCATTGAGACCTTAAAAGGACAACTGAGCAAATCTAATGAAAAGAGGAAGGAGCTACTTCATCAGCTAGCAAATTAGAATGAAGACAATGACATGGATGAGGCCCTGAAGGAGAAGACAAAGGAATGTGAGAAGTTAGCAAAAGAAGTTGTCCTAAAACATGAGACGAAATCCGGGGTGATGAGGCTAACCAAGGAAATTGAAGAAAGGAAGAAGACTGAGGAAAAATTGAATCAATCTCTGAAAGAAAGAATAGAAGAGTGCTGCAGATTGGATAGAATAATTGGTCATCTAGAATCTGATCTACAAGAAACTAGGGATAATGAGGATCAACTTGAAAGACAAATTGTCATTCTCAAACATGACCTAGAAGTTGCAAATGAATATAAAGAAAAATTCAAGATAAGCTCAACTAAACTTGAGGTGTTGCTTGATAGTCAGAAGAAGGTAGATGATAAGCATGGTCTGGGATTTGAGAAAGGTGAAAGCTCTGGATCTGGTCAAAGAAATCTTGGAGCAATAAATCAAAGAAGGAATCTTAGAAGACCTCCAGTAAGACAACCTAATGCTCAAAGTTATCCATCTTTCAATGGAAATTGTTTCAAATGCAATAAGTATGGTCATAGAGCTAATCAATGCAGAAGTAAAGTGAATCAAAATGCATCATCTTTCTCCGGTCAATGCTTTAATTGCAAAAAGATAGGTCATAAGGCTGAGGAATGCAAAAGTGGATCAAGGAATCCTCCTAAGAACAAACAAGTGTTCAATGGAAGATGTTTTACTTGCAATAAGTTCGGGCATATTGCAATGCAATGTAGATCTAAACCTGCTCCAACATGTAATTGTTAGAAAAATAAGATTGAGTGTTTCAACTGCAACAAATCCAAACATATTGCTAAATTTTGCAGAAGCAAAAAGGAGAACTCACAAGAAGGTAAAGGAAAAACAGAGCAGAAGTTAAACAAAGGCAAGGGCAAAGTAGATGTGAATGAGATCCAGAATGAAATGAACAAAACACAGGTGAAGAAAAGTGTAATGAATGACAGTGATGGGTCCGCACTGGAATCCGGTGCTGATAATTCCTCCGGGAATTGAATCAGGAGCTCTAGCTCAGGGGGAACTGCATTGAAAATCTAATTCCCCCTTCCAGTAAGTGGGTGCCTAAATCTGGCATAATGAATGAAGATAAAGAAGCCTATTGCAGATCTGTTGAAGCAAATTCTGGAAGAAAAGAAGCTAATGCGATTGATTATGGAGCAATTGAAGATTGACTGTATGTAGAAATAGTGTAACCAGATGTATTAGGGCAAAGCATTTATTGCAATGGCGAATTAGGTTTTGTGAAGCATAAAAGGTCATTTACTCAACATTTGAATCACTTTGCATTCGAAGAGAACAAGGAGAAGAGCATCTGAGTTGAGACTTCAAGGATTTGGAGTGTGAAAAGTGAATTCAATAGCTAACCCTAATCGGTGAAACAAGGTATTCTCTGTAAAGCTCTCTAAATTTGCAATCTTTGGATATGGCTACTCCATTGGTTGTTGACATCATCGAAAGGCCCAGACCTAAATTCAAAAAGCATCCACACAAATCTGTAGAGGTCGATCCATTAGGTGCATTTTCTAATGTTTCGCATGGAATGTTGCACATTGAAGATATTAGGGCTTATATTCATGCTAGCATAGATGAGTTTGGGGATTTGAACTTAGTAGATTTGTTCAAGAATCATCTGAGGGATGAGATTCATGGTCTTAAACCTGATTATAAGGCGCTGCAATTTAAACATCTCATTCAGATTATTGGGTTCCTGTCCTTCGGTGAAGATGAGTGGGTCCAATATGTACTGATTCAGATCCATGTTGAATTCATGTGGTTGATGAAACCTTTTAAGATCACCGAGGATGCTATATAGGCCGTAACAGGATTGAACTCATCCGTGGACTACCAATGTTAAAATTAGTGAAGAATCAGACTGTGACTGAAGCTACTAGATCAAAGTTTGATAAGAAGGCAATGACAATAAATGATATAACTAATCTGGATGTCAAATTTGCATCCATGGTAATTGGGTATAAGATATACCACTCTAGCAGGGAAAACTCTGTATCCGGTACAACCATTTATGCTACCTATCAGATGTTAAGAGAAAATGTTGACTATGACCTGTGTGAGCTACTGAAAAACTAGTTAATGAAGAACCCGAACAAGATCAAAAAGGACAAGAATAATACATTCAAGTATGGTACATTGGTATTGTGTTTGTTCTTCTATTTCATGAATGAGTTGCCCGACAAGAAAAGCATGTGTTGGACCAGTGATAAGCCTATTGCCATACAAATAAGAGAGCACTTGAACAATAGTGGTGACTCCAATGCCCAAAGGACTGCTCTTTAGGGATATTTCAAGAATTTTTAGAGCATGATGCAATCAAAGGAAAGAATCCCTACTTCTGTGGTAGAAAAGTACAAGGATACAATTTGTTTCAAAGTGGAAATAGATCAATACTTGATGGAAGCAGTTGAACCAAGGACTGTATGGATCGTGCCCATGGGGTATGAAGTTGATGAACAGATATTGGAAATGTATGCTCAACACCTTTTAAGAAAACCAAAAGATACCTCTATTGAGAGATTTGGTACATATGTTGAACTTAGTGTGAAATTGCATGTTAAGCTCCGGAAACCTGAATCTAAGAGAAAGATTCAAAGACAAGTTGAAATGTATGCAGAAAGCATTGGCATAACAAAAGAAGCTGTGAGATAAAATAGGGAAAGGATAGAGAAAGCTGAGAAGGAGAAGCAAGACATAGAACAGAGAAGTGTTCTAGTGGAATCCACTTCTAAAGCAAGGACTACTAGGAGTTCTGGTATAACCTCTGGTGCATCACCTTCTTCTATTGCAGAGAAATTCAAAGAAAAACCTACCAGTAAGGAAGGAAAAAGAACTAAAGTAATGGCCGAAAGGTCATATGTCAGTGTGGAGAAGGAGGATGAAGAAAAGACTGATTCAGATGATGAGGTTAAATAATTGAAGGCCTTAGGCACTAAGGCTGTTAAAGTATCTAAGGAGAAGCCCTCCGAAAGCACAAAGTCAAAGAAAGCAGAAGCATCAAGATTTGCCCAAGACAAGCCCTCTGCAAGTGTAAGGGTAAGCAAAAGACTAAAGATTGAAAATCCACCCTGTCAGTTGAAGATATTGTGAATGCAATAATTGTTCATGGGAATTTGAAGCCCATAACAAAATATTATGACAACTTTGATAAATCCAACAAGAGAATTTTGGAGGATGCTACTATTAAGTACTTGAACACATTCAATAGAGCACTTGTGGAAATTTTATCTAAAATCCCTAAGAGTCTAAGTGACATTTTGGAGATGAGAAAAGAAGCTGCCAAAGCAAAGGGTTTGGAGCTAAAAGAACATGTATTGTCCAGTTTATGTCCGGTAATCTCTAAGAAGGAAGCCAATAAAATCTTCAAAGAAGTTAAAGATGAATTCAGAAGCAAAATCAGGATGAATAAACTAATGCTTGGAGACATTGATGAAGTGGTCAAAGAAACAGAGCAAATTCTGAAGAAAGCCTTAGACAAGAATAAGTTTTATGTGGTCATTGAGGAACCTAATGCTGATGATACACCCCTTCCAAATGAAGAAGAGTTGAAGGAAAATGAGTAGCAAGTTGAGGTAGATGTCTTCTCTGTTCTGAAAGAGGAAATATCAAATAAAGGAGATGAAGAGATGGTGAAGGAAGATAATGATGGTGCAGAGGATACTCAAATTCCTCTAGACAAATCTTGTGAGGCAAATATAGAAATGAATATGGAAATAAATGATCCCACTAAAAGTGATTCTGAGAAGAATAAGGAGCAGAAAGCTGAAGAGGTTGAGGACAAGGAAGGTCAAGAAGAAGAAACTAATGATGAAATTGATTCCTCCATTCTGGACGTTGAGGAATTTGACAAAAATGATGATGTTGTTGCTACTGAGGATACACAAAATCCTCCAGAAAAGAATGTAGAAGACATTCCTGATGATACAGAAGCAGAGAAAAAGCAAGACAATGCAGGCCCTAAAACTAAAACATCATAGTGGGCAAGAGACACTGCAAAGCAGTGAAAGAAATTATGAAAAGAATATAATGTAAAACCTCAAACCCCTTGATTTGGAAAAAATAGAGCAACATGCTCATAATTTAGGCTAAATCTGAACCATAACTAACTTTAAAAGAAAGTAAAAATATGGACTCCAACCAAGAATCTTGGGAATAAGACCTACAATGTGTGTTAAGAAACTAACTTTGTGATAAAACTATTGTTGTGTAACCTTTCAAAATGTGTATATTATTTATTTTTTAGTCTTACATAGTCATAGGGAAACATCATATTCTCGAAGAGTGAGTTGGCAATAGAAAAACATAGTGAAGAGAGAGTGTAGAGGTAAAGGCACTAAAGTAAACATTGACCTCATAGATAATTATTTAATGGAGACTTGGACTAGATAGATGCACAACTCTATCTATATTTTAATGATCTTGACTTCATAGAGCACAAAAATCATGTTTGATTAATGAATATTGGTAAGAGATAATAAATGAAGTGATTATTCAAACAAATAATGAAATTACTAATAGAACATCACCAACAAAAAATCAAAAGGAGATAATTAGTTGTGGGTTCATTAGAGAATACATTTGTAATGCTAGCAAGCACATATTTCTACCACAATAAGTGAATAAACCTTTAATGAATGCCCAACATAGAGGCTTCTAAATGTCCCTACATCATGTACTAGAAAAAATCCTTAATAAGTGAAGCAAACTCATTTCTACTACTACAACCAATGATGCCTTTGAAATAATTTCAAGTTCTAGTCCCTTTCCCTAGCTCTTCCCCCCATGACATTTTAGTGATTGCACAATGAATTTGATTTCTAGATTCACTTTATTCCTCAAATGATACTATTTGGAAATTGAATCCCACAACACCTGAAATAAATACTAATCATGAGTTAAATTTTTCATACAAATGAAGATGGAATTGAATATTAGTTAAGAAGTGTCTAATATTATAACACACCTTTATATTTAACAAGTCCTACAAATATCTAATGTTGAAATAAAAAGAGAACATAGTCTACCCAAAGAAAAGAGAGAACAAACAATCTAGTTTGAAACCTTAAATGCACATGTAGCTCTATATTTAGCATATCAAAAATTTGGACCAAATAAACATGTAACATGTAACTCTAATAACTGTGAGGGATATTATTTTTACCAAGGAGTAGAAAAGGGATTGGTAGAGATATAATTATATTTTAACTTTATATTTGAAAGATAATAACATAAAATGTTTCTCATACAATGAATATGATCAAGAATCATGGTAAGTATGGCCACTTACCATCATGAAGAGAGCATTATGTAGGAGAAAAGGAAAAGAAAGTTCCTTTTATAATCTAGTACCTAGGCCTATAGTTGTGATTGAAGTCATCATGACTCACATGACCCACGTTAATACATCCTCTTCCCTAGTCCAATCTAATTTAATTATGACCCATATAATCCACATTATCATGTGTCCTTAATCAATGTTTAAAATAAAAATAAATTAAGCAATATTAAAAGAAATAAAACCATCAAAACATTACACATTATTTTAATGCATTAAGGCATGAAATCCTTGCATTAATATAGTAAGCCACACACTCCAAAAATATTAATACATTTCCATGGCATATTCATAGATTCATAGTGAAATGTATGAGTTAATTTCTATGAAAAGTTTGATCCACTTTAGGAAGTTTGCATCAATTTAAAGGCAATTCTTAAGGGACTTTCAACTCCCAACAACTATTTACATTTCTCTCAAGATAACTAAGCATATCTAAAAAAATCTTCACTCCACCTCCTAGAGAATAGATGGTGTTGTGGCCCATCTCATCCTCAAAACATGGGAAGCAATACTACCATTATCTACACTAGGACACAACCAGGAGCTCATAACCGCCCTATCATCATCACCCTACAAGTAGAGTATGACCATGTTAGTAAATGAACCCTAAGCTAGTAGAAAATGACACATTAATGAGAAAGTTAGAAATCGAAAATTATGGAATGTTACTACATGTGGTGGTGACAATGGAGTCAAGAAAATACTCTGGCCCTTGTATATAGTATGGTCCTTTAACCACATTGCTTTTTCCCTCATATCAGTTGAGTGGCTTAGCCTAGAATGATGAAGAAACTTCTCTATCCACAATTCTTTTCATGATGATGACAATTGATCATGACAGAATTGGTTATCCTTCAAACTAACATTATTTTTCATATTGAAACACAATGTCCTCCACCACCCAATCATCCAAGAATAGTGACACATAATCACCCATATTCAATCTCATCCCTATATTTTTGACTACCTACAATGGAAAATATCACCACTAATAGATGGGACTATAAGAAACCTAAATGTGTGTTGGTTAACAATAATGTACCAACTTTAAAAAAGGTAAAAAGGTGAGTTACCATGTGTGTGGGACTAGATGGTTGGGAAGTTTTGTATGGGGCTCTCTATTGTTTATCTCTTGATGGTGACCACATGGAGGTCTATAACTAAACATAACAATAGAGTGATAAAAAGCAGGGACCACTACCACATGAGACTAAAAAGAAAGCTAAATGTGTGATGGTTAAGAACAATATACCAAATTTGAACAAGGAAAAGAAGTGAGTTACCATGGGTCTAGGATGTGACAAATGCAGAGCATTGGACAAGGTTTTGTTTTGTATCTCTTTAGTCATCGGTTACATTGATGTATGCAAAAAACATAACAATTTTACTATAGGCACACACAATCAAATATGAATTTAATTGAAGTCATGGGTAGCCATATGAAAAATTAATTTCAATAAATATTTGTGCTCATTAAATACCAGTGTGCTAGATGCAAGAGCTGCTCACTGAGGGGATGGCAGGGGCATTGTTGTTTGCATTTGTCCTCTTTTCGTATTGATTGCACCAATGGAGTGTTAGCACCAAATTCCCACTCAAAAGGAAAGATAAATTGGTTAGAAAGTGTTTGCAAGAGTAACAATCTAAATGCATCATTCACAGGTATTTATTGAGCTAAGGGTCTAACCTCTTCCTTCTCAACCATAAACTCCCATGCATCCATCCTCTTGCACATATCACCCTCCTTTTCTCTATATTATCCTTACTATCAAATATGCTAATAGTAGATTAGATTTCATTTACCACTTCTTTGATCAAGAGGATAACATGAGTAACCCTCTCTTTTTCCATCAATTTTCTTTCTAGTCACTCCCTTCGTATATAATTTTGGTTTTAAAGATAACATATTATTAGATGCATGTGAATATCATGTTGCATAGACTTTTTGTTGCTTGAATGCATTTTACCATTTGGTGTGGGTTTCATTTCCTCCTTGGGATGGGTGGCCTTCCATGCACTTTATTTAGGTGTTAGTTAGACCATTCCAAAGACTAGAATGGTCACCTCCCCATATATTGTGTAGTGCATTTTAGGATCAAACAAAACTAAAATGGTTTTATTCAAAGTAGGTAGAACAATTTTACAGTCCCCTACAAATCGCACATAGAAATTTAATTAGCATTTCATTACACCATGTTAATTTTCTAAAGTCAACATCAATAATGCACAAAAAAGTATTACTTACATCAATATGTTTTGATTTTATGGTGAGAGGTAGAGGCAAAGTGGAGCACTCTTCATCTAAGTCATTGGTCTCATCATAAATCCATTATTGTCTTGCAATTAAGAAGTTCAATTGAACATTTGGGATCATCACACAAGAACAAGTGATTTAAAGGGAGCATAAACATTTAATACAAAACAAAGATCTTATATTCTTAGGTCCTCTCCCATCAAAAGGGAGGGATGTGTCAACAACACTAGATTGTGTGGTCATGTCAACATTTGGTTGTTCCAAATCCTACATATATAAGAAAACTAAAATTTTCAATAGTAGCCATTACATATAAGTAAAATAATTGACATATTATACTTGAAATAAGAGAACATATACCTAAGAACCAAAAACATTTTCTACATGAGGCAAGGACATGGAATCTTTGTGAACATAAGATGTCATCTCACATTGAGGAGAGGGTGGTGAAGTTGCAAGAATAGAGGAGTCTTCTCCTTGATTTTTTCTTAGCCATGGAGAATATAACTGTTGTCATATTTTGCCTGGCCCCAAAATATTCCTGTCCCCCTATTTCTATCAAAGAAATCTGATCAGAGAAAGCCTAAATAGAAAGAGGAAAGTCTTAAATCCTACATTTCCTCATGTTGTGCCTTGCAAAATTTCCCAAAGTCTCACCTTGAGAATCCTTGCCAAAAACCCAGAAAAATGCATAAATCTTTTGTCTTCAAGTGCCTTCCATTGCAGATAATTCTTAGTTTTATACTTAATCATTTTTGTATGTACCTTTGTATGTATCGTTTTATGTATATCTATTGTATCGCATGTACAATCGCATATGCAATTGTATATACAAAGGAAGATGCAAAGTCAAATACAAAAGGCGGGATACAAAAGTGAATGTGCATCAGGTTATCTTTGTATATGCAATTGCATATACAAATGTATATACAAGGAAATATACAAGGGGGAGATACAAAAGGTGTGTCCATTTTTTGTATGTATATGCGATTGTATCTTTGTACATACAATCTTATATACAATGGCATATACCATCCTGAGATACAATCCAGAACCTGAAAGTGGCTTCAATTTGGTTAAGAAAGGTACATGTGATTGTATGCATCTTTGTATGTATGTTTGCATTATATATTTGCAGATACAAAGGGCAGATACAAGGTCATATACAAAGTCACATGCAAGGGTGATGCAAAAGGGAATACATACAATCTGGACATGAATGAAGAATCAAATGTGGTGGATTTCGAGTTGGGGTCCACCTATTGTATGTATATGCGATTGTATCATCCCATATACAATCCTATATACAATTGCATATACAAAAGTTAGATACAACGGGGATATACAATGCGACTCGAATGGGAAATTAAATTTGGTAGACTTCAGTTGGGGTCCGCAGTTGTATGTTGAAGTGCATGTATGTGCCAATATGCAAAAAAGCAAGGATACAAGGCCGGACCTGTTCTAAAGTTCCTTTCTAGTTGATAATCCATTAAGTTCCACAGTTGTATGTACATGCAATTGTATCTCCTATATACAATTGCGATGTACAAAGTCACATACAAAGGATTTTCGGTGAGACAGGCCTTCTCGGCGGCTCAATTTGAGGTCTCTCCGATGGCCGATAAAGATGCAAATGTTCAGCGATGGGTCCCAGGTTCAGTTCAGTGGCCAATCAGATAGTGCCACGTGTCAGGCCGATTCAAGGCAGGTTCAAAAGGTGATGCAAAAGTTAAGGTCCACTTTTGTATGTTGGCCATTGTATTGTATATACAATTGCACATACAAAAGCATATACAAAGGGAGATACAAAGGCATATGCAAAGCGATTTGATATGCAAAATGCAAAAAGTGAAGAAATCACATAAGTGTAAAATCGAAGGATTTGAAGGACCCGATAGCATGATGACGTCATCCAGGCCTGTTCTTTGCCCAAGTTCTATATGACGCTGATGTCATCATGGCTTTTTATAGTGTATCCATTTTTGTATGTCTATATGCATACAAACAACGGTTCTCTTGGCAGTAAGGATAAAATTAACAGTCGCCGACTCAGAAGCCAAAAATGCAAGTTTGGTTAAACAGGGAAAATTCAAAGGCTGATTATACGGATACAGAGCCTGATTGTGCAGATGATCTCAGTGAGTGAGGATGCAAAAATTCAAAGGGTCAAAGATTTAAGGTGTTGTAAAATCTTTTTCAAGGGGCGATATGTCCCATCCGCCATCAATACAAATCCGATCTCTCAACTGTCATGCTTCAGATATTTTATGTATTCATTGTTGAAGATAGATGATTGAGCTGCTCACATTCAAGGCCCAAAATATCTTCCACCTGCCCTATTCCAGATATTTTATTCCATAACTTCTTGCAGGTGGACGTCCCTTCTGGCGATGATATTTTTTGACAGAGCCCATGGGGAGAATTGATTGTAACCGACTTAGGTCAAATGCAAAATGCTATATATGCATAAACATGAGATGTGCCAAGGGGTTGGAAGATTTAGTAATCTATGCTTTTGATTCCAAACAGAGCATTCCTCTATTGTAACCTTGCCTTCTGATTAAATACATGCTGGTTATTTTACCTCTTCATGCTATTTTGACTCTGTGTGATCTAAGAATGATGTGTTTATGAATGTTTAATTCCTTCTAATCATCTCTTGCTCCTTGCCTCTGTTAAAATCATCTTGAACTATGTATGTTTATTGGTTGTATCTAGTCATTTTGTGCATTTTCTCAGTTCTGTGAGGATTCTTTTATTCAACCTGGTGTATCACCTAATTTCTATTTATGTTTCCTTCTACCTCTTTTCCCCTACAACATTAGCACTAGGTTTAGATATATTCCTCTAAGCATTAGGCTTAGAATGAGGAACCAGCCTTCTCTGGAGGTCTGATCTCTATTCACAAGGTCCCACACTTCGAGATCATTCCCATTGTGTCATTAGAATGCTTGGACTCTCTCCAAGTAGGGTGCAATTCTATGTGACAACAGTTTCTGGCATGCCCGGTGGGACAGGTTCGATGAACTTCTCATCAAGGTACTAAGAGATTTGGTGTTTCTCCTAGTATTACCAACCTTTGGAGGCAATACAAACAACACCATGGTGACTCGAATCACATATCAGCTGGTTTCAGCAGTCCAGATTACATGCAACTAATGAGGTTGGTGCTACTTGTTAGTTTTCTATCATTTGAAAGTATTTTTTTAGCACCTGGTGACTCTATTTGGTGTTCTAACTCACATCCTAGTGTTTCAAGACCCTGTTGTCCATATTCATTCCTAATTTGTTATCTAGACTTGCCTATGCTTCATGCTTTACCCTTGCAATGTCTACTTATAATCAACATTACTAGCAGGAGCATTTTCAAACCACTCTTGCTTATCCTTATTTGCAGCCTGTTCATTCCTATAGTCAACCTTGTGAAACCCATTCTACTCTAAATCAAATGTGCAACCTCCCTAGTCAGTCCCAAAATGATGTTGATTTGGGTAGCATTAAGAGTTTGTTACTAGATTTCCAAAGGCAAATTTTAGAAATAGATAGAGAAGCACAATATAACATGCAGCAAGAGGAGTTGTCCTATCAGATTTCTTGTTATCAGTAGGAGGCAGAAAATAGAAGGGTGTATGAGGAAGAATGCTTGAACATTTAACTTGCAGCCAAGGAGAAACAAATAAAATAGTTGCTTGCTCAAGTGCAAGAGCTCAAAGTAAAACATTTCTCTCCTATTCCTAGCTTCAAACAAATCCATCCTTCAAACCAAAGTGAATCTATGAAAGAGCCTCAAAATTCTCTACCATGGAAGCCTTCTTCGACCAAGCATCCTGGTTACAAAATACCAAACCTTGTAAAGGCCAATCCTCTCATACCAATTCAAAATCAGGAAGAGGAAAAAGTTGTAGAATCCAAGCCTATTATAATTCCAAGTTTTAGGAGTGTTTTTTCGACCCAACAACCAATTCATAACCAAGAGCAACCCATAATGCCACATAATCAGTTTAGCAATGAGCATGTTTACCCTACTTCATTAGCTGAAAGATTTTGCCCTCCCACCATCTCCCTTTTTAAAGGAGGACCCATTATTTGGAGAGCAAATGAAGGTTATGTAGGTGAAGAGGAGAATATTCCTAGTGAATATGATGAAGGAATAACTATTTGCAGCCCATTTCGAGACATTGAATTAGAAAAAATAGACTTGTTGCAAGAGGAAAAATATGGTCTTGATGAAGAGGAGTCCATTCTCTCAAGTCAAGAAACCTTTCATGAAGCTGATTTGCAAGATCTCAGCTGGTTAGAGAAACTTCCTTTCTATTGTACATAAGAGTTTGAGGATGATATAACAAATGAAAGTTTGTTGGAAGAGGCTACCTCATTGTTTGAACATTTGCCTTCCTTTATTGAAGAAGAAAAACTTGATTTGGAGGGCACTTATTTGAGTAATAATGGGAATTTTGAGCTTGGGCCAGCTGTTTGTAAAAGTCTTCTAAGAGCTGATAGCTTTGATGAGCTTCTGGTTGTCCTAGTGAAAGAGGATGGTCCATTGACCATAGAGGAGAAGTCAACCTAGCAAACTATCATGCAAGGTGAAGGTAATGATGTTATTTCTAAGCATTCAAATTGTCTTCTCTCTTGTCCAAACTTAGCCATGAAGTAGGACAACCATGAACAAAAGGTAGAAAGGTTTGAAGAATGCAGCCATGATGACATTATATCAACCTTCTTGGGTTCTTGGAAGGAAGAAGGAGAAAACCATGAAGTCCCAAGTTAGCTGTTTCACACACAAGAGCAACATGAGAGTCAAATGGAAGACACCATCATACCAAATGAAGAACAAGAAGCAACCAATCCAAAACCTTCAAGGGGATGTCCTATTAGGCATCTAACTAGAATGAGGAACCAACCTTCTCTGGAGGTCTGATCTCAATTCGCAAGGTCCCACACTTTGAGATCATTCCCATTGTGTCATTAGAATGCTTGGACTCTCTCCAAGCAGGGTGCAATTCTATGTGAGAACAATAACATCAACCATTAGTGAAAGTGGGAAGAGTTTATAACAATTCAAAATTTTAAAGCATGTCATGTTCATCTTACCCTTTGTATAAATGACACAACATTGGCTTTTATTAGATGAGGAACATTAAAATGACTCAATAAATTTGAGTCAAGCACCAAGGTCCCTAAAGATTAGTCAATTGTCTCGCCACCATCAACCACATTAATAAATGGTCAATATAATGGGTAAGAATAAATTAAACATACCAGCTATAAGACATTAGTTACACTTACCCTATGGGAGATCTAATTGAAAAAGCTAAATGCATGATAGAAATCTTATGCTTACCACCATGGTTGAGTCCTTTACAAAGTCTTAATGTGGTGACTAAGTTGCATTTAGTTGGGTGTCCTATATGAGAAACCATATAGTGTATTCATATAATTTCTCACATCACATAATAATTGATGTAAGGTGAATGAAACAACAAGAAAGAAAAACCATACCATTTTTTATGTGTCATCAATAATTTCCTAGAGAAATGGCCATTGGTCATCATCACCATCCATCCTATATCTTGAAAACAACATCAGAAAATGGTGTACACGAATCTTTGTATCATCAAAATATTCTCTACCTATAGACATTTTGCGTAGCAAATTAATAAATGGATTGGGTGCAGAGTACATGCTTATTATAATCTTGTATACATGTTAGTGAATTATAACAAGGTTTAAATCAAATATTGTTACACAGTAATTGAAGACTTAGATCTACATTACCTTCAATTGTTATACAATAGTCTTTAACTATTGTGCAACTAGTCTATGCTTGCTACACATCTTTCATTATTGAATAAGTTGAGATATTTGATGTCATTTAGTTAATTAGTTGATATTAATGTATACAATCTAAAACACATATTACTATGAAGTTACATTGGAAACCCAATAAAGTATTCATTCATAATGACTCATCCTTACACTTTAAAACACACTCTAGAACTTGTCATAGTTATAAATAGAGGGTAAAGGATTATCCAAGTATAACATAATAGCCTAAATTGTCATATAAAAATTTGTTAGCCAAGGTTTCTTAACCTTGCATCCTAATGTTAAGAACACAAAAATGTATTTTTAGGCTATAGAACAAAAAAATGTAATTTCTAGGCTATAGAGGTCAATATTGTTTCCAAAAAATATCATAACAATTCTTAACTAAAGTGAACTCATTACAACAACATGGAGCTCTTTGAAACCTTCAATTTTTAAAGGGCTAAATTGACTTCCCGGATTAAAAGTTATGCCCCAAGAGTAGAAATGTAAGAGCATCTATAATGCATAAGAGAGTTGTAAGAGGGAATTAAACTTGTTGACCAACTTATGATGCATGTGATGACACATCATAAGACATATTTCAATGGAGATAATAGAATAAGCTAGATATAAAAGTTTGATAATCTATATATAAAATATTCTATAAATATGTAGTTTACAACTATATATATAATCTTCTAAAATATATATAATTCTAACCCTAACCCTAAAACCCTAAAATTGCATATAATTATAACCTTAACATATAATTATAATTCTAACCCTAACCTAACCCTAATTCTAACTCTAATTAGGGTTAGAATTAGAATTAGAGTTAGTGTTAGGGTTGGCATAGGTTTTTTTAATCAATTTTTCATATATAATTACAATAGAGATAAAGATAGATATCCTTAGAATTAGGGTTAGGGTTAACATATATATATCACTCACTTTGCATAGTTTCTTAATCAATTTGTCATATATATGTGGAATAGGGTTAGAACTAATGTTGATATACTAACTTTATAAATATATAGTGAGAGAGAGAGAGAGAGATACTACTTCTAAAGTTAGTCTATAATTCATAAATTTATGAATGATGGGATAAAATTTAGGTTTTATATATATAGAGAGAGAGCTTAGGGTTAGAGTTAGAATTAGAATATATATATATGAATGGTGGGATAAAATTTAGATTTTTATGTATTTATAGAGAGGGGTTAAGATTAGGGTTAGAATTTATGTAATTTTATGGTTAGGATTAGGGCTAGGACTAGCATTGATATACTAACCTTATATCAATAGTGAATGAGTGTGTGATATACATGTAAGCCAAAAATAAAATAAAATCATTTTTTTGGGTGATACAAGATTGTCCTGACACATCTAGATGCTCCTGCATCAGACACCCACGGTTGTTTGAGAAGTGACCTTGTCACATCTCCATTGTTTGAGGAAGACCAATGCGGTCAACCTCTACTTTAGATAACCATGATGAATCTTCAACAAGTCTCCCTTTCCATTTGACTAAGTATTATTCATATTGCCTATTTATTGTGCTCCTTCCCACATGGTTATCTAAGATTTATTTAATTTCTTCATTCTCTGAAATAGGTGTTGGGATATGCCACTACCCTTTTTCTTGTCCATCTTTTGTACTTTCTTCATAATACTCTAACAAATCAACAATATTGAATATACGTAAAATATGCATCCCACTTGGCAACTCAACTTCATAGGCATTCCCTAATTCATGCTTCTTCAAAATCTTACAAGGTCCAAATTTCTGCATCTACAGTTTATTAAATGTTCATATAGGGAACAACAATCTTGCATCACCTAAGAAAATGATTTTTGGCTTATGCATTTTTTCTAGAATACCCACCAAACTTATTTCCTCTAAAAAGTCCTATAGAATGGTTTAGGACAATCAAAATTTCTAAGAAGGCTAAAAATAGCAAGGCATCTATTTTTAGAAAGTTTACATTTGAGCATGTATAAACTTGAAATTTTACCCAAAGTTCTAGAATTGATAAATAAACATTATGGGTGAGTTTCAACCAAAAGTCATCATGTCTAGATGTCAAGATATTAAAGTTTCAAGTTTTTGAAAAAACTCAAAAAAATCTTAAATTTGAGTTTTGAGCCTTTAAACAAATGAATGAGGCCCAATCAATTACTTGGATCAAAATTTATGGCTCCCAAAAGTTATGCTATTTTTTAGGTATTTATAGTGATGGAAATTAAATGCCCATAAAAGTGTGATAAAAGGAGGGAAATTTTTTTTGAATTAGGAATATTATTCAAGGTGGAAAAAGGTCAGGTGGACTCAAATTAGGTGCCCAAATTCCTTGTCAAAAGATGTAATTCATTTCATTTGAGTGAAGGAAGGGGAGTTACAAGAAAGAAGGGGGATGACATAAGGGTTTTGGAATGCCTAAGAGGTGGGTTAAGTAGTCAGAGGAGTAGAATTGGAGTTTATTTATAGGCTTTGGTAGTGCAAGATCAATATTTTAGAAGAAAATACCAGAAGATAGCTCTAGAAGTGCATTTTTTGCTCTAGATTGCAGGTTTTTGATATATAGTTTGATTTTTTTTTGGCTGCAATTTACAAGACTTTTTATGTCTACTATTTCTATTGTAATACATCCCATGTTGTTGTAACAAGAGGTCATATGACCCTTGGGTGATTGATTTTAGATTGTAGCCTTTTACAAACAATTTTATTGAAGATATTGTGAAGTAGTTTGTAGTTTTCTAAACTATTTTCCTTGAGATTTAGTTCTGGTGCAGGAGCACCATTAAACAAGTTTTGTCAAGTCAATTTATTAGCAAGTAGGCTTTAGGTTTGGTAGGATTTTGTCATTAAATAAGGTCTTCATGACCATTTCTTTATGTAATAAGTCATTTTGGATGACAACTAGGTGTTTTAGAGGAGTCAAGTGGAGTCAAGCTCATCATATTTTGTAGTGACATGATCATATTGTGTTGTAATAAGTGTTATACATAGATAGATAAAGCTCTTTTAGGACCATCTTTGTGGTGTTATGGTCATTAGGGGTCTTAGGCTAAAGTTTTGTTCATGAATATGTCAATTTAGTTGCATAACAAGTTGTAAGTGGGTTAGCCATGGAAGTTGAAGAGTCAAACTACCCAAAAGGCAGTTGTGGCCATTGGGGAAGCCTTTAAATATGTAAACAAACATTGGAGAAGGTGTGTGGAGAAAGGAAATGGATGCAAAACGCATTTTTGATGCTCTTTACCCTGTTTTCTGCACCTTATAACTGTAATTTGTTGTTCCCTGCTGTGGTATAGTCCTGTACGGACCTTCACGTGCGAGTATTATATATGGTCAGAAAGAGGATTGAGTCAGCTTTCATATGCTTTTGGTTTGAGGTATTTATCTATAGTTTGGAGAAAGTTATCGCTATTTTACTATAAGTAGGTGCTGTAACCCTGAACTAGGGTTTTGAAGATCAACATTTAATGTTTTAAATCATTCCATTGGTCAGAACTCCACAAAGTGGATGGAATGGGACTGTATGAGATTGAATAACATGTTCCAATGAGATTTGGTCTGAAATACAATGTGGAGATAAGACTTTACCCTTGAAATGTATGAATTTCCTATGTTTTGGCCATTTTTGGGATGCCAGGGTTAGTAGAGTGCCTTAGAAGTTAATGCTGTGGATCAAATTACTGAAATTGGTCCTTTGGGGATAGATAGAGAGGGTTCAAATTGGTTTGGAGCTTTTAGAACAAAAATATAGTATACTTCTGTAAGATGCTACCCCAATTTTTTTTAAAAATAATGAACAAGGATATGACAATGTTAGCTCAAATGTATAACCAACTAATTGCCTCACACTTTATGATCACCTAGATCCTAGAATGGGAAAGGTGAGCTCGCATACAGTGATTTTGGCTTACAATGCACTACTTATGTAATAAAGAAAGTACAATTCATCTGTTGCGGCGGGCATCCACAAGCATGTGGGAATTCACCACTTTGAGTGGGTAAAGAACAAAAAAAGAATACAATGCCATCCACTTGTTCAGTGGGAATACTCCACTTATTCAGTGGGTGAGTTAAACAAGAAAGCTAAGAGTTCTTTATCCACACTGGCGGTAAACCATCCAGGGGTTACAAATGTGTTTGCAACAAAATAAATAATGCAATGTTATTTATAACTTGCAAATTCAACCCAATACCCCCTGATTTGCACCAAGTGTCACAGATGCAATTAATTAGAGAGAAAAACCCAAAGGAAACATGATCATAGCAACACAAGAATATGAGAATCCTCCATGAAGTATCAAGATGATGGATATGAAAGAAATTTCCTTGGATCAGACTCCAAGGCACTGCTATAGCTACTCTTTGACTGCAACTTATTATATCAGCCTGAAAACTCATTTAAATCAGACCCCCGACACCTATTACATGCATCACTTCCCATGAAATACACCAATTCTAGCATTCTATCCTCAAAGAACAATATGCATATGTTATAATACCTCATAAACTAATTATTTCATATGTTATCATCTTAAATTTGACTGTTGTGATTCCAATGCATAGTAACCATCAAATACAACCTCTGTATATACTACTTCAGGTATGGCTTATCACATAGTATGACCATGAAGTCTGGGATAGACAATAACATTTACCTAGACTGTTGCAACTCCTACAAGAATATATGGACATAGGCACCGATATCATGAAGAAATCCCCGTTGACTAAAGGCATGCAATGAACAAGAGTTGACACGTATACCCAGTATAGCAGCCATGGAGGAAGTTCTAAACACAAATCACCAATGCATAACCAATACACCCAAACAACTGATTAAAACTAGTCATCACTACTCTTAAATCAGATCTGGGCACAAACAAACCAATCATAATAAATTTCTGATCAACAATCACTAAATTTCTCAGTCTGGGTCGTACGGCCAGACAAAGGTATGGACACTTCTAGAAACTTCAAAACAATATCAATCTAATCCAAAACACTTCCAAAGAGGGCATTTTTAGAGGCAAAAAATATGCAATCTACAAAAGAATCAAAAGCTACAATATTAATTTCTTATGAGCATCGATTGCTTCAACGGAAGTACGGCCAAAATTGTACGACCAAAGTAGAAAATTCATCAACTACACAAAACACTCCAAAAACTCACACCAAAATCCATAGAAAATCATTATTCAACTCTCCAAAACTGATAACAAGAAACAACCCTTCAAAATCTATCAAATCCATTTAGCACCATGGCAAACTCTGTATGAGCTTGCTCCCAATCCATCTTCAGCACAATGGTGATTCTTGTATGAAATCACACCAAACCTCAAGAGGGTTTTCGTCCTCAAGAGCATTCTACAAGAGGGTTTTCATCCTCAAGAGAATAAGGAAGAACTCTCTGGTTCAATCCCAACAGCATTTCATTACAAAATCCAAGCATGTCCAAACAATGAGCCCAACTCCTCTTTTATAACTTTTTTGAGGGAAATAAAATATTATTTCCTTTATCCCTTCATATTTCTCCTCAAACAATATAAAATAGTTTGTTATGTGTGCACAACTTAAAGTCACCATTTTTTATAAAAAGCTCCTTTTAGCTCCAAAGACCCCTTTATCAAAATAAATGAAATATTTGCTTCGCAAGACCCCAAAATGATGCATCCATAATTTAAAACTTTTCTTCCCCTTTCCAACGAGCTATAACACTTAGATTTTTATTAATTATTTTCACCCCTAGGAGCTTAAGTGAAAATAATAATTAAAATAGTTCATTAAATAACACCATTTTGTGGAAAATCCCAAACATCACCAAATTGCAAAGTTAAGCATACCAACATACTCCTTGATGTTTGGGAAGATGAATGATGCCTTTCAGGCGACTTTCTAAAAATAGATGGCTTCTCCAAGAATCTTGGAGAGCAAATCCAGAACCTGATCAAACATCAGAAAGCATCACAATGATCATGAACACCATCTGAGCTCAATGCCATAACCAAATGCTCTATAAAACTAATCTATGCCCATTCCAAGAACATTGGAGTTCTCCCAACAAAGCTGGATAGCCACTAAGAGACTAAGGACAAGCCAAAATGTTCACAATAATCAATGCGCCAAAAATGGAACATTACAGTCCTTCCCGCTCAAGATTGCTTGTCCTCAAGAAATTCATGCTATCCAATTGAGATACCTGCATGATCAACAATAATATACCTGGATCCCAAATCAATCTGAAGAATGCACCACATCACTTCTGCTGTGCCACTCTGATATATCTATGAACTGCACAGCTGTCACTCTATATAATCCTCTGAAACATTCTTCCAATCACACAACTATTTGGATCCCAAGCATCAATAAACCCAAAGATGAAAGAGTTAGCAATCATCAATACAATTATACAACATGAAACTACTGCTGGGAACCAAAATCTGAAATGTCCCTCCACGGAAGAACATAAATCAGCTTGATCACAAGCTAAAAACAATTCTGAATAGCCATGAATCAACTGATTCTCACTCTCCAAAAGAGCATTAGTAACTGTAACATTTGTTCCTTTCAACTGAATACTTCTATCATCTTCCCACAAAGAGCTTAAAGCAATAAAAAGATCAATCTCATGGTTGCATAAGTCTAAAATAATCTCATGAAAATCAGATTTCAGTGATCTAAAAATGGGATAACAACATCAAAACTAAAATCTTTTGAGAACAATAAGAAATTTAGGCCATCTACAATCAGAATAAGTCAAAGTTATGACCAAAATTTCTCTCCAATCAATCATTATGTATGCAAATGAACATTTATGATGGTTGATTGGATGAAGGACATCAACTTTGTGACATAAATTTGACTCCAAAATCATCCATAAAACAATCTTACCAACACCACTATCCTCCATAGAACTCTGCAAATAAACTCCATTATGAGAGTAAGCCATCACTGAATCCAATCCATTGCATACCTGAACCTTCTGCCCATCTTCGACAACTGATGAAAACTTCCAGTTGGTGAGGTTTTTGTCAAGAGTAACATTCCATGAGTGTTCCTCACCTGGATCCGATATCCTATTAGTATCTTCCTCCATGTTGCAAACTCCAATTTGGTCTTCATCATTCAACATGAGAGGTGAATTTTCTTGTGTTAACTCAACTTCCGTCATAGAAACAGAATCGTCAAATGATTGGAAGTTGTTTTCACCCTTTTGTTCACACAATTCATCAATTTGCTCCAACTCTGCATCATCATACTTGGGAGCATGTCCTAAATCATAACTTCTCTGGAGCAAATCAAACTCTTCAATTATCAGCTTGCCTTCATCTGGTCTAGCAGCTCCAACTTGCTCCTTGAATTGTAGTACATCAACAAGTTGATTTATAGCTTCTAAGAGAGCCATTTGGGCACTCTCTAAGGAATCCATAGTTGTTTTAAGCTTATCAATTTCAACATCTCTTCCCTTCAATGCTTCACCTAATCGATCAGCAAACTCAAGAACATGATCTATATCAGACAACAAGTTCAAAAAATCTAATTTCAAAGTTTCCAATGCCTTCCTGACTATACACCAATCTTCAAGGGAATCTCCTTTTTCCATGCCCATTTGTTTCCTTTCAACTTGAGATCTCCAAATGTGATCTTCAACAAACTTGTGTGAGCTATCCAAATCTGTTAGAACTTGCACAACCTTGTCTTCAGTGACTAGCAACTGATTCTTAAAATCCAAATCAGCTGCACACAATAAATTTTCTGTCATATCCTTATAGGCATGATCCTTGAAATCAGCTGCTTTTAAGTTTTCCTCTTCATGGCCACTTTGACTACAAGAAGTAACATCACTGAAATCCAATGTTAAATCAACCTTTGAAGCTGATCCAAGTTCTTCAACAAACTCCTCATCAAATGACTCTTCTGAAAATACACTTGGTTCTTCAATTTGCATGGGAGATGAGTCTTCTTCTTCACTTTGATCAAATGTTATGGCAATATCAAATTCATCAATGACTAATTTAAAATCTTCATCAGCATACTCTTCATCCTAGATCTTTGAGGAATCAATCAGCTCTTCACTTGGAATGGGAATTTCCCACTCATAATAAAGACTACCATCACTGGAATGGTGGAATTGCTCTTCATTAGGTGTTGTTCTAAAATTTTCAGCAGCATTAACTTCTTCAATTTCATTGTTTCCCATGTCCTCAAATAAGCACTTCACTTCAATGCTCTCAGGCTCACTTGCACAGTCACCTTCTAGCAATCTATTGATCAACTTCATTTCCTCAATTGTAGTGGCATCTTCAAGATCTTGATGCAGAAGCATGCAGTGGTGTAAGGGCAATCTTGCATCACCCAAAAAAAGATGTGTTTCAAAATTGTTGATGTTCTTTCCATTTCTTTTCAAAATTTGTGGTTTTGGTTCCATAATCGCTTGAAAAATGATGTAGAACTTTTAGTTTTTCCAAACTGCTAAAAATAGCAACCTGCTATTTTTAGAAAGTTTGCATTTGGGCACTGAATGAAGTGAAAATTTATAGGAAACTTCATAATTGAAAAATAATACCTTTGGCGAAGGAATCACGCAAAGATAATTTGTGAGCTGAAAGATATTAAAGTTTCTGTTTCCTGAAAAACACCTAAAAATTTTTCAAACTCAGGTTTGAGGCACTAAACGGCCCCGTATTGGCCCGAAAAATGGCCGGAACTGGCAGAGCAGGTTCTTAGCGCATAGAGCACTCTGCGAGCTTTCCGGCGCATAAAACAGTTTGTTAATCAGGCACCCGGATCAAAAGTTATGGCTCCCAAAATTTGACCTATTTTTGGAGGGAGATGTAAATTTCAAAATTAGGTTATTGGCCGCCAAAAAGGCTATTAATAACCATTTTTGGGAACCATGGGTAGTAGTAGAGTTAAGGGGGGAAGCATAGAGTCAAAAATAGGTGGGAAAATATAAACCCTAGCTAACTTGGGGTTACAGAAGGTAGATGATTCCAGAGTCTTGTGAGAGGAAGCTGTAATGTGTTGCAGCCTATGGAGGGTTGATTCCTTTGATTGTATTTGAGCTTCTGTAATGTAATAAGTTGTCCAAATCAATAAAGCAAGTTCTATTTTATATGTGCAATTTTTGTTGTTGTGTGTTTTCTGATTTACCCCTTCATCAAGTGGTATTAGAGCAAGGGTTCCTGAGTGTGTAGACAGATCGCCGGCCGTGAGGTAGTTTGCACCAGGACCATAGGTTGTGGGTTTGCTGTAGAGATCAAGATGCCTCCATGAAGAAATCGTATTAGGAGGAATGCTTTGATGGAAGAGGGTTTTAGACCCTTGCAAAGGCAAATTGATGCATTGCAAGAGGAGCTACGAAGAGGGTTTGAGCTGAGAACAAGAGAAGAAAGTGAAGATGAAGTTGAAAAAGAGCTATCTAAGGAAGAACAAGAAGTTGTGGAGATCCTGCAGAAGTTAGGTTGTTGAGGGCCATTTCTAAGATTGGAAAGGGGCCTAGGATCGAAGTTTCTACATATTCTAGAGATTTGAATCCAAAACAGCTTATTGATTGGATCAATGACATGGAGGAATATTTCAAGTATGAAGATGTGGAAGACCCATATCGGGTCAAGTTTGTAAAAACAAAATTGAAGGGCCATGCCAGTATTTGGTGGAAGGAGGTCCAGTTAGAGAGGAACAGAAGAGGAAAAGGAAAGATCACCAGATGGGATCAGATGGTGGAGAAACTAAAGAAGCAGTTCATTCCTGTGGACTATGAGATGGAGTTGTTGAAGAAGCTGCAAGGATTGAAGCAAGCCAACAAGTCTATTAAGGAGTATAGAGAAGAGTTTTATAAGATTACTATCAGAACCGGTCATGTAGAGGCCAACAAGGAGAAGGTAGCCCGTTACATTAATGGGTTGAGGCCAAGTATTCAAGAGGAGCTGAGCCTGGTCAGAATGACCACCATAGAAGATGCATACCAATTTTCCCTGAAGGTGGAAGAGAAGCTGAACAAAAGATTTGACAGCAAGCAAAGGGGAAGAGGTCAAGGTGGAAGGACTGGTGGAAGAGCCTATGGGGGCCAAAATAAAGATTCAAAGAAAAGTGAAGAAACTGGCACCAGCCGAAATCAGAGAGGAGATAATACCTACTGCCCTCGTGACCAGAACAATGGTGAGCAAAGAGGAAGAGGCAGACCTGGGCAAGGACCTGGAAGAGGAGGTTTCAGAGGAACCTGTTTCCAATGTGGAGAAGAAGGGCATCGAGCATACGAGTGTCCACAACATCAAGGAAGGACAAATAGAAGACCTAAAGGTAATGCACTAGTTGCACATGTCAATGAAGATGTGCAATCTGAGTGCTCTGAAGATGCTGAAAGGGGAGAAACCCTAGTTGTTAGAAGAACTTTACTGAATGAGGAGAAAGAACCCAATCAGAGGAAGCGTTTATTCCACACAAAGTGCAAATGTGAAGGTAAGTGTTGTAATATTATTATTGATAGTGGAAGCACTGATAATCTTGTTTCAGAGGAGATGGTTGACAAGTTGAAGTTGACAAGAAGAAAGCATCCACATCCATATCGGATTGCATGGTTGCAGAAGGACCATAGAGCTTTGGTCAATGAGCAGTGTTTAGTGAAGTTCAAAACTGGAGACTACCATGATGAGGTGTTGTTTGATATCATACCAATGGACACATGTCATATGCTGTTGGGGAGGCTGTGGCAGTATGATAGGAGCACTATCCATGATGGCCATGCAAACACATATTCCCTAACAAAGGATGGAGTTCATCATAAGTTGAAGCCCTTGAAGGAGGTGGAAGAAAAGGTATGTAGTACTGCCAGAATTTGCTTGGTATATGGTAGAAAATTTTTGGAGGGTATGAAGCATGAGCGTCATTGCTTTGCATTGATTCCTAAGATTAGTCAAGAGAAATGTGAAGATGTACCAACAGAAGTCTTAGATATGTTGGAAGAATTTCAGGATATTATCTCTGATAATGTACCAGAAGGTTTACCACTGGTGAGGAAGATATGTCACCAAATGGATTTGATACCAGGAGCTAGTTTGCCGAATAAGGCAGCCCACAGAATGACTCCTGCAGAGAGTGAAGAGATGAACAAACAAGTTCAAGAGCTATTAAGGAAGGGACTGATAAGGGAGAGCTTGAGTCCATATGTGGTACCTACAATACTAGCACCAAAGAAAAATGGAGAGTGGAGAATGTGTATAGATTTTCAAGCCATAAATAAGATCGCGATCAAGTATAGGTTTCCGTTGCCAAGAATGGATGACATAATGGATTGTTTGAGTGGAGCCAAGTACTTCACAAAGATTGACCTGAAAAGTGGGTATCACCAGATCCGAATCAGAGAAGGAGATGAATGGAAGACAACCTTCAAGACAAAGGAGGGTTTGTATGAGTGGTTAGTCATGCCATTTGGGCTAACCAATGCACCGAGCACATTCATGCGGCTCATGAATGAGGTACTGAAAGAATTTTTGGGAAGTTTGGTTATTGTTTATTTAGATGATATTTTGATTTTCAGTAAGACTTGGGATGAGCATATGATGCATATCAGAAGAGTTTTAGAGAAGCTGAGGGGGAGAAGTTGTTGATTAATCTGAAGAAATGTAGTTTTGCAAAGAAGGAGTTGGTATACTTGGGATTTGTTGTCTCAGAGGAAGGTCTTAAGATGGACCCAGAGAAGGTGAGGCTATCATTGAATGGCCTATGCCAAGGAGTGCTTCCGAGGTAAGATCTTTTCATGGTTTGGCAAGTTTTTACAGAAATTTTATCAAGAATTTTAGTAGCATTTGTGCACCCCTAATTAAGACAATGAGAGGGGATAGAAAAGAGTTTAGATGGACTAAAGGAACAGACAAGAGCTTTGATACATTAAAGTAGAAAGTCGTAGAACAACCTATTTTGGCACTTCCAAATTTCAATAAAGTATTTCAGGTAGATTGTGATGCTAGTGGTAGTGGTATAGGAGCTATTTTGAGCCAAGAAGGTAAGCCCATTGCCTATTTTAGTGAGAAGCTTAATGATGCCAAGAAAAAGTATTCTATTTATGATCAAGAGTTTTATGCAATAGTTCAGGCTTTGAAGAAATGGAGACATTATTTGTTGCCAAAGGAGTTTGTTTTATATACTGATCATCAGGCTTTGCAGTATCTTAATAGTCAAGGAAAGTTAAATCAAAGGCACTTAAAATGGGTTGAGTTTTTGTAGAGCTATACTTTTTTTTTGAAGAACAGGAGTGGGAAGTCTAACAGAGTTGCAGATGCCTTGAGCAGAAAGAAAAATTTGTTGATAGAAATGAAGATAGAGGTTGTTGGGTTCGATGAGCTTAAAAGTTTATATCCAGAAGATCCAGATTTTGTAGAGGCCTGGAAAGTTTGTTTGGAACCTGTTACTTTGGACATGACAAAATGGTTGGATTTCATAATCTAAGATGGCATGTTGTTTAGAGGAAGCCAGTTTTGCATTCCAAGGATTTCTATGAGAGAGAACCTGATTAAGGAGAAGCATAGTGGAGGATTGGTTGGACACTTTGGTCGAGATAAGACCATTGCTATTGTTGGTGAAAATTATTATTGGCCACAGTTGTAGCAGGATGTGAGGAAATTTGTGCATAGTTGCAGAGTATGTCAAATGGCGAAAGGAGCAAGTTAGAATACAGGTCTATATCAACCACTACCTGTACCAGAGAAGCCATGGGATGATATTAGTATGGATTTTGTTCTTGGTTTACCAAGGACATAGAGAGGGCATGATTCCATTTTTGTCGTGGTGGACAAATTCTCGAAGATGGCACATTTTATCCCTTGTAAGAAGACTAATGATGAAGTTCATATTGCAGAGTTATTTTTCAAGGAAGTGGTGAGACTACATGGTCTACCAAAGAACATAGTTTCAGATCGAGATACCAAGTTTGTTGGCTATTTCTAAAGGACATTGTGGAAGACGTTAAAGATAGATTTGAAGTTTAGTTTTGTACACCATCCACAGACTGATGGACAGACCGAAGTGGTGAATAGGAGTTTGGGTAAGCTACTACGATGCTTAGTAGGAGATAAGCTGAAGGGATGGGATTTGATTTTACCACAAGCAGAATTTGCTTACAACAATTCTGTCAATAGGAGTACTGGTAAATCACCATTCTAGATTGTATATGGGAATAGTCCAAGAAATGCTTCAGAGTTAAGGAATCTAGACAAAGGAGAAAAGACAAGTGCCGAGGCTGAAGACTTTGCAGAACACATGAAGAATTTGCATGAAGAGGTGAAAAGCACATTAATAAGATGAATATTCAGTACAAGGCTAAGGCAGATCAGAAGAGGAGATATAAGGAATTCCAGGTAGGAGATGAAGTCATGGTTCACTTGAGAAAAGAAAGGTTCCCAATTGAAACATACAATAAGCTAAAAATGAAGAAATTTGGACCATATAGAATTTTGAAGAAACGTGATTCAGGAAATGCATATGAGGTAGAGCTGCCAAGTGGGATCAACATTTCCCCTGTTTTCAACATTTTTGATTTATCAGAATATCATGAAGGTGGCATAGAGGATGGACCTGCAGAAGAACAGTGGAGTATTCAAGCATCTACTTCAACAGAGGAGATAGAAGAGATCTTGGATAGCCGTGTGGGAAGAAGTACTCAGAACAAGCAATATGAAGAATACCTGGTGAAATGGAAAGGAAGGCATGTTGAAGATTCTTCTTGGTTGTCTAAGGCATAGGTTGACTGTTTGGGTTTTCCTCACACAAACACGTGAGACGTGATAGGGTCACTTCTCAAATTACCCTAGGTGTCTGATGCAGAAGCATCTAGTGGTGTAAGGGCAATCTTGCATTACCCAAAAAAATATGTGTTTCAAAATTGTTGATGTTCTTTCCATTTCTTTTCAAAATTTGTGGTTCTGGTTCCATAATCGCTTGAAAAATGATGTAGAACTTTCAGTTTTTCCAAACTGCTAAAAATAGCAACTAGTTATTTTTAGAAAGTTTGCATTTGGGCACAGAATGAAGTGAAAATTTATAGGAAGCTTCATAATTGAAAAATAATACCTTTGGCAAAGGAATCACGCAAAGATCATTTGCGAGCTGAAAGATATTAATGTTTCTGTTTCCTGAAAAATGCCTGAAATTTTTTCAAACTCAGGTTTGAGGCACTAAATGACCCCGTACGGGACCAAAAATGGCCGGAACTGGCAAAGCAGGTTCTTAGCACATAGAGCACTCCATGAGCTTTCCGACGCATAAAATAGTTCGTCAATCGGACACCCAGATCAAAAGTTATGGCTCCTGGAAGTTGACCTATTTTTGGAGGGAGATGCAAATTTTGAAATTAGGTTGTTGGCCGCCAAAAAGGCTATTAATAACCATTTTTGGGAACCATGGGTAGTAGTAGAGTTAAGGGGGGAAGCATAGAGTCAAGAATAGGCGGGAAAATAGAAACCCTATCTGATTTGGGGTTATAGAAGGCAGATGATTCCAGAGTCTTGCGAGAGGAAGCTGTAATGTGTTGCAGCCTGTGGAGGGTTGATTCCTCTGATTGTATTTGAGCTTCTGTAATGTAATAAGTTGTCCAAACCAATAAAGAAAGTTATATTTTCTATGTGCAATTTCTATTGTTGTGTGTTTTATGATTTACCCCCTTCATAAGATCTTCATCAAATAAAGGACTAGTTAAGTACAACACTTCTGGTTCTTCGTCAAAGCAAGGCTCAGCTTCACTAATTTCTATTGTAAACTTCTCCAAATCAGCAAACTCCTTTATGCATGTCTTATGATTTGTGACTTTGTCTTCATCATACATAGACTTAGACTCATTTCTAATCAAGACTTCATCTTCACCATTTTCGGATTTCACATCATTCGGAAAGAAAGAACATGTGGTGAAGGTTACTGATTCATCTTCCTTTTTCTTTCATTGGTGGTTAGGCTCCCAAGAATCTTTGCATAGGAAACAAAGATTTTTTCTTCTAAGTTCATTCTTACTATTCTCATCCTTCTTTGAAATGGGATAATTCTTCTTATGTTGATTATAAGGTGGTGACTTGGAGTACTTTGTGATCTTCGACTTGGGTGATCTCAATTCTACCCTCCTTGATGTCACTTTCATCATCTGTTCTTCTTGACTTAGTTTAGGGGCCTCCAGCAACCCTTTATTGTGGACTCGGTCTTTCTGAGGTTTAGCCAAGTTCTTTATAGAGTAGTATTCAGCAAACGACATAACAACATGAAATTCAAGACCCAAAGACTGTAGGAATACACACAACACTGAGAGGGGGGGTGAATCAGTGTTGTTAACAATTTTAACACTTTTTACTCCTTTTCTTAATTTAATTTCACAATTATAGAATTCTTTAGATAGAATAAAGAAAAATATGCAGAGTATCAACACAAAACTTGACACAAGAAATTTCTCGAGTGGAAAACCCTCCTGGGGTATAAAAATCACTTAACTGCCTCACTGGCTTAACACAAATTTTAGATTACAACTGTCTCACTGACATTACAATTCTGCCTCACTGGCATATTGTACTTCTCTGCATGTCTCACTGACATTACAACATCAACATTCAATGAAAATTATAACTCAGGGGATTTCCCTGTTTCAATAAAAACCAAAACCTTATTTCTCCCTTTAAAAAAACAAACAAAATATATTCTTAACAATCAACCTTCAACTGTCTTCAACATCTACAATCATTCAATTTTGATCTTCAAGATACTTCATACCTCTGCAAAACAATCTCATACTAATTCACCATTTCTTGAACTTTCTCCCTGTGCAAAACTGAACAATTGACCCTCTCTGAGAAATTATTGTCTTTTATCAATTTCACTTTATCTGAACAAACATTAATCCATCTTGATCATTGAAGGACTCCATCCATTTATTGAACCACTTTTCTTTCAAAACCTCAACATAATTCCCTGAAAAATTGTTTCTTCATACTTGCAAAAATATATTTCAAAACAAAAATATCATTCTCAAAAATTTCTTACAACCTTCAATATCATCTCTTCTCTGCAATCTCACACACCTACCATTCAAAAATCAAATCTTATACAAGATGAGATTCCATCATATAATCTCTTCAAAATCGGTTCAACTTCAACATCATGTTGTTTTATTTTCTCAATCTTATCACATTCTCTTATGAAAATCAAACAACAAAACAAAAAAAAAAATCCCCTTCGAAGAACTCTGCCTTTTCATATTCTTCTCAATTAGAAACCTTCTAAATCTCACTCTTTCCTTCACACAAAAATCAACTTCATTGCCCCTTGAACTTCGGTGAGAAAAGTCAAGAATAACATGTTTTATTGCCCTTTTTAACAATAGTGAACGTCAAGTTTAATAGATAAACTGACCGTTTGAAAAACTTTCTAATTAAAACACATCCCTCCGATGTGCGGTGTGCGCCAATCTCAAATTAAATAGTGATCGTTGGATGCAATGGCTTTAAACACAACTTACATCCACCGTTTGCGCTAGGGGATCGGGGTCCATATGACTTACCCCATCACGACTAAAGCAACCTTCGACCGGTCACCATTCAAATGGAACCTTCTATCAACGGTCAATTCAAAATTATAACATAAAGTGCAAACAAAGGTGACGGGCAGATTATGATTACTTTGAAATGAGTGGTGATCACATTGTTCAAAGCTTGTTAGGTATTGAGCACTAACCACAACTGCCACTCCAAGGAATCTAAACATCATAATACCTTTAACTCAGCAAAATGAACCAAATTGTATCAGATTTATAAAATGCGATGCCACTGTCATGATGTCAATTAGGTGGAGTTAGAATGATGCATATTAACCTTTAACATGTGATACAACTCCAAGAACCTTGCTCTCATTCAACACTGATAATATGTAGTGAATGCCATCTAATTAATATGACAAACCAACATATGAGATGCCACTGATTAAGCAATTTAATCCACTGAAATGATCAAGTCACAACAACTTCACTCAAGATCAAAACTGAGAGATCACTACCACACTAACCCACTGAAAGATCAAAACTGAGAGAAAACCATGTCACTGATGTAGATCAAAACTGAGAGATCTGAAAACCATGTCACTGATGTAGACCATATCACTGAAGTCATTACCATGAAAACCATGTCACTACCATTTTGGCATCAATGAAAACCACCATCATTTTGTCATCAATGAAAAGACAATATACTCAACTGTGAAATGTGCTACAAAACTCCCCCTTTGTCTTTGACATTGATGGCAAAACCATAATTCATTTCTCCCCCTTTTTGACATAAAAATGTCAAAGGCAAAAAAATATACCACAACCAATAGATTCATGTTCTTGTAAATGCACTCCTCTGACAAAAAATTTGCCAAAACCAACACTTTACTTTATACTGATCAAATGCACAATACTGTAACACTGCCAACCAAAAAAATATGTACAAAAACTATATACAGACTATGTACAAATGAGATTCAGGACATTAAAATAATCTAGAAAACAACTCCCCCTGAATCTAATATCTCTGTAACCTATTGAAGAGAGACAAGAGACAGAACTCCCAATCTCTGTCTCAGAGTTTCAAATGTCTCCTTTGGCAAAGGCTTTGTGAAGATGTCAGCCAATTGATCACTTGTATGCACATATTCCAAAGCAACTTCATTTTCAATCAGTTTTTCCCTTAAAAAATGATATCTGATAGCAATGTGCTTAGTTCTTGAATGCATTATAGGATTCTTTGACATATTGATAGAACTTGTGTTATCACAAAGAATAGACACAGGCTTTTTAACCTCAACCTTAATATCAAGAAGTGATTGTACCATCCAAAGTACCTGTGTACAACATGAAGAAGCAGCAATGTACTCAGCTTCAACTGTGGATAGAGAAACACAATCTTGTTTCTTACTATGCCATGCAACCAATCTACCACCCAGAAAGAAAGCTGCCCCACTTGTGCTTTTTCTGTCATCAGGACACCCTGCCCAATCTGCATCTGTATAGGCAAGAAGTGTAAAATCATTGTGTCTAGGATACCATAAACCAAAATCAAGTGTACCCTTAATATATCTAAAGATTCTCTTAACAGCATTCAAATGTGATTGTTTAGGACAAGCTTGAAATCTAGCAACCAAACAAACAGCCTGCATAATATCAGGCCTAGAAGCAGTGAGATATAAAAGACTCCCAATCATAGATCTATACAGAGATTGTTCTACTTCAGGTGATTCATCATTTTTACTTAGCTTATGCCCTGTCTCCATAGGAGTACCCAAAGGTTTGCAATCATCCATTTGAAACCTCTTTAACATCTCTTTGGCATATTTATTTTGTGAGATAAATATTCCTTTTTCAAGCTAAGATACCTGAAGACCAAGAAAGAAAGACAATTCTCCCAACATAGACATTTCAAATTCTGACTTCATAATGTTAGGAAATGAATGACTCATATCATCATTGTTACTACCAAAAATGATATCATCAACATAAATTTCAACAACCAGAATATCCTCACCTTTGATTAAATAGTACAAATTACTATCCACACCTCCTTTTATGAACCCTTGTTCCTGCAGAAACTTATCCAGTCTATAATACCAAGCCCTTGGAGCTTGCTTTAAACCATATAAAGCCTTTTTCAACCTGTAAACATGATCTGAATTATCTTTATTCACAAAACCTTCTGGTTGTTCCATGTAGACTTCTTCTTCAAGATCTCCATTTAGAAATGCTGATTTTACATCCATTTGGTAAACTTTGAAATTTTTATAAACTGAAAAAGCTAAAAACATTCTTATAGCTTCTAATCTAGCAACAGGAGCAAATGTTTCTTCAAAGTCAATACCTTCAATTTGTGAATACCCTTTGCAAACTAATCTGGCTTTGTTTCTAACAACTTTACCTTTATCATCAAGCTTATTCCTAAACACCCATTTTGATCCAATGACATTCTTACCTTCTGGTCTTGGAACAAGTTCCCATGTTTTGTTCTTTTCTATTTGACTTAACTCCTCTTCCATGGCTTTAATCCAGGCTTCATCTTTGCTAGCCTCAACATAACTTTTAGGTTCCATTTCAGATATCAAACACACATGTGCTTGATTATGTGCAGCATCAAGCTTTCCTCTTCTTGTTAACACACCACTGTCCTTATCCCCAATGATCAACTCATGAGGATGATCTCTTTGAAATGCCTTTGAAAGAGTCTTTGTCTTAACATTAACAGATTTTTCAGGATCTTCTTCCTCTTCCTAAATTTCTTCTTCCTTTTGTGAATGATGATCATCTTCCTTATCATGAATCAACTGCATACAGGGCTGCAAATCCTCATCCACCTTAACATTAGTACTTTCAATTATTCTTTTGAGCCTATTGTTAAAACACTTATATGCCTTGCTATGTGTAGAATAACCAAGAAATATACCTTCATCACATCTAGACTCAAAACCACATAAGCTATCATTATCTTTCTTGATGTAACACTTACTTCCAAAAATTTTAAATTACCCAACATTAGCTGACTTACCATACCACAGTTCATAAGGAGTATAATTTGACTTTACCCTTAATTGAACTCTGTTCAGAGTATATACAGCTGTATGAACAGCTTCTCTCCAATAGACATTAGGCAGATTTGCATCATGTAGTAAGGTTCTTGCCATTTATTTTACAGTCCTGTTTTTCCTTTCAGCTACTCCATTTTGCTGTGGAGTTCTAGGAGTGGAGAATTGCCTTCTTATCCCATGTTTTTCACAATACTCCTCAAATTCCTTTGAAGTGTAGTCTCCTCCATTGTCTGACCTTAGACATTTTAGCTTGAAATCAGATTCCTTTTCAACCATCTTCTTGAAGATTTTGAATCTATCAAATGCCTCTGATTTATGCCTTAAGAATGTTACCCATGTCATTCTTGAAAAGTCATCAATGAAAAGCATAAAATATTTTTCTCCTCCCAGAGCTTTAGTCCTTGTAGGACCACACAAATTTGAATGTACCAGCTGTAGAGGTTTTGAAGTAAAATACTCCTTAGGCTTGAAACTAACTTTGGTTTGCTTACCCAGCTGACACTCTTTGCATATAGTATTACTTGGTTTTGAAATATGAGGCATATTTCTGACATTGTGATTCTTGCTAATTCTCACAAGATTGTCAAAATTCACATGACCAAGTCTTCTATGCCATAACCAGCTTTCCTCAATTTGACCCATGAAATAAATATGACTATCAACACTTTTAGTTTCTGAGTTATGAAGATTGTAGATGTTACCACTAGTCCTTAGACCTGCTGCAATAACTTTACCTGATTTCTTTTTAATCTCACACCCATGTGCATCAAAAACCACATTAAAACCATTGTCACATATTTGACTAACACTTAACAAGTTGTGCTTCAGTCCTTCTACAAAATACACATCATGTAGTGGTGTTTCTTCATCAAAAAGAATTGTACCTTTGCCTTTGATCATAATGCAATCATTATTTCCAAACATAACAGAACCTTCATTAATGTCTTCAAACTTAACAAATTTTTCTTTGTCTCCTGTCATGTGATTGGAACAGCCACTGTCAATCACCCACTGTTCCTTCTTTCTAGCATGAAAAGCAGCTTGTGCAATCATAACATTAATGCTCTTATTGATTACCTTAGGTTTCCAAACAAGCAACTTCTTTTCAGAACTTGAAGAAGACAAACCTGTAACAGTATTCCTTATAGTTTGCTACATTTGCAAAGAAGGTCTACAAAATTTGGCAATATGCCCAAAATTTTTACAATTGTGACACTTCAAACTTCTTAAAAACATGAATGGATTCCTTGGAAATAAATGCATTTCTCTTCTGACTCCAAATCTGCATTCACTGGCTTTATGTCCAAACCTGTTGCAACAAAAACAATATCCAGTAAAGTGAGCATTATACCTGAAAGTATCACTTCTGTTGTAGTTTGTTGTCCTTATGATTGATTTGCCATTTGTACTAGCCTTTTGAGAACATTGTCCCTCTTCAAATCCAAGACCTGATTTATCTTTGAATCCTTTTTGTCTATCAAGAAGATCATCTAGTTTATCACTGCTTCTGCACATATCAAGTCTTCTTCTCAGATCAACAATTTCAGCTTCAAGTGTATGACATTCTTTGTCCTTGTTATTCAACTCTTTGTCTTTATCATCAATAATTTTCTTACTTTCTTCAAGAGAAAGAATTAGATCAGTAATCTGTTTCTCATAACAAGTTAACTTATTATTCATGATATCATTTTCTTTTTGAAACTGACTTCTTTGTTCAATGATTTCCTTTTTAAGTTTCTTGACTTGACTTAATGCACACATCAATTCTCCTTCAAAATCAATAACAGCTTCACAACTGTTTGATTGTTCCCCACATTTTTCATTTTGAACTTCATTTAGAATAGCCATAAATAAAGTTTGTGCATTTTCATCAAGAAAATCATCTGAATCACTTTCAGTCATATCAACATTTTTGATGAACAAACTTCTTTTCTTTCTGAAATTATTTTTCCTTCTAGAAACAAACTGTTTCTTTTTAAATTGCTTCTTGTTTTCATCTTCATCACTGTCTAGGTCTTTGTAAGGACACTGAGCTGCATAGTGTCCAATCTTTCCACACTCAAAACATTTGAATGGAAGCTTACCTTTGTACTTACCAACAGATCCCTTCTTCAACTTGCTTGCCAGAGATATTTCTTGATCATCATCCAATTCTTCTGAATCAGAAATCTCCTTTTCTTTTCTGACTGATTTGAAAGCAGCTTCTTTGCTTGAAGGTATGTCATTACTAATTCTCATCTCATACGCTGTGAAAGTGCCATGAAGTTCATCAAAGGTAACTTTGCTTAAGTCTCTTTCTTCAACTGCAGACACTTTGGATTCATATTTTGGATTTAAAGTCCTTAAGACTTTTGTAACAATTGTCTTCTCTTCCAGTGTATCACCAAGTCCTCTGATAGCATTTACAATTTCTTGGACCCTTAGAAGATATTCTGCCACTTTCTCATCATCACTCATTCTGAGACTTTCAAATTTGGCTCTGTAGGATTGCAGTTTTGCTTCTTTGATTTTATCATCTCCTTGATAGATATTAGACAATTTGTCCCATATTTCCTTGGCTATTTTACACTCCATGATTTTGACAAGTATGTCATTGGTAAGACCACAACATAATGCATTTTTAGCCTTAGCATTATTTTCATATGCCCTTTTCTCATCAGCTGTGCTAGGAGGATTTGTAATAGTATATGCAGTAACAATGGCAGCATACACATCATACCCCAAAGATGACAAATATGACTCCATCCTGAATTTCCAAAAAGCATAGTTAGAACCACCAAACACAGGTGCTTTATAATTTGAGTAACCTTCTTGACTTGCCATGATAAGTATTCCAAAAATATGATCTACCCAAGCTGATTAAGCTTTGACAGGGAACCTGGCTCTGATACCAATTGTAGGAATACACACAACACTGAGAGGGGGGGTGAATCAGTGTTGTTAACAATTTTAACACTTTTTACTCCTTTTCTTAATTTAATTTCACAATTATAGAATTCTTTAGATAGAATAAAGAAAAATATGCAGAGTATCAACACAAAACTTGACACAAGAAATTTCCCGAGTGGAAAACCCTCCTAGGGTATAAAAACCACTCAACTGCCTCACTGGCTTAACACAAATTTTAGATTACAACTGTCTCACTGACATTACAATTTTGCCTCACTGGCATATTGTACTTCTCTGCATGTCTCACTGACATTACAACATCAACATTCAATGAAAATTATAACTCAGGGGATTTCCCTATTTCAATAAAAACCAAAACCTTATCTCTCCCTTTAAAAAAACAAACAAAATGTATTCTTAACAATCAACCTTCAACTGTCTTCAACATCTACAATCATTCAATTTTGATCTTCAAGATACTTCATACCTCTGCAAAACAATCTCATACTAATTCACCATTTCTTGAACTTTCTCCCTGTGCAAAACTGAACAATTGACCCTCTCTGAGAAATTATTGTCTTTTATCAATTTCACTTTATCTAAACAAACATTAATCCATCTTGATCATTGAAGGACTCCATCCATTTATTGAACCACTTTTCTTTCAAAACCTCAACATAATTCCCTGAAAAATTGTTTCTTCATACCTGCAAAAATATATTTCAAAACAAAAATACCATTCTCAAAAATTTCTTACAACCTTCAATATCATCTCTTCTCTGCAATCTCACACACCTGCCATTCAAAAATCAAATCTTATACAAGATGAGATTCCATCATATAATCTCTTCAAAATCGGTTCAACTTCAACATCATGTTGTTTTATTTTCTCAATCTTATCACATTCTCTTATGAAAATCAAACAACAAAACAAAAAAAATAAATCCCCTTCGAAGAACTCTGCCTTTTCATATTCTTCTCAATTAGAAACCTTCTAAATCTCACTCTTTCCTTCACACAAAAATCAACTTCATTGCTTGAACTTCGGTGAGAAAAGTCAAGAATAACATGTTTTATTGCCCTTTTTAACAATAGTGAATGTCAAGTTTAATAGATAAACTGATCGTTTGAAAAACTTTCTAATTAAAACACATCCCTCTGATGTGCGGTGCGCGCCAATCTCAAATTAAATTGTGATCGTTGGATGCAATGGCTTTAAACACAACTTACATCCACCGTTTGCGCTAGGGGATCGGGGTCCATATGACTTACCCCATCACGACTAAAGCAACCTTCGACCGGTCACCATTCAAATGGAACCTGCTATCAACGGTCAATTCAAAATTATAACATAAAGTGCAAACAAAGGTGACGGGAAGATTATGATTACTTTGAAATGAGTGGTGATCACATTGTTCAAAGCTTGTTAGGTATTGAGCACTAACCACAATTGCCACTCCAAGGAATCTAAACATCATAATACCTTTAACTCAGCAAAATGAACCAAATTGTATCAGATTTATAAAATGTGATGCCACTGTCATGATGTCAATTAGGTGGAGTTAGAATGATGCATATTAACCTTTAACATGTGATACAACTCCAAGAACCTTGCTCTCATTCAACACTGATAATATGTAGTGAATGCCATCTAATTAATATGACAAACCAACATATGAGATGCCACTAATTAAGCAATTTAATCCACTGAAATGATCAAGTCACAACAACTTCACTCAAGATCAAAACTGAGAGATCACTACCACACTAACCCACTAAAAGATCAAAATTGAGAGAAAACCATGTCACTAATGTAGATCAAAACTAAGAGATCTGAAAACCATGTCACTGATGTAGACCATATCACTGAAGTCATTACCATGAAGACCATGTCACTACCATTTTGGCATCAATGAAAACCACCATCATTTTGTCATCAATGAAAAGACAATATACTCAACTGTGAAATGTGCTACAAAGACAACCATTCTTGCCAATTTGTCTCAGAATCCTCTTCCTTTCTTGAAATCAGAGAGTTCTGGTTCTGTCAACTGGAAGATGATGTCTTGGCATTGTAGTTGGTCTTTGCCATCAAAGTAGATAGCTCAGGCTTCCATGAAGATATTCTCTTCTTCTCATATTCATTCCTTGTCCTTCAGATGTAATCTAGAAGGCCCTTGTTGTTAGGATCCCCCTCGATTATTTCTAAGAAAGCATCCCATGAAATATCATGCTTAAAGTCATTAGATAGACCTTGATATTCATCAATGATTTTTAAGGCCTCTGGTTCATACCTCCTTCGATCCAACTTTTCTTGAACTGCTTTTTCTAATTCATCCTGACTTTGCCTAAGAGAATCAAACAGAACATTTGTCTCACTTCTCCTCATAAGAGAGGCCATAATCTAACAATCACTGAATGACTGAACAACATGCAAGTGCTAATCACTCACATGCAAGGCTGGAAACTAACTTGTTCAACTGAAAGATCTGCAACAAATTAGCTCCCCAATAGGTTGGCAAGAACATACCGGCTCTGATACCACTGTAAGATGCTACCCCAATTTTTTTTTTTAAATAATGAATAAGGATATGACAATGTTAGCTCAAATGCATAACTAACTAATTGCCTCACACTTTCTGATCACCTAGATCCTAGAATGGGCAAGGTGAGAGCATACAGTGATTTTGACTTACAATGCACTACTTATGCAATAACGAAAGTACAATTCATCCGTTGTGGTGGGCATCCACAAGCATGTGGGAATTCACCACTTTGAGTGGGTAAAGAACAACGAAAGAATACAATGCCATCCATTTGTTCAGTGGGAATACTCCACTTATTTAGTGGGTAAGTTAAACAAGAAAGCTAAGAGTTCTTTATCCACACTGGCAGTAAACCATCCAGGGGTTACAAATGTGTTTACAACAAAATAAATAATGCAATGCTATTTATAACTTGAAAATTCAACCCAATACCCCCTGATTTGCACCAAGTGTCATAGCTGCAATTAATTAGAGAGCAAAACCCAAAGGAAACATGATCATAGCAACACAAGAATATGAGAATCCTCCATGAAGTATCAAGATGATGGATATGAAAGAAATTTCCTTGGATCAGACTCCAAGGCACTATTGTAGCTGCTCTTTGACTGCAACTTATTATATCAGCCTAAAAACTCTTTTAAATTAGACCCCCGACACCTATTCCATGCATCACTTCCCATGAAATACACCAAGTCTAGCATTCTATCCTCAAAGAACAATATGCATATGTTATAATACCTCATCAACTAATTATTTCATATGTTATCATCTTAAATTTGACTGTTGTGATTCTAATGCATAGTAACCATCAAATACAACCCATGTATATACTACTTCAGGTATGGCTTATCACATAGTATGACCATGAAGTCAGGGATAGACAATAACATTTACCCAAACTATTGCAACTCCTACAAGAATATATAGACGTAGGCACCAATATCATGAAGAAATCCTTGTTGACTAAAGGCATGCAATGAACAAGAGTTGACACGTATACATTGTACAACAGCCATGGAGGAAGTTCTAAACACAAATCACCAATGCATAACCAATACACCCAAACAACTGATTAAAACTGGTCATCACTGCTCTTAAATCATATCTGAGCACAAACAAACCAATCACAAAAAAATTCTAATCAACAATCACTAAATTTCTCAGTCTGGGTCGTACGGCCAGGCAAAGGTACGGACACTTCTAGAAACTTCAAAACAACAGCAATCTACTCCAAAACACTTCCAAAGAGGGTGTTTTTAGAGGCAAAAAATATGCAATCTACAAAAGAATCAAAATCTTCAATATTAATTTCTTATGAGCATCGATTGCTTCAGCAGAAGTACGGTTAAAATTGTACAACCAAGGTAGAAAATTCATCAACTACACAAAACACTCCAAAAACTCACACCAAAATCCATAGAAAAGCATTATTCAACTCTCCAAAACTAATAACAAGAAACAACCCTTCAAAATCTATCAAATCCATTTAGCACCATGGCAAACTCTGTATGAGCTTGCTCCCAATCCATCTTCAGCACAATGGTGATTCTTGTATGAAATCACACCAAACCTCAAGAGGGTTTTCGTCCTCAAGAGCATTCTACAAGAGGGTTTTCGTCCTCAAGAGAATAAGGAAGAACTCTCTGGTTCAATCCCAACAGCATTTCATTACAAAATCCAAGCATGTCCAAACAATGAGCCCAACTCCTCTTTTATAACTTTTTTGAGGGAAATAAAATATTATTTCCTTTATCCCTTCATATTTCTCCTCAAACAATATAAAATAATTCATTATGTGTGCACAACTTAAAGTCACCATTTTTAATTAAAAGCTCCTTTTAGCTCCAAAGACCCCTTTATCAAAATAAAGGAAATATTTTCTTCACAAGACCCCAAAATGATGCATCCATGATTTAAAAACTTTCTTCCCCTTTCCAACGAGCTATAACACTTAGATTTTTATTAATTATTTTCACCCCTAGGAGCTTAAGTGAAATAATAATTAAAATAGTTCATTAAATAACACCATTTTGCAAAAAATCCCAAACATCACCAAACTGCAAAATTAAGCATACCAACATACTCCATGATGTTTGAGAAGATGAATGATGCCTTCCAGGTGAATTTCCAAAAATAGACGGCTTCTCCAAGAATCTTAGAGAGCAAACCAAGAACCCGATCAAACATCAAAAAGCATCACAATGATCATGAACACCATCTGAGCTCAAAGCCATAACCAAATGCTTTGTCAAACTGATTTGTGGCCATTCCAAGAACATTGGAGTTCTCCCAACAAAGCTGAATAGCCACTAAGAGACTAAGGACAAGCCAAAATGTTCACAATAATCAATGTGCCAAAAATGGAACATTACAACTTCCTTTGTAAATTTGACCTAATTAGGCCTATGCCCAATTAGTAACGTCCTTGTTTTCCGGCATTTGGTCTTAAACAACTTATACCCATTTTGGGATATGATTTGAATGGGCCAAAAGGGTATTTGAATCTACCTTTACTTTTCTGTGATGATGCTCCAAAAGCAAAATAATCTTTGACAGTCCTAAAAAGAAGGCTACAAGCAAGTGGAGAGGGTTGTAAAGGAAGTACAAGGTACTTGTGTGTAAGATCAAACTTGGGTGTTGGGACCTGTTGAGAAAGTGATAAGAACAACTTATATAGTACTAGATTGTCCTGGTATGAGGTAGAAAGGTATAATCCCTCTTATTACCTTATGATTGAAGAATGCCTTTAATGAGGATGACTAGAGTCTATGGGTACTTGAACCCGTTATTGTGAAATAAGTCAGGAATGGATTGAGTTGAATCGTTGTATTGCATCATAATGGTATCAGAGCTCAGTCATTAGATCCTTTGTTTGTGTTTTGATTTGGATTTTGCAAGTTGGAAGGTGAAGAGGCAATATTGTCAAGATGCCTCCCAAAGGAAGTGTAGTTGCAAGAAAGGTGGATGAGCAGTCTAAAGAAATAGAAGCCTTGAAAAGAGAGATAGCTACATTGAAATCTAGAACGAGAGTGGATATGGATGAGAGTGATACTGAAGAAGAAGAGACCTCTAGTGGAGAGGAAGAGATGGATCCAGATGATGTGAGGATGATGAAGCTTTTGAAGGTTGTGAAGAATAATAGACATAGAAAAATGGATGTGCCTATATATGGAGGAAAGCTAGATGGTGAAGAGCTTTTGGATTGGATAGGAGCCATAGAAAATTACTTTGATAGTGAAGAGATAGATGAAGAACACAAAGTGAAGAAGGCAAAGACCAAATTGAAAGGACATGCATTGCTGTAGTGGAATTTTGTGCAAGAGGAAAGGCAGAAAGAAGGAAAGGCCAAGATCACTTCTTAAGAGAGAATGAAGACAAAACTAAAAGGTAAGTCCCTTCCTAGTGATTACAATGTTCAATTGCATAGAAAACTTCAAAATCTTAAGCAAAAGGACTTAGATGTGCAAGCATATACCAAGGAATTCTATAGGCTAAGTATAAGAACAAAGCATGAGGAGAATGAGGAAGAAAGAGTAGCTAGATATCTCAATGGCCTAAGGTATAACATTCAAGATGAAATTAGTTTGTTGGCACCAAAGACAGTGGAAAAATGTTTTCAAATGACAATAAGAGCAGAAGAAAAACTCAAGAGGAGACAAGAGAAGGCAACAAGAGGTAGAGGCAATACTTCTAGGGGCAGAGGTACATTTTCAACACCAAGGCAGTCCAAAGAAGATCTTGAAGATGCTGATAAGAGTAAAGAACAAGCCCCTGAATCAAGAGGTGGTTTTAGAGGTTCAAGGGGCAGATTTGGAGGTGGAAGAAATTCTAACACTTTTTCAAGTAGATGTTATAATTGTCAAGAGTATGGTCATCCTGCTTGGAAGTGCCCTGAAAAGATTGGTTCAACAACAAGTGGAGGAGAAAGGAAACCTGATAGGAGAGCACAAATTGTTAATGAAAATGAAGCTAAAAGTTTAAGTTCCAATAGATTGGTTGCTACACCTGAAGTTGGAGAGATGCTGATGATGAAGAGACAAGTTTTGAAGACCACCAAGGAGAGAGAGTTGCTTCAAAGGAGAGCATTGTTTAGGATAGTCTGCATATGTAAGAACAAGGTATGCAAAGTGATTGTTGATTCAGGTTGTACTGATAACATTGTGTCTAGTGAAATGGTGGAAAAATTACATTTGGAAAAAGTGCCTAGAGAAAAGCCATATAAGGTATCATGGGTTAGTGATAATCAGTCTTTGGTAGTGAGTGAACAAGCCATAGTTGAATTTCAAATTGGGCAATATAGAGATCAAATTGTTTGTGATATTTTGCCAATGAGCTGTTGCCATGTGTTACTAGAAAGACCTTGGCAGTTTGATAGGTCTGCAGTTTATCATGGAAGACAAAATACCTATGACATTGAAAAAGATGGGAAGACATTTACTCTAACTCCATTGGTGGAAGAGACTAAGGAATGAGGTAAGGTCATCACGATAGGAAAGAAGGAATATGTGAGTAGTGAGGAAGGTGAGAGCATGAGGATTGCAGCCATGTCCAAGTCTGATAATGTCAGGACAACAAATAGAAAGAATGAAGATAAGGTACAGTCAAAGGATGCTTCCATGTGGAAGAAGAAACAAGACAAATTTGTGTCTCAGTCTGATATAGGGCAGAGTAAAGGTGATGAGCCTATGAACAGGCAAAAAGCAAGTGGTTCAGTCAAGAGTAAGTTTGAAGTACAAGGAAAAAGAGAAGGTATATTGGTGGGGACAGTCATGTGTCCTATCACAACAGTGAAGAGGCAGTCAATGGAAGATGGTACAGAGGTTTGCAAGGTTGATAAGACAATGAATGGTGCTAATGTAGGTATGACAAAGGTTGCAAAACATGCTGGTACAGTGGACAACAAGAAGAGTGGACACCAAGAGAACATAGGGCAGAAGACTATGCAAGAGATGGCAAGTGATAACAGTGTGAAGAGGAAAGTGAATTCAAATTTGGATGAAAGATACCCCACAGTACTGTATGATAGAGTTAAGCATGAGTCAAGTGAAGACATAGACAAGAATGTAAAGGCAGGCAGTCAAGAAGCCAAACAAAGTAACCCTGTTGAAGACAAGTATGAAGGACAGAGGCAAGTAAAGCATAATGATGGTCAAGTTGCAAGCTTCTCCCCAAGCGACTTGGAAAGGTTCTATGTTGTGGTGTATGGTGCAGGAGCACCATCAAACAAGTTTTGTCAAGTCAAGTTATTAGCAAGTAGGCTTTAGGTTTGGTAGGATTTTGTCATTAAATAAGGTCTTCAAAACCATTTCTTTGTGTAATAAGTCATTTTGGATGACAACTAGGTGTTTTAGAGGAGTCAAGTGGAGTCAAGCTCATCATATTTTGTATTGACATGATCATATTGTGTTGTAATAAGTATTATGTAGATAGAATAAATGTCCTTTAGGACCATCTTTGTGGTGTTATGGTCATTAGGGGTCTTAGGCTAAAGTTTTGTTCATGAATATGTCAATTTAGTTGCATAACAAGTTGTAAGTGGGTTAGCCGTGGAAGTTGAAGAGTCAAACTACCCAAAAGGTAGTTGTGCCCATTGGGGAATCATTTAAATATGTAAACAAACATTGGAGAAGGTGTGTGGAGAAAGGAAATGAATGCAAAACACGTTTTTGATGTTCTTTACCCTATTTTTTGCACCTTGTAACTGTAATTTGTTGTTCCCTGTCGTGGTACGGTCTTCTACGGACCTGCACGTGTGAGTATTATATATGGTTGGAAAGAGGATTGAGTCAAATTTTAGATTCTTTTGGTTTGAGGTCTTTATCTGTAGTTTGGAGAAAGTTATTGTTATTTTACTATAGGTAGGTGATGTAACCCTGAACTAGGGTTTTGAAGATCAACATTTAATGTTTTAAATCATTCCATTAGTTAGAACTCCACAAAGTGGATGGAATGGGACTGTATGATATTGAATAGCATGTTCCAATGAGATTTGGTGTGAAATACAATGTGGAGATAAGACTTTACCCTTGAAATGTATGAATTTCCTATGTTTTGGCCATTTTTGGGATGCTAGGGTTAGTAGAGTGCCTTAGAAGTTAATGATGTGGATCAAATTTCTAAAATTGGTGCTTTGGGGATAGAGAGAGAGGGTTCAAATTGTTTTGTAGTTTTTAGAACAAAAATATAGTATACTTCCTTTGTAAATTTGGCCTAATTAAGCCTATGCCCAATTAGTACCTTCCTTATTTTGCAGCATTTGGTCTTAAACAACCTATACCCATTTTGGGATATGATTTGAATGGGACAAAAGGGTATTTGAATCTACCTTTACTTTTCTGTGATGATGCTCCAAAAGCAAAATAATCTCTGACAGTCCTAAAAAGAAGGCTACAAGCAAGTGGAGAGGGTTGTAAAGGAAGTACAAGGTACTTGTGTGTAAAATCAAACTTGGGTGTTGGGACCTGTTGAGGAAGTGATAAGAACAACTTATACAGTACTAGATTTTCCTAGTATGAGGTAGAAAGGTATAATCCCTCTTATTACCTTATGATTGAAGAATGCCTTCAATGAGGATGACTAGAGTCTATGGGTACTTGAACCCATTATTGTGAAATAAGTCAGGAATGGATTGAGTTGAATCATTGTATTGCATCAAGTTCTCATCTATTTGAAGTTTATAATTTGTTATTGTATGTGTGTTGATTGGATTCCAGCCTCATCAATACTTCTAAAGTTAGTCTATAATTATATATATAAATCTATGAATGGTCGGATAAAATTTTGGTTTATATATAGAGAGATGGGTTAGGGTTAGGGTTAGGGTTAGAATTGTTGAACACCTGGAATACTGAGAGGGGGGTGAATCAGTATTCTCTAAAACCACTTAAGCATTTAAACATTCATTCTACATAGCATATTTGATTTGCAGTAAGAAAGGAAAGCATGAAATCAACCATCAAAATACATAACACATGAACACCAATTTTTTATGTGGAAAACCCAAAAAGGGAAAAACCATGGTGAGGATTAGCTCACATGAATAACAATACCGATTACAATTAGGCTCACTGCCAAAAGGACTCACAGTCCATAAAAGAGAATGCTCGCTGCAGGTGGCTCGCTGCCAAAGGACTCACTGTCTTGAATAGAAAGAGATGGAAGAAGGGGTGGATCACTACCAAATATGAACTGCTAGTAATGCATCTGACTTATGCTAAAGATACAGTTCCACTAAAGCTCAGAATACTAACTTAACACTTCATCTTTACCACAAACTTAACTTATCCTTCTTTGCATCAGATTCTACTCATACACAAACTCTCTTAACTCTTTCGCATCCACACACATTTCCACACAAGAATTCAAACTTGTTTATATACTGCAATCCAATAAAACATCAAACATGTTGGCATGCTAAATGTGTCATGTAACTTCTTGTCCATTCATCCCAAAACTCAACTCTATACGCTTTACAGAGAGAACTAAAAGCATGTAGCACATTTAGATAGGTTGACATAACCTATTTTTACTCCTATGAATTTGTTCCATCCATGAATCAACTCCACACAACCTCAACACCTTTAGGTCGACTCAACTGGTGAGGTAGCAATAGCATGAACTAATTGTTAGTTCACAAATCAACATGAGGACCACAAAAATGCTTACCACTTGGAGACAATACACTTCTGACATCCATAAACTTATCCTCAAATCTGCATAGCAAAACATTCATCTACGATGGAATGTGGAGCATTCCAATATGTCACTGGTATTGTCATTACATGGTCCGATACTCTGTCAATTCTATCTTTCACTCTGGAGGGCTTCAAGACATGAAACTTTGGATTTAGATTCCTTTAGCATGCACAAACAATACCTTACAACCACATAGCAAGATTCTTCATTGCGGAGGAATTCAAACCAAGAAGTTGGTTCCCTAAACATTGGAGACAGTGCACCTAGACTTAGACAAATTTGCAGAGTGATTGGTGCATAGGTCTTCTCCAGACCAACATGACTACATCTTTATTCTTTTTTGTTCTCCTCCACATCACACTTAGCAATCTCAATATCACACTTAGCAACTTCTCCGGATCAACACTTAGGGATCAACACTTAGATGTATTCTCTTCCATATCGTTCTCTGGACCAACACAATTGTATCCTTACACTTTGTTTCCATCAATGACAACACTACTCATTGTCATGCTCATAAGCCTCTTCATCATCATGCATATGTTGCCAACAATCTCCCCCTTTGTCATTAATGGCAACATGTGCCAAAACTTCTCCCCCTTTGTCATTAGTGACAAAGGAACTACCTGTACATCTCCAAATCAAAACCTCTCCCCCTATCTCAAAACTAATCTTACTTTTCTATGTACATACTCCCCCTTACTGTTTTACTCCTATACTTTAATATGTAGATCAAAGTATCAAAATTGTTTTCTTCTATCTATCTGCATATGTACAAGAAATCAAAGTATGAACCTTATTACTTGGTGGGAAGAATATCCTTGTATATATTCTTCAGATGTAGTACTGCAGAGTCCCAATGTGTCTTGGTAGAGTTGAGAATTTGTATCTGCCCATTAATCTGCAAGAGCAAGTCTTTTGCTTCTTCAATGGATATAGGTGTAGCTATCATCTATCCAAGCTTATTAGCCTCCTTCAATGACCCTGTCAGTGCAACCATTTTAAAACTAACAATCTCCCTTAATTGGCTCATCTAATCCTTGATCAGTTCTCTGTGATTCTAAAGTTTCTTGATAATTGCATGAGTCTTTTCAACTTTAGCCCTCAGATTTCCATTGTTATCCTTTAAGGGGTCATATGTTCCAGAGATATTGGCTATCTGCATTTCAAGGCCATCAATCTTGTCTTTTATGTCTTTTGTAGTTATCATCCATGACAAGCAAAATTGATACATTACATTAGCATCACCCAAGGCATTTTGAATACTCTTTACACTAATACTCAATAGATTGTGTGCCTTGGAGCACTTTTCTGATAAATATATCAGTCTCTTATTGCCAATCTCTTCCATCATTTTCTTCTCAGTTGCCTTCTCTAAGGATATGGAATGGTTGTTAAGGTTGCTTCATTTATTATACAGGAGTCAGGGAGGTATTCCTCTTGTTGTCTGATAACATCTTGTCAAAAACCTTTATTGCTTCCTCTAGAAGCTCATTTCCTTCTACATGTGATTGTCATATCGCCTCTTGGGCAATGGCTTGAAAAATGGTTCCTAGTTGCAATTTCTTGAGAGGAGAGATATTGGACAAGTTAATTTGTCCATCCATATACTACAATTGAAACAATTGTGGTGAGGCCATATTCTGAATTTGTCTCTGCTAGGCCAAGAACTCTTTGATGGAGTCTATTGAAGAGACTTTGGAACATTCACCTTCTGTATTCTTCTTCTCTTCTTTAGAAATGGAGACCATATGTGAGCCTGGGATCTCCTGAGGACAATTTACTTCATATATCTCTTCATCTTCTTTGTTCTCTACATGAATAGAGGGATTATCCATAGTGCTTTCCACTTGTTCATTTTCCTTCAGAACTGTCTCACTATGTTCTCCTTTTTCTTCATCTTTCTTCTCTTCTAGAATCTCCTTCTCCTCAACATTCTCTACATTCTCTGGAGGATTAACCTGTTCCGTACTAAAGTCTTTTGGAGGAGACAAATTTCTAACATCTTGATCCTCTGCATTGGTTGTATCAGTGTTTATCAGAGGGGGTGACACATTTTGCTCAGTTTGGATAACTTGATCTGTACTTGTTGCTTTAGTCTCTTTATTTTTCTCAGGATGGTCATCATCCTTTTCTCTTTCCTCAGAATAGGACCATTCTTCAATTGTATTAATCTTCATTTCTTTGATGACATCTGTTGTTATCTTCAAGGCCTCCTTTTCTAACCTCTTTACTTCCTCTTTGTCATTAGACATTAAGGTATTCAATCTCCTTTTTGTCCTAAATTCTTTGGGTAACCTTTGAATAGCCTTAGTCCTTTCTTAAGCAGAGATAGAAGGACAAATTTTCTTAATTGCCTTATTTCTCATTTCAGTATCTTTATTCATGGCTTCATCTCTTTTCTTTGTTCTTTGTTAATACACTAGCAAGACTATCAGGTAATTGATCAATAATCTCTATTAAGGTAACATTAAAAGCATCCATGTACCTGATTATTGCTATTTCAATGATTGATTTGTTTTTTAAGGATCTTTCATCATAAAGTTCTGCTACTTTTAGATTCCCATATTCTGTTATAGCACTGACAGTAGCATCAAGTTGCAAGGGTGGAAGACTTGATCCCTTTTCAGCATCTTCATTTTCTCTCTTCTTCTTTTGTTTTCCTTTTCCCTTAGGAGACTCAACTCCTTTACTAGACTTCTCTTCTCTTATTTTGAAGATTAAGCCCTCCTTTTCCTTCTCACTTTCTTCTTCACTTCCGATATCAACCGTATCAATTTTTAATTTCTTGGTACAAGGATCTTCTCTAGAGGCTTGAGATGTTCTTTTCTTTCTCCAGACCAGCTGAGGTCCTTCTTCTTCCTCTTCTTCCTCATCATCATGACTGGTATATCTTTTCCTTGTGGTTTTTTCTTTTACTCTTCTTCTCTAGGAGGGTTGTTGATGTGTAGAAGCACTAGATGATGCTTTCTTCTCCAAACTGGCTGCAGGCATGGTTCTGGAGGATTTTGGAGTAGCATGAGAGGAGGTAGAGGTCCTAGTTGATCTTCTTATGCTAGGAGACTCTTCTGGTGGAGCAGATATGTCTTTTGATTTCTCCATAGTGTTCTTTGGTGTCATTATCTCCTCTAATTTAGTCCTCATTTTCTCAGCATTTTTCTTTATTTCACTCTCCTTGTGCTTCAAATGCATTTCGGTGCATTTTTTTTTATTTCACTCTCCTTGTGCTTCAAATGCATTTCAATGCATTTTTCTTCATATGTTTCAAACCTTTCTACAAATGTATCTCTTGGTTTGCTCAGCATTAGGTCTACAAGCCCAATGACTATGTATTCAGCAACTTCATAGCCCATCTTTGGAATCCAGACTATTCTGGATTCCATTGCTTCCATTATACACTCATCTTTACTTACCATGAAAATGATATCATTCTTATATTTCTCTACAACCTTCTTAGGAATCCTCTCTCTTGCATGCATTTTTATCTGGAAATTCTTAAAGAGACCCCATAATGCAGCATTTTGAGCCTCTAAGTTGCCCAACCTTCTTAAATGGTCTTTGATTTGTACCGCAACAGGAATATCTCTCAACCATACTATGTTCTTTGTTCCGGGAATCTCTCTGAGAAAGTAAAATAGTAGGCATATGATCAGGGAACCATACCAGAAAGGGTACCTGGATTCTTTGGTTTTCTAAAGGTTTTCCATTAGCTGTTGTCTCAATAATTCACACAAGTCAAAGTCTTTGTTTTCTTTTACCATTTGATATGCAGTATGTATCGATGTGGCAAACACAAAGTTTTCTTTATTTGTGAAGAATATCTTGTATGCAATCGCCATTGATGCATACCTCATTGTAGGATCCTTAATATCATATACAGTAAGGGCTCACTTGTCAAACTTCGCTCTGGTGAGCTTTATCACCACATCATTTTTCATAGACTTTAATGTTGGAACTGTTCTGGAGGAACATAACCCTGTTACAACCCTAATTGCCTCTTTGTTGATCATGTGTAGTAGATCCAACCACATGAACTTGTCATGAATATGAATCAATACATATTTAACCCCAACATCCTCATAGAACATGGGGAAGTTGTTCCTTACATCTAGCTTCTTCTCCATCAAACCCTTGTATTCATGTTTCAGCCCAAAGTCATCACCCATAATTGTCCCAAGTTCACATGATTATATTCTTCTATCTTTGTATGGATGTACATCCTCACATCCTATGTACGTAAAAAACCATATGGAATGTCTATAAAGGCACCACCCGGATCCATCTCCATATATTTAAATGCATGTCGTTTGTGTTGGAAGAATGAGGAGTTGTCATTGATGTTGTTGCTGGCAACATGAGCATACAATCATACACTGCAGTGTTGTCATTGATGTCAACATTGTTCAACATTGCATTTTGGTAAGGTGCAGATCATTTTGGATAATTGACAATTTTGCAAGAGCATTTGATCCTATGTAGAAGACTAATTTGCAAGAAGGTTTGATCCAGTAAAGAACCCCATGATGAAATTTGGCTAAGTGTCAGTTCTGACATTTCTGAGTTACAGAGCTCCGGTAATTTGGTTCACATTGATCCGTTGTTGAAGATCTATCCCTATGGTTCTGATATGTGTTTGTTGGTTGTTAGAAGTATCTAATCCCAAAATTTTATATGTATGTGATCTTCGGTGTAAAAGTTGTGGTTGACAGAAGTTTGGCCTGACATTTTACAGTGTCTCTAGTACAGAGCATGTGAGCAAATGAGCCAACATTCCTCCGCAGATAAGTTTATGGCTTTGTAGTTCAAAAGAGATGTTCATAGATGTCAATAGATGGCATATTCTAGTTTTCATGATTTGTGGAGGTCTGCATGTCAGGATGTAAATGTACAATTGGCAAAATTTTGATTTAGGGCTTCATCGGTGCCGACCCAATCGGTTGAGTGATTTGCAAAAGATGAATATGTTTTGATTCATTGTGTGGGAGCTATTTTAGGTCCATGCTAACCTATTGCAATTTATTTCAAAGTTTGAATCTTGGCATGAAGCATGTATGTGAAGGTTTGGAGCCGACAAGTCTTATATGGCATATTTTGTACGTTACATCCAATTAGGCGGACCTAATTGATATTGTGTGTGAAGTGGATATTAAAGAAGTTTGTTTTCAGTGTTTAGGATATGAGATTGATAGACATGTGATCTGAGTGATGTGACAAGTGCTTGTGAATGCAAATTGAGCAAATATAGGGTAGAACAGTGTGATATTTCAAATCAGTATGAAGAGTTTTGATTATGTGACTAGAGCTTCATTGAAACTGTATTTCATGCATAAGTTAGATGCAATTATAATTATTCAATTCTAGTAGTAAGCCACAACTCTCCTTCTACCTCTTTCTTTTAGGATAGTGAATCCTTTGGTAGTGAGCCACATATAATGAGCATTCTTGGACAGTGAGTCCACCAGTTGTATCAACCTTAACCAGTTGCTTTATTATAATATATTGTGAGCTAATCCTCACTATGGTTTTTCATGTTTTGGGTTTTCCACGTAAAAATCCTAGTGTTCATGTGTTATGAATGGTTGTCTCATGCTTTGTGTTTTACTACAAGTAATTTTGCTAAATGGATTGGATGTTCAATGTTTAATTGGTTTAAAGGAATACTGATTCACCAAGGCACCCTCTTAGTATTCTGGGTGTTCAACAGTTTAAACTTAGGGCGAGGTCGGTCCACTACCTCTACAATAGCTTGTGGGGTAAACATCTTCAAATTATAACTGAAAAGCTTAGGGAAAGATAGAAAATTGTAAATACCTTTCAATAACTTTCGGTTAGGGTTTGATTAGCTTCTCCTTGCTCTTTTACTGCTTTTCTTTCTTCAAATGTTTGATTGCAAGTGATATGTTTGATAGAAATTACTTATAACCCCTTTTTGCAAAACCTAATTCACATTCAATGCTCAGATTGGTAAAGATGTCAAAACCTCAACTGTAATACACATTCACCTTCAATTGCTCTGCAAACTTCTGCAATAAGACATTTTTCACCGGTGTTTTCTCTAATAGGTTGAAGAGTATCATTCTACATCTCATATCCATGAGCTAAAGTTATTAGCATCATATTCTTGGCAGGGGTTTAATGATTGTTTTTTAAAACTCCTCCTAAGCCAAAGCTTTCTACTTAGTTTTCGAAGGAAACATCTGCACCAGAGACTGGTACAGCCTCATCATTCACTTTCTTTTCTTATTTCTTTTTCCATACCTTGTCCATTTCTTTCTTCATCTCTATTGGATCCACATTCTTCACTAGATCACTCTTCTTTAAAGGATCAACCTTCACATTCTTACTTCTGCAAAATTTAGTAATATGACCTAATTTGTTGCATTCATAACATCTAACATTCTGAACAAGCTTACTTCCATTCATTCTAGAACTGCATTGATTAGCCTTATGCCCAAATCCATTGCAAGTGTAACAACAACTATTGAAAGATGAAACCATCATGCCCTTATTGTAACCATTCATTATCTGATTTCTGCATTCACTAGCTCTATGACCAATTCTATGACATGTAAAACATTGACCAGAGAATGATTGAATATTTTGATTCATCCTGCTTCTACATTCCATAGCCTTATGTCCAAATTTATTGCAAGAGTAACAATAGACAGAGTACCTTTGTGCAACTAGTTGTTTGATAGGTGGCCTCTTGAAGTTTTTCTAGTTCCAGACCTGTCTGTTATTACCCTTCTTGACTACATCCTTCTTTTGGTTATTGTTCTTCTTCCCAGCATTATTTGCCTTTGAACTTTCACCCTTTTCAAATCCCAATCCTTCTTTATCCTTAGGAACCTTTTGATTTGCAATCATTTCATCAAGAAGGGTGGAACTTTTTTTGAATTTGTCTTCTTGAATCTTTGCTTTCTCCAACTCTGTCTTTAGGACCATAATTTCTTGTTCAAGCCTTGAACATTCTTCAAGTTTACCTTTCAGTTTTTTATTTAGGCATTCTTCAATTCTTTTTCCTTCCTCAACTTGTATTTTTAGACTGGTGATTGTCTCATTTGATTGATTAAGTTGTTCATTTACTTCCTTGTATCTTTCTATGAATTTCTTGTTTTACTCTCTCAACTTCTTGATGCATTCATTTGCTTCGTTAATATTTTCTTCTAGATCTTTGTTCTCACATTGAACCTTTTCCAGATCTTCAAGGGCTGATTTAAGTTCTCCATTCATGTCAACTATGCAATCTTCTTTAGTAAATCTAATAGCAAGAATTTCTTTCGAAGGGATAGGATATCTCCTAGTTGCCATGTGTTCACACCTCAAGATCTTCCTCAAGCGGTTAAGCTTCTTCCAAGGAACCAGGCTCTGATACCAATTGTTGAACACCTAGAATACTAAGAGGGGGGTGAATCAGTATTCTTTGAAACCACTTAAGCATTTAAACATTCATTCCACATAGCATATTTGATTTGTAGTAAGAAAGGAAAGCATGAAATCAACCATCAAAATACATAACACATGAACACCAAATTTTTACGTGGAAAACCCAAAAAGGGAAAACCATGGTGAGGATTAGCTCACATGAATAGAAATACCAATTATAACTAGGCTTACTATCCATAAAAGAGAATGCTCACTATAGGTGGCTCACTGTCCTGAATAGAAAGAGATAGAAGAAGGGGTGGCTCACTACCAAATATGAACTGCTAGTAATGCATCTGACTTATGCTAAAGATACAGTTCCACTAAAGCTCAGAATACTAACTTAACACTTCATCTTTATCATCATGCATATGTTGCCAACAAGAACTATATGTAATTTTAGAGTTAGGGTTAGGATTATAATTTTTATATATATTCATGTATTATGTATATATAAACTATATATTAAAAGTTGGATACTCTATATATAAAATTTTGTATATAATCTTCTATAAATATATAGATTTACAAATATATACAATCCTCTAAAAATATATAAAACTACATATATAATTCATATTATTATATAATATTATACTACACTATAATATTATCATTACTTGTATAACCCAAAAAAACAAAAATAGATTTAATTAAAAAACGTAAAAATAGCCATTCATTGCAACACCAGAGATCACGAAAGATTTATTAACTACCTCCTTCTACGAGATCACTTTGTTTACCCTCAACGATAAATCGAGTTCACTCATGTGCATTTCACAAACAAGTGAGAGCTATAGAGACCACCATTATAAGTTACACAGATTCTCCTCTTCTTCCATGTTTAAAACAACTTTTTTCACATTTTCATTTGGCACTTTCCCACATGAGAAAGCCACAAGAATTTTGTTGCAAGATTACAAATGAATATTATGAAAAGATGTTGAAGACAAATCCTAGTAATCCACCTCTACTCAAGAACTATGCCCAATTTTTACACTAGGTAAGCTAGCAAGATTCTCATTTGATATCTCGCATTTTTACTTCTAATTGAAGGAAAACGGTGTTTGATGGTGATGTTAAATGAAATGAGACATTAGCAAGGCAAAGGAATTCTAAGGATGAGCAATATTGATCGGTACTATAGATGGAGAAGTGTTGTCACTTTAAGCCCAATTCATATGGGACACTCACAAGATGGAATAGAGGTTTACCTCGAGGACCATTAGGTGGAGATAGTGATACCCTCCATGGAGGGACTACAAATAGGTGTAGAGTCCACAACAGATGTTGCCAAGGAAGAAGGAGGGGCTCTATTAATACTTTTATTCATCCAAGCCATAGATCTTTTGGAGAAGCCCTTCGAAGCAATGTTACGGGATTTAGTGATCCTCGGCTTTGTGTAGAATTGGCCTCCTCATGTGGTTGCCAAGCTATCCATTCTCATTGTCACCATATTATTCCTCATACTAGGAGTGACCAACGTAGGCTTTGTGGAAGGGTAGCTCGCCATCGAATTTGAAAACCCAATTACCAAGGATCTGACCATTACACCTCTTTTTCTATGTAAAAACTATGCCTAAATGTATAATGATATGAAAATTTGAGAGGTTTTGAAAATGTATTGCTAGCTTACCTTGTCATTGTCAATTCCAACAGTTGTGTAGCTCAAACCTGTTATGATCTTTCCTATTAATGGATATGCAAATCTGTTTTATGAATAGTAAACCATCTATGATTGTTTTTATTGATTAAATAATTTTAGGTTATATATTAGATCCCACCATGATGTAACATCCCTAATTTTTTGTTTCTTTATGAGTCCATGATGTTCCAATTTTGTGGTAAATTGGATAAGCGTTATTAACATTTTGTGTGTAATGTGTGATTATCATACCATGGTTAATTGTTTGAAGGTGATTATATGATTATATTGTTCCTAACAATGCTACTAAGGTATGTGTGGCTTGAGATTATGTTGTGCAACAGGTACAAGTATCAAGGAAGGTGAACTAGGTCTAGTGTTGAAGTGTCCCGAAAGGATCCAATTGTGTGAGTAATTAAATAATAAATTAAATTAAGATAAATAATTAATTAAAAATAAATTAATTAGTGGCTTAGTTAATTTATTTTATAATGATGCAGGAGCATCCCTGGTTCAAGAGCAATCTTGCATCAAGCAAAAACATTTGCATTTCAATTTGTTTCTTTTCATTTTCTAGTTCAGTTCACGCAGTTCAGTTAGTAGAAGTTTCTATATTTTGGTCTGCATTCTACCGCAGTTGCATTTCAGACCTTGTGGAGCTAGACTTAGCATCGAGACACATTCATGCACATCATGTCCAAAGTTCAGAGCATTTGGATCAAGTACAGGTAAGATACCACTATAAGAAGATCAACTATTTTCTCAAAGCAGAGCATCCTGACAGTATCAGACAATCAGCTAAAGGAGAAGACTTGCGGAGCATTTCACGACTCCCGCAGCTAAATGACACATCATCCAATGTTGATTGGTTTGTGTCCGACCTTCCCTAAGATCCACACATCATTCCATTCATTTGCAGAGGAGTTCTACATGATTAGGTCTAACTTATCCGTGTACACACGTTACAACTCTTCATTGGAGTTTGTGATCTTCCTTGGCCAACATGGAGGAATCTTATGTTCTGGAGATGACATAAATTGATGTAATAGATGCCTAGGAAAGTAGTTAGCATAGTTTGCAAGTTCGATAGTCTGAATTCTTTACGAAGGAGATTCAAAGCCATATCTTGTGCATATTCTGTAATTCTATAATCAGATTTGTGAGCCCTAATTGTAATCCCACAAGTTGCCAGCCAATTTGTAGTTGGATTCAATGATATACTAAATGATTGAATATGCATTTGCTTTATATCTTTGAGTTGTTTATGTTGTGTTTACTCTTGCTGCATGGTCTAGACTGTTCTATTTGAGGACCCTCCTAACCGTGACTGCACCAAGTGGTATCAGAGTGAAAGTTTGAAACTTTAGGAGTGAATTGAGTGAAGTTTGCAAAGGAATTTCGTAAGATCTTGTTGTGAACAGATTGCCAAATCTGAGGCAGGTTACCTGTGTTGCAACCAATCATTGATTGTGAGGCAATTGTCACCTTGTAGCTCGATCATTGAATTTGAGGCAGTTACACTTGATCCTAGGAAGAATGTTGCCGAGGAGAATCCCTGTTGTTGGAACAATGGCTAGTAGAATGGATGAGATGATGGAAATGATGAAAACCATGCGAGTTCGCTTGGATGCTATTGAAGAAGATAGGAGAAGAGGATTTACACCTAGACCTAATGTTCAAAGTGATGATGGTGAAGAAGTTCAATCCACTGATCAAAATGAAGTAGCCCTAGGAGGTGATGAGGAAGAATAATTAGACCAAGTCAAGATGTTGCGAGCTATTTCAAAGATTGGGAAAAGACCTAGAGTTGATGTACCGATTTACACTGGCAATTTAAACCCTAAAGAATTGATTGACTGGATAAATGACATGGAAGAATACTTTGAGTATGAAGAAGTTGAAGATTCGGAGGTGAAATTTGCAAAGACAAAGTTGAAAGGACGTGCCGCTATATGGTGGAAAGAAGTTTAGTTGGATATAAACAGAAGAGAAAAAGAAAATATTATAAAATGGGTCAGGATGGTGACAAAATTGAAGAATCAGTTTATACCTGTTGACTATGAGTTGGAACTATTGAAGAGATTGCAAAACCTGAGACAAAAGGAGAAATATGTGAATGAGTATACTGAAGAATTTCATAAGATGATCATAAGGATAGGACATAATGAATCAAGCAAGGAGAAAGTGGCTAGATACATCAATGGACTGAGATTCAACATTCAACAAGGATTGAGTTTGGTAAGGATGACAACACTGGAAGAAGCATATCAGTTTGCCCTGAAGGTTGAAGAAAAGTTGAATAAGTGGCATGATCAAAGATAGAGAGGCAGAGAAGGTAAATTTTAGAGAGGTAGAACATTTTCTGGAGGAGAAAGATCATATGTGGAGTAGAACAGACAAGAGAACACATTCAAGAAGGAGGACAGAGATAACAATGCATATCGGAGAGATGACAAAACTTTCTACCGCAGATGAAACCCTACTCCATATTGGAGTGAAGGATACATAAGAGAAGGAAGAGGACCTGATAGGAGAACGTTCAGAGGAACCTATTTTAAGTGTGGAGGTGAAGGACATAGAGCATTTGAATATAATCAATGGAGTACAAGCAAGAGGACAGAGAACAGTGGAAGAGCAGCCTATGTGGAAGAAGAACATGTTGGATCACCTAGTTTAGTTGGTAAACCTAAGAAAGGAGAATCACTTGTGATGAGGAGAGCACTATTTCAAGCAGAAACAAATGAGGAACCACTGTAGAGGAAAAGTTTCTTCAGAACCATATGCAAATCAGGAGGTAAATATTGTAGAGTTGTAATTGATAGTGGTAGTTCTGATAACCTAGTTTTAGAAGAGATGGTGACTAAGCTAAAGTTGGAAAGATTGAAACACCCTAACCCCTATCAGATAGCATGGATTCAAGATGATCATAAGGTACTGGTGAGTGAACAATGTTTAGTGAAATTTCATATTGGATCTTATCATGATGAAGTATTGTGTGATATTATGCCTATGGATGTATGTCATATTTTGTTGGGTAGACCTTGGTAGTATGATAGAAAAGCTCTACATGATAGGAGAAAGAATACATACACTATAACATCAAATGGAAAGAGAATTACTTTGATTCCTGTGGAAGATGATCCTAAGGGTGAAGTATGTAGAAATGCTAGAATCTGTTTGGTAGATGGAAGAAAATTTCTGGATGGTTTGAGACATGAGAGTATGTGTTATGCTTTGATTCCTAAGAAGCCTGAAACATTGAAGAAGGAGACTAAAGAATCACAACTGGAGGAGATAACTGAATTACTAATAGAGTATGAAGACATCATATCAGACAATGTACTTGAAGGATTGCCACCAATCAGGAGTATCAGTCATCACATGGACCTTATACCTGGAGCTAGTTTGCCTAACAAAGAAGCACACAGAATGGCACTGGTAGAGAATGAAGAATTGAATAGACAGATACAAGAGTTATTGAGGAAAGGTTTGATCAGAGAAAGTTTGAGTCCTTGTGCAGTACCTGCAGTGTTAGCACCGAAGAAGGATGGAGAATGGAGAATGTGTACAGACTCTAGAGCAATCAACAAGATCACAATTAATTATAGATTTCCTTTACCTAGGATGGATGACATTATGGATTGTTTGAGTGGAGCAAAATATTTCACAAAGATAGATTTGAAGACTAGATACCATCAGATCAAAATTAGAGAAGGAGATGAATGGAAGACTGCTTTCAAGAAAAATGAAGGATTGTATGAGTGGTTAGTGATGCCTTTTGGATTGACAAATGCACCGAGTACTTTCATGAGATTGATAAATGAAGTTTTGAAGAAATTCTTGGGTAAGTTTGTTATTGTATATTTGGATGACATTCTGATTTTTAGTAAGACAAAAGAACATTTGTGGCACCTGAGACAAGTATTACAGAGACTAAGGGAAGAGAAGTTGCTGATAAACATCAAGAAATGTAGTTTCATGAAGGAAGAATTAGTATACTTGGGATTTGTGATTTTTGCGGAAGGATTAAAGATGGACCCTAAGAAAGTGAGAGTAATTGTTGAATGGCCTACACTGGAGAGCATTGGAGAGGTCAGATCATTTCATGGATTAGCTAGTTTCTACTAGAAGTTCATCAGAAATTTCAGTTCAGTTTGTAACCCTATGACAGAGACAATGAGAGATGATAGAAAAGACTTTAAGTGGACATTAGGAGAAGATAAGAGTTTTGAGTTGTTAAAGCAGAAAGTGACAGAGCAACCTATGTTGGCATTACCAGAATTCAATAAGGTATTTCAAGTAGATTGTGTGTGAGTGGGAACACAATTGGAGCAATGTTAAGTCAAGAAGGTAGACCTGTAACATATTTTAATGAGAAGTCGAATGATGCAAGGAGAAGATATTCAGTTTATGATCAGAAGTTCTATGCCATAATTCAAGCCTTGAAGAAGTGGAGACATTAATTGTTGCCTAAGGAGTTTGTGTTGTATACAGATCATCAAGCTTTGCAATATTCGAACAGTCAAGGAAAGTTGAATCAGAGACATATGAGATGGGTAGAGTTCATGTAGAGTTACACCTTTGTATTGAAGCATAGGAGTGGAAAATCAAACAAAGTTGCAGATGCATTGATCAGAAGAAGGAACTTGTTGACAAAGATGAGAGTTGAAGTGTTGAGATTTGATGAATTGAAGAACATCTATGAGGAAGATCTAGATTTTGCAGAACCTTGGAAAGCATGTAAGGAACTTGTTGTGACAGATAGGAGCAAGTGGTTGGACTATTTCATTCAAGAAGATATGTTGTTCAGAGGAAATCAGTTATGCTTACCTAGGAGTTCAATGAGAGACAATTTGATCAAGGAGAAACACAGTGGTGGATTGGTAGGACATTTTGGCATTGATAAAATAGTGGCTTTGGTAAGTGAAAATTACTTTTGGTTTCAGATACATAAGGATGTTAGGAAATTTGTGCAGAGTTGTAAAGTTTGCCAAGTTGCAAAAGGGAATAATTAGAATACTAGATTATATAAACCTTTGACAGTACCAGAGAGACCTTGGGAAGACATAAGTATGGATCTTGTAATGGGATTGCCGAAGACACAAAGAGAAAATGATTCAATATTTGTAGTGGTGGATAGATTTTCAAATATGGTTCATTTCATACATTGTAAGAAAACAACTGATGCAGTGCATGTAGTTGACCTATTTTTCAAAGAGATTGTAAGATTGCATGGATTACCTAAGAGCATAATTTCAAACAAAGATACAAGATTTCATGGATACTTTTGGAAGACACTTTGGAAGAAGATGAAGACAGATTTGAAGTTCAGTTCAACATTTCATACACAGACTGATGGATAGATAGAGATAGTGAATAGGAGTTTGGGAAACTTGTTGAGATGTTTGGTTGGAGAGAAGGCAGGAAATTGGGATTTGATTCTTTCACAAGTAGAGTTTGCATACAATAATTCAGTGAATAGGAGTACCGGAAGAACACTATTTGAGATTGTGATAAGAACTAACCCTAGAGGAGTTATAGAGTTGAGAGATAACAACATAGAAGAGAAGAGAAGTACAGAAGTAGAAGAATTTACAGGACACATGGAGACAGTGCATAATCAGGTTAATAAATATTTGGAGGAGATGAATAACAAGTCTAAGGAACATGCAGATGAGAAGAGAAGACAAAGAATTTGCAGTTGGAGATGAAGTGATGGTATATTTGAGAAAAGAAAGATTTCCAGTTGGAACATATAACAAGTTGAAGAAGAAGAAGTTTGGGCCATGTAGGATACTCAAGAAGTTTGATTCAGGAAATGCATATGAAGTAGAGTTGTACAAGAGACATTGGGTATATCACCTATATTCAACATTGTAGACCTATATTAGTATCATGAAGTAGAGTTCAATGACAACATAGAAGAAGACTTGAAGAAGCAATTACCACAACAAGCACTGGAGCAGATTGAAGACATCTTGGACAACATAATTGGACGCAGCACCAGAGAAAGACAATACAAAGAATATCTTGTGAAGTGGAAAGGCAGACCTGAAGAACATTCATCTTGGATTTCTCAGGCTGAGATGGACTGTCTTGGTTTTCCTCTAGCCCCAACAAAGTGAGGGACTCACTTTTTTATATAACCCTGGATGTTTTATGCAGGAGCATCCCTGGTTCAAGAGCAATCTTGCATCAACCAAAAACATTTGAATTTCAGTTTCTTTCTTTTCACTTTCCAATTCAGTTTAGGCGGTTCAATCAATAGTAGCTTCTGTATTTTGGTCCGCATTCTATCGTAGTTGCATTTCAAACCTTGTGGAGCTGGACTTAGCATTCTATCATAGTTGTTTCCATTGTGTTTACTCTTGTTGCACGGTTTGGTTTGTTCTCTGAGGACCCTCCTAACTGTGACTGCGCCAGATAATTAATTCTTAAGATTAATTAGAAGATAAAATAATAGTATTGTTCCCTCGTTCACTCGAATGTTACAGGATCATCCATCCTCCAAGTATCGAGCTGATGCAAGATGGGTACCTCCTAATATCGGATGGAAGAAGCTAAAATTTGATGGAGCCTCGAGGGGAAACCCTGGTGAATCAAGTGCAAGATGTACAATCAGAGATCAAGATGGGAGATTGATTGTGGCGGCTTGCAAGAGATTAGGTTTGGCCTCTAACAATGAAGCAGGATTTCAGGCTATAATATTTGGACTACAAACTTGTCTCTCTCTTGGCATTAAGACGATTAATATTGAGGGAGATTCTTTAATCAGTATAAATGCCATTCGATGCAAAAATACCTCCAACTAGAAAATTAACAACATGTTGATATATTGTTTGGAACTTAGAGGCAAATTTAATGATTTCAAGATTGATCATATATACCATGAAGCCAATGGGGCGACAGATAGAATAGCTAATTTGGCCTTCGACTTGGTGGAAGAGTTTTTTTAGGCAAATCATTACATGAATAGCATACTATAGCCCTAGACTTAGGGAATTTAATCCTTAAGGAAGGTTGTGACTGTTGGACCATAGATCAATGAGTACGCAAGGAACTCACATCCCTTTACAACTGTCATGAATTTCCACGTTAGCGGCTAATATATGTGCCATCAGGACACCTTGTATGGGTTGGTGGTGGATTGATTGTTATACGTGTGGGGAAGTCCTCTCCCAAGATCTGCCACCTTGAGCAATAAATATTTTTCAAGAGAAGTATAAGGTGGAGGTGCTCAAGGATGTTCAACTCATGGGATGTTGTCAGGTGGACGATGCTTTCATTACCATGCAATGATAATGTATTTGCAGCCTGATGCAGGGGAGTCTACTTAGGGAAGGGTTCAAAAGTGATGGGCTATGACATAATGGATCCTATATTTTGTCTTTTTGGTAAAAAGTAGTAGATGGATTTTTGTGGTTTGATGTAGAATAAATGACTGTGAAAGGTGTTTAAGGTCAATTCCTTCGTGGTTCTTCATTCTGTCAAAATGGTGTTGGGTAACACCTTTCTAGCCACAGCACATCGATACTGGCTAAATTCTAACATTACTTCAAGATCTTGGTGAATCTAAAGACATTGTTAGGGAGATGGTCTCAACACTGGTTAAACCAAGGTGGTGTGGAGATTTTCATAAGATGGTTGATGGGGGGATATTAAGACTTGGCTTTCACCCTGAACAAGGGTTATGGCTAGATATTCTCCCACATTATAATTGCCCATGGGTGCCTTTTATCGTTCCTATAGTGAGTGTTAGTGAGACAGTTCGCAAAAATGAATCTATATGGGGAGTGGCCTTCCTCAAGGTGGTGGTTGGGATTGCTAACGCAGATGGTATTGACTAGTCTAGGGCTCTGGATACTGATGACTCTACATCTGAGGAGATGAATGAAGTTGGCCAGGCATTTGGTTCGAGAGACATGTAACCATTGGCATATATAAATAGAAGTATATATAGACTATGAAATATAGCCATGTTTATATGTAAAGACTATTGTTTTAATATAAATCTGGCCCTCATAATGAGCAGACAATTTTGGACTAATATTTTGATTTCAATTTTTGTTTTACGAGGTACGACTCCCTCAAAGCCAATTCATCAAGCAAAAAAAATAGTATTATTTTAATTATTTATTTAATGCATAGATTTTAATTTATTAATTAGTTATCTAGTTAGATAATTATGATTTCTAATATTTTAGAAACTGAATTAAATGATTTGGCAAATCTAATTATTTTAATTTAAACTAATTGATTGTGCAAGTTCTTATTATAGAATTAGAAATAAATAATTATATTTATTTCATAATTGGGAAAAAGAAAATAATATAAAGATTTATTATCTTTAGTTGTAAATAGAAAAGCAATATTTAACTATTAAGAATGTGCACAATAGAAAAAGATTATTTAATTATATCTTTTATTTTTAGTTGGAATAAAAGTATTTTTATGAGGGTTACTCAGGTTTTTAGCCTAGTTCAATCCCAGAGAGACCCTTACGATGGATCTCTTCCCATGGCTTTATCATGGAGAGCACTACTAGTGGGTCTCAGTCCCCAAGGCATTATCACCTTTCTTCAAACTTGTAAGCTTGTTGGCCCAACAAAGGCCCACAGCTTGGGAGCACGACAGTCTAGTGAAGGCCCACAGTCTACGAGCATGACAACCTAGCGAAGGTGCATATCTTGCAAGCACATCAGCTCAGTAAAGGCACAAGGCCTACGAGCTCTTTGGCCTAGCAAGGGTTTGAACCTTGGTGGCCACCACAACAACCTTGTGACCTCACCACCACACCACGCCTTTCTCAGCAGTTGGAATAAAAGTATTATTTTAAAGATATATTCTTATCTTGGAGATTTCACAAGATAAGGTAGAGAAAAAAGGAGTTATTAAAAGAGAAAATTAGTTTTGTTTTCATTCTATTTGTTATCAATTTGACTATTTGATTTTAAAGAAGAAAATAGGTTATTGAAGATGAAGGATTTAAAAGAGATTTCTATGAAGAATTCAAGAATTTTTATTGTGTGTGGACTATTTTCTAATTCATCTTCATTAATTACCGAATTTCTATAAGGATTGAGGTAGGATTCTTATTAGAGAAGATTTTAATAAACATTTACTTTGGTTAATCAATTAATCTAAGATTTTCATATGAACATAAAGTTGTTGATCATATAATATTTTTTAAAAACAATAAAATATGGATCAAAACAATTAGATTTCACATTGTTCAACTTGGAAAGAAACTAGTTGTTGTAGGTTGAAAACTAGGTTTGTTTGGGAAAGAAGAAACCTAGTAAAATTTAGAAGAAGCCTGTGATTTATGAAATTAAAACTTAAATATGATTTTAGATTGAAATTATATGTTAGGAGGATTCAAAATATATTTTTCATGATGTGTTTTCTATTATTGAAACTCTATTTCAAAATGAGGTTTTAGAAGAAGTTATAAGTAGTGAAACTATCACGAGGAGGAAAACCAGTTTGTTGTGTTTTTAATTACTTTCATTTTAGGAGTTGGGTTTCCTCAAAAAATTTATTGAAGATGAGAAACTATATTGACTAAATACTCACAAGAATTTAGATGTACCTCATTTCTCAATTATGAGATATGTACTAATTAGACTATCTATCTGTGCTTTTATTTTGAGAATTATATTTTACATGCGATTATGTTGTTTTTAGAAAATTATATTAAAGAGAATTATTGTTAACATATTTCTAAGTTTTGTAGATCTCTATGTTACCTTTCTAACACATTTTGAAAGTTAAAAAAAGGTTATGTTTTAATAAATTTATAGTTTTTTAATGGAAGCTATTTTTATACAATTTAGATACAAATTGCTAGCATAAAAGTAATGTTTGGTGTATGTGATCTCCCAACATGGTTTGGTGAGTTTCTACTTTTGTTGAGTATGTTAAATTTTATTTTATGTTGATACTATTTATGAGAGTGTGAGCATGAATGTTTACACCTAGTATAATGATGTGTTTTAGAGTCCTCTAGTGGATTTGTGTATGACAACTTTGATGTAATGGTTGGAATGTATAACTTCCAATGTTATTTTGTATGTTCTTCCAACTTAATTTGGGTAGAGATAATCTCTTTATTGGGATAGTGTTACTATGTTGTACAGTCTTGAATTAGGTATTGTACCTATTATGTTATTAGGTGTATGTGTAAGCATAAGTGAAAATGTTTTTCAAGATTCACTACACCTAATGGTCTTGATTAAGACTATGTATATCTTGGTTACTATGTAGGTACCATGATTAGTAAGGATTGAGAGAATGTTAGATGTCTTCTGGGTGATTCCAACTTACATCACTTTCTCTAATCCTTTTCCAACACATTTGAAGACCTTCTCCATTTAAGTAAGACTAGAAGAGACTAGCATATGCTCTTCTCACCATAAACACATCACATATGTTCTAGTGCTCTAGATGGGAAAAGGGTTTCATAGGTTGTGTGAATGCACAGGGTGTAGATGCACTAGTTATGTTTCCCATTTCATCACTAAAGCTAGGAGATATCTTACTAAGACATGTAACCCAACTTGGTATACCATATCACTAGATGGTGGGGTGATCTATGTTTACTATATGGTCAAATAGCTTTACTTATATGATATTTAATACAGATGTACTTTATCGATGGGAGATGTGTGCCTTAATGTGGTATGGGACTTTAAGGAAAATCCCTTGGTTGTGATCTTTGAAAGTTTGTGTTCTTGTATTTGAATTTTAAGGCAGATGCCTTGGTTGTGATCTTTGAACTTGTGATCTTGTATTTAAACTTTGAGGAAGAGGCCTTACTTTAGATTTTGTGTTGTATTCTTGAATGTATGATGTTCTTGTATTCTATATTAGCTCTATGTACTTTCTTTATCTGTGTTTTCTTTATGTGTACGACATGTATTTGAGTTGTGAATGTCTAAATTATATGATGTTGTATGCTATTATGTGTGTGAGTATTTGAATTATTGTTTTATGTGTATTTGGATACTTCTATTAAGGTTAGGATGCATGTAGTCCTACCTTAGGCATGCATTCTTAGTAAGACATAGCATCACATGAAGAGAACTTTTGTAGTGTGAGATGTGAGTGGCAATTCATGTGATATTCTATATGGTCTTGGATGTATAGTTCTAAGTCAAACCTTGTAGCTTTGAAAAGACTTATGGTTACTATTGAGGGTCATATTTGACTTGTTCATGTCTTTGCATTTATATGTGTATTAGATGCTAGAAAGGATGTGTTGATGTGCATTGAGAAATCTATTTCTATGTTTTTGAAATGTTTTGGATATATGGCTTCATGTGTATGCTTATGTGTTAATTAAGAATTGAACTAAATAAATTAAACACTAGTATTGTATCATACCACACGTTGGGATTATAGACGGTGCTTCTTTTCCTTGACTGATGGATGAAGAGGAAAGGGACATCCTAATGGTGGGTTCAACCTCTTCCCCAATTAGCAACATGGTGGAACCCCCCATGCAGTTTCCTTGTCCTCTGGCTTAAAACCTTTGAAATTGGATAAGTCTGAGTATAATTGCTTAAACCCTAAACCCTTAGTCCTTTTTTCTTAAGCCTGCATTCTATTTCTAAATTGACTTATTGTAGGCGGTCATCCCAGGTATAAGTTACAACTTAATGTCCTTAGCTTCATTCATAACCAGCCCCATAAGCCTAACGACCGGCCTTTCCTATGTATCAAATATTTCTTAAGATCAATGGTGTATCCTTTGAGGGCAGATGGATGATTATCATGGTATTGCGAGCTTTGGATTTGTCATATTTGTCAGGATTGTGCTGATGCGATGACCATTAATTCTAAGCTAGCGGGCTCAAGGTCTTGTTTGTTGATTCAATCGCTATGTGTTTGTTCCTTGTAGAATCGCGGTAGCATGCTATGAAGAGGTGATGTGGAATATTCCTTACATTGTTGCGATGATATGCTAACTAGAGGGTGGGACCCAGTTCTATCTTAAGGGAGTTGAAGTAAGTGCCTAATGCGTGATCACAAGGGTGGTAATGTGGGTCCCTGTCAGGCTTGCACTATTGTGATAGGATGACATATGGCAAGATTATGGATTTCTGACTAAAAGGGATGTTCTTTGTTGGCATTTCCTGATAGGCTGGTGACTTTTCAATGATCTCAGTCAAATCTTTTTCATCTCCAACCACTCATCTTGTTCTGATGTGTCCTAAATCTATGGTCCAATTCAAATTTTGAATTTCATTCGAGCTTGTTGGCATAAACATCAAAACAACTATGGCACAGCAGGTTCAACCTAAATTTTTGAGATTATCAGTTGTTGAGCTCGAGTATGCAAGAAGGTGATTTGACAACAAACATGTTTCTTAATAATTCTTGATACTCAGGTGGGCCTTAGTACATGAACCAAGCATTTGTTGTCTGTGTGAGAGGCATTTGTGGTCAGGTGACATTAATCTGCACCTCTGTTTCATGCTTTAAAGATTGTGATCAGACCATTGAATGAATTCAAGTGTGTCAAGCCTGTGAACACCTGGAATGGAATTGAGAAGTTGTTGGAAAGTGGAAATTGCTTGGGTAAAGGACCTCCATTCATTCTTTCTATAAATAGAAGTGCTCCCATGAATTGTTCACATCAATTGCCATCATGAGTACTGTGCAGAATACTTCCCTGCAGTTTTTATCCTTTGTTTCTCGAAGAGGTATGTCCCTGTTCTCTTGGTTGCAGGTCTGCTCATTCCAAATTAAGGAAAGGGCAAGTATTGGCCATTGGAATGGGAGGTACTGGAAAAAATATGAGTATTTGGCTATAGCAGCCTTGCCAGTTTCCTAGAACCATAGCTGAATAATGCCATTCTGGTGGGAAACTGGTCAGATCATCCAAATACTCCAACTGCATGAAGTTGTTCCTCAAGGCTGGACCAACTGGGTAGGATTGCAGTGACCTCGACCAGGACTGGCATTCAAGAGTGCGGGAGGAGAGATACTAGTTTTCTCTCGCGCCATCCCTCTTGTTGATGACTTTCATCAAGAACAGCAGCAAGGGGACGGTCTCATGGTTTGATGCCAGGGACCATAGTGCATAAGCGGGACTCTATTCACAGAGTCAAAGAAGTGCTTGCCCCAGCAAGGATGAAATTTTTCGGTTCAACTGTCAAGAGCCACTTCAATGATCCCAGAGTTCAGACATCCAATGAATGAAGATTGAAGGATAGGGACTTATGTTTCCTTCCCAGCAGCCTATGATCTGAACTCGAATATGGGATGAAGAGGGGACATCTATTTCTAATTGCCTGAGAGGATTTTGAGCCAATTAGAACATTTGGAATGTTGTTGTAAACCTTTGCAAAGGAATTGGCTAAAAGAAAGTGTCTGCCAATCAGAGCAAGGATGTAGTTTCCTAAGTCACAAATATTAAATGCAATGTAACTAAAAAGTTGTACTAAGGAAATCTTGGTTGACATAGTTTGTTTATTTTAGGGTTGCAAAAGTTGTAGTAAAGGGGATCCATTCTTAGAGTTTTTTGGGGGGCTTTGGATATAAGATATCCACATCTTGGGGATTAGTTTCCATAGCAAAGTAAGTGCATTGTCAAGATTGCAAAGCAAAATTTTGCTCGTATATGAATAAATTCTTGTATGACAATCTTTTCATTTCAGATTGAGCAATATGAATAACACTACATGTGTGTATTTCTTGCAATTGTCTCTTTGAATGTATGCATTTCTTTTGTGAATGAAGCAATCAACGGTTTTGGATTTCACCTATGCACATTTGTTGTATTGAATGTCTCATTTACTACTTCTATTCAAGGAATGGATTAAATATGCTTTGAGAAAGACATATGAAGTGATGTTTTTACATTAAGGGATTACTGAAGTAGAATTACAGGAAATACTCATTCTTGGGTTTATCACTGTAAGGCAGTGATACATGCAAACCCTCTGAATTGTCATAAAGGGAAACATTTGCATTGTGATATTTTTGACTCTGTTACCCTTGATAAAGCATCGATCTGAGAATCTAATCGCTCAAAGGTCTAGAAAAGAATACTAAATCTTAAAGATATATCATTTGAATTGTTTTATGTTGTTTGATTTTTAGTGTTCATTTAGGTAGGTGTCAATATATGTTCTCAAGGCCAGTAATGTCAAAATCTCCAAGAACTTTGCCAAATTGTGGGATAATTTTACATATCTTGGTGCAAATCTATGAGAACATTTCTGCCTGATATAGTGAGAGACAAATCTGTTGATGTTATAATAAGGGATACCCCCTAGGTTTGGCAAGGCCTGAAGTGCAAGGGAGATAGGTGCAAATAATCTCCCACTATGTTGGTCAGATCTCCATTGAACTTGATCATAAGAAATGACAAACCTTTAGAGTTTGATGTGTGCAGATTTGGGAACCAACACAACAGGTGCATGGGAGCTTGGAGGATTAGCTTATAGAGTTGACCTTGGAGTTCTTTAGGTATTATTCAGGATGTACATTGTATATGGCCACTTGTATTTGAAGTGGTTACTTCATGGCTTATTGTATTCATTATCATTGATGAGGGTTGTAGTATTGACCCCTTGTATATCTTGGTTATGTAATGATGTTATTTTTATCGTTGATTTCTAGATATATACTTGGAAGACTTTCATATTATTTGAGATGTACTTATTGTTATGCTTATTATATTTAACGAGTGGAAGTTATATATTGCGTGGATCTTATTAGATATCACTTGTAACTTTTGCATATTGTTACATAATATTGTATCATGGAAGTTGATCTTGTACCCTTTTGTTAGCATTGGGTTGTTTGTTTTGGTTAATACTTAAGAAATTTTAAGCTTGCATTTTGGAGGCTGGTTCACATAATGAAGACACAAAAATCCTGAATCTCAACCATAACAAAAAGACACAATGAGAATGGAAGTGTGATGTCTAAATTTGATATTTTCAAAGGGTTTTGTTTAATTTGTGTTGGGATCCTAACTTAAATTTCTTTGTTTCTTTTTTAAATTCAATAAAGTTTTGGGAAGTAATGGAAATACATCACAATAATACAAATAGAATGGAAGAAGCAACTAATGCTATTGTTAGTGGTATTATAGGCGAGAGCAATGAGCAGGTGGAATTCTTTGTGGATATTGATTGTATAAATCTCCTTGCTAATTTGATTACACCTGGAAAGAAAGGCATTACACAAACTTGCCTTAAAGGCCCGAAGAGGATGCTGAATCTCACAAAAGAGAAAAACAAACACCCACATCTTTTTCGAACTCCTAAGCTCAAGGATTTCAATAAAACACAAGCACAAAGCACTCTTATCAATTATTTTGATTAATGACTAGATCCAGAGCACTATAGTTTTGTATTTCTTCCTTCTAATAAGCCTTGTACTAGTTTGTCAATGCATCCAAGAGAATGAAGTTGAGATAAAAACTTTCAAATTGAATGCCATCTAAATTTTGAACTCTCTTTTTCTTGAAACACAAAAGTTCAATGATGTAGAAAAGTTTGGGTGGAATTTTGTTTGTATACGCTACCTTTTCTATTATTTTCAATGAGTCATGCAACTTTTTGTGTGTTGACTGAATAGTTGTAATTGAAATTTGATTTTCTTGTTTGTGTGACTTAAAATTCAAACACCATTATTATCTTGAACTATGAAGTGTTGATTCAAAGAAATTGTCTACATATATAGAGGTTTATATATAGAGAGGTTTACATATATATAATCCTTTATAAATATATATAATCCAGATTATATATAGAGATTATAGTATACAATAATATTATATAGTATAGATAATTAGGGTTAGGATTAAAACTAAGGTTAGAATTAGGGTTAGACTTATGTTTAGAATTCGAGTTAGAATTGGTGTTAGGATTAGCATTATAATTAGGGTTAGGCTTAGGCTTAGGGTTTGAATTAGGGTTAGGGTAGAATCAAGAATAGAATTAGGGTTAGGCTTAGGGTTTGAATTAGGGTTAGGGTAGAATCAAGAATAGAATCAGGGTTAGGGTTAGGGTTAAGGTTAGAATCAAGGTTTTAGATAGAATTAGGGTTCAGGTTAGGGTTGGAATCAGGATTAGGGTTATTGTTAGAATTAGGGTCAGAATCAAGGCTATGGTTAGGATTTGAATTAGGGTTAGGGTTATGCTTAGAATTAGAGTTAGAATCAAGGTTAGGGTTAAAGTTAATGTTAGAATTAAGGTTAAACTGAGGACTAGGATTAGAATTAGGTTAGGGTTATGGTTAGAATTAGGGTTAGGGTTAGTGTTAGAATTAAGGTTAAACTAAGGGTTAGGGTTAGGGTTTGAATTAGGGTTTGGGTCAAGTTTAGGGTCAAGGTTAGAATTAGGGTTTTAATCAAGGTTATGATTAGGGCTAGAATTAGGGATATAATTAGGATTAGTGTTAGTGTTAGTGTTAGAATTAGGGTTAAAATTAAGGTGACATTTAGGGTTAGAATTGGGGATAGAATTAGGGTTAGGATTAGAATTACAATTAAGGTTAGGGTTAGAATTACAATTAGGTTTAGGGTTAGATTTAAGATTCAAACTAGGGTTAGGGTTAGAATTAGAATTAGGTTAGGATTATGGTTTGAACTAGGGTTAGGGTTAAAATTAGGGTTACAGTTAAGGATTGAATTAGGGTTAGGGTTAGAGTTAGAATCAGGGTTACGGTTAGGGTTAAAATTAGGGTTAAGGTTAAAATCAAAGTTAGGGTTAAGGTTATGATTAGAATTAGAATTAAGGTTATGGTTATGGTTAGAATTAGGATTAGGGTTACGATTATGGTCTAGGGTTAGAATTAGAGTTAGAGTAAGATTAGGGTTAGAATTAGAATTAGGGTTAGAATCATGGTTAGAATTAGGGTTAGAATCAAGGTTAGAATTAGGGTTAGAATCAAGGTTAGGGTTATAATCAAATTAGAATTAGGGTTAGGATTAGGGTTAGAATTAGAAATAAGGTTAAGGTTGGAATTAGGGTCATGGTTAGAATTAGGATTAGGGTTAGGGTTAGAGTTAGAATTAGGGTTAGGGTTACAATTAAGGTTAGTGTTATGGTTAGAATAAGGGTTAGGATTAGGGTTAGGATTAGAAGATTATCTATATATAATCTTCTATAGAAGTAATAGTACTATATATATATATATATATATATATATATATATATATATATATATATATATATATATATATATATATATATATATATATATTACTTTCATATATATTTAAGATGTTGATTTGTGTTTAGAGGGCATAAGTCATATTTTAATTATCTTAAAATAATAAAGTTTTACTTATCTAAATGTATAAGTATTACTTATCTTAAAATTATGTTGGGGATTGAATTAACATATTACATATGAAAAATTGATTACTAACCCAATTCAAACCCTAACCCTAACCCTAATTATAGCACTAACCCTAATTCTAATGCTACCCCTAATTCTAACCCTAACCCTAATCCTAAATTAAGGCCTAATTCTATCACTAATCCTAACCCAAATTCTAACCTTGATTCTTACATGTTGCAATTGCAGATGCTACTAGCATATCTATCTTTTAAAAAATATATCTAAAATATGATGAGATATCCTTCTCGAGGTGCCTATTCCACTTATATGTAACAAATTGATTAAAAAATAGGTGCCCTGAGAACGATATCTCTCAGCATATTTTAGATAGATTTTTGTAAAGATAGATATGTTAGTTACATATATAAGTAATATTATTTTCATATATATTCAGGATGTAGATTTGGGTTTAGAGGGCATAAGTCACATTTTAATTATCTTATAATAATAAAATTCTACTTATCTAGATGTTACATGTTGCAACTATGGATGCTACTAGCATATCTATCTTTTAAAAAATCTATCTAAAATACACCAAAAGGTATCCTTCTCGAGACACCTATTTTTGAATCATTTTGTCATATATAAGTGGAATGGGTGCTCGAGAAGGATATATCTCCGCCTATTTTAGATAGATTTTTTTAAAGATAGATATGTTAGTTATCTATTATTTTGAAATAACTATAGTGTAATATAAAGATACATTACTTACTAGAAAATTAAATAAATTATAAATTTTGAGGTTGATACTTTCTATAGCCATTCTTGGTGTGGTTGCAAAAAAATATTGATATTTACATTAAAAGTCACTTCTTTTTAATATTTATCAAAATCTCTTAAATTATTAAACCCATGAAATTATTATAAACTAGTAAAAGCACCTAAGATGCTATTGGATGGTTGATACACATATATAAATAGTTATATCCACGAAATGATTTTGACAAAAAAATGTGTCCTACTAGATCAATAAAACTATTTATATATGAGCCTATCAACCATCTAATAACACTTGCACTTTTACTAATAATTATTATTAAAAACTTTTTAATATTATTGTAGATTAAAGTACAATAAAAATTGGTCAAAATATGAAATGACTATTTAGGCATATTTCATCAATGAATATTTTAGGTTGAAATAAAGCATTGTTTGGAAAATTAATATCGAGGACAAACAAAAAGAAAGCAATATAGAAAATATATATGAGCATGCTGTGAAGTTTGCCTGCCACATCTCCATAAATGTATCTTAAATGTCTGAATAATTTATTTAGAATATAATATCTAAAACAAAATGATCATATTCTCACTCAAGTTTATAAAGATCGAAATCAAACTTTTGAAAAGCCAAGGATTGAAGGGTATCCATTCTGCCAAAGTCGCCTAGGACACAATCCCGTCCTCCATAAATGCATCTTAAATGTCTAAATAAATAATGTAAAATATAATATCTATATAAAACAAAATGGTCTTATTCTCACTCAAGTTTATAAAGATCGAATTCAGACTTTCAAAAAAACAAGGATTGAGGGGTATCCAACCCTCAATCCAACAAAATGGTCTTGTTCTCGCTCAAGTTTATAAAGATCGAATTCAAACTTTCAAAAGACAAGAATTGAGGGGTATCCATTATGCCAAAGTCACCAAGGACATAATCCTGACCTCATCCCTGATGGGCTCATTTAAAACCATTCAACTTCACCAGAGGACCAAGGGCCCATCGACTGATTAAAATTAGAGTTCACAAAATTATAGGAAAAAAATAGTTGCTTGGTTGAAACCATGTAAATTAATTGCAATATTAGAAATAAAACAAGGACTAATAAGTAAATTAAAGTTTTACGTTTTCATGTATAGGAGGTTTTTGGATTATGGAATTCAAAATTTTCTGACCAGCGCAATAGTTTTTTATATAACACCATTAAATGATACCACTTGAATTTTAGATAAATTTCTTGAGGGAAATTCTTTCTTTTTATATATAATGTTAAGATGTTATATGAAAGTTTTTAAACAGATAATTGGACCACCAGCATCCTAAAATTCTGATCCCATAAAATTTATAAAACTCTCTGATTATAAAAAGTTCCTAAATTTTCTCATAACACTAAGAAATTTAATGGAACCCTAGAAACCAAAGCCTAAAAGGCAAAAGGGCAAAAGATCAACTTTACCCGATTTCCAAGAAAAACACTCAAATTTTCAAGTTTTTCAGAGTACCTTTTTCGAACGCAGTGTTTTTTAAGGTTTTTGACAAGGCCAAATTTTAGATAGCAATTTGTTAGCTATGTTTTTAATACATTTGAACCTATTTGAGAGTTGAGTCCTCTTATTATATGACCTACTTCTAATATGACGTACAGACCCCAAAAAAAACCAATGCTTTTCTTAATTTATGAGCAACTATAAGCATTTTTTTAATAACGTGACTAACAATAATTTCGTCACGAACTCCATTGACACCCACCATCTATAAAACTCCATAGCCGACAGTCCCTCTTGGTTGTAACGTCCAATTGAAGGATCCTTCAATATTTTTTTGAAGAAAACTCTTAACTATTGCAAACTATGGTTTACCATCAACTGCAGAATTTTTCCCATTAATCGAATTTATATGCTTTTCATTTAAATACAAATGTAGCAAAAACCATTTGTTAAAAACGAATAATCAATCTCCACAATCCTCTAGTTAAGTGCCATGTAGGTGACATATACGACGACACCCAAATTTCAATCTTGTGAATGCATTTCTCGCTAAAACGAAATACAACTGCTTGAAGGTCTCCAATGTAATAGCTAATTAGTATTAGAAACTATAGTTTCTTCAGCCATAAAAGAGAAAAAGATTAAAAAACAATAACAACAACGTTTCATTTGTTCTCTCATTTTCCCTTTGTAATCACTTATTAAATTATCCAACTCAACTATATTTTGTTTAGTTTTATGAAAAAAAAAATTAGTTTCAAAAGCATGAAGAAAAGACTCAGTTAGTAGACATAAAAACTTTTTTTTTTAAGTAACAGGTCTCAATCTTTAATTCATTCTAATTTTTTATATCTATTATGAGATTTCATCCTTCGAGTTATAGAATTCTAGATAACTTACAATAATTGAATGGTGTGTTGTAAATATAACAATCAAAAATTCAATTAGACTCAGTATCACAAATTAAAAATTAGACACGGTAATTGAGCACCTAGGAGGTAATACTAATTATATTCGTACCAGCTTGACTCGTATCTTATGACTCAATTCAAACCATGCCCACATCATTATTTTGATAGGCAAGAACTATGTTAAATGGGATAAAAATTCTAAGACATACACAGCATAATTTGTCCTGTTGGGATGATATATCATAATATATTATCACTACAAGTATTCATCTGACTAAGTCAACTGATTTTTAAGCGAGCTGGTAATGCCTCAAAACCCCACATCATTCTAATTCTATACGATGGCCGTTATGTAATTCAACTCATTCCCTCTAATGTCAATACTTTTCTCATAGTGCAGAAGGCTATTAAAAGGTAAAGGACAGCTCCATTAAGGTCATATACTCATGGTATAGTCATTTAACATATTAGAGATCCAAATACAATCGAACAAGCACCAAAGAAGTAAAAGGCATCCGTAATCTCCACTCTCTTTGCTTTTTATTTAGAGATCTCCCTTTCCCTAACAACTCCCTATTCAACCTAACATTAGCTAACCTCCATGTACAGTAACCTAATTCCGTTTCAACATTATCTAGTACAAAAATGCCATCATGTTCTTCGCTTCCATCATCATCTATGGCAGCCTCCATCAAGTATATATCCTGTTCTTGGCTTCCATTTTCAGATATAGTAGTCTCCACCTTGTATTTAACATACATAGGCAAGTCCTTGAAACGTATCAAGTCTTTAGGCACTCTAACAACCCTTTCTGCACCTGGAGTCGAAACCTGAGAAAAAAATGAACCAGTCAAACTCAGCCTATTATAAAAGTGAGCTTTTTTAAGAAAGTTTTTTCTTGATGAAATTCATATCTTACTCATTTTTTTACCAGCCATTGGTGTGGCTTGCACATAGGGACATCAGGATATTAAATCTGTAAACTTTCCACTGTTCTGATACAATCTTTGACCCCAATTAGTTTACTAAGAACCTTGTAATAATAGGTCTAGTCTCTCAGGAATCTGTGAGACAGAATATCTAGAAGTTCAAAAAATGTATCATACATTATTATCAATGATCATAACATTCAGAATCCCAAACTCGAAATGCTAATGAAAGCACATCTAAGGAACTTGCTAGTAAGAAAAGGAATGACCATACAAGGGACGAAATACAAATTCTACTAATCAACCACAGCTATAGATATGACTTGGCCAAATAGGTAGGGCTATATATCAAAGCAAACTAGTGGTCTAGAAGATGAAATGAAATAAATTAGAAACACATACATGAAACGTATAAAAAGTATATATACAAACTTCTCAAAAAGAATTTAAATAAACCCCTGGAAAAGATTGTTCATACAGAAGATACTCACCAAACATAAATTAATATTTCATTTCAAATTTCTGAGGTATGCAGTAGCTGTGTCTAAATGTGTGTACAGTGACACACACATATGAATGTATGTGTATTTCCTAGTGATCCGAAAAGGATCAAGGTGATTTAAGGAACAAGATGTGTTTTTTTGAAAATTTGGAAATGCGCAAGTACCTGATGTTTTATGACAGAAGAATTCACAACCAGGTGAACGAATCCAGTGAATGCAAGATCACTGAGGCATTTGTCATTCTACTGTGGCATTTGTTTGTCTACCATGACGTTTGCCTATCTGCTGCAGCAAATGTCTAACTACCGCTACCATGGAGAATGGTGAAATACCCTGGCAAATGAAGGAATATCACGGCAATTTTATACTGTTGCAAATGGTGAACTTGTTAGGACACAGACAACAGATGAGAATTTGAAAGGTCATGACTTCTGATGCTTCATTTTCAATCTTGGAGTCTTCCAATGCATGGGAGGACCATGCCATGACTATGAGGAGGTTAGGAGTACATTCAAGGTTCTTGCAAGTTTTGGAGGAGTGTGAGACACCATTGTAGAGCATTACGTACACTGTTCCAGTTCACAGTGAACCAGACAGAGGACTGAAACAGATTTTGTAGTTGTAATTCCACGTTTGTACTGATTTGCAAGTAATATAAGCACGTAGAAGTGCTACTGGCACCTACCAAGCTGGGTTTTTCCTCCCAAATTGAGGGTTTCCCAAGTGAAAACAGATGCATTAGTGTGAAGTTTTGTGTCTACTTTAATTTCCAGTTTAAGTGGGCATAGTTCAGCTTCCAAGGGGTAAAATAACAGTTTTATCAGAGCATAGTAATATATTGGTGATTTGTAATCCCCAAAGCTTAGTCTTGTAGGCAATTATGTATCACCTAGTCATCAGGAAAGTCCAATATAGAGAAAAGGACAACATCAGCATCTGCATCCCCATACCCAAATCTTCTAGTGAAAATATTCATTTATAGTATAGCTACACCCTTATTAATTTCATAGCACACCATGATTTGAATAGTGTTCCTGCACCAGTACTCATACCCTCACATCTCCAAGGGAATTGTAAAAGTCAGGGATGCCCCCTGCCCTTTGCAATAAAATTCTTTTACATGCAGACTAAGAGAGATCCTGTCTTGTTTTGCACTATGAACTGCATGTAACGACCTAGGCAAAACAAAGACAACCACTTCTTCCAGATGATGGACCACGTGATGTGGTCAAAAATGTTGATTGATAAACCAAAAATTTTACCTGAAAGTGTTTTCTTTGGCCATGAAACCCTGATATCGGTATCGAACAAAACAGGCAGAAGCTATATGACTGAAGCCCTGACTACTAGATGCATATTTTGTGGATAACAAAACAACCAATTGGATTTCCAAAAACTACTACAGCCAAAGTATCAATCTGACCACTGGATGGAGCAATGTGTTAACATAAAAGATCATACTCATAATTCTGGTAATCATCGTCATCTTCTATAATAAAATCTTCCTTGATCTAAATTTCCAATGCAGCTAAAAAATTCCAAATTTCCATACATTCATTCTGTAGGAAGAAACTAAAGAAGCAAATATCAAATCCCAAAGAATCCATCTGAAAATTACCACCATCCATACTCTTTTGAAAGATTTACCATCAACAAAGTGAAGCCAAAACTGCAGGCAAGATCTTTTGAAAATGTGTACAAGGAAATCACGAACAGATACAAGTTGCAGGGACGTACAGTCAGGATAACTGTGATTGACATTCTATAAGCTGTTATATGAATATCAACTTCTTTGCCCATCAGTCTATCTACAAGCAGGCCCAAGCAAGTCATACAAATGAGAGACTGTAATCTGGAACCATATTCCACAGGTACCATCAAAGATTAGCTCTTTGAAATTGCTGCCTCGTAGGTGCATCACTGGGCAATTTTTAAGCCCCCCAACAAGTCTAGAACATGGTCATTTGTCTAGGAGGACCCTCATTTCACGTTTTTAGGCCCCTTGAGCTCCAGACATGCTTTTGTGGGACATGGGTAAATTAATTTTAATTAGTGCCCTCTAAAATTTTCCAACATTTTTAATGTATTAATTTTCTGCATTAAAAAATATGGAGGTGGATCTCTGTTCTGTTGCTGAGTTGAAGCTACTACACTTTGAAGAGGAAGACATTACAAATTTGTCGACTTAAGAGCATGCTCATTACTTCACTTGTTGACTTGAAAAATTGTCCAAAGGTATAGATCTTATCAGGAATATAGTCTGTTCTTTTTCTGAAAGTGCAGATTTTGCTTTTGTACTGCCTTTTTCTATCTTGGAAATCATGCCAAAATCAAAGTTCTTTGTTTGGTATAAAAATTTTCTACAAGAAAGAACAAGATGCTACATCAGATCCAGATTCTGCCTCCTTAGTACCTTACAACACATTTTGCAACCTTGAGAACCGTGCTAAAAAATCATTTTTCTAGGCCAGGTTGGTTTTTTGCAGAAAGGTATATTTTGGAATTTTGGGCATTTTTCTCTTCTAGTGCAAGTCTTAATTCATTACCATTATTTGGAGACGTGCATTTTTTGTTTTCCCTCACAATTGCACACTTTTCCAGAGAGATCCATTTTCTGGCCATATCTTGGTGATACGGATTAAGTTTTCCTCATTTTTTGAGTCATTGGAAATCTGACTCATAGAGCTTCACCATGGCGGTATTAGTTTCTAAGAATAATTCTGTTAATTTACATTTTTTTTTGCAGATTTTCAGACAGCATTTGCATTGTCCTCATTTTCAGAACTTCAAAGAGCCATAACTTCATCTCGAAGAGGTTTTTGGCTATGTTTTCTAAAACTGCATTTTCTTGAGAATTATGTAACACTGCAGTTAATTCTACATAACAGGAAATTAAAAAATAAATTATTAATTTAATATTTTAAAAAAAAAATTCTAGTTATTTCTTTAGTTTTTACTCTAAGAGTCTAAATCCATGCTTTGGCGATTGGCCTATTAGACTTATTATTTTGCAGTTAGAAACTTGAATGATGGCATAATAATTCCTCAATTGCACATGGGTACCTCATTGAGCACACTGTTTGTCGGGACCCATACTGAGGATATGTTTTTGTCTCTTTTATTATGGCTGTCATGGTGTTTGTCTCTTTGCATTTTTGGACATCGCGTCTAAGTAGTTGGATTTGGACTAGCCATGCAAACCTTTGAGATTATTCATCAAGCACAAACTAAGGACATGTACCTTTTCAATTTGTATGCACTTCAGCACCTTGTTGAGTGATGGTATATGCAAAGTATTTTTCCTTTGCACAAATTAAACCACCCATGCACTTTATGGGAGTAATGGGCACCTAGTTGGTGATTTCACCTTTTTGCACAACTAAAGACATGTATCTTTTCAATTTGTATGCACTTCAGCACCTTGTTGAGTGATGATATGTGCATACTATTTTTCCTTCAGACAAATTAAAGCATCCATGCACTTTATGGGTGTAATGGGCACCTGGTTGGTGACTTCTCCTTTTTGTACAAGTAGCAATTTCATCCAAGTGGTGGATTAGCTCACCCATTCAAGGAATTTTTTTGGTGTGGAGCCAACATCTTTCTTGGATTTGTTTTCTGCAAGTTTGTGTCAAATTACTTCAGCATTGTCTTCGATCTGTTTTTGACATCACCCCGACTCAACATTAAGGGAGGATATTATGTACTGCTTCCTTGGTGTGATTGTGTAATATCCCAAATGGGGATATATTCTCCTATTTTGGATTTACGGGCTTTCCAAACTTCTAAACTTTGGAAACCCTGATTTTTCTTACTTGGAATTCTGCCCTAGATTTCTGCTCTTTAGTTTTCTGCTGAAACCCTAAATTCTGATCCAATTTTCTGCTCTAAACAATTGATCCCAGCAAGCATGAAACACATCCAAACATGGCTAAAATTGATGACAAATGATACTACACATTGATACTCATCATGAACATGAATTACACAATGTAGGGTAATCAAATGGACAATACAAATCTGATTTTCAGAACTGAAACTCTGCTGCTACCAAATCAGAATGCAAATTACATCCAAATATCTAGGGCAAACATGCCCAACACAAAATCAGACCTCTTCTGTTACAAATCAGACCTCTGAAAAAGGTTAATACATACCCAATTACAATGAATGAGATGTTCCAAAGCAAGCCCTAGCTAGGCGAATTACACCAACTCGATTATGATGACAAAACAAAGGCAAATGATGATGTTTGAAGCTTCAAAATACTCCAAGTCTGATGCTCCAAGATGCTTCAGGTCTGCTGCTCCAAAAGGTGATGACAAATGATGCCAAGGAGCCACAACAACCTTCCAAAGTCACTCCAAGTGATGGCGCTTCACAATAGGGCAAAACCCTAACACCAATGTTGACTCTTTGCACCACAAATCACTTCCTCACTAGGGCAAACTGGTCTGATCTGCTGCTGCTATAAATCAGAAATATCATCAAACCCTGACCAGCAATCAACTCCAACAATCGCCTCCAACAACCTTGAATATGATCCCTCCAAAGTGGCGCTCAACCCTAGGTTAGAAAACCTAGTCATGTAGCATCAAAACTCGCCAAAGAATAATGTCTCCAAGTCTGATCTGCACATTAGAATTCTGCTCTAATGATATTAGAATGCTGCTCCAAATGTTATTAGAATTCTGCTCCAAATGATATTCAATTTCTGCTCCAAAAGGTGATGAAATGCTGCTCCAAAAGCTGATTAGAATTCTGCTCCAAACTTCGTAATCCTCCAATGAAGTGCAAGTAGACCTCTGTTATGAAGTCTTCCCAAGATGAACTAGGGTTTCGTCTAATTCACCTCATATTCAAGGGTTTTCGTCCTTGGAATATGCTGCTCTAAATTGCAAACTAAAAAGGAATAAAATGATAAGTTGAATGATGATTGAAATGCCTTACCACAACTTGTATTTATACATGTTTTTCACCCTTTACAATTCCTGGCCGACCTAGGAATATTATTATTATTTTATCTTTTTTTTCCTTTCACAAGGCTGACCCACATTATGCAAGACTTGGGGCTCAAAATGTTTTATTTCTCTAGGCCGACCTAGGCACCTCCTCTTAGGCCGACCACCATAAAGGTGTCTCTTCTTAGTGCCCAAATTCAATTTGAATTCTCCTTTTCTTTCAACAAAGAAATATTATTTTATTGACATCTATTTTCTCCTCCAAGGCGCACAAGAAAAGATATGAAATGGTTACCAAATTCATCTTTACCAAGGTATCTCTTCAAAGACCAATTTTCCACGCTCCACCCATCTCCAAGATGGTTCGCTCCAAGTATAGATAAATTATTTCATTCAAGATAAATGCATCAAAGACATCAAAAAAATATGACAAGTCATCCCATGCACTCAAATTGCCTTTCAAAAATCTTTCAAAAATCATGAAGTGTGGAAAATTGCCACTTAGGTCTTCACTCATGATCACTCCGAAAAAAGGGACATTACAGTCCTCCCTTCCCGAGATTGCTTGTCCTCAAACAATAGCAAGCATGCATCTTGTGAGATAGTGTCAAATGACATGTATCTCCATCCACCAAATTGCCCCGTGATCACACAAATCCTCAACCTGTGGCTGCATCTCCCAAGAAGAATATGAAGAATGCTATGCGAAGTGAGCTCCGGTGGCAAAAGCCATACACACTTGAACTCAACCTGGCCCCATCCTCCAAAGAATGCAATGTTCTCAACCACAAGCACCAATACCTCCAAGTCTTCAAAGGCTCCATCCTCCACGAATGCAAAATCCATCAAAGGGCCAAACACTAGACCAATCCGAAGCCCTGAAGAAAACCATGCTTGTCAACAAGGGATGAAGAATGTGAACTCTGAAATACGAACACAAGTCTCCAAGCTACCGTTGCTCCACTCTATCATAATCATCCTCAATGCTCCGTGAGTTATGAAGCAACTCAACTAGATCCAAATGAAATGATGTGCCAAGCATACCACCACCCAGATCCCAAATCATCACGCCATCACATCCATCAAATATGACGAAATGGAGGTATCTCCAAGTGCCATCATCACCAAACAACTCTCCAACTCCAAGTGACCGCCCATGGATGTGTAAAACACCCATCATAGGTGCAAGAAAATGCATATCAGCTCCTCCAAAGCTGCTGATGTAGATCAGAACAGCAACCTCATGACTGAAAATCAGACCTATGTGGATGCAAGTAACACCGCCAAGGTCATAGGATGATAGAGTGTCAACCCTATGCCACTCTCCAATGATGAGGAGGTGATCCAACTCTCCTCTAAACTCCCGAACATCCACTGTCCTCCAAGAGTTATGTAGGAAATCCATGTGCCATGAAGTAGTGCAGCCATCCCCTATCAAAGTATGAACTAGGGCGGGAACACCAATGCCATCATGCTCCCATCCATACCCTACGCCATAATCCAGCTGAAACACAAACATTAGTAACCCAAAATCAAACATTCTCATGACAACACCACCATACCTTGTGTTATAGCTCAGCTGCAACTCCATTTCTCCAAGTGTATGCCTCTCTAAGGCAAGAGCCTCTAGGGTATGTGTCATAGAATTCCAAGATAGGGCAGCCTCCAATCCTACCCAAGAATCATCAATGTAATAGGCTTCTATCTCAACACAAGTCAACTCCTCAAGTGCTCCATGAATGATCAAAGACCAAACCAAATCTACATCACTCATATCCCCATCTACATATGTAGTCATAACACTAGTGGCTGATCCACAAAGTGTATGCTCCATAATGCCATCCAAGTGTATGACGTGAGCCTTCAAATGGCTCTCCAAAAGAGGTGACACCATATCCTCATGAAGCAAGCTAAGTGAATAAACAAAGAATTCTGAATCATACCTCTCACCGTACAAAACTGATTGCTCCACTTGCTTGGCCACCATACAATGCTCAACCCTCATATGCCACATGCTTTGAATCTTCTTTGCCTCTTTCATGCCATGGCATATCAAATCAGACATCTTGTGTCTTGGACAACCCATAAATCTTCATATTTGACTCGCAATGGAGTGCCAACAATAGGAGAAGTCTTCTTACTATCATCCTCATGAGTAGGAACTGCCAATTCAAGATTATGCAAAAACCAAAGACTGTTGTTCCAATCAGAAAATCAGAACTGCTGCCATACCTTTCCATAGTGTCTTCATCCATTTCAAACATCTCCTCTTTCATTGTTGCATGCTCTCCATAAAGTGCCGATCCAATATGAGCCTCCCAATGAAAATTACATGCCTCAAGGCTAATCCTCTTGGCTGTCATAACATGATAATGTGAAGATAAGGGACTGCTGTCATACATCAGAAAATCAGTCCTTACCTTTTGCCTTTGAGTGATGTCCTTGTAGACCTTAACCTCCTCTTCCTCCATGAATGGGTGCTCATCAATTAGTGCAAGTCCAAGGGATGTCTCCAATGGAAAATCAAGTGTGTCATGTGCCATAACTTCTGTCCCATGGCTGCAAGCTAAATCTTCATGTGTATATGTTTCTTCTATCTTCATGACTTCATCATAGGACCCTTCCTCCATGTCTCCACTCTTTGCCATCTTCTTGTTGCATTGTTTCTCATTAGATGTGGCTGCCATAGAAGTCTGAATTTCTGTTGTGTATGATGAAGAGTGTGCCATGCTCAACTCCCCACAAAGCTTATCCATCTCATCTTCTTTTCTTCTCAAAGCATCAAAGTATATGTCACCAAGTTTGAGGATATGATCTCTATCCGCAAGTAAGTGTAGGTAGTTGGACTTCACTACCACCAAGGCCTCCTTGAGTTCATGCAAGTCAGCAAGAGATAGACTCCCTTCAAAACCTTCATGATTCTATAGAGCCTTCCAACACAAACCTGCCATCATCTTACGAACATGGTCAAAAAGAGTTAGGGCTGCCATAATCATACCTCCGTTTACCCTTAGTTGACCTTCCCAAGGATGTGACTTATAGGACCCAAGGTCTTCATACAACATATCATGCTCATGCTTCTCCAAGTCAACTTCTTCCTTGACATCTTCTCCATTACACCCATGTGCGAAAGCTAAGTCATCATCATGCTCGATCAAAGGATCTCCATCAAGGTAGTGGGTAGAATCATGATCTTTCACAATAGCTGAAACAACTATGACCTCCTTATCCACCAAGGGATCCCTCAACTCTTGATATGTCAAGTCAACCTTATCCAAGTTTCTTTGTTCACTACACACTGAAATTTCTGAATTGCCCTCATATGTATGAACAACATCCATCTCAAAGACATCCAAACCACAATCTGATTCCTTGCCAATATAATGTAAAGGTGATGAAGCAATGCTAGGAATATCAAACGAACTCATACCTTCATGTAGCTGATCCAACCTTGCTGGTTTGGCAATCTCCATGAAGACATCTTCAACTTTGTAGTCATCATGGAGTCTCATGTGCTCTTCACTTGTAGCCTCCATAGGTGACTCCCCTTCATCTTTATCCTTATAGGGCTTAAATGAACTCTTGGCTTCATCTTCTCTAGGGCTTGGAGTCCAATCTTCAATGCATGTTGACTGATTTCTGCCTTCCTCATGATCACTTGTAGGCTGCAAGTCACAAACATGTGATTCTTCTTCCTTCTCTAATCTTTCTCCCAAGGTGATTTTTGATTTTTCTTCCTCTTTCCTCAATTTTCTGATGTAAGCATAGAGATCTCCCTTCCCTAGATTTCCATCTTTATGAACCTTCAAGAAAAATTCAAAAGGAGTTGCTAACATGAAATCAATTGATGAAGCATTGTACTCTTAAATGATTTGTGTGGCATCTTGTTCATACAACCATCGATCAAGCTCCTTCAATCCAACTTGGCTTTGTCTAATAGATTCAAATGATTCCATCTCTTTATCTTCCATGAAAAGACCTTGGTAACCTTTCAATCTTCCATGTATGATCAAACCCTCCAAGCTGGCAAGATCATAGCTCTGATACCACTGTAATATCCCAAATGGGGATATTTTCTCCTATTTTGGATTTATGGGAAACCCTGATTTTTCTGTAATGTGCCGCACCTGTTGGTTCCTTTAAGATTCTTAATAGTGTTTTTTTTTAATGTTTTAGAGTGTTCTTTCAGACTAGAGAGAAGATGTAGAAGGGGTTTCAGTTTTCTTGCAATGTATGTTGCCGGAACAATACAAGGCATATATTTCAAACCCAGAAAAAGTACAATATATATATATATATAAGCAAACTAAGAGTGACCCAAATCATAAAATCTCATAAAATGAATTATCATTACATACCCAGATGAAAATATGCAATTTCAGAAATATGTTGTAGCTGGACCAACACTAGGTTATATAGAAAATCCTCCAAAATACTCCAAAGAATGGAGTATGCAATACAAACAGGTTTCAGCTCATAAACACTCTAGACGCCCATTGGAAAGTAATAAGAAGTCAAAGAAATGATGAAATAGTTGCTCTAGAATGTCCCACACCCCTCCAAGAGGTGTACGGCTGGGCTGAAATGAAATATCAGCAAGTATCAATGGCCAAACTATTCATAACTCTCTTTCCTAACTGTTTGCTGCAGCAGAATATGAGCGACCAGATTGAGAGACCAACCAACAACCCAACTTCATGAATCTCCCTCACATGGTACGGCCTGCATCAGCACATGTACGGCCAGCAAATACTACAGTATGGCTGCTCCTCTCACTCTTTCAACTCCACAAATCTGTCCTTAAACCTTTATCCTTAACCAGTCTGCAAATGATATGCTCAATAATCCCCTTGAAATCTCACCACAAAGAATCCATTGAAGCTCTAGTGCAAACACTGAATGCATTTGCCAACATAGTATTTGCTAATGGAGGTTTTCGTCCCCAGAAGCCAAAATCAAACCCTATCTTGCAAAGGTTTTCGTCTCAGCAAGTTCAGTCCAAACCCTCAAAGCTCTTCAAGCTCCAAGAAAACAAGAGAAGAAAATAATAATCCCAGCATATCCAAATGAGCTCACTTTTCCATCTTTTATTTCCTCTCAATTAGGGCGTTGGCATTAAGGAGGGAAATGTTATATTTTTAATTCACTTAATTTCCCCTTGGGATGGGCACCCAAGCTCTCCTTTAGTGACCCTTTTAATATTTGCTTTTTCATAAGTCACTTAATATTTATAAAATCCCGTCAATTAAATAAGTTATAACTTTGGACTTTAAAATAAATATGAAGATGAAGTTGGAATCCAAGGATCTATAGCTCGTTGGAATGGTCTCGATGAGACGAATCCAACCCCATTCTGAAAACCCCGATCCGGCACCGAACCCAAACTTACTAAAAATAGTAAGTGCACCACAAAGCACCCACCTGTCATTGACAACTGCCAACTACCAAATGAGAAGCTCTAAACACCATTATTAGCCTACGAGGACCCGATGATAGGCTAAACCACCAACTCTGACGCTCACTCAAAAAGGGGACATTATAGTCTGCCCTCCCTGAAATTGCTTGTCCCCAAGCAATCACCACTGAGTAGGAAAACATCGCTTCTTTAGAAGCCCAAGGAAAGAATTGTAGGATGACCCACATGTCACCTAATAACTCAAACAACGCCAGCATACACACCACTGCGCAACGATAAACATCATGCCATCTGTCCAACTCCTACGCACAAGATTTGTGCATCGAAATCAGCCTGTGTACCTGTGAATCAACGATGAACCTGTATGCATACCACACAATGTACATGTTGTAGAACTCATCAACAAACCCTAACCAGAGTCCTGATGCACAAGGAGGATCCTGAAGCAAACTGTAGTGGGTTCAATATTATATCCCTGGGTCCCAAACCTAGAATGGAAGTCGGCCATACACATCACCCGTTGACTTCCACTACGCTACTCTGATATAATCTTCACCATGCAAAGAGTGGTGTAGCAACACATCGGAATCCAACTGAACTATCATGCCAAACCTGTCACCACCTGGATCCCAACACATCAGAACCACACATCCATCAATCTTGAAGAGGTAATTAATTTAAATTAAACCTTGAAGTGTCCGAACCACAGCATCCCCTTTTATCCTCTGCCAAACTCTTATGAATGTGTTGAGTATCCAACATAGGTGCTGGAAGATATGAAACTGCTCCTCTCAAATCGAGGGAATGATAAAACTCTCCTCCATTCGGCCATACACATCACCCGTTGACTTCCACTGCGCTACTCTGATATAATCTTCACCATGAAGAGAGTGGTGAAGCAACACATTGGAATCCAACTGAACTATCATGCCAAACCTGTCACCACCTGGATCCCAACACATCAGAACCATACATCCATCAATCTTGAAGAGGTAATTAAACCTTGAAGTGTCCGAACCATAGCATCCCCTTTTATCCTCTGCCAAACTCCTATGGATGTGTTGACTATCCAACATAGGTGCTGGAAGATATGAAACTACTCCTCTCAAATCGAGGGAATGATAAAACTCTCCTCCATCACCGCTATAAAAACTAAACATGCCATCATGTCTACTAACACTGCAACCTCTCTAAAGCCATGTCTCCAATGGAAATTTTCGAGACAAAGAAGTTGCAGACTCTATCTGGTACATATCACCATGATGGTAATCTGATCTCTGACCTTGCAAGTAATCCTTGGAATGTATTTGAGTCAGCCACCTGCAATCCCTAGTTCCATCTTTTGTAGATGGCAACCCGTCATCCCACAATGGATGGTATAAATCCCGAGCCAATCCACACTTACGCATCATCAGGTCATTCGTGTGTGGACTAAAGGAGAAATGATGAGCACTCCTCACTATGTAATTAAGATAAAAAGCACCTGCCTATGTCAACGGTTGACCGTCATAGTTATGGGGAACACACTCCCCATCACTCTCATCACCCGAATCAGAAGATGGCTCATGTCTCTGATCCTGAATGGCTAATTTGGTAGATACTCTGCAAGTCCTCTCTGCATACCCAATAGCAAAGTCCCGATCTGAAAGCAATTGAAGGTATTCTGATTTAATCCATTCTATGGCATGCTGGATAGTTTGCAAATTAGATATAGAAGTGCCCACTACTACCCCTATCTGCCTTTCCTCCAATTGTGGCGTCCAAAAGAGGTGCTCCACAAACTTGTGGGTGTTTTCGATACGAGTTAATAGTTGATCTCTCCACCTCTGTGGCTCCATAAGTTGTCGATCACAATCAGCTGCATAAGATGCAATCTCTGATTTGCTTCCAGGAGAGGGAAACAAATCAACATGAGAACCGATCTCCCCACTAAATGATGCCCTGCATATCTCCTGTGAAAATGTAGTGTGGTGATCTGTCACACAACTCTTTGGGAAATCCACTAACTCCTCGTATGAGCTATCAATAACCTGTTGTGCATCACCTGTCATGGGACTATCCTTAGACACCCCTGATGCAACATCTGGTTCTCTGCTACTCTCAACCAAAGCACCCATCCCATCTATATCACCTACACCTGCAACTGTAATGGGTGTAGCCACATCCATAAGGTACTCCTTACCACTATCTGTGGGTGTATGCTCATCACCAGTAACTGTCATAGATATCGGAACTGTGACTGCTGGAGATGAAGACTATGCTAAGCTCAACTCCACGGTAAGCTCATCTATCCGAAACTTTGACTCTTGAATAGCTGATTAAGCGCTCTTCAACGAGTCCGTGGTGACCTCAAGCTCATAGGTGAGCTCATCAACCTCCTCTTCCTTCCCCTTTAGAGCATCATAATAGATACCATCGAGCATGAGAAGATGATCTCTATCTGATAACAACTATAGGTAATTATTCTTCATTATTCCAACTGCATCTCTAAGTGCCTGAAACTCGGCAAGGGAAAGTCCACTATCAAGGTGCTCATATATACCTGGCGTCCAACAACAATGTGCCACCAACTGCTGAACAACATCAAAGTGTTCTAAGGCTGAAGCAATCATGCCTTCGTTCACCTTCAATTGCCCTGCCAAATGATGAAACCCCTGTGACAAATCATCTCCACACAAATTTTCTGATTTGTAATATGCACTATGGTAAGAGGCTGAATCATCATCACTCACCGATTGGTAAGCATCCTCATGTGTGCTATCAACTTCACACACATCCTCATGAAGTGTACTACTGTTATGAACCTCTATGGATGGCTCAAATGACATGCTAGAGGCTGCTGATTTGCCAATATCAATGCACACCTCCCCTATCAAAATATATGCACACACATCTGTCAAACAATCTTCAAAACCATCTCCATTAGGCCACTTTTCAGTTTTTTTCTCATCTTCTAAGTTCTGATTTATAAAATCAAACTTGTTGTGGCTTGAATCCACAACACCTATTGCATCAATATCACCCAAAACTTGAGTGTCTACATTAGGTGTCTCCACACAACCATTATTCTCATGTGTAATGGCGGTAACCTCACGCTGATGCAAATAGATCAGACTGCTGTCACACAAATCAGAACTGTTATGGCTTGTATCCTCCTTGCTTTCCTCACGTTTGACACTCATATCTTGTGTGCCAACATTAGAAGTCTCTTCTACAACATTTTCCTCATGTGCCATAACATTTAAATCACGACTACGCTCAAAAGAATGACTGTTGTCATAAAAATCAGAATTGTTGATAGGGCTGATAACCACCTCTTGAGTGCTGAAAAGTAACTTCAAGAGCTTCTGCCAAACCATCATCAATGTCATGTCTCCATATTAAGGCATTGTCTAAACTAAGATTTGAATCGTTTCCATCAAATGTGATGTTTGTTGTTGTCGAGTTGAATGATAATCATGTATATACATTTAATAAACATATTTAGTATTATTGATATGTAATAATATTATATATAATTAAAATACAATATGTTTATTGTATTATCAATTTGAGTAATATTAATTATAATATATGTGATAATATTATTATAATATACAAATATGTGTAAATATATTATAGAGGGAATTATATATATATATGTTATGTTAATACAAATATAAATATTAAAATAGACATTATATGATTATAAAGATAATATATATACTATATTATAAATTAGATGTATTGAATAATATAAAGTAAATATTATAAAATAAATGAGATATATTAAATATTCAAAAAGGGCCAATCCCCTTTGAATGATCGACCCTCTTCCAAAGACTAAGACCATATAAACTAAGGAACGATGAAGAAAAGCCTTTATTCCTATTAATATCTTTTATAACAAAAGTTCCCACTAAAAGACAAAAATATTGTCTTATATGAAAAGTAAAAGGTGCGATCCTTATTAAGGAACTGATTTATTAAAAAGGACAGCGATTAGTTTTTGAGGAGACATGATCCATGTGTGAAGGTATGTCTATTATTAAGAGTCACATACATCCACAAAGGACATCTCCCTTGAGGAGTATATAAAAGAAGTTATAAATGTAGAGAGTAGGGAGGGGAATAAGAAGATATTACGGAAAGGAGAATATTTATATATTCTAAGATAAATATATATTTTTTGGTATATTTATGAAGTGGACAGTTCCAAGTATCTAAAATCTGCAACAAGGAAAAAAAAAGAGGAAGATGGAAATATACAGATCTGCATATAAGAAGATAGGAAGATCATCGATCACATAAGGAAAGATACATCTGAATATTGAGGCTGCAGTCCAGTTTACAGCAGCAAGTAAGCATCTTCATATTATTCTCTAAGTTACCGAATCGTCCAGGCAGACAGACCGATTCCGGGTACGAAACGTCCCGGAATCGGGTACTGGGCCGACACGCCTGTGGGTGCGATCGGTTTCTTGGCCTCAGAAAATTTTCGAGGGTTTTTTTTCCCTCATTTTTCATTCCCGCCGATGCCAATAGCCCGCCCGTCCCATCTGGTGTTGAAGTTTCCCACCGATGCCAATAGATATTGCAGTCTTTAAACTCGGGATTAAATTCATTATAAACGTCTTCCTCAGCTTTTCCAACGCTACATAGATTTTTCCCGGCGCCAAGGGATCTCTGGTTTTTGGACGACCTCGACGCCAGACTGGTTTTTCCTCGTCCGCTTCTCCTTCTAGGTATTTATTTCAATTGATTTTTTCAACTTTGTATAGTTTTTTTAAATGTTTTTGTATACATTATTTATTATTAATTTATTACATACTATAGTCTATAGTTTCCATGAATAATAATAAATATTGTATAGTTTTTAAATTTTTTTGTTATGGTTTATAATAATTATAATTATTAATACTTATTAATAGACACAGTTTATTATTTATTATTTAATTTATTTAAATAATATTTAATATCAATGGATAATTTAATTATAATACCTAGGATATATTTATGGTTTCAAATTCTCTAGTTTCAATTATTACTTTTGTTTTTATAATAGTTATATTTATCATTAAAATTTAAAATTTAAAAGTAAGGTGAGTTTAAAATTTAAAAAGTAAAGTTAGAATCATTTAATTTTTTAATTTCTATCTTTATTTCTCTTTCAGTTCTTAGATTCTAAAGCTAATTCTATTTCTAGGCTGTATATATATATATATATTTTTAATTTTTTATATGTATTTTGTACTAAAGTACCCAAAACGTACCCAAACCCCCTTCAAAAAAATTGCCGTACCGGCGTACTGGAATCACGTACCCGTACCCGTGCCCGTACCCGATTCGGCAACTTAGATTATTCTTATCCTCTAGTCTGATCGGCTGTCATACTACCACAAGTATGAAGGAACTTGTATTTTTGTTTCATTCATAAATGTACCATTATGACAGCGTTTATTTTATACAGTCAATCACTAATAATGTGTAGACAGCCATATTCAACTGCTCATGATAATGTATCTTGTATGATCTGAATTCATAAGTGATTTATTAACACCATATGTGGGAAAGAGTAGAAAGTGCCAAAAGGCCATTCATGGATATTTATCACATAGAGGCCTTGTCACATGAGGTATGAGGTACCCATAGTGCAAGGATTGTGAATTAATGGCCTTGGCTACCTAGAGTACCAAGGAGTCTCACAGAGGCCTTAGCTCCAAGAGTACAAATGTACTTCTTGAGTAAGGATGGGAGACATTAGAGCCCCATGGTGGATAACGGCAACTCTCATCTCATCTCACATAAGTTGTTAATAAATGACATATGAGAGATAGCAAGTATGTAATATGTATAGATAAAGATCATAGATCATGTGAAATATTATGATAGAGAATATGCAAGGCATATGAATAGTGATCATAAGAATAGCATGTGAAATATGAAAGATAGATAAGGGCAATAGTGTTAATCCACTCACCACTATGAGGAGTAAGGAAGATTAGGGGCGGGCAATCAACCAAGGATAGGTACGGGTTCATTGGTCTAGAGCACCCCTTCGAGCCCTTGTCTCAAGATGATACCTTAGGAGGCAACAGGTAGTCTTTTGACTTGAGTGGTCTAGAGAGCCCCGAGTCAAAAGAAGATCTTAGAATGGCCTGGGTCTAGAGTACCCCTCGAAGGAAGAACGACCTATACCATTGGCATTGCACCCTAACAGATTCACTCTCATAAGATGGAGGTTTTGATTAACAAGGCCCAAGTATATCTCTTCTAGGGAATCATGAAATGAATACAATCAATCTATGATAACAAATGGCTTATGTTTATAAATAATGACATGTGATTTTGAAAGAAGATTTGAATACTAATGTTCTCTTTGCAAGTTGAAATTGTGCAAGGTTACAAAAAATTTGGCTTGCTAGAAGGGGACATTACAATCAAGTAGTGAGTCCTTTTTATCTCTGCATTGGTGGTTAGGCTCCCGAAATTCTTTGCAAGAGAAGCATAGGCCTTGTCTCCTCATTTGGTTCTTGCTCATTATTGTAACCTGTAAACCACAAGCAATACATTCTTCTTCTGTCAAGAGACGTTTAATTTTCTCAATTTTTTGCTCAACCAATGTCTTTGACAACCAGTGTGCTGCAAGTGAAACATGATGTTCTTTTCTCCAAATACGAAGCAAGTTAGATAATAACAACTTGGAGATATCATCATCTTCATCTAAAATCATAGACAAGATATTTTGCATTGCTGCTTTAACATCATCCGAATGATATTTTTTATTTTATCAATGAAACAATGAAATGTTTTGAGAATTAAATCCTCACACTTGAGATCAATCAAAAAGATCCATGACCTGACCTGAGCCATAATCTCTAACATTTTAGCAATCTTTTTAAAACATAATTCTAGTATCACCCAGCCCATGAAAGCTTTCAATAATCATTTGCACCATCTCCTTCATTATGCCATCATTGTATGGTGCTTCAGGAGTTGTAATTCTCATAACTTCACTGATGCATGTAATAACTGTCAATCTTACATTCTTATCTGGATGCTTCAACAACTTAGTTTCACACAACCAAGTCTTTGAAAGACTTAAAGCTATCGACATTACCCTAGAAGGTGATTGAGGAATTTTAGATTAACATTTCTCAACTTCTTCCACGGCGCTGAGAAGACTCTCATCTGTCCAATGCAAATATTTTAGCTTCAAACTTGCATCAAAATGATTGTTGTTCAAGAGAGATGCCATGATCTCACTCTGAACACTCATGCAAGTGCTGATCACCCACATGCAAAGCTAAGAATCTATCCAACACTTGAAGATCTACAAGGAAAGGGTAGCAACCCAAACATACTGCATGTCTCATTTTTTCATCTGCATGTCTGAACCTGACCTCACAAGATAACAAGTTTTTCTACTCTGATACCACTGTAATGTGCCACACCTGTTGGTTCCTTTAAGATTCTTAATAGTGTTATTTTTAATGTTTTAGAGTGTTCTTTCAGACTAGAGAGAAGATGCAAAAGGGGTTTCAATTTTCTTGCAATGTATGTTGTCGGAATAATACAATATAAGGCATATATTTCAAACCCAGAAAAAGTACAATATATATAAGCAAACTAAGAGTGACCCAGATCATAAAATCTCATAAAATGAATTATCATTACATACCCAGATGAAAATATGCAACTTCAAAAATATGTTGTAGCCGGACCAGCACTAGGTTATATAGAAAATCCTCAAAAATACTCCAAAGACCAAAGAGTATGCAATACAAACAGGTTTCAACTGATAAACACTCTAGACGCCCATTGGAAAGTAATAAAAAGTCAAAGAAATATCAAGAAAAATGTCCCACGCCCCTCCAAGAGGTGTACGGCTGCGCTGAACTGAAATATCAGCAAGTATCAATGGCCAAACTCTTCATAACTCTCTCTTTCCTAACTGTTTGCTGCAACAGAATATGAGCGACCAAATTGAGAGACCAACCAACAACCCAACTTCATGAATCTCCCTCACATGGTATGGCCTGCATTAGCACATGTACGGCCAGCAAATACTACAGTACAGCTGCTCCTCTCACTCTTTCAACTCCACAAATCTGTCCTTCAACCTTTATCCTTAACCAGTCTGCAAATGATATGCTCAATAATCCCCTCGAAATCTCACCACAAAGAATCCATTGAAGCTCTAGTGCAAACACTGAATGCATTTGCCAACATAGTATTTGCTAATGGAGGTTTTCGTCCCCAGAAGCCAAAATCAAACCCTATCTTGCAGAGGTTTTCGTCTCAGCAAATTCAGTCCAAATCCTCAAAGCTCTTCAAGCTCCAAGAAAACAAGAGAAGAAAATAATAATCCCAGCATATCCAAATGAGCTCACTTTTCCATCTTTTATTTCCTCTCAATTAGGGCGTTGGCATTAAGGAGGGAAATGTTATATTTTTAATTCACTTAATTTCCCCTTGGGATGGGCACCCAAGCTCTCCTTTAGTGACCCTTTTAATATTTGCTTTTTCATAAGTCAATTAAATAAGTTATAACTTCAGACTTTAAAATAAATATGAAGATGAAGTCGGAATCCAAAGATCTATAGCTCGTTGGAATGGTCGAGACGAGACGAATCCAACCCCACTTTGAAAACCCCGATCCGGCACCGAACCCAAACTTACTAAAAATAGTAAGTGCGCCACAAAGCACCCAACTGTCACTGACAACTGCCAACTACCAAATGAGAAGCTAGCAACACCAACATTGGGCTCTCTAAACACCATTATTAGCCTACGAGAACCCCATGATAGGCTAAACCACCAACTTTGATGCTCGCTCAAAAGGGGGACATTACATTTTCTTACTTGGAATTCTGCCCTAGATTTCTGCTCTTTAGTTTTCTGCTGAAACCCTAAATTCTGATCCAATTTTCTGCTCTAAACAATTGATCCCAGCAAGCATGAAACACATCCAAACATAGCTAAAATTGATGACAAATGATACTACACATTGATACTCATCATGAACATGAATTACACAATGTAGGGCAATCAAATGGACAATACAAATCTGATTTTCAGAACTGAAACTCTGCTGCTACCAAATCAGAATGCAAATTACATCCAAATATCTAGGGCAAACATGCCCAACACAAAATCAGACCTCTGCTGTTACAAATCAGACTTCTGAAAAAGGTTAATACATACCCAATTACAATGAATGAGATGTTCCAAAGCAAGCCCTAGCTAGGCGAATTACACCAACTCGATTATGATGACAAAACAAAGGCAAATGATGATGTTTGAAGTTTCAAAATACTCCAAGTCTGCTGCTCCAAGATGCTTCAGGTCTGCTGCTCCAAAAGGTGATGACAAATGACGCCAAGGAGCCACAACCACCTTCCAAAGTCACTCCAAGTGATGGCACTTCACAATAGAGCAAAACCCTAGCACCAATGTTGACTCTTTGCACCACAAATCACTTCCTCACTAGGGTGAACTGGTCTGATCTGCTGCTGCTATAAATCAGAAATATCATCAAACCCTAACCAGCAATCAACTCCAACAATCACCTCCAACAACCTTGAATATGATCCCTTCAAAGTGGCGCTCAACCCGAGGTTAGAAAACCTAGTCATGTAGCATCAAAACTCGCCAAGGAATAATGTCTCCAAGTCTGATCTGCACATTAGAATTCTGCTCTAATGATATTAGAATGCTGCTCCAAATGTTATTAGAATTCTACTCCAAATGATATTCAATTTCTGCTCCAAAAGGTGATGAAATACTGCTCCAAAAGCTGATTAGAATTCTGCTCCAAACTTCGTAATCCTCCAATGAAGTGCAAGTAGACATCCGTTATGAAGTCTTCCCAAGATGAACTAGGGTTTCGTCTAATTCACCTCATATTCAAGGGTTTTCGTCCTTGGAATATGCTGCTCTAAATTGCAGACCAAAAAGGAATAAAATGATAAGTTGAATGATTTTCACCAACTTGTATTTATTCATGTTTTTCACCCTTTACAACTGCTGGCCGACATAGGAATATTATTATTATTTTATCTTTTTTTTCCTTTCACAAAGCCGACCCACATTATGCAAGACTTGGCGCTCAAAATGTTTTATTTCCCTAGGCCAACCTAGGCACCTCCTCTTAGGCCGACCACCATAAAGGTGTCTCTTCTTGGCGCCCAAATTCAATTTGAATTCTCCTTTTCTTTCAACAAAGAAATATTATTTTATTGACATCTATTTTCTCCTCCAAGGCGCACAAGAAAAGATATGAAATGGTACCAAATTCATGTTTACGAAGGTATCTCTTCAAAGACCAATTTTCCACGCTCCACCCATCTCCAAGATGGTTCGCTCCAAGTATAGATAAATTATTTCATTCAAGATAAATGCATCAAAGACATTAGAAAAATATGACAAGTCATCCCATGCACTCAAATTGCCCTTCAAAAATCATGAAGTGTGGAAAATTGCCGCTTAGGTCTTCACCCGTGATCACTCCAAAAAAGGGGACATTACAGATTGTGATCCTTCAATTAGGTCCAAGACCTTGCAATTTTAGACTGATCCTTGTATCAAGCATCATTTCCTAATTAGAATTGTCAGTTATAATGGCCGGTTATCCAAGTAGTCCAGCAAGATGGAATGTTGTCTACAAAAACATTTTCAGCATTTCTCAACATAATCATATTGTTTATGAGCACTCGATCAGCTCTTTGTTGTTGAGACTAATTTTCTAATATATCTTTCTTACTCCTCTAAGTTCAACTTCAGTGGGTTATGTTGGCGTATAGCACTTAGACACCTTTTTCATGTTAAGTTTCTCTCAGGTTAGTAAGTAGACTTAAGTTAGCTTTTTTTATTATTGAAAATAATAATGGATAATTCCTGCAATACTCTAGTCATCTAACCAGGTGTAGTTATCTACTTGAGACTTGAGTGAATTGTTGTTACACCTATTAGTTTATAGAGTAGGAATAATTGATAGTTAAATTGAGAGCCACTCCAGTGAATTGTAAGCTTAATTTGGAGCCTCGTTTGACATCTTAGCCAGTCTCTCTAGTTAGACTACCTAATACACTTGCCTATTTAAAGTGCACACATTTTGTAATAGTCAATGAGTTTGTAGTTAGTTCTTCAACATTGTAACTCTGTCATTTTGCTAATAAAATTTTCTGCAATATTTTACAATGTGAGGTGTTTGTTTGTTTGTGAGTTAGTTCCAAAATACTAGATCATGTGGCTTGTTTTAATAAGTCTTTAAAACTTCAACAATTTTTGTTTTTCATTAGAGCTACACTTTTTATGTATTTTTTGTTTGCAAATAATGCCTTCTGTCATGCTATAATATATCCCCCATTAATTGAACTTCACATCCTTTTTAGTTTAGCACTAATGTGGTGAAGGCATTTCGTTAAATACAACTCGTGAGTAATCAATGTCCACAGGCCTATGGTTGAGTGGTAAGTAGGTGGCACTTACGATGACAAGACCCAAATTTTGATCTTATGGGCATGTTGCTCCCCCAAAAGAATATGGATTTCCTGCTCAAAAATCTCCTAGTAGCTAACCACTATTCATGTAAACAAAAGCTTCTTCAGCTGCGAGGTTCATTTTTTTAATACCTAAATGAGGGTAGAAAAGACCCTTAGCCAATGGGGCACAAATGGGTGCCCACTCCCTAGGCATGCACTTTATTGTCTCTGGGTTAACACTTTTAAAGCTTGCTCATATTTGGAGCTTGCCTATCTAGTCATGGAAGATTTTGAACCTGGGTCATCACTGTGGTGATGATCCATCTTTACCACTCAGTCTAGCCCACTGGACAGGCATAGTTCATTTTTTATTTTCAATAATTTTATAAATTCTACAACTTATATCCCAACTTAACCACCTATTCTATTTTTTAAGGCTTGGAATCTATTTGAAAAATTATAATGCTTCCTATAGTAGGAAACAATATTAAAAATCTGTTTTTAAGTAACAAGTTTCATTCATAAAAGAATATTATTGATATATCTAGATCTCCTTTAAGTAGGTTAATTTTAGGCAAGATTTAGAACTATAGAATGATATGTTGTACAGGAATGGAAATTAATTGTAACAGTGATCAAATATCAGCTTCAGTATCATTAAGTAAAATCAGAGACATAACTTCAGCCCTGGGATGGTAATTTGTCTATTTGTCTCTGCTTGACTCTCATTTTTGTGGCTCAAATTTGACGATGACCCAAATCATTTTTTGGTTTGTAAGAATTATAATAAACTGGCTAAAAAGCCTAAAATATATACATCAGTGCCCTATTAGGCTGATTTCATCATTAACTTTTATAAGCTTGCCCATAGTATTCCTCTGACTTATTCAAATGACATTTACACTAGCTACTAATGCCCCAAATCATTCTAATTCTATAGGTAATCATGTCAATGATTTGATACATGTATTCATAGGAAAACAGACTATTAAAAGGGTAAAGGACACCTCCATTGTGGTCAAATTACTCATGACACAGCCAATTGATATGTCAAATGTCCAAATAAATTCGAACAAGCACCAAGGAAGTAAAAGGTATCCGTAATCTCCACTCCCTTTTATTTTTATTAAGAGATCTCCCTTTGCCTAGTAACTCCCTATTCAGCTTAACATTAGCTAGTCTCCATGTACAGTAACCCAAATCCATTTCAACGTTATCAAGTATGAAAATTCCATCATGTTTTTGGCTTCCATGTTCAGCTTTGGTTGTCTCTTCAATGTATCTCACATACATAGGCAGGCCCTTGAAGCGTTCCAAGTCTTCAGGCACTCTAACAACCCTTTCTGCACCAGGAGATGAAACCTGAAAGAAAAAGGATACAATCAAACTTGGCCTATTGAACAAGTCAGCTTTTCCAGAAAACAAATACTTAGTAAATTTGTCTTATAACTTTTTTACCAATCACTATGATGATTGCACTTAGGGAGATTAGGATATAAGAACTGTAGACTATTTACATTCTAATTCAATATCTGGCCCAGTTAATTTACTACAAACCTTGCAATAATATTTTTAGAGGCTCTAGTCTCTTGGATCTTTCATGCTATGAGATAAAATGCCTAGGCTAAGAAATTCCAGAACACACCATCATCCTCATTAAATTCCTAATCCAGACCTCACGCACTACTGAAAACTCATGCGAGGAAGATTCCAACAAGCACGAGTGAACAACAAAGAAATAAACTCAAATTTGTTGTGTATCTTAACAATAACAAACATCAGTTATCATGAGATGAAAATCTCCATTTTTCTATTTTCTGCAATTATTAACTCTGGAAGGTTGCAAGGCCAACTACGCTCTAATCTTCTTTTTAGTGAGAGCAAAGCGCTGGAAGCAACCCTAGGAAAATGAGTATTATAATTTATCATTTTCAACTTGTCTAAGGAAATCTTATCAAGACTCCATTTTACTTATACGGAGCAGAAACTGATGTCACAATACTCCTACATTTATAGAGATCCTTAATTAAAAGCCCAATATTTAGTATATTTATCCACTTCTCAGCCTTAATTAGCAAATTTCAACCTCCTCACAAAGTGAGAGAGGCAACACTTTTAACTCCGTTATAAGAAATCAGATTTAAAATACTCCTTGATGCTATTGTAAAATCTGTTGTGAGTTTGAGAACCAGGTCTAGCCAAGTTAAATGGGTCCACATAGAGAATCCCTCAAAGCCTCAACTCAGGTAAACCAGTACTTACTTTTGATGATATTTTGCAAATGTCATTCTATATAGGACTTTCAGTGGCAGATACAACATCTTGGTGAAACACAGACCCTTACTTGGCCATGTACTCCCTATAGAAAGCAATAGCTTCAATCTAATGTCCCCATTAACTATGTTTGTATGCAAAGGAGTTCTAAGTTCCTAGACTATAGCCATTTCTATGGAACATTTACCTACCCTTGCACAAAGGCACCTCACCTCACAAACTATCTACCCCACTTTCCTCTACAAATAATAGAAATGGAGACAATTATCAAAGGGAAAAATCAAAGAATCAATCAAGAAGAATTTTGCCAATCCTAAAAAAGCAAGAAGATCAACCCATTTATTCTTTATTGGTGCATTATTTTATTTTTACATTTAGTTTATTATTTTATTGCTTAGTACACACCTAGAATAGGATTAGTTTGCTTAGGTAGGTTGTACTTCCATCATGTGACTTGTACTTTCCTATTTTGGTGAAGATGTGCACACGTGACTACATCTCCTATTATCCCACATTGGTTGTACACTATGTTACCGGTTCTTCCTTGGGAACCCTAAGGTACCAGTCTGGTTCGGCTCTGGTCCAGTTCCTAGTCCGGTCCTCCTGGGTATTCGGCTATGGGTCCTGCATTTGGACTGTGGGTCCGTCCGGGATGAACCCGGGGAGAACCTGGTTGAACCCAGGGCAAACCCGGCCAAACTTTCTGGGACCCGCGCTTTTTTTGGCATTTTTTAATGTTTACTTTTACATTTTTTAATTATTTTAAGTGATTTGACTCTCACTTGGGTGCGCCCTAACCCTAAAAGCCTCATTTGAAAGCATTTTAAAGACAAAAACATTCATATTTACCTCATTCTAAATGCAAAATAGAAAAGTCTTCCATTTTCAGCTGAACTCTCATTTTTTCTTGCCATCAAACAAATAGAGTTGAAGATTGATCGGTGAAGTATCCAAAGTGATTGGTTTTCTATTCCTATGCGTGTGCAACAACTGGTTTGCTACAAAGAAGATTGTAGAGGCAGATTTTTGCAAAAGAGGTTGGTTTTTTGGGTTTTTTTTCTACATCTTTTTTGTTTTGAATTTATTTCGGTCTTTTTCTAAGTATTTCTATCTAGTATGAATCAAAGGCACATGTTTAAAGCTTTTTAACTCAATTAGGTTCTATATTTTATTTTATTTTGTTTTCATTTGTTTGGATTCTTCGAATGTGTTGTTTATTGAATTTGTTGGCATAGGGATTACAATGGCAACCAGTTCAACCTCGTCAAAGAAATCCAAGTTCAAACAGATCCAAATTCACCCCTTTGGAAATATGTTAATATGTTACAACCAATTGTAGGCGGTGGGGGTTATATATGGACTTGCAATGGGTGTGAGGTTAAGTATTCAAGCTCTTACAATCGGGTGAAAGCCCATTTGTGTAACATTCCTAGGATGGGCATCAAATCTTGCCCAGGAAAAAATAATGTACCCATCCCATAAGAGCAAGTCCTTGCATATATTAAAGAGCAAGAAAAAACAGATGAAGCAACAGGTTGTAAATCAAATCACCCTTTGCTAAAGAAAGGATCTCAAGGAATGAAGCCCCCTCAATCACCATCTATTCTTGAACTTGTAGAGAGCCACCCATTTTTGGCCACAGTTGAAGAACAACCTGCAACACGTAAGAGACCAAAGGGACCATTGAAAATGGCATTTCACAATGAGTCTCGTGAGATTGCTGATCAACAAATTGCAAGATGTGTCTATGCAAATAGATTAGCTTTCAAGGTTGTTCACTCACCGTATTGGCAACCAATGGTGAAAGCAATTAATGAAGCTCCAAAAGGGTACAAGGGTCCAAGTTTTGAGAAGGTGTGTAGCACCTTTTTGGAAAATGAAGTGAAATTTGTAGAATATTCAATGAAGCACATAAGGGATTCTTGGGCTGAGACATGTTTATCCATCATTTTTGATGGATGGAAAGATTCAAAAAATCGGCCATTGATCAATGTTATTGCAGTGTGCCCTAAAGGGGCTATGTTTTTTAAGGCAATCAATTGTGAGGGGGAGGTGAAGGATGGTCCATTTATTGCTAATATTCTTTGTCAAGCCATTGAGGAAGTGGGGCCTCAAAACGTTGTTCAAGTCATAACGGACAACGCCAAAAATTGTAGAGCAACTGGTTTATTGGTTAAAGAGCGTTACACATCTTTTGGACACCTTGTGCGGTCCACTCCCTCAACCTTATGCTAAAAAAAATTGGCACAAAAATTGATTGAGCAAACAAGTGTATAGTGAGGCAGAAGACATCCAAATGTTCATCACCAACCACCATGTGTCACAAGGCATATTCAAAACATTCTCAAAATTGGAGCTGCTAAAGGTAAGTGAAACAATTTTTTTTTAAGTTTATGTTTTGACTTTTCTAAATTTATTTTTTAAGAATCCGTATTTTTTATTTTTATTTTTTATTTTGATTTGTATAGGTTGCTGAGACCCATTTTACCTTCAACACAATTGTCTTAAGAAGACTTGTGAAGGTTAAAGAGGCACTCTCTAACAAGGAAGCAAAAATCGTTTTGGGAAAAAATCGGCAAATCAAAAGTATAAGATTTTTTCAAAAAATCATGAAAAAATCGTGAAAAAATCGGATCTCTGAAAAACATAAAAAAATACAAAAAGGAGAGGAAACCTGTTGTTTTTAAATGATACAAATAATATAATAGAATAAAAAATATTATATTTTAATTTTATGCTATATAACTATTAATAATATAATATATAAATATAATAATATTTATAATATATTATTACATTTATAATAAATATTAATAATATAATATTATATTATTATAATATATTAATGTAGAAAAGTATAGATTAATGATATAAATATAATATTATAATATTATAAATATTATAATAGAATAATAAATACAAATAATATATTATATATTAAAATATGAATATTATATTATAAAACTATTATATTATTAATATTAAATATATAATATATTATTAGTATTTATTATTTTATTTATAATATTTATACATTAATATAATAATATAATAGAATAAAAAATATTATATTTTAATTTTATACTAATATAACTATTAATAATATAATATATAAATGTTGAGTGGGTGTGGTCTAGTGGTTAAGACCACTTGGTCGTTATTGTGGAGACCAAGGTTCAAATCCCCCCAAAGACATCTTGGCTTCTAAATGGTTGTGGCTCTATGTAGGTGACTCTTGACACTCCGAGGTCCTTAAAGTGGAGTGTGTTCGAATTCTGGTGTACTCTGGTCTCCGCAGCTCGACAGGTCGTGGTAGCAATGGTGTACAATGACGAATCCACCGGTGGTGATCCGCGCCACAAGCAGCATGATGGTAGACTTAGCAGAGCCGCACCGCTGGCAATCCGCGCTACAGTGGTGGTGGCAGTTCTATGGGGAGAAGGTCCCCCTTGTGACCTCCGTTGGAGTGGGCCAGCCTAAAAATCCCTCACTTACCAATCAATAAATATATATATATAATATAATATATAAATATAATAATATTTATAATATATTATTACATTTATAATAAATATTAATAATATAATATAATATTATTATAATATATTAATGTAGAAAAATATAGATTAATGATATAAATATAATATTATAATATTATAAATATTATAATAGAATAATAAATACAAATAATATATAATATATTAAAATATGAATATTATATTATAAAACTATTATATTATTAATATTAAATATATAATATATTATTAGTATTTATTATTTTATTTATAATATTTATACATTAATATATTATAATAATATAATATTATAAATTATATTTAATATTTATACATTAGTAGTACTCCGAAAATGTAGTGTAAAATGTATAATGTATAATGTAATGTATTAATATTATAATGTATAGTGCTCCGAAAATTGTCTCATGCGGTAAAAAAAAATTTGCGACGGAAAAATTTCTGAACTCATCGGTTGTTCACACCCCGTAAATAAATTCACGCCGGAAGATTTTCTGAGCTCGTTGGTTGTTCTCACGCCATGAAAAAATTCACGCCGGAAGATTTTCTGAGCTCGTCGGTTGTTCTCACGCCATGAAAAAATTCACGCCGGAAGATTTTCTGAGCTTGTCGGTTGTTCTCACGCCATGAACAAATTCATGCCAGAAGATTTTCTGAACTTGTCAGTTGTTCTCTTGCCGAAAAAAAAAACCCTAGATGCCCGAAAATCCATATAAAACATTGTTGACCTCGATTTAAATCCCAATTTTTTTGGGTAAAAAATCGCCTAACTTGGCGATTCGCGATTTTTATAAAAAATCGCTTTTTTTTGGCGATTTTTGCTTCTATGCGAGTTTCTAACATGGTCTGCAGTCAAAATTGGTCCATATGGAGGCAATCTAGCACTGCAAGAGCAACAAAAATTAAGCAGTTGATCCTAGATGACACTTGGTGGGATCGTGTTGATTATCTCCTCAAATTCACCGAGCCCATATTGAGTATGATCTGTTATACCGACATGAATAGGCCTTGTTAGGGAGAGGTATATGATGGCATCGACTCAATGATTGAGAAGATAAAAGCCATGATAAATGAAAAAGAGCAAGATCCTAGAGAAACTTTCTTCAAAGAACTACACAAAATTATTGAAGAGAGATGGAACAAAATGACCACCCCATTGCATCTTCTTGCCTTTGCACCGAGTCCCAAATGTTATAGTGTCGAGCTCCTTTCTGTGTCGACAAGGATTGCCCCATATAGAGATGTTGAAGTCAGCCAGGGGTACAAGGCAACATTTCACAGACTCTTCATTGATCCTGACATACGAGATGCAGTTAGAGTCGAGTTCATGGATTTTGTAAGCTCCAATGAGTTTAGTATTGATGCTCTTCATGACAAATACAAGGTTGATGCTCATAGGTGGTGGTACTTCCATGGCCAATCATTCATACACCTACAACCTCTTGCAATCAAAATTTTAGCGCAAGTAAGTTCTATTATCTTTTAGATTTTTAAGTTTCATTTCTAAATTCTAATTAGTAATTTTAATTTTTAATTTTAAAATTTATATAATTATATTTATATTTTATAACTCTCTAATGTTGTCTTAATAGGTGGCTAGTTCATCTGCATCTGAGAGGAATTGGAGCACATACTCCTTCATCCACTCAGTAAAGCGTAACCGATTGCACTCAAAAAAGGCGGAGGATTTAGTGTATGTGCATTCCAACTTGTGCCTCCTTTCACACAAAGAAAGGGCCTACAAAGAAGGGGACACAAGGAAGTGGGATATCGAGCCAGAGCATACTGACTTGGATGCTACCATTTCCCACCTTGCTGCACTTGAAGTTGATGATGAGGACGAGCTTGGTAGTGGGCATGAGAGTGCCAATGCAAGTGGGAGTGCCATTTTTTGTGGTTCTTCTAATATACCAATACCCGTATCACCTAATATGGATTGTGATGATATTTTTGAAGACCCATATGAAGTTGATTCCTAATTAGTGATGGTCGATTGTTGACATTTGACATTCTAATTTTGCATTGTAATATATATCATGACATTTGTGTTTGACTAATTAACATTGTAGTGTTTTTAATTTTTAATACTATGGAGGTTTTGTTTTTATTATATTATCATATTCATGATGCTATGGTATTCTGAACTTAATTACTGCTGCAAATATGAATGTATTTCTGTTTTTTATATGTTTTTGTATGGACGAACCCAAAACAAACCCACACCCAAAAAAATTTTTGACCGAACCCATGAATCGAACCCCTGAACCCGAACCCGAATCAGTACCAAGATCGGTAACTTAGGTTGTACATTCACATCTCTTGGTGGTGTATTCCATAGTTGAAAAACTTGCCAAGCCCAAAAAACATGACTCGGCAAAAACTCAACAAAAAACTCGGCAACTTAAAAAATTGCTTAAATTTCATTAAAAACGCTTTTTTTTTGCAAAATTCAATGGCAAGATATATCCAATGAGTACAAAAGTGTTTTCTATTAAATTTGATTGATTTGAATGCAAATTGAGTACAAAATCGCATCCTCATGCGGAATCCTGATGGCTGATAGCCTGATACAATAGATAGCTAACAAAATAAAAATAGTAAAACTAAAAGTAAATACAACATTTTACATCTTCCTCTTCCCTAATCTATTGAAAACTAGGGGAGAGGTAGAGGTTCTAGTCCTTGGAGTCCGTTGTGGCTCCTCGCTTGGCATGGAAGGCAGTGGCTCGAGTCGCTTGACCTCCATCTTGAGTCCTTGACAAAGTAGCTTCTACTTCTCTATGCAATCTAGTTGAAACACAAAACAAGCAATATGAAACCAATGGGAGGGCCAAGTCAAGTCCCGCTGAGCATGCCAAAAAATATTGAAGGTCTAAAGCAATGCACCTAGCATTGCATGGGGTTTTTCTCCAAAGGGGAGGGAGCAATCAAGGCAAGCAAGTGCCACCTTGATTGGTGCAGAAGAGGTTCCCTCTTTCATGAAGGAGAGAGGGCAGCAAGACTCGGAAGGGAGAAGGGTTGGAAGGACTCTCCCAATGGGGCAAAACTCTTATGCCTGCTATACCAATCACCAAACCCAGCTAAAGATTTGTGCCCACTACATTTCATTGGTCCTAGAAAACCTCATCAATGGAAACCCACTATGGCCAACAATTGTCTTAAACCATGGGGAATCTCTAAAGAAGGCCAACTCCTTCTTGGGATCCTAGCAAGCTATTTCCTACTACTCTAAATGCGAAGAAAACCAAACTATTTCTAGCACTAATCTATCCACCCGCGAGTCAGAGCCAGAAACTCGCCGAGTTTCTCTGGCGAGTAAATACTAGAAAAACCCGCCATCAAAAAAAACCCGCGAGTTTTTCAAGACTCGCCGAGTACTCAACGAGTCTTGCAACTATGGTGTATCCTATATATACCCACCTATCATTCTCATCTTTTGTACACATTGATCATACATATTGCAATCTATTGATCTTTTGATCTATTGTGCTTGCCTTTAGTCTCTCCGTTTTGGGTGGCTTCCATAGCCAAACCTTACATTGTATCAAAGTAGAAAAGTTCATAAATACTTGTTTTCTTCTCAATGTTGACTATGCTCTTCTCTTGCATCCTTAGATGATCTAGAGACTCAAAAAAGTTGGGAGGACAAATTAGATTCTAGGGGGGATTCCATTTGTGGCTTTGTATTGCAAGTGCACTTTGGGAGATTCTTGGAACAAATCTGAACTCACCATTGAGTTGAAAGTGTCTGAGATAGTGGATTTTGTCTTTTGTTGCATCCAATTTGGACATTGGAGGCCAAATCTGCAAGGGTTTGAATTTGGGAGGTGCGTGCTAGCTCTAGCAAGTACTTGATCTTTCAAAGCATTTTGAGTCAAATCCGAACCTACTATCGCATCTATAAGGTCAAAGAACACTAAAATCGTCAAATCGTCAAAATCGGAGCACTTTACTCCAAGCCCTCAAGGAAAAATTCTACCCCCCCTAAATAAAATATTCCCTTGGCATCTTGTTTGCATCAACATTACACAGGCATCATGGGTTTGCAAGTGTTATACTCTGTTTTTTATTTTTATTTTTTAGATTTTAAAAAAACAAGAGCATTTTTTTTAGGGGCACCATACAAGTGTGGGCCCCAAGTCTCTGCGGATCTTTGTTTTTTAGCAATTTTTATTATTAGAAAAAAAAATTTAATTTTTTGTGAAGGGGCGATGGGTGGATGCACCACCCCCTCGGCTAGAGGCCATTGAACAAGCAACAAACCCTTGGTAGGGCCATGACCCATTAAAGGTCCACAAACCTTAATTTGGGCAGACCCCTCTACATAGCCCATGTGGCCTTTTGTTAAGGCCAACATGGCCTTTACTATCTGCAAGAAGGGTCAGCCCCTTTGTATAGCCACTACCTGTGTGGGATTTACCTCAACCACTTAGTGCCACCCTTGTCTCAATCAGCCTATGTGGTAGAGTTGAACCCTTTAGAACCCTCAAACTACACTCAACAACCCCTGCATTTGCCATTTTTTGCATCTCTATTATGTTTAGAGATCCGTTAAACACAGCAGCATCGTTGGTGGAGCCCTCAAAATCTGGAGGTCCCTCTAAACTTGGCAGCCTTCCAACTATATCTAGAGAAGTTCTAAACTTGGCAGCATTTTTTGTGACATTGCCAAATCTGGCAATTCTGCCAAATTTGGAAATGTTCTAACTTAGCTGTAATTGCTAACTTGGCTTTTGGAGGAGGCTACACAATTGAAGTTTTAAATTTTGCTCCAAATGCTCTATTAGAGGCCATACAAGCTCCTTTTTAGAACAATTTTTTTTATTTGGATTATTTTTCTGTGTACTTATGGTGGTGCAGGTATTTTTTTATTTTGATATAAAGTTTGTAGAATCTCACAGGTGACATTGTGTAGTTCTCATTTGAGGACCTTTAGACACTTCATTAAGGCACATATGAGCATCTTTTTAGGTGCAATTTTTTTGAAAGTGCATAATTTTGCATGTACTTCACAGTGGTGCTCTTGGTTTCACTTGACTCTATTCTGGAATTGTACTTTCAACATTGTAGCCTATTTTGAGCATTTGTAAAGCATTGAAATCAGGACCACTTTATGATTTTGGCAAATGGCAGTTGTACTCGTACTAATTATAAAATATCAAATCATTTTTGCTAAAGGATTCATTGACTGAGCTACAAGGGAGGGGATCTTGTGATTGAGTAATTTTTTGGGGGGGGAGGGGGGGTTGTCATCATGGTTTTTGGTATTAGATTCCACCATTCTGTTGTCAGGTTACATTCAGAGACCTTCTTGTCTTAGATAAAAGGGATTAAAAAATAATTGCCTTGAGTAGGATCTAATTCCCTATCTTCTTGGACTCGTTCCTAAACCAAATGACTATGAACATAAGATTTCATGGTTAAAACAACAATGACACAATTTATGGACTATTTTGTCTTACCACTTCAGAGGATATTATGCATTAGATTGAGCACACCAAGTGCCCTTTCAATACTTGGACTATCATCTAATCGTTGTATGGAGATCTTGAATCACCATTTGAAAGTGATGCTTCCTTGGTGAACCCTGCAAGGGTGGATGATACTAAGACTACTTTTGATCCTCATTCTAATGCTTTGTCTACAGTTTTTCATACTCAAGCGTCTAGTGTGGACAATTTTCAAGAGGTGGAGTATGGTCACTTGAACCTTCAAGTCCTTTCTTCGACTGAGGTTCTAGTGACATGTACTAACATTCCATCTCCTTCATTTTTTGCTTCTACCAAGTCTAGTGTCGCTTCATCTACAGCTTCTATTCGATGTTGCAAGATCATATTCTTCATCTTCCAAAGATAGCTCCTTGGGATGGGTACTTGATAAATCTATCCAGTTTGTTTTGTGAGTCCCTTCTTGCAAATTTGGAGGACACTATTGAGAATATCCATATACTCTTCGATGACAGTTCCATCATAACTGTTGTCTCTACATGATCATCTTTGGACCTTGTTCTACATTTGTTTCCACGAGATTTTGGATTGTCACTTTCTCAGTTAGGCCTAGAACTCTTTGATTGTGGCACCTTTCAGCACCAGCATGGCGACGTCTAAGCAGCTTCTAGAGACATCACACATTTTAATATTTCTTCCCTCATTTTCTTTTTAGGAATGGGAAGATATCTTGCATACAACTTTGGCTTTGTTTTTTCCTAAGGGGAAAAATGTTGTTCAACGATCCTGGACCATCTTCAGCATTCCATCTCAAGCATCTACCATCGGTGTAGGAGACTACACCTTGTGGGGGAGGGCTTTTTAGTCCTCTCTACTCTTGTCTTGCAGGGGGTATCCTCTATGGGGGGTCTATGGGGGGTGGGGGCAAGGAGCATTTAACTACAAGTTTTTTCTCCTCTACTTCTTCGATGGGATCATTTTGTACATGAGTACCTCACACGGCTACACATTTGTCGAGAGTCGAGACCCATCTATCCATACCCACTAAGCTATGTTTATAGGGGTGTTGGTGCATTATTTTATTTTTTAATTTAGTTTATTACTTTATTGCATATTACGTACCTAAGATGGATAAGATTGCTTAGGTAAGTTGTACTTGCATAATGTGACTTGTACTTTCCTAGTTTGGTGGAGATGTAATGCACACATGTGTCTACATCTCTTATTATCCCACATTGGTTGTACATTCACATCTCTTGGTGGTGTATCCTATATATACCCACCTATTGTTATCAGCTTTTGTACACATTGATCAATCTCACAGATATTGATCATGCATATTGCAATCTATTGATCTTTTGATCTATTGTGCTTGCCTTTAATCTCTTGATCTCGGATGGCTTCCATAGCCAAATCTTACATTCTTCACTTGCAAAATGTACTTTTTGGGCATTGCAAATGGAGTATTATACTTGGGTAGTTTGAGGCTACAACCATCTATTATAGGATTTGGAACTCAACTCTGAGCTTTGGAAGAGTATTTTTGGAGCTGGAAACAAACTAAAATCATGTGGTGGGTGATCACTACCAACTACTAACAATTATTCACATCTTGGGCTCGCATGTTTGAGGTGGTTTCTTCTTTTCCATTTGTGTGGTGTTTCTGCCATGTATCAAATTATGTAATGATTTATCGAGATTCAACTGTGTAGTTTAGAGTCAATATTCATTGACCCAAATTTCATTAGAGGTTCAAAAAAAATCCATCTCTCATGACCATGAATGTTCCACTTAGAACTCATTAGATCTAGGTGATGCTCATAGGGGTGAAGCACTTAGAACTTCCTTGGAGGTCACATATCCAAGTACTACTATAGCTCAAGTGCATTAAACCATGGAGTTTGCCCCACAATCAAGCCCACTTAGCTTGCTTGCTTCCCCATTTGTAAAGCCCGCAGCAAGTGTTGTGCCTTATGAACCATTCATTAGATTTTCTTCTAGGCCCACTTAACATGTAGTTTCTTCTTGTTGGGTTTTCACATATTTCCCATGCATCATCTTTAATAATTTGCAAAAACATTGCAATCATACAACAGCAAGACCAAGCACACCTTTATAGCTTCACAATAGCTTAACAAAACAAATATCCCAACACACCAAAGCAAACTTCATTAAAAGAGGTCTTAAAAGACAAAAGGGAATTTAAACTTTAAGTTTTGGGTGGTTGCTATCCAATCATTCATACAGCAAGGAAATCAGTTGGTACAGTGAAACAAGGGTTTGAGTTTGCCCTTATGAGAACATTAAAATTCTGGGCCTGTTTCACCAATAATGTATCATTTATACATGTTGGGAAGAGACAAGAAATCAAAGCCCGTGCCAAGATTCCTAAATCAGCATGGGAAACATAAATACAACCATGAAAAAAGAAATTACCAAGGCTTGCTCAACATCTATCTGCAATTTCACAGCGATCCTAGAATGTGAAATTCCTACTGCTTTACACCCCTTTTCCTATAGAATTCAATTGTCCAATTTTATGATTTCAGGGGACAAGGGGAGTTATAGATAATTACACAAAATTCCCCAAGCAATACAAGATTCTAACACAATTCTCCATTAATTTGAACTTGACTGCACAGAGAACTCAATCTCTGAAATGAATATCTATTGTGTCAATGCTACAGAGTCTAAGAGTTTAATTGCTTAAATTTGCTAAGCCTGTTATACTGTACTTTACAATATTTATACATGAAAAATGACAATTATACCTTGTAAATTCCCACACGTCAGTTAGAGAGATTTCATGAAACAACTTCTTGGAATAAATGTCACATACGAGCACATGATTTATTACACCACTCCTTGCCTACTCTCATTTTGAGTTGGTGCCATAGAAATCTTGGCACAGACTGAAACTTTGGCACAGCCTGGACCTTCAACATGAAGTCCTCTCCCATGCTAATGTGATTCTTGGTGCTAACCTTGAGTTTGGAATCAAAACTCCTTTGACACCAAGCTCCTCACATCCCTTTAATGCAACCCTCAAGTTTACCATTTATTTTGGGTGCAAAATGTAAGGTTTGGCCATTCTTCATTGTCAGCATAGGGAAGCCTGGCAGCTGTCTAAAATGCTTTAGCAAGCCAAAAAAAAAATCCCTTAGAAAAAAGTATTGTAAGACTTCAAATAATGGATTTGAAATATGATCAGCATAGAGGAATATTGGACAGCCACATGTACAATAAATGGATGAACGTTGTGATGCAGCCAATGTGTGCTCAGTACATCTTAAATAAAAGCAAAACTTGTGACAAAAAGTCTTCATAATAAGAAAGAGTGTACAACTACAACAGAATTGAAGTGTGGTGGTCATAACCGGTACAACCACCATAACAATACTAAGTTATCATGGCTAATAATGTAGTAAGACAAGAACACTTTTGTTAAATGACACATTGCCAAATAAGCCTGACTTTCACTGGTGTCAATCATGATGACATTTGTTTGTTGAAAAGTAGACATGGGCTGCAAGAGAACATGGAAACATGGTGACAGGAACAATTATCAATGCCTCTTTTAAAGACTTGCTTGAATTCAGTGTTAAGAAAGCAAGATCTAGATAGGTGTGATAACTAAATTTACACAAGAATTAAATTTATAGGATACATAGATAACTTGCAGAAGGAAATATAAAGAACACAGATAACACAAAACACAAAATTTATGGTGGGGAAAACCAAAAAGGTATAACACCCACAAGCATCATTCTTATGAGAAAACTTATATGAATTCTATCAAGTTCAAACATACAAGAACCTAACTTTTACAAACTCATTCCTCTTTCCTCTTCCAATCAATGGCCTAACAATATAGAACCTCTTCTCTACAATTTCCCTGAACTACAAAAATGTATCCACAAAATAATTCACTCGACATTTCCCTCAATAGGGCTTCCCTAAAACATAGGGCAAAATGATGAGTTACATCCATTGAAGAGGTTATAATGACCTTTCGTAACAAGACTTTAGGTTAATTAATAAATATAAAGATAAATCTTTAGTTATTAATTAATTAATTGTCTATTAATATGCATAAGTATATTTAATATATTATAAGGTCAAACCTTATAATTGTAGCCTTGTAAATGTTATTTAGGATCATTAATGTTAAGTGTGGGCCCCTAATAAACATTATGCTCTAACAATCAGGTGTTGTGAATTGCAGCAATCAAGAAGACCCGATAGGAGGAAAATGTGACACAAGAAGATGAAAACAAGAATGTTGCCTCACCACTATCAAACTTACAAGTCTTGGAATGAATTCAACCTCTCTTCACAATATAACATCTTACCCTTTGTAAAATGTGTGTTGCGATACTTGTCAATTGGAATTTTGGAAAATAGCCAACATTGAACTCTGTTCTGTAATTTCTATGGAGAAAGTGTTTGTTGCAATTGACATGTAAGGTTTTGGTTAGCAACAAGGGACTATTGGACAGCCACATGTACAGTAAATGGATGAACATTGTGATGTGGCCAATGTGTGTTCAGCATAACCTAAATAAAAGCAAAACATGTGAAGAAAAGTCCTCACAATAAGAAAGGATGTACAACTACAATACAGTTGAAGCGTGGTGGGCTCATAACCCATACAACCACCATAACAATACTAAGTTATCGTGGCTTAAGAGCTTCAGCAATAATGTACTAAGACAAGCACACAGTTGTTAAATGATAGATTGCCAAACAAGACTGATTTTCATTGGTGCCAATTGTGATGACAGTTGTTTACTAAAAAGTAGACATGGACTGCATGAGAACATGGAAACATGGTGACAGGAACAACTATAGATGTCTCTTGTAAAGTCTTGTTTGAAATCAGGTGTTGTGAATTGCAAAAAACAAGAAAATCATTACAGCAATGATGGGGGAAAATGTGACACAAGAAGATGAAAGCAAAAATATTACCTCACTGTTATCAAACTTAACTTACAAGTCATGGAATGAATTCAACCTCTCTTCACAATATAATATCTTACCCTTTGTAAAATTCATATTGTGATATTTTCCAATTGGAATATTGGAAAATAGCCAATATTGAACTCCTGTTCTGCAATTTATATAAAGAAAGTGTTTGTCGCCATTGACAGGGAAGGTTTTGGTTAGCAATAGGCCCCCAAACATTCTATCTTGCTTGTGGAGTTACAACTAGCATCAAATAATATTCAATCTTGAGTCACCTACCAAGAGGCCTGACAAAAAGCAGATAAAGACAATTCTGGCAACTCCTTGTTTCCATGAATAATTTCTAGGAAATAAAAATCTCCAGGCTTTCACAGATAACAAGAACTCTTCTAAATCAGTCTACCTTTGCAACCAAACCTTTTGTTTAGTGTGCAATCTTATGCAATGGAAACTCTTTAGAGAAAATCTACAATTTTCTCCCTTGTTAGATATAGGAATTCATGATATTTTACAAGATTTTTAGGTCCATTGGACTGTGATCTAACAGTAATATGCCTCATTGCAACAACAACCCAAGATCAAAACCTGATGAGCATGCCCAAGAATCCTCAGCAAAAAAACTATTTGTATCCTACAATCAAGGAGACAAGATTGTCAAAGAAGCTTAGAAAGCAACAAACATATGTTCCACAATGTTTCTGGGACAAAGATAGTAGGAAATGCAGGAATGAATTTCCAGGACAAGGGACAAGAGACAAGAGGCCTTTTTCGAGGGGTCAGAAGGGGACAACAATTAAAAAATAGGGAAAATATAATAAATATTGGAAACTTAAATTATTTATATTATAAGGCATTCATCATATTCATTATGGAACCATATTACATAACATTAAAGTTGAATTGAGAATTCATATGAATCAACACACAAATTCACAAATTTTCATTATTTTTATTGTCAATGTGCATATATAATAAGTACAACAAAAGGCCCAAAGGCTACTACAAAATGACAAAAATGTAGAAAAAACAAGATAGCAACTAGATCTCCAAATTTTACATTGAAATCGGAGTGTTAGTCTATGTAATGTCCCCTTTTTGAGCTAAAGTGACTTCAAGCTTGGAAAAAGGAAAGTCGGCAAATAACTTAAAGCTTGGAGAATGGAAAGTGGGTTTTTAGAGGCAAAAATGATTTTTCCTTGGCAAAATGAATTTGGAGATGATTTTTTATATTTTAATAATATTTATGGAAAAATCAAAATTAATTAAATATTTAGCCAAGGAGAAAAACAAAATTTAATTAAATATTATGCCAAGAGGTGGAAAATGGGAAAAAAAAAAGAAAAAAAGGTGGAAAAATGAAGTATTGGAGATAAAGTTAAAATATAATATTTTAATATTAAAATATTATATTATTTTCCACTAAATCGGCGATCAAGGGAGAAAAAAGGAAAAAATAATAAAATAATATTATTTTATTATTATTTATGTGGGACGTCCAACTTGGAGGAAAAAGAAGAAATAAATTAAATGAAAAATAAATAAATAATATTTTATTATGGCGGTGGACTTGAAAAATAATAAAATAATGGCTTATTTGGGCGCCCAAGTTGAAAAATATAAAAGGTCATTTGGAGCATTTTTGATATATCTTGGTTATTTGACATTTTGCATTTGGAGAGCTATCTCTTGACTGTAACAGTGTTTCAGTGTGATTCAAGGACGAAAACCCTTGGATTTTGAGTGGCTGGACGAAAACCCAATCCACCATGAGAGATGAATTCCCTTAAAGTTCATCATTGAGTATATTTGCAGGTTTTTGGAGGAGATTTGGCTTCAAACAACTAGGGTTTCATGAAGATTTCATTTCCAGCTAGGGTTTGAAGGTTTTGTATGTAGATTGATGGAAGAATAAGGCAGATCGGAGATCAAATTGATTATATTTTCATGTGTTGATGTCATACAAGGGTTTCTAGGTGTATCGCCCTTCAATTGGAGGCATTTTTGAGGCTTGGTTGCATAATTTGATGTTCTGATTTTTATTACAGCGGGCTGGAATTATGTTTCAGAGGTTGATATCATCATATTTTGGCATCATTTGAGGTTTACAAGCTTGCTGGGTCAAATCGCACCACTTCTAGGCATAGGCAATTTCATAATTTGGCATCATTTGGCACTTTTTGGCATGATTTGTGAAATCTGGGTTGTGATCAGCACTTTCAGACTTCGTCAGGGTTTTACCAGCACTCATTTAGAGGGTTTGATCATCACTTTTTGAAGGCATACGGGTTTCCAATCATTCCAAGGACAAATCGTTTCATTCTTAGCATCTGACAATTCATTTTGGAGGAGTTTTTGGCATTCATTTGGCTGGAATTCATAATCAGACTTTGCATCAGTCATATCAGCAGGGTTTATCAGTCATATCAGTCCAATAGTGATCATCTACAGGTGCTGATTTGGTCTTATATCATCAAGTTGATCATTATACCTTGGCTAGGCATCGTTCTACATCAATCAGCTAGGGTTTGGAGCAATATTTGGGCTTATTTGCACATTGTTTGAGATCAGATTTTGCAATCAGATTGGTCTGATGTAATCTACAGCCAATATCATTTGTAATCAGCTCTTGAATTCAATAAAGAAGTGAAGCTTTCATTCTAGGTATGTTATATGTATTTTGTGTGAGTTGTTTGGTTCAATAATTTGATCATTTTGTGTTTCATTTGCAACTCTATTTGCATTCTTGAATATCATTTGTCAAAACTATAAATACTTCCAAACAAAAGCAATCAGAAAAATCAGGGCAGCGAAGGAAAAAAATTTGGTTTAGATAAGACAGGGTTCTTACAGTCTAAGTCACTCTCAATATGAGGCACTGACTCATCCAATGTTACCCCAACCAATCCCTCCTATGCCTCCTCATCAATTTGTGTGGCATCTTCAAAATCAACATTCCAACATGCGGCTGTGTTGATCTTGAAGTCACAAGGCACTATGCACGGCCACCAACTTCTCCACTTGTTGAGAGGTAAGCCTATTCCTCTTGACGAACTGAAAAAAGTTGTATATAGACCAATTACTCTCTACAGCAAAGGAACTAACCTATGAAAGGAGGGAAGTGGTAAGCATCCTTGAGTCCATTGCATCCTAACCATGACATGTCCACCATCTGATAGGATGATTTTGAACAAATGTAGCCCTATTTATCTTAGCCTCTTGTTTGTTGAATGTCGAACACAAAGATTGACAAAAGCAATTCATTGCTCTTGAAGTTTGGATCATAGTTCACCAACTCGGCGAGTTACAAAGTACTCACAAGTTTTTAACCCGCGTGAGTACCTGCAAGTTTAACTTGCCGAGTCTTCTGGCCGAGTTTTTGGCAAGTACTCGTTGAGTTTTTGGTGAGTACTCGCAAAAAACTCAGCCAGTCCAAGTTTTGGCAAGTTTTTGCCAAGTTTTGGCGAGTTTTTGCAAGTTTTGGCGAGTTTTTGCTGAGTTTTGCTGAGTTTTTGCCGAGTTTCAAAAATTTTAGTGTTTTTTAAGTTGTCGAGTTTTTTTCCGAGTACTCTCCAAGTTGGAAATTTTTGGCTTGCCGAGTACTCTCTGAGTCCGAGTTGATGAACTATGGTTTGGATGCTTCCTTAATGTTATACATATTCCAAATGGCCTTCATAAACCCTTCTTTCACCTCTTCATCTTCAGAAGGAGACACTCTCCCAGCCCTTGGTGCATACCATTTGGGATTTAGAGCATAGGCTATCAGATGAAGCAAGGTGTTCATAGTATTTCACTACCTCATTACAATGGGCCTCATATGTTCCTCATAAAATTCCAAGTTAAGAGTCCTTGCTATAAATTGCTTGATTCATTCGGCCAAGCATGCTGTCAAATGTCTCATAAATCTCTCCTAGAATATGAGAGCTCGTATCAACATATCTAATCACCCACACAACAAGTGAGGTGAAAGAACAAAGATATCTACAAACAAATTTTCAAGAAAAAAAAGACTCAAATGAGAAAGAAAGATAAAATATTTAATATTTATAAATACAAAACATTACAAGTTACAAACATTAATATTTTCTTACTTCACTATGGATCTTCTACTTCACACTCTTCTCTTTAGTTGGGTTGGCCTTTACCCACCTACTCCACTCAACAATATCCATCATTAATTGTAGAGGCCATTGCACCTGAAGAATCCTATCTAGCAAGATGAAATAGTTGGCATATCTAGTCTCCATAGGTTTGAGAAATTATTTCCTTGAAAAAGTCCTAAAGAGAGCAAGGTGTGGTGGTTGCAAATGAACATTTGTATGTCTCTATCTTTTGCCACCACTACCTTGACTCAATCGATCTTCCCAATGTCTTTCAATGCATTGTTCAATGCATGAACACAACATGGATTCCAAAAAAATTGCTTGTAGGCACCTTCCACCAACATGCCAACTAATCAAAAAACACATGTTGAGTTAGTCACAACTTGTAAAACATTTGAGGCCCCAACCTCCTCTACAACCTCCCTTAAAATTTAAAATTGGAATTCCACATCCATGTGCTTCCTTGAGCAATCAACAACTTTAAGAAAACAGGAGCCAACCACGTGTAATTATGATATTGATGAATGGTTGATGTCTAATATCAGTCCGACCATCTATGATAATTGAGAAACTAGTCCTTAAGCAAGTTTGTCTCATGTCCTCCATCAACAAACTCACCTTTGAATACTGTCTATCAAGAAAGGTGGTCATAGTCTATGTTCTACAAGGGGGCATATGAGAAACCAATGTTTTTCTTTTCTTAACATGTATTTGAAATGGGGAGAATGTGCCATATGAAATGGGATGGCATGAGCATAAAACAATTTGGTGATTGCATCATCTATCTCTTCTCATGATTGGAAGTTCAATATCCCTACAATTGCACTTGCCCTATCACTAGTAGCTTTACTCTTTTCTATGAGAGAACGCTCTCTCCTTTGAGTCCCTACATCCATGGAAGGCATAGCAAATTGTGTAAATTCTACTAACAAACCCTTAGCACTTGTCTCACCCTCCATATGCAACCTAGAAACCTAGCCTTCTCAACTAGGGTTATTTTTTTCCAAATCCTAAACCTATGTCCAAGCATGCACAAAAGATGATTAGAGACCCTAGCATAGCCCCCTTTGAAATCCCTCTTAAACACATGGCATAACCAATGTCTACTCCGCCCCCCCAAAAAAAATTGTTTCATCTAAAGTTATCGTTGAATGGGCCTTTTCCATAAGCTTTTAGGACAGCAAAAGGGCATCCAAAAGGTTACTTCCTACTTCACCTACAACACTCCCACACCGAAAAGAACCACCAACTCCTTTTTGGTTTGTTTGTTCAATCTCAACCTCTTCACTAAAATAACCCTCACTACTGCTCATCTTGTCTTTTGTGAAAAAAAAAAACAGCTACAAACTAAATAATTTTTTTTTTAAAAAGGCCTAAGAGTTAGAAACTTTAAAGAAAAGGGGAAAAATTTGAAAAAATGAACATATTAAACTAAATATAGTATTTCTATATTAATGGTCAATCTTTTTGCTTTATTAGCTTTATACAGTTGTTTGTTTTATACAACTGTTCGTTTATTCTTAGTTCTTGTAAATTCCTTATAAGAGCATTCGCTCTTCTTTGTAATTTATTGTATTGTATTATTCAATAATAATATTTTCCATATTATTTTTGTCACATTTCTGTAACATGGTATCAGAGCGGAAAAATTAATTTTGATTTCTTTTTCCTGGCACCTTCTGCAATAATCCGTACATCCGTACATATTTCGACCTAGGGTTTCTGCAAAGTCTCCCTCTGAATCTGGTTGTTAGTTTGTTTGATCAAGCTAGTATATCTTCTCTACTAAATCGCGTGTTGATTTTAGCTCTAAATCTGAGGATAGCGATTCTGCTCCTAATTGTTTTTTTGCTTCTAAAAATCTCGTTGCTTGGCTCCTGTGTTGGTGCCCTCTGTTTGCATCCGTGGAATTTTTTTCTAATCGCACTTTGCTCAAACGCGAATTCTTCTTCATTTTTCTCTCTGGCAAGTTCCGTGTAACAAGTCTGGTTCGTGGGATCTTCTTTTTTCGAAGTTCTGTGTGGTTCTCGTCTGCGCCAAGACTCTTCTGTTGCAGCTCGCGATTTTCATCGATTACCTCTCCAAGGACGCGAACCTCTCTCTCTCTATCACGGGTCTCTCTCCTTCTGAAGATAAGTTTTATTTTTTTCTGAGACATGTGTCGGCGGTTCTTTTTTTAGTTCAGTTGAGACTCAAGGTTCTGCGGTTCTCCTTCTTACAGCGCTTAAGGCATTTTGTGCCCAGTCACCTATCCGCAATCCTCTATCTGCCCGCGATCATCTATCTACCTCGGGATTTGTTCACACTATGGCAGAACTCTACAGGATTTTTTTCTATTTTTTCTTGAAATCAGTGTTCGGATACCTTACTCAGTTTTTTTGTCTCGAGATATGTGCAGTTTGGCTTCTATCCATCCTCCGGTATCTGGTTTTTTGTGCATCGAACGTGAAGATGGTGCCTTTTGCCAAACCGAAGAACTCTGCATTTTATGCCTTTATGGCTAAACGTCGTGCAGATCATATCAAATCTTCTGCCTAGTACATAGATTCAGCTGCTTCCCGCCATTTCACACATCAGCGAGACTGGTTCACTGAGTACACATCATTCAGAGACTCTGTCGTCTTTGGAGGAGGCGAAGAATATACCGTTGTAGGAAAAGGCACCATGCAGATACAGTCTGGTAGGAGAAATTTAATCTTTCTCGATGTTTACTTCGTACCTGGAATGGAGCTGAACCTTCTCTCTATCAGTCAAATCATGCGACACTCACCTCATTTGGATGTTGTCTTCAACATGCACTCATGCAGCATAGTGGACCAAGAGACACGCACCACTGTTGCTCAGGCTCTTGAGGATCATGGTCTCTACAGACTCGTTGATTCTGGTGATTCTCTAGAGCAAGCTTTAGCAGCCAGGAGCACTTCCATCAGTAAACTCTGGCATCAGCATTATGGGCACCTCAACATGCACTATCTCTCTCAGTTAGCTTGGGAGAATCTGGTCGGTGGTCTTCCAGACATTCAGACTCAATTTCCTAGCGTCTACAATGCATGTCAGGCTGGCAAACAACATAGGACCCCTTTTTCCGATGGTGACAAATGGAGAGCATCCAAGGTTTTGCAGTTGGTTCAAGCTGATGTATGTGGACCAATGAACACTCCTTTAGTTACTGGGTGCAGATACTTTTTGCTTTTTGTTGATGATTTCAGCAGAAAGATGTGGGTGTATTTCTTGAAAAAGAAATCTGATGCACTTAGTACATTTCAGCAGTTCAAAGCCTTGGTGGAAAAAGAGTCCGGCTGTCCAATCATCTCTCTTCGGTCTAATAATGGGGGGAGTTTTGTTCCTCTAATTTCACCCATTTCTGTGCAGCACATGGCATGAAATGCCAGCTTACTACACCTTACACACCTCAGCAAAATGGTGTTGTTGAGCGTCGCAATCGCACTATTACAGAGATGGCACGTTCTATGTTAGAACATCGCAGTGTTCCCAAGAATTCTGGGCTGAAGCTGTCTACACTGCTGTCTATCTTCTGAACTGATCTCCCACTTTTGCAATCAGAAAAATGACTCCTGAAGAAGCATGGTCTAGACGTAAACCTCGCGTCAATCATCTGAAAGTTTTTGGCTCCACTACTCATGTTTGGATTCCCGATGTCAAGCGCACTAAGCTGGACTCCAAAAGCCAGAAACTCATGTTCACTAGCTATAGTGAAAATCATAAGGCTTACTGACTAATTGATATAGACACTGATCATCTCATCTTCAGTCATGATGTCGTAGTCGATGAGACTACTGGGCCTTTTCTGCTCTCTACTTCATCTACTCACACTGAGGATCAGCCTTTGAAGGATTTTGATTTGGGTATTCACATTCCTCTTGCTCTACCTGATGGGAGGGCTCCTGAAGTTATGCCTGTACCCACCTCTCCTCAAGATATTCAGGATCCTCCTAATCTTGTTCCTGCTCCTGATGATGATGATGATGCACCTATTTCAGGTAGTGGTTCACCTGCTCTTCGGCCTAAATGGTGGGCCAAAACGATTGGTGATCTTCATGATAATGAACTAGTTGAGGGTAGATCTGCTCGGAAGAAGAGCAAACTGCAAAATACTGCCAATTTTGCCCTCATGGCCAATCTTCACAGTATCTCAGAGCCTCAAACATATTCTGAGGCTAAAGGTGTACCTGAATGGGAACAAGCTATGGATGCCGAGCATCACAGCCTACTGAAGAACAATACCTAGGTTCTTGCTGATCTTCCACCTGGGAAGAAGCCCATTGGGTGCAAATGGGTGTACAAAGTCAAGTATAAGGCCCGGTTGGCTGCCAAAGGATTCTCCCAGCAAGAAGGCATTGACTATGAGGAGACCTTTGCCCCTACAGCCAAAATGAGTACCATTCGGCTTCTCCTTGCTATGGCAGCCCAGTTTGGGTGGAAAGTCCATCAAATGGACGTCAAGAGTGCCTTTCTCAACGGAGATTTGCAGGAAGAAGTCTACATGACGCAACCCCCTGGCTTCAAAGTTGCTGGTAAAGAACATCAGGTGTGCAAATTGGTGAAAGCTCTTTATGGCCTTAAACAAGCTCCCCAGGCATGGTACATAAAAATTGATCAGTACCTCGTGGATCATGGCTTTCAGCGGAGCCCTTCTAATTCCAATCTGTATGTCCAAAAGTATGTTGATGATAGTCTCTACATTGTTGTTTATGTCGATGATCTCATTATTACTGGCAGCTCAGAGCAGTTGATTCAAGAAATCAAACATGATCTCAGTCAAACTTTTGACATGACAGACTTGGGCCTCCTGCATTATTGCCTAGGTATTGAGGTTTGGCAGCACCCTGATAGCATCTTCATCTCTCGGTCTAACTATGCTAGAAGTCTACTGGACAAATTCCGGATGATAGACTGCAAACCTGCTTCTACCCCCATGGAGAAAGGGTTGAAACTCTCAACCCATTCCGACTCTCTTGTAGAGAATGAATCTGCATTCAGACAATTAGTTGGCAGCCTCATTTATCTTATTGCCACTCAACCTGATCTTAGTTTTGCAGTCAGCTACATCTCTCGCTTCATGGCTGCTCCTCAAACTGCCCATTAGGTTGCAACAAAACGTGTGTTGAGATATGTGCAAGGCACTTCAGACTTTGGCATTCTGTATGGCAGATGCAAAGATCCTCAGCTGCTTGGCTTTACCGATTCAGATTGGGTAGGTTCTGTTGATGATAGGAAGTCTACCTCTGGATATGTTTTCAGTCTAAGCACAGGTGCAGTCACATGGACCAGCAAGAAGCAACAGGTAGTTGCTCTCTCCTCGACAGAAGCTGAATATAGGGGAGCTGTTAAAGCAGCCTGTGAGGCAGTTTGGCTTCGTAGGATGCTTTCAGAAATGCATATGCCTCCAGTAGGGCCTTCACCCTTGTATTGTGACAATCGAGGGGTGCTGAAACTTGCAAAGAATCCCGTCTTTCATGAACAGACAAAACATGTTGATCTCTCCTATCATTTTATTCACCAGCTAGTTGAAGATGGATCTGTTGTGTTGCAGTATGTTTCTACAGAGGATCAGACTGCCGATATTCTCACTAAGTCTCTGGGCCCAGATAAGTTTGTCAATTTCGGGGGCATCTTGGTGTAGTTGACCAATTGACCATTATGGGAGGGTATTAAGCTAAATATAGTATGTCTATATTAATGGTCAATCTTTTTGCTTTATTAGCTTTATACAGCTGTTTGCTTTATACAGCTGTTCGTCTATTCTTAGTTCTTGTAAATTCCTTATAAGAGCATTCGCTCTTCTTTGTAATTTATTGTATTGTATTACTCAATAATAATATTTTCCATATTATTTTTGTCACATTTCTGTAACAAAACATTGGATGCCAAATTTACCTCAAATGACAAAGTGTTGATGCTCTCCTCTCTTCTTTTCATTGTTGTTCTCTTCTTGTCTCTTCTCACAAAATGGCAAAATGAATGTATTTTATGTTTTTAACTTGTAAATGGGTTCTTTTAGGTTTAGGGTATTGAAAGGGGTGTGAGGGGACCTTATGGGCCCATCATCCCTTTACTTTTCTTTTCTTTTTTTTAATTTGTTCATAGAGGACCTAGCCATCAGGAGATGTTTGGCCATCCCCAAGACGGGGTTGTCCCAAGGAAGCTTAACGTCCCCCCACCTCCTCGCCATTTCTAGGATGTTTTTGGTCCAGCTCAAGGCACAAGTATGTTTCTGAAGCATCCCCATGTCCCCAAAACGTGTTAGGGACAGGGAGGCATCCTCGTGTAACATAGCAACAAATTCCTTGGTGTTCATGAAAAGGACCAAATTCGTCTTTCTCCTCTTTTGGAATCTCTTCCTCATTTTCTTAGGTTTTTTCGGAAACAACCCACCATCCAAGATTTTCAAGTCAAGCCTAAGATTCTTCAGCTATAAACTAGCTTCCTCTTGGTAAAGTCGAATATAGTTTTACATTAGAATCAATCTCTTCTACAAATAAGCTAACACTTCAACACGACAGTAATCTCTTGTTAGTCATAGACCTTCACAAGAACTCAATGACCACAAGGTGCTTTGATACCATGTTAAATACTTGTTCTTCTAGAAGACTTATAGAGATGCACTAAATATGGTATGCATACTCTAACCTAGGTTAAATGTATATTTTTATTTAATGGGGTGGAAAAAAACTTGTACTCCTCTATCCATGATAATATGAAGAGACTCTCATTAAGAAGACATGGAACAACAAACTATATTTCTCACTTTGTATCTTCATCTTGTGTATTTGAATGGTGCAAATGTATATTTATACAATAAGGTTTACCAAACCCGACATATTCAGAATTAAATTTTGCTTATCATCCTCCTCTTGAACTTTTGTCATTTGCTTGTGCCTTGGTCCTTGGTCCTTTTCCTTGATTGATCTTCTCACCGATTTTCTGTTATTTTCTTCATGATTTCTCCTCAATTCTCAAATCCTTGCAATTTCAATATGCTCTAACCTTGAAAATCTTTCTCACTTGCGAACCTCTGAGGTTGCTCTTGATTTTAATTGGCTGTTACTGAACAGTTATCTCAGATAAATGCATGGGTAGAGTCATGGTTCCAAGACCGTGTCAAAACATAGGAGTAAAATATAAATTAAAGAGACCTAAACATGCAGAGCATGTCAAACCAAAGATAGATAAAACATGACAGTTCTTAACTTTGCACTAAATGCTCAAGACTTATAAAAAGTTTCTGATCTATCAAAAGCCACCTAAAGAAAGATTTCTTAGGCTCAATGCACGACATCCAAATAATGGCAAATTTATCAGATCACCTCCTTGGAGGATCATACAAATTCCAGATAGCATTTACTCTCTTAATCACTTTTGTAGAACTAGCAAGTTTTTCATAGACTTGCTTAGCAAAAATTTCAACATATGCGGACCTTTAATCCCTCTAACCTTATCCCAAACTTGAGATTCAAAGTCCAAGGAGGAACCTACAGAATACGTCTTCAAAGAGTGGGAGAGCATTGAGTAGGATTTACTGCGGAAGGCAGGGATCTTGTATACATGAAAAAAATTTGATCAAGAAATAAAACTACCATCAACAGCATCAAAGAAGCATTGTATTGCTTTACTAAGCCAATTTCTAGCAAAGCAACTAGTAATACAAGCAAGGGATTTATTCTTGTACTGCAGATTCCACCAAACAGAGCTAACAGGTTGGCATCTAGAGTTAAATCTGGAAAAAAGAAAAAGTAGTAACCACTAGGTGCTTAGCAAATTCCCAGGCCTTCCAAAAAGAGACATAGATTACTGGGCCAGCTGGAATTACACTTAAAGGCCTCAAGAAAAGATCCACGGGTTTCAATTTCTTCCAATCCAATTTTCCCTTAGGAGCCCTTTTCACAATATTGTTTCTTACTAGCACCTTACAAGGCTCTTCTCTAGAAAAAGATCTCGATTCCACTTATCTACCAAGAAAATTCCTTGTCTCAACTCTTTAAGATCCAGCCCTCCAATCCTCTTGGGAAGAATACATGTTTCCTAAGAAACAACGTGTCTCCTCTTGTTTCCCAGGCTATCAAACCACAAGAAATATCTAATCATCTTATGAAGCTGAGCAAAATTAAAATTAGGAAACAACCAGCAAGAAGCCTAATACAAACCATATGAAGAAAGCACTTTTTTGCAAACCTGAAATCTACTGTCTCAAAGACCCACTGCCACAGCTCCTTGAAGGAAAGGTGAGACTCATTCCATCCCAACATCACTAATTTATTCACTGAAATCTCTAAAACCAGAACCCAAGCAATAAATATTCAACCTCTTTTCCAAATCTGCAATATTATGGACCTCCACTTTTTGAGAAAAGAGAAGTATTATCTGTAAACTGGACCTTAAGAAAAGTCTAACAATTTGGAAGCCTAATGCCTCTAACTAGAGGACCAAGAGAGGCATCTCTCAACACAAAAATGTATAGCTTCAACAGCAATGACAAACAAGGGAGCAATTGGGGACCCTTATCTAAAGGACCTTTGTAGAGACAAGGACTCGAACAATCTCCCATTGATTTCTAGTTGAGCTGAGGCATCTTTGAATATAATCAGAAACAATCTTATAGATTTATCCCCCAACCCAATAGTCTTTAACATCAATTCAATAAATTGTCACTTAATCCCATCATATCTTTTTCAAAGTCAATTAGTGCCATGCCTACATTTTACCCCAAATTCTGAGCACACTTCATCCTTTGCCAACTAGTGATCAATCTATCCAATATGTACCTGTCTTCCACAAAATCAGTCTGGATAGCAGAGACAATTCTTGGAAGAAATCTGCTCAGTCTCTTGGCCAACACCTAAGCAAAATTTTACAGGAAACATTCAAAGGGATTATAGGTCTCTAATTTTTGACATGAATGCTATCCCCGTATTTAGGAATAATCTTTAGGACTCCTCTATTAATATGAGGTCCAAGAGAACCAACAGAACAAGCAATACAACTCAAAAAGATCCCTAGCTACCAACTCTGTATTAACTTTGTAGAATTTTGCTGAAAACCTATCAAAATCTGAAGAATTTTCAAGACGTAGACCATCAATATCACTACATATCTCACCTTCCAAGGCACTAGCTTCAACAATACAAACCTTCCTTGGAACACACTTAGCACAAAATATTTCTATGGCCTAGATACAATCAGAAACCTCCTCAAATGAGAACAGACCATTGTAAAAGGAGAAAAAAGCATTACAGACATATTTTGGATCTGAGGAGACTCCACCCTCAATACACTAACCTCAATTTCTCCCTAAGTGTTCATATTTTAGGATATTAAAGAAATATTAAATACCCTTTTTACCTTCCTTGATCTACTGCATCCTAGACCTATGTCTAGCACCATGTGCAGCATATCATTGATAAATTCTCAAAGAATGTGTCAACTAGATCACTTATTCAAGAGAGAGGAGAGTCTCTGGAGAGTTCTGAATACTACTCTCAACTCTAATCAACTCTTCCTGAACTTCTCAGTGTCTTGTCTGTAATATTCCTAGGAATGCTACACATTTAACTCACACAGTTCTGCTACTATAACTGAGTCAGAGATAGATCACAGTATTCAACATATGCAATTTCAATTCAATGAATAACACAGATGCCTGAAACGTTTACAATATGTAATAATAGCTTTCCCTGAACTGAGTATCATTCACAGCAATCACAATTATGTAATCAATTTGAGAGGAGTGGAATGCGACTTCTGGACTCTGTTTCAGTATTGGCGCTGAGTTCCAAACAATCCTTGGCGCATATGATATCCAGAGGGACTCCTTAGACCTTCGCGTCCTGGATGTTGGTGCTGCTCCCATTCTCCAATTCCTGGCGCAGTGATGGCAAGAACTGCGTCCAACCACTCCGCCCTAGCGACCTCAGGATACTTCAGATCAAACATGGTCACCTGATAATGCAAGAAATACCACTAATTACTCCAGCAATCCCACGATGGATTGATATTCAGTTTTGCACAGCTCCAAGTAAGTTTGTCGTCTCACCTGAAGATACCCAAACTAAGGGTTTCGTTCCTGTTAAGGCGTCTAGTTCACAGAACAGCAAATTCGAAATTGTATACATAAATCGGATGCCTTCAAAATGTGAAATCTTCTTCTCTATATACCTGTTCGAAGATGTGCCTCAAAGCGGGTCGGTGCTTATCCTTGAATGCAAGTCAGCTCCAAAAAAAATAGTATTACTATTATTAAAAAAATTATTATTATTATATAATTATATTATTATAATAGTGTTAAAAAACACTTTTTTATTATTAAAATAAATGATATGATATGACTCAGGTGGAAGGGACATGACAATGTCTTTCTCTCTCTAGCCTTAGAGCCATAAGTCCTCATGAAGTCATGTCAATCCTCCATGCAAGCTTGCTAATAAAAGATCCAAGAACCATTCCTATAGAGGCTCTTAGTCAATTGTCAAAGAATCTACAACTCCACTAGACAATCCTCACTCTTTATATGAAAGTCACTCAATTTATATAAACCCTTAAGATCAGGCTTACTCTTAGAAAAAGAAGAACCCAGCTCTGATTCCATTTCTATGGGATGATGGTCTGATAGTGAACGGAAGCACTCTCACAAGATTATTATCAAACAGAAGAGGGTCAAAAAAAGGTCCCTATTCAAAAAAATCTATCATCTCGAGTACAATCTTCTATCCCTCCACTATTGTTCAACTAAGTATATCAGATATATCTGCTATCTCTTTCCTTTTTAGTCTTTCAAAGGGGATCAATAATTTTGAGAATTCTTTTCATTTTACACCAGAGAAATAACTCATTATCCTTCCATTAAAACCTAGAAATCCCTACCTTGTCTTCTCATCCTTAATCATATTGAAGTCCCCCCCAGCCACCTAGGGGAATTTCTTGAGGTTCTCTACCATCTAATTCCACAAAGCTGATCTCTCCTTAGAGCCATTAGAAGCAAAGAGTAAACACAACCAAAACTATATCCCTCCCTACTTTGTAATCACCCAAGACACTCTACTCTCTAGCAAACAGAGAAGAACAACTCTCTATGACCTTCCCTTCATATTTTTTACCCAATGGGATCAAAGCATCCTCTTACCTTTCTCAGCAAGGTTGAAATTTGATTGCATCTAACCAAATAAATTTGAGGGTCCAATTCAATGTACCAAGGGTGGATTTCACCTCTTGTACAAACAAAAATTTGTGATTCTCTCTAGACCTCCTAAACATTCTCACCACTGCCCTCCTATCATAAGCTCTAATCCCCTAGCATTCCAACTAATAATTTTCATGACTTCAGGGGAATAGAGATTTAGGGATCCTTCTCTCTCTTCCCACCTCTTGTTTCAATTGATAGGGAGCAAGGGTTTCTCTTCTTGATTTCCTCTATCACCACTGAATTAGGAGTTAGAGCAGGGGGGAGAATCTCATATCGAATAACAACGGCTTAACTCCTAAGAGTCTTCCAAAGTCATAGAGCAAGCATCTTCCACTACATTATGCAACTTCACTAACACTCTCTTAGCACTATTTTTAGAGATTGGTGGAATGACCTTGAGCCTATTATCTGCATCCTCAGCTGGCTCAATACTCTTTTGTCTCTTTACAGGGAGAGTGATATCATTGAAGGCCTTAGATGAAATAGTTTTGATAGTATCAAATTCAAGAATCTTTTCAGTGAGAAAATTTTCTAAAGAATCAATCTTAGACATAGAATGATTCACATTTAACAAATTATAGCAAGTTCAAAAGTGGCTTCAGACAAACTTTTAGGCATCAATTTTTCAGGGATACCATAATATTCCTCGAAAAGTCTATCCTCATACAACTTATCCTATTCAGGCAAAGGGGAGCAGAGGTTCTTGAGTAACATCCTTAACTGGACCACAACCAATCAAACTAGGAGCAACATTGACTTCTTGCATACTAACATCTTGTTTATCATCCTGAATATTATTTATAGTAAGCCCCTTTTGTTGAAACGCTTGAGCAATTTTTTTCTTAAATGTCCACCTCTTTTGCACAGGAAGCAAGCAGAATGACTTCCTAGTCCGTTTATTTTACAAACAAAATTCTTGTTTTTAAAACAAAATTCTAGGGCTTCTAGGAAAGTCTTTGCAGGTTTTAGAGACCCTGGCATTGAGGTGTGGAAGGGTCACCCTAGCCTCTTCCACTTTTAATACTTCTCCAATGGGTTTCAATTTGAGGGGCCGCATATTTAGTAATCTTGTCAAAAGTCATATCTAGGTCCCATGAAAGGGCTAAAAACAAAGACCTGGCCATGTTCTATAATATTCTATCTAACACTCTTTTTGCTACACCAAGTTTTTTGAAGAATACAACAAAGACACCTCTTTGAATAATTTTCAAGAAAGTAACCAAAATGCCCACATTGTTTTCCCAAAATATTCATAATCTCTCCCTTAAAAAATCTGCAAGAGGGTTAAATCTTATGTATTCAAACAGATAAAAAATACACCATTTATTTTCAACCTTAGCTTTTCTTCATCTAATGCCCTTAACATTTAATCATTTAGAGTGAGAATTGGGAGGTTAGGAGACCTAACGTTTCCTCTGGCTCCCATTGAGGCTTCACTGTCACTTGCTTTGGTCTCATTCTCTTCTTCCTCCGCATCTGCAACATTGTTGAAAGTCACAACCTCTCGAAGCACAACTCTTTCACCTTTTACAACCTCTCTAAACATCCTCTTCCCACGCTCTCCTCCTTCCACTTTCTTGCTAACAACCAAACAATTCAAATCTTCACTTGGAAGTAGATGAGCTCCTCAACTCTCACAACTCTCAGGACATTTCTAATCCCCATCCTGTCCAGCCCTATTTACCATAGCTAGCAAATCCATTCAACATCCGTTCCACATGAAAATTATTTATCAAAATTTCAAACAATGCACATCTTGCTTGTACACTTTTATCAAAACTAGTCCCTTATCCAAAAAACAGTTTTGATCTTCTTTTATGCCCACACCAAACACCAATCACCTTAAAACTTACCAAAAACAAGTCTGCACAAGTTCCAAGGCCAAGAAACAGTTCCACAAAAAGGAACAAACAAAAACAAAGCCATAATATAAAACAGCAAAAACAACACTGGACCAAAGCTCAAAGAAACAAGGAGCTCCTCCTCTAAAAATAAGAACCAAATAAAACTAAGACTGAAAAACTTGTGCATATATATATATATATATACAAGGAACATGAAATGGATGCACTTTGAATACAATTTAAATGAAGAATAGTGTCAATGGATTCCAACCAATATTTGTAACTGTTCATAATAGAGTGTCGAAGTCCAAGCACGTTATTCTTGAAGCTGGAATATTCATAAATCAAGAGCAGAGTTGAATTTGACAGCATCTTGCAAAGATTTAGATTTTCCAACAAATATATTGCATATATGAGTGTCCAAGCACACTATTCTTTCAGCTGGACTATATTCATAAATCAAGGGCCAAGACTTGAATTTACAGCACTTTGCAAAGATTTAGATATTGCAACAAATAAATTACAAATAACAGACATAGCAGATCTGAGTTACCAAAGACACATTTTTATAGAGAAATTTCACCTACTTTGCTACAAGACAATCATGAGCAGGAGCTTCAAATAATTACCTCTAAAACTAAATTATGTGGCAAAACTCCAGACTGTTTGGCTTTATCCAGATGCTCAGAATAAATGTTGGAGAATTTTTCAATTTCATCTATGCTGGGGGAACCATACCTGCAGGAAAAAGTATTTAATCATGCCACTTCATATTGTTAGAAATTCTGCTGGTCGCTCAGTAGTTGTTTTGGGCACAGACACAGCAGTTTGAATATTAGAATTAGAAAATTCAAAATTTAAGACTATTTTTGGCAGATTTTTCTGGGTGCAACTATTCAGCTTTTCTGGGCATTAAAATACCTATTGATAGTCTTTGCTTTGTCCTATTGATAAGTGCAAGTTCAGTTTATCTCTTAAGTGTTTATTTTAGTTAATAAAGCTGTTTTTTATTTTCTTTACGCACTTTGTCTTTTTTAGGGCTACAGTACCTATTTTAAGTTGCTTTTTAAAATTTGGGATGGCTGGATATTTTTAGGTCAGATTTTGGTGTTTAAAAAAATCTAAAAATAAGCAAATTTTGTGCACCTAGCTCGTGGGTTATTTATTAACCCTTGGCATCACTATTTTTTGTAATCCAAACTGCAGAAAGTGCTGTTGTGATTTTCCAAAATAATAAATATCCTTTTTCCAGATTGCAGACTTACTCTGATTTCAGCTTATTGTTTTAGGTTTTCATACTTTTGGTTTCTATGTATACAGGTTAAGGCACTCCAACTGCAGGATTGATTGAAGGTTGAGATTCATCAATTCTATTCAAACCCTAAAGTGCAGAATCTACATACCTTGTGCTGAATTTAAACATGGTGTCAAAGAGGAGAATCTGAAATCTTCCAAGGTTTCTATGGATGGAAACAGCTGTTGCCTATAAGAGGGAGTTGTCAGAGGGTTTCAGTAGGTGTGATGCCCAAATTTCAATGATTGAAGCTGATCCATGCCTATGAGAGGCACAAGGACTTATGATAGATTGTTGGGTGTGATGCACAGGATCTTCCAGTGATTGGAAGGTTGATTTTAACCTAGGATGGGTGGTTGATTTATTTCAATGAGTGTGATGCCTAAGAGTCTTCAGTGATTGAAGAGATTCGGACCTGTGAGAGGTTGTAGGGTGGGATATCCTAATTGCTCTAGTGACTAGAGTGTTGATCTGCACCTAGTTAGGTTACTGATCTAATTTTTTTAGCTGATTTATTCAGTTTCAACATGTTCTAGTAACCATAGACATAACTACTCTCAATCTTAGAGAGTGACCACCCAGAGGGAGCTTCAAATTTTACTCCTTGGAAATGTAGGTTGCAGATGTTGCTGGAAGAAATAGATCTTTGGATTTTTGTAGAAACGATGGTTTAACCTCTAGTTGATCCTGTTCAATTCGTTGAACATAACAAAAAGATGGCCAAGGCAGAGCATGTCATTTAGATTCTGTAAAGGATCATTTGATTACTCACACCGTTGAAAAGAAATCAGCAAAGGAGATGTATGAAGCCTTGACTACTATTTATTAAAATGTGAACATCTCCCAAAAGATGCTGAAGAACAAACTCGATGCCACATACATGAGTGACACAAACATAGTAGCCACCTTCCTAATGATCATTGAACTTTGTGATCAACTTGCACCTATTGGGGTTAAGGTGGAAGATGAAGAGTTGGTACCCACAACCTTAAATAGGTTCTCTCCATCCTGGGAACCGTCTATTCAAAGTGTCTATGCTCATGAGAAGCTTCCCACTTTTGAGAAACTTTGGGATGATTTCATCTCAGAAGAGACCAAACCAAAGACTGCTTCAGCTAGAGTATACGAGAGTCAAAACCGAGTCCTAGAAGATGAGGAAAGGTGGACCTAGAAAGGGTTAGAAGTGCAAGAAGGAAGAATCAGATTCTTTGGACAAGGGGAAGAATGACTTGAGTCACATTAAGTGTTTCAAGTGCCACAAGATGGACCACTATGCATCTCAGTGTCTTAAGAAAAAGAAAGCCAAGCAGCAACAGCAGGTGTTTGTAGGGAGTGCAGAAACTTCAGCTAAAGCAAATGAGTTAGCATCTAGATTTGAGACAGCTTTCTCCATGGTGTTGTGCCTAGTGGAGGGTGATACATGAATAGCAAAGCATCCAGACACATGACCTTCAATAAGAAGGAATTCAACAAACTTGAAGAACAAGAGGATGGCATACAAGTGGAGTTAGGCAATGATGTCAGTTGTCAAGTTACCAGATTGTGCTTTGTCTCCTTCTACATGCCTTCAAGTGATATTATTGAAGTAGATGATGTCTTGTATGTTCACAGTTTAACGAAAAGTCTTCTTTCAATTTCTTGCATGACAGATCTACAATGTATTGCTGAGTTTGATGATCAGCAAGTGATTATTAGAAAATGTAGCCTTGAACCTTGTCAAGTTTTGGCCAAAGAAGTTAGAGATGGTGGCCTTTCTAAGCTACTTGCTAATCCAATCAAGTTGGTATGGCAAGATGCCATGATGGAGGAGTGTCCTATCTTTATGAAGACAATTTCTAAACCTACTGTGGAATTATTGATTGATTCTATGCATGCAATTGACGGGAGTATTGAAGAAAACCAAGACAAATTTATTGCTGAAGGATTCACTTAGAAAGAGGGAGTTTACCTTGATGAGACTCTTATTTCAATTGCCAGTAGATTCTCTAAGAAAGAGGGAATTGATTTTGTTGAGTTTTTTGCTTCAAAATCCCTTGCCAAAAGGGAAGTTTGAAATACGAGAGAGAAGTTGGTGTTCATAGAGAACACCTTCCTCACAAAGAGGTAGTGTTATAATTTTTGTTGGTCACTCAACAATTGTTCTAGGCACAAGCACAGTAGTTTGAAAATTAGAATTAAAAAATTTAGAATTTAAGACTATTTTTGGCAGGCTTTTCTAAGTGCAACTATGCAGCTTTTATGGCCATTGAAATACCTATTGATAGTCTTTGCTTTTGTCTAATTGATAAGTGCAAGTTTAGTTTATCTTCAGGTGCTTATTTTAGTAAATATGTTTTTTTCTTTAGGCACTTTTTGTCTTATTTTTAGGGCTATTGTACCTATTTAAGTTGTTTTTTAATATTTTATTCTGGGGCGGCTGGATATTTTTAGGTCAGATTTTGGTGTTAAAAAAATCTAAAACTAAGCAGACTTTGTTTGTGCACCTTTTTCGTGGGTTGTTTATTAACCTTTGGCATCACTATTTTTTGTAATCCAAACTGCAGAGAAGTGCTGCTGTCATTTTCCAGAATAATAAATATTTTTTTCCAGATTGCAGACTTATTTTGATTTCAGCTTATTGTTCTTGGTTTTCATACTTTCAATTTTCTGTGTATCCAGATTAAGGCACTCCAGCAATGGGTTTGATTGAAGGTCAAGATTCATCAATTTTATTCAAACCCTAGAGTGCAGAATCTGCATACCATGTGCTGAAATTTTAACACATATCACCATTAAGTGTACAAAAAAGCCTTGAAGAAGCCACAGATAAACAAATATAACTTTCCCAAATGAAAAAAACAATTATTTGAAAATAAAATGAGCAATATATTTTGGCTAAGATGAAACCATATAAAATGCTAGTCTGCATCAAAAATGCCATCTTCTTCCCACAATATGAATTTATTGAAATTTACCAATGAGAACATTTGCAACTCGTAGGGTAAAGAAATCCGTGGAAGCACCCAAGCTATATTGAGTTAAGAATCAAATTTGATTGATGCTAAATGACAGCTGGAGATTTATTTTTCTTTTAATATATTGGTAGATGTTTATTGAAGTTCATACTTTTGCAGGCACTGGCTACCAAAGATGGAACTCCGATAGTTACTCCATAGCAGTTAGTGTTTCCCTAATGGCAACCATTCTGTTGTTAAGAAGGTGACTGCTAGAAGCAGGTAGCTTCTATTAGAAAAGAGTAAAGGTACTATTTAGATCATGACCTAACAATCAAACCAGGCTTGTCATATGGAAACCCCATGCAAGACTCGCCCACCCTAAACCCTTGAGTTTTGACATCATGCGTCATGAGCTAGTGCAGAAGCAAATGTGACCTGGCCAATCTGCCAGATAATAGAAGTACAACCATGGAACACAAATCGTCTCAATAAAAGTACCCAGTGTTAGAAATGCCAGAAATGCACATTAAATGCTGGCTTAAAATGGTTGAAATTAACCATTTTTCCCATTTAGGCATATCACAGACTACACCTGAATCATAACAAAAGTGAAAAAGTTGATCATTTCCCTTCTGTTAACTGTTGTTCTAAATAGAAGTTTCAGTCAAGTCATGTTCCACATAGATGAAAAACATGTGAAAATGGAAAGTTCAACAACATTATTAAAATTTAACACTCACAATTCATACATCTTTTCTTCTTTCTCTGAAAACTTGTTTTCTCAATAGCCATATGGCCTGAGAAACCTCAACAAGGATAAACCTTTAGTTGTTTTTTTGATTTCATGCTATTCCCTGAAGGAATCTGAAACCGTACTTGTAGCAAAAAGAGTACATTTCAGAGCTTGCTGACTGCTATTGAAAGTTTCAGGTAGCACAGATTCACATTTTTGTGTTTTTCTCTCACATGAACAGTGAATACAAAGTTAAGAAAACATTTCCGCTAACTGGGCCATATCCTCACTGTTTTGCATTTTCATATCCTGTGCATAACAAAAGGTTGCTCATTTCCCTTCTGTTAACTTAAACTATTATTCTGAATAGAAGGTTCAATGAAGTCATATTTCACATAAATGAAAAACATGTGAAAATTGAAAGTTCAACAACATTATTAAAACACACAATTCGTACATCTTCTTTTCTTCTTTCTCTGAAAACTTGTTTTCTCAATAGCCATGTGGCTTGAGAAACCTCCCACAAGGATAAATATTTAGTTGTTTTTTGATTTCCTGCTATTCCCAGAAGAAATCTAAAACCATAGTCGCAGCAAAAAGAGTACATTTCAAAACTTGCTGACTGTTATTGAAAGTTTCAGGTAACACGGATTCACATTTTGGCATATTTATCTTACATGAACAGTGAATAGAAAGTTATTGAAAGATTTCTGTTAACTGAACCATATCCTCACTGTTTTGCATTTTCACATCCTGTGCATAACAAAAGATTTTACCATGCTAATTCATTTTGCTGCAGCAGTACTACGCCCTGAGTCATCCACTTATCAAGCAGGAACAAAGTTGGTTAATGTCTAAAATATCAAGTGTTATGGTTTGTATTAACAAACGACTGGCCAAGAAACGTTTCCATTTACCAAAACCAAAGAAAACCAGTGACAATTCCTTGTCATTAAAAGATGGTACCACTCTTCCATCCTACAAGAAATAGCCACAAACGCCATTTGGGATCCTTGATACATGAGGTTAAGTTCATGCGTGTCACTAACCCATTACCTAACGCTATACGAAAAATGTGTAGAATTCTTTGCTCACCATTGGCTCTTTTCCCTCATCCTAGCTCTTTTGGCTGCTCTCTATGTTTAACACAGGGTGTTGATTTCGCAGAACTGGACCCATTTTGTATTACATGGATTTGTATTTATTGAATCATCGAGGGTTTACCAATGTGGGTGACCTCCTGTTTTATATATCTAATTTTAATTTTATATATACATTTCAGTAGCTGGAGTTCCTTTAGCACTTCTGACTTGTTATTAGAACCTCTACCGTTGAGTCCCATTGACCTACATTGGGCACACCTGGACATTAATGTAATTTATTTCTTCCTTTCTTTGGAAAATAGTTAATTTGAACCTTCTTTTACAAAATTATTCTTCAAATATTAATAAAAATTCTCTAAAGAAAAAGGAAAATTAATAGCAAAGAAACCCCTTAGCCCTTGAAGAGAAATGCTACAATTCCCCCATATCACTAAAAGAATGTGCTTGTTCTAGACAAAGATTTGGAAGAAAACAAAAATGAAGGAGAAAAAAATTCATCTGATAAAGATGAAGATGAAGGCAAAGAGAAAGAGTAGTCTTGTAAAAAGGAACTTTTCATTAATGAGTCGGATAACAAATGTCGACTTGATAAATATCTAGACATATAGTCAACCATGGATGAAACTTGGCCTAAAACTGAAAATCCAAGCAAATTTTCTGATTTAACAGAAAAATGATGACCATATAATAATTCCTACGAGCAAGAACCAGTGAACTCCACTTAAAAAAGGAATTCAACCCTTTCCTTAAGGAAGAAAATACCCAAGGAGGAACCAAGCCAAAAAAAATATTCTAGATACAAGATATCTTTCTTAGGCCTGCACAGGACAAGCTGTAAGGGATCGTGTGAAATTAGAATCTAATGAATTGTCCTCGAGTGGTTGTTTATATTTCCCTTCTTATATTAAAGTTAAAATTAAAAAGTATTGGTATGAAGAGGCACAGGATCAGCCACTTGCAGGGTACAGCTGTCATACGAAAATTCCATAGCTTGCCAGCAATAGCTTTTAAGCGGGAAGAAGTCAAGTTCAATCCTGCATGTGTCAATTGTAAATTTTCGTTCCCCTCCCCACACCACAAAGAGCAACTACAATAGTACCTTTACATCAATGGCTACCATATAGGCAGTCTTTCTAAGGATCCAGGGAAACAAAGGAAAGTGAATAAAGGATGTAAGGGGAATTTATGTAATCATTCAAGTTTTATACAAATACAATGTTTGTGGACTGTGGTTTCATGTATAGTGAAGCATAGATGTAACTCATCATATGATTGAAGAATACAAAAAATTCTTACTTGTTTGACAGCTTGTCAAGTCGCACACAAACTCGGCCCCTATTTGAAGCTTTGAAGGCAAAAATTTCCAAATCGTCCTTAAATGAGCAAATGACTTCCTCTGCAATAGCTAAAGCCTTGCCTCCCCACGCAGTGCCTCCCAGAGATGTTCCACCACCTTCTTCACCATCCCCAACCTGAAAACATGTGGCAGGAACATTCACTGAACAGCTCTATCAGAAGCCTACATTTTCATTATACTAAGGTAAAAATGGAATCCAATGGTACAACTTCCTCTAAAGCTACAGCAAGTTTGTCCCATATTGAAACCATGAGGATAACAAACTTGCCTCAGCTTTTGGTGTGTCCTCCATTTCAGAAGACTCCTCATAATCATCATCATCCTCGTCCATCAATATTTCTGTCATCACTCAACAAATGCACCCAAATATGTACTCAAAACTGAGCTTTACCATAGTTAAAAGCAACCAATTATAGTTTTAACCTATAGATCATCTCCCATTTTTGTATACCTTTCATTTAAACTCAATCGAAAGTCAATTACATGACTATTTTTCTAAACAAAATATATAGTGGTATTTTAGAGTGCCTTACAAACAAAATTCAAAAGGCCCTATATCTGAATCAAGAATATAATGCCTTAACAAAGGTCACCAATAACAAACAGTATAATGTATTGAGTATCAAAAAAACTAAGGGAGTACTCTACAGCTATGCCATAGCAGCCACCAAGGTAGCAACTTTCGTATGGAACAGTTTATTCGATGGACCATAAATATGAAAAGAAAAAAAAGTTAATTAAAAAAACATGATAAATACAGAAAAAAATACAGTAAATGATATATTCAATTGTAATGCTTCTAAAAAAACTGTGTATAGTTTTCTATATCAATATTTCGGATTACACTCTATGATCCATCATCAAGTAAATGATATATTTAAAATTATAACAATTTTTAAAAACTAAAAAGGAAAGGAACAAAATTTCGTATAATTTCCAATCAATACTCTTGCAACCATAAAATTTTAATCATATATATTATTTACAATAATTTAATAAAATAAATTTTATTTGTTAAATCTATTTAAAACTTTATAAAATTAGAAAAAAAATTATTTTATTAAAAAACATAGAATAATAACGGTGTTTTTATTCGGTAAAGTAAAAGAGATGAAAAAATATGGTGGATTTGCATAAATACACCGTATTTGGTAACTATGGCAGCCACCATGCCAACATTGAGAGAGAATCAATGTCGCAAGTCCATTAAACCCAGCTTGTTGGTGAGATGCATCAAGTTCAGAGTGCTCCATAACCAGCAAAATGTAATGAAACAACTTGCACAATAGAAGAATATAATAGGAAATATGCTGCAAATACTTGATAATAAATGAAAATAACAAGCCACTTCGAGGGGGCAAACCTCCAAATATCTCCAATGAGAACACAATTCGCAATATAATGATCACAAACTTACCACTAGCTCCTATATATACCTAATTATGCTCTGGCTGCCACCCAAGGCAACTCACATACTTAAATATAACCCCTAGGCTGACCTAATAACCTACAATTAACTATAATAATTATTATATATCATAATTAAGAGTTAAGTTAGCCACAAGCCGACTACTCATAACCCTATACACACTATAGGATTAAGGGCATAGCATGCCCCCCCTTCAAAGAAGCGTTGTCCTCAACGCTGATCAAGTGGATGTTTTTGAATAAAATCTTCATCATTCCCTGTGGTGTCTTCAATTGGCCATTTCTTCTATTGGATGAGGTACTGTCTAAGGTCCCATAATGATTCTTCCTTCGTCATCGAGCTCTGGTAACACTGTCTTGGATGGAACTTTGAGTCTATTAACGTTCTCCAAGCTAGAGATATGGTAGAAAGGTTGTATCCTTTTTGACTTAGGTAGCCTCAATATGAATGCTATGTTGTCAATCCTTTTTGAACCTTTATGAGGCCCATACAAATCAGGTGCCCACTCGTGATCCAAAATTTGTTAGCATTAAATTTCGCACCTTTCGGTGAGAAAGAAAAACGAACAGATGTGCAGTAGAACCGCTCTTCGAATTGGAAGGGGAAACTCCCTGTAAAATAAAACTTAACTAAAAACCTTACAATCTTTTTGGGTTTTGCAACGTGCGGAAAGGCAGATGCACATTCAACAACGAAGCAATGATTTTTATGCTTTTTGACTGAAAACAAAACCTAGGCTAAACGCTTACACTATTCAACTAAATACAAAGGCTAAGTAAAGCAAGTACACAATTTGGATTGATTGAACAAATTAACGCCACACAATTATGAATGCCAAGACCAGATCAACTATAAGGCGATGCATAGATACGACTTATTCTTTCAATTTCACCTGCAACACAAAGTTTGCAGATTTGTTGAATCAACCTAACCTTCAGCACAAATAATACATTTTAATGGATATTTAGAAGCAAAATAGGCATACTGGAATCCATTAATGAACAACACAAGAACATGATCAGGAGAATATTAAACAAAACAATCTAAGCAGAGTTGCAGGATACGGCTACCCCCCACCACAGGGCACGCGTACCTGAGTATCCGGTACAGATCCGGGTACGGTACGGGGTGGGTACGGCTTGGATACCGTACCCATCCGTGCCCTAAAATCTGTATTCCTCTAGCCGCGCCCGGTACTCCTGGATACGTCTGTTTGAAAAAAATGTCCAGTATTTTGAACTTAAATGCTTAAAAACGTAGGTTATATTAGGGTTTCAGTCGACTTAGGGGTTTCTGGTCAAGTTCCTGCGAATCGCGGCGTCTTCTGATTAAACCTGTTAGTCTATGTTATCGTGGGTTTGTCTTTTCCTATCGCGGCTTCCCTGGTTTGGTTTTCAAACGCTTTCTGCAGATCTGGATCGTGCAAGGTATTGTCGTTTGAATATTTATATTTTTGTTTTAATATATTCCAAGTCTTTAAAGTTTATACTAGCACTTGCACCCGTAGCAGGTTCCCGGAATACGCCAATAGAACACCCGACGAGTTTAGAAAAGTTTCCGGCATGAGACAATTCCCCACGGGCCAGCACCATAATGCTCACATATAAAAGCCTATCGGCTAATCATATGTTTATACTTTATGTTTAAATTTTTTAATTTTTAGTTTATTAAATTTAAAATGCTTATATAATAAATTTCATATATAAATTAAATTTCAATGTAAAATGTTTATATTTTATGAGTTTATATTTTTATTTTATTAAATTTAAAAGGTTTATATTGTTTAAGTTCCTATTTAATTTTTATTTATATTTTGTTGTATTTTTTATTAATTTATTCTAATTAAAGATATATTTTAAAAATATTTAATAATTTAAATATAATTTTTTTATTAATTTATTTTAACTCTAAAATATATGTAAATATTTAATTATTTAAAAAAATTAAATGGAAAGTGAATATTATATATATTATATGCTATTATAAAATAATAAATTATATTTTAAAATAATATTAATATATTATATAATAAAAAAAAATTTATTCATATTTATTATAATAATAATAATTATTATTATTATTATTATTATATATATTTGTCGCATCTAACCGTATCCTAGCCGTATCCGTATTAGAGGGTCTTGAAAATTAGCCGTATCCGTATCGGATACCGTATCCGTATCAAATACCGTATCCGTATCAAATACCGTATCCGTATCCATGCAACTCTGAATCTAAGCAAATGAGGCATGAGAATTGTCCTTGCTTTTTATTCTTTGATTGAACACAAGACTGGATACTCAACATTGAATACTTTTGATTCCTTTGATTAAATCCAGAGATCGAAGGAAACAAATGAACATAGGCGATTTGATTTTACTTGAAAACACTTAAGAACAAAGAAGATGTGAAACAAATGCCTAAGCACAAAGTACTAAACAATTCTTCTCAATCTCAACAACACAAAAAGCTTCCATGAAAACGATGTATATTTCTATTCTCAAAGTAATAAAAACACACAATACTGTTGAACAATAATATGCAAGCAAAATAAAAGCTTCAGTATTTTCCATTCCAAAGTTTAAGTGAGTAGAATACACTTATTTATACCCTAAAAACCAAAGGTGCAAGGAAATAAAAGGAAGAGTTAACTAACACTCTCCACCCTAACCCTAATGCTGCTTGGCAAGAACGCAAACTTATTAGCATTTAAAATAAAAAAAATATCTCTCATGCAATTCAGTTAACTGAACTTGCATGTTATTACACATTGAGTTCCACTTAAAGATATTTTGCATGATTTCCAAAACAAATCCAAAAATAGATTTATCTTTGAAAAGCAAAGTCAGTTCTCAAAATAGAAACTGCTTTGGAAATCTCTCCAACTGCCCAAAATAGAATTCTCCTTCAGATAGTGAAAAATGTCTAAGTCTGAGAATTGAGATTTCGCTTGAATTCATCAACCTTAGCCTCTTCTAGGATAATGATAGGATCCAGATGCACGATCTTTGTCCACAGGATGGTGTTTGCATCCTCCACTGTCTTCGCGAGATCCAAATACTCCTTGACCTTCAGACACTCATGAATGAGTGCCAATTTGGCTTCCATGGTGATAGAAGAATATTGCATGGTGACTTTGTGGCTTGGAAAAGCTCTCCTCTTTACTGCCCCGCATTGAAAAAGGTAAAATCAAACCTTTTTAAGCTCGCTGTCCAAGAAAATCAGACGTTCCTCTTCACTGTCCAACTCTGATTTTTCATAAAAAAACATGTATTTTTGCCTTGGAAAGTGAAAATATGGAGCTGTACCTTCAAAAATGTGCCGGATCTGAGCTCTAGATGGTCAAAATTAATGGAAAATGCCTTTTCCCGAGGTGGGTATGTGACAAAAATGAGAAAAAATGGACATAACAGCCTTGAAAACTCCTTTTTCTATGGCTGTAGGTGGTGATTTTAGTTTTGAACAGTCATAACCAGCAAATAAAAAGCTTCAAAAACCCTCATAAATGGCTGCCAGTGTGAAGCGCTGCCCTTGAAACCTTCAAACCCACTTTGGAATGGATGAAAAAGAAAGAAAATCATGCCATGATGTGCAAAATATGCCCTCTAGGTGAAACGCTGACCCAAAAATGCCTTCAATCTGCCTTTGATTTGATAAAAATCATGAAGAAATGCCTTTATTTGATAGAAAAACCCCTTCCTCCTTGAGCGCTGCCTTTAAATCCTCCTTGAAGTTTTTGTAAATGATAAAAACAATGAAGAAATGGCTCCTTTATAGCTTGGCTTTACATCTTAGGGTTTCAATCTCCTTTTCCTCTAAAAATAGAGTGCTTTTTTATTTCCCTTCCATGCATAAAGTTGAAGTGGAGCTCCTCTTCTATTTATAACCTTTGCTTTTTAGAAAACATGCTTTTCCTCCTTTGGGACGCCAAAACCCTAAAATAGAATTTTGTTTGTTTGGTTTTTGTTTGGAGCGTTTTGGAGTTGGAGCGCGCTTTGCTTTGGAGCACGCTTCACTTTGAAAGTGCTCCAAAAGAGTGTTTTGACTTTGGAGCGCACTTCACCTTGAATGTGCTCTTTTCTTCATGCCTTAGACGTTTCTTCGACTTTGGAGCGCTTTGGAGTTGGAGCACGCTCCATGAGAAAAGTGCTCTTTTGACTTGCACCTTCGAAGCAAATTTTGAGACGAACCTTCACCAATAGACAAGAGAATGTCTCTGACACTTGATATTTTCACTTTTCACTTTGGAGCGTTTTTGCCTTGGTGCGCGCGCCTTGGGAAAAGCGCGCTTTTTCCATACCTTAGAAAAAAATTTCAAAATTTTCAATTTTTCAAAATTTTCAAATTTGCTTTGAGCCTTTTCACTTTGATCAATGCTCCAATATTTGCCTTAGAAATTTTTTGAAAAACCTTCAAATTTTGATCTCATCCATTTGGAGCGCTTTGGAGTCGGAGCACGCTTCGCCTTGGAGCGTGCTTCACCTTGAAAGTGCTCTTTTTGACTTAACCTTTTTGAAGCACATTTTCAGACGAGTTCACTCCGAATGATGAAGAGAAGCCTTGAAACTTGAAATTTGGAACCTTTTCTCTTTGGCACGCGCACCTTGGAAAAAACGCTCGAAAATGCCTTAGAAAATTTTTCCAAAATTGCTTTTTGAGTTGCCAAGTCTCTTCCTTTCACCTTTCGCGGTTCCTTTGCATCATTCAACAGTTCTACATCCTCTAAACAACACTAAAAACTTGAATCTGATCCCTGGCAGATGAACTTCTTCCATTAATGGCCTTGGAGTTCATGTTTCGCCTTCTGAAAAAGCATAATTGACCCAGTAGAGAAAACTCGACCTTTTGCAGATTCTGTCTGGACCCCTTTGATCGTGAAGCAATATCAGCCAATCAGAATTAGATAGGACTCCCAAATCAAAGATTCTATTTTTAGAAAATTTTGCTAGCATCCCCAGAAACCTAAAATTGATATCTATTTTTAGAAATTTTGACTTTTTGACTTTTGACGACCAATTTTTCAGACTCTCACAAAATGCCTTAATGAAGCAAAAAAATTGATTTGGCACAACATAGCCAATTTGGCTTCTTTGAATCCTTCTCCATTCAGGCCTTGTATCAATTTTCTTTGATGTATCTTGTACCTACGGGGTTAGCAAATAATGACAAGGCGACATGGTGCTTGGGAGGTGTGTTTAGGCATCCTTTTAGGGTGTTTGTATGCATAGACGAAAAAATTTCATATGGGTACAACAAAATTGTAACTACTTGCCTCAAAGGTGATGCAAGAATCCTTGGTTGTTGCACTTCCATTGATAATAATTGAGCCATACCTTTATCCACATCTTTTTTTAGCGACATTTGGTGTGCACTTACCAGTTGTGGATTCTTTGCACGTAAACCCCTTAGCTCATATTTTTTACCCTCTGAGTAGAAGCGCATGAATAGTTCCTGGAAATTCATCTCAATTGTGCCCAAGGTAGTAAGCCATTGAACTCCCAAAACAATGTCTGCTCCAGCCATGGGTATAACAAACATAGGGCTATCTATCATGTAGTCTCCCATGGTGAGTTTAATACTATGGCATTTCCCTGAACAATTGACTGTACCACCATCTGAATCATAACCTGGAATTCCGGGCTAGGGTGGACAAAACAATTCAATTTTGCTGCTAGTTGCTTGTTGATGAAGTTATGTGTACTCTTTGAGTCAATCAATACTATCACCATTTGTTGTTTAAGGAAACCCCTTACCCTGAGTGTTTGTGGGTTGTTAATACCTGATAGTGCATGACAAGAGATAGTTGGTTGGACATCTTTGGAGTCCTCTACCACCACCATTGGCTCTTCTTCATCCTTTTCTTCAACATAGGTAGCCTCAATGTAGAACAACTTCTCATCACATTTATGCCCTTTATGATATTTTCCATCACAGTTGAAACATAACCCTTTGGCCTTTTTCTCTTCCATTTGTTGAGGTGTCAACCTAACAGGATGAGGAAATGATGTTGCAAGAGCCCTGCCATCTTTGTTGCTAGGTAATTCCTCCTTTCTATTAGCCAAAAAAATTTCCTCTACTTGCCTTGCCATAATCATTACTTCAAAGATAGAATTTGGACAGAACATGCATACCTCATATTTGATGTGATCCTTTAAGCCACCAATGAATAACTCCAAATTTTCTGCTGCCAAATTTTCCATTCTTAAAGAAAAAAAGCGGAATTGATGAATATAATCCTTGATCGTACATGTTTGCCTTACTTTGGTAATCTAGCCGAAGTAGCTATCCATAAGATTGTCGCCATAATGTGTAGTGAGTTCCTCTTGAAAAACGGACCAAGTGACAACACATCCCTTCTTTTTCTTTTCTTCACAAAGCCAGCGATACCAAATGAATTGGTCAGGTTCCAAATATAAGGAAGCCATGGCCACCTTTTGTTGACAAGGAACATGGTGAATATCAAAGAATTGCTCCATTTGGCAGAGCCAATTGGTAGAATCTTGACCATCAAACTTTCGCATATCCATCTTTGGTATGAAGTTCCTAGCCATTAAATGATTGGAGTGTTGATCTGACTTGATATCTGATTCAAACCCCCACAAATCACGTCCCTTAGAAGCATCTTCTTCCTCCCCATTCTTATTATGTGAATCTGCACCCTTATAGTTCATACCACTTAGAATGGAATCTATTTTCTTGGATAATTCATTCATCCCCACCTCCACCTTGGTGATTCTCTCATGAATTTCATCAAAATGAGAATGAGTCTCCTTGCTCTCTGTATCTTCCTTATCTGGGGATTTTCCAGGTGTGATAGGATTCTTTTTGCCTCTTGTGGTTGGACCCGCCATGATGGGTAAAAATAATTTTGCAATAAATCACACAAAACAAATCCAATTAATCTAAAAATTTTACTGTAACTTACCAGGGCCTAGATATCACTTCCCAAGAAAAATCTCCAAGAAATTCATTAATTTGCAGCCTTGCGAGCGAAATTGGTGGAAACCCTAATTCTACAATAACTTGTTTAATTTTGCTCCAATTGCTCTGAAATCTGGACTATAATAGCTTCAATATGTCCTTGAGAAACCCTTTAAAAATTTTGAAAAGATTCGCCAAAATGAGAGATATATGTGCTTCACAAGAAATAATGGCAAAAACCCTAATTCTGCAATAACTCGCTCAATTCTGCTCCAATTGCACTAAAATCTGGACTGTAGCAGCTCCAATATATCCTTGAAAACCCTTTAAAATTTTTGAAAAGATTCGCCAAAGTGAGAGAGATATGCGCTTTCCAAAATGACCTCCAAAATTTAAAAAAATCACCTTATTTTTTTGCCTTTACGGTGCTTAGATCATGCTCTGATACCACTTGTAATGAAACAACTTGCGCAATAGAAAAATATAATAGGAAATATGCTGCAAATACTTAATAATAACAAGCCACTTCGAGGGGGCAAACCTCCAAATATCTCCAATGAGAACACAATTCACAATATGATGATCACAAACTTACCACTAGCTCCTATATATACCTAATTATGCCCTAGCTGCCAACCAGGCTGACTTACATACTTAAAATATAACCCCTAGGCCGACCTAATAACCTATAATTGACTATAATAATGATTATATATCATAATTAAGAGTTAAGGTAGCCACAAGCCGACTACTCATAACCCTATGCACACTATAGGATTAAAGGCGTAGCACAAAATATCTTCCAGTTGTCAATATGCCTATGTTGAGTGGTAGGCAAGGCTATGGTCCATTGGAAGGGACTAGCCAAAAAAATTCAATAGTACCCCACTAACAAAGTCTAGGAGCATTTCTGTGAGGAAATGGTCTCATAGAATCTACAATACACTCTGCAGCGATTTTTCAAGAAATTCCATTTGAAACTAGCAGTAAATATCTTAATTACAGACTGCCTTTTAGCAACAAATTTCATTACTTGAGAGGGAAAACCTTGATTCCCTCCTCTCCAAAGTCCACAGAAAATCTTGCAGCCCAGCTCCTATTTTACCTTAAGAGATTCCAGATTTTCCAGTACCAGAAACTATAACATCACATGGAGCCAAGAAGTCGTTGTTTTTTGGCCGAAAATATTTGATTTTTATTTTTATTTTGGTTTTTGTGGTGTACAGAATTCTTGAACTTTGTCTGGTAGATGTCTTTCAAATTGACAGCCGAATTGTAAATACAAGAGGTCAAAGGTGAATTGTAACTTCAGATAGTTTTATTTACATGTTCTCAAATTCTTTGGGTGAAGGTTTTATCTTTTAGCTTTTCCTTTCACATTTCTTGATACGATTATATAGCTCCTCCTGTATAGGGTATTCACAATAAGATTAAACAGGAAAAAAAAGTTGATGTTCTTTTTACTGTGGTATCTATATAAACTTACCGTCAGTCCAATCTTGAGCAGCAGTACACTGGGTGATATTGCTCCTCTTGCGGCTGCCACCATTAACATATTTATAGCTTCCAAATGAACAGGATGTGCCCAATGCACGACACAACATAGAAAACTGTAGACGATTCCGAAATGCAGGTTTTGAGGCCTGTTTAACTGCTACCATGGTTTTGAGTTGATGAATAGCACAGAAAGAGGGTATGTTCATGTTCATGTTGTGGCACATCTTCATCCTGCTTCCCTTTGCTTTGCTTTCAACGAGACTTATGTCTCCTTAAAAGAGAGATGACCGGTTTAACTGACAACAGAGCTAATAATACTGGCTATTCCTATGTTGTTCTTGAATTATTTACAAATGAGCTCCAGCCTACAGTCTCACATACCCAGCGCTCAATTTCTTATCTGCTTCGAAAATTGTTAACAAGCAAGAGTTCAGTGTTCTTTGTGGCAATTAGTTTATAAGAGTCCAATGTTTTTTATATTTTGGGTCTATTTTGATAAGAGTGTTTTAAATGTGACAATTAGTTTATAAGAGTGTTTTAAATGTGACAATTAGTTTATAAGAGTGCTTTAAATGTGAATTAATTTATAAGTGATATATTTTTATGTAAATTTGGCTTATATAATCATAGATCTCCATCCTATCATCACTAGTTTCTAAATTTACATTCATAATTCCCAAACCTATGTTTCATCATCCTAAATTAGAATAGTAGGTGCATACTCAACTTAGGTCAGTTTTACAATTGTAGAGTTGATCCCTAAACTTTTAAAAATCAAAAATTCAAATTTTCTCACTTAGTTGACTATTTCACTAGCCATTATTAGACAACCAACCTAGCACATGTTTGGTTGATTTGTGAGCTTGGTGGTTGTAATTAAAGATATTCATCCATTAGTTTAAAAACCACCTAGAGCTCATGCAAGAACTTGTTATGGAGCATTTGTGAGAGCATTTTTAGTAGAACTATCTAAGCACATCATCCTAGGTCCACTGCACACTTGATGTCTTCAAACTTTCACTCAAAGACTTAAAGCTAGTCTGCTAGGGGTCTAACTTAGGAGAACAAGACCCTTCCAATCCAACAAATTCCTTAAAGGTGTTGATAAACACTACCAATCCTTACAAGCATTTAGACATTAGGAATTAAGGTGAGCAAAATTCAACAAAGCACATTCTGCTAGATCAAATCCATAAGTTACAAGTTCAAATCTATGCATCAATTCAGATCATCAAGTTCACACTCGTGTAAGTGATCAAGAGAAATAGATAATGAATTTCTCAAAGCTAAGATCTTTGTATGAGTCAACCAAAAATTTCCAAAGCATTAGCAAATGCAATTTTGACATTTATCACAACATTCTTCCATCATCAATTGTCAAGCTAAATATTGCATTTAATTTAATTTAATTTCCACATTTAATTGTTTGTATTTTCTATGATTAGTCCTAGCTCTATTATCTAGGTTAATTTGTACTTTTATTTATGCATGTATTGAATTCCCCTAGATTATTTTATGAGGGTGTGATTAATCATTTACATTTTTTGTGAACTTGACTTATCTTACACCCCTAGGTTTTGGCCTTAGGGTTTGTCCTTCTTGCATTAGGGTTTCATATGTAAGTTTTCTAATTACCTCATTATATTTTCATATTTGATTAGGGTTTGTATTCCCTATTCTTTTGTGCTTTGTATTCCCTATTCTTTTGTGTTTTATACCTATATCTTTCTTTAGTTGACATATCTTGTTTTGGCCCACCCTACACAACCTAGTTTTTGCCTTTAGGGTTCCATTTTCATATTTGATTACTGATTGATTTTTCTAATTTTACAAATCTAAGAGTGATTTACATTACTTCATATTTCTATCTCTCTTGGCCATATTGCTTTGTTTATGCCACAAGCCACTCAGGACCCTAATCTTCCTTTAAGGAGTGCTCATCTAAACCCTATTATGGCTAGTCAATCCAATGATAATGAGATCTTCTATAATTTAATAAACAATAATGCTCATGTTGAGAATAATTTGGAAGATTATGAGAACCAACAAGATTATGATCATGATCCATATGTTACTAAACAAGATCTCTCTCTTACAAGACAATTACTCATTGATGCACTTAAATCTTCTCAACAATTGGTTACTCTTTTACATTAGACATTAGTAGGTGCTCCATCTAGCATGCGTACCCTTTATTGTCTTAGCACTATTATGGATTCTTCCAATGGTGTATCATCTAACCCAAGAACCCACCCATTCCCCATCCTCTTTTGAATTTTCTTTCTCTAACCCCATAGTTACAACTTGTATGGCCACTACCACTCATGTTCTTACTCCTATTGTAACCTCCACCTCTTGCATCCCTACTTATGGTGTCATCACTACCTTTCCCTCCACTAACATTCCAATCACCCCTCATCCTTGTCATGTTCCCTCCCCTATGAGCCGACTATTTAAGACATCTAACATTATATAGTTTTGATATTAGTATATTATCAAACTAAAGGGATGACCTATAAATAAAGACAAAGAGATAGTTATGAGGGTCAACGATTAAGGGAGTGTGATGTTCCCTTAGACAAATATTGAAATAATAAAGAGAAGTCAAACTCTCTTCATCTGAAGTGATCGTTGTATCCAAACAGCGAGAATCCATTCTTGAACGCTCTATTGTCTCCATATCTAGCTTTAAGGAGATACGATCAGTTTAAGGCTGTTGATAGAGGTCTCACAGAAGATTAATCAATATGCCCATCGATATCTAGAGATAGAGCGCCGATTCATAAGAGTTGTTATCATTACATGATCGTTGAATGAGTAATATGCACACCATGATTATCTCATGTGTTTGGCATGTTGAAAATGAAGGTAGAACTGCTGCTATAAACTTTAAAATTTTGTGTATGCAAAGCTGAAATAAAGATTAATCTGTAACAATTAATGAACAATTAATTTGCATATTCAATCCAATGTAGAAGAGAAGAGAAGAGAAGAGAAAAAACTTGCACAGTATTTACGTGGAGAAACCCTTTCGGGGAAAAACTCCATACTCAAAGATGTTTCCTGCTTGTATTAAACCTCTTTGGAAAAGATTACATTCAATATTGAAATTTCTCTAAGTCCTTGATGCACATCACAAAAAAGCTTCTTGCTTTTTTCTCCAAGTCTTTTACAAAAACTTTTGCTTTTTTCTTCTAAGTCTTTTTTCCTCAAATCAACTCTTTAGAAAATGTATGGGGTTTTTAAATTAAATCAAAATGCTTCTTTTAATTCAAAAGCTTGAAACTCAAATTATAATAAATTACAATTGATAACATAGATTCCAAAGCTCATGCAAAAATCAATTATAAATTACAATTGATAACATAGCTTCCAAAGCTCATGCAAAAATCAAGCTCAGTTAAATTGAGAAGACTGAACTCAAACAAAGTCCAAACTTTGAGTTATCTGCCCCTTCATGACGTGTGCACACAAGTATGCCAAAATTAGCTTTGCCAACATCAAACATATTTCTAAATAAAAGCAACAACTGAAAGTCCCAAGATTGGGTGCTCAAGTTAGCCCAATCTATTTCAGTCAACTAAAGTGATCAACAAACACCAATTCTCATGCAACAACCTGCACAATTGATGTCCCCAATGTTATTCTGAATTACCTTGTTCTATACATGCAAGTGCCATACAAACACCGGATTCAACATACAACTAATACCCATTACCTAAAACACTGAGATGTACCATCCTACAACTTTTTGGAGTTGGAGTGTTCTGCAAGTAATATCTTAAAACTAACATGCAAGCATTTGCAACAACATGCAATTGATACCCATTTTCTGAATCACTGAGATGTACCATCCTACAAGTTTCTGGAGTTGGAGTGTTTTGTAAGTAATCTCACAAAACTGACATGCAACTACATGCAAGGTCATATAACTGACATGCAAGGTCATAGAAGTCCATAGGAATGACATGCAACAACATGAAAGCACATGCAAGTGATATGTGCAACAACATGCAAGGTCATACAAGCAACATGCAAGTAGCATGCAACAACATGCAAGTACATGAAAAAACATGCAAGTCCATGCAAGCTATTCTAACCACATGCAAGCAATATCCAATTCATGCATCTCTAACACTATAGTTAACTCCAACATTATATCCATGCAAGGTGTCTCAACATTATCCACTCATGTACATAAGAAAGCACAACTCCACGTCTAAAAATAAGTCTCAAATCTAACTCCCACTCACTAGGAGTTATCAAACTCTATTTTAAAACTTAGGAGAAGTCAACAAAGTCTTCATGGCTCCCATCTCAAAGTGGGCACCCAAGTTTGACATTATCCATTTAGAACTTAATTGTAAAATTCAAAGTGATGTAATTAATAAATAATTAATCTCTCAAAGTCTTAATGTGTTGGGGAACACATTCCAAGAACTTTGTAAACACATGAATTGGTTAGGATTGCAAGTTAATGGAAACTTATCCCAACATTCTCCCACTTGACATTATGCATTGCAATAACTCTAAATGAATAATTCAAACTTTAAATCAAGTATAGTGATCAAAGCCAATGGCCTTCCTACACCAAGAGAACTTATCTGTAGTAACCGGTTTCGTAAGATAATCTACAACATTAACCAAAGTGTCAACCTTTTCAATCAAGACCTTACCATTCTCAACCATTTCTTACACAAAGTGATACTAAACATTAACATGCTTAGTACGAGCATGATACACAGGATTTTTGGCTAAACAAATGGCACTCTGACTGTCACAATTAAGTCTTACTCTCCTGCAATTAAAACCAATACCTTTCCCAAGTCTCTGTAACCAAACTGCCTCTTTGGAGGCATGTGTAGCAGCCATATACTCTGCTTCTATAGTAGATAAAGCAACCGTAGGTTGCCTCTTACTCATCCAACTTACCGTAGCTCCAAATAAAGTAAACACATAGCCACTTATGGATCTTCGACTATCCAAGTCACCTGCCCAATCAGAATCAACAAAACCCTGTATGTCCAATGATCTGTCAACACTATCAATACTATGATAAACCAAATAATAATCAGAAGTTCCTCACAAATATCTAAATGCCCTCTTAACATAAGTCCAATGTTCTTTACCAGAGTTAGACATAAACCTGCTTAAAACTCCCACTGCTTGTGCAATATTTGGTCTAGTGCAAACCATTGCATACATTAGACTACCAATAGCACTAGCATAAGGAACATTAGACATCTCTTCAAAAGCATTATTAGTGGTAGGACACATGTCTAATTTCAGCTTAGTACCAATAGGAAAAGGAATGCTAACTGGTTTGCAATCATGCATATTAAATATTTGCAAAATTGTATCAACATACTTACTCTGACTAAACCATAGTTTTATGTGAACACGATTCCTGTTGATCTCCATTCCAAGAATGTATTTTGCAGCCCCTAAGTCCTTCATATCAAAATATTTACAAAGCTAAGTTTTAAGCTCTCTAATCATTTCCTTGTTGTTTCCAATAAACAACATGTCATCAACATACAAGGTAATAATTAGAACCTGATCATCAATAATCTTAAGATAAACACAATGATCTTCTTCACTTCTAACAAAACCAAATTTCAATGCAAAAGCATCAAACTTTTGATACCACATTCTAGGTGACTATTTCAAACCATACGAAGATCTTTTCAATTTGCAAACCAAGTTTTCCTTTCCTTTAACAACAAAACCATCAGGTTGCCTCATATAAATCTCCTCTTCAAGATCCCCATGCAAGAAAGCAGTTTTAACATCCATTTTCTCTATCTCAAAATCAAAATTTGTAGCAATAGATAAAAGGAATCTAATAGAAGTTATTTTAGCAACTGGATAGAAAATTTCATTAAAATCAACACCCTCTCTCTGGGAGTAGCCCTTGGCTACCAATCTAGCCTTATACCTTTCTAGATTACCATCTGCACCAATTTTCTTTTTATAAATCCACTTACAACCAATGGACTTTCTTCCTTTGGGCAAATGCACAAGATCCCAAGTGTCACAAGTGTCTAAGGAATTCATTTCCTCATGCATAGCTTGCAACCAAGACTCACTTTCTTCTGAAGAAAGAGCCTCCCTGAAAGATCTAGGTTCATCATTTGTACTCAATAAAGCAAATATACAACGAAAATCAGGAGGGCTATACCTGTCAATTGGATTTTGTTGCCTTGTGGATTTTCTTACAGTAGGAGTAAGAGGCTCTATATGTTCTTCTGTATGCTCATCCTGAACATCATTATTTGAACTTCCTAAACTCTCTTTTTCTTCTCCATTCCCAAACCCGTCTAGTTGTTCTTCAACATGTGCATCTTCTTGCTTATTTGTAATTGTTTCAAAATGCATTGTTTTTCCTTTTTCTTGTTCCTTTGGTTGTTCCTCACCTTCATAAGCTCTAAACTCTCTAAAAATAACATCTCTTGGTAAAATCATTTTCTTGGTTAGACGGTTCCAGAGTTTGTAACCTTTTACATTCTCACCATAACCTACAAAGATACATTTTTGAGCTTTTGGATCCAGTTTAGTTCTTTTCTCTTTAGGCACATGAACAAAAGCCTCACAACCAAATATCCTTAAATGTGAAATAGAAGGTTTTCTTTTTAACCACATTTCATAAGGAGTCCTATCTTCAAGAATAGAGCAAGGAGATCTATTAATTAAATAACCAGAAGTACTTACAGCCTCAGCCCAAAAACACTGATCTAGCTTAGCATTGCTTAACATGCTCCTAGCTCTTTCCATTAAGGTTCGATTCATTCTTTCTGCTACCCCATTTTGTTGGGGTGTATAAGGTGTTGTTTTCTGTCTCACAATACCTGCATGCTTACAAAATTTATCAAATTCCTTTGAACAATATTCACCACCATTATCTAATCTCAACACCTTTATTTTACAATCTGTTTGCTTCTCAACTAAGGCCTTAAATTCTTTAAACTTAGCGAAAACTTCAGATTTTGCATTCATAAAATAAATCCAAGTGTATCTTGATACATCATGAATGAATGTGACATAATATCAAGATTTTGCAAAAGATTCAACATCCACTAGTCCAAAAACATCTGAATGTATAATCTCTAATAAACTCTTTGCATTATTTGTTCTACTAGGAAATGAAGATCTAATTTGTTTACCAAACACACAGTGCTCACTGAAATTATTTTTGCCAACAGAATAATCTAAAATACCATCAACCAATTTTTTATTAATAATGGTCCTAAGACCTTTTTCACTGATGTGGTGCAATCTATGGTGCCACAACATACATGTATTTTCAGTGTCTGTTACATTCGCTGAATTATTCAATGTAGATGCATTTAATCTAGACAAGTTTCCCATCCGGGATCCTTTAGCAACCACCCAATTCCCTCTCACCAACCTACAACTAGACTTATCAAATGTCACATTCATTCTAGAATCATTTAACTTTGATACAGAAAGTAAGTTTCTTGCTAGTCCTGGAATATGCAAAACATCATGAAGCGCTTTAACCCTTCCATCATTGAAATACAACTTTACCTTTCCTTTGCCAATTATCTATTTTGTACTATTGTTACCAAGGAAAACTTCACCTCCATCATATGCTGAATATTTTGAGAACCACTCCTTGTTGGGATTCATATGATAGGAGCAACCTAAATCAATAAGCCAAGCATCATTACTTATTGTGTTAGCTGAAATAATTAATGCATCATTGTCACCATCCTCTAAGGATTTTTCAGTGGAAGAATCTGAGCTCTTTTTCTTGCTTTTACAGTCTTTCTTCACATGTCCCCATTTGCCACAGTTCCAACATTTTACCTTGCTTTTACTAGATGGAGTTTTAGAATGACCTTTAGACTTACCCTTCTTCTTATCTCCTTTGGGTGTCTTTTCCTTAGTTCTACCCCTTACATGTAAAGCATCTTGGGATGCACCATTTTTGGATCTGTACCACCACCACTTATAGCAACAATTAGATTTTACCAAGATTCTGGTAAATAACATAATAATAAGATACATTTATCCTCTTCCTCAAGCTTAACACCTACAAATGCAAGTTGACTTAAAATCAAATTAAATGCATTCAAATGGTTTGCAATAGAATCTCCATTCTTCATTTTCAATGAATACAACTATCTTTTGAGGTATAACTTGTTAGTTAAACTTTTGGTTTGATAAATATCACCTATCCTCTTCCATAGCTTGTATGTTGTAGCTTCAGAAGAAACATTCAAGAGGACGGCATCTGCAAGGCACAACCTTATGGTTCCTCATGCTTATTTTATCATGTTTCAACCAATCTTCATCTTTCATAGTTGTACAGGGATTCTTTTCATTTTCAACAACAACCCATTGTTCTCTTTCTTCCAAGAGATCTTCCATTTTTAATTTCCACATCTCGTAGCCTGATCCATTGAATTTCTTAACATCCATACGAGAGGTAGAACCCATTGTATACAATCTTCTTCACAGATCTGCAAAACTTACAAAAACAAAGCTCCTAATGCAGTCAAAAAACCTTCAAAACTTTGAGAGAAAGGCATTCCTCACTCTCCACAACCGTTAGCTCTGATACCAAATGTTGAAAATGAAGGTAGAACTATTTCTATAAACTTTAAAATTTTGTGTATGCAAAGCTGAAATAAAGATTAATCTATAACAATTAATGAACAATTGATTTGCACATTCAATCCAATGTAGAAGAGAAGAGAAGAGAAGAGAAGAGAAAAAACTTGCACAGTATTTACGTGGAGAAACCCTTTTGGGAATAAACTCCACACTCAAAGATGTTTCCTGCTTGTATTAAATCTCTTTGGAAAATATTACATTCAATACTGAAATTTCTCTAAGTCCTTGATGCACTTCACAAAAAAGCTTCTTGCTTTTTTCTCCAAGTCTTTTACAAAAACTTTTGTTTTTTTTCTTCTAAGTCTTTTTTCCTCAAATCAACTCTCTGGAAAATGTATGGGATTTTTAATTAAATCAAAAAGATTCTTTTAATTCAAAAGCTTGAAACTCAAATTATAATAAATTACAATTGAGAACATAGCTTCCAAAGCTCATGCAAAAATCAATTATAAATTACAATTGATAACATAGCTTCCAAAGCTCATGCAAAAATCAAGCTCAGTTAAATTGAGAAGACTGAACTCAAACAAAGTCCAAACTTTGATTTAACTGCCCCTTCATGATGTGTGCACACAGATATGCCAAAATTAGCTTTGCCAACATCAAACATATTTCCAAATAAAAGCAACAACTGAAAGTCCCAAGATTGGGTGCTCAAGTTAGCCTAATCTATTTCAGTCAATTGAAGTGATCAACACACACCAATTCTCATGCAACAACTTGCACAATTGATGTCCCCAATGTTATTCTGAATTACCTTGTTCTGTACATGCAAGTGCCATGCAAACACCGGATTCAACATGCAACTGATACCCATTACCTGAAACATTGAGATGTACCATCTTGCAACTTTCTGGAGTTGGAGTGTTCTGCAAGTAATATCTTAAAATGACATGCAAGCATTTGCAACAACATGCAACTGATACCCATTTCCTGAATCACTGAGATGTACCATCCTGCAAGTTTCTGGAGTTGGAGTGTTATGCAAGTAATCTCACAAAACTGACGTGCAACTACATGCAATGTCATATAACTGACATGCAAAGTCATAGAAGTCCATAGGAATGACATGCAACAACATGCAAGCACATGCAAGTGACATGCAACAACATGCAAGGTCATACAAGCAACATGTAACAACATGCAACAACATACAAGTACATGCAAGTAGCATGTAACAACATGCAAGTACATGCAAAAACATGCAAGTCCATTCAAGCTATTCTAACCACATGCAAGCAATATCTAATTCATGCATCTCTAACATTGTAGTTAACTCCAACATATTATCCATGCAAGGTGTCTCAACATTATCCACTCATGTACATAAAAAAGAACAACTCCAAGTCTAAAAATAAGTCCCAAGTCTAACTCCCACTCACTAGGAGTTATCAAACTCTATTTTAAGACTTAGGAGAAGTCAACAAGGTCTTCATGGCTCCCATCTCAAAGTAGGCACCCAAGTTTGACATTATCCATTTAGAACTTAATTGCAAAAGTCAAAGTGATGTAATTAATAAATAATCAATCTCTCAAAGTCTTAATGTGTTGGGGAACACATTCCAAGAACTTTGGAAACACATGAATTGGTTAGGATTGCAAGTTAATGGCAACTTATCCTAACATGGTATCGTCATCGATCATGGCAATTTGTAAGATAGCGACTATCGCATGGGAGGTAACGGACTATGCAAGAACCAATTGAAGACTTTCAAACATGAATAAGGAAAAGATGCGAATGCTTAGAGGCACCAACGGGATAAGGATCAGATAAGGCAAAGTAAATGAAAGACAAATTGCCAAACGTGATCAACATTCCAAGTCAGCATCCAAAGATAAAACAAAATAAGCAAAAGACAAAATAGTTTATGAATCACTTTAATGGCAAGCACTCACTATTGGCATCGGTTATCTTAACCACCGAATGAAAGAAGATGTCCAATCTGAAGGGACGCATCTCCTCCAAAAAGATCAAAGGTATATAGAGGGGATCAGGTGGACTCCCTTTGGATAGCATCAGTTCATTCATTCATCTCACATCAGTTCGGAGTCTTCCCATAGATATCAACCAACAATCTCTCAAACGATTACTCATTTATCTCATCTCATATCATTCGCAGCAGTCTAATCTCATCCATCAAGCAATTCATCTTATATCCAACAAACATTCAGCGGATTATATCTTCCATCAGCTATTATTGATACAATTCAAGATTAGCAAGAGGCAATATATATCAACAAGCACTCATAAGAGCAGACTTATATATATATATATATATATATATAACAGATCCAAGGAATCGACTATACCAAGGTATGTTCCTTATCATAAGTAATGTGTCTCATAATCATTAGTTTATGAATGATCTATCTATGTTAATCATGATAGCATGAGAATGTTTATAATCATAATAGCCTGAGAATGCTTATAATCATAATAGCATGAGAATGTTTATAACATAATGGAATGAGAATGTTTATAACATAAGGGAATGAGAATGTTTATAATCAAGGAGGGACAAGGTCCGATTCCTCTAAAGAATAATGTATAATGCCAAGGTAATATGGCAATCCATGAGATGGTACAATGCTGAGTTCCCATAGAGGAACAATGTGATCAAAGTACTATCTTGTGATCCATGGAATCATGAGATGGTAATGATAAACTCCTATAAGGGATGATTCATAATTCTAATCATGATATACTCAGGGTGAGAGCAAGTAGCCTCACCATTAATCTATCTATCACCCTACGAGTATGGTGGTGAGTTAGGGAAGGGCGGTTTATTGTTCTAGCACCTAGGTGACTCTCAGGTGGGTGAAGAATCACCGGATGTAGCATGAAGCCCCTTGAGCCAAGTGGTGAAGTATCACCGGGTGTAGCGTGAAGCCCTTGGGCCTATGGTTGCGTAGACCTAATTATTATTATAAATGGCTTAACGATAGGTGACTCTCAAGTGGGTGAAGAATCGCTAGGTGTAGCGTGAAGCCCCTTGAGCCAAATGTTGAGGAATTGTCAGGTGTGCAATGAAGTCATTGGGCCTGTGGTTGTGGGTCTTGTTATACCAATGCCCTAACGTAACTGTACTCATATGGGGTGGGTGAAGTAGAGTAGATTAATGATCAGACACTAGAATGACTCTCCCGATGTATAGCATGGAAATCTCTATATGATAAAAATGAGAAAATGTGAAATGCATATATGTTAATGAACTTTGATATTGATTATGATTATGTGGTTACTAACCCCAATTGCAATATCATGATGTTATAAGGATTTATTGATGTTCTCTTCAAGAAGTTAAATTGTGTGCAAGGTAAAGAAATTTTGAGCTTCCTAAAAAGGGACATTACAAGTGGTATCAGAGCAGTCATCCTGCCATCTTGTGTATATTGTGTGTGACTTACATGTATTCAAGTATATACTTTGTGATTTATGCGTATTCAAGTGTATTCAAAGGTTTACTTTGTGATCCAGGTGTATGCTTTGTAACATATGTTCATGTGAATACCTTGTGTATTACATATGCTTCATACTCATGTGTATACTTGGTGACTTTGGGATGGTGGACGGGTCCACGGTGTAGTATGGGATGCACCAAATCCTCTTCCCAATTGTCTAACGGTATACTTCATGACTATGTATTTGAGTGTACTTGTATTTGAATGTGTACTCTATGATTCAAATACTTCATGACTATGTATTTGAGTGTACTCTATGATTCAAATATTTCATGACTATGTATTTGAGTGTACTTGTATTCGAGTGTATACTCTATGATTCAAATATTTCATGACTATGTATTCAAGTGTACTCTATGACTTTGTAATTGTATACGAGTGTATACTCTATGACTTGACTATGTATTCAAGTGTATGCTATATGATTGTATTTGAATGTATACTCTATAATTGTATTTGTATTTGAGTGTATACTCTATGACTTGTGATTGTATTTGAGTCTATACTCTATATTTGTATTTGAGTGTATATTCTATGATTGTATTGAGTGTATACTCTATGACTTGTGATTGTATTTGTATGACTTTGTGTATTTGAGTGTATACTCCATGACTTTGTGTGTTCAAATATATACTACATGATTTATGTGTGTACTCCATGACTTATGTCTAAATGCACACTTCATGACTTACTTGTATTCATGTGTATACTTCATATTCACTTCATTCCTTATGTATTGCATGCGTATATGCTTCATGCTGTGTGTACTATGTGTTTCATGTATTACGTGCGTATACTCATGTATTACATACTATGTTCATGCTTCATGCTTCATATACTTTTGTGTATTATGTGTATTAAGCATATAAGTTTTGTGTATGCTCCATGTATTATGTATGCTTGTAACTTACTTGTACTCATGTGTATACCATGTGACTTGCATGCATTCATATGTATACTTTGAGACTTATAAGTATTCATGGGTATACTTTGCGACTGATATATACTTCGTGGCTTACGTATATTCAAGTGTATAGTTCATGACTTGCATGTATTCATGTGTATACTCCATGACTTATGTACATTCATATGTATACTTTGTGACTTACGAGCACTCGTGTGTATACTTTGTGCTTCATGAATTACATATACTTTAAGTATGTTTCATGCTTCATGTATTACATACATGTATTTTGTGTATTACACGTATTTATGCATTACATGTATTATATGTGTTTATACATATGCTTTGTGTCTTACATTTATACATTGTGTATCACGCATGTTTATGTGTAAGCTTCATACTTCACATGTATTTATGTGTATACTTCGTATGTGTGTGCTTCATGCTTTGTGTTTTACATACTTCGTGTGACGCATACTTCATGCATAATGTTTCCATGTGTGTTTAAGATTACTTTACACTTAAAATTTATGAAAATGCCAAATCTATCAAAACTTTATTTGTCAAAACACTTCTTGGGTTGAGAAACACTAACAAATTCACTTAGGAAACCTACAAATTAGACTATTGGAAGATTTTACGAGAAATTTTGGGAATCTATCAAAAGATATTGTTCTATTCCCTTAGAACAAAATCAAATGTGCAATCATATGATCTAGCCCACATGCATAGAATAATGGCAATACAGGGATCAAGTAAACTTATCTTATGAACTAAACTCACTCTCATTCTTCCATGAGTCTCTTCATAAGTAAAGAACATCAATATTAGGCATGTGGGTATCTTAGATAAATTTGATACGAATCAAGGTACGACAAAAATGTTACATAAGTTATATTATGGGCCCATAACCCACAAATCCTAGGATCGAGAATGAAAGAAAAGATTATGAGGCCATACCATGAGTAGACACAAAAGGATATAAGAGCATTGAAATCGGGGTCATAGATGGGTGTCGTGTTTCTAATTCTCATCTTAATATATAGAAAGCTCACTTTTCGTACGTGAACTCAAAAGGGACATCGAAGTACGAAGTTGGATCAACTCGATTGGCCCTTTAGAGATGTGGTTGATACCAAAGAAGAAATTGGTTTTTGGATTGAGATTTCAAACCATACTAATGAAGATGCCTTTTAGATTCTTCTCTTTAAAAACTTGTCTTAAATCATAGACCCTACTAGTTACCCAATCTTGGTTTGTTTTTGAGAGATATTGGGAAATACAAGTACCTAAATTATCCTCATATTTAGAGAATCTTATCAATCTTATGATCATAAGGACAACATAGACAGTTGGGTCAAGGCACGTATACTAAAATTCTTCAATGAAGATTGATTTGGGGTGTTGATTAATTGAAGAGCATCCTAGTTATGATTGCTTGAGGACAAGCAATCTTGGGCAGGGCGGACTGTCATGTTCCCTCCCCTATGAGATGACTATTTAAGACATCTGTTATATAGTTTTGATATTAGTATATTATCAAACTAAAGGGATGACCTATAAATCAAGACAAAGAGATAGTTATGAGGGCCAACGATTAAGGGAGTGTGATGTTCCCTTCCTTAGACAACTATTGAAATAATAAAGAGAAGTCAAACTCTCTTCATCGTAAGTGATCGCTGTATCTAAACAACGGGAATCCATTCTTGAACGCTCTATTGTCTCCATATCCGGCTTTAAGGAGATATGATCAGTTTAAGGCTATTAATAGAGGTCTCACAGAAGATCAATCAATATGCCCATCGATATCTAGAGATAGAGCATCGATTCATAAGAGTCATTATCATTACATGATGGTTGAATGAGTAATATGCACATCATGATTATCTCATGTGTTTGGTATTGTCATCGATCATGAAAATCTGCAAGATAGCGACTATCGCATGGGAGGTAACAGACTATGCAAGAACCAATTGAAGATTGTTAAACATGAATAAGGAAAAGATGCAAATGCTTAGAGGCACCGACGGGATAAGGATCAGATAAGACAAAGTAGATGAAAGACAAATTGCCAAACGTGATCAACATTCCAAGTCAGCATCCAACGATAAAACAAAATAAGCAAAAGACAAAATAGTTTATGAATCACTTTAATGGAAAGCACTCACTATTGGCGCCGGTTATCTTAACTGCCGAATGAAAGAAGACGTCCAATTTGAAGGGACGCATCTCCTCCAAAAGGATCGAAGGTATATAGAGGGGATCGGGTGGACTCCCTGTGGATAGCATCAGTTCATTCATTCAGCTCACATTAGTTCAGAGTCTTCCCATAGAGAGAATCCAACAATCTCTCAAATGATTACTCATTCATCTCATCTCATATCAGTTGCAACAGTCTAATCTCATCCATCAAGCAATTCATCTTATGTCCAGCGAACATATAGCAGATTATATCTTCCATCATCGATCATTGATACAATTCAAGATTAGCAAGAGGCAATATATATCAACAAGCACTCATAAGAGCAGACTTATATATATATATATATATCTCCTCCAAAAGGATCGAAGGTATATAGAGGGGATCGGGTGGACTCCCTGTGGATAGCATCAGTCATTCATTCATCTCACATCAGTTCAGAGTCTTCCCATAGAGAGAATCCAACAATCTCTCAAATGATTACTCATTCATCTCATCTCATATCAGTTGTAGCAGTCTAATCTCATCCATCAAGTAATTCATCTTATGTCCAGCGAACATATAGCAGATTATATCTTCCATCATCGATCATTGATACAATTCAAGATTAGCAAGAGGCAATATATATCAACAAGCACTCATAAGAGCAGACTTATATATATATATATATATATATATATATATATATATATATATATATATATTTCTATATAACAGATCTAAGGAATTGACTATACCAAGGTATGTTCCTTATCATAAGTAATGTGTCTCATAATCATTAGTTTATGAATGATCTATCTATGTTAATCATGATAGCATGAGAATGTTTATAATCATAATAGCCTAAGAATGCTTATAACCGTAATAGCATGAGAATGTTTATAACATAATGTAATGAGAATGTTTATAACATAAGGGAATGAGAATGTTTATAATTAAGGAGGGACAAGGTCTAATTCCTCTAAAGAATAATGTATAATGCCAAGGTAATATGACAATCCATGAGATGGTACAATGATGAGTTCTCCATAGAGGAACAATGTGATCAAATTACTATCTTGTGATCCATGGGATCATGAGATGGTAATGATAAACTCCTATAAGGGATGATTCATAATTCTAATCATGGTATACTCGGGATGAGAGCAAGTAGCCTCACTGTTAATCTATCTATCACCCTACGAGTATGGTGGTGAGTTAGGGAAGGGCGGTTTAGTGTTCTATCTCCTAGGTGACTCTCAGGTGGGTGAAGAATCACCAGATGTAGTGTGAAGCCCCTTGAGCCAAGTGATGAAGTATCATTGGGTGTAGCATGAAGCCCTTGGGCCTATGGTTGCGTAGACCTAATTATTATTATAAATGGCTTAATGGTAGGTGACTCTCAAGTGGGTGAAGAATCATCGGTTGTAGTGTGAAGCCCCTTGAACCAAATGGTGAGGAATTATCGGGTGTGCAATGAAGCCTTTGGGCCTATGGCAATGGGTCTTGTTATACTAGTGCCCTAACGTAATCGTACTCATATGGGGTGGGTGAAGTAGAGTAGATTAACAATCAGACACTAGAATGACTCTCCCGAGGTATAGCATGGAAATCTCTATATGATAGAAATGAGAAAATGTGAAATGCATATATGTAATAAACTTTGATATTGATTATGATTATGTGGTCTACTAACCCTAATTGCAATATCATGATATTATAAGGATTTATTGGTTACTAATGTTCTCTACCAAGAAGTTAAAATTGTGTGCAAGGTTAAGAAATTTTGATCTTCCTAAAAGGGGACATTACAATCCTTCTATTCATATACCTGCTAGTGCCATCAACCACACTTATGTTTCTCATAACATCCTGTTGGTAAACCGATTTGTCACCACGAAATAACCTTTGAAAATGACTCGTTGCCCTTAGAGCGGTGACTAAATTGTCCCAACAGTTGGAGAGATCATGACAGAGCAATGATCTTCCTCTGCGTTTGAGAGGGGCAACTCCCTCGTATGATGGGGTATTTGTGGTTTTTGTGTACTTTTAACCTGAAAGTACATAAAGGAAGAAAAGCAAAATAACAGGAGAAATGGGCATGTAGAAACCCTCGTAGTAGACGTATGAAAACCAACAGGAGTTTCACAATCTTATTGAAAAGTACAGGGGGGTTTCACCACAAAGCTAGAAACCACTTTCCTAAACTCCATGATGAACTTCATGACATATGTGCAACAATGATGAAGAAAGATGACAAATCTCAACTTACGAAGAGATAACTTATCTTGACACTTTCAAATCAGGATACTGAGACATGATTGTGCTTCATCACCCCAATTGCATGCTTCAATGGATAACTTTGATTTACACAAATACATAGAAAGATCACCAATTTGACATACGAGAAACTAGTAATAATAACTCAAAAATACATCAAGAACATATGAACTGAAATGCATTCTTCATTATCTTTTCAAAATTATACAATTCCAAAAGTAAACTATACAATGTGTAAAACTAAAAATGTTCCAAGAAGTTTATTCATAAGTTCCCCCTGCAAAAGTTCTCTCTAAAAGAGCCCCCTTTTACATTTGAAATAGCCTCATATTTATAGGCTTTTTCCCATAACCACCTAGTAACCACTTTGTAACTACCTCACAACTACCTAATAACTACCTTTTTGAAATACAAAAATATAATGAACCTTATTTTTGGTTATATTTTACACCACTTTTTTTTTTGGAAATAAAGTTCATTTTCTAACCCGTGAATTACAATAAGTGACAAAAGTCACTTTTCCAAAAAGGTAACCTAACACTCACAAATTGTGAGTTGTGAATTTCACTAAGTCCTTTCCATCTTCATCCACTCCTTTTTGACAATCAACTGGGCTAGATCTGGACAAACCCTTTGAATACCTGAATCTTAGACTCCTTTAGAAGGATAAATGGCACTGCAGTCATTCCCCAATGCTTGATCTTCATATCTAAGAAATACATCTTTTGTTTCTACCAGACTTTTAGTCCTCCTAGCTTATCACCAAAGTTGTGGAACTGACCATGCCTTGAATTGAGATCGCCAATAACATCTCCTAAATGCTTCTCAAGTGTCATAACTTCCACTTTCGTTATAGGTTCCAACAACTTTGGACTTACCTTTGTCATTCCTTCCCTGAAAACACCACGAGTTGCAAGATAGGATGCCAGTAGCAAGTCCAAATACATTGACTAAGGTTGATGATATTGAGTCATCCACTGATTAATAATTCTCAAACATCGAAGTAAGCAATTGCTCCACTTGGTCTTCATTGTTTCTTGAAATTTATTCCTTTTGTTGACTTAAAAGGATTCTCATCTCAAGTACTTACATTCCACTCTACTTAAATATCATCCATTTCAATGGTTGAATAATGAATAACAATTTTACACCTCATCCATAACAAAAAGTGGTAAATATTTGTCGTAACTTTATTAGCCAAAATTGATCTTTGACTGTTGAAGTGAATGATGTTTAAGAATAACCCTTACACTCATCATAGAATCCATATATATATACGATTTGATTGAGGCCCCTTTCAACATGTCAAAAGTTTAAATAGCAGGCTGCCAAAATGATTCTCCCCTACCAATAGTGTCTGACTATCCTTGTTAATTGTTGTGCAGAAAGAAGCATTTGTGATAATGGTGTCATTTTCTTCTGCCATATGATATTTACTCCAAATGATGATCCTGTTGCCATTTTGCACAAAAACCTTGCACAACAATTCCTATGGTAGTCATTATGTTGAATTTCATCCGCACTGAAAGGATACAATGCTACTCTAACCTAGTACATATAAAGACTCCAAGAATAGCAAAGGAAGAATCAGAAATGAAACCATCATTCATGTTGCTCCCATGGCCTTTAGGTGATCAAGTGCCCTCCCATCTTCTTTTAAGACTGCAATGAAAAGTTTGAGAGATAATCTGATATACATTTATGCTAGGAAATACACCAGAATAACATGGGGTCTTAAGTCGAAGAGAATTGTTCTTCTGATTCGAAGTGCTTCCATATCATAATGGTAATGTCCATTTGATTTAATGTCATCCGTACGTGGCTGATATATCTCTATGAGTATTAATTTCCACTTCTCATATAAAGGTTGCTTGATCTTAGTTTGTCCATTAGCCAGATCATCAAATCATACACCAAGTATCATCTCTGTTGCTATCCTGTTTCAAGAACATACTCCATCACAAGATTCAGGTACAATGTGCACAAGATTTCTAAGGCACCCAGTTTGGTAGGCCACAACTTTAGAGTTCATGAAGCCCTTCCAACGAATCCATTTTGTGTGTGTTTCTCAACACCTTCATTTTGTCAAACAATTTATGTGTCTTGTCAAGATTTCCAAGCTATGCCTAGATTGTGGAATCTTACTGGTCGATTGCTCTTTCTTATGAGTTTATATGACTTTTTCAACAAACACATTTTATTTATTTTTTATATCCTTGATGTGAGTTTCCCATTTAGCCCGGACTACGAGTATACTGGCAAAGGTTATTGGAGTCTTGTTCTACATTTGCCTGGTGCATTTCCAACTATAATATTTAACAAAACTCCTCCATTCTTTGACTTCCATCCATATTGTAGCATATCTCACAATCATGCATTCATGTGAGGCAACATCACTTTGAGGTAGTTTGTAAAACAGTTCATGTGCCATGCCTGTGCTTTCACGTTTTGCATACATATCTACCAGAGCATTTGCAACTAACACCATATGATAGAAACCCCATCAATGGTGACCTCGACTTCCGTCTTAGCACCTTGGAAGGCCTGATTCAGAACTTCAACAATTTTAGACCCAAAGTTCTTCCAATCACCCTCGCAGAAATACATAACTCAGGCCAGAATACCACTTTTTCTAAAATTGTTATAATTTTCCACAACCGCCTTCCCGTCGGAGCAGCACTTAACAAATATGCCAAGGATTTTAGCCCTCTTTGCATGGGGCACCTGCAACTACTACATCTGACAAAATCCTCTTTTGACTATGTTTTTATGAATGTCCATACTGTCCTCGAAAGCTCCCATTTTGGCACGGATTGGGAGGAAGTTGGTGAAGGTCGTGTAGTCTAGTTTTACACCTAGAGCTTGCATTTGCTTGAGAGTTTCGAAGGCCTTTAATAAACCCATTTTCTGAGTATCCTACCGTTATCGCATTGTATGAGATTTATTTGAGGCCAACTGTTAAGGTTTCATAAACCTTGCTAGTGCTTTCAGTTATGGCGGCCGGTAGGTCGTGGAAGATAGCTTTACACCTGTCAGTAGCATTTTCTTGAAAGTTTTAAAAATCCCTTTGATCAAAGCCATTACGTGCACATCCTCTTTATCATTGCATTCCAAAAGACCACATTTCATTGAAGTATTTTGTCAAATAGTCTACGTGCCTTGTATATGCTTCCAAAATTTGCAAACATGTCTCTGAGGGTGCTGGCAACTATTTTTAGCATTCCTATTTTGTCACAGACCAGGAGGATCCTCGTAAAGGTTGTGTATTTTATCTTCACACTTGCCAATATTTTCTTGCAAAACATTCTAAAGATTTTTCAGAGAACCCAATTTGGCACATCTGCAACTATTATGTTCTTGCCTTATTTCTCAGCCCGGGCATGCAAAAATCATCACTTGCTTTACCATATTATCTTCTTGATAAGATAATACTGAATGATAGTTATGGTCCTTGAATATAGGCGGTTCCTAAGGATGTGCATGGAAATTGGAGTTAGTTGTTTTATTATGCAAGGATATTTATTTATGACTTCTCTATCGGCCTTTTGAAGGGTTATCAAAACATTATTGGCCATCAAAGACACTTTCACAAGTATTTACTTTCTTCAAGAATAGAAGTGGCTTGTTTTAGTCAGCTAATGAAAACTCATTAAAATGCCCAACACAATGGATTTCCGGAGTTGGATGAAGTTTCATAACTTTATTTCATGAGTTAGCCAAATCTAGAAGTTAAAATAACTAACTCTGTGCATTCCTTGATTTTAACTTGTGAAAATTTCTAAGTGGCTTCAAATTAGTTAGCCAAATTCACAAGTTAGCACAACTAACTTCTCCTTTTGCAAGTTTGTTTTGAAGTTAGCCAAAACTGAAAGTAGACATTCACTTAGGCGAAACTAAAAGTGCACGCAAACTTTGCGAAAAGTGAAAGTTGGTGTTGACTTAGCCGAATTCAAAGCGGACTCCAACTTAAGCTTGACTTGAATTAATTTCTCTTTTTCCGCAGCTTGCCTTAAATCTTTAATTATTTTTGCGATTTTTCCGCGTACCAAAACCACTTTCAAGGCTTTGACTGAAACAGACGAACAATTTCTCCTTCAAACTAGAAAGCAACTTGAAACTTTAGGAGAATTTGTGACTAGGGCGACTCAACATAAAAAATTTTGACGTCAAAGTTTGAAATTTGGAAAGTTGAAAATGAGGCCAACACATCCCACATTCTCAACTTATGCCCACCTCATCTTATCATATAGTTCCTCATTCCAAGGCTATGTTATAATACAACCTCATTACACTCCATGTATTTTTTCCCACGCTCCTCATATGAATGTTATTCCCATCTCTACTTTGGATACACCATTTTAGGAAATTGATAAACTTAAGAGGAAGGTGGATTCCAATCCTAGTAATAAAGATGCTATTACATACAATCATCCACATCAAAATCCACTTACATTTGAGGTTGTTATATATCTATTACCTATTAGTTTTGTGTTATGGTGTTAAAGAGGGTATCTAGTCTAATATACCCAAAACTAGATTTAACCTCCTTACTATAACATTGGGGCACAAGTTCAGAACTTGACTACAGTCTTGATAGGAGAGTCAAACTACAGGGTTTTTGTCCCTTTGTTGTAGATCTAAGAGATTTGAGAGGGTTTGACCTAGATCTAGGGTTTTACAATGTAAAATATGCCAAAATAGAGAAATTGTACCTTATAGAATCAGAAACCCAGAAAATAGAGGTTGAAACAAGTAGAGCAGACCTATCAGATGTTGCTGCTAGAAATTAGGGCAAATATGGCTGGACACTTGCGACCGATCATGGTTGTCCTGGGCTTTTTGGTCCTCCAAAAGGGGTTTCTGAGAGTCAGGGCTCACATTCGTCAATCAGCTTCCAGATCTTGCGCACCTACTCCCGATCTTCTAGAATCTACACAAACACAAAGGGGAAAAGGTTTGGGCCATTTTAGGGGCTTGCCTTAGTCAACCCCCATGAATGGTCTTTCCACCTCCACAACAACCAAGATGATGATGAGAGAGCGTGTGCCCTTGGAGGACAGAGACAAAATCAATAATAGAAATAATGATGTAATAAAGTACTTTTATTACAAGACAAACCCTAGTGGGATGACTCAAGATCACCACAATGATGGAAATGAAAGAAGAAGCTTCCCTTGGAATCTGTAATAAATATTATAAACTTGAAACTCAAATATGCATAATCTTCACAACGCAGCTTTCATCACTTGCATAACACTTGAAAATCATATATAAGTTGCTTTACTTGTTTCATTTATCTCTCATCTAATAATCTTTTCTTTAAATGGGAGGAATAAACTTCTTTATATATGCATATCAACTCATTTTGAGAAAATCTTTCAAGAAAAACCGACAAGGTGTAACACCCCAAGCAACTAGGCCGACATCTAAGGCCCCTCAAACTTTATTTTTGCAAATGTCAAGGAAACTAGCACTTGGGCGCTAGTGTCCAGTGTTTGGGGTCCATTCAGGGCCTGTACCCAAATAATGACACCTAGAACCCATATGTGCTTCAGAATCTAGTCTTCTCTCAACAAGAGTTTGTATATCAGTCCAAAAGGATGCTAAACCTAGTGTAAATCACCATTGTCATAACATTTTGTAGCACCCAAATTTGAGTTATATCATGGAAAAGGAGATCATAATGTTCATTTACAATCTTTTACTGGTATATGTTTGTATTTTTCATATGATGATAAAATCTTAGCTAAGTTGTTTCCACAAACCTTAAGGGATTATGCAATTCAATGGTTCTATTCTTCACCCCTAACTCTATACACACTTTTGATGAGTTGTCTACATCTTTCTTGAAATAATTTCATGTTAATACAAGATTAAAAATAGTTGTGAATGATTTAACTAGATGTGCCCAAATGAATAATGAGCCTATCGATGATTCTGTTATTTACTTCAAATCATTTTGTGGTAGACTAAAGCATCAATTTGATGATGATGAACTACAAGTCATTTTTCTTAAAGGGCTTCTACATACTATCAACTATAATGTATACTTAAGTATTTTTCCTTCTTTATGGATATATGTATGCACTCATTTGAAGAATCTTGAATTGAAATTATTTTCATCTAATACACTTAAGTATGGTTCATCATTGTCCACATCTTCTTACCCTTCTAAGTTTCAAAAATCTAATGTGTTCTCAAAGGGTAATGATATTAAAGAAACAAAGGACATATACATCATGTCACTAATACTTACAATGAGTCATTTTTCAAGCCTTGTGCTTTTAATAATTTTACTAGGTTACAAGAGCCCTTGGAGATTGTGCTTCAAAGCTTCTTGAGCTCTAATTTGGTTACTCTTCCACCCATTCATCTATTAGATCTAACAAGAGGTCTTCCAAAAAATTATAATGAGAGTGCAATTTGTAACTGTAGACACCTAAATTTTATCTATCATTGCTCCTAACACCATATCGACATCATCCTAAATAAACCCATATCATACTAACATTATCATCATTAATTAAGTAAATAATTATATTATTTAATTACTTCAATCCATTATTAGTTAATTAAATAATATAATTATTTAATTGATCCAATTCAACTAGTTAATTAAATAATTGTATTATTTAATTAATCTAGTTCATCTCACATCTAATTAAATAATTTATTCTAACTTACACCTAGTACCTAATTAATATTATTTAATTAATTTAATTTCCACTTTTAGTTGCTAATTAATTAAATATTTTTATTATTTAATTAATTTAGTTTCCCTCCATCCCAAAAATAAATGATTAACTAATTGTTTTTCCCTCCTATTTTTGTTGCAACTAATTTTTTATGACTTTTTCTATTTTTAGTTGATTTAATCTCATCCATTCATTTTGAACAAATTAAATCAGCACCCTTCATCTTCTCATTGATCCAAGCAAAAACCTCTCATTCATTCTCCACCATAGATCTTCCAAACAAATCAACATCACCCATTCTCCCAGTGAAAAATTAAAATGGAGCTTCAAAGCTTCCAATGAACAACTACACTCCAATCCATTGAACAAATCCATTTCACCATGGATTTTTCTTGTGATAACTTTATTTATTTGCATATTGTTATTTGAATTTCAGTTGCTTCATTCTAAGGTTTGCATTAATTCAAAATAGGAAGCATTTTACTTAGCATTTATTTTCTGTTTCAAATTCTAAATTACTGCTCACTTTCTGGAAACCACAGTGGGATCTACTCTTTTTTTTTTTTTTTTTTGACTTTTTAGTTTCTTAAAATTAATTTGAGTGGCAATTGCTGAAATTTTTTCTTTCAAGTTTTTTCTTAAGGTTCGTTGACAATCTTGACAATAATACCAAATTCTGGATAAAATAACACAGTTCTCATTCTTGATGTTATTGAAATTTAGGCACAGTTTAATTTTACATGATTATATTCCAATAGTTATCCATTTGCTAAAGAAGTTGTAGGCACCATTGATACAGTTGAAGTTGAAGTTGCATGATCTTTCTCTAATGTAGATTGATTTATATCCATGCATAAACTTAAAAACAATTTAGTTGAAGAAGATTTATCAAATGTCTTACAACAATGTGTTAATTTGATATAGGAGTAGCTACCCAAATCTTATTCTTGAGTCTTAATTTGAACTCGGATGTCTATTCGTTGTTTCCTTTTACCTTGATTGCAAATATAGATTGTTAAGGAATTCAAATTACAAAATAAAGAAGATCAAAAATAAAAAATTATAAAACATATAATTTTAATTATGGTATTAATGGTCTTTGCAAGAATCACATGGACTCATAAAGAGGTGACTTGTCAATAAGAATTCACATTCTTCCTAAAATATAAGTTTGAATTGGTTTGCGTGAAAGAAGTAAGAAATTTTCATTGACATGTGATTTAAACTTTCATTGATTTTTGCAAATTTTGGATTTGGGTTTTTGTTTTGTTCATTTTTTGTCAAAAATTTCTAACTTGCAGCACTGTGTGCCCAAGACCAAATTCTTCAAAATATTAGCATATTCTCGTAGGATCATTTTGTCCAAGATTAATTTCTAATAAAATTAGCTTCACACTTCATTTTTTAAGGAAATTAATCTTTGTATGCATCTTGTTTCATTTTTGTGTGTTATGTATACATGATTTAAACCATGTATTATATCTTATTGCACCTTTGGGTGACCTTAAATATTAAAAGTGGTTTATTTCAATTGTGTAACCCAAATATTAAGTGCCTGTGCTCTTCCTTCACATAATTTCAAGATCTTGAGAATCAAAAACATTCATCTCTTCCTTTTTTTATTATGTTAGGAGGCCTAACAACTTGGATTTCATCACCAAGCACCGACCTACACCCTGTGTGTCAATGGGGTATATAAATTCAAGGGCTAAGAATGAAAACACTCTCCTTATAGGATAACACTTGTCATTTTTGGTGCAACTTTATTCTAGAAGACAAGGTGAAGTGAGGAGCCTGATTTGACCCCAATCACACACCTTAGACACACTCCCTAATTTCATGGACTTGGGCCTCACATACCTTTGGGTTCAAATAGGACATCCTTAAAGTTGAACCCGTACAAGCCTAGCTTATGAACCTTCCAATCACTTGATCTTTGTGATGCACCAGTAAGCGGTTAGCCCCAAAAAATTACTCACAATGTACCTTTGGAAATGGTATAGTAGGCCATGTATTCTCTCCTCTTATGCCTTAAGGAGATCTTGATGATTAAAGTGGTTAGTGCCCTGAGAAAATGGGCCCTGTTATTAACAACCAAGTCCAAGTATAATTATGGGCTCACAAAACCAAACAATCGACTTGAATAGATCGGTTGTTCACATGTTTACTTTGTCTTCTTATTTGTGTGAAACCGATGTTAAACCAAACTATCTAAAAATCAAAATAAAAAAAAATCAAGTCAAATATTAAGAGTTAAAACCCAAATATTAAAACATATTATCATGTCACCTACAACTAGATGTCAAGCAAAACATGACATGGAATTCCTTGAAGAAAATCATTTTCTTCTTGAGAACCCATGCATCCAAAACTCATACCAAGTTGGAGAAGCCTCTTGTCAAATCCCACCTAAAATCCAAGAAGCTAATAATAGTCATAGTGATAGTCTTCCCAATCAAAGTGAGTATCCCCATGACCATTGTTGGGGTTTTTTCTTGTCTTAGACCATGACTTCGCTTGTCTGATGAGCAACCTTTTGACAAAGGCTCCGAAGATAGTCAAACTTTGTAACAACATGGAGGACTAATTGTTCACAACACTAAGAAAGGATAGGACCAACACATGAGAGAGAGCCCCTCTCTCCTTCTTTGAGTTTTGCTAGACTCACGAGGTATTCCCTACAATTCCTCTTGAGATGTATCACCAACATTCTATGGGTACATAAAATAATTTAGAATATCACATCTTTGAAAAAATTTCTCACTTTTAGACTAGGCTTTAATGACACAATGATGGACCCAATTTGGTGTCACTAGCCCAAACTGGTTAGTCTAATGAATAGTGTGAGGAGGATGTTTGAAAGTAGAAATAGGACCTTGAATAGTTGTAGAGGGAAGATATATGCAAACTAGAATTATACTGCAAGGCTCATTTGTATGATCATCATAAATTATTTAAATTATCTTAGCAACAAGTACTAAATTAGAAACCTGGGAAATCTGGGAAGTTAAATGACCGGTGCCTTTTAAGTATTGAGTGTAGAGTCAAGTATAACATTCACAACATGGGCAATTCCTTTAATACAACAATAGTTTAGGTGACCTTTAAAATACAATTTACTATATGAGATAAAGACCCTTAATAAACTCTAAATTCATAGTTCACAACTCTCCTCAGTAATCCTTCATGCTAAGAAATGATTCTATTATTAAGTATGAAAGATGTCACGACAAACATAATATTTAACATGACATTTTAAGGTATTCTAGAAATGACCAACTAGCTTAATCTTAACAAAAACATATCAAATGTATATTTAGGAAAGTAAATTCCACAAAATCATAACTCAAAGAGACAAGAGACAAGAGACAATTCTAAAAGACAAACAAGGAATTATCATTGCATTGATTTTTAGGAACTAGATTTTGTAAATCTTACACGAAAATGAATATCACAACATACTGCTGCAAACCCCTTTTATTTTTATTACAATATTTATACCATACATGATACAAATTCCCTCCCAAAAGTCCTCAAACAAAGAAGAAGAATTCTAATTATAGAAGTGGACAAGGCTCATCTCATGCAGATGATTGACACTTGTCAGTTCTTGATACAATAAATTGTTGTGAAGTAGTTTGTGTTCATAAGAATATTTGTGGTGCCTGCCTGTTTTTCCAACATGAAGAGCCTGCACGTGATAGGGTGTCCCTAGAGATGACATGAGAGAGGAATCAAGTGTATGAATCCCAATCTAACCCTTTGAGCTTAGCTCCATATTTTATACCTACCAAAAAGAAGGTTGTAAAGTTGCAGCAATGTCATTTTTAGGGCCAACATCAGCAAGTCCATGTAGTGTCGACCAAGAACACGAGGTCAAGGAAGGAACATGAGCAAGATCTTCAAGTTGAGGATGCAATGAAGAAATAATGACAACAAACTCCTTTCAAACTTCCCAACTGAGAAGGTTTTGAAATAAAGCACGAGTGGTTTATTGAATAGTCTTCCACATCTTCTAAGGCCTAACAATTCACCACCTTGTAGGTGGGAAGACAATGAATGACAACATGCTGTGAGGAAAAAATTCATTCATCCCTCCTAGATGGGTCTACTCATGGTAAACAATGGTTTATAGCTTGCATGTTGTAAGGGATTGTTGAAATGCAACCCAAGGCTACCCACAACTTCTCATTTTAAGAGATAGTTTCAAAAGAATTGAAACAACTCAAGAATAACCTATACTTCTAGAAGAGGATGGAGAGATAGAAGAAGACATGCATACAGAATGCAATAACAAATAGATCCTGAAGTTATTCTCAGATTCTCCTTTCCATGGCTAGCTAGAACACTTAAGAGACTTCATGTTTACAACAATAAAATAAATGATAAAAACCATGTTGATCACTTACGTATATAGAAAAACCTTAAAAAATGCAAAAATGAGAACACTTTGAAGCAAGCCCAAACAAGGTTGCATGCATGACATCAATGCACATCTTGAAACAAATCTCCATTCATTTCTCCAAAAGGAAAAATTTTAATTTAGCAAGGAGAAATGTCGTTACTTTTGTTTACATCAAACCTTATAATATCGAAAAGCATGTGTTGGCATGCTCCATAGTATGTGGATGCAAAGAGGACCAAAAAGGACTAGATATGTCATTAGTAATCCTGTATTAACTTTTATACCCAGTTGTCAAATTCCTCCTTGGATGGCCACACTATTTACAATATAAATTTGACTTTTTTGATACTTGTGGTATATCTGGCATCCAATAGGATCTTGACCCCTTTTGTGAAGCTATCAATTCTACCCTCAAGCACTATTTCTTTATCCACCTAGGAACTATCTAACAAAGGATCAATCCTATCATCTTGAAGAATACGATTTAACCATAAAGGAATTAAATCATCAAAACCATACTTCCATGTGTCGATGTCTTTTAAATGACCTTTGGAGTCCATCACATCTAGCAAGCCAAGACAAATTAAGTTCTTATTGTCCACCTATTTTCCCTTCAATGACACTTGTAACTTATTCATGAATGTTGACACTTTACCCAAAAGTCATGTTAGCTCAAAGATTTCATTGATAAGTTTGGGATTGTTAGGATTATACTCTGCATTCTTGAAGATAATTTTCATAACTGGGGCTTTGGGAATTCATTTCATATTTAACTCCTTCAATTTTTGAGCTACCTCATTCATGTGCTCATTAGCACTTCTCATGTGTGCGTAGGGCATTCCCATAAATCATCAAATATCTTAATGGATTAACAAGTCTAGCTCTCATAATTCCTCTGATAAGATCCTCAACATCATGCTTGGCTTTGTGAACTAGATGTTGGACCTCTCCTTGCAATGTTTCAATTTGTCTCTCTAGCATTCTCCTTTCATGCTAAGGTATGTCATTTCTCTGAATAATTTGTAATTGGGGAACCAAAGTAGCTAGAACCATTGTCTTAATTTGCTACATATATCTCTTTGATTTTGCCTTTTCTTCATTTAATTCTTGGTGTAGCCTTATGACATCATGTGACGATATGTCATGATCCTTTTGTAATTTACTAGTGACAACCTTACTGAATTGTGCAGTATGCATAGTTAAGGCTACAACTTCAGGTGCAGGGGTATCAAGAACTCTCTTCACTATCAAGGATTTAATTAAACCTTGAGCATCATCATGGACTATTGGTTTGTCTTGTTTAGGGATAATTTTCCAAAGTGCCAATGTCTTCTCATGAAAGTAGAATGCAAAGCCTCAATAAAACTTTATTACTTGCTCAACATCGCTAAAAACATCACCTACCTAAGTTGCATTTATTCTCAGGGTATCAAAGGCCAATGATGAAGCAATATCCCACCCTATTAATAGTAAGCAACCTCTTTCTCTAACCAATATTCTAGCTTATCCAGGAGTAATGTGCTCACGAATGATATTGAAAACAAAATCACCTTCTTCTACATCAGGATTGTAGCCAAGGCTTTGGTGAAGTTTTTTCTAGCTTGTAGATCACTCAAGGCATATGTTTTCATCTTGAGCACAAAATTTTTGAATTCATCAATTTTTATGAATTGATTATCCTCCATGAATGCCTCACAAGCCTTGATCCTTACATCATTTATCATTTCATCACCTTCAATCTCAATTCAAACTATGACAAATTCTAGTGTAGTGGCATGTATCCTCCATGAATGTTTAGGGGAGCTGACCATTTGAATTATTTCTTCATTTACAAAGTTATAAATGTCATCATCACCTGCAATCTCTGGTTGTATTGGAAAATCTAAAATTTTAACTACTAACTTCTCTAACTGGGGAAATCTCGAGGACCCTTCCAATAGTATTGCTTTACCTTTTGATTGGAAACTTATAATTTTGCTCATCTAATAGGTCCCCTCTAATGTAGATGCTTCAAGTGCTCCACTTCCTTGAGTGAGAAGTTTGGGAGTAGGGATTTGGGCAACTGCAATCTTGAAAAAAGTTGCACAAAGGGTAGCTCAATTGTCTAGCATGGCCTGTATTCTCTAAATAGGGTTGGCAAGATCCATGTAAAATCCCTTAAAGTTATGAGGATCAAGTTTCAAGTTCTTAGTCTCAACACTTTTAACTTTGAACCACCTTTTCCTTCTGTCTCGCTTTTCTCATTCATCCCTACAACTTCTGACAAGATCATCATGTTCATCATACCAGTGCTCATAACTAGATAGCTCCAACTATCTTCTAGTCTCATTTATGTAGCCCATAGGGTCATATTGTCTTACCTCATCAAAATTCAAGCCATAACTACCAATCAAGTCATCTAACCTATCATATCCCTCAAGTCCCTTTTATTATGAAATCTAAAACTCTTGTCTGAGGGGAAAGGATGTCTCTTCTCTTATGCTACTTAAAATGGTATTGATTGGTGACAACCATCTGCCACAAGGTTTTTGTTATGTCGGAAAAAATAACCTTGGGGGCTTTTTCCTATTAAGGTTTAGCTCTTGGGTCCTGTAATTACATTTAGAGTATCTTGCATATCATTTCTGACTCCTAATGAGAAAACCCTTAGGTCTTGTGACAAATTGGACCTAGGGGGCTGTGCTTTAATGAAATCTGAGCAAAAATGGCAGGGTGGACCTGGGCGCTAGAGCCCTAGTCCAGCCCTATTTTGGGTCTACTCTAATTTCAAATGTCAGTTTAGTCACTGACTGTTATTTGGGTCCTATGCCAACATCTAAAGTTTGAATTACGAAATTCTTAGTGGGAATCTTTATAGTTGCATATATAAGCATGATTAGGTTTCATTTGCAAACTAGATGGAAATTAGATGGAAATTGGACAACTTTATGCATTCTTGTGATTAGAGCATTCAAAAAATTCATTGTGTTATAGAGCAGAGCAATGTTATTATGTTTTTGTTTGTAGATTGGACATCCATCTCCTCATGGCATGAAGAGCATCTTCCTTCCATGAGATCTTCACTACAAGGTGATATCATTTGTGTTTTCAATCATTTATCATTTGGATTTTTGCCTCTATCTCACCGAGATACGCACTCTCATCTAATAACCGTGTTCGAAAGACTTGAATATCTCTCTAGGGCTTGACTGAGGCAAGCCTCTAAACACCACAACTCCCTCCCACACTTCTTGTGATTGCAGGTTACAGGTGTCGCATTTGGAAGTGGAGTTTAGGGAAGATTAGCAGACATCAAGGATTCTAGATCTGGAAAGAAGTAGGACATTGGTGCTTTTCTTGGACTAGGGCGCTAGTCCCTATGTCCACATCAAAATCTCCAGAAACAGAAGTTATAGTGCAGATCAGTGTCGGAAGGAGATCAAAACTCCTCAAAAAAATTGGTACCTTGGACCTGGGTGCGAGTCCCCGTGTCCCTGACTTCTCCACCTTATGAACTTTGAAAAATAATAAGTTAAGTATCTCTGTCCTTTATTCTAGTCTGAAAGGATTTATCGTAATTTGATAATTTGCTTACTGATTTGCATAATTAGGGTTTCTAAGCATAATTGAGCATTAGATAGAGACATTGTTTGACATATCCAAGAGTTCACAGCTTCCCAAGTGGCTTCCCAACATGATAGATGACTTCTCTTGCTTAGTGGAGATTCAACTCGATTGATAAGCCCTTAGAATGTTTGTTGGGAAAGGAGGATTACACATAAACAACTAAAACCCCCACACATTCACAGATCCCTCTTTTTCTCCACAAAACATTTTGGTGAACCCGTGTTTTTAAACTTTTTGGCACCTTGCTGAGTGTTGTTTGATAGATTTGCATTCATTCATCTTATTGCATTCAAAAAATTACAAAAAAATTAAAAATTTTGAAAATTTTGAAAAAATTGGCATTTTTAGCTTGCATTTTCAAATAATTTGAGTTAGTTGGCATTTAATTTCAACAAATTTCTGTCATTATCATCATATCTAATTTAAAATATAGAAATTTTTCATTCATCATTCATTTAGATTGCATTTTCATGCTTAATTTGATAAAAATTGCTTGAAATTCTACATTTTCCATATAACCTGGTTTTGCATTAGCTAGGGTTTGTAGTCAAAATCTTGTTTCATATTTTATTACCATTTTAAAACACTCATTAGGACTGATTTCTAATAGTAGTGTTGCATCATAGTGGTCTTCTTGCAAAATCTCATGCCTAGGGTTTGAAAACCTTGCATTTTCACTAAATTTGGCCTTATCGACTCTCTAGATTTGCACCACAAGCATGTTGTGAGGGATTTTGCTGCACTAATTGGTTGTTATTAGGGTTATTGTTTTCTTCCCCCTCCTCATATTCCTTACAACACCCTTTCTACTAGGCCTTTGCATTGAAAATTTGTGAAAAATTGCATATTTTTGTTATATTTTCACTAGGGTTTGACCTTGAGTGGCACTACAAGCATGTTGGGACAGATTTTTTGGCATTATGTGGCTATTATTACTGTTATAATTTTATTTCCATCATCATTTTCCTCACAACACCCTTTGTCATACTCTTTTGCATTGAGATTTGGTGAAAAATCGCATATTTTTGGCATGTTTTCACTAGGTTTTGACTTATCATCACTCTAGGTTTGCTTCAAAAGCATGTTGTGAAATATATTGCTGCATCATTGGACTGTTATCAGACATATTTTTTTTGTCTCTCTTGAAAATTTTCACAATACCTTGTCTCCTAGTGATTTGCATTGCAAAAAGTTGAAGAATCAAGCATTTTAGGTCATATTCATACACACTTTTGCATTTGCTCTTGCATAAGTTTTGAAAAAATTTTGAAATATGATATAGCACTCATTTGAAAACATATACATGGCTTCTCAATACAACAATAATGCTAGGCTTCCTCCTAGGCCGCATTTGAAAAGACGAGCCCTTGAACTTGAAATAACTTTTACATCTCATGACAAAGAAATGGTAGATACCGAAGGGCCTCTTTATATTACAGTGAAAGTAATGGAAATATATGTGCATGGAACACTTATAGACCCTAATTGCATGACAGATGTGGTTACAGAAGAGTTCCTTCTTAAACATGATTTGGCACAAAACTATTATGACCCGTCAGATTTGAGAATTAAAACACATAATGGATCTTTGATGAGAACATTTGGATTGGTAAAATTGTTAGTCTCAGTTTATGACAAAGCTGTGGATCAGTTATTTGATCTTATCCCCTTATCCGACCTCTTTCATGTAAAACTAGGACACCCATGGCTTAAGGCTATGAATGTCGTCCCTTCAACTATTCAAAAATGTCTAAAATTCCCTTTGTATGGAGAGATCTATACTGTTCTTCGTAAGACATACCAACCTCCAGCTAAGAACAAGAATTTCACCCTTGATTACTTTTGGCTGCAACTTGAAACAGAACCTGAGCCATGAAGAGACCAGTCTTTCCTAAATTATAGACGATACAAAGAAAAAGAATTAGTTAGAGTGGCCAGGCCTCCTTTACAAATAATGAGGGATGAACAACATGTGTTTGAGGATTCCCTTAGAGCAAAAGGAAAACAAACACAAGACTATTATGAATATGATGAGATAATTGGTGTGATAGATGTGGATAAGGAAAAGTTTCATAACTCACCTTGTCCACAGAGATGGTATTTATGTTGAGGTTCCTCCTTCGACATCCTTACAAAGATCGGGAGGTTTTCATAAACAACAAAACATTCCACCGAGACCAATGAAATTTGATCATGGTGCTTCCTCCTCTAATGTGCAAAACCCTATGGAAAAGCATGATGATGCCTTTGAAGAAATAAGTAGTAAAATAAGAAGGAATAGACAATCAAAAGAAAGGAGGTGGCAAAGACAAGCTTTTGCCTAATGACTTGCCACTCAACAAGAAAACATCCAACCTAACATTGAAACAAACATAGAAAACCTCAACACTGAAGAATTGAAAGATAAGAACAAGAGTTGGGCTATGGTACCTTACACACCTCTTTCCTCTAACATCCAAGATTGGGAAGAGGATGATTTGCTCGATGACAACCCTTAGTTTGGTTGTCCCTACAGGTAAGTATTTCTAACCCTTTACCTCCGTGACGTGTTTCCCCCGTGACGTGTTATGTGTTGTTTAGGCCTCCTAGGATGACCCTTGATACTCTTGTAAGGTTAGGGATACTGGGAGATTGCCTCTATTGTGACCCTTCTTCTATTTGTATCATCATTCTTCTATATTGCTTCTCCTCTATTTTCATTGTTGTGTGTTGTGTCTTACGGACATAGCGTTGCGGTTGGTGACTTGGAGGCACCCTCCTACGTGTCTGTACCTAAGACACTTGTTTCTCCTCTCTTTCTTTATTGTTTCCCTTCCTCTAGTGATTCTATCTAGCAGGCAGATGACAAAAAACATTTTATACTGATGCGAACCTAGTGTCCCTTTAGCGAGAAATAAAAAAATGGACCAAGTCCATACATGATGATGGGGTTGTTATATATTATTTGACACTTGGCTAGTAGAATCACTTCATGTGATCTTGATGTTGTCTTATCGCACTTACAAAACATAATGATACTGCTTCTCCGTGCACTTTGTCTATCTTGAATCTTGTATTCCCCGGTTCTTTATGCATTGTTGTTTATCATGATTATATGGACACTAACAATTTTCTTGTAGGAATGTGTTTGTGGGAAGATTTGGCGATCGTAAAGTACATGTCACCCCTGGGGGGCATGGGCTTTGTGAGAGCTCATGTTCCCTTGTGTGTTTTCTTCCTACCTTAACATGCTTGATATCGGTACATGACATCAACCACCTCAAGGTGGGGGCATATATAAGGTAAGCTGTCTATTGTAGATGTTAGCAACATGTGTGTTTGTGAATATTGAATCTATTGCAATCACTTAAGGCCTCTACGGAGGTGGGATATCGTGCATATCCTTTTTATCTTAAGCCCTCCGTGCGAGGTAGGGATGGTGTACTTCTCGAGGAGAGTGCACAATCCTGTCATTTTCAAAAGTCCTCTGTGAAGGCGGGGAGTGGTTATGTGACTAACTCAACCCTTAAGCATGTCTTCGATGATTGTTGTGGCGAATCCCAATTGTCGGTGTGCACCTATAATGTGCCTGAGATGGTGATGAACCTAGAAATAGGTACACTCCATCGCTTGTCTGCTATGTTTTCTATGTGTCTTCTATGTGTGTGTGTATTGTGTGTTTGTTCCCAAGCATAGTCTAAAGACCGGTGGCAATGAGTCCCTCCTATGCTTTGGTATTTGTTTGGTGTGCTTGTTTTGTATGGTGTGTTTGTTCTCAAGTGCAGATTAAAGACTGGTGGCGACGAGTCCCTCTCGTACTCTGAGATTTGTTTGGCATGTTGCCCCATGTGCACTCTAAAGACCGGTGGCAATAAGTCCCTCCTGCATTATGGGTGGTGTGTTTACTTTCCTTGCATTTGCATCTGCATTTCATATATGAGAAAATGAAAAAGAAAAGAAAATCATTACTATCTTCACTGTGTTTTGTGTGTCGTCAATGTTGTCTTCTCCATGTTTTGTATGACTGTAACTGTCTTCTCTGTGTTTTACATGTCTGTTATTGTCTTCAATGTGTTTGGCATGTCTTCTCCGTGCTTGGCGTGTTTGCTGTGTTTGTTGACGGTACTTTAATGCATGTATTGGCCTTGCATTTAAACATACATTAAAGTGGGGGCTAAATGTTATGTCAGAAAAAGTAACCTTGGGTGATTTCTCTTATTAAGGTTTAGCTCTTGGGTCCTATAATTGCATTTAGAGTATCTTGCATGTCATTTATGACTCCCGATGAGAAAACCCTTGGGTCTTGTGACAAGTTGGACCTAGGGGCCTGCACTTTAATGAAATCTGAGCAAAAATGGCAGGGTGGACCTGGGCGCTAGCGCCTTAGTCCAGCCCTATTTTAGGTCTATCCTAATTTTAAATGTTGGTTTAGTGACTATTATTTGGGTCCTATGCCGACATCTAAAGTTTAAATTACGAAATTCTTAACAGGAATCTTTGTAGTTGCATATATAAGCATGATTATGTTTCATTTGCAAACTAGATGGAAATTGGACAACTTTATGCATTCTTGTGATTAGAGCATTCAAAATATTCATTGTGTTGTAGAGTAGAGCATTGTTATTATGTTTGTGTTTGTAGATTTCAAATCCATCTCCTCATGGCATGAAGAGCATCTTCCTTCCATGAGATCTTCACTACAAGGTGATATCATTTATGTTTTCAATCATTTATCATTTGAATTTTTGCCTCTATCTCGCCGGGATATGCACTCTCATTTGACAACAGTATTCGGAAGACTTGAATGTCTCTCTGGGGATTGACCGAGGCAAGCCTCTAAACACAACAACCCCCTCCCACACTCCTTGTGATTGTGGGTTACAGGTGTCACATTTGGAAGAAGTGGAGTTGTAGGTAAGATTAGCAGACATCAAGGATTCAGGATCTGGAAAGAAGCAGGACACTGGTGCTTTTATTGGACTAGGGCACTAGTCCCCATGTCCTCCACATTAGAATCTCTAGAAATGGAAGTTACAGTGCAGACCAGTGTCAGAAGGAGATCAGAACCCCTCAAAGAAATTGGTACCTTAGACTTGGGCATGAGTCCCCATGTCCCCGACTTCTTCGCCTTCTGAACTTCAAAAAAAGTAAGTTAAGTATCTCTGTCCTTTGTTCCAGTCTGAAAGGATTTGTCATAATTTGATAATTTGCTTATTGATTTGCATAATTAGGGTTTCTAAGCATAATTAAGCATTAGATAGAGACATTGTTTGAGATATCCAAGAGTCCACAGCTTCCCAAGTGGCTACCCAACACGATAGGTGACTACTCTTGCTTAGTGGAGACTCAACTCAGTTGATAAGCCCTTGGAATGTTTGTTGGGAAAGGAGGATTACACATAAACAACTAAAACCCCCACACATTCACACATCCATCTTTTTCTCCACAAAACAATTTCTAAATATACAAGTCTAGCAGGTACTTTAAATGGTAATTTATGTGGCACACAAGGGGTTCCAAACACCCTAATCACAATGTATCCCTTATGGAGAAACCAGTCACCCTGATTGTGTAACCCTTCAGAGTTGTTTGCATTTTTCAAGGGTCTAAAGAAATCATAGAAATCTTGGGGAAGTCTTGGCTTGTTGAAACCCAATTTACTTAGAATAGGGGCTATGAAGTAATCCTTGAAAATACAAAAGTGGGATTTAGAGTCAATTTTATTCAAATGGGGAGTCCATAGTTGCACTAGCTTACAAGGTCTCATTTTTTTTGTGTTAGAATACACCTAGAATTCTAATTTAGGGTCCCAAATTTCAATAACGATATACAAGTAGATATGGCACATCAGAGAGTACCATGTGAAAGGCTTTACTAGTCCACTATCCTTTACAGATTTCAAATCTTCCCTCAAGTGCTTGGTAAGGAAATTAGCAAAATCATATAGCGTTTATAAGCATGCTTTGAATATGGTTGAGAAAAACCAAAGCACCTCTTGATATCATTGGGACCACATTAATTCCCATAACTTGGCACATTGCTTCATAGGTTTCCCTAAAATAAACTGTAAACTTACTCCAATCCAACAACTCTATTTCTAAATCTAGAATTTTCTCTGGTCTCTACCCCCGTGGTATGTCTCTAAAATTAGGTAGCCATTTAGCCTTGTAACTAAACCTATTTCTATTATACTTAGTGGCTAATGATTTCAAATCCAATGTAGCATGGGCTTCAAGGTTTAAAAGGAGAACCTTTTGGAATATGCCATTATCGATGGTATAGATTTTGTTTCCCTTTCAATCATATACTCTATAATTCTTGGGATTATAGATTTTGACAATCCATTTGACTAGATCAGGGTCTACAAAGTAGTTAGGAACAATAATTTTTCCAATGTCAAATCTCTAACCATTACATATGGGGATATGCCCCTGGCCCTTCCTATGAATGCCTTGAACAAGTCTCCTCCACTAGTGAAATTCATTACTGTTATGTTGAAAATGAGATCTAGGCTAACATGTGCATCACCCTAAATCAATCTTTCTCCATATAACATTGGAACATGAATCAAGGAGACTTAATACTCAACTACAGTCCTCAAAGGAGAGTTGAGAGGTCTCTTAATTAGTCCCTTTGTTGCCAAGGAGAGAGATCATATGAATAATTATCAAATCTAGGGTTTCTAGGGCTAAAATAGAGAAAATAGGAGCTACAAACCTGAAACTGTCAAAAACCCAGAAAGAAGTGGTAGGGAGGAGTTGAACAGAGTTGAGAGAACCTGATTCCAGAATATTTTGGTCATTAAAACATGGGGGACAGAGGTGCCAGGCGCCCTGGTCCTAGATTAGGGTTTTACAAGATTTTTGGATCTGAGTACCTTCGCCTGTTTGTCTTCTTCCTTTCTGTCACTTGTCGTCTGATTCTTTTGAATGCAACCATGAGCATGGAAACCCTAGCTTGCTTGATGCAACATCACAACTTGACTCAAGAAGTTGGTGTAGCCCAAAAAAGTAGAGAGATCTTCACAAGACCTGCAAGAAGTTAGTGCAACAATAATAATCCACCATAGAGAGCCTTAGAGAAGAATAGAGAGCATGAGAGAGAGGAAGAGAGAGTGCAAGTGTGTCTAGATTGCTTAGATGTTCAAATGAATAAACTAACTTGCTTTTATATGCATTCCTGCTCACCAATAATGAATAAAACTAAATGGGGCTGACATGTATAAGCCAAGGAGGTGTTCTAAGATGATACCACAAAATTAGGGTCGGGGCTAACATCTAGGACTAGGGCGCTAGGTGCCCTGGTTCTTTAGCACATAAAATCCAAAGAGTGCCAATTGAGGTGGGCTTAGGCTAGTCCTAAGTTTATCTTGTCAGGTTTATTCATCGAGATCAAGAATTTATTGCTTATTGCTCAAAAGGGTGTAAAATAGGTCCTAATTAACAAGGGTACACACTTTTTTGCATAACATTTAGCACCCATTTTAGCGTGGGTATGAGCTTACATTCTAACTTACACTAAAGTAAGGAGAAGAAAAATTTCAATCACAACAAACATAGAAGCCGTAGAATGTCACCAAAATTGAGGGGTGATCAAGTCCCCAAGTTTAGGATTTTAGGAGTCTATGATGATTGACATACACATAAGACATAAAGCATGATTTCTACATGCATGGAGAATTTATGAAACATGAGATAAGACAAGGCATACACTTGAGAAATCACACTAAATACACACAATACAAAGCATGGATGACATACACAAGGTATACACACAATACACAAAGTATACACGCCATACATAAATTATACATAGAATACACACGGAACACACATGGAATACATGCAAAACACTCAAGGAGAATACATAAGGAATACATAGAGAATATATACATGTGAAGCATGCATGAGGCATGAAGAATACATAGAGGATAAGAATATACGAGGAGAATACACGAATATACAACAATCACAAGAAGCACATAACGAAAGACCCTAAGTTAGCATGACAAAAGATACCTCAATCTAAAGGGTTGTCTCAATCGCCATGCATCATTCCTTAGGATGCAATAAGAAGAATGCTAAGAGGGGGTTAGTTAGAAATGAGAGGAACAAGAGGGTACAAACACATCATACAAATGATCTATCTAAAAAGAAGTGTTTCCACTCAAGGGAATATACTTAGACTTGCATAATAAGAAGGCGTTGTAACCATACCCAAATGTACTCTAGCTAAAATCAAGTTGGTGGTTCCAACCCTTCTCCCAAAGATGCAAGGAGCTTCAACAAGATAGCCTCAAGATCTTGTTTCTAAGTGTGCCACAATCCTTTCCAAGAGAGTGGAGTAACAAAAATAATCAACAAGTGTTTTGATAGAAAGATGAGAGTAAGGCTCATAACACGATGTATGCCCCCACCTTAAAGTGATTTCTAACTCCATCAAGAAGAAATTGCCTTTAAGGTAGAGTGAGGAAGAAATATAAAACCGACACGAGAGCTTTCTAAAAGCATATGCCCAAATGATATGTGTTCTCAAAAGCTACATCACCACAAGGGGTTACACCTAGGATGAGAAAACCAAGGCAATGCTTATAGGCATGATACATGATGGCTTGTGTAGTCATGGTATGACACTGAGCATTGCAACAAGGTGCCACATGAATATAAATATGATGGAAGAAAGATCACATGAAAGAAACAATTAAATAATGAAATGATGCTAAATCATCCAAGAAAACAACAAAATTATACATCACAACATATAGAAGAATAAAGATACATATAGCGGAATGACACAACGCATTCTTTCTCCTTGTACCTTTGTACTAACAAGGGTGCCAAGAGAGAACCAATGATCAACAAAAAATCACAATACAGGGATAACAATACGTACAAGTGTAACACAAATGAGAAGGAAGGACCACGCTTGTGAGTCAACCTATAACAAATCGTCCTCCCCCAACTTACTTATTATAAAATAGATGGAGGACAAGATGATATAGGGACTACATAAAGCATGGTGAAAAGTGCTAGAGCCATAACTTGTTTGAATTTGTTGAATTTATCACCCAAGACTCGACATTCCTTAGTGGAATGACCAAGCGCTCGATGATATGCATAGTAATGAAGTGTTAAATGATTGTTTTGTTGAATCTTTTTATTTGTTGGAGGAAGAGTGATTAAGCGGTCTTTGAGTAGACTTGGCAACATACACTCTTGTTGAGATACAAGGGAAGATATAGGTAGAGTAGGAAGCAACCCTTTTAGATGTGAGCATGGTGTAGAGAACATCTAGGTGAAGGTTGGAAACCCAAACCTACTTTAGACAAGTGTGGTGTTGGTTCCATAGGCTCCTTAATTCATTGTCTTTACATCCTAACCCATTTCCATTGTATCCAAGTTTAGAAATAATTTTGAATCCACGCCTATAATGCATCTCCAAATCCAAAGGAAGAGGGGAGGTCATATGACTATCTTTGTTGAGATGAGAACTATCATCATGTGTTGAAGGAGTAGATGGATCATACTTTTTATCGTGGTGAGGAGGGTCAATATTTGTTTCAACAAGCCCATGAGGGTTGAAATATAAAGGGAACTCATCATTACCAAGACATGCATTAGATTAAGATGATACTTTATCACAAATGGCCGCCATTTCTATAGAAGTAGGATCACCATCAATATCAAAAGTTCCATCGTCATTACTTTTGAGTTTAAGTTTTTTAGGAGTAGGAGATTGTGTTGAAGAAATTTAATTTACCTTCGAGACTTTTGGGTGTGATGATGAGATTTTGTACTCATCCGCAAAGGTGGGTGTAAAATCTAACGAACCCCAATCATCACTAAAAAATGCATTCAAAGGACTGACACTATCCTGACCATCACTGTTGTTAGCAGTGGAGGGTAGTGGTTTGGATTTTGTTAAAGGGATCAAATTTCTTAATGGAATTTGATGTCTCACTTCCATTTGTAAGCAACTTTCCGAAATTGAATTGTCTTGAATCGTATGGAGCTTGTTTTAAAAAATGAACTTTATTGAACGATGAAGGGTAGATGAGACTACCCCAATGGTAGGAATCCATGGTCTACCAAGAAGAAGATAGTATGCAAGAGAATTAGGCATGACATGGATAAGGGTAGGCAATGTCACACGTCCAACCTTAACATCTAAGTTGATTGTACCTAGTGATTTCCTACCAACATTATCAAAGCCATGAATATTGAGTGTATTGGGTTCAAGGAGAGACGTATCAAAATTGAGTTTATGTAACAAGTCTATGCTACAAACATTAAGACCTAATCCACCATTGATCATAGTGCACCTTACCCTCATTTTATTAATGATGAGAGATATTATGAGAGGCTCATATTGGTTTTGCACCTCTATGGGAGGTAATTCATGTTGTTGAAATAAGATATCTGATGTTGTCGCATACATACAAATAAACAGAGATGCTACATCATTCAGTCTAACAAAAGGTGGAACAAATACCTTTTGTAGAGCCTCTTGGAGCATTTCGTGGTATGTAGGTGATGTTTGTATTAAATCTCATAGAGAGATCTTAGCTAAAGTAGTGCAGAGCTGTTCGACAAGATCATATTCTCTACCAACATGTTGAGAAAGTCAAGGAGGCAGGGGAAGAAAAGGTTGAGAATTTGGAAGAGAAGTGGGCACACTCGGTGCTTGCTTGCTTTTCTTGTTATTATGTGTGTTGTATGTGTGAGAAACCACATGAGGTTGTTGCAACACATTTTGAACACCTTAATTCATTTGAATAATTTGATTTGCATAATTAAGAAAATAACCCAGAGGTCGAGATGGTTTTGGAACACCTCAAACTGTAATCATAGGTTTAGATAAAGGAGGCAAATTATGTGCCTCATGGGTAATGATTTTAGGAACATTAACATACTTGTTCACTACCCCCTTAGCGGGTGGAATAAGTCTATTAATGATGATGGTATTTACATTGATATCTTTTTGAGATGAATGTCCAATGTCTTCCCATGGGGGATCCATTATAAGAGAAGAATCTTCATCCAATAATGCTTCATCTTTTGAAGGGAGAGCATTGGAATGAAGAGAAGGTAGAGTTATGTTAAGAAATGTATCAATGATTTCATCTTCTTGCGCCAAAATGTCCTCACAAATGGGAACAATTTTGGGAGAGAGATCTAAAACATAGGGTGATGTAGGCAAAGCTAGGTCACCATCGAATGCATTGAGGTGATTTCAACAGTATTATCATGAATTGTAGTAGAAGAAGAACTATTACCATCATCTTTCTCATGATAAATCATGGAGATGAATTTAGTAAAGTCTTCTAATATCAAAGGATACACACCCATGAGAGTCATGAAGCTAGAAAAATCATATATATGACCAAGAATATCATATATGGAACATATAGAAATAGCAATATCATACATGGATGCTATGTTATCTAACACATAAGGATGCAAATTAACAAATTTAGAAAAATTTCAAAATCTATAATATATGCATGCAAATATTCCAAAGACGAACAACAAGAATAGGCCACAATGAAATGTATTGTCTATTATATGTAGATATGATATGGAATAGAAATGTACAATCAGATTTATTCAGTAATCGAGTACAACCAATATCAAAGTAAGATTGCAATTAATGACCTACAAGTGCAAGAGAAATGGGGTTTTTCAAAAATGTGATATTCTTGATAACCACAATAACTAAATCTTGCAAATGTAATATGTGTAGTATGTGAAAAAGGAGTGCCTAAATGATTTATCCACTTAAATTTGACAAAGATTTAGAGAACTTTGCTTTTGATGAAGGTGCACTAAATGCAAGACTAGCTAGGGTTTACCACCAAGACCCTAGATCTTAAATACTTACTCCCTAAACCAAAATTCTTTGATGCAAGAATTCTTTTTGAACACAAACGATATTTATGAAGTGCTACAACATTGCAAAATCAGATTTGACCACCAATTATCATCAGAAAAATATGGAACAAGAGTTTAATTCACACACCCTAGGTGCAAGACTAGCTAGGTTTTCTAAAAATGTACGATTTTTAAAAACCCTAATAAAAATTAAGTGAAAATGCCAAATATACCACTAGGAAAATGATTAAATGATGTCATACCAATAAGATCTGATGTAAATGTTTTCTCTCAAAATTGCACCCTTGCTAAGTTGTAGAACTTAGCATTCCATAGAAACATGGGATCTTTCCAGGCCTGTGGGTCACCTATGATGGAAAGAACCTCTAGAGAAGGCCAGCTTCCTAGTTGGTTATCACCTAGAAACTACTGGATTTGTAGAGGAAAAGGGAAAAAGGAATGCTTCAAAAATGAAAAGAAAACTAGAAAATAAAACAAGGGTGATACACCAAACTGATATGGTTTGTGAAAACTCAGATTTATACACTTGGTTATAGATAACAAAAACTAAATTTGCACAACCTATTACTGCATGTTTTGCATAAATACTTCACAAAAATGCCTAAATGCATTAACCTTTAAAAGGAAGATAACTTCACAGTTAAAAAGACACATGAAACTTTAAGACACAATTTGCAACCTGCATAAACATACTTTTTTATAGAAAAGGTATTGAAAAATGAGACAAAGTCACAAGGAAATAAGACTACCTCACAAATAACTTGATCAATCACTTGATGATGCACAATACTACAAAAATAAGAAGGAAAAATCTGATATCAATGGTATCCAAGGTGTTTTCTGTATTTCATATCCCAAAAGAGTTACAAAGCATGCTCAAAACTGAGTTAGGACTGCAGAAAATCACTAACTCTAGAAATTGCATGATCAAAACTCCTTACAAAAGAGTTAAATGAATGACTATATACTCTCCAAACAATTGCAAAGAGATAAGGACTAGAAACTTCCTAGTCGTGCAGAACATAAAAGCCCTCAAAATATCTATCAAAGTTCCTCCAAAATGAGTTTCCAATGAGCAAAAAGTTAGGGCATGTCATCACCCATCATAAAAGCTCCAAGAACTACCTCTTAATACCCTTACATGCTACTAAAAACAAGTCAAACCACCACAATAACTCCTCCACCAGTTGGCCAACCTCTTCTGCAACATCATAAATGTCTAATATTTGCACATAAATACTCAACCACATCTGAAAGCCTCCTCAACTTGTCCCTTGCACAATAAATGACATAAATACAATTATTTCTGTATTTAATTAACATTGACTAAGTAGTTTATAATTGCACCACTTAGTTTAATGTTTTACATTTCAAATTTATTACAAACCTATGCAGAAAATAATGGCACTAGGACATTAATATTCAATCTCCTAATTTTGCATAGTTTGGAGATGAATAAAATATTTTGAAAAAATGATAAAGTAATCGATGAGACTTACTTTGTCACGTGTTATGGATTTGCCTATTATTGTCTTTTGCATTTTTATGACGAGTGATAAAGTAATTTATAATCCATTACTTTATCATTTGTTTACAATGTTTAATCTATTTCTAGATTATGCAAAATCAAAATGAAATACTTATAACTCCTAGGCACAAACACGACTCTCCTTTCAACACACCTACCACTTGCATAAATTTCATGCATTTCATTGCTCTATAAAACACCTTATAACTCCTAGCAATTCATACATTTCTACACATACATCATCATGCCTACATGCCTAATGTAATACATAACAAAGAACCCTTATGACTCCCTATGTATTACAATGCTCCTTATGCATCATTATACCCACCCTATGACTTCAAACACCAACTCATACCTAGAAAAAATAAAAGAAATAAGGCACTCGACCTTAACTTTTCATTATGTTTTTTGACTTTGTGAAAATCAAAAAGGCAAAAATAAGGCATTCACGGGCCTGTGGCATCATAAGATTTAACTAGTTTCTAAAGACTTGAAGTCTTTCCCCACAGTGCAAAATGGATAATAATGATTTTATAGAACAAAATTCAAAAATAAAAGAAAATTTGAATTAGGTTGTTTGACCCAAAAGGAGGAAAACAACCCTAAAATCTCATTTGCCTTTTGTCTTGTTTGGTACTCCATTCAACTACCACCATAGAGGTGTTGGAAACAAGGCAGATAATTGAGAAGGGGGGGTGAATCCATTATCTTAAAACTTTTCTTACTTTCACTTTCTTAACATTCAATGCTATATCAAAACATGAAAGCTTAAGCAACTATAAGAACCGAAATGAAATTAACACACATAACATAAGAATTTTTATGTGGAAACCCTGTTAAGGGAAAAACCACGGGGTGACTAACCCAAGATTGTATTCTCTGTTAAAAGAATAGAAGAGTACAAAATGACACTTGCCAGTTAGGGCTCACTGCCTGAGCACACTGCTCACAAGAGGCTCACTGCCTACTAGAGACTTGCAGATAATACCAATGTGTTTGAACTGATGAACAACATCTACATATGCAGAAATTCAGTTCCGGTTAGGCTCAATATACTGATCTAGCACATTTCATTCTTCTTCTACTTAGTATCACTTTTTTGTCACATTTTGAGCTTGTATTACTGTCTTCTCACTTTTCTCTGCCTTTCTTCACACTTCTACCAAATATCCATCGCAATTATGCCTACACAAGCTTGAATCCATCAGGTATATATATCTGCATCAAGGATTTCCAACAACTTTTTAGTCGGCAACAAAAACACTTAGGATATTTGCAAGTGACTGTTTTGTCGGCTGAATCCATACTTGATTGATGATGCACATCAAAAACTTAGACATAGAAGTCATTAATCATGTCGGCCAATAATTTATAATGCCACAAATTGCTTAATCAACACCTTTCATACATCTGGATTGAAGTCTGATACTCTGTCAGTTAGTTCTTCCTCTGTCTGCTCTGTCTAACTGGAACCCATCACTCAGAAGCTCATATATTTTTCATGCTTTATCACTGGAGACTAAATCTCTGGAATACAATAGTCATGATACCCTTCTTGACTTGTCCAAGTCCGCAACTTACTGAGTTAAACCATCCGAGAGATCCAAACCTAATTGTCGGACCATGTTGCATACTCTGTTCTTGTCCACCGGATCAAAACAATCTTCACTCTGACTTCCGGTATAGGCATATTATGTATTGTGGATGTGTAGAATAGACTTTGTTGCCATCAATGACAACACTTATGAAGCCACACAGTGTCTCTTGCCAACAATCTCCCCCTTTGGCATTAATGGCAACACTTAGTGAAAAATGGCTAAGTGTCGCAGTAACTCCCCCTTTGCTTGTGCTCTGTTTCTTTATACTGCTTTGCCGGTGCTCCCCCTTTGTTGAATTCCTCATTTTTCACTACTCTTCACTCCCCCTTTGACATCAATGGCAAAGGGCAGAATCCACATACAAAATTGTGCAAAAACTATTATATACATGGTCGCATATGTATATACAAATCATATGTTATACTTACATATACTTAAGTATATCCGCAAAGGTTGTCTTCAACTGTACAATCTCTATGGCCCAACTCCTTTTCATTCTATCCAAAATGGAGATGTGTCCACTTAACAAAAATGCATATGCTTCCCCCCTCTTCAAATCTGTTGGATTACTGGTCCGAGCTGTACTTTGAGCATCTGTTAAAGCATCATGCAATACCTCTAACTTAGGGAGGATTATTCCCCTAAGTTCACCCATTCTATCCATCAGATTCCTCTTCTCATTAACTAGTTTCTTTATCTCATTTATGATAACAACAACTTGACATTCTTAGTTTACCAGAGAGATAGTAAGAGGATCAAACTTCTGAGGTAGGTTTGTCAATTTTTCTTCCTGCTCTTTTATCTTCTTCTTAATATCTTCTATAACTCTAGGCCAAGAAAAACAAAATTTATATATATCTCCTCCATCTTTAAGAGTGTTTTCAATGCTCTTTATGCCAATATCTAAGGTTCTTCTATCATTGTTAATTAGTCCTTGTACTTCACTGAATCTTTTTCCAAAGAACTCTTTCCGGACCTTAGTTTCTACCAATTTTTCTAAAGATTCAAAATGAGAATTGACAGAATTAACCAAGTTTTTCAAGTTACCAGATGGAGATGTAGATGCATCCTTTTGATATGTAGGCATGATCTTCTCTAGTACACTGGATGAAATATTCAATAGGTCACTGTCCTCCATGTGTGATTTTAGAAGTTTCTCTTTTGCTTTGGCCTGAGCAAAAGATGCTATTTTCATTATCTGAACCGAAGAGAGAGAGTCCAAATTCAGTGGCCCTTGAATCAATTCAGGTTCATCCAGCTCCATCATTTCTTTGTCTAGGAAATTCTATACTATCTCTGCAGTGTCTTTGGCTGGTGATTAGACTTCTGTCCATTAGAGATATCAGGACTGACTAGTTTGGATAAGTCATCACCAACCTTTTTTGCTTGTTCTTCTTTTACCTAATCCTCTTTCTCTTGATTCTCCTTCTCTTCTCTTCTTCCTTCTCCTTCTTCTTCAGTGCCCAGAATATTTGACTTGGCAACTATGGGTTCTGGAGGAGTGACATTACCAGAGTTTACTGCTTTGTGAACTTCCTTTTCCAGAACAGAGGAGTCTAAGTCCTCAGATTTCTCTTCATCTATTTTATTTAATCCTTTGACATTCTTGTCAGAGAATTATTCATTGATTACCTTTAATCCTTCAACATCCATGGTAGAAGGCTCTTCATCTATTTCCTCTACAATAGGAAGATTAAATCTCTTTAAGGCTTTCCGAAGAGTTTCTTTTATTTCATCAGCTATTTGATCAGTTTCTCCAAGCATGAGTTTATTCATTTGGGATTTGCTCCGAAAATCATCTTTACAATCCTTGAAAACTATGTCCATTTGTTTTGGAGTGATAGAAGGACATAGCTGTATCACTATCTGCTCCCGGATCTCCAAGTCTTTTGCCTTTGCATTGTCTTTTCTTTGCTCCAATACTTCTTCTAGGTTCTTAGGAATTAATGAAATTATTTGAATGAATGCTTTGTTATAGATATTCAAATACCTGATAGTAGCCTCCTCAAGTATTCTCTTGTCTGCATCATTGTATTCATCATAAAATTCTATTACTGGCTGCAGGTTTTCATCCACAATGACTGCCTTAATGATGTCTTCAATTGAGAGAGTGGGTTTCTCAACAAATTCCTTTATTTTCTCTTCCTCGTTTATGCTATCAGAGGACTTCCTGGAAGTTCTTTTCTACTTCATTTTCTTGATTTCCTCATCTGATTCTATCTCTTCATCATCCTTTTGGCTCACATATGTTCTTGTGGCCTTGGTCTTCATTCTCTTTTCTCCTTTACTGGATGGCTTGACTTCCGGTTTGGTGGTTCTTGAGTTTTTAGGAGTAACAGGAGCAGAACTCCTGGAAGATCTTGTCCGGGAGGAGGCTTCCACCGGAACGCTTTTCTTCTTTGCTTCTTGCCTTTCTTTTTCTATTTTCTCTAATTTTTCTCTATTAGCATCTACTACTTCTTTTGTTATGCCAAACCTTTTGGCAAGTTCTTCAACTTCCTTCCTCACTTTTCTCTTTATCTCAGGCTGCCTTAATTCAACATGTATTTTTATGCTTAGCTCTTCAAAGGTGCCAAACCTTTCTGCTTGAGTGTCTTTAGGTTGGCTCAGCAAGTGTTGAACATGTACCTCCAAAATTTTTTCATCGACCCCATATCCCATGGGCATTATCCACATAGTTCTTGGCTCAAATGCCTCCATTAGGCATTGATCAGTGTCAACCATGAAGCAAACTGTGTCTTTGTATTTCTCAACTATTGACTGTGGTATTCTCTCTCTGGCATGCATTATGCTTTGGAAATTCTTGAAGTAACCCCAGAGAGTTGAGTTTTGGGCTTGAGCATCACCAAGTCCATACATGTAATCTCTGATTTGAATTGCAACGGGTTTATCATTTTGCCAGACCCAACCCTTTGATCTAGGTAGCTTATTCATATAGTAGAAAAATAGACACAATATTAGACTGCCATATTTGAAAGAGTTTTTCTTATCTTTCTTGATCTTTTGCAATTTTTCCATTAGTTGACTCAGTAGAAGCTCACACAGATCGTAATATGCATCTTCCTTTAGCATTTGATATGCAGCATAGATTGTTGTACCAGACACAGAATTTTCCCTACTTGAGTGGTAGATTTTGTAGCCAATTATCATTGAAGCAAACTTGGCATTCGAATCCGTGATGTCATCTATATTCATTGCTCTTTTGTCAAATTTTGATCCGGTGGCTTCAGTTACCGTTTGGTTCTTTACAAATTTGAGTGCGGGTAACCCACCAGTTGAATGCAGTCCCGTCACAGCCCTGATGGCATCTTTGGTTATCTTGAATGGCCTCATTAGCCACATAAAATTATCATGCATCCTACTTAGAACATACCAGACCCATTCATCTTCTGCAAAAGATGGAAAATGTATGCAATGTTAGAAGTGTTTGTCCCTTAGGGTCTTGAATTCAAGTCTGAGTTCAAAATTCTCATCTATTAACTATTTTTGATAGATGTAGATCAATTTTGAGTCTCCAAAATCTTTGATGTTTGCATGGATATAAACCCTAATATCTTCTACATGCAAGACACCATGTGGAATACTAGAAAACGCACCCAAGGGATCAACTTCTAGTGACTTGTAAGGGTGTTTCTTGAATTTTGGTCTCAGCCTTTCAGAGATTTTAACAACCATTGGAGTAGCCATTCTAGCAAAAAAAAATCCAGAGAGAATTTGCAGAAGGGAAGTACCTTTTCATGCCTTAGGGTTTGAAGTAGATGTCAGAGTGATTTTCTGTTTGAATTTGATCTTCAGCTTGAACTTGAGTAAACTGTAGGATTTCTTCTCAGAGCTATTCTTTCTTCTTTGTGAGTGCAAGTGTGTAAATAATGAATGAAAAAACCTTTTTATCCTTGCACAAAACCTAATTCCCTTTTGTAATAAATGTACAAACTTTTAAGTCATCCAATTACCCTGCTTCTCAAGTGAGCTTTTCATGAATCGTCTTGTGGATCTTCAAACTAGTACCTTAGTGTGTTGATAACACCCATGTGCCTTAAAGACTTTCCTCTAGATCCGTAGATCAGAGTATTGTATTTGCAGATCATATTGAATCAATTTGTATTGCTCTATCAATACTAGATGGTTGCTGGAACCAGATCTACTCAAGTGGTCATAAACCTTGTGAAACTTCATGCAGACCTCTCACATTTTGATTGAAAGTTCTTTGGGGGATTTTATAGGAACCCTTTAATCCACAACATCAGATGTTTACTCAATGTGTCAAATTCAGGCACTTTCTGACTGGCTAGGGGAAAAAGATTTTCTCTATAGCTCCCCCTGAGCCAGAGCTCACTTTTTAGTTTTCGGAAGGATTATCAGCACCAGTTTCTAGTGCGGATCCATCTCCAATATTCATTGTACTCTTCTTTACCCAAATCTTGCTCATCTCCTTTTGAACTTCATCTGCATTTACTTTACCTTTGCCTTTATCTAGTTTTTGATCATGTTTTACCTGACCCCTTTCATCATGATTTCTACTTCTGCAGAATCTAGCTATATGATTGGATTTATTGCAATTGTAACATACAACATTTCTTTACTTATTTGGTTGATATCCTTTTGATCTGCACTGATTAGCCATATGCCCCATTCTATTGCATTTAAAGCATCTACCATTGAAGGAATTGTTCATTTGCATATTTCTGCATTCATGAGATTTGTGACCATACCTTTTACAACTAAAACATTGACCGGAGAAGGATGAATTGTTTTGATTCATTCTGTTCCTGCACTGAGTTGCTTTATGACCAAATTTGTTGCAATTGAAGCAGTTTCCATTGAAAGATGGATATCTTTGGGCATTTGGTTGCCTTATCGGAGGTCTTCTAGGCCCGTTTCTTTGACTTCTTGATCCAAAGTTCCTTTGACCAGATCCAGAGCTTTCACCTTTCTTATATCCCAAGCCACACTTATCATCTACCCTCTTTTGACTTTCAAGAAGAACTTCAAGTTGGGCTGAGCTTATCTTGAATTTTTCTTTTTATTCATTTGCAAATTGAAGATCTTGTTTAAGAGTGTCTATCTGGCTCTCAAGTTGTTCTTCATTGTCTTTGGCTTCTTCAAGTGCAGATTCAAGTTGCTTGATTATTCTGTCCATTTTGTGGCAGTCTTCTATTTTCTCCTTGAGGGATTGTTTTAGGTTATCTTTAGTCTTTCTCTTCTCTTCAATTTCTTGGGTGAATTTCATAACCCCTAATTCCATTTCATGTCTTATCATAATGATTTCTTTTGATAACTTCTCACATAGCTTAGTTTTCTCATTCAGATCCTCATCAGTATTATTGGCTTCATTCTGATTTGCTAATTTCTGGAGTAGTTCCTTTCTCTTTTTCACAGAATTACTAAGTTTTTCTTTCAGCTCATTGATGAAATCATCAGCTTCCTTGAGTCTTTCTCTCAAATTATTGACCTCAGAGTGGGATGGTTCAAGATCATCTAGGGCAGACTAAAGTTGTTCTTTCATACCATATGCATCCATTGAGATTCCCAGATCTTCATCAAGCTATTAGGCTTGTTCAAAGGAACTTAGCTCTGATACCAATTGTTGGAAACAAGGCAAATAACTGAGAGGGGGGGTGAATCAGTTATCTTAAAACTTTTCTTACTTTCACTTTCTTAACATTCAGTGCTATATCAAAACATGAAAGATTAAGCAACTATAAGAACTAAAATGAAATTAACACACATAACACAAGAACTTTTACGTGGAAACCCTGTTAAGGGAAAAACCACATGGTGACTAACCCAAGATTGTATTCTCTGTTAAAAGAATAGAAGAGTACAAAATGGCAGTTGCCAGTTAGGGCTCACAGTCGGAGCACACTGCTCACAAGAGGCTCACTTCCTACTAGAGACTTACAGATAATTCCAATGTGTTTGAACTGATGAACATCTACATATGCAAAAATTTAGTTTCGGTTAGGCTCAGTATACTGATCTAGCACATTTCATTCTTCTTCTGCTTAGTATCACTTTTCTATCACATTCCGAGCTTGGATTACTGTCTTCTCACTTTTCTCTGCCTTTCTTCGCACTTCTAGCAAATATCCATCACAATTATGCCTACACAAGATTGAATCCATTGGGTATATATATCTGCATCAAGGATTTCCAACAACTTTCTAGTCAGCAACAAAAACACTTAGGATATTTGCAAGTTACTATTCTGTCGGCTAAATCCATACTTGATTGATGATGTGCATCAAAAACTTAGACATAGAAGTCATTAATCATGTCAGCCAATAATGTATAATGCCACAAACTACTTGATCAACACCTTTCATACATCCGGATTGAAGTCTGATACTCTGTCGGTCAGTTCTTCCTCTGTCTACTCTATCTGACTGGAACCCATCACTCAGAAGCTCATATATTTTTCATGCTTTATCACCGGAGGCTAAATCTCTAGAATACAATAGTCATGATATCCTTCTTGACTTCTCCAAGTCCACAACTTACTGAGTTACACCATTTGAGAGATCCAAACCTGATTATCGGACCATGTTGCATACTTTGTTCTTGTCCACCGGACCAAAACAATCTTCACTCTGACTTCCGGTATAGGCATATTATGTACTGCGGATGTGTAGAATAGACTTTGTTTCCATCAATGATAACATTTATGAAGTCACACAGTGTCTCTTGCCAACAAGAGGTAGGGTTTCTGGATGAAAACACTCTAATTTTCTGTGATTTCCTGAGGGATTTGATGCTTCATTCTTGAAAATGAAAGGTAAAAACCTCTATTGCTACCTGTTCGATCCATTTTCTTTCACTTTGGAGGTAAAAATTGGCCCTAAGCTATGGCTTTGATTGGTTATTGATGCATTCTCTTTACTCTCTTTGCTATTTTGATGCTGTCATGAATATACTGGTTTGAGGAAAACAATGTGATTTTGACATAGCAATCAGCAGAAAAAAGAGAGGTAAATCATTTTCTATTGTCGATCTCTCTTCATTTTCTAAGTTCTCACAATGGATTCTGCTACCAGAGGCTACGATTTTGAGGCATTCTGAGTATTTTGAAATTGAAAGCCTTCATTTTCTCTTATATCTGTAACTTTTCTTTCATTTCCTGAGTGTTCTTTCATATACAGTGTAGAGGGTTAACAAAAACTTATGGGTTTATTCATTTTGAAAGAAAACACCCTCTTCAAGCCTCGGCCCTACTCTTTTCACATATGTAGACATTTATATCCATTTCTTGCACTTTTTACTTAGATATGTAGAGGAAAAACTTGACCCATCATAGATAATGAAATACCTGTGAAAACAAGCATTTTTCCTGTTCTAGCTTTTCATATTCTGAGATTTGAAGTAAACTCTCATATACTATGATAAGGGTTTTGAAGATGTCTTTTATTTTGTTGCAGCACTTCGGTCTCCATGGCATAACAATACATGAGTTGTAGTATTTTAATCCTCCATTTTTTATGCAGAAGCAATGAAACAATGATGTTCTTTCCCTCATGGAAATCTAGAAAACAAAAACCCTTGCTTGGCACTACTGGCCATGGCTTGATATGACATGAAACAGGTCTCATTTTCATCATATGCAATTTCTGGAGAAACTCCATAGTGCAGGCCATGGGTTTTGGTTCTACATCTCCAACTGTATCAAACCTTCAAGTTGTGAAACTCACCATCCTCTTCATAAAAATTCCTGTGCATTCGATGTGGGTTTGACCCTGCATGAAGAAAATACATTTTTCTTTTGTTCCTATGAGAATTCATAATATAGTTTAACTTGCATTCTATCTGCTCCTATGTTTGAAACTAATCCATTTCCCTAAAATGCAAAAGGTAAGTCTTCTTTCATTACTGTGCAATGGCCTTTAGTGTGGATGCAATTTCTGTTCTTGTAGTAGCATGATGAAAGTCACAATGACTAAGAGTACATGACGATCAATAACCTACACTTTTACCCTCCATTGTAGAAACAAAAGCTACTATTCTTTAGAATTTCATTTGTCTTTCTGTTTCACAAAAATACTATGAGATATGGTTTTTGAAGGAAGATTATAATCTCATTCTTTGCTGTTCCTTTTATCCGCTATAGAATAAACATTGTGATAATGACATTCATGTATTCTTTGGATTCTGGCTTATGAAAGCTATAAAATGAATTAAGTGTATACATGTTCCTCCTTTTGATTCCTCTTTCTATAGCTTCATGATATATACACTTTAAGATCCCTTTCATGAAAGAATCTAATGTTGATGACTTGAAGCAATGTTGAGTTTTTAAAAAAATCTTTACAACTGTCTGACCTTACTATCTCAAATGTATAATGCAAAAGACATAATCCTCATTTGTATATCCTGTATCTATACTCTTTGTGTATGAATCTATGCTTACATGATGTCATACTTACATCTCCTATAGCATATTGATGTGATCTTTGATATATTATGGGAAAAATATTGCTCTTGGCTACAGCCTCTTCTTTGTAACAACATTTTTGTATCTCCTTCATGGTTGAGATAATGGGCTTGATGACCTATCTGCTTTCCTGTAGAATATGAAGATCCTATCTACTTGCTGCTTCTTCATCATGGTATTTGATTGCTTTATGGTTGTGTGAAGCATAGTGACACTTTGATCTTGATTGCTCTACACTGTTGCACTTGGCACTGGCACTCCTTTTCTTGCCTTATCAGCTGATCATACTGTCTCCTTATTGTGATAGTTCCTCTATGTATTGGACTACACCCTACCGTTCCATTGACTGTCACTTTGTGAATAGTTCCTTGGCATTTTGCTTTAGATGCTCATATCTATCTCTCTAATATGTTGTCCCATGAATGATTGTCTTTGGCTTTGTGATTGCCCTTCATTTGTCTACTCACTATTTTTTCATAAGTTGCATGTCGTTGTTCTATGATAAGGACAACATACTTGTAAGTAAGATTTCATCCATTTTGAAGATCTTTGCTCTGATACAAAACAATCATTAAACAATGACTTGACTTTCACGACCTCTGCTTGCTTCTATTTACATGACTAGTGACTGCACTTCAACCTGCTTCATCAACTTATTGACAGTATTCATGTAATCATTAAGTGGTCCATGACATGATGTTGTGACTAGTTTTTTGTTGAGCATAGACTATCCTCATTGTTGGGCATAAAGACTCCAAGGATTGTTCATGTGCCCTTTAACAATGACTGCTCTATCTCTTTGTGTTCCTTGTATTGTTTATCATTCTTGCATGCATTTGGTGAGTTTTCTAAACCCTTCACACAACAAACAAGATGACTGCTCTGCCTCAAGCCCACCTTATGATGGAAATGGATATTGTTTTCTCATTGTAATATTGCTTATCTTTCTTGACATTGTGACTATCCTTGAGGGCAATAATGATCATTTTCAATGATTGGCACTGTCAGATCAAAATGTGACTATTTCTATGCATAGAACAACTGCTACTTTACTCATTGAGTTCTATTTTAGCAAGAATTTGTCATTTACAACAGTGATACTCATCAACTCACTATTGTAGGTGATAGATACTTGTTAGAGTGGATAAACATGATGTTTTATTTCGTTATAATCCCTCACTATAACCTGAGGGCAACATGCTGGGCTCAACCCTTGTGGGAGCTCACTTTACCCCACATATTGCAATATTAAATGAAGTAATTAGAAATGAAACTTTACCTGTATCTGCACATTGGACAAACCTATTAGACAAAAATGTACCTTTGTTTATGATGTGAGGTGACTTGTATGATCTATCTTTTTGATATGGCACTTGTATATGTTCATTATCAATGCTGTTATGCTGATATCTGATTACTGATATTGCTGCTACATAAAAGTGAATGCTACTTTGGAAGCTTTGATTGTGTATGAAAAGACTTGGTACCCTGAGCATTAACAAAAACTATTTTCCAGGTATGTTGGAGCTCACACAGATGGAGGAAGATAGCAGCCGGCTTGACCATGGTATTCATCATTCGCAGGCAATGACGGGTCCCCTTTCTTTTCCTATGCATTTCTTTTCTTTCAAAAGTAAAATTTACTTTTATGTAGCCTATTTCAGTTACTCCTATGGCTTGTGTGGGAGCATTTCATTTGACATTCATGAATAGTGAAAAAGCCTTTTAAAATATGCAATGTTGAATGGTTCTTCTTGATTGTAAACAATTGCATTTATTTGAAGTTCTTTTATGGCATTTTTCTCTTGGCAAAACACTCATTAATAATAGACATGCACCCCTTAAAACTATAAAACTTAACCATCTCCACTTGATTGAGCTCAAAAATAAAAATGGGTAACATTTTTGGCGACATCTGCGTGGTGCTTGCCTGCTAAGTACCCTGACCAGCTGCCTAAAACTATCTGTTGGGCATAAAGTCACTCATACTTGACAAAACTTTGAAAAACATTTCTTTCTACCATTACAACTCACTTCAGATTGCAACCTCTTCTAATCCATCAAGTGCATGTGTATGGTTGGTGACAGTGAACCAAGAAAAATCACTGTCATTAATGATATATATCTACTTGATGGGCTAGAATGGGATAATCAACAAGAACACCTCCTTAGCAATCTGCTGCAATTTATTATAGTTCTATGAGGGAGATAGGTATGATGTGTGACAGTGAATACATGTATTCACTGTTTCATGTGATGGCTACCTACTTCATATAATTGTAGTACATTACAACAGTTTCAACTTCTGCACAACCAGACCCAGGAACAACTAACTAACTGTGTAGAAACGCACTTAGGGAAATGAAAATTGCATCTAATCTATTGTGCAACAACACTTATTTAACATCAAAAACTTCAAGAAATATGTACAAACATTTAAGATCATTCCTCAGAAGCAATGCTTAAGGTGAATCCCATTGACTGGGATTGGTTCCATGTCACCATCCAGCCTAGACAGATGGAAGGAATTATGTTGTTTACATTCTGAAACAATATAGGGCCCACTCCAAAAAGCATCGAACTTAGAGTGCTTTCTAGGTTTGCTCTTTAATTCATCCCATTTCAGCACTATGTCACCCTCCTGGAATATTCTTGGAGATTCTTTTTTGTCAAATGACCTCTTCATTTGAGCTTGATGATGCTCTATATTTCTCATGGCATCATTTCTGGTCTCTTCATGCTCAACGAGTTGAGCTAGCCTTACTATCATAGGGCCTTCTTCTAACACGTCCAACTGATTCACCAAATCAAGTACTGGTAACTCAAGTGTGATAGGAAGCCTTACTTCCTTGCCATACACCAACATGAAAGATGAATGCCCCATTGACCATTTTGGAGTAATTATGTCAGCCCATAATGCTAATTTTAACTGTGTATGTTGAGCTCTCTGGTTACCCTCCATGGTCTTCTTGATAATTCTAATCAAGTTCTGGTGCAGGAGCTTCAATTTTTGACCTTATCATTTTATGATCTTGGTATTTTGGTTTTATCTAAGGCTTTGGAAGCCATTTTGATGTGTTGTAATAAGGACTTAGTCCACTTTATTTGACTAGTCCACTAGAATGTTTGAAAGACCTATTTTATAGGATTTTCTCTTTTAGAAACTTATTGTTTTTATTAAAACTGCCGTTTCCACCGTTCCACTGCCTTTCTTGGGTAGTTGTATGGATTGTTTGGAAGAGGAAAGGTCTGGACAACTCCCTATAAACTGAGTTTTGTTTTAACATGCCAAAAATAATGAGAAGGAAGGAGTTTTTTAAGAGAAAAAGTGTGATTTTCTATTTTTTTCTGGGAGAACAACTTCCTGTACGGCCAGGTACGGACTGCCAAGGAGATAAACTCTAAAAAATGTTTTAAGCATTCGATATAGCTCCTGTTTGCATGTATTCTTAGTTCCTGAAAACATTTTGCAGTATTGGTTTTCTTTCATTTTTGTAGAAACAGGTGTAAACCCTCTTCATCTAGGGTTCTGAGATAAAATGTTCCATTCTTCCTCTATCCTCTGAAGGTGGTTGCTCATTTCTTGTGGGATGGAGGAAGACCAAGTAATTTTCATGTTTTTGATGTGTGCATTGTGGTTCTCCTTCCTCCATGGTGAATGGTATGCTGCTATCTAGTCAAAACAGTGACTAGTTAGAAAAAAAATAATGGACAACAAGTGTAGAAGAAAACAGTCATAGGTTTGATAGAATGGAGTTGTTCTTTGTGTTTTAGGAGGGATACAGGCCTACACAAGAGCCCTACTACTCAGACAAGGAATCTTGATTCACCTCTTTTCCCATTCCCAAACTAGACCATTCTTTAGAGGGCCAACATCAAATGCTGACAGAAAAAATAGTCTGTTGTCTTGCACGTGGGTACAGTACGGTCTGAAGGGTTGATGGAGGGTAAACACTTTAATTTTGGTATTTGGTTCATGTACCAAGCAATGAAGGTCACAGGAGGTTTGTGAATGTCTAACATGGTGTTAAATGTTTCCTTGTTTGCAAAGATAACCTACTTTCTAACATTGTTTCATTGAAGACAGTTAAACAGCCGTACTTCTTCTGTCAGTGCAGTACTGTGGTGGGGTGTCAAGCCAGTGGAACCTATCCTTGTGATTGCATGTGATGTTGTGATCTTTGTTGGAGGAGTGATTGTAGATTGGAGTCTTCTCAAAGGATATAAGAAGAAGTGGATAGTTTAAAACTGTCATAGGATAGTCAACCACCTATTTGCTGTCCTCTGCCCTTTTAAACACAGTGTGGGCCTGTACATAAGTAGTTGGTTGTTTTCTCACATCAAATGTTGAGTATGCATCAAGCATTGATGGTCATCTAAAGTTTTGGAAGGGTGTTGAAGGTTTAAATCTTTGTTTAAGCTTCAAGAGAAGGGTTTCCTCTTTAATTCTGCTGCAAGACAGTCATTTGGTGAATAGTCCGATATAGTTTATAGCCTTTTTGTCAGAAAAACTCTTGTTGGTGCTGTCCTCAATAGATGCATGTGAAGGTTATTGTGAGTAGGGGAATCAACACTAGTTTTGTTCATAAAGGTACATGATAGAAACTTCCTTGTCACTGTCAAAAGACAGTCATACAGAAACTTGCTGTCCACTGTTGTATGAGGAGTGGAATGAGAGTTTGGGTTAGTTTCATGCATGTCATAAGTCAGTATATGTTGATTTGTGTTGTTGTCCATGTTGGTAGAGGTGTGGGTAGGAAATTGTGAGTCAAACCAAGGTGGTTGTGTAGAAAGGAGGGATTGAGTAGCAACTCTTCAAGGTGAGAGTTGGACAGCCTGTGAGAAGGACATTGGATAGTGGTCCTAGGCTAGATAAATCTCTGTAATAGCCTTGTGTAGGTTTTGTCTTCACATACCACGTTGTAAACCTCTTGGGGGAAGTGATCTAAGTTCATTGAGTGAACTTCTACAACCTTTTTCTACCTGACCTCTGCATCAAGTTCTTATTGGCGGATTCCACTTAGCCATTGCCTTGTGGATAGTAATTGGAGGATGTATTCAGATAAATTCCATTTCTTACAGCCCAATTAGAGATCTTGGAACCAACAAAGGCAAGGGCATTGTCTGAAATAATAGACTCAGGGACTCCAAATCTAATAACCAACTCTTCATAAAAATTTAGAACAACAGACTCATTGGCCTCTTTAAGTGTGACTACTTCAATCCACTTAGTAAAATAATCAGTGTCTGTAAGAACCCACTTATGACCAGCACTAGATGGAGGGTTTATAACTCTAATAAAGTCTAACCCCCACCTCATAAAGGGCTGTTCAACCTGAACCAGCTACAAAAGGTAAGGCTGCCAATTTCTCCTTTCCAACAGACAGCACATTCATTGCACTTTCTGACCCACAAATATGCATCCTTAAACAAACTGGGCCAATAATAGCCACCCTTCATCACCTTAAGAGCTGTTGCTCTAGGTGAAAAATGGCCTCCAACTAACCCCTCATAAAATTCATACAACACTCTTTCAACTTGGTTAGGTTCAATACATCTCATCAATACTCCATTGAAATCTTTCCTAAAAAGCAAGCCGTTAATGAGTACATAAGGTATAGACTACAATCTAAAATACCTTCTTTTGGCTCTATCCAAGCCCTGAGGACACTCACCAGTCTGCAAGAAATGAACCATTTCTTGCACCCAACGAATAATAGGAACTGAAACAGTTGTTTGCTCTTGGTCTTGCAATGATAGAACAATTTCTTGTTCACGTTCTTCTTTGTTGATAACACCATCACCAAGCTGTTCACACAACCCTTTTCCCCTGACCAACTCGGTAACTTTAATGTCCACATCATATTCCATTACCTTAGTTACCCAGCCAGCTCTCTTATCACTGAGATCCTTACTCAACAGAAATTCCTTCACACTCGGATGAGCAACCATTAGATTAATCTTATTATTTGACCAGATGTGTTTAAATTTCTTTAAACTCCTTATAACAACAAACACATGTTTCTCTACAAAGGTATACCTTAGCTCATAATTCTTCAATGCTTGACTGAAAAAAGATAAAGGTTGCTCCAAACCTGAATCATTCTTCTGTACCAACATAGCAGAAATAGAGTCAACATTACCATAAGCGTACAACATGAAATCTCTAGAAAAATCAAGATTCAGAAGTGTAGGTACAGCTGCCAATGCCTCTTTAATAAGCTCAAATCTCCATTTTCCTTCTCTCATCCAGCTAAAAGACACATTCTTTCTCAACATAGCAGTTAGTGGACTTAACAAATCAGCAATATCAGGGATAAATCTCCTGACGAAATTGATTCTACCAATGAAACTCTACAGACCTTTCTTGTGTGCTGGTAAGGGGAGAGCTAAAATTGCACTTTTTCTTTCGGGGTCAATGGTGATACCCTATTTTGACACCACATAACCAAGCAATATGCCCTCATGGACAACAAATACACACTTTTTGGGATTAAGTGATATCCCAAACTCCCTACATTTCTCAAAAATCTGACTTAAGTGGTTTAGATGATCCTTAGCCTCTTTGGAGAAAACAACAATGTCATCAAGGTAGACTAAGACAGTCTTGTACATTAACCCATGAAAGGCCATATCCATAGCCTTTTGAAAGGTTGCTCCAACATTGGACAAACCGAAGGGCATCTTCTTGTAGGCCATAGTCCCCCATTTTATGGTGAAGGCTATTTTATACTGGTCTTCCTCTTTCACTAATATCTGGTTGTAACGAGAATAACCATCTAGTATGTAAAATCTCTCTGATCCTGAGACTACTTGAAGTATCTATTCCATGGAAGGCAAAGGATGATGGTCTTTCAAGGAAACTCTATTCAAGTCATGAAAGTCTACACACAGTCTTATCTCTCCATTTTTCTTCCTAACTAACACAAGGTTGGAAGCCCATGAGGTATGCTTAATAGGATAGATTATGCTACTCTCAATCAGTTTGTTCAGTTCCTTCTTCATAAGAGGCTCTAACTTAGGATTCAATGGCTTCTGTTTCTGCCTGACAGGCTTGGCATTAGGCTCAAGTTCAATAGTATGTTGAGCAAGCTGGGAATCAAAACCCTTTAAATCACTATACTCCCATGCAAAAATGTCACTAAATTCTTGAAAAAGCTGAACAAATGTTTGCTTTTCTTTTGCTGTATATACCTTGCCCAGTTTAAGAAGCTTACCCTTGAAGATCTCAAACTCTTCATTGTGATCTTGCTAAACTTGTATGCTGACCTTGGGTTTTGTAGCTTCATCATCAGTATTAAAAATGGACTCTAAGGTGACCAAACCCTTTGGTAGCTTGTTATTCTTGAGTTGAATGATTTGGTCACCGTACTGGTGTTGTAGCTTCTCTTGGTGAGTGTGAGAGAATTCATCTTCTTGTCTTAAGAAGTTCGCAACCTGCTGGTCACTTTCAAACACTTTCAGTGTAGGTTATTATCAGGTACAACAGGCCTAACAACAACCTTGACATGCTAATTAGTCTTATCACTACTTATCTCTTATGGAATATCATATTTAGCCCCTACAGCAGCCAGCCTATCAACACTTTTATTCTAATTTCTAGGTATGGATATCAAATTAAATGCATCAAATCCTTCCAAGAGGTACCATACCCTATGCTTGTAAGATTTAAGCAAATCATTTCTTGTAATATTGAGGTTTCTCACCTGATTAACAACCAATTCGCTATCCCCATAAACTTTTAGATAGCCAAGACCCTTTTGTCTTGCCCATTCTAAACCTTGAATAAGAGCTTCGTATTCAGCCACGTTGTTAGTACAGCTGAAACAAAATCTAAAAGCTGAGTAGTACTTCTCACCCTTTGGGGAAACAATCATGCATCCACCACCAGCACCCACTTTACTCCTTGAGCCATCAAAAAATAGTTCCCAAACCTCATTATCTTGCTGCCCATCTTGCTGTTCTGCACTTTTTTCAATGTTAGGCATAAATGAATCAGCTTCATGCATCATATACACACCCAAACCAGCCTCTTCTAGGTGCTCACATGGACCAACCACATGAGTCAAATCTGCGCACTCGTCAAGAAGAACTTCTGGTATGCCTTCAATTTGGGTACTACCTTCTTGAACATCTGGCTGCTCCTCTTGTTCACTTGCAACCAAGTTGACATTGATGGGACATGGAGTGTAAGGTTCAACATGGTGTTTGGCAATGGGTTATGATTTGATAGTCACCTTAGTGCCATATCTAGTTCTAAACAACATATGAGACCAATTTGAGGACAAGTAACCTCCTATTTTTGTGGTAAAATCTCTTGACAAACAAATAGCAAAATAAGGAGGTAACTCAATGACATAGATGTCCTGTGGGATAGAGAAATTTGGACAGGCATGAAGAGTCAAAGTCAGTCCCTTTATGACACCTACTGTACTAATAGCAGTCCCATCCAGCTGAATGACTCCCTTCTCTAATGACTCATATTCAATTCCTAACTTATCAACAATCTATTTGGGCATGACTGAATTGCTAGCACCTGAGTCAATCATGCAGTAATGGACTAAATGATCCGCTATGATCAAAGACACATAAAATGGTGGGGTCTTAACCTTTGAAGCTTGCTGTTCTTTATCATTTCTAGCAGTATTTGTCAACACAACCTTAGACTTATCCATACTAGACTCTTGAGACAAACTTAAATTTGATAAGGCTGATTGAAGCAAGTCCTTTTGGCCAGGGATACTTAGGGAATCCCACATAGACATAGATACATTCACTTTTTTCATATGTTCAAGGATATTGAAAGTAGATGTACCTGACTTAACTTGCCCTTTGGGGGAAGTCACATCACCTTGAGTAAAAGCTGGATGAATTGGTGGATTAGGTTGCTCCTTGCCTACCAAAGGCTGACTTCTTGGTAAAACTTGAATTTTCTTAGCATTTGATGGGTTAGAAACACCTTGATCCATGTTTGGCACTTGATGCACATGGGTTTGAACTTTATCAAGCTGCTGCCCTTCATCTATAGCCCTCTTCTTGCTACGTGTATTGGCTGCAATTGAAGAACAAACTTGATTCATACCATAGAATTCTTCTCCTTGCCAGTTTAGGAGTGTTGTCTCATGTACATGTTCTTCTTGTTGCTGGACAGGAGCTTCTACAGGCACATTAGACTGCACTGCTGGACTATTATGAACCATAAAAGCTTGGTTTATCACCCCATTGACACAGGTATTTTGGTTATGGGGATGATTACAAGGAAAGCACCAGTCATAGTCCCGAGCCAAATTGTTTTGTGTGGGTACAATCTCCTTCAAGGAACTAGCAGCATTTGGGTTGTAAGCTTGATAATGCCTAGAGTTAAAGGCTTGTCTTGGGCCTTGATTATTTGGCTGATAAGGAGGCCTATTTGACTAGTTTTGCTGGTAATTAGATTGAAATGGGGGCTGATAAGGCCTGAAACTTTGACCTTGCTGCCTCTTAATGTTCACTATCTCATTACCAAAAGATTGTAATAGCCCTTTGATCTCCTATAACTCAAAAGATTGAGTTTGAACAACATTTTCCTGGTTATTGGGCTGTATATTAGGTGCCCGTAATGCTGGTGCAGTGGGTATAATAGCTATAGGAGGCACATGCATTGGTATTGGTGGCTGAATAGCAGGGAATATTGGCAAAGGAGGTCTAGGGGCAATTTTACTAGCATGTATGAGGCTGTTCTTAGCTCTTATAGCTATAGCATAAGCTTGTGGTAAGGAAGTTCCTCCCATAGATTGAACCATAACAGAGATATCACTATTCAAATATCTCAAATAATATAAGAAAGCATGGTCAGCAGTAGGCCTTACTGTTGGTGGGATTCTATCCCATGTCTTATGAAAACGGTGGTTAAAGTCTGACATAACCTCATGGGGAGCCCTCTTAATTGTAGACAGCTGCTCCACCAATGACAAATGGTCTGATTTGTCTTCGAAGAAACTGTACAGCTCCTCTCCCAAATGATCCCATGAATCTATGGAGTTAACTGGTAGGCTTCTGAACCACTGCAAAGCCTTCCGTTTGAGGGAAGCTACTAACAATCTGATTGCAATATTTTCTTCTGTCACTTGATGGAAAACACACAGGTTTCCAACATCTTTTATATGCTCAGTTGGAGTAGATTGATCTTCACCATTAAAATATGGTAAACTTTTCAAGGCAGCTACATGAATGTCATCATGCTGAGCTAAATTCAGTGGGTTGCCTTGGTTGAATGCAACAAATGGTTGATTTCTAGCTCCATGAATCATTGTAACTGGGACTCTTGGGGCAGTATGAGTTCTAACAACAGGAGGAGTAGACTTGGCTCTCCTAGAATAAACATGATTTGTCTTGGGTTTCTCAACTGTTATCCCTCTTTTCCTAGGTGGGGATAATTGCAAATACTCAAAGGGTGAAGGACTACTTCTGGTTTGTATCCTTTTCATAAGCTGAAATGCACTAATTTTACTAAAACAAAGCTCAGAGTCGCAAGGTATGCTAAAAGTATATCTCCCAAAGACCTAAAATACTGTTGCACACACCAAACAACAACATAAGCTTCTAATTCTAGACTGAAAAAATTAGTTCTCTAGGTCCCATCGGGCGTGCCAAAAATTATTTTCTCTCAAAATTGTACCCTTGCTAAGTTAAAAAACTTAGCATTCTGGAGAAACATGGGATCTTTCCAAGCCTGTGGGTCACCTATGATGGAAAGAACCTCTAGAGAAGGATGGCTTCCTAGTTGGTTATCACCTAGAAATTACTAGATTTGCAGAGGAAAAGGGAAAAAGGAATGCTTCAAAAATGAAAAGAAAATTGGAAAATAAAACAAGGGTGATACACCAAACTGATATGGTTTGTGAAAACTCAGATTTATACAATTGGTTACAGATAACATAAACTAAATTTGCACAACCTATTACTGCATGTTTTGCATAAATACTTCACAAAAAGGCCTAAATGCATTAACCTTTAAAAGGAAGATAACTTCACAGTTAAAAAGCCACATGCAGCTTTAAGACACAGTTTGCAACATGTATAAACATACTTTTTTATAGAAAAGGTATTGAAAAATTAGACAAAGTCACAAGGAAATAAAACTACCTCACAAATAACTTGACCAAGCACTTGATGATGCACAGTATTGCAAAAATAAGAAAGCAAAATCAGACTATCAATGGTATCCAAGGCATTTTATGTATTTCATATCCCAAAAGAGTTACAAAGCATGCTCAAAACTGAGTAAGGACTGCAAAAATCCCCTAACTCCAGAAATTGCATAATCAGAACTCCTTACAAAAGAGTCAAATGAATGACTATATACTCTCCAAATAGCTGCAAAGAGATAAGGACTAGAAACTTCCTGGTCGTGCAGAACATAAAAGCCCTCAAAATATCTATCAAAAATCCTCCAAAATGAGTTTCCAATGAGAAAAAAGTTAGGTCATGTCATCACCCATCATAAAAGCTCCAAGAACTGCCTCTTAATGCCCTTAAATGCTACTGAAAACAAGTCAAACCACCACAATAACTCCTCCACCAATGTTAAAGTTAGCTGGCAGAAGATATCAATTAAATGCAAATAAAGATTAAACAGAGAAATGGAAATACACAGAATTAATAACAGCGAGAGACAAGTTTTAATGTGGTTCACCCAAACTCAGGCTACATCCACCAAACAGAGAGTCCAATATTATTATCCAGTAAATCAAACCAATTACAATCAGCAATCCCTGCAACTCAATACTGCTGCAAAATGCTACAATACAATATATCAAAACCCTAACCCTTAGCCACTTTTATCAAGCTTTTTGTCGGTTACAAAAATAGGGTTTTCTTATGTCAGTCAATGAAAAATAACTCTCGGTGCCTTTATAAAATAATAAAAAAACCGTGTGCGACCCCACAAGGGGCGCTACCCCTTGACCCCGTAGGAATTTGGGGGGAAACTGCGCCGATAAAAGTGGGGAAAATGTAACCTCTGAGTCTGATTAGGCTCCATATAACAACAACCAGTTGGCCAACCTCTCCTGCAGCATCATAAATGTCTGATATTTACACATAAATACTCAACCACATCTCTTTGACCACATCTAAAAGCCTCCTCAACTTGTCCCTGGCACAATAAATGACATAAATACAATTATTTCTGCATTTAATTAACATTGACTAAGTGGTTTATAATTACACCACTTAATTTAATGTTTTACATTTCAAATTTATTACAAACCTTTGTAGAAAATAATGGCACTAGGACATTAATATTCAATCTCCTAATTTTGCATAGTTTGGAGATGAATAAAATATTGTGAAAAATGATAAAGTAATCGACGAGACTTACTTTGTCACGTGTTATGGATTTGCCCATTATTGTCTTTTGCATTTTTATGACGAGTGATAAAGTAATTTATAATCCATTACTTTATCATTCGTTTACAATGTTTAATCTATTTCTAGATTATGCAAAATCAAAATGAAACACTTAAACTCCTAGGCACAAACATGACTCTCCTTTCAACACACCTACCACTTGCATAAATTTCATGCATTTCATTGTTCTATAAAACACCTTATAACTCCTAGCAATTCATACATTTCTACACGTACATCATCATGCCTACATGCCTAATGTAATACATAACAAAGAACCCTTATGACTCCCTATGTATTTCAATTCTCCTTATGCATCATTATACCCACCCTATGACTTCAAACACCAACTCATACCTAGAAAAAATAAAAGAAATAAGGCAACCGGCCTTAACTTTTCATTATGTTTTTTGACTTTGTTAAAATAAAAAAGGCAAAAATAAGACATTCACGGGCCTGTGGCATCATAAGATTTAACTAGTTTCTAAAGACTTGAAGTCTTTCCCCATGGTACAAAATGGATAATAATGATTTTATAGAACAAAAGTCAAAAATGAAAAAAAACTTGAATTAGGTTGTTCGACCCAAAAGGAGGAAAACAACCCTAAAATCTCATTTGCCTTTTATCTTGTTTGCTGCTCCATTCGACTACCACCATATAGGTAGGGTTTTTGGATGAAAGCACTTTGATTTTCTACGATTTCCTGAGGGATTTGATGGTTCATTCCTGAAAATGAAAGGTAAAAACCTCTATTGCTACCTGTTCGATCCATTTTCTTTCACTTTGGAGGTAAAAATTGGCCCTAAGTCGCGGCTTTGACTAGTTTTTGATGCATTCTCTTTACTCTCTTTGCTGTTTTGGCGCCATCATGAATATACTGGTATGAGGAAAACAATGTGATTTCGACATAGCAATCGACAGAAAAAAGAGAGGTAAGTCATTTTTTATTGTCGATCTCTCTTCATTTTCTGAGTTTTCACTATGGATTTTGCTGCCAGAGGCCGCAATTTTGAGGCATTCTGAGTATTTTGAATTTGAAAGCCTTCATTTTCTCTTATATCTGCAACTTTTCTTTCATTTCCTGAGTGTTCTTTCATATACACTGTAGAGGGTTAACAAAAACTTGTGGGTTTATTCATTTTGAAAGAAAATACCCTCTTCAAGCTTCAGCCCTACTCTTTCCGCATATGTAGACATTTATATCTATTTCTTGCACTTTTTACTTAGATATGTAGAGGAAAAACTCGACCCATCATAGATAATGAAGTACCTGTGAAAACAACCATTTTTCCCATTCTAGCTTTGCATATTCTGAGATTTGAAGTAAACTCTCATATACTATGATAAGGGTTTTGAATATGTCTTTTATTTTGCTATAGCACTTTAGTCTCCATGGCATAACAATACATGAGTTGTAGTATTTTAATCCTCCATTTTGTATGCAGAAGCAATGAAACAATGATGTTCTTTCCCTCATGGAAATGTAGAAAACAAAAACCCTTGCTTGGCACTACTAGTCGTTGCCTGATATGGCATTAAATAGGTCTCATTTTCATCATATGCATTTTCTGGAAAAACTCCATAGTGCAGGCCATGGGTTTTGGTTCTGCATCTCCAGCTGTATCAAACCTTCAAGTTGTGAAACTCACCATCCTCTTCATAAAAATTCCTATGCATTCGATGTGGGTTTGACCCTGCATGAAGAAAATACATTTTTCTACTGTTCCTATGAGAATTCATAATATAGTTTAACTTGCATTTTGTCTGCTCCTATGTTTGAATCTGATCCATTTCCCTAAAATGCAAAAGATAAGTCTTCTTTCATTACTGTGCAATGGCCTTTGGTGTGGATGCAATTTCTGTTCTTGTAGAAACATGATGAAAGTCACAATGACTAAGAGTACATGACGATCAATAACCTACACTTTTACCCTCCACTGTAGAAGCAAAAGCTATTGTTCTTTAGAATTTCATTTGTCTTTCTATTTCACAAAAATACTATGAGATATGGCTTTTGAAGGAAGATTATAATCTCATTCTTTGCTGTTCCCTTTATCCACTGTAGCATAAACACTGTGATAATGACATTCATGTATTCTGGGTTATGAAAGCTATAAAATGAATTAAGTATATACATGTTCCTCCTTTTGATTCCTTTTTCTGTAGCTTCATGATATATACACTTTAAGATCCATTTCATGAAAGAAGCTAATGCTGATGACTTGAAGCATTGTTGAGTTTTTAACAAAATCTTTACAACTGTCTGACCTTACTATCTCAAATGTATAATGCAAAAGACACAATCCTCATTTGTATATCCTGTATCTATACTCTTTGTGTATGAAGCTATGCTTACATGATGTCATACTTACATCTCCTGTAGCATATTGATGTGATCTTTGATATTTTATGGGAAGAATATTGCTCCTGGTTTCGACCTCTTCTTTGTAACAACATTTTTGTATCTCCTTCATGGCTGAGATAATGGACTTGATGACCTATCTACTTTCCTGTAGATTATGAAGATCCTATCTACTTGCTGCTTCTTCATCATGGTATTTGATTGCTTTATGGCTGTGTGAAGCATAGTGACACTTTGATCTTGATTGCTCTATATTGTTGCACTTGGCACTGGCACTCCTTTTCTTGCCTTATCAGCTGGTCATACTGTCTCCTTATTATGATAGTTGTTATATGTATTGGACTGCACCCTACCGTTCCATTGACTATCACTTTGTGAACAGCTTCTTGGCATTTTGCTTTAGATGCTCATATCTATCTTTCTGGTATGTTGTCCCATGAATGACTGTCTTTGGCTTTGTGACTACCCTTCATTTTGTCTACTCAATTTTTTCATAAGTTTCATGTTGTTGTTCTATGATAAGGACAACATACTTGTAAGTAAGATTTCATCCATTTTGAAGATCTTTGCTCTGATACAAAACAATTATTAAACAATGACCCGACTTTCATGACATCTGCTTGCTGCTATTTACATGACTGGTGACTGCACTTCAACCTGCTTCATCATATTATTGACAATATTCATGTAATCATTAAGTGGTTCCTAACATGATGTTGTGACTGGTTTTTTGTTGAGCATAAACTATCCTCATTGTTGGGCATAAAGACTCCAAGGACTGTTCATGTGCCCTTTAACAATGACTGCTCTATCTCTTTGTGTTCCTTGTATTGTTTATCATTCTTGCATGCATTTGGTGAGTTTTCTAAACCCTTCACACAACAAAGAAGATGACTACTCTGCCTCAAGCCTACCTTATGATGGAAATGGATATTGTTTTCTCATTGTAATACTTCTTATCTTTCTTGACATTTTAACTGTCCTTGAGGGCAATAAGGATCATTTTCAATGATTGGCACTGTCAGATTAGAATGTGACTGTTTCTATGCATAGAAGAACTGCTACTTTACTCATTGAGTTCTGTTTTAGCAAGCATTTGTCATTTACAACAGTGATACTCATCAACTCACTATTGTAGGTGATAGATACTTGTTAGAGTGGATAAACATGATGTTTTATTTCATTATAATCCCTGATTGTAACCTAAGGGTAGCATGCTGGGCTCAACCCTTGTGGGAGCCTACTTTGTCCCACATACTGCAATATTAAATGAAGTAATCAACAATGAAAATTTACCTGTATCTGCACATTGGACAAACCTGTTAGACATAAATGTACCTTTGTTTATGATGTGAGGTGACTTGTATGATCTTTCTTTCTGATATGGCACTTGCATCTGTTCATTATCAATGTTGTTATTCTGATATCTGATTACTGATATTACTACTATATAAAAGTGAATGGTACTTTTGAAGCTCTGATTGTGTATGAAAAGACTTGGTACCCTGAGCATTAACAAAAACTATTTACCAGGTACATTGGAGCTCACACGGATGGAGGAAGATAGCAGTCGGGATTCATCATTCGCAAGCAATGACGAGTCCCCTTTCTTTTCCTATGCATTTCTTTTCTTTCAAAACTAAATTTTACTTTTATGTAGCCTATTTCAGTTACTCCTATAGGTTGTGTGGGAGCATTTCATTTGACATTCATGAATAATGAAAAAGCCTTTTAAAATATGCAATGTTGTATGGTTCTTCTTGATTGTAAACAATTGCATTTAATTGAAGTTCTTTTATGGCATTTTTCTCTTGGCAAAACACTCGTTAATAACAGACATGCACCCCTTAAAACTATAAAACTTAACCATCTCCACTTGATTGAGCTGGAAAATAAAAATGGGTAACAGTAAAATCAGAAATTTATATCATGCTACAATGATCTACGCTTATGAAATATAGACAATGTGAGAACTATGCTTTTTTATAACAATTCATCAAATGCTTGATTTTCTAGTTCCAAATGCAAAGATGCAAGAATGCTCTAAACACCAAGAATGATAAGGTAAAACAAATGAAATCACTTTAATCAATCTAATAATTCAAATAATTTAAAAACCCTAGGTTCAAGACTAGCTAGATTTTCTAGGAATGTAAGGTTTTGTAAACTCTAATAATGAAATAATGTTAAAATAAGCTATATAACTATGAAAAATAATGAATGAATGTAACCTAATCAGATCTAGGGCATAAAATAGCTCATATATAAATAAAGAAGGATGTCAAATTGCAAGACACATCTAGTTTACCAAAATGTTATGTAGAAAATGAGATCTAGGCTATCATGTACATCACCCTAAAGCAATCTTTCTCCACATAACATTGGAACATTAATCAAGGAGACTCAATACTCAACTATAGTCCTCAAAGGAGAGCTGAGAGGTCTCTTTAATTGTCCCTTTGTTACCAAGGAGAGATATCTTATGACCAAGTATAAAATCTAGGGTTTCTAAGGCTACAATAGAGAAAACAGGAGCTAAAGACCTGAAACTGTTGAAAACCCAAAAAGCAGTGGAAGTGAGGAGCTAAACAGAGTTGAGAGAACCTAATTCCAAAAGGTTTTGGTCATTCAAACATGGGGGACAGGGGCACTAGGCACCCCAGTCCCAGATTAGGGTTTTACAATATTTCTGGATCTGAGTACCTTCGCCTATTTGTCTTCTTCCTTCCTATCACTTGTTGTCATCTGATTCTTCTGAATGCAACCATGAGCATGAGAACCCTAGCTTTCTTGATGCAACATCACAACTTGACTCAAGAAGTTGGTGTAGCCCAAAGAAGTAGAGAGATCTTCACAAGACCTGCAAGAAGTTAGTGCAACAATAATAATCCACCATAGAGAGCCTTAGAGAAGAATAGAAAGCATGAGAGAGGAAGAGAGAGTGCAAGTTTGCCTAGATTTCTTAGATGTTCAAATGAATAAACTAACTTGCTTTTATATGCATTCCTTCTCACCAATAATGAATAAAACCAAATGGGGCCGACATGTATAAGCCAAGGAGGTGTTCTAAGCTGACATCACAAAAATAGGGCTAGGGCTAACATCTGGGACCAGGACGCTAGGCGCTCTAGTCCTTTAGCCCCACAAACTCTAGAGAGTGCCAATTAAGGTGGGCTTAAGCTAGTCCTAAGTTTATTTTATTGGGTTTATTCATCAGGATCAAGAATTGATTATTTATTTCTTAAAAGGGTGTAAAATAGGTCTTGATTAATAGGGGTACACACTCTTTTGTGTGACAATTACATCCCTAATTTTTGCCTTACAATCTTCCAATAGATTAATTAGGGCATAAAAACCAATTACCCTCTTAAAATACTTCAATGCCCACGGGAAAATTCCAGAGATGTTTTGAATGGGTTTTCTTTTGCTTTTCATGAATAAGATAGGTGAAGCTAAAACAACTAAGGTTATGGTGTTTGTGCTGCAACCTCAAACAATAGCATTAATGGAAAGAGAATAATGTTTGAAGCTAAGAAACCCTTTCAATTATATTATAGGTAAATCACAAGATAATTAATTAGAGATAATGGGGAAATGATGCAGAGGAACTTTGAATGGGGAAAGATAGACGAACTAGACAAGGTTCTACTTCACCTACAAGCCCAAAAACGAAGACCTTTATGCAAAAGTGGGAACAGCAGAAGGAAACTCTAGTATGATCATGGAAAGGTTGTATTGGGGTACCAAATGACTCATCCCACCCATTGGTTAAGGAAGATCACTCCCGGAACATGCACTTGCTTCACAAATCCTCTAAATGGCTTGTCTCCCTAGAAAAAGAGAACAGTCCTCTTATCTTTTTGCACAGACCTTCAAATGTCAACCTAAGACATGAATTGGATACCCATTATGCCTCCCCACAGTATACTCTAAGATGGGTATAGGTTACTTTGGAAAATGTGCTCTAAAAACGGACTGGTAATTCTGCTACAAGGGTTCAAACTCAGAAATGTCACTATGAAATGCCACGAACAGTCATGCATAACTTCCACACAACACAAAATGAGCTCGATCGCTTCGGTCAAATTGTAGATAACATAGTACAGACATTTTCCCCAAGTTACATAAAGATCCAACGGTGGAAACAAAAGTTATGGCATTTTTCCCAAAACAGGTTACCCTAAATTAGGGTTTTGACAGTTTTTACTAAAAATGCAATATCTTGTGTAAAACGAAACCAAAATACATGCAACCAAAAGGAAATGGAGGGTGATTGATAGGAATATCACTTACAACCAATTTGGCACCAGTCCTTGTCCGTACATGTCCGTACAACTACAGGAAACAGTCAATTTCTGTTGAAATACATGAAAACAGTGTTTTCTCTATTGATCAAAACCTACTAATCAACCACCCACACCTTATTTGGATGTTACAAGGCCTTAATAAAGGCATTCCTCATTTGTCTCTTCAGTTTCCACTTCCTTCCAACAAATTGGAACAAGGTGACCCTTCACCTTCCTCATTTTACATTTTTGAAAGATACATTTTTAGGGATTTTCCATTTTGTATGACAACTTGTCATAAGACTTAAACATTAGACCCCTCCTAGGATCTTAACACATGAAAGATGACTTGATGGACCTCAATACAATATTAAATCATTACAAATTTAACCAAAAATTAAAGATTTGTCTAGGACAACTTTGATTTGCCAAGGTGCTCCTGCACCAGGAAATTAAACTCACCTTTCAAATTTACACCTATTGGAAACATTAACTACCAAAGACCAAAGAGAAGCATTTGTAGCAACATGACTGCTACAAGCAGTATTTCTTCTCAGCTTTGGCTCGATGAAAATTCAAAGAAGTATTAGAGAAAAGCTAATTTTCATATGGAATCAAGCAAATCCTTCGATTAATGCACCACATTACACCCCTCAACATGTGTACAATTAAACAATAAATGCTTTGAATTTGTAGTTTTTTCATCAATTTAGCGAGTGGGTTAAGGCTTTCAAATCTTGCATGGTCCCTGTTGTTGATCTTCCTTTATGCCTTTAGATCAATGACCTTATGCAATCACACATAATCGATCTTTAACACATCGGCTAGGGTGTAATCATTGAACTTGAGCATAGGTCTACCATTGGTCCTTGAAGACATGTCAACTACCACATGGGAAAATGCTACATCACCATTAATTATCTGAGCCTACCTAAGCCTCTTTATAAATTTGGAGCCCAACTGGACTTGACAGGTGAATGTTGTGTGTCATCAAGCCATTTGCTAATGCATCGATGCACTAGGGGAGGAAGTAGGTCCCCCTCTTTAGAGCACAATGTAGGAACTAGGGTGCAATAATATAAAATGGAAACATGTAAGGTGCATCTATATGTCCTTATGTTGTGGCAATAACTCAACTCATGGTGAGACCAAGTGACAAATGTCATAACATGACTCAACCCTAAAGTACATGTAGGTCAAGTAGGGGCCATTAGGAGTGTTTTTAAATTCTAATAATACATGGTCGTGGGGCCATAGGGTAGAGGACCCACTAGTGGTGCACCCTAACTTCACGCCTCTCAAAATCATATGTGGCAATTTCGAATCACTCCAAAATTTTTACAGTAGCTTACTTGGCAATGCCCCTGCTTATAACTAAGGTTTTAGGGCCACATCATCAAATATGATGCCACGTCAGCATGCTTTTTGTTGAGGTGTCAAATAGTTCCCCTCAAAAAAGGGTGGACCAATAGGTGTGCATTAAGTCATGTTTTGTTGGTGGGTTGATGTGGCATCACATGATTAGTTGCTTTTTAAATCTAAAGGGCACATTTCATTCAATTATTAGTACTTATATTAACACAAACAGCCTTAAAGTCATAACTACTAGTACCAAACTTCAAAAAATATTGGGCCTTAAATGCACATATACTATCTCAACCATTGGAACTATCTCACCTATTGGGTCTTTTCCCCTAGGAGTACAAGCTACTCCTGATGCATAATTAAATCATGGTATGGAAAAGGGGTGTGGGTTGGTCAACCACATAAGGAAAAGATAAGAGAAATTGGGGGAAAAGGTTGTGCAAGGTGCTAGGACTTAAGTAGAAGGGGCCAAACATGAGTGCAAACGCCATACTGAGAAGTTAGGTGGGCTCACAAGCTAGGGACTCCATGGAATCACATTAGAGTGAGCCTTAGGGATTTAACACTTGGTTTACGATAGTGTAAGAGGCACAATTCAAATGTTTTAAAGGTATTTCTAGGGCCGAGAGGGTCAACAGACATCATATGACACATTTAGTATGGTAAATTAACTATGAGATTCATAAGGACACAAATGCATAAAAGACCACTACAAATTAGGAGGCATAGAAGGATCTCAACATTTGCTCTTGCTTAGGGATGCGTGCATGGAACAATCATGGCAAGAACCATAGAACTATGAGGGGCAGACCAAATAAAAGGGGGCAACAACAACAAAAAAACCCTAAACACTAAAATACTTCACCCTAAGCATTACACAACAACCAAGGATGTACAAGACACAAGAAACACTAAGTCTAGAACTATAATACATAAAATATCTTGGAATGCCTTATGAGAAATAATGCTTAAGTGTTTCCCATGCATAGGCAACTCCAAGATTTTCTCCCACCATGATTTTTAAATAAAATATTTTGTCATTGCAATGGTTCTCAATCACATATGATCTAGTCTAGAGAGAACCAAATTTCACATGCTTCCCTTTACCTTCCACTCTCACATTCCACAGTAGAACAAGATCACCTAACCCAAACTTCCTGGGTAAGGCCCTTTTATCAAACAAATCCTTGACCTACTTCTATATTTTGATGTTTATTTCTTGAGCATCCCTTCTCTTCTCATCCAATTCAACCAATTGGTTTGTCCTAATAGTAAAGGCATTTATATCTTCACCCCTATTCTAGTATAAGAAATGGTATACTGGCAATTTGAGGTTGACAAGAAAAACTGCATTGAGCCCATACACTAATTCATACGGGAACTTACCAGTAGACCTCTTCTGGGTGAGTAGATCAACCCATAAATTTAACTTGAGTTTATTGTCCCACCTTTTCTTATTAGATTCCAACATGCTTTTAACAAATTTCATCAAGTTTTTATTGCTAGACTCAGCTTTCCCATTACCTTGAGGATGACATGGTGAAGAATGTGTCAGAGTAATGCCATACTTATTACATAAGTCCACAAATTCACTAGCCTTGAAACACATATTATTGTTTGTTATGATCCGGTGAGGCATGTCAAACCTCATGATGATGTGATCCATAAAAAATTACTACCACCTTATATGTGGCATTTTTTGTTGGTATAGTCTCTACCCATTTGGTGAAGTAGCATGTAGCCACTAAGATCCACTTGAAGCCATTAATAGATTTCTCAGTTATTTCACCTATAAAATCAATGTCCCACTACTTGAAAGGGGCTTTTGACTAGAGTGTCTTCAATGGTAGAGCACCTACATATTTCATCTTTCTTGAGAACCTCTAGCATGAGTCACACCTCCTAACTACTCTTATTACATCAACAAAGACCATTGGCCTCCAATACCCAGCCCTAAAGGTTATGTACAATATAGTAGTGGCCTTAAAATATCCTCCACAATCTCCTTGATGAAACTCAATTGTTGCTTTTATGGCTTCTTCCTTTGATAAACACCTCAATAATAGCCCTTTCGAGTGTTGACACACGAGGTTATAATCAATTAGTACATATTTCTAGGCCTTCAATTTTAATGTTCTTTTTTTATTCTTTTTTTTTTATTCGTACGCGTGGAGGTCACAAGGTGGACCTCCTCCCCATCAACATATCCAACATAGAAACCACACAATCCACTTAGAAGCCACATATGTTACTTGGGGGATTCAAACTTGGATCTCCATAGTGAGAACCATATGGTCTTTGCCATTCAAGCACAACCCTGTTCACTATTCTTTTTTTATTCTTATTTATCCCTAAGGGACAATTTAGGTTTAGTAAATAATATACAATATCCCCATACCATTTTGAATTATTGAGTTCACCTTGTTGAACTTCATTTTCAATACTAACCTCATTCACATCAACTGCCTCAAGATTTGATTCTACCATGAGTTTGGTTAATCCCTAACTTCTAACCAACTTAGTGATTTGGAATTACATATCAAATTCTTGAATTTTGTTGATCCATCTACATCTTCAGCTAGTTACTTCTTGTTGGGTTAAGATGTTCTTAATAGTAGAATGAGGTACATATACAATAACCTTTGCCCCAACCAAGTGTAGTGTCCTTACTATGTCTAGCAAACTTGGTGACAATCACACAATTCAAAGGAAAAACCTAACTGAATAGTCCTCTTGAACCTTTGGAAAGACCTTCATTAATTATCGACCAGGGCTAGTACGCTTGTGATGGAATTGAGACTGTATGTGCTTTCAAAGATTAAGACTTCCTAACTCATCATAGTATAGTGTATACTTGCTAGTAAATCTCGAACTGAAACTGCACAATGTTAAAGAAAGTAATGTTGGCACTATTGCTATGGGTACATACAATATAAGACTGTAACTAATTATTGTCAAGGAATGAATACTAAGGCTTAACTTGATATTGATAATCTAAATAGACACTCTACACTCCGGAGTACAACAAGTTTGAATAGCTAGAATATCTCAAAGGATCTAATGCATTGAATTGACTATTACAACAAAAGTAGACATACAGGAAATGAAGTGAGGGATAGTTACCTTGAGTGGCCCTTGCTCAAGTGACTGTCTCCAATGATCTAATTCAAAACTAGTTTCTTAGATTGACACAATCATACTAATTCCAAATCATTCATTTCATAATCTTCACAATATCACATGAGATTCTACTGGAAGATTTTATTCATGATTTCATCATCAAATAATAAACATTGTCTGTGTAACTAACTGGAAAAAGATCTAGTAACTATATCTACAAATTGAACAACTTACTAACTTCAAAACTTAAACTACCTCAACCATTGAGCCATACATATAGGCACGGGGGAGTTTATTAAAACAAGGTCTCTTAACTGGAATCATAAATCACCACTCCCTACATACCATAGTGTGATAAATGCCAAGCAATCAATAACTGAAAAAGAAAGAAAGAAGAGTCCAAATGAAATCGAGACTCTTGTTGTAACATAATTGGAATGTGGACTAGTTGAATCAATCACGTTAGACTCCTGACTGCAACATAATTCTTCTCCTTCAATCATCTTTATTAATTGTCATCACAATGCATGACCATCTTCACTAAGTGCCTCCATGTTGTATTTACTACACTCAATTTATTCTGGAACCTCCTTTGCTCTACTATCCGGGAACTCTTTGGCTACAGGTTGCACCTTACAGTTGCTGCGGGCTACAGTCCATCTCCTTCAGCTGCAAGAGTTAGTTCACAAAACATGCAGACAATACTAACAACCATAGCTAAGCATAGATATCCTTTACAATCCATACATATCCTCACATAATCATGCAATATCCATCATATTATAACCATATTTCCATATACTTAATAACCAGGTTTAAGTTTGCATAATGAACATAGAAGATAGCATAATGTAGGAATATGTAAAAGATAATGTCTGAGAATGTCTGAACTTGCATAAAACCATAAGAAAACTAGCTAATAACTAGACTCATCATTTCCTCCCAACTACCTATTTGCTTGTCCTCAAGCAAATTAACTAGGGCTGGACGTTATAGTGCAAAGTGATTTCATAGAAGTCTGTGATAGGATCCACTCCCTCAACCTGTTTCAAATAAAAATCTTTATATTGATATGTCAGTCTATTCATTCTGGTAACCTCTGCCTTCTCACACTCCTCATTCTTCGTCCCTATCCAGTGTGGTACCGAGTACAGAAGCATTGGTGGATGGAAGGTAAGTGGCAACCATTCAAGTCCCTATCCTCTGGCAATATTCATATATTTCTGTACTCTTTCAAACATGGCCATACAATTATAAATAGAGTGGGGTTCTTTTATTTGCAATTCAGGGGTTAAACTCTTCCATCTTTCCTGCACAAACTAATAAGAATGGTGGATGAGTCCAACAGTTAAATGATGCATTCTTTCATAATCCTGCAGTCTCAAGTTCATGATTTTTTTGCCTACACCTTTATGATCCAAAAGTTGTATCCATTCTTCAACGATCAATTTAGGGGTTTTAGATTCTCTCCTTATTGGAAGAGCAATTTATTTCTCTCTCTCCATTTATGCTTGCATAATTTTGCCCCTCAATTTCTTATTTCTGAAATAAGATGCTAGTGCCCTTAATTGTAAATCTCCCACAAAACTTAATGGGTTCCATTATGTGTCTTCAGGCACAACATAATTATGCAAGTAGTACTCACATAATTGATCATGTTCTTCTGGTGTGGCATCAACAAAAACTTTTAGAAAAATCATTTTTCCACTCATAGCAACTGGCTTGTTAGTAATCAACTTACTGAATTGAAAACTTAAAAATGTTTCCTGTAAAAATAAAGCATAGGTTCTAGCTGGAGGTCTGCATTTAACAATTTGGTCAGCCTTATTTGCTATCTCTTCCATCCTGATTGCTAACCTTTTCAATTCAATATCTTTTCTCTCTAATGCCTGAGTATGCTCTGCAATCATTACTTCTTTTTCTTTCTTCCATTCCTCCTCTTGTTTAGAAAAATCTTGATTATCTTTCCACAGTTGGTAACCTAGGGATATGATTGTATGACATATTAGAGTTTTTGTGATAGGGGGTCTTCTTTCCTCAGCTACTAGTTCCTTATTTCTTGCTACAACTATTGCTAGTTCTTTAAGTATATCTAATTTTGACCCCTACCCATAAGTATTTACTTTTTCCTCCAATTCTTGAATCTTTGCTTCTCTTTCCTTGTCCCTTTTCTCATATGTTTTGACTAGTTCCTCTAGTTGCTTGATCCTTTCAAAAGCTTCTTGCAATTCTTTTCTGACATTTCTTTCTTCTAGCAATAATTCTTCATCTCTCGAAGATTGTTCAACACCATCCCCTGTGGATTCATAACCCTCACTGTCAGGGTTAACTAGGGTTTTCTTCCTAGTTTTCTTGGCAACAAAAATATCCTTTAACTCTGATCTAGAGGTGGTGGATATATACGATTTCCTTTTTATGGGAACTTGCACATTTTCAGTCACATTGGCCCCTTGTTCAAGGTCAGTATCCACTATCACAACACCTTTTTATTCTCCTAGTTTCTCAATACTACCCCTCATAACACCTTTCCTTTTCAGGCAGTGTGAACACCTTAGTTGTGTGGGTTTCTTCTTCGACATTTTTGAAGGTGCAAAAGAAGAACCACCTCTCTTCTTTCTAGTTTTTGGGCGTTTTACTAGAATATGGGGTTTGATGTACCTCTTCTACTACATGTTGATCAAATGCTGCATGTGGTGAATTTTGCACATCTGCATGTGGTGAATTTTACACATCTTGCTCCCCTGTCTCTCCCTTGCTGTGGGTGGGTGAAGTAGCAGGTGGAATAGGAGGAGTTTCCCTTAAAGATGCAGCAGGTGATTCTATATTTCCTGGTACTGTTGGCTCCTCAAGAATACCATAAATGTTTCCACAATTCAAAAATCTTTCCCAGGATACCTATGGGTACTGAACCCTAAGGCTTCTTTTTACTAATAAGGTAATCAAACAATCATGTGACAGAGTTGAGTCATTTTCCTTCCATTGGTATTCATACCCCATTCTTTTTAACAAATTATATAGAAAATTTGGTACATTGACTATTCTATTATGACGAAGGTGACTCAACAGCTTAAAATGCACAGTATATAGAAGGGACTGTCTACCATCACAAGTAGTATACTTAATAATATAAGTAGCACAAGAAGCCCATACCCATGGAAATGATAATCTTTTGGTACCTTGTGATGTTGAATCAAGGTTCTCCCCTGCCTCACTGAACTCATCCTTGGCAGCTACTACATTTGCCTTGACAGGGAATTCTTCTCCATTCCTGAGTAGACCAAACACTTCTGCGATTGCAGCCTCTGAAGCATCCACTTTCAAACCCTTGATAGTGGCTTCATCATGGTGTAATGTGGCTGCAAATTACCTTGTCATGCCTTCATTATATTCTATGAGCTTTAAAAAGTAATCGAGCCATCCTGTTGTGAAAATTGGCAAGACCAACCTGTCCTCCAATATTACTTGATGTACTATGGGTTCCCTTATGAGAAGATCACCTCCCATCCTACCAATTTAACTCAAGGTTCAAATTTTTAACAATCCTCTACTTAACCCCCTGTTATACTTGCATGCACTTCAAATTTAACAACCCTCTACTCAACCCCCTGTTATACTTGCATGCACTAAGCTTGAACCAGTTTGAACTGACTCAGGATTTAGGAAGTTGACAAGACAAAAGGCTATGGATGCAAGAAGGGCAAAGGAAAGAGGTTGAATTTGTCTGGATTTTGTAATTGATGGCTTTGGTGGCAAATAATCATTTTTTTGAACATATACTATCTCCCCCCAACTAATATCTAGAAGTGACCTCACTTCAATGCATTGCACGGGATGAAGGGGATGATTACAAAATATGGAAATAAGATTAATAATGAGAATTATGTTGAAATAAGTGCAAGCATAGATAGAATGTATTGAAGAGCTGTGTTAATTATGGAAGGTTAGTATGCATACCTGTTGAGGTGAAGTGAATGGAACTCTAAGTGTGTGAAGCTTTGTGAAGAGTGTCTACATGAATGTTATTGGACATGGAATTATTATTGTGGGAGACGAAATGAATGACATGTTGGCCTGTGTGAACAAGTTGATTAAGCTTGCATGCAGTGATAGGACGGATGGCGGCTGCATGCATTGGAAAAGTGGAGTAAATGCTGATGGAATGCAATTATCTTGGCGTAATTTTTGAATGTTCTAACAGATAGTTGCTGCATGTACTTACATCAACATGTCCCAGAGTGAATTGTGACAGCTTTATTTTGCTTTCTACAGGTCCCTACTACATAGTAAAGCAGTCTTCAAGAAGATTGTGGCACTTGTGCTATGGGTGCATGTGAAAGAGTATAGGGAATTATACCTAAGTGCTCTCAGGAGGTGAGCTCTGTATCTTATTTGTTAAGTCACTGTGAGAACCGATAGTGTCTGCTATTGAGTTAGTAGCTGGTGGTAATATGTCAGTATTAGAATTAGGGCTTGGACCATAGCAGTGCATTAGAGAAAGAAGAAAATCATCTCGTTTTGTTGGCTTTGTGTATAGATTCAATATGTGGCCATTAACTAGCAATGTGAATCTGACTGCACATCTATGGTCTGCAATTTGATTGCTCCATTAGAGAATACCTATTGTATTTCATAGGGACCTAACCATCTAGATTACAGCTTGCCCTTATAATATTTGTATTTGGAATAATACAATAAGGCCCAGTCACCCACATGGTATTCTTTAGTATTTATAAACTAATCATGCCATTTAGTCCTCTATTTTTGAATTATCTTTGTGTGATGGAGAGTCTCCATTCTTATTTCATCTAGCCCATTCAAAATATGTAGCCTCTCTTTCTGTACTGCTGTCAAGTCCATGTCAAGGTCTACTGTTGTTCTGAGTATCTTATATTTAAATTCAATTGGCAGAACTGTTGTTTTTCCATACACTAATTCATAAGGTGTAAAGCTTGTAGTTGTCTTCCATGTTGTTCTATATTCCCATACTACTTTTGGCAATCTGGTTGCCCAGTCTCTCTTGTGAATGTGCACTGTTTTGGTCAGAATATTTTCAATCTCCCTATTTGTAACTTCCACCTACCCATTATCTTGGGGGTGATAAGGTGTTGACTTTCTATGTTTGATTTCATATTCTTTAACCAATGTAGAAATGAGTTTAGAAGTGAACTGGGGACCTTGATAAGTTACAATCTCTCTGGGTACTCCATACCTAGTAAAGATGTCTTCATACAAGAACTTGGCTACATTTCCATCTCTTGCAAACTGTAATGCTTTGACTTCCACCCATTTTGTCAGATAATTTATGCAAACTAAAATATATTCCTTGTTATTGAACATTGGTGAAATTGGGCCAATGAACTCTAGCCCCCATTTATCGAATGGTGCTAGTGTCAGTTGTGGCTGCAAAGGCATCTCATCTATCCTTATTGGTCTGCCCATCCTCTGACATCTGTCACAGCTCCTTGTATACTTTATTGAATCCTTATGAAGAGTTGGCCAATAGTAGCTTGTTGTTAAGATCTTAAATGTTGTCCTTTTGGTTGCAAAGTGACCCCCACAAGGCTCATCATGGCAAACTTTTAGGATATCAAAGACCTCATCTTCTCTTATACATCTCATAATATTATCTAGACTGATGTAGAATAGATAACTAATAACCCAAGAGTATGGAAATCTTTTATGCACTAGTTGTCTCTTTTCTCTAGGAGAGAAATGTGATGGTATCTATCCTGCCACTAAGTAATTTACAATATTAGCAAACCATGGTGTGTGTATATTGAGAGAAAACAAATGCTCATTTAGAAAAGAGTCATCTACAACACCTTCTTCAAGTTGTGTGGGCAATCTAGACAGAAAATCTGCCACCAAATTGGCTTTCCTAGACTTATCCACTATTGTTATATCAAACTCCTCTAGTAAGAGTAACCATCTGACTAGTCTACCTCCAACCACATGTTTGTTCATTAAGTACTTGATTGTAGTATGATCTGTATGGATAAAGACTGGATAGCCAGTGATGTAATGCCTAAACTTGTTAATGGCATAGACAACTGCTAACATCTCTTTCTCTGTGACAGTGTAGTTAAGTTTTGCCCCTTGTAAGTTCTTGCTGATGTAATAGATAGCCTACTCCTTATTACCTTCCTTTTGTCCCAATACAACTCCTACAGCAAAATTAGAAGCATCAATGTGTATGTGGAAAGGTAATGTCCAATTTGGTCCTCTCAAGACATGTGCTTGTGTCAAAGATGTCTTAAGTGTCTCAAAAGAGAGCTGACATTTTGTGGTCCAGTCAAATTCTATATCTTTTGTGAGTAGAGTAAACAAAGGTGCTGCAATTTTACTGAAGTCCCGAATGAATCTCCTATAATAGCCTGCATGGCCTAGAAAGCTCCTGGCATCTTTTTGTTTCTATGGCACATGAAGTGTAGAGATGATCTCACTTTTATGTGGATCCACTTGAATTTCTTCACTTGATATAAAATGTCCTAGAACAATCCCTTGAGTCATCATCATAAAACATTTCTCTTGACTCAATGATAGATTGTGTTCTTGACATATTTTTAGAACTTTCTCTAGATTGTTGGGTGTTGTTTCATATGTTTCTCCATAAGTGGTGAAGTCATCCATATAGATCTCCATAGAATCATGAGCATAATCTAAGAAGATACTTAGAACTACCCTCTGGAAAGTGGTTGGGGCATTACATAATCCAAAGGGAAGAAAAAAATAAGCATAAGTACCTCAAGAGCATGTAAATGTAGTCTTATCCTGGTCCTCTAGAGCTATCTTTATCTGGTTATAGCCACTAAATCAATCTAAGAAGGAGAAGTACTTTTTACCTGCTAGGGAATCAAGTACTTGGTCAATGAAAGGCAGTGGAAAGTGATCCTTTCTAGTGGTTGTGTTTAGCTCCCTATAGTCCACACATACCCTCCATTTTCCTCCTTTCTTAGGGACAATAACTAAAGGTGACACCCATTGGCTGTCAAAAATAGGGTAAATGAAGCTTGCATCAAGTAATTTTTGTAGCTCAGCTTTAACTATTTAGCATAAGGTAGGGTTCATTCTCCTTTGAAGCCATCTGATTGGTTTGACACCATCATTTATGGAGATCCTATGCATGCACAGGTTTGAATCAATTCGCTTCATGTCATTGTAGTCCCATGCAAAGGCTGATGTGTGTGCTTACAACATAGTGTTCAGGGAATTCTATTGTTCTTCAGTTAGGGCATTGTTAACATTCAACATTTTACCTGGCATGATTTCCAATGTTTTGGAAGTTGATTGCACAGATGAAAGGTCATATCCACTAATGTTGGGAACACATTCCTGTGGTAGTAAAGAGTGGAAAAGTTGGGATATTTCTTCTGTGGAATTTGTAGGTATGATATTATGCAGTGGGTCTTGCAGACATGACAGATAGTCTTGTTGCTGTGGGTCCCTACTGTAGTTATTCTATATGATGTGGTCAATTAAGTCATCCTCATCTTGGTTTACCAACAGGGGACTATGTTCAGTGGTCATGAGGTTTTCTCCCTGGATTTTTAAGACAAAGGTCTCTTACTGTCTTGGTATAGATTGGGATATCCTTGATAGCTTGAATGAGGGGGATTTTGATACTGACATTCTTAAGTTAACCCAATAGATCTGTCTCAGCTTGGGTATAATGTTTTGCAATGGCTAAACATTCAAGGAAAGGAGGCTCTGGACTTGAGATAGTCTAATTTACCTGATTTGACTCAGGCTCCAGGGGTGTATTGTCTAAAGCTTCAGCTGTGGGTTCCTCATCTACCATCTTAGTGATTTGGGGAGATGAAGGCCCAACTAGTGTTTTCCCTGACCTGAGGTGGACATCACTCACCTCTACCCCATAAGTAGGGTATTGAATAGCCTCATTAATGTATGCCTATTGGACAGACTTGTTATTGGGGTTAGGTGTAGGTTGGGCAGGCAGTTGTGGTGCTCTTGGTGGCTGAGATGTTGGGTTTGATGGATTGGGCATAATAGCCTCCTGTTGTGGTTGAGAAGGCAGCAAAGGTTGTGGGTAATTCATATTTTGGTTGTCACTGTTGTCCCTTTTTCCACTATGGATGCCACTGATTTTGTTGTACTGGCCATTGAGGATTGTAATTGGTACCTTGGAAATTTTGCTGTGGCCATACATTTGGTTGCTGCTAGTTCCAATTTTGCTGAGGGTTTTGCCATTAGTTTTGGGTTTTGGCCAAGGCTGGGGATTCCAACTAGAGAAATTATGATTACCAACTGGAAATAATGTATTGAAACTTAGAGGATCTTGTGGCATACCTTGTTTTGGTTTCCATGGCTTTCTTGCAACATAGAACAACTTCCCATATTCACTTTCAAATGGTTGAAATTGATGTTTCTCTGATTTGTCTTCTGTAATACTGGCCACCCTTTTCCACTTGCAGTTGGCTTTCCTTTGTCTACAATTGGGACAGTATTCAGTGAGTATTGTGTCAGCCTCCTCGTGCTTCTTCTTCAAATGTAGAGTGTCCAACTGAGTAGCTAGGTGACTTATAATATCTTCTTTCATATTAGTTAATAGGTTGCTTAACTCCACCCTTGAAACCGTATTAGATGTCTTTTCAATGGTAGATGTTCTTCCCCCCTTATCTTTTTGGTAAAGGACCTTGAGTAGTTCCTACAAACTTTGCAGATACCATCAAAGGGTAATTGAGACACATCCCCTGCCCCAATAAGGTTAAGGGCATCCATGCAATCATCATTGACACCTATCAAAAATACAAGCTTCAAGGATTCTTTTGAGAGTCGATTTTGTGGATTTTTCGTCAAGCAGGATTGGAACCATCTCATAGCAGCATCCTTCAAAGTTGCAGGAAACAGCCTGAGCCTATGAGCATCAATTGTGTAGTCATAGATTCTACATAGGACATCAACCTCAAACAAGAATGTATCTGGATCCTCAATCACCAAACCATAGAAGACTGGCAATGATGAAGGAGGTATATTTTTCAAGGCAGAAACCCTCTCTTGGTTGGTGATTGGAAATTCAAAAGTCACATGTTTTGGTGGATCATCAACTGCATCATCCATTGTTTGGAAGGTCCTCTCTGTATTATCAGTAGATGTTGGTGAAAGGGAATATTTTTATTTAGTAATACCCTCACTCTAATCACTGTAGTCACCAATATCTGCTCTAGCTTGTTGGTTTGAAGGGAGAAACCTTCCCAAAGCATCTCTTTGCCTCTGCATACAATAGGTATGACTTTGTATTGCAACGGCTCCTGTACAATGTTAGTAAAATGTTCTGGTATTTGGAAGGATGAAACCTAAGGTATCCTAATTCTTAAAGCAAAAATGTTTAAACTAGGAAAGCTTGGAAATAATAGGAACTGATCTCTGAAATTAGCACCATCCCTGGCAACGACACCAAAAATGTAGCGTCCTTACTATGTCTAGTAAACTTGGTGACAATCACACAATTCAGAGGAAAAACCTAATTGAACAGTCCACTTGAACCTTTGGAAAGACCTTCATTGAATTATTGACCAGGGCTAGTAAGCTTGTGATGGCACTGGAACTGTATGTGCTTTCAAAGATTAAGACTACCTAACTCATCCTAGTATAGTGTATACTTGCTAGAAAATCTCAAACTCAAACTGCATAACGTTAAAGAAAGTAATGCTCATACTATTACTACGGGTACATACAATATAAGACTGTAACTAAGTACTGTCAAGGAATGAATACTAAGGCTTAACTTGATATTGATAATCTAAACATACAATCTACACTTCGAAGTACAACAAGTTTGAATAGCTAGAATATCTCAAAGAATCTAATGCATTTATGAATTGACTATTACAACAAAAGTAAACATACATGAAGTGAAGTGAGGGATAGTTACCTTGAGTCGACCTTGCTCAAGTGACTGTGTCCACTGATCTAACTCAAATCTAGTTTCTTAGATTGGCACAATCATACTAATTCCAAATCATTCATTTCACAATCTTCACAATATCACATGAGATTCTGCTGGAAGATTTTATTCATGCATTCATCATCAAATAATAAACATTGTCTATGTAACTAACTAGAAAAAGATCTGGTAACTATATCTACGAATTGAACAACTTACTAACTTCAAAACTTAAACTACCTCAACCACCAAACCATACATATAGGCATAGGGGAGTTTATTAAAACAAGGTCTCTTAACTAGAATCATAAATCACCACTCCCTACATACCAGAGTGTGATAAATGCTAAGCAATCAATAACTGAAAAAGAAAGAAAGAATAGTCCAAATGAAATTGAGACTCTTGTTGTAATAGAAGTGGAATGTGGATTGGTTGAATCAGTCACGCTAAACTCCGAACTGCAACATAATTCTTCTCCTTCAATCATCTTTATTAATTATCATCATGATGCACGATCATCTTCATTAAGTGTCTCCATGTTGTAGTTGATGCGGTCAGTTTATTCTGGAACCTCCCTTGCTATGTTGTCTGGGAACTCTTTGGCTACGGGTTGCACCTTACAGTTGCTATGGGCTACAATCCATCTCATTCAGCTGTAAGAGTTAGTTCACAAAACATGCACACAATACTAACAACCATAGCTAAGCACATATATCCTTTACAATACATACATATCCTCACATAATCATGCAATATATATCATATTATAACCATATTTCCATATATTTAATAACTAGGTTCAGGTTTGCATAATGAACATAAAAGATAGCATAATGTAGGAATATGTCTAAGATAATGTCTGAGAATGTCTATGAACTTGCATAAAACCATAAGAAAACTAGCTAATAACTAGACTCATCACCAAGTATGGTCTAAAATTTCTACTCCCTTTACTAGAGCATAGGCTCGTTTCTCCATAATATCATACTTAACTCGTTTTGTAAAGACTTACTAAAAATGAAATGGGTTGCTCAAAACCCTCATCATTTTTTGTAATAGTACTGCAATGGTGGTATGAAATGAGGTAAAAGAGAACAACTGGAAAATCCTAGAAAAGTTAGAGATAGTTAGCACAAGAGCTTGTTTGATAGCTTCTTTAATTCCTTTGAAAGATTTGGTAGGCTCCCCTTTCCAATCTATGTCCTACACTTTCTTCACCATTTTTGAATTTACCTCAGTCTTTTCAACAAGGTTGGAGATGAATCTTCTGAAAAAATTAATCTGCCCAAAAAATGATTTGATTCCTTTGACTATTTTAGGAATTAGAATTTTATCAATGGCTTCCACTCTTTCCAGATCAATCCTAATGCCATCTTTTGATATGACATACCCTAACATCTTTCCTTCCTCCACACCAAAGACACACTTCTTGGGGTTCAAATAAATCTCATATATTTTCTCAAGGTGATGTCACAACCCTAAACTCTTAATAATTAAATTAATGCAATCAATTTGCAATTAAGGAATAATATTATTAATTATCTTTTATTTTTTTATCAATAAAAGTTAATGATTATAATTTTACAATTAACTAACTTTATTTGTGTGTGACAGGAACGACACTCTCTCGACGTTGCATTAATGTGTATGTGTATGTCTGAAAATATTTGCATTTAGATTTTTTTTTGAAAGAATATGATGTCGCGATATATAATTAAATATTTACAATATTTATATATATAGTTTGGAAAAGATTCTTTCAATTCTTCATCATTATTTGATATTATTTCTTTTTGGCCACAAAGTGACAGTTGGGTGATAATTAATTTTTTGCAAGGGAATCTTGGGATTCAACTTTTATGGGGAGACTAAAATTAGAAAATTTTAAAATTAGTGGAGAAGGACTTCTGACATTGTTAATTATTTATTTTTTATGATTTTAAATCTATAGAGAGGTTTTTGGGGTCCTTTATTATGTTATTTTCATAAAAAAATGTACCTTAGATGTATACCCATAGGTTGGGGGGGTCAAATGGTGCATAAAAATTATATTTTGGGAAAGTTTGTAACCTTCCTAAGTTCTCTAGAAAGAAACTAACGTGAATGGAAGGAAGTGGAAGGGTCATTTTATTTTGTTTTGTTTTAAAAGGGTATTGGAGTCTTGTGAAGGAGGGTTTTTTCATTCTTTACTTCTTCTTTCTTTTGTGAAAATTAAAACTAGATTTTGTAGAGAATTGGCTTGCAGATTGAGAAATCTTGGAGGATTGTAGGGATTGAAGATATTGTTTTCATTTGGTTCAACATTATTATCTGTGAATATTCAAATAGGGAAGATTGTTGTTTGAAATCAAGTTCTCTTTTCTTTAAATCTGGTATGATTTTATTCATGGCTCTAGTATGTATTCCTATCAATTCTTACATTTACTAATAGCTTTCACTAGAAAAAGTTTTATTCAACTAATCCAATATATGCAATCCTACAATCATCATAGGGGATGCCTTTTGTGATAATTAATTAAATAATTCACATGTTGCATGTTTACTATAGGTTGTGTTAAGTTTTTATATGAACTCTGCTGTTGTTTTATAAACTTCTCTCTACATGAGAAATTGTTTGTAAAATAGTTTCTAGTTTTTTAGAGCCTTGATTTAAGCTTTTCGAAACATTTTACAGTTTTAAATTTCATTAAGTATTAAAAAAGCTAACACAATTTTAATATTGTTGTAATCCTGCTGAAAACCCTGTTGATGTTTTATAAATTGCTCTCTACATGAGAAATGGTTTGTAAAACAACTTATGTGTTATGAGAATCTCTATTTAATCTTTCTATAGCATTTTATGGTTTTAAATTTTGTTAAGTATTTTGAAAGTTATGTCAATTTTAATACAGCTATAGCAATAGTTGGAGACAAGGAATTTTATTGGTAGTTATATTGTATTTTAAGTGCATAAGAATGCTTGATAAATCTATATATTGCATAATTGTAAAAGGAAGAAGGATGTTTTTCATTTGATTTGATATTATGATCTGTGTATAGTAAAGTTATAATAATGGGTATTGTAAGTTTTGTGGATTTTAGTCACATCCCATGTCAATCAAGAAGAAATCATGTGGAAAGGAGGAGACGAGAGGTATATGATGATTTGAAATCATTATTTACTGTGTGTAGTTAATGCATTAAGTTGTTCATGCCTTATATATTAGAATTTATCTATTTTATTTAAGCATATTGAATATTTATATCCAACTCGGCATGAGTAATAGGCTAGAGGCCTATGAATGCATATCTTTTTCTTTTTAAGTGGGCTACATTGTTATAAGAAGATGAAAATCTTTTAGCTAAATAAGGTGATAGTCATTTATTTATTTATTGCATGTGCCTTTGTAAACTTGTGCATGCTATAAAGGATAATGACTAGATTGCTCTTGTTATTATAATAACCTCCCTTTGTACTTTTATGGGATCTTTTGTAAATTGAACTGTGTGATGTCTTTTCTCTTGCACTTTATATTAATATATAGATTATATAGGTTGATCTACTAATTACTTGTATGGCTTGGTATTTGCATAGTGTATCCAACCTTAAGAACAAATGTCTATGAATATAGTCAGCTAGTTGCCTTGAACTATTATTATGTGATGACGTAGTTACAAATCAACTTGTGTTAAGAAAACTTTGTCCATTTAAGGTTATACCCATCTTTGGCTCAGAAAAGAGAGCCTAGATTCTTGTCATGATCTAGTATGAACTTATTATTATACCAACATGAAAAATTGTTTTTAAGGCAACCTAATTGAGTTGAAAGTCTAGTAGACAAACTATGGAGCCTCTGATTGCATTACGTAGGCAAGGTCATTTTATATGAGCCCCCGAGGCCTGGGTTTGGACCTTAGGTCCTATCTCTTTTCTATTTCATGCATCATATGTTTAACAGGGTTATTTTATTTGAAAGAATAATTCTTTTATCTAGTTTTGTAGAAATCCCAACTTTACAAGGGTACAAGTTACTAAAAAAAAGAAAGTAAATTCGAGATGGGAGCAAGGTAAAATGTAGGACCTAAGGTAATATATAGTATTTCTATGATTGTATTTCAAAATGTTGAATTTGTTATGTTTACCATATTGTTGCAAGCTAACTTACGTGGTTCATATGTAGATTAAGTAATTATTTTTTCATATGCTTGAGTTGCTATTTTAGAATAAGTTTTGACATACAAATTATTTTGGGTATACTGTTATACTATATTTTTAGTGAGAGCTTGATCTTCTCCTCTTTATGTCTTGTGAAATCTTGTGAGCTTTTATGTGAATATTATGAGGTAGTAGACCTTTAACTTCTCATTCCTCAATGAATGGAGTATATTTGTGAATTTGATCTTATATGAATGGAAGGTGTCTAAATATGTGAATAACATCTTAGAAGAAAATTCTTTACACTTAAATTGTTGTTTGAAGACTGTGTCAATTGTCTATTTAAATCATGTCTTCTAAATTATTAATGCTTTCTTTTATTTGTGAATGATCATTGTTGATGGCATATTGGATGATGTATGGATTGATTGCAATTATGCATTTTCTACTTCTATTATTTTATGTAAGTATAGTTAGAGAAAAAGCATGGATGGGTGTTGAATATGGGGTTATAGAAAAGGGTAGGTTATGTTCTCTAACCCATCTAACTGTCATCAACTTAAAAAGATGCTTTGGCCAAAGATTTAAAAATCAAATTAAGTATTTGCACTAATTTGATTTATTTTCACTCTCTGCCATATCATGATATATGTTCATTTGCAATAGATTACTATTTGTTAAATGTTAGAGATATCATGCTGCACCAGATTCCTCAAGCCTTGTGGTTCGGTAATTAATCACCTTGATGATACTCTCTCTCCACCAGGTTCAATATCGACGATATTGTATGGTGTGACTTATATGATGTGAGATGTTGTAAAGGACTTAGTCCTATTTGTACTTCAAATCTTTTTAGCTTTTGTAATATTATTTTAATTGAATATTTATTGGGAGATATTTGAGATCATTATTCAAGATTGTATTTGTGTTGGGAAAATTTTTAAATTTCTCCCATTTCCTTATTATTTTATTCTGGATAAATGGAGTGGTCTAGAGTGGTTTTTACAGGTGATTAGAATGTTGGGATGCTAACTTGGACAATGTTGCCAAATCATCTTGGTATACTACTAAAATGTCATCAATAACACTAGTAAATGCCACATCCATTAGCTCTTTGAAAAGTGACCCCAACATTGGTTAGTGCAAATGGCATCTAGACATACACATAAGTACCCCATAGAGTGTTATAGGCAGTTTTATATTGCTCAAACTCTTTAACCTTAACTTGATGATATTGTAAGAAAGCATCCATCATAGATAGTAATTCACAACTAGTGACCTTTTGTAACAAAGCCTACTATTGATAAATTTATTGATATGGTTACCAAACCATCAACAATGGTGTTCTCTTCCCTCTCAATCCATTTTATAGTGAAGGCTTGAAATAGTTCAATGGTGTCAATAGAAACATTCCTATACTGCCTCAATCTTTTGTTCTTAGAAATATATTTTCCCTTGATTTGAGCTACTACCACTTCTGAGTCACCATAGACTACCAAGTTCTTGATGTTGTGCTTGAGAGAAATATTTATTCCAAGTATTAATGCTTCATATTCAAAAAACTATTTGTGCAATGAAACTTTAGTTTGAAAGGGAACCTAAACATCTTCTGATCAAGTGAACTAAGAAGCACCCTAGCACTAGATCCTTCCCTAGAGCAAACTCCATCGATGAACATATTGCATACACCATCTAGATTTGGGTGATTGCTTTTTGGTAGTGTTGTGGGATCTAATCTTATTTACTCAATATCAAAATCTCCAACAAAATAATTTAGGTCAGAATCAACATAACAAACCTCAACTATTTTGTCTTCAATTTCTTCCATCATGTGGGACATCATATTTTCACCCATTAGTTTAACTTATTTTCCATCCATAGGGATTGTAGAATAATATGAGTCCATTAGATACTCTCTCCTACAATGGTAGATCAATTTTTGGACAAAAAAGCATTCCCCACCTAGTTGAAAGGTCAACAACTGTAATATCCACTGAGTACACCTTATCTGAAAACATAGCAAGCTTGAACTCCACTCCAATAATTATCCCAATAATAGGTATTTCCCTAGATTCCATGGCAAAACATTTACCATATGCCTTTGAAATCTTCAAACCAAGCTAATCCATGATCTCTTTAGGCATCACACTAGTAGATGCACTTGAATCAATCATGCAATTATGTAGTATTTTTTCATTCACTATCAAATTTACATAAAAAGGATCTAAACCAAAGTGATGTTTTGTAGAGGTAGTCCCTAAATACACCACATGATTCTCAACTATTTTTGGAACATCATCTTTTGATTTTCCCTTGCGTAAGATCAGTGGAACTTCTCCAAGATATGACTAAGGTCTCCCCCTATGTTCTAAGATTCTCATGGCTTTTGACAAAGGAAGTTGAATTGTAATCTTGCTAAGGACCTGTTGTACCCAACCAAAATTTTTGCTTCATTAAGGCATTTTGAAACAAGTCTAAAAATTTTTAGTCAAAAAGTCAAAAAAGCAAAATTTCTAAAAATAGACGTCAGATTAGGTTTTCTGGGTTTCTTGAGATATGGATGCTGTCAAAAATTTCTAAAAATAGAAAGTTTCTAAAAATAGAATCTCCAACTCAGGTGTCGCGCTCGATTCTCATTGGTCGATTTTGCTTCACGATCGGCGCGGTTCAGATGAAATCTTCAAACGACCAAGTTTTCTCTACTAGGTCATTTTTGCTTTTTCAGAAGGCGAGGCACGAGCTCTAAAGTCATCAACAGAGAAAGTTCATCTGCCAGAGCTCGTTGACAAGTTTTCAACGTTGTTCCAATGACGCAGAACTGACGAACAGTCGTCGACTCGATGATGCACACAAAATGATGCAAGATGAATCCAAGGTGGATTGAAAAGGTTGGAAAATCATAAATTTGACTAAGTCTGGTGAAACCAGGTGCCCCAAGTGACTTGGGGCGCCCAACCTCTCCAGTGTTAGATTTTTTTCATGTTTTTCGAGAAACGTCGAAAATGCTTCTGTTAGCTCTTTCCCGGTTGGTCAAACTTGGTCAAACTCAGTCAAAAGTCAGTCAAAGCCAGGATTTCATCACAGATATGTTTAGCCTACTCAAATTAACCTTCGTCCCGCCTCGACAGTCATCAAAATGACCGAAATCAAAGATCGAGCAGGGGCTGTGGGCACAGAAAATGAGAAAAGGTACAAATTTTGAGTTTTTCAAAAAAATTTCTAAGGCATGGAAGGATAGGTGCCCCAGGTGACTTGGGGTACTCTTCAGAGTTAGTTTATTTTTGAAGCTTTTCTCGAAAAATGTGAATCTCCTTCCATCAGCCTAGTCTGGTTCAGTGTTGATCAGTTTGGCACATTTTTTGAGGTGAACAAAAGGTACAATCAGCTCAGTTTTCACCAGGCCTGCCTATTTTCCAGATCATTAGACTCAGTTTCATCCCAGTTGACAGAAATCATCAGCCAAATAGGGGTCTTTCGCCACCGGAACGCGCACACAAATCGAGAAATTGAAGAAGTTGCAAAAATTGAAAAAATGGCTAAGTGTTGGAAAACCAGGCCCCAGGTGACTTGGGGCACCCAACTTGAGTAGTGTTAGAATATTTTTCATGTCCACAGTGTTTTCTGACATTTTTGTGCCCAATCTTCTCCCGTTGGCAGTTTTCGGGAGGTCAAACTTGGTCAAACGATGTCAGATCGTCAGTCGGAGGCAGGGGATGGAATCTCAATTGATAGGTCTCCAAAATGTCAGGATCAGTTAGCTTTTTCAGTCAACAGTGACATTTTTTCACCTTGTTGAAGTCAGAAACAGGCCATATTTAAGTCAAAATGAGCGTTGAAGTGTTGAAAACGAAGAAAAATTGATTAGCACTTCTTTCAACTCGCGTGTTTGATGACATCATCAAAAGAAGATATTTTTCGTCATCTTGCACATGAAGCCATAGGTAGCTACAAAATAGGGATTCTTCCTATTCAAAGATATCCACTTGGATTTATGCTTTAAAAGTTGCTTTCTTCATGGATGAGAGTGAAGTTTTATTCTCACACAAATAAAGCTGCTTTTTCGCCTTAAAGATCTATAAAGACAAGCATTTGGCTTCTTTATTTCATTATCTTTTGTAGGTTGCATCCAGAGGAAAGATTTTTATTTTTCTTTCAACGAAGATTCGAAGAACCAAATGAAGTGCTTTTTCAGTGTTCTTCATACTTTCGAGTTGAGGAAGCAGAGAGGCTCGCTTTTTCAGGGTCCTTGTTTCAAGGGGATCATTTTTCAGAAATCCGACTAGAGCTTTTTTAGTTTTCGTCAAGATGGGTCCATCCAGTATTTCATCCTCTTAAAGATTGGGAGTTTTGCTTTTTTTCAGAAATCTACTTTTTTCCTATTTTTTTGGGAAAATCTCCACTTTTTCAAAATCTGACAATCTGGGTTGCTTCGAAATAGAATTGCCTACAAAACCCATGTGCTAGCTTTTTTTCACTTAGAATTTGCTTTTTAGAAGAAATTAACAAATCAATGGATGACATCACCAAAAAGAAAGAATGTTGATGAGGATGCATTTCAAAAGAAAGTAGCTTTAAATCAGATGCTTTTTGTTTTAAAGCATTTGCTTTCATCCTAAGCCCATCCATTCTATATTTAGAAAAGAAATCACCTTGTGATAGTTGGAATCTTCTTTGCTTTAAAGCAAATCACTTTAAAGCATTTGTTTATTGTATCTTTGTCTTAGAATAGTAATAAAGCTTGCGAGTTGGCAAGTTAGGGTTAATCAAGGAGATTTTAGGGTTCCCTACTCCTTTGATTTTAGTATAAATAAGGGCATCCTTGCCCATTGTATGTAATTGGGATTGTGATAGCAAATTTGCTGTGCCTATTCTAGCCTGCAAATCTTGATATTCCAAGTATCTATTCACTTTGTGTAATCTATTCTCCGGTGTTTGATCGCTTGCTGTATGCCTACCTTTTGCTGCAGCATTGCTGTCTTGGAGTTGTGCCAACTTTGTGATATTGAATAGAAGTCTCATGCCTATTTTGCTCTGATATTCTATCTCGATTCATCAAGTTTTCATCGTCAGATGTGTGGCTTTGGTGGCTTTCATTTCAACTTTCATCATTAAAGTACTTTTAGTCTTGTGATGTTAATCTAGAAGAAAATTGCTTAAGTTTTTATGTAAACAATCATTCCTTGTCCACTTTTAATTTCCTTTGCACTGAATTTACTTAGGAGATTAAAAACATCATTAGTCTATGCTTAGTTGTAGTAGAAGTTTTAAAAAAGGAAAAAACCTCTTTTGCAGTGTTTAGAGTTTTATAACCTTGTGTTCGCAGCTGAGAATCAAAAAGAAGATAGGCAAAATTTGGTTTTAATTATCTTTTTAGAGAACATCAGCAAAAAGGGAACTCCCCCTTCTAATAGGGGAGCAATTTATCTATGCATAGCTATCCGTTTCCAACTCGCATTCTAGAGGTGCGAATTGAAACGCCAACAGAACCTAACCCATGTCAAATGGAGTGTAGTTGGGCAAAGGGGCATCTATAGGATGAGTGATTATGCTAGCATCAAGGATATGCAAAGAACGAGTTGTCAAGGATTGCTTATGTGTAAGATTACTATTAGAATTTTCTCTAGGTTGTTTACCCTGGGATATGTTAGGTTGGGGATTAGATTGTACTATTTTGACTTTACTTTTGGGTATTATATAGACAACATGGGTTGATTTCTTAGGGTTGTTACACACTTCATGAATGGGCACTTTCTTTCCTCTAAAATTTTCAATGGAAAACTTTAAAGGAGGCAATGTAATCCCTTTATGGTCATTTTTTTCCACAAATATCCCACCAATCATGTTTGAGCTTTGTGTTGCTTCTATCCCAACTTCTTTCTTAAGTTGTAATTACTCTTGACTTGTATAGTAGAAACGACTATGAGAGCCTTAATCTCTTCGTTGATCAATCTCCCTAGCCTATATCTCCTTCACAAGGTTTCTTTTACCTTAACTAACTCCACATTGTTCACATAATAGTATTCCTCCTCATCTTCAGAGAAAAATTGCTGCTAGTAGAGAGATTTCATCCTTCTTTTGTCATCACATTCAAACTCACAATCATGTTCATCAAAAAGGTACTCGTGGTCACCTTGATATTCATTAGTGTAGAGCATGTTTAATTCTTTCTCTTATTCATCTTCAATGTAAGTGTAATGTCCCCTTTTTGAGCGAGCATCAGAGTTGGTGGTTTAACCTATCATTGGGTCCTCGTAGGCTAATAATGGTGTTTAGAGAGCCCAGTGTTGGTGTTGCTAGCTTCTTAGTTGGTAGTTGGCAGTGGTCAGTGGTAGTTTGGGTGCCTTGTGGCATACTTACTATTTTTAGTAAGTTTGGGTTCAGTGCCGGATCGGGATTTTCAGTGTTAGAGATGGAGTGTCTCGTTGAGACCTTTTCGGTGAGCTATAGATCATTGAATTCCAAGTTCGTCTTGGTTTTTATTTTAAAGTCTAAAGTTATATAATATTTATTTGATAGGACTTTAATAAAATGTTAAGTTATGTGACTTTATAATATAATGTTACGTCATAACTTAAAAGTGGTTCCCCTAGGAGATGGGCGCCCATGGGAGACATAAGGGGATAATTAATAAAATGAAATAAATAAAATAACTCTGCATTCTTGGGCGTAGGGGAAATGAGAGAAATAAAAAGGCAAAAGTGAGCCTCATTTGCACATGCTTGGATTATATTTCTTCTCTCTTTTAAGATTTTCCCTATGAGGGTTTATGGAGCTTGGCTCTAGGGTTTGGTATTGTCTTACTGAGATGAAAACCTCTGCAAGATAGTGTTTTTCTTGGCTTCTAGGGATGAAAACCTCCATTAGAAAATACTATATTGGTGGATGCATCCAGTATTTGTGTTTGGGCTTCATTCGAGTTGATGTTTTTGGTTTTGAGGATTCGAAGGATATATCATTCTGAGACATTGTTTTGAGCAGCTTATATATTTTTTTAAGAGCAGATCTAGAGGAGTTTGTATAGGAGATTTGTTACTGTTATAAACTCCTTGGCTAGCCGTACACTTCCAGCCTAGCCATACTCTCATTTTAGAGCTATTTTGAGTGTTTGTTGAACATATTGACACTCCATCTTTGGCATCATACCTCCTAGGTAGAAATCAGTACATTACAGATCAATTTTAGTATGATTCCGGCATTGTTGGTGCAGATTTAACACACAGCCTGGCCGTACAAGGTACTTGAAAGGATGTGGGAGTTTGCTGTGGCTATTCTAACTTGTTTGCAACCACTATCTCTCTTGTTTAGAGGCGTCTAGGGCCCTTTGTTGCTGTCAATCAATTGTATGCTCAATACTTTACATTTCTTGGAGGTTTGGAGTGATTTTATATGTACCCATTAGCTGGTCCGGTAATAACATAAAACTGAAGTTGCAAATCTGAACATGGGTATGTAATAGTAATTCATATTTGGCCTATTTATGATCTGGGTATTTGATAGTTTCTTCATATCTATTGTATCTTTTCTGGGTTTCTATTCTATGTAATATATTATATGCTCTGGCAACACATCTGCAAGAAAATTGAAAACCCCTTCTGCATCTACTCTCTAGTCTAAAAAAACACAAAATTAAAAATTAAAATAACACAAAAAGATCATTAAAATATACAAACAAGTACGACACATTACAGTGGTATCAGATCTGGTATATCTTGCCAGCCTGTTGGGTTACTTCTCATTCAGTGTAGATTTTCAAGTGTGGAAAAAATTTGAGCTTTGCATGTGGGTGATTAGCACTTGCATGAGTGTTTAGTGATTTGACAGTTGAAGTATTTTTATCTATGAATGTAAGATTATGGCATCTCTCTGGGACAAAAATATGGGTAGAAGACTTCTTGATGCAGGTCTGAAGCTGAAATCTTTGCATTGGTCAGATAAGAGTCTTCTCAGCACTATGGAAGAAGTTGAGAAATGTTTATCTAAAATTCTTCAATCACCTTATCAGGTAATGTCGATAGCTTTTATTCTTTCAAAGAATTTGTTGTGTGAGCCTGAGTTGTTGAAGCATCTAGACAAGAATGTAAGATTGGCGATTATCACACGCATTAGTGAAGTTATGAGAATTTCAGCTCCTGAAGCACCCTATAATGATGACTTAATGAAGGAGATTTTACAGCTGATTATTGAAAGCTTTTATGGGTTGGGTGATAGTAGAAGCCCATATTTCAAAAAGATTGCTAAGATGTTAGAAATTGTGGCTAGGATCTGGTCATGGGTCTTTTTGATTGATCTCAAGTGTGATGATTTAATTCTCAAAATGTTCCATTGTTTCTTTGACAAAATTAGAAAATATCATGCGGGTGATGTTAAAGCAGCAATGCAAACTATCTTGTCTCTGATTTTAGATGAAGATGATGATGTCTCCATGTTGTTATTATCTAACTTGCTGAGTATTTGGAGAAAAGAACAACATGTTTCACCTGTAGCACATGAGTTGTCAAAGACATTGGTTGAGCAGAAAATTGAGAAAATTAAACATCTCTTGACAGAAGAAGAATATTTTGCTTGTGGTTTACAGGTTACAATAATGAGCAAGAACCAAATGAGAAGACAAGGTCTATGCTTCTCTTGCAAAGAATTTCGGGAGCCTAACCACCATTGCACAAATAAAAAGGACTCACAACTTGATGATAGTTTGGCAGAAGCTCTTGAAGTTACTTTCAAGACTAAAGAGGTTGTTATCAGCCCTAATAACAATTCTAATCTTTATGACAGCAGTCATTCTTTTGAGCGTAGTCATGATTTAAATGTTATGGCACATGAGTAAAATGTTGTAGAAGAGACTTCTAATGTTGGCACACAAGATATGAGTGTCAAACACAAGGGAAGCAAGGAGAATACAAGCCACAACAATTTTGATTTGTGTGACAGCAGTCTCATCTATTTGCATCAGCATGAGGTTACTGCCATTACACATGAGAATGATGGTTGTGTGGAGTCACCTAATGCAGACACTCAAGTTTCGAGTGATATTGATGCAATAGGTGTTGTGGATTCAAGCCACAACAGGTTTGATTTCGTATATCAAACCTTGGAAGGTGGGAACAAAACTGAAAAGTTGCCTAATGGAGATGGTTCTGAGGATTGTTTGACGGATGTGCGTGCATCTATTTTCATAGGGGAGGTGTGCATTGATATTGGCAAATCAGTAGCCTCTAGCATGTCATTTGATCCATCCCTAGAAGTTCTTAACAACAGTACACGTTATAAGGATGTGTGCAAAGTTGATAGCACACATGAGGATACTTATCAACAGTGAGTGGTGATAATTCAGCCTCTCACCATAGTGTTGATTACAAATCAGAAAATTTGTGTGGAAATGACTTGTCATAGGGGTCTCATCATTTGGTAGGGCAACTAAAGGTGAGTGAAGGTATGATTGCTACAACCATAGAACACTTTGATGTTGCTCACCAATTGTTGGCAAACTATTGTTGGAAGACTCCAGAAACACATGAGCACTTTGATAGTGAACTTTCCCTTTCCGAGTTCCAGGCACTTAGAGATGCAGTTGGGGTAACGAAGAATAATTACCTACAACTATTATTAGATAGAGATCATCTTCTCATGCTCGATGATATCTATTATGATGCTATTAAGGGAAAGGAAGAGGAGGTTGATGAGCTCACCTATGAGCTTGAGATCACCACAGACTCTTTGAAGAATGCTCAATCAGCCCTTCAAGAGTCAAAGTTATGGATAGATGAGCTTACTGTGGAGTTAATCTTAGTGTAGTCTTCATCTCCAGCAGTTACAATCCTGATATCTATGACACTTACTAGTGATGAGCATACACCCACGGATAATGGTAAGGAGCACTTTGTGGATGTGGCTACATCCATTATAGTTGCAGGTGTAGAAGATATAGATGGGATGGGTGCTTTGGTTGAGTGTAGCACAGAACCAAATGTTGCACCAGGTGTTCCTAAGGATAGTCCCATTTTAGGTGATGCAAAGCAGATTATTGATAGCTCTTGTGGTGGAGTAGTGGATTCTCTAGAGAGTTGTGTGACAGATCACTACATTGCTTCATCTTCTTCACAAGAGGTATGCAGGGTTGTTGTTATATGGAGCCTAATCAGACTCAGAGGTTAAATTTTCTCCACTTTTATAAAATTACCTATTATTTTATAAAGGCGTGGGGAGTTATTTTTTCTATTGGCTAACATAAAAAACCCTATTTTGTAACCGACATAAGTCTTCATAAAATAGCTAAGGGTTAGGGTTTCCGTTGATATTGAATTGTAGCATTTTGCAGCGGTATTGAGTTGCAAGGATTGCTGGTTGTAATTGGTTTGATTTACTGGATAATAATATTGGACTCTCTGTTGGTGGATGTAGCCTGGGTTTGGGTGAACCACGTTAAAACTTGTCTCTCGCTATTATTATTTATGTGTATTTCTATTCCTCTGTTTAATCATTATTTGCATTTAATTGATATCTTCTGCTGGCTAACCCTAACAAGTAGTATCAAAGCTAGGTTGTGTTCGATTATCATCTGCGGGAAGGTCTCACGGTTGAGTGGGAGCAATGGCGGACGAGGATAAATTGAAGGTAGATAAATTCAATGGGCAGAAATATCAATTATGGAAGATGTAGATGGAGGATTATCTCTATCGAAAGGATTTATGGAGGCCGTTGGAAGGAATAGCCAAGAAACTGGTAGCAATGGCTGATGAGAATTTGAATCCTCTGGACAAAAAGGCACTGGGAACCATTCCATTGTTCCTGGCACCATCTGTGGTGTTCAATATAACAGAAGCAATGACAACAAGTGAACTTATGAAAGCTTTGGCTAAATTGTATGAAAAACCCTCAGCCTCAAATAAGGTATTTCTCATGAAGCGTTTGTTTAATCTAAAAATGATTGAAGGTGGATTTGTGACAGATCATTTAAACAAGTTTAATACGATTACCAGTCAGTTAACTTCTATAAAAGTGAAATTTGATGAAGAGGTGAGGGCTCTCTTGGTTTTATGTTCTTTGCCAGAAAGCTAGGATAACTTGGTAATGGCTGTAAGTAACTCTGTTTATGGTTCAAACACTTTGAAATTTGATGATGTTGTTGGTGTTATCCTTAGCAAAGAAATGCGATGGAAAAGCTCAAGAGGGTCCACATCAGGCAGTGTTTTGAATGCAGAAAGCAGGGGTAGATCAAAGGAATGAGGAAAAGGTTCTGGAGGTCATGGGAAGTCATGAGGAAAATCAAAGGACAAGAGGTCCCAATCCAGAGAACAGAAGGATTGCTGGTACTATGGGAAACCACCTGAAGAAAGATTGTTGGTCTCAGAAGAATAAAGGAGACAAACAAGAAGGTAATAAGGAGGCAAATGTGGTAAGTAATAAATCTGAAGATGATGCTTTGATTCTTTCCCTAGATAATGCTAATGATTCATGGGTTTTAGATTCAGGGGCCTCATTTCATGCTACGCCCCATAGAAGTTACTTTCTTGATTATGTCCAAGGGGATTTTAGGCTGGTTTATTTGGGAGATAATGAACCTTGTCAGATTGTTGGAAAAGGAAGAATCAAGATTAAGTTGTAGAATGGGAATCATTGGCTACTACAAGAGGTAAGGCACGTTCCAAGGCTGAGTAGGAATTTAATTTCTACAGGGCAGCTAGCTGATGAAGGTTGCATAGTTACTTTCAGTGATAAAAATTGGAAGGTTTCAAGAGGTGCCTTAATAGTAGCAAAAGGTGTGAAATTAGGCACATTATATCTTTGTACATGTCATACTGTTCCTTCTACTTTAGTTGTTGCAGATAAAAAACAAACAGGTTCAGGAACAGTTGCTGCGGGTTCGTAGGAAGAGACTAAAACAATTGCTGCAGGTTCTAATACAACACTGTGGCATAACAGACTTGGGCATATGAGTGAAAAAGGTATAAAGGTACTTCATTCTAAGAAAGTTTTACCAGGTCTGAAATGTATTAATATAGATTTTTGTGAAAGTTGTGTGTATGGAAAATAAAAGAGAGTTAGTTTTCTCAAGGATGGGAAGAAAAAGAAAGATGAAAAGTTGGAGCTTGTGCATACATATGTATGGGGACCAACTCAGGTATCTTCTCTCGGTGGCTCTCGGTATTATGTTACATTCATAGATGATGCAACTAGGAAGGTTTAGATTTATTTCCTTAGGTAGAAATCTGATGTATTTGAAACATTTAAGAAATGGAGAAGCTTGGTTGAGAATGAGACAAGTAAAAGATTAAAATATTTTAGATCTGATAATTGTGGTGAGTATTACAGCAAAGAGTTCAAGGATTATTCTTCCTTTAATGGAATTCGTAGGTAGAAAATGGTTCCAGGGACTCCACAAGAAAATGGAGTGGCTGAGCACATGAATAGGACAATAATGGAGCGTGCAAGGAGCATGAGATTGCATGCTGGGCTGCCTTTAAACATGTGGGAAGAGGCTGTCAATACCGTTGTATATTTAATTAATAGAGGTCCTTTAGTTCCTTTGGGTTGTGGTATTCCAGAGGAAGTATGGACAGGTAAGAAGGTGAGTTATTCTTTTATGAAAACCTTCAGATGTGAAGCATTTTCACATGTAGATTCTAAAAATAGAACCAAGATGGATGCAAAATTAAAAAAGTGTATCTTCATTGGATATGGCATTGATGAATTTGGTTATAGGCTTTGGGATTTTGAAAATCAGAAAATTGTGAGAAGTAGGGATGTTGTATTCAATGAGAAGGTGTTGTACAAAGATCAATTGCAGCAGCATGAGAAGAAAGAAAAGGATTATGTGGAGCTGGATGATACTCTAGATAGTGATGTTCTAGTGGTTCCTCATAACACTCCGCAATAGAAACAAGAAATACCCCAAACTCCAGTGAATGTTAGACGGTCAACAAGGCTAAGTAAACCTCCTGAAAGTATTTCTCCCTCTTTGTATTCTATTTTTTTAACATATGCTATTGAACCAGAATGGTATGATGAAGCTATGCAGGTGGATACATAGGTTCAGTGGGAGCTTGCAATGAAAGAAGAAATGGACTCCTTGCTGAAAAATCAAACCTGGGAATTATGTAAGTTGTCTGCAGGTAAAAAGGCTTTACCAAACAAATGGGTTTATAGGTTGAAAGAGGAAGATGGTGGTAAGAAAAGATTTAAAGCCAGGTTAGTTGTAAAAGGATTTGCACAGAAAAAAGGTATTGATTTTGATGAGATATTTTCTCCGGTTGTCAAGATGACTTCTATTCGTACTGTTTTAAGTATTGTGGCTATTGAAGATTTGCATTTGGAACAACTAGATGTGAAAACTTCCTTTCCATGGTGATTTGGAAGAGGAGATACATATGGAACAACCTGAAGGATTTGAGGTCAAAGGTAAGGAGAAACTAGTGTGCAGATTAAAGAAGAGTTTGTATGGCTTGAAACAAGCACCTCGGCAATGGTATTTGAAATTTGATAGTTTTATGGCTGAACAAGGCTACAACCGGTGTAATTCTGACCATTGTGTTTATTTTAAGAGATTGGATAATGACAACTACATTATTTTATGTTTATATGTTGATGACATGCTTGTAGCAGTGTCTAACATGGATCACATAAGTGAGTTAAAACAACAGTTAGCACAATCATTTGCTATGAAGGATTTGGGGGAAGCAAAACAAATCCTTGGTATGAAAATTTGTAGAGATAGGAAGAACAGAAAATTGACTCTATCTCAGGTTGATTATGTTGAAAAGGTGTTGTAGAGATTCCATATGGAGAATGCAAAAGATGTCAGCACACCTTTGCCTAGTCATTTGAAATTGACTAAGGAGATGTGTCCAAAGACACAAGAGGAGGAATACAAAATGTCCAAGGTACCATATGCTTCAGCCGTAGGAAGTTTAATGTATACCATGGTATGCACGAGACCAGATATTGCACATGATGTAGGAGTCATAAGCAGGTATATGAGTCATCTCGGATTAGAGCATTGGAATGCGGTAAAATGGATTCTCAAATATTTGAGAGGTACATCCAATAAAGACTTATGTTTTGGGGGCTCTAATACTAATTTAGCAGGTTATGTGGACTCAGATTTGGCAAGGGATATTGATACCAGGTAGAGTATTATAGATTATGTCTTTACTGTAGGTGGGACAACGGTGAGTTGGATCTCCAGGTTGCAAAAGGTGGTTGCTTTATCCACCATTGAGGCAGAGTATGTAGATGCAACAGAGGCAAGTAAGGAGATGATATGGCTGTAATCCTTCATGGAAGAATTGGGCAAACAACAGGCTAACAATTATTTGTTTACAAACAACTAGAGTGCCATACATCTTGCAAAGAATTATGTCTTGCATTCAAAGACCAAACACATATAGCTAAGGTATCACTTCATCTGGTCGGTGTTGGATGATGGAAAAGATACATACAGATGAAAATCCAGCGGATATGTTTATAAAGATAGTAACAAGTGAGAAGCTGAGCTCCTCTTCAGCGTCGGTTGCTCTTCAAGACTAAAAATAAAAAATCAGAATAACAGAGTCTAGGGTGCTCATTTTTAGTGGGAGCTACAGGGTCAGCGGTGTTATGATCAGTCTCCAAGTGGGAGATGATATGTTGTGGAGTCTGATCAGTCTCCAAGTGGGAGATTTTTGTTATATGGAGCCTAATTAGAATCGGAGGTTAAATTTTCCCCACTTTTATTAGTGCGGTTTCCCCCTAAATTATTTAACAGGGGAGTGCAGGGGGGGCAGAGCCCCTCCTTCGGGGCCCGGGGGTGCCATTTCCCCAACGGGGTCCCGAGGGCAGAGCCCATGGTGGGGGTCTAGGGGCAGCGCCCCTGAAGCAAAAATTGCCTATTATTTTATAAATGCATCAGGAGTTATTTTTTCTATTGGCCGACATAAAAAAACCCTATTTTGTAACTGACATAAGTCTTGATAAAACAACTAAGGGTTAGGGTTTCCATTGATAATGAATTGTAGCATTTTGCAACGGTATTGAGTTGCAAGGATTGTTGGTTGTAATCTGTTTGATTTACTGGATAATAATATTGGACTCTCTGTTGGTGGATGTAGCCCAAGTTTGGGTGAACCACATTAAAACTTGTCTCTCGTTGTTATTATTTTTGTGTTTTTCCATTCTTCTATTTAATCGTTATTTGCATTTAATTGATATCTTCTGCCGGCTAACCCTAACAAGGGTATCATCTGGTTGGGAGATTGATTCTCATGTTAATTTGTTTCCCTCTCCTGGAAGCAAATCAGAGATTACATCCCATGTAGTTGATTTTGATCGACAACTTATTGAGCCACAAAGATGGGGAGATTAGCTGAAGGTTACAAGAGAGAAGGTTGATTCAACCTTATCTCATTTTGATTGCACTCATAAGTATTTTGAGAGCCTTCTTTGGACAGCAGAGTTTGAGAAGAGATGGTATGGGTTGTCGGCTGGTACTCACATTCGTGATCTACAGTTCATTAGGAGTGCTTTGGAGGAGATAAAATTAGAATATTTCCAATTGTTTCATGATAGGGACTATGCTATTGGGTACGCAGAGAGGGTTGCCATAGTATCTACCCAATTAGCTATTCAGGATCAGAGACATGAGCCATCATCTGATTCGAGTGATGAGAGTGATGAGGAGTGTGTTCCCCATGACTATGACAGTCAACCGTTGACACAGGTAGGTGCTTTTTATCTTGACTGCATAGTGAGTGCTCACCATTTCTCCTTTAGTCCACACATAGATGACCTGATGATGCATAAGTGTGGATTGGCTCAGGATTTATACTATCCATTGTGGGATGAAGAGTTGCCATCTTCAGAAGATGGGAATAGGGGCTGCAAGTACCTAACTCAGTTGTTTGTAGGGGATTACTTGTAGGATCAGAGGTTGGATTACCATCATGCTGATGTGTACCTAATAGAGTTTGCCACTACTAGGTCTCAATTGGAGACAGGGCTTCAGGGAAGTTGTAGTGACATTGGGCGTGATGGCTTGGTTAGTTATCACATCCATGGGAGATTCACAGAGGTTGTAGAGAGATATTGTGTTGCGGAGGCTTCCAGATATTTTTGTCTTTTCATGACAGATGGATGTGAGGTTTGGTTGTTTTGGGATCCTAGTGGTGACAGGTTTGGCATGACAGTTCAGTTGGATTCCGATGTGTTGCTTCACCACTCTTTGCATGGTGAAGTTGATATCAGAGTAGTGCAGTGGAAGTCAGGGGATGTTATGCATGGTAGACTTCCATTCTAGGTTTGGGATCTAGGGTTATATTATTAGAGCTTCTACAGTTTGCTATCCTTCACATGCATCAGGATTTTGGTCAAGGTTTGCTGATGAGTTCTACAGCATGTACATTGTGTGGTATGCATACAAGTTCATTGTTGATTCACAAGTACACGAGCTGATCTCAATGCACAAATCTTGTGTACAAGGTGTGGATAGATGGCATGATGTTTATCTTTGTGTAGTGGTGTGTATGTTGGTGCTATTTGATTTATTTGGTGACATGAGGGTCATCCTACAGTTCTTTCCTTGGGCCTATGAAGAAGCAATGTTTTCCTATTCAGTGGTGATTGCTTGGGGACAAGCAATTTCAGGGAGGGCGGACTGTAATGTCCCCTTTTTGAGCGAGCATCAGAGTTGATGGTTTAGCCTATAATCAGGTCCTCATAGGCTAATAATGGTGTTTAGAGAGCCTAGTGTTGGTGTTGCTAGCTTCTCAGTTGGTTGTTGGCAATGGTCAGTGGTAGTTTGGGTGCCTTGTGGCGTACTTACTATTTTTAGTAAGTTTAGGTTTGGTGCCGGATCAAGATTTTTAGTGTTGGAGATGGAGTGTCTCATCGAGACCTCTCTGACGAGCTATAGATCACTGAATTCCGAGTTCGTCTTGGTTTTTATTTTAAAGTCTGAAGTTATATAATATTTATTTGAAGGGACTTTAATAAAATGTTAAGTTATGTGACTTTATAATATAATGTTAAGTCATAACTTAAAAATGGTTCCCCTAGGAGATGGGCGTCCATGACAGACATAAGGGGATAATTAATAAAATGAAATAAATAAAATAACTCTTCATTCTTGGGCATAGGGGAAATGAGAGAAATAAAAAGGCAAAAGTGAGTCTCATTTGCACATGCTTGGATTATTATTTCTTCTCTCTTTTGAGATTTTCCCTGCGAGAGTTTCTGGAGCTTGGCTCTAGGGTTTGGTATTGTCTTGCTGAGATGAAAACCTCTATAAGATAGTGTTGTTCTTGGCTTCTAGGGATCAAAACCTCCATTAGCAAATACTATATTGGCGGATGTATCCAGTATTTGCATTTGGGCTTCATTGGAGTTGATGTTTGTTGTTTTGAGGATTCGAAGGATATATCATTCTCAGACATTGTTTTGAGCAGCTGATATATTTGTTAAGAGAAGATCCAAAGGAGTTTGTATAGGAGATTTGTTGTTGTTATAAACTCCTTGGCTGGCCGTACACTTCCAGCCCAGCCATACTCTCATTTTGGAGCTATTTTGAGTGTTTGTTGAATAGATTGACACTCCATCTTTGGCGTCATACCTCCTAGGTAGAAATCAGTACATTGCAGATCAATTTCAGTATGATTCCAGCATTGTTGGTGCAGATTTAACACACAACCTAGCTGTACAAGGTACTTGAAAGGACGTGGGAGTTTGCTATGGCTATTCCAGCTTGTTTGTAGCCACTATCTCTCTTGTTTAGAGGCATCTAGGGCCCTTTGTTGCTATCAATAAAATGTATGCTCAATACTTTGCATTTCTTGGAGGTTTGGAGTGATTTTTTATGTACCCATTAGCTGGTCCGGTAACAACATAAAACTAAAGTTGCAAATCTAAACACGGGTATGTAATAGTAATTCATATTTGGCCTATTTATGATCTGGGTATCTGATAGTTTCTTCATATCTATTGTATCTTTTCTAGGTTTCTATTCTATGCAATATATTGTATGCTCCGACAACACATCTGCACGAAAAATGAAAACCCCTTCTACATCTTCTCTCTAGTCTGAAAGAACAAAAAATTAAAAATTAAAATAACACATAAAAAGATCATTAAAATATACAAACAGGTACGACACATTACAGTAAGCATTCCCCTCAACATATTCTTCAAATTTAGTGTCCTCTACCTATAAGGCCAAGGTAATAGCACAACGGACATGATTATGAGGTAAATTACATGCTTCACACCAAGTGTCATCCTCAACAACATTCACAATCAACCTTCTTAGAGGGTCTAGTGTCTCCTTAGAAATATTCCTTTGATCAAGCCTTCTTTGGTCAACTCTGTCTACTTCATGGATTGGCCTACCATTCTTCCATTCTATATTATAAGGCATGTTTTATAAGTTCATTGGTCTTTCCTATCTTTGGGGAGGTTGTCTATCAAAGGTTAAACCCCTCTCATTCCATGTTACTTTATGGCTCAGCTCCATCAGGGCATTTATGACCTTATCTAATTTATCCTCTGGCAATGTCTGTCTTCCATGAAGAGTTTTATATCAATGAGATAACTTAATCTATCCTCTCTTTATTGTCTTGCTAGAGGCCTCAATTTTATTGCTCTCAAAGCTTCCTACCACCTTGTATGCTTCTCTCAAAGTGCAAGGATATTTATCCATCAGGAGATAACCCATTTTGAAATCAAAGGCATTGTAGAAATCACCAAACACATAGGCTCATTAGACCTCATCCTTTTAGGAATTATAGACATTAACCTCATAAACCATGTGTTGAACTCAAATACAGTATCATTCTGACACTTAATTATGTTGGTGAATTAATTTATTGTGAAGCTTGGGTTAATTATATTTCCATATTGCTCCTTGAATATATCTTGGAAATTCTCCTTGGTGATACTACTTCTCTCAGGTAAGCCATTATACTAGTCTCTTGCTACATCATCCAATGATTGCACAAATAGTTTCATCATCACATTTTCATCAACTACATAATGGTCATGTATGAGTTTAGTCAATGCCTTTGAATGATCTTCTCTAGATACTACACCATTGCCTTGGAATTGGGGCAATTTAGTCCTGATCTCATTAGGAACTAAATTAGGATACCAAGGGATTCCTTCAAAATCAATTTGTCTATATCAATCTAAAGTTAAGGCCTTCTCTCATATCCATGACATTCATGACACCTCAAGCTTTCATAGTTTATCATATAGGCCTTTTGGTTTCTTACATCCCTTCTTTCTTGCCTAACATTTCTATTTTGAGGATTGTGATGTGCTGCATGTATCCTATCTCTTCTAACGTTCTACAAATGAATTACATTTTCCTAGATATTGACCAATTGTTGTTCAAATTCTTCCTCTAGGGTTCATAACCAGCCCTTCCTACCTCCACCTAAGTATCTTCATATTCCACTTCAGTCTCTGCATGCACTCCCTCTCCATCCAATACTAGGTCATCTAATGGTAGGATAGGATTTTGAAGTCTAAGGCTATTTAAATGAGTAGGGTTATTTGGTCTTGAATGGCCTCCAGGGGAATTTGATATACGATGATGCCAAGTTCTATAGTCTCTATCATTTCCAACATTTTCTCCCATGACATTTTCCCTTGTTTGTATTAGTCATCCAAAATGGGGGCTAGGGTTCTCATTATTCACAACAAATCTATCAGAAAAATAACCATCATCTAGTAAATGGTGAGTCCTATTATATGTATCAGCCTCAAGATCATCTCTAGAAGGGTTTTGATTAGTACCTATTGTTTAATAGAAAAAATGATTCTAACTAAACTATCCTTTAATTAGAATAACTTCGTATTGAACATTACGATACTAGCCACCGAAGACATACACCTTGCTGCTATCCAATCAAGAAGAGTAAGATTATCTAGGCTATATCCCTTTGTTGCAATTGAAATTGAAATAATTAAATATTACTAACTAAAGCTAAAGAAAATAGATGAAATATAGAAATAGGAGTAGTAATTCATAGAAATAAATGTAGAAATGAAAACAACAGATCACAAAGAACCTAACACTAGGCGGGTATCCTCACTGGCTCGGATGAAAATGCATGGCACAGACATCTGTGCTTGGCATTGTAGTCTATAGAACGTCAAAATTAGAAAACCTTGATCTGATGGATTTTGATGAATTCCTGTTGACAACAAACATAATTTATCAATACATAGAAATTGACAGGTGCAGTAAATAAATAGAAATTCTATGAGAATAATGAAATAATAAAATTGACAAGGCAAAGAAAAGGGGGTGCAAAAACTCATGTGCTCGAAGCCTTTGCTCATGCAACCTGCAATCACAAACAAGAGAGAAGGGTTGGGCTGTATAGAGGTTTGCCTTAGTTAAACCCCACTTTTGGTGTTTCCACCTCAATGACAGCTAGAGATTAAAATTTGATAAAAGATGCGTGCTCTGAATTCTATGTGTGTTTAGAAATTGTGGCGAGCATTGACAAAATGATATTGTAATAAAGAAATGAGATTCAATAATGATATAAATTCTAATCTAGATAAATTGACAAAGAATTGAGAAAGAGATTACGAGGGTCTCATTGGAAGATTATCACATAGAGGAACAAAAGGGCTTTGTTCCAAAGGATAGCAATCTCAAACAAGAGCCTCTCAAATAGTACAAAGTGCACAAGTAAATCACATTAATCAATTGTTCCTAATGACCTACAATAAAAAGGGAACATGAAATAACAATAATACAAGAAAGATGATGGTTCTATAACAATTTTAGCAGAGCTTTGCTATAGAAAAGATTCGATCATTTGAATGGAAAAGTGGCAAGGTTTTATAGAAGAGATGAGAGGCCAAAAAGTTGGGGAAGGAGCCATTTGGGCGTGGATAGACATTAGGAAAAGCATGGAGTGCGACACAAGTAAAAATGCACCTTCTAAAAATGGTTGATGAACTAAAAGACGCTATCAAGATGCCGGTGCGTGGCACAGGCGTCCGTGCTTAGCACTTTAGTCCATGCAACTTCAATTTTAAAAAGGTTCAGATTACTTAGGGCACTGCTAAGGTTAAGGCACTTTTTATTGTTTATGGATAAGACAAGCAAAAAGGGTCAAAGCAGCATTTGAAAAGCACAAAAAGGGAGTAGACACTAACGTGAGTGCCAAGTAAAGCATGAAATTATGGGCAACTACAATTTATGACGCTACATTTATCCCCCACCTTAGTGGGCATATGGCTCTAGGGGCGTATGCAAGCTAAAGTATACAACATGAGAAAAAAAGGAGAGAAAACCTTTTCTATTTGTGGGCACTGTAGAGGATGCAAAATATTGCTAAGTGAGATATTTGAATCCCCCAACTTAGGATTCTGCAAAACCATAATATTAGGCTAAAAAAATATGCACAAGAAACAGATGTTAGATGCACATGTATATATATAAAACAAATAAAAGGAGGATTAGACCAAATATTATTTGTCTAAACCTTTGTGGTTAGCAAATAATATAACCTAATGCACATTAATCTAATGCAAACACACAGAGAAGGAAGAATAGAAGGGTATGATTTTAGGGCTAGCAAATTCTATTATTTTCTAGGAACCATATTGAAAAAGCTTCCATAAATCAAAAGGGCTAGAAAAATCCATTATTTTCTAGGTGGCTTATGGAAGCACTGATAGCAAATGAAGCATCATAAACTAGCATTGCTTTGCTAAGTGATCTACATGTCAAACAATACCAGAGATTACATGATTAGCAAAATCCATTGTTTGCTAGGTAATTCTGATAAAGGTGGTTAGTCTAAACATGTGCATCTGTTTAGGACCACAAATGCTATAAAATTTGTTGCAGAGAGCATACCATCGATGTGGTGTGTGATTAAGTGTGAGAGATAGAAAACATATGCCCCCACCTTAAAATAATTTCTTACATCATGGAGGAGCAATTAATTTTAAGGTACAAAGAGGGATAAAGGCACGAGAACTTTGAGGAAGCATATGCCTAAAGGATATGTTTTAGAGAGCTACTTCATGAAGGATTTGCCCCTAAAGTAAGAAAACCAAGGCAATACTGTAGGCATGATACATAATGGCTTGTGTGAGCATGGCATGATGCTGAGCAATGTAAAAAAGTGTCACATAAAACAAGAAACATTAGCAACAAACACAAAAGGATCTACATGATTTGGAGTCAATAGAATATATGGCATGATCTGTGTGGGACAATTTTTGTAATTGATTTTGTCAATTATTGTAATTGATTTTTGTAATTGTCATCATCCTCCTAGACACGTATAACTAGAATATAGAGGAAGAATGTCACAAGCAGACAAATATTTTTTTAGGTCAACATGGAAGCATGTTAAATCATCCAACACTTTGTGTCATCCCCAAAATATGGAAAATCATAAGCACAACATACAGAAGAATATAGAAACATATAGAGGAATGTCATGACATTTTCGTTCCCCCTATATCCATGTGCCTACAAGGGCATCAAGGGTCCTTTAGGGAGAGCTAACAAACAATCAGTCATGCCATACTCAGATATAGGGATTACAAAAACACACAGGAAAACTACAAATAACAGATGAACGAAGGGAATACACTCAAGGATCAGGCTCTAGTAGGTCATCCACCTCCCAATCTTACTCATTGTATAGGGATGGAGAATAGGCCACTATAGAAACCATATTAAGACAAGTATTAGGCACAATGCTTAGTTCATCACACAGAGGATCAACATCCAAAGGAGGATCCTGGTGTAACTCACCAAGGCGAGGTCCATCTATCGTGTGAAGATTGAGGATAGAGATTGAATCTCTTCCAAGGATTCAAATACATCTTCCTTAGGGACGACCGATTTGAATCACTATCAGAATAGATGACAATTGGTGGTTACTCAATGCTAATAGTGGGATCATGAGCATTGGTGGCCACTGTTGGACTCCACAATCAGAATGGATGAAGTGGAAGGACTGGACACTGGTAAGGGTGGCATGTGCTTAGGTTTGCAAAAGGATGGGGTGGGATAATGCTCACATTTATGTTTAGGCAGTGGTGGTGGAATGTCAATATCTATGGTAGTGAGACATGAGACATCAAAAAACACCTAGTGTCAGGTATGCTGTAGTGGGAGTGGCTCTGAGATAATGGTACTAGGTGTGCTGATGAAGTTTAGCTAAATCAATAGAGAGGCAAGAGTGGGTGATGAAAGAGAATCATGTTGAGGAGGGAGTGCAAAAAGCTAAGGCAGTGGGGCCAAGTATGGGGTCAACTACACAATAGAGGGAAGGGGTTCCTCCCTAGCCGCATGCTCATGAGTTTTAGCACAACAACGATGCTTGCAATATCTTGCAAGTTGGTTATGCCTAGAGATTCTCAGAGCATCCATAGGAGGAATTGGGGAGTCTCCCAACACAGTCTCCTTTTCCTCCGTCGCTCTGGGAGTGGGTGAAGGAATAGAAGAAGCCACCAAAGGTTTAGGTACTGCCAAAGGAGGGTCTCTCAATATGAGTTTCCTTCCTCTAGCCATCGAAGGAGTTGGAGGAATTAAGGCTGCCACTAAATATTGAGGGACTGAAGGGGAAGAGTCCCACACCATAGGCTTCTTTCCTCTAGACTCCAAGGAGGTGGGAGGAATAGGAGCAATTGCTAAAGGTCAAGAAGGCCTAGATTGTGTGGGTCGTGTGCCTCTAGGTCTTGGGGAAGACACTGGAGGTGGGACCTCTGCATAAATTCTAGGTGCTTGGGGTCAGGGGAGGTTAATCGATTCAAATTGTTTTCCCTTCCTTTCCTATGGGGCAGGAGGAGGGATAGAAACAACCATAAGTGATCGAGGGACCTTAGGGGTAGAAGCTGGTTGGGTTGACGAGGAGGCACTGACAAACAACTGAGCAATGTGGTTTTCTTTGAATTTTTGGTATGATAAAAATAAGAAATCATTGCGAGGCCATAATGGCTTAGTTGGTGTTGGCTAGAAGTAATCCAAGGAGAAGTTTCCTCAAAACATGAGAGGCTTAAACCCACTATGGTAAATAGTGTGCACATGTTTGTCATGGGGAAATTTTAGGCAATTGTGGATTATGGAGGGGACCACTCTTATGGAAGAAAGCCACGGGTGGCCCAAATTCACATGAAATTGGTCGAAAGTGGGGATGACAGAGAAAGGAACATCTAGTAGTTTTGGTCCTACCCAGATAGGAAGGGTGATCGAACCCAAGGTACAACAAGAGGATCCATCATGCACTTGTATTGAGACTTTTGATTGCTTGTACTTGTCTTGATAGAGCTCATGTACATAAATAAATTCCTTTGTGACTATATTTACCATACACAATGGGTTAATTAGTATGCCCTTGGTGGGCTTTTCATTGACAAGTGCAGAAATGTATAAAGGTCCATTATATATGTGCATGGGTGCATCGATCAGAGCAAGGGAGATGATCGGCTCAAGAATGTGTCGCGCTTGACTAGGACAAGGGTGATGGTCCACCATGTTAATCATCTTGGCTAGGGAGGTGGTAGGGTCATCAGTAGGCATGATAGTAGCCACAAGATTAGAGGGAAGTTCAATTAGGTTTGTGGAATGGTGAGGTAACAGGTTTGTGTAGATTTGGAGGTTTTATTAGGTGGTGCGACATATTTATTCCCTTTGTCATTCACTTCGAAGACTTGGATGATGTTCTGATTGATGAGGTCTTGGACTTGGTGCTTCAGATGGATACATCTTTTAGTGTCATGTCCTGGTACTCTATGGAATTGACAAAAGGCCTTTGAGTCAAAAGAAGGTTCCAAGGGTTTAGTTGTGTCTATAGGGCAAATAGGTGGAATCTGGATGAGGTTGTTGTTTAGAAGTTGTTCCATGATGGCATAAAGGGATTCAAAGAGTGGGGTAAACTATTGAGTCCTTGGCTTTCTTTGTGATTAGAGGGCCATAGCACTTTGGGTTGGTGTCATGGCCGCTACTTGTACATTATTGGAAGAATTTATTTTAATGAAGCTTTTGTTTTTCTTGTAGTTTTGAAATGAAGGATGGGCATTGGATTTCACAGTTGAAGTTTGTGATGAGGATCCCTCATATTGACTAACTGATTACTGGTAGTCACGAAGTGTCATACAAAGATGCATAAATGAGGAATAACACATTAATAGAATCTTATCTCTCATATGATGTTGTAGGTTTCCTATGAAAACCAACCGCACATCAGAATATGGGAGTGAATAAGGTATCTATGAGAAGAGAGCTTGATAGTGGCCAATAAAGTCAGTCACTTTCTCTTGTGCCCCTTGGTGACAATTGACAAGATTGGTTAGCATGACCCGTGGTCCAATATTCACTTGGAAGTGTTGGATAAATTAGTTGACAAGTTGGAAAGAAGTGATTGAGTGATTAGGAAGTGAGTAGAACCAGTCCAATGTGGTATCTTTTAGAGACCACGAGAAGCATTTTGCTAGGAGAGAATCATGGAAAATGAAGTCACTACACAATGTTTTAAATGCTGACACATGGTTTTGTGGATCTTATTTACCATTGTAATTTTCAAATTATGGAGCTTCAAAGTTCTGTGGAAGGGGAGAGGAAAGAATGGCTAAGGATAGCGGACTTCTTGTATAATATGATGGGATGGTTGGCTGAGAGGAACTTATGGACATGGTTTCTATCTGTTGTTGTCAGGAGGTCACATTCTGAAGGAGCTAAGTAATAATAGGATTTGTGGTATGTGTGGATTGACTTTTGGTAACAAGTGGGATAGTGGTGTTATTGGGTGGTTGAGAAGATCTGGAATTAGCTATAGGAAAAGTAAATGATAATGAAGAAATCAGGGGAATAAACCCATATTGATTAATAGGGTTCTTGCCCATTCTGATAGAACTAGTTTTGGCATTGACTGATTGAGTAGCATTTATAAAGAGATGAGAAGAAGTGAATGTTGAGATAGAAGAAGTTAGTAGTGACATCGATAATTGAGCTTGCATCGTGTTTGAATGTGATTCATTAATAGCTTTTACGCAACTAGATAGTGATGGAACATTGTTATTCACAATGTAAGCTATGCTACGTAGAGTATCGACGTCATGTGAATCTTTGGTTAGCAACTTTCAGAGGTTATCCATGAGTGGGACAACCTCAATGACTAGGTGCTTTGTACCCAAGAAATCTTTAAAGTCAGCCAAGTGATTGTGCAACGTCTGGATTTAGGTTTGGGGTACACTATCTATAGGCATGTTTGTATCACCAGGCACTCTGAAAGATGGTTATCTAGAGTTTCCCATTGAGAAGTTAAAGATGTATGTTTCCAACTGTGTGGAGCTAGAGCCACTAGGAGCACGAGAAGCCATGAACAATCTTATGCTTTTGTGAATGGTAAATTCTGAGTCAGAGCACTAGGTCATGAAGCTCATAAACTTCTAAGAGCTCCACAACACAGAAGTACCCTAAAATTTAAAGATTTAAAAGAAAATAAATTGTTTTAAGAGAGGAAGTTTTTTAGTTTTAGAAGAAAAGAAGGAAGGTTTTGTTTTTGTTGTTTTAAGTGTTTCAAGCACGTCAGATTCACCAAAATGTTTAATATAAAAAGTGATTCTAACTAAACTATCCTTTAATCATAACAACTTCCTATTGAACATTAGGATACTAGCCACCGAAGACATACACCTTGCTGCTATCTAATCAGGAAGAGCACGATTATCTGGGATATATCCCCTTGTTGCAATTAAAATTGAAATAATTAAATATTACTAACTAAAACTAACTAAATCTAAAGAAAATAGAGGAAATATAGAAATTGGAGTAGTAATTCACAAAAACAAATGTAGAAATGAAAATAATAGATCACGAAGAACTTGGCACCAGGCGGGAAGCCTCACTGCCCAGGATGACAACACATGGAGTAGATGTCTACACTTTGTGTTGTAGTCTGTATGGTGTCAAAATTCAAAAACCTTGATCTGTATAGATTTTGATGAATTATTGTTGACAACAAACATAATTATTCAGTACACATAAATTGATAGGTGAAGTAAATAGATATAAATGCTATGAGAATAATGAAATAATGAAATTGACAAGAGAAAAGGGGGTGCAAACACTTGTGCACTCGAAGCCTTTTCTCACACAACCTGAAATCACAAACAAGAGAGAAGGATTGGGTTGTATAGACGTTTGCCTCAGTCAAACCCTATTTTTGGTGTTTCCACCTCAACAACAACCAAATATTGAAATATTGATAAAAGAGTGCATGTGCTTTGAATTCTATGTGTCTAGAATTGTGGCGAGTAGTGACAAAATGATATTGTAATACACAAACAAGATTCAATAATGATATAAATGTTAATATAGATAAATTGAAAAAGAATTGAGAAAGATATTACAAGGGTTTCATTGGAAGACTATTGTGTAGGGGAGCAAAATGGGCTTTGTTCCAAAGGATAACAATCTCGAATGAGAGCCTCTCAAATAGTACAAAGTACACAAGTAAATCACATCAATCAATGATTCTCAATGACCTACAATGAAAAGGGAGCATGCAATAACAATAATACAAGCAAGATGATGGTTATGTAACAATTTCAATAGAGCTTCATTACTGAAAAGATTCGATCATTTGAATGGAAAAGCAGCAAGGTTTTATAGAAGAGGTGAGAGGCCAAAAAGTTGGGGAAGGAGTTATTTAGATGTGGATAGACATTAAGAAAAGCACAAAGTGCCACACAAGTAAAAATACACCTTCCAAAAATGGTTGATGAACTGAAAGACACTATAAAGACACCAGTGTGTGGTGTAGATGTCCACGCTTAGCACTTTGGTCCATGTAACTTTAGTTTTAGAAAAGTTTAGATTAATCAAGGCACTACCAAGGTTAAGGCACTTTTTACTGTTTCTGGATAGGATAAGCAGAAAGGGTCAAAACAACATTTGGAAATCACAGAAAGGAAGTGGACACTAAAGTGAGTTCCAAGTATAGTGTGAAATTATGGGCGAGCACAATTTATGATGCTACACCTATATTTTTAGCTCTGTTTGATAGTTTTGCTAATCCTCATTTTAGGTACCAAGGTTGTGCTAGGATTGTTCCTAATCATAGATATTCTTCCTTCCATTCTTAAAGACTTGTTCTCAAGTTATTTCAACAGATTTTCCACCTTGTTTTCAACTGGGGATAATGATGTGATTTTTCTCAAGACAATGCATGACACTCTTCAGAAATAAAGTCAAGAAAGGACATTTTCTTAAGAGCTAATTCAGAGTGATAGTAAACATGACTATGGGCTAATAAAACAAGCAAGACCAACATACCAAACTATCACAATTGTACACATATCAACAGTCCAATTGGATTCTATAAGATTTCACAATGAAATTTCTAAAACTATTTTCCCCAAAAATGATGCCATTTCTATTGGGTTTTTTTCCTATCTTAGACCATGACTTGGCTTGTGTAACAAATAACCTTTTGAAAAAGGCTCCAGTGATAGTAATACTTTGTAAAAATAGGGAGGACTATTTATTCACAACACCAAGAAAGGATAGGACCAACACATGAGAGAGCCCCTCTCTCCTTCTTCAAGTTCTATTAGATTGAGGGGGTATTCCCTACAATTCCTCTTGAGATGTATCACCAAAATTTGATGAGTATATAAATAATTCAGATTATCACATCTTTGGGAAGGTTTCTCACTTTCAAACTAGGCTTTAGTGACACAATGATGGACCTAATTTATTGTAACTAGCTGAAACTATTTAGTCTATTAAAAAGTGTGAAGAGGATGTTCAAAAGTAGAAACGTGACCTTAAATAGTCACAGAGGGAAGATATATGAAAACTATAAATGTACTACAAGGCTTATTTGTACGGTCATCATAAATTATTCAAATTATCTCAACAATACGTACTAAATTGGAAATCATGGAATTCTAAGAAGTTAAATAACTAGTGCCTTTTAAGTATTGGGTGCATAATCAATTATAACATTCACAACATGGGCGATTCCTTTAATACAACAATAGTTCAGGTGACCTTTAAAATATATCTTACTATATAAGGTAAAGGACCTCAATAAACTTTAAATTCATAACTTTCACAACTCTACTTAGTAATCCTTCATGCTAAGAAAAGATTCTATTGTTAAGTATGAAATATGTCATGGAAAACATAATATTTAACATGACATTTTACATCATTCTACAAATGACCAACTAGCATAATCTAAAAAAAAACATATCAAATATATATTTAGGAAAGTAAATCCCACAAAATCATAACTCAAAGAGACAAGAAACAGTTCTAAAAGACAAACAAGGAATTATCATCTCATTAATTTGCAAGAACCAATATTACATAAATCTTACACAAAAATGAATATCACAAATTATATCTGCAAACCCCTTTTATTTTTTATTACAAGATTTACACCATACATGATACAAATTGCCTCCCAAAATTCCTCAAATAAAGAATAAGAATTCCTATTTAAAGAAGTGAACAAGGATCATCTCACGCGAATGATTGATACAATAATTTGTTGTGAAGTAGTTTATGTTCATAAAAATATTCATGGTGGGCCTATTTTCTCAACATGAAGAGTCTATATGTGATAGGGCACCCCTAGAGATTACATGGGAGAGAAATCAAGTGTGTGAATTCTTATCTTAACCCTTTAAGCTTAGCTTCATGTTTTGTACCTACCACAAAGAAGGTTGCAAAGTTGCTACAAATTTTTAGGGCCAACATCACCAAGTCCATGCAACATTGACCAAGAACACAAGGTCAAGTAAGTAACATGAGTAGGATCTATAGGTTGAGGATGTAGCAAAGCAATAATGATAATAAACTCCTTTCAAAAATCTTCCTAGTTGTGAAGGTTTTGAAATGAAGTACAAGTGGTTTATTGAATAGTCTTTCTCATCTTTTGAGGCCTAACAATTCACCACCATACTACTAGGAAGACAATGAATGACAACATGCTATTCATTCAACCCTCCTAGATGGGTTTGCTCATGGCAGACACTGCTTTATAACTTGCATGTTTTAAGGAGTTGTTGAAATGCAACCCAAGACTCTAGGTATAACTTCTCATCTTGAGAGATAGTTTTAGAAGAACTAAAAAAGATTGACTAACCTATCCTTTCAAAAGAGGAGGGACATCTAGAAGGAAGACATGGATACAAAATGTAGTGACAAATAGAGCCTGAAGCTATTCCTAGATCCTCCCTTTTCATGGCTAGTTAGGACACTTAGAGACTTCATGTTTACAACAATAAAATGAATGATAAAAACCATGCCAATCTCTTCTATATATATAAAAAAATTCAAAAAGAAAAAGAGCAGAACACCTTGAAGCAAGCCCAAACAAGAAAGACTACATGTGTGACATCAATGTACATCTTGAAGCAAACTTCCATTCATATCTCCAAAAGGCAAAACTTCAATTTAGCAAGGAGAAACACCACCGCTTTCCTTTACATCATTTTTTTAAATCTTGAAAAGTGTGCACTTACATGCTCCATAGTATGTGGATGTAGATAAATAATGACCAAAAAGGACTCGATATATCACTAGTAATCCTATGTGAACATTTTCATCCAGTTGTCAAATTCATCATCAGATGGCCACACAGTTTCCAATATAACTTTGATTTTTTTGACACTTGTGGTATATCTGGCATCAAGTGCGATTACTTTGTCGACCTGGGAACTAACTAACATAGGGTCAATTATGTCATCTCAAAGAATAGGAATAACCATAAAGTAATTAAATCCTCAAAACCATACTTCCATTTGTCAATGTCTTTGACACGATCTTTGGATTCCATCACGTTTGACAAGCCAAGATGAATTAATTTATTAGTTTCCACCTCTTTTTCCTTCAATGAAACTTGTAACGTATTCATGAATGTTGACACTTCACCCAAAAGGCATGTCATCTCAAAGATTTCATTGATAAGTTTAGGGCTGTTGGAATTATACTTAACATTCTTGAAGATAATTTTCATAACATGGGCCCAAGGAATCAATTTCATATTTAACTCCTTTGATTTTGGAGCTACCTCGTTCATGTGCTCATTAGCACTTCTCAAGTGTGCATGGCATTCCTAAAAATCATTAGATATCTTATTAGATTAACAAGTCTACCTCTCATAATTCTGCTGACAAGATCCTTAACATCCTACTTGAATTTGTGAACCAGATGCTAGACCTCTCCTTGTAAAGTTTGAATTTGTCTCTCTAGTGTTCTCCTCTCATCTCTAGGCATGCCATTTCTCTGAACAATTTATAATTAGGGAGCCCAAGTAGTTGGAATCATTGTATTAATTTGCTACACACACACACACACACATATATATATAATTTTTCCTTTTCTTCATTCAATTCCTAGTGTAGCCTTATGACATCATATGATATGTCATGATCCTTTTGTAATTTCCTTGTCACGACCTCACTAAATTGTGTAGTATGCATAGTTAAGGTTGCACCTTTAGGCACAAGGGTATCAACCACTCTCTTCACTATCAAGGATCCAATTAAACCCTAGGGATCATCATGGACTATTGGTTTTCCATGTTTAGGGTCAATTGACCAAAGTGTCAATGTCTTCTCAAGTGAGCAGAATGCAAAGCTTGAATACATATTTCTTGCTTTCTTAACATCACTAAAAACATCACTTGCCTCTACATTTTTTCATAGGGTATTAAAGGCCAATGCTAAAGTAATGTCCCACCCTGGTAATAGTAAGCAACCACTTTCTCTAACCAATCTTCTAGCTTGTTCAAGAGTAATGTTCTCACAAATGACATTGAAAGCAGAATCACCTCCTTCTACATCAGGATTATGGTAGCCATTTAGCCTTGTGTCTAAACCTATATACTCAATGGCTAATGATTTAAAATATAGCATAGCATGGGTTTAAAAGAAAAACCCTTTGGAATAGGCCATTGTTGATGGTAAATATTTTGTTTCCCTTGCAATCATATACATTGTAATCCTTGGGATTATACATTCTAGCAGTCCATTCAACTAGGCTAGGGTCTACAAAGCAGTTAGGAACAACATTTTTTCCAATGTCAAACCTCCAACCATTACATATGGGGATATGCCCCTAGGCCTTCCTATGAATGCCTTGAACAATTCACCTCCACTGGTGAAATTCATTGCATCCTAATTTCTACCTTATTGTCTTCCAACAGATTAGTTAGGGTGCCATGACTAGTTTCCCTTTTATAAGACTTTTAATGCCCATTGGAAAATCTTAGAGAAGTCTTGGGTGGGTTTTCTTTTTCTCATCGTGATTAAGATAGGTGAAGCTCATACTATTAAGCTTATGGTGTTTGGGTCATAGCCTCAAATAATAGCATTAATGGAAAGAGAATAACTTTTGAAGCTAAGAAGCCTTTACAATTATATTGTAGGGAGTTCACAAGATAATTAAATAGAGATAATGGGGAAATTAAACTCATATTTCAATTCTACACTTGTTGGAAACATTAACTAACTGGGACTAGAGAGAAGTGTCCATAACAACATGACTGCTATAGGAAATATTACTTCCTAGCTCTAGCTCATTGAAAATTTAGACAAGTACTAGGGAAAAGCTAATTTTCATATGTAATCAAATGAATCCTTTGAGAAATACACCACATTACACTCATTAGCATGCATACATTTAAACAATAAATGCTTCAAATGTTTAGTCTTTTCCATCGGTTTGGCGAGTGGGTTAAGGCTTTCAAATCTTTCATAATCCTTGTCATTGATCTTCCTTTATGCCTTTAGATCAATAGCCTCATGTAGCCACACATAACCGATCTTTAACACATTTTATTCTTGAGCATGAGTTTTTCATTGGTCCCTTAAGACATGTCAGTTACCAAATGGGAAAATGTTGTCACCATTAATTATCTAGGCCCACCAAAGCCTCTATATAAATTTAGAGCCTTGATGGACATGATGAGCAAATGCCACATGTCATCAAATCATTTTCTTGTGCATCAACACACTAGGGGAGGAAGTGGGACCCATCTTTAGACTGAGATGTAGGAACTAGGGCACAATAATATAAAATGGCCACATGTAAGGTGCATCTATATGTCCTTATGCTATAACAATAACTTAGATCATGGTGGGGTTAGACGACAAATGACATAACATGACTCAACCCTAAAGTAAATGTAGGTCAAGCGGGGGCCATTAGGAGTGTTTTTAAATTAGAATAATACATGGTTGTGAGGTTACAGGGGTGCAGTCTACTCTTGGTGGATAATGAAAGCATGATATGCAAAAGGAGCACAGGTTGGTCAACCACATAGGGAAAAGACAAGGGTAATTGGGGGAAAAGGTTGCACAAGGCACTAGGACTTAAGTGGAAAGGGCCAAACATGAGTGCAAACATTGTAGTAGGAAGTTAGGTGGGCTCATGCTAGAGTGAGACTTAGGGATTTAACACTTAGTGTGTGATAGTGTAGGAGGCACAATTTAAATGTTTCAAAGGTATTTCTAGGTCCGAGAGGGATCAACAAACATCATATGACACATTTAGTATGGAAAATTGACCAAGGAATTCTACAACAAGGACACAAATGCATAAAAGACCACTACAAATTAGGAGGCATAGAAGGATCCCAACAACCATCATGATTTTTTGACTCTAAACAAAGACATACCCTAGTAGACCGATTCATACATCAAAATAGGTATTACATACTTATTAGTCTTGTGGAATCAGGAGACAAATTACCTCTGAGTTATAACTTGGATAACCTAAATAACATCATAAACCAATAGCCATCCAACTAAAATCCCACCAAAACTAATGTTAATCAAACTCATGTTGACCAAGGCAATGTTAACCCAAAAGTGCCTACCCTCAAAATAAAGAAAAAATCACAATATGATCCCCAACATAAAGACAAAATAAAATCCTCATCACTCGAGTTTCTATGGCAACCCAATCTATTATACCAATCTAATACTAGTAATCAAAACTCTCAAGAAAATAGATCCAACCAAAACAACCAGCAATCCAATCAAAACAACAAACAAGCTAATCAAAATAAACAATTTACAATACAACCAATCAAAATAATTTATAGAATTGATCCAATCTAAATCATCAACCCAATCAATCCAATCTCAACAATTCAGCATACCTACAGTATGTACACAAACAACACAAGAAAAATAACCAAACAACACCTCCTAATACGCCATTCAACCAAGAATGGCAAGCCATGTAAGGCATAATAAGAGTCTAAAAAGTAGGAAACAAAACTCAATGTAAAGGATACTGATGCAGGAGCATCCCTAGTTCAAGAGTAATCTTGCATTAACCAAAAACATTTGCATTTCAGTTCTTTCATTTTCCTGTTCAGTTAAGGCAGTTTAGTCAGAAGCAGTTCAGCTTGTGGTCTAGTTTTGGCATTTCACAGCTTGCAGATCTGGACTTAGCATCTAAATTCATTCATCTACATCATATCAAGAATTTAGAGCATTTGGATCAATCACCGGAAAGATATCGCCATCAAAAGTTGACTGTTTTCTCAGAGCTGAGCATTCTAACAGTTTCTGATAATTAGCTGAAGGAGAAGGCTTATGGATCATTCCTTGACTTGTGGATCTCAATGACACATCATTCAATGTCTTGTGGTTCATGACCAACCTTCCCCAAGGGTCCGCATGTTGTTCCATTCATTTGAGGAAGTGTTTTATACATTTAGGTCCGACCTATCTGTGAACACGTTACAACTCTTCATTTGAGTTTGTGACCTTCCTTGGCCAATGCAGAGGAATCTATTGGTCCAGAGATGATATATAAAGATGTAATAGATCCTTAGGAAAGCAGTGGTGGATTGTTAGATTGATCATAGTTTAGAGCTTGTGTGAAGGAACTTTAAAGCCTTATCTTGTGCATGTATGTAATCAGGCCTGTGAGCCCTAATTGTAAGCCCGCATGTTGCCGGCCAGATTGTATTTAGATTCTTTGCTATATTGAATGACTGAATCTACATTTGTTCCATTTCTTGAGTCATTTCCGTTGTGTTTACTCTTGCTGCACGGTCTGGATAGTTCAATCTGTGAACCCTCCTACCGTGACTGCACCAAGTGGTATCAAAGTGAAAGTTTGAATCTCGGAGAGCGAAAGTTTGATTCTTTGGAGTGAATTGGTGAAGGGGACTCCATAAGATCTTGTTGTAAGCAGATCGCTGATTCGAGGCAGGTTACTTGTGCGCAACCGATCGTCGATTGAGAGGCAGTTGTCGCTTGAAACCCGATTGCCGAACCTGAGGCAGTTTGCACTTGATCCTAGGAAGATGCCGCCGTGAAGAGTTCCTCCTATTGGTACAATGGCTAATAGAATGGATGAGATGATGGAATTGATGAGAACAATGTGAATTCATTTAGATGTTGTTGAGGAAGATAGGTGAAGATGATTGACACCTAGACCTAATGTTGAAAGTGATGATGAGGAAGAATTTCAATCTGTTGAACAAATTGGTGAAACCCTAGAAGGTGACGAAGAAGAAGAATCAGATCAGATAAAGATGTTGCAAGCTATTTCAAAGATTGGAAAAAGACCTAGAGTTGAGGTGCCAAACTACACTGGTAATTTGCATTCGAAAGAGTTAATTGATTGGATAAATGATATGGAAGAATACTTTGAATATGAGGAGATTGAAGATTCAGAGAAGGTGAAATTTGCAACGACAAAGTTGAAAGGACATGCTGCTATATGGTGGAAAGAAGTTCAGTTGGAAAGAAATAGAAGAGGAAAAGAAAAGATTACAAAGTGGGACCGGATGGTGACAAAGTTGAAGAATCAATTTATACCTGCTGACTATGAGTTAGAAATGTTGAAGAGATTGCAAAACCTAAGGCAGAAGGAGAAATTTGTGAAGGAGTATACTGAAGAATTTCATAAGATGATCATAAGGACATGACATAGTGAAGCAAGCAAGGAGAAAGTGGCAAGATACATCAATGGACTGAGATTGAACATTCAAGAAGAACTAATTTTGGTAAGGATGACATCTTTGGAAGAAGCATATCAGTTTTCCCTGGAAGTTGAAGAGAAGCTAAATAAAAGACATGATCAAAGACAAAGAGGCAGAGGAGGTAAATTTTAGAGAGGTAAAACATTTTTCAGATATGATAGATCATTTGTGGAGCAAAACAAATTTGGCAGCCCAGTTACAAAGGATGACAGAGATAACAATGCTTACCAGAGAGATGGCAAAAAATTTTACCGGAAAGGAAACCCTAGTGCATATTGAAATGAAGGATACAGAAGAGAAGGAAGAGGATTTGATAAGAGAATATTTAGAGGTACTTGTTTCAAATGTGGAGGTGAAGGACATAGAGCATTTGAATGTAATCAGGGTAGTACAAGCAAGAAAATAGAAAATAGTGGAAGAGCAGCCTATATTGAAGAAGAACCTGTTGAATCACCTTGTTTAGTTGGCAATCTGGAGAAAGGAGAATCATTGGTAATGAGGAGAGCACTCTTTGAAGTAGAGACAAATGAGGAACCATCACAGAGGAAAAGTCTGTTCAGAACCAGATGCAAATCTAGAGGTAAGTGTTGTAAAGTTGTGATTGATAGTGGTAGTTCAGATAACCTAGTTTTAGAGGAGATGGTGACTAAGCTGAAGTTGGAAAGATTGAAACACCCTAAGCCCTATCAGATAGCATGGATTTAGGATGATCATAAGGTGTTGGTGAGTGAATAATGTTTGGTGAAATTTCATATTGGATCTTATCATGATGAAATCTTGTGTGATGTTATGCCTATGGATGTTTGTCATATCTTATTGGGTAGACCTCGGCAGTATGATAGAAAAGCTATGCATGATGGGAGAAAGAATACATATACTATAACAAAAAATGGGAAAAAAATTACTTTGATTCCTTTAGAAGATGATCCTAAAGATGTAGTATGTGGGAATGCTAGAATCTGTTTGGTAGATGGAAGGAAATTTTTAGATGGTTTGAAATAGGAAAGTATGTGCTATGCCTTGATTCCTAAGAAGCCTGAAGTGGTGAAGAAAGAAACTGAACTAGATGGGATAAGAGAGTTGCTGATAGAGTATGAAGACATCATATCAGATAATGTACCTGAAGGATTACCACCTATAAGGAGTATCAGTCATCACATGGATCTTATACCAGGAGCAAGTTTGCCTAACAAAGCAGCACATAGAATGACACCGATAGAGAATGAAGAATTGAATAGACAGATAGAAGAGTTGTTGAGGAAAGGTTTGATCAGAGAAAGTTTGAGTCCTTGTGTAGTACCTGCAGTGCTAGCATTAAAGAAGGATAGAGAGTGGAGAATGTGTACTGATTCTAGAGAAATAAACAAGATCACAGTTAAGTATAGATTTCCTTTACCTAGGATGGATGATATCATGGATTGTTTGAGTGGACCAAAATATTTCACAAAGATAGATTTGAAGAGTGGACACCATCAGATTAGAATCAGAGAAGGTGATGAATAGAAGACTTCTTTTAAGACAAATGAAGGATTGTATGAGTGGTTAGTGATGCCTTTTGGATTGGCAAATGCGCCAAGTACTTTCATGAGATTGATGAATGAAGTCTTGAAGAAATTCTTGGGTAAGTTTGTGATTGTGTACCTAGATGATATTCTGATTTTTAGTAAGACAAAAGAGGAACATTTGTGGCATATTAGACAAGTTTTGCAGAGATTGAGAGAAGAGAAATTGCTGATAAACATCAAGAAGTGTAGTTTCATGAAGGAAGAATTGGTATTTTTGGGATTTGTGATTTCTGTGGAAGGATTGAAGATGGACCCTGAGAAAGTGAAAGCAATTGTTGAATGGCCTACACCAGAGAGCATTGGAGAAGTTAGATCATTTCATGGATTGGCTAGTTTTTACTGAAAGTTTATTAGAAATTTTAGTTCAGTTTGTAACCCTATGACAGAGATAATGAGAGGTGACATAAAAGATTTCAGGTGGACATCTGGAGCGGATAAAAGTTTTGAGTTGTTGAAGCAGAAAGTAATAGAGCAACTTGTTTTGGCATTACCGGATTTCAATAAGGTATTTCAAGTTGATTGTGATGCAAGTGGAAGTGCAATTGGAGTAGTGTTAAGTCAAGAAGGTAGACCTATAGCCTATTTCAGTGAGAAGTTGAATGATGCAAGGAGAAGATATTTAGTTTATGATCAAGAGTTCTACGCCATAATTAAAGCCTTGAAGAAGTGGAGACATTACTTGTTGCCTAAGGAGTTTGTGTTGTTTACAGATCATCAAGCTTTGCAGTATTTCAACAGTCAAGGTAAGTTGAATCAAAGACATATGAGATGGGTAGAGCTCATGTAGAGTTATAATTTTGTGTTGAAGCATAGGAGTGGTAAATCAAACAAAGTTGCTGATGCATTGAGTAGAAGAAGAAACTTGTTGACAGAAATGAGAGTTGAAGTGTTGGGTTTTGATGAATTGAAGAACATGTATGAGGGAGACACTGATTTTGCAGAACCTTGGAAAGCATGCAAGGAACCTATTGTGACAGATAGGAGTAAGTGGTTAGACTAATTCATTCAAGAAGATATGTTGTTTAAAGGAAGTCAGTTATGTATACCTAGAAGTTCAATGAGAGATAACTTGATCAAGGAAAAACATAGTGGTGGATTGGTAGGACATTTTAGCATTGATAAGACAATGGCTTTGGTGAGTGAAAACTATTTTTGGCCTCAGATACATAAGGATGTTCATAGATTTGTGCAGAGTTGTAGAATTTGTCAAGTTGCAAAAGGGAATAGTCAGAACACTGGATTGTATAAACCTTTGACAGTACCGGAGAGACCTTGGGATGACATACACATGGATTTTGTAATAGGATTACCTAAGACATAGAGAGGACATGATTTAATATTTGTAGTGGTTGACAGATTTTCAAAGATGGCACATTTCATACCTTGCGAGAAGACAACTAATGCAATGCATGTAGTTGACCTATTTTTCAAAGAGATTTTGAGATTGCATGGATTACCTAAGAGTATAGTTTCAGATAGAGATACAAATTTTGTTGGATACTTTTGGAAGACACTTTGGAAGAAGATGAAGACAGATTTGAAGTTCAGTTCTACTTTTCACCCACAGATAGATGGATAGACAGAGGTAGTGAATAGGAGTTTAGGAAATTTGCTAAGATGTTTAAGTTGGAGACAAAGCCCGAAGTTGGGATTTGATTCTTTGACAAGCAGAGTTTGTATACAATAATTCAGTAAATAGGAGTACCAGAAGAACACCTTTTGAGATTGTGACCGGAGTGAATCCTAGAGGAGTTGCAGAACTGAGAGATATCAGTACAGAGGAAAAGAGGAGTGCAGAAGAAGAAGAATTTGTAGATCATATGAAGACAGTGCATAATCAGGTGAAGAAGCATTTGGAAGATATGAACATTAAGTACAAAGAGAAGGCTGATGAGAAGAGAAGACATAAGGAACTTGAAGTGGGAGATGAAGTAATGGTGTACTTGAGAAAAGAACAATTTCCAGTTGGGACATATAACAAGTATGAAGATGAAGAAGTTTGGACCTTGTAGAATACTCAAGAAATTTGATTCAGGAAATGCATATGAAGTGGAGATGCCGGAGACATTGGGTATATCACCTATTTTCAACATTGCAGATCTTTATCAGTATCATGAAGTAGAGTTCAATGACAACATGGAAGAAGACTTGAAGAAGCAGCTACCACAACAAGCACCAGAACATATTGAAGACATTTTGGACAGCAGAGTTGGACACAACACTAGAGGAAGACAATACAAAGAATACCTTGTGAAGTGGAAAGGCAGACTGGAAGAAGATTCATCATGGATTTCTTAGGCTAAGGTGGACCATCTTGGTTCTCCCCTAGCCCCAACAAAGTGAGGGACTCAAATTTTCAATAACCCCAGATGTATGATGTAGGAGCATTCCTGGTTCAAGAGTAATCTTGCATCAACCAAAAACATTTGCATTTCAGTTCTTTCATTTTCCTGTCCAGTTCAGGCAGTTCAGTTAGAAGCAGTTCAGTTTGTGGTTTGGTTTTGGCATTTCACATCTTGTGGATCTGGACTTAGCATCTACATTCATTCATCTACATCTTATCAAGAATTAAGAGCATTTGGATTAGTCATCGAAAAGATATCGCCATTAGAAGTTGACTATTTTCTTAGAGCAGAGCATTCTAACAGTTCCTGATAATCAGCTGAAGGAGAAGGCTTGCGGATCATTCCTTGACTTCTGGATCTTAATGACACATCATTCAATGTCCTGTGGTTCATGGCTAACTTTCCCCAAGGGTCCGCACATTGTTCCATTCATTTGAGGAAGTGTTCTATGCATTTAGGTCTAACCTATCTGTGAACACGTTACAACTCTTCATTTGAGTTTGTGACCTTCCTTGGCTGACATGAAGGAATCTATTGGTCTGGAGATGATATATAAAGATGTAATAGATCCTTAGGAAAGTAGTGGAGGATTGTTAGATTGATCATAGTTTAGAGCTTGTGCAAAGGAACTTCAAAGCCTTATCTTAAGCATGTATGTAATCAGGCTTGTTGACAAGGTGTCATTGTACCTCATCATTTAATTTGTTTTCAGATGTCAAAAATCCAGGGGCTGTGTCCTCGGCTGTCTGCAACTAGGGATTCTACAGTTACCAGTTTCTAGCTAATCTTAATAGCTTCTACAATTTGAAAAGATTAATCTATCTACTTGCTAAATGAATTTAATGAATACTGAAAAATAGAATAAAACAAGAAATTTACTTAAAGCAATCTTAAAAATAGTAACATGCATCTATCTATTAAAATCAGTAAATACTTTCATAATAAAAAGCTGAAGCAATAAAATAGTGGTACTAGCCTCCTGCCTTAGTGGTGAGAGTGGGCCCTTGCTCCACACCCTTGGGGCTGAAGGATACAGTAGGGAATTAGCACAAAAGAAGATCACAACTAGATCCAATCCAATTCATTCACTCTACATTCATGAAAATATTGCTAACATAGAACTGAGATTTTTGAGAATCAGAATAATTAAATCATTGTATATTTCTTCTGTTGTTTCTACAAGTATATATGAAAGTGAGTGCTGACTTAACACTTATCTTATCTATCGGTTCTTCTATGAGATGACATCCATCTCTTTATTACACTAGCTATTTTAACTATGAAAGAAAATCATGCAAATAAAAGTAGACTTGAGTGGAACAGAAGTCCACTCAGAATCTAAGTTTGAGTCTTAATACATTTGGGCATCAAGGCTCTGAAAATAAGGATATTGAATCAGTTCCATCGTAACTCATGCAAAAAATTTGAAAAGATAAAACTCCACCAGTGTAACTAAAGATGACTCTTCACCACTCAGGTGATGATTTGAGTGAAATGAGGGGTATTATGATCACTGCTGAGAGTGTTTGGTTGGCAGCTTATGCTGGAAATATGCCCTGCTCTCAGGAGGTGCCGAAGATAACTCTTCCTATCTGCAGCTCCGGAGATATGTCTGTAGCTCCAGAGATATGTCTGTAGCTCTGGAGATACCTGTAGCTTTCTCTATTCAGCTCTGGAGATGCTCCAGACTCCCGTAGAGCTCCGGAGAGTCTTTCCTCATTCTTCAAAACTTCAGGTGGCATGGTCCTCTGGTATTGTCTTTGGAGATCATTGAAAACTATCTCTGGAGATGCACAAAATTGTTGTTCCTGGCATCTACACCTGTTGATTCAAAAAGAGAGAAGTTTCTACATTTTTCATCAATTCCATGCACATTAGTCACTCAATCAGAAATTATAATCTTAAGTAATCTATCTCAATTAATCATTAAATAGAATGATCTTGCTAGCTTATTTGGGTGTAGACATTAGGAAAGATAGACTCAGGAAGGGGAAAAATAGAGGCAAAAAGATGTATTTCATGAGTGCAACTTGGCACTCATCATCCCCCCCATACCTAAGGTTTGGCAAGTCCTCCTACTTTTCACATTCTGGATTTATTCTGGCGAAGCAGCTTGTCAGTCAGGCTATAATCCTGTGCATAAGTGGTCCAGGTTGTGCGATTGATATTACCATTGCCTATGTATTCATCAACCTACTTCATCCGGTCCTGCAACTTGTCATCTTCTATCTGTTCAGCCTAGACAGGGAGTGATTCAATTATTAGAGGGGCCTGAACCATCCACCTATCCATTCCTGCTTATGTTTATCCATCAGTTTAGATATCAACTTTGCTTTTCTCATGAATAATCACAAGTTTGCAGGGGTGACCACCTCTCTCAGTTTCTGCTCCGAGGTCAAAATATTCCATCTCTTCTTTGCTACAACAAGTACTAGATTTGCTGAATTGATCATAAAAGACCAAAATTGATGGAGCATTCCTGCAAACTTTTTAGGTATAATGACAAAATTCTGTTCTTATTATCAGGACGATAGATAAGGGACCTGAATTGAATCATGAAAGCATTAGGATTGGGACATTCCTTCCTTATGAAGAGATTTGTTTTTAAATCTTTTTGAAGATGATCTTCCATCCTTTCATTCCAGATCTAGTGATTCCTCATTAGGGACATAAATGCCTTAAGCTGGCATTCCCCCACAAAATGATTAAGAATGAAGATTATATCATTAACACAGAACCCATGTAGGTATAATTCACATGGGAAGTTCTTATCCTCATCATTACTTCTTGTATAAGCTATCATGAATCCTTCTGCTGTCTCTGTATCTTCAACCAGGCCAGATAGAACTAAAGAGAATTTCCTCTGTAGGACTCTTTCATGTAAGAACATAGAATAGTTGGCACTTGGAGGCCTACAGGATAGAATTTCTGAAGAAAGGGAGGCCATTTTAATGACTTTGCCTTCCAGAGCTGCTATTCTCTTTGTTTTGGCAGTGACTACCCTTTGTAACTGCAATATAGGCTTGGAAGTCTCATATTCCCTACACTTCTTCTCCCAATGAAACAGGGCTTTGGGAATGTCAATGGGGATTGGACCCACATATGCATCTATTTGGATTTCCTGTTCATTGGTTGCCCTTGGTCCAGCCAACTCTTGAATATATTCCTCTTGGTCATTGAGTTTGTTGTTGGCCCAAGTTAACTGTCTATCCTGGCTATGTACTTTCTCAATTAGTGCTGCCATTATTGTGAGGCTATTGTCTCTAGCCATGGTGAGCTCAGAAACACTCTGTGCTACTTCTTTCTCTTTTTCTTCCACCAATTTGGTTGCCTCAATTTTCTGTGCCTCCAACTCTGCCCCTGTCTCAATTCTCTGGGCCTCTAATTATGCCTCTTTCAGGAGGATGATCTTATCTTTGCTTTGGAGTTCTGTTTGGAGATTTACAATGGTTTGCTTTTGCTCCATTTCCACCTCTACTCTGACCTTCTTGAGGTCAGTAATAATCAAATTCTTTCCCCAGAGCAGTCTCTTTAAATATTCAATTTTTTCCATCAATTGTTGTTCTTTTGAAATTTCTACATCCTCTTGATCAGAGGGATGAGAGAAGGTTTCTGCTTCTGCTTCTGTTTCTATGGCTACTGGCTGGTCATCAAGGTTTTCCATGGCCATCTACCCTGCTCGGTCCACCGTATCCATTTTTCTTGTTTCTTCTTCTTCAAACTGCCTGTCCTGAGGATCCTCTTGGGGTTCCTCTGCTTCTGCTGGCACCGATGAAGGCCCAGCCTTATCCTCACATGTTCTCAATCCCAGGAGTACCTCAGTGAGCAGGGCAGTATCTTTTTTAGCCTGTGAGAGCTATCTCTTCCTTTTGCTTCTCCAGAGCAAATGTGGGGCAGGTGCCTCCGGAGCAGGTCTCTCTTCCTCAAAATATGAGGAAATAGTAAAAGTTTGTATGTCTTTTGTCTCCGGAGCACATGGTGGTTCTGAAATTGGGCTTGACTTTAGATGAACAGATGGTGCTAGAGAAATTTCTCTTTGTTTCCTCTTCCTGACCAGAGGGATCTCATCTAAATCATGAGATGGTTCTTCAACTCACCAGGTTCCCTCTATTCTCTGTCCTGACCTTCCCTCTGTTAATTCCTTAGGGCAAGATTCCTCAGTTAGAGTCATCTTTCTCCTAACTGATTGAGTCATATATAGGGTTTGTTTAGGAGTAGGTTCTATAATTTGTTTGCCTTTTCTCTTTTTATCAGGAACAAGGGCTGCAAATGAAGTTGCCTCCTGTGAGGGCAATTTTCCTTTGTGAACAGCTGTGGAGGAGGCTGAAGGCTCAGTTTCCTCATCTTGGTGGGTAGGAGAACTCTCACCTCCTGGCTGTGCCATCTCTAGTTCTCTAACCTGGGGACTCTACTCAAGAAAGTTTTTCCATAATTCTTCCCCATTGGCCTGAGATAGGAAGTGGTGTTTGACTACCAGAAAGATGAGGCCATGATGTTTCATGGGACCCTTATTTTGCTGATATCTATCTATAGTTGCCCTGATGGTAGAATACAAAAAATTAGGGATGTTTATGCTATACTCAGGGTGTGCATTCCCATGTCTTAGATAAATCAACATTTTCATGATTGGCCCTAAAACTAGAGAGAATTGACCATCACAAGTAAAGTATTTCATTAACCAGATGGCAATAGATGCCCAAGGGTTTGGGAGTGTGGATCTCAGAATTCCTTTGACTTCATTTTATTCAAATGTAATTGAATAGCAGGTTCACCATGAATAGAGAAATTTTTAATCAAATCAGTGTATAAGGTTTTCAAGTGGTAAAACCTCTCACCTTGTTCGGGAAGTCCAGAAATGTGGCTGATAGTGGCTGAGGAGAAATTGATTTGGACTCCTCTAACAGATGTCTGGTTGTCCCTTAAATTTCTGAGGAATTCATCAACAACATCTTCCTAAAACCCTTCAAATTTTTCTAGGAAGTCTAACCATCCTGCAACTCTTAGAATGTTTGCTGCAGCTGCATCCCGCAGAAGACCTGCAACACTTTCTGGCTCAGACTTCTTCTTAACTCCCATTGCTGAATTGATTCCACCTTCTGTGCTTATTCCTCACCTCCTCAATCTGCAGTCTATCCTTTCCTCCTATCTCAGTAGGCTCCAGAGGATTGTTCAAATTACTCTGTAGGCTCCGGAGGACTGTTCAAATTGCTCTGTAGGCTCTGGAGGACTGTTCAATTGCTTTGTTCTTCAGGGTACTTCAGAGGTTCGAATGAGGAGTGTTTTGTTTTTCACCTTAGGCTTATGCAAATTAGTTAGAGTACCAAGGTAGTCATAAATGCGACAGAATGACAGGACACTCCAGAGGCAAGGTGGCAGTACAACACAGATGGCGACATGTGTGAATTTAGGAAAGAAGATGATGGAAGGAGGACGTGGCATAGTGGCGGCACCTAAAAATAGAAAGACAAGACAGTTGCTAATAATGATTAATTAAAGATAGAATTACCTGGATCAGTTTTAATGATGAGGGCGATGTACATGGTAGAGATGCTGTGTCATTGCTGGGGGCTGCATGTGTCATGGCACATGAACAACTTTTGGTGGCTGGAGATGACGTCCACTACTCCGTTGGTACGCGACCTGCAATCATTTCACGGAGTGGTTCAAGAATCCACATTCCTCGGGTGATGTCAGCACCAGCTTTGAATACTCCTGTAATTTATATGTGTGCTACTTGAATTTATTTCTGTGATAAAGTAGAGGATGAATCATGATGACCTCACCATGTGATGCGTCTACTTTACTACCTGGAGAGGTGGGTCTCATCCCTTATTATTGAGACTAACTTCTTTATTGACAGAGCGCTAAAGGTGCTCCTAGTTGGAAAGCACCGGAGGTGCTCCTAGTTTGAGAAGCGCTGGAGGTTCATCTAGTTTGAGAAGCGCTGGAGGTGCATTTGACTAACTCCTATCACCTGATCATCTCTGGAGCTCAATTGTTTTCAACTATCTTGAAGAAGGGAACCACCATTTATTGGTTTTCAACTCCCTTGGTCGAGAAAGACAGCCATTTGCTGGTTTTCAACCTTCCTTTTTTTTCTCTTTTAAAAAAAAAAAAATTCAATCCAACACTGTGACAGAGGAGGTATCCCCTGTATCAAAACACAAATCATTCAGAAACTCCTCTTTAGTAGATGGTCTTTTGTAGAGCTTGATTCGGTGACCATTTACTAGAAATGTGTCTGTGCTTCAATCAATAGGTTGCAATGATACAGTTCCATTTTCAAACACTTCCTTTATTTGATAAGGACCCATCCAGTGAGTTTGCAATTTCCCCTTGAACTCTTTGAATTTAGAATCATAAAGAAGAACCCAATCACCTTGTTGAAATGTCCTCCTCTTGATGTGTTGGTCATGCCATTGCTTCCTCTGGTACTGAACCAGTTCTGTTTGCTGAATGGCTTCTGTCTGAATTTCATCCAACTCATTGAGCTGAAGAATTCTGTTCTGCTGAGTTATAGACAATGGCAGACCAACATCCAATATAGTTTTAAGTGTCTGGAGTTCAAATTCTATAGACAATATAGGCTTTTTCCCATAAACCAATTCATATGGTGAGAACTTTGTTGTGGACTTTCAAGTGGTATTGTAAGCCCAAATTGCTTCAGGTAATCTTCTAGTCCAATCTTTTCTATTTATTGCTACTGTCCTTGTCAGGATATTTTCAAGTTCCCTATTAGTTACTTCTACCTGTCCATTTGCTTGAGGATGGTAAGGTGAAGATTTCCTGTGCTTGACTTGATATAAATCTGTGAATGCCTTGATTACCTGTGAAGTAAACTAAGGTCCTCTATCTGAAACTATTGATCTTGGGGCTCCAAATCTTAAGAAAATCTTATTGTAAAGGAAATCAGCAACTTTTTCTTCTCTTGCAAACTGTAATGCTTGAACCTCAGCCCACTTAGTAACATAGTTTGTGCATACTAGAATGTACTCCTTGTCTGATGATGGTGGTGAAATTGGTCCCACAAAGTCTAGACCCCACTGCACAAATGGTTCCATCATGACTTGAGGATGTAGTAACATCTCCTGGGTAAAGGTTGGCTGTCCCATCCTTTGGCATTGGTCACAGTGCTGCACATACTTCTTTGTATCTTTATGAAGAGAGGGCCAGTAGTAACCAGCTCCGAGGATCTTGTGGATTGTCCTGTGGAAGGACTAATGGCCACCAGATGGTTCATCATGACATGCTCTCAACACATCAAAAATCTCATCAACCTTTAAACACCTGCGTAGAATAAAATCAGGACCACATTTAAATAGTAAACCATTCAACCATTTGTAAGATAAACTTTCTTTAACCAAACGTTTTCTTTGTTTTGAGGTAAAATGGGATGGATACAAGCCTGCAGCTGAAAGATTAGCTATGTCAGCAAACCAAGGTGCAGTAGAGGATATAGCAAAAAGATGTTCATCTGGGAACTTGTCCTCCACTGGTTGGTTTTCTCCTCCTGTATGCAATCTTGACAGAAAATCAACAACCAAATTAAACTTTCCTAGATTATCAACTATGGTAATATCAAATTCCTGCAATAGCAATAACCACTTGATGATCCTTGCACCCACTACTGGGTTATTCATTAGGTACTTGATGGATGCATGATCAGTGTGTACAAATATCTTATATCCAGTGATATAATGCCTGAATTTGTTTATAGAATAGATGACTACCAAGAATTCTTTTTCAGTTGTTGTGTAGTTTCTTTCTACAGAGGTAAGGTTTTTGCTGATGTAATAAATGGCATGCATACTTTCTCCTTCCTCCTTTTGTCCTAAAACTGCCCCAATGGACTCATTTGAAGCATCAGTCTATATGTGAAATGGCAAAGTCCAATTTGGTCCTCTTAAAATTGGCGTGACAGTAAGCTTCTCTTTCAAGGTTTCAAATGCTGATTGACATTCTTCTGTCCACGAAAATTTTGTGTCTTTGTTAAGCAGGGTAAACAGGGGGGCAACTATTCTGCTGAAATTTTCTATGAACCTCCTATAGTAGCCTGCATGACCCAGAAAACTTCTAACATCTATCTAATTTTTGGGTGAAGGCAACTGTGTGATCACCTCTATCTTGTTTTGATCCACTTTGATCCCTTTCTCTGAAATATGGTGTCCCAAAACAATTCCTTCCTCCACCATCATGAAGTACTTTTCATGGCTAAGGGATAATTGATTTTTCTCATAGCATTTCAATACTTTCTCAAGGTTTGTAAGAGCTTCCTCAAAATTATCCCCATACACAGTAAAGTCATCCATATAGACCTCCATGCATTCATTAGCTAGTTCAGCAAAAATAGCTAAAACAAGTCTCTGAAATGTAGCTGGGGCATTGCATAGCCCAAAGGGAAGAACTTTGTAAGCAAAGGTTCCCCAAGAGCATGTGAAAGTGGTTTTGTCTTGGTCTTCAGGTGCTACTTGAATTTGATTATACCCACCGAATCTATCTAGAAAATAAAAATACTTTCTCCCAGCAAGGTTGTCCAGAACTTGGTCAATGAATGGTAAGGGAAAGTAGTTCTTTTTTGTGGCCTTGTTTAGTTCTCTATAATCAATACACACCCTCCATTTCCCATTCTTTTTAGGCACTATGACAAGGGGTGAGACCCATTGACTATCTGAGATTGGATATATGAACCCTACTTGAAGTAATTTTTCTATTTCAATTTTGACAATGTCCTTTAAAGTAGGATTCAATCTTCTCTGGGGTTGTCTGACAGGTTTAATATCCCCAGTGTATATATGATGGGTACATATCTCAGGAGGTATGCCTTTCATATCTTGGTATTCCCAAGCAAAAGATGCTGAATGGGAAATCAAAAGTTGGATGAGTTTTTCTTCCTGATTGGCTGTTAACTAAGTATTGATATTAAGTGTTTTCCCTGGTAAAATCATGACCTGTTTTGTGATTTGATCCATAGATGTAGTTAATCCACACATTAGAGTCATGGTATTGAGAGGACAAGAATGTGGAAGCAACATGTGGAATGTGGCTAAGTCCCTGTAAAAGGTTTCCCCACAAGGAATGATGTTGGCGAGGGTACAATGAGAAGTAAGAAGTTCTCTCTTAGAATCTTGGGCGAGTTCCATCACATCCTTATTGATTAGGATGTGAGTGAAGTCTTCTGTTGTATCATAGTATACTTCTTCTTCTAATTCTCCCAAATGTTCCTTGATGGTTACCATAGCTACTGAGGCACTGTTGTCATTGTTCTCTAGCTCATCCACCCATCCTCTTCCTGTATAATGCATTGATGGTTTAGCTGGAGGATACAGAGATATTTTCTTCAAATCTATTCCATTAGAAATGACCATATCTCCAGTTCGACAATCAATAGATGCTGCTGCTGTAGCCAACCATGGTCTTCCTAAAATCAGTGGATAAGCATTTCTCTGGTTTCTAGGTTCTAGTATTAGGAAGTCCACTGGAAATTCCCATGAATCTATCACAACTAGTACATCAGTGATTACTCCTTTTGGAACAGCTACTGACTGGTCAGCAAGTTGAAGAATTGTAGTTGTGGATTGGATACCTGATAGAGCTAATTTGTCCATTGTGTGGACTATCATCACATTAATTGCTGTTCCCAAATCAACCAGAACATTTGAAATTTCTACTCCTGAGATAAAAACAGTTATGACAGGGTTTCCAGGGTCTCCATATTTTGGAAGGAGAATTTCTCCCATCAATAGATCTACTACTTTTCCTTCCACCTGTATTGTGGAGGGAAAGTTTTTCTTTCTGCCCTGCATTTTGATACAATGCTGTTTAATTAACTAATTTAGTTCTAGAACATCTCTGATTGCCTGGAGAAGAGGAATTTCAATGTTTAGTTGCTTGATTTCTCGTAAAAGTTCTGATTCCAAGTTGGTTTGGATTTGTTTTTGTAAGATCTTTTTCTGGGGAACATTTTGTTTAAGCCGTTCTGGGTATGGTGCTAGTTTTTCCATCTCCGGAGCATCTCTGGAGCTCTTTTCAGAATTGTGTTCAGGAATGTTCTTTGGAGTCGGTCTTTTAGGAGCAACTCCAGAGTTGTCCAAGGATGATTCTTTTAGCACTTTTTCATTAGTAATCTCCTCCGGTGCTTGAGTGGATGAATTTTCAAGTTCCTCATCATTGGTTACTTCAACTATAGTTGGAGTAGATGGTCTTGGGAATGCTTTCCCAGAACGCAGCTGGAGATTATTTGAATATATAGCATTAATTCCAGCCAAATTTTCTTGCTCTGTCATGTAAATAGTTGCTCCCTGTTTATTCTGTGGGTTTGGTATAGGCTGAGCTGGTAAAAGTGGTTGGCTAACTAGTTCATTTTGTGCTTGACCTTGTGTGTTGGAGGGTCCAGTTAGTAAATCTTGTTGTTGAGGTTGGAAACGTCTAGGTTGTCCCTGGTATTGTTGATTATATCCCTATTGAGAACCCCATTGAGGTTGCATGTTTTGTGATCCAAACTGTGGTGGCCACTATTGATTTCCCCAAGGCTAATTTTTCCAATTTTGGTTTTGCCAATGTTAATTTGGCCAATCTTGTTGTCCCCAAGGAGGATTATTTTGAGGCCCATGCCAAGTTGGATTCCACTGATTATTTCCCCAATTAGAAGGACCCCTGTAAGAAGGTTGGTTTGGATACTAATTATAAGGGAAATTCCTAGCTTGTTTTTGTCCCACATAGTTCAATTCCTCTTCTATTACAACATTCTTCTTACTCAATCTTTTCAAGGCTGAAAGTTGACTACATTGACTGGTAGGATGTTCCTTATCATAGATCTGATAAATCTCTGATTTATCCAAGGGGCATTCTCTCAACAGATGTTTATTTCTACACCTAGGACAATAGATGGAGAGTGGTTCAATTGCTCTGTTTTGATCAGTTGTTCTAGTTTTTGCTTGAATCCCATCCAATGTGGTATTTAATTGGACCAAAATGTCTATTTTTAGATTTGTAATCTCCTCCATCAACTGTCCTATTTCATTCTTCCCTTTAAAAGTTTTGGATGACCTCACTCCATCTTGGGTTCTAGAATAGTTCCTGCAGAGTTCTTCTATATTAGGTGGGTATGTGCAGGATCATGATGGGCCAAACTATACCTCTAAGTGGCAATGAAAATACAAAAAATCAGACTTTATCAAGTTCATGTGAAATTTTGAATGGAGTATTTATACAATTTGAAAAAGATGTAAGAATGAAGTTTGTAGAGAATTGAATCTAGTTTATAGGCTACTATTTTAAAAAAAAAAACTAAATTTACTTAGTGAAAATTGAATATTTCAATGAACAGCTATTAAATTTTTCAGAAAAAAATAAAAAGTGGGTGTCTGTCCAGCCAACCTAACTATGAGTAAAAATATATATATTTTTTTGAAACTTTCAAAATAAGTAGAGGACTCATGTTCGGATGTGATGCATATTTATTTGAAATTTTTTTCTAATAAAATAATTAGTTATGATTTTTTTACTGTGACTTTTTTTTTAAAATAAAAAGTAATTTTCCAGCCAACCTAACTTGATAAAAAAAATCAAAATTCAAATTTTACTTTTTTTAACCTATAGCCAGAAAAGCATAGAGTGTGACGCAGGTTTTGGATCTCAAAAAGGTGAAATGGTTTGAAAGTTATGGATGTTTTTCAATCAGTGTGTCCATCAGGATTTCAGAGACACAGCATATTGAAAATTATTAATAATTATTTAATAAAATGATAACCAAATAAATCATATTTTTAGAAAGCTAACAATTTTTTCTATAAACCCTTTTCGTTTTATCAATTTGGTATTAAAAAAAGTCGTCAGCACGAAGGGTGAAGTTCGAAGAAAAGACTGAAACATTAAAACACGTTACAATCCATAAAAAGTCAACAATCAAAATGGATATCCGTCTTGCTTTGTACCAAAGCAAGACGGATATCAGTTTTGCTTCTGTAAAGGCAACACGAAACAGATATCCATTCTGAAAATGGATACCGTTCTGAAAATGGATATCCATTTTCAGAACGGATATCCGTTTTGTTGATCTAGGAAAAATTTTGTGCCATTGGTTTTGGATGAAGAGAAGCAACATATTTTGTACCATTGGTATTGTTTCACCGAAGATACAATCCATGGGTATATCGTTTATGTATGCGTGGACATTTCGTGTATATCCTGCTATCGTTTATTATGGTTGTAAATGGTGAATGTACATGTCAAAGGATACAAAGCTTGACCGGCCATATCGGGAAAATTGGGAAAAGATACGTTAGTTGACCGGTTATAACAAGTCATGTTATGTATAGGCTAAATCGAAGACATCGGACTGACAATAGTTATCAGAGAGACAAAGTTCCATTGAGCTGACAACATTGATCTCACAGATCAATCATATCAGGGTGACAATCATTAAGTGTCACCAATGGGTTATTTATCGGCACATCGGAAGAACGGTTGAGAACTACACCGATGAGAGGGAGTCACACCGACAGAAGGAACATTGGAAAGAGATGGACTCTTGGAGGTGAGAAGAAAAGTGTCACCGATAGAGGTGGTCTGGCCGATGGTGTAGTTCGGTGTTTATTGTTTCGGTGTGAGATACAATATCAAAAATCGAAGAGAATGTCTGACCGATGTAGAAGTCTTACCGATGACTAATGGACGGTAAACACATCGGGGAGAGTTATAATGTCAGAATGCAAGTAAAAAGTCTCACCGAGGGTATTGGTCTTACCGATAGACAAGGGTGGTGAATCTCACATCAGAGTAAGTGTGTATATATCCTGCAATCATCTTATTCCATGAGACCACATTTCTTTGAGGCATTTTTTCAAACAGTTCATGTGTCTTATCTATGCTTCCACACTTTCCGTACATGTCTACCAGAGCATTTCCAACTAGAATATTTACAAAAATCACACTTCCATTATGCTTTGATGAATGTCCATACCCTATTCCAAAGCTCCCATTTTGGTAGAGGTAGAGAGGATGCTGACAAAGGTTACAGAATCTAGCTTTACACTTGCCAATTGCATTTGCTTGAAAATTTCTAAAGCCTTTTCAACAAACCCGTTTATGCATATCCTATAATAATAGTAGTCGAGGAGACCACATTTCTCCAACTAGACTTCTACCAATTCAGAAAATGTGTGCTTCTGGACCAGTGTTTGGTACAAGAAACATACCAATAGAGTGGTGGCCATAATTCTCCCTCAATTGGAATTAAAAGGTACCCTTTTTCCATCCGAAGGAGGTCTCTCCTTGTTATGCACTTTAAATCTCTCTTTTAGTTCTTTCAAGGGAAGGATTCCACCTTGGTTTGACCAGTTGAAAGCGTTGAAGATACTTGACTTAAGAAGAAATGGACTAGAGGGTTCTATTCCCAAATCTCTTGCCAATTACTCACAACTTCACTGGAAAAGAATTTCACACAACAACTTGAAGGGGAGCATACTTGCAGAATTTGGTGGTCTGGGGAAGTTAGAACATCTTTGTTTGTCCTACAATCGCCTGAGCGGAAGCATTCCAAATTCTCTAGGAAACTGCATGTCTCTAATTGATTTGTCCCTTTAGAATAACCATCTCACAAGTGCTCTATTCTCATGTCTTTACTTTGAAGGGAGCATGCTAATTACTTTGATCCGTCCTCTTATACATATCAGAGAACAACGGAGGAGTCACACCGACAACATAAGCCTGAGCGATGGATTCTACACATCGGCGAGAGGTCCCACATCGGGCTAACAAATTTGAAGGTTATCGATAATGATAAGTTTGGCCGACAATAGAGAAAGGAAGAACATGTGAAGCATAGTTCGATGAGACATTAGAAATGTCTTGCCGATAGTAAAGAAAGAGTGTATTTCGGTCTCGTTTGGACCTTGGGAAGGATATTTTAAAAGCTATTTGAGCAATTGGTGGGTTAATGGGTATTTTACACCCTGTTTGTAAGCTTTTGCTGTGTTGCTCTGCATCACTTGTCTACAACATACAAAGTTTACCTTTCTCACCCATACCTTTAGTATATAAAGGACATTAATAGGGAATTTTTAATTTCCACTCAGTCAGTGCAATCTAGGAGAGGATAGATTGTCTAAAGTTGTGATCTATTTCCATTTACACTTGCCATAACTACAAATGCTTAGTGTTTATTCTCAACCCCGGTATATGTGACCTATTGTTCTATAGGCCTATAGGGACAAAGAGGTGATAAAGCCTTTAATTTTAAACATGACATGGTTTTGATAACTTCCCATATTGGTAAGGTCTTGGATGACAATCCTTTGATGCACCTAATTATAATAGGTGTTATGATAGTCCTTGGTATCATTTCATTTCTTTCTTGAATGGCCTGCAAATAAGACATAAGACATATTATATCCTCAATAAATAAAAATTCTCATACATTACATTTAAACTTAAACTCCCTAAACATCCATCAATCCATCCATTAATATCAAAATGCCATGAATATCCTATGATCAACCATTCTAATTCCTAGGATAGTCATATATTGCAATTTTGCTTCTCTATACTAAAATAGCCCAAGGAATATCTAACCTCGAATTTGTATTTTAACAATCTAATGTCTTTATGAATAACATTGAGTCTTCTTTTGGGACAACATTTTTGCCTTTAGAAGCTCCTCATTTGATGATAGCCTAAAATCAAATAATGGCTTATATCCAGAGCTTTATTAAGTTGATACCTAGGTGGATTAGTGTGTAAACATTGAAATTAGATGGTAATTCACAAGTTTATTGAATAATACAATGAATCCCTAGTCTAGAATCCAAATGTACATAATAAAACGGATATCTATTTTGTAGTAGGCATATGGACGTTGCAAGTGTCCGTTGCAAAGAATTGGGTTTTCCAAAACGGATATCTATTTTGGAAAAGCAAAAAAAAGACAAAAGGAATATTGTTGGGCCCGACTTCCGCAACCAGAGACCCTCTGCTGTCGAAATACTCGTGATTTCTGGCTATGACAGTGAAAGGAATATTTTTATGCACTTTTGGAGACACAATTTTCTTGTTACAATCATAAGGGTGATATTTTTGTTCCCCTAATGGGGAGCAACAGTCGTAGTAAAGCAAAAAGGAGGAGGAAAGTTACATTGGAGGAAATTGAAGCAATTAGGAAAAAAGATAGGGAAAGGAAGAGGATTGGAAGGGTGGGTTTGGCGGATGCTCATCAAGGTGAATCTTCTTCTTTACCATCTAATGACATGCAAATTGAAGATGTTAATTTTGATTATAATGAAATGTTAGATAAGAATGAAATTCACCATAATATTGCAAATGAAAATATTGAAAAATGTTATGAAACACCTATTCATAATAGCAATACCATGGACAAAGAAGAAGAAGAAAAACAAAGACGTGCACTTGAAGAAAGTGGATATGAACATCATGATATTGAAATTGCACTCCATAATCCATTTGTTGATAAAATTGATGAGGTTGAAAACATGGATGAAACAAGAACAATCAATGTATCTCCAAATTTCATAAGAAGAGAGGACATTTGTCAAGAAGAGAATAACTGTGATGAAATTAGAAAACACCCAAAAACCCCAAAATGGTTACTTGAAATTGATGAGAACATAATGGAAAAACTTGAAGGCAAGAGGTCATCACGAACGGTTCAGTTGTGGGCTACAAAACTCTTCAATGAATACTTTGAGAAGAAAACATTAACTGAACAATGCCAACTTTTTGTGCAATTATTAAAGATGTACACAATGAGACCTTTACTAAAGAAATTAAAGATTCGGTTAAACAAAGTGTCCGATCGGAATAAAATTATTGTAAGAAGCCTTTTCAATGCACTCAATTCTATTGGAAAGACTAGCAAGGAGAAAGATAAAAAAGTTGCCCGTAGAGTAATAACAACCTCAATAGTAAGCAAACAATTAAGAAATGCTCGATTAATGAGGCAAACTTGTGTTGACTTAAGATTGAATCGTAAAACATTGTCAAAAACACTAGCTTTAAGATCAAGGCTAGATAGTCCTGTTGCCAATGATACTTGGGCTTTTAGTGGTAGGCTTCCACGAGTTGATAAGAAGCTAATTGATAGCACAAAGGGAGAAATTGAACGATTTTGGCACACTACCTCTAGGGTATCACCGAATGCAAAAGATGTTGTAAAGTTAAGAATTGGTGATAAAGACCGCACACCACATCCTAAACATTACTTGGAATGTAGCCAAACAACATTGTACAAACAATATTGTGAAACTCACCCAGGTATGACAATCTCACAAAGAGCATTTGAATCTCTTAAGCCATTTTATTGTGTTCCTCTTAAAATTCGTAATACACGTTGTTGCAAATACCATGTAGAATTTTCTATGTACCATGAATTATTATGCAATATTCGTTCTACTTTGCACACTAACGAAATGTTATAGGAGTGTGGTGCAATTCAACTACCAAAGTCATCTAGGGACTTATTGGATTTATTTCTATGTATTAGAGATGATGGTTGCATGTTCTACAAGAATGATTGTTTAAATGAAAAGTGTTTACAATGTGGTGGGTTATCAAAGTTTGTATCATGTTTTCATGAGGGCAACGAGCATGATTTTGGAAAGAGAATGGTTGAGAAAAAGAGATATGAGACAGTGAAATACAATTTGAAAAGTGGAGGTGAAGGTTCTAGATGTGAGTTGATTGTAAGAGAGGTAAGTATTGCTGATTTTATTGATGATTTTAAGAAAAATCTTTTCTACAAGTATGTCAGACATAGCCACAGGTCTCGATGGTTAGATCAACAGTTCAGGATGTGTAAAGACTCTTTCTCGATTGGAACTATTGTCTCTGTAGTTGATTTTGCAGAAAACTATACATTGCAACCCCAAAATGAAGTTCAATCCCAGTACTACAATTTTATTCAGATTGCTATTTTTGTTCACATCATATACAGACATGCCCCTAAGAGTATAGAAGAGAACAGGAAGATTGTTAGAGAATACCATTTTTACATGAGTGATGATCAATCTCATTCAGCAGAGTTTGTGCAATATTGTTTTCAACAATTTTATGGGTTTTTGCAAGAAAAAGATATTAGAATAGATCAACATCTCATTTGGTCAGATAATTGCACTGGTCAATTCAAGAATGCTCGTAATTTCTATTGGTTGAGCAAAATGCATGTAGAGAAGGGTATACCTCATATTTGGAATTTTTTTGAAGCCGGGCACAAAAAAGGTGAACATGATGGAGCAGGTGCATGCGTGAAGAGAGCTCTTTTTAAAGAACAACTAAAGATTAGAGGTGGTGCTACATTCAGTGATGCAGATTCCATTGTTAAGTGGTGTAACTATGCATTGTCACAAGGAGTGGCTCTTGATTCTGAAGTGCGCAGGTTCTTTTGATTGGTTGATGATGGGATAGCGATAGAGAAATTGGAATGTCAGAGAATCAGTGAATCATCAAAGATGCATTCATTTCAAAGCTCAAATGCAAGTACATGGACTATTTGGACACGAGAATTAGCTTGTTTTTGTCAGAGTTGTATTAAATGTGATTGGAACAATTGTGAGTCAAGTGAGTGGGTAGATGCATGGATTCCACAATATTTAATCCCTTTATATGAAGGTCAATCATCTTCTGTCAATGACATGGAGAGCTCATTTGACTATGAACATCTTTCAGACCTTGTACAGCCAGGTCATGTTTATGCAGTTGTTGCACCGCATGAAAATGAAGAGAGGTCAGACTATTGGTTGGCACGATGTGTACAGGGAAAACAAAAGCTAACACAACCTATGACAGATGATGATGGGTTCACATATCCTACATGATCAATTGTTATTGCTGGGACTTGGTTACAAACATATATGGTTAAAAAGAATGGCATCCTGGCCTTTGAAGACTTTGAGAAGCATAAAACTATATTGATGTATTCTCACCTAGTTGTAGCAACAAATGTCAAGTTACTAAAGCATCGTGGAAAACCAAAATCAAAAGAACTATGGACAATTAGTAATGCTGATCATGAAGCAATATTAGATACTTTGAAGGTAAGAGATGACCCCTCAGGTACGCTTGACTAGCATTTAAACTTCCAGATGGACAGGTATGACATTTTTTATCTTAACTTGTTCTTGTTTTTTCTATTTTTTAGAATTTTTTTATTAAAAATCTTGTTACTTTAACTATAATGCATGCTTTTGACTATACAGGACTGCGAATAAAGTTATTTTACATGGCATCGTAGATTATTTTGCATGGCATCGTAAATTATTTTGTATGGCATCGTAGGTTATTTTGACTATACTCGAGGTATGATTTTTAGTTCTCATTTGTATTTCTTAATATTGCACATTTGTACCTTTTTCTACATAAGGCATTCCATTAGATGACATGTATTTGATGTCTTTTGCCAAATAGTTCATGTGCCTTGTCTATGCTTTCACTTATTACATACATGTGTCACATGGCAATTGCAACTACAACATCTGACAAAATTCTCATTTCTTTGAGGTATTCCACCAAACAATTCATGTGCCTTGCCTATGCTTCCTTACTTTGCATTCTTATAAAAGTCCTATAACAGTCATAATTAATCTTCATACTAATCTTGATAGCAATCTTGCCATCATTGTATTCCATGAGATGACAGTCCTATAATAGTCCTATACATGTCTACTAGGATAGTTTTAACTACAACAGTCCTACAACAGTCCTAAAATAGTACTAGAACAGTCCTATAATAAGTGCAGCATTTAATGTACATATTTATGATATTCATGTTTACTTTTAAATCTGCTTGTTCATGCTTCTCACAGGACGTCACCTCCCCTACCCATCCAGCTCTATAGAAGAAGAGAGACAACAAATGATCAAAAGGGATCACCAATTGGTGGTAGTGATTGATTACTTATGTCATGTTATATATTTTGAATATTAAATTCTATATTAATGTGCACGTTGTTTGATTGTATTAATAGGTGGAAATTCAAAAATCTCTATCAAGGAGGTCTAGTCGATGAGCGATAGAAGATGAGTCATTGACTGGTTCAGCATCTTCATGGCCTAGCAAGAGCCATAGATTATTTGATAGCAATCCATAGGAGATTTGATTTTGGGACATTTTGTTACATGTGTATTTGGCTTTGTAAACATAGTTTTGTATGTTATCGATGTATATCATTGTATATACCCATATGGTTTTATTTGTACATGCCTATATGGCTTGATATATACACTATACATTATTTTCATGACATTATGTGCATATATGTATATATAAGATCCTAATTTGGCACAAGTAGGGAGAATGCTTGCACAGGTTATGGAATTTGGTTTTAAACGTTCCAATTGTATTTGCTTCAAAGTTTCTAAAGCCTTTTCAAAAAATCCATTTTGTGCATATCTTGCAATCATTGCATTCCATGAGATAGCATCTCTTTGAGGTGTCATGCCAAACTGTTCACATGCCTTGTCTATGCTTCCACACTTTGGATTTACACCTGCCAATTGCATTTTCTTAACATTTCCTTTCAATCCTTATCAAAAATTTTATTTTGTGCACATATTGCAATCATTGCGTTCCTTCATTTACAACACATGATTAAATAAGAAGATGCATATTTACAACACTTAAGACCTTCATGAAATGATACATTGGTTTCTTGATATTCAATCATGCATTGGAGATCTTCAAAGTGTTAAATATGTTTGAAGTGATGAAAAAACTTGTTATTTTGATGTATTTCAACTCCAAACTTCCGCCTAGAAATGAAGGCGCTAATCCTTTATCAAACTAACCTAAAAGTGCGCCTTGGTACTTAGGGCTCTAGATTATGATTGATCAACCTAAAATGTGTGCCTAAGGCTAGATAGTGAATTGGAAGGATAAAATGCATCATCAAAGGAGTTTATAGTTATTGAAGGCATCAAATGATGACTTGGGCACGCATCTACCTCTCTACACCATATGTGACTAGTGCCAATTATTGAATAAACAACCTAGAATGAGTGCCTTACTATTTGAGGTGCTAGTTTTGCTTCTAGAACACCAAAAGTGCTTCTAAAACATGACTGTGAATGAGGCACACTTTTCATCATCTCTAACCTCACAATTGTGCCTTCCATTAGAAGCTCATATTGTGCCTAAAGGAATGGTACTGAGATATCATCCATGTCAATGATTGAGAATGTGTCAACTGGAACAATATTTTTTGTTCTGCTCATCGTGGGGTCGAACAGACTGCACTAATGAGTCGGGGTGGGCGGGTAAATGCTAGTGGAGGTATCGTTTTGTGTGCCAAGCATCCTAGTCATTCCGAGCAAGAGGCTACCAGCAAAGTCCCTTAAGATCCCTCAGACCAAAAAACTGCCAAACTTTGACGGGGTGGTTCTCAGAATTCGTGATAGTTGAGAATGTTCTATTTGGACCTACAGGTGCATGTGGCATCCTTCCACAATAGCCTCTCTCATTTTTGGTCAACTCCATTTCGTTTGACCGTGCCGAAATCAAACACATTGTTGCAAAATGCTTCAATTTAATGCAGTGGAAAGGTGCTAGGTGCGACATTTTTCATTCCATAGCTTGTGGGGTCGAACGGACTGCGCCAACGCATCGGGGTGGCGGGTAAATTCTAGTGGAGGTCTCATTTTGTGCACCAAGCGTCCCAGTCATTCCGGGCAAGAGGCTACCAGCAAAGTCCCTTAAGATCCCTGAGACCAAAAAATTACCAAACTTTGACGGGGTAGTTCTCAGATTCGTGACAGTTGGGAATGTTCTGTTTGGACCTACAGGTGCACATGACATCCTTCCACAATAACCTCTCTCATTTTTGGTCAACTCTATTCCATTTGACCATGCTGAAATCAAACGCATTGTTGCAAAATGCTTCAATTTGATGCAGTGGAAAGGTGCTAGGTGCGACATTTTTCATTCCATAGCTCGTGGGGTTGAACGGACTATGCCAACGCGTCGGGGTGGGTGGGTAAATGCTAGTGGAGGTCTCATTTTGTGTGCCAAGCATCCCAGTCATTCCGGGCAAGAGGCTACCGGTAAAGTCCCTTAAGATCCCTGAGACCAAAAAATTGCCAAACTTTGACGGGGCAGTTCTCAGAATTCGTGACAGTTGGGAATGTTCTATTTGGACCTACAGGTGCATGTGGCATCCTTCCACAATAACCTCTCTCATTTTTGGTCAACTCCATTCCGTTTGACCGTGCCGAAATCAAACGCATTGTTGCAAAATGCTTCAATTTGATGCAGTGGAAAGGTGCTAAGTGCGACATTTTACATTCCATAGCTCGTGGAGTCGAACGGACTGCGCCAACACGTCGGGGTGGGCGGGTAAATGCTAGGGGAGGTCTCGTTTTGTGCGCCAAGCGTCCCAGTCATTCCGGGCAAGAGGCTACTGGCAAAGTCCCTTAAGATCCCTGAGACCAAAAAATGCCAAACTTTGATGGGGCAGTTCTTGGAATTCGTGATAGTTGGGAATGCTCTATTTGGACCTACAGGTGCACGTGACATCCTTCCACAATAACCTCTCTCATTTTTGGTCAACTCCATTCTGTTTGACCGTGCCGAAATCAAATGCATTGTTGCAAAATGCTTCAATTTGATGCAGTGGAAAGGTGCTAGGTGCGACATTTTTGATTCCATAGCTAGGTGACACAATTTCTTCCTTAGGCGCCAGAGTAAGGAGTTTTCAAGCACAAAGGGTGCCTAAATCAAATTTGCTTCACAGTTGACACCTTAGGTGATTTCAAACATTTAAAATAGCATAAAATGGGCTCCCATCTCAAGGCGCCATCGTTTGGTTTAAATTTGCATGAGTTTCCTCAAGGTGCTCATTCATGTCTGCATGACGGCAAAAATGCACCTTGATCAACTTGGGGTCTATCTTATCATTTTTCAAGACTTTGAATGATCAAATGTGATTTAAAGTAACCCTTTCTCTATTAGCGCCCATTCAATGAAGTCATTTCATGTAAATTTCCTCAAGGTGCCCACTTGAGGCTCAATTGAGAGGTTTTCTTCAAGGCGCCTACTTAAGTTTGGCATGAAGGTGCACGGCGCCTTAGCTCATAAGGCCTTATACCTGACGTTCTTTATACTTTAAACATTTATGAAGGCCATAGGATGACTTTTCCCCTTAGGTGCCCACTCTTAGACTTTTCAACACCTCATTTTCAACCCTTATGTCTCCTTAGGTGCCATATTGGTTTGAACTTCTCTTTCATGTCAAGGCGCTCTAGGTGGCCTTCTCCTCAGTGTCCCTTTGACATGCTCAAAATGTCAAACTTGTTTCATTGTTTAGGCGCCACTTGTTGTCTTGGTGTTAAAAGAGCGCCTAGTTTATCCACCTCTCTGCATTCACATCAAAGCGCCTAGGATGCAAGTGGGCGCCTAACTACATACTTGTTCTAGCTTACTCCAAAACTTATGATTCAAAGGAGCGCCTAACCACATACTGAGTTTTAGTAACTTCAATGCCTCTTATCAATAGGCACCATTTTCTAGGAATCTTACTTCATGTTGTATCTTGGTAAGCATCCACAGATGATAATTAATGTTTAGGCGCTAATTCCAATTTTCTAAGCAATCTAGTTCTAGGTGCCAATTGGGGTTATTTTGGGATTCTAAAATTGCTAGGTGCTACTAAAAGGTCATGTAAATGCCATTTGGCACCTAACTCATTACCCCACTACAGTTCAACTTTCCAAGGCGCCTAGCTTAATACTTGGACTTTAAAGATACTTCATCCTCCATTCTAGCGCTCCAACTCATGATTTAGCTCTCCCTAAGGTGCTCATATTCCTTCAAGGCGCAATCTAGAGGTTTTTTGATTCATCTCCACTTTAGGCGCCCATACAGGATGTTTTTGACCCTATAATGTGCCTTACCTCATGTAGATGTCTACTTCAATTCTCATGACCTTCAAACGTTCTTGATCAACTCCAATACATCTAATGTTTGATATTGCGCCTATCATGCTTGAGGAGCCAATCGACTTTAGGGCGCCAAAAATCCATCTCCACATCAAGGCGCTCTCTTCAAGCTCAAACAACTTACCTCCTTTTTCATGTACTCTAGGTTCTCAAATCCTAATTGCAAGGCGCAAATCCTCTTTATAGGCGCTAATTGAAGGTGATTTCATGAGGAAAGTAGCGCCTTGACCTTCTAATGTCCAATTTGACGTGCTTAATCAAGTTTGAGAGTCAAAATGAGCCCCTCTCCAAAGGCGCCCTTCTTCATATTCCAAAAAACATCCTTTCTGAGTGAAGGCTCTCACATAGTGCTATTTCCACTTATCTATCCCTAGGCGCTAAAAGGTAAAATTCCACATGAAGAGCGCTTTCTTGAAGGTTATTCACTCTGGGCGCCCCCAAACTTACAATGTTCATGAGAATAAACTTGGAATTTCATTCCTAGGCGCCACTTGAGGTGGTTTAAGTGGGTAAATGTGCTCAAACTGATGATGTTCAACTCAAAATCCTTTAAGCGCTCCTTGGTGATGCCCTCAAAGTCTTAGGGCACCAAAATGGGTTTCTCCACACCATGTACTCCAAGAGGCTCTTAAACACTAGGCACCAATTGATGACCTTCCTGACTTAGGGCGCTCCTCTTATGAAATTCAACCTTTAAACACTCTTAAGGCGCAATCTATCATTAGTTCAAATCTTACTTCACATCAAGGCACCTAAAACTGGCAGGAGTAACAAGAAATGGTGCCAAAACTCATTCCTTCAACCTTGGGCGCAATTCTTCTGATCCTTTGAACATGCAATGGGCGCCTAAACTCTTGAATCATTCCTTTGTCCAAAACTTTGATGTTTAAGGTCTTTTATGCCAATTTCAATCAAGGCACCCTATCTTGGAGCATTTGGATGTTGATATTGCTCTAGGCGCTGATGTGAGTTGGCAGAGGTGGGAAAATGCCCCTAAGTACTAGACCAAATTGGTGCCCAAAAATGCAAGTCTCCAAGGTAAGGTATATTGAAAAATATATTTAAGTATAAGTTTAGATACTTCATAGTGGTATTTTCTCCTAAATGTAAGACTTCATTCCTTGTGTGTAGTTGAATGAGACATTCTGGATAGTGGATTTACTCTTCAAGGAGATGTTTTGGTTGCATGGCTTGCTATGGAGCATAACATCTGATCATGACATGAAGTTCCATAGCTAGTTTTAGCACAACCTATGGAATAAATTAGGCACAAATCTTAATTATATCTCTATGTATCATCTACAAATGGATAGATAGACATAGGTTGTTAATCAAAGTCTTGGAAATATACTTCGATGTGTGGTAGGGGAAATTATTAGGTTGTGGAACTCTATGTTGGTGCAAGTAGAGTTTGTGTACAACAACTCGGTGAAATTATCATCAATGAAGGTTCTATTCCAAGTGTAGAAGTTGAGGAATTTATGCAACATGTATGAGAGAGATTCATGCACAAGTCAAGGAGTAGATGTAGGAGAGTAGCACAATGTATATGTATTACACATAGATGATCATTATAGAGAGAATATTTACTCAAAGTGTGAGTTAGTCATGGAACATTTAATAAAAATAATTACCTAGAGGAACCTACAATAAGTTAAATCTAAAGAAAGCCAGTCCATGCTACATTATATGTATATTTTCTAAGAACACATATGAGATATATTAAGACTAGGGATTATATTCACCTTGCAATCGATTTAGACTATTGCAATGTATTTAATAGTCAATTAATTATGTGTACAACTCCAAGGATCATGAAAAGGGGAAAATTGGACTTAAACATGAGTCCATACATTCTCTAGGTGACTTAGAATATGTTTGTAAGGGGTATAATGTGGAGGGAAGCAAATGTGTAAGGCATGATTGGAAACTTAACACAAAGTGCAGGGTAATCTATGAAAATTTATGACATTGTAAGATGTGTAAGAAACATATATGACATTGTAAGAGGTGTAAGAAACAATATATATGATGACATGTAAGAAGTTGGTTGTCATTTTTGGACTTGGGGAGTTGTTATTTTGTCCTTTAGTGAGTTGTTTTTGTCCTCTAGTGAAGTTGCATAAATGAGTTCATGAGAAAGGTCTTGAAGCTTCTAGAAAGATACTTGTAACTCCCACGCACGTCATGAGGTCTCTTTTGCATTTTGACTACTTGGCTTATGGTTTGAGTCCATTGTATTGGAAACCACAAATTGGATTACATTTACCTATATATTAGAGGCCCATGGGATAGTAGTTTGTATGGTATTATAGGTTATGTTGCTATGCTATCAGAATTTTGTTGGACTAAAGGGGAAGTTGTGTTAATGTACTCTATATTTGAGATTAATACAAGATTGTAATCTCTTTGGTCTCAAGAATCTTAAGGGACTTTACCGGTAGCCTCTTTCCCGGAATGACTGGGACGCTTGGCGCACAAAACAAGACCTCCCCTAGCATTTACCCGCCCACCCCGACGCGTTGGCATAGTCCGTTCGACCCCACAAGCTATGGAATGAAAAATGTCGCACCTAGCACCTTTCCACTGCATCAAATTGAAGCATTTTGCAACAATGCGTTTGATTTCAGCACGGTCAAACGGAATGGAGTTGACCAAAAATGAGAGAGGTTATTGTGGAAGGATGCCATGTGCACCTGTAGGTCCAAACAGAACATTCCCAACTGTCACAAATTCTGAGAACTGCCCCGTCAAAGTTTGGCAATTTTTTGGTCTCAGGGATCTTAAGGGACTTTGCAGGTAGCCTCTTGCCCGGAATGACTGGGACGCTTGGCGCACAAAACGAGACCTCCACTAGTATTTACCCACCCACCCAGACGCGTTGACGCAGTCCATTCGACCCCACGAGCTATGGAATGAAAAATGTTGCACCTAGCACCTTTCCACTGCATCAAATTGAAGCATTTTGCAACAATGCGTTTGATTTCGGCACGGTCAAACGGAATGGAGTTGACCAAAAATGAGAGAGCTTATTGTGGAAGGATGCCACATACACCTGTAGGTCCAAACAGAACATTCCCAACTATCACGAATTCTGAGAACTATCCCGTCAAAGTTTGGCAGTTTTTTGGTCTCAGGGATCTTAAGGGACTTTGCCGATAGCCTCTTGCCCGGAATGACTGGGACGCTTGGTGCACAAAAAGAGACCTCCACTAGCATTTACCCGCCCACCCCGACGCGTTGGCGCAGTCCGTTCGACCCCACGAGCTATGGAATGAAAAATGTCGCACCTAGCACCTTTCCACTGCATCAAATTGAAGCATTTTGCAACAATGCGTTTAATTTCGGCACGGTCAAACGGAATGAAGTTGACCAAAAATGAGAGAGGTTATTGTGGAAGGATGCCACGTGCACCTGTAGGTCCAAACAGAACATTCTTAACTGTCACAAATTCTGAGAACTGCCCCGTCAAAGTTTGGTAGTTTTTTGGTCTCAGGGATCTTAAGGGACTTTGCCGGTAGCCTCTTGCCCAGAATGACTGGGACGCTTGGCGCACAAAACGAGACCTCCCCTAGCATTTACCCGCCCACCCCGATGCGTTGGCGCAGTCCGTTCGACTCCACGAGCTATGGAATGTAAAATGTCGCACCTAGCACCTTTCCACTGCATCAAATTGAAGCATTTTGCAACAATGCATTTGATTTCGGCACGGTCAAACGGAATGGAGTTGACCAAAAATGAGAGAGGTTATTGTGGAAGGATGCCACATGCACCTGTAGGTCCAAACAGAGCATTCCCAACTGTCACAAATTCTGAGAACTGCCCCGTCAAAGTTTGGCAGTTTTTTGGTCTCAGGGATCTTAAGGGACTTTGTCGGTAGCCTCTTGCCCGGAATGACTGGGATGCTTGGCGCACAAAACGAGACCTCCCCTAGCATTTACCTGCCCACCTCGACACGTTGGCGCAGTCTGTTCAACCCCACGATGAGTAAAACAAAAAATATGGCACCTGGCAAGGTTTTTGCTCTTAGGATCTTAAGTGACTTTGCTCTTACGGAACAATGTATCGACAAAGACCCTAGTTTTCATAAGAGGAGGCATGTGATTTTAAGAGGTTTTTGGGAATGTGAGTTTAGCCTTCCACTCCTTATCTAATGACGAGTTTATTCTCAAAGTTTGATGGCTTTTATGAGCATATACACGATGTTATTTTAGGATAGTCATAAACCCTAATGCAACTTATAAACCCTCTTTGCATAGTAATTTCATGAATGACTTTCTTGTAGGATTTACATACATACATACATACATACATAAATATATGATCTCGTAGGCATCTAGGTTTCATACACAAATTGCAATAGTTGTAGAGCCAACCTCCTATCAACGAGAGTTGAATAATAGTAAATAGAGAGCTTCTCGGCCATAAATGGGATTTGCATACACACACACACCCAACTGAAATAGTATCCTTATTGGCCTTATTGGCACCTCCCCCCAAGATGTAAGTTTTTTATGTTTATAATGTGCCCCCAGTGTCCTTGACATAGAGTTTCTTGACATTAATTTCATTCAAACATGTCTTCAATTCATATTCAAAATGTTTTCAATACATCTCCAATGCCTTTTCCACGAAGGTTTATGCATATTTATACATGATTTGAGGGAAACCAATAGTCTCCAACTGACTCTTGAGTACTTGACTATTCATCTTCCATACTTTTGCATTTTTTTTACATTTTTCATATGACAATTTGGACATATTTACAAAATTTGACAAGTTGAAGACTAAATACATGATGAAATGGTTTATCATGACCTTATTTGATTAGGGCATATATAAGGATTTTTTTCATATTGATTCTATTGATTCTATTGATCTAAAACCATTCTCTTGATCTAAAACCATTCTCAATGCTAAACATATAATCAATGGGCTAAAGAACTATCATCATAATGTATGGCATCATGGGAAGTATCATGACTTGCACATAAGGAATTTAAATTATATTGTATATCAAGGTGTATATACATTAAAATCTAGTCCATAATGGTAGACATATACAAAAATTTGGCAAATATGCCAACTCAAAATATTTTTTACAAAATGTGGCATATGCCATGTCTCAAAATCTATATACAATCTACATGCCAAATAGCTACATCAAATACTACAAGTCCACTTGACCCTCAATCTGTGATGGATCCTAAAAAAGTGTCCTCTTTGTACTAAAATGTCTAGTAATTGATGGAGGTGAAGTTTCCTGCATTAACAAGTCAAAACACAAATTTGATTAATCTCTTCATTTATTAACATACATCTAAATCACTACAATCAACTATAAGACCACTAGATAAACTATCAATTATTTAGAAAAACTCAATTCAATTACCTCGACTCTATGTTGTTGTTCGGACAATCGTTCTGCAAATAATTTTCTCTTAAGATGATTAGGTGTCCTAGTGAAGCATGATGGCAAAGGTGGCACATCACTCACATTCTCAACAGACTACATAAAAGCAAAGTAACATTGAAATAAATTAATATATAATTATTAAACAAAATAGGAAATGCATACATTTAAAATAGGAAATGCACTACACAAAAACTTATCTACTAGAAAACAAGCACATACCACCATCGAGGCCTCCTGCATCAATTAAGAAGGACAAGAATGTAAGACTCTAAATGACTATAATCAAATATTTAAGTTTTCTAAATTATCAATTAAAGTACAATTCAATCAAATTACCTCCACCCTTTGTTGGCGTTGAGAAAGCTGTTCTGCAAATGATAGTCCCTTGGGTCGATTAGGAGTTCGAGAAAAGACTATTGGCAAAGATGCCACATCATTCACATCTTCAATTGACTATAAAATAAAATTAACATCAAGATATAAATTAATATATAATTACTCACAAAGATAATTAATGCATAAAAAAAAAGTTGATGTGTACAACAAATTATACCGGCAAGTCCAAGCCAAATTGGATGGCAGACAAAGTTCCATGATGAACTTCTGTCAACTCCCCCTCTGTCATCAACTGTTATCCCACTTAGATACATTAGTACTAATAAAGTTGTTTATATATTCAAATGGAATAGACCATAAAATTTAACTTTAAATTTTACCTGCATAAAAGATTGCTCATGCATTTCTCCTTCTCTAATGTTTACTGATTCAGTAGCTTCTACTCTTGTCCCTGACCCCTCAACTTGACTTCTGGACCCCATTGCCTCATCTCGTGAATGGAGATCATACTCTGATGTGTTCAACCGTGGCTCACTACTCTCCATAATAGGACCCAAGCATAAATGATTGCAAGAAATGCAATGATGGGGCACACATACATGTCTGGACGATGACGGTCTAGTAGTACCAGGTGATCCAATATCATCAGCTTCATCATGTGTTTGTGCAAACTGAGATGTTTGTATAATCAAATGCTCAGTCAAAGAGTGTATGGCACTAAGGCCCTGTTGTGTTGCATTTGCAACAACGTCTGGGTGCTACATTGGGGGTGGAGAAGGAATAGCAGGAGGGGGAATATAGGGACCTTGTACTTGTCTAAGTGCCCCAGGTCTATCTTGAGGCATTCCTCTGCCCACTCCTTGAAACTCTCTAAAATCAAAATAATTAACATGTTGACCCATGACGAACTCTGCATAGAGTTTACGGAGGAAATACAAAGGCACATCTAAATTGTTGTTGGGTGGTTTATCAAAAACCATCCACCAACGATCCCAAAAGTTTTGACTAATGCCATCATGAATACACCATTTGATTAAAAATTTTGGCTTATGGACATCAACATGCAATCCAGTTTTAGGATTGACAAAGTGTTGGGCTAACATAGTTTTTGTAATCTCTAAATCTTTGACTTCCTCATATGACAAACCGTTAGCATATTCGGCCTTCTTGGCTTCTCGCCATTGTTGAAATGATTCGTGTTGGGTTGACAAGGTTTGAATATGATTAATGATTCCCTCTAAATTCGATGTCATTATAGACAATCGAGGGTGGCGGCGATACATTTCTATGATCCTGCTTATATGATCAATATTTCTTTGAATATTCTCTTCTATTGTTGGAGGGGGAGGGTTTGGTGGTGGAGGGTTTGGGTTTTCATTTTGTGCATCCATTTTACCTACTTAAATTATAAAACATACCCACTTAGCATAAAAACCAAAAAAATTGCATGAAATCTTACCTCTTTGGATCGGATATCCGTTCCCTTGCTCTGATATCCATTTTTTGAAGATGAGACTGCGTTTTTGCAAGCCGCGGGTTTGCAAAAATGCAGTCTTTTTTGCTTTTAATGCTCTCCAAAACGGATATCCGTTTTCTTTTTCCCTATTGTATTCATTGTTTTTTATTTTATTATTGTAGCATTTTTAGCATTTTAAGTATTTAGGCATTTTAGCTATAAAATACAAGCAAATTTATAAAGGATTATGATGATATTTAAGCATTTTAGCTATAAAATACAAGCAAATTTATAAAGGATTATGATGATATTTAGGCATTTTAGCTATAAAATACAAGCAAATTTATAAAGGATTATGATGATATTTAGGCATTTTAGCTATAAAATACTATCAAAATTTATATAGGATTATGATGATATATATATTTGATTTTTATATGATTTACTTATACTAAGGTATCTCATAGTATTTTAAAGGCACTTTTGAATAGATACAGGAGAGAGGTAGATACAGGAGAGAGAGGTAGATGCGGGTTAGGGGTTAGGGATTAGGGCCATTATTTAGGGTTTACAGATTTAGAGAGAGAGAGACTACTTTTAACATGCAACCATAAACCCTAAATAATGCCCCTAAACCCTAAACCCAAGTAACCCTAAATAATTCTTCCAAATACTAAACCCTAACCCCTAAACCCTAAATAATTCCCCTAAGCCCTAAACCCTAAACCTGACAAAGGGAGTCCTAGTTTTCTTGTTTCCATTTGCTTCGTCGATAAGGGAGAGGGAAAGAGAGAGGGGAGAGATAGGATATATAGGAATGATAGGGGAATGACTAGGATGCATGATTAAACCTAACCCCTAACCCCTAACCCCTATTTCCTAACCCCTAAACCCTAAACTTGAGAAACCATAAACCCCTAAATCCTAAACACTAAACCCAAGAAACCCTAAACCTGTATCGAGCTCTATCTCCCTATCTCACTATCTCCCCATCACTATCATTCCTCTACCTCTCAATCTCTCTCCCTATGCTTTAGCCATGTCCCTCACTCTATACCTCCCTATTGGTCCTCTCTCTCTAAACACTAAACCCTAAACCTCTAAACCTTAACCCCTAAACCCTAAACGTGAGCAACCCTAAACTCTATCTCCCATCTCTCCCTTATCTCCCTATCTCTATCGTCCTTCTACCTCTCAATCCTTCTCCCTATTTCTCTAGACATATCGCTCACTCTTTATCTCCCTATCTCTCCCCTTTGTCACCTCTATCTCTCCCTATTTGTCTCCTCTCTCTTTCTATCTAGCTATCTCCAAAACTGAGAAACCCTAAACCCAGGTACACCCTAAATCCAATCAACTCTAAACCTATATCTCCCTATCTCTCCCCTATCTCCCTATCTCTATCATCCCTCTACCTCTCTTGATCTCTCTCCCTATGTCCTTGGCCATGTGCCTCACTCTCTATCTCCTTATCTCTCTCCTCCATCTCCTCTCTCTATCTCCCTATAATTCCTCTCTCTATAAACCCTAAATCCAAAACCCTAAACCTCTAAACCTAACCCCTAACCCCTAAACAATTTAAATCCTAAACCCTAAATAATGCCCCTAAACCCTAACCCCTGACCCCTAGACCTGAGAAACCCTAAACCCCTAAACCTTAAACCCCAAACCCCTAAACCCTAAACCCAAGTAACCCTAAACCACTATCTCCCTATCTCTCCCCTATCTCCCTACCACCTGTGTCCCTCTACCTCTCAATCTCTCTGCCTATGTCTCTAGCCATGTCCCTCACTCTCTATCTCCCTATCCCTCCCCTCAGACTCCTCTATATCTCCCTATCATTCCTCTCTCTCTATAAACCCTAAATCCAAAACCCTAAACCTCTAAACCTAACCCCTAACCCCTAAACAATAAATCCTAAACCCTAAATTATAATGCCCCTAAACCCTAACCCCTAACCCCTAAACCTGATAAACCCTAAACCCCAAACCCCTAAACCCAAGTAGCCATAAACCACTATCTCCCTATCTCTCCCCTATCTCCCTACCACTTGTGTCCCTCTACCTCTCAATCTCTCTCCCTATGTCTCTAGCCATGTCCCTCACTCTCTATCTCCCTATCCCTCCCCTCAGACTCCTCTATATCTCCCTATCATTCCTCTCTCTCTATAAACCCTAAATCCAAAACCCTAAACCTCTAAACCTAACCCCTAACCCCTAAACCTGAGAAACCCTAAACCCCAAACCCCTAAACCCTAAACCCAAGTAACCATAAACCACTATCTCCCTATCTCTCCCCTATCTCCCTATCACCTTTGTCCCTCTACCTCTCAATCTCTCTCCCTATGTCTCTTGCCATGTCCCTCACTCTTTATATCCCTATCTCTCCCCTCAAACTCCTCTATATCTCCCTATTGGTCCTTTATCTCTCTCTAAACCCTAAACCCTAAACCTCTAAACCTTAACCCCTAACCCCAAAACCATAAACCCTAAACCCTAAATAATGCCCCTAAACCCAAGCAACCCTAAACCTCTATCTCCCTATCTCTATCATCCCTCTACCTCTCAATCTCTCTCTCTCTATGTCTTTGGACATGTCTCTCACTCTCTATCTCCTATCTCTCCCCTTTGTCTCCTCTATCTCTCCCAAACTCTATCAGTCCCCTCTCTCTATCTCTCTTTAAACTGTAAACCCTAAACCCCTAAACCCGAGCAACCCTAAACCTCTAAACCCTAAATAATTCCCCTAACCAACCTCTAAACCACTTCTCTATATAGGTGCTTGACTAATACCACTTTTTCATTATTTTCCACATTTAATTATATTCTTTTCCATTTTCAAGTCCTGCATGTGTCCAAGTTGTATTGTTTGTCAAGTTTTTAGTCTAATTGTTAGTCCCAGCTCTCATGGTTATTAAAATGTTAGTATATTATAGTTAGATTTATCCTTCAGTAACATTAATTTACACATTGTTGCACAAACAACCACACTGAAACATCTACCTCTCAATCTCCTTATCTCTGGGCATCTCACTCACTCTCTATCTCCTTATCTCTCCCCTTTGTCACCTCCATCTCTCCCTATCTATCTCCTCTCTCTTTCTATCTAGCTATCTACAAAACTGAGAAACCCTAAACCCAGGTACACCCTAAATCCAATCAACTCTAAACCTATATCTCCCTATCTCTCCCCTATCTCCCCATCTCTATCATCCCTCTACCTCTCTTGATCTCTCTCCCTATGTCCCTGGCCATGTGCCTCACTCTCTATCTCCTTATCTCTCTCCTCCATCTCCTCTCTCTATCTTCCTATCATTCCTCTCTCTCTATAAACCCTAAATCCAAAGCCCTAAACCTCTAAACCTAACCCCTAACCCCTAAACAATTTAAATCCTAAACCCTAAATAATGCCCCTAAACCCTAACCCCTAACCCCTAAACCTAAGAAACCCTAAACCCCTAAACCCTAAACCCAAGTAACCCTAAACCACTATCTCCCTATCTCTCCCCTATTTCCCTACCACCTTTGTCCCTCTACCTCTCAATCTCTCTCCCTATGTCTCTGGCCATGTCCCTCACTCTTTCTCCCTATCTCTCCCCTCAGACTCCTCTATATCTCCCTATCATTCCTCTCTCTCTATAAACCCTAAATCCAAAACCCTAAACCTCTAAACCTAACCCCTAACCCCTAAACAATAAATCCTAAACCCTAAATTATAATGCCCCTAAACCCTAACCCCTAAAACTGAGAAACCCTAAACCCCTAACCCCTAAACCCTAAACCCAAGTAACCATAAACCACTATCTCCCTATCTCTCCCCTATCTCCCTATCACCTTTGTCCCTCTACCTCTCAATCTCTCTCGCTATGTCTCTTGCCATGTCCCTCACTCTTTATCTCCCTATCTCTCCCCTTGGACTCCTCTATATCTCCCTATTGGTCCTTTATCTCTCTCTAAACCCTAAACCCTAAACGCTAAATAATGCCCCTAAACCCAAGCAATCCTAAACCTCTATCTCCCTATCTCTAACATCCCTCTACCTCTCAATCTCTCTCTCTCTATGTCTTTGGACATGTCTCACACTCTCTATCTCCCTATCTCTCCCCTCTGTCTCCTCTATCTCTCCCAAACTCTTTCAGTCCCCTCTCTCTATCTCTCTTTAAACTGTAAACCCTAAACCCCTAAACCGGAGCAACCCTAAACCTCTAAACCCTAAATAATTCCCCTAACCAACCTCTAAACCACTTCTCTATATAGGTGCAACTAATACCACTTTTTCATTGTTCAACTTGATGTTCATCTTGTTGGTTCTATGTCATATAATGTTCCACATTGAGCTCTTTATCTCAGTCATCCGGTTGTTCTTTATCTTGCTCTTTATTCTCATCAACTGGATGTTCCTTTGTTTCCTGATCTTTTCCAAGATCCAAATACACTTCCTACTGTTCTTCTTGATGCTGGTCATAAGGATGTGTCACTTCACCTTGTTGCTTTTTAAAATAACCAAGAAGAGGCAACAAGAGGCAACAAATTTTTACTTTTCTTAGGCAAATTTAAGTTTTCTAATTACTACTGAAATCGTTTTAAAATAATGTAAAGAACATGCGAAGCTTCAAGGAATCTTTTTATGGCACCTGTGCTAGCTTTTGTCCTCAAGGATCCAACATTTTGGTATCCTCCTTTGTAGAAATTAGAACATCCTCTTGATGACAATGGGAAGAATAAGGATGCCTTGAGAACTTGGAGATTTTATGGAGAATGTAAGAACCTTCAAATCCTTAAAATTGAAATGGAAAAGGCTCACAAAGTTAGGACTGTAAAAGTATAATAATTATTGTGGGGGTTGTAATGAAAATATGGCTTAACTCTTTTGAGGTGACTCACTATCCATGATGTGTTGGGATCAATGGAAAATGGAATAAGAGATATTAACAAGAATTTGACATAAATGGAAGAAATGGATAGTCTCCCCTAAAAATGATGGCGAGAGATGTATTAATAGTAGAAGAAGCAACATGAATGGTGGGGTTGGTTGGGAGTGGACTAAAGAATTGATTGAGAGATTATAGAAGACTTATTGGGAGTGGACTAAAGAATTGATTGAGAGTCAAGAGGATAGGAGAATTAGTTAGGGGAAGTAATGGTTCAATCAGGGGTGGAGAGAACTCTCAATCACAAGAATAAATGATGCCAAAATGGTTGGAACTAAAAGAAATCATGCATTCCAAAAGATGACAAGGTTGCCCCTTTCATATGATACAGTCTTTCTAAAATTTAGACTGTATTTTATAGCTAAAATGCCTAAATAGTAAAATGCTAAAATAATAAAATAAAAAACAATGAAAACAATAGAGAAAAAGAAAATGGATATCTGTTTTCAAAACGGATATTCGTTTTGGTTTGGTATCCAAACCAAAATAGATATCCGTTTCAAAGTCAAACTTTGTCAAGTCACGAATTTGGCTAAGTAAAAACGCGATTTTTTTCCTATTGCCATTGTTTGGCCCTCGATGATCCTGCACATACCCAGGTATTTCTATTTTGTTGATGTTCCCTTTTCCCATTAGGTCTAGTGCTTGTTTTGATTCTTTATCCAATCCCTTTACAAATAGGGTTCTGGCCAAGGAGTGATCTACTGGGTTACCATACCTTCTTAAGGAAAAGTTAAACTTATCCACATAATCCTCTAAGGATTCTTCCTCCCCCTGCCTAATTTTAAACAATTCTTCATTTTTATTACTGGATCTGCAGTAATCTTGGTATTTTTCCAAAAACTCTGTTTCCATCTGATCCCAAGAACAGATAGAATTCTGGGGTAAACCCATAAACCATCTCATCGCAGAATCTTTCAGAGTTGAAGGGAACAGTTTGAGTTTCTGGTTATCTGATCCATAATCATAAGTTAGGCAAACTACTTTGAATTCAAACAAGAACTGATATGGATCCTCAGAAGAAAGTCCTCTAAAATTTGGCAGGTGTGCTGGTGAGATATTCTTCATAGGAGCATTGTCTCTAGCAGCCAAAACAATAGGATATGAGAAGGTTCTTGGAGCCTGATTTTCCTCTTCCCCATGATTATCATTTTCCATGTTTAGTACTAGTTCTTCTCCCTGAGGTTCTAGGAAATTAGGTTCTATTAAAGGATCTACCTGAAACTTTTGTTGTAATTCCTGGATATAATTGGCAAGTGGAATATTTGGAGGATCTAAGGGATTGTTGTTTTGAGGTGCAGGTTCCAAAGTAGGCTCTAGGTTTCTCTCCTCAACAAGATCTTGTACCAACCCACTGCTTTCCCCTATGGTTTGTTGTTGGGGTGTCTTCTTTATATATCTTCCTTTCAAGTCTCTAGCTCTAACCATACAAATCTATCCTAAAAACTATTTTAACTCAGTTTCCCTAATTAACACAAGATTTCCCCAGCAACAGCGTGAAAAATGACAAGGTGTCGTTGTACCTCATCATTTAATCTATTTTTAGATGTCAAAAATCTAGGGGCTGTGTCCTCGGCTGTCTGCAACTAGGGATTCTACAGTTACCAGTTTCTAGCTAATCTTAACAACTTCTACAATTTGAAAAGATTAATCTATCTACTTGCTAAATGAATTTAATGAATGCTGAAAAATAGAATAAAACATGAAATTTACTCAAAGCAATCTTAAAAATAGTAACATGCATCTATCTATTAAAATCAGTAAATACTTTCATAATAAAAAGCTGAAGCAATAAAATAGTGGTACTAGCCTCCTGCCTTAGTGGTGAGAGTGGGTCCACACCCTTGGGGCTGAAGGCTACAATAGGGAATCAACACAAAAGAAGATCACAACTAGATCCAATCCAATTCATTCACTCTGCATTCATGAAAATATTGCTAACACAGAACTGAGATTTTTGAGAATCAAAATAATTCAATCATTGTATATTTCTTCTGCTGTTTCTACAAGTATATATGAAAGTGAGTGCTGACTTAACATTATCTTATCTATCAGTTCTTCTATGAGATGACATCCATCTCTTTATTACACTAGCTATTTTAACTATGAAAGAAAATCATGCAAATAAAAGTAGACTTGAGTGGAACATAAGTCCACTCAGAATCTAAGTTTGAGTGTTAATACATTTGGGCATCAAGGCCCTGAAAATAAGGATATTGAATCAGTTCCATCGTAACTCATGTAAAAACTTTGAAAAGATAAAATTCCAGTAGTTTAACTAAAGATGACCCTTCACCACTCAGGTGATGATTTGAGTGAAATGAGGGGTATTATGATCACTGTTGAGAGTGTCTGGTCAGCAGCTTATATTGGAAATATACCCTACTCTCAGGAGGCATCGGAGATAATTGTTCCTGTTTGCAGCTCCAGAGATATGTCTGTAGCTCCGGAGATACCTGTAGCTTTCTCTGTTCAGCTCCGAAGATGCTCCAGACTCCCGCAGAGCTCCGGAGAGTCTTTCCTCATTCTTCAAAACTTCAGGTGGCATTGTCCTCTGGTATTGTCTCCAGAGATCATTGACAACTATCTCTGGAGATGCACAAAATTGTTGTTCCTAGCATCCACACCTATTAATTCAAAAAGAGAGAAGTTTCTGCATTTTTCCAACAATTCCATGCACATTAGTCACTCAATCAAAAATTATAATCTTAAGTAATCTATCTCAATTAATTATTAAATAGAATGATCTTCCTAGCTTATTTGGGTGCAGACATTAGGAAAGATAGACTCAGGAAGGGGAAAAAGAGAGGCAAAAAGATGTATTTCATGAGTGCAACTTGGCACTCATCACTTGTGAGCCCTAATTGTAAGCCTGCATGTTGCCAACCAAATTGTATTTGGATTCTTTGATATATTGAATGACTGAATCTGCATTTGTTCAATTTCTTGAGTTGTTTCCATTGTGTTTACTCTTGTTACACAGTTTAGATAGTTCAATCTGTGAACCCTCCTACCGTGACTGCACCAGATACGTGTTTGAAGAATGATGTTCTTATATACTAGATAGATCCACAACACAAATCTATTTTCATCCACATTTGGAGATTCCAAGGTTTGATAAATATAAAGGAAAAGGGGATCCTACAGAGCATGTTAAGGAATTTTTCATGGGTAGCCAAGAAGTTTCTTTTGACGACATGCATTTTATTAGATTATTTCCATGAAGCTTAGGTGGACAAGCACTTGAGTGGTTTTTACACTTACCAAAGAACAACATTAGCACATTCAAATATTTATCCAAGAGATTCATAACACATTTCTCATATAATGTATAACACAAACTCACCATGATGGACCTCTGTAATACCAAACAACGTAATGGATAAATATTTTTTTCCTTCTTACAATGATGGAGAGGCCTGGAAAATCAATTCCCTTAGCCAATACCTAAAAAGCAATTGGTCAACATATTTATTTGAAACCTAAACCAAGAAATGGAATTTCACCTACAAGTCCATTGTGTTACTACTTTTGATGAAACTACCAAAAAAGGTGTGCAAATAGAAAAACACCTCATAGCTAAAGGACTTGTGAAAATCTTTTTCAAAGATCAAAACCACTTTGATAAACCCAAATTCTTTAATAAAAACAAGCATGTACTTGGCAATGGTGTTACTAACTGAAAACATGTTCAAGCTACCCAAAATACTCCTAATATAACAATTCCTGCTAGACAACTAAAATAAGACATGAAGCATTGACAATACACACTTCTTGCTGAGTTATTAGAGATAGTTTCCATAAATTGGTCAAAGAAAACATGATCATATTTCCATCTACCAAAGTGTTTGATCAAAGTAAACCCAAGTGAGCATGGTACAAGAAAAAATATATTGTGAGTACCACAAGATTAAAGGACATTATACTAATAGATGTATGAAATTAAAAAATTATGTCCAAGATCTCATTGATAATGGGGATATTGAGATCGAAGGGGACACATCATTATCACCAAATAAACAATTAAGGATATATCAAGACCCCTTTATGAAGAATGATCAAATGCATCAATTGCTAAACCAAAGTAAAAAATACTCATGCTAATAATATTTGTTATAATAAAGCTTCCCACACATGATGTTGTCATAGGTCGTATCCATCATTCTAAAAACCAAATAGCCACAATCAAAATCAAAAGTCCTACTTATGTTTTTACCACAAGATGTAAGAAAGTCACTATCCAAGGGCCTCCCACTTCTACTCCCAAGGGTCAATATAATCTTATCAAGTAATTGGAGAAGATTCCAACACAAATATCAATCATGGATCTTCTAAAGACATCTAATGTTCATAAGGATGCATTGTACAAAATCCTCTAGGAGTCAAGAATCTCAAACAATATTAACCCATCATGATTCAAAGATCTTGTGGTACATCTATCCTCAAATCACCGTCTTACATTTAGCCAAAATGATATGCCTCCCATAGGTCCATCCCATAATCTTCCTCTATACATTGAATTAATCATCACCAAACATAAAGATAAAAATGGTCCTTATGAATAATGGGTTTGGTTTGAATATTTGCACTTTAAAGTTGATTTGATACCTTGGGTATTCAAAAAAGAGATTTGAATCCTAAGATGATCACCATCAAAGCTTATGACAATGTAGAATGAGAGCTAGTTAGAACAATACATCCATCACTTGAAGTAGGTCCTATCATACAATAAACATTATTAAATGTCATCAATCTTGATCTTACTTACAATATCCTCTTGGGTTGTTCATGGATCCATGCAATGCAAGTCATACCCTCCACCTTCCACCAATGCATCAAATTCCCACACTTAGAGAAGGAAGCAACAATTTTGGTTGATCCCCAACCTTTTCAATATTGTAAATGTTGGAAGCTTGCTATCAAAAAATCAATCACCCCATTACTGATGTTACCTTGAATCATGAACCCAAGCAATACTCTCCATACATAGATCTAGCCAACCTTACATCCACATCTATAGCATCACATCCCAAATATCATATCAAGATTGTTAACAAAGGTTGTGGAGAATATGAGATCCAAGATACCATTCATGTAGGAAACTTCCCCTCTCTCCCCAATCTTTTGGCAGGCCTAGTAACAATCTAAAGCAAACAAAGGTCTTAATTTAGTATGGCTCAACTACATTCATAGAACATGGGATCCTAATATATGGAAAGATAGAAGATATAAAAAACTCTTGAATCTATGAGGAAGACAAATTTACATCCTATTTTGAAAATAATGAATATATTGTAGCCAATAGAATATGCAACAATTTTTCTACAAAGGAAAGAGCCTTGGAGTTCATAATAAATGCATTCTAGAACCTATGCATATACATGAGAATACAACAAAATAAGGGCTTGGATATATTCTTTATGATGATCAATCTAATGAGGTCAATGATACTTTTGATGTTGATAAGAATTCTTCTTGTGATATCAAACATATTGAAACAAAGTCCATTCATGACCCCTATCAAGACCTTGTCGTAACTAATTTCTTTGATGACACGTCCATTCTTACCATCCACTTGGATATTAAATACCCTAACCTTATTGATTGGGACCAATAAGAATCCATATCATTAGACACATTTGGAAATGAGGAAGACCTTGTATTGTTCATGGGACTTCAAGATAACATTCCATCAAGGGATCACAATAAAGGCTTTGAAATCAATTTCGACACATGTGCATATGTTGGGGAACAAGAGGAGCTCCTTAGTATAACCATATCAAAAAATAAAAAGAAAGTAAAAAATAAAAATGTGAGGAAAAATGAAATTCAAGAAAATGAAGACATGTCCATTGGTGAAAACCCCTTTGGGACACTAATAAACATGAAGCTCAACCTTCCTTTTGCACCTATGAACTTACAAGACATGTTTGCATCATTAGTTGAAGAAACTATAGAAATCAATCTTGGCATAGAATAAGATCAAAACATCACCTTGTATGCAAGTGAGTATAATCCTATACAAACAAGAAATTCTAAGCATAACCCATTCAGTTTATACATAAAAGAAACCTCAAGATAAAGCAAAGGATTTGCAACATTAACAAAAGCAAAACAAAGCTCTCACCAACACAAATCCTTGCTGCACCTAAGTGGTTGTCCTCAAAAGTATTATTGTTGTTGAGAGGAGATATGTTGAGTTCTCAAAATGGTAGCATAACATTACATTCCAAGTGTTCTTAAATGACATGTGGGAGGGTCAATTTATAGATTTTTTGATGGGAGGATCAAGGGCTAGGATTGATTGAAGAGATCAATGGTTGAGGATTCTTGAGAGATTGGAGGCATGAGGGACCTTCAAGTGGCACCTTGTGATAGGTGCACAAGTGGAGGTCCAAGATTTAAGGAAGATCAATGGGGAAAGATTGCCTTGGAAAAATTCAATGGTGGTGATCCAAAAAGTAGATTTTTGGAGTATTGTGCAAATATTTCCCATACCCATGTACAATTTTGAGCCTTGTGAGAGATTTACCTTGATTAATCATGCATTAGAATGTGCAAATCATTAGCTAGGTTAATGATTATTTTTAGTCAACTAATCATTGAGAAGAGAAAATAGGAATTAAATAAATATGATATATTTATTTAATTTTTAGAAATGAGAATGGTGAACCTAGTTAAATAAATATTCAATTTATTTAACTAAGGTTGGCCTATAAAAGAGAGAGATGGATAGATTGATTAATTAAATAAATAGTCTTGATTTATTTAATTAATGTTAGAGAAACAATTTTTTTAATTAATTACAAATTATTTAATTAATATTGGTAGGAAAATTAGAATAAATAAATAATAAATAAAATTTATTTAATTAATATAGGAGAACGCTATTTTTTTAAAATGGCTTGCTACCAAAATCTAGTTAAGGAAATAGAGAAAAATTATGAGAAGGTAATTTGGATGGGAAATGGAGGAAGGATGAATGGGAAAGGCCAAAAAGGAGGAAGGATGAATGGTGAAGGCCAAAATGGAGGTTGGTTTTACAATGATAGACTGGAAGGGAGATACAAAGAAAACTATGGCAAGATCTAAGGGAACTTTCATAAGAAGGGGGAGCGGAAGAAAGAATGGTGCACAGAAAGAGACTTTCATGAAGAGAATCAAGGATGGTGTTAGGTGAAGTCATGGAAGCAAGGCAATAATAAAAAGTAGGGAAATACCACTGGTAACAATAAAATCCTAAGATCACGACAGGAGATGAGTAAGAAGATTTGGATTCTAAAGGGGCAACAAATATTCATAGGTGTGAACATAATTCCTCTAACCCTAGAACCTCCACTAAAGTGTATTTCCTTTGCTTTAAGTAGTGAGGAATTCTAGATATATCGATTGCTCACTTGAAGGAATGTGCTTTTTTTATGAAATGAGCGAGGGAATGGCCATCAAGAGCCAAGATACAAAACTAGTGCAAGAGTCAATGGAGAAAGAAAATTAGAATAAAATATATTCCCAGGGGATTTTATCTGGTAGAATGTTTTTCAGGTGCAACAAAAAGAAATAAATTATAGATTAGGGACCGTATTTAATAGATGAAATTGGTTTTTACCTAAAGGAATGGGAGCCAAACTTTAACCCACTCAAACATGAGATATCAGACACCCTGATGTGGATAAGATTGTATAATCTTCCAATTAAATACTCAGATCCAGGCATCCTAAAGAAGATAGAGGGAGAGATAGGCACATTTGTAAAGGCGAATGGACATCTGGAAGATAGGGTGCACGAAATGTATGCTAGAATATGCATTACTATTAATCTCAAAACCCCACCACTACTGGAATTGGAGATAAGAATGGATTCTAGGATATGGAGACACAAAATTGAGATAGAAAACACCCCTGCCAAATATAAAAAATGCCACCAAACTAGACATATAATGGAAGAGTGCAGAAAGGAACAAATAGAAAATGAAAGGAAAGAATGGTCAAAGGAAAATGAAATAAAAGCAGGGGAGGATTCTAATCCCCAAGAGGAACTAAAACATAAGGAGAACAAAACCCTCACATAGGAGGGGGTGGAAAACACTATAGGATCAAAGGAGAGAAAAAAAAAGCAGAATGTTGTGTTTATATTTGAAATAGCTATGGATCTTTTTGGTTTCAATGAGGGGATGAGAATAAAGAAAATGTAAAACTAGATACACACACCTGGGAGGAAGAACCCAGCACAAAATTCAAGATTGGAAGTGAATTCTCATAAGAAGATGTGGACTTGCTAGAAGAAAGGATGGTGAGCCAATCAGAGTCAAGAATAAAAAAACAAGATTAGGGGAGAACAACTTAAGGGGTAGAAAGTCAAACAGAGTAAAATTAGAGCTGGTTGGAAGGGCTAAAGAACAAATGAAATTGAGATTGGGGAAGGGGGTTACCCTTCTTGAGGAGCCATGAGGCTAATAATGTGGAATTTTAGGGACATGAATGCCCCTAACAAAAGGTGTTTAATCAAGCACTACTTAGACAAGTCAAAGATATATATACTTTTAATTCAAGAAACAAAGTTAGAAATGGTAGAAACAAAGAATTTAGTGGCAAAATGGGTGCTGCCACAATAATGGGTTACACTTTCTGGGACATCCTGATTTTTGCTAAAATCACATATTTTTAGAAAATATAATGATTTAAGCCTTGAAAGGTTCCATTTAAAGGATTTTAATTGAAGAGGGTTTGATCAAACCCCCTTAGCTTCAAACCCCCTTGGATAGAACACCGCTAGTTTTAAACCATACCTATAATAGAGTCTCCTCTACACCTATCAAAATGCTGATAAAAAACCACTTTTGATTTATCTTTTGGGGGATCAAATGAATTCATTTAAAATTTATGTTTTATAAGTATGTAGTCCTTATTATAAGCTTCCCAAAAATATAATTCTAAATATATTTAATTTGATTATTATATTTATTTTTTATTTCTTGTGAATGTAGTTTTTCACCGAACATCAAGTTCTCTATTCTACCACACATGGAAAATTAGTAAATAGTGAAAAAAAATTCTAAAAAATATCTATGCCCTAGGTATTGATGTCCTTGTTTCAGCAAAAAAAAAATTGAATTTTGATACATACAGAAAAAGTTATGTTTTACGGAATACGCCTATGTCTAAATTATAATTGGTTTGACTTCAAAACTTAATTAAAAAAATTCAACAAAACATAATGAAACCAAATGAATGCCCTATATATCGGTGTTACCAATCTAAATTTAAAAGAACCAAAATTTTATCCTTTGTAGGAAAAAAGTTATGTGCTACAGAATACACATCATTTTAAAAAAATGTTGTTTACTATTAAAAACTAGTTATAAAAGGAGACACAAAAAAATTTACAATTTAACTCCAAATTTTTTAAAAAAATATATTTAGAATCTATAAATAAAATGTTACAAATCACTAGTTTGCATCATCTTCAAATTCCTAACGGTTTAGTGGCTATAAGTGTCAGAAAGTGAAGATTTAGTTCAAAATGTTGATTTCAATGTCAAGTTTGGCCAAAAGGTGTAACCCATTATTGTGGGATGACCCAAATGGAAACAATGGCAAGGATGGTTTGTAACTATTCCTGGGCTTCTAGAGGACTAGGAACATTATGGAACCCATACAAGATCGCAATTAAGGAAATACAGTCAAACCAACTTTGGTAGGTACGTAGAGTTAGTTTTTTACCTTTGAAGAGTGAATTTATATTAATCAATGTTTATTGACCTGTGGGAAACACCAAGAAAAAAGAAGTGGGAATCATATCTCAGAGATAGTGCAATCTTTAAAAGATAAAAAATATTTATGAGTCGAGATTTCAATGCAATTTTGGATGCCTCAAAGAAGTGAAGAGGAATAACAAAACTCACCCAAACATAGATAGACATCCATGATTTTTTTCAATAGCAATCATTTCCAGGATATAACTCCAAAGAATGGAAGCTATAAATTGACTAATAGGAGAAAAGGATTCACAAGCATTGTTGAACGTTTGGACATATTTATGTTCAGTAAAAAATGGTCCACCATACCATTGACATATGAAACAATCATACTCCCATATTTTGGATCAAATCATTTTCCTCTCCTACTCCAATTCTCCATGGATTCAACACCTCCTAGATTCCCCTTCAAATTTGAAAACACGTGGATGAGGAATCTAGATTTGTTTAACAGGATAGAAAAATGGTGGGAAAAGGCCCCCAAAATAAAAGGAACCAAGCTATTCAAGATTAACAAGAAACTAAGTTTTATAAAAGAGAAACTCAAAGAATTGAACAGAGTCCATTTTAAGAATATGTTTGAAGAAAAGCACAAAATAGAAAGAGAGATAGGAGCACTCAATGAAAAATTCATTCATGAAGTGATGGATCAAACCTCATATACTAAAGAGAAAGAGTTGGAAGGAAGATATGCGAAAATCGTGGAAAGAGAAGAAACCTTTTGGAGGTAAAAGTCAAGAGAATGTTGGCTCAAAGAGGGGGAGAGAAACACAAAATATTTCCACAACACCACTAAGGTAAAAAGAAGCATGAACAAAATAACAAGCATTAAAAATAGTGAGGGATGCACTATAGAAGGCCTAAAAGAATTAAGTACAGTGGCAGAAAAGTTTTTTTTAAAACTAATGAACAAGGATGCTCCAAGTAGAGATCAAAGTAAAGATGAAGTGCTGAATAAGATCTCATGCTTAATTAGCCCAGAGTAGATGGAGATTTTGAAAAAACCAATAATGGAAGAGGAAGTCAAAATGGTAGCCTTTTAGTTGGCTTTAGACAAACCCCCATGACCTTATGGCTTTACAACCAATTTTCTAGACATACTGGTAGATAATCAACAATGATTTAGTTTCAGTAGTGGAGGAATCTAGAAAAATTCCACTATGCTAAAGGACATGAATAACACCTTTATAGAATTAATACCTAAGAACTCAATGGAAATGATGGATGATTACCACCCCATTTCCTTATGTAAACTAGTTTATAAAATTATATCCAAAGGAATGACAAATAGACTAAAAAAGTTGTTACCAGAGATAATTTCAGAAGAGAAAAGTTGCTTCACACCAAGAAGGTCAATTGTGGATGGGATAATAATAGCACACGAAGTAATACATACAATAAAATAAAACAAATTGGAAAAGATGATCATAAAACTAGATATAAGGAAAGCCTATGACCAAGTGAATAGACAATTCCTACAAGAAGACACACAGAGATTTGGATGTTTTAGATAATGGATCAACTGGGTCAGAAGTTGTATCTCTACCCCTATATTCTTAGTTTTGATTAATGGACATCAACAAGGATTTTTCATCATCAAGAGGAATCAGACAAGGAGATCCAATATTACTGTTCTTATTCATAATAGTGGTTAAGGCTCTGGGAAGGCTTATATGAGAAGTAGGAGACAAGGGTAACATGTGTAGTGTAAAAAATTGTTACCACTTACAATTTTACACTAGGTTTAGCACTCCTTTTAGTGTGTATGTTTATCTCCACTTGTGAAGTACCTATTTAACACCTAAATAAGAAATGATGCTAGAAACTTCAATTGCTGAGATTTTGGGAGCTGATTTAGCTAGGACTAGGGTACCTAAGTCCTGGCCTTTGGCCCTGAACAAATTTGGATGTTGAAGTATCAGCCTTGTTACATTGGATGATACACCTTTGTCAGCCTAACATGACTCTTCCAAAAAGTAATTGGGATTCATATATATATTCTATCTATCAACAAGATCTCTCTATAATTTTGAAGCTCTCTATTGGTGAAATATTATTACTTCTATCACTAAGATTGCACCCTTTTTCTTGAAATAGATTCAACAAATATTGTGATACAATGTGAGTAGCTTCTAGGTGTGGGACCTTGTGAAATGAAGTTAAACCTCTAGATAAAGGGTTGGTTCCATGTCTAAACTAAAGCTTGAAAAACTAAAACTAAGTATAACCCTACTCTATATTCTTCAGTGGAAAAGAGAACGAGGAGAAATGACTGAAGAAAACAAGTGTGGTGATACACCAAATTAGTTTGTGAGTACTTCTATTTTCTAGGACAACACAAGAAACCCTTAGAAATAACAAGAAATTACACAACTTTCACCTAATCCACAACCTTCGCAACATTTACATAAGTATTTTGCATGGAGATAGGAAACCTATACAGTATGCAACCTATAAAAGAGAGTGAGGATGATTCGATAGCAATACTAGGGAATAAAATATCCACAAGTAAAGATCAACAACTCATAACCCCACAATATTATGAACAACTTGATAATGTGAAAGAAGGCAACACATCAAATGTTGTTGAATGAAATCCTAAATTAGTTTTTATGCACAATGTGATTTCAGTTAGTTGATAAACATCTGCACATTACTTGCATAACTCTTGCATATGTTAAGAAATAGAATTCAAATCACAAGCAAAACAAAGATTCACAAGATGGTTTCATTCCCCTTCAACAATACACAATGCAATAGCCATGATAAAGGCAAAAAATCAATGATTTTATCAATCAAAAAGGAAATACACGGTTGATAAGAGATACTTACAATACATTTTTCTCAAAACAATTAGAGCCCTCCTCTGAAAATTAGAACATAGATACTAAAAATTATGTTACCGTTGTCACTTGGATTTGCACCCTGTGTTGGAGCACTTGGCTGCAACAATCTAGTGGAACGTTGGAGTGATTTCCAAGTGTGGGACCCTGCAAAGGAAATCAAACCTCCAGAGAAGGTTGGTTCCTTCCTCTCAATATGTAATTTAGAGTAGACTAAGACTAAATCTAATCTAATCACCACTAAGAAAAGGGGAAGAGGGAGAAACTGAAAGGGAAAAGGTGATACACCAGGTTTGAATGTACGCTCTCAGATCAACTACTTATGCACAAAATAATACCAAACAACAGACCATCATACACAATTCATTAAACACCTGCAGAGGTAAAAGAAACTAATTGAAATCCAAAAGGAAAGAAGCATTCACAAATGGATACTCAAACATAAATATTATACAAAGTAGAAGAAGTGTATGAAAAGGTAAAATTTTATTGTTTATTGTTAAAGAGGCATGGTTACAACTGATACAAGACGTGGTTTTTTAGACCAAAAAACAACAATAATACATTTGGTTTCATGCTTATATAGCATTTTACATTGAGGCACAATCACCTACTTCCATAAATTTTCCCTATGGGCATGTCAGAAGATATTTTAGTAAAGGGAATGTCTAGATACATCTGTTTTGTCTTTGACATAAATGCAGAAAAAAATTGTCTCTGAAGTAGCTGAAACAAATGTCTGCGTTGAATTTTTGCATCCAACTCTTTATCTGCAACAATAAATACTCAACAATAAACTCTAGCTGGAGCTAAATGCTTGACCTTCGATTATGTCTTGTATTCTGCCTTATCGACAAAATTTCATCCTGGTAAACCATGGCCAACCTTTCATTTTGCCTCTTTTTCCTTCGCTTTTGAACACTACAGAAGTTGTTGGAGGTTAGGCCTCAGGTCTTCAGCCTTCTGCCTCCCAAGAGAAAGAAGGAGAAAGGAGAAAACCCCACCCCTCGAGCCCGTTATACAAAGGGAAAATTATAATTGACAGACTTCGAGCTTTGGGCCTTCTGCCTTACGCCTTTTGTAAGAAGAAGGAAGAAGAGAAGAACCACAAGCCGCGCAAGTTTAAAGACTTAGCCAATTTTTGAAGGTTTCAGCAGAAGTCGGGCTTTAGGCCTTCCATCTTCTGCCTTCCAAAAGGAATAAGGAGGAAGAAAGAAGGTTTGACCCCTGATGCCTAAAACACTTAGAGAATTTTATGAAAAAACCTAGCCACGTGTCAGTACTATGCAACAACGCGCCTCGCATCTTTTTCACTTTTGCTACCACGCTTTGCCTTTCCTTTGAAAATGACAAACTTTGGCCTTTGGGCCTTTTGGCTTCCAAAAGAAAAGAAGAGGGAAGAAGAAAAGTCCAAATTCCAACCCCCCATAACACTTAGAAATATTTCCAAAGGAAAAGAGTGGAGCCCAGACATTGGGCCTTCCATCTGCCACCTTCCACCATAAGAAAAGGAAAAGAGGAAACTCCCGACCTTTGGCGCCTGAAGTACTTAGAGAAATTTTGGAAAGAACAAAGCAGAGTTCGGAGTCGATTAGGATGGCATGATGAAGGGGAGAAATCTGAACTCTGAAACTTTGAAAATGCTAAAAACACAAGGAAAACTCAAGATTTTTTGGACTTAGTCAATTTTGGGGGGTTTTTCCTTGCATTCCTAAAGGGGAAAACACTTAGAGATTTCATGGATTTGGGCTATTTGGATAGGGAGAAAAATAGGACAATATTTGGTGACTTCTCAAGGGTGTTTGTCTGCTAAACATAAGGGAATTAGTGGCCTTAAGAATTCATTGGGCATAGAGTCAAAAGGGCTGGAGCATACTGGGAGAAATTCAAACCTTGCCTCAACAAAACAACACCAAAAGGGAAAACAAGGCATGCATTCTCCTAATGAGAGTATAGCATGTACAACAGTACTTAGGGAAAAGGAAAACCTAAAGTAGAAACAAAAAATAAACAATATATACAAAATCTCAGACCAACCTTAGAAGTAAGCTTTGATATGGATCACATTGATTGAGATCAATAGAACTTCACCATCCAGCTTTGAAAGATTGAAAGTATTGGCTTGCTTGCAGCTGGTGATGACATATGGCCCACTCCAAAGTGCATAAAGCTTGGTGTGGCCTCTAGGTTTGGCTCTATCAGCATCCCATTTTAGAACAAGATCACCTTCCTTGAAAGTTTGATTCTTGGCTTTCTTGTCAAAATATTTCTTGGTCTAGTTCTAGTGTTCTTCCAAGGTAGCCATGGCTGACTATCTTAGTTCTTCTAACTTAGTTAAATCATCCATCCTCACAGACCTAACATCTTATCCTTCTAATTCCAGTTGCTGAACCAATTCTAATGAAGGAAGCCCCAAAGATAAAGGCAATCTAGCCTCTCTTCCATACACAAGAACAAAAGGAGAATTACCAATGGCTCTTTATAGGTGATCCTATCAACCTAGAGAGCCAATATGATCTTATTATGCCAGTCTCTAGTTTGTTTCCATGGTCCTCTTCAGGATTTTGATCAGGTTCTTGTTAGTAGATTCAGCTAAACCATTACCTTAGGGGTAATAGTTAGATGAAGTTTTCAAGAAAAAATTATATTTCAAAGCCCAATTAGCTATCCTAAAACTAGTAAAAGATCTTTCATTATCAGAGATGATAGTGTGAGGAGCTCCAAACCTTGTCATGATTTCTTCCAAGAAATCCATGATTGTTGATTCTGTAGCCTCTCTAAGTGGGACTGCTTCAAACCACCTAGTGAAGTAGTCTATTGCAATTAGAACCCACTTGCGGCTAGCACTAGATGTAGGGTTAATCATGTTGATGAAATTTAGGCCCCACTATGAGAAGGGTTGATCTACCTGAATAGGATGAAGTGGAAGGGCTACCAATCTTTTCTTCCTAGCAAAGAGAGCACTATCTTTGCATTTTCTTACCCACACATAGGTATCATTGAATATAATGTGGGCCAAAAGTAACCTACCCTCATTATCTTCAATGTTGTAGCTCTTGCAGAGAAATGCCCTCCAGTTGAGCCAGCATGAAACTCACTGAGCAATCTGTCAACCTGATCTTCTTCAATACATCTCAACAAGACTCCATCCAAATTCCTTTTAAAAAGAACCCCATCCACCAAAGCATAAGGAATGGACTATAACCTAAAATGTCTTCTCTTAGTTATGTCCAATCCATAAGGATACTAGCCAGTGGATAGGAACCTGGCCATGCCTATTGTCCAAGAACTTACAGCTACTGGTTCAGCTATAGGTTTTGTTTCATTCAAGTAATAGGATGAGTTCACTTCATCCACAGTAGTTTGAGCTAACTATTCACACAATCCTCTACCTCTAATCAGCTTAGTGGCTTTGATAATAACATCATATTCTAGGATCTTAGTGACCCAGCCTGCTCTCTTTTCACTGATTTCTATTCCCATTATGTAGTCTCTCACACTAGGATGATAAACTAATACTTTTATATGGTTATTTTCCAACATATATCTAAATTTTCTCAATGCTCTTACAATAGAAAAAACCTGTTTGTCCATGGGATTGTACCTGACCTCGTATTCTTTCAATGTTTGACTGAAGAAGGCTAGGGGTTTCTCCATACCTTGGTCCTTTTGCTGCATCAGAACAACCGCAATGCTCCTCTCTCCTCCATGGGCATAAAAGACAAAGTCCTTCTCATAGTTAGGGTTCATGAGGGTAGGAGCCTAGGCAATTTCTTCTTTTTTTATCTTCTCAAAGCCATCCTTCCCTTCATTAGTCCACCTAAAAACATCTTTTTTAAGCATTACGATCAGTGGTTTGACCAAACCAACACAGTTAGGAATGAATTTCCTAGAAAAAATGATATGCCCTAGAAATGATTGCAAAGTTTTTTTACGAGTAGTCAGAGGAAGAGAAAGAAGGGTTGAAGTTCTTTCTGGATCTATGGAGATCCCATCTTTGGACACTAAATTACCCAGAATCTTTCCCTGAGAAACAATAAAAATATATTTATTGGGGTTCAGAGACACCCCAAACTCCCTACATCTTTTGAAAACTTTCTCCAGACGCTCCATGTGATTTTCTCCTCTCTTGGAGAAGATTGATATCATCTAGATAAATCAGGATGAACTTGTTGATGAAGCCTTAGAACATAATGTCCATTAGCCTCTGAAAAGTGGCGCCAACATTGGAGAGCCCAAATAGCATTTTTGCATATGCCATGGTTCCCCACTTAGTGGTGAATGTTGTCTTGAATATGTCCTCTTCCCTCACAAAAATCTGGTTATAACTAGAAAAACCATCAAGCAATGAGAATCTCTCTGCCCCTGCAATAGTCTGTAAGATTTGATCCATGGATGGCAAAGGGTAGTAATCTTTAAGGGAAGCTCGATTCAGATCACAAAGATCCACACACAACCTTATCTCACCATTTTTCTTCCTCACTGGCACAAAGTTAGCTACCCAAATGGAATACTTGATGGGGAAAATGATTCTTGACCGAATGAGCTTTGCAAGCTCCTTTCTCATCAAAGGCTCAATTTTGGGATTTATAGGCTGCTATTTTTGGTAAACAGGTTTGGCATTTGGATCAAGGTATATGGTGTGTTGGGAAACATTAGGGTCAAAACCCTTTAGGTCCTCATAATTCCATGCAAAAACATCACTATATGTCTGAGAAAGGCAAATAAAATTTTGTTGTTCATCATCACAACATACCTTTCCCAACAATAAATCCTTGTCCTGGGCGATAGCAACCTTTTGATAGCCCTCCTTTTTGAATGTGATGTTCTTCTTCTCGCCCTTGAATTCATCATCATGGTTGAAAATAGCCTCTAGTGTGACCAAACCCTTGGGCAACTTGTTTGTTTTCAATTGAATAATCTGATCACCATACCCTTCTTGCAGTCTAGACTGTGCAGTTGATGAGAACTCGGCTTCATTTTGGATGAAGTTTACAATTTGCTCATTACTGTAAAAAATCTACTAGTTCACATCATTATTAGGGACTGAGGGCCTGACCACTATTTTGACATGCTAATCAGGGTCTTGAAAGAGGTCTGTGGGGGGAGAAAATTGGGCACCAACTATTGCCAATTGGTCTACCTCGGCATTTAATTTCCTTGGGATCACCTGTAGGTTGGGATCAAATAGGCCTGAAACTCTATGTCTGTAAGCTCTCATAAGCTGATTTTTTGTTGCACATCTTTCTCTGACCTAGTTGACTGCCATCTCAGTGATTGTAGGACATAATAACCTAGCCAAAATAACCCTGGATAGAATAACCTAGTCACAATAACCCAAGGACAAAATAACGTAGGGTCATAATAACCCAAGCCAAAATAACTCGTGGTCAGAATAACCCATGGACAGAATATCCCCGTAAGAATATAGAGAAAGGAAAACAAAATTTATAAATTACATGTATGTTGCTAAAAAACTTTATTATTCAAATTTTCAATTAAAGTGTCAAATTATGAGCAATGCCTCTTATATAATCTAAAATGTTATGGTTGTCATAACCATCAACCAATCTTTTTAGTCTTTCTTTGAGTTCACGATATTTTTTTCTGCTTGGTTGCCCAGTGTATCTAGCCATATATTTCTCTATTTTATTATCTTGGAGACCCTGTTCCTTTTTCACTGCTTTGATGAATTTCCAGACTGAGTTGTGTGATGCTTGAAACAAATCACTAAATCCTCTATGCCATCCCTCAATAGTATTATTGGTTTTGGGAAGATCATCTTGAATATTTGAATAACAATTCCACATTGTGATTAGAAACTTGGGTCATCGTCTATTGCCTCTTCTGGTTAGTCTGCCAATCCATGTGTCTTCAAAATAATCAACTATGGGTTGCAGAGTCTCCTCATGTTCTGTATAATAAGGAGATTGTTGAAGTGTTTCAAATGCATCAATTATGTCTATCTAAGGCACGAAAGCTAATGCAACAAGTTTCTTGATCTCAAATGCAAATACTTCATTGACACTGTAACGTGTTTGTAGACCTTCTTCTTGAACTTTCCTCAACAAGCATTGAGAGAAATAGAAAAAACATCCTTGAATAGTGACATTTGGAAAAATTTTAGAAATAGCTCCCATGAAACCTAATTCAAAATCAATAAGTATAGTTTTTGGTTTTAGATTAGGTTAAAGTTGTTTTAATTTTGCAAGTACTTGTGTATAAGTGGTTCTTGTTTTGTTGTCATAACAATATAAATGAGTGGAAATATTGCATTAGTTTTCAAGCCATGAATCATGTACAACTGTTGAAAAATACTTGGCACTGTTTTAAATGTACCATCACTAACACAATTTTTAGATTCTTTCAGTAATTTCAAATTTTGTGTGGTGGTGAATATTAAAAAATGATTCTCATCATTATTGTCATGAAAAAGAAACTTTTCCCCTCTATTGGTAATTGCATATTCAACTGGTAAGATAAGCTCTGTCGATGTCTGAGGATCTGGTGGCGGCACTTCAAATCTTAATCTTTTTCTTCAAATCATTTTGGATAATGCATTGGTTGATGGTATTGCTCCTACTACGGGTAATGAAATATTAGAACATGAAGTAACAATGATATTTCTTGTAGAATCTTGAGTCAAGCATGCCATGTCTTTCATTTCATTCAATTTGTGTTTGACAGTGATCATCACAGGTTTTGGAGCATGATTATGTTCTTTACTGCTAATCACATCACTAGATTCTGTTTGTGTCATAGTATAGTACTGACTTGAACATTTATTTTTAAGATATTCCACACAATGCCAGATCATTTTATTTATGCCTTGTCGATGAAACAAAAATGTGTAACTATTTAAAATAAGTAAATTCTTGTTTTTTTGACTTGTTAAAAACTGAAGAGACATTGTATATATTAAAAATTATGAAGAATGTGTTGGTTCCCTAAAAGTATATTGATTTTTGTACACTCTTTTAGAAAACCCTAGGAAAATTTAAAATAATGTTCAAAAAAATATATTACAAAGTATCTTCTTTTATGAATTTGGATTTCTCCTCTTCTTATCACTCTACACACTCTTACTTCTTCTCCCCTTCTTCCTTTCTTTACTTCTCTTAATTCTACCACTTTATATATCTTCCTAATGCCTCTTCATAATGCCTTTTCACTTATATCTTTTCATAATAACTCTTAATCAGCTTATTCCCACGAAATTGCCTTTATTTTTGTAATTGTTTACCATTTTATACGTTATTTAAGCATATTAAAGGTGTTTTAAGGCTATTTTAGGGGTATATAATGGATATATGGTCTAAAAATGACCTAAATAGCCTCTATGGTGCCTCACAATCCCTTTTTTATCTTAAAGATTAATGTTACTTAATCTTTTGACATGCTTGTTTATGTTCCTTGTAATCATATTTATAATTTAGTTTAATAAATAGTTTTTATGACTATTTATGGTCATTTGGGCACATGAAAAGATAGCAGTGCAAATTGGAGAAAAAAATTGGCATAAGAATTGGAAAAATATCTAAATTCTAATGTTCTAATTGATTTTATGTCATTTCTAGTTTACTAGCTTGATCTAAAATGACCACGGGTTATTCTGTCTATGGGTTATTTTGACCACGGATTATTTTGTCCATGGGTTATTATGACCCTGGGTTATTTTGTCCTTGGGTTATTATGACGGGCTTATTGTGTCTAGGGTTATTTTGGCTGGGTTATTATGTTTGGACACCCATCTCAGTGTCTCCAAAGATTTCTAGATATTTTATTTTCTTCTTTTCAGCAATCAATGGGCCATGTACCAATGCTTCATACTCTGCAACATTGTTTGTGTAGGAAAAATGCAGCCTATGAGCAAAATGCAATTTCTTACCAGTTGGAGATTTCAGTAAGACTCCTCCACAATCTCCATTTCTACTCTTTGCACCATCAAAGAACATTTTCCATGGGCCATCAAAATCATCATCTGGTTTGAGTATAGAAGGGACAAAGGAATTCCCCTCATAAATCATATAGGTGCCCAACCTAGTTGTCTCAGTGGTGTCATATGGATCAAAATTACAGTGGTCCCTCACCCACTCATCAAGAAAAAGATTTGGGGTTGGAAGGGGTGAAGATGTTGTCTCAAGAGACCCTGAATTGTGCACTTCCTCGCCCTGGATCATGCAATGAGGGTTCACTAGGTTATGGTCATAATTTTCAACATGATAATTTGAAACTGGTTTAGCCTTAATGGTGAACCTTGTGCCATATCTTGTCCTCAACAACATGTGGGACCAATCAGAAGAGAGGTAACCACCTACTTTAGCTATGATGTCTCTTGACAAGAAAATAGTAAAGAAACGATGAATATCAATGACTGAAATATCTTAACTAATAGTCAAGTTTGGACAGGCATGTAAGGTCAAATCCAGTCCTTTGATCACTCCAATAGTATTAAGAGAAGTACAATACAACTACAATACACCAGATGAAATAGGGGTATATTTGATGCCTAATGCATCTGCTATCTTCTTCGATATAACCAAAATGCTTGCTCCTAAGTCTATCATGCAGTTGTGTACCAAGAATTTCCCAATAATTAGGGACAAATAGAAAGGGGATGACTTCTTTGTTGAACCTACCTATTCTTCACTTGGTTTTATAAGATTGACTAGGCCCTTTCCATTCTGGAGTGTTGATTCGGCTGCTAGGAATTGCCTTAAGGCTTCATGCAACAAATCCCTTTGGGAGGGAATCAATAACGCATCCCACATGGACACATTCAAGCTTGTCTTTTTCATTTGTTCTATGATATTCAGAGGAAATACTGTTGTTTTGTGCACGGAAGGAATCCATGTTCTTCTCTTTGATTTCTTTATAGCTTGTTCAAGCACCCTTGGAGATGATGGAACCTCTTTTGTAGCAACAGGCCTGCTGCCCTGAGTTGCATTTGCAGTACTGGCCCCTTTTTCTTTTGATACAGATTCCTTTTGTAATATAGTAGACACGGGGTTATCCTTTAATTGCCTCTTTTTGGATCTTGTGTTGTCTGCAACACTGCTTATAGACATTATCACATTGTCCATGTGATAATTAACAACACATAAATCCTCAAGAGTCCAAAGCATTAGATTGGAATCAAAAGCAGTCTCATTTGGTACTTCAAGGTTATTGTTGATTGCCTCTACCAATGATGCTTGCTGAGTGTGAGAATTTTGCACCATAGGGCTTGTTCTTGTGCTCCAAATGCACAAGTAGACCGATTTTGAGGTTGGTTACAAGGATAATACCAATATACCTCTTGGACCAGATTGTTTTGAGTTGGAACCAAGGTCCTAACTAAATTGCCAACAGGTATTTGTTGGATGGGTCTAACCGTTTGCACAAGATGAATATGGTTATTCTTTTGGTACCTATTTGGCTGGTAACCTTGGTTCCAATTTTGATTTTTATTAGAATTGTAACCCTGGTTCTAGTTTTGATTTGAAGATTGCCCCTGGTTATAATTTTGATGGGGTTTAGGGGCAGTTTGAATGGCTATAGTACTGATGTTGTTTCCCATGTTAGCCATTAGGGTTTTAAAGTCATTTTCTTCTTGTGAAAGCTCAGATGTAGAGGCTTTAGGCTTTGGAATGGGAAAAATAATAGGTTGTTGAACCTGTGAAGGAAATTATGGGAAAATGGGTACAGGTGGTCTAGGAGCAATTTTCCCAACCTATATTAAGCAATTTTCCCAGCCTATATTAAGCAATTTTCAGCCTTCAAGGCTATCTCATATGCATCTGGTAAGGTATAAGTACCCATAGATTACATCATAACAACTATATCAGAATTTAAACCTCTTAAAAAATATAAGAAGGCACTTTGTGGAGATGGTTTGAGGAGAGTTGGGATCCTATCCCATGTTCTTTGAAATCTAAAGTTGAAGTCAGCCATCATCTCACTGGGAGCCCTCTTTATGGTTGTTAACTGTTCTAGCAGAGAAACATTGTCTGCTCTTTCTCCAAACTACTTGTAGACTACTTCTCCTAGCTCATCCCAATCATGTATTGAAGTAGGGGTTAAACTCCTGAACAATTGGAGAGCTCTCCCCTTGAAAGATGAAACCATGGGCCTAACAACCACATCCTCATGTTGAATATGGTGAATTGAACATACATTTGATATATCTTGGATGTGTTCATCAAGTGTAGTAGAACCATCACCTATAAAGGATGGGATACTTTTTAGGGCTAAGGCAGGTATATCATTGTGTAGCCAAGTCTAAAGGGTTGCCTCCATTGAAGGTTACAAAGGGTATATTTCTTGCCAATTAGGGATATTCATATTTATTCTAGGTATATGTAAGCCCTTTCCTAAGTATTGAAAACTAACAGGAGGAGGTGTAGATTGAGCTCTTGGGTGAGGAGGAATAACACTATTATTCCTTCTTGTAAGAGACCTAGATAACCTAGTTCTTCTCCTTGAAGCAACAATAGGTAGTTCAACAAATTGGTAGTTATTACCTCTTGAAGAAGCTCTCGTCTACACATGCATATAACGTTGGACTGATCAAAAACCAAGAGGTAGTAGAGTCACTAGGTGCATGAAACTGTCTGCCAAATTATAGAATACTGAGAACAACACCAAATTCTCAGCTTAACTTATAATTCAGAGTAAAGTAGTCCCACCAGACATGCCAAAAATTATTGTCACTTGGATTTGCACCTTGTGTTGAAGCGCTTGGCTGCAACAATCCAGTGAAACATGGGAGTGATTTTTAGGTTTCGGACCCTGCAAAGGAAATCAAACCTCCAGAGAAGGCCGGTTCCTTCCTCTGAATATGTGATTTAGAGTAGACTAAGACTAAACCTAATCTAATCACCTTTGGGAAAAGGGGAAGAGGGAGAAACTGAAAGGGAAAAGGTGATACACTAGGTTTGAATGTAGGTTCTCAGATCAACTACATAGAATATTACCAAACAATAGACCAACATACCCAATTCATAAAACACCTGCAGAAGTAAAAGACACTAATTGAAATCTAAAAGGAAAGAAGCATTCACAAATGGATACTCAAACAAAAATATTACACAGAACAAAATAAGTGTATGAAAAGGTAAAATCTTATTGTTTATTGTCAAAGAGGCACGGTTATAGTTGACACAAGATGTGGGTTTTTAGACCAACAACCAAGAATAATACATTTGATTTCATACTTATATAGTATTTTTCATTGAGGCGCAATCACCTACTGTGATAGATTCACCCTATGGGCCTGTCAGAAGATATTTCTGCAAAGGGAGTGTCTGGATACATATGTTTTGTCTTTGACATAAATGTAGAAAAAAAATCTTCTCTGAAGTAGCTGAAACAAATATCTACGTTGAAATTTTGCATCTGACTCTCTATCTGCAACAATAAATGATCAACAACAAACTCCAGCTGGATTTGAATGCTTGACCTTCAATTCTGGCCTATATTCTACCCTATTGACAAAATTTCATCCTAGTAAACCATGGCGGACCTTTGGTTTTGCCTCTTTTTCCTTCGCTTTTGAACACTGTAGAAGTTATCGGAGGTCGGGCCTCGGGCCTATAACCTTCCACCTTCCAAGAGAAAGAAGGAGAAAGGAGAAAACCCCACCCCGCAAACCCACTATACAAAGGGAAAATTACAATCAGTGGACTTTGAGCCTTGGGCCTTTCGCCTTACACCTTCTGTAAGAAGAAGGAAGAAGAGAAGAACCCCGAGCCCCACAAGTTTAAAGACTTAGCTATTTTTTGAAGGTTTCGGCAGAAGTCAGGCTTTGAGCCTTCCGTCTTCTACCTTCCAAAAGGAAGGAGGAAGAAAGAAGGTCTAACCCTTGACCCTTGAAACACTTAGAGAATTTTATGAAAAAACCCGGCCATGTGTCAACATTGTGCAACAATGCACCTTGCATCTTTTTCACTTTTGCCGTCGTGCTTTTCCTTTCCTTTAAAAATGGAAAACTTTAGCCTTTGAACCTTCCAAATTCGAAAAGAAAGGAAGAGGGAAGAAGAAAAGTTTGAAGTTTGACCCCCTAGAACACTTAGAAATATTTCCAAAGGAAAAGAGCGGAGCCTGGACATTGGGCCTTCCATCTACCACCTTTCGTTAGAAGAAAAGGAAAAGATGAAACTCCCAACCTCTAGCACTCGAAGTACTTAGAGAAATTTTGCAAAGAACAAAGTGGAATTCGGAGCCGATTAGGATGGCATGACGAAGAGGAGAACTCTGAACTCCAAAACTCTGAAAATGCTAAAAACACAAGGAAAACTCAAGATTTTTTGGACTTAGTTGATTTTGGGGGGTTTTTCGTTCCATTCCTAAAGGGGAAAACACTTAGAGATTTCATAGATTTGGGCTATTTAGCTAGGGAGAAAAATAGGACAACAGTTACAAATATTCTAAAACTAGTAAAATTGGCTAAAACCTTCCTAGGCGTCCATTTTTTTGTTCCAATAACCAGAGGAAAAATAGGACATCTATTGAGAAGTAAAAACAAATTCCTCTTGAAGAGACCTAGTCAAACTTTGTTTGTAAGTGTTGTAGGAACATGGGCCTGATTTATCTCCTTGAAGAGCTCCATCAAGCATGAAAAGAGGAGGTAGTTGGATTGTGCAAGTTGGAAAGTCTTGAAGATGCTCCAAAAAATGCTCCAACAACTATCTCCACCTACCTAGATGCTTGCATGATGGTCAAACTCATCAAATGCTACTACAACTAATCTTGCATTAGAATAGGGCATATTTTCTTGAGTTTAAACCTGATTTTCACTCGTTGAGGGAATGGAATGGCTTCAAACTGCCATAAATTGCTCATTAGGTGGCTCTTTTAGTGCTTCTCTAATCACTACTCTGCATGTTAGACACCTGCAGGATCTTGACACTGAACTTCCTCATATACCAGGTCTTGACATATATCCTTAGGTTATAAAATTTGATTAGACTGAGTTTTTATGCCTTTGGAATAGCATCAACACTTTTATTTTCCTACCAATTTCAAAAGAATGAAAACACGTGTTCTTCAACTATGCTGAAAAACACACTGTGTTATTCAACAAAGTTGAAGACTGTGCTGCATTTTGTGCTCTTTTCTATCTAATCTCATGATGGCCTTATGGCCTATGAGATCTCACCCTTGGATGACTTTAGCACCCTCTCAATGCTTCATTAATGTCTTGACAATCTCTGTATCTCTGTCAATGTCTTCTTCTAACAATCTTATCTCATGTCTCTGAATCTTTGTGTTTGTGAACTTTGATTCAATCTCTACTAGTGTATGCTTGTACCCTCATATCTTTAAAACACCTCTACATGTTCCTTACATTGCCTCAGTTCACATTCACTACCATGCCTAAGCCTTCATCACTGCAACAACTTTAGTGCCTTCATTTGACCTTTGTGATGTGACAGGTTGTCGTGAGGTCCTAACACTTGAGTTGAAATATGTCAATTATGTCAACCAGGTCTTGTCCAAGGTAGTTTGCAATAGGGAATGAATTTGGACATCTCATCTTAGCAATGGTTTTCTAAGTTTTTGAACAAGCCTTTATCAGAATGAATCTAAGCTAGAAAGCATACCATTCTTAATCTATAACACATTTGAATTTTTAATCTAGAAAGCATATAAACTAACTAGGAATTAACACATGCATTTTTAACTATGAATTTTGAAAAGGCAGCTAACTATCAACTGAAAACATATTAAAACTTGAGCTAACAACTGACAATAGACTTTATGAACGAAGCAGATGCTCTGGAAACTCTAGCATAACAAACAGAACTTAAAGATTATTAACTTGAACACAATATCCTATAGGGTCACACAACAATGCTAAAACAGAAAGTTACATTAATCTAAACAAAACATTTACTAAACAAAATTGAACAACACAATTGCACAATGACAAAACACTTATCTATCCTATATCCTTCGAGTGGCTAGCTCTCAGGAGATCTTCTTATTAATTCAAATCACATGCATTATCTCAATAGTTCCAAAGTAACTCCATTTTCATTTGCATTTCCATTGCTCATAATATATTACTCAGAATAAACTTGGTTGCTTCATTCCATAGAAAATTATAACAGAACATAATAGCTGAGCATTACTTCTGTATTTTATATCAGAACATAGCATAACATAACATAACTATTTTAGAGATTACCCATAATCTATACTACCAAAATCCTAATTTCAAGTGACGCATAAATGCCACTTGAAGAAGTCTTTAACAGAAAAATAGACTTTTAACTAAACTAGATGTCTGTTAGGTTCAACATAGTAAAGGCTCCGAGTGGGGTCATAAAATGTCTTAAGTATTTTTAATAGAAAATAAAAGAACTGTCGATAAAGTCCATGATCATGTATTCCTAGATTTCTGGCACCCTGAGATTTCGGCGTTGCTGACTTCAGTTTCTTTTAAGTTCCACAAGGCTCTTTATAAAAACTTGCATGAATACATAGACCTTTACACACGATCATGTCAACATTAGTGGAAAACTTCAATCAATTAGGAAACAAAGATCTGTACATCATTCTATCAAAAATAAACAAATGTTGCTTATAAAATTAGTAAATTGGCATGGTTTGGGTAATTGGGTAACACAAAAAGGGCTATATGATTTATTATGAAATGAGGTTAATTATACCTCATCATGATGTCTCAAAGTTGAGACAGATCTCTACATGCTATCACTCTTCCCACTCACTGTGGCTCTTTCATGATTGATGACAGACCTTCCTTCTTTCATTACCCTATAGGAATACAATGCTTCCTTGTCTATTAACACTCTCTAACAATCCTTATGTTGGATTTGCTAAAGGTTCATAATAGGTCAGTCCTCTAGTAGAGTTATAAGGTCTTAAAATGATTATAATGAAGATGAAGCCCTCTGTGATTGGATTCTTTTCTCATAGTCACCTCTATATTGTCAACATGGTCAAGAGACACCCCTATAATCTCCTAAGGAATAGTGTAGACTATTTGAAGATTCTCTAGAGACTATCTAATTATCTTTTTTTGCTGTCTCTCATGGTATCCATGTGTTTCTTGCTCACTATTCCCTTTTAAAGGAAAAGTCTCTGTAATCTCTGTCAGCATGCTTTATGATATAGGTCTTCTGCATCTTTATGCTGTCCTAGACTTATTGTCATATGTATCTCTCTTCCTCAATTAGTGCAATACTTCTTGAACCAAGTTTTCCCTTCAACAATGCCTTTAAATGTGACCTTTCTCCCACACTATCTTCCTTGTCATTATTGATCTATGTGTGCAAAACCTCCTACTCATGCATTGTTCACTGTATTTGTCTAGCAATGTCCCCATCTAACCTTGTTCACTCTACATGCTTATCTTTGTCAAACCTTTCTAACATTATGTTATCATGGTCTTCTAATCCCTTATCACTATCCCTACAAAGAAAAGACTTAATACCCTATCTTAGCCAAACTTTTGTTTGTTGTTTCTGTAGTTATCTCTATTTCTTCTTTATTACAGACTTCTACAATGCTTTCTTGGCCTCATCTTTAACATTATCTCTCGCAAAATCAAACATTAGTCTCAAATCTCAGTCTTCACATACCTTTTTACTATTTCATTGGCTCTCCATGACTGTCAGACATGATCTTGTGATTGTTTTGTATGATACATCTTTCAAACCTTTGTGTAAATCCAACTTGACTCACACAACCCTTGCCAACTTTGATAATCACAATTAATGATCAAGAACATGTATGCATTTGTCACCCTTCTATAGAGCTTTCTCAACCTTACAAGGTCATCCGTCATATCAAACCTCTTGCACAAGGTCTTCTTACTCTACACACAATTCCATTTCTCCTTCAAGACTACGTTGACTATTTATTGAGGCTACACAACCTTTGATAAGAATGCAAACTTTCTTCATATCTCCAACTTCTCTTAAACCTTGTGAAGCTCCTCTTTATTTCAATAGATCTCTAAACTCTATCTCAATAGATCTCTAAACTCTATCTCAATACTATACAAAAACTACCTCTTGGAAAGCACACTGCATTTTTTGGCAGTTTTGAAACATGGTGTGTTCTTAAGGAATCAATAAGGAGAAAACATAATCTCTTCACCTCTCCACACACTTAGCTACATTTTCCATGAGTTTATTCAGATACACGGGGCCACCTTGATGCTCCATTGCATGAATGAACAACCTGCAAAATTTTAGCCTAAAGAAAAAACCCTAAAACATGCTTGAAAACCCTAAACGTAATGTGAAAACCTTTTCAATCTGACTCTGTTTTAAAAAAAGGACTCCCTCTATGAAAATCACGTGCTTTTGGATGTTTTAAGGTTATTTGAAATCTTTTAAACTCTACTATGTACCTTTTGACATGATAAGAGGAACGCATTTAATCACTTTTTCATGAAAAAAACCTTCAAACTCCTTTTAAAACCTAGAAAATTTTAAGAGATGACCAATGTTTTAGAAAAACCCCTAAAAAATGATTCTTGGAATAACTTCAAGAACCCCCTATTGACTATTTGAGTCAAGAAGACTCAAATAAGTCAACATTTTTGGTGACCTCTATGGGGTGCTTGCCTGCTAAGCAACAAAGACCAGTAGCCTTATATATCCATTAGGCATGGAGTCTTGGAGAACCTGAAACCATATTGAAAGAAAGACTCAAGACCTGACACATAGTTGTTAGTACCTTCAAAAACAACTACAAAACAAAAAACAAAACACCAGAAACTACTCAAAACAATCCTCTAATAGGACAAATTAACTGTGCATAGCACTCTTTTGACACAACAAAACTATCCTAACCTAAAACTAACCAACAAGAAGTATCACTCAAGCAAAACCATTGACTGGTTTATCAAAGTAACTTCCTTACCTGATCAACTTTGAATGATTTTCATGCTTGTAAGTAGCCAACAAGAAATGAAGAAAGAGTGGGTATCCGACACATTATTGACCTACTTCTTGAAGAATGAAAATAAATCCACTCACCCACTCAAGTTGATCAGTAATAGAGTTGTATTGAAGTGTGTAAGTAGGCTAATCCTAATATCCCAGATGCTCAATCTCGTGCTCTGGATCAGGCATAACATATGGTGAATTCCTCTAAGCTAGATGTTAGATAGGACATTCTCTTGATAGGGCAATATTTGAACAATTAGGGTTGGTTTTATGCTTACACTCTTTTAACTCACTTGGAAAATGGTCACTTCCATCTTGTGTTCATGATGCTCCTAAATTTCTTCCTTTGGAGATGTTAATTGAGTGCCATAACTTAAACAAAAGTTCTCCAACTCTTCCCAAAAGAGATCCTCTTCAAACTCTTCTTTACTTTTCTATATAGGAGGAATGATTTCAACTTTATGACAACTCTCTTGAAGGTTTGATGAAACATCAAGAACACCTTCTTGAAGACTAGGTTCTGATTTGATGTCTTGTTCAACTTGATAGGCAACTTTATGCAAATCAACCTCTCCAACCTATTATTGTTGCTCCAAATCTATTGTTGATATGATCATAGTTATATCTTCTTCATCCTTGCTAACAAAACAAGGAAGCTCATCAAACCAATTTGTAGACTCTTCATCTTCAACACCTTCTTCTTGCTTTAAATCCCTATGTTCCAACTCTATATGCTCATCTTCCCCTTTATCAAAAAAATGAGGTAGTTGGTCCAACAGAAATAGCAACTCTTCATTTTCACCATTGCTCATTTGCCTTATATCCTGTTGTTCCAACTGATCACACAAACTCTCTTTTTTCAAAAGGTCTGATTTTTCATTTTCTTCCTCACATGGAAGCTTACAAACAATAAGTTGTCCTTCTTTTGCCACTAAAAGCTCCTTCTCTTGCTCATCAAACCATCTGGCTTGCCAAACAACCGATCCACCCTTGAAAAGGCAAATGGTACTTGGACAAGAAAGTTGATTTGTTATGATGTTTTGAAATGGTTGTTAAGTTTCTTGAGGGTAAAAAGGATTTGGAAAGGGTTGCTCTTGAGAGGCAATAGGCTGATTTTGCACAGGTAGAGGCTCACTTGAAGACTTAGGAGGGTTATCCTTCTTGAAGCTAGGAATTTTAAACTTGAATACCTCATCTTTCACAAGCTGATTTATGGTTGTAGGAGATGTTGTTCTAAAACTAGGAATGAAGGAAGTTAGGTGGGTTTCTTGTATTCAAGTTTGAGCAAGCATTTGCTCCATTTGTTCTTCTTCATACCATTTTTGCATTTCTATCTCTTGCTGATGAAAATGAGTTTGATGAACAAACTCTTCATGTTGCATGTTATATTCATGTTCTCTTTCAACAACATATAACTGGCTTTGAAAGTTCAACACCATATCTCTAATACTCATGTTGTCATCATATTGGGGCCGATTAGTAGAAAAGACATGCTGATTGGAAACAAAATAGTCTTTCTGGGATTGGTTATGAGCATAGGTAAGCTACAATGAAGGCTAAGCAAAAGGTGCAAGGGTGGGAGGTAAGCATGATGTGCATGCAGGTATCCTATTGTTACAGGGCTCTTTGGGATGAAACCAACATCACTCTCGGTCTAATATGGCTGATAGGAAGGCAAAAAAACTATATTTTGGTCAAATGGAGGGGTAGGAACATAGCTTCCATGATAGTTTGTCATATTAAGACATTAAAATAAGATAGAAATTCATGAAATACTCTTTTAAAACTAGAATAAATAGGTCTAATTTTGAAATTTAAGTACATACCAGCAAACCACCAGGTCATTGGAAGACTTCATATGAAGGAAAGAATCATTAGAATCACCAAAATATAGATCCTTGATAAACTTTGAGCAGTTGGACTGTTTGAACTAGTAGTTTTGAATCTGTAGAGTCACCAAGTGCCAATAAATACTTTCAATATGCTGAGAACAACACCAAATCTTTCAACTGTAACTCCAACTTGGAGTGGAGTTATCCCACCGGGCGTGCCGAAAATTGTTATCACTAAGATTGTGCCCTTTTTTTGAAATAGGTTCAACAAATCCTGTGATATAATGGGAGTAGCTTCTAGGTGTGGGACCTTGCGAACTAAAGCTAAACCTCCAGATAAAGGGTTGGTTCCCTACCTAAACTAAATCTTGAAAAATTGAAACTAAGTCTAACCCTACTCTAAATTCTTTAGTGTAAAAGGGAAGGGGGAATGAATGAAAATAAAAATGTGGTGATACACCAAATTGGTTTGTGAGTACTTCTGTTTGTCGGGACAACACAAGAAACCCTAAGAAATGATGAGAAATTACACAACTTACACCTAATCTGCAACCTTCTCAACATTTACATAAGTATTTTGCATGGAGATAGGAAACCTATACAGTATGCAACTTGTAAAAGAGAGTGAGGATGATTGGACAACAATACTAGGGAAGAAAATATCCACATGTAAAGATCAACAACTCATAACCCCATAACAATTAGAAAGTTTGACAATGTGAAAGAAGGCAACACATCAAATTTTTTTGAATGAACTCCTAAATTAGTTTTTATGCACAATGTGATGTCAATCAGTTGATAAACATCTACACATTACTCATAAAAATGTTGCATAGGATGATAAATAGAGTTGAAGTCACAAGGAAAACAAAGATTCACAAGATGGTTTCATTCTCCTTTGACAATACATAATGCAATAGACATGACAAAGGTAGAAAATCAATGATTTTATTAATAAAAAAAGGCAATATAAAGCTGATAAGAGATCGTTATAATACATTTTTCTCAGAAAAATTAGAGCTCTCCTCTGAAAAATTAGAACATAGATACTAAAAATTAAATTACAAATATTCTAAAACTAGTAAAATTGCCTAAAAACGTTCCTAGGCATCCCTTTTTTGTTCCAACAACTAGAGGAAAAATAGGACATGTGTTTGAGAAGTAAAAACAACTTCCTCTTGAAGAGATCTAGTCAAACCTTCTTTATAGGTACTGTAGGAACATGGGCCTGATTTATCTCCTTGAAGAGCTCCATGAAGCATGAAAAGAGGAGGTAGTTGGATTGTGCAACTTGGAAAGTCCTGAAGATGCTCCAAAAAATGCTCCAACAACTACCTCCACCTTCCTGGATGCTTGCATGATAGTCAAACTCATGAAATGAAGATACAAATGATCTTGCATTAGAAAAAGGCATATTTTCTTGAGATTAAACTTGATTTGCACTCCTTGAGGGCATGGAAGGGCTTCAAACTGCCATAAACCACTCATTAGATGGCTCTTTTAGTGCTTCTTTAATCACTACTCTGCATGTTAGATACCTGCAAGATCTTGAAACTGAACTTCATCATATACTAGGCCTTGAAATCTGTCCTTACATTTGTAAATGTGATTAGATTGAGTTTTTATGCCTTTGGAACAACATCAAATCTTTTCTTTTCCTACTGATATCAAAAGAATGAAAACATAGTGTGTTCTTCAACTATGCTGAAAAACACATTGTGTTATTCAATTGAGTTGAAGACTGTGCTACATTTTGTGCTCTCATCTATCTAATCTCATGATGGCCTTATGTCCTATGAGATCTCACCCTTGTATGACTTTACCACCCTCTCAATGCTTGATCAATGTCCTGACAATCTCTTTATCTTTGTCAATGTCTTATAAAAATCTTCTCTCATGTCTTCTGTGTTTGTGAACTTTGATTCAATCTCTACTAGTGTATGCTTGTACCCTCATATCTTCAAAACAACTCTACATGTTCCTTACATTGTCTTAGTTCACATTCACTGCCATGCCTAAGCCTTCATCATAGCAACAACTTTAGTGCCTTCATTTGACCTCTGTGATTTATCAAAATTGAGATAGATCTCTGTATGCTATCACTCTACCCACTCACTGTGGCTCTTTAATGATTGTTGATAGACCATCCTTCTTTCATTAACCTATAGGAATACAAGGATTCCTTGTCTATTAACACTCTATAATAGTCCTTGTGTTGACTTTGCTACAAGTTCATAATAGGTCATTTGTCTAGCAGAGTTATAAGGTCTTAATATGATTATAACAAAGACACAGACCTCTTTGATTGGATTCTCTTCTCATAGTCACCTCTATACTGTCAACATAGTCAAGAGACACCCCTATAACCTCCTAAGGAATAGTGCAAACCATTTGAAGATTCTCTAGAGACTATCTCAGTATCTTTGTTCACCGTGTCTCATGGTATCCCTGCGTTGCTTGCTCACTATTCCTTTTTCGAGGAAAAGTCTCTGTAATCTCTGTCTGTTGCAAGTATGAGGTTAACCAGTGTTGTCATTGATGTCAACATACTCATATTGCATTGGTAAGAAGGAGCTGTGTGTTGCGGAGATTTGAGAAAATTAGTCTCTATCTGGAACAGTGAAGAACAGTGGTGAGAAGAAGGCAAAAGTACTCAATGGGTTGAGAAATAGAGGATGCAGATTAAAGGGTTTGTAGATATGAGTCTTGAGATGATTCAGTTAAGATTTCAGAGGTCCGCATGAAGATCTGAAGAAGTTGTGGCTTTTGGTGTGGAACCAGTTCCGGCAGGTGTTCCGGAGTGACAGAGTGTTACAAAAAGGTCCGGTGAGATCTGGAGGTGCATTATCAGACTCTGCGGATTGGACAGATTGTTTGGGATGTCCTTGGGATGTGTCATCTCGATTGGTATGTGGTTTGGAGGTCCGAAAGCACATTCTTCTATATGACAGTGGCGGCAGACTGTGTTCTAGAAGTTTCAGATGAAGAGGAGAAGAGATTCCAGTGAGTAGAGGTAGTGTGGATGTACCTGGTTAATAAGGAAAGCTTATGAAGGTTCTTGGATCATGTTAAGGTTATATTGTCGGTCCGCATTGGTGGTAGAGCCCGAAATTGAAGATATTCTTTCGGATGAAGTTCTTGTTCAGACTAGCTGACCGGATGAGTTGTTCATCTTGCGAATGTTCTTGTGATGGCCGACCGGATGTATTAATCATCTTGCGAATGTCCTTATGATTGATTGCCGACTTAGATGATTGCTCCTAAGTCAATGTCTTGTATAAATGTAGGTTTGTGAGTTCATTTCATAGTGTGTGTAGATGCAGATGAGAGTGGTATAGCGAAAGAGTGAAGGACAGAGCAGAAGTATCTCAGGCTTAAATGGAACTGATCCAGACGTGGTGAAGATGTCAATCTCCAGTTCAAGTTTGTGATTCTTATCACCTTGTAGATAGTGTGTCTCCTTGTAGGTAGTGTGCCTCTTTGTGAGCAGTGTGCTCGGGCAGTGAGCCCTAATTGGCATGTGCCATTCATTTTTTCTTATTCTTCTAACAGAGAATAATCCTTGGGTTAATCACCCTGTGGTTTTTCCCTTAACCGGGTTTTCCACGTCAAAATCTTGGTGTCCAATGTGTTGATGTCTATCTGCTCTTATGTTTATGCATTATGCTTTCATGGATGGTTAATTGATATGCTATTAATTAACAAAGAAGAATCAAGTGTTTGAAGTAGAAGCAAGTTTGTGTACAACTGATTCACCCCCCTCTCAGTTGTATGCCCTAGATCCAACAATTGGTATCAGAGCCAAGTTCCTCTGAAAGGAGCTTAATCGCTTGAGGAGATCCAGGATGTCATCATATAAGAAGGATAGTCCGAAGTTCGATGGAACCAACTTCACTTTCTGGAAAGGTCGCATGAAATGTCACTTGGAGTGTATGGGAAAAGCATACTTGGCCATGGTCTCAAAACCATATGTACCTCCACAGGGTGGTCTGACAACTCTGAATGAAATCACAGATGCTGAAAACAATCTGCGGACCAAGGAAGCTCTTCTGAGCGCATTGAATGACTCAGATCTCTCAAATGTTATTGACCTACCAACTGCATATGAGATCTTGACTAAACTGGAACTTCTATATGAAGGAGATGAGTTTGTTAAGGGTGCAAGGTTGCAAAGTTTGAAAGGGAAATTTGAAAGATTGAAGATGAGAGATGATGAAAATATCACTACCTTTATGCCAAGAGTGAATGAGCTAGTATGTGGAATCAGAAATGCTGGTGGAGTTCTGGATGAAAATGAAATTGTTTGCAAAATTCTCAGATCCCTTCCTGCTGCCTACAAAATCAAGGTTGCTGCCATTGATGAATTCAGAGCCCACACAACTGTCACAAGAGAACAATTGGCTGGCAAACTAGCTGCATTTGAAATGACCGAGTTTGGAGATGATCCTCCCAAGTCTGAATCTGCTTTCAAAGCCAGTGCCTATGTGAAAGGCAAACAGAGATTTGATCCAGGAGAAAACTCTTCAAGGAAGATGTCATGGTATGATCAAGCAAGAAGAGACATGGAAGAGGAAGAAGCAGAAACAGCTCAACTTGAAGCTCTCATTGCAAAGAGACTGCCAAGAGGATCTGGTAAGTATGAAGGAAAACTACCCTTTAAGTGCTTCAACTGCAATAAGATTGGTCATTTTGCTTCAAGATGTCCGGAAAGATCTGCAAAATCTAATACTAACAGACAAAGGTTTCAAAAGAACTGCTATTATGTTCATGAAGAAGATGACAATGAAGGAGTAACAGATGATGAATTAGAACTAGGAAGCAAATCTAGAAATGAATGGGTGTTTATTGCCATCAAGGAAGAAGATTCTATATCTGTCAATCATAAGGTTGTAGAAAGAGCTCTGGCTGCCCAAATTGAAGAGAAGGATGATTGGGTTATTGACAGTGGATGCTCTCACCATATGACCGATGACAAGAACAAGTTCTTAGATTTGGAAAAGTATGAAGGAGGAATGGTAAAGTTTGGTGACAATTCTGCTGGCAGAATTAGGGGTAGGGGAACTATTTCTTTTGATGGAAAGAGCAAAACTGGTAATGTACTATATGTTGAAGGATTGAAGCACAATCGTCTCAGTGTTGGTTAGTTAGTAGACAAAGGCTATGATCTCCGGTTCAAGAATGGAAGATGCAGAATCTTTACAAGCTCCGGAACTAAAATTGCATCCGGTGCTCAAACAAAAGGTAATATCTTTCATCTGGTTGGTTCAAACAAAAGTTGTCTGTTTGTTCAAGATGATCAAAGTTGGCTATGGCATAGAAGGATGTGTCATGTAAATTTTGATAACATCATCAAGATAAGCAATATTCAAGCGGTAAGAGATCTTCCAAAATTGGTGAAACCTACAAATAGTTTGTGCAAAGAATGTCAGCTAGGTAAACAAAGCAGAGTCTCTTTCAAAAGCAAAGATCAGTCCTCTACCGGATTGTTGGAATTAGTACATACTGATCTCTGTGGTCCAACAAGAATCAAGAGTATGCAAGGTGATAGATATTTCATGTTGCTAATTGATGACCATTCCCGGATGATGTGGGTTACCTTCCTAAAAGAGAAATTAGAAGCCCTTGAGAAGTTCAAAATCTTCAAAGCCATGGTAGAAAATCAAACTGGATTAAAACTGAAGTGTCTAAGGTCTGATAGAGGTGGTGAATTCACATCCGGTGAATTCATAGACTTTTGTGAGAAGCATGGCATAAAAAGATAGCTGCCTGCTCCCAGGACTCCACAGCAGAATGGAGTAGTTGAGAGAAAGAACCGAACCATCCAGGAAGCTTCCAGGACAATGATGATGGAAGCAAATGTTCCTCAGATGTTTTGGAGAGAAGCTGTCAGCACTACAGTCTACACTCTTAACCGAGTTCAAATCAGAAACAACATCGTTAAGACTCCTTATGAACTTTGGTTTGGTACAACTCCTACTGTGAGATATTTCAGAGTATTTGGTAGCAAGTGTTACATCAAAAGAGATGAAGATCTAGGAAAGTTTGATGCTAGAAGTGATGAAGGAATTTTCTTGGGTTACTCCACTCAAAGCAAGGCATACCGGTGTTACAATAAGAGACTGAAAAAGATGATAGAAAGTACAAATGTGAAGGTTGATGAAGGAATTGAGAAGCTCTCAAGGTTTTATGAATATGATGAAGATGATCAGAATGATCCTCTGGTGCAAGGAGCTCCATCCTCCTCTGAAATTTAGATCCAAACTGATCCGGTAAATCAGGAAGAAGAGGTTTGTCTGAATGAGCCTGATCAAGAATTAGTAGTGCAAGAAACTCCCAAAGTTCCAAGGTATGTAACTCTAAATCACTCTGAAGATCAGATCATAGGTGACAAAAGTAAAGGGGTACAAACAAGGAGAAGAATTGCTCTAGATTCAAATGAATACTGTCTGATTTCAAAGATTAAACCTAAGACAGTTAATGAAGCTTGCAATAATGAAAACTGGACTAAGGCAATGGAGGAAGAATTGATGCAAATTGAGAAAAATCATACTTGGGATCTTGTTCCCAGACCTAGAGACAAGAATGTGATTGGGACCAAATGGGTCTTCCGGAACAAACTGAATGAAGCTGGTGAAGTAATCAGAAACAAAGCTAGATTGGTCTGCAAAGGCTACTCTCAAATAGAAGGAATTGATTTTGAAGAGACCTTTGCTCCGGTGGAAAGAATTGAAGCAGTCAGATTATTTCTTGCATTTGTGGCCTTCAAAGACTTCAAGGTATATCAGATGGATGTCAAGTCTGCCTTCCTAAATGGTGATCTGGAAGAAGAAGTTTACATTGAACAACCGGATGGATTTCAATTGTCTGATAATGATGATATGGTCTGCAAGTTGAAAAAAGCATGGTATGAAAGGTTGGATAAGCATCTTGTGCAGATTGGATTCAACAAAGGTACTGCTGACAGTAACTTATATTTCAAAATTGATCATGAAAACATTTTGATTGTTGAAGTGTTTGTGGATGATATCATTTTTGGAGGAAGAGATAGTATGTGCAAAACTTTTGCAAATCAGATGAAAAGTGAGTTTGAAATGTCTATGCTTGGTTAAATGAATTTCTTCTTGGGTCTGCAAATTACTCAAACAAAGAAAGGGATCTTCATTTCTCAGACCAAATATGTGAAAGAATTGTTGAGGAAATTCGGTATGGAAGATTCAAAGCCAATGAACACTCCTATGGCAACCGGATGTAAGTTGAGCAAAGATGATGACTCTCCAAAGGCAGATCAGACAAAGTATAGATCAATGATTGGTGGATTGTTGTATCTCACTCAGACTAGCCAGATATAATGCAGGCTGTTGGTCTTGTGGCAAGATTCCAGGCTGATCCTAGGGAATCTCATGTTATGGCAATCAAAAGAATTTTTAGGTACTTGAAAGGAACGGTTGAGTATGGTCTATGGTACCCTAGAGATCTAGATTTCTCTCTTCATGCTTACACAGATGCAGATTAGGCAGGAGATGTGGATGACCGGAAGAGCACTAGTGGTGGAGCATTCTTTTTGGGGAAGAGATTGGTTTCTTGGCTAAGCAAGAAATAAGATGCAATATCTCTGTCTACAACTGAAGCGGAATACATTGCAGCAGCAGGTAGTTGCACTCAAATCTTATGGATGAAGCAGATGCTAAGAGACATTAAAGTTGAATATGAGGACCCTATCACAATTTTCTGTGATAATTCAAGTGTAATTAACATTTCTAAGAATCCGGTATTACATTCCAAGACCAAGCACATATCTATCAAGTTTCACTTTTTGAGAGAACAAGTAAACAAAGGTGAAGTTAGATTGGAGTATGTGCCCTCCAAGGACCAGATTGCAGATATCTTTACTAAACCTCTTCCCAAGGACTCTTTTGAGTATCTCAGGGAGAAGTTAGGGGTCATGGCCCCTCTGGTAATGCATTAAGATGCACTGTTGTGCATTAGTCTGGTGGATATCACAGACATATCTTTGGATCCGGATTGATGTAGTGGAGCTGCTTCTAAAGGGGAGCAGCTAGTATGATTCTGATGTGTTAGAATTGCAAGTATGAGCCCTTTGCCATTGATGTCAAAGGGGGAGAGAAGACATGTGAAAAACAAGTGGTTGATGATCAAAGGGGGAGCAGTAAAGGAGGAGAAGACATGTTGCTGATAGGGGGAGCTGTGACAGAAAGGAGAAGTTCTTGTCTTGATGGTTTTTCACATCATATGTTGCCATCAATGACAAAGGGGGAGATTGTTGCAAGTATGAGGTTAACCAGTGTTGTCATTGATGTCAACATACTCATATTGCATTGGTAAGAAGGAGTAGTGTGTTGAGGATATTGAGAAAATTAGTCTCTATCCGGAACAGTGAAGAACAGTGGTGAGAAGAAGGCAAAAGTACTCAATGGGTTGAGAAACAGAGGATGCAGATTAAAGGGTTTGTAGATATGAATCTTGAGATGATTCAGTTAAGATTTCAGAGGTTCGCATGAAGATCTGAAGAAGTTGTGGCTGTTGGTGTGGAACCAGTTCCGGCAAGTGTTCCGGAGTGATAGAGTGTTACAAAAAGGTCCGGTGAGATCCGGAGGTGCATTATCAGACTCTGCGGATTGGACAGATTGTTTGGGATGTCCTTGGCATGTGTCATCTCGATTGGTACATGGTTTGGAGGTCCGGAAGCACCTTCTTCTGTATGACAATGGCGGTAGACTATGTTTTAGAAGTTCCAGATGAAGAGGAGAAGAGATTCCAGTGAGTAGAGGTAGTATGGATGTACCTGGTTAATCAGGAAAGCTTATGAAGGTTCTTGGATCATGTTAAGGTTATGTTGTCGGTCCGCATTAGTGGTAGAGCCCGAAATTGAAGATATTCTTCCGGATGAAGTTCTTGTTCAGACTAGCTGACCGGATGAGTTGTTCATCTTGCGAATGTTCTTGTGATGGCCGACCAGATGTATTAATCATCTTGCAAATGTCCTTATGATTGATTTCTGACTTAGATGATTGCTCCTAAGTCGATGTCTTGTATAAATGTAGGTTTGTGAGTTCATTTCATAGTGTGTGTAGATGCAGATGAGAGTGGTATAGCGAAAGAGTGAAGGACAGAGCAGAAGTATCTCGGGCTTAAATGGAACTGATCCAGACATGGTGAAGATGTCAATCTCCAGTTCAAGTTTGTGATTCTTATCACCTTGTAGACAGTGTGCCTCTTTGTGAGCAGTGTGCTCGGGCAGTGAGCCCTAATTGGCATGTGCCATTCATTTTTTCTTATTCTTCTAACAGAGAATAATCCTTGGGTTAATCACCCCGTGGTTTTTCCCTTAACTGGGTTTTCCACGTCAAAATCTTGGTGTCCAATGTGTTGATGTCTATCTGCTCTTATGTTTATGCATTATGCTTTCATGGATGGTTAATTGATATGCTATTAACTAACAAAGAAGAATCAAGTGTTTGAAGTAGAAGCAAGTTTGTGTACAACTGATTCACCCCCCCTCTCAGTTGTATGCCCTAGATCCAACACTGTCAACATGCTTTATAATATAGTTCGATATCTTTATGTTGTCCTAGACTTACTATCGTATGTATCTCTCTTCCTCAATTAGTGCAAGACTTCTTAAGGTAAGTTTGGCCTTCAATAATGCCTTTGAATGTGACCTTTCTCCCATACTATCTTCCTTGTCATCATTGATCTCTGTGTGCAAAACCTCCTGCTCATGCATTGTTCATTGTATTTGTCTAGAAATGTCCCCATCTAACCCTACTCACTCCTTATGCTTATCTTTGTCAAACCTTTCTAGCATTGTGTTGTCATGGTCTTCTAAGCCCTTATCACTGTCCCTACAAATAAAAGACTGAATACCCTATCTTAGCCAAACCTCTTTTTGTTGTTTCTATAGTCATCTATGTTTCTGCCTTGTTATAGACCTCTGCCATGCTTTCTTGGCCTCATCCTTAACATGATCTCTCCAAAAATCAAACATTACTCTCAAGTCTTAGTCTTCACATACCTTATACTATTTCATTGGCTCTCCATGACTATCAGACATGATCTTGTGATTGTTTTGTATGATACATCTTTCAAAACTTTATGTAAATCTAACTTGACTTACACAACCCCTGCCAACTTTGAAAATCACAATCAATTATCAAGAACATGCATGCATTTTTCACCCTTCTATAGGGCTTTTTCAACCTTACAAGGTCATCCATCATATCAAACCTCCTACACAAGGTCTTCTTACTCTGCACATTGTTCATTTCTCGTTCAAGACTATGTTGACTATTCCCTAAGACTATACAACCTTAAATAAGCATGCAAACTTTATTTATATCTCCAACTTCTTTTAAACCTTGTGAATTCCTCTTCTTTATTGCAATAGACATCTGAACTCTATCTCCATATTGTACATAAACCACTGCTTGGAAAACACACCGCATTTTTTTGGTAGTTTTGAAACACAGTGTGTTTTCAAGGAATCAGTAAGGAGAAAACATAATCTCTTCACCTTTCCACACACTTATCTACATTTTCCATGAGTTTATTTAGATACATAAGGTCATCTTGATGCTCCATTGCATGAATGAACAACTTGGAAAATTTTAGCCTAAACAAAAAACCCTAATACATGCTTGAAAACCCTAAACCTAATGTGCAAGCCTTTCAAACTTTGACTCTCTTTAGAAAAAAGGACTCCCTCTATGTAAAGCACGTGTTTTTGGAGGTTTTAAGGTTATTTGAAAGCTTTCATACTCTTCTATGTGTAGTGTAGAAAAGAGATCTCTAGCCTAAAGAGTTAAACTAGGTCAACCCTCTTCTACAAAATATTGGGGCACAAACTGAGTGTGGCTTCTACCTATTGTCATGTGAAATTGTTCCCTACTTGAATCCTGCTCAAGCATTCCAATGACACAATGGGATTGATCTCAAGTTGTGGGACCTTGCAAATGAGATCAGACCTCTAGAGAAGGCTGGTTCCTCTTTCTAGACTTAAGGTCCAGAGAATTCAACTAAACCTATGCTATCAATCACTAGGGAAAAGGGAGAGAACTAATACAGAAAGGGAAAGGTGATACACCAAGACTTAGTGTGTTTAGTTGGAGCTGACATAACATAGTAGTGACTTCAAAGGCTGAATAAACTAACACAGACTCATCCAATCTTTAACAGAGACCAAAAATGAATGTTGAACTTATAGAGGGACCGTTTTATCCACAGAATAAATGAAGAACATTCAAACAAACACAATGTAAAAGAAAATGAGAGAGATAGAACCAGTTGCTTGTATTAATCACACAGGCTAAATAGCCATTACAAAGATAGAAAAGCTAAATACAGATTGAAAAGACATAGAATGATAGCTTTCCCCTCATAGTTGAACTAGAAATGAAGACAAAGAGGTCTTGAAGAGGACACAATTGATTAGATTCATTTGATTCTGGGAAATATCATGAGGTCAAGATCAAGCATCAAGTGCTCCAGTCTGAATAATGACCCAGTGACCAACCAATAGAAATAAATCTTTTTACATGCATATATAGCTTTTACAAATCATTGTAGCAACCATGGAAGAGGGAAAGAGTGGCCAACAAGAAAGAACTGTCACCCATGCTGCAATAAATTCATCCTATAAGCTTGTCAGAAGATATTTCTGCAAAGGAATGCTTGGATACATTTGTTTGTCTTTGACATAAATGCAAAAAATATATTTTGTGATGTACTTGAGAAACAAATATCCGTGTTGAAACCTTGCATCTTCTTCTACCTACAACAATAAATGTCCAACAAAAAATTCTAGCTGGAGTTGGATGTTTGAGTTTCAATTTAGCCTATATTCTACCTCATCAGCAATATTTCATCATGATTAACCATGGTATATCCTGGATTCTACCTCTTTTCACTTCGTTTCTAAAGATCGTGAAAGCTGTCAGAGATCGAGCCTCGAGCCTTCAACGTTCTGCCTTCCAAGAGAGGAGAAAGGAGAAAACCCCACCCCCGAGCTCTACTATACAAAGGAAGATACAATATTAGCGGACTTTAATCCTTGGGCCTTCCATCTTCCGCCTTCCCAGAGAAGGAGGAAGAAGGAAAGTTTGAGCCTCGAAAGTTTGACTTAGCTAATTTTTGAAAGTTTCGGCAGAGTTCAGGCCTCGGGTCTTCCGTCTTCTACTTTTCATGAGAAGGAAGAAGAAGGAAGGTCCGATCCCTAAAATCTAAAACACTTAGAATTATTTGAAATGGCAAAAGTGAATCTGGATAACATCACGTCCACGTGGCATCTTTCTATTGTTCTGCAAGCTTGTTGCGGGCCCACCCAAAAGGCTTTGCATAATGGTGGAATGCCTTACAAAATTTAACATCTATCGGGGGTCGGGATTCGGGCCTTCCATCTTCTTTCATCCAAAGAAAGGAAGAGGGAAGAAGAAAAGTCTAGAGTCCAAAACACTTAGCTGAATTTCCAAAGGAAAAGAGTCAGAGCTCAGGATTTAGGCTTTTCGCCTTTTTCCTTCCAAAAGAGAGGGAGGAAGGAAGAAGGTCTGACCCCCGACATCTGAAGAACTTTGAACACTTAGAGTACTTCGCAAAGAACAAAGCAAAGTTCAGAGGGCAACTAGAATGACATGGCGAAGGAGAGAACTTTGAACTCCAAAACTCTGAAAAAATTATAAAACACAAGGAAAACTCAAGATTTTTGGACTTAGTCGATTTGGGATGTTTTTCCTTGCATTTCTAAAGGGGAAAACACTTAGAGATTTCATGGATTTGGTCTATTTGGCTGGGGAGAAAAATAGGACAACATTTTGGTGACTTCTGAGGGGTGTTTTCCTGCTAAATAAAAGGGAACCAGTGGCCTTAAGCATTCATTGGGTATAGAGTCAAAAGAGTCAAAGTATGTTGGAAACAACTGAAACCTACCTCAAAACAACACCACAAAAGGAAACAAGGCATGCATTCTCCCTCATGAGAGTGCAGCATGTGCAAGAGCACTTAGGGAAAAGGGAAAACTAAAATAGAAACAAACCTATCCTAAACCTAAACTAGCCAATGAGAAAACTGACTTAAAAAAATCCATTAAGTGGTTCCTACAAGTAGCTACCTTTTCTTACCAATTTACAATGCTTTCCCAGCTTATAGATAGCTAACAAGATGTGGAAAAAGAGTGAGCGTGCAACAAATTGATGAAATGCCACTCTGAGAATAAAATCAAACTCACTTACCCACATGAACTGATTGTTGATGCAGCTACTGGGAGGTGAGTAAGTGGGCTTATTTCTCTGATCTTGATGCTCAACTTCATGTTCGGGATTAAGCATGACAAGTGGTGATTCCTCATGATCTGTCCCCAGCTAGGCCAAATGCCTTATAGGGCATCCCCTTGAGATAGAGCTTGAATGATCAATTGAGACCACAAGATTTTGCTCTAATTCTTCATCATTTTGCTTCTGGTTTGATTTCTCTGGCTCTTGTGGCTCGATTGGAAGAATGATTGTCTCCTCAATCTACCCATGATGCTCATTATTTGCCTCACTAAGAGGAGTGGATTTACTATCTAGATTTGAGCAGAAAACATCAAGTTCATACCAAAAATAAGCCTCCTCCAAGTCCTCTGTACTCTTCAGTATATGGCTATCTAAATGCTCGTGCTCATGAGCTAGAACTTCATGGCTATTTGTGGCCCCATGTGCTGGCAACTCGCCATTATTTTTAATGTCTCCATGCTACTTCAAAACCGTTGATATCTGCCTATCCTATTCATATTCAATGAGACTGGGCAATTCATAAAATAGAGTGGTGTCATCAACCTTTGGAGCAATCTCCACAACAACTTCATCCTTAATGCCCTCATCCTTTGACTGCAACTCCACTAGATTCTGCTCAAGTTGTCTCTAGACCTGAAGGCTCTCCCCATGCAATCTTTGCATTCCACTCTTGTTTGCTTGATCAGAAGCATGAGAAAAAACTTCAAAAGAATGAAAATCTAGAGGATTCAGCCCTTTATTTGAATCAACATTACTCACAGGTGTAAGAGGTTCAAATAATTCCCCCACTATGAGCATAGGAACAACAAACTACTCCTCATTTGTTTCTTTCTCTTCCATCTCCACCTTTGCCTCATCCCACCAACTAGCCCGGTAGATAATAGGTCCACCCTTGAAAAGAGAAATAGCATCAAGGCAAGAGGCCTGAATATCTTCTTGAGTTTCTTAGAGGGGAGAGGGTTCTTGGAAAATTTGTTCCTGGGGAATGATAAACTGGATTTGCACAAGAACATTGTCTTGCGGAGGAAGAGAGTCTCTGAAACTTGGGAAATTATGATGTCGAGGCTGCTTTGTTGTAAGCTAATTTGTAGTGGTAGACGAGGGGGTTTTAAAATTGGGAAAAGAGGGCATAGAATGAGTCACTTGCCTCATCTACTCTTCTTGAGTTGCAATCTTCATAGCAAGGTTTTCTTGAAAACCCCTTTCCTGTGCCTCCTGTTGCTATCATTCATACTCTATCAACCCTTGAAACTCATCCCAATCCCTTTGCAAGCCTAGGAACGTCTCCTTTAGATCATTAATGTTTATGATCTTAAAACTACAGTCATACTGAGGCAGATCATACCCTCTTTTTCTTCTCTTATTGTCCAAAAATCTATTAAGCTCTAGGAACATGGCCGTGAGATCTTGGAACACATCAATATTCACACTGTCAACATCTTGGAACTGATTAGAAGGGTAACTACACTTGCTAGGATCAAAATAGTCTTCTTGGGGTTGATAATGAGCATTATTAGGTTGCCAAGAAGATTGAGCAGGGATGGGTGGGAGATAAGCATTGTAAGGATGTTGATATTCTACTGAAACAGGGCAATATGGCATAAAACTAGAGGTATCTTGGGCCTGTAATGGTTTATATGGTGTCCAACAACGTGTATTTTGATAAGATGGAGGGGAATAAGCATCATGTGGATGCTAGTATTCAGAGCTTCCATAATAGTTTGACATAGTATAACATGAAGTGAAACAAATATCATTCAAACAATATGGGAAAAAGAGCAAACATATTTTCCCTTCTAAGAAATAGGCTCATACCAAGGAGTCGCTAAGTGATTGAAATGCTTTTGAAAGCAATTTAGACTAGGAGTTTCACCAAATCCTTATTGTTGAAGTTCTTTAGGCACTTGGGCTACTTTCACCAATAGATTTGATCAGTAGAGTCACCATGGTATTGGAGAGACTGCCCTGAATGACAAGATGCACTGGAGGGCACACTAGAACTCTTCAATGGATGATAAAGATCATCAAATGGTCCCATTGGGCGTGCCAGAAATTATTGTCACATGAAATTGCACCCTTCTTGAAGCTTTCTCAAGCATTCCAATGACACAATGGGACTGATCTCAAGGTGTGGGACCTTGCAGATGAGATCAAACCTCCAGAGAAGGTTGGTTCCTCTTTCTGAACTTAAGATCCAGAGAATTTAACTAAACGTATGCTATCGATCACCAGGGAAAAGGGAGAGAAGGAATACAAAAAGGGAAAGGTGATACACCAAGATTTAGTGTGTTTAGTTGGAGCTAACATAACACAATAGTGATTTCAAAGGTTGAATAAACTAACACAGACTCATCCAATCTTTAATAAAGACCAAAATTGAATGTTGAACTTATAGAGGGACCATTGTATCCACAGAATAAATGAGCAATGTTCAAATAGACACAGTGTAAAAGAAAATGAGAGAGGCAGAATCAGTTGCTTGTATCAATCACATAGGATAAATAGCCATTACAAAGATAGAAATGCTAAATACAGATCAGAAAGACATAGAATGATAACTTTCCCCTCATAGTTGAACTAGAAATGAAGACAGAAAGGTCCTAAAGAGGACACTGTCGATCAGATTCATTTGGTTCTAGGAAATATCATGAGGTCAAGATCAAGCATCAAGCGCTCCAGTCTGAATAATGACCCAGTGACCAACCAACAGAAATACATCTTTTTACATGCATATATAGATTTTACAAATCATTGTAACAGCCATGGAAGAGGGAAGGAGTGGTTAATAAGAAAGAACTGTCACCCATACTACAATAAATTCCTCCTATGGGCCTGTCAGAATATATTTCTGCAAAGGAATGCCTAGATACAATTGTTTTTCTTTGACATAAATGTAGAAAATATCTTTTGTGAAGTAGATGAGAAACAAATATCTGCGTTGAAACCTTGCATCTTCTTCTACCTGCAACAATAAATATCCAACAACAAATTCCAGCTGGAGTTGGATGTTTGACTTTCAATTTGGCCTGCATTCTACCTCATCAGCAAGATTTCATCATGATTAACCATGGCAGATCTTGGATTCTGCCTCTTTTCCCTTCGTTTCTGAAGATCACGAAACCCGTCGGAGATCGGGCCTCGGGGCTTCAACGTTTCGCCTTCCAAGAGAGAAGGAGAAAGGAGAAAACCCCATATCTCAAGCTCTACTGTACAAAGGAAGATATAATATCGACAGACTTCAGGCCTTGAGCCTTCTATCTTCTACCTTCGCAGAGAAGGAGGAAGAAGGAAAGTCTGAGCCCTAAAAGTCTAAGGACTTAGCCAATTTTTGAAAGTTTCAGTGGAGTTTGGGCCTCGGGCCTTTCATCTTCTACTTTCCATGAGAAGGAAGGGGAAGGAAGGTCTAATCCTCAAAGTCTGAAACACTTAGAATTATTTGAAATGGCAAAAGTGAATCTGGATGATGTCATGTACAAGTGGTATCTTTCTGCAGTTCCGCAAGCTTGTTGTGAGCCCACCCAAAAGGCTCCATGAAATGGTGGAATGCCTTCGAAAATTTAACACCCATCGGGGGTCAAGCTTCAAGCCTTTCATCTTTTGTCTTCCAAAGAAAGGAAGAGAAAAGAAGAAAAGTCTGAAGTCTGAAACACATAGCTAAATTTCCAAAGGAAAAGAGTCAGAGCTCGAGCTTCGGACCTTCCATCTTTTTCCTTCAAAAGAGGAGGAAGGAGGAAGGTCTGACCCCTGACATATGAAGAACTTTGAACACTTAGAGTATTTCGCAATGAATAAAGCATAGTTCAAAGGGCGACTAGAATGACATGACGAAGGGGAGAACTCCAAACTCTGAAACTTTGAAAACATTAAAAAACACAAGGAAAACTCAATATTTTTGGACTTAGTCGATTTGGGATGTTTTCCTTGCATTTCTAAAGGAGAATACACTTAGAGATTTCATGGATTTGGGCTATTTAGCTAGGGATAAAAATAGGACAACACTACCCAAGGAGGAGAGTCAAACTATAGGGGTTCTGCCCTTTTGTTGTATATAAAAGGATCAACCAAGTTCAACCAAAGTCAAACAAGAAAGCTAAAACTATGATCAAACCTTAAAATGATGAATAACAGACTACAACTGACTTTAGGAAATAAACCTCAGTGATCAACAAACACATCAGAGGTGAGGGAAGAATTCAAAACCTACAAAATATAGCAAAAGCACCCAAGATAGGGGCACTCAGGTGCCCTGGTCCTCTTTTAGGGTTAGGTAGAACTTCAGGTATTATCAGACCTATACATGTCTGTATTGTCTTCTTCCTAGAAACTAGCTCCAAAAACCCATTCTTCTTACCTATACACACAAAATGAGAGAAAAGATCATGCTATGTTTAAGGGTTTGCCTCAGTAAAACCCCATGTTTGTTTTCCCACCTCCACTACATCAAATGATAAGATCTAAGAGTGCTTTCCCTAGGAGGGCAGAGGCTAGATTTGCAATAATATAATAGATAGTGATGAATGATGATAACAATAACCACAAGATATCCAACTTAGTTGATGAAGACCTAACACCAACAAATGAGAGTGATGAAGAGGGCTTCAAACTTCCTTTAAAGCCTTCAAACAACTTCAATAACATTCACAAGTAGATAACAATCCAAATATGAAGAATCCTTTAGCATAGAACATCACATGAGGGCAACTTAGCATTCATCTTGTTAGGTATAAAATGAACTATAACACACACTTAAATATGCATTACCGGTAACTTACAATAAATAAAACAACTCTAGGTCGACAAAGACTAACTAAAGAAGTATCCTAAGCTGACAACACAAAGTGGGGCCAAAGTACCCAAGTGGGACTAGGGCGGTCAAGCGCCTTGGACCTTTGGCCCACAAACTCTGAAAAGTGTCTTTTATTGCAAGCTTAGTCTAGTCCTAAGTTGATTATGTTTGGTTTATTTGTTGGTATTGAGATATTCATCATTATAAGCTCAAATATGTGTTAAAATAGGCCTTGATTAACAAAGGCAACAAAATAGGTCCAACCTAGGAGCTAAACTAGGTGTAAAATGTTAGTGTACACATTTTATGATGCTACATTTATCCCCCACTTTAGTGTGGGTATGAACTTACATTCAAACTCATACTAAAGGGATGGACAAAACACACAAACATAAAAGACCAAAGGATTTTTCCAAATTGTGGACTATGAGCAGGGCCTAAACTTAGGATCTTAAGGTTGCAAACACATAAGCAAAGAGAAAACATGCAAGGCATTACACCATTAATCACACATATGCAGAGTACTAAGAGCACACACAAGAATACATGTGGGAGACCCACAATACATAATTCTACATGCTTAACATGAAGCATACACATAGAGAACACAATGAACACACATAAGACACAAAGCATACATATAGAGAACACATGGAAAACATGATGAAGACACATGACAATACAAGTTAAAACATAATGCATAAAAGAAGCAAACATAAGAATACACATGGAACAAACACACAAGGCACATGACTCTGACGCTAGCTTTCTCCGTCACTAGGGGTCATGTGGAAAGAAGTGCCACCATGGATCACACACTAGTAAGGACCACCAAATTACTAGGTGACCATGCTAAGTCACATGAAGTGCACGAGCTAGCCAACTATATTACACTAGGTGGCTCATGGACCCAAGAAGCATCACAAGCTAGTGAGGACCGTTGACTCACTAGGTGAGTTCCTTGCCAACAAGCGAATATGCAACCAAAAGAGAGAATAACATGATGCATGCCCCACCTTAAAATGATTGCTAACTCCTATCAGGGATCAATTGCTTTAAGGTAGAACAAACCTTAAAATAGGCAGAAGATTTTTCTGGAAGCACATGCCCATAAGATATCCATTTCCAAAGAACTACATCACACCAAGGGGTTGCCCCCACAAAAGGCAAATCAAGGAGATGCTACGAGCATGATACACAATGGCTTGTGTAGTCATGGTATGACACCGAGGATTACAACAAGGTGCCACATAAATCAAAACATAAAAAGAAGCCATAAATTATACTAAGTAATAACACAAAGGGATCTACTTAACTGGTGTCAATATAGGAATGGTTGTATGATAGGAGATATCTCAAGACTATATATATATATTTGGAACTGTCATCATCTGCCAGCTAGTAGAACTATGGAGAAAAAGGAAGAAGTATCACATGAAATCAAAATAAACATCCCTTGGGTCAACAAGGGAGAGTCAACAAGGGAGAATGTCGAAACATTTTATGCCTTGCATCATCCCCTAAAGGACACTAAAAAAAATTATGACAGATAGAAGAATGATGGTACAAATAGAGAGAATGTCACAACGAATTTTGGTCCCTTTGTATCCTTGCACCTACAAGGGTGTCAAGAGTCATCCAAAGAGAGCATAACAACACAACAACAACAATAACAATAACAACACATAAACACAAATAAATTATCAATCATCACATCATGGGGGAAACACAATCACATACACGCATATCAAAGAAAATAAGGTATTGTTGTCACTTGGATTTACACCCTATGTTGAAGCGCCTTTTCTGCAATAATCCAGTGAAACGTTGGAGTGATTTCCAGGTGTGGGACCCTGCAATGGAAATCAAACCTCCAGAGAAGGTTGGTTCCTTCCTCTGAACATGAAATTCAAAGTAGACTAAGATTAAACCTAATCTAATCACCACTGGGAAAAGGGGAAGAAGGAGAAACGAAAAGTGAATAGGTGATATACCAGGTTTGAATGTTTGACTCTAAAATCAACCATTTATGCACATAACAATATTAAACAATAGATAAGCATACACAACTCATAAATCCCTTACAGAGGTAAAGGAAACTGATTCGAATCTAAAAGGAAAGAAGCATTCACAAATGAAGATTCAAGCAGACGTACTACATAGTGCAGAAGAATTATATGAAAAGGTAGAAATCTCTTGTTTATTATCAAGGAGGAAAGGTTACAACTGATACAAGATGTGGTTTTTTAGACCAACAACCAACAACAATACATATGATTTACATGTATAAATAGAATTTTCATTGAAGTGCATTCACCTACTACAATAAATTTGCCTAATGGGCCTATCAGAGATATTTGCCAAAAGGAAAGGCGGTATGAATCAATTCTATAGAAGATATCCTTGATTTGATTTGTAACAATAACTATGAAAATATCTAAAGGATTGATTAGCTGAGAAAATATCTGCATTGAATGCTCACTCGCGGACCTTCTCTTTTGCCGACGACTTTCTACTTCTCCCCTTACCTTAGAAGAAAACACTTCTCGCCCTGGCCAAGAAGAAACCTTAATGGTGACTAGGAGGGTCATTGAATGGTCTCATCACATTGGGAAGGATAAATGTTTGATCCTCGATTCCGATGTACTTGGGAGAATTTTATGGAATTGTCAGAGATCGGGCCTCAAGCATTCCACATTTTAGCTTCCAAAAGAAAGAGGAAGAAGAGAAACTCCACTTCCTAAGATCCCCAACACTTAGACAAATATATGAGCTTGGCAGACTTCGGGCCTAAGGCCTTCCACCTTCTGGCTTCTGCAAGAAAAGGAAGAAGAGAAACCCCTGATCTCCACTTCCTGATTGACTTAGACGATTAAAAGGTTTCAGCGAAAGTTAGGCCTCAGGCCTTCCACCTTCTGCCTTCCAAAAGAAAGAGGAAGAAGAGAAACTCCTGACTACTGCCTTTTGAAGTACCTTGGAACATGAAAACATTAGACTTCAGCCATCGGCCTTCCATCTCGTGCCTTCAAAAAGAAAAGGAAGAAGGAAGAAGAAACCCTCGAAGCCCGGCGCTTGCAACACTTAGAACATTGAACTCATCAAGCTTCGGCAAGCGAACCTCTGGCCTTCCACCTTTCAACAGAAAAGAACAAAGAAGAGCGTACCCCTAACCTCCGGTGCTTGAAACACTTAGGCAAATTATAAAGGAAACAAGGAAGAGTTCAGAGCTGATAAGGATGGTATGACGAAGAGGAGAAGCCTAAAATCTAAAACTCTAAAAAGGCTGAAAACACAAGGAAAACTCAAGATTTTTTGGACTTAGTTGATTTGGGGGGGTTTTCCTTGCATTCCAAAAGGGGAAAATACTTAGAGATTTCATGGATTTTTGGGCTATTTGGCTAGAGAGAAAAATAGGACAACATTTTGGTGACCTCTCAGGGACATTTTCCTGCTGAACAAAATAATCCAATGGCCTTAAGCATCCATTGGGCATAGAGTCAAAAGGGCTGAAGCATACTGGGAACAACTAAGACCTTGCTTGACAAAATAACACCACACAAAGGAAAATGAGGACTGCATTCTCCTAATGAGATTGCATCCTATGCAACAACACTTAGGGAAAAGGAAAACTAAAGCAAGAACAAAAAAAAAATAGTATATACAAACTCTTAGACCAACCCTAGAAGTAAGGTTTGAGATAGATCCCATTGACTGAGATCGTTAGAACTTCACCATCCAGCTTTGAAAGATTGAAAGCATTAGCTTGCTTGCAACTGGTGATGATAAATGGACCACTCTAGATGGTATCAAACTTAGTGTGGCCTCCAGGATTGCTTCTGTCAGCATCCCATTTCAAAACAAGATCTCCTTCCTTAAAAATTTGATCTTTGTCTTTCTTGTAAAACTATTTCTTGGTCTACCTCTAGTGTTCTTCCAAGGTAGCCATTGTTGACTATCTTATTTCTTGTAAATCAGTTAATTCATCCATCCTCATAGACCTAGCATCTTCACCTTCTAATTTCAACTGTTGGGCCAATTCTAATGAAGGAAGTTCCAAAGATATGGGCAATCTAGCCTCTCTTCCATACATAAGAACAAAAGATGAATTACCAATGGCCCTTTTATAGGTGATCCTATCAGCCCAAAGAGCCAATCTAATTTTAGTATGCCATTGTCTCTGATTTGTTTCCATGGTCCTCTTCAAGATTTTGATCAGGTTTTTGTTACTAGATTCAACCAAACCATTACCTTGGGGGTAATAGTTAGAGGAAGTCTTCAAAAACACATTATACTTCAAAGCCCAATCAACTATCCTAAAACTAGTAAAATATCTTGTATTATCAGAGATGATAGTGTGAGGAGCTCCAAACCTTGTCATGATTTCTTCCAAGAAATCCATGATTGTTGATTCTATAGCCTCTTTGAGTGGGACTGCTTCAACCCACCTGGTGAAGTAGTCCATTGCAGTTAGAACCCATTTGTGGCCAGCACTATATGTAGGGTTGATTATGCCAATTAAATCCAGGCCCCACTGTGAGAAAGGTTGATCTACCTGAATAGGATGAAGTGGAAGGGCTGCCAATCTTTTCTTCCCAACAAAGAGAGCACACTCTGCATTTTCTTACCCACACATGGGCATCATTGAATAATGTGGGCTAAAATTAACCTGCTCTGATTATCTTCATTGTTGTAGCTCTTGTAGAGAAGTGGCCTCTAGCTGGACTAGCATGAAACTCACTGAGCAATCTGTCCATCTAATCTTCTTCAATGCATCTCAGTAAGACTCCATCTAGATTCCTTTTAAAGAAAACCCCATCCACCAAAGTATAAGGAATTGACTGCAACCTAAAATGTCTTCTATTAGTTCTATCCAATCCATAAGGATACTCACTAGTAGATAGGAACCCAACCATGTATGTTGTCTAAGAACTTACAGCTACTGGTTCAACTATAGGTTCTATTTCATTCAAGTGGTAAGATGAGTTCACTTCATCCACAATAGTTTGAGCTAACTGTTCACATAATCCTCTGGCTATAATTAGCTTAATGGCTTTGATAATAACATCATATTCCAGGATCTTAGTGACTGGTGTAGGAGCACCTTGTTTATACTTAGTCAAATAATGTAAATAGTTGTCATTGTGGAGTTTCCTATGTACATAGGCTGTCAAAGTTTGTGTAATAAGGTCTATAATGAGACCAATGTGATGTATTTAGAAGATTTTCGTGATATTTTGTGTTAGCTGTCTAAAAAGTTAGAAATAGAAACTTTTAAACTTGGAAATTTTGGTTTTTATGAAGAATATGAAAAGGCAAGTACCTCAATCGACAGGGAATTGAGAAGTCATGAGGAAAAACATTGTCTTTACCTTAAAACAACTTTGAATGAGGAAGATCATAGAGATTCTTGATGTTCAAGATAGTTTTAATTCTGATTTTTACTATTTTTTATGCTGCTCCAGCCTGTGGTATGACCTGATACTGTACAACCAACTCATGCATGTGATAGAGGAGTGACTTAGGCATCTTTTGGAAGTGATTGGGTAAATTTTCATTAATATTGAAGAGTTTTATACTGAGTTTTCTGAAAACTGCTCTAAACCCTGAACTAGGGTTAGCTTGTGAAGGAATCATGGCTTTCTAAGCCATTCCACTAGTATAATTTCTTATCAATCAGTGGAATGGAAGAAAATCAGCTGTATTTTATGTTTTTCATGATTGCAGGAGCAGGGGTGGTCTCCAAATTTAGGAAAGAGGAGATTTGAAGCCTAATATCTTCATGTATTAGGCAAAACAAGCTAGGTAGCATAGGGGGTTATTGGTTTGGCATGAAACCCATGTTTGCAAATGCCCAAACCTGCAAAAATATTACATCTTAGGTGTGTTGAAGCTTACAAAAGTGGGTTTTGAGTTTGGGGTGAAGTATTTCACACACTTCCTTTGTAAAATAGGGCTAATAGCCCTCTAAACACAACCAGACAATCATTTTTTTGGTGTTTTTGTCCAAAACAACATACGCCCAAATGGAGATATGTCATGTAAAAGATAAATGGGTATCTAGAACAATGAGTCTCATGTGGGTTTGGGTTAAATTTTCAAAGTTATGTCCAAAAAACTCATAAAATAGGGCTACAAGCCTAACTCAGGCCTAGGCTAGGACAGTCAATTAGTGAAGGAGTTTAAATTTGCATGTTAGTTTATAAGGAAGGTATTCACATGTCCACCCCGATCATGCATCAAATGTTATTAGAGCTTAGGTTCTGATTGAGTATTGGGAGTTTTTGTTGAAAGGTGAGTAAAGGAAAGTGACAGATTGAATAGAGAATGTTGCAATATGAGAAGACAAAATGCTTCCTAAAGGTAGTGCAGTCTTAGAAAAGGAGTTGAAGGCAATCAAGGAGTCACAAGAAGCAGTTTTGACTAGACTTGCAGCATTAGAGACTAACCAAAGAAGAGGTAAGGCCACTGCTGATGAGAGTGACCAAGAGGATGAGGGTGAAAGTGGAGACCCTCAGGGAGGAGTCCAAGATGGAGATGAAGAGTTGGACTCAGATGATATGAAGGTGGTTAGAATGCTCAAGGCAGTCAAGGGTGATGCTCTTGAAGTCAAGATGGAGTTGCCTATGCATAGTGGAAAATTGGACAATGAGGAGTTATTGGGATGGATTGATGCCTTAGAAAACTATTTTGAATATAAGGATGTGGCTGACGATCAAAAGGTGAAGTTTGCAAAAACCAAACTGAAAGGACCTACTCTCACATGGTGGAACTACACCCAAGAGGAAAGAGTGAGGAAAGGCAAAGCAAAGATTCATGCATGGGATAGAATGGTGGAAAAGGTGAAGAGTCAATTCTTTCCTGTAGACTATGAAATCCAGACTTTCAAGAAGCTACAAAACCTCAAGAAAAGGGAGTTAGATGTGATGGCCTACACTGAGGAATTCCACAAACTAACCATAAGGACAGGGCACATTGAGAATGAGAAAGAAAAGGTGGCTAGGTACTTGAATGGCCTAAGACTGAACATCCAAGATGAAATCAGCCTCACTGCTCCTAGAACAGTTGAGGAGTGTTTCCAGTTAGCAATTAAGGCTGAGAAAAAGATTAAAAGAAGACAAGAGCAGAAGTCAAGGGGTAGAGGTAAAAACTTCAGAGGTAGAGGCAATTTTGGTGGGAGAGGATAGTCCCACAAACCACAAGGAGAACAAGAAAAACAACAAGAACAAAGTGGAGAATCAAGAGGCAATTTTAGGGGTAAGAGACCGAATGGAAGAGGAAGGTTTGGTGGGTCAAGTAGAGGTTCAAATTCTTTTTTAGGTAGATGTTATAGCTGCAACCAATTTGGTCATCCTGCATGGAAGTGTCCAGATAAACAAGCTTCAAGTTCACATGGGGGAGAACATAGAACTCAACTTGTGCATGAAGAGGATAGTGAAAGTGTTAATGCACCTTCCCAGCATGCTGCACTTGAGATAGGTGAGTCTTTGATGATGAGAAGAATTCTCTTAAAAGTGCCAACAACTAAAGAGCCACCTCAAAGGAAGACATTGTTCAAGACTACATGCAAATCACATGGCAAGGTATACAAGGTAATTATGGATTTAGGTTCTACTGATAATCTGATTTCATTAGAGATAGTAGAGAAATTGATTTGAAGAGGCTTCCACATCCCACACCCTACAAGGTGGCATGGATAAACAAGGGTCAACAAGTGTAGGTAGATGAACAAGCATGGGTAGAGTTCAACATTGGGGGATATAAGGATAGAATCCTATGTGACATCATTCCCATGGATGCTTGTCACTTGCTACTGGGTAGGCCCTGGCAGTATGACAGAAAGGCCAAGCATGATGGCTATAAAAATACATATGTGATAGAAAAGGATGGTATCTCCTTCACATTGACACCTATTCAAGATGAAGGGATAGACAAGCAAGTGGGGTCTAGTGTCATGGTGATAGCAGAAGAAGAGTTTATGAAGACCTTGAAGGAAGAAGGTGGACAAGGATATGTAGTTCTGATCAGACCTACTTTGACAGAAGCAAACTCAAAGGAAATATCTAGTGAAGTGCAGATTTTGTTGGATAAATACCAAGACATAGTGGTTGATGATCTACCAAGCTCCTTACCACCCATGAGAGATGTAAGTCACCACATTAACTTCATACCTGGTGCAAGTTTACCCAATAAGGCTGCCTATAAAATGACTCCAAATTAGAATAAGGAGATAAAGAAACAAGCTCAAGAATTGTTAGACAAAGGTTTAGTGAAGGAAAGCTTGAGTCCTTGCGTTGTCCCTACTATTTTGGCACCCAAAAAGGATGGACAATGGAGGATGTGCACTGATTCAAGAGACATAAACAAAATCACAATCAGATATAGGTTTCCCATACCTAGGATGGAGGATCTAATGGATTGTCTGAGTGGTGCATGCTTTTTCTCAAAGATTGACTTGAAAAGTGGGTATCATTAGATTAGGATAAGGGAAGGAGATGAGTGGAAAACAACATTTAAAACCAATGAAGAACTCTATGAGTGCATGGTGATGCCATTTGGCCTCTCAAAAGCCCCAAGTACATTTATGAGGCTAATGAATGAAGTGTTGAAGCCTTTCATTGGGAAATTTGTTGTAGTGTTTTTAGATGACATAGTGGTGTTTAGCAAAACAAGGGAAGAGCATTTGCAACACCTTGACATGGTTTTGCAAAGGTTACATGAAGAGAAGCTGATGATAAACCTCAAAAAGTGTAGGTTTATGAAAGAGGAGTTAGTATATCTTGGTTTTGTCATCTCCAAAGGATCATTGAAGATGGATCCCTCCAAGGTTGAAGCCATTCTCAGTTGGCCAACTCCAAGATCAGTAGGAGAAGTAAGAAGTTTTCATAGGCTTGCTACTTTTTATAGAAAATTCATTAAAAATTTCAGTCATATATGTTCACCAATTCTTGATACCATTAAGGGAGACAAAAGGAAGAAGTTTCAATGGACTAATGAGGCAGAAGAAAGTTTCAAATACTTGAAGAAAAGAGTGGCTCATCAACCCATCCTTGCTCTTCCTGATTTCAACAAGATTTTTACTATGGAATGTGATGCTAGTGGTTCAGCAGTTGGGACAATCCTAAGCCAAGAGGGAAGACCTATGGCTTTCTTTAGTGAAAGGCTAAATAAAGCAAAAATGAGGTACTCATTTTATGATTTAGAGCTTTATGCTTTAGTACAGTCCCTAAGGAAGTGGAGGCATTATCTTTTGCCAAAGAAGTTCATTGTCTTCACAGATAATCATGCACTAAGTTTCTTGAACAACTAAGACAAGTTGATTCATAGACACATGAAATAGGTAGAATACTTGTAGGCCTACACCTTCACAATCAAGCATAAGAAAGGACAAGCAATAAAGTTGTTGATGCTTTAAGCAGGAGGTCTATACTGGTGCAAGAAATTCAATTTCAAAGTGTAGGGATAGATGCACTAAAAGGTATGTATAAGAATGATGATGATTTCAAAGAACCATATGTTGTTTGCAATCAATTTCAGAACACTTTTCACAGTGGATTTTCTGATTTTGTGTTACAAGAGGGACTATTGTTCAAGGGTAACCAATTGTGTGTGCCTAAGTGTTTAATGAGAGCCAATTTGATAAGGGAAAAACATTGTGGCAATTTGGGTGGACACTTTGGGTTTGACAAAACTTTAGAGCAAATGAAGAGGTTTTACCATTGGCCAAAGAGGCATGGGGGTGTTAAGAAATTTGTGGAGAGTTGTGGAATTTGTCAAAGAGCCAAGGGCTCTAGTTCAAATGCAAGACTCTATCAGCCCCTTCTAATACCTAATAGGCCATGGGAGCATGTAAGTATGCATTTTGTATTGGGCTTGCCAAGAACACAAAGAGGAGTAGATAGTGTGTTTGTAGTTGTTGATAGATTTAGTAAGATGGCTCATTTTCTTACTTGAAAATGCACAAGTGATGCCTCAAACATTGCAGGCCTATTCTTCAAAGAAATAGTTAGAATCAATGGGTTACCACTCTCTATAGTTTCAGACAGAGACCCTAAGTTCATTGGTCACTTTTGGAGGACCTTGTGGAGAAAATTGGGAACCAATCTAACCTTTAGTACTACCTATCATCCACAAATAGATGGGCATACTGAGGTGGTCAATAGATCATTGGGAAACTTGCTTAGATGTCTTACAAAAGAGCATGGACAACAATGGGATCTTGTCCTTCCACAGGTAGAGTATGCTTACAATGACTCCATTAATGGAAGCATAGGAAAGAGCCCTTTTGAAGTGGTGTATGGGCTGAAACCAAGAGGTATTTTTGAGCTTAGAGATCTAAGTGGATTGGAAAAGAGGAGTGCAGAGGGTGAAGAGTTTTCCATAGCAATGAAGGACATACATGAACAAGTTAGAGAGAACCTCAAGAAAAGTGTGGAAAGGTACAAGGAGCATGCTAATTTGAAGAGAAGAAATGTTTAGTTCAAGGTAGGAGATTTAGTGCTTGCACATTTGAAGAAAGAGAGGTTGCCTAAGGGCAAATACACCAAACTATAGATGAAGAAGATTGGACTGTGCAAGGTGGTCCACAAATTTGGAGAGAATGCATATGACATAGAACTCCCTCCTGGAGTTGCTATATCTCCCATATTTAATGTGGCTGGCCTATACCCTTTTAAGGGACTTGTGGATGTAGGTACAACTGCTAATGCTAATGAAGATTGGGTGAAAGACCTACCTCCTACTGAACCATTAAAGCTTGAAGCAATCCTTGACACTAAGGAGGTTAAAAGAACTAGGCATAAGGTCTACAAAGAGTACCTTGTCAAATGGAATGGTTTACCTATAGAATATGCAACATGGATGTCTGAGGATGATATCAAAAGGCATGGAACATCTATCCAAGAACTGATCTTGGGTGGAACCTGAGATTTCTTTCAACCCCAGGTGTATGGTGTAGGAGCACCTTGTTCATACTTAGTCAAATAATGTAAATAGTTGTCATTGTGGAGTTTCCTATGTACATAGGTTGTCAAAGTTTGTGTAATAAGGTCTATAATGAGACCAATGTGATGTATTTAGAAGATTTTAGTGATATTTTGTGTTAGTTGTCCAAAAAGTCAGAAATAGAAACTTTTAAATTTGGAAATTTTCGTTTTTATGAAGAATATGAAAAGCCAAGTACCTCAATTGATAGGGAATTGAGGATTCATGAGGAAAAAAATTGTCTTTACCTTAAAACAACTTCAAATGAGGAAGATCACAGAGATTTCTGGCGTTCAAGATAGTTTTAATTCTCATTTTTTTTATTTTTACTATTTTTATGCTGCTCTAGCCTGTGGTACGACCAGGTACAGCTTGATATTGTAGAGCTAACTCATGCATGTGATAGAGAAGTGACTTAGGCATCTTTTGGAAGTGATTGGGTAAATTTTCATTAATCTTGAAGAGTTTTATATTGAGTTTTCTGAAAACTGCTCTAAACCCTGAACTAGGGTTAGCTTGTGAAGGAAGCATGGCTTTTTAAGCCATTCCACTAGTATAATTTCTTATCAATCGGTGGAATGGAAGAAAATCAGTTGTATTTTATGTTTTTCATGATTGCAGGAGCAGGGGTGGTCTCTAGATTCAGGAAAGAGGAGATTTGAAGCCTAATATCTTCATGTATTAGGCAAAACAAGTTAGGTAGCATTGGGGGTTATTGGTTTGGTATGAAACCCATGTTTGCAAATGCCCAAACCTACAAAAGTGTTACATCTTAGGTGTGTTGAAGCTTACAAAAGTGGGTTTTGAGTTTGGGATGAAGTATTTCACTCACTTCCTTTGTAAAACAGGGCTAATAGCCCTCTAAACATAGTAGGACAGTCATTTTTGTGGTGTTTTTGTCCAAAATAACATATGCCCAAATGGAGATATGTCATGTAAAAGCTAAATGGATATCTAGAATAGTGAGTCTTATGTGGGTTTGGGTTAAATTTGTAAAGTTATGTCCAAAAAAGTCATAAAAGCCTAACTCAGGCCTAGGCTGGGACAGTCAATTAGTGAAGGAGTTTAAATTTGCATGTTAGTTTATAAGGAAGGTATTCACATGTCCACCCCTATCATGCATTAGTGACCCATATCGCTCTCTTTTTACTGATTTCAATTCCCATTATATAGTCCCTCACACTAGGATGAGAAACTAATACTTTGATATGGTTATTTGCCAGCATATATCTAAACTTTTTCAATGCTCTTACAATGGAAAAAACTTGTTTGTCCATGGGATTGTACCTAACCTCATAATATTTCAATTTTTGACTGAAAAAGGCCATGGGTTCCTCCATACCTTGGTCATTTTGCTGCATCAGGACAATTGCAATGTTGTCCTCTCCTCCATGGGTATAAAGGACAAAGTCCTTCTCATAGTTAGGGTTAATGAGGGTAGGAGCCTGAGTAATCTCCTCTTTTATCTTCTCAAAGCCATCCTTCCCCTCCTTGGTCCACCTAAAAACAACATTCTTTTTAAGCATTAGAGTTAGTGGTTTGACCAAACCAACATACTTAGGAATGAATTTCCTAACAAAATTTATCTATCCTAGAAATGACTGCAAAGCCTTCTTATGAGAAAGCAGAGGAAGAGAAAGAAGAGCTGAAATTATTTTTGAATTTATAGAGATCCCATCTTTAGACACTAAATGGCCCAGAAGCTTGCCTTGGGAGACAGCAACAATACATTTCTTGGGGTTCAATGACACCCCAAACTCCCTGCACCTTTCAAAAAATTTCTCTAGATGCCCTATGTGATTTTCTCCTCTCTTGGAGAAGACTGTGATATCATCTAGATAAATCAATATGAACTTTTTGATGAAGCCATTGAACGCAATGTCTATTGCCCTTTGAAAAGTGGCGCCAACATTGGAGAGCTCAAATGGCATTTTTGTATACGCCATGGTTCCCCACTTAGTGGTGAAATCCATCTTGAATATGTCTTCTTCCCTCACAAGAATCTGGTTATAACCAAAAAAACCATCAAATAATGAGAACCTCTCTACCCGTGCAACAATATACAAGATTTGGTCCATAGACGACAGAGGGCAGTGATCTTTTAGGAAGCTCGATTCAAATCATGAAAATCCGCGCACAACCTTATCTCACCATTTTTCTTCCTCACTAGCACTAAGTTAGCTATCCAAGTGGAATACTTGATGGGGAAGATGATTCTAGCCTGAATGAGCTTTGCGAGCTCTTTCCTCATCAAAAGCTCAATTTTAGGATGTACAAGCCGCTATTTTTGATGAACAGGTTTGACATTTGGATCAAGATCTATGGCATGCTAAGCAATATTTGGGTCAAAAACCTTTAGGTCCTCATAGCCCCATGCAAAAACATCACTATACTTCTGAGAAAGGTGAATAAAATTTTGTTTTCCAATGTCAAAACATACCTTTCCCAGCAATAAATCTTTGTCTTGGGCGATAGCAACATTTTTATAGTCCTCTTTTTTTAACATGATGTTCTTCTTCTCACCCTTAAATTCATCACCATGGTTGAAAATAGCCTCAAGAGTGACCAAAACCTTGGGCAACTTGTTCATTTTCAGTTGCATAATTTGATCACCATACCCTTCTTGCAGCCTGGACTGTGCAGTTGATGAGAACTCAGCTTCATTGCGGATGAAGTTTACAATTTGATCATTATTGTCAAAAATCTGCCAGTTCACACCATTGTTAGGGACTAAGGGCCTAACCACTATTTTGACATGCTGATCAGGGCCTTGAAAGAGGTCTGTAGGAGGAGAAAACTAAGAACCAGTTGTTGCCAATTGGTCTGCCTCAGTATTTAATTTCCTTGGGATCAATTACAAGTTGGGAGCATCAAAACTCTTAAACAGGCTCCAAACTCTACGTCTGTAAGCTCTCAAAAGCTAATTTTTTGTTGCACATCTTTCCCTGACCTGGTTGATAATCATCTCAGTGTCTCCAAAGATCTCTAGATGTTTGATCTTCTTCTTTTCAGCTATTAGCAAGCCATGGACCAATGCCTCATACTCTGTTATATTATTTGTGCATGAAAAATGTAGCCTGTGAGCAAAATGCAGTTTTTTACCAGTCAGGGAGATCAGTAATACTCCTATACCAACTCCATTTTTGCTCTTTACACTATCAAAGAACATTTTCCATGGGCCATTAGAATCATCATTTGGTTTTAGTATAGAAGGGATAGAGGAAATCACCTCATGAATCATGTAGGTGCCTAGCCCAGTTGCCTCAGTGGTGTCATAGCGATCAAAATCAAAGTGTTCCTATGCCCACTCATCAAGGAAAAAGTCTAGGGTTGGAAGGGGTGAAGATACAGTCTCAAGAGACCCTGAATCCTACACTTCCTCACCCTGAATCATACAATGAGGGTTCACCAGGCTATGATCATAATTTTCTACATGATAATTTGAAACTAGTTCAGCCTTAATGGTGTACCTTGTACCATATCTTTTCCTCAGCAGCATATCAGTCCAATCATAGGAGAGGTAGCCACCTACCTTAGCTGTGAATTATCTTGACAAGCAAATAGCAAAGAAAGGAGGAAGATCAATGACTGAAATATCTTGACTAATAGTCAAGTTTGGATAGGCATGTGAGGTCAAATCCAGTCCTTTGATCACTCCAACAGTATTAATATAAGTACCATCCAGTTGTAATATACCTAATGAAACAAGGGTATATTTGATGCCTAATGCATCTACTATCTTCTTTGGCATAACTGAGATACTAGCCCCTGAATCAATCATGCAATTGTGTACCAAGAACTTCCCAATGATTAGGGACAAGTAGAATGGGGATGGATTCTTTGTTGGACCCCCTGCTCTTCACTTGATTGTACAAGATTGACTTTCCCTTTTTCCTTCTGGGTTGTTGAGTCAATTGTTGGGAATTTCTTTAAGGCCTCTTGCAACAAATCCCTTTGAGAGGGGATTAATAATGCATCCCACATGGACACATACATGGTTGTCTTTTTCATTTGTTCTACAATATTTATGGGAAATGCTACTATTTTATGCATGGAAGGAATCCATATTCCCCTCTTTGAGTACATTGTATCTTGTTCAGGCACTTTTGGACATGATGGAACCTCCTTTGCAGTAGCAGGCCTGCTACTCTGAGTTGAATTTACAGTACTGGTCCCTTTTTCCTTTGATATAAGTTCCTTTTGTAATATAGGAGGCATGGGGTTATCCTCCAATTGTCTCTTTTTTTATCTTATTTTGTCTACAACACTGCTTACAGGCATGATCACGCTATCCATGGGTTGATCAACAATACAAAAATCCTTAGGAGTCCAAAGCATTAAATTGTAATCAGAAGCAACCTCATTTGGTACCTTAGGGTTATTGTTGACTACTTCTACCAATGATGCTTGTTGGGTGTGAAAATTTTGCACCATTAGAGCTCATTCTTGTGCCCCAAATGCATAAGTGGACTTATTGTGAGGTTGGTTACAAGGATAACACCAATCTGCCTCTTGGGCCAGATTGTTTTGAGTAGGAACCAAGGCCCTAATAGGATTGACAGTCAGTATTTGTTGGATGGGTCTAATTTTTTGTAAGGTCTAAGCAAGCTTATTATTTTGGTACCTATTTGGCTGGTAACCCTAGTTCCAGTTTTGACTTCTATTGAAATTATAACCCTGGTTCTAGTTCTGATTTGAAGATTGCCCCTGGTCAAAATGTTGATGAGGTTTAGGGGCCCTTTGGATGGCTATGGTATTGACTTTGTTAGTTAGATTGGTCACTAGGGTTTTAAGGTCATTCTCTTCTTGTGGAAGAGCAAGTATAGGGGCTTTAGGCTCTGGGATGGGAGCCATAGTAGGTTGTTGAACCTATGAAGATGGTTCTGGGAAAATAGGTACAAGAGGCCTGGGAGCAATTTTCCTAACCTATAGTAAGCAATTTTCAGCTCTCAAAGCTATCTCATATGCATCTGGTAAAGTTTGAGCACCCATAGATTTCATCATATTAGCTATATCAGAATTTAAAGCCCTCAGAAAATACAAGAAAGTACCTTGTGGAGATGGTCTGAGGAGAGCTAGAATTCATTCCCATGTCCTCTAAAATTTTAAGTTGAAATCAACCATCACCTCATTGGGATCCCTCTTTATGGTTGTCAACTGTTCCAGTAGAGAAACATTGTCCACTTTTTCTCCAAATTGCTTGTAGAGTGATTCTCCTAGCTCATTCCAATCATGTATTGAAGCAAGGGTTAAACTCCTAAACGATTGAAGAGATCTCCCCTTTAAGGATGAAACCATGAGCCTAACATCCACATCTTCATGTTGAATATAGTGAATTGAACATACATTTGATATGTCTTTGATATGTTTAGCAGGTGTAGTAGAACCATCACCCGTAAAGAATGAAATACTCTTTAAGGATGAGATAGGTATATCATTATGTGCAGCCAAGGCTAAAGGGATACCTCCATTAAAGGTTACAAAGAGTAGATTTCTTGTCATATTAGGAATATTCAAATTTATTCTAGGTATATGCAAGCCTTTTCTTGAGTATTGAAACCTAACAAGAGGAGGTGTAGATTGAGCTCTTGAATGAGATGGAATAGGACTGTTATTCCTTCTTGCAAGAGACCTAGATAACCTAGTTCTTCTCCTTGAAGAAGAAACAAGTAATTCAACAAATTAATAGTTATTACCTCTTGAAGAAGCTCTCATCTACACTCTAGGCATATAATGTTGGAATGATATGAAACCAGGAGCTTGTAGAGTTGCCAAGTGCATGAAAGTTGTCTACCAAACTACAAAATACTGAGAAAAACACCAATTTCTTACTTTAACTCTTCATTTAGAGTGAATTTGTCTCGTCGGGCGTGCCAGAAACTGTTGTCACTTGGATTTGCACCCTGTGTTAAAGCGCCTTTGCTACAACAATACAGTGAAACATTGGAATGATTTTCAGGTGTGGGACCCTGCAATGGAAATCAAACCTCCAAAGAAGGTTGGTTCCTTCCTCTAAATATTAAATTTAGAGTAGACTAAGACTAAACCTAATCTAATCACCACTAGGAAAAGAGGAAGAAGGAGAAACAAAAAGTGAAAAGGTGATACACTAGTTTTGAATGTTTGACTCTTAGATCAACCATTTATGCACAAAACAATATCAAATAATAGATAAGCATACACAACTCATAAACCCCTTGCAGAGGTAGAGGAAAATGATTGAAATCCAAAAGGAAAGAAGCATTCACAAATGAAGATTCAAGTAGATGTACTACATAGTGCAGAAGAATTGTATGAAAATGTATAAATCTCTTGTTTATTATCATGGAGGCAAGGATACAACTGATACAATAGCCATACATGTATTATCTTCAGAATCACTATTAGATTGTAGTGTAATAGGTTCTATAGCGGCTTGAGAAGCTTCTTCTTTCTCAATAGGAGACACAATAGTGATAGCTGTCTCTTTGGCGTCTGTTGGTGATAAATGCTTGTGGGGAGGGAGATCTCCTCTCCTATAGCATGGTGAGCCATAGCATGACGACGCTTCTTTCTTTCTCTCACAATCTTATTTTTCTTAGCTTTATTCGTGATGTTCTTAAGGGGAACCTCAGCATCTTCCAACACGAGTTCCTTTTCTTCCTTTGTTTGAAGAACATTAGAAGAAATAGGAGGAACCAATGAAGGCTGGGAGACTATGAGGGAAGGGTTCGTCAATGTGGGATGCTCTTCCTTCTCATCTTGTGAAATAGGTGGAAATACAAGAGCATCCTTAAGCAATTGAGAAATGTCAGGAAATAAAACTTACTCAACCAATTGATCACCACTAGTCTCTGTAGAGGCGGGTGGAATAAAAGTTATATTGCAACTGTGGGGTGGTCTATTTTGTGCACGAAGGTTGCCTCATTGTCCTTGAAGGGATGGTGGAGGGGAACCTCGGCATATCTACCAGACACTCAAGGACATGGAAGAACCTTTGATTCAGGCCCAACTTCATTCGCTACTTGTGGTAAAGGAGGAATTACAACCTGTTGGGAATTAAGGTGTCTCAACCTTTGCAAGTTCCTAGCATTTATTATTTATTATATATTTATTTATTTTCCTAACTTGTATTTAATATTGGTCATCTAGTTTTGTCACTTAGTGTGAGGTGGCATGTTGACATGTCATCCCACTTAGAAGGTGACTTGGATGGTCAAGTCAACATTTGAAGATTTAGGCATCCCATTTTGTGGTAGAAGTCTTTTGCCATGTGTCAGAATCTTTTAGGTGTTGTAAGAGGTCTATGATGCCTAAGAGTTATGATATATTCCTATGATAGAATCTATGACATGTAAGAGCCATAAATAGAAGATTCTATGACAGGTGTGACAAGTGTCAAGAATCATCTTTGCAAGGAGAAGGTAGGCGCCCAAGTTTGACTAAGACAAGTTGTAAGAGAATCGGTTATTAATAGTCAGTTATGACAAATTCTCTTACAATTGTAAGTGTTGTCATATATGATAAATTTTATGACAATGTAACAGCATCTCTCATACCTATTTTGGGTAAATTTGGGGTGCCCAAGTTTGGGGGTTGTAAGGGATGAAAGGAAATCTCTTACAAGTGTTATTTGCATGTTTTATGGCCTTGGAAATTGGGCCATATGGATTTGGATGAGATTATTTTGTTGACTTGCTCTAGAAACTACCTCCATTCATAGTACTTCTCAATATATGTAGGTGCTTGGAGTTAGAGTTGTATAGTTGATTTGTAGGCACTGTTATGCTGCTGGAATTGCTCTAGAATAATACATAGTGGTGATCTCCTAGAAGAGCTTGGATTGGCAAGTGTATTGTAATCACACTTTGTTTACTGAATAATACATTGGGTTATGCTTTGGAGTGTGGGGTTTTCTACCTGAAAAGGTTTTCCCCACGTATATTCTATGTTGTGGTATTGTTTATGTTTCATATTTGTGTATCTTCTTCTATGTTACTGTAAAGATTGAAAATTTTGCTTATCACTCTCCTCATTAGATTAGTGTAGGAAGTTATTCTACATACCTTGCTTCCTTTTAGTTGGTATCAGAGCCTAGCCAATTTTGGTCCTAGTTGTTGGGTAGAGAGTTTTTTTAGCTGATCTTTGATTGAGTGGGAGCTTGTGCAGAGTATTTTGTGATCTTGTTCCAAGAAGGAGATGGCAAGCACATCTACAACATTAGAGATGGATAAGTTTAATGGCGTCAATTTTGAGTTGTGGAAACTCAAAATGGAGGACATGCTTGTAGATCAGGATCTATGGGAAGCTATATCTAGCACAAAACCATTGGCAATGTCTCAAGTAGACTAGGATCTCAAAGACAGAAAAGCCAAGGGTCCTGTGAGACTCTATTTGGCTAACTCCATCTTGTTAAATGTTCATGAAGAGACTATGGCAGAGAAACTATGGAAGAATCTTGGAGAAATTTATCAGGCCAAGTCCTTGGTAAATAAGCTATTCATGAGAAAGAAGTTCTACTCTCTGAAGATGGAAGATGGAGGATCTATTGTGGATCATCTGAATGCTTTCAACATGTTAGTTTCTCAGTTAAACTTTGTTGGTGTAAAGATGGAGGAGGAGGATCGTTGCATGACCTTGCTTTGTTCTTTGCCAGACTCATGGGACCACTTGTGATGGCCATTGGGAGTACTACCACCAAGTTCAAGATGGATGAGGTGGTTGCATCGTTACTTTCCAAAGAGATGCGAAGAAAAACTTCAAAAGCAGCTAAGGAGGCTCTTGCAGTTTTTGGTAGACCCAAGGAGAAAGGGAAAAAGAAGGACAAGAAAGCAGAAAATGATAGACCCAAATACCATGGGAGGTCTAAGTCTCTTGGAAAGTCTAAGGCTCTATGTTGGAACTACGGTAAATCTGGTCACTTCCATAAGGAGTGGAAGAAGGAGAAAAAGAAAAAGAAGAACAACAATTCAAATTTTGACAAGTCATCTCAAGATGATGGAGAAGATTTTATTGCAGCCTTGGCAACACATGCATCTAAGGATGTGTGGCTAATTGGCTTCGGTGCATTAGTTTTCACATGACCTCACATAGATATTGGTTTTCAAAGTATGAAGAATTCAATGGTGGGAAAGTGTACCTGTGTGATGACTCACACCTGAAAATTGTTGGTCGTAGAAGAGTCCTGATTAGATTCCCTGATGGTTGAGTGAAGGGGATCAATGGTGTACTACATAGCTCTGGTTTTGCAGAAACCTTCTTTATGTAAGTAAAATGAATGATGTGGTTGTGCAGGTTGTTTTCTCGAATGTAGGATCTAAGATGACTAGAGGAGCTATGGTACTAGCTAAGGGTGTTTGAATTGGCACTCTGTTTCAGCTTGATGCATGCACGATTTAGTGCAATAGTGCCTCTGTTTGGAAGAAGAGAGCTTTAGAGTCTTCATACTCACCATTGGAACCAATAGCTAAGAAGTTTATTGCATCTACTTCTGATGGTCGTGCTTTTTCGATACCCAAGGATGCTCATTCTATGGAGATGAAACTTCCAACAGAGAAGACAATGTTATGGCACCAAAGACTTGGCTACATTGACTATAAAAAATAAAAACCTTGTTGAGGGTATGAATGATTGTAACCTTGAGTTCAATTTCTATGAACATTGCATATATGGAAAACAAAATTATGTTCAATTTTTATTCCAGTTCTCACAAATCTTCTGAGGTGTTGGATTTAATTCATTCTGATGTATTTGGTTCTGTTAATGTTCCTTCAATTTTGAAATTTGTTTATTTTGTTTCATTCATTGATGATTACAGTATAAGGACATGGGTATATTTCCTTAGAAGTAAATCTGAAGTCTTTGTGATTTTCAAATATTTCAAAGCTCTTGTAGAGAATCAAAAATATAGAAAGATTAAGTGTTTGAGGACTGATAATGGTGGTGAGTTTTGTACAACAAATTTTGACAAGTTCTGTAAAGAACAAGGCATTGAGAGGCACAAGACAACTCCGTATACCCCTCAGCAGAATGGAGTTGCAGAGAGGATGAATAGAATGTTAATGGAGAGAGATAGGAGTATGCTAAGTGGAACTGGCCTCGAACAAAAGTTTTGGGCCAAAGCTATTGCTACTACTTGTTACTTGAGTAACAGGTCTCTTGCATCGGTGCCGGTTGATAAGACACCTATGGAAGTGTGGTTTGGTAAGAAGCCTTCATTAAGACACATTCGAGTATTTAGTTGTGAGGCACATGAACATGGTATTGGTGTGGAAGGGTACAAGCTTTGGGACCCATTGGCTGAGAGAGTTCTGTATAACATAAGTGTGATCTTCAGAGAGCTCATTCCTTCTTCTATTGCTCTACAACCAAAGAAAGAAGAAAAGAAAGAGGATGCGGTTTAGCTTCCTCCCACCCTTGAGAAAGTTTAACCGAATACATCTATTGGACCTAATGATGAGGAGTGCTCTAGTAGCTCTGAGAGTTCATAAGAAGAAGAGGAAGAACCTCAACCTTAACTTGTGAGGAGGTCCACGAGGATAGGAGACAACCTAAAAGGTTTGGTTATTCATTGCATGATTCCAGTTGTATTTTTCTTTGATTTCTAATGCTGATGAGCCTGGGACTATAAGGGAGGCTATGGGTGTGAGTGATACAGATTCCTGGAAAGAGGCCATGGAAGAAGAGATGGCTTCCTTGAAGAAAAACAATACTTGGGATCTGGTGCCCTTGCTTGATAGACGTAAACCTATTGGATGTAAATGGGTGTTCAAGAAGAAGTTTGGTTCAGATGGTAGTGTTGAGAAGTTTAAGGCAAGGTTGGTCACGAAGGGGTACTCAAGTGGAGGGAATTGACTATGGTGATATTTTCTCTCCCATTATGAAGCTGACATCTATTTGGTTCCTATTACCTCTTGTAGCAGTGTATGATCTAGAAGTGGAACAGATGGATGTGAAGACAACATTCCTTCATGGTGACTTGGAAGAGGAAATTTATATGTCACAAATAGAGCACTACGTGGTAAAAGGTAAAGAAAATCTGGTTTGCAAGTTGAAAAATTTTTATATGGTTTGAAGCAATCTCCTAGAATGTGGTAACAGAAATTTGATGCCTTTGTGTTGAGTATTGGATTTTTGAGATCAAAATCATATCATTGTGTTTATTACAAGTTTGACAATGATCGCATTCTCATTATTGCATTGTATGTCAATGATATGTTGTTCATTGGGAATGGTAAAAGTTTGATTTCTAATTTGAAGTCTCAGTTGTCAACACAGTTTGAGATGAAAGATCTAGGAGCAGCTAGGTACATTCTAGGGATGTAGATTAGAAGAGACAGAGCAAACTAAAAACTTTGGTTGGGCCAAAGTAAGTATGTTAACACCGTGTTGGAGAGATTTAGCATGGCAGATTGTAGACCTTTGACTGTTCTTGTTATGATGGGGACCAAGTTATCTGTTACAGATTGTCTAAAGTCTCCTTCTGAGATGGAGGATATGAGTCAAGTTCCTTATGCTAGTGCGGTTGGTAGTTTGATGTATGCAATGGTCTGTAAAAGACTAGATATTGCCCAAGCATTGGGAGTCCTTAGTCGGTATATGGCTAATCCTAGACTTATACATTGGTATGCGGTTAAGAGAGTATTTATATATATGTGGCGTACTTCCGAGTATTCCTTATTCTATCATGGTTATCCTACTAGTTCTCAGCATTCTGTAAGTATTCGTGGATACGTGAATTCAGATTGGGCAGGTGACATTGACAACAAGAGATCCACCAATGCTTATGTGTTCACTATGTTTGGTGGTTCTATTAGTTGGATGAGTAAGCAGCAACCTATAGTCACTTTGCCCACGATAAAAGTAGAGTACATGGCAGCTACTCATGCTTGTAAGGAAGCCATTTGTCTTAAGAGGTTGTGTTCGGATATTGGTTTTGATGCAGGACATACTACTATCTGTTGCGATAGTTAGAGTGTCATTTTCTTAGAAAATAAACCTACCTTCCATGCTAGAACAAAGCACATTGATGTTCGGTTTCATTTTGTTTGTGATACGGTAGAAGACAGAAAGGTGATATTGGAGAAGGTTGGCACTTTAAGAAATTTTGTATATGCATTGATGAAACCTATGAGCATAGATAAGTTCAAATGGTGTTCAGAGTCTATGGGCCTCTTGGCCCCTAGCAGTTAAATCTTGTCATTCTATTAGCTCCTAAAAGGTGTTCGACAAGTGGGAGAATGTTGGGAATTATGGTGTCTCAACCTTTGCAAGTGCCTAGCATTTATTATTTAATTGTATATTTATTTATTTGCCTAAATTGTATTTAATATTGGTCATCCTATTTTGTCACTTAGTGTCAGGTGGCATGTTGACATGTCATCCCTCTTGGAAGGTGACTTGTATGATCAACTAGTAAACATTTGAAGATTTAGGCGTTCCATTTTGTAGTAGAAGTCTTTTACCATGTGTTGGCATCTTTTGGCTGTTGTAATAGGTCTATGATGTGTAAGAGTTATGTCAGATTCCTATGATAGAATCTATGACATGTAAGAGCCAGAAATAGAAGATTCTATGATAGGTGTGACAAGTGTCAAGAAGCATGTTTGCATGGAGAAGGTAGGCGCCCAAGTTTGACTATGACAAGTTGTCAGAGAATCAGTTATTAATAGTTAGTTATGACATATTCTCTTACAACTATAAGTATTGTCATATATGACATATTTTATGACAATGTAAGAGCATCTGTCATACCTATTTTGGGCAAATTGGGGCGCCCAAGTTTAGAGGTTGTAAGGGATGAAAGGGAATCTCTTACAAGTGCCATTTACATGTTTTATGGCCTTAGAATTTGGGCCATATGGATTTGGATGAGATTTTTTTATTGACTTTCTATAGAAGCTACCTCCATTCGTAATACTTCTCTCTATATATAGGTGCTTGGAGTTGGAGTTGTATAGTTGATTTGTAGGTTCTATTATGCTGCCGGAATTGCTCCAGAATACTACATAGTGGTGATCTCTTGGAAGAGATTGGCTCTGCAATTGTATTGTAATCACACTTTGTTTACTAAATAATACATTGGGATGTTCTTTGGAGTGTGGGGTTTTTTACCTGAAAAGGTTTTCCTCGGGTATATTATGTGTTGTGGTATTGTTTATGTTTTATATTTGTGTATCTTCTTCTATGTTACTGTAAAGATTGAAAAATTTTGCATATTACTCCCCTCATTAGATTAGTGTAGGAATCTATTTCACGTACCTTTCTTCCTTTCACAACCGGAGCCTCAAAAGATCGAGGAGGTTTGGGAACATCACTAGGAGGAATATTACTAAGCAATAACTCTACTATCTTCTTTGCTTTAAATTTTTGATATGATAAGAAAAATATATCCTCTTTCTTGAGTGACTCCTACTGGTTGTCACTAGAAGTAGTCGAGTGAAAAGTGTCCATTTCGAGCAACGGGACGATACTGACTATGATGTGCAGCATGCACTCATCCCTCAAATAGAAACTTTAAGCACTTATGGAACATAGAGGGGACCGCTTTCATGGAGTAGAGCCATGGGTAGCCCAACTTCACATGAAATAGATCCGATGTAGGAATGATGACAAAATGAACATCCAAGACTCTTGGCCCAACTTTAACTTCAAGGCTTAAAGCACCAAGAGTTGGATGGATAGACCCATCATGTGCTCTAATAGCCACCTCCAATACATCATATGTATCTCAATGTAAACCATGCATGTAGAGGAACTCTTCAGTTACTACATTTACCATGCATATAGGATCTATCATAGCACCCCAAATAGGTTTATCATTGATTATAATGGTAATGTAAAGGGGTCCATTAGGAGCTTCGATAGTGGCATCATGTGGAGTGAAAGATATAATAGGTTTTGATTCCACTCTCTCTTTATGAGGGCAAGCATCCACCATGCAAATATCTTCATCATAATCTTCGTCGTGAGATATATTCACCGCATTAGATTCGTCATGAGGTAAATGATCAGTACATATTTAAATATTTTGGTTATGAGTTGCCACCGATTTATTCCTTTTTTCATTCAGACCAACAAATTGGATGACATTAGCGTCGATGAGGTCTTGCACTTCATGTTTAAGATGCATACATCTTTCAGTGTCATGGCCAACGGAGTAGTGAAATTGACAAAAAGCCTTTACATCAAAGGAAGATGATTGCATCTTACTTGGATTGAGAGGTCTAAAGGGTGGAAGCTTGATGAGATTTTTTTGCAAAAGTTGTGTCATGATAGCATGAATAGATTCTGATAATGGTGTAAATTTCTTGTTTTTGGTTTCAATTTATAAGGGGCAGGAACAGGAGATGACGTTGCTGCCACATGTTTTCTAATGTTATCTGCTGAAATTTTGTTTATCTTGATGAAATTCTTGTTTTGTCTTTTGAAACAATGATCATTAGAGGCTTCAGATTGACCAACTAGAGCCAATGAGGTATTATTCTCATACTGACTAACCGAAAGTTGATAATCACGAAGAGTCGTGCAAAGGTGAGTGAATGAATCATACTACATCAACAATATCTTATCATGGATGTGAGGTTGCAAGTTTCCTATAAAGATTCTTTGCACATCAACATTCAGAATATAATATTGGATTTGTGAAAAAAGGACCTGTAACACCCCATAAAATCAATTATTTTATCTTTCGTTCCTCACTTACAATGAACCAAGTTCGTCAAAGAGACTTGAGGAATGTTCGCTTGAAAATGCTCGAGGAACTTATTAACTAATTGTGAAAAGGTAGTTATAGAATTAAGAGGTAGCAAGAAAACCCAATCCAAGGCAGTGTCCTTGAGTGACCTAGGAAAGAGTTTTTTTAAGATCACATCCTCAAAGTAGAAATTACTACACATAGCGGTAAAAGCAGCCACATGGTTGCTAGGGTCTCCCTTCCCATTATATTTTTCAAAGTGAGGAGTCTCAAAATTATTAGGAATAGGAGTTCTTAGGATAGCATAAGACAAAGGGCTATGGAGGTAATGTATTGTTATACTAGTTTTATGTGGGCTATTACTCATGCTAGCCAATTGTTGTTGCATGGAGGTCATGTTCTTCAATAATTGGTTTATAATGGGGTCGATAGTGGAATTAGGTAGAGATTGGATTAAAGGACTAGGTGATGGTCTATGAGTATCCTTTTTGAAATGTAATAGGAGGTTTGGATGTAGGTGGAGTAACATTAGGTGCAAAATTTATGTAATTATAAGGAACAACACAATAATGGGGAATAGGATTCCCAGTGGATAACCCAGCACATGTGGTAGCATTATTATTCGATTGTGTAGTAGTGGTAAGAATAGTAGAAAAATAAGTAGGCATAGGGAGTGACGGTATGGATACTAACACTTGAGTCCCTATTTGATTAGAAGAAGTTACATTTGTTATGATTTCAGCACAACTAGCTACTGACATAATGTTGTTATGCATTATGTAAGCTAGGCCATGCAAGACTTCCACTCCCTCTTGTCCCTCAAGTAACAACCCTCTAAGAATCTCAATGACAAGTACAACCTCCTCGGCTATATGCTTCAAACTTACAAATTGTTTAAAGTTAGCCAACTCTGTGTCTAACTTTTGAATTTGGGCTTTAGGAACATGAGCGACAAGGTCATCAACATCGATGGATTCTCAAGCAGTTGATGTTTCAGGGATAAGTACAGTAGGAAGTTGTGTGAGTTGATTAAGAATTTTAGATTCAGATGTATCAACATTAGAACCCATAATTCGAAGACTTATTCGCACAAAGGTGTTAGAATCGGGGCACCAGGTCACAAAGCTCATAAAGTGACTACAAGCTTAAGTAACACACAAGATGCCCAAATAGAAGAAGTTTGGTGATGTAGCAAAAGAAATATTTGAGTTTTCTTTTAAGTGAAACAATAATATATCCTTAATCAAATTCTATTCAAATGAATAACAACAATGCTAATGCTAACACAATTTTCAATGCAACGAAATGACAACTATACAATTTTCAAGTCTAGGATGCAATTTTTTCTTTTTCAAATATCAAATGTAAGAATGTAAAATGCTTTTGAACAATAATTAATGAAAGGTACAGAAAATGCAAATGCTCTAATGAATGCAACAAGATCTAACAACCTTCAAATCTAAAAACCCTAGGGTCAAAACTAGCAAGATTTTCTATAAATGTGAAGTTTTGACAAAACCCTAGTTTGAAATTATGAAAAATTTAACTATGTATGATTGCAAGATGATTAAAGAACTCATTCCCAATCAGATCTAGAGTGGTAAACAACTCAGATCTAAAAGAAGAAGGAAGCAAAAGGTGCAAGAAATGACGGGTTCACCAAAATGTAGTGTAGAAAAGAGATCTCTAGCCTAAAGATTTAAACTAGGTCAACCCTCTTCTACAAAACATTGGGGAACAAATCGAGCATGGCTTCTACACAAGGAGGAGAGCCAAACTATAGGGGGTCTACCCTTTTTTTGTATATAGAAGGATCAACCAAGTTCAACCAAAGTCAAACAAGCAAGCTAAGACTACGACCAAACCTTAAAATGATGGATAATAGACAACAACTAACTGTAGGAAATAAACATTAGTGATTAGCAAGCACAACAAAGGTGAGGGAATAATTTAGAACTTGGAAAATATAGCAGAAGTGCCCAGGACAGGGGCACTTGGGTGCCATGGTCCTCTTTTAGGGTTAGGCAAAACCTCGAGTATTATCAGACCTATACCTGTCTACACTATCTTCTTCTCAGAAACCAACTCCAAAAACCTATTCTTCTTACCTACACACACAAAAAGAGGGAAAAGGTCATGTTGTGTTTAAGGGTTTTCCTCAATCAACCCTGTCTTGGTGTTCCCACCTCCACTATAGAAAATGATAAGATCCAAGAGTGCTTGCCCTAGGAGGGCAGAGGCCATATTTGCAATAATATAATAGATAGTGATGAATTATGATAACAATAACCACAAGATATCCAACCTTAGTTGATTAAGACATAACACCAACAAAGGAGAGTGATGAAGAGGACTTCAAACTTCCTTTAAAAGCCTTCAAACAACTTCAATAGCATTCACAAGTAGATAACAATCCAAACATGAAGAATCCTTTATCATAGAACATCACATGAGGGCAACTTAGTATTCATCTTGTTAGGTATAAAATGAACTACAACACACACTTAAATATGCATTCTCACACACTTATGACAATAAAACAACTTTAGGCTGATAAATACTAACTAAAGAAATATCCTAAGCTGACACCACAAAGTGGGGCCAAAGTACCCAAGTGGGACCAGGGCACTTGGGCACCCTGGACCTTTGGCCCACAGACTCTGAAAAGGTTCTTTTAATGTGGGCTTAGTCCAGTCCTAAGTTGATTATGTCAGGTTTATTTTTCAGGATTGAGATATTCATCATTACAATCTCAAAGACGTGTTAAAATAGGCCATGATTAAGAAAGGCAACAAAATAGGTCCAACCTAGGAGCTAAACTAGGTGTAAAATGCTAGTGTACATATTTTATGATGTTACACTATGTACCTTTTGACATGACAAGAGGAACATGTTTAATCACTTTTTCACAAAAAAAAACCTTCAAAATCCTTTTAAAACCTAGAGAATTTTTAAAAATGACCAATGTTTTAACAAAACCCCTAAAAAATGATTCTTGGAATACCTTCAAGGACCCCCTATTGACTATTTGAGTTAAGAAGACTCAAATAAGTCAACAATTACTATTGCACTAACTTTTACAAGTATTTGAAGAAGTTTCTTCCTTCTCCAACATATCCTAGTGTGTGACTAGTGTTGCGACACCAATCCAACTAGGGTTTCATGCTGATGGTGAGTTCATTTCATTATATTTGATTGTTGCAATCTCTATCGGTCATCTGCCTATGTTCATCATGAACTCATACTCTCTCTATCATCTACTGTTGTGGAAGTGGAAATAATTACACGGGGTTTGACCGAGGCAAGCCTCTATACAACGCAACCATTTTTCCTCTCTCATTTGTGCAGATCTGGATTGAGGGTTTCAGATATCAATGAATGACAAGAAGACGTAGGATACATGGACAAAGATCTTCACACAATACTTTGTCTTCTCCAAAACCCTAGGACTAGGGTGCCCAGCGCCCATGTCTGGCTCCGACATGCCCTGCTTCTAGTGATACTTTTCTTCTACTCTACTTATTTCAATTCTACTATTTCCTATCTTCTGTAACTATTGTCTACACTTTTACTCAGTTAGCTCACTAGGTCTCCTTATTGCATAGTTTAATCAATACACTTGCCATCAATCCTTAATCATTACAACAAAGGAATAGAGCCTCTCGAAACCAACAACTTGGCTCTTCTCTAGGGACAACAGCTAAACCATCAAGCCATTGGTGGCTTGTGTTCCAATGTTTGATGAGGAAATATTGATCTAATTACTTCATGATTGATTAGTCTTCTTTCCCCATCTCACATTTTTGTGAACCTAATGTGCTTGCAACCTTCTTTAGCTTTGTTGTGTTTGATTAGTTTATAAATTGATTAAGCACTTATATTGAATATAGTACTTCATCTTAAGCATTTAGTTTAGAAAGCAAGAACACTTAAACATTCTTCTTTTCTCTTAGATTAGAAAACATAAACATAAATAGAATTTTCTCATTCATCTATCCCTTAATCAACATATTCATCTTGTCATCACTCTTTCTTCTCTATCGCTTCCTAAAAGTACATGAGTGTCCCAAAATTCATAATTGTTTATGATTTTTGTGACCGGTTGCTCTAAATATGAACATCTTGTAAGAAGAAGTTATCAAATCCTAATGGGCTCCCATCCTTTAACTAGCTCCAGTGTTCCCACGTTGAAACTTGATTTTGATAACCTATTCATCTCGAGAATTTCTAGAATGAGACAATCTTTAGATCACATCCCCACCTTGCTAATGATCTCTAAGACACAACCTTCTCTTGATTCTCTTGAGAACTTCGTGGCCCATGTTCCTGAGGCATGAATTCAGAAGCTAGACAGTGAGTTGGCTAGTTTCCAACAATTCTTGGGCATGGAACATTTAGCTGAGGAGGTCATCCCTCTTATAGAGAATATAAGAAAGTTGTTACTTGATGGTCCACAAGATGTGGAAGTTCTAAGTGACCTCACTCACATAGTGGATAATAACATTATGTCATTGGCTAGCTACGTAGAGCTCCTCAACAACACGTCCTCTCGATACCAAATGGGGAAACAAGTGTCGGTATTCATGTCAACATCTTCTATTTCAACATTCACTTCTTCTATTGTCACCACCTATGCACAATCCGGTAATAGCACTAACATTGGTTCTAGGGTGACAAGTGGGAAACTTACCTTCATCCCACTTTCCTCTAGCTTCCAGTTTACTTATCAAAATCCTAATCCAAATGTTTTCCTACCTATTTTTAGCTAGTCTCATAAAAAATTCACTTTAAAAAATGTCAATCACATTGTTTCTAAACCTCTTTTTAGTTCATCTCCTTCGCATTCTATCCATTCACATGTTACTCCACCTGATGATCCTGTAATAAACCAGCTCTTGCAAAATATCAATTCCCTACAACAAAAATTAGCAACCATGAGTCAAAGTCAATCCCAACCTATCATTCCATCTTAGTACACTCATGGTCCATTATCCCTCTCTATCTTAAGAACTTCGATGCCTAATAAATTTGATGCTCCCCATTTTGATAAATACTTTGGAAAAGGAGACACTAATAACCATGTGTTAGCCTTTACTACTTTGTGGAGTGACTTTCTTTTTGAATATGCTCTCTTGGCTAAACTCTTTCCTCAGTCACTAAAAGACATGGCCTTGGATTGGTTTTGCTCATTACCTGATAATTCAATCCATTCTTTTCAACAACTCATCAATCAATTTCACCAACACTTTCAAGACAATATCGACCTTCAAGTCACATTGCCTGCTTTGGTTCATTGTAAGCAAGGAGTGAAGGAGAAAGTTGTAAGATTTGGAAATGGAGATAGCCACACAAGATCTAGAAGCCTAATGGAAAGCACAAATAAAAGAGAAGATCAATATGACAAGAATAAATTGTATTCCTATCAAAGAATACAAATACAACAATATACCAGATTACAATATGATATGACATACCTTGCTTATAAAGGCAAGGATGAGAGCTAATATGTTGTAGTTATGTGACAAATTTCTTAATCCTATGACATGAGACAACTAAACCACATGTGTAGGATAAGACAACTATCAACAACTAGAGATAACTCTCAACATCTAGAAACAACTAGAATGCTTCCTAAGTCAACTTAACATGTGAATATGTGTGTAAATATTATTTAACTAATAAAATTTAAATAATATGAATTATTCACACAACAAGGGGAAAATAGCTAGTAAATATCAAACTAGATATGAAATACACCTATTCACACTAACACCCCCCTTAAGTGCAACTTAGGGAGAAACTAAAAAATGCAAGGATGTAATGATGGATGGGTCCCATCTACTAGACCATGTTAGGTACCCATGTACAAACAAATCTCAAGTGGAGTAAAGGAGAAAACCTCATGGAAAAATACTCCTCTCCAAAAGTGAGAATGCAAGAAGTGTGGAAAGGTAGATTCAACATGAATCATATGCTACCAATTCCAACACATATATACAATGAATAATCTCACCAGAAGAGAGGAAAAGAAGAGAGACCAAGTAGCCCCCCATTAATGTAGAGTCTCATGTATTGATAATAGATGCCTGATAATGAATGTTGAAGATGATCCATGATCGTTGAACAATGTTCCTCCCCTTAGGAAGAAACAAAACCAAGAATATATGCAAGTTTTCTTCCCATTCTTTAAAGGAATATTAAGGAAGAAAAATCAAAATGTATGATGTCTCTAAACTCTACTCAGGTGTCGCCATGTTGATATCGGAAGAAGCCACAATCCAATCAGGAGTTTAATACCAAACTGGAGAATGTGACAATCCAAGATCTAGTGGAAACTGATGTAGAACATGATCCAAAGACAAAGAATCCTCTAAATGTTGCTCAAGGATCTCCAACTCAATTCCAAACTGTGACAAGTGAAGAGGAGAAGAAGGAACAAGAGGGTATGAAGGTTCCCTCATCACATCTGAAGAAGATGAATCAACTCCTTCAAAGAGGAGATGAATGTCATCAATGGTGTCCTTGATGCCTGCAATATAGGACTCACAAAGCAAGCCTACAATACATATCAAGTACTCATCCCAAGTAGTTGACTCTGGAAGACTATGAATGTCTTGCTACACTGAATCACTAGAAATTGTGGATGTAGCAACAATGAATTCGGTAGATGCAACACGAGATGAAGGAGGAGATGGAATTTCAGCACATGTCTCTGTAACCTCAGTTAATGAAAGAACACCAAGATTCAAATGACCATACTGCATCTCCTAAAAAATGTCCACATGAGTGTGAACCTCAGCCAAAGGAATAATAGGAGCAAAATGTGAGAAGGTGTACACTTGAGGTTGATGATCTACCTCTCCAACTGCAACTATATATATGCTATGCAAATCCTAAATAATCATAGAATTAGGTGTGAACTCAACACTCTTTCCTACTCCACCATGTGTAATCTAATAGATAGAAAGGATATCGGTAGACAATGAAGGTACACAAAGGATATTATTGAATGATCCTTTGTCAATGTCAATTGATCCTTTCCCACAAACACTCATAGATGTGTTGTTGGCCATCAAAATGGGTGATGATGAACAAGTTTCAAATGAAGAGAACATACTCTATGATGAAGTCATATGATGTGAAGCTCTAGAATCAAGGATCCATTTCCCTGACTCAAAATCTGCAACTGCAAAAATTGCTTTCCTCTTTTATTTTTCAAACTTTGAAGATGATGAAGAAGAAGATGAACCCCCTAAATCTTGATTAGGAGTCACAGAAGCCAAAGTGTCAATAGAAGTCTCTGTAGGAGAAGGGGTATCTATAGAAGTCTCTATGTCATCAAGACATTCAATTTCTTCCCATTCATTAAGCACTACAGTTGTTTTATGATCATATGGTCGAAAAACATCAAGTGGAAGAAGACAATCCAAGGCAGGATCTTCTAGGAATGGAGGATCAACTGGATCTCCACACATCTCCCAAATTTTGATCCAAAGGTCACGTGGACACTCAATATCAGCAGTGGCCATCTCGGTGTCAATATCAACACTGCAAACAATCACTCCTAGGATGTGTTCAATCTTAAAATCCCACACAAGTTTCTGCTAATAGGATGTAGGTTGAGGAACAAGTCCATAGAGATGGGGAAAAATATGAAGCCACTTGAAATGCGACAGGATTCCATTTTGCCAAGACTTATAGTTTCCTCTATCCAATCTTATTATAGTAGGATGCCTTTTAATACCCATGATTAAATCCTCAAATTTAGTCACACAATAGACCAATCAAGAGACTCAATCCAACAAAAGCATAAGATTACCCCCCCAAATTTACTTAATCATGAGAACTCTCCAATAAAATATGATCTTGACACTTTATAATTAGTGCAATTATAGTTGCCACAAGCTAAAATAGCTAAGTGGTCTTTTGATTTTAGTACATGCAAATGCCAAAATTAGGCTATTATTGAAAGTGCAACTTCTGAGTAAAACTAGTTCAAAATGAGCATAGATCTGAGAAGTACTCAGAAAATCATGCACTTTCAAAAACAAATTGCCTAAAAATGTTACTGTATGACCCCAAACGGAGCCCCAAAAGTTCTGAAAATGAGAAATGCTCATCAATAGAGACAAAACTCTGTAGTTTTTGGAAAATCCAAACACCAAAATCAAAATCCAGCTGCACCATTATGAAGCTTGCGAAATTCTTCCCCAAAACAAAAAAAAATCACCAAAATCAGAGTAGATATGACCAAGCTACAGGCATTTGAAATCTGAGTGCCAAATCAAAAATTCCATTGGAGAGAGGAAGAAACTGCAAAAAAAAAATTGCCACCAAATTTGGTGGAGTGCCGCCAAATTTGGTGGAACTACTGCTAAATTTGGTGGAACTGCTGCCAAATTAGTGGAACTACCAAATGTGGAACTCTACCAGTCAAATTAGAACCTCACCAGATCTGGAACTTCACCAACTAGTTCTGGAGTTCGTTAAGTTTGCAACTAAATATGGAGGACCACCAAAACTGGAAGAGCTGATAAAATTTCTGCCAACTATGGAGATTCTACCAAAAATCTTGCCACATTTGGTAGATCTAGGAGATTTATTAAAATAATATTTTTTGGGCCGAATGGCATGTGCAAGGTACGATGTTGGCTGTACAGTTCGAATTGCATAAGGTTTTTTGTTTTTTTTAATATATTAAAAAAAGTTTTAAGGCCAAAGCCTTTAAAGCAAGGGGGTTGTAGACCCCAAAAGACACACATGGGTTTAAACCCCTTCGCGGGGTCCTTAGCCTACATGAGGGGACTAGCCCCTACCACGTGGCCTAGGGCCTACACTTGGAAGGGTGCCCAGTACCCTGCATTGTGGCTAGTACGGGCCTACGCAGGTCCACTATGTAGATTTTTTTATTATTATTTTTTAATTATTTTTTTTAAAACTATACAACTGTGATTTTTCAAACAATTTTTTTACCGTACCTTTGACGCTTGCACTGTGCCAGCTCTTAGAATATTCCACCTGTGGAATGTTCTGTAGAATATACTCTACAAGATTCCGTACGGTGGGATCAGGTAAAAAAAATTGCCTTTTGAGATGACTTCAGATTTTGATGATTTGGCAATTGATTTTGGGTTTTTTGGGCCTCTTGAACGTGATGGAAGGGTTGGATTTGACCCAAAATGCTCCAAAGGATCAGGCACCTACTAGATCTGGCATGCACCTTCCAACTTCCAACCCTCATAGATTTGGCCTCTGATGTTTGATTTGGATGAAACAAAAGGTGATTTTGACTATCTCAAACGCCCTAAACACAATGGTGTGCTTAGATTTGCAACAACATGCTTCAAAATGGGATTGCAATATAAATCTACAAGAAGGAAGCCCTCCCAAATCTGGTATTTATATCAATTTTTTTCTGATTCTCCATGTCATGATGTGATGCAAGAGAAAAGCATACTCAATTTTCTAAGATCCACCATGATTTACACTCAAGATCTCTCAATAGACTAACCAAAGACAATCTACAAGCTCTGATACCATGTAAGATTTAGCCATGGAGATAGCCACCCAAGATCTAGAAGCCTAATGGAAAGCACAAATAAAAGAGAAGTTCAATATGACAAGAATAAATTGTATTCCTATCAAAGAATGCAAATACAACAATATACCATATTACAATATGATATGACATACCTTTCTTATAAAGGCAAGGATGAGAGCTTAGATGTTGTAGTCATGTGACAAGTGTCTTAATCTTATGACATGAGACAACTAGATCACATGTGTAGGATAAGACAACTATCAACAACTAGAGACAACTCTCAACATCTAGAAACAACTAGAATGCTTCCTAAGTCAACTTAACATGTGAATATTATTTAACTAATAAAAGTTAAATAATATGAATTATTCACACAAGGAGGGGAAAATAGCTAGTAAATATCAAACTAGATATGAAATACCCCTATTCACACTAACAAAAGTGACTAACTTTATTGGGCATTACCAAGCCCTCTTATCTCAAATTCCACATTCTTTGTTGGATGTTGATGTGCAAAGGGTTTTCATCAGAAACCTGCAGCTGCACATCCGTGACAAGAAATTGTTGATGTGTTATCCTTCATTTATGCATCTTTACACAACTCTCCATGATTACCAACTGGCAGTCATCCAATATGAGGGCTCTTCCTCGTTGGCTCCTGTCAGTCAGTTTGAAGCCTCTAATCCACATGATCAATCATTCAAGAAACAAAACAAAAACTTTATCAAAATTAACTCTAATTCTTCAAACAATATTCAATCATATGTTGTGGCCACAACACCTTCTGTTGCGACCCCCTGTAAGTTTAGACCAAGAACTCAAAACTTTTCCCAGCTTTTTGAGTCTCTTTATTCCATCATGTTATAGCTTCTTAACAATAACGTCATCCAGCTTCCACCCATTTGCCCTGTTGATACTTCCAAATTGCTACCTCCTTCTTTTGACCTGAAAGCCTTTTGTCAATATCATCAAACTCCTAGACATGACTCCGAGTGATGCATGTGTCTTAAACATGAAGTGCAAGACCTCATCGACTCTAATGTTATTCAAGTAGCTGGTGAAAATGACAAAGGGAATAAATTTATAGCTCTACGAAACCAAAACTTGTAAATTTACACAAACCTGTTGCCCCACCATGCCACTAACCTTGTGGAACCATCTTTTGATGGAGTACCTACTTCAATAACTTATTACCACCAAGACAAAAATCTAGATAACCTAGTTTCCTTGATAGATGCTTACCCTCGCTAAGAGTCAGCTGAACCTGAGCCAGACATCTCTTTTACCCATATTGATGCCTCTATTTGTGCACCTAAGGAGGAATTCCTCTACATGCATGAATTATACTAAGATAAGTATGAGAAATCAGAAATCTCAGTCAGAGCGCATGACGGTTCCAGTCACTCTACTCTCGGTCTCAGGTGTTGTTACAATAGTGTGTCCCACTTATGGGATATCCTAATTTTTGTTTGAAATCATATATTTTTTAGAAAAATTAATGATTTAATCCTTGAGGGGTTCAATCTAAATGGATTTAATTGAAGGGTTTGAAAAAAAACCCATTAGACCAAATCCCCTTGGAAAGAACCCCCTAGTCTTAAATCAAACCCTCAATGGAGTCTCCTCCACACCTATCAAAATGCTAACAAGAACAAATTTTGCTTCACCTTTTGGGGGATCAAATAAAGTAATTTAGAAATTCTAATTTGTAAATACGTATCCCTTAGTATAAGCTTTCCAAAAAGTATGATTTTGAATATGTTTCATTTGATTTTATATTTATTTTTTATTTTCTAGTGAACGTAGGTTTTTCACCAAACATTAATGTCTCTATTCCACACACGCGGAAAAAATAAAAAAATAGAGATAAAAATTCTAAAAAATATTTCTGCACTAGGTATTGATGTCCTTGTTTCACCAAAAAAAAATTGAATTTTGATATATACACAACAAGTTGTGCTTGATGACATACACCCATGTCCAAATTATAGTTACCTTGACTTTAAAAATTAATTAAAAAAAATGTAACAAAAAATTATGAAATAATATCCATGCACTAGATATTGATGATAAAAATCTATGTTTTAAAAAATTAGAATTTTATCCTTTCTAGAAAAAAAGTTATGTTGGATGACATAAACGTTACTTTCTGAAAATGTTGTTTACTATTAAAAATTAGTTATTAAAAGAGGCATTGAAAGATTCATGATTTATTTCCAAAAAAATAAAAAATATATATTTAGAATCTACACACAAATCACTAGTTTGCATCATCTCCAAATTCTTAATGTTTTAGCTTCTATAGGTCTCAAAAAGTGAGGATTTAGTTAAAAATGTTAATATCAATGTCCATCTTGGCCAAAAAATGGGACTCATTATTGTGGGATTACCCTGCCTTGACCCTCTCTGTCTAGGTCAGACCAAAAGTCTTGGATGTGTCTTTTGCCATCATTCCAACCTTAGATCAATTTTGTGTGAATTTGGGTTATCCGTGGCTCACTTCCATGAAGGCAATCCCTCTATAATCCATAAGTGTCTAAAGTTTCCATTTCATGGATATGTGCATACTGTATATCATAGTGGGTTCAAGCCCTTGTATCTCTGTGGAAACTTTTCGCTTGATTACTTCTGGCCACAGCTAGTTGAGCCTATTCAGCCTTGCAATGATTTTATGTTTATCTCTTATCAGAAATTCAAAGCAAGCCAAATTACTCAATTTCTTGTTGGTGCCTCCTCATGTGCTATCTCGATTGCTAAAGTTCCCTTGATCTTTTTGTGGTTGCGATAGTATTTCCCCTATTTTACAAATGGTGAATGAACCACAACCTGAATCGGGAGTCCTTCCCTGACCCTGAGCATTGGTATCTATGCTGAGGCTCCACCTCTGCCATCCTACCCAAGACCACAAGAAAAATGCCCTGCACAACCTAGACCTCCCTGCATATCAAGAATTGTTTTTGTTCCTCTTGCTTCTTTCGGAGTCTAGAGGAAAGCAATCTATTGTGTGGGAGATTTTCCCCATGGTTTCTCAATCGCCTGTGGATGTCTTAGTACCTCTGCCTATTCCACAAGCTGCGAGAGAAAGACAACTCACCTTTAGAAACCGTTCTCTCATTGTCTCCCAACATTCAACAGTTCCTTCTGTTCCTCCTACTCCTCGAACAGAGGAAGAAAAGGAACCCATGTTGGGAAACACCTCGGTTCCCTCTGAAAATGCTCTGAACCGTACAAGACAAAATTAGAATACGAAACAATGTAGGAGACGACATCATGCTATGGCTTGACAGCTTGCTGCAGGGGTTGAACCCCTTCCCTCTGATCTGTGTCCTATGCAACTATCCCTTGACTTAGCTCCACCCTCTGACCCATTTTTTCCCATCTCTTTGACAACTGAGCAAGTTGAAAAGACCATTCCTGCTATCCACGTATCCCTCGCTCCTTCTACGAAGAATTTTATCCCACCATTTGTTGAGCCCTTAAACCTACCCAATGCTAGATTTGTTTCAAGTAGTGCTCTATCACAAATGGTTATGTCCTAGTGTACCGACACCAAGTGTTCCCTAATGTCTTGCATCCTACCACCATTTACATTGACATTCTCCCTCCTTTACCCAAGCATAAGCGTGAGCCTTATCTATACTAGCCATTCCAAGTGCTTAAGCACTCGTCAAGTTTGTGGTATCCCTCAATCCTTCTTCTTCTATGATTGATAGTGATCGTGACCCTATAGTTAGCACTATTCTATCACCTATTGTGGTTTATTCTGATAGTGATTTAGAGGACACCCCTAAACCATTAGAAAATATTTTAGAGTTGTCCTCGAATTTCACAAAATTGATGGTCTTGGCCTCTGGGGGATTGCATGAGGATCCTTCCTTGGTGAACGATCCTGCATGTGAAGAACCGGGCACCACTCCTTGTACCGCACTTGATGTAGTCCCTCTATCATCTTGTCCTCCATCCCTTTATGATGAGCAATATTGGGAGGAGGACAATTTTCTATAGTCTAACTCGCAAGAGAGGTACCCTCATCTTATGTGTAATATTTGTGTTATACTTGTATGTAATGTTATCCCCATATGTTCTACCTGGCATGTATTTTATTTGTTAGTTCTCTTTGGATGACCCTTGATGATCTTGTTTGTGCAAGGATACAAGGGGAATGAATCTGTCATGACATCCCTCTTTATGTATCTTCATTCTTCTATTTATTGTAAATGCAATTTTATGCCTTTTGGTGATTATGTAAAGCGTTGGATGATTTAGCATCCTTCCTTTGTTGACCTGAAGTTTATTTCTTTGATTTCATGTGATATTTCTTCCTCCATCTTCATAGTTCTACTAGTTAGAGGATGAGGAGAATTCTAAAAACAAGTGTCCCTTTATACAACCATTCATATACTTACTCTATTCAAGTAGATCCCTTGGTGCTATTGTATGATGTTATTTAATACTCGACATCATACCTGGGGGAAACCCCTAGTCTCAATGTAGCTTTTGGAAACATATCTTTTGGGAATATGCTTCCAGAAAGCCCTCGTGCCTATTTTTGCGTGTATTGCTTTCTCTACCTTAAAAGTAATTGATCCTTGATGGCGTTAGCAATTACTTTAATGTAGGGGCATACACTCTATTTTGTGCTTCACTTTGTTCACACACCATGTGGCTAGTATTGCTATCGCAACACCTTTTGATCATCTTTGTAGCATTTACCAAAGTTACCTGGCAAACAACACATTTTGCTTGGCCTGTAATTTTTTATATTATTGGCATGAAACTCACCTAGTAAAACTACAAATCTTATTATCTGTGATGCATTCATTTGCTACATGTTGACATGGAACTCACCGAGTAAATCTACAAATTTTACTAGCCTATGATGTTTTCATTTTGCCACACATTCATGACCACCTAGTAAACAACAAATTTTACTAGCCTTTGGCTCATGATGTGTGTTTTTTGGTTTGATTCTTAGCATAACGCAGCTTGCTAGCCCAAGAATCATACCTTGTATGATTTTGTTTTCCATGTATGCTTTGTGTATGCTTTGTGTATGTTTGGATTTGACCATATTACTTTGCTAGCCATAGTTATTCTGGCATATAATAGTTGGTCTCATCTCATGTTTATTATGTTTTCAGATATATGTGTATATGTGTATGTGTGACCCATGTTATGTGTCTTGTGTGTAACCTCTTTTTCTAAGCATTGTAGACTCACAGAATCCTAAGCTTGGGGGCTATCGCACCTCTCGAATTAATGACATTCTATGTCTTTAGTGTTTTATGAAGAGGTTTGTCTTATCTGCGCTTTAGTGTGCATATGAACGTAAGCTCATACCCTCACTAAAGTGGGGGCTAAATGTAGTGTCAAAAAATTGTTACCACTTACAATTTCACACTAGGTTTAGCACTCCTTTTAGTGTGTATTTTATCTCCACTTGTGAAGTGCATGTTTTAACATCTGAATAAGAAATGAGGCTAAATCCTTTGATTGTTGAGATTTCAGGACCTAATTTAGCTAGGACTATGGCACTCAACACTCGGGTCCTGCCCTTTGGCCCAAAACAAATTTAGATGTTGAAGTGGCGGCCTTATTACATTGGATGATACACCTTTGTTGGCCTAACATGACTCTTCTAAAAAGTACTTGCAATTCATCTCTCTCTCTCTCTCTCATTTACAGACATGATGAAGTAACATTAGGATGAATATTTGATCTATGTATCAACAATCTCCCTCTAGAATTTTGAAGCTCCCTGCTTGTGAAATATTATTACTAGTTCACTAACCTTTACATGTATTTTGTAATAAAGCAAATTGCACAATAGCTAAATCTAATAGTAAATATGCTGCAAATACTTGATAATAATATGCCACTTCAAGGGGGCAACCTCCAATAGTCTTCAATGAGAACACAATACTCAATATGATGATGAAATAAGACTCACTACCTCCTATATATACCTATTTATGCTTAGGATATCACCCAGACCAACTTAGATAGCTCTGTATAAGCCTTAGGCTGACCTAAACAACTAAATAACAATATAATAATGATAATATGACTTAATTAAGAGTTAAGATAGCCACAAGCTGACTATTCATAACCATATACACTATAGAAGTAAGGGCATAACATGCCCCCACCTTTACAAAAGTGTTTTCCTCAACGCTGATCAATTGTGGTAGTTTCTTCATATAATCTTCATCATCCCATGTGGTAACTTCAACTAGAAAATATTTCCTTATAATGAGACAATTTGGAATTGTTGATGTTGTCAGCTTCTTCATGTGTAGAATAAAGCTTTTGGAGAAAAATGTGTGTAGCTTATTTGGATCGACGTTTCAGATCACACTCTGTGATCCATCATTGGATCACATATTCTCATATTTTCTTCCTAATGATGGATCATGGAGTGTGATCTGAAATGTCGATCCAAATAAGCTACACACAGTTTTCTCCAAAAGCTTTATTCTATATCATGGACTGTGGAAACATCATGTCTACTATTCTTCATGTGTGCCTGGAAAATTAACTTTAGCTCCAAGATGTGTCTTCCTTTTGCATCTAGCTCTTGATGGTGATGAATGTGTTCTTCCTTTACTTGAACCTTTTGATGTGCCATAGAGGAAGAGGTGAGGAATAGTACATGGCACCCTTGCATTAGTTGAATAGCTTGATTAGGAACTTCTTCTTCTTTATCATCTTTTTCTTTTTCTTTTGTTTCTTCTTCTTCTTGATCATCATCTTCTTTTTCTTCTTCTTGATCATCATCATCATCTTCTCCTTCGCCTTCTCCTTCTCCTCCTCCTCCTCCTCCTCCTGCGTCTTCTCCTCCTCCTTCTGCGTCTTCTTCTTCTTCTTCTTCTTCTTCTTCTTCTTCTTGGTTGCTTGAGACCTCCTTTCTTGGTTCATTCATAAAGGCACTTAACATGCTTTGTATGTCTGATATATGTCCTCTTAGGCCACCCATCTCCATCCTTATTGAGTAAATGTCTTCCTTGACCTTACTTACTTCCTCATTGGGATTAATATCATGTGTGACAACATTCTTTTTGCCTCTTGTTGTAGGCCCCATCATGATGGAAACCAATATTTTTGAAATAAATCACACAAATGAAATGTAAATTCTCTAAAAAATTTACGGTAACTTACTAGGGCCAAGATACCACTTACCCAGAAAAAACTCCAAAAGATTAGCAGATTTGTAGCCTTGAGAGTGAATTTGTTGGAAACCCTAATTTTGCAATAACTCACTTATTTGTACTTCAATTTCTCCAATTTTTGGACTGTAGGCTCTCCTATTATGTCTTCCAAACCCCACTAAAAATTAGCTACCAATTCGGTAGGATTTGAGAGATATGCACCTTCCAAATAAATTGGGAGAAAACACTGATTCTGTAATAATTCTCTCAATTCTGCTCCAATCTCTTTGAAATTTGGATTGTAGCTTCTTTAATATGGTCTTCAAAAACCCTTTAAAAATTAGAAAAAAATTGCCAAAATTTGAGAGATATGCGCCTTCCAAAATGACCTCCAAAATCAGAAAAAAAAAAAAAAAAAAAAAAAAAATCACCTTTTTTTTGCCTTCACGGTGCCAAGATCATGCTTTGATACCACTTGTAATGAAACAACTTGCACAATAGCTAAATATAATAGTAAATATGTTGCAAATACTTGATAATAATATGCCACTTCAAGGGGGCAACCTCCTAATCCACTTCGAGGGGGATACCTCTAATAGTCTTCAATAAGAACACAATACTCAATATGATGATGAAATAAGACTCACTACCTCCTATATATACCTATTTATGCCTAGGATATCACCCAGACCAACTTAGATAGCTCTATATAAGCCTTAGGCCAACCTAAACAACTAAATAACAATATAATAATGATAATATGACTTAATTAAGAGTTAAGATAGCCACAAGCCGACTATTCATAACCATATACACTATAGAAGTAAGGGCATAACATATTCGAGGAATCTTCTTCCTTCTCCAACATCTCCTAGTGTGTGACTAGTGTTGCAACACCAATCCAACTAGGGTTTCATGCTCATGGTGAGTTCATTTAATTATATTTAATTACTACAATATTTATCAATCATTTGCCTCTGTTCATTGTGAACACGTACTCTCTCTATCATCTGCTATTGTGGAAGTGGGAACACTTACACAAGGTTTGACCAAGGCAAGCCCCTATACAACATATCCATTTTTCCTCTCTTGTGTGTGTAGATCCAGATCAAGGGTTTCAGATATCAATGAACAATAGGAAGACGAAGGATACAAGGACATAGATCTTTGCACAGAACTTTGTCCACCCTGAAACCCTATGACTAGGCCACCTAGTGCCCGTGTCTAGCTCTAACATGCCCTGCTTCTAGTGATAGATTCCTTTTACTCTACTTATTTTAATTTCACTCCTATTTCATGTCTTATGTAACTATTGTCTACACTATTACTCAGTTAGCTAACTAGGTCTTCTTATTGCATAGTTTAATCAATACACTTTTCATCAATTCTTAATCATTACAACAGAGGAATAAAGCCTCCACCAACCAACAACTTGGATCTTTTCTAGGGACAACATTCAATCCCTCAATCCATTTGTGGCTTGTGTTCCAATGTTTGATGAGTAAAGATTGATCTAATTACTTCATGATTGATTAGGCTTCTTTCCCCATATCACAATAGGAAAGGTATTAAGATAGCGATGAATGTAAAAGCAATCACACATCAACAATTTGTAGATGACACGATCCTTTTTGGGGTAGCCAACAAGAAATAAGAAAAGGTAATTAAGGGGGTTCTAGATAGATACTGCAATGCTTCAGGTCAAGACTTCAATTGGAGAAAATTGGAAATTTTCTTCTTCAACATAGAACTCAAAAAATAGAGGGAGATATCTCATATATTGGGGTTCAAGGTTAGCCAACTCCCTAGTAGATAGTCAGTTAATCCTTTGTTTGTAGAGGCTAGTTGAGCCAAGCTATGGGAATCCCTTATTTCTAGTTGCAATTCAAAACTAGAGTCTTGGAAAGGTAAGTGGCTTCCCTCATTAGGGAGAATCCTGATGTTAAAATCAATCATATCAACAATCCCCATATACACCATGTCTTGCACCCAACTGCCTAGGAAAACATGTGACATTTTAGAGCAAACAATGAGAAACTTTTTCTAGAAAGAATCCATAGAGCAAAAGAAGTTTTCACTCATTGCATGAGATAAGATTTGTTGCCCCAAAGAGATGGGTGGCCTATGTCAGTGGCAAATCCTCAATACTACATTAGGGACAAAGGTAGTTTGGAATATGCATTGTAATCCACAACAGAAATGGTAAAAAATACTACAAAATAAGTACTTAGATTCAGAGGATCCCACAAGAATACTAACTAAAACTAATCCCCCTATTGGCTCAACAAGTTTGAATTTTCTAACATCTAGCAAAAATATAATAACAAATCATATAACATGTGAAGTCAAAGATGGAAGAAGGGCTCTATTTTGGGAGGACTCTTGGAATGGATTTTAGGCACTAAAAGATATACAAGAGTTGGAGGCTGCTAAGGAAATATCGGTAAACAATTGGGGGACCAAAGTTAGAGACTATGTCACATTAGTAGGAAAGGAGGGAGTAAAAGAATGGAAGTGGAGAAAGTTTTAGGGCCTAGAAATACCAACAGACCAACATGCTTGGCTTGAAGGTATAATGGAAAAAAGTAGGATATTCATTTCAGATGGAGAGGATGCAATCAAATGGTGCAGTTCAAAAATAGGAAGCTATAGTGTAAAGATTAGTTATTCAATAGAAGACACTACAACCAAAAAATAAGAGTGGCCAGTACATTTATGTTGGAAGAAGCAATATGTGCTTAAGGTGGGAGCTTTTTCCTAGGCAACAATATAAAATAGAATATTAAGAGGAGATAGATTACATATATATACCTGTGTACACACACACACACACATACATACATACATATATATAAGGTTTATTGTCATTTTATATAGTTGTTCTTTCTATGTCATTGTTTCAAATGTTATTTTTGGGTGTGTTTGTTTAATTTTATTGCCAATGCTCTTGTCAATGTAGTTGCAAATAAACTTAAGCTGCACTAGTTATAGCTATACAAATTGAAATTGGAAAAAACTCTACACAAGTGCATTGCCAAATCTCTCTCCACGTTGTATGTGCATGTCTTTTTTTATCATGTCATGGATAGTGACTTGCACTTAATATTATAATCAGAGCATTAACCTAAAATGGGAAGAATAACTATATAAGATGACAATTAAGCTTCAAACATTAAGTAGAAATACCTATCCGTATAATGACAGATGTATTTTCTTGAGGCTATATGATTGTATTGATAGGTATTTGTGTTTAATTTTTTAATGATTCAGTGTTGTTGAGAGGTTTTCCTATATTTACTTATGGTTGTGTTTTTTGTTTTATGCATGATTGGTCTAGAGTGCAAAAAAAAAATTATCGTTTAGGAGACATGGTCGATTTGGAGGGCAAGTTTGGGCATTTGCATGGCAAGGGTTTGAAGGTTTACTGCCATTTTATATAGTTGTTCTTTAAATTTCATTGTTGGAGCTTTACGTGGTGAGGGTTTGATGGTTTAGTGTCATTTTTATATAGTTTTTCTTTCCATTTCATTGTTGAGGCTTTGCAAGGTGAGGATTTGAAAGTTTAATATCAATTTATAGGGTTTTTATTTCCATTTGATTATTGCAAATAATTTTTTTGGGTGTGTGTTGAGCACTCTATGTGAGAGAGGTTTTATTGTGTGTATTTATGGTTGTTCTTTAGATGTCATTATTACAAATATTTTTTTATGGGTTGAGAATTAGGGTTTGAAGGCTTATTATCATTTCATACAATTGTTTTTGATAAAGATAAGCGGAAAACCAAGGGTGTCGATCCCTATAACAAAACAACCCATAGGTCGCACAAAATAGGCTCACACAACTAGAAACATACCACTAATAACTAAAAACAATGGATTGATAAAAGATGAGACACACACCATAAAAAACAACAGCAGAACAAAATCTAACCAAAAGGCCTAGTTGAACAACTATTCCCAGTCCTCTGTGAGGAAGGTATACATATACTCATAGTTTTTCATTTTGTCTTTCCCAACCCCATGTTTTTTCATTTCCAGGTCCTGTAAAATATCCAAAGTGGTGGTTGAGTGGTGCATGGCCTTGGTCATGAAGTGAGAAAGGATCTTGAAATTCCTTTCCAGCTCCAATAGCTTAGCTTTCATACTTGCAATATCAACAACATCTTGAGAACCAATATCACAATCTATGTTGACTTCAATTTTCTCCTCCATAGGTTGGTCATGCATCTACGAGTCAACAAGGGAGGTTCATCTCTAGAAACAAACTAGGCCATTTTATACAATTATTCTTTGCATGTCATGTTTAGAAATTATTTGTCATTTTGTATAGTTGTTTTTTGCATGTCATTGTTGCACATATTCTTTTGTGATTGTGTGTTTGTCATGCACAAACAACATATACTTGTACCAAATATGCATAGGTCTACTTTAGAAAAACTTAAATAATCATTATGGTATTTATAATATTAATACATTTGTTCTTTCGATTTGATTGTTGCAAACATGTTTTCCTACATATATCCTTAACCAATTGATCTAGAGCTAGCAATGGGGGGAAAGCTAGAAGCTTCGGCAATAGCATCAACATCAACCAAAATAAAGCTGGATCCAAAGGTGGGAAAAATAGTTCAAAAGCCTGTAGCATCCCTCCAATTTCTAGAGTCATCACTTGTTTATTTTTGAATAGTTGTTTATTTTCCTCACTTTTGGTGCCAAAGATTGCAGAAAAATTAGAGGACTTTTCTAGTGATTGATAGCACTATTTGGATTACTTGATTTTGTAAATATACATATACATACATACATATATGTCTTTTGGTGCTCAAGACTGCAACATAATTAGATAAATTTTCCAATGATTGATAACATTATCTCGATTACTTGATTGTGTGTGTATGTGTGCGTGTGTGTGTTTGTGTTTGTGTTTGTGTGTCTTTTGGTGCTCAGGACTATAGCAAAATTAGAGAATTTTTCCAACAATTGATAGCACTATGTGGATTTTAACTTTATATTTACATACATACATACATATATATGTCTTTTGGTGCTCAATATTGCAATAGAATTAGAGAATTTTTCCAATGATTGATAGAACTATCTGGATACGTTATATATATATATATATTTCGGTGCTCAAGGTTGTAGCAAAATTAAATAATTTTGAACTAGCAATTCATAGCACTATCTGGATTGTAACTTTATATATATATATATATGTTGTGTGTGTACATATAATATATATACATATGTATAAGGTCAATCTGAACTTTAGGAAAATCTATAACTTGACATGTGAAGAGCTAGTCTACTAAATGATATTAGAACTTTGAGCCCTCAAAACTCACTGTCTAAGTGCAAATATTTAACAATTGTGTCAAAACAATAAAATGGGAAATTCTAACAAATTGGCATTGCAATGGCAAGAATACACTACATTTATAGATAATGACATGGAAAGAACAACTATATAAAATGATAGAAACTTCCAAACATAACATGCAAAGAGCAATTGTATAAAATGATTTATATTTACAGCAATGGCATGCAAAGAACAACCATACATACACAACAAAACCTCTCTCACATAGAGTGCTTAACACACACCCAAAAAAATAGACACGCATCCAGAATGTAGCTTCCACTATGCTTGCACTAGTTTCTTGGCATTATCTATAAATGTAGTGTATTCTTGCCATTGCAATGCTAATTTGTTAGCCTTTCCCATTTTATTGTTTTGACACAATTGTTAAATATTTGCACTTAGACAGTGAGTTTTGAGGGCTCAAAGTTCTAATATCATTTAGCAGACTAGCTCTTCCCATGTCAAGTTATATATTTTCCTAAAGTTTAGATTGACCTTATACATATGTATATATATTAAATGTACACACACAACATATATATATATATATATATATATATATATATATATATATATATATATATATATGTCTAAACAATAAAATTATTTTCAACACTATTTATTATATGTGCATAATCATGTAAAGGTAGGTACGTGTAATTTAATTTAAAATGGACAATTTGACATAGGGAAATGATACTACAATTAATCCAAACAAAAGAGATATACAAAATGACAATGTAATGATCCCCACCTTTTGTTTTTTCCCCATTCTCTATCTTGTCCTTCAATTTTTGATTTCATTTATATCCAACTTTCATCAAAACAATTCAATGAAACATCCATATTAAAATAAATCAGGTTTTCAATAGACACCCATTGCAATCTTTATAAGCAATGATTTGCATTGCATTCTATGCATCTAATTTTACAAAACCAATAACATGGTTCAGGTTACCAAGTACTCAAAATAAAAGTTACAAAAAGGCTTTCTAGAAACTGAAAAATAAAACCATGTATTCTTCTTTTCAAATTCGTCCAATACAACAAAAAATCTATGGTTTATGTTAAAATTTGAAGGGCAACATCATAAAAAAACTATTTGATAGGTAAGGTTTACCATCAAATTCAAGCCTTGCCAATAAAATGTATTTTGCTTCTTTGTTAATTTGGAATCAAATAAGGCATGATAAACAAATCAAACTCCAATTAGAATGACCTATTGCACCCTTCAACTTATAGAGACAAGTCATGTCAGAGACTTGGATTATGGACTGGACATTTTCCTCTATTGGAGACCACTCTGGTTTGAAAGAAATAATTTATTTAGACTCGCAATTACCTTATAAAATGAGGAAATAGATTACTGAAAATGAAAATGTTGTTAGGCTTAACAATAACAATGTCATTGTTTGCTAGATGTACATTGAATAACACTTCACATTTTCCATGCTTAAATTACAATGATAAAATGCCATTACCATCCACTACTTATCTTGATCTCATAACATTATGTAGAGAGGGTAGCTAAATGAGGTGATCTAAATTCTGCTTATTGCACACAACCTCTTGAAGATTCCTTGAACAATTATTGTACACCTAAATGCTAGTGGATCACAAAATGGAACTAGATAAATTATTAATGGTGCAACTAAGTTGTAGAGGGAATATTTTTTGAGTTACTAAACACATCATTCGACAAATACTTTTATTACTAGGCATGGTAATGTTTCAAAGAAATATGTGGCTAGTTTAATAAAGCCATTCACTAAAGTAGCTCAAATAAGTAGATAGTGTCAAGGGTTAATTCATTTTAGAAGTCTTGTCATGCATTCTAGAAAGCATGGAGTGCCTATAAACCAGCACATGCAACACTTACTTGAGTCTATTCAAGAAATTCTATTTATACCAATGGCAACATTGCAAACATGCGTGTATTTTTTAGTTAAAGCACATCAATGCATATATCATATTCTATAACTACTACACTATACAAAAAAATGAGTACAACTAGACAAGATGCTGCTAAAGGTTGACAAGTCTAGATTTACACTCATCAATTACATTTGCTGAAAATTTTTTAGGACCATTTTAGCACTGAACATATCTTGTAATTATGTCATTCCATGGCATCGCATTTCTTTGAGTCATTCTATCAAGATTAAGGAATCAAAGCATGTTAAACATGATAAACACAAACTTTAAATAGCCAAGACAAGGGAAAAACAATTAGAACAAATTTTGACAACCTAAACATGCATGGCCAATAAGAACAACATAGATTTTGTAAGGCATAGTGGAAAATACTAAAATAGCAAAGATTTCTAGCTTATAAGTTATTGAAAATGAACTTGTCTAACTAGGATGTTACTTTTGAGAAATACTTTGTGAAATTCATGTGTAGATAAATAACTCTCCTCAAGAAGTACTACAACATCTTAGAAAAATAATTACGTGAATAATACAAAGATTGTTGCAGTGCCTCGCTTATTGAGATATCAATCAAGTCTTTCATCAAATTTGCATTAAACTAGTAAATGTTAAATTTTAGATAGGAAAATGTAGTTCTTCCTATGGTTGGAAGTTCCACCTCCATTACCATCACAAGAAAATAGAAGAATTGTTAAAGGTACAAGACAACTGAGGGGGGGGAGTGAATCAGTTGTATCAAAAACTTCTAACTCTCATAAACATAATCGCATCCACATCAGTTCACTTAAACCCTTAATCTGTTATGAAGATTAAACATGAAAAGAAGATAATAGAAACTTAAACACATCAACACCATGCACAAGAGAACACCAGATTTTTACGTGGAAAAATCTAAAAGGGAAAAACCACGATGAGGATTAGCTCACAATATAAAGTAATAGCAATATCAAATTACAAGAGGCTCACTGCCCTCAATAAGAAAGGCTCACTACCAAGGACTCATTGTACAAAAGAAGAAGAAAGAAGAAAAGGCTAACTGCCAAGAGTGAACTGATATAATTGCATCTGACACATGCATGGGTTCAGTTCTAATGAAGCACAATAAACATCACCTTCGCATCTATACCGAAAGATAGTAGACACCTTTTGCTCACTGCATCCAGTCATCTAACTTGTGAAATCTCTTTTTTCCTTTTATCACACTCACATCACTGACATCATATCCTTCATGTGTGCATGATTTACGAATCCTTGACACTTATTTATACCATCATTAACTTTGAAACAATTTTCAAGGTCGGCAACACAATCTTCAATCTTTGAAACAATCTCCAAGGTCAGAAAACACAAAAAGTTTGAATTAGGTCTGGACCTAAACATTCCATAGCACAAGTGAATGAAGTAAAACCACTCTATGCCTTAGCTTAGACCTAAATCTATCCAAGCATGCTACTCAACACTCACATAATCATCAATCAACTCCACAATCAGTGCAAACATTCTAGGTCGGCCAAACAGTGTAAACATAAGAAATTCTTGATCACGCGCTTCCACAAACCCAATCATAAATTTTGGATCACACACACATGGAAACATCCATGAACAACTTGAAGTCACCTGTGAACAAACAAATTCAACCATGACAAATTTCACTTGAAGACAGTTCACAGACTGCTTACAATCAACATTGTTGAACTCTGCTACACAAGAAAATTACTTTCCAGAACACCAAATCACAAACCCTCTAGAATGAAGATAGCTAAGGACCTTATGAAAACATATCCAAAACCGTAGCACCTGAAACCATTCTCTAAAAAATGCGGAGCAAAATACTTTCTCATAGACACCTCTGCACAACTTAGAAACACTGTTAAATACTATTCTCAAACTGGTGAACATAACTTTCATTGCATAGTAATCCAGAGCACCAAATTCTAGATTTAGCACCTTCAAATACTTCTAATAACATATCCAAAACACACACTCAAATCTCTAAAATAGAAGAAATGTGGAGAAAAAACTTGAATAGTATTCTATAAGCCAGAAGACACCTTCAACACACTATTTCCAATATTAATCAAATTTTCTCAAAAGCACTTGGAAACCCAGCAACAGGAACAATCTACTAATATCATCAACACCTCTATAAGGTATTCAAATCACTTTAACACAACAACTTAATCAAACAACAATAACATCATAAGACACAATTGACACCAATGACAACACAAACATGTTGACATCAATGACAACACCGATTAGCACATACTTGCAACAATCTCCCCCTTTGTCATTGATGGCAACATATGATGTGAAAAACCATCATGACACAACTCTGCACCAATCTCACTCTCCCCCTTTCTTTTATACATCTACTCTCTTTCTCTCCCTTTGTTTTTCACATGAACTTTCTCCCCCTTTGACATCAATGGCAAAGGGTGACATATTTTTTCAAGCTCTCTCCCCCTGATTATGATGCTGCACATACCTGCATTGTTCTCAACTACTCTAAATACTCCCCCTTAGGAGTACACACCAATATGTACAACTCTTACTCCCCCTATCTACAACAATCATCAATGCCACTACCTGCTCCCCCTGAGAGGTAGCCTCCATCATCAGTCCAAAAAAGAATGAATCTTGAATCACACTGGACTGATGCATCTTCTTATGCATCTAGTTCAAAGGAGGGGAAACAACCCCTAACTTCTCCCGAAGATACTCAAATGCATCTTTAGGAAGAGCCTTAGTGAATATGTCAGCAACCTGATCCTTTATACGCACATACTCCAGCTTCACTTCATTCTTTGCAACCTTCTCTCTTAGAAAGTGATATCTAATTAAAATATGTTTTGTCCTTGAATGCATCACTAGATTCTTTGAAATATTAATAACACTAGTATTATCATAGAAGATAGGAATTGGATCATCATACTCAACTTTGATATCCTTCAGGGTTTGTCTCATCCATAACACTTGTGTACAATAGGATGTTGTTGCAATGTACTCTACCTCTATAGTAGATAAAGATATTGAATCATGCTTCTTGCTTAGCCATGATACAACTCTATCTCCAAGAAAGAATGCACCGCCGCTTGTACTTTTCCTATCATCTACACATCTGGCCCAATCTACATCTGTGTAGGCACTTAGGGTAAAGTCATTGTTCTTAGGATACCACAAACCATGATCTGGAGTGCCCTTCAAATACTGAATATCCTCTTCACTGCCATGACATGTGACTCTCTAGGATCTTCTTGAAATCTTGCCACAAGACAGACTACGTGCATGATATTTGGTCTAGTAATAGTTAGGTATAGTAGTCATCATTGATCTATATTTGCTCTGATCAGCCTTAGGGGATTCATCATTTTTGCTCAACTTGCAACTAGTTGTCACGTGGGTACAAACTGGTTTAGAATCTTCCATTCCAAACTTCTTCAACAATTCCTTGATATACTTTGATTGTGAAATGAAAATGCCCTTATCTATCTAGATAATTTGCAGCCCAAGGAAGAAGTTCATCTCTCCACATATTGACATCTCAAATTCTTTTTGCATCTCATCTACAAAGTTCTTACACATACCTTCATTTCCATTGAAGATTATGTCATCCACATAGACCTCAATAGTCAGTATTTGATCTTTGCCTACCTTGATGTACAAATTACTGTCTGCAGACCCTTTACTGAAACCCTATTGCAACAAATACTTGTCTAACCTTGTATACCAAGCTCTAGGAGCTTGCTTCAGTCCATACAATGCCTTCTTCAATCTGTATACTATATCTGGTTTGTCTGACAACTGAAATCCATCCAGTTTCTCTATGTATACTTCCTCTTCCAACTCACCATTCAGAAAAGTAGACTTCACATCCATTTGATATATTTTGAAATCCTTATGTGCTGCATAAGCCAAAAACAACCTAATAGACTCCATTCTTTCCATTGGGGCAAAAGTTTCCTCATAGTCTATTCCTTCCACTTGTGAGTACCCCTTACACATAAGTCTTGCCTTGTTTCTTACCACTTCTCCATTTTCATTCAACTTGTTCCTGTATACCCACTTAGTTCCAATCACATTCTTATTCCCTAGTCTTGGGACAAGTTTCCAAGTCTGATTCTTCCCAATCTGCATTATTTCTTCTTCCATAGCCTTAATCCAATACTCATCCTTGCATGCCTCAACCACTGTTTTAGGTTTAACTTTGGAAAGTAAGCATAGATTTACCTGTGCTTTAGCAGCCCTGCTTCTTATCAATACACCTTTACTCTTATCACCAATGATCTAATCTTCAGTGTGATGCCTCTACACATATTTGGGAGTTTTAGAAACTTTTTTCGAAGCTTCTTGTTCTTCAACTTGTACTTCTCTTTCTAGAGTTTCTTGAACTTCAACCTGTACTTCCTTCTCTTTGGTCTTTTCTTCTTCTCTATAAGAAGACTCATCTGATTCATATCCATTAATCTTTGAAAACTTATGTATATCTTCATCAACCTTAACATTAGCACTTTCAACAATCTTTCTTAGCCTCTTATTATAGCACCGGTAAGCTTTGCTTTTGTTAGAGTATCTAAGGAAAATATCTTCATCACACCTTGCATCAAACTTTCCTAGTTCTTCATCTCTTCTTATATAACATTTGCTTCCAAAATATTTTCAAAAATATTTAGCGGTGGGAATCCTTCCATACCATAGCTCATAGGGAGTCTTTGTGTCATTTGCTTTCACCTGTACTCTTTTTTGTATGTAGATAAAAATATGAATTGCTTCTCTCTAGTAAACTTCTAGTAGGTTTGCTTCTTTTATCATTGTCCTTGTAGCTTCTTGAATAGTCCTATTCTTCCTTCCAACCACTCCATTCTGCTAAGGAGTTCTAGGAGAAAATAGATGCCTCTTTATCCCATGATTCTCACAAAACATGTTAAAATCATTAGAAGTAAACTCTCCACCTCTATCAAACCTCAAATATTTGATTTTCATATCCAATTCATTCTCAACCATAGCTTTAAAATCTTTAAACTTATCTAGGGATTCTGATTTTTCCTTAAGAAAAGTGACCCAATTCATTCTAGAACAATCATCAATAAATAACATGAAATACCTGTCACCTTGAAAACTCCTTACTCTAGTAGGACCACATAGGTCTGTATGCACCAACTCCAATAGTCCAGTAGGTGACTGATCCTTTCTTTTGAAGCTTCTTCTTGTTTGCGTTCCAAACTGACATTCCTTACAGATAGCAGTAATAGGCTTTGTTATCTTTGGCAGATCTCTCACGGCTAGAACTACACTTATCCTTACCAAGCTATCAAAATTGATGTGACACAATCTCCTATGCCACAACCAACTCTCACTGATCTGAATCATAAGGCAATAGCTAACACCACCTTTGAGATGATAAATATTTCCACCTATCTTCTTTCCAGCAGCAATTACTATTCTGGAGCTTTTTCTGATCTCACATCCATCATCTTGAAACATAAGATTGTAACCTTTGCTACACATCTATCCAACACTCAAGAGATTATGTTTTAAACCTTTGACATGAAGAACAGCATCAGTGTTATGCTTTCCATCAAAACTGATTGAACCTTTTCCACAAATCTTAGCAGCTTCACCACCACCAAACCTAACTACTCCAGCATCAAATTTCTCAAGTTTGACAAACTTACTCTTATCACCTATCATGTGATTTGAGCATCCACTGTCAATGACCAGTCATACTTTTCACTTCTAGCATGAAAAGCAGATATTATAGTGTTTTTAGGGTTAGTACATGCTTCCATATTCTTTTCCTTCACACAGCTTCCAAAGTTAGTAGAACTAGTTTCATCTCTTATGGCAATAAATAAGCATTCATCATCATTATCATCCTCAAAATTAGATTCATCATCAAAAATGCTTGCATAGTAATTTGTCTTGACCATCCTTCCTCTGTTTTCCTTATCCTTAATTCTCAAAGCTCCATCTAGACACCTTGAAGCATCGTGACCTATTTTTCCACAACTGAAGCATTTAAAAGGCAACTTACCATTGAGCTTATTAGTACCCTTTTTCATCCTTCTCACAAAGTTAGCTTCTAGTTCATCAAAGTTTTCTAGATCTGATTCAACAATCTTTCCTGTTTTACCAACTTTAAAAGCAGTCTCATCTTTTGCAGTTCCACTACTTGTACCAAACTATCTTATTTCAAAAGCAGTTAGAGTGCCAAGCAACTGATCTTTGGTAAACTGATTCAAATTTTATAATTCTTCAATAGCAAAAACCTTATGCCTATAAGATTTAGGAAGAGTTCTAAGTACATTCAATATCACTTCTTGATCATCTATATTCCTACCAAGTCCTTTGATGCCATTAACAACTTCCTCCACTTTTTGCAAGTAGCTTGTAATTTTTTCATCTTCAGACATTCTCATGGTCTCATAAGTGAGCTTCAAATTTTGCATTTTAGCCTTTTTAACCTTCTCATCTCCTTCATAAACATTTTCCAACCTTTTCCAAATCTCATTAGCAGTTTTCAAATTCACAACTATCACCAACTCAGAATTAGTAAGTCCACTTAAGAGAGCATGTTTTGCCTTACCGTCTATTTCAGCAACTTTAATTTCATCTTCAGAATTTATACCATTCTTAGGTTCAGAGTAATTAGACTTGATGCATTTCCAGACTTCATACCCAAGAGAAATTAGAAAGGCTTCCATCCTTACCTTCTAGAGTGCATAGTCTGATCCATCAAACAAGGGAGTATCATTCTTGTGTACCATCCTGGATCTACCTCAAGCTGTTAAGATTTCTTCAAAGGAACCTTGCTCTGATACCAATTGTTGAAGGCACAAGACAACTGAGAGGGTGGGGCTGAATCAGTTGTATCAAAAACTTCTAACTCTCATAAACATAATTGCATCCACATCAGTTCACTTAAACCCTTAATTTGTTATGAAGATTAAACATGAAAAGAAGATAACAGAAACTTAAACGCATCAACACCATGCACAAGAGAACACCAGATTTTTACGTGGAAAACCCTAAAAGGGAAAACCATGGTGATGATTAGCTCACAATATAAAGTAGTAGCAATACCAAATTACAAGAGGCTCACTACCCTCAATAAGAAAGGAAGAAGAAAGAAGAAAAGGCTCACTGCCAAGAGTGAACTGATAAAATTGCATCTGACACATGCATGGGTTCAGTTCCAATGAAGCACAACAAACATCACCTTTGCATCTATACCAAAAGATAGTAGACACCCTCTGCTCACTGCATCCAGTCGCCTAACCCATGAAAGCTCTTTCTACCTTTTATCACACTCACATCACTCACATCATATCCTTCACGCATGCATGATTTATGAATCCTTAACACTTATTTATACCATCATTAACCTTGAAACAATCTTCAAGGTCGGTAACACAATCTTCAATCTTTGAAACAATCTCCAAGGTCAGAAAACACACAAAGTTTGAATTAGGTATGGACTTAAACATTCCATGGCACAAGGGAATGAAGGAAAACCACTCTATACCTTAGCTCAGACCCAAATCTATCCAAGCACGCTACTCAACACTCACATAATCATCAAATCAACTCCACAATCAATGCAAACATTCTAGGTCGGCCAAATAGTCTAAACATAAGAAATTATTGATCACATGCTTCCACAAACCCAATCATAACTTACAGATCACATACAAGGATTTAAAAAAATCTAGAAACATCCATGAACAACTTGAAGTCACCTAAGAACCAACAAGTTCAACCACAACAAATTTCACTTGAAGACAGTTCACAGACTGCTTATAATCAACATTGTCAAACTCTGCTACACAAGAAAATTACTTTTCAAAGCACCAAATCACAAACCTTCTAGAATGAAGATAGATAAGGACCTTATGAACACATATCTAGAACTATAGCACCTAAAACCATTCTATGGAGAAATGCAGAGTAAAATACTTTCTCCCAGACACCTCTGCACAACTCAAAAACACTGTCAAATACTGTTCTCAAACTGGTGAACACAACTTTCACTGCACAACAATCTAGAGCACCAAATTATGGATTTAGCACCTTCAAACACTTATAAACAACATATCTAAACTACACACTCAGATCTCCAACACAGAAGAAATGTGGAGCAAAAACTCAAACAGTATTATGTAAGCCAGAAAACTCCTTCAACACATTGTTTCCAATATTAGTCAAATTTTCTCAAAAGCACTTGGAAACCCAATGACAGGAACAATCTACTAATATCATCAACACCTCTACAAGATATTCAAATCACTTTAACACACAACTTAATCAAACAACAATAGCAACATCAAAAGACATAATTGACACCAATGACAACACAAACATGTTGACATCAATGGCAACACCATTTAGCACATACTTGCAACAAGAATACAATTTCTACACATGGCACATGCTAAATAATAAATAGAATTGTGACCATCGAGCCTTGTAAATATGAAAGGTGATTGGATGTTGGCACAAAGCTAAATTTAGATTGATGGTGGGAACAAGCCAATGACTATAATCAAACACATGGCATTTAAACTCATCTCTAGAGTTAATTTAGCCACCGTTGCATCTAAGTGTTGTGTGTATGTATTGTGGATCCTATATGAACTTGGAGTTCAAACATGTAATGGCAAGGAGATGTGCAACAATTAAAGTAAAATGAGGGGTAGTTTGGATTCGTCATTGCACTAACTTGCACATTGATAGTTAGCACGAGGGTAACCTTGGCACACAACAATGGAACTTAAATAAAAAATTTGCCACTTAGTCATTTTTGTTGATTGACCAAGATAATAAAGCACCAAAGGAAGACACAAAATGCTAAGTAAATAATAATTCAAGTTATATGTACAACTAATGATGCATAGTTACTATAATATTGCACTACTTATCCAATTCAAACATGCATTGAGGACATCCAACACAAAACATATACATGAAATTTCTTTTGCATAAATCTTTATTGTACTAAAGGCTTTGGTGATCAGAAGTGACACATACAACTACTACATCTTACAAGATTCCACTTTCAATCATGATTTAATCTATGTTCATACATTACTTAAAAGTTTCTAAGCCCATTTTAGCAAATACATATTGAACATATCCATCAATCATGGCTTTCCATGACACCACATTTATTTGAGGAATTTTTTTGATGTTCCTTGTCTATGCTTCATACTTGCAACTATAACAAGGATGCTAGCAAAGCTTGTTGTTTACAGTTAGCAATTACTTTTTCTTGAAAGTTTTGAAAGCATTTTCAACAATTCCATTTTGTGTGTATTCTACAATCATTACATTCCATGAGACAAATTTTGTTCAGAAGTCATTAAACTTGCACAAACCTCCAAATGTCAAAGGTGCAAAGTAATTTGCATGCCTTATGTAGGCTTCTATGCTTTGCACACATGTCTATCGGCCTAGTAACAAGTAAAACATATAATGAAATTATTGTTTTCTTTATGTTTTGATGGATGTTCATACCCTATTCCAAAGCTCCAATTTTGACATAAGTTGGGAGTATGCTAACAAATGTGAACTAATCAAGTTCAAGACTTGTCCATTGCACTTAATGAAACATGTAGTTGCCTACCACATATATGCTAATAAGTTTATGTAAAAAAAAATTACATGCAAGAAATGCAAATTGCCTATGTTTAACTCCAAATTATATTTCATTTAAATGCCTTATTAAAACATAACTATAAATGCAAAGGCTTGTTATTTCTTATCATCTTCCCCCACTATTGCCCAACTTAGGGTTTCGCAACAATGTACAAACAATAGCTTGCAGCCCTAGACTTTCAAATACCCTATTGCAATCCCATTTTCTATCTACGTACCAAAATCCTACTCCGAACTTCTAGCGCTTGGTAGGGATTGTTGCCGCTCCACAACCCTTGTTTTATTTTTATTTACTTATGAATTATTTTATTTTATTACTTGAGAGTTATTCTATTTTATTACTTGAGAATTATTTTATATCTTTAGTTTTTTATATTAATTATGTTGATAGGTGTGGTAACAATGAAAGAAAAACTCAAGCCTACATTTTTTATAAAATATATTAATAATTTTTTATTTACTAAAGTACATACCTATTTACTATTTTGTTTACTAAATTAATTATACCATATACTAAAATGTAATTAAAATATCTGATGTAGCAACATCCTAGGTTGAAGAGAAATTTTGCATCAACCAAAAAATATTTGCTTTCTTTTCATTTCTTTCATTTCAGTTGCAATTCAGTAATTTACAATTCAACATTTTCTACCACATTTTACCGCATCTTCATATCAGAGCTCATGGAGCAGAATTTAACTTCTATGCCATGTCAGCTACATCATATTCAGATTTTAGGAAATTTGGATTTATCTACAAAAAGTTATCGCTATTAGAAGAACATCAGCTTTCTCAGAACAGAGCATTCATTAAGTCAACATGAGAATAGAAGCATTGTGGAGCACTTCCGTGACTTGTGGAGACAAATGGAACATATCATAAGGCAAATAAGGATCAGATAGACCTTCCTTGAGGTTTGCACCATGTTTCATTCATTTGCGAAGCAATACCATGAGTTGTAGGCCGACCTACAGGTTTCTTACATGTTTCATCATTCATTGGAGTTTGTAACCTCTTGTGGCTGACACAAAGGATTCTATATACTTGAAGATGATATATATACATCTGTTAGATGCATTAGGAAGTCATTCAGAAGTATTCAATATGATTTGATAGAATTGAAGACATATTCTTTCGGGAAGGGCACTTAAATGCCATATATTTCAATTTTGTTGTAACCCGGAAGGCAGGCATGTGAGCCCTTTGATTGTAGCCTGCATGTTGTCGGCATATGAGCATTGTGATGATCTGATATATTGAGCATTTGAATCTTCCATTTCATTCTATTATTGTGTTGTTTCCATTGTGTTTACTCTAGTTGCATGGTTTGGACAGTCCCTTCTTAGGACCCTCCATCCATGACTGAACCAAGTGGTATCAGAGTGAATTTTGCAAATCTTGTGGAAGTGAAGGCATTCCAGAAGATCTTGTGGTGAATAGATTGCCAACCTGAGGTAGTCTACTTGTGTTTTTCAATAGAGCGTCAATTGTGAGGCAATTGCTACCTTGTAGTCAGATCGTCGAATTCAGGTAGTTACATCAGAGCCAAGGAAGAGATGCCACCAAGGAGGATGCTTGCTATGGCCAATGTTGCTAGAAGAATAGAATAAATGATTGAGATGATGAGGACAATGAAATTTATATTGGATGATGTAGAAGAAGATAGAAGAAGAGGACTAAACCCTAGACATGAAGATGAAAGTGACGATGATGAATTTCAATTTGATGACCAAAATGAAGAATCCCTAGAAGAAGAAGAATCAGATCAGGTAAAGATGTTGAAAGCTATTTCTAAGATGGGTAAGAGACCTAGAATGGAAGTATAAAACTATATGAGGAATTTGAATCCTGAGGAATTGATTGACTGAATAAATGACTTGGAGGAATACTTTGAGTATGAAGAAATTGAAGATCCGAAGAGAGTAAGATTTTCAAGTTGAAAGGACATGCTGCTATTTGGTGGAAAGAAGTTCAATTGGATAGGAATATGAGAGGAAAAGAGAATATCATAAAATGGGATAGGATGGTGAGAAAGTTGAAGAATTGGTTCATACTTGCTGACTATGAGTGGGAATGTAATGTCCCCTTCTCATCAGTGATATCCAAGATGGACTGTTAGCCTATCCTAGAGGCCCGTAGGCTAGTCGGAGGCAATAATTAGGGTTTCCAACTGTGTGGTGATCTCTTCTGAGCTTTTAGGGATCTGTTTGTTAGTGTATGGCAGTTTGATTACTGGATTCCTTCTGGGTTTTCAGAGAGCTTCAAAGTGATATGACATGCATTGACATCTGAGGACTTTCTTGAGCTTACTATTTTTAGTAAGTACTATTTGTCAGTGTATGGCAATTTGATTGCTGGATTCCTTCTAGGTTTTCAGAGAGCTTCAGGGTGAAATGACATGCATTGGCATCTGAGGACTTTCTTGAGCTTACTATTTTTAGTAAGTATTATTTGTCAGTGTATGGCAATTTGATTACTGGATTCCTTCTGGGTTTTCAAAGAGCTTCAAGGTGATATAACATGCATTGGCATTCGAGGACTTTCTTGAGCTTACTATTTTTAGTAAGTACTATTTTTGGCAGCATGATCTATGGTAGAGTATGGCATTGAGTTCTTCCTTGGCAGTCCTTGCTTGGGATGGACAAAAATAATATAATATGGGCACTTTATTATTTTATTTATAAAAAGGCAACTTTGGCATAATTAAATATTATAAAGTTAAGTTGTACCCCTATGCCTAGGAGACACAACTTAAAGTTGTTTTAAAATGGGGGGCCATGTGAGCATTTAAAAATAAATTAATTATTTATGCCAAAATGGAACACCTAGGGAAAGTGGGAAAAAGAAAGGAAATAAAGTGTTTTTTTTCTAATCCTAGGGAAAGTTAGAAAAAAAAAAGGAAATAAAGTGTTTTTTTTCTAATCTTAGGGAAAAGTGAAAAAAGAAATATTAGAAAAGGATGAAAAGAAATATTTTTTTCTAATTTTTTAAAAGAATGTTTCCTCTCATGTGTGGCGCCCATATTGGGGAAGTTTCCCAAAGCTTTCAAGGAAGAAAATATAAAAGGATGTGAGGGCTTCTCTTTTCATTATGCTATGGATATTGTTGATATTAAAATGTAATTGGAGTTCTTATTGATCTCAGGGCTTTGAGGACAAAAACCCTCATGGTTAACAATGGTTTCAAGTTTGAAAGATAACCCCTAGCTGATTGATTGTGGAGGAATCCATCCAAGGTTTCTACAGGTGCTTCATTGCAAGAATTTGAATTGGTGTGATAGCTAATGTATTATTGCACTTCTGAAAGGAGTTTTGAATTGATGCAATAGCTGGTTTAATATTGCATTTTATTGGAGAAATTGCATAGTTGCAGTAGCTAGTCTATTGTTGCAACTGTAAATTATTGCGCTTATGAATTAGAAGTCTGGTGTAGAGTTAAAACTCTACATTTTGAAACATTTATTTTAGTCATGGTGAAATTGTTCATTTTCTGTAGTTTTTGTTACATTTCTGTGTGTCATATTTTGTTGTGTACGGAGTGTGCCACATGTCAGTATGGTGGGGTTTTGAGAACCCGCAAGGAACTATGCTTCTAAATGATGCACAAGGTTGCCACGTGGAAGGGGTTTCAAAACAATTAGCTACAGTGATCAGCAGTAGCAGATAGTGTCGCATGTCTTCTTTATGGTTCAAAGTTTCTCAGATGCTACCGGCACATGTCACATATCTTGGGCTGAATTTCTTTTGTTAAGTTTCTTCTTGTGTGCGGAGTGCACCACGTGTCGCTACTGCGGGATTTTGAGGAGTTACTTTTGTTTGAAGTAGCTAGAACGTGCGCGGGAGCACCACATGTTCCTTTTGTTGTAGTAGCGAATCGTGCTGCGTGTCCCTTTTATTAAGTGGCTTTTGAGACACTAAGGTACAGTATGGTGGGCCCCAGGATATATAATGAGTAAAGTTTCTTAGCTACAGCGTGTGCCACATGTCGCACCCGCAAGTGTTTGAAGGTAAAGAAACAAGACAAGCGCAAAAATGCCCGCAAGTGTGCCATCTGTCCCATTTTTGAGACTCTTGGGAGGTGCCACGTATTAAGCAGTATAGAGAGGTAGAAAGTGCTAGGTGTCTCAGTTTCTGTTGCTTCTTTTATATCAAAGGGAACTAGCCCGACGTAGTGGAAGATGCCAGGTAGCATATTTTTGGAGTTGTTTGAAGTTCACAGGTGTCGCCATGTGTCTCAATAGAACTACAAGTTATAGTACCGTATTTTTAGTATCACTCAGTGAATCAGAATGCTGGAATGACATAGTTGCGAATTCAAGAAGATTTTCAGTGATAGTTTAAGTCCCAGTTGAATTTCAGTGTGGTTACAAGCCGTTGAGATCCGAACGGTTAGGGATGATCTTGAGTCAAATTTTGTAGCTATAAATAGGGGAAAGTTTTGTAACACAGAGATAGATATGAATTAAGAATTCAAAATTATTGTTGCAACTGGATTGTATCATTTTAGCCTTTCATAGCTTTTCCAAGAAGAAGCATATAGACTTGTGCATGTTTTTGTGCCTCTTGTATCTTGCTGAATCTATTAATGCAAAGAAACGTTGTTCTCTGTTGTTCGATGATATTTTCTGTGTCTCTGTATAATTGCTTTGAATTTGGCCTTTGATTCTAAATCTGTTTACAATATGTTATGTTGATCATGCTTCATTTGCTCTTCGACATAACTAAATCCTAAAGGTTTAATCACTGTGCTAGTTGCTGATACTTATATAAATCTGGTGCATCGCTATAGAGTTAGAAGCTTTTATTTATTGTATCTGTAATCTTGTTTTTTCTTCCCTTTACCTAAAACCCCATTGAAAAAGGAAGAGCCAACTTTCGTAAAATTTGGAGGTTGTTTCAAGTGTCAAGTCCCACATTCTTGAAGCTTCCCATATTGGTGCTGGAATCCGCGCAATTTTTTCCATCAACAGTTTTTGGTACGCCCGGTGGGACCTTTCTTGAATTTTGATCAAGATCATATGAACCAGAGAGCATCAAGGAGTTAGAGCTGTGGACCAACACCAAGAGCACAATCAGCTGCTAATTCAGGGATCTTGCCCCCATTAGTAGTCACTCCAAGAAGAAGAGTAAATTGAGTAGCAACAGCATGAGGAACAATTATGGTAGTACCTGCTCCACCATGAAGTTATGCAAATTGGAACAATAGCAGTCCCCTCGTTCTCCCAACGCTACCTGATACTTGGGATCTGATTCCAGCTAATGCTTTGAAGGCCTTACCTAAATTTAGTGGAGAAGATGCCAAGACACCAGGAGAACATCTCCAAGATGTGTCAGATGTGTGTAGTACATGTTATTACAGTACAGAACGTTGCTATCAGATTGTTGGTGGCTTCTTTTAAAGGGAAGGCTCTAGATGGGTATAGGTCTTTACCTGTGAATTCCATATCCACTTAGGACCATCTTGGAGATGCCTTCTTTGTAAGATTCAGTGAAAAGGGTGATAAATCATCCCTACTACAACAATTGATCACTATAAAGAGAGCACCTCAAGAAGCTATAACAGACTTCAACACTAGGTTTCAAAAGACCTGGGACAGAATCCCTGCTGTAGCTAGGCCACCATCAGGTATGGCTATTGTATTCTACCTCAAAGCTTTCAATTCTGATATCTCTATAATGATACAGTCCCTAGGAGGACATACCCTACCAGATGAATATGAGTTGGCTGTGAGAGTTGAGAACAATCTAATAGATGCTGGAAATTTGCCTCTGAGGCCTCCCATGCCTATGTTCCCAGAAATTTCTATTCCCCTACCACAAGAAGTCTCTAATCCACCATCTGTACGTGTGTCCATGTACACCTTCCCAACATCTCAACAACCCACAGTGTCAACACCCTCTGCCCCTCCATATAAAATGGATGACGTTATGAACATCCTCAGGACCTTTTTGAATGAGATTATCAATCTCAAAAGGTAACAGACTTCTTACCCAAAACCTTCCTACCAGGGATTCCAAGGTAATAGACCCCCATATCAGCCAAACCAGTACCAAGGTGCTCAAAGAACAAATAATCCTCAACCTTCAAATCAATTAGTTACAATTCCCACACCTTTGCAAGCTGTCCCCCCTAACCCAGGTAGAGAAATGGTCCCTGGACAAAACAACCTAGCAGAAGATACCAATGCCTGGTGTTTTCCTTGCAACAATGCCCATATACCTAGAGATTGTCCTAGGGGTAATTTACAACAAAAGATGGCAGAACATAGAAGAATGGAGGGCCAAGCTATGGTATCAAACGCTCCCCCATATCAGTCACCTAGTGTTCAGAATGTACTAATGGTGGCTCAGATGCAAGTAATGTCTATTCAATAAGAGGAAGAGATTGCCCCAGAAGAATCAGTCTTTCTAAATGAAGCGTCTACCTCCAAGAAGCCCTTGGTATAGTCTGATTATTTCACCAGATTAAAAAGAAGGATGGTTGAACAACTAGAAACTATAAATAATGAAGCAGTTGGAGTCCCTCCTTTCCAAAACCACTATAATCCCACTTCGAGGCAATAAATACCTCAATTAGCTCAGAATCAAGTAGTCTCTAACCTGGTACTGGAAAGAGCAAGGTATCCTTACTATCCTAAGACACAGACATTGGGACCCATGAATGTGGTGGAACAGCTAAAGAAGACCCCTGCACATGTGTCAATATGGGATATGCTAGCTATTCCTGACCAAAAGACATTGTTGTAAGAAGCATTGCAGACCCAGGCAAATCCTAAAGTTGTTCATACAAAAGAAGGAGACACTAACAAAGGGAGGACTCAAAACAAAGATACTCCACCTCTGCAGACAGCTGCCCTGTTAATGCCACGACAGAAGTAAGCAAATCGAGGCCTGAGCCATTTTATCTAACTTTAATAGCGGGCAAGAAGTTGTTGCACAAATCAATGATAGATTCAGGAGTGAGTACTATAGTCATGCCAAAACAAATAACTGATGCTTTAAAAATAGAATATGAGCCACTAGCTAAAGGGGTCATGCAATTAGATGGGAAGTCTGTCCAAACCATAGGAAGGATCAAACAACTCCCATTACAATTGTATACTTGCCCAAATATAACTATCCTGCAAGATGTGGTGGTTATTGATATTCCCCCTATCTTTGGTCCATGCCTATCTAGAGAGTTCACAGCTAAAATAGGAGGATACATGCCACTTGATTGGTCACACTTGATTTTGAGAACTAAATATGGGACAAAGATGAAGGTGCTATCTGAACCACTATCTAAAGATCATATCACTGAAGAAATAGCTCCAAGAATTGAAGCATCTCATGCTATGATGAATAGAGAGGAGAGAGTCTTTGTTGAGGAAATGGGAGACTAGACTGAATATGATCAATAGGAAGAAGAAAATAATCAATTGATGACTATGATGCAGAGTGACCCTTATGGAAATTATGACTCTACTGGTTTGGGGACCTATGTAATATTTGGAGAAGGCCAAGAAATACCAAATGTAATGAGACAAGAGATGCCTGAGGAAAAGGATACAAATAAAGAATCTGAGATCTGGAACTTGAACTTTGATGGTGCCAGAAGTAAGAATGGTGTAGGGGTAGGTATATGTCTCACTTCTCCAAATGGTGAGAAAATTCTGAGAGCCATACATTTCCAATTTGCTTGCACGAACAATGATGCTGAGTATGAGTCTTTGGTACATGGTCTTGTGTTGGCAAAGAAGAAAGGGATAAAGAATCTAATGGTCAAAGGTGATTTGGAGCTGGTTGTGAAACAAATTAGAGAAAAGGTTGTGGCAAAGAATGTAAGGATGAGATCTTATCACCACAGAATTTGGGATCTAATTGATGGTTTCAATGCTTTTAACATAGTAGTCCCCAAAATTCAAAACACTGAAGCAGACAGAATGGCACAAATTGGCTCTCAATTTGACCCAGCAAGTGACTTGATCATTAACAATGAGGCAATGAAGGTCATAGTTAGGCCAAAAATCCCAAATAACATCTAGAACTAGCAAGTCTTTGACAATGATCTTCAAGTGCTTTTATTTCTGCAATCGTTAGGATAATTTGCTGACCAATTACAGCCCAAGATTGAGGAGGCATATGGTGACTAGATTATTCACTTAAAGTCTAATAAGCTCACAAAGGGGTTAATCATGCTGGAAAACCTGTTTGACCCAGATGATGTGAGCCTGGATAAGAGAAAGTTTAAGGCAAGCAAAGATGATTATTCTGAGATTCAAGTCAACAAAGGAAGAAAGTTAAAGGTAGGTAATGCTACTACTCAAGAGGAAAAGGATAAGCTGATTTCTTTATGCAACAAGTATGATAGAGTAATTGCATGGACCTATGATGACCTTCATGGTTATAATAGAGATGTCATTCAACACACCATAGAACTTGCTAAAGGGTCAAAACCAGTCCATCAGAAATAGAGACCAGTGAATCCTAGGATTGAGCCTTTAATGGTGGATGAATTGCAAAAGCTTCTGGAGTCTAAAATTATTTTTCCATTTAAGCATTCGACTTGGGTGTCTAACTTGGTGCTAGTAAGAAAGAAAAATGGAGACATAAGGCTCTGTGTAGACTTCAGAGACCTGAATAAAGCTTCATTAAAGGATCATTACCCCCTGCCCTCCATGGAGCAGATTTTGCAAATAGTGGCTAGATCATAGAGATTCTCCTTGCTTGATGGATTCTCAAGATACAATCAGATTTGGTTGGTAGATGAGGACCAGCATAAGACAACATTCACAACAAAGTGGGGAACTTTCGCATATGCTAAAATGTCGTTTGGTATTTCAAATGTTGGAGCCACTTTTCAGCGCGCTATGGATATAGCATTTAGAGGCCTGATAAATAAGATCATTCTAATCTATTTAGATGACCTTACTATATTTACCAATAATGCCAAAGATCACTTTGAGCATTTAGAAGTTGTTTTTCAGAATTGTCAAGAATTCAAAATCTCCCTAAATCCTAAGAAGTGTGTCTTTGCTATGCCACAAGGGAAATTTCTGGGACACATAGTTTCAAAAGATGGAATTTCCATTGATCTAGAGCGGGTCACAGCTATACTAAATTTGTCTTTGTCAGTCAACAAAAAGGCAGTTCAGTCCTTTTTGGGTAAGATCAATTTTGTCAGTTAGTTTATATCTGATTTTGTAGGGCTAGTTAGGCCGATCACCCTGATGCTGAAGAAGGATTTAGTTTTCAAATGGACAATTGAAGGGAGACAAGCTTTTGAAGAAATCAAGAAAGCTATCTCCACTGCCCTGGTACCAAGAAATCCATATTTCTCTAAGCCCTTCATAATGTATGTATATGGAGGAGAACACATTGTTGCAATTGTTCTGACTCAAAAGGATGACAAGGAAGAAGGAGAACACCCAATTGCATTCTTCTCCAGGACACTAAGGGAGTATGAATCAAAGTATAATTTTGTTGAGAAGCAAGCTTATGCAATGGTTAAATCTCTTAAAAAATTTAGGCATCTAGTAACAGGAAATAAGATCTTAATATTAGTAGCTCACCCAAGTGTTAGGGAGTACATTATGGAAGGGGAGATCACAAAAAAAAGAGCCAATTGGATAACTAAAATTTTAGAATATGATGTAGAGGTAAGGCCTACTAAATTGGTTAGAGGAAGAGGACTCTGCCAATACATTGCTCAAGACACAAAGGAGTCAATGCTTGAAAAAGCAGAGGATAAAATAGTGTTAAAACTCCAAGAATTTGATCAAGATTCTTGGGTTAATGATAGGATATAGTTCATGAGAACTGGTGTTTTCCCTAGTGAACTCTCCCCTGATAAAAGAAGATACTATAGATAGCAGGGAATTAATTTTTGCTAATTGATCACGTTCTGTTTAGAAGGAATTTTGATGGAATACTATTGAGATGTGTTGAAAAGGATGAAGCTCAAAAGATACTGCATGAGTTTCATCATGGAGCCTTAGGGGGACACTTTTCAACAAGAACTACTACCATTAAAGTTACACAAGCTGGCTACTTCTGGCCAACATTGTTTGCAAATTGTTATCAGATGGTCAAGGAGTGTCTGGCTTGTCAATTTTATACCGGAAGGAGAAGGAATGCAACGTTGCCCTTGAGTCCCATAGTAGTCGATGAGCCCTTTGCTCCGTGGGGTTTAGATTTTATTGGGATGATTAATCCAGTGTCAAGTATGGGATATAAGTGGATCCTTGCTGCAACTGATTACTTTACAAGGTGGAGTGAAGCAGTACCACTTAAAGAAGCCACTGAAAAGGTAATCCTAGAGTTTCTTGAAGGGATAACTACTTGTTTTGGTCCTCCATGCACTATTATATTAGACAATGCTAAGGCATTTTTAGGGACCAGACTGTCAGCATTTTCATTAAAGAATGGGATATATCTGAAGACTTCCTCTAATTACCATCCACAAGGCAACGGCTTGGTAGAATCCACAAATAAGAACCTGATTAAGCTTATCAAAAGAATGGGGGTTGATCACCAAAGAGATTGGCACAAGTCCCTCAATTCAGTACTATGGGCAGATAGAATCACACCAAATCAAGTGACTAAGATGTCTCCATATGAGCTAGTCTATGGAAAGAATGCAGTGATGCCACTAAATATAGAAATTCTTGCCTTGCAGTTGATTAAACAATTGGAGATAGAAGAAAACAGCTCAATGCATGTGAGACTCGCCAAGTTACTGGAGATTCAAGAGAAAAGAGAAGGGACACATGAGTCTTTGATGAAGCATCAGCATATCATAAAGAATTGGTTCGACAAAAGGACCTCTAGTCCGAAATTTGAAGTTGGGTCTTTGGTGCTGAAATGTGATGAGAGAGCTACTAAACCAGGCCGACATAGCAAGTTTGACTCGTTATGGACGGGCCCCTTTAAGATTTGTAGCTGCAAGCAACAAAATGCATTTGAGATGGAAAATATGGAAGGAGAGCCTGAAGAGATTCCTGTGAATGGGATCTTCTTGAAACACTTTACATAATCTTGAAACCTGCCCCTGTATCATAGTTAATTAGGCATCTTTTATTTCCTTTCGCTTTCATCTTGCTTTTCCCACTTTTTCTTTTAAATAAGTGTTTTGGGAACATGTGTCCACAGCACAGTGACTTTTGTTGGCAGTTGCATTGCCCAAGGCTGTTAGGCAGTTCCTTAAACCTTAAGAAATAGCTAACCATTTTAGAAGATCGCCGCTTTTAATGTTGCTCTGACACATAGTCCCATACGGATTTAGAATGATACACTAGCCATCCTTTTAACATTAAATCCATTAATAAGACATGATGATTCCATTAATGCATCATTATGCCTGCAGAGTCAGGCATTTAAGCTTCTCAAATAGTTGCAATTGTTGTTCCTTATTCCATATTCTCCAAGTTCTTGATGTCTGTGTCAAAAGTTTCAATTCTTGCCTACAATTCTAGCTAGTTTGTGTTCATTTATAGTTTCTAGGGATTTTGAAGAGATATAGAGATGTCAGAGGCACAGTCACTGCAAGAAGGGCTAGGGCTTTTCGAGCTAGGAAATAAATGGAAGGGTGGCAAATCTTATGCGTCCGCAGCAGCACAGCCTAGAACAAGCTATCCAAGGACAAGGGTCTTGGATATGGGAGTAAGTGCAGATTCTACACAGGTGAAAGACTTTGTTGATGGTATCTTTGACACACATATGCAGAAAAATCCAAAAAATTTAAGGGAAGGAGCTCACCAGAGATGTCTCCGACGGGCTAAGAAAGGAGAATCAAAAACCTTTGGAATGAGGGTTTGGACTTCTCAATTGGCACAATTTGTGGTCCCTATTGTGCACCCCTATCTAGATTTGATTGACATGTGTGCAAAGCTCTTTCACCCCCAAACCACCATGATTCAATGCAGTGCTTTTATGTTCCAGATATCTCCCAAAGCAATTCAAGATATGCTTGGTTTGTACTACGACCGGACTGCTACATTTCCTACAATTCCTAAGTTGCAGCATACTTGGGGTGGTCTCCATAGTAGGGTACAATTTTAAATCTTGAGATGCATTTAGATGAGGAGAATACTTAGTTGCCTCAGCTGCCCACTGGTGGAGCTCAGTTTAATCCTGATGTTTAGGATGCCCTCTCCATGCTATCTTTTATCTTTGGCCAGAATAATGATTCAAGGGTATATGATTGCCAACTCGTAACAATTTTTAGACTTAAAACCATGGACAAGTCATCGGAGTACCATTTCAACTTTTTGGAACAAATCTCACAAGCTATGGTGGAGCAGCTGACAAATTTCTCTCAGAACCAGGTTTTCAGGTATTCTGCCTATCTTTTTCACCTAATTTTGTATCAAAATCATAGTCTCTTCTAGCAATATATGCCTTTGAATATGTACGACCCTGAGTCAAGCAGTAAGAGAACAATCCCAGTGTCCGCATGGACTCATGTTCTCTCAGATACTTCAGATCCATATGAGTTCGCTAAATATTTTGTAGCTCTGGTCTTTGGGCAATTAGGGTCTGAGGCTATGGAAAATAGAATGAGAGAAAGCATGAGAGGTTTCTTAACAAATTTGAAAATTCCCTGTGATTATTTTTTTGGTGCTCACACCACAATTATCAGACTTCATGGTTTTGCTGGAGAGCCTGTTTTGCTCCCAAAAGTTTTGACCCCTAGGGTCACATTTTTAGAGGTGGCTCATCAATTGTCTATCATTGATAATAATTTTTGGAATAAGAAGAGAAAGAAGATGTATGATGTTCCTTGGAGTAGAGGAAAGGTTACAATAGAAAGGAGAGAAACTGAGAATCTCTTATTAAGGAAATTGGCAGCTTATGATTTTCTGATAGTTGAAGATAGATGGAAGTATGATCCAGATAGCTTCTTAGTGTCTTGGATTGTGAATAACAAGGTTGCTGCTACTTTCATCCATGAGAAATGCCCCTTTTGGGAAAAGAGGAGATCACTGAAGCAGGATGATCTTGTATTTTATACAGAATTGAAAGATTTACTAGATGAGGGTCCAAAACCATGGGAGACATTTTACATGAAGCAACAAGAATATGATCCCAAGAAACTGATGACTTTGGGCCTGAGGCAGACTCTAAAGAAAAAAGAATGGAATGCTGAGAAAATAGCTGCTTATTGGAAATACATGCAGGAGATTTATGAGATTACCCATACTTTTGGAGGTGTCTAGATAGATGAACAATGGGAAGCAATCTGGGATAAATATCATATGACCCCTGTGTCAAGCCCTGATACAAGTAATCTTCCAGGTAGCTCACATGAGGAAGAGGAGACAGAAGAGCCAGAGAAGGTTCAAAACATAGAAGTGTCAGAGGAGGCCCAGAAGTTAGAAGAAACAGAGCAAGCAACAATAGAAGCTCCTAGAGCCCCATGGCTTCAATCTCTTAGCGCTCTACAAAAACAAAAGGCTACAGTATCGCCATCTCGTGAGACCCAAATAGCTTCGGCATCGGGGGGTCTTGGAGTGGCACTTTCTCACCAAATATTAATTGAATCACAAGAGGCAATAGGGGAGGAAGACCCTGAAGATGCAGCAAATAGGCCTTTGAAAAGAAGGCACAAATTGGAGTTACAAAAGGAAGATATTGAAGAGGACGTCTTAGTGTCTCCACAGCAACAAATTCCTGCAACAACAATAGTAGGACAGGTAAGTATCCTTTCTCCTCTTTCTCCTTCCTCAACTTCTTCAAAAGGGGTGGCAACCCAAGAAACCCATTCTTCCATGTCTCCTGCCACCTCTGCTATGCCACTACAATCTTTTGCCCCAACTGCCAGTTCACCGACCATGTCATCACAGGCCATATCATTACCCCTGTTTTCTCCAACCATGCCTAGACGGGCTTTGTCTCGAATAGATCCAAGTGGGCAGATTGCCACTATACCATATGGCTTACCCCAGGGACATCCTTTTGCCGGAGGGCTTATTGCTTCTCCACCTACATTTCAAATACAAGCTGATGCTGCCAAGAAGGCACGAGAAGCTAGGATGAAGAAACAAAAAAAGAAAGAAGGGAAAAGCCTTGCTGTTCCACATATGAAATTGTTATTTGACCATGTTCAATAGTCTTTGACAATCACCCACTTGGCCCCTAATGTGGTCAAGCATGTAGAACAAATGCAGCCACAAGACTACACAATGAATGCAGTAGCTATGGACCTGACTCAATTCAGGCCACAAGATAGAGTGGAATTGATGAATGAAACTGCCACAGTTGTTACAACTGGTTATCTGAAAGCAACAAAAAGGTTGCAAAAGGTAGAGGCAGACCTAGCAAAGGTAAAAGACACTAACAGTAGCTTGACATAAAAAATAAAGGCTAACGATAAAGAGATTGGCACTCTTAATAAGAATTTGTAGTCCACCGTGTCTTTGCAAATACATCAAGCTTCACAGGCTAAAGTTGCAGCTTTGCAAAATGAGATAGCACAAGAGAAGGCTACTATAGCTGCACTAAAACAAGAAAGGCCATTATTAAGAAAAAGTATTAGGACAAAGTGCAAGAAGTATCACAGTTACAGTAGACCCTATTAAAGGAACAAAATCATAATAGTGCTGCCCAGGCCCAATTCATGGACGAACAGGAAAAGAACAAACAATTAACTATTGAACTAAGTCAGAGGCCGCAAAATGCAGGGGTCTTGGCAATGGTAAAGGAGCTTTATGTGTCTGCATGGGGAAGAATCTCTGAAGAGATTTCACAGCTCAAACCTGCCCTCAATTTCTTGTTAAATGCTAAGCAGTTATGTGAAAAAGTAGAGTCTTCAGTTGAAGCAACTTTGTCTATTATTTCTTTGAGAGTTTCAGACTCTCAACTTTTGCTGTAGAAGCTTTATGATACAACTAATGAGACTTTGTTAGCTGCCGGTGTGAATGATAGAAGGGTTGCTACAAAGAAGGTAAATGAGGTTTTAAGTTGTAATTTAGCTGCTATGAGTTGTAAAGCGCTTCTGGATGTGGTAAAGGAGGGTGTAAAAAATATGAAAAGACACATTGAAGAGTTGGTGCAGTTGGGGTTACCATCCCCTTTTCTAGATGATAGTACCATTCTGATGACTGATGCAATAAAAGCCCTCCTGCTGACCAAACAAAATGATCAGACTGTTTTCCAAGGTCTAAGTGATTCTTCTAGTATTGAGGAGGTGGAGGCAATTCTTGTTCCAATGGCTCATCTTGAGTTTCAGCTGCATGCTATGATACAGGTTCTACAGTCCTTTTCTCATAAGGATATTATCAATTTAGATTTTCTCTTTCAAGATCTGCAGAGTAGACAAGGTCTATCAAATTTAGAATGGTCTAGATATCAGGCTGCATTGCAGAAATTATGATTCTCTGGTAGTGGAAATACAGTTTTGTTTATTGAAATTTTTCTGATGTTTCTAGAGTTCTCTCTGAGCAGGCACAGAGGTCCATGTAGTCACCAGGAAATGTAGAGTTAAATCTCTACATTTTGAAACATTTATTTTAGTCACAGTGAAATTGTTCATTTTCCGTAATTTCTGTTACATTTTTGTGTCATATTTTGTTGTGTTCAGAGTGCACCACATGTCAGTATGGCGGGATTTTGAGAACCCGCAAGGAACTATGGTTCTAAATGATGTGCAAGGCTGTCACGTGGAGGGGGTTTTGAAACAATTAGCTACAGTGATCAGCAGTAGCGGATAGTGTCGCGTGTCTTCTTTATGGTTCAAAGTTTCTCAGACGCTACTGGCACACGCCACATATCTTGGGCTGCATTTCTTTTGTTAAGTTTCTTTCTGTGCACGGAGTGCACCACGTGTTGCTACCACAAGATTTTGAGGAGTCACTTTTGTTTGAAGCAACTGAAATGCGTGCGGGAGCACCATGTGTTCCTTTTGTTGGAGTAGCGGACCATGCCGCGTGTCCCATTTATTAAGTGGATTTTGAGACGCTAAGGTATAGTATGGTGGGCCCCAGGATATATAATGAGTAAAGTTTCTTAGCTATGGAGTGTGCCACATGTTGTACCCGTGGGTGTTTGAAGGTAAAGAAACAAGACAAGCACAGAAATGCGCGTGAGTGTGCCATCTCTCCCATTTTTTAGACTCTCGAGAGGTACCACGTATTAAGTAGTACAGAGAGGCAGAAAGCGCTAGGTGTCACAATTTCTGTTGCTTCTTTTATATCAAAGGGAACTAGCCCGATGTAGCAAAAGATGCAACGTAGCATATTTTTGGAGCTGTTTGAAGTTTGCGGGTGCCGCCATGTGTCTCAACAGAACTACAAGTTACAGTACCATATTTTTAGTATCACTCAGCTAATCAAAATGTCAGGATGACACAGTTGTGGATTCAAGAAGATTTTCAATGACAGTTTGAGTCCCAGTTGAATTCTAGTGCGATTACAGGCCATTGAGATCCTAATGGTTGGGGATGATCTTGAGTCAAATTTTGTGGCTATAAATAGGGGAAAGTTTTGTAACACAGAGATAGATATGAATTAAGAATTTAGAATTATTGTTGCAACTGGATTGTATCATTTTAGCCTTTCATAGTTGTTTTGAGAAGAAGCATATAGACTTGTGCATGTTTCTGTGCCTCTTGTATCTTGCTAAATCTATTAATGAAAAGAAACATTGTTCTATGTTGTTCGATGATATTTTCTATGTCTCTGTATAATTGCTTTGAATTTGGCCTTTGATTCTAAATCTATTTGCAATCTGTTTATGTTGATCATGCTTCATTTTCTCTTCAACATAACTGAATCCTAAAGGTTTAATCACTGTGCTAGTTGCTAATACTTATGTAAATCTGGCACATCACTATAGAGTTAGAAGCTTTTGTTTATTGTATCTATAATCTTGTTTTTTCTTCCCTTTACCCAAAACCCCATTGAAAAAGGAAAAGCCAACTTCCATAAAATATGGAGGTTGTTTCAAGTGCCATGTCCCACATTCTTGAAGCTTCCCATGTTGGTGCTGGAATCCGCACAATTTTTTCCATCAACATCTGGTTGAATGCAATAGCTGGTTTATTATTGCAATTACACAAGGGTTTGCAAATTGCAGCAGCTGGTTTATTGTTGCACTTGAAGGATTTGTGTTGAATCGCTTTGAGTTAGGAGCTAAAATCAACTTCTTTGGAGGCATCTAAACTCCTGTTAACAATTTGTTGTTGTTACATGTTGGAGAACTCATCTTTGAAGCCAGGCGTCCATTAAAGGAAGATTCCAGTTTGCTGATATAAAGTTTTCAGACTTGCATTTATTGGCTTGGGTCTGGGTATGATCATTTGTAATTCAAAGAGGTGTCTATTATGTCGTATGACTGCTGCAAACTTTACACTTCTTTCTGGTAACCATTTCTAGAGGGGTTCAAGGCATGTTTTCCTTTGAGTTCATGAATTCTAACTCATAGATTTTCTTGTTATTGTTGTTTTAGATAATAGGGGTTATTTTATGAACTGGGTTGTCAATATATTGTGAAAATAATGAGTATTTAAGCTGGTATAAAAATCTAGAATTTTCAGCTATGAATTCCTAATACAATTTCAGTTTTGAGTTAAAAATTATTCTTGCAACATTTCCTATTTTGTTGCATTATATTGTTGTATCAAACATTGCCAATATATCACAAAAATTTATCAAAACAAACCAAACAAGGCAGAAAATTTGTGTTACCAAGTGTCCACCTGGGGTGGGACACTGCAGGGAATTGTTGAAGAGATTGCAAAACCTAAGGCAAAAGGAGAAATCTGTGAAGAAGTACATTGAAGAATTTCATAAGATAATCATAAGGATTGGATGTAGTGAAGTAAGCAAGGAAAAAGTGGAAAGGTGCATAAATGGATTGAGAATGAATATCCAACAAGAACTAAGTTTAGTGAGGATGACAACAATAGAAGAAGCATATCAGTTTGCATTGAAAGTTAAAGACAAGTTGAATAAGAGACATAAGCAAAGACAGAGAGGTAAAGGAGGCAAATTTCAAACATGTACAACACATTCTAGAGGAGAAAGACCTTATGTGGAGCAAAACAAGGAGAATAGCCCATACCGGAAGGAAGACAAAGATAACAATTAATACTAGAGAGATGATAGGAGTTTCTACCGCAACAGTAGAGGGAATCATAATTCTTACCGCAATGAAGGATACTGGAGAGATGAAAGAGGATTTGACAAAAGATCATTCAGAGGAACTTGTTTCAAGTGTGAAAGAGGACATAGAGCATTTGAATGTCATTAGGGAAGTACAAGCAAGAGGACAAAGAATAGTGCAAGAGCAACATATGTGGAGGAAGAACCTGTTGGATCACCTAGTTTAGTGGGAAAACTAGAGAAAGGGGAGTCATTGGTCATGAGGAGAGCATTATTTCAAGTAGAGACAATTGAGGAACCACCGCAAAGGAAAAGTTTGTTCTGGACAAGATGCAAATTAGGAGGTAAATGTTGTAAAGTTATCATTGATAGTGGTAGTACAGATAATTTAGTTTCAGAAGAGATGGTGACGAAACTGAACCTAGAAAGATTGAAACATCTGAAGCCCTACAAGATAGCATGGATTCAAGATGAGCACAAGGTACTAGTGAGTGAACAATGTATGGTGAAATTTCATATAGGATCTTATGTTGATGAGGTATTGTGTGATATTATGCTGATGGATGTATGTCATATATTGTTGGGGAGACCATGGCAGTATGATAGAAAAGCTATACATGATGGAAGGAAGAATACTTATACTATAACATCTAATGGGAAGAAACATATCTTGATACCTTTGGAAGATGAGCCTAAAAGTGAAGTATGTGGGAATGCTACAATTTGTTTGGTAGATGGAAGAAAATTTTTGGATGGATTGAGACATGAGAATATGTGTTTTGATTTGATTTCAAAGAAGAGCAGAACCCTAAGTGCAGAAAACACCACTGCAAAAGAAGAAGAACCACTGCCAAAGGAAATAACTAAATTTTTGACAGATTACCAAGATATCATATCAGATAATGTGCATGAAGGATTGCCACCAGTCTGAAGTATCAGTCATCATATGGACCTCATACCTAGAGCTAGTTTTCCTAACAAAGCAACACATCGGATGACACTAGCAGAAAATGCGGAGCTAAATAGACAAATACAAGAGTTGTTGAGGAAAGGATTGATTAGAGAAAGTTTAAGCCCATGTGCGGTACCTACAGTACTAGCACCGAAGAAAGATGACAATGGAGGATATGTACGGAATCTAGAGTAATCAACAAGATCATAGTTAAGTATAATTTCTATTTCCAAGGATGGATGACCTCATGGACTACTTGAGTGGAGCAAAATATTTCAAAAATATATACTTGAAGAGTGGATACCATTAGATCATGATCAGAGAAGGAGATGAGTGGAAGACTGCATTTAAGACAAATGAAAGATTATATGAGTGGTTAGTGATGCCTTTTGGATTAACTAATGCACCAAGTACTTTCATGAAGTTGATGAATGAGGTTTTGAAGAAATTCTTGGGTAAGTTTGTTATTGTATACTTGGATGATATTCTAATTTTCAGTAAGACAAAGGAGGAACATTTGTGGCATATTAGACAAGTATTGCAAAGGTTAGGAGAAGAGAAATTGTTGATAAACATCAAGAAATGTAGTTTCATGAAGGAAGAATTGGTATGTTTAGGATTTGTGATTTCTGTAGAAGGATTGTAGATGGACCCTGAGAAACTTAGAGCAATTGTTGAATAGCCAACACTTGTGAACATTGGAGAGGTAAGATCATTTCATGGACTAGCAAGTTTCTACCAAAATTTCATCAAAAAATTCAGTACAGTATGCACACCAATGATGGAGACAATGAGAGGTGATATAAAGGAATTTAAGTGGACATCAGGAGAAAATAAAAGTTTTAAATTGTTGAAGTAGAAGGTGATAGAGAAACCAGTGTTAGCATTACCGGGTTTTAACAAAGTATTTCAAGTTGATTGTGATGCCAGTGGAAATACCATAGCAATAGTGTTAAGTCAAGAAGGGAGACCAGTAACATATTTTAGTGAGAAGTTGAATGATGCAAGGAGGAGATATTTAATTTATGATCAAGAGTTCTATGCCATAATTCAAGCCTTGAAGAAGTTGAGACATTACTTGTTACCAAAGGAATTTGTGTTGTACACTGATCATCAAGCTTTGTAGTATTTGAATAGTCAAGGAAAGTTGAATCAAAGACATATGACATGGGTAGAGTTCATGCAGAGTTACACATGTGTATTGAAGCATAGGAGTAGAAAGTCAAACAAAGTTGTAGATGCATTGAGTAGAAGAAAGAATTTACTGACAGAGATGAGGGTAGAAGTATTAGGTTTTGAGGAACCTAAGCATATGTATGAAGAGGATCTTGATTTTGTGGAAGCATGGAAAACATGTAAAGAACCTGTTGTGGCAAATAGAAGTAAGTGGTTGGATTATTTCATTAAAGAGGATATGTTGTTTAAAGGCAATCAATTGTGTATACCTAGGAGTTCAATGAGAGATAATTTGATCAATGAGAAGCATAGTGGTGGATTAGCAAGACATTTTGGGATTGACAAGACAATAGCTTTGGTAAGTGAACATTACTTTTGGCCTCAAATATATAAGGATGTAAGGAAATTTGTTTAGAGTTGTAAAGTTTGTCAAGTTGCAAAAGGAAGTAGTCAGAATACCAGTTTGTATAAATTTGTGATAGTATTGGAGAGACCTTGGGAAGATATAAGCATGGATTTCATATTGGGTTTGCCAAGAACATAGAGGGGATATGATTCTATATTTGTAGTGGACAGATTTTCAAAAATGGTACATTTCATCCCTTGTAAGAAAATAAATGATGTTGTACATTTTGTTGACCATTTTTTCAAGGAGATTGTGAGATTGCATGGATTACCAAAGAGTATAGTCTCAGACAGATATACAAGATTCATTGGATATTTTTGGAGGACATTATGGAAGAAGATGAAGACAGACCTAAAGTTTAGTTCACCATTTCACCCACAGACATATGGACAAATTGAAGTGGTAAATAGGAGTTTGGGTAACTTACTGAGATGCTTAGTAGGAGACAAAGCAAGAAATTGGGATCTAATTCTACCGCAAGCAGAGTTTGCATACAATAATTTAGTGAATAGAAATATAGGGAAGACACCATTTGAAGTTGTGACATGAGTACAACCTAGAGGAGTTGCAAAGCTAAGAGGCATCAGTAAGGAGAACAAGAGAAGTGTAGAGGCAGAAGAATTTATAGGATACATGGAAACACTACATAATTAGGTCAAGAAGCACCTAGAGGAGATGAATAGTAAGTATAAGGAGCAAGCAGATGAGAAGAGGAGACATAAAGAATTTTCATTTGGAGATGAAGTAATGGTATACCTGAGAAAAGAGAGATTTCCAGTGGGGACATACAACAAGTTGAAGATGAAGAAGTTTGGACCATGTAAGATTCTTAAGAAGTTTGATTCAAGAAATGCATATGAAGTGGAGCTACTGGAGACATTTGACATATCACCTATATTCAACATTGCAGACCTATATCGGTATCATGAAGGAGATTCAATTGATAGCATTGAAGATGGTTTGAAGAATCAGTTACCACAGCAACAACCGAAGTAGATAGAACAGATCTTGGATAGCAAAATTGGACGTAGCACCAGAGGCAAGCAGTATAAAGAGTAATTGGTTAAATGGAAAGGAAGACTGGAAGACGATTCATCATGGATTTCTCAGGCTGACGTGGACCACCTTGGTTTTCTATTGTCACATGGATTTGCATGCTGTGTTGGAGGCTTTTAGGGCTCCAACAATCCAGTGAAACAATGAGATGATCTCCAGGTGTGGGACCCTGCAGGGAGATCAAATCTCCAGAGAGAGGCTGGTTCCTTTGCTGAATGGGAGATTCAGCTATTTCTAAGACTAAACCTAATCTATCCACAATTTGGGAAAATGGGAAGAAGGATAAAACTAGAAATTAAAGAAGGTGATACACCAGGTTTGAATTTAGAATCCTCACAGAACTAAAATGCACAAAACAATGAAATACAACTGATAACTCACACAAATTATGCAATTCCTAACAGAAGTAAGGTAAGAAAAGTATTGCCAAGAATTATACACTCACAAGCAATAACCAGTCCTAAACATACACAAAATTAAGAAACAACAAGAAAAGGTGAAAAACATAGTGTGTATTTTATCAAAAGGCAAGGTTACAATAGAGGAGAATTATGTTTGGAATACAAAAATGTCTCTGTATCCAACCCTCATTACATCTTTTTTACATATATATAGCAATTCATTACATTTACCTTAGTCATTGATTTACAATAAATTCGCCCCCATCGGCCTGTCAGAAAATATCCCTACCTAAAGCAATGTCTGTCTGCAAGAATGAACTACAAAAAATCTCTTGGATCTTGAAGTAGCTGGGAGATATTTGTTGCCTTAAATGCAGGCAACTGATTCATCACCTATAGCAATAAATGCAAAATATATGGATATGGAGTCGTTGAAGTAGCTGAAAGATCTAATTCTACATTAAAGGCTGCTGAAAATATTTAAATATTTTTGCTACCAAAATCTCCCTTTACAGAGATTTTATAGCACTTTAAATATCCAAATTCAAATATTTAAAGTTTACAATATATTACAAACTCTATTCTATCTGATTTCTACCTTTTCTCAATTTCTAGCCTGAATTTTGCCTTATCGACAAAATCTGCATTTTACAAACCATTCTAGCTTTGCCTTTTACATATTTCATCTTCAGTCAGCAACTTTTCCATTTTCTAAACTATGGCTTGTTCTCCCATTTTTTCCCTTATTGGAAAAAATCCAATTTTTTAAACCATTCTCACTTTGTCATCTTTTATCCTTATCGGCAGAATATCATTTTTCCTAACTTTCCTTTGGCCCATCTTTCTCTTCTCTATCGACAAAATTCCATTTTGCCAAATTTTGCCTTTGCTTGTCTTTTTCACATATCTTTTGCCTTATCGGAAAAACTATCTTTTCTTGTACTTTGCTTGGCTTCTTTGTTTGCCCTTATCGGCAAAATTTTGATTTTGTGAACCAAGCTTACTTTGCTTTTTTATCGGCAAAGTTCTAACTTTTCAAACTATGCCTCTATCTTCCTTGTCGATGAAATGTTACTTTGCCAAACCCTTGGCCTTGTGTCTTTTTGCCTTATCAACAAAACTTGTCTCTCGTGAACTATTCTTGCTTTCCCTTTTGCCTTAGTGGCAAAATGTCCTATTGGTGAACTTGAAGGATTTCAAACTTTTGGAAAGTTTGCCTTTTTACCGATTCGTCGATAAGGCATTCTTTTCCTTTACCTTAGCCAATTTTATATCTTCTATTTTGCCTTATCAAAAAAATCATCAACTTTGGAACCTAGCCTTTCTTGTCTACAAAACTATCTTTCCTTGAACCACTATGCTTTGTTGATGTTTCACTCTCCTTTTTCCTTATCGGCAAAACTTTGTCGGCGAAACTTAGAATTTTGAACCAACAATGCCTTAGCTAATTCTTCTTTCTATCAACCCATTTATCATTTCATGAACCTTTCTCCTTTGCCTTCGCCCTTTGTCGGTGATTTGCCTTGTCGGTGAACCGCATAGATTTCAAACTTATGAAAACTTCACACTATTTGAACTTCGCCAACAAAGACCCCGTCTTCTCTATTCAACCTTCCTTTATCAAAAAATTGCCCAATCGGTGAACTTAAGAATTTTTGAACTTTTGAAAAGTTCACGCCATTGGGAAATCGCTAATAAAGGCATTCTTTGTCTTTTTGTGCCTTACAGAACTTTTTGAAGAAGCCCGCTCACCTTGCCCTTTGTCGTCGACGAATTGCCAAATCAACGAACTTGTGAAAATATCAACTTTTGAAGAGTTCGTGAAAAATGAATTTTATTGATAAAAGGGAAGAGCTTTCCTTGACTTAACCATTTTTTGAGCCTTGTTGCCTTAGTCGGCGAATCAGCTAGTCAGCGAACTGGCTGGTTCGTGACGACAAAGGCCAAAAGGGGGCCAAAAACTAAGGCAAAGACATCAAATTTTTTGGGTTTTTCTGAGTTTTTTGTAAGGATTCTCCTTAATAAATTTTAGGGATTTTTTCAAGGTTTTACACTGAGATTTGAAGGATTTTAGGCATTTTTAAGGGATTTCAACAATATTTTCAAGGTGGACTATTTGGCTCTGGGAAGAGAAAAATAGGTCAACATTTTTGTGACCTCTCAGGGATGTTTGCTTGCTAAACAAATGATTAGTGGCCTTAAGCATCTATTGGCAATGGAGTCAAAAAAGGGGGACTGTAGTAGGTCAAAACAACTGAAACTCTGCCTTTCAAAACAACACCAAAAAGGGAAACGAGGCCTGCATTCTCCCAATGAGAATGCAGCCTATGCAATAGCACTTATTGAAGGGAAAACTAATGTAGAAACAAAACTAAAACAATATGTACAGAACCTCAGACCAACCTTAGAAGTAAGGTTTGAGATGGATCCCATTGACTGAGATCGGTAGAACTTCACCATCTAGCCTTGAAAGAATGAAAGCATCGATTTGCTTGTAGTTGATGATGATGTATGGTCCACTCCAAAGTACATCAAACCTAGTGTGGCCACCAGGTTTGGCTCAGTCAGCATGTCATTTGAGGACATGACCACCCTCCTTGAAAGTCTGAACCTTGGTTTTCTTGTCAAAATACCACTTGGTTTGCCTTTGATGTTCTTCCAAGGTAGCCATGGTTGATTGTCTATGTTCTTCCAGTTAAGTCAATTCAGCCATACTTACAGACCTAGCATCTTCTCCTTCCAGATCTAAATTATGAACAAATTCCAATGCATGAACCTCTAAATATATAGGCAATGTAGCCTCTCTCCCATACACATGAACGAAAGGAGAGTTACCAATGGCTCTCTTGTAAGTGATCCTATCAGCCCAAAGAGCTAATTTGACCTTATTGTGTCATTTCCTTTGGTTTATCTCCATGGTCCTCTTTAGAATTTTGATCAGGTTCTTATTAGTGGATTTAGCCAGTGCATTACCTTGGGGGTAATAATTGGATGAAGTCTTCAAGAACACATTATACCTTAGATCCCAATCAATAATTCTATAACCAGTGAAAGCTTTTGCATTATCAGAAATAATGGTGTGAGGAGCTCCAAACCTTGTCATGATTTCTTCCAAAAAATCCATGATTTTTGACTCAGTGGCCTCTTTGAGTGGGACTACTTCAACCCACATGGTGAAGTAGTCTTTTGTAGTCAAAACCCACTTGTGACCAACACTAGAAGTAGGGTTTATCATGCCAATGAAGTCTAATCCCCACTCTGAGAAGGGCTTACCTTCCTGAATAGGATGGAGTGGGAGGGTTGGCAATCTTTTCTTTCCAACAAAGAGAGCACAATCTTTGCACTTTATTACCCATACTTGGGCATCATTGAATAATGTGGGCCAAAAGTAACCTGCCCTCATTATTTTCATCATTGTAGCTCTAGCAGAGAAATGACCCCCAACTAAGCCAACATGAAACTCACTAACTAATCTATTAGTTTGATTTTCTTCTATACACCTTCGTAAGACTCCATCTAGGTTTCTCTTGAAGAGAACACCATCCACCAAAGCTAGACTACAGCTTGAAGTGTCTTCTTTTGGTTTTGTCCAATTCATAGGGATACTCACCAGTGGATAGGAACTTGGCCATATCTATTGTCCATGAACTCAAACTGTTGATTCAACCATAGGTTCTACCTCATTCATATGGTAGGATGAAATCACTTCATATAATGTAGTCTGAGCTAGCTATTCACATAATCCTCTACCTCTAATCAACTTAGTGGCTTTGATGATCACATCATACTTTAGGATCTTAGTGGCCCATTTGGCTTTCTTTTCACTAATCTCAATGCCCATTATATAATCTCTCACACTAGAATGATAAAATAAAACTTTGATATGATTATTTGCCAGCATATATCTGAATTCTTTCAAGGCTTTAACAATGGCAAATACCTATTTATCCATAGGATTGTATCTGACCTCATAATCTTTCAAGGTCTGACTGAAGAAAGCCAAGGGTTGTTCTATTCCTTGTTCATTCATCAGGACAGCAGCAATGCTTCTCTCTCCTCCATATGCATCAAGAATGAAGTCCTTCTCATAATTTGGGTTCACAAGAGTAGGAGCCTGGGCAATCTCTTCTTTGATCTTCTCAAAACCATCTTTCCCTTCCTCAGTCCATCTGAAAACAACATCTTTCTTAAGCATAAGGATTAGAGGTTTTACCAAGCCAGCACAATTAGGAATGAACTTCCTAATGAAATTGATCTACCCTAGAAATGATTGTAAAGCTTTTTTGTGAGCAGGTAGAGGAAGAGAAAAAAGAGTTAATGTTCTTTTAGGATCTATGGAGATCCCATCCTTAGACACTAGATGGCCCAGAAGCTTACCCTGAGCAATAGTAAAAATACATTTTTTAGGGTTTAGAGACACCCCAAACTCTCTGCATCTTTGGAAAACTTTCTCTAGATGCTCCATATGATTCTCTCCTCTCTTGGAGAACACTATAATATCATCCAGATAAATTAAAATGAACTTGTTTATAAATCCTTTGAAGGCAATTTCCATTGCCCTTTGAAATGTGGCACAAGCATTATAAATACCAAATGGCATTTTTACATATGCCATGGTTACCCATTTAGATGTAAATGTTGATTTAAATCTATCTTCCTCTTTGACAAAGATCTATTTATAACCAGAAAAGCCATCGAGTAGTGAAAACATCTCTGCCCCTGCAACAGTTTGTAAACTTTGATCCATAGAGGGCAAAGGGTAGTGATCCTTCAATGAAGCATGATTCAGGTCCCGAAAGTCTACACAGAGCCTTATCTGACCATTTTTCTTCCTCATAGGCACTAGATTAGCTGCCCAAGTGGAGCACTTAATGGGGAAGATAATTATTGCCTAGATGAGCTTTGCAATCTCTTTTCTCATAAGCGGCTCAATTTTGGGGTTTATGGGCCTTTGCTTCTAGTGGATGGTTTTGGCATTTGGATCCAAATCTATGACATGCTGAGCAACATTTGGGTTAAAACCTTTTAGATCTTCATAACTCCACACCAAAACATCGTTATACTTTTGAGAAAGGCATATAAAATCTTGTTGTTTGGCATCACTACATACCTTTCCCAGCAGTAACTCTTTGTCTTAAGAGATAATGACTTTTTGGTAATCTTCCTTTTTGCACGTCATGTTCTTTATTTCTCCCTTGAACTCATCATCTGGACTTAAAATGGCCTCAAGAGTGACTAAAACTTTGTGCAACTTGTTGGTTTCAACTGAATGATTTGATCACCATAACTCTCTTGTAGTCTGGGTTGTGCCATGGATGAGAACTTGGCTTCATTCTAGATGAAGCTTGCAATCTACTCATTGCTATCAAAAATTTGGCAATGTATATCATTGTCAAGAACAGAGGGCCTAACTACTAACTTCACATGTTGATCAAGACCCTAGAACAAATTTTTAGGTGGAGAGAATTGAGCCCCACTATTGCTAATTGATCTGCCTCAGCATTCAATTTCCTTGGGACTACCTGTAGGTTGAGAGCATCAAAACTCTCAAACAAGCCCCAAACTCTATGTCGATAAGCCCTTAGGAGCTAATTTTAAGTTATACATTTTTCTCTAACTTGGTTGACCACCAACTCAATGTCTCCAAACATATCCAAATGGTTGATGTTCGTCTTCTCAACAAGTAGCAAACAATGAACCAATGTCTCATACTCTGCTACATTATTTGTGTAATAAAAATGCATCCTGTGAGCAAAATGCAGTTTCTTACAAGTCAGAGAGAATAGTAAAACCCCTGCACCAACTCCATTTATGCTCTTTGCACCATCAAATAAAATTTTCCATGGTCCATTAGAGTTATCATCTGGTTTAAGTACAGAAGGGACTAAATAATTCCCCTCATGGATCATGTAGGTGCCCAAGTCAGTTGCATCAATGGTGTCATAAGGATCAAAATCACAGTGATCCCTTTCCCATTCTTTAAGAAAAAGATCAGGGGTTAGAAGAGGTGAAGATGCTGCCTCAAGAGGCTCTGAATCATGCACTGCCTTGCCCTAAATCATAACATGAGGGTTCACCAGGCTGTGGTCATAGTTCTCCATGTGAGAGTTTGAAATTGGTTCAGCCTTAATGGTGAACCTTGTGCCATATCTGGCTCTCAACAGCATATGAGACCAGTTAGAAGAAAGGTAGCCACCTACCTTGGCTGTGAAATCTGTTGATAAGCAAATAGCAAAGAAAGGAGGAAGATCAATGACTGAAATGTCTTGACTGAAAGTCAAGTTTGGACAAGCATGCAGAGTCAAGTCCAGTCCTTTGATCACTTCCACAGTGTTTACCCAGGTGCCATCTAACTATAATACTCCTAATGAAACAGGGGTATATTTGATGCCTAATACATCTGCTATCTTCTTGGGCATGAATGAAACACTATCCCCCGAGTCAATCATACAATTGTGCACTAGAAACTTGCCAATGATTAGAGACAAGTAGAAAGGGGATGGCTTCTTTGCTGAACTCACTTGTCCCTCGCTTGGCTGTACAAGACTAACCGGGCTCTTTTATTTTTGCTTTGCTATTTCAACTATTGGGAACTACCTTAAGGATTCTTGCAACAACTCTCTTTGAGAGGGAATTGACATTACTTCTCACATTGAGACATTTATATTTGTTTTCTTCATTTGTTCCACAATATTTAGGGGAATAGTTGCACTGCTTTGTGCATTGAGGGAATCCACGTTCCCTTCTTTGATTGATCTGCAACTTGTTCAAGCATTTTTGGGCCTAATGGAATTTCTTTCGCAGTAGCAGGTCTCCTGTTCTGAAATAGATTTGTAGCATTGGCCACTTTGGCCTTTGAAATAGGCTCCTTTTGTAACACAGTAGCCATGAGGCTACCCTCCAACTGCCTCTTTTTTGATCTAGTGTTGTTTGCAATACTACTTACAAGCATGATCACACTATCCATAGGTTGATTGACAGCACAAAAATCCTCAGGAATCCAGAGCATCATATTGGCATCAGAGGTAGCCCCATGTGATACCTCGGGGTTGCTATTGGTTGCCTCTACCAATGATGCATGTTGGGTATGAATGTTTTGCACCATTAAAGCTATTCCTTGTGCTCCAAAAGGACAAGTGGACTGATTATGAGGTTGGTTACAAGGATAGCACCAATCTGCCTCTTGGGCTAGATTGTTTTGAGTAGGGACTAGGGCCCTAACTAGATTTACAGTTGGAATTTGTTGGATAGGTCTAACTGTTTACAAAGGCTGAGCAGGGTTAGGGTTTTGATACCTATTAGGCTGGTAATCCTGATTCCAGTTCTAATTTCTGTTGGGATTGTAACCCTGATTCCAATTTTGATTAGAAGATTGCCCCTGGTTATAATTTTAATGAGGTTTGGGGGCAATTTGAATGGCTATGTTATTCATTTTATTAGTCAAATTAGCAATTAGGGTTTTAAGATCATTCTCTTCTTGAGAAAGAGAAGAAATTGAAGCTTTAGGATCTGGGATTGGAGCAACAATGGGCTACTAAAATGGTGGAGGTAGATCTGGGAAAATGGGTACAAGAGGTCTGGGGGCAATTTTCCCAGCCTGTATTAAATAATTTTCATCTTTCAAAGCTTTCTCATAAGCATCAGGTAGTGTTTGAGCACCCATAGATTGCATCATTACAGTGACATCAAAATTTGAAGCTCTTAAAAAATACAAAAAAGCACCTTGTGGAGATGGCATGAGGAGAGTTGGAATTCTCTCCCAAGTCATCTGAAATCTGAAGTTGAAATCTGCCAGCATCTCACTTGGACCTCTCTTGATTTTTGTCAGTTGTTCTAGCAATGAAACATTATCTGCCCTCTCTCCAAATTGCTTGTAAAGGGCTTCTCCCAACTCATCCCAGTCATCTATTGAAGTAGGGGTTAGGCTCCTTCACCATTGAAGAGCTCTCCCTTTGAACTATGAGACCATAAGCCGAACAACAACATCTTCATGTTGAATGTGATGAACTAAACACATGTTGGATATATCTTTTATGTGCTTAGCAGCGGTTGTAAAACCATCACTTGTAAAGGGTGAAATACTCTTTAGGGTTACGGTAGGTATATCATAGTATGTAGCCAAAGCTAAAGGACTGCCTCCATTAAAGGTTACGAAAGGCAAATTTCTTGCCATATTAAGGATGTTTAAATTTAATCTGGGTATGTGCAAGCCTCTTCTGGTATACTAAAACTTAACAGGAGGGGGTGTAGATTGAGCTCTTGGGTGAGGTAGAACAAGACTGCTATTCCTTCTCACAAGAGACCTAGATAACCTAGACCTTCTCCTTGAAGTAGCAACATGTAATTCAATGAATTGGTAAGTACCTCTTGAAGAAGCTCTTGTTTAGACATGCATAAAAGGTTGAACTGGTAAAAAACAAGGAGCTTATAGAGTCGCCGGGTGATTGAAAATGTCCACCAAAGTGCAGAGTACTAAGAAGAACACCAGGTTCTTAGCTTAATTCTTGATTTAGATTGTTCACGGTCCCACCCGGCGTGCTAGAAATTGTTGTCACATGGATTTGCACCCTGTGTTGGAGGCTTTTAGGGCTCCAACAATCTAGTCAAATAGTGAGATGATCTCCAGGTGTGGGACCCTGCAGGGAGATCAAATCTCTAGAGAGAGGCTGGTTCCTTTGGTGAATGGGAGATTCAGCTATTGCTAAGACTAAACCTAATCTATCCACCATTTGGGAAAAGGGGAAGAACGATAAAACTAGAAATTAAAGAAGGTGATACACCAGGTTTGAGTTTAGAATCCTCACAAAACTAAAATGCACAAAACAATGTAATACAACTGATAACTCACACAAATTATACATTTCCTAACAAAGGTAAGGCAAGAAAAGTATTGCCAGGAATTATACACTCACAAGCAATAACCGGTCCTAAACATACACAGAATTAAGAAACAACAAAAAAAGGTGAAAAACACAGTGTGTATTTTATCCAAAGGCAAGGTTACATTAGAGGAGAATTTTGTTTGGAGTACAAAAATGTCTCTGTATCCAACCCTCATTACATATTTTTTACATGTATATATAGCAATTCATTACATTGACCTGTCACTGATTTACAATAAATTCACCCCCATGGGCCTGTCAAAAAATATCCTTGCCAAAAATAATGTTTGTCTGCAAGAATTAACTGTAGAAAATCTCTTGGATCTTGAAGTAGTTGGGAGATATTCGTTGCCTTGAATGCAAGTAGCTGATTCATCACCTACAACAATAAATGCAAAATATCTAGATATGAAGTAGTTGAAGTAGCTGAAAGATTTGATTCTGCATTAATGGTTGTTGAAGATATTCAAATATTTTCCCACCAAAATCTCCCTTTACAAAGCTTTTACAACACTTTAAATATCCAAATTCAAATATTTCAAGTTTACAATATATTACAAACTCTGTTTTGTCTAATTTTTGCCTTTTTTGAATTTTTGGCCTGAATTTTGCCTTATCGACAAAATCTGCATTTTATAAACCATTATGGCTTTGCCTTCTGCATATTTCATCTTCATTCGACAACTTTTCCATTTTCTGAACTGTGGCTTGTTCTCCCATTTTTGCCCTTATCGACAAATTCCACTTTTTTGAACCATTCTCACTTTGTCATCTTTTGCCCTTATCGGCAAAATATCATTTTTCCTAACTTTCCTTTGGCCCATCTTTCTGTTCTTTTTCGACAAAATTCTATTTTGTTGAACTTTGCCTTTTCTTGTTTTTTTCACATATCTTTTGCCATATCGACAAAACTATCTTTTCTTGAACTTTGGTTTGGCTTCTTTGTTTGCCCTTATTCGCAAAATCTTGATTTTGCGAACCAAGCTTACTTTACTTCTTTATCGGCAAAGTTACAACTTTTTGAACTTTGCCTCTATCTTCATTGTCGGTGAAATGCTACTTTGTCAAACCCTTGGCATTGTGTCTTTTTGCCTTATCAGTAAAACTTGTCTCTAGCGAACTATTCTTGCTTTCCCTTTTGCCTTATCGATAAAATGTCTTATTGGCAAAATTGAAGGATTTTGAACTTTTGGAAAGTTCACCTTTTTACCGATTCTCCAAAAAGGTGTTCTTTTCCATTGCCTTAGCCAATTTTATATCTTTTATTTTGACTTATCGAATCATCAACTTTCAAGTCTAGCCTTTCTTGTCGGCAAAACTATCTTTCCTCAAACCACTTCACTTTGTTGTTGTTTCACTCTCCTTTTTCCTTATCGGCAAAACTCTGTCGACGAAACCTTGGAATTTTGAACCAACAATGCCTTAGCCGATTCCTCTTTCTATCGGCCCATTTACCTTTTCACGAACCTTTCTCCTTAGCCTCTACCCTTTGTCAGTGATTTGCCTTGTTGGCGAACCGTAGAGATTTCAACTTATGAAAAGTTTGCACCATTTGAACTTCGCTGACAAAGACCTTGTCTTCTCTCTTCTACCTTCCCTTATCGGGAAGTCGCCCAATCAGCAAACTTAAGAATTTTTGAACTTTTGAAAAGTTCACACCATTGGGAAATCATTGATAAAGGCATTCTTTGTCTTTTTGTGCCTTAGACAACTTTTTAAAGAAGTGTGCTCACCTTGCCCTTTGTCATTGAATCACTGAATCGATGAACTTGTGAAAATACAAACTTTTGAAGAGTTCGTGAAACATGAATTTTTCCGATAAAGGGGAAGAGCTTTCCTTGACTTAGCCATTTTTTTAGCCTTCCTACCTTAGTCGATGAATCGGCCATTCAGCAAACTGGTTGATTCGCGAACCTAGAGTTTTACCGACAAAAGCCAAAAGGGGGCAAAAAACTAAGGCAAAGACTTCGAATTTTTTGGGTTTTTCTAGGTTTTTTGAAAGGATTCTCTCCATGAATTTTTCAGGGATTTTTACAAGGTTTTACACTAAAATTTGAAGGATTTTAGGCATTTTTAAGTGATTTCAACGATATTTTCAAGATGGACTATTTGGCTCTAGGACGAGGAAAATAGGTCAACATTTTAGCAACCTCTCAGGGATGTCTGCCTACTAAACAAATAATCTAGTGGCCTTAAGCATCCATTAGGCATGGAGTCAAAAAAGGGGGACCGTGGTAGGTCAAAACAACTGAAACCTTGCCTTTCAAAACAACACCGAAAAAGGAAACGAGGCTTGCATTCTCCTAATGAGAATACAACCTATAAGGGAAAAATAAAGAAGAAACAAAACTGGAACAATATGTATAGGACCTCATACCAACCTTAGAGGTAAGGTTTGAGATGGATCCCATTGACTGAGATCGGTAGAACTTCACCATCCAGCCTTGAAATAATGAAAGCATTGGCTTTCTTGCAGCCGATGATGATATATGGTCCACTCCAAAGTGCATCAAACTTAGAGTGGCCTCCAGGTTCGGGTCGGTCAACATCCCATTTGAGGACAAGATCACCCTCCTTGAAAATTTGAACCTTGGATTTCTTGTCAAAATACCTCTTGGTTTGCATTTGATGTTCTTCTAAGGTAGCCATGGTTGATTGTCTATGTTCTTCCATTTCAGTCAATTCGGCCATTCTTACAGACCTAGCATCTTCTCTTTCCAGTTCTAATTGTTGAGCCAATTCCAATGCAGGAAGCTCCAAAGATATAGGCAATCTAACCTCTCTCCCATACACAAGAACAAAGGAGAGTTACCAATGGCTCTCTTGTAAGTGATCCTATCAGCCCAAAGAGATAATTTGATCTTATTGTGTCACTGCCTCTAGTTTCTCTCCATGGTCCCCTTTAGAATTCTAATCAAGTTCTTGTTAGTGGATTCAGCCAACCCATTACCTTGGGGGTAATAATTGGATGAAGTCTTCAAGAACACATTATACCTTAGGCCCTAATCAACAATTCTAAAACCAGTGAAAGATTTTGCATTATCATAAATAATGGTGTGAGGAGCTCTAAACCTTGCCATGATTTCTTCTAAGAAATCCATGATTGCTGACTCAATGGCCTCTTTAAGTGAGACTGTTTCAACCCACCTAGTGAAGTAGTTTGTTGCAGTCAAAACCTAATTGTGACCAGCACTGGAAGTAGGGTTTATCATGCCAATGAAGTCTAATCCCCACTGTGAGAAGGGCTGATCCACCTGAATAGGATCGAGTGAGAGGACTACCAATCTTTTCTTTCCAACAAAGAGAGCACACTCTTTGCACTTTCTTACCCATACATGGGCATCATTGAATAATGTGGGCCAAAAGTAACCTGCCCTCATTATTTTCATCGTTGTAGCTCTAGTAGAGAAATGACCCCCAGTTGGGCCAACATGAAACTCACTGACTAATCTTTCAATTTGATTTTCTTCTATGCACCTCAGTAAGACTCTATCTAGGCTTTTCTTGAAGAGAACACCATCCACCAAAGCATAAGGAATAGACTGCAACTTGAAGTGTCTTCTTTTGGTTTTATCCAATCTATAGGGATACTCACTAATGGATAGAAACTTGGCCATATTAGTTGTCCAAGAACTCACAGCTGTTGATTCAGTTGTAGGGTCTACGTCATTCAAATGGTAGGATGAACTCACTTCATCTACTATAGTCTGTGCTAGTTGTTCACATAATCCTCTGTCTCTAATCATCTTAGTGTCTTTGATGATCACATCATAATCTAGGATCTTGTTGACCCAGCTAGCTCTCTTTTCACTAATCTCAATGCCCATTATATAATCTCTCACACTAGGATGAGAAACTAAAACTTTGATGTGATTATTTGCCAACATATATCTAAACTTTTTAAAGGCTCTAACAATGGTAAATACTTGTTTATCCATAAGATTGTATCTGACCTCATAGTCTTTCAAGGTCTGACTAAAGAAAGCCAGGGGCTATTCCATTTCTTGTTCATTCATCAGGACAGCAACAATATTGCTCTCTCCTCCATATATCCATTATTTGCCAACATATACCTAAATTTTTTCAAGGCTCCAACAATGTCAAAAACTTGTTTATCCATAAGACTGTATCTGAACTCATAATCTTTCAAGGTCTGACTGAAGAAAGGTAGGGGTTGTTCTATTCTTTATTCATTTTGTTGCATCAGGATAGCAACAATGTTGCTCTCTCCTCCATATGCATAAAGGACAAAGTCCTTCTCATAATTTGGGTTCATGAGAGTAGGAGCCTAGGCAATCTCTTCTTTGATATTTCTCAAAACCATCTTTCTGTTGTTATATGGAGCCTAATCAGACTCAGAGGTTAAATATTCCCCACTTTTATCAGTGTGGTTTCCCCCAAATTATTTAACAGGGGAGTGCAAGGAGTTATTTTTCTATTGGTCGACATAAAAAAAACCCCTATTTTGTAACCGACATAAGTCTTGATACAAATGGCTAAGGATTAAGGTTTCCATGGATATTGTATTGTAGCATTTGCAGCGGCATTGAGTTGCAAGGATTGCTGGTTGTAATTGGTTTGATTTGTTGGATAATAATATTGGACTCTTTGTTGGTGGATATAGCCCAAGTTTGGGTGAACCACGTTAAAAGTTGTCTCTCGCTGTTATTATTTCTGTGTATTTTTCATTCCTCTGTTTAATCTTTATTTGCATTTAATTGATATTTTCTACATGTAATTCCTAACACTTTCCCTTAGTTCATCTAAAAACAACATCTTTCTTAAGCATAAGGGTTAGAGGTTTTACCAAGCCAGCACAATTAGGAATGAACTTCCTAATGAAATTGATCTTCCCTAGAAATGATTGTAAAGCTTTTTTGTGAGCAGGTAGAGGAAGAGAAAGAATAGTTGATGTTCTTTCAGGATCTTTGGAGATCCCATCCTTAGACACTAGATGGCCCTAAAACATACCCTAAGCAATAGAAAAAAATACATTTTTTAGGGTTTAAAGACACCCCAAACTCTCTACATCTTTGGAAACTTTCTCCAGTTGCTCCATATGATTTTCTCCTCTCTTGGAGAAGACTGTAATATCATCTAGATAAATCAGGATGAACTTGTTTATAAAACCTTTGAAGGCAATGTCCATTGCCCTTTGAAATGTGGCACCAACATTAGAAAGACCAAATGACATTTTTGCATATGCCACGGTTCCCCATTTATTTGTAAATGTTGTTTTAAATCTATCTTCCTCTTTGACAAAGATTTGGTTATAACTAGAAAAACCATCAAGTAGTGAAAACCTCTCTGCCCCTACAACAGTTTGTAAATTTTGATCCATAGAGGGAAAAGGGTAGTGATCCTTCAATGAAGCACAATTCAAGTCCCAAAAGTCTACATAGTGCTTTATCTCACCATTTTTCTTCCTCACAGGCACTAGATTAGCTACCCAAGTGGAGTACTTAATGGGGAAGATATTTCTTGCCTGGATGAGCTTTGCAAGCTCTTTTCTCATAAGCGGCTCAATTTTAGGGTTTATGGGCCTCTACTTCTGGCATATAAACACTTGACGTTCGGCATCACTCCATACCTTTCCCAGCACTAACTCTTTGTCTTGGGCGACATTGACTTTCTGGTAATCCTCCTTTTTGCACGTCATGTTCTTTATTTCTTCCTTGAACTCATCATCTGGACTGAAAATGGCCTCAAGAGTGAATAAACCTTTGAGCAACTTGTTATTTTTCAACTAAATGATTTGATCGCCATAACTCTCTTGCAACTGGGGCTATGCCATGAATGAGAACTCGGCTTCATTATTGATGAAGCTTGCAATCTTCTCATTGCTATCAAAAATTTGGCAATGTATATCATTGTCAGGAACAGAGGGCCTAACTACTACCTTCACATGCTGATTAGGACCCTGGAACAAATTTGTAGATGGAGAGAATTGAGCCCCCACTATTGCCAATTGATCTACCTCAGCGTTCAATTTCTTTGGGACTACATGTAGGTTGAGAGCATCAAAACTCTCAAACATGCCCCAAACTCTATATTGATAAGCTCTTAGGAGCTAATTTTTAGTTGCACATTTTCTTTGACTTGGTTGACCACCAACTTAGTGTCTCCAAAGATCTCCAAATTCTTGATGTTCTTCTTCTCAGCAAGTAGCAAACCATTAACCAATGCCTCATACTTTGCTACATTATTTGTGCAAGAAAATTGCAGCCTATGAGCAAAATGCAATTTCTTACCAATCAGAGAGATTAGTAAAACCCTTGCACCAACTCCATTTCTACTCTTTGCACCATCAAAGACATTTTCCATCGTCCATTAGAGTTATCATCTGGTTTAAGTACAGAAGGGACTGAAGAATTCCCCTCATGGATCATTTAGGTGCCCAAGTCGGTTGCCTCAGTGGTGTCATAAGGATCAAAATCACAGTGATTTGTTGCCCACTCATCAAGAGAAGATCAGGGGTTAGAAGAGGTGAAGATGTTGCCTCAAGAGGCTTTGAATCATGCACTGCCTCACCCTGAATCATAACATGAGGGTTTACTAGGTTATGGTCATAGTTCTCCATGTGATAGTTTGAAATTGGTTCAGCCTTGATGGTGAACCTTGTGCCATATCTGGTTCTCAACAGCATATGAGACCAATCAGAAGAAAGGTAGCCACCTACCTTGGCTATGAAGTCCCTTGATAAGAAAATAGCAAGGAAAGGAGGAAGAACAATGACTGAAATGTCTTGATTGAAAGTCAAGTTTGGAAAAGCAAGTAGAGTCAAGTCCAGTCCTTTGATCACTCCCATAGTGTTTATTGAAGTGCCTTCTAACTGTAATACTCCTAATGAAAGAGGGGTATATTTGATGCCTAATGCATCTGCTATCTTCTTGGGCATGAATGAAACACTAGCCCCCGAGTCAATCATACAATTGTGCACTAGAAACTTTCTAATGATTAGAGACAAGTAGAAAAGGGATGGCTTCTTTGCTAAACTCACTTGTCCCTCACTTGGATGTACAAGACTAACTGGGCTCTTTTCTTTTTGCTTTGCTATTTCAACTATTGGGAATTGCCTTGAGGCTTCTTGCAACAAGTCTCTTTGAGAGGGAATTGACATTACTTCCCACATTGAGACATTTATATTTGTTTTCTTCATCTATTCCACAATATTTAGGGAACAATTGCACTGCTTTCTGCATTGAGGGAATCAACGTTCCCTTCTTTGATTGAACTGTGGCTTGTTTAGGCATTTTCGGCCCTGATGGAATTTCTTTCACAGCAGGAGGTCTGCTGCTCTGAATTGGATTTGTAGCACTAGCCACTTTGGCCTTTGAAATAGGCTCCTTTTGTAATACAATATGCATAGGGTTACCCTCCAACTACCACTTTTTTAATCTAGTGTTGTCTGCAATAATACTTACAGGCATGATCACACTATCCATAGGTTGATTGACATCACAAAAATCCTCAGGAGTCCATAGCATCTAATTGGCATCAGAGGCGGCCTCATTTGATACCTCAGGGTTGCTATTGGCTACCTCTACCAATGATGCCTATTGGGTATGAAAGTTTTTCAACATTAAAACTCTTTCTTGTGCTCCAAAAGGACAAGTGGACTGATTGTGAGGTTGGTTGCAAGGATAGCACTAGTCTACCTCTTCAGCTAGATTGTTTTGAGTAGGGACTAGGGCCCTAACTGGATTTAAATCCAAAATCTATTGGATAGATCTAACTATTTGCAAAGGCTGAGCAGGGTTAGGATTTTGATACCTATTAGGTTGGTAACCCTGATTCCAGTTCTGATTTCTATTGGGATTGTAACCCTGATTCTAATTTTGATTAGAAGACTACCCCTGGTTATAATTTTGATGAGGTTTGGGGGTAGTTTGAATGGCTATGTTATTCACTTTGTTGGTCAAATTGACCATTAGGGTTTTACGATCATTCTCTTCTTGAGAAAGAGAAGAAGTGGAAGATTTAGGCTCTAGGATAGGAGCAACAATGGGCTGCTGAACTGGTTGAGGTAGCTTTGGGAAAATGGGTACAGGAGGTCTGGGAACAAATTTCCCAACCTGTATTAAACAATTTTCAGCTCTTAGAGTTGTCTCATAAGCATCAGGTAGGGTTTGAGCACCCATAGAGTGCATCATTACAACGATATCAAAATTTAAAGCTCTTAAAAAATTAAAAAAGCACCTTGTGGAGACGACATGAGGAGAGTTGGAATTCTCTCCCAGGTCATCTAAAATTTGAAGTTGAAATATGCCAGCATCTCACTCAGAGCTCTATTGATTGTTGTCAGTTGTTCTAGCAATGAAACATTATATGTCCTCTCTCCAAACTGCTTGTAAAGGGCTTCTCCCAACACATCCCAATTATGTATTGAAGCAGGGGTTAGGTTCCCAAACCGTTAAAGAGATCTCCCTTTGAATGATGAGACCATAAGCCAAACAACAAAATCTTCATGTTGAATGTGATGAACTGAACACATGTTGGATATATCTTTGATGTTCTCAGTAGGGATTGTAGAACCATCACCCATAAAGGGTTAAATACTCTTTAGGGTTGTGGCAGGTATATCATTGTATGCAGCCAAAGCTAAAGGACTGCCTTCATTAAAGGTTATGAAAGGCAAATTTCTTTCCATATTAAGGATGTTTAAATTTAATCTGGGTATGTGCAAGCCTCTTCTGGTATACTGAAACCTAACAGGAGGGGGTGTAGATTGAGCTCTTAGGTGAGGTGGAACAGGACTGCTATTCCTTCTCACAAGAGACCTAGATAACCTAGACCTTCTCCTTGAAGTAGCAATAGGTAATTCAATGAACTAGTAATTACCTCTTGAAGAAGCTCTTTTTTGCACATGCATAAAAGGTTGAAATGGTCAAAAACCAGGAGCTTGTAGAGTCGCCAGGTGCATAAAAATGCCCACCAAAGTATTGGTAAGAGACACTGTGTGGCTTCATAAGTGTTGTCATTGATGGCAACAAAGTCTATCCCATACATCCGCAGTGCATAATATGCCTATACCGGAAGTCAGATTGAAGATTATTTTGGTTTGTTGAACAAGAACAGAGTATGTAACAAGGTCTGACAATCAGGTCCGGATCTCTCAAATGGTGTAACTCAGTAAGTTGTAGATTTGAACAAGCCAAGAGGGGTATCATGACTATTGTATTCCAGAGATTTAGCCTCCAGTGATAAAGCAAGAAAAATATATGAGCATCTGAGTGTTGGGTTCCAGTCAGGCAGAGTAGATAGAGGAAGAACTGACTGGCAGAGTATCAGACTTCAATTCGGATGTGTAAAAGGTGTTGATCAAGCAATCTATGATATTATACACTATTAGCTGACATGATTAATGACTTCTATGCCTATGTTTTGATACACATCACTAATCCAGCATGGATTCAGCCGACATATCAATAACTTGCAAATATCTTAGGTGTTCTTGTTGTCGACTAAGAAGTTGTTGGAAATCCTTGATGCGGATATATATACCTGATGGATTCAAGCTTGTAAGTGTGTGAATTGATAGTATGTATGGTTAAGTGCGAATAAAACTAGAGGCAAGTACAAAGGCAATAATTCAAGCCCAGAATGTGATAGGAAAGTAATATTGAGTAGAGGAAGAATGAAATGTGCCAGATCAATATATTGTACCTAACTGGAACTAAAATTATGCATGCACAGATGTTGTTCATCAGTTCAAACACCTTGGTATCATCTGGTAGTGGGCCTTTTGTGAGCAGTGTTCTTGGGCAGTGAGCCCTAATTGGCAAGTGCCAAATTGGTACTCTTTATTCTTTTAATAAAGAATACAATCTTGGGTTAGTCACCCCGTGGTTTTTCCTTTAACAGGGTTTCCACATAAAAATCCTTGTGTTATGTGTTAATTTCTTTTTCAGCTCTTATGATTTCTTTTCTTTAGTATAACATTAAATGATAAGTTAAGAAAAGAAAAGAAAAATAGAAAAGTTATAAGATAATTGATTCACCCCCCTCTCAGTTATCTGCGTTGTTTCCAACACAAAGTAGAGAGAACTGAGAAGAACACTAGGTTCTTAGTTTAATTCTTGATTTAGATTGTTCACAATCCCACCAAGTGTGCCAGAAACTATTGTCACATGGATTTGTACCCTGTGTTGGAGGTTTTTAGGGCTCCAACAATCAAGTGAAACATTGAGATGATCTCCAAGTGTGGGACCCTGTAGGGAGATCAAATCTCTAGAGAGAGGCTGGTTCCTTCGTTGAATGGGAGATTCAGCTATTGCTAAAACTAAACCTAATCTATACACCATTTGGGAAAAGGGGAAGAAGGATAAAACTGGAAATTAAAGAAGGTGATACACCAGGTTTGAATTTAGAATCTTGACATAACTAAAATGCACAAAATAATGAAATGCACTTGATAACTCACAAAAATTATGCAGTTCCTAACAAAGGTAAGGTAAGAAAAGGATTGCTAGGAATTATACACTCACAAGCAATAATAAGTCCTAAACATACACAGAATTAAGAAACAACAAGAAAAGGTGAAAAATAGAGTGTGTATTTTATTAAAAGGCAAGGTTACAGTAGAGGAGAATTCTGTTTGGAGTACAAAAATGTCTCTGTATCCAACCCTCATTACATCTTTTTTACATGTATATATAGCAATTCATTACATTGACCTCAGTCATTGATTTACAATAAATTCTCCCCCATGGGCCTGTCAGAAAATATCCCTGCCACAAGGAATGTCTGTCTGCAAGAATTAACTGTAGAAAATCTCTTGGATCTTGAAGTACCTGGGAGATATTTGTTGCCTTGAATGCAGGTAGCTGATTCATCACCTACAACAATAAATGCAAAATATCTAGATGTTTAGGGTAAAATTTGGATTTGTTTTGTATAGTGTTTAAATCCTCCTTTCACCTAACACATTCAAGGACCTTTGGATCGAGTGGCAGAGCACTAACAGGTCCTTTGTCACTTACAAATGTAGGGAAGTTTGGATTAGGGTGTTTAATTATCAATTTTCCTTCTATGCTCAATTAACCATTAAAACCCTAATTTTGCAAATACGACAGTAAACGGATGAATTGCAAAAAATGCTCTTGTAGAGGGATGTAAATTGATAAATCACAGAGTACTTGTTTTCAGGGTTTCGAGGTGAAAAATTTGGGGACATAGGAGCAGACGCCCAAGTCCAAGGCCTATGTTTTTGTCCAGATCTGAGAACTCATTCTGCAACTCTTTCCCACTATTCTGGACATTTTTCCGTCACGAAACTTGAAGGACTAATGAGCAGGCGCCCAAGTCTAGGGGCAGATTTTCTTCCTGTTCTACAATTCTGACACTCCAAGATGTCTTCCTGCAACTTCACTTTGTCCAGTTCCTCAACCTGTAACCTACAATCATGAAAACTTTGGGAGGGAGTTGTGGTGTTTAGAGGCTTGCCTCAGTCAAGCCCCATAGGACACTTAAGTCTCTGAATACCTTTGTTAGATAAAGAGTGCATGCCTAGGGAGGCAGAGGCAAAAAACTAAATGAAATAATGATCACAAACACAATATAATATCACCTTGTAGTGAGGATCTCATGGGAGGAAGATGCTCTTCATTCCATGATGAAATGGATGCTCAAATCTGCAAACACAAACACATAAACCACACAAATCTGCTCTTGCAACATAATGAAAGCCTTGAATCACCTTGAGAATGCCTAAACATAACAATTGCCATCTAGTAATGCTCTATTTTCCAAATGAATGCCTAAACATGCTTTTATATGCAACTACAAACACTCCCGCCAAGATTTTTGTAATTCAAACTTACCGTGTTGGCATAGGACCCAAATAACGGTGACAAGCTAACACCCAAAAATTGGGACTGCCCCAAAATAGGGCAGGACTAGGGTGCAGGCACCCAAGTCCTCCACCCCTATTTTGGGCAGGGTTAAGCTCAAGGGGTCCTCCTAGGTTCCATTTGTCATGTTACCTAGGGCTTATTCCATCAGGATGTCAAATCATGATGTAAAATGTCCTAAATGCACACTATATACCCGGGAGCTAAACCTTATGAGGGAAAAGCCCCCAAGGGGACATTTTCTGATGTTACACTAGATATGGAGTAGTTTAAGTAGATGAAAGATCTAATTCTACATTAATGGTTGTTGAAGATATTCAAATATTTTTTCCACCAAAATCTCCCTTTACAGAGCTTTTACAATACTTTAAATATCCAAATTCAAATATTTAAAGTTTACAATATATTACAAACTCTGTTATGTCTATTTTCTGCCTTTTCTCATTTTCTGGCCTAAATTTTGCCTTATCGACAAAATCTGCATTTTACAAATCATTCTGGCTTTGCCTTCTGCATATTTCATCTTCAGTCTACAACTTTTCCATTTTCTGAACTGTGGCTTATTCTCCCATTTTTGTCCTTATAAAAAAAAATCCACTTTTCTGAACCATTCTCACTTTGTCATCTTTTGACCTTATCGGCAAAATATCATTTTTCCTAACTTTCCTTTGGCCCATCTTTCTCTTCTTTATCGGCAAAATTCCATTTTGCCAAACTTTTCCTTTGCTTGTCTTTTTCACATATCTTTTGCCTTATCAAAAAAACTATCTTTTCTCGAACTTTGTCTTGGCTTCTTTGTTTTCCCTTATCACAAAAATCTTGATTTTGTGAACCAAGCTTACTTTGCTTCTTTATCGGCAAAGTTCAAACTACAGACACCCAAAATTGACCTAATTATCATTAATATTAAAATATCACATTAGCTATCATCTGCATTTGTCTAACACACTTGAGCAATTTCCCTATTTTATCTAAATCACTTATTTCTTCTATTAATTAAATAAATTTATATTTAATTAATTCATTATCTATTTCTTCTAATCTATAATTAAATAATCTTTAATTATTTAATTATCTTTTCATTCTATCTATTTTAATTAAATAAATTTTATTTATTTAACTAAAATTCCCTTCATAATCCCACTTTCCAATTAATTAAATAAATTTTATTTATTTAATTAATTTCTCTTATCATTTATCTTCATGAGCCGACATGTGTGCCTCTTTTATTTAAAAACATGCGTAGTACTACATTTTTTATTTAATATCTTTCACATATAGTACTTTTTATGTACACGGTCACACATAAACCTTATCTTCCCTCCACTTGTCATCTACAGATTCACCTATGACTATCATTTCATCTTAGCCGTTCACATAGCCACCAAATCTCCACCGTTGATTGATTTTGGTTGAGGTCTATATAAACACCCTCTCATTTCATACTAGATCCATCTATCATTTTCATATAGCATCTACATTATCATCTTGAGCATATTGAGCATTTTAGCATCCATTTAGCATATTATCATTATCATCCATCTATCATGGCATCTTTTATCTCCATAATTGTTCATTGTTGAGAAGCAATCCACATCATAAACAAAGAATCATACAATTTAGGTGATTTTGTTCTTGAATTGCAAGCTTTTGATTTCACTTGGATTCGATTCTTTGATGGTGGTAGGATTAGGTTTTCAATTATATGCTTGATCTTATTAACCTTATTTTTACCTATCTCATTTTGGCACGCCCGGTGGGACTCACGTCCTTGATTAACTTTGTTGTTTGAAATTATTTTTTTGTGAAGATCAGATTTTCTGAGCGCTTACAGCACATTGCGGTCGCTTTTAAGTGAAAATCAGTCGCCTACAGAACTTTTGCATCACTTTTAAGCTACAGGCCATCGCTTTTAGCATTTTTCAAATCACCTTTAATCCAATAGTGATCACATCTGCTAGTATTCGCATCACTTTTAATCTGAAACAAATTGCTTCTAGTTGTTCAAGTCGCTTCCTGCAATTAGGGTTTTTTACTAACATTTGAATTTTGCAGGGATTCCGCATCGCTTTTGAGCATTAACAATTCACATCTAGGGTTTTTGCATCGCTTTTGAGTAGTAACAGTTCACTTTCGGTAGAATTCAGATCGCTTGTGAGCAGCAGTCAGTTGCCTCTGGTAACTGTGTGTCGCTTTCAGTATTATCATTCACAGTTGTGTTTTTCTTAGTTATTAATCATCTCTTTGTGCAGCATCTTATTGATTGTCCAAGAAAAGGAGGTTGTGAAACTACTAAAATATCTGTTATAGCTCCGATCGGTTCAAGACATTACATTTATCACTAATTTAGGAACATTTGGGCTTGGTGCTTAAAAAGAATTGTTGTTTGCTCCGTACTTGATTTATCTTTTTTGGATTGCTTGTTGTGCATGTTTGTAACCCAAATTTAATAGCAAAAGTATCCTCTCCCCTTGCCTATCAAATGGATCTTGGATGCATGAGAACTTGTTATTATCTTTAGAGGGCCTACCTTCCCAGTGTGAGAAGGGATACGACCCAAGCAGTAACGGGCTAAAGCCAAGTCCTTCCAAACCGCTATATAAGAAAAGTGTTTGTGTTGAAAGCCACAAGAAATAGGTGTTGTTGTGTTATACCGACAGCCAACCTCCCCCAAAACCCTCCAAGGAGTAACCCTTGAAGGCTGGGAGACTCCATAACAGAGAGTAGTGCTGCCACACGTATAACCACCTAAATGGATGCCCTTACTAGCAACCATGTGTAGTAGCCAAAATCCTTCTATTTGTTGATGCAAAAGGTGGGACCTTTGAAGCCACCCTGATTCTCATGGTTCTTAGTAGAGATAGCAGGGACAATCCTAAGGTTTGGTGGGGGACAAGCCTTGGGAAACCCTGATCTTGGTATGTGTGAGAAGTGAGTGCCATGGAGGGGAGCCGGTGCTACCAAGATCCTGAAGCTATCTGCTTTGAATAGGTACGGCAAGGGGATTCAACAAATATAGTCCTTTCATAGCCTAGGTTTTACAAGTTTGTGATTGTTGTGAGTGTGAGTGACTAAAATTACTATTTTCTTGTCAAAAATATCATTCAAACACATTCTCTGACAAACACAGACCACTTTTGAACCATAACTACTCACCTTCAACCAAACTAGATCACCTTTGAACATCAGTTATTCACTTTTGGAAAAATTTGCATCGCCTTTAAACAGCATTTATTTGCTTCTGGAAGAATTTGCATTGTCTTTAAACAACAGTCTATTGCTTTTGGCACAATCTGCATTGCTTTTAGCCTAAAATTGACCGCCTCTCGCAAGCCTAGTCGCCTCTAGTTAACACTGTAGCCTATCACCTGTAACAAAGCCAGATCGTGTTTGAGCTATTAATAATCACTTTTGGCATCTTTCGAATCGCTTCTAAGCTATTCCTTGTCGCTTCTAGTCAGATATCAGTAATCAGTATCACCTCAGCCAAATCAGTTGCATTTTCAGACTTTCTTAGCTCTGTTATCAATTTTCAGATAGCCCTCTGAGCATCTATAGTACCCTGAGCATTGTCTTCTATCTTGAGCATATCAATCCATTGGACTTTTTGAGCTTCCATCCTCTTGAGACCCCAAAACAGCAACCAACAAGCAAAACTAGCAAACAAACATTATCCTTTTAGCTTTACTTAGCCCTAGCAAAACCATCAAACAACATCAGCAACCAACCTTTCCCTTGAGTGTGTGAGCTATCCTCTAGGGAAGTTTAACCAACAACCAAGCAACCAACCAACAACAACAACCAAGCAACCTATTAGCAAACCAAGCAACTAGCAAACTAGCAAAGCAAACCAACACCAAACAATCAGCCAACCATCACCTTTTGGGTCTCAACCTTGACAAGCTAAGTCCAATTCAAAACATCAACCATCATGCCTCAAACTAGGAGCCAATATAGAGTTGAAATGGAAGCAAAATTGTGAGCTAAGATGGAAGCCAAAATGCAACAATCCCAATCAACGCCCCTTAGAGATGCAACTCAATTCACAACCGGCATGCCTTCTTACATGTTTGTGCCCAAAGGATACATCGCTGGACAGTCATCTTCACAACAAGCACAACCCCAAACATTTTTAGAGACCTATGAAGAGCAATCCCAAGATGACTTCTCAGAATTTCAAGATACACACGTATGGGATCAAGTTGAGAAGCTTGTTTTATCTGATCATAATCGCTACTTCTTACAATTAGCACATATCTGTTATTCGAGAATACGATCCCAACACTCCTATTGTTGTTGCAAAGGGACCATCCACTATAGCAACACCATCTCATACCATGTCCATACTACAAAATCCACCTTCCAACCCATCTCTTTCATTGCCTATTGCTACCCCATCAAACCCACCACGCTTGGAATACAATCTAGAATCTTTGATAACTCCAACTGAGGTACTTCCTTTCCTTTCACAAAATCTGAGCGTTCCAGCTTTTCATGTTCCACAACATACTCCTTCTCCTACCATGACTGTATCTTGACCTCAAGTAGCACAAGTTGTCCATGTTGCACAAGTTCCCCAAATATCGCAAGTCATCCCAATATCGCAAACTCTGCAAGTTTCGCAAGCTATCCAAACACCACAAACCATACAAGTCTCGTAGCCATTGCAATCCCCTACTTCTATTGCATCACATGTGGAAACTGCATCCCACACTCATATTCCTATCACTTCTAATATGGTCTCCACGATTTCCATGAATCCATCCAACACACCATATAACCCCAATGTTAGTCTCATTGACATGACCGACCCACCTATTGTATCACAAGCCAATCCTAGCACTGTTGTCTCTTATGTTGATCAACTTACATCACTTTCACCACTCTCATATAATCCTTCACAAACCATCAATCTGTCTTATGCAACCCAAGGATTACCCATCATCACCCAACACATGACATATACCAATCCTCATGTCATCCAAAACACAAACCCAAATGTCCATCCGTCTTCTACATCCACCAATCCTTCCATCACTTACCATATTGCAATTCCAACTCTGAATCCACAACCATTGACCAACGTCAATCTATCCCCTACTTCCCATGTGATGCAAATTCTTGGTGCTAATCCATTGCAATATACCCAACCACCACTTGTGTCTCAAGGACAGCAATCCTCAAACACATATGTGTCACATACCAATCCTTTGACATATACTGTGAGCATGCAACCTCAACAAATGGTCATGCCCTCATACATTCTGCAATAGCAACCACAATATACACCATATTATATTTCACCTCTGAATCATCAACTTCCTTTGCAATAACAACACCTATCTCAAGCGGATGTTGAACAAATGATTAACAAGGCGGTAGGACAAAACAAGAAGACATTTTCCTTAGGAGATATACATGCTTATCCTTTTGACAAGTCACTTCACATGACACCTTTTCCCCCACACTTTGAAGTTCCACAATTTGACAAATACAAAGGGAAAGGAAATCCGGATGACCATCTTAGAGCATTCTATGTTGTGTGTCTCGATTTTGCTCAAGATGATACATATCTTTTCAGACTATTCCGTTGAAGCTTAGCGGGACAAGCTCTTGAATGGTTCTCTCATTTACCTCCGGGAATTAAGAATTTTGTAGAATTACCAAAAAAAAAATGATCCCATGTCACTTTTAACATTGCATGAGGTGAACATGAATGACCTTGTCAACAACAAACAATGCAATGGTGAAGATTTCTCCTCATTCACTCAACGATGGCATAACATGGCTAGCAAACTGTCATGGAAAATGCCCGAGAAACAACAGCTTGATATTTTTGTCCAAAATCTTCATCCTGAGATTTCATTTCAACTACAGTTGCAAAGTGCTAGCACCTTTGACGAGCTTGTCTCCAAAGGAACCATCATTGAGTGCACTTTAATAGCTAAAGGCACTATCAAGATTTTCAGAGATAACAAAGACAATCCTCAAAACTCCAATGATAAATCTTGCTTTTGGAACAAGAACAAGAATGTCATTAATGACGGTATTGTGGATGCAAAGAACATACAAATAGTGAAATCTCCTATTAACATCCAAGCCACATCTACAACAAATCAACCTTTTCAACGAAAATGACCAAGAACAAATCCAACACCTCGACAACAATTTACTCCCTTAGCAGAACCTATGGAGGTAATCTTCTGAAAACTTGTCCAAGCGGGAGATATCACATTACCGGACGCACCACCCAACGGCGTACCAGTCTTCAAAGCTCCTTGGTATAAAGAGAATGAATATTGCAAATACCATAGAGTTAAAGGACATAAAACAAATGGTTGTATGTGCTTAAAACATGTCATTCAAGATATCATTGATCAAGGTCTAATTAAAATAACACCGCCAACAGCACAACCCGCACATCAACTGACATCGAACTATGATCTAGATGCCTTCAAGAATCCACTTCCATCTCATGACAAGACAAGTAACCCTCATATTGGGAATGCTATCCATTACAACTATGAGTCATCCACGATTGGCTGCATTGACCAAGCCCGCATTTCTGCCATTACTATCCAAGGCAAAGCACCCGATTGCGCTGTAACTACTAGAAGAGGCCACGTGACCATTCAAGAAGCACCTGTCAATCCTCCTCGACCATCTTCTAGCTATAATATCCTTGATCACCTTGGCAAAACACCCGCACATATCTCCATCCTTGAATTTCTTTGCATATCCCCCATCCACAAAGCTATCCTTGATAAAGCATTGCAAGAATCCTCGGTGCCTAATGATATCGATACTACATAATTTCAATCTATGGTAGCCAGTATTGCAGCCCCTTGCCATCTTACTTTCTCTGACAAAGATCTTTGACCATCCATCAACCCATCACATAACGAAGCCCTCCACATAGAAGTGTTTGTAAAATCTTAGTGGCTGGTGGAGCTAGTCTTAATATATGTTCCTTAAAACTAATAAAACAATTGGGATACTGTGAGAAAGATGTTGATACTTCCAAGGTCATTACTATCAAAGCATATGATGATGCTGAAAGAGATACTGAAGGAATTATCCATTTTCCTATCCAAGTTGGTCCTGTCACTACTGACACCTGTTGTCAAGTCCTTGATATTGAGCTTCCCTATAACATCATCCTTGGCCATCCATGGATCCATGCCCTCAAAGAAGTTCCTTCCACATACCATCAATGTCTCAAATTTCCACATAATGGTGTCGAAGTTACTATCCATGCCGATCCCAATCCATTTGAGTTTTGTCATGCCTTTCAAGCTAAATATCACAGCCCTACCCATATTCCTATCAACACTGAAGCATATCCATATTCATCCTATGTAGACCCATCTGTCTTACTCAAGCCCTCATCTAGCAAAGCCACTCCAAATCTCCATATCAAGTACATTAAACATGGTCCGGGTGAGTACACATTGCAAGAATCTTGTTGTGTTGGAACTCTTCCCTTGTCTCCCAAATCTCATGGCAAACCTTCTACATCTAAGTCATTTTCATCCGTAGCCATTATAAAATCTCCACCAACAATATTCATCAAAGGTGGATTCCTTGATGATGAAGACATTGATGACATTAACTCTTGGATATTCTATGATGAGAACGACCAAGTACAACTTGAAGTGGAGAGATATAACAATGGGTTTCGCATCATTAAGAACATGGGCTACAAAGGACATGGCGGATTGGGATCACAGGAACAAGGACCTATTGAACCCATTGTTGTGTCTAAGAAGTTTAATAAGCAAGGCCTTGGCTTTCAGCCGGAGGTATCGCCTTCCAAAGACATTAAGTGCATTTCTGATGGGGAAGTTGGATCTTCTTCGGTAGGAGAGACTCCTAATTTGGATACCATTGACGACTCCTCCCTCCATATCACTGACCTTTTTCAAGAAACCTCCATCTTCATGATCTCTACCACTTCCTCTAGCCGAAACCCTTCATCCATTACCCTTTCACTCGTATATCCTGACCTCGTCGATTGGGACCAACAGGGGGCACCTATATTAGACACATTTGAAAATGAAGAAGCTATTGCCGAATTCATGGGTTTATGACAAGGCATTCCATTGGGTGATCACAAAGCAGGTAAAGCAGGTTTCATGATGGACCTCCCTAAACTAGCATATTTTGGCAGAAGTATCAAATCCTTCAGTCACAAAAGTGAAATAAATAGAATAAAAAAAGATAGGTCACTAGGTGAAAACTGAAAGGCACCTCTTGACCATGCAAAAGTAAAAATAAAGGACATATCCGAGGGTGAAAACCTCTCTGAGGCGCCCGAGGATGGGGGATTTGATCTTCTGGTCACCACTGATTATCATGAAAAATCAACAGTGCTAGTTGAAAAATCTCAAGACATGAACTTAGGCACAGAGCAGAATCCGAAGATCACATATTTGGCAGTATCACTATTAGAGCACGAAAGAAGAAATTTTACAGCATTCTTCATAAAAAGAGCTATCAATTTTGCATGGACTTACGCCGACATGCCGGGTTTAGATCCATCACTTGTGGTACATCACCTAGCAGTATCTCCTAATACAAAACCTGTCAAACAAAAATTGCACAAAATGCACCCGCAAATAGCTCTTTTGGTTAAGGAAGAGATTCAGAAACTATTAGAAGCAAAGTTCATAAGGCGTATTGATTATCCAAAATGGGTTTCAAACTTGGTGCCTGTGGCAAAACCTGATGGACGAGTTCACTGTTGCACAAATTTCAGAGATCTTAACAAAGCATGCCCTGAAGATGACTTTCCATTACCAAGCATAGACAACATTGTAGATCTCACAGTTGGACACAAAATGCTATCCTTGATGGACGGATTCTCAGGATATAACTAAATTAGAATAGCAAAGGAAGATCAAGACAAAACATCATTCATTTGTCCATGGGGTACATACTGCTGGGTTGTAATGCCTTTTGGTCTCAAGAATGCTGGAGCTACTTATCAACGAGCCATGACAATTATTTTCCATGACCTTTTCCACACTATCATGGAAGATTATGCTGATGATATTCTAGGAAAATCCAAGACAAGAGAAGAACATCTACAGGTACTAGCACAGATCTTTGATCAATTAGAGAAGTATCAAGTCAGGTTGAACCCAAAGAAATGTGTATTTGGTGTAACATCTAGTAAATTGTTGGGATACATTGTGTCTCGACGAGGAATAGAAGTGGACCTGACAAAGTAAAAGCTATCATGGAAATGCCTCCACCATCAAATCTGAAGCAGCTTGATAGTCTACAAGGAAGGTTACAATCCATTCACAGGTTTATCTCACAACTGGCAGACAAGTGTCATCCTTTTCAACATCTCCTTCGCAAGGGTAAACCTTTTACGTGGGATGAAAAATGTCAACAAGCCTTCGACAAAATCAAGGAATATCTAGCAACACCTCCTGTGTTAGTACCTCCTATAATGGATCGACCACTATTGCTCTACATATCTTCAACAACAGCAACATTAGGTGCCCTTTTAGCTCAGCATGATGATTTGGGAAAAGAACAAGCCATTTACTATATCAGCAAAACTCTTGTGGGATATGAACTTAACTATTCACCTATGGAAAAAGCATGTTTAGTATTGGTGTTTGCTTCCCAAAAGTTGCGACATTACATGTTAAACCAAACAACAAAGCTCATATCTAACGTGGATCGACTCAAATATCTTCTTTCCAAAGCAATCCTTACAGGAAGATTAGCGAAATGGTTATGATCTTAAGTGAATTTGACATACAATATGTGGATCGCAAGGCCATAAAAGGACAAGTTATCGCTGATCAATTAGCTGCAGCACCTATCACAGATATTCATCCAATATGTCTGGAGTTTCCTGATGAAGAATTGTTCAATCTAACTTCACCAACATTGTGGCAACTATATTTTGATGGATCTTACACACAACATGGATTAGGAGCAAGGATATTGTTTGTCACCCCTCAAGGAGATTGTATCCCGAAGTCATACAGAATTGCATTTCCATGTACCAACAACATAGCAGAATATGAAGCTTTAATCACAAGATTACGCATGGTAGTACAATGGGCTATTAAATAGTTACAAGTCTTTGGTGATTCTCAATTAGTCATCAAATAGGTCTTAGATGAGTATCAAACAAAAGATGAGAAGCTCCTTCCATACAAGGTAATGGTTGATGATTTCAAGAAGTACTTTGACAGTATCACCTTTGAACAGATCCCAAGGATACAAAACAAAGCAACAGATGCCATGGCTATGATTGGATCTCTTCTAGACATGTCGTCCAATACACATAAGTGTGAGTTTTTGGTTGAACAGCTTCTGATTCCAGCATTTGAAGTACTGCAGTCTGAGCTCATATGTGAGATTGTTGGTCCCAATTCACCTTGGTACAAGGACATATACGAGTATCTCTGTAATCAAACCTTCCCATTTCAACTATCTAATACCCAACGAAAAACCTTTATCCATCGAGCCTCTCGCTACACTATCCTAGGAGACACCTTATATCATCAGAATCTTGATGGTATCCTTCTTAGATGTCTTGATTCTAAGGAAGCAAAAGTTGCCTTACATGAAATACATGAAGGTGTCTATGGATCGCATTCCACTCGCCCTGGTCTTGTTAAAAAGCTTCTACGAGCTAGATACTATTGGCCAATTATGGAGAAAGATGCATAGCAATTTGCAAAGAGATGTCTACAATGTCAGAAACATGGGGATCTAATACATGCACCAGCACATGAACTTCAGCATATCACTACTCCTTGGCCCTTCTCGTAGTGGGGACTTGATCTCATAGGTAAAATCCATCCTACCTCATCAAATGGTCATAAGTTCATCATCACCGCCACTGAGTACTTCACAAAGTGGGTGGAAGCAATACCAATGACTTATATTACTGGCAAGCAAATATCTAAGTTCATCTTACACTATATCATTTACTGATATGGAGTTCCTCAAGCCATTGTCCCTGATAATGGTCATCCTTTCAAGAACCAAGAGGTTAGAGATCTTTGCAATAAGTTCCACATCCAACATATATTCTCTACACCTTACTATCCTCAAAGTAATGGCCAAGCTGAGGCTTCTAATAAAACAATCATCAAGATCCTTCAAAAGATAGACAGTGAAGCTGGTCGTGATTGGCATTTACAACTTAATCCTGCATTATGGCCTTATAGAACAAGTGTTAGAACTCCCACTGGTGCTACACCTTATGCTCTTGTGTATGGCACTGAAGCTATTTTACCTATTGAGGTTGAGATCCCCTCACTGCAAGTATCCCTACAGCATACCATCTCAGATGAAGAATATAGAGTATCCAGACTCCATGATCTTGAGCTATTAGATGAACAGCGTCTTACAGCACTCAATCATCTCCAAGTCTATCAAAATCGTCTACTCCATAGCTACAACAAAAAGATCAGAGAACGAATATTTCAAGTTGGAGATCTTGTCCTTAAAAAAATCAAAGGAATCAGCAACATCGTGAGAAACAGAGCAAGTTTGAACCTAATTGGCTTGGTCCTTTTATCATCACATCAGTCTATGGATCAGGAGCATACACTCTCTCAACACCTGAAGGCATTCCTTTGGATGAACCAATCAACAACATTCATCTCAAGAATTTCTACTCCTGAGTCTCAACATATTCCAAAAAAAACCATCTAATAGTGAAAACCACTTCATGGCGCTTTGGATGACAAAAAAATAAAATAGTACAAGATAAATAATTCATCCTTTGGTGAAAACCTGGTAAACAGGCACCTTGGATAAGTACCATAGTGAAAACCTAGCAAACAGGCGCTATGTGTAGAGACCAGCTTCCATTATTCACTTAGTTTGTTTGATCACAACTTTCCATGACATCCATCTACTATCTTGCCTCCATAATCCGTATCATAATCCACTATCTTCCCTATCTAAACATCGCAAGCCATTATCCCTTAGCCATCCATAATAAATGCCTTTTCGCTTTTACCTCTACCATGCTAGCTCTCGTAGTTTGGACTTTGTTGAGGTTAAGATATCATTTGGCACCTTAGCATACTATCCGCATGACCGCATCCATCACAACATCTTCCTAATAAATCTTCATCCCACACTGGGGGCACTTGTTGAATCTTACTTGGAAGTGGATACTCATAGCTCTAGCTCATATCATCACAGCAAACATCCAAACCAAAGCACAATGAACTTTCAAAACACAACCAAATATCCAAAAAAAAAAATCAAAACATCACAAAAATCCAAGCAATAAAGTTGATCCTTTGACATCAACCATCAACACAATAAACAAGAACTACATCTCATCTTTATCATTCAAAGCCTTGATCCTGTGGATACATGGTATGTAGGCAATTTGAGATGTGAAGGAAGCACTCTGATTCAGGCATAGACGATAGCCCTTCTCTCATCAACCATCTTTCATCTTTCTTCTGATCATCCTCTAATCTTTCATCTCCCTTTCTTCTATCTTTCATCACTTACATCATCAATAAACCCAGAACTACATATTCATCATGTCTCATCATCATCGTAAATGTGTTTTGACCCATGGATACAGGGTATGTAGGCAGTCTAGAATACGAAGGATGTATCGAGTATGCAAGCACAGACGATCCACCCCATCTTCATCTTCTTTCATCTTCCATCTTCTTCTCTTTGACTAGCTCAATCAAGAAGCAGACTATGCACATCAGCGAAAGCTCAAGTACTTTAACCAATCAGGGATAAGTCGAAAGCTATTTTGTCCGCATGCCTTAAACCAATATTTGCTATAGCATTTTATCAACATATTTAGCCTTTAACAGGATACATCTTTCCTCTCAACAAGGCGCCACCTTAATCCATCCAAGAGCACTTAAATTTGGCAAGAGAACATGATGACAGTATCTTTTATTTTATCTTTTGATTTATCTTTTGTCCCTTTCCTATGCCTAATCAAGACTACCTTGATCTATCTATATCTTGGTATGTTGTGATGAAGTAGGGAATGGGGCATGGTCATATTGCTTTTGTATGCTGTGTCTGTGGGATGATCTTATTATCTTCCTATGCGTATTGGTATCTTGTACGTGTTGGGTTTAGCATCTTGCATATCAATATCTTTTGCATCTAAGAAGCTAAACAATCTCTCATAAACTGAGACTATTCTATGCTAAGACTATTTCCATACATATAACTAGCAAGGTGTCATTATGTGTAGTGCAGATAAGCTCAAACCTTTGCTTGTAGCATCAAAGTCCATCTCAGAACACTAGCTGATATTCATATCTTGTGTATGTTGGTTCAACATCTTGACCTCATGCATTTAGACAAGATTGTAGTACGCTAGTTATGCATTGGATACCTCGACACCTTGGTCTTCTATACCCTAGTGCATAATATCCATATGCCATATCAAACATAAGGATTGCATTTCTTTACTTGTGAGCAATTACTTTAAAATTTGTCATATCATTTATCCATTTCATTACCATCCTCTATAGTCCTCAACCAAGATCAATCATCTTTCCTTCATCGTCCTTTCTGTTTTCGTCATTTCCCTTGTCTTCACCCTGCAGAACAAGTGTGTTAGGCATACATAGGTCCATATCATTATCATAACCTCATTATTATTCATTACCATTATGTGCATTTTCATTATCATAATACCATTTGCATAACACATTTCCATTATTACCATTTGCATAAACATCCATATAAACCATGAAAATACAAAAATGCATAACATCTTAACATAAGTGCATCCATCATTACAATATCACATAGATAATCAAAGCCATCATATATATATATATATACATATATACAAGTCAATATACAAGTGTCTACAAATACAACATGAGCTATCCATGAGCCATCAAAACTATATGTACAATCAGCTCATAGGCCTCATCACAATATACAAGGAAGCCCTAGTGACTATTGGCAGCTCCCTCACCCTGTCCACCACCACTGGGTCCTGCACCTGGTCTACCACCTCTAGGAGGCCCCATCACTGAAGCTACAGACTGTGATCCTCCTATCCTATGTGAAGCTGAAGCCCCCAACCTGCTCCTATAGCTAGGCTGCCTCTGCTCTGCCGCAACTGCTCCATGATACAAGCCTCTATAATACTTAGCCTCACCCTGTGCTCTCCTCAACTCTCCCTATGACTGTGTCAACTAAGTATCTAGATACATCGTGGCTCCATCTGTCCCCAAGGCCGCTACTACTCTATCTCTCTCCACTCTCGTCGCCTGCATTTGCTACACCGCCATATCCCTCTCAGCTCTCACAGCCTGCACCTGTTGTATAGTTAGATCCCTCTTGGCCCTCATAGCCTGCATTTGTTGTAAAGTTGTATCTCTCTCTGTTGTAACTGTCTATACCTACTGCATCTCTCTCTCTTGTCACCCTCACCAGTGTACCATCATCCTGCCCATCACCTCCCTGTCCTCTAGCCTGTAGCTAGGCTTGGTAAGCCTGCACCTATGCTCTAGCATGGCTCAATCCCACGACCACCTGGTGTTGATCTATCTCTACCCTCCTCGACTTCATCTGAGCCCACTACCTCCATCTCCTCTCCTCTCTAATCCTCTGCCTTAGCTGCTGAATCCCAACATCATCACCTCCAAGTACCTGTACCTGTGGCTGTGCAAGTACATGAGCCTGTCCCTGTCCCTGTCCCTAAATCTCTTGTGTCACTGGTACTACTACCTGTACTGGTGGAGCTCGTCGCCACCTCCACCTAACTGGCATCTCCATCCCAATCTCCCCTATCTCCCCAAGCCTCATCAACCAAGTCGGTCTAGCTGTAGCCCAGTGTGCATTATAATTTGGTAAAGTCCCAGGATCTGCAGGACCCTGTCTCCACTGCCACATAACTAGCTGTAGTCCCTCTCTCTGCCAAAGCTGTATCCACCACTATCTCTGACCCCCAATCAAAAACCTCCTACCAAGTCCTCCCAAAAATGGCATCACCTACTGGTACTGCCTGTGGTACTCCGAACTTCCTCAACACCCTCTCAGGTAAATAGCGCTCTATAATATATATCCTGCGACCAAAAATGTATCTAGCCTGCCTAGCATTGACAACATCTGCATCCTCCTCCTCCCATCTCTCACATCCAAGTCATGGCCTCCATATAAATCTATCTACCTCATCCAAAGTCTACCTCCAGTATAATATCCCCTACATTGTCGATAAGTAAGAGCTCCCCTATACATCCTCGCATATGGCTCTCCCGCTACCCTAGCCACCCATTCATATAGCCTCGTCACTGGAATATGCTCATAAGCCCATATGTGCAACATTGTGACTCCCGCAGACATGCTAGCTCCAAACATATATGAACAATCATGTAAATAATGATACAGTTGTCCCAGTACACACTCCACCCATGCATATCTAGTCCCATATGAAAACATCCCCTCCATCACAATCCCCCATCTGACTGGAAATCCTCTCGCCCATCTGTCTCCCACTAGCCATTTGATAATAGCTACCACTACCCGCTATAACCTATCACAGAGCTCCTCCATCCTGACCATCAGAATTTCTGAGCCCTCAGCCCCAATGTCTGGAGTCCCGAATAATCACTTGTATACAGCTAGACCTAATTCAAGATCATAATCTACCCTGTCTCCATCAATCGAGATATGCAGGATCTGGAATACATCCTCTAGTGTAATCGTAGCCTCTCCCGTCAGTAACAAGAATGAACTGTGCTCGCTCCTCCACCGCTCAACCGTTGATGTCATCAGTCCTTGATGTGCGTGCACTGGCTCTAATCTTGACACATGCTCTAAACCAATGATATCTAAAAATAGCCGCTCCTCTACATCCAACACTCTGACCAATCGCAAATCCCTAGGATGTGGCTCTCGTGACAACAACGGTGGTAGTACATCCTGCGTCATTTCGCTAATTATATCAGTCTCTTGTGCTAAAAATTGACTTTTGTTGTTAAACATTGGCTATCTTTACTAAAAGCAACCCACTTTTCTACATGCGCTACCTTTTTTTCCTATAAGCAAGCCATTTTACTGCAAGCGCACACTTTTTGCTTATAAGTGACTCATTTACTATATGCGCGCTACTGCTAGTTAAAAGCGAGTTGAATAACAATACACACTCACTTTGTGCCTATAAGCGACCTGTATTTACCATATGCACATTCTACTTCTCTACTTGACCTAGCCGACCAGATGCGACCTTATTTTTCCTTAAGCGACTAGTCTGTGCTTATAAGCGACCTATATTACCATAAGCGACTACTTTTCCTATATAAGCGACCTAAACTTCCTATCTTAAAACTACTCACTTCTGGTGATGTGTGTGCATTTATTACACTTTTAACATTAAAAAATCATGCATTTAGCAAAAGTTTTTGTACATACCGGTAAGCTTGCTCCTGCTGGTCGCCCATGTGTCCTCACTTGTTCAGCCCGATGATCACTGTGTGGAATCACCATCCTGATAGCTCTTCAACACTCGAAGCACCAATACTCTAGGGAGCTCTAGATTTTCTAAAGATAACAAGCACAAATGAGCCTATTTGCCCTTGAAGGACCTACTTATAGCCCCTTTCCATACCCTAATTCTTCTATATCAAAGTCTATTTTCTTCTACACCATCCCAATTTATCCCATCCAACCCCCACTTTCTTCATGTCAACCTTGTTTCTAGCCTTTCATCTTATCACGAGCCAACCCAGTCCTTCCTAGTTAGCCTGGCTTACCTCTCAAGGGGGCATCCCCTACCAGTTACACCGGGGCATAACCTTGTTTATTGAGCGAATCATTGTATCTTCTTTGACACAACATTCTATTGAACATTGTATCAAAGAGGGGCAAAATGTAGACACCCAAATTGACCTAATTATCATTAATATCAAAATATCGCATTAGCTATCATCTGCATTTGTCTAACACACTTGAGCAATTTCCCTATTTTATCTAAATCACTTATTTCTTCTATTAATTAAATAAATTCATATTTAATTAATTCATTATCTATTTCTTCTAATCTATAATTAAATAATCTTTAATTATTTAATTATCTTTTCATTCTATCTATTTTAATTAAATAAATTTTATTTATTTAATTAAAATTCCCTTCATAATCCCACTTTCCAATTAATTAAATAAATTTTATTTATTTAATTAATTTCTCTTATCATTTATGTTCATGAGCCGACATGTGTGCCTCTTTTATTTAAAAACATGTGTGGTACTACATTTTTTATTTAATAGCTTTCACATGTAGTACTTTTTATGTATACGGTCACACATAAGCCTTATCTTCCCTCCACTTGTCATCTACACATTCACCTATGACTATCATTTCATCTTAGCCATTCACATAGCCACCAAATCTCCACCATTGATTGATTTTGGTTGAGGTCTATATAAACACCCTCTCATTTCATACCAAATCCATCCATCATTTTCATATAGCGTCTACATTATCATCTTGAGCATATTGAGCATTTTAGCATCCATTTAGCATATTATCATTATCATCCATCTATCATGGCAGCTTTTATCTTCATAATTGTTCATTGTTGAGAAGCAATCCACATCATAAACAAGGAATCATACAATTTAGGTGATTTTGTTCTTGAATTGTATGCTTTTGATTTCACTTGGATTCGATTCTTTAATGGTGGTAGGATTAGGTTTTCAATTATATGCCTGATCTTATTAACCTGATTTTTACCTATCACAAACTTTTTGAACTTTGCCTCTATCTTCCTTGTTGGTAAAATGTTACTTTACCAAACCCTTGGCCTTGTGTCTTTTTGCCTTATCGGCAAAACTTGTCTCTGGCGAATGATTCTTGCTTTTCCTTTTGCCTTATCGGCAAAATGTCTTATTAGTGAACTTGAAGGATTTCAAACTTTTGGAAAGTTTTCCTTTTTACCGATTCACCGATAAGGCGTTCTTTTCCTTTGCCTTAGCCAATTTTATATCTTCTATTTTTCCTTATCAGAAAAATCATCAACTTTCAAACCTAGCCTTTTTTATGGGCAAAACTATCTTTCCTCTAACCACTTCACTTTGTCAATGTTTCACTCTCCTTTTTCCTTATCAGCAAAACTCTGTCGGCGAAAACTTGGAATTTCAAACCAACAATGCCTTAGCTGATTCTTTATTGGCCCATTTACCTTTTCATGAACCTTTCTCCTTAGCATCCACCCTTTGTTGGCGATTTGCCTTGTCGATGAACCATGGAGATTTCAAACTTATGAAAAGTTTGCACCATTTGAACTTCCCCGACAAAGACCTTGTCTTCTCTCTTCTACCTTCCTTTATCAGGAAATTGCCCAATTGGCGAACTTAAGAATTTTCCAACTTTTGAAAAGTCTGTGTCATTGGGAAAATGCCAATAAAGGCATTCTTTGTCTTTTTGTGCCTTAGACAACTTTTTGAAGAAGCCTACTCACCTTGCCCTTTGTCGGCAAATCACCGAATCGGCGAACTTGTGAAAATATGAACTTTTGAAGAGTTTGTGAAACATGAATTTTTCCCATAAAGGGGAAGAGCTTTCCTTGGCTTAGCAATTTTTTGAGCCTTCTTGCCTTAGTCGACGAATTGGCTAGTTGGCAAACTGGCTAGTTCACAAACCTAGAGTTTTGTCGAGAAAGGCCAAAAGGGGGCCAAAAACAAAGCCAAATACTTCAAATTTTTTGGATTTTTCTGAGTTTTTTGCAAGGAATCTCCCCAAGAATTTTCAAGGATTTTAGGCATTTTTAAGGGATTTCAAAAATATTTTCAAGGTGGACTATTTGGCTCTGGGAAGAGAAAAATAGGTCAACATTTTGGTGACCTCTCAGGGATGTTTGCCTGCTAGACAAATGATCTAGTGGCCTTAAGCATCCATTGGGCATGGAGTCAAAAAAGGGGGACTGCAGCAGGTCAAAACAATTGAAACCCTACCTTTCAAAACAACACCAAAAAAGGAAACGAGGTCTGCATTCTCCTAATGAGAATATAGCCTATGCAACAACACTTATTGAAGGGAAAACTAAAACAATATGTACATAACCTCAGACCAACCTTAGAGGTAAGGTTTGAGATGGATCCCATTAACTGAGATTGGTAGAACTTCACCATCCAGCCTTGAAAGAATGAAAGCATTGGCTTGCTTGTGGCTAATGATGATATATAGTCCACTCCAAAGTGCATCAAACTTAGTGTGGCCTCTAGGTTTGGCTCAGTCAACCCATTTGAGGATAAGATCACCCTCCTTGAAAGTCTGAACCTTGGCTTTCTTGTCAAAATACCACTTGGTCTACATTTGATGTTCTTCCAAGGTAGCCATGGCTAACTGTTTATGTTCTTCCAGTTTAGTCAATTCAGCCATTCTTAAAGACCTAGCATCTTCTCCTTCCAGTTATAATTCTTGAGCCAATTCCAATGCAGGAAGCTCCAAAGATATAGGTAATCTAGCCTCTCTCCCATACACAAGAATGAAAGGAGAGTTACCAATGGCTCTCTTGTAAGTGATCCTATCAACCCAAAGAGCTAATTTGATCTTATTGTGTCATTATCTCTAGTTTGTCTCCATGGTCCTCTTTAAAATTCTGATTAGGTTCTTATTAGTGGATTCAGCCAGCCCATTACCTTGGGGGTAATAGTTGGATGAAGTCTTCAAGAACAAATTATACCTTAGATCCCAATTAGTAATTCTAAAACCAATGAAGGCTTTTGTATTATCATAAATAGTGGTGTGAGGAGCTCCAAACCTTGTCATGATTTCTTCCAAGAAATCCATGATTACTGACTTAGTGGCCTCTTTGAGTGGGATTTCTTCTATCCACCCGGTGAAATAGTCTGTTGCAGTCAAAACCCACTTGTGACTAGCACTAAAAATAGGGTTTATCATGCTAATGAAGTCTAATCCCCACTATAAGAAGGGTTGGTCTTCCTGAATAGGATGGAGTGGAAGGACTGCCAATCTTTTCTTTCCAGGAAAGAGAGCACACTCTTTGCACTTTCTTACCCATACATTGGAATCATTGAATAATGTGGTCCAAAAGTAAACTGCCCTCATTATTTTCATCATTGTAGCTCTAGCAAAGAAATGACCCCCAGGTGGGCCAGCATGAAACTCACTGACTAATCTATCAATTTGATTTTCTTCTATGCGCCTTAGTAAGACTCCATCCAGGTTTCTCTTGAAGAGAACACCGTCTACCAAAGCATAAGGAATAGACTATAGCCTGAAGTGTCTTCTTTTGGTTCTATCCAATCCATAGGGATACTCACCAGTGGATAGGAACTTGGCCATATTTGTTGTCTAAGAACTCAGTTGCTGATTCAGTCATAGGTTCTACCTCATTCAAATCATAGGATGAACTCACTTCATCTACTATAGTTTGAGCTAGTTGTTCAAATAATCCTCTGCCTCTAATCATCTTTGTGGATTTGATGATCACATCATACTCCAGGATCTTAGTGACCCAGCTGGCTCTCTTTTCACTAATCTCAATGCCCATTATATAATCTCTCACACTAGGATGAGAAACTAAAACTTTGATATGATTATTTGCCAGCATATATCTAACTTTTATCAAGGTTCTAACAATGGAAAATACTTGTTTATCCATAGGAATGTATCTGACCTCATAATCTCACAAGGTCTGACTGAAGAAAGTTAATGGATATTCCATTCCTTGTTCATTTTGTTGCATCAAGACAATAGAAATGTTGCTCTCTCCTCCATATGCATAAAGGATTAAGTCCTTCTGATAATTTGGGTTCATGAGAGTAGGAGCCTGGGCAATCTCTTCTTTGATCTTCTCAAAAACCATCTTTCCCTTCCTTAGTCCATCTGAAAACAATATCTTTCTTAAGCATAAGGGTTAGAGGTTTTACCAATCCATCACAGTTAGGAATTAACTTCCTAACAAAATTGATCTACCCTTGAAATGATTGTAAAGCTTTTTTGTGAGCAGGTAGAGGAAGAGAAAGAAGAGTTGATGTTCTTTCAGGATCTATGGAGATCCCATCCTTAGACATTAGATGGCTTAGAAGCTTGCCTTGAGATACAAAAAAAATACATTTTTTAGGGTTTAGAGACACCCCAAACTCTTTGCATCTTTGGAAAACTTTTTCCAAATGCCCCATTTGATTTTCTCCTCTCTTGGGGAAGACTGTAATATCATCTAGATAAATCAAAATGAACTTGTTTATAAAACCTTTGAAGGCAATGTCCATTGCCCTTTGAAATGTGGCACCAGCATTAGAAAGACCAAATGGCATTTTTGCATATGCCATGGTTCCCCATTTAGTTGTAAATGTTATTTTAAATCTATCTTCCTCTTTGACAAAGATCTAGTTATAACCAGAAAAGCCATCAAGTAGTGAAAACCTCTCTGCCCCTACAATAATTTTTAAAATTTGATCCATAGAGGGCAAAGGGTAGTGATCCTTCAATGAAGCATGATTCAAGTCCTAAAAGTCTACACAGAGCCTTATCTCACCATTTTTCTTCCTCACAGGCACTAGATTAGCTACCAAGGTGGAGTACTTAATTGGGAAGATACTTCTTTCCTGGATGAGCTTTGCAAGCTCTTTTCTCATAAGTGGCTCAATTTTTTAGGGTTTATGGGTCGTTGCTTCTGGTGGATGGGTTTGGCATTTGGATCCAAATATATGACATTTTGAGCAATGTCTGGGTTAAAACCTTTTAGATCTTCATAACTTCATGCCAAAACATCGCTATACTTCTGAGAAAGGAAGACATCACTACATACCTCTCCAAGCAGTAACTCTTTGGCTTGGGTGACAACAACTTTCTAGTAATCCTCCTTTTTGCACATCATGTTCTTTCTTTCTCCCTTGAATTCATCATCTGGACTAAAAATGGCCTCAAGAGTGACTAAACCTTTGGGTAACTTGTTGGTTTTCAACTAAATGATTTGATCACCATAACTCTCTTGAAACCTGGGCTGCACCATGGATGAGAACTCGCCTTCATTATGGATGATGCTTGCAATCTGCACATTGCTATCAAAAATTTGGCAATGTATATCATTGCCAGGAACAGAGGGCCTAACTACTATCTTCACATGCTGATCAAGACCCTAGAACAATTTTTTAGGTGGAGAGAATTGAGCCCCCACTATTTCTAATTGATCTGCCTCAACGTTTAATTTCCTTGGGACTACTTGTAGGTTGAGAGCATCAAAACTCTCAAACAGGCCCCAAACTCTGTGTCGATAAGCCCTTAGGAGCTGATTTTTAGTTGCACATTTTTCTCTGACTTGGTTGACCACCAACTCAATATCTCCAAAGATCTTCAAATGCTTGATGTTCTTCTTCTTAACAAGTAGCAAACCATGAACCAATGCCTCATACTCTGCTACATTATTTGTGTAAGAAAAATGTAACCTCTGAGATAAATGCGGTTTCTTACCAGTTGGAGAGATTAGTAAAACCCCTGCACTAACTCCATTTATGCACTTTGCACCATCAAAGAACATTTTCCATGGTCCATTAGAGTTATCATCTGGTTTAAGTATAAAAGGGACCGAAGAATTCCCCTCATGGATCATGTAGGTGCCCAAGTCGGTTGCCTCGATGGTGTCACAAGGATAAAAATCATAGTAATCCCTTGCCCATTCATCAAGAAAAAAGATCAAGGGTTAGAAGAGGTGAAGATGCTTCCTCAAGAGGCTCTGAATCATGCATTGCCTCGCCCTAAATCATAACATGAGGGTTCACCAAGCTGTCATCATACTTCTCCACGTGATAGTTTGAAATTGGCTCAGCCTTGATGGTGAACCTTGTGCCATATCAGGTTCTCAATAGCATATGAGACCAATTAGAAGAAAGGTAGCCACCTACCTTGGCTATGAAGTCCCTTGTTAAGAAAATAGAAAAGAAAGGAAGAAGATCAATGACTGAAATGTCTTGACTAAAAGTCAAGTTTGGACAAGCATGTAGAGTCAAGTCCAGTCCTTGATCACTCCCACAGTGTTTACCCAAGTGCCATCTAACTATAATACTCCTAATGAAACATGGGTTATTTGATGCTTAATGCATCTGCTATCTTCTTGGGCATGAATGAAACACTAGCCCCCAAGTCAATCATACAATTATGCACTAGAAACTTGCCAATGATTAGAGACAAGTAGAAAGGGGATGGCTTCTTTGCTAAACTCAATTGTCCATCACTTGGCTGTACAAGACTAACCAGGCTCTTTTATTTCTGCTTTGCTATTTCAACTGCTGGGAACTTCCTTAAGGCTTCTTGCAACAAGTCTCTTTGAGAGTAAATTGACATTACTATTGGCAACTTGGCAAACATCATAAAGAGAGAGACACTGCTAATATGTTGAAGAGTGTTTGTGTGTGATGTTTGAAGATGTTGTCATTGATGGAAATAAGAAAAGGAACAAGATTGGAACAATGTTTTTGGTCTGGAGAAGAAGACTTAGCCATCTTGGCTAAGTGTTGGCAGTATACTGAAGTAGCAACAAGAAGACAATGTTTGAGATGGTATTGGTCCGCAGTAGAAGATCATATTATGCAGTTCAAGTATGTTGTTCACAGTTATCAAATGATAATATGTCCAAAATTTCATTTCTTGATGAGTACCGAAAGCCTATCTTAAAAAAGTCTAAGTCTAGCAGTGCAGTGAACAGAGGAAATCAAAACAGAACACTCAATTGAATTGGTCCGCATTTCTCCAATGTTGCATATCTTGTTATGCAGTTTTGAGGTGTTGTAAACACATGTATAAATTATCTATATCCAGAGTTGCAAGTTCTGAGTTTCACCAGAAAGATAGTTATGGGTGCCCAAGTATCGCTACTTGGTCTGACATAACTTGACTATGACAGAGCATGTGTTATTGTGGTCTACATTCTACCGCAAAAGAATATTTTGCTTTGCAATTTTGGAGGTATGATCTATGATATGTAAAGAGTCTCTAATATGGATTTAATCAAGTCTTGTGGTCTGCATTGGAAGATGTATTCTGACAGTTGAACTGAACCAGTGACAGTCTGTGGTTAAGGCCGACATGACAGTATAATGTGTGTGCAGTAAGTTTTGTTGTTTGGAATCTTATTCTAAGTGATTATATGGGTGGAGCCAACATATGTGAATATGATTCAAGTGTTGTTTTGATCCACTGTGTATTTTGATAAATGTTTTTGGCCGACAAGTTATGACTACATGCTACATCTTAGTATGCCAACCTAATGTGTAAATTTCAAATATTGCGGATATATATATGTGATCAAATTTGGTATTTGGGTTGGGTAATATGCAAATATGATTGTGAGTTTGATGTGTAAAGAATAATAAGGGTAATAAGAGTAAAAGAAGAGAGATATGTTTGATGTAGAAGCAGAATAGTGAAACAGGGCAGTCAAAGATGAAGAGTTTTGAGACAGTATTTCTGAGCTTCATTGGAACTGTAATCATACATATGTAGATGCAATCAAAGCAGTTCAAATTAGCAATGAGCCACCCTTCTTCTTTCATTCTCTAGGCATTGAGCCTTCTTGCAGTGAGCATCTCTTTTGGGTAGTGAGCCTCTATTGTAATTCAGTATTATTCCTACTTAATATATTGTGAGCTAACACTCACCGTGGTTTTTCCCAGTTTTGGGTTTTCCACGTAAAAAATCATCGTGTTCATGTGTGATACATTATGTTTGCTTCTTCTATGTCTAATTTGCTTTATTACTGAATGTGGTAAATGGATTATTAGCTCAATAAGTAACAGGTTTAATAGACTACCGATTCACCCCCCTCTCAGTAGTTTGGGTGTTCAACAATTACTTCCCACATTGAGACATTTATATTTGTTTTATTCATTTGTTCCACAATATTTAGGGGAATAATTGCACTGCTTTGTGCATTGAGGGAATCCACATTCCCTTCTTTGATTGATCTGTAGCTTGTTCAAGCATTTTTAGGCCTAATGGAATTTCTTTTGCAGTAGTAGGTCTACTGTTTTGAATTGGATTTGTAGCATTGGCTACTTTGGCCTTTAAAATAGGCTCTTTTAGTAACATAGTAGGCATGGGGCTACCCTCCAACTGCCTCTTTTTTGATCTAGTGTTGTTTTTAATACTACTTATAGGCATGATCACACTATCCATAGGTTGATTGACAGCATAAAAAACCTTAGGAGTCCACAGCATCATATTGACATCAGAGGTATCAGAGGTAGGCTCATGTGATACCTTGGGGTTGCTATTGGCTGCCTCTACCAATGATGCTTGCTGGGTATGAAATTTTTGCACCATTAAAGCTCTTTCTTATGCTTCAAAAGCACAAGTGGACTGATTGTGAGGTTGGTTGCAAGGATAACACCAATCTACCTCTTGGGCCAGATTGTTTTGAGTAAGGACTAGGGCCCTAACTAAATTTATAGCTGAAATTTATTGGATAGGTCTAATTGTTTGTAAAGGCTGAGTAAGGTTAGGGTTTTGATACCTATTAGGCTAGTAACCCTAATTCTAGTTCTGATTTCTATTGGGATTGTAACCTTAATTCCAATTTTGATTAGAAGACTACCCCTGGTTATAATTTTGATGAGGTTTGGGGGCAGTTTGAATGGCTATGTTATTCACTTTGTTGGTCAAATTAGCCATTAGGATTTTAAGATCATTCTCTTCTTAAGAAAGAGAAGAAGTGGAAGCTTTATGCTCTGGGATAGGAGCAATAGTGGGCTACTGAATTGGTGGAGGTAGCTCTAGAAAATGGGTACAGGAGGTTTGGGAGCAATTTTCCCAGCCTGTATTAAATAATTTTCAGCTCTCAAAGCTATCTCATAAGCATCAGGTAGGGTTTAAGCACCCATAGGTTGCATCATTACAGTGATATCAAAATTTAAATCTCTTAAAAAATACCAAAAAGCACCTTCTGGAGACGGTAGGAGGAGAGTTGGAATTCTCTCCCAAGTCCTCTAAAATCTGTCATCATCTCACTCAGAGCTCTCTTGATTGTTGTCAGTTGTTCCAACAATGAAACATTATTTTCCCTCTCTCCAAACTACTTGTAAAGGGCTTCTCCCATCTTGTCCCAGTCATGTATTGAAGCAGGGGTTAGGCTCCTGAACCATTGAAGAGCTCTCCCTTTGAATGATGAGACCCATAAGCTGAACAACATCTTCATGTTGAATGTGATGAATTGAACACATGTTGGATATATCTTTGATGTGCTCAGCAAGGGTTGTAGAACAATCACCCATAAAGGGTGAAATACTCTTTAGGGCTGCGACAGGTATATCATTGTATGCAGCCAAAGCTAAAGGATCACCTCCATTAAAAGTTATGAAAGCCAAATTTCTTTCCATATTAAGGATGTTTAAATTTAATCTGGGTATGTGCAAGCCTTTTCTGGTATACCGAAACCTAACAGGAGGGGGTGTATACTGAGCTCTTAGGTGAGGTAGAACAGGACTGCTATTCCTTCTCACAAGAGACCTAGATAACCTAGATCGTCTCCTTGAAGCAGCAACAGGTAATTTAGTGAACTGGTAATTACCTCTTGAAGAAGCTCTTGTTTGCACATGCATAAAAGGTTGAACTAGTAAAAAACCAGGAGCTTGTAGAGTCGTCAAGTGCATGAAAATCTCAGCCAAAGTTTAGAGTACTAAGAAGAACACCAGGTTCTCAACTTAATTGTTGATTTAGATTGTTCACAGTCCCACCGAGCATGCCAAAATCTGTTGTCACATGGATTTGCACCCTTTGTTGGATGCTTTTAGGGCTCCAACAATCTAGTGAAACATTGAGATGATCTCCAGGTGTGGGACCTTGCAGGGAGATCAAATCTCCAGAGAGAGGTTGCTTCCATCGTTGAATGGGGGATTCAGCTATTGCTAAGACTAAACCTAATCTGTCCACCGCTTGGGAAAAGGGGAAGAAGGATAAAACTAGAAATTAAAGAAGGTGATACACCAGGTTTGAATTTATAATCTTCACAAAAATAAAATGCACAAAATAATGAAACACAATTGGTGACTCACACAAATTATGCAGTTCCTAATAGAGGTAAGGTAAGAAAATGATTATGAGGAATTATACACTCACAATCAATAACCAGTCCTAAACATACATAGAAGTAAGAAACAACAAGAAAAGGTGAAAACAACAGTGTGTATTTTATCAAAAGGCAAGGTTACAACAGAGGAGGATTCTATTTGGAGTACAAAAATATCTTTGTATCCAACCCTCATTACATCTTTTTACATATATATATATAGAAATTCATTACATTGACCTCAGTCATTGATTTACAATAAATTCACCCCCATGGGCCTGTCAAAAAATATCCATGCGAAATGGAATGTTTGTCTACAAGAATTAACTACAGAAAATCTCTTAGATCTTGAAGTAGCTGGGAGATATTTGTTGCCTTTAGTGCAGGCAGTTGATTCATCACTTGCAACAATAAATGCAAAATATCTAGATATGGAGTAGTTGAAGTAGCTGAAAGATCTGATTCTGCATTAATGGTTGCTGAAGATATTCAAATATTTTCACACCAAAATCTCCCTTTATAGAGCTTTTACAACACTTTAAATATCCAAATTCAAATATTTAAAGTTTACAATATATTAAAAAACTTTGTTCTGTTTGATTTCCACCTTTTCTCAATTCCTGGCTTGAATTTTGCCTTATCAGCAAAATCTACATTTTAAAAACCATTCTGGCTTTGCCTTCTGCATATTTCATCTTCAGTCAGCAAATTTTCCATTTTCTGAACTGTGGCTTGTTCTCATATTTTTGCCCTTATCAGCAAAAATCCACTTTTCTGAACCATTCTCACTTTGTCATCTTTTGCCCTTATTGGAAAAATATCATTTTTCCTAACTTTCCTTTGGCCCATCTTTCTTTTCTTTATCGGCAAAATTCCATTTTGTCAAACTTTGCCTTTGCTTTTCTTTTTCACATATCTTTTGCTTTATTGGCAAAACTATCTTTTCTCAAACTTTGGCTTGGCTTCTTTGTTTGCCCTTATTGGAAAAATTTTGATTTTGTGAACCAAGCTTACTTTGCTTCTTTATTGGCAAAGTTCCAACTTTTTGAACTTTGCCTCTATCTTCCTAGTCATCGAAATGTTACTTTGTCGAACCCTTGGCCTTGTGTCTTGTTGCCTAATCAGCAAAACTTGTCTCTGGCGAACTATTCTTGCTTTGCCTTTTGCCTTATCGACAAAATGTCCTATCGGTGAACTTGAAAGATTTCAAACTTTTGGAAAGTTTGCCTTTTTACCAATTCGCCGATAAGGCGTTCTTTTCCTTTGCCTTAGCCAATTTTATATCTTCTATTTTGCCTTATCGGCAAAATCATCAACTTTTGAACCTAGCCTTTCTTGTGGGTAAACTATCTTTCCTCGAACCACTTTGCTTTGTCGATGTTTCACTCTCCTTTTTCCTTATCGAGGAAACCTTGGAATTTTGAACCAACAATGCCTTAGCCGATTCTTTTTTCGATCGACCCATTTACCTTTTCGTGAACCTTTCTCCTTGGCCTCTGCCTTTTGTCAGCGATTTCCTTTTGTCGACGAACTGCGAAGATTTCAAACTTATGAAAAGTTCGCACCATTTGAACTTCACCGACAAAGACCTTGTCTTCTCTCTTCTGCCTTCCTTTATCAGAAAATCGCCCAATCGACAAACTTAAGAATTTTCAAACTTTTGAAAAGTTTGCGCCATTGGGAAATTGCTGATAAAGGCATTCTTTGTCTTTTTGTGCGTTTGACAATTTTTTGAAGAAGCCTGCTCACCTTGCCCTCTGTCGACGAATTGCTGAATCGGTGAACTTGTGAAAATACGAACTTTTAAAGAGTTCATGAAACATGAATTTTGTTGATAAAGGGGAAGAGCTTTCCTTGACTTGGCCATTTTTTTAGCCTTCCTACCTTAGTTAGCCAATAGGCTAGTCGGTGAATTGGACGGTTCGCAAACCTGGAATTTTGCTGACAAAGGCAAAAAGGGGGCCAAAAACTAAGGCAAAGACTTTGAATTTTTTTTGGTTTTTTGTAAGGATTCTCCCTAGGATTTTTTAGGGATTTTTGCAAGGTTTTATGCTAAAATTTGAAGGATTTTAGGCATTTTTAAGGGATTTCAACAATATTTTCAAGGTGGACTATTTGGCTCTGGAAAGAGGAAAATAGGTCAACATTTTCCTCTAGCCCCAGCAAAGTGAGGGACTCACTTTTTTCAACAACCCCAAGTGTCTGATGCAAGAGCATCCTAGGTTGAAGAGTAATCTTGCATCAACCAAAAAATATTTGCTTTCTCAGAATAGAGCATTCATTCAATCTGCATGAGAATAGAAGGTTTGTGGAGCACTTCCGTGACTTGCAAAGCCAAATGGAACATATCACAAGGCAAATAAGGATCAGATAGACCTTCATTGGAGTTTGTAACCTCTTATGGCCGACACAGAGGATTCTTTGATCTTGAAGATGATATATATACATCTATTAGATGTATTAGGAATTTAGTTAGAAGTATTCAATATGATTTGATAAATTGAAGACATATTCTTTCTGGAAGAGCACTTAAATGCCATATCTTTCAATTTTGTTGTAACCCAAAAGGCAAGCCTATGTGCCCTTTGACTGTAGCCTGCATGTTGCCGGCATATGAGCATTGTGACTATCTGATATATTGATCATTTGAATCTTCCATTTCATTTTGTTATTGTGTTGTTTCCATTGCATTTACTCTAGATGCATGGTTTGGATAGTCCCTTCTTAGGACCCTCCATCCATGATTGTACCAATATCTAAAGTTTTACTTACTATTTTATTTACTTAGGAAGTTTTATTATATAATTATTTCAATGTGTTACAATTTAATTTACTAAAGTGTATAACTATTTATTATTCATAACTATCTCATTAAATTATATTTAAATGAAAATAATCATATGCATAAATGCAATAATTATTTAACATGTTCAATTTTGTTTTTATAAAAAAATTATATGTACTTTTAAATAAATGTAAATATTTGGAAATCTTTATAGATAAAGTAAATTTTATGAAGATATTTCACATCAAAGACTTCATATTTCCAGAGTCCATAGTATTGTTCCTTCTAGATTAAACTGTGTAAAAATTTTTAGGATTCTTTCACAACTAAGACCAAATCTTTGCTAATTATTTTCTAAAATCTTTGAAAAAAGAAGGTTGGGAATTCATCTAGGCTAGGGGCCTTATCTAGAGCTAATTGGAAAGAAACAACTTTAACCTCCTCCTCACTGAAAGGGTAATTCAAAAACTTATTTTTCTCTTGGCCAACAATGCAGGGGATCTGACTGAGGACATCAACCTTGATTTGATCATCAATGGGAGATGAATTATTCAACAATTCTTTGAAGTAATTTTCTGCCCCCAGATTTAGATCGCTCATCTTCTCTATCACACATCCATCGTTATCTTTTATGCTAGTGATTCTATTTAAAATTCTCTTAATTTTTATGGTATTATGAAAGAACTTAGTGTTTTTATCACCCTCCTTAAACCAACATTCTCTAGACATTTGCCTCCAATAGATCTCTTCTCAGGCCAATAATTTAGCATGTCTTCCTATAAATTCTTTCTCTTTTGCAAAAGAAATTTGGTCCATCCCCTCTTTGATAATGTTTTCATTGAGTGCACCCAGCTCCTCCTCTACTTTTTCTTTTTTCTCAAAAATCTTGAACCCAAGTTTCTTATAAAACTTAAATAATCTTGTTCCTTTAAGTCTAGGAGCCTTAAATCACCACTCCATGATTTTGTTTTCAATCTTTGTGTCACGTAACCACATTTTTTCTAATTTGAATGAAGATCTTTGGAGCTTGGAATCCAAAGTAAAACATAGCTATAGAGGGTAGTGATCTGAGCCAGAAAAGGGGAGGATGGAAGAATCATATAGAAACTGAGAGTTGGACCAACCACTCCCCAGTAAGAACCAATCTAGGTGCTCAACAATATTAGCGAAATCTTGACATATGTTGGTCTAAGTATATTCTCCATTCTTGGAAATTATGTTGTTGAGAAAGTTTTGGAAATCCAATTGGACTTGAATGATTCTTGTTATACCCCCACATTTTTTTGAAGGATCCAGGGTAGCATTGAAGTTTCCACCCACTATGATGCATTTACCTTTGAATGTTTAAATAATGTCTAATATTTATTCCCAAACCTCTCTTTTTTGATCAGTCTTCATGGGCCCATAAACATTTATCATAATAAACCAACAATTCATAGTTAAGAGTTTGATTCTACTTACCTACTAGGCATTATTGGACTACAATTCTTCCACGATGATTCTATTAGGGTTCCATATAATGCCCAAGCCTCTAGAGGCCCCATGAGGTAGGGAAAATAATCCTTACCATTGTTTCCATCTTGCCATGAGTATTTTTTACTCTTCCAATGTCATATTTGTTTCATGTATCATTATGATATTTGGATTGCTCAAATCAATTTGACACTTGAGCATGCACCTTTTGTTAGGGGAATTGATATCCCTAACATTCCATGTTATGAGCCTCATTGTTCCTCGAGAAGGGTGATTTCCTCCCCTGATCTTAGTTTCATTTGTCCCTTAGCTCTCCCAACCAACTCCAAGTTTACTCTATTAGATTTTATGTCCCTCAAACTTTTCTCCCCAGTCCTTGGATTCTTAATCTTTGACTCTATTTGAGAAATCATCCTCTCCTCCAACACACCAAATTCATCCTCTGAGAAATCACTCTCTAGATTTGTGTTTATATCCTCCAAATTGTTAGCTTCTGGCAGAACATTTTCTTTATTTTTGAGGTCTTTGGAACATCTAAATAAATCTAAGGCCATATCAAATAAGGATTTGACTTTCATGCTCTCCCCAAGCTCCAAGTCTTTTGGTGTATAGTCCATAGAGGCCTTGTTGGTTTTACTATCTTCCTAAGATTTTGCAACTAGTAATGGAATCCTATCATTGATGCTTACTATGTCAATTTTTTTGATTTCCTGCATGTCATTTAGAACCTTGTTCTCCCTTAGCACCTTTGTTGTATTGATAACCTTTTTACCCTAGAAATATTCCTCTATTAGATGACCCCATTGTTGGCATTTATTACATTTTGTAGGGGTTTATTTTATGTCTATCTTTTATCTCCAAATCCCCGAGTCTGATATGATTTCAATCCCTTGTGGAATGGAATTTTTTAGGTCTATAGCTAAACAAACTCCAGCATACATTCCAAATTGACTATCCACTAAATTCTCATATATCTTGATGAAGGATATGACCTCTTCTCTGATCAATTTTAAGATGCTTGGATCCCAATATTCTAAAGGAAAATTATATAATTTGATCCACATCAATGTTACCAATATCTCATGTGTATTAGGGTTGAAATTGGGCTCCCAATCCTTCATGTAGAGACCAATTCCATCCATTAAGTATGATCCTTGGTTCATGATTTCATTTTTTTTTCTTTTGTAGGGCACTCAATCAGAAAGGAACCCCGTGGCAATGATTTAAGTTTAATTTCTTTACCCCACTATCCCTGACACCATTGTGTCATTTTTTTTCCCTAGATGGCCAATCCCCCACCCATTTGATAAAAAAACACAATTACTTAGATAGGCCACCAAATTAACCAAGTATATACCATTAATAGCAAAAGAAATACATTTAGCTAGGGGTTTTAAGGTAACCAAAATTTTATTTGCACATGTAGAGGGTGTTTGCCCTTTTGGGAGCCATACCTTTTTGATTTCCTTGCGCTTCAAATCTCTGAATAGATTCTTATGTTCTCTCCTTGTTCCATCCGAGGATCTTCCAGTTGCCCCTAGTTTGAGGGTATCTAACTTCCTATTATTGGCCTATTTTTGTAGACTTGGGTTGTGTTTGCCCTCCCTTTATCTATAAGCTTTGCTGTCATATCCCACTTTGCGATTCCATTGGTTATTTCAAAGGGGAGCAATCGCCATTCATGCATTTTTCCATCCCTCATTTCTTCTTTCTAAGAGGAATTAGTCTTGTAGCCTTGTCTTGATGAAATCTTGCCCATCCATTTCTCCCCCTTGTTGGGTCCCAAAATAGCTTATCCTAATCCCTAGAACATTCTTCAATCTTCGAGGCCAGGGTTGTCATCAAGGAGATAGAGAAGAGGTTCATCAATGGGATAAGGATGATTAAGAGCCAATAGTTGGGAATGGGTAATCTCCCCTTTGCTTCTGGCTCAGCTAAACCAAGGAGGGTGTTCCAAGGTATCCCTTAACAAGGATTAAGAATAATGGAAGATGTTCTCAAGGTCATATTATTGCAACAATATCCAACTATCATCCTAATCCCTAAACTCAGTCACTAGATTAAGACAAGCTTGTTGCACTAAAACCTCTATTTAAATTGATGAAAGACACTTCCTGTAATAATGGAAGGTGTGGGTATGCTTGTTTGGTTTGCTAGAATTGACACTTTGAAGACTCATTAACAATATTTCCTGGTTTCAACACAGAACCACAACAAAGCATACATTACTAACTATTTATTTCACACTTGATAAGTTTGTTTTAGATTTTGATGGGTGTGGGTGGTCACAGGCTTCTCAGACCGGTGCCTATTAGGATGGGTTACAGAGTTCACAATTCAACAGAAGGTAGGTAACATAGAAATGAAACAAGCACTTTATGGATACCCAGATGCAGAAAAGATAATAACTAGTAAAGAATATACTTAGTAATCCTTCATCAAAATACAATCATTCATCTACAACCATAGAAGAGATCATCACATAACATGTAATGTTTTAAGCATTTATCATACTGATTTGATCAATGGTTACAATCATACCATGAAATGTGGCAAAAGGAAACCCTAGCTAAAACATAGGATTTCCTTGAAAAATTACATGAAAGAAGGAGAAGTTCATACAATGATTCTCAAAATCAATATGAAACCTTTCATAACATATATCTTTCATGTTGGAGAATTGGAACCTTTTGTTCTTTGAAACTCTAGAGAGCTTTGCACTTTGTCACCTGAAGAACTGCCGAAAGACCAACCCTTGAAAAGAGTTTTGATCCTACCTTTATAACCTTCTCAATGCAAACCTAAGAGTGAAATGGGTGGGAAAACCCTCAACAACCCAACCAACTATAATAAAAACATTGATTTCAACTACCTATTTTGCATTAATGGTGATCCCAGAGGTTGTTGGTGCATTCCCAGGTGGTGGGAGGAGTATGGAAGGCCAAACAATCAACCTCTGATAAATTGAACTTCGAAGATCGGGCCTTCATTAAGAAACTTGCACTTTGGAGGAGAAGAAAAGAACCATCTAACCCTGAAAAACATAGAAGAAATGAAGAGCACTAGGGATCGGGCCTTGGGCCTTCTTCCTTCTACCTTCCTCAACACTTGGAAGAATTTTAGTTCATCAGACTTCAGCCATCGGGCCTTCCACTTTCTACCTTCTAAAAGGAAGGATGAAAAGAAACTTGCCACCTGCCACTACTTGCAAGACTAAGCACAATTTTGAAACCATCAGGGATAGGTCACCGGACCTTCCTCCTTCTGCCTTTCAAAAGAAAGGAGAAAGAAAAGACAAGTCTTGCCCATCGATGCTCACAACACTTTAGAAGAAAAAGGCCCTGTCGAACTTCGACCGTTGGGCCCTCACCATTCTACCTTCCAAGAGAAAGAAAGTAGAAGGGAAGCATCTTGCCTGCCATCACCCACAAGACCTAAAAGAAATACCTTGGTAGACTTCAACCGTTGGATATTCTTCCTTCTGCCCTCCTCGAAGAAGATGATAGACCACCACCCCAACCTCTGAAATCTGAAATACTTAGAAAATTTTCAAAACCCATGGTGGATTTCAACGGTCAGGCCTTCTCGTTAACACATGCTCTAAAGAAGACAAAAAGCTGCAAGCCTAACCTCCAATGCCTAAAACACTTAAGTGATTGTGAAGGACTTAACGCAGACAAATTCTGGATCCTTGGGCTTCAAAACCAATAGGAATGGCATGACAGAAGATAGGAACCCAAAAATCCAAAACTCTGACAAAGGAAAAAAATACAAGGACAACACTTAGAATATGGACTTAATCATTTTTTGGGTTTCTTCTTTTTATTTCAAGAATAGGGTTGGATCTTTGATGGATTTGATAAGATTAGCTTGTTTGGGCAACTTGGCAAGATTTTGCAAATACTTAGCTTGAAAAATAGGAGTCCCAACAGTGGCTCTGGTTGGGGACGTGTGCCAAGCAGTGGCACAATGAGAATCCAGAATCTGGGCAGACCAAAAAACACCAAAAAATGACATAGGAATCGAAACAAAACACCATCAAGACGAACAATGGTCAAGACTGCTCGAGGTTCAAAATACTAAAGATGGAACCTGACTTCATCATTTAATATTTGAAGGAAATCATTACTTATGAAAATTAATGCTTTGAATGTGGACCATGAATGGGCAACTCCATGAGTTGTCCTTCCAGAGTCATCAAACGGTAGGCGTTGAGCTAAAACTTCTCAACCACTTCATATGGCCCAAGCCACAATGGATCAAATTTACCATGTTTCCCTTTATCTTCATATTTTGCATTCCAAAGGAGGACCAAGTAACCAATCTAAAAATCTCTTGACACAATATTCTTATCAAACAAATACTTCATTGTCCACTTATGATCCTAAATTTTATCATGTGCATCTCTCCTCTGCTCTTCCAACTCAGACAACTACATGATCCTCTGGGACATTGCATTATATTGATCCTCTTCTGTGTCTTATAGCAACTGGTGGACTGGTAATTCCATGTTGATGGGCATCTTCACCTCTATTCCACAAACCAGTTCAAAAGGAATTTTACCTATGGATCTTTTGAAAGTTATCTTGTCATCCCATAGAGCATGCTTCAAGCTGTCATCCCATCTCTTCTTGTTCTGATCTAGTGTTCTTTTTTATGATCTTAATTAGGATTTTATTACTTGATTTAGCCTATCCATTGCTTTGGGGGTGAGAGGAAGATGAATGCACAAGGTTTATACTAAACTTAGAACACATGTTCAACATTTCTTGAGACCTAAAACACATTGCCTTGCCAAAATCCTGGCTGGCACTCCAAACTTGGTTATTATATTGCTGACTATGAAATTGATAACCACCTTGGAAGTTGCATTGCGAGTGGGGACCACCTCTACCCACTTGGTGAAGTAATCAATAGCCACAAGGATCCACTTAAATCTATTGCTATATTTCTCTTGTATTTCTCCAATGAAGTCAATTCCCCACTATTGGAAAGGTGCATCAACTATGAGGGGCAAAAGGAGAAGTGCTCCAACAAACTTCATCTTACCAACAAACTATTGGCAAGCGTCACATTTTCTTATCTTCTGTGCTACATCCTTGAATAAAGTGGGCCACCAATACCCAGCTCTGAGGATCTTATGGTTATTGGTCTTAGCCTTGAAGTGTCCTCCACAAATGCAATGGTGACACTCATTCATTATCACTTCAGCTTGCTCTTGATCCAAACATTTGAGCAATACACCCTCGTGATTTCTCCACATTAACTCATTTTGGAAGATGACATACCTCTGAGATTTTAGCTTGAGGGTCCTTTTTTGATTCCCATCCATACATGGTGGACAATTCATATTTTCAAGGTAAAATATCACTTCTTTGTACCATGCATTATCAATCAATTTGTAATGAGAAGCAACATCTACCTCTATTTCATTTATTTTCGTTGCTTCAAGATTGGAATTGGCCATTAACTTAGCTAAACCTTGGCCTATAACCAACTTTGTGACCTGTATGTCCATGTCATATTCTTGGATCCTGTTGATCCATTTGCATCTTTTGTCTGAAGCTTCTTGTTGCATGAATATGTCTTTTACTACTATGTGTGGCACATATGCTATGATCTTGGCACCAGTGAGATATGTGAAAGGAAGCTAGGTGTGCGGAAATCACTTCCTACACTAATCTAATGAGGGGAGGAGAGTGCAAATTCAATTTTATCTTTACAATTACAGATTATGTTAACCCACTAACAGAGATATTGTAACAAACACATACACAAGAATGTAAGACAAAAGAAGAGAGACACAAGATATACATGGGGAAAACCCTTATAGGTGAAAAACCCCACACTCCAAAACACAGCTCAAATGTATTCCATAAACAAAGAAGGTTACAATACAATCATAGAGCCAATGCTCATGCAAGAGTCTTCAACACTCGTATCTGGAGATGTTCCAGAAGCATAACAGTACCTGTCAAACCTATAGTACTTCTCCTCTCCAAAGCACCTGTTTATAAACATAATACAAGATAAAAATGGCTCCACATTGAGATGGGTGTCCAACATGGCCTCATGGCCCAAAACCCACGCCTATGGACACTTGTCCAACATTGTAGGATGCTCTTGACACTTGTCAAGTCACCCCATCCCAAGGAGGTTGCCTATTTCCAAAATGGCCTATGATAGATGCTCTTACAACTCTTACAACCATCATAGAATCTGTCATAGTTGTCATAACTTACAGCTGTAAGAGAATCTATCATACATTGGCTATAAATAGCATATTCTCTTACAACATGTCATAGTTCTCAACACATGTCTTCACCTATCATAGGATCTTCTATTTCCAACTCTTACATGTCATAACTTTGTCATAGGAATCTGTCATGATCGTTTCGGTCAATATTCCCTTACACACATTCCAACATGCCGACACATGGAAAAATATTCCTACCACTAAGTGGGATTCCTATCTCCTCATGTGAGGACAAATTTACATGTGGTCATATGCCATGTAGGATGACACATCACCGTGCCAACTCCTACAATATGACAACATAGGATTTGCATCCAAATTATACAATAGGCAATAAATAAATAAATACAATGAATTAATACAAGGAATTACCAAGGTTGAGACACCTTAATTCCCAACATTCTCCCACTTGTCAAACACCTTGTAAGAGCTAATAGAATTAAAATGATTTAACTGCTATAGGCCGAGAGGCCCATAGACTCTGAACACCATCTGAACTTCTCTGTGCCCACTAGTTTTGTTAATGCATCTGTAACATTCTTCAAAGTATCTACCTTCTCCAAATTTACCTTCCCATCCTCTTCTGTGTCTCACACGAAGTGAAACTGTACATCAATATGCTTTGTTCTAGCACGGAAAGTTAGATTCTTTGCAAGGCAAATCACACTCTGACTGTCACAACAAATTGTAATCTGTCCTGCATCAACACCAATATCTAAACACAATCTCTTAAGCCAAATGGCTTCCTTGCAAGCATGAGTTGCTGCCATGTACTCAGCTTTTGTCATGGACAAAGCAACCACAGGTTGTCGCTTACTCATCCAACTAATTGCACCACCAAACATTGTGAACACATAGGCACTGGTGGATCTCCTGCTGTCAATGTCACCTACCCAATCAGAATCCACAAATCCATGAATACAAACTAAATGCGGAGGTCTTGTAGCATTACCATGATATCATATGGAATACTCAGAAGTACCCCTCAAATATTTGAACACTCGCTTAACTGCATCCCAGTGTACCCGTCCAGGATTAGCCATAAATCGACTAAGGACTCCCACTGCTTGGGCAATGTCTGGTCTTTTGTAGACCATAGCATACATCAAACTACCAACAACACTAGCATAAGGTACTCTGCTCATGTCCTCCACCTCACTAGGAGATTTTGGACAATCACTAATAGACAACTTTGTCCCCAAAAAAATAGGAACACACAATGGTCTACAATCTACCATGCTGAACCTATCCAACACGGTCTTCACATACTTACTCTGGCTTAACCAAAGTTTTATGTTAGCTCTGTTTCTTCTAATTTCTATTCCCAGAATGTACCTGGCTGCCCCTAGATTTTTCATCTCAAACTGTGTTGACAATTGAGACTTCAAATCAGAAATCATATTCTTACCATTCCCGATTAACAACATGTCATCAACATACAATGCAATAATGAGAATGTGATCATTGTCAAATTTGTAATACACATAATGATCTGATTTCGATCTCAGATATCCAATCAACAACACAAAGGCATCAAACTTCAAGTACCACATCCTAGGAGACTGCTTCAAACCATATAAAGACTTCTTTAACTTGTAAACCAAATTTTCTTTACCTTTCTCTATGTAATGCTCTAGCTATGACATGTAAATCTCTTCCTCCAAATCACCATGAAGGAAAGTTATTTTCACACCCATCTGTTCTACCTCTAAATCATAAGTCGCTACAATAGATAATAGAAATTGAATGGATGTCAGCTTTGCAACGAGAGAGAAAATTTCACCATAACCAATTCCCTCCACTTGTGAATACCCCTTCGCAACCAATCTAGCCTTGTACTTTTCAACAATGCCATCTGCACTGAATTTCTTCTTGAACACCTATTTGCATCCAATGGGTTTCCGTCCTTCAGGCGAAGGCACCAAGTCCCATGTTTTATTCTTCTCCAAAGAAGCCATCTCATCTTCCATGGCCTCCTTCCAGGAACCTGCATCTTTCATGCCCATAGCCTCTTTCACAATTCTAGGCTCATTAGTGTTAGTAAGTAAAGCAAAAGCACAACTAGAATCAAGTAATGAATAACCAAACCTATCAGGTTGCTTTCTCATTCGTGTAGACCTCCCTAATGGCTGAGGTTGAGGTTCTACTTCTTCTTCTGAGCTTTCAGAGCTACTAGAGCTCTCCTCATCATCAGGTCTCATAGGGTCTGTCAGTTCAATCTTCTTAGGGGTAGAAGGAAACTGAACCGTATCCTCTTTCTTTTCTGTCTGTTCTAGCTATATCACAACGGAAGGTGTTAGCTCTCTGAAGATAACACTTCTGCTATACAACACTTTTTCAGCCACAGGATCCCAAAGCTTGTATCCTTTCACGCCGACACCATAGCCAATGAAGATACATTTAACAGTCTTATTCTCCAATATAGACTGTTTCTCCCTAGGCACATGTGCATATGCCTCACAACCAAAAATATGAAGATGTCTAAATGAAGGCTTCTTACTAGACCACACCTCCATAGGTGTCTTACCAACAAGAGCTAATGTAGGAGACCTGTTTACCAGGTAGCAAATAGTGGCAACAACTTCAGCCCAAAACTTTTGTTCAAGGCTTGCTCCACTAAGCATACTCCTAGCCTTCTCCATCAGTGTCTTGTTCATCCTCTCTGCAACTCCATTTTGTTGCAGGGTGTATGGAGTTCTCTTATGTCTTTCAATCCCTTGCTCTTTACAAAACTTATCGAACTCTGCTGAACAAAACGCACCACCGTTGTCAGTTCTCAAACACTTAATCTTTTTACTAGTCTAATTTTCAACAAAGGCTTTAAACTCTTTAAACTGACTAAAGACTTCAGTCTTGCTTCTGATAAAATAAGCCCATGTCCTTCTACTATAATCATCTATGAAAGATACAAAATATACAAATTTGGAAATCGAAGGAACATTAACTAGACCAAACACATCAGAATGAATAAGATCCAACACACCAGAAGACTTGTGAGAACTAGAGTAAAACTGAACACGGTTTTGTTTTCCATATACACAATGTTTGCAAAAGTCAAACTTGAGATTACAATCATTTAACCCCTCAACGAGGTTTTTATTTTTCAAGGTTCTAAGACCCTTCTCACCAATGTGACCATATCTCAAATGCCATAACATAGTCTTTTCAGCAAGAAGCTTAGCTTCCATAGCATGTGCACTGCCATCAGAACTAGTTACAATAGATTTCTTCACTACTCATTCAGATGATGGGGATGAAGTGACTACAACTCTTTTCTTCGAGTCAGAAGAACTATTACACTGAAAAGTGCCTGCCTCCAGCTGAAAAAGAGTACCTCTCCGAGTACCCTTCGCAAGCACCATAGATCCTCTAGTCATCTTGCATCCATCCTTTGAAAAGACAACTTGCACACCTGCATCATTCAACATACTTATAGAAAGCAGGTTCCGTGCTAGGCCTGGGATGTGCATAACCCCAGTGATCCCCTTCACTTGTCCACCAAGGAATCAGATTAAGACTCTTCCATGACTAACAATCTTCAGATGAGAGTCGTCACCCAGGTACACTCTTCCACCATCAAACTCTTCATACTTCGTGAACCACCTTCGATGCGAGGTCATGTGGAATGATGCACTAGAATCAATCAACGACACATCATCAGATGCATGAGTGGCCAGGGTTGCGATGAAGGCATCACCATCATCTTGTGACTTGTCAGAATCCGAATCAAGGGCGGTCTTCTTTTTCTATTTCTTTTCTTCTTTGCATTCCTTTCAAAAATGCCCCGTTTTCCCATAGGTCCAACAGAGAGCCTTGGACTTTCCAGGAGATTTGGATCTCCCACAGAATTTGGATCTACCCTTTTCACCTTTCTTGTCCTCCTTCTTCCCTTTCTCTTTGGGTCTTCCACGAACCGCAAGAGCCTCTTTGGCCAACTCGAATGTCTTCCTCTGTATTTCTTTAGATAATAGTGAGGACACCACATCTTTCATCTTGAAGGTGGTAGTGGTGCTTCTGATAGCCATGACAAGATGATCCCACGAATCTAGCAAAGAACAAAGCAGGGTCATACATCGATCCTCCTCCTCCATTTTCACACCCATAGATGTCAACTGTGCAACTATCATGTTAAAAGCATTCATGTGGTCCGTAATAGATCCTCCATCTTCCATCTTCAGAGAGAACAACTTCTTTTTTAGAAAAAGATTGTTCACCAAGGACTTGGCCTGATAAACATCACCCATCTTCTTCCAAAGATCTTTCATGCTCTTCTCCTCATGGACATTCAACAGGATAGAATTAGCTAAACATAGTCTTATGAAACCCTTAGCCTTCGATCTTTGAGGTCCCAATCAGCTTGTGACATTGCTATAGCTTTTACACCAGATACGGTTTCCCATAGGTCACAATCAACAAGTAGGTCCTCCATCTTGAGTTTCTACAACTTGAAATTAGTGCCATTAAATTTATCCACCTCTAACCTTCCGGATGTGGTTGCCATCTCCTTCCTGCAACAAGATACAAAATACTCTGCACAAACTCCCACTCAACCTAAGATTAGCTCAAAAAACCCCTACCCAACAGCTAGAACCAAAACTAGCCAGGCTCTGATACCAACTGAAAGGAAGCTAGGTGTGCGGAAATTGCTTCCTACACTAATCTAATGAGGGGAGGAGAGAGCAAATTAAATTATATCTTTACAATTACAGATTATGTTAACCCACTAATAGAGATATTGCAGCAAACACATACACAAGAATGTAATACAAAAGAAGAGAGACACAAGATATATGTGGGGAAAACCCTTACGGGTGAAAAACCCCACACTCCAAAACACAGCTCAAATGTATTCCATAAACAAAGAAGGTTACAATACAATCACAAAGCCAATGCTCTTGTAGGAGTCTTTGACACTCGTATCTAGAGATGTTCCAGCAGCATAACAGTACCTGTCAAACATGTAGTACTCCTCTCCAAAGCACTTGTTTATAAAGAGAATACAAGGCAAAAATGGCTCCACATCGAGATGGGTATCCAACATGGCCTCATGGCCCAAAACCCACACCTATGGACATTTGTCCAACACTGTAGGATGCTCCTGACACTTGTCAAGTCACCCCATCCCAAGGAGGTCACCTATTTCCAAAATGGGCTATGACAGATGCTCTTACGACTCTTACAACTGTCATAAAATCTGTCATAGCTGTCATAACTTACAACTGTAAGAGAATCTGTCATACACAGGCTATAAATAGCATATTCTCTTACAACATGTCATAGTCCACCTTGGGGTGCCATGCCTTTTTCAAAGATGCTTCTCGACACATGTCTTCACCTATCATATAATCTTCTATTCTCGACTCTTACATGTCATAACTTTGTCATAGGAATCTGTCGTGACAGTTTTGGTCAATATTCCCTTACACACATTCCAATATGCCGACAGATGGCAAAATATTCCTATCACTAAGTGGGATGCCTATCTCCTCATGTGAAGACAAATTTACATGTGTTCAAATGCCATGTAGGATGACACATCACCGTGCCAACTCCCACAATATGACAACATAGGATTTGCGTCCAAATTATACAATAGGCAATAAATAAATAAATACAATGAATTAATACAAGGAATTACCAAGGTTGAGACACCTTAATTCCCAATAATATGATTTGAAATTTTTTGTGGCCTTTACTAATGCATAAGCATGCTTCTCCATTATGGAATAATTTAATTCAACAGCTTGCAAGGATTTGCTAAAGAATCTTATTGGTTGCTCAAATCCATCACCATTCTTTTGCAACAATACAAGAACAATAGTAAAATATGAAGCAAAAGAGAAAAGCTAGAAAGGCTTTGAATAATCTGGGCTTACTAGCACTGGTCCATTCTTTAGAGCCTCTTTTATATCAACAAAAGCTTCATTTGGTTCCTTTTCCCAAGCAATAGGCTGCCCTTTCTTGAGCGTCTTGGAAATTGTCTTAGTCTTCTTAGCAAAGTTGGGGACAAACTGCCTCAGTAAGATTGGACACCTTTGACTATTTTAGGCTGAGGGATAAGGTTAATGGATTTTACTCTTTTAGGATCAATTCTAACCCCATCCCCAGACACAATATGTCCCGGCAACTTTCCTTCTTCTACTCTAAACTAGCATTTCTTGGGATATAGAGAAATCCGTACTCCAAACATCAGTCAAAAACCAATTGTAAATGCCTGCAATGATCTTTCCTTTCTTTGGAGAATGCAGTAAGATCATCTTGGTATAGAACCATAATTTCATCAATGAGACCTGCAAAGGCCACATCCATTGCCCTTTGAAATGTTGATCCTGCATTCTTCAATCCGAATGGCATCCTCAAATAAATATATGTTTCCCAAGGAGTGGTGAATGATGTCTTGTATTGTTCTGACTCCTTGACCAACACTTTATTGTAGCCTGAGAATCCATCCATCATAGACATCAATTATGAACCAACAACCCTCTGCAAAAGATGATCTATACTTGGAAAAGGATAATTATCATTAAAGGATTTGATGTTTAGATTTCTGAAATCCACACACAATCTAATCTCCCCATTTTTCTTCCTTACTAGGGAAAGATTAGACACCTACTCAGAATGTCTGATTGGTTTTATAATACCTCCCTCTTTCATCTTTAACAATTCTTTCTGCATCTTGGGAGCTATGGTGAGATTTATAGGCCTCTATTTCTTCCTAAAGGGTTTTGCATCTAGTTGAAGGGGGATAGTATGCTGAAATAAATCCTCCCTATAGGCCTTAAGCTCATCATAGGACTATGCAAACCACTTCTTGAAATTTCCTAATAAAGCAATTAGCATTTGCTTCTCATGGGGTTTGAGTCGCTTACTAATGTAAACCATCCTTGGTGCCTCTTGAGTGCCAAGGTTAACACCTTCAATGTTATCTTCTTCAATTGGCTTTCCTTTGCTTTTTCAGTGGTCTGCATTGTCAAACATTCTTTCTAGCACCACCAATCCTTTTGGAATGGTATTTTTTTTTTCAGCTACACAACCTCACTACCAAATAGAGTTTCCTTGCCATCAACAACTTCTACCATTGGCTTCCGACCAATCAATTGACTGTCAAATTCATCCACGCAATTCACAAAACTATAAATCTGATTACTGTCATTGAAAACTTGCCAACTGTATATGTTATCAAGGATTGTTGGCCTTGTGAGTACTTCCACAACATAATGGGAAAGGGCACTAGAATCAAGTCGTGGGTCAAATTTTGAACCAACTATTGCTAAGGCATCCGCCTTCTCATTTTTACTCCTCTCAATCCATTCGATGTCAATGGCATCAAATAGCTCCATTGTGTTCCAAACAACATTCCTATATGCCCTTAACTTGCTGTCCTTGGCAGCAAAGGCATTTCTTATCTACTGCATAATCAATTCTGAGTCACCATATACCTATAGGCAACTGACTCCATGTTTATGAGAGACATTCAAGCCCAACAATAGCGCTTCATACTCAGCTATGTTATTGGTGCATTGAAAATCAAGTCAAAGACTTTCCCAAACTAATCACCATTGGGCACTATTAATATAATACCAACAATCGAGCTTTCTCTTAAATATGCACTGTCAAAGTACATTGTCCACAAATCAATTGTACCACAGGTACGAGTAACAAGATTGGAAGGTAAAACATCTAGGCCAGGATCATCTTCACTATTGTATCCCATGAAATGATCGATATCAGTGTCAAAGAAGTTAGCATGATCATCTCGAGCCTTATATCTGTCTTCACTGTTTTCATCTTCTACCTTTTTCTCCCTATATAGATTCACTTCCACACCATGAACTCGAATGGTGGCATATGAAAGATCCATCTAGATACTTCCATCCATAGAAGCTACCCATTTTCTTGACAACATACCCCACTTGACAAGGCATTCTACAATAATTATATCCATCTAGAAGGACTTATCTGGGTAAACAACAAGTTTGACCTCAACATCCTTAACTAGACCTATGACATTAACCTCCCTAGAATCCATGGAAAAGCATTTTAAACATGACCTAGACACTTTCAGTCCCAATTCATTCATGATCTCCAGGGGCATAACATTACTAGAAGCATCAGAATCAAGCATACAATTGTGTAACAACTAACCATTTATGATCAGGGTTGTGCAAAAAGGGTCTACTACCATCCTGTTGTTAACAACAGTTGATACTAGATATACCTCTATGGTTTCATCATTACCTTTCTCCTCATTATCACTACTAAGAACAACAACAGGTTATTTTTGTGCATCTACAACAGTGACAAATGACACTGCCCTATCTCTATGTTTAGGCATTCTAAGGAGTTCCTCTATAGGCACTAAAATTATGATCGGGCTAAAGACTTGAGCCAAGTCAATAGGGTTATAATTGGGCAAAGGAGCATGACATGAGACAATAACATCATTTATGCAAGGAATGTAAGGTATTACTTGATTGGATGAAATATCCTTACCTTTTTCCTTTGTCTTCTCCTTCTCCTTTTCTGGTTCTTTTTGTGCCTGAGGCTAATCATGCTTGTTACTGCCTTTTGGATAATGAACCCCTAGAATGGGTATAATAGTTGGCTGCATGATTTGTGTTGGATTCTTCTGCACATATTTCTTCTTTGCTGCTGGTGGTTGCATTGGAATTTTCTTCTTTTCTAGCACATTATTCTTGGGAGCGCTACTACTTTTCTGCTCTGCATTCCCCTTACATTTTTCCTAATCCTCATTCGATCCTTATTGTCTTGATTCTACAATAGGGGAATTTTGCACAAGGACTGACCTATTTCTTAGTTGATAACCTCCTTGGACCTGTAAAATGGTTGCATCAATCAAGGCTTTCATGTCTTCTTTCGAAGGTTTGGACTACTAGTACTTCTTCTGCATAAGATCCCTCAAGTGCCTAAAATTATGAGCTGGCAACTGATATCTCTTTGGACCTTCACCATAATCATACTGGAAAATATGATCATCTTCTTTATAGTTGTCATAACCAACACCTTGACCCATCTACTCATAATACTCTATGTCAAACTGATTTATTTCCTCTTCATAGTACTCAGCTGCACCTTTTGCATTTGGAAATTCTTCATCTCTGCTCATTGAATAAGCCACCACACAATTTGTTGGATCATGGGGAATGAAGCAAGCTTGGCACCATAAAGACTCATCTTGAAAATTTGCTTGATCCTTTCTCAATGGATTAGGCGTGTCTCTTTCAGGCTATTTGAAACTTACATGCCTGGGGGTAGCTTGTCTATCATTGTGTTGTGGTCTCTTGGACCAATCTATGTTGTAAGGTCTGTTACACAATCTCTAACCTTCATTGAAATGTGTTGTAGCACCCTAGGTCGGCAACCCTTTGTCATTCCTAGGAACCTCGTATGATAAATCTTTCATAACCCCCATAAGATTATCCAATTTGTCTTCAATCATAAGGGGCTTATTGAATGCTGCTTTATTTGGCTAGGATAGTTTCCCATCAGATCTTTTGATATGCTTCCCTGAAGCTCTCATATTGCTTTCTATGTTTATGGTTATAGCATATGCCTCTCTTAGTGTTTGCAGACTTTTGTCCCTCAAACAATAACCAATCTTTGGGTCAAATGCACCACAATACACAAACAAACACATAGATTCAATAGGTTTCATATGAGGAGGTACCTTTCTCATTGTCATGATGAAGCGTTTGTTAAAATTAGCTACTATCTCATTCATTAACTTTTTGATGGTTGTGAGTTCATGGATGGCAAACTTGGGGTCAATCTTGTCCCCATATTGCAGTTTGAATACCCTCATAAACTCCTCCCAAGAGTCAATATTGTTTTTTCTTGCTTGGTGAACTACTAACAAGGGGTCATCTCCCTCAATGCTTTTGATCAGAGATATGAACCGGTGAGGCCACAATGAGGGGACCTCATCCCCAAACCTCTTAGCTTGAACACTAAGGAATTTTTTTGCTTACTAACTACCACCTATGGGCCTCCTCTCTTTCTTTCTCTTTACTCTCCACCTGCTTACCACCTACAAGTCACCTGCGCTCATCATATCTTCACTGCTCTACTATCACTGAGATTAACCTCCATAGAGAGCACCTTTTTATTCCTCCTTCCTTGTGCCTCTTATCTCCTCCATTCCTCTGATCACCTGCTACCTCTACCGACACCTCCTCTGGTAATTGGCAGCTGGTAGACATCATTCTTTTACCTTCTCCGTGGTAGCCATGAGCCACCATTCACCCTTGGCTGCCGCAACTTTCTGCTTGCCAACTTCGTCACTGGTTAGATTGAGTGATATCATCCTCCAGAGTTGTTGTAGGGACACACCCACATGTCCTCTTCTTGGCAGACCTTCTTGCAACATTGTCTCGTGGCTGAAGAAGCATTCACTGCCACCGCTAAAACCTCCCGTCCACTACTATCATTGCATCCTGGTGCCTTCATTGCACCACCATCGACGAGACCTCCATAGAGAGCGTCATTGCTCCATTGAAGAAAACACCTATCGTCGAATGCTCCTCCTTTCAACTACCGACCCCACTCCACTCTATGGGATTCAAACCTAAGACAGTACATCTACTACCTGTGCAACTTACCGTTGCAATGTGGGAATAACCCCCAATAGTCAATATTGTTATCAGGGAGAACCCTATACCATTATTTAGCACTTTCTTTCAATGAGTGTACAAATAATTTCATCATAACATCTTCATCCTTAATCTCATATTCATCAGTGACATTAATAAAATGTCTAAGGTGTTCCTCACCCGTGACAACATTGTTGCCTTGAAACCTAGGAATCTTTCCTCTAATCTCATTTGGAATTGGATTGGGAAAGTCAGGTATGCCAAAGAAATCATGTTGTTTATACCTCTCAGCTCTTAGTGGCTATCTTAATGGAGGAAATCTTTGTGCTTGTCTTCGTTGGGCATGCCTAACGTTTTAAACATTGCCATGTTGTTGATTCACTTGATTTTGTGGTGGTTGATTATTAATATTTTGAGCATGGGTATTATTTACACCCTGTTGTCCCACTTGTTCATGTTGACATTGTTATTGTCATCTCTGATTAACTGCAGACATAGGATTAGAAATATTCTGATGTTGAGGCTGATTCTAGGCATTTTGGGCAAGTTGGGCTTGCTGCAAATCATGCAGGGCTTGTACTTCTCTTTGCCTATTCCTAATATGATCGAGCAAATGTAATTCCTCATAGAGAGTTCTTTCTCTTTCCTCAGCATCATACTATTCCTATTGATCTTCCTCATTAGGAATGTTGTCATGCTAATCTCTAAGTGATCTTGTGGATGAAATATGATGTCGATTATTCTGGCGAGCCTCTTCATTTTCATTAGGCATGCCAAATGTTCTCATGTCTGCATTATGAGACCTGTCTCTTCTTCCCCTATCAATAATATTTTGATTTCTTTGGACCTCATACTCATATCTATTCATTCTCCTATTCGTCTTGAGTACATTATCAGTAGAGTCCTCAAAAGTATACTAATGTTGACTTCTACAGTCATCAAATACATCATCTCTACCAGAAGTACCTACCTGGTCCTGGGTATTCAATGGAGGCACCACATTGGGGTATCTTGCCCTCTATCTATTTCATTGGCTTCTTGAGCGGTCAGAAGAGCTTTCTTGTGCTAATAAATCTTCTGGTTCATACGATCCATTTTAATTCCTTTCTTGTTTGAAAACTAACTTTTTGGGTTTGACTAACATAGTTGCCACTTCCCTGCTAGGAAGAACTAATATAAATTTCACTATGTCAAAGGACAGTGACAAATCAACCAGAAGTAAATTGTCCCTAGCAATGAGGACAATTTGTTGGGTCCCAAAATAGCTTATCCTTTAATCCCTAGTGTTACATCCCCAACTTACAATTGGACTTAATCATTAACTTGGCATGATAATCAAGAGGATTAGTCATAGTTAATTGATTTGATGTTGTGGAAATATCTGATTAAACTTTTGATTATGAAGTAGATACAGACGTTTAATAGTTTTGTAAATTAAATGATTTATTTTACAAGATATGATAATGATGCACTAATCGTAATCTTGTGGTCCTGAGTGTGACAAGAAAATGACCATCCTTCAAAGAAGGAAGGAGAGTATCATCTTGGAGGAAGGGTTAGACATTGTGAAAACATAAGTTCACTAGCCATCTGAGTAATCAACTCCTATGTCCTCATTCCATTCGTAAGTTGACACATGTCATGTCTCTTTTCTTTTGTTTCTATGTTTTTGGTATAATCATTTTGTCGTTGAAGTTATCACGACAAGTCATGATGACTAGACAATGTTCTTGGAACACCATCCCCAGCCGAGAGACAATAGTGTTAAGAGACGAGGAGGTCTCTCTTACCATTTTGTTCTCAGGATCAATACTTTTCCCTAGTCATTCGACTAATGGGAATAGTCGATTTCGGGGGAGTATCACTCGACCCCGATAATCAACGTTATTAATGTGAATCTTTTTACAATTATAATCTCTTTGTAATAATCCTTAGACAAAGATGAAACCTCTTTATAGGTTGTTACCTATAATAATGTTATTATTTACTTATCTTAATAATTGTATTCTATGGAAAAATTTTATGTTGTTATAGTCGATCATGAAGATTGATGGGAGCTTCGGGCTCAACCATCCCATGCTTTGCAAGGTTTGAGTCACCTTTTAAGGGGCACTACTGAGTGGAAATGTAGTTGTTAGCCAAAATCGGCATGCCTTGGGATCAGTTACCTTGTGTGTTGAGTTTTGCATTGTGTTGGGAATCACTTGGGAGAGATTATTGTGGTTGGGGTTTGAACAAAAAGGTGGCGGAACTGTTCATGGAAAATAGTGGTTAGAAGGAGTTGCGAATAACTGGTCGAGTCACAGACTAGAGCTGCATCTTGTTTATTGCCTGGAACAGGTAAATGGGAAACAAATGCCCCAAATTGCTTTTCATTTGATGAGTTTAAATCTCAGTGAGACTTCAGTTTGAGTCTGTGTATCATGTTGAATCTTGTTAATGTTAAAACTGAGGCACGGGGCCTACAAGACTGTGACATGCATAATGGTTACATCTTTTATGTCATGGCTCAAGGCCAAGTTGACCGAGCTATTCTTGCTTTATAGACTTATATTTGCATTGGTTTAGAGCTGTATGGCCAAACCTTGTCAAGACAACTTTGAATTGTGATACGCTCAAAGCCTTGAAGGCTGAGCTTTATAAAACACAAAAAACTATATGAGACCATGCTCCAGGCTGTGAGTCGAGCAAAGAACATCATAAACATTCTTAATACTATGCTTCCGGCCATTGAGCCGAGCTATGAAACTTTGAAACTCTTCTTGAAGACTACACTCAGCCGAGTCGAATACTATGCAATCTTGTTTTAAATAAGCCCACGGCTTAAAGAGCCAAATTATCACTGCTCTATGTTTAATGTGGATACTACCTCAAGGCCATGAGGCCGAGCTCTGTAAAGACAAACTCTTTTTATGTTTTGAGCCTAGGGTCATTCGACCCGACTATATTACATTGTATAATACATATACGATAATTAGAGCTTGAAGCCATTATGGCTAAGCACGTATTTTATATATATATATATATATATATATATAAAGCTCACATCGTATGATGACAAGAGCAGAGTATAAGAGCTCTCGAATGGAGCTATGAATGACTCTAGTTGATATTGGATATATATATATATATATATATATATATATATATATATATAAAGCTCACATCGTATGATGACAAGAGCAGAGCATAAGAGCTCTCGAATGGAGCTATGAATGACTCTAGTTGATATTGGATATAATCACTTCACTGTTATGACTACCGGAAAGGCATTATTCTCTACCATGCAGTCTATCGATTGTAATAACAGTCGTGAAGGCATTTAATATAATGAATACAATCCTAAGACTGAGGTGATTGCTGGGAAGGCAATTATATATTAGAGTGTATATAACACCAATCTACCCAAGTCAGGCTTGTATGAGAAGCCGACTATGATTTATAAAAGGGAGATGTATAATCTATTATGAATGTTTATGTGAACCTTCGATTATGAAGGGGTATGATCTTTTATGATCATGGTCTCATTATGAGACAGTTGGAATAAGTTTATAGAATAATATAGACTAGTTCTATATGTGACTGAATTATGACTTATTGGATAATGTTATGAGATATAATTTCTTTTACCTTATTGTATACTAATAGTTTGGTGAATAACACCTTAAGCTCATTGGGAAAATAAGAGCTATTGAACCTTAAGAAACTAATGTATTTTACTAAGGCAGGGTATGCCTTGAGTATCATGAAATCGACTTCATCATATGTGATGAAATACTATTCATATGTTAACCATGGGAGACCAAGGCGGTCTTAATGTTTGAATTTGGGATGAATTTGAGAATGGAATGAGGTGATGTGGAGTTACTAGTTCCGCATTACAAAAGTAACCTATTTAGATATAACTGACTTATGATGGGAGTTGAATGTTCAAGTTTGGACAGTGATTTGAATTGATCCCACACACATACTAGATCTAAAGGACAAGGTCATTAAGAACTGACTGAGGACATGACAGCTTATAAGTCAAGTTAGGGTGGTGGACATACAACGACGTTCATTATGTAACGAATTTGTATGAAAAACTTTGGCCAAAGTAATGCATCCATCTCTGCATGCATTGTCAATCCACAGTGTTCCAGATGGCCTAGTGTCTCTAGTAGTGTCATGCAAGTTAGATTGGATCTATAGTGTGTGACCATGAGACATTAGGAAGGACACAACACCAGATACTCAGATGGTTATCCAATTGGTTTCCAATGTCTAACCTTTCTGTAAAGGGTAGGGCCTCTCCCAGTTAGGAAGATGAGCGGGGGACCACAGGGCCATGGTTGGAGGAAAAGCACTAGGATGATGCTCTCCTTCCCAAGCATGAGACAAGCCGAGGCTTATGAAGACAAATGGCATTGGTTCCAGATATAGTGTTTGCATTTTTGACCAGTTGGTCTATTGTAATGTAAAAATTTGATTAAGATGCCTAGAGCATATATTGTATTTGATTAGTGATGGATATTCACTAAAGATTGTAATGATTTATTAGATTGTAAGCTTTGTTATATCCTGATTTGATTAACATGCTTAAATGATGGAAAAGAATATGTTTCTTTTGATTCAAAATTTTGAATATCTCTATCAATTCTTAATTAATGACTTGATTAAGTTACATGTTTAAGTTAAATCTTGATGATTATGGAAAGTGATGTTACACCTAGAACATTCTTCAATCTTCGAGGCTAGGGTTGTCATCAAGGAGATAGAGAAGAGGTTCATCAACAGGATAAGGATGATTAAGGGTGAATGGTTGGGAATGGGTAATCTCCTCTTCGCTTCTAACTTAGCTAAACCAAGGAGGGTGTTCCTAGAGGTACCCTTAACAAGGATTAAGAATAATGGAAGATGCTCTCAAGGTCATATTATTACAACAATACCCAACTGTTGTCCTAATCCCTAAACTCAGTCACTAGATTAAGACAAGTTTGCTGCACTAAAACCTTTGTTTAAGCTGATGAAAGGCATTTCCTGTAATAATGGAAGGTGCGGGTATGCTTGTTTGGTTTGCTAAATTTGACACTTTGAAGACTTATTAACAATATTTCCTGATTTTAACACAAAACCACAACAACACATGCATTACTAACTATTTATTTCACACTTGATAAGTTTGTTTTATATTTTTACGGGTGTGGGTGATCACAGGCTTCTCAGATCGATGCCTATTAGGATGGGTTACAGAATCTACAATTCAACAGAAGGTAGATTACATAGAAATGAAGCAAGCACTTTCTGGATACCCAGATGCAGAAAAGACAACTAGTAAAGAATATACTTAGTAATCCTTCATCAAAATACAATCATTCATCCACAACCATAGAAGAGATCATCACATAGCATGTAATGTTTTAAGAACCTGTCATATTCATTTGATCAATGGTTATAGTCATACCACGAAGTGTGGCAAGAGGAAACCCTAGTTGAAACTTAGGATTTCCTTGAAAAATTACATGAAAAGGAGAAGTTCATACATTGGTTCTCAAAATCAATATGAAACCTTTCATAACTTGTATCTTGCTTGCTGGAGAACTGGAACCTTTTGTTCTTTGAAACCGTAGAGACCTCTCCCTTTGTAACCTGAAGAACTACCGAAAGACCAACCCTTGAAAAGAGTTTTGATCCTGCCTTTATAGCCTTCTCAATGCGGACCTGAGGGTGAAATGGGTGGGAAAACCCTCAACAACCCCACCAACTACAATAAAAACATTGATTTCAACTACCCATTTCGCATTAATGGCCATCCCAAAGGTTATTGGTGCGTTCCCAAGTAGTGGGAGGAGCATGGAAGGCTAGACAATCAGCCGTTGACAAATCAGACTTCGAAGGTCCAGCCTTCGTTATGAAGCCTACACTTTGGAGGAGAAGAAAAGAACCATCTGACGCTGAAAAACATAGAAGAAATGAAGATTGTTGGGGATCTAGCCTCGAGCCTTCTTCTTTCCGCCTTCCTCAATATTTGGAAGAATTTTAGTTCACCGGACTTCAGCCATCGAGTCTTCCACTTTCCACCTTTCAAAAGGAAGGACGAAAAGAAACTTGCCACCTGCCACTGCCCACAAGACAACGTAATTTTGAAACCATCAAGGGTCGGCCTCCGGACCTTCCTTCTTCCGCCTTTCAAAAGACAAGATAAAGAAAAGACAACTCTCACCTGTCGATGCCCACAACACTTTAGAAGAAAAAGGCCCCGTCGGACTTCAGCCGTCGAGCCCTCACCATTCTGCCTTCCAAGTGAAAGAAGGGAGAAAGGAAACATCCCGCCCGTTGCCGCCTGCAAGACGTAAAAGAAATACCTTGGTGGACTTCGGCCGTCGGACCTTCTTCCTTCCACCCTCATGAAAGAAGACGATAGACCACCACCTCGACGTCTGAAATCTGTAATACTTAGAAAATTTTCAAAACCCATGGCAGATTTCGGTGGTCAGGCCTTCTTGTTAACACATTCTCTGAAGAGGACGGAAAGCCACAAGCCCGACCTCCGATGTTGGAAACACTTAGGCGATTTTGAAGGACTTAACACTTAGACAAATTTTGGAGCCTTAGACTGCAGAGCCGATATGAATGGCATGATGGAAGATAGGAAATTGAAACCTTGAAACTCTAACAAAGGCTGAAAATACAAGGACAACACTTAGAATATGGACTTAATCATTTTTGGGTTTCTTCCTTGCATTTCAAAAAGAACAGGGTTGGACCTTTGATGGATTTGACAAGATTAACTTGTTTGGGCAACTTGGCAAGATTTTGTAAATACTTGGCTTGAAAAATATGAGTCCAAACACCCCTGAACTAATTTTGGTTACAAGCCATTTACCCTTGAGTTCATAGCTATAACTCTATATATATAACCATGAAAGATGAATAAATACATTAAGAAAGTCTATATATCTCCTATAAGAACATATATAGGAAATATATATATATATATATATACATGTTATTATAGGTGATATATATAGACTTTCTTGATGTTTTATTTTATATTTATTGGTCTTTCATGGTTATATAATTCTATATAAATGTTTGCTTTTATATACTTATTCATATATAGAGATATGAATGAACAAGTATATAAAAATAAATATATACACATACATTTGTTTTTTTATACATATATATTTCTTTTTATATACTTGTTCATATATAGATATACAAATATTATACGTGTTCATATATATGAACAAGTATTTAAAACACACATATTTGTTTATTCATAGATACTTATATTTTATTGGTTTTTAGTTATATATATACTTGTTCATATATATATATATATATAATGTGGGATTTTATATGTGAGCATTATAGTGCTCCGAATTGTCTCACTCAATAAAAATAATTCACGCGGGAAAATTTTCTAAACTCATTGTTTGTTCCTATCGGCTTATTCCTTGAACCTCCTATGGGTGCAAGTGCTAGTTATAGTTAATTGGAAAATTCCGCCATTTCAATATATATATTGATCCTAAAAATTCTCACGGAGTACAATATTTCACATCACCATCAAATTTAATAATGAATCATTTCAATCCATAAGAAACGTTGATCCTAAAAATTCTCAAGGAATACAATATTTCACATCACCATCAAATTTAATAATGAACCAACTCAATTCATAATTAATGTATATATTTTTGAGTTGTATATATATTAAATTTGATGGTGATGTGAAATATGAGAATTTTTAATTTTTAAGATCAACATTTCCTATGTGACCATCAACAAGACATATAGAGGTAGAAGAGAAACAATGATGAATTGGAGACCAAAACAACTTAAAAGGTGCTGGGTGGTGTTGTACCAAAATCAAGGGACTTGAGAAAGAGAACACAGATGAAATTAAAAATTCTCATATTTCACATCACCGTCAAATTTAATATTAATGTAATATCAAACCCTAGTTTCTTATTATTAAGATTTAATTACTATATTTTATTTTTTGAGTTGTATATATTTTTTAATTCGAATAGAACATATATATTAGTGCGACCATCATCAAGACATAGAGAAGTAGAAGAGAAAAAAATGATGAATTGGAGACCAAAACAACTTAAAAGGCGCTCCGTGGAGTTGTACCAAAATCAAGGGACTTGAGAAAGAGAACATAAATAAAATTAAAAATTCTTATATTTCACATCACCATCAAATTTAATAATGAACCAGTTCAATTCATAATTAATGTAATATCAAACTCTATTTTCTTATTATTAAGATTTAATTACTATATTTTATTTTTGAGTCCTATAAATTTTTTTATTGAAATAACACATATATATTTCGTTGTTTTTTTAAAAGTTGTATATCTTGAAATCGCCGAATTTTCCAGATAACTATAACTAGCACTCGCACCTATGGGAGGTTCAAGGAATACGGCGATAGGAACAATCGACGAGTTGAGAAAATTTTCCGGCGTGAATTTTTTTAAGGCGTGAGACAATTCCGAGCACAATAATGCTCACATATAAAAGCGTATCGGCTAATATAAAAAACAAAACCAAGAATATACTTCAAAAATGAAGGGCGTTTGACTGCTTCTACCATGGAGGACATCGATATGGTAAAAATGAAAATTGGGGTTGGGTTTGAATTGCGACATTCATTGCACTTCACAGTGAAAAGAGATTGAGAATTGACAATGGAGATGCCCGAATGTTCAATATGTTTACAACAGTTCGATGAAGAAGAAGATAGAATTCCAAGAGTATTATCATGTGGGCATTCTCCGTGCCACTCCTGCTTAAATGAATTGCCTCGTCACTGGACAGATTCTTATTCTTCCTCCTCTTCCTCCTCTTCCTCCTGCTTGATCAGATGTCCTGAATGTACTCAATGGGTCAAATTGCCTCTGCAGGGACCCTCTGGACTTCCAAAAAACATTGAACTCCTACGCCTCATTCAATCTCTTCAACCAAAACAAGAAAAGGGTAGGTCTAAGCCAATACCTCACCTTTGTAATAAGCTCAAAAACATAGAATTCAAGCCACCCAAATTCAATGGTGGCTTAGACCCACACGGCCCTTGCACAGACTGGGCTAATTGGATCATCCCAGAAGATGCAATTCAGTTAGAAACTGCAGTAAAGGAAGATAATGGGCTTCTTCGGATTGGGTTTCTGATGGTTGGACCTAATTTTAAAAAACAGCTGATCGGACTGATGCCAATAGGCCCTCATGTAACCACCGCTTGCCCATCACCTTCCCACAAAACTATCCAAGGAAATTCATATTCTGAAAAGATTACAGGGTTACTGCAGGGTTTGGTGAAACCTGAAAGGTTGGAGCTGCAGATTTTGATGACACATTCTTTGCTGAATAGGAAAGTTTGTAGAGTTTTTGGGTTTTGGATGAGTTGTGAGGGAATTGTGTATTTGGTTTGTGAGAAGTTACAGAGAGTAAAAACAAGTTCTATTCATTCTGCCCTGTCAGAATTAAGGTCTTCAAAATCTGTTTTAAGATCCACACTTGATGAAGTGTTGAACAATTTGTCAAAGAAGGCTGCAGAAATATGTGAAGTTGTTGTTAGCCTTCATTCCCAAGATATGGTTTGTGGCTGTCTGGCACCAGAATGCTTTGAATTTGACGAGTTTGGGCACCCGTTGTTTAGCTTGAACAGGGCCCTTCTGTCAAGGACAACGGTGAGAGAGCTGATTAGAAATGCTGTTAGTGATGGTGCCCAGAGCAGTAAGACAGGAGACGTACAAAATACTGTGTCAAATACTTTTTGGATGTACTTAAGTCCTGAGGTGTTGTCCATCTTATACCAAAGTGAGGAAGGACGCATTTCAAATGAGATTCAAGAAAGAACTACCCACATCAGCTTGAAAGCAGACGTCTGGTCTCTTGGATGCTTCTTGCTTATGCTGTTGATTGGAGAATCTCCTTTCAACGACCTTTCTTTCTCTGAATTTTTTAGGGTAATTGCTATAGAAAGGATTAAAATTGATGCTTGGCTTGATGACAAGCTTTTGTTGGAACCCATTTTTGCTTCTGCGGACATCTCTTTGAGAACTCAATTTGAGCATTTCAAGCATCTTATTTGTAAGTGCTTTGAATATGAGCCAGAGAACCGACCAGATGCACATGATCTCTGGAGGAGCCTAAGTGGCTGGTCCACATCTTCCAAACAGCCATTCGAAGATAAGCCTTGTTTCAATGCATCTAAGCAAGCTAGTTTCTGCTTGGTTCTTGGTGAATCATTGTCACCCTTGACTGCAGAGATCGAATCCTGTGGAGAACAAGGAGCTGTTGATGGTAGGTTAGAAATGAAAGCAAACAAATCAAAGGATACATGTTCAAATGAAAGCAAAGTGGTAGATACTCAAGGGACTAATGGAGGTGTAATTAGTGCAAGCAAAGCGGTAGATGCTGAAGGGACAAATGGAGGTGTATTCAGTGCCAATGGAGAATCTGAATATAAAATGGATGATCTGGAAGTTCTTACTCTTAAAGGGCATCTTGATTGTGTGACTGCCTTAACGGTTTGTGGTAAGCATTTTAATTATTTATGCCTTTTGTGATTGAAATAAAAGGCATATCTATTTCTAATTTTTTAGTCAACTGGAATGAAGCTTGCAGTAGCTGGATCTGATTGGGTTGTTATTTCTATTAGCTATTAAATAAAGTTGTTTTGATATGGTAGAAATATTATTGAATCTGATAGTTCTTACTAGAGTCTTCTGAAGCCACAAACTATGAGGCATTAAACCAATATAACAAGATCATGTCACTATAGCTCTCAATGACATCTATAAATTAGATGATATTGCCACATTTGTAACTATAGCAGATAACATTTTTCTTTTGAATGCCGTATGAAGAGGTATGAAAGAAACATGACAACTTCAAAGGAACAAAATATTCTCCACACCATCTCATGTTGCCACATAGCTTGCATGTATGCAGAAACAATTCAGAACATCATAAGGCAATAGCACACACAGATAGAAAGGATCTACTTCAACTGACCATATAATCCATTCTTGTCCTTTGATCCCCACAATTCTTTTTTGGTCCTGCAAGAAAAGGTTAAACATCTTTGTGCATATTATCATTCAACCCTTTCTCTTTTGATAATCTGCACTCATTCTTATGCTTTAAAATGTGGAAGCCCTCACTGCATTTGTAAGCAGGGCCATCTCTAAATCATATTGGGAATGACCTAGAATAGTTTGGAGTACCTACCAATCAAGGACCCTCAAAATTATCAGCTATGTTTATTCTGAGCTTATTTCTGTATAGCCATAGGAAATTCATAAAGCTAAAAGGCATTGCTTAATTTACATTCTCAACCTTCCTTGTAACAACCCTTTTTGACCTTCGAATACGGCTTTGGGAAGAGTTGGTAGATGTTAAATGGAGAAAATATCTATGAGGCAGCGTAGAGAAAGGGAAAAGTCAGTCAACGATTTGGGGGGAAGGAGTCTCTCCGTTTTGGAAGATCGAAAAAAAAAAAAAGGTTAATGCGGGAAAGAAAATATCATCTGGGTAGATGGAAGGAGGACAGAGGATTTATGAAGAGGGCATCTCTTGAAAGAAAAGGGGGGACTGGCTGTTGGCAAAAACAACGATTTTTGGAGAGCTGGAGAAAGAAAAAAAGAGAAAGCAGAGTAGAACAATTTGGGGGAGAACCAGACAAACATATCTCTTTTGGAAGATTAGGATGTGAGAGCAGAGGACAGTTTTAAAAAAGGAAACTCACGCCCCAGCATTGAAAAAACTACGCCTGAGAGACAAGATAAGGGGAGGCGTTCAAAAACAAAAGAAAAAACAGAGAGAACGGAGGCAGAGAGGGGAGGCGTTTAAAAAACAAAAAAAACCACACAGAGAGGCAGGGGGACGGATTCACTCAAGCGAGCATATCAAATTGCAAGGTCTGAGGCAAGCTGAGGGGAGTGTGACCTGAAATACTAGGCAAGCATATCAAATCGCAAGATTGAGGTGCGCTGAAGGGGAGTACGATCATCAGTCTTTGTTTTCCCAGCACAAAGAAAACCATCTGGTGCGATTTGGTGTAGAGGTATTTACCTCTGATCATTGTTTTTCCAGCACAAAAACTTAATATGTTTGCTGCTGTTTTCATTAAACTCAGAAAAACGGAAACATCATTTCTGCCATAAAGAAACTAAAATATGTTTGCTGAGATTTCATGAAGCACAGAGAAATCGAAACCCCATTACTGCCCACAAAATTTAATATATGTCTGCTGCTGTTTCAGTAAGCACAGAAAAACTGAGACCCCATCGTTGCCTTTAAAAACAAAATAATATGCCAAAAGTTATTTCGATTCAAGATGTTTTCTTGCCTCTGCCCTTGAATTTGGTTTTAAATCTGCAGAGCTATTTCCCGTAGTTTTTGAGTAATGGGTTTTCAAGAAATGTATTATGTTTTCTGATTTATAATTTTAAGGAGTAAAATAGGGGTTTGATCTTATAGAGAATAAGTTGAAGGCTGCCATACTAAATCTGGGACACAATGATAGAATATGAAGAGAGCTAAGTCCCATGAAACCCAGTTGTTATACAATGACTTCTCTGATAGATTTTTCATTACAACTCTGCTTAAACAAAAACTTAGCGGCCTCCATTTAGATCATTACAGTCATTTCTACTAAATCTCCAGCCTTGGAAAAACTACTGTCTTTAAGTTAAAGAATGTTATGGCACTAAAATACCCTTGAGTCATCGATCTGTGTTTGTGTATTGAAATTTGGTTACATAATTCCTAGTTATGAATATCAGTCACGCAAAAAAAAAAAAGTAATCACTAGATGAGGGAAAATTATGATCTCCATTTTGTTAGTCTTTTTACATTTTCTTTTCTGTTATGCTAAATATGGTAGCCAATATGCAAAACTTTGGCTGTGAGAAGACTCGCAATGCCATTTGCCGTACTTTTCTTATTATGTCCGTACATTTCTATGTGAAGAGTGACCAAATTGGGGTCACTAGAGTTATTACACAACTGATCTAACTAGCATAGGGCTGTTTTCAATAATACTACACTGTCATCGAAAGCTATTGTCTTGTAGATCACATTTTTCTTTATTTACTATTTCAAATTTAGAATTCAGTGTTTTAGTCATTTTGGATTCCTCGTTGGTTAAACGAGATGAACTAGGTCTAGGCATTAGAGTGGTTGTCTAGAGTGGCTCTCTACGGGCCCGGGGCCCGCAAGTGACTGCCAGGGGAACTAGTAGTAGAGTTACATTAATAAGTGATAACTAAATGAAAACATTGGGGGTTAAAAACATTAATAAGATAATTAGTCCTTGTGCATGGCTTTGAGTGCTTGTAAAGGCTAAGGATGCAATGAGAAGGCCTATTCGTTTGCGGGGCGTCGAGTCATCCGTCTGCGGGGTGTGGATTCGGGCACGATTGAGTCTCCTCGTCTGTATGAGAGGTGTACTTGGTTCCGTGTGGTGCCATCCCTTCGAGCACGCATGATGACACTCCATCTGATTACACTCTAGTATCTAGTACCTTAGCAGTTGTGAGTAGTACCTGACCTATGACTTGGATGAGTACCTCTATGTATGACTTTGACTCTATGCATTGTTTTTCGTGCCTGCTCCGTGATTAATGTGAGTGTTGGCCATCTTGTATCCCTTTGTTGTTGTTCTTCCGTTTGGGCCTTGTGACTATCCCCGAGCACGGTGGGGTGGTCTTGTATGAGTCCACATGGTTGGGAGGCGTTGCCACCGCCATTGGGGACCGGCGAGCAAGTTTTGGAGCACCAGATTAGAGATGTTCTCTCTCTCCGTTACTTCATTCAGTTATTGTACTCATTCAGTCATTGTATTATATTCTGGACTATATCATTGTATTTGTATATTCTTTTATGTAATTGTACTCTCTTAAGAGAGAAGATGTAATCATGCAAGTTAATGAGAATAAATGAGATGTTTCCTATTTGATTTACGGATTCCGGTGTGGGTATCGGATCCGCTTGTACTATGATGCTTTTGGATTTATGTTTATATTAGATATGAGATTAGGAACATTTGTTTTGGTGTTTAAAAATGAATGTAGTTTTATAATGTTTCCTCTGGAGAGTGATTTAGTCCTCTCTCGTGGGTTGTGCATTCGGCCATGCTTGGCCATGAACGCTGTCGATCTATCGAATCAGCAATCGAATTGGTGTATGTTATCTTCTTATGTCAAAAAAAAAATTAACTTGTCCTCTTTTGGCTCTTACCCTTCGGGGGTTACGTAGCGGGATGTTACATTCTTGCTTCTTATGAAGAAGGAAGCCACAAAGCAGTTAGTGATGAACCACCATGTAACAACTGTGCATGCTAAACCACTAATTAACTGAATGCATTTGTACCTGTAAGCAACATTACCTACTACTATAAATTCTGCATCCACATTAAAAATTAAGAACCATATGATCATCATGGTATCATGGTAGGCTGTAACACTCAAACTTTGCTATGTTGGATTTCCACGTTTATTAATAATGAGGGGTTGAGGGCCAAGTGACACACAAATTTTTGTTGGTCTCACCGATCAGAGACATAATTACATTAATAAGTATCATAGAGTATGCCTATTCTTATTGGAGCAAAACAAATTTGCAGCATTGTGAAACTTGAATGTCATGCTAAAAGTTCTCAATCCCAGGAACTTTGTTTTCTGCAGCTGGACAATAGCTATTGAGATTTTTTTGTAGCAAGAAGCAAGAGCAGGGTTGATCTGGATCCCAAGAGGTATCTGGGTAATGACACTCTAAACTATGAAATTGTAGGTATATTATGTGCAGAAGCAATATTAACAATAAATCAGATATGATAAATATTGATTAGAGATTCAGAAAGACGCATAGGAAAGATCTTAGAACTGGAACAGAAAAGTCTACCAATCTATGCCTTTTGTACATGGCATAGTCTCAAGGGAGATGTATGGCTCTCTATCTTCCACTAGCTATATCTATAGTATGAAATTCGATAATATAGATGTATATATAATGTTACAAATCTAAAAGGCTAAAGAATCATTGTGGAATTTGAAATGGTTGTGCTTGCATTCAACTCTTCACTTTCTGACTGTTGGGCTGAATGGTGTCAGATGTATCAGTTGAATATAGCTTGCAAGGTGTTGCTCCGTACCCCATGATGGAGCCTCCTCTCAACATCATGAGTCATATGGGGGGCTTCTCCCCTTCGAGGATGAAGGCAACAACATTGTCAACACCAAGTGATACCACATGTGAGTAGACTTTAGTGGTTTGGTTGTAGGTGTCTGGAACCTTGACAAAACTGATGATGAAAACTGTGTAAGGGTCAATGTGTGCTTGAATGGTGTCACATGGGATCCGCTTAGGTTGTCTTGTGTTACTGGAAATGTTCATGCATCATTTGGTGGAGATAGATTGATGATCTTGGAGATGTTGTGAACCTCGAGAGAGTGTTTGCAAGTATCATGAAAAATGATTCAACAATACCTTAGGCCATGAGAATGGGCTTGGTAGTATCATTGGAGTTGTATATGGAGAATTTACCTAGATTAGTTGTCCCACCTTGAAAAACAATATTCCCAATAGCATTAAGTCTAGGAAGCAAGTGTGAAAACATGGCTTCTATAGCTCAGCCTTTGTGAACCATCTACCTTGGTGAGTAAGTTGATGTGTCTTGACAATTCTATATATCAACATAGAACAATTTTATGTGCACATAATCTCTAGAATTTGATTTGTTTTACCTCTTGAGGTTACTTTCTTGGAGAGTGTGGAAATTTGAATGTAGAATATGCAGAGCAATATGGTGCAATATTCTTAGGAGTTGGTGTGGCATGATTAGAGGAAGGAATCACTTTAGGTATGCTACATCTCTAGACTCTTATTGCTTACTAATATGATGACACTCCTTGAATTGGCTACATATATATCCTAATGATGAAAGGAAATACAACTAATTCCTATTTAATCCAAAGAGAAACAATGCAAGTAAGCTAGATCTAAAACAATCTAAGCAAAATAATGATAGCAAACATAAGATATACCCTAGGAAAACCCTCGTAAAGGAAAAACCCAGCTTCCAAAGCACACCCAAATGTATTACTTTTCAAACAAGTTACAATACACTCTTTCTATGTACTATATGGTTTTCTCCAGGTACTTTCTAGGAAAACCCTCGTAAAGGAAAAACCCAGCTTCCAAAGCACACCCAAATGTATTACTTTTCAAACAAGTTACAATACACTCTTTCTATGTACTATATGGTTTTCACCAGGTACTTTCCAAGATGTTATTGCTTCCCAAGATCTCATCTTCCTCACTAAGACTCACAAGGGCCCTGAACGGGTCCTCCCTATAGTCATAGGTTACTCTTGGCTCTCAGCTTATCAATGTGAGACTTGCATATTGGGTGGTGTTGATGTTTGTTTTTGGACAAATCAACAATTAGAGTGAAAAACAAAGTATCAGACTCCCTCTTGAGCAAAGCCTCTCGAATGCTGAACGAAGTGATCAAACAAGATGACTCCAAGGTTCCTTTCTTATGATTTTGTAAGAGATAGCTCAGTGACTAAGTATGATTTTGCTGGTAGATAGAAAGGGACTTACGCAATTGTTCAAACAAGCTGTTGATTCAATGATTACGAAGGCAAACACTGGAATATCTAAGTACTACAACTTATGGTGTATGATTTGGCAATGATGTTCTTGATCCTAATTCTAATCAAATAGATAAAAAGAACAAAAGATGAAAGGTTCAGAAACACTAATCTAATCCTAGATGTAAGGATAACTATTGCTCAGGTGAAATCAAACTAGATCTTGCTTCGCCAAGTTAGACAACTATACAAGATTGATGCAATCTTCTAAGGTTGTACAAGATGTTTAAATCACTTATGCTCATGAAAGATTCAACAAACATAAAGATCAAATTGAAGTTCAATTTTGTTCAGACCAACCATACACTGCAATTTGCATGCCACAAACCACAAATGGTGTGAACTTATAGATTTCACCACAAACAACAATGAAGCCTTCCACCAACTAACATCTTAAAGAAAACTTAATCTAATTTAATATTCGCTTGAAAATCCAAACCATGCAACACTTCGAAACATATATAGAGTCACCAAAACAATGAATCTTATATTATTCCAGAGAGCCTTTTTGCAACAATTCCAGAGTCTTCAATCATATAAATGGGAGCAATGAGAGGCCTTTTATAGACCTCAAAATGAATGAAGGGTCAAGATCGGTTGGCCAAGCCAATGGACTAGATCAAGCCACATCACAAGTAGTTACAACAAACTCCTCTCTTTATTAAATGAAAAAGGCTTTCTTTATTAAATGAAAGAGGTTATGAAGGAGGGAATAAAGGCACGCTTCCCAAGAAGATAAGGATGCCACATCTTATCTTTTTCACATTATAGTACTATGAGATGCAATGAACCTAGACACAACTTGAGCAACTTCTCCCATTGGTACACTTGTCGCAGCATTAATAGATCCTTTTGCCACTGTCACATCTGACTCATAGACGCCAAGTGTCTTCTCCCAGTCATTTATCCAAGACTTATTTGCTCCAAGATGAAATGCAAGTGTGAATATGCTATCTAACTGTCCTTCATCAATCCCATCATCTTGAAAATAGAATGCCTTGACCTGTTGCTTCATGTTCTCAATAGTGATTTCCCCATATGGATTGCATATTGTTGTCAATGTAGTGTATATATGATTCTCTGTTCTTAGAAGAACACTTCTTATTCTAGACATATCTACTTCAATTTTATCAACCAGTTGCCCTTTGTTATGAAAGGAAAAATACCAAGTGGTGAAGTCATGTGGAGTATCCTGATCAACCACCTTATCACGAATTAGATCTTCCAATGGAGTTTCTATTAAATTCTTGAGTTGTGGCATGTATTGCTCCTTGATAGGCTTGAACTCAACACATATCTTTAGCAAAGCTTGAACTCTATCCTTGAGGTTAATGACTCTGTCATAAACTCGCACAATCTCTTCAAGATAAGTATATGCCTTCTCTTCTGTCTTTTCTATCCATCCCTTTATTATATGAGATGAAGTTCTCATGTTTTCAACTTGAGACACTGTTTCTTGTGGAAGAATGGACGGAGGTATTGGAGTAGCTTCCTTCTGCTGGATAGGTTGCATGACTTGCTGAATATAGTGCTTTAGTGTATTGAAATCCTGTTCAATCTTTAGCTTAGCTTCTCTTTCTTGCTTTAACATGATTCTTACACTATTCACTGATTCTTGAAGTTCCTCCTCTATCTGTTCCCCTGTGATTGGACCCATACCAATAGTAGTCACATTGTAATCTTTGGGTGCCATATCTTTTAGATCCTTTTCAACTCTAGGAATAGCTACATGTACCTCTCTGTTTCCAGAAAGATCTTGAGTGATTTTCGAAAAGACAGTTGCTTTCCTCTTTTGATTATTCTTCTGTGCATTTGCTAGCAATTCTTCAACTGGAGCAGGCTAATATCTTTCTACAATTGCACTTTCCTCAATCCTTTGCCTCAACCAAGGTGGAAAAGTAGAAAGATCTTGCTGTCTTTGTACTTGATTATTTTGTACACGAGCTACTTCTTCATCAGATTCTATTTGACCTTCTTCATCTTGATCAAGAATAGTATCTTCCTCTATTACGATAGTCGGACTTGAATGAATCTCTTCAGATGGAACTAGCACAATTTCTTCCACCACTTCAACTCTTTGTATTGGATCATGAGTATTAGAAGCTTCTTCCTGTATATTAGATGAGGTGGATAGATTATTCCTCTTCTTAGGTCTTTGCCTTGATTCCCCTTGATCTTGACTAGGTCTGTTCCTTTTTCTAGCTGGATTATCACCTTGATCATTTCCACTGTGTTGTGGTCCACTGTGTGTACCATGCTGCCCTGGTTCTCCATCATCCATCTTGTTGTAAGTAAGAACTCGCCCTTCATCACTCATCTCTTGTAGTAGTTGAGTTATACATGCTTGTGTCATGGCTAGGACTGGCTCCATCAATTCTTCTTCAGATACATCCCTTTTTGACCAATCAACTGTATAAGGCAAATCCTTTATCTTGTCGAATTCATCTATCAACATAGTATCATCCTCTATGAACTGATCTGGAATCTTGAATACTTTGGAAGCTCTAACTAAATCCCATGTGAGTCTCGAACTCTAGAGTGTTCGAAGATCATCTTCATCTTTTACACTGGCCCAATGGTCTTCCAACTGCATGACATGCTTGTATTCTTTATTATACTTCCAGCAAACTTGAAAAGGATCAAAATTAAGCCTCTTGGTGCCATGAGTTTGCAAATGATACGCCTGAAGTTCTATCTCAGAATACTCAGCTGTCGCTAATGATGGACACTCCAGATTTTGTCCAAGAAGAAGTGGAAACTGAATGCTGGTTTTCCTTTTTAACTTTTGTAACCTGATGAGTTCCAGGAGTTGCCTTGTAACTTCTAACATCACCATCCTGTTGGTTGGATATCTTGGTAACCTGTATGGATAAGATGTAAAACCTTGGATCCTTAGGTAAGTGTATCTTTCATGCTGAGTATACCAATGTCCATATGCCGCAATGAACTCTCTAGCTGCATTTGACAACCTTTTATGAAACTCTCCTCTTAGTTTCTTTAGTATGAACATAGCAAATGCATCATTGAACCTTGTATAATGATTGATATTCTTGAAGTGTAACTGAGGGTAACACTGATGCGATAAGTACTTATTAGGCCCAATTCCAACTTCTCTTTTAGTCAAACCTGAATGGACCTCATTCCTTGCGAGAAGGTACACCATATAGGAACTCATATAAAATGACTTGGTCTTAGAAAGATTGATGAGCTGTTCATATATGCTTTGACTGATGAGTCCAGCCCAATCAATCATCTTCCCTTTGAGAACTGACTTGATGAAAGAGTACATCCAAGGTTGAAAAATAGCGGATTGTGGCATTCCTGTCATTCTATTGAGAAACATGATCAAGTACCCAATTTCAGGATGAAAATCTGACTTGTGAAATTGTGGAGAATTATTCATATTGAACTTCATAGATGGATTGGCCATCCATTCTCTCTTTATTTCCTGCAACTTTGTCTTTGAATCAACATTGTATTCCTGCTGACCTTGTTGTATAGAAATGCTGATCATCCTATCCTTAGTTGGAATGTTAAAAGTCTCTCCAACTGCCTCTTTTTGCAAATAAGCCAATACTGTTCCATCCTTGGCTACAATTTGCCTATTATTGATATCATATCTCTTAACACATTCAATGATCATCTCTAAACAAGGTAGAGCTGGCGGAAAACAAGCAGCTTCAATAGCTCCACTCCTCATGATGGCTCTAGCAAGACTACCTCCAGTGGGTTCCTCAAAGATTGACTTGACGTCTTCTAAGTTGCTGTTGCCCATATTCGTGTCTCCTACGTTTGTCCACCTTGAAACGAGCTTCGATTTTGGAATTTTAGCCTTAGCATCCATCCAGATCCTTGCTTGTCTCTCCTTCGAAGTCATTGCCATGATCCTACAAACTTGACACGAATAAGCAACCTAAAAAAAAAAATAATTAACAATCTACTTCAACTTAATGCATTGTACTTCTGATTTTATCCTTGTAATGTGAAGTTTTGCAAGAAAATATTATCATCTAGACTCAAGGAATTTATCAAAATTCACTTATGTTCTTAATTTTAACCAATCACTTGGACAATTTTCAATGCATTTAATAAAAAGAAGAAATCAGATTAGTAACGTCCAGATTAAACTTACCAAACTGGCTGACTTGAGTTGATGCCTTCAGAAATTTGATCAAATTCTAATTCAAATTAATAAAATCAAATGTGCACTTTGCAAAAATACCTGATTTCTGCTCCTTGAAGGCAAATCTGCTCCTTGAGAGTGATAAAAATGAAAGGGACAGCAGCTATAAATACAAAATTTGTTTTAAAAACTGCCTAACTACCTAGGCTGACCTCATTAAATGAGGTAAAATCATTTAATTTCCTCTCTCCTTCATTTAATATGATGATAATTTCAATGCAAATTCTATGTTCAACAAAAAAAAAATGTTGCAATTTTTTTCTTTTGAGCTTATTGGTTGAAGATTCTAGAATCCTTTAGGATTGGCGCGCTAGACAAGGAGTTTGCAGTCTTCTTTTACATGTTGCGGGTCAGATCAAGATCTTAAAATTTTCCCTCATCCTTTTAGCGCATTAGTTGCCTATATTGAGATCTTCTTGAACTTGCAAAATTCACTCCACACATGAATTTCACCTTTTCCCTTGTCGTGCCGGTTAAGGGGATCGAATTCCTCTTGATTTTCTTGTTTATGGCGGATCGGTTATGACTTTTAAATTCTTCTTCACTTGGCATTTCCCTAATATAACAAGGCGCGTTGGTTGATAACTCTAAATTCCTCTAGATCTTGCATCGTGACAGTTAAGACTTTTGGTTTCTTCCCTCCCGTTTCCTTGTCGCGCCGATTGGAGTTTTCAAACCTTCTATAAAGTGGCGCATCGGTTGAGGAGGTCGAGATCCTTTTGTTTGTGGCGCGTTGGTTCATGCATTTGGAATCCGCTAGGAGATGCGCGGTTGTTCGAGGTTTTGAAATCTTCTTGAAGGCGCGGTAGATGATGTATTTGAAATCTTCTTGTTTTTCCCCTTGCGCGGCGGTTAAAGAGTGAAGAGTCCTCCTGATTGGAGCGGGTCGGTTAGAAGATTTGAAATCTTCTTGAAGGCGTGGTAGATGAAGTATTACGAATCCTCATATTCCTTGAATTCCACGGAAGTTAAGCTTGTATGGGGCGTTGGATAAGCAACTCCTGATTAGATTTCCTTAAGTGGGATCTTCTTTCTTCTGCGCAACGGATGAGAGATTTAAATCCTCCTGAATTTTTACCTTTGGCGGATCAGTTCACGCATCCAAAATCTTCCTATTTCGCGCGGTTGAAGGTGTTGAGGTCCTTCTTGTTGGCGACGCATTAGTTAATATCTTTTGAAATAGCTTATATCTCCTCTTTTGCGCGGCGATCTATACTTAGAAATCCTCTTATTATCCCTTTAGCGCAAAAAGCCTCGAAATCTTCCTCACTAGACTTCTTTTCGCATCAGTTTGGTCCTTTAATATCATCTAGTTTTGACCTCCCTTTAGCGCATCACTTCAAGTATTCGGAATCTTCTGGATGTTGGCGGGGCAGTTAAGGTATGAAGAATCCTCACAAATTCTTCTTTGGCGCATCAGTTAGGCATCTCGAAATCTTCTTGCTTCTTGCATGTAGCGCGGTGGTCCAAGTATTTGAAATCATCTTGTAACTTTTCCCTCCTTTTGGTGTTAGCGCGTTGGTTAGAGGTTTTAGAATCCCCTTCCTTCTACCTTAAAAACTTCTTCGACTTTCGCCATTAGCAGATCAAAATGGAAGTCTTTAAATCACCCTCCAGGACTTCAAATGCCTTTAGCTTGACCACCAGACCCAATATATTAACCAAAAGACTTAACTCTTTAAGACCAGGATAAAACCAAAACAAGACTTGAAGGACCTAATTTCTACTCAAAAAAACAAGAAAAAGGGGCCCCTATTTCTAATAGGGTGATGTGTGATTTGGTCACAACAGGTGGTGTCTATGGTTTTGGTGGAGTAGCCTGCCTCATTTATGATAGCCTTATGTCCAATGTTTTGTTGGTTCAAAGGGGTCCATCCTCTACTAGGGATGTCTTCTTTGATGTGTGCTACTTCCCCCCCATCTCTTCTCCATTCATCATACATGTCAATGGGGATTCATACCTTGACCTCTATCCAGAGATCTCCCAGTACTCCATTGTTGGTGATATCATTCTTTTGGGCGACTTTAATGCCTATACGGGAATGCACTAGATGCCTATTCATGATGTTGTGCAGGATGAATTATGCCTTCATGAGATGGATCTTAAGGAGTTTGGTTTACAAAGAGTATCTGTTGATGGTAATATTGCAATCATGACCTATGGGAGGCACCTTCTTTGATTGGGAGAATCTAAGAGTCTCCACATTCTTAACGGGCTCCCTTGCTTCCCCAACTCTACTAGGTTCACCTGTTTTCCCCATGGAGGTGGTGCGAACATCGTGGACTACCTTCTCACCAACAAACCCGTCATCCTCCACGTCCCTTTTCGTTCAATCCATCTCTAGCATGTTTGGAGCATTCCAAGATTCTTGGAGGAGTCAACAAACCTTGGAGAGTGTAATGTCCCCATTTTCGAGCTAAGTTATGTTTTCTAGTTTGAGCTTGTTTCTATACATGGAGAACCGAAATGTTGGTTTATTTCTATAGCATGGAGAACTGGAATGTTGGTTTATTTTTATAGCATGGAGAACTGGAATGTTGGCTCAACTAGTGTTTTGGCTATTTAGCCAAATGATATGGATAGAGATTGGTACTATGGAAAATGCAATATTCAAATTTGTATTTTCATTATTATCTCTAGTGGATCGATTCCTGCCAAGTGGACTAGGAAAATGGAATCTTTAATTACATTTTTCTATGTCGACTTCTAATGCCCAAGTTGAGTTGGTTTGTGTGAATAAGGTGTACATATTGGGTTTGGAACCATTCGCCCAATGGAAATAAAGCAAGTCAAACAAATATATTGGATCATGTGCCATCAATTGGAGGATAGGGCCTATATGAGGTGGATTGCATTGGATCATGTGCAATCGATTGGGAGTTTGCATGGGTTTAGGTGCCAATGCCTAAGCATTATGGACTTCATTGGATCATGTGCAATCGATTGGTAATTTGCATTGGATGTTGACACTTGCATTGTTTGGAGAGCCAACGGCTAGGAGATGTATTCGCCCATGTGAAGGAATAGGTCCAAGCTATTGTAAAGTCATTCAAACATCTTCAACGGCTATCAAGCATGATGAGGTGGCGATTCATTGGTGAAGTGCAAATACATTGGGTCATGGTCCCATTTGTTCCAATGGCCAAGAAGGAGGTATTCGCCCAAGGAAAAGATTATAGTTGAAATGCCAACGGTTGGAGCAAGGTGAAGCATTTAAAATGTTTGTTTGAAATCATTCAATGCTCAATGCCAACTAAGGGAATCGGCGGCCAAGGCAAGGAGCTATTTTAAATGCAATCGCCTATGATTGGTTTGGATCGACTAAGGCATATGAAGGATTTTAAATGTAAAATGAAGATTTTAAATGATTGTTAACAATCATTTCCAACCGCCGCCCATGATAGAGGGAGTTCTTTGCTTAGAGGATCGATCCATGTGTAAGGAGATGTATTTCATTTAAAACAACTAAAGATTGATTTTAAATGATTGATTTAATAGATGTAATTCATTTAAAATTGTTCAAGACTCTTGTTCTTCATTGGTGGAATCCAAACTTCATTCCAAAATGTCAAAGAGGAGGAATGCCTATCCTTGGAGAGGATAAATAGAGCTCTTGAAGATCAATTCAAAATTATGTTGAATCTGGTATGTTTTCTTATTCTAATATTTTGACTGAGAATTCCAATTTCATGTCATTTTGCAAGGTGATGACCGCTTGTATTTGTATGGTGATGACCCCATACTTTATGTGAGGTGATATTATTCAGATATTCACCATTGAGCTTAAATTTGCAGGTTGTTGAAGTGTTTTGGAGAGATAAGATATCATTGTGAACCTTTGGTTTCATTGCTTCCAAGCCAAGGGTTTTATGAAGATTCAAGCATCGGTGATGATTATACAAAGCAACATCTTTCACTAGAAGACCATCGCTTGCTTGGAGAAGGGTTATTTTGTGATTTTCATGCAATCTCGGCATATTTCAGTCACCTATAGGTCTACTACAATCAGCATCAACATTGAATGAAGTTCATTTTGAAGGCATTGGGTGTATTGAAGACTTTGGAAGTCATTTTAGCTTCTTAGGAGCCTACCGATTTGCATTTAGAGCCATTTGGAGGTGTTTTTGGCATGCATTTGTCCATATCTTATTGGCTGGGCATTAACAATGATATCAACATTTTTACCAGTTATATAATTAGTTATATCAATCTCATATTCAGTGGCATGAAATAGTGAATCAAGGAACACTTTGGGCTTGGATCATTTATCAATCATCATCTATGTTCCCCAAGTACCGGGGACGGGGACGGGGGGACGAGTTTCGGGGACGGGGATTTTTTTTGGCCATTTTTTAGGGGACGGCAAGGGCGGCTACTAAAAAAATAAGGTTTTTTTTAAAAAATATAAGGAAATTTCAAATATTTAGATGATAACATTGATAAGGCATTCATTTTAGACATTATAGAACATTAGAACATGCATACATAACCATAACATTACACTTGAACTTAGTTTTCAACTTGTCACATGAGAATTGGCAAACAAATAAACCAAATTTAATTGTTTTCAATGACAATCTGCATATATATTATATCAAAATGCTCAAAGGCTGCAAGTTTCAAGTTTCAACAACAAAATGTTTCAACAACAAAATGACAAAAACATAGAGTAAATGACAAAAACATAGAGTATATGGCTGTCCCTAATCAGCCTCTCCTAATACTGCATCAAAATCGGAATCTGAATTCAAATCACTGCCACCATGAGGGTCTAGTAGACCCTCATCCAATGGAACCCCAACCAATCCCTCCTATGCCTCCTCATCAATCTGCATAACATCCTCTAGATCAACATCCCAACGTGTAGTTGGAGTCTGACGATACTTAGGTCTCTATCGATCCTGTAGCCGCAAGGCACTATGCACTGCCACCAACTTCTCTGATCGTCTAGAGGTAAGTTTGTTCCTCTTCACTGACTGAATGAAGCTATATGTGGACCAGTTCCTCTCTGCAGTAGAGGAACTGGCAATCTGTCCAAGCAGGCGAGTGGCAAGTGTCCTCAATTCTGGTGCATCCATGCCCTGCCACATCCACCATCCAATAGGGTTAGTTTGAGCTAATGGAGCTCTATCCATCCTCCCCTCTTTTTTGCTGAAGTTTGGACCACGTAGATTGACAAAGGCCATCCATTGTGAGCGAAGTAGAGAAGCCTCCTTCTCGGTATACATTTTTTCAAGGGCCCTCTTGAACCCCTATTTCACCTCATCATCATGAGATGGAGGCACTCTTCCAGGTCTAGAAACATACCATTTGGGATTTAGAGCATATGCTGCCATATGAAGTGGGGTGTTCATAGTGTCCCACTTCCGCGTCACAATGGGCCTAAGATGCTCCTCATAAAATCCCAAAGTAGGATCCTTGCTCTGAATGGCTTGCTTCATTTTCCCAAGCATGCTATCAAATGTCTCATAAATCTCTCCAAGACTAGGAGAGTCTATGTCAGCATATCTTATGACATCCACAACAGGTGCAATGAAGGAGCAAACATAGCTGCAAGTGAACACAAGTTACAAAAATCAGCAATTTAAGAACAAAAATTAAATTTTTAATAAAATGATATCATAATATAAATAAAAAGAAAATCAGCAATTTGAAATTTCAATTTCATACCTTATTGTGGACCACCAATCATTGTCAAGGATCTTTTGCCTCACACTTTTTCCTTTAGCTGAATTTGACTCTGGCCATCTATTCCATTCTGCATTAACCACCAATAATTGTAGAGGCTCCTTCACCTCAACCATCCTCTCTAACAAAATGAAATAGTTGGCATATCTAGTTTCCACAGGCTTGAGGAATTCCTTCTTCGAAAAAGTCCTGAAAAGTGCAAGTGAGGTTTGATGGTTGCAAATGAACATCTGTATATCTCTAGCTTCTGCCACCACATACTTCACCCAAGCAATCTTCCCAATGTCTTTCAATGCGTTGTTCAATGCATGAATACAACATGGGGTCCAGAAAATGTGCTTATAAGCACCCTCCACCATCAAACCAGCTGACTTACATACATTGGCTGAATCTATTACCACTTGGACAACATTAGATGCCCCAACCTCTTCAATGGCATCCTTCAAAATCTAAAATTGGAAGTGAGCATCCTTCCTCCTCCCTGTACAATCAATAGCTCTAAGAAAATAAGAGCCAGCTGGACATGTGACAATGATATTGATGAGTGGTCGACGTTTGATGTTGGTCCACCCATCCATGACAATAGAGCAACCATCCCTAATCCAAGTTTGTCTCATGTCCTCCATCAAGATACTCACTTGAGAATATTCCTTGTCAAGTAAGGTGGTGCATAGCTTATGTTCTCCATGGGGGACATATGAAGGACCAACAGCTGTAACATCTCTTAACATTTGTTTGAAATAGGGAGAGCATGCCACATGAAATGGTATAGCATGGGCAAAGAAAAATTTAGCAATGGAAGAGTTAGCCACCTCTCGTGTTTGTGCATTAAACAACCCTACAACAGTAGTAGCTCTTTTCTTTCCTCTACTAGAAACCTCTTCCACTTGGCTTTGTGAAGGCAATGACTCAGGCATACTAGGCATATTCTCCATTGACAATCCCTTAGATCTTGCCTCCCCCTCCATGTGCAACCTAGTTGCCTCGACTGTCTCAGCTAGGGTAATTTTTTGACAACCTTTTACCCCCACTCCATCCAAGTGCAAAAGGTGAGAATAAACTCTTGTATAGTTGCCCCTATAGGTTTCATTGCAAATGTGACAAAGCCATACTCTAGACCCCCAGTATTCTTTTGTTTGTCAGTGTCTATGTGGGTTGCAAATTGTAAGAGAGGTTTTTTAGGATTATATGGGCCTTTTGCATGAGTGGCAAGTGTTTTGGAGGGGCATTCAAATGGATTAGATTTGGATGAACTGACATTTTATGCTGTACCACTGCCACTAGCACAACCCCCACTCTTTTTACGGCCTCTAGTTCTACTTGATTGCCGTTGCACTTGAATTTCAATGTCATTTTTAGAACTTTCACTATTGTCACTGCTGCTCATTGTTTTTTGTTTGAAAAAATGCTAATAGACATCTGCAAGAAAACATAAAAAAAAAAACTAAAAACCCTCCCCATGTGTTTGAAATTCAAAAGAAAACTAAAAAAAATACAAAGGAATATGAAAACAAAACAAAGAATGTTAATCTTACCTTAAATGACGATGATTTGATGCCCTATTGCCTTCTCTTCACTGTTGTTACCCTCCAACTGCTATTTTTTCTCTTCAAGCTGTTGTTCAAGAGTGCCAAAATGAGGTAATGAGTTTATGTTTTTTGTTTTTGGATGATGTAAGGTCTTTTTTAGGTTTAGGTATGTTTATGAGGGATGTGGGGGTCCTTGTGGGCCCGCCCATCCCTTTTTTTTAAAAATTTTAGTGAGTTTTTTTTTTGTTTTTTATGTTTGAAAGTTGCTGGGCCGTAGGGGACGGCTAGCCATACCCGGTACGGTTAGGGGACATCCTGACCGTACCGGGTACGGCTAGCCGTCCCCTATGTTTCTGAAAAAAAGGGATGTCCCTGGGAAACGGGGACGGTCAGGGGATGTTTCCTGGCCGTCCCCGCGTCCCCGGGACAGGTACGGGCTAGAAAATATAGGGGACGCGTCCCTGGGAAACATAGAGATTCATCATTGATTGATTAGACATCATGTGTATAGAGTTTGGATGCTAGTTTGCTTATTTTTCATGCATGTTCCTAAGTCTGATATAAAACAATGCTTGACTGTCATAAAGGACAGCTAACAGTCATTTGTATTTGTCTTCTTTGAATAAGTGAATAAAGCATTGGAGTTGGGTTTTCATAGTCTACTTGTTTCATGTGTTATCTTTCATTTGAATTGACAATTTGGTGCAAGAATTCTTATCTAAAATTGATCAAATATTTCAGTCATATAATAGGGTCTCTTATAGAGAGCTTCATTTTCGGAGGTTTCGTATTTCTTGCTTTATTTTGGCTAGTAGTTTTTGTTGAAATAATTTGATTAGTTTATTTTCGTATTTTCTGTAGTTTAGTGTGGGGAGCGGGAAATAAATTAAAAATAATAATCAAAGTCGGTCTTTATATTATTTGTCTTTGCTTTGTAAAAAGGCCACTTTATTATTATTTTTCAAGCTGCCTAAATGGGGTGAATAAAGCCTTTTGTAATGTTAAGTTATTTCTTTTTAGTGGACGGGAAATTACAAAAGGTAATTCAAAATTAGGCTTTTAGGGCAAAAAGTAAAAAGTATTATTTTATTTCCCTCCTATGCCTATAAAAGGAGGATGAGGGCTCATTTGAAAGGATTCCATCTCTTTACAAACTTATTATCTGAATTTGAGCTTTGTGTCCAACTTCTTGCCCAAAGGACAAAAACCCTAAAGGCTGCCCCGAAGGACGAAAACCCTAAAGGCATATGGGATTGATGACGAAAACCCCCAATTCCTGTTGAGGAATTTCATTGCAGGAATTCTCGGTGAGTTGAGTGCATCGTAATATTCTGTTGGTATATTTGGTGTGAAGATATTGATTTCCAGATTTGTGCGTTTCTTATAATTTTGGTGTGAAGTTTCAAATTTATATCAAGCATATTCCCATTTGTTTACAAATCTAATCTCTTTGATTTTTGGGAGAGAGATCATTAATTGGATTGCTAGCCGTACATCTTCATGTCATCAAGTTGGAGTTTAAAGTTGTATTGAAATCCTTTGTCATGAGTTCGTGTTTGTAGTTTAGGCTTTTCCAAGCCTAGGCATCTAAGTTCAAGGCTGATAAAAGCGTTAAAGATGTTGATCTGTGCATAGTGAAGGGGGCCGTACCAAGGTACCCAACCGTACTGTTGTTAGGAGTTTAGCACTGCAGTTTGGAGTTTTTTTGTGGTCTGATTTTGGATTGCATTCCATCTTTGAACCTGGTTGCCACTATTGTAGGTGGTGTGGCTGTTTTGAAGACTAATGTAGTATAACTGGAGCTGATTCATTGTCCATACAACAATGAGGAAGACTAATATTGATAATTTTTGAAGGGATTGTTGTTGCTCCAGCATTCATAGAAATTTATTGTAAATATCTGGAAGGTTCACCACCAGATATAAATTATTTGCCTTGTAATATTCTGGAAAGTCTTGCACCAGATGCATTTACTTTCTTGTACTTGCATTGTAATCAACGTTTGGATGGCGTAGCCGCCAATTGTTTGCATTTCTTTATCTGCCATTGTTGGCGTTGATTCAAATCGGCTTGTTGTCAATCAGTTTGGCTTGACCCGTTCTAGAGTTATGCATATTTTAATATATCTGCTTGTTGGGCATTGATTGTAAACTGGTCTTTGCTCTAGTGAAATATCTCTATCCACTAGTTTGGTGTTGATTTGTTTATTGGTCGTTGCCAACAACAAGGTATTTATTATTCTATGTCTACAATCTAGTTGTATGCTCTCACCTTGCCCACATCGGGAATTGGGTGATCAGAAGACTTGGATTTGTGTTGATTACAAAGTTTAAAATTGTTTTATGTGGATTTGAGCTAATAGTTCGGACATGGACATTATAGTGGTATCAGAGCTTGAATCCTGCCAGCCTGTGAATCATCAAGATTGAGATAAGTTTTTTGAATTTTCAATTGTAATATTCATTATTTCAATTGAATTTAGATATTATGTTCAGATCTATTTATTAGGGAAAAAAATCTTGTGGTAGATGTGTAAAAAATGTTGCAAGGAAATCACGACCATCATGCAGGTGAAAGGAAATAAAGTAAGTCGCATTTTCACAGAGGCATAACCAGCAAAAATCACAACTTAAACTCTAGTATTTTTCCACTTGCGCTTGTAAAAGTGACTTGACTAGGCATAAAATGCACTGGGTGCAATATTCTAAAGGCCAAACCAGTATAAAACCCCGAGTGTGACTTTTTGATGATGCAACCAGCAAGCATTTCCGCCTAGTCAGACAATTTGGAACATGAAGTAAGTTGCATTTTTCGCTTGACATCGCCACCTAAAAAACACGACTAAGAAAAACAAGTCGTCCAAGTTTCATTCAAACACCTTTGTGAAGGATTAAAGCAAAAAACGTTCAAAGGATGATGCCACTTTTTTTCAGTTAGCCTATCTTAAGGAGAAAGCAGATTTAAAGCAAGGAGTCTGTTTTAGGCTATTTGAAGGGTTTTGTAACTTCGTTTACTCTTTTCCATGGATGAAGATTAGGGTTGCTTTAAATCATCTTTATAGACATTATATTATCCTTTAAAGATGCCTTTGAGGAGCTTATAAATAAGTGCCTTAAGCACCATAATTTGTAAGGGGAATTGATGCCAGACTTACGCTACATAAATTGTCATTTGAGCTGTGAAGTCAAGTCTTTGTGTTCTGTTTAGTGAATGAATGTATGTAAGTTGACGTTAAGCCTATGCTACAAAAGCTTATGTGGAAGTCATTGGTCTTGTGTTTGTGATTCCGAGAGTTAAATCATATTGAGCAATTGTGTTAAGCTTTGCATTGATGCTTGATAGTCATTAAAGTACTAACTTTGTGTATTCCTTTAGCAATTTATTTTTTGGAATCATTTGATCGTTCGTTTAATCATTTCCTATTGATGTAGAATATTGGTCTTTGATTTAACTAGTAGTCGGCATCCTTTGGTGTTATTTTGTTATATCTTTGTTTACAACTAAATATTGGTCTCTGCTTTAACCAGTAGGAGGTTGTGCTTGTTTTTGCTTGAAGGGTTTATCCTCCTTAATCTGAAAATCTCGTTGTAGGGCTTGACTGTTGATAATCCGGTGCTCCATTTAGGGCAAAAAGCATAGTCAATTATATATTTTCATTTAATGCGAAATCCCCATTGAAATCTTTTACAATGTGCATATTTGTAAATTTTGTTAGCTTGAGGTTTAGTTAGATCTTAGAGAGTTTCCCCTTATAATTAGAACGGTTCTATTGTCCACATTGTTATGTTTTGTGTTGTCTTGAAAGAGACAAATTAAAATGCTAACATTCTTAAAACCATCATCCCCAGTTAAATTCCAAATAAACAACATTCTTCACAGTCATTTTCCTTTCAATAATTATTATTTGTGCCATGGCATGACACATGATGCTAGTAGGGGTGGTGGTAAGGGGAAGATGGAGGTGGGTGCACCCATATCATTTTTTGGTTTTGAATTAAGGGAGATCCTAAAAGGACAGGTTAGAAGAGTTAAAATTCTCACTTGCAGGTTCATATCATTACCCATATTTGCTAGAAAGTTTGTCACCCTAATGTCCTTTTTTCTTTGCATGACAGAATTCAATCCACTTAAACTCTTTGCTATAATCCTTGCACTTGTTGATGATCTTGCTTAGCAAACAATGCTTTTCCTTAGGAGAATGCATTGATTATAATTTGTGAATCTCCTTCAGTACTCATCTCTGGCTAGTTTTAGACTCCTTCAAAGGCCTTTTTCTTATGCCACATTGGTAGTAGTCGCCCGTGGTGCTTCATAAAAATCATTAATCACTTGCCCTTTGTGATCCCTGAAAATGTCTTCACTCCCTACTAGACCTGGAATCCTCCCAGATGTTGTTACAGAAATCGTAAGAGTTTATTGAATATTAATTGAATGAATTTACATTAGAGAGCAAAAGCTCTTTAAAGAGAGAGGGACACTCTAAAGAAAGACTGACAGCTGGCATAAAGCAAAAGCTTCAGTTAACAAAGCAATGCAGAAAGGAAATGACTAAAGATGGAATAAAACCTATCTAGTAGGAGAAAAGCAGGGAAACGAACGAGTGACCATTAAAATAGAAATAGCTAATTTATCATAATACCCCCCCTTAATGGTCACTGTACTAACTAAAATAGAATTGCCCCCCTGAATGGAGACAACAGAAACAGAGATAGGCTGGTCCACGAGCAACTGACAAAACAGACAGAGGAGATTGGCCTAGAAGGCATAGAAAGCAGACTCCTTCTGCTCAGTATGCTCTGCGATGTGTGTTGATGGAGTTGAAGCTTCAGACTTGGACTGCTCAGCAGCCAAGCGTTTCCGGCAATCCTTTTTAATATGCCCAAACTTGTGATAGTAATTGCACTGGATGTTGTATTTCTTGGATGGATCCTGTAACTGACCCTGACTGAACTGTTGCAGGGCTGATTAGGACCCTGATACTGCTGGAAGGACTTGGCAGTAAATACCTGTTCTGAGGAGGAAGAAGCACTGCTACCAAACTGTTGTTTCCATCGACCCTGCTGCAAGAGTTTGTTGCACAGATTGGGGAACGTCAGACTAACATTAGATGAAGTAATGTTAAGAGTTTCGATAAAGTGCTCATAAGATGATGGTAGACTTTTCAGAGTGATCACTACCATATCTTCTTCTTCCATCTTCCGACCAATCACCGTCAACTGATCACGGATGTCCTTGATTTTTGTGAGATGCTCCTGCAGAGACATCTGATCATCCATCATCATTGAGAAGAGCAAGTTCTTGAGAAAGAATGCTTGGCTTTTGTCAGAGGTTTCATGAAGGTCCTTCAGTGATTCCCAAATTTCTTTTGTTGTTTTTCCAGACGGAACCTGAGGCAGCTGATCATCGGTGATCGATAGCTTGATAAGCATTACTGCTTCACGATTTTGCTCATCGTATCTATCCTGATCCTTACCTGCCACTGGAGGACATGTAGTTGTACCCAGAATAGTCTTGTCCAAACACCGATACGCAAAAATAGTCATCATCCGCTACTTCCAGGTGTTGTAATTTTTGCCGTTGAATCTTTGACTGCTCTCCAATAGAATGTTGGTCAAAGATGCCATGCTTCACATTTTTCGAGACACGAAAAAATGAATTATAAGCAGTGGGCACATAAACGGAAGCATATAGACAGCACAGACAACAAATAGTAGTTTTGCATAGATTACGGAGCACTAATTCCGAAGACATGGAATATAGTGACTCGAAAATCCGAACACGGATATTGAGGTACGGATCTTGAGATAAATCCGAATCACGGATTTCAAATTCCAAATCTCAAGAGTACGAATGGCATAGGTTCAGAACATCTGAACGTGGAACACAGAGAAAAAAAAGTCTGCATGTCTGCTGTAAACTCATGAAGTGCAAATCTGCTGATACGGAAATTCTTGCTGAATCTCAAGACAAAGAGCAATTGGAAAACCACGATCAAGAAATAATTCCATGCAATATAAAATGGCCTCTATGAAAATCGCAACCTAAATCAAGGCAGAGAGATATGCGGAAACCTTTAGGACAGCCACAGAGATTGAAATAGAACCCGCTGAAATGCAGAGAACAGGAGCCAACGAATCAAATATCTGCAAATCGTGGCCAGACAGAGGACCCACGATCAAACAGAAGAAAACGGTAGATTGAAAGCGGCTTGCAGAAACAACAGAAGAAAACACTACCAACATAGGTACTAGAACCGCAATCTAGAATCATAAAAGAAGGCTCTTGAGTGCCTTCAAATCGTGAGAAGTTTGTCGATCACAAAACACAGAGCCAAACCCACAAAAGAAAAAGGTGATCACTTTAGAAATCGCAAACTGAGCAAGAGAAATCATGAGAAGTGGCGCCCAGAAAACGCCAAAACGGAGTCTCTAATCTCTCCACACGCGACCATTCAAAAAACACACATATATATGCAAATGACGACCAGAAGAAAAACTCGAGTCTCTGTAATGTCCCTTACCCGGTTTACCCTAGAATTTGCTTGGGAATTAGATTCTTTGGGTTTCTTCTCTTCAGTTGCTAAATCACTCGTTCTTTGAACTAGTACCTGCAGCATCATATACATTCAAGTCCATATTGCTATATGTTAGTTTAATATCTAGTACTCATTAGTCCAACACAATCATACTTGCATTTTGTAACACATAGATAAAAGAAAAAGAACATTCATCATGCCAGGGGGAGGTAAATGCATAAGCCCTTAGTAGCCAAAGGCCTACCACAATCCTATTGCCCAATCCCTTGACTCGGGCCTATGGTGACTGGTCCTTTTGCCGAATCCCTCGTCTCGGGCCAAAGGGGCATGTTACAATGTGGGACCCCCATCCCTCCATGATCCAATCCCTTGACTCAGGCCAAAGGGGCATAACGCCCAATCCTGGTCTCGGGCCTATGGGGACGGAACCTAGATGGGGTTTTTAGGCAATCTACTAAGGTCTATGTATTCCCTCTCCTGGTTGGAGTCATACAATGCAATACATGCAATCTCATACAATTCAGAATAGATACCAATTTACATTCATTATTTGGTGAAATCATACAAATATTTACAACATGGGGTATTCCAAAGAACTGAAAAATCATTAGAAGTTGATATGCAGTCATTATGAACACTGTCCAGCATACGCAGAGAAATAGATAATCTAATATATATATATATATATATCTATCATGATCAATATAAGTAGAGTCTAATCACGATCTGCAGAAAGAAGTATTTAATGATCTACAGAGATTGAATCAACATTCCATCAGTCCCGTTAGAGCATTATTAACCCAGACAATTCCATAAGTCTATGAGGTGTAGTGTTATTGCCAAAAAGACGTTGCTTCTATTATCTTTATTTTCTAACTAGTCTGCCAGTGCCTTAGACTGGTTGGTCTTCCGTGCGAACTTATCATAAAAATATATGCTTATACGTATATATAAAAGAATGAATCGTCTATTATTGCAGAGGGTGACATGGACTGAGGAATGTTAGATATTAAACTAAGTAAGTTTTCTTACCTGCTGCGGATCCTTCTTGACTGCTTTCTCTCGTCTTTATTTTTTGTGCTTTTCATCTGTTTAGTGTTTTTTTCGTATTTCTATGCATCTTAAACAAGGTGTCTCTCTTCTTTTAGTGGACGTGACCTCTGCTGTGTTATCCACCATTTTACTATTCTTTTAAAACATTGTTAGCATAATTAACACAAGGTGCGTGAGAATACTTCGTAGTATTTTTTTATATATAAAAGAGCAAAGATAGTGTTAAATTTTAGGGTTATGACAGTCTCACAGAAAAATGCGAGTTTAGGTGATACCCAGAACTGCCAAACACAATCGCACGCAGAAAGAAGCTCCAAAGACATCAAAATCGCGATCATCCTTCAAACGAAGGCACCACACAGAAAATCGCGATTTGTAAGGAAAGAAATGCGTGAGCCGCAGGAAATGGAATCGTCAGAAACTTTTAAGAAGCCCGCAGGAGTCACGCAACCCTTTAGCAGTGAAAAACTCGTCATTCAGGAATAACGATGTCTTAAAAAAAAATGAGTCCAGAGGGTTTCACGACCACGAGGAACGACCACCAAAAAGGGAAACTCGCAAACCAGAAATCGTGATTTATAGAGAAACAAAAAAACGGCCGACCAGATTGTAGATACAGACGCCCAAACAGGAGGAAACCCTCGATCAGAAATCTTGCAGACGCCCATGAAAAATCAAGATCAAATTCAAAACCAGATCCGTACGTTGTACGGAAGTACGGATAGGCTCCATGAAAGGAACCGCTCTGATACCATGTTATAGAAACCGTAAGAGTTTATTGAATATTAATCGAATGAATTTACATCAGAGAGCAAAAGCTCTTTATAGAGAGAGGGAACACTCTAAAGAAAGACTGACAGCGTGCATAAAGCAAAAGCTTCAGTTAACAAAGCAATGCAGAAAGGAAATGACTAAAGATGGAATAAAACCTATCTAATAGGAGAAAAGCAGGGAAACGAATGAGTGACCATTAAAATAGAAATAGCTAATTTATCATAATAGATGTAGCGTCAACATTTAATCTCAGGATGCCATTTTGGGGAGGTATCCACTTGTCTACACCACCTTTTGTCCTTGTTCCTCCACCCCTTTAATCAGGGAAGATTACAAATATTTTATTCTATGCTGTATTATAAAATTTCCATTTTTTATTTGAGCTGAAAACATAATTATTATGCATTCATTTCACTATGACAAAACTCCGTCCTATTTGTTTGTGGGCAGACAATGGTGATTTGGCTTGATTCTCTATATGGGAGTAATAATTTAACCCAAAAATTAAAATCATACAAGCCTCAAATCATTTTCAAAATTTAAATTTTATTTATCCTAATTTTAGTGTTTATCAGGGATACACAGGCATGTATCCCCAGGTTTTTCTGGCCGTCTGCATACCCATCACATTTCAGGGATGCGTTGGAAATATCCCAGGGCCGTCCCCGATTGCTCCTTCTGGTCTGGGTATGTCCTTGAAACGACACTCAGCCACCCAGAAATGGCTGTTCATGGATGGCAGGAGCATCAAGAAGAACACAGTCTCTGTATTTTAAATAAATTATCCAAGCTAAAAAAAGGGTTCCCGACATCACCTCAGAAGTTGCTCATCATGATCAGCCTCTGCATTTTAAGTATGTTATCCAAACAACAGAATGGGCTCCCGCCACCCTGATACCTACCAGAATTTGCCACACTCCAAAACACAACTCAATCACATACACAGTACAGATTATATAAATATCATTTAATATCTTATTATAAATTTCATGTGTTTAGATTGGTGTTATCTCTAAGAGTGTATTACTATTTCAGTAGTATATTACTGTTTTGATATGATCATGGATGTATCTAGGAGATGTGGACAGAAAGTCACTTCTGTATATGTAGCACATATAAATTATTTTTTCTTTTATGTGGTGATTCACTCTGGTTGTTGTTATGGATCATTTAATGTATTGAGTTTCTTTTCTCATGACAATTTCCAGATTTTAAACAGTGCCTACATTGAAGTGATCCCTTACACACAATTTTCACTTTACAGAAAATAACCCAGGACTCAAAACAATGAACTTTTCCTACCAGGAACAAAACAAATATTCTTTGATGTTGCAAATGCTAGTCCAATATTTCCTAAACCAGCAATTCACCCTCCACAAGTTCACTTGTTTCCTAGTACCACCCATCTATAAGAAGCCTTACTCAGTTTTGAATCCAATATGGTTATATAATGAGGCATAGCAGCAGTAGATCTAGTTGCTATATTGTTCTTCAGATTTTCTACATTTTGTCATTTTGTAGTTGTAGCCTTTCGGCCTTTTGTCGTATGTGCACATTGACAGTGAAAATTAAAATGAAAACAACGAAATATTGTTAATTTATATGTTGACTCTCATGTGAAATCTCAATTCAGCTCTAATGTTATGTAATATAAATATATAATGAATATGATGAACGCCTTATCATATGAATAATTGAAATTTCCTATATTTTAAAATTTTCCCTATTTTTTTAATTGTCTTCCCCTGCTGTCCCCCCCAAAAGGTCTCTCATTCCCTGCTGTCCCTGAAATGTGTCCCAGCATTTCCTGGTGTCCCTGTTCTGAAACACCCTAGAACATAGGTGTTTATTTATAATTTGTCTTTCATCCTTACCTTTATAAACACAATATTAATAACAGAGTTCCCTTGTCACTCAACTCAGAAATCATTGAGGACAAATGGAAATGATTCACTAATACCTCCAACAGCTATATATGAACTTTATATGTGAATATACTACTGTGCATCCCCTTCATTTGGGTTCAAAAGGTTGAATCTCTTTGACACTTTTTAAGCTTTCCAAAATGTATCCTTTCTTCTTGGGCCGTTCCACCCCTTTTCCCCTAAAGTGTAAACAATTATTTCCTCACAACTTAGTAATTAATGGAGGATGTACTTGTGTGAATTCCTATAAACTTGGTTCCATTATGTTTGCTTTTCTCCTATATGAATATAAATTCTAAAATTAAATAGATTCTTATTTAAATAAAATTTCTTTATCCTCAGGTTGAAATTTCCATCTTAGATACTTAGGCATCTTGACCTCATTTTCTTGGTAATCCAGTACTTCACATCATGCTATTACCTTTATTTTTAGTAGTTCCCATGCCATTACTATGAGATGTCCCCAAAATGATCAAAATCAATGGTTAACACTTAGAAATGCATCACCTGCTCTTTTTTAACAAATAAATTGGGAGCCACTCTAACTTGAAAAAATGAAATATCCCCATTAGCTCATTTTGATCCCTCTTAAAAAACATTGCCCATCAGTTAATATTTCTAATCCTATGCACACTTATCTCAATTACTGTATTGATTAAAGTAATTATTTTCCCTTATTGTGATGATAGTGTAAAATTGTTCATGTTTGAATAGTTTTCTAATTGCAAGATTCTGCATTGGGAATTGCAGGGGATTTTTTGTTGAGTGCCTCTTATGACAAGACTGTTTGCATATGGTCCTTGCATGTAAGGTTATCTCTGTTCTCTTCTCTGCAATATAGAAGTTCTTCAGCCATGGTTCTTACATATTACTATTTCCATTGACCAATATGTTTATGAGCCTATGACAAATTTTTCAGGAGAATTTAGATAAGGGAATATTTTGTGATGTTATTAACTTGAAACTTGTCCTTAGGAACAAGAACAAAGCGATAAACAACTGAACCAAAACAAAAATATCCACTTGCGACCCATTAATTCAAAAAGATGACAGCATTGGTTGTTACAAAATATTTAATAGATATATTTAACTAAAGTTTACCAAGTATAATATTTTCTTCTGATCAAGAGACATGTTCATTGTTCAACAATGTTTCTCTTAATTTTTGGGAGGGGGGATGCTGTTTTGGGGATGGCAAAAATTTTGTTGAGTTTGGGGGATGGTGGGGGGATGGCTATTAAAATAACTTGAACAAACTAAAAGAAGCAGAAATTTTAAAATGTAAATAAAATGTGTTGAATTTGCAATTACAGTCCTCCCCCTTTCAGCTTTTAGGGTTTTTAGCATTCTTTTCCTTAAAAAGTTAGCTTTTTAAAATTTAATGCACCAAATGAAGTAGGCTGTCCAGTCCTAAAAATGGGGATGTCCAGAATGTTAGGGATCCCATCCAAATGTTCAGGGATGTGTCCCTGAGGTTTTTTGGGTCTTCTTTGGAATAGGGATGACCTAGGTCCAGTGGTACAAGAATGAAACCTCCCCCTGCTGTCTTTGGCGCCCAAGCCCCCATCCTTGTTGTTGGGTCCCAAAATAACTTATCCTAATCCCTAGAACATTCTTCAATCTTCGAGGCCAAGGATGTCATCAAGGAGATAGAAAGAGGTTCATCAACAGGATAAGGATGATTAAGAGCCAATGGTTGGGAATGGGTAATCTCCCCTTCGCTTTTGGCTCAGCTAAGCCAAGGAGGGTGTTCTAATAGGTACCCCTTAACAGGGATTAACAACAATGGAAGGTGTTTTCAGGCTCATATCATTGGAACAATACCCAAACTGCTGTCTTAATCCCTAAATACAATCACTAGATTAAGACAAACTTGCTGCACTAAAACCTCTATTTAAGATGATGAAAAACATTTCTTGCAATAATGGAAGGTGCTGGTATGCATGTTTGGTTTTCTAAAATTGTCACTTTGAAGATTCACTAACAATATTTCCTGGTTTCAACACAGAACCACCACAATGCATACAATAGTAACTGTTTACTTCACACTTGATAGATTTTTTTAGTTTTTTAAAAGAGGTGTGGGTGATCAGACATTTTAGACCAGTGCCTATTAGGACGAGCTATAGAGTCCACAGTTTAGCAGAGGATAAGATAATATAGAAATGAAACAAGCATTTTTGGGATACCCAGATGCAGAAAAAACAATAACCGGTGAGGAATATGCTTAGTAATCCTTATCAAAATGCAATCATTCATATACAGCCACGGAAGAGATCATCACATAACATGTAATGTTTTAAGAATCTATCATATTCATCTGATCAATGGTTACAATCATACTACGAAGTGTGGCAAGAGGAAACTCTAGTTGAAACTTAGGATTTCCTTGAAAAATTACATGAGAAAAAGGAGTCCATACACTGATTCTTGAAACCAATTTGAATCTTTTTATAACCTTTTTATCTTCCCTATTGGAGAACTGGAACTTTTTGTTCTTTGAAACCCTACAGAGCTTTGCACTTTTGTTCCCTGAAAAACTACCAAAAGTCCAACCTTTTAAAAGAGTTTCAATCTTGCCTTTATAGCCTTCCCAAATCGGATCTGAGGATGAAATAGGTGGGAAAACCCCCAACAACCCCACCAACTGCAATAAAAACATAAATTTCAACTACCCATTTCGCATTAATGGTGATCCCGGAAGTTGTTGGCGCATTTCTGGATGTTCCTGGGCCTTTGGCGGGTGTCGAGTCGACGGGAGGCAAAGTTGCATGGACACGGATATGGTTATTTTTCAAAACCCCCTAATATGGATACGGCTTGATACGGCTATATATATATATATATTATTAAATAATCTATTATATTAAAAACAATTTAGGATTTTATTTTTATATAATAAATATTAAACTTATAAAATTTGAATATTAATTAAATATATAAATATATTATTAAATAATCTACTATATCACAATATAATTTATTTAATAATAAATATTAAACTTATTAAATTTGAATATTAATCTAAATACTAAATACATATAAAATTATTATCAATTATAAATGATATTATATTTATTCTAATATATTACAAACTAATTAAATATAATTAATATTATTAAATAATAAATGATATTATATTTATTCTTATATATTACAAACTAATTAAATATAATGAATATTAATAAAATTATAAATGACATATTAATAAAGTTATAACTAAACTAAAAGTTAATGTTAATCCAAAGTTTATATAGAATTTTATTTAAATATTTGTTCTCTACATGTAGAGCCGGCTAGATTTAGCGCGGCCGTCACTAGAGTCTTAGAGTCTTAAGGATTATTATATTAATATTCAAATTTAGATAAGTTTAATATTTAAATTTAATAATATTTAAATTAGTATTTAAATTTAAATAGGCAATAGATAGGATTATTAGATGAATATTGTACGGGATTATTTAGTTATTCAAGATTATTTAGATAAGCAATAGACGAGATTATTATATTTAACCGATAGGCTTTTATATGTGAGCATTATAGTGCTCGGAATTGTCTCATGCCGTAAAAAAAAACACTGGAATTTTTTTTGAACTGGTCGGTTGTTCCTATTTGCGTATTCCTTGAATCTCCTATGGGTGCGAGTGCTAGTAATAGTCAAAACCGATAGCCATAGCAAGCCGATTTTTACAAACACGATTTTTACAGACAAGCGACTCAAAACAAAGACGGGATTTACAAAGGTGTCAATACAGGCGGCAAATTTCGATTTTCACAAACACGTAATACAAATTTTCATGCCCACCGATAAAGAAGTGATTGTTTAGACGGGTTAGGGTTTTTCTTTGACGTTTTTGGCTGACTTGCTACAAATACGGGGCGATTTAAAAAAAAACCCGAATCCATACGTATCTGGCACGGCTGGAGGGAAAAAAAATTAGGGCACGCGCGGGTACGGTATCCGGGCCGTATCTGCACCGTACCGTACCCGAATCCGTATCGGGTACTCAGGTACGCGTGCCTGTGGAGGGGGGTTGGCGTATCCTGCAACCCTGACGGGAGGACTTAGGACTTTTGGACCCTTTTGGAAAAAGTCCAAAAGTCTTGGCGGATCATGAAATCCCGATGGGACCAAAAGTGCCGAAAGTCAAAACCGAAATTTTGACCCTAAACTGCATAAAATACTTAGCCCTTTCCTCAAAAAATTATTTGAAAACTCAATTTTTTGCATCTCCAATTTTGCCTCGAAAAAACAGGGGGTCCGAGAAGATTTTGGACCTTTTGGCAAGTTGTGGGGTCGCAAAGGGATTTTGGACCGGGACCAAAAGTCCCATCGGGCCCTGGAGTCTTGCTGGGACCTTTCCAGTATACCACGGGGGGTGAGAGAAAGTGGGGACTGGGTTCGTGAGAGGATTGAGAACTTTTGGACCTTTTGGAAAAGGTCCAAAAATCTGCTCAGGTCCCGAAATCCCCTCAAGTCCCGAAATTGCCTCAGGTCTTGAAATCCCGACAGGACAATATATTTTAAAATTAAGTATAAGTTTGTATTTACCTTTTACTATTTACCTTTCTTATACTTTAAGTTATTTTAAATTATACTGTTAGGATGTTTGAGATAGGTTGCAAACCCATATGAGTTAAATTGCAGATTCTAGAATTTGGAGGATCCATCAGATTTCAGACTTAGCCAAATTTTCAAGGTTTTTAGGGTTTAGACTTAACCACAATCAGGGTTTCAGCAACATGCACCATGGTAAAAGCACAAGGACCCCTTAGGAAAATTGATGGATTTGGCAAGATTTTGCAAATACTTGGCTTGAAAATAGGAATCCCAACACTCGGGATGCCCCTATAAAGTGGGGGGATGTTCCCGTTTGGGGGGACATCTTGCTGTCCTTGGTATGGCCTAGGGATGTCTAGACTTTCCTTGACTGTTATGAGAATGGCAAGTTGTTCCTGATGTCTATTAAAAAACAGTTGGTTTAACTTTAAAATTTTTCCAGACATCTTTTCCCCTTATCTGTTTATAAACACTTATTCTTTTCAATTTTCCTCTTTTTTTACACTGCAGATTTGAATTTTCTCAAGCACAGGGGCATTGCAAAGATTTGAACTTGTATTTGATTTGGGCACAATTTTTCAGAAGACATTAATTGCAATTGTTAAATTCTAATTATTAGTTGCCTCAATGCTAGCATTTTAAAAGGGTTTTGGGCTTGGTTAAAAGTGATAAAATTATGAAAAATGGAATGCGCCATGCAGGTCCCTATGGGTTAGGTGCTGCCCCCTTTTTAAAAGGTAAAAAATAAAAATTGTTTTGGGGTGTGCTGGATGGAAAAAACAGTAAATTTTCCCCTTTATGGATGCTGTTATTGAGAGAATGCACATTAGAACCCAATGATTCAGCAAGTTTGTGAACAAAGTCAATGGTTATATTGAGTATTTATAGAACTAGTTGCAAGAAACATAGCTTTCCAAAGTTACCAGATTGTAACATGAATAAGGAATCAACTACACTTAAAAGCATTTGTGTCTATACAGGTGTTCTTGTAGCATAAAATTTTCCAAATATTAAGATTATCCTTACAAATGCTATATGGGAAATGAGTCCTAGTCAAGTCTTTGTGCATCTACTAGTAATGGATTAGGATGACCATGCACTTATCAATACATAGAAAGATGTGTAAAGTTAATAGCTATCCTAAAAGAACAATAGGCACTAATAAACAAGTAATTGATATTGAGCATCGTGTTCAATCTATCCAAACTCGTACATTTATTGATTCAACTTAATATGATACTTGTGCCTTATGGATGCATTGAAACATCAACTTTGGATTTCAATTTGGTGCTGAAGTATCATTGCATGAACAAAGTTCATCTAAAAGAAAAATGTTAAATTAATTACCTTTCAAGGAAGCTTTAGGCTTTTTCTGGAGTGTCTTTCGATTGCTTGAACTTATTTTGCATTCTTTTAACATTTTGTTTACCCTCTAAAATTTCAGTGGCTAACTTTTATAGGGCAAAGTGGATCGTAGGAATGCTGTGCTCTACATGGGCTTATACTGGTAATAATAAAAGTGAAATATTGCAAGAAAATCTTTGCTAATGGAATTTTAACACAGTTGTACGGTTTGCAGTCACATGCATTCTTCAATATGCCTTTTATGGTATGGTTACCTTTTGAATTCAATCATCTACATATGGATGACCTCCATTACCAAGATTTACATTTATGGAGAGTCGACACTATACCAACATTTTGATATTGTTGCCAAAGTCATATGAAAAGGAATTAAACTACCCTTGTTGAGTTTGTTTACTTGAATTCAAAATTTGGTTATTGTAATATTCTCTTGGTTGACCCATTATTTATTAAATTTCAATTTTGGAATTTTAACAGTGTATCAAACTCGAGCTTAAACTCAATGCCAACTCTCCTAAATAAAAAAAAGGGACACGCTTTCAAAGATATCATATTGATATTTTCACCATATCATTTTCACGGTATTGGGAATTGGCTTACTCACTTAGCAGAAAAGGAATTGCATTAGATAGAAGAAATTGATGTGGAAACTGAAACACTAAGAACGACAGTCTCACAGGACTAATTTAGATATCTGGTTGGGTTTGCAGTTCTTAAATAAGAAAGCACACATGCAAGGTTAGGAATTGGTTGAGAACTCTTTGGTTGTCTAAAAATAATAGCTAGTAATTTTTCAGTAGGGAGACCTTGTATAGACCTGAACAACATAAACTAGTTACTCTGCATCTATTCCACTTAACAAGATAGAAATAACAAGACATGTCAAAAATGAAAAATGTGTCATATGATATCATCATTATGTGTGGAATGAATATAATAAATGTCAATCAATCAATTATTATTATTTAATATTTGATTATGATGAGTCGGTGAGGGGGAGGATTAAATGTTAGATTGCTTGGGGGAAATTCAGTAACCAGATGTCAAAATAAAATCATGTACGATTCTCTTGAATGGCCTAGCTAAAATCCAATCCCACCTCTCAAACAACTCTTTATTTTGTGCTGGATAACTAAGCATAACTTTTTGTACAATGGCTTGCCAGTGGGTTGGAAAGTGTCTATTGATTCATTGAATTCCTTTCATCACTTATAAGTTATATTAATTAACTAAGGGTTGGTTTCTAAATACAAGTTGATCTTCACTTGACTGGGCCTGCATACTCTATGTTCTCCAAATTTTGAACAGGGGATACTGTTGACCACTGTTCTTGATCTGAAACTTCATAAAATATGAAGGATAAGTTTGAACTTCATAAAACTTCACTTGACTGGGCCTGCATACTCTATGTTCTCTAAACTTTGAACAGGGAATTTTGTTGACCACTGTGTTCTCGATCTGAAACTTTATAATCCTCCCTGATTATGCCTCTTTATTCTACCTACATGGTACATTTTTCTTTGACCTCCTTGATATTTGAACTGCATTGGTGGGACTGTTGATGTTTGACGTTTAGTATCCTCTCAAGAGTGTCATTGCCAATTTTTAAACAGAAACCTGAGGATGGAAAGATTTCATAATTTTTTAATTGCCTTTGAAGTTCACTATCTGACCTGTGTTCATCTTGTAAACATTTCTTTAATTGCAGAATTCCCTCGTTACTGGTTTAATTGGTCCTCTATCAAAGGCTACTCATTTTAAATCATAGATTGGAACATAAGGGGTTTTTGATAAGAGAATAAACACACATTCATCCAGAGAAACATGATTTCCATCAAGGTAAATTTGGTTCTCCTTCAGTAAACAACAGCAAGACAGCTAGGCTTAAAATCAAAAGCCAAGGCACTTCTGGAGAAATATAAATCTGTTCTTAAAAAAATGTTGGTAGTAAAGCAGCTGTTGTAGTCATGGTCTGGAAAACAGATAGGTTCAAGGGAATATCAATACACCAAAATTCCTGGGGTATAGAAGGCACCCTCTTCTCATATGTATTGGGGGTTGAGATCGTAATCATTTGTGTACATCCTTCTGGCTGGGTTAATGAAGCAAAAGGTCCTTCAAGAGTTAGCACAATGACTACATCAGTATAAACATAAATTCTTTATAGTGGGGATTTTTTTGTAGTGAGATCTGTGGGATAAAATAAGATAGTTCAAGTCAATGGGAGATTAGTAAATCATCTATACATTGCTAGAGGACCTTGACTTCACTCAATCTACGTACTTGGTGTAATAGAAGAAAGAGAGGTTGATATATAGCAGAAAAAATAGACATTTGCATGTCTCAGAGACTTGGATCAACAGCAAATGGAAATTGGTAGTCTGTGTCCAAAGCTAGACATTGTTAGATCTCGGGGCTACACAATTGGAGATTTGTCCAATCTCTGCACCTTGAAGTCATTCTGAAATTCCATGAAATCAATAAAAAATCAGCAATTGGTGAGCAGAAAGTAATTCCAATGCAATGTCCCAAATGAAATATTTTGTAATTTTCTTTAAAATATAGCAATACACAACAAATATGAGACAAAATGATATATTCGAAACCCTCTTCAAATTGTTTTGAAAATAACCTGAAATACCCACGAAGATTTAACAATTTTCTCACAATCTATGCACCTGAATTTAACAATTTTTGCACAGAAAATTCAGGATCTTCTATTAATGAAATCTGATTAAAACAAATGTAGTATGCTGTTACAACAACAAATTCTCTAGCAACAACAGGTACAACAAAAATTAAAGCAAACCCACAAAATCTACTACAAAATCTGTCAATACAATGCACACTGCAGACACCAAAATTGACAATTTTAGCACAACTAGAACTTCTTCTGTTGATGTAATCTGATTTTTACATAAAAAAATATGCTATTACAACAGAAAAATCTCCAGCATGAACAGCAGCATCAAATTTTGAAAACAATCCAAAACTCACTCTCCACAAATCCACAACAAACCTTGCAAACTACACAACAATCTATAACAAAATCTACTCGAGATGATAATATAAATTTCATAATTTTTGTAGCTGATCTGGAGATGTATATGGAACAACAATAAATTGATTAATAACAGTAAAAACAACCACTATGCACAGCAGCAAATTGAAATCCAAAACTATGCTTAAATCCACAGCCAAAATTCTGTAAAACACACACTAAATCTGCAAGTGTAAGATACCCAACTAATTCTACCAAAATTTTTCCTTACTTAGACAATTTTACTTGCTATCAACTTATCAACTATTTCAACAACACAAAGATATACATCAAAGATAACTATTTGAATGAATCAACCTTAAGCTGGGTACTTGTTTTATTACTTGATTCAATCAACTCATAATGTCTTATTACATGAGTAATGCTTCCAATGGCATGAAGTTACACTTTATTCAAATGGAATTACAAAAGCAGGCCTTGGAGCCTTGATGATTACAATGGGCGCCTATACTTGATCGACTCGATTGAACTCAACGATGTCAACTGAATGTCAACACCTCACAGTACAACAAGGGAGCATCACCTTGTCAGTTGAGGGAGCATCACCCCAACGCTTGAAACTCGCAGGTCTCAAGATTACAAGCTCAACAGCTTTGCAGAGAGAATTTTTGTCAAATGCATAGATAGCAAATGAATGAGAAGGCTCCTCCTTTTATAGGCCTTCCAAAGGCAATGAAGGCACGTTTTTCAATGCACCAAGAGGAACCAAGGTACGTTTCCCAAGAAGCATAACCAAGGGAATATTCCGTCTGATGACTCATTCTGAGTTGGCAAACTTACCCAAAGACCTAGACACGGATCTCGAGGACGTCCTGTTGACCAATGAAAGCTCAGGTAGATGCAACTACCTTATCTTCTGACTAGGCGCCCATTTGGAGTAGTATGATCATGGAATGGCGCCCAATGTGACCTAGACGCCCAACTGAGGTAGCAGAGGCCTGAATATGCGCCTTGAAGAATTTGATGACTCCATGCAAACTTAGAACTTTAGCAAATATCTTTTGGACCCTAGGCGCTATCTCCTGATGGAGCGCCTTGTTTCAAAACAGGTCTTGGGGACTAGCAACTACCTTAGGCGCACATCTGCATAATTCATACTTTCAAACACTTGAAATCTAGCGCCCTCATCTGAAGTATTACATCTTGTTTGAGTCTTCTATAGCGCCTTAGGAAGAGAATGATTTTGCTTTGCTACAAGTCACAACTGGATCAAAATTATTATCTTCTCTCAAGCGCCTTTCACTATGAATGGATTGAAACCTCTTTCTTAGCTAGGCGCATTCTGGAGGTGAAGCAGGAAGTGCGCCTTGCATGCATGGTTGTTTTCTCTGTCAAGTCTTCAAGTCTTGTTGTCTTGGAAGGTAAAATACCTCATCCTGGAGTGAGCGCCTTACTTCACATGTTCAAACTTCATCTTTTAACTCACTCTGTAACTAGGCGCCAGAGCTGAGGTCTTCAGTCAGAATGTGCGCCTAGAGCCTTCTAGGCCAATTTCATCCCAGATTGGCAGGATATGAAGCTTCTTGAAGTTGAAAGTATCTTCACCAATCAATGTGCTACTCATTCAACCTATTGAATCTCCTGTTCTTGCTTGGGCGCACATTTGGTCTAGGCATCATGGAGTTTGCGCCTAGGCATGGAAACCTCATATACCTGTCCAAACTTCATCATTAAGCTAGGCGCCCTATTGAAGGAGTTTAGCTATGTTGAGCGCCCCATCTCAAAACCATTATTGAGTGCCAGAAGTAACCTAAATAGCTAGGCGCTCATTGACAAGTTGCTAGAGGAAAAGTGCGCCTAGATAACAAGATGTCATTACTTGATCACTTCATCTTTCCACTTGATCTTATTGAAGGTGAGGCTTCACTTGATCAATCTTGAAGGAGTTCATCACTTGTTTGAAGTGCAATAGAGTCTAGGCGAACTATTGGGAATTTGGTGGAGAAATTGGCGCCTAGATGCATTAAGACTCCTCTTTGCATGGACTACTCACTTCATCCACTCCTGTTGATCCAATCAACCATCCCAGCTCAAACACCCATGTTTTTATCCTGGATTTGCACCTTATGAGGACTAGGCGCACTTTGAGGGTTATCAGAGCTAGGAAGTGCGCCTAACTCACTTGGACTTCTTCAATGATCCCAAACTCAAGTTTGATGAGTCAATTCGCCCAATTGATGTTCAACATATCCAAAGATGATTCCATCCTCTTGATTATTGCTTTCAAAATCCAAGGCGCATTTTTGAAGTGTAACTGTAGGAATGAGCGCCCTAAACTTGACTTAGTGGATTATGACTTGAAACTCCTTGATTGTACTTGCAAAATGACACACAGAGTTAGTCAAAACCCATTTCATTCCCTTATCATTCGGAATTAGCCTCCGGGAATGAGGAGTAGGCTAATCCATTCATCACTTGGTGCTCAAGCCGGAAATGGGGACATGACAGTCTCCCCTTCCCGGGATTGCTTGTCCTCAAGCAATTGAAGGTTAGGATGCTCCAGAATCTTTCCGCCTTCCCAAGTAGCATCCTCCATTGGCAACCCTTTCCACTTCACCAGATATTCTCTTATGCTCCGGTTGCGCAGTTTCTTTTCCCTTATGTCCACCACACTTTCAGGTTCAAGTGCAAGCATTCCTTCTTCATCGAGTGGTGGTAGTTCATCAGTTGAAACCACATGTTGACCTAGTGCCCTTTTGAGACAAGACACATGAAACACATTGTGAATGCGGCTTCCTGCTGGCAAGTCAAGTTCATATGCCACTTCCCCTACTCTCCTCAACACCTTGTAGGGTCCATAGAACCTAGGTTTCAATTTCTCTGCACCTGACCTCTTCAAAGTACTCTGTCTATACGGCTGAAGGCGCAGAAACACCATGTCACCTACTTCAAAGTGTCGCTCAACTCGGTGTTTGTCGGCATACAACTTTTGTTGATTTTGAGCTCTTAGCAAATTGTCCTTCAGGACTCTCAAAATATCTTGAGTATCTTTCATCAATTCACTAGCCCTGGGAGCTCGACTGTCATCCAATGCGAGATCAACAAATGAAACAGCTTCATATCCATACAAAGCTCGGAAGGGAGTCATGCCAATTGACATATGAAAAGTAGTGTTGTAGCAGTATTCACCCAGATGAAGCCACTTAATCCAAGCACGCTGATGATTAGACACATAGTTTCTCAAGTATCCCTCAATCCATTTGTTTACGATTTCGGTCTGTCCATCGGTTTGAGGATGATAACTAGTGCTTGGTGTTAAGTCAGTTCCAGCTAGTCGAAATAGCTCTCTCCAGAAAACACTAATGAACCGGCTATCTCGATCACTGACTATGGTTTTAGGCAGGCCATGTAGTCGGAAGACTTCACGAAAGAATAACTCAGCTACTTGCAATGCTGATGACTCAACTGGTATTGCAAAGAAGTGAGCAAACTTAGTTAATCTGTCTACAACTACATAAATACAATCTCTTCCATTCACCTTCGGAAGACCTGTGATAAAGTCCATAGAAATACTCTCCCACTTATGTTCTGGAATTGGCAGTGGTTGGAGTAATCCTGCTGGAAATGTATGCTCTGACTTGTTCTGTTGACAAGTCAGACACTCCCTGACATACTGAAGAACTTCTTCCTTCAGGCCTTTCCAAGTGAATCTTTCCCTGATCTGTCTGTAGGTCTTGAAGTAACCAGGGTGTCCTGCAAGTGGAGCATCATGGTATGTCTGCAAAATCTGTCGCTTCAACTCTGATTCAGGAGTCAGATAGATTCTGTCTTTGTAATAGATGATATCATCAACCACTTTGTACCTATCATCCTGAATGATTCCTTCCATGATCTCACAAGCAAATTTTGATTTGGAATACTCAACTAGAAGCTGAGCCTTCCAATCCAATGAAATTTTGCTTAGGGCGCACAAACGGCAGGTCTTCTAGACAGGGCATCGGCAACCACATTCTTCTTACCTTTTACATATTCAATGTCGAAATCATATGCCTGTATCTTCACAACCCACTTCTGCTGTCTTTCATTCAAATCTTTCTGCCCTAGAAAGTATTTCAAACTGTTGTGATCAGTTCTGACCACAAACTTAGATCCAACTAGATACTGGCGGAACTTAGCCAAGGCATGCATGATTGCCAGCATCTCTTTGTCATAAGTTGAGTACAATCTTTCTGTATCCTTCAACTTGCTACTCTCGAATGCGATGGGATGTCGATCTTGCATCAAAACAGCTCCAATGCCTTCGCCCGAAGCATCACATTCTAGAACAAAGGACTTAGTAAAATCTGGCAAAGCCAGTACTGGTGTTGTACTCATCACTTCCTTCAGTCTATCAAATGCAGCTTGAGCTTCTATTGACCAAATGAAAGCTCCTTTCTTTGTTAGATTTGTCAAGGGTGCAGCAAGCTGTGAGAATCCTCTAACAAATCTTCTATAGTAGCTGCAGAGGCCTAGGAAACCTCTTAGTTCAGATACGTTCCGGGGAGCTGGCCAGTTACGAATAGCTTCAATCTTCTCCTCTTGAACTTTCACACCATTTGCTCCTATCACATGACCTAGGTACAGAATCTCCTTTAGGCCGAAATCACACTTAGACATTTTTGCATACAAAGATTGACTCTCCATAACATTCAATACTTCATCTAAGTGTTGGAGATGTTCTTCCCATGTCTTGCTGTAGATCAAGATGTCGTCAAAGAAAACCAACAGGTACTTTCTCAACTGCTTGTTGAACACATGATTCATACAGGACTGGAAAGTGGCTGGTGCATTTGTCAGCCCAAACGGCATCACCATAAATTCATAATGCCCATAATGGCATCTGAATGCTGTCTTTGGAACGTCCTCTTCTCTGACACGAATTTGATGGTAACCAGATCGAAGATCTATCTTTGAGAAATAGACTGCTCCATGCAGTTCATCAAGGAGTTCATCAATCCTAGGTATTGGATACCTATTCTTGATGGTCTTCTTGTTCAATGCGCGATAGTCAACACACATCCACATTGTTCCATCCTTCTTCTTCACTAGCACCACAGATGATGCAAATGGACTTGATGATGGCCTTATGTGCCCCATATCGATCAATTCCTTGATCGTCTTCTCAATTTCAATCTTGAAGTGCCGAGGATGCCGATAGGGTGCAATGTTAACAGGTTTAGCCCCATCCTCCAATTCAATTACATGTTCAAAACCTCTATCAGGAGGTATTCCTGGAGGTATGTCCCTAAACACCTTACCATGCTTATCCAACATTGCCTGAATATCTGCAGGATAAATTTCTTCAGCAGAGAGGATTTGGTTGTCCTTGATGCAAACCTGAGCTGCCCATTCGATGTCATTATGCCTGAATAATGCTTCCATTCGTTTTGCTGAGACAACTTTGGGGTTTCCATCAGACACTGACTTCAGTTTGATCTTCTTTCCTTTATGCATGAATATTAACTCCATCTTTTGAAAGTCCTGGACAATTCTTCCAAGCGAATGCAACCATTGTACTCCAAGTACTACATCAATATGCCCAAGTCCAACCACATAGAAATCATCCTGTAAAGAATAATCTCCCATTTGAATTTGCAGTTGGGATACTTTTCTGGTACAACTCATTAGGAATCCATCAGCAACAGCTATTTGAAATCCTTCGAAGTCTTCAACTGTGAGACCTCGCCTTGCTACCAAACCTTCATCTATGAAGTTGTGAGTAGCACCACTGTCAATGAGACAGGTGACTCGCTGACCCTTCACAACTCCTCTAATGCGGAAGGCATGATACTTAGGCACTCCTGAGATAGTTGCTAATGTTATTTTGTTAGGTGTTTCTTCTGAAACAACATTAAGAGTTGGTTGTACCTCCTCTTCATCCTGAGTGGATTCTTCTTCACTCAATGATTCTTCTTCACTTCCTTCATCAGAGACAACTTCAATTAGGTGTGCTTTACCTTTACCAAGACATCTGTGTCTGGGTTCCCAAGGTTGTTTGCAAGAAAAGCAGAGTTTCTTCCTTCTTAGCTCATCTCTTTCGGCTGCAGATGGACCTTGAGTCATCTTTTGAGGAAAAGTGGGTCTCCTTTGAGTAGAGCTAACACCTTTATAGAACTTCTTCTTAGGCTGATATACAGGAGTAGTGTCAAGATCTAAAGCAAAGTCAATTGCTTCTTCCAAGTTTGCCGGCCGTTGTACCTTTACCAATGGCTTGATCTGATTGTTCAATCCCTCGATGAACAGCATACTGATTCTTCGGTCAGTCATATCAGGTACCATTACTGCGATCTTCTGAAAGTCATTAACATACTGCACAACCCTTCCTTCTTGCTTGAGTTGAGCTAGTTCGCGATAGTACACTTCGGTGTCTTTTCTGTCAAACCTCTGAATCAACTTGGTTACAAACTCATCATAGGAATTTATCCTATCATGATGTTGAGAAACTAGACCATGATGCCACCATTCATAAGCCAAACCTTCAAGATGCATTGTAGCAAATTGAATTGCCTTCTTCTCCGTCAATGGCTTAAGTGAAAGGTATGTATCCAGCTTGTTTACCCAAGCTCTAGCATTGAGCTTACCACTTCCATCAAAGGTAGGAATGGGAACTCGATTCAAGGCTTCTTTATACTCCTTTGTATCATCATTCCTTCTAGGACGAAAGCCTCTAGTTCTACCTCGCCTGTCTCTATCTTCCCTCTTCTGTCGGCAATATTCATTGAAAGTCATCATATCTCGAACACGTTCCGGAAGTCTGGCATAAAGATCTGCAAAGAGAGCTATTTCATCTTCAAAGTTATTCTGATCTTCTTCATCAAACTCTTCATCAGCCTCATTGTCCTGTTCAGGTGGTGGTGGAAGGAAAGTTGGTCTTAAAGGCCTATCAACTGTAGGAGTTCGTGTGCGAACTCTTCTACCTACTGCACTACCAGCATCATCATCAACATGTCGTTCTTGTCTCTCATGTCTCGCTGCATCTCGACGACCTTGTCCAGCTACTTCACCTTGATTCATGTTTTGAAGGGATTGTAGGACATGTTGCAATATTTGAGCGGTTTGTTGTTGTTCAATGGCGATGTTCCTAAACATCTCCCTAGCTGCACGTTCACCATCTGCAGGTGGACTTCTACTTCTTCTTTCCTCAGCCATGTTAGCCTGTCTAGCTACAATTGCTTCTGAAAGAGTATCCTGTTGTGGGTAAGGGTGAGTCCACTGGAACTGCCTTCTTTGTTCACGCGCAATGTATCTCCTGGTTCTATCACTTTGTTGATCACCTTCTTGCATGAAAACTCCCAAAGGCTGGCAGGATCCAAGCTCTGATACCACTGTAAGATACCCAACTAATTCTACCAAAATTTTTCCTTACTTAGACAATTTTACTTGCTATCAACTTATCAACTATTTCAACAACACAAAGATATACATCAAAGATAACTATTTGAATGAATCAACCTTAAGCTGGGTACTTGTTTTATTACTTGATTCAATCAACTCATAATGTCTTATTACATGAGTAATGCTTCCAATGGCATGAAGTTACACTTTATTCAAATGGAATTACAAAAGCAGGCCTTGGAGCCTTGATGATTACAATGGGCGCCTATACTTGATCGACTCGATTGAACTCAACGATGTCAACTGAATGTCAACACCTCACAGGACAACAAGGGAGCATCACCTTGTCAGTTGAGGGAGCATCACCCCAACGCTTGAAACTCGCAGGCCTCAAGATTACAAGCTCAACAGCTTTGCAGAGAGAATTTTTGTCAAATGCATAGATAGCAAATGAATGAGAAGGCTCCTCCTTTTATAGGCCTTCCAAAGGCAATGAAGGCACGTTTTTCAATGCACCAAGAGGAACCAAGGTACGTTTCCCAAGAAGCATATCCAAGGGAATATTCCGTCTGATGACTCATTCTGAGTTGGCAAACTTACCCAAAGACCTAGACACGGATCCCGAGGACGTCCTGTTGACCAATGAAAGCTCAGGTAGATGCAACTACCTTATCTTCTGACTAGGCGCCCATTTGGAGTAGTATGATCATGGAATGGCGCCCAATGTGACCTAGGCGCCCAACTGAGGTAGCAGAGGCCTGAATATGCGCCTTGAAGAATTTGATGACTCCATGCAAACTTAGAACTTTAGCAAATATCTTTTGGACCCTAGGCGCTATCTCCTGATGGAGCGCCTTGTTTCAAAACAGGTCTTGGGGACTAGCAACTACCTTAGGCGCACATCTGCATAATTCATACTTTCAAACACTTGAAATCTAGCGCCCTCATCTGAAGTATTACATCTTGTTTGAGTCTTCTATAGCGCCTTAGGAAGAGAATGATTTTGCTTTGCTACAAGTCACAACTGGATCAAAATTATTATCTTCTCTCAAGCGCCTTTCACTATGAATGGATTGAAACCTCTTTCTTAGCTAGGCGCATTCTGGAGGTGAAGCAGGAAGTGCGCCTTGCATGCATGGTTGTTTTCTCTGTCAAGTCTTCAAGTCTTGTTGTCTTGGAAGGTAAAATACCTCATCCTGGAGTGAGCGCCTTACTTCACATGTTCAAACTTCATCTTTTAACTCACTCTGTAACTAGGCGCCAGAGCTGAGGTCTTCAGTCAGAATGTGCGCCTAGAGCCTTCTAGGCCAATTTCATCCCAGATTGGCAGGATATGAAGCTTCTTGAAGTTGAAAGTATCTTCACCAATCAATGTGCTACTCATTCAACCTATTGAATCTCCTGTTCTTGCTTGGGCGCACATTTGGTCTAGGCATCATGGAGTTTGCGCCTAGGCATGGAAACCTCATATACTTGTCCAAACTTCATCATTAAGCTAGGCGCCCTATTGAAGGAGTTTAGCTATGTTGAGCGCCCCATCTCAAAACCATTATTGAGTGCCAGAAGTAACCTAAATAGCTAGGCGCTCATTGACAGGTTGCTAGAGGAAAAGTGCGCCTAGATAACAAGATGTCATTACTTGATCACTTCATCTTTCCACTTGATCTTATTGAAGGTGAGGCTTCACTTGATCAATCTTGAAGGAGTTCATCACTTGTTTGAAGTGCAATAGAGTCTAGGCGAACTATTGGGAATTTGGTGGAGAAATTGGCGCCTAGATGCATTAAGACTCCTCTTTGCATGGACTACTCACTTCATCCACTCCTGTTGATCCAATCAACCATCCCAGCTCAAACACCCATGTTTTTATCCTGGATTTGCACCTTATGAGGACTAGGCGCACTTTGAGGGTTATCAGAGCTAGGAAGTGCGCCTAACTCACTTGGACTTCTTCAATGATCCCAAACTCAAGTTTGATGAGTCAATTCGCCCAATTGATGTTCAACACATCCAAAGATGACTCCATCCTCTTGATTATTGCTTTCAAAATCCAAGGCGCATTTTTGAAGTGTAACTGTAGGAATGAGCGCCCTAAACTTGACTTAGTGGATTATGACTTGAAACTCCTTGATTGTACCTGCAAAATGACACACAGAGTTAGTCAAAACCCATTTCATTCCCTTATCATTCGGAATTAGCCTCCGGGAATGAGGAGTAGGCTAATCCATTCATCACTTGGTGCTCAAGCCGGAAATGGGGACATGACAGCAAGCTACTCCAATAGTCTCCAATGCACCCTCTAGATGAAATTGCTCTGTTGTAGGCAAAGGGGTTTCGTCCTCTTACTACTAAAATCAATGGGTTTTCGTCCACTGATCTCAACATCTATGGGTTTTCGTCCACAGATAAAAGATTGAACACAAAAGTCCAAACCGAGTTTACAAAATAGTCAAGATATAAAAGGATACTCCAAAATGTGAAATATTCGGCATATAAATGGATGCTTGGGACCCAAGTTGGGCGTCCAAATCCCAAAATAGCCTTTTTGGGACCATAAAATATCATTAAATGTCAACAATAACTCCCCATTTGACCGTTTTTGGTATATTCTTTGATTTGTAACTCCTTATTTATGACCTCTCATAACATAACTCCACCTCTGTCATAGAATCTTTTATTTTAAGCTCTTGAAAGATACAATATATTCCCTTTATGTATTTCCACGTCCCTCCTTGGGAAAATACTTAAATACTCAAAATAATTATATTTAATCAATTGGAGTTGCCAACACATTAATATTTTAATTTTTAATCGACCCTAAACACCTGGGAAAATATAATTGCTCGTGGGTCCTAAATTAAATATTAAATAAATCATTTATTTTTCTTACCTTAGCCCATTGGAAATTATTGGAATGGGCTATTAAGTCCTCCAATTGGAATTAATTGAAAAAGGGACATGACAAGTCCACCCTTCCCAAAATTGTTTATCCTCAAGCAATGTTGATCCGAATGCTCTACTTCTTCCCAACTGAAAATCTCTATGATACCAGGATCCCAAATCATCCTTAGAAATTTATGACTTCCCCGGTGGTTACCTCAAATAAAAAATGCAATCACCACCATGCTTCTACTACTCTACTCTAATACAATTGAAAAATGAAAAACCTACACTAGGGGATGCTTCTACATTGCCATTCATCTTTTCATCATTGTTAGAATGCTTCCCATGATGAAAAACACTATGCAATGATATGCAACTAAATTGGTGCAAAAACTCATTTCTACTATTATCTTCTTTATTTCTTGAGCTATAATCAAATAAGCAATCAAAATGTTTTACCTCCTTTCACTACTTCGGGAATTTTTGAGATATTTGCAGCAGCACTGTCATTCTCAAAATGAAGACCACCAATGGAGCAAGAATCAACTAATGCATCCTTAACAAATTCATTCCCCACAACTTGGCTAACTTCTAAGTCATTTTCACATAGCAAGGGTTCCATCTTTTCAATGCCTGAAAGTTTGACAAGTGTTTCTTGGACATCTTTAGAAATTAATCAAAATATTTTCTTCAATTATTTTATCTTCAACCCCTATAGCTTGGTGTACCTCTGGTTCTGATTTTTCTTTTTTCTGCAAGAATATTTTCTTTGGTTCATGTTCAATGATTTCCTCAAACTCTTCTTTCTCATGCGCAACTGGCACAATCTTTTCCTTGACTTCATCATCATCATCATGCTGATTTACACACTTGTCAGAAGTCATAAATATCTACTTCTTCAGCTTGAGACCCAAAGGTACCCATCTCAAAGAGTGGGTTATTAGTAGATATTTTTGCATCCATCTCAAAAAGTGGGTTAGAAATAGGTTGACAATTATTCATGTTTTCCTATTTGACCCAATCTTCATCTTGTTCCAAATCTGTGCAACTGTCTTTAGATGCCATCATTTCCAAGTTGCAGAAATCTACGAAAGAAAAATGTTTTTGAATTTCAGGATCTAGAGTTTTATACCTTTTGTGGCAAGCTTTGATGTCCTCTACCATCTGAGTTTGCACTCTCATACTTCCTTCTTCAACTCTTTCATACTTTTGCTTAACCAGAAACAACTCTTTCTTCATATCTTTCAAAATTTGTAACATCTCTGACAATGTCTCTCGAATTGACTCCATTTCCTTGTACTCCATACTTTCATGCAACCACTGAACACTCTCATACAACTATAGATCTACAACAAAGTGTTAGCTTCCCAACAAGCTGGTGAGAAGTTTAGCTCTGATACCATTGTAATGTCTCAAATGAAATATTATGTAATTTTCTTTAAAATATAGCAATACACAACAAATATGAGACAAAATAATATATTCCAGACCCTCTTCAAATTGTTTTGAAAATAACTTGAAATACCCACAAATCTTTTTGCACCCGAATTTAACTTGAAATACCCTCTTCAATTTTTAAAATAAGATTTTTGCACCTGAATGTAAATAAGGCACGATGTGCCTTTACAAAGATATCCCATGCCCGAAGTGCTCCACTTCAACACTCCACATGCCACAATAAACAAAAGATGCCCCTGTGAAGGCAAATCGCGCCTACAAGGGAGATAAAAGCATAGGCGCTTCCTTCAACATTTCATAGCACCAGAAAGTGCTTGCCAAGGAGATTAGCGCCCCAACAAAGCAAGTCAAGTCAGAATTTAAAAGAAAACAAAGAGAATGATGCCATTCTTCTCAGGTAGTTATTCCTACACACCAAAATAAAAAACAAAATGCCAAGGAAAAGATGAGAAAATGAGAAACATTGCCTAGTCAGCAGTGATAGAATTTAGTATTCATTATCAGAGTTAGCATTTTCAGTATTTTTCAAGAGTCTGTTGTATTAGAGAAATCAGTTGTATTAGTGAGTGAACATCAATAAAATGGCAATTCTCATGCCTTCATTACGCTGAAATTGCTAATATTCGGTGTTCAATTGTGATCTTGTTGTTCGTTCCATAGATGCATTACTCGCCAAAAACTCGCGAGTTTTTGAAAAACTCGCGAGTTTTTTCAAGAAACGAGTTTTACAGGCAAAAACTCGCAAAAAACAAACAAGAGTTTTTGTGAAAAACTCGCCAAAAACTCGCGAGTCCGCAGAGAAGACTCGCCCGCGTGGGAAAAGGTCATTTCGGCGCGGTTTAAAGGGTCTTTTTGACTCATTTTTGTCATTCTATTTGCTCCAAACTAGAAAAAAACTCCTCCAAACCATTTTACACCTATTTGCAGCATTTGGCATCGATCGAAGAAGATTTTGAGGCGGATTCGAATCAAGTTTGAAAGGCAAATCAGATTTCCAGGTAAGTTTTTGTTTTTTTTCTTTCTCTTTCTTTTTTTGAAATTTCTTCTTCATTTTCGAAGCATCTAAGTTTAAAAAACATCATGAATGTAGTATAAATGGATTTGTATTGATCCAAACAAGATTTATATTCATAAAAACAAGATTCATCACTATTTTGTTTGCATTTTTTCATTTTTTTCACATTTTTTTCATTTTTTTTCATTTTTCTTCGTTCTTCTTATTTCAATCCAATTTTTTTTTGTTTAAGTCTTAGATTAGTTTGCATTTTTAGTAATTTAGAGTAATTTGTTTATTTCTTCATTGTTTTCATATTTTTTCCAAACCCTAGTTAATTTTTTTTTTGTTGAATCCATGTTTTTTTGGAACAAAATGTTTAACTTTAGAATTTTACGTTAGTTTAAATTTAATCTATCAAGTAGAAATCTAATTTAGGTTGTTTTTTAATTTTCTATTAAAAATCTAACAACTTGTGCTTTCTCTTTGTATGTGCAGGTTAATTTATAATGGCAGATAGAGATGCTTCTGTATCCGGTTCAGCCTCAGGCCCTGTTGCATCATCATCATTTGTAGGCAAACGTCCTCCAGGAGCTAGAGATCCTGCGTGGAAATATGCTTATCTAGGACCGTACCCTGGCTCAGTTTTTTGCATCAAATGCCAAAACGTATACCGTGGAGGCATTAACCGCCTCAAATACCATCTTGCAGGCATCAGTCGTCGTGATGCGAAGGCCTGTACTGGAACCACGGAAGAAATAAAAAGGCAAATGAATGCCATACTTGCAGCCGCAGAAGAAAGAAAATTACAAAGGGAGAAGGCAAAGGCAGCCATGCAAGCATCCATAGCTTCTTCTCAAGGTGCTCCAGTCAACCTTGAGTCGGATGATGATGCACTTCAGGGCATAGTGGGCTCTCTTCGTGGTCCACGTAACCGAAGGCAACCCACCACCACTGCGAGCCCTTCATCTACTTCCAGTAGAGCACCAGGATCAGCACCTACACGCACAGTAGATAGTTTTTTTGTGCCTAGAAACACACCTGGATCACAAACTTCCTTAGAGGCAACTGGGTGGAATAAGGAGGTGCATGAGCATGCATACATTGCTTGTGCCGATTTTTGGTATTTCAACAACATCCCTTTCAATGTGGCAAATTCTCCTTATTGGCATAATTTGGTTACTGCACTGACGGTTGCAGGAAAGGGCTTCAAGGCACCTTCTCGCACAGAATTGAGTGGGAGGTTAGTTAATGATAATCTTTTACGTTTTAAGTTTTTGATAAATTTATGTTCTTTAATTTATAGAAATTTATGATGAATTTAAGCTATTTTTTGTTTACAAACAAAATTTTTGTACTTAATTTCACTTTGTACTTGTAGGTTGCTTACAAATGCAAGGGATAGGGCAAGGGCAGTGGTGGAAGACCAAAGAAATGAATGGAAAAAATATGGCTGCTCTATTCTTTCCGATGGGTGGACGGATGGTAAAAACCGCACCATCATTAATTTTTTGGTAGCTTGCAAGAATGAAGTGGTGTTCTTGAAATTAGTGGATGCCTCCAACATAGTGAAAAATGCAGAAAATTTGGCTAACATGTTGGAGCAAGTTTGCATGGAGGTTGGGATTGAAAATATTGTGCAAATAATTACTGACAATGCAGCAGCATATGTGGCAGCTGGTAGAATCCTCCAAGAGAGACACCACACAATTTCTTGGACACCTTGTGCAGCACATGTCCTTGACCTTCTTTTGGAGGACATAGGCAAGCTTGATTGGGTCACACCGATTGTAGAGGATGCAAGGAGGATCACAAAATTTATCTACAATCACCCTTGGGTTCTTAACATGATGAGGGATTACACCCAAGGGAAAGAGTTGGTGAGATCCGGTGTGACAAGGTTTGCAACGGTTTTCTTAACGTTGCAAAGCATTCTTGGTGCATTGGGGGCTTTGAAACAAATGTTTGTGTGCCCAAGATGGACAGAATCATCTTATGCGAAGAAGCCAGAAGGAGACAAGGTTGCATGCATTATCTTTGACAAAGTATTTGTAGAAAGAGCTACAGAGATTGTGAAGGTAACTTCAAAGCTTCGAATTTAAATTCAAATTGAATATTTATTTATTTTTAATATGTCTTTCATTGTAAATTAGTACCTTTAATCTTTTTGCATTTTTATATTGTAGGTGTCGGAGCCCTTGGTTAGAGTCCTCCGCTTGGTAGATGGGGATAAAACCCCAATGGGATATCTTTATGAGGCCATGGATAGGGCCAAGGAAGCTATTAAAACTTATTATAAGGGGGACAGCCTCAAATTTGATCCCATATGGGAGATTATTGATAGGAGGTGGAACAATCAACTCCACCAACCCATCCATGCAGCAGGGTACTTTTTGAACCCCCGTTTCTTCCATTCAGGCACCTTCTCAGATCCTACTGGAGAGGTTATGGAGGGCCTCACTTCTTGCATTCAGAGGATGACACCCCAGGCTGAGGTGGCAGACCTCATTGTTGATGAATTGCAAGCTTATAGGGAAAGAAGGGGTAGGCTCTTTTCTTCAGACCTGGCTACACGAGCAATAAACAATCAGTCACCAGGTATAAAATTTCAAATTTATAAGTTACAAACTTACAAGTTACAACTATTGATAATTTGATATTTAATATGTTTTGAACTTTTCACTTTCCTTTCTAAGTTTCAAACTCTTCAATATTTTTTTTGCAGAGGTTTGGTGGACAAATTGGGGTGGAAATACCCCAAATCTCCAGAGATTTGCCCTCCGTGTCTTATGCCAACCATGTAGTTCATCCAATTGTGAGCGCAACTGGAGCTTATTTCAGGCCATCCACACAAAGAAGAGGAACAAGCTAGCTCAGAAACGCCTCAATGACCTTGTCTATGTGCAATATAATCTTCGGCTGCGCACAAGAAGGGTAGAGGAAATATCAGATGATCCAATTGATTTGGATGAGATAGATCCTTACAGTGATTGGACAGGGCAGGATGAGCAGCCTTCATTGTTTTCTGAGGATGAGATCTATGATTTGGAGAGACAGGCAATGGAGGAGGGGGCTGCCGCTGGAATCGATGGATTGGGATTCTCATTGGATGACATTGAGGATGAGGAGGATGAGGATGAGGAGGATGAGGAGGATGAGGAGAGTCAGGAGACATTGCCACCAGGACCACTACCAGCATCTACATCCAGGATGGAGGTTGAGCCACGGTTTGTCATGCCGAGGAGGGAGGAGCCACAGCAGATTCCTAGGACTAGACCTAGTTCTACCACTCCCCTAGTTTTCAGTAGACTTGGGAAGGGGAAGGGGAAGAGGAAGATGTAGTATTTACTTTCAGTTTCAGTTTTACAAAAACAATTTGCTATTTCCATTTTGTTTCAGACTATCAGTATCAGCGCATTCCTCATGAGGATGCCATTTTGTATCCAATTTACTTTGAAATCAATCAAATACAACTAGACTCAGCTTGTTTCTCATTTATTGACTTGTTGGATGCATCTAATCATTGAATTTTGCAAAAAAAATGTGTTTTTAATGAAATTTAAACAATTTTTTAAGTTGCCGAGTTTTTTGCCGAGTTTTTGCGAGTTTTTTGCCGAGTTTTTGCCGAGTCAAATTTTTCAGGCTTGGCGGGTTTTTGCTTTTGGCGAGTTTTTCAACTATGGTTCGTTCAATAGATTTCATTATGTTTGTTTTTGCTGATGAATGTTTATTGAAATGTGTTGTCATATGTGTTTAAGGTTAAGTCGATTCAATGAATCTGCAAACTTTGTGTTGTAGGTGAAATTGAAGATATAAGTCATGGTTTTGTGTCAAACTCCATTATTAACCAATACATTGATGTAGAAAGGGCATGCACACTACTCAACGGACCAACGGATCCTATATCAAGCAACCTACTGGCTATATAATGTGTTACATTTACATTGTCAAACAAGGGAATCGTACTCTTCTTGGATGATGCCTGTACTATGTGTACAGTTAAGGATTTCTGAGTTTTAATCTAGAGGTTGTGTAAGGGAATAAACTAGCTGAAGGAAACACAATTCTAATTGCAAGAATTGACAATACTCTAAGTAAGCAGGACTGGTAGAAAATAACCAAGGCTTATTCAAACAGCTGTAATCGAATGGTCTTATGTAACTTCCAGATAAAAGAGCAGCTAACAGTTAGTTCGGTGATCACCTTGACTCAACAAGACTCAACAACATAGATTATCAAAGTCTAACTAATTCTCATAACTCATTACAACATGTATTAATCATACATATATAAACATACAATCATAAACTAAACATATAAACAAAGTGGAGAGACACAGTACCTCAAGTGGCCTACTTGAGTGACTATAACTCCACGAAATCTAGCTAAATCTTTTATTGTATGTTTGTAATCATTGATTGAACTCAAAACATGTATTCCTTTATTGAATGCTGAAGCGAAAGGGACAACAATGAAATCTGATAATACAATCTTTGTCTAACCTGTATGTAGCAAAATCTAATCTGTCCATAGACAAGATCAGCATTGTCTATTTAAACAAAACTACTAAACAATAAATGCTATAACTGTCCATCATCCAACAACGTAGGAAGAGGACTTTATTACAAAGCAAACTAGGAATAGGAAACTAAATTGTCATGAAGGTAGCATAGACGGTACAATCCTATTATAACTCTCTCTAGTATCCATGAAGAACAATCAAGACTAGAAAGAGAACATAGAGCACGATCTAAGATTCCTTCATTATTTAAGATTGCATCATTTGTCGAAGGATAACTGTCACAGAGTGGAGAGTTTATAGATGACTCATCCCAATAAATTCGAGGTCTTCTTCATTTGGCTATAGGTGCCTGTATCATCTATTGTGGATATCGGCATCTCCTTTTGCTGCGGGTTGTCCAGTGATCTTCATTACATGTAGCCACGTTCTTGCCGCATGAGGAGTTAGTACATCACATGGTATCTATACATCACTATCACTAAAATCAACATAAAGTACTAACATATTTCATGAGCAATCAACCTTTCACACATAATTAATTAACAACATATTATATACCCATCTTCATGCTCTCAATGTCTTAAGGATAATTATAGACATAATTAGTGTATATAGAAGTCTAGAAATATCTTAGGAAATAGGTACTTAAAGTAAGAAAAACAAGATAAAATATGGCCTCATCACTTTGTATCATCTTATATGCAATTTAATCTTGACATTCGTGATTACGTGTTTATGTGTTAATCAATCCAATCCATGTGCATAGTTGTGTGACTCTCGATGGGAGTTTGATGCAGGTACATTGGGTGGTGATCATGGTGTCATGGAGGTTCCTTGTATGGTTGGGGCTTTGACACAACATGGTTATTATGCAAATGCATTGTTGGTGATGTTGGATTGATTCCTGGTTTTGCAGGTGGTGGTTTATCTTCTTGGTTTGGAGATCATGGTTTTTCTCTACCCTTTGAGAGTTGTTGATGTTGCAGTCGAATTCTTTGATTGTGTTGGGACCATGGATGAGCTTCAGTTAGGAGATAGTTATCATGAGGACATGTGTAGCTTGGTATAACGGTTCAGTGGGAGCTTTAGCAATGATGTGGATTCATCACTTGGTGATGGATGATCTTCTACAATGGTTGTTGGTGTCATGGAGTTCTTGGATTCTATTTTTTATATGCAGCGAGTTCTTTGACATCTTGAGTTCTATTGACAGGGGATGATTATCTTCATGTGATTTGGAGATGTTGACATCTTGGTACCATGGAAGACCCTTGGAGTGTTTGGTTGAGTTGTCGGTTTATGATTTGTCAGTTTTGACAGTTGATCCTTGTTTACATGATGGATCTTATTGTGCCATGGTGGACTCTTGATCGTATGTTGGAGTTTTGGCATGATACAGGTGCTCTTTGGAGTAGGATATGTTCATTTGAGACATATGATCTTCCTTTGAGGAGATGTAGATCATGACATCATGGTGAGTTCCTGATTATGCATTTGGAGCTTTGGTGGTGATCTGGGATAATCTGATTGATGAGTGGTGTGATCATTTTGCTTGTGAGCTTCTGGTTAATGTGGTGTTGCATTGGAGTTCTGTTGGCATGAGATGATTGGTTGTACACCTATTTTAGATTTAGGTGAGGCTAGAGATCTCTTGTTTCTTGGAGATCATTTGTTGAGATGATTACTCTTTGATGAGGTTTCAGCTGGAAGACCGAGGAGCCTACACTTGGGTTGGACATGAGTTCAACATGGACCTATTGAGGAGATTGTTCTTGGAGAGAGTCATTGCAGCTTCATTTATCCTGGAGGAGCAATCTCATTCCCCACTCTTGGTCCTCTCGGCGGTGAATGATTTGATAGGTATTGCCCTCCTGGTTTTCAAATGCATTTTTTCTTTGTGTCTTGTCTTTTCATGTATGCTTGAGTCTTCAACTATGGATGTTAGTTCTGAGGACTAGTTTGATGAGTAGATTCATGGTTATGATTTGTTATCTCCTTATGTTTGATCTTGAGTTGTTTTGAGGTCAATGTGTGTAAAGGAGATGGTTAGTGGCTTTGGGCATATTCCTTGTTTAGGGAATGGAGGTTTTGTTTGATATTCCTTTGGTTTGAGAGGCTTATATCTTGATTAGTTGGATGTTGAGGAGGCTTCTTGATTTGGGATTTTTGGAAGGAGATCATACTTTTTCATAGCTATAGCACATTGGTGTTGGTGGGACATGTTTTTCGATTTGCAGGTTCTCTTTTGTTGTTCTAATGCTTCTTCCTGGATGTTCATTTTCACATGACATTGGAGTTGGTTTATCTATCTTCTATGATGTGGAGAACTTGGGAGAGATATGGACTTGTGGTGAGAGAGTTATGTTTGCATATCAATGTGTGTGTTCTTCTACACTATGTGATAGAGGATTTAGCCACATCTTCTATGTGACTGCTATTGGTGGATCTTTGGATGCCTTGATTGATTTCAGATTTGATATTACCCATGCAGTGGGAGTTCTAGGATGTATATGTGTCCTTTGTTGTATGTTCTCATTATATTGTAGTGTTGAGGGTCTTGAGGTTTGTTATCACATGTTTATGTGTTGTTACCTTGGAGGACTTCTTTATGCAGGATAGAGTTTATATAGGGACTTGTGATCATTGTGGTTTGGGTTGGATATGTTGATGGCATAAGGTCTACTTGTTATGATTTGTATACCTTGGATTGGAGGTATGGTTAGTTAGATGTGTTAGCAACTAGCTCTGGGTGCTATTCCAGCTATGGTGATTAATTCTTGTCAGCTACTCAGGCCTATTTGTTACCATTAGATTTTGCGTTTGTGTTTAGATATCAGTTGAGGCAGGATTCTTGCTTCTTTGTGACAGTTTAGTGCGGCATCTCTTTGGAGGATCTTATCTTTCATGGTTTGGCATGATGGAGGATGAGAGAATTCTTGTTTGAGATGGTGGTCACCTTGATTATTGTTGCAGGTATCTTGATGGAGCACTTGGATGTTTACATGGTACATGTTGGGCATATGGATTGCTTCCTTGATGTTTGAGTTTACTTTTGACCCCTTATGCAATGTATACAAGTGGGAGAATGTTGGGGGTGTGTTGTACACCTTGCATAAGCTTGCATAATATGTATAATGTAAAATGTAATATTTATTTGTGGTGCATCTTAGAGATGTGAACATCACAATGGCTAAGGCATTTTGGGGCCACTTGCACGTTGTATGTAACATTTATTAGAGATTTTAGGAGAGTTTATAGAAGCTATAAAAAGAATAATCAAATAATACGCTTCACACTTCATTCAATACATATTACAAATATATATAGGATTGACATATCCTATATTATAGGAGGACTGTTATACCTCCAATAACTACTCTATATTTATGAGTTGTTTTAACAACTCAAACAAACACGCAAACAACACTAACAATTACGGGAATGATATAATATTCCCAACACTCATAACAAATACGTGAGTTGTCACTTTACCTCACACATTCTAACCCATGTGAACACTAATTCCTAACACCCCCCCTTAGTGTGAACATGGTAAAAACTTACACTTTCCACTGCAATAAGCCCACCTCTTGTGGCTCATGATCTTGATTCAAGTGAAAGGCACCTCTCATCAACCTTTCATGGTTTTCACACAGGCTTACCACAAAGCTGGACACAAATAGGAACACACTCATCTGTTCACCTCATATGGTTTTCTGGATTACCACTAACCATTTCAAGATCCATGAACTGCATCACGCTAGTGCTTTTGTTCACTATTATATTTTTCACTAGGAGGAAGTACATCACATGAACTAGAAACAAAATCGTATGCCTATGCATACTTTTAGGTCTGCATACTGCTATCTGGATCTTGCTGCACATGATCACCTACATACGAGAACTTATCTCGCTTTCACTTCCAGTGAACTCATCACTGGCTGACCACACTTCTAAGAAGTCCGACAGTCAGAGGATCTCTATAGCTAGTTGCTCTTCTATACAACTGTTTACAATATCAATGATGTCTGTATTCTTCTCCTTTCAAACTTACTAAGGGAATGTTTTCAGTGTTTTCAATTGTAGCCACTATTATTGACCGTTGCCACTCGATCTTTTACAGCATAGGAAACTGCTACTGCCACTGGAAGTTACCTTTGACTTTAGTTGATTTGGCGCAAGTAGTTTTGTCACTAATATAATTTTGCACACAACAATTAAATGAAATGAAATGTCACTAATACAATTTCGCGGCCCCATCGTTAGTGATTGACGAGAGGATGTTGATTGTCTTCCAACCTCCTATGCCTTCATCCTCCAATTGGTTTGCTACTTTCTTAACAAATTTGTCTTTGAAGCTCAATTATAGAATGCCCCCCTTGGTATGAACGTCGTGTACAAGCGATAATGCGTCCATTTACAAATGATGCAATTTTTATTTATTTGACACTTTTAGATTTTGATAGACTAGTTTTGACGACACTAAACTCACAATTAATGACTCATTAATAAATAGAACCTATTCTAAAATAATACTACTTGACTTTGAATTTTACAAAATATCTTTATAATAACTAACACTAGATTTTAAGACACTAAATTGACTAGACAATAAATTATAATAATTACCTACCAAGAAGCTGGATCTTTGCCTGACATACAATCGCTTCAAAATATTTGGAAAGCTCTCATAATGTTGACCTGAATATAGGGATCTACAACCCTCTCTCAACAATGCTACTAGTCCAAAATTCCTTCACACAATAAGTATCTCCTAAATCTGAATGCCCGTTTTGCAAGCTTGGGAAAATATATTAGAATGGTGATGACCATAACTACAAATTATGTGTCGTCCAATGGTTAAAATTGTATGGGCTGCCAAAATTGCATTTTTTATGAAAAACGTTTTATATCTGCTGGCTGATTTTTGGAATTGATCTATACGTAAGAATTGAAGAGAAGATATGGCGTGTAACCACTCCTTTCGAAGCTATAAAAACAAAGAATTGAAAGCTTCAAACGAAACTCAAATACAAACTTAGATGGAAAAGATATCAGCAAAAATGTGATTTTTTCTTTACTGATGAAAAATCATCTTTTTGCAAACTTGATATGAGTAGATACACTTGCAGTATTTCCAATGGAGTGGAAACAAACAATGTCTCACCAATTTTATTAGTACCTGGACAAATCTGCGACTCAGCCACTACTTTGTTGATATTATTGGCAGTGGATTTGTTTTTGATTTAGGCACTCATGCCTTCTCCTTCTGTCCTAACGCCTTTGCATGCCTGAAGAATATGGATATGTTAGCTTTGATACCATATCAGAGATTTTAGGAGAGTTTATAGAAGCTATAAAAAGAATAATCAAATTATACGCTTCACACTTCATTCAATACATATTACAAATATATATAGGATTGACATATCCTATATTATAGGATTGTTATATCTCCAATAACTACTGCTCTATATTTATGAGTTGTTTTAACAACTCAAACAAACACACAAACAATACTAACAATTATGGGAATGATACAATATTCTCAACACTCATAACAAATATGTGAGTTGTCACTTTACCTCACACATTCTGACCCATGTGAACACTAATTCCTAACAACATTGAGGTAAATATTTAATGTGGGTTGCACATTCGGAAAATATTTAATATTGGGAAAACTTAGTACCAAAAAATAATTGAGGGGGATATGGTTTAGTGAGCTCATGGTTTAGAGGGACATGGTTATGTAATACCCCTTAGTGGTTTTGTGCAAACTTATTTCTATAAAAGCAAGCACATGAGTAGTTGTTGAGATTGGTTGTTTGGTTTGCATAGCCAAGATTGAGCTTCTTTTGTAGGTTGCATAAGTGAGGAGAGGAAGCATGATTGGGATGTGTGGTTACATGATTCTCATTTGCTTGTTCACATGGAGTGCAATTAGGGAGCTTGATGATTTGGAAGTATTCATGGAGGCTATGTATTGTAATCTTTGTTCATGAGCTAATACAATGGGTGTGGATGCTTTTGGAGGCTGGGTTTTTTTCTTCATGGAGGGTTTTCCTAAGGTACATCTTGTGTCATCTTGATGGTATGTTTGCCTTTTTTTTGCTTGTGAATTTTGAATACTTGTTTGCATATTGTAATGCCCCCTTCCTAATCAACTTCAGTTATGGGATTAGTTTACTACTCGGGTTCTCGTAGACTAACGTGGATGGTTAAGGAACCCATGTTGGGTTGGTTAACCTCGAGGTTCAATCAATATTTTTGGAGGGATGGTTTGAACTCCTTTTGGCGGGATGTCACTTCTGACTCTTTCTGGAGTGATTTCAGGCCATGTGGCCAACTTTCTATTTTTAGCAGGGTTCCCCAGACTTGGTGCAAGTCGGTGCAACGTTCTTGGACTTCATTCGATTTCATTTGGCATACTCGACGGTGCTATGAAATTCACATTTGGAGTCCATTTGAATTATTTTTAATGGAACGATATATTCCTAAGTTAAATTAAATATTTAACTTAGTGATATAGTCATTAAGTGACTTTATAAAAAGGACATGAAGTATTTAAATAAAATAAATCATATTGTTCCTAATGTTGGGCGCCAATATCAAGTGGGTAAATAAAGTGAAATGAATATTAAATTGTTTTATTTTCCAAAAGGGTGTTGGGGAGAATATGAAGAGCTTGAATGCTCATTTTTCATTCACCATTGCATATTTCATGAAAACACAGTTTTTGTTTGGCTGAGCCAAGGGTTTGAACCAGCAACTTGTGGAGACGAAAACCTTCACGAAGTTGAATACCTGTGGAAGTGAAAGACCTTTCTAGGGTATTACTGGTGGTCTTACTTCAGAGATCACGTTTGTGCTTCATTGCAGAATGAGAGCTGGTTGCAGAGGGATTTTCATTGATAAATCTTGAGGAATTTGGCATGGTTTTTTGAGGAAGGACTTGGAGAATATTTTTATGCATTATAGAGTAGTTTGGCGTGAGATTTCAGTTGGTTTTGAAGCTACAACAGGCCATACCCTCCTTACTGGGTTGTACCAGTTCATGGAGCCCTTTTTATGAGTGTAAAACATCAAAATCTATTCTTTATCAACATGACTAGGGCGTGAGGGTCTGAAGTTGATGGTGAGACAGTTTAAGGAGTCCTTTGGAAGAGTTTGCTGCTACATACAAATCAGAATCTAGCTGTACAGGACCAGCACCAAGGCGTGGGTCTTTTTAGGCTTAAAATGCTCAGTAGTTTGAGTGCTTTTCCACTTGAGGTAGGGGTTCTTGGTGTTGTAAATCTGAATATCTTGTTTTGGAGGAGAAACTAGGTTACACCATCTTTGAAGGTGTCTTTCCAAGTTCTGGTTGTTGTATTTTGTCATATCAGACCTGTACTATCCAAATCAGTAGATGGGTATGTTAGTAATGTGATGTTTTACTTATTTCTCCATATGGGTATTGTTCAATGTTATTATGTTATGCATTTCCTTCATTTATGAGCATCTGGGTAGTTTAGAAACCCTTATTAGATGAAAATATGAATGCATGCAAAAAAACCCATGTTATGTATAAACACATAAATGCACCAAGTTCAACAAAACTCAGAAAAAATTGGGGAAGGACATTACAGTGGTATCAGAGCTGGTTTTCCTACCAGCCTGTGTTGAAAACAGTTCATGAGTGAGTGGAAACAAGTTTATACCAGGGAAACCAATCAGTGGCAGCCCCCACAGATTCCAGAGTGTTTTGGGTATGCATAGAAACTCATCCAATGACAGTGATAGTATTACAGGTCATATGGCAGATAGACATAAAAGACCAGAGTAGCCAGAGAGCCCAAACTCCAAAACAAACAGGATATTTGATATTATGTTGGATATGATGTCTCAACTTCTAGCAAAGATGAATCAGAATGTTCTGACACCACAACCACATGCAACAAATGATGGCGAGGCAAGTGGTTCTAATAACCACCAGCATGATGGTCAGGGTAGTGGTTGCAGCACTAGAACAGCCCCAGGATTGGTTCCCAGGCATCTACAGCCTACCTTTCAACACAGAGAGGAGGTCCCTGTTATTCAGGCACATGAGGCACAGATACCCATGGCAGAGGAGGTCAGGTTGCATCATGCAGAGTACATGACTCCCACCCGAAATTAGGGAGATGTTGTCTTTGGAGCAGTTTATGAATCAGAAGAGGCAGAGAGCAAGTATGGGTGGTAGGACGGATCACAGGGCACTGTGTACTCAGAGGGATTATCAACATGCCTTGAGCAAGGTTTCTTTAGAGCAGTTTGATGGGAGTGGCAAGATGTCAACTAGAGCGTGGGTGCAGAAGCTTGATAACTATTTGACCCTTAAAAAGTTAAACCTATGCCAAAGGATGAAGCGCTTAACTTTGCCACTATACATTTAGATGGAGCAGCCCATGAGTGGTGGTATCATGGTTTGGTCACCTTGGGTCATAACTTGATCACCACATATGATGAATTCACAAACAGGCTTATAGGAAGATTTGATAATAATGATCTTGAGCTACAATTTAGAGAGCTTGCACAATTGAAGCAATACGGATCACTAGAGTCTTACATTACAGAGTTTTAGAGACTCTCAGTTATGGTTCCTAGCATTTCAGAGAGGAGACTTGTAGTCCTTTTCAGTGAAGGACTAATGGAGCCACTCAGAGGGTGGGTTAAGGCCTTCGATCCACCTACTCTACAAGAAACTATAAAAAAAGCACGGAGTATGGAGCTTGCTGTTCCGAAGAATAAGTTCCATTCTAAATCATTTCCCCTCAAGAAAGATAAGAAATACCATCATCGAGATTCATATCAGCAGAAAAAACTAGCCATTAAACTTCAGGATGACACCATTAATGACCTTAGGAGGAAGAAACTGTGTTTCAAATGCAAGCGCCCATGGGACCCTAACCATAAGTGCCCTGTGAAGGGCAAGGTAAATGTGATGTCCCCTCCTAAGTGAAGGAAGAATGCAGACTCAGACTAACTACATGATCGGCTACATTTATAAGTATGACAAATGCTGATAATTGATTTAATGTAATGTCCCGATGCAAATTCAAGTCTAAGAGCAGCAATTAGCACTCATTACAATGTATTAGTGAATGAAGACAAAATCCATAAAAGACAGAAGATAAGACAAAAATTAGCAAAAGACAAATATGTTGTTTAGACAACAATCGACATTTCCTATAAGGTGATTAGTGGATAAGACAAAACCCATTAGAAGACAAATTACAGAAAAAGACAAAAGCAGTGATCTGCTACAGGACAAATATTGTTAAGGCAGCGATTAGTTTCATGAAGGAGTATGATCTTTTGGAAGGGACGTCATCCTATGTAGAGTCACAATTATCCACCAAAGACACATCATTTGAGAAGGTATAAGAGTGAGGTTTTTTAATCACTTGAAGACATCATCCATTCCTCAACAGCAGTAATACCAGTAAGGAGAAAAAAGATACAGACTACAGCAAACTCTGCAAAAGCACTACCACCAGCAAAACAGTGGTATGTTCTTCATGTAATACTTATAATAAATTCTGTAGGATGAACAAGTTGCTTATTGTATGAACATAATAGTTGCAGAGAATTCAATATAACAATTATAAATTCTTGCCAAATATGATACAAAATTTGTGTTATTGATTTATTATATGGAAATAATAATATAATGTTAACTGATATTAATAAACCACCAAGATGAGGATATGGAGGACCTGCAGAGGGGAAACGGCGTTGGGATCATCCTCTAAAGTACGCCACCTCATGGTGGATGGCTGAGGCCTGCCACATGTGGGCCAAGGGGGCAAGAGAGGCTGCCCTTGGGCTTAGAAGGACTGATTTCCAGGACACCCTGCTGTAGCTGCATCCCCAATCCTCCATCATGGGATTTCATTGAATCATAAGAGGAAACAAAATGGTTTTGGTAGGGGTACGGTGATAGGACGCCTCACTAGGCACGCCACCCCATATGGATGGCAAGAGGCCACATGGGGCCAAGAGGGGTGAAGCACTCACTCTTGGGTCTAGGGTAGAGTTTCTTGGGCACCCTATCAAACCATTTTGCTCCGGGAAGAGATGAATTGAGAACCTAAAAGACTTTAATATATATTTGACATGATATGTGTTTCTTATTGTAAATGTTACTAATCTGATTGCAAGTCTTAAACAGGTAGCTGTATCACTCAATTTATTTGCCTTGTTCACTTATTTATTTTAGTGAGAAGCATAATATAATACTATCGTTGTAAATATCCTCTAACCATGTCTTGCAGGAACTCAATCAAGTTATAAATCTTCCCAAACACAAGGTTGAGTAATTGAAATTGATATATTAGGACAGATTTGGGGCTTTTCAAATTTGGGGACATTACATTTAATAATAACAAACAACTAAAAAGATAAAATCATTAGTCAAGGACAATGAGCAGATAAGACAAATCAATAAGTAATCGATCCCATAAAGGAAGAGCATATAAGACAAAAGGAGTATACGCGGTTTCCTTCATTAGCGGTGATGACAATAATATGGACAAGGCACTGATCGTAAAGAATAAAATAAATAACTATAATACAAGTGACGACAACTTTGGTAAAGACAAATAACGAATGGGTTAAGAGACGCCAATTATGAGAAAGATTATTGTTAAAAAAGGGTCGCTTACTAAAGGTCAGCAACAGGTCATAAAGAGATGCGACCTATCATAGGAAGTAATTGATCCAAGATATAAGAGGAGTTCAAGGAGTGTATTATGGCATGATCGAACATCTCATACAAGACCATTCAAAGCATAAGTCAATAACAAACATATATATCTTTTCTATAGATCTGAGCATTAGCAACGAATTACAATACAATAAAAAGGAACCAAGCTCATCTCATACCATCGAATCATCTCACCAATTGGATTCTCATCTACAAAACAATTTTGCAGTTATCTGCTACTTAGCAACCAATACAACAAGGAACAAGAATATATCCAGCATCACATTTGGAATTCATAACAGCATTCCACAATTACATTGCAGTGATTGGTATTAAAAAGACAATCCGGTCAGCAAGGAAAGGATAAACAGATCAGCATCTATATATAATTGCTGCCCTCAAGTTGAAGAAAGGATTGATAACATTATCTAAGGATCAATATCCATTTACAACAATCCAACATTACATAAGGTATTCCCTCAAGTGGTCATATCGATACAAATAAGAGTTGTGCCATAGGCACATGATAATAAATAATATATGTATGAAGGGCATATAAGCCTTATGCTCATCCATCTAGAATGATGGTATCACAATACTTCCCATAAAGGAACAATATCCTTAAGGGATAATTAGCTTTGTGATCCATAGATCACTAATCGAGAGGATGAGCTCCTCATTGGTATGCATTCTCTAACCTTACTCATATTGTACTAGGGACAAACAAGTCTTGCCCCGTCCTTAATCTCATCTATTTCCCCTAGGAGGACGGTTAAGTATAAAGGGTGGATTATTATGATCAATCTCGCATAGGATAGGTGTCTCTCAAGTGGATGGAGTATTACCGGGCATGTAATGAAGTCCCTTAAGCCAAGTAGTGAGGTATTGCCGGGCGTGCAATGAAGCACTTGGGCCTATACCTATGGAGATGACTTACACGGTAGGTGACTCTCAAGTGGATGAGGTATTACCGGGCGTGCAATGAAGCACTTGGGCCTATACCTATGGAGATGACTTACACGGTAGGTGACTCTCAAGTGGATGAGGTATTACCGGGTGTGTAATGAAGTCCCTTGAGCCAAGTAGTGAGGTATTGCCGGGCGTGCAATGAAGCACTTGGGAGTTGGGCCTATGATAGTGGAGCACGATCTTCAAGTAGCGAGGTATTGCCGGGCGTGCAATGAAGCTCTTGAGCCAAGAGGTGAGGTATGGCCGGGCGTGCCATGAAGCCCTTGGGTATTATTATCCCGCACCTTAATAAACATACACCTATCCTCCATTAGGGCTAGATTAGATTAGTGACCAGGCACTATCATCCCGAAGTACACTATGAGGTTCCATATAAATAAGTAAGAAAAATGAGTATGAATTATGTAATTGTCATTAATGATCATGTTATTACTAATCCAAATTAATGTTTTGATTTTATTATTAATTTACTAATGTTCCTTTTAAGAGGTTATATTTGTGTGCAAGGTGAAAATAAGAATACCCAAAAGGGGACATTACAAGTGGTATCAGAGCAGTCATCTTGCCATCCTGTGTATATTATGTGTGCCTTAAATGTATTCAAGTGTGTATTTTGTGATTTATGTGTATTCAAGTATATTCAAAGGTTTACTTTGTGATCCATGTGTATGCTTTGTAACATATGTTCATGTGAATACTTTGTGCATTATGTATGCTTCATACTCATGTGTATACTTGGCGACCTTGGGATGGTGGATGGGTCCATGGTGTAGTATGGGATGCACTGAATCCTCTTCCCAATTGTCCGACGGTATACTTCATGACCATGTATTTGAGTGTACTTGTATTCGAGTGTGTACTCTATTTGTATTCGAGTGTATACTCTATGGTTCAAATACTTCATGACTATGTATTTTAGTGTACTTGTATTCGAGTGTGTACTCTATTTGTATTCGAGTGTATACTCTATGATTCAAATATTTCATGACTATGTATTCGAGTGTACTCTATGACTTTGTAATTGTATGGGAGTGTATACTCTATGACTTTGTAATTGTATTCGAGTGTATACTCTATGACTTGACTATGTATTCGAGTGTATACTCTATGACTTTGGAATTGTATTCGAGTGTATACTCTATGACTTGACTATGTATTCGAGTGTATATGACTTTGCAATTGTATTCGAGTGTATACTCTATGACCTTGTATTTGTATTTGAGTGTATACTCTATGACTTGTGATTGTATTTATGATTGTATTTGTATTTGAGTGTATATTCTATGACCTCGTATTTGTATTTGAGTGTATACTCTATGACTTGTGATTGTATTTGTATTTGAGTGTATACTCTATGATCTTGTGTATTCAATTGTATACTTTATGATCTTGTGTATTCAATTGTATGCTTTATGACTTTGTGTATACTCCATGACTTTGTGTGTTCAAAGGTATACTGCATGAATTATGTGTGTACTCCATGACTTATGTATGTTCAAATGCACACTTCATGACTTACTTGTATTCATGTATATACTTCATATTCATGCGTATACTTGCGTGTTACATGTATGCTTCACGCCTTATGTATTGCGTGCGTATACTTTGCATGCTTTGTACTTTGTGTATCAAGTGTATGCTATGTGTTTCATGTATTACGTGCGTATACTTGTGTATTACATACTATGTTCATGCTTCATCCTTCGTATACTTTTATGTATCATGTGTTAAGTGTATAAGCTTAGAGTATGCTTCATGTATTACGTGTATTTATGCTTTGTGTTTCAAATATAATTGTGTGCATATGCTTCAACATGGATCTTCTCTTTGATGGTGTTCTCTATTTGGAGTGTCAAACCAAAGAGCTTTACTCATGATATAGACAAAAGTAATTTTGCTCTCATCATTCTTTCTTGATTAATACAATCATGGTTCACATTCTCAAGACTATTAAGAGTTTACAACACTGTATAGTTACAATATAATAGCTGAGATAGTTTAACCATTATCACTCACAAATTTAGTTCTGCAAATCTTTGTCCAGATATAATGATCAAACACTATGCCTTGACTCTGAAATATAAGTGCTAGGTTCAATTTTTACTATGGGTTGTCATACAATTTTGCCTTACTACTATTACTTCCATCTTTTCATTGGACTGATACAATGTAGTGACCTCAACATAACTATTATGTAGAGATCTAGCACTATGCTATGCCCTTATAATAGACTATGTTCAATCAAGTATCTAAGGTAAATTACAATCAACCTTGGGTAGCAAGGGAGACCTATAAGATTCAGTGTCTCTTCGTAGCTGTCCTTACTGTTTTTGGGACTGTTACTTCCAAATAATTATGACAATCTTCAGAATTGGGATCTTAATTAGATGCTGTTTCAGTTCCATAACAACCCTTATCACTCGGAATTTAGTGAGCTACCTTGAAGGAAACCAAATTTGAGAGTCATTATACCCCTTCATCTTATATCACAAGTCATGCATTGACAGTAAGATGGAATACTTTAAAAATCTTGTAAAGATACATTGACAATTATGTGATTGTGAGGTCTTCATGAACTTGAACAAATCTCGTCTTAAAGTTAATATTGCTATGGTAATCACAGGGGTAACTGCACCTTCATCATCTAAATGCAAAATAAAGTAAGGGTAAAGATCCTTGACAGACAATCTTTCATATAGGAGCATGCCCACATATGTGATTGTGAGGTCTTCATGAACTTGAACAAATCTCGTCTTAAAGTTAATATTGCCATGGTAATCACCAGGGTAACTGAACCTTCATCATCTAAATGCAAAATAAAGTAAGGGTAAAGATCCTTGACAAACAATCTTTCATATAGGAGCATGCCCACATTTTCAATGGAGGTAACTCTAATGGTGATTCCTCAAATGGATAGCCTAATGAGCCCAAGTGCACGATAACAGTCATAAGAGCCAATAAAATCCTTGGCAACATAACTTGCCATCTTACACTTACTCTTTGATAAGTATGGATCAATAACATACTTTACAATTTTAACAAAGCAATCTAATAACAATACAAACATTAACATACTGCGATGTCAAACTATACAAACCTATAAATGTACAATCCCTTAAGCATAATGAAATACTATTATCTTGCCATAATAAGTTACAAAACAAATGAATAGGTGCCAAGATCATACAAGTAAATCTCAATCTAAGATTGCTTGAGGACAAGCAATCCTTGAGTGGGGAGGACTGTGATGTCCCCTCCTAAGTGAAGGAAGAATGTAGACTCAGACTAACTACATGATCGACTACATTTATAAGTATGACAAATGCTGATAATTGATTTAATAATAACAAACAGCTAAAAAGACAAAATCGTTAGTCAAGGACAATGAGCAGATAAGACAAATCAATAAGTAATCGATCACATAAAGGAAGAGCATATAAGACAAAAGGAGTATACGCGGTTTCCTTCATTAGTGGCGATGACAATAATATGGACAAGGCACCGATCGTAAGGAATAAAATAAATAACTATAATACAAGTGACGACGACTTTGGTAAAGACAAACAACAAATGGGTTGAGAGACACCAATTATGAGAAAGATTAAAGTATTGTTAACAAAGGGTCGCTTACTAAAGGTCAGCAATGGGTCATAAAGAGATGCGACCTATCATAAGAAGTAATTGATCCAAGATATAAGAGGAGTTTGAGGAGTGTATTATGGCATGATCGAACATCTCTTACAAGACCATTCAAAGCATAAGTCAATAACAAACATATATATCTTTTCTATAGATCTGAGCATTAGCAACGAATTACAATACAATAAAAAGGAACCAAGCTCATCTCATACCATTGAATCATCTCACCAATCAGATTCTCATCTTGTTGGCGTTTCAATTCGCACCTCTAGAATGCGAGTTGGAAACAGATAGCTATGCACAGATAAACTGCTCTCCTATTGGAAGGGGGAGTTCCCTTTTTGCTGATGTTCGCTAAAAAGATAAATAAATTAAACTTCGTTTAACTTCTTTTTGATTCTCAGCTGCGAGCACAAGGTTATAAAACTTTAAACGTTGCAGAAGAGGTTTTTTCCTTTTTAAAACTTCTACTACAACTAGGCTTAAACTAATGACGCTTTTAATCTCCTAAGTAAATTCAGAGCAAAGGGATTAAAAGTGGACAAGGAATGATTGTTTTAACACAAAAACTTAAGTAAATTTCTTCCAGATTTACATCACAAGACTCGTACTTTAATGATGAAAGCTGAAATAAAAGTTACACAAGCCACACATCTAATGACAAAACTTGATGATCCGAGATAGAATATCAGAGCAAAAATAGGCATGAGACTTCTATTCAATATCATAAAGTTAACACAACTCCAGGACAGCAATACTGTAGCAAAAGGCAGGCATACAGCAAGCAATCAAACACTGGAGGACAGATTACATAGAGTGAATAAACACTAGGAATAACAAAATCTGCAGGCTAGAATAGGCACAACAAATTTGCTATCACCAAAGTCGCTCTCTTACAATGGGCAAGGCTGCCCTTATTTATACTAAAATTAAAGAAGTAGGGAATCCTAAAATCTCCTTGATTAACCCTAACTTGCCAACTCGCAAGCTTTATTTCTAATTTAAGACAAAGATACAACTAACAAATGCTTTAAAGCTATTTGCCTTAAAGCAAAGAAAACTCCAACTATTACAAAGTGATTTCTTTCTAAATAAAGAATGGATGAGCTTAGGATGAAAGCAAATGCTTTAAAACAAAAAGCATCTGATCTAAAGCTGCTTTCTTTTCAAATGCATCCTCATCAACATTCTTGCTTTTTGGTGATGTCATCTATTGATATTCTAGGAAACAATATCTTCTAAAAAGCGAGTGACCACATCTTTGTCGGGAACACTGATACTCTCTAGAATAATATTCTGATTCTCTAACATTTCTTCACCGTTGGCAACCATCTGAAGAAATTCATGAACTTCGCCCACAACTTTGTCAAACTTCACTGTCATTGCGACAAAACGACCCATCTTGCCGGCATTGATATCATCATTAAAATTGCTGCGGACGAGAGTCTGGGACTCTGCTTGCACTTTCCTGAGATCATACAGGGTACCATCTTCTTTTTCATACGAACACGGGATCTGAGAAACAAAAGATCTGACAAACTTGAGAACATTTACTATCTTTCTTTTCCATTCTATTAACTCTGAAAATATACTGTCATAAGTTTTTACTGTGAAAAGATATCGCGCTTTCCAAGTAGAAACTATCTTCTTATCTTCAGCTGAATCAACAGAATCATGTGCTATCTTCAAGTTAGAGATAATGATCTCAAACACTGGTCTATTTTCAACCATAGTCTGTTGCAACCCCTGAATGCCTTGACGTAAATCATGTGCATTATACTTTAATTGATAAAACTCTGAAAGTACAACTCTCCCTTTAGTCACAAATTCTTCCACCCAATTATTCATGTGCCTCCCATAGAGGCCCAACTGACTGAATTGTCGCTGATCGGCTGATGATTCTAGATTCGGTGGAAGTAGTAAATCAGACTGTGATGTGCCATGAAAAAGGTTGGAAATGTATTGTTGTAGCTGCTTAACATCAGCCTTGAGGGCTGCTTTACCTTCTCCATCCTTCAACACCCTCTCCTTTAGATTATCCGCTGCGACCTTGAAGAGATTTACATCTGAATGTCGGGTACTCTTACCAAGGTTTGCCTTGACAACCTTGAAGTCATCAACCTCAACATCATCAACATCCTTATCTTCTAGAGGTGTTGTAGTTTCAAGGATCATTTCTCCATCCGCATTCTTTTCAATGCGAACCTGCTTCTTCAGCTTCTTGTCTGGCGTGTCTTGGTAGACGCTTTTAAGCTCTGTTAAATCCAACTGATATGAAGGCTTTCTCCTCTTCCTTCCCAGAATGTTTTCAACCCAGAATGAACCATCCTCTCTTGGAAACTCGGTCCTAACTTCATCAACTCCTAATCAACCATTATGTGTATCAGAGTTACGAACCGGCGAATCTGGCTCTGAATCTATGTGGATAGGAGAAGTGCTCGGTGAAGAAGGCGGAGAGATATGATCTGAAGGTAATGCTTCAATATGCGGGGTTGGTTCAACGGGAACTTCTGATTCAACTGCTGGTTGTTCCTGCTGGACATGAGCTGGAGACTCATCCTTTTTCCTCTTTAACTTAGCCATTTTTGTTCCTTCTGGAAGAACACTCATAGCTTTAACCCTTCGTTTTGGTTTGGAAGTGGAAGGTTTTGATGGTTGTACAATTGGCGGCTCTGCTACCGGAATGTCCTCATTCCGCTTATTCTTCAAGAATATCAAACTGTTTTTAACAACTCAACTTGTTCTTTCTTCAGTGGAAGTGTTCTCTTTTATTGACCAATTAACTTGCGGCAATGGTTGTTGCTCAACTTGATCCCTGAAATACGTGGGAAATAGAACTTCACCATTTTCTGTCAAACCCTTTACATCTTCCGACAGGATATCAGAGATCTGCTGAAGAGTAACCCTGTTGTAACTGCATTCTCGCACTTCGCACTCATCAGCACAATTAGCCCAGAAGTCTTCATCTGCATGCGTATGCGCACAATTTTGACCAAGGTGTGATGCAAAAACACCACAAGGATCATATGAAGACCTCCTATCGAAAAACTTAAGACCATACTTAGATGATTCATTGCCAATTACCTTGGCATCTGCTCCAGATCTGCATCTGTAAATACCCATCCCAATTGAAAAATTGAAAGCTGCCTTGCGTCTGCTATGAAAAAATGTATGGACTTCATAGGCTTGCCTCAAAAACTCCATAAATGCTATTTCATCTGTAGGATATCTCGGCAACATGGCTGGCTCTCCTGAGAAGCTATATACTCTGATGTAGGAAAAAGTGGGAAACTGGATAAACCAATCAACCCATTCTGCCATTGCCATTCTAGCATCTGCTGAAAACCGTATATGCAACTCATTATCCATATCTCGCACTGCATGCATCAGGAATGCATCATTTACCCGCCTGTAATGTCGTTCAGCTTGAGAAAGTTCTAACTGTGGGAAATGATGATAAATATGCTGAATACCCAGAGTTCCAACAACATTCAAACCTTTGAATTGACCCTGAAAAGCCATCAAATACATGTGGAATTCATGAGCCCTTTGAAAATCAAGTATTTGTTGGTGGAGACTATCACTGATGAGTGCCGACCAGTCATAGAATTCGGTTCCATCAACAATTTGGGACATGATGTAAAACATCCAAGGCTGGAACTCGTTAGTATCTACTTGACCTATGATTCGGCTTAGCAGAGTAATCATTATTGCATGTTCCTCCTTGAACTCTCCACGTCCAACATTCTTTGGCATAACGTTCTGCTTTTTTTTCAACCACCTCTGAGCAATCTTTTTTCGGTACTTTTCTTTATCATTGTTCCAAACCCTCTTGCATTCTTCAATTGAAATAGTTAAGTTTTCCCTACAGATTGGTATTGAAAAACACTTCTCAATGTCATTCGGCCTCGGACTACAGAGCACACGTCCATCTCTTGATTGGATTTCTCTTGTGACCGAATTGTAATGCATCATACAAGCAATTACAAATTCGATACTTTGCATTGTGATGGGGAAGGATGCTGCTGCAAGCAAAGCAGAGTGTCCTAGATTCCTGACAGGATTATTTCCTGCATCCTCCAAAGAGTGCAAATTGATCACTGGAAGTACTTTATGCAAGTCTGTCTTGAAAGTTCTCAGGTAATCGTGAAGCAATGCTGTTTTGGGCTTGATTTGTGTTGGAGAGTACTGCACACTGAAAGATTTGAAAATTGATTGTGAACACGCCTATGTCGGAAAAATCTTGGACAAATGGCTGAAAATTACTTGCTGATTTTTAGAAAAAACCAGAGTGTGAGCAAAAAAGCTGGCATATGGGTTTTGTAGGCAATTCTGTTTTGAAACAACCCAGATTGTTGGATTTTGAAAAAGTGGAGACTTTCCCGAAAAAGCAAGGAAAAAGCAGATTCCTGAAAAAAGCAAAATTCCCAATCTTCAAGAGGATGAAATTCTGGATGGACCCATCTCGACGAAAACTGAAAAAGCTTCGGTCCAATTTCTGAGAAACGATCCCTTAGAAAAAGGGACCTTGAAAAAGCGTGCCTCCCTGCTTCCTCAACCCGAAACTATGAAGAACGCTGAAAAAACACTTCGTTTGAGTCTTCAAATCTTCGTTGAAAGAAAAATAAAAATCCTTCCTTTGGATCCAACCTGCAAAAGATAATGAATAAGGAAGCCAAATGCTTGTCTTTATAGAACTTTAGAGCGAAAAAGCAGCTTTCTTTGTGAAAGAATAAAACTTGGATCTTATCAATGAAGAAAGTAACTTTTAAAGCACAAATCCAAGTGGATGTCTTCGAATAGGATGAATCCCTATTTTGTAGCTGCCTATGGCTTCATGTGTAAGATGACAAAAAAATATCTTCTTTTGATGATGTCATCGAACACGTGAGTTGCCAAAAAGTGTTAGCCAATTTTCTTTCGTTTTCGACACTCTTGCACTCGTTCTGACTCCAGTATGGCCTGTCTCTGACTTCAACAAGATGGTAAAGTGTCACCGTTGATTGAAAAAGCTGACTGATCTTGGCATTTTGGAGATTTATCAACTGCGATTCCATCCCCAGCCTCCAACAGACGATCTGACGTCATTCAACTGCGAATTTGACTTTTGGAAATTGTCATCGGGCGAAGTTCTGGAAATGACTGTCGGAAAACACTGGTAGATCATGAAATTTTCTATCTTTGGTGAACTTGGGCGCCCCTAGCCTCCAGGGGCGCCTGACTTTCAATGCCTTAGTCATTTTTCTAAAAATTCAACTTTTTCAACTTTCCAATTTTCGTGCGCGTTCCGGTGGTTGTGGACCCTTGTTTGGCTGTCGATTTCTATCTGCTGGGACAAAACTGAGTCTGATGATCTGGCAGATAGGCAGGCTTGATGAAAACTGAGTTGACTGTATTCTGTCTGCCTCGAAAAATGTGCCAAACTAACTTACTGTGAACCGGACCGGGCTGACGGAGGAAGATTTTTGTTTTTCGGAAAAACTCAAAAATAAACTAAGTCTGGTGGATTTGGGCGCCCCTAGCCTCCAGGGGCGCCTGACTTTTAATGCCTTAGAAAATTTTTGGAAATTTCAAATTTATTTGCCATTTCTTGATTTCCGTGCCAACAACCCCGGTTTGATCTTCGTTTTCGGTCGTCCGGATGACTGCTGAGGCAGAACGGGGGATGATCTGAGTAGCTTGAACACATCTGTGATGAAATCCCATCTTTTACCAACGTTTGACTGAGTTTGACTAAGTTTGACCACTTGGAAACGCGCTGACGGAGGCATTTTTGACGTTTCTCGAAAAACGCGTAAAAAATCTAAGGCATGAGAAGTTGGGCGCCCCCAGCCTCCAGGGGCGCCTAGAATCCAATGCCTTAGCCAAATTCCTAATCTTCAACCTTTGCAACTTGCTTCGTTTTGCATGTCGATAGCTACTTCCTGATGTCGATTTTGACGATTTTGTCAGTCAACTACCACTGGATGGCGAATGAACTGGATAGCCTGGGTACATCTGACGTGATTTCCAACTTTTCGGGGCCTGATGACCAAAATGACTACTTTTACGCTCACCGAAACTGACTGACGGAGACATTTCTTGCATTTTCTTGAAAAACGCAAAAAAAATCTAACACTGGTGAAACTAGGCGCCCCTAGCCTCCAAGGGCGCTTGGATTCTGCAGATTTAGTTGAATTTGATGATTTTCAACTTTTCTCCTCACTCCGGATTGACCCTGCTCTATTTTGCGTTCTTCGTCGAATCGATGATTGTTCGTCGGTTCTGCGTCGTTGGAACAACGTTGAAAACCTAAAAACGAGCTCTGACAGATGAACTTCCTTCATTGACGACTTCAGGGCTCATGCTTCACCTTCCGAAAAAGCAGAAATGACCCAGTAGAGAAAACTTGACCTTTTGCAGATTCTATCTAGACCACGCTGATCGTGAAGCAAAATCAATCAATGAGAATCAGGCATGACACCTAAATCGGAGATTCTATTTTTAGAAAATTTTGCCAGCATCCGTATCTCAAGAAACCCAGAAAACCTAATTTGACGTCTATTTTTAGAATTTTCTTAAAATAGAAATTTTTATTTTTAGAAATTTTGCTTTTTTGACTTTTTGACGAAAAATTTTCTAGACTTGCTCAAAATGCCTTAATGAAGCAAAAATTTTGATTGGGTACAACAATTGGCTCTGTCTGGGGACCATGTTGAATACTTACGGCATAGGAGAACCGAGAATCTTTGGACTTTTAAAGCTTGGATCAGTGCCTTATCAGTTGGGCAATAGAGTCAGGTCACTTTCCTAATCACCTAGAACAAGACTTTTCCCTACATCACCTAAAACCGGACTTCCTAAAATCACCTAAGAGTTGGAACTTTCCAGAACACAAAGAATACAACTGTCACATTACGGAAAGGGGAAAAACATTACTACATAACGATCACATTAGAGAAAGGGGAAACACATTACGAGAACAGAAAGGAAAAGAAATTACTCCATCCCCGAAGGGATGAAGTGTTTTAAGTATAATCCACTGAAAGGCAGTGGAAGAAGCCTCCCATCCATGTGCGAGAGAATGTTAGTATTCTCTCCTGCAAACTCGTGGATCTTGTATGGCCCCAGCCACAAGGAATCAAATTTTCCGTGCATTCCCTTGGGCTCATGTCTTTTGTCCCAGAGTAGGACTTGATCACCGATCTCGAAGTCTCACTGGCGAGCCTTCTTATCAAATATTTTCTTCACTCGTTCTTGATGTTGAGTGATTCTGTCTACGACCTACACCCTTCTTCTAGCTTCATCAAATACAGGATGCGCTTCTCAATAGGATCTTTGAATTCATCATCCTCAATTGCGGCTGCCAGCTTCAAAGCGGACAACTCCAGTGTGATAGGTAGCATTGCTTCTGTACTGTACAGAATGATGAAAGGTGAAGTACCAATAGCTCTCTTGGGGGTAATTCTATCGGCCTAGAGAGCATCATAAAGCTTCTTATGCCAAGCCTTTTGATTAGAATCAACTAGCTTGCGTATGATAGTGACTATGTTTTTGTTTGATGATTCGGCCTATCCATTACCCTGAGGGTAATAATCTGATGAATGTGATAACATGATGTTGTGATCATAACAAAACTCCAGTACTTCCTCGGATGAGAAACATGTTGCATTATCAGTCACTATCTTGCATGGTACCTCGAATCTTGAGATAATGTTCTCTTTCAGAAAGTCACAAACAACTTCCGAGGTAGCCCGCTTGGTTGGAATAGCTTCAACCCACTTTGTGAAATAATCTGTACCTGTGAGGACATAAATGTGCCCCTTACTAGAACATGGGTTGATAGGGCCAACGAAATCCAACCCCCATTGCTAGAATGGACCGTCAATAATTACTAGCTTGAGGGGAATGGCCGCTAGCTGAGTTTGCCAACAAACTGTTGACAGATCTGACATTTTGACACCCATTCATATGCCTCACGAAACATAGTTGGCCAATAAAACTGTGCTTGCAGGATCTTGAATGCAGTAACTCTTGATGAGAAGTGACCTTCGCATGCTTGACTATGAAATGCATCTAGCAAACGTTGTTGTTGATCTTTGTTGACACACAACAAAAGGGTTCCATCAAGCCCTTGCTTGTATAGAACGTCATTCCAAAGCACAAACTTTTGCGCTTTCAATTTTAATGTTCTCTTCTGTTGTTTGTCTATATGAATTGGACCATAGATGCAAGACTCGTGAAAAACTCGCCGAGTTTCAAAAAACTCGCGAGTTTTTTTTGATGGCGAGTATTCCGTGCAAAAACTCGGCGAGTTTTTGTGAAAAACTCGCCAAAAACTCGGCGAGTTTTTCACAAAAACTCGGCGAGTCTGTAAAAAAACTCGGCAAAAGGGGCATTTTCAGTCTTTTAAAAAACCAGAAACATGCTTGGTCAGTATATTTCAAAATATATTTAAGTATATGTTGAGATATTGAATTTCCTATACTTTAAATATTTTGAAATATACTGTCAGGATGTTTGAGATAGGTTCCGGATTCATGGGATTTAACATGCAGATTCTAGATTTTTGAGGATCCATCAAATTTCAGACTTAACCAAATTTTTAGGGTTTCAGGGTTTCAGACTTAGCCAAATTCAGGGTTTCAGGTTTCAGACTTAGAATCCGCCATCCACATGAAGAAGAGGAACAAGCTAGCTCAAAAACGCCTCAATGACCTTGTCTATATGTAATATAATCTTCGGCTACGCACAAGAAGGGTAGAGGAAATATTAGATGATCCAATTGATTTGGATGAGAAACCTTCATTGTTTTCTGAGGATGAGATCTATGATTTGGAGAGATAGGCAATGGATGAGGGGGGTGCAATTGGTGGATTGGGATTCTCATTGGATGACATTGAGGATGAGGAGGATGAGGAGGAGACATTGCCACCAGTACCACTACTAGCATCTACATCAAGGATTGAGGTTGAGCCATGGTCTGTCATGCCAAGGATGGAGGAGCCACAATAGATTCCTAGGACTAGACCCTCTAGTTCTACCACTCCCCTAGTTTTCACTAGGCTTGGAAAGAGGAAAATGTAGTATTTACTATTTAGTATTTACTTTCAGTTTTACAAAAACAATTTGCTATTTTCATTTTTTTCAGACTATCAGTATTAGCGCATTCCACATGAGGATGCCATTTTGTACCCAATTTGCTTTGAAATCAATCAAATACAACTAGACTCAGCTTGTTTCTCATTTATTGACTCATTGGATGCATCTTATCATTGAATTTTGCCAAAAAAATGCGTTTTTAATGAAATTTAAACAATTTTTTAAGTTGCCGAGTTTTTCTGAGTTTTTTGCCGAGTTTTTGGCGAGTCGAGTTTTTCGGGCTTGGCGAGTTTTTGCTTTTGGCGAGTTTTTCAACTATGAATTGGACATTCTCCGTAAGTCAAATAGTATACAATTTCTGCATACAATTCATCTGCAGAATCAACAAATAGGACCATAGGAAGATCATATTTAGTTTCAGTTTCAGATTCACCATCAGTCTGGTGCTTCAGATCACCGTCTTTTACTATCAATTGACAAAGACCTCTCCCATGGACAAGTTTTGTTGTCTTGATCTCCAAATTGTATTCTTGAACCCTTGGGACCCAGTTACCTCTCCTAGTGCCCATCTCTTGCTGAGTTAGCACGCTCTTAACTGCTGGATCAGTAACATATACCGTTGTGTGAGCTGTCAAGATATAGAATCTGAATTTCTTTACTGCTCTCACTACTGCATACGCGTTCTTCTCTATTTGAGAATACTGCATTTCACTATCTTTAAAACTACTACTCATGAAAGCAATTGGAGACTCGGCATCTTCATTCAGCTTTTGCGTCAATATGGCAGACATGGTGTGTTCGGATGCATAACAGTAAAGGATGAAGTCTTTATTAAAATCAGGACGGACTAACACTGGCGTTTGGCTAATGGCTTCCTTAATTGCGACAAACGCCTTCTTGCCTTCATTTGTCCACTTGAAAGCAGATATTTTCTTCATCATAGTTGATATATCCTTTGTAAGCTCTGAGAAGTCTGGTATAAACCTTCGTATGAAATTTATTTTACCGAAGAAGGAATGCACACCAGTTTTGCTTGTTGGTAGAGACAGATTCTTGATAGAATCAACCCGAATAGGATCAATCCGTGTTCCCTCCTTGGAGATGATATGGCCAAGCAGTTTACCTTCCGTCACTGCAAAGATGGACTTCTTAGGATTCAAAGAAATCCTGTGGTATCTGCATCTTTCGAACACTTTCACCAAATGATCAAAATAGTCTTGTGTTTTCGAGAAAACGGTGAGGTCATCAAGGTAGACGACAATCAACTTGTTCTTCAAATCTCCAAATGCCAAATCCATAGCTCTCTGAAATGTAGCACCGGCATTGATGAGGCCGAAAGGCATCCTTTCATAAGCAAACGTACCCCATGGGGTAGTGAAAGCTGTCTTGAATTGATCTTCTTGAGCCACATCGATTTGATTATATCCAGAAAAACCATCAAGTAATGACAACATTTTTGAACCAGTGACTGTTTGCAATGTGTGCTCCATGATTGGCAGAGGATAATTATCCTTGAGAGATGATTGGTTCAAGTTCCTGAAATCCACACAAATTCTGATTTCACCATTTTTCTTGCGTACAGGAACTATGTTTGACACCCGTGTTGAATGCTGAATTGGAAATATTATCTTTGCATCCACCATCTTCTGGATCTCTGCATAAATTGTCTTGAATTCGCGGATTGTAATATCTTTGTTTCTGCTTGAAGGGTTTTGCATCAAATTTCAATGGAATTGTATGAGACAATTCAACGGGTGTGAAGACTTTCAAGTCTTCGTATGACCAGGCAAAAATATCTCGGTATTGTCTAAAAAGAGAGATAAACCTCTCGCTTTCTTCTTCTGTACAACATTTGCCTATATTAACAAGCCTAGGCTTGTCTTCTGAACCAATGTTCACTTGATAATGTTCAGCAGAGGCCTTATCATCCACTCTTCTTTGATTTTGAATGTATCTATCATGTCTGTCGAATATATCCTCCAAGGATACGAGACCCTTGGAAATTTTGTTACCTTTCAACTGGATAGTACCTGAATCTACCTCTTCTACGGCTTTTGTATCCCTTGCAGTTTCCATAGAAGATTCTTCAAACCAACCTTCAAAAGATGAGAGGAACGAATCAGATTCATCTTTGTTGTCTTCAGTATTTTTGATCTCAGTTGTTGATTCTCTGAAAGGAGCCGAACTCCCTTCAAAGAAAAGCCCCTTGAAATTATCTTCCATGACGAGAAAGTCTTTGATGTGGTCATCGTCATCGAAGACTTGCCAGTTGTCACAATTGTCAAGGACGGCTGGCCTGTATATTAGCTCAATAGCAAATGCATTCTGACGAAAATCAGAATGAGGCATGAAAAGTGAAGCAGATACTGCCAGGGCATCTGCTTTGCTATTATCTGAGCGTGGAATGTATTGGATGTCAAATGCTTCGAACCAATCGATTGCATTCCACACCCTATATCTATAATGTCGAAGGCGATCTTTTTTCACTTGAAATTGTCCCCTGATCTGCTTCACAATCAGTTTTGCATCACCTTCAACTCTGAGTAATTTAATACCCATATCCTTTGCGTTCTTGAGACCTAACAAAAGCGCCTTGTATTCCGCTGTATTATTTGTACATTCGAACTGCAAGCGGTATGCAAATGGATACAAACGACCATTAGGAGAAATTATCATGACCCCTGCTCCTGAATCGGCAGTCGAACAACTTCCGTCAAATTGCAAAGTCCATATCTTTGGCTCCTCTTTTGATTTGTCAACCGCACAGACAACTTCCTGATTCTCTTCGGTTATCTCAGACAGCATACATATGTACTAGGACCCGTTTCTTGATATAGCACCTGTGCTTGAGGATCCTGATATTTCACAACCGTGAACTGTGACTTGGTTTCGGGTTCCAATTTGAAACTGCCTTTCTTTAAAGGAATGGTCGCAGATGACCAATCCAATTGTATTTCTCCTCCAAGATCTTTGCAGAAGCTTCTACTTAGCAGCATCCCATAACTGGCTGGAATGTCGGCTACCAAGATAGTCATCATTATTTTCTTCTCGGGGCAAGCCGCCAACCGTACTTGAGCATCCTTCAATTGTCCAACCAATGGCACTGACTTAGACTCAAGCAAATAACACTTGTCATGTGTTTTGGTGCATGAGAGTCCTAAGGCATTCATCACCTGCAAAGGCATGACGTTGTCCGAGGCTCCTGAATCAATGATACAATTGCTCAATTTATAGCCTCCTATATACAGAGAGATATAGAAAGGCTTGGGCTTCTCTTTTGCTGGAACGGAAGATTCAAGCAATGTAGGTTGTACAACAGTATCCTTCTTGACATACTTAACAATTCTATCCAACTGTTCTGGATGGTCCTGAAGATACTCCAGCTGAGAAATCTGCACCTTTGTCTTCATCATGGAATTCACTATATCAAAATTTGCCGAAGACGAATCTTGAGCAGCCTTGACATTTTCATGTGGTGGCTTAACATTAGAAGTGGAAGCCACTTCCTTCCCCTTTTCTTTCGATCTTAGTCTATCCTTTTCTTCTTTTTGTGCTTTGAAATGTTGAGCACATGTAAACATAGGTGTCGAAAGATTTTCATGATTCACCGCAAGAGAATATTGATGAAGATCTTCTTGTTCTTCCTTTATTAAAATGGGTTCATTCTGGAAGTATCCCGTAGTAGAGTTGCCATCGAAGTTGTCCGTCTGTGGTAAGACAATGTTCGCACTTGGGGAAGGGACAATGCTAGAAAGGGGTGTAGCATTAGCATATCCCATAATCTGATTCATTCTTAGATTTTCAAGACACGTGGCTCCAGTATGTGCATTAGTTTCATGAAAGGAACAAAACACTGCATTTTGAGCAGCATCAACTACTTGTCTTGGTGGAGGTGCTGGCAACCTGGGCTTGTAGATATTGAAAGGCTGAAAATTGTTCCTCTTAGGCTGGTATGGTTGCTGTGGTTGATACTGTTGCTGTGGTTGGTATTGTTGTTGTGGTTGGTATGGCTGTTGTGCAGGTTGCTCCTGAGTAGGCAACTGTCTCTTCATGATAGTCACTTCATTTGCTACCTTCTGTAGCAATGGATTCGCAGAACTCTGAACAAGAGGCCTGATTGAATCCGTCTTCATCTTGCCAGAGGTAATCATGTCATCCTCTAACTTGATGGCATTTTCTTGTGCATTGGATAATTCTGTTTCATTAGCCGATCTAAAAAAGAAGGCTATCTTAGAAGGAAGAGCATTAATGAAACTGCTCAAAAGAATTTGCGGAGATGGATTAAGTGATGAGAAAGACGTGTAACCAGGCGATTAAACCTTGCCACAAACTCCCTCATTGGTTCATTGTTTTCCATCTTTGAATTTGAGAGTTGGGCGAACAATCTGTGACCGTCTTCGGCATGCTTGAACCTTGCCAAAAATTTCTTGCTCATAGTTGCCCAACTTGTAATGATGCCTGGTTTCAGATGATTGAACCAATCGGCAACATTTTCCACGAGAATCTCAACAAAGAGACGCACAGCAACATCCTCATGTGATACATGCAAAACGGCGCAAGCTGTTGTGAATGCAGAGATGTGTTCATCAGGATATTGAGTTCCATCGCCGTGGAATCGGGGAAAGTGCTTCCTCGACCCCTTTGGTAACTCATGATGTGCTTGCAAGGCCAAAGGTCCAATGTTATTACCCCAAGGCGATGGGGGTGGTCGCCTCTGATTTGCATCATTATGATTGTTATTATTTGCATCACCCATCGCTCTAGGCTGGATTACTGGTTCCTCTTGAGGTTCTTCCTGCTTGACTTTAGGAACTGTCTGGACTTCAGGAACTATGTTGGATACCTCTACAACTTTTGTAGGAACCAGATCTTGGAAGAAAGGATCTGTAGCACCGCCTTTTCCCCTTCTTGAATAAACCCTGTGAGCCAGGATTATTTACTGCCATGCGGGAGGTGGTAATATTGGTCTTCCTGTCGTAAGATCCGCTTTGTGTTCTTCTTCGTCAAGAATAGTAGCCGCGTTTCTCTACTGATCAGGACTTTCCTTTTGCGCAAATATGAAACTCTTCAGGCTACTAATCATTTTTCGTTTGCTCTCCTTCCACTCGTACAAGATTTGGTTGAATAGCAGGTGGTGTAAGATTTGGTTGTTGAACTGGAGCAGTAGGATGCCAGAGAGTCATTCCTGTGACATAAGCCTAAGCTTGCTTGAAGTTTTATGCCTCGTGCCCCACGGTGGGCGCCAGAAAACTGTTGGCGTTTCAATTCGCACCTCTGGAATGCGAGTTGGAAACGGATAGCTATGCACAGATAAACTGCTCTCCTATTGGAAGGGGGAGTTCCCTTTTTGCTGATGTTCACTGAAAAGATAAATAAATAAAACTTCGCTTATCTTCTTTTTGATTCTCAGCTGCGAGCATAAGGTTATAAAACTCTAAACGCTGTAGAAGAGGTTTTTTCCTTTTTAAAACTTCTACTACAACTAGGCTTAAACTAATGACGCTTTTAATCTCCTCAGTAAATTCAGAGCAAAGGGATCAAAGGTGGACAAGGAATGATTGTTTTAACACAAAAACTTAAGTAAATTTCTCCTAGATTTACATCACAAGACTCATTGTACTTTAATGATGAAAGCTGAAATAAAAGTTACACAAGCCACACATCTAATGACAAAACTTGATGATCCGAGATAGAATATCAGAGCAAAAATAGGCATGAGACTTCTATTCAATATCATAAAATTAACACAACTCCAGGACAACAATATTGTAGCAAAAGGCAGGCATACAACAAGCGATCAAACACTGGAGGACAAATTACACAAAGTGAACAAACACTTGGAATAACAAAATCTACAGGCTAGAATAGGCACAACAAATTTGCTATCACCAAAGTCGCTCTCTTACAATGGGCAAGGCTGCCCTTATTTATACTAAAATCAAAGAAGCAGGGAACCCTAAAATCTCCTTGATTAACCCTAACTTGCCAACTCGCAAGCTTTAAAAGTGATTTCTTTCTAAATAAAGAATGGATGAGCTTAGGATGAAAGCAAATGCTTTAAAACAAAAAGCATCTGATTTAAAGCTGCTTTCTTTTCAAATGCATCCTCATCAACATTCTTACTTTTTGGTGATGTCATCCATTGATATTCTGGGAAACAATATCTGCAAAAAAACGAGTGACCGCATCTTTGCCGGGAACATTGATACTCTCTAGAATGATATTCTGATTCTCTAACATTTTTTCACCGTTGGCAACCATTTGAAGAAATTTATGAACTTTGCCCACAGCTTTGTCAAACTTCACTGTCATTGCGGCAAAACGACCCATCTTCCCGGTATTGATAGCATCATTAAAATTGCTATGGACGAGAGTCTGGAACTCTGCTTGCACTTCCCTGAGATCATACAGGGTACCATCTTCTTTTTCGTATGAACACGGGATTTGAGAAACAAAAGATCTGATGAACTTGAGAACATTTACTACCTTTTCTTTCCATTCTGTTAACTTTGAAATTATACTGTCATAAGTTTTTACTGTGAAAAGATATTGCGCTTTCCAAGTAGAAACTATCTTCTTATCTTCAACTGAATCAACAGAATCATGTGCTATCTTCAAGTTAGAGATAATGATCTCAAACACCGGTCTATTTTCAGCCATAGTCTGTTGCAACCCGTGAATGCCTTGATGTAAATCATGTGCATTATACTTTAATTGATAAAACTCTGAAAGTACAACTCTCCCTTTAGTCACAAATCTTCCACCCAATTACTCATGTGCCTCCCATAGAGGACCAACTGACTAAATTGCCGCTGATCGGCTGGTGATTCTAGATTCGGTGGAAGCAGTAAATCAGCCTTTGATGTGCCATGAAAAAGGGTGGAAATGTACTGCCGTAGCTGCTTAACTTCAGCCTTGAGGGCTGCTTTATCTTCTCCATCCTTCAACATCCTCTCCTTCAAATTATCTGCTGCGACCTCGAAGAGATTTACATCTGAATGTCGGGTACTCTTACCAATGTTTGCCTTGACAACCTTGAAGTCATCAACCTCAACATCATCAACATCCTTATCTTCTGGAGGTGTTGCAGTTTCAAGGATCATTTCTCCATCTGCATTCTTTTCAATGCGAACCTACTTCTTCAGCTTCTTGTTTGGCGTGTCTTGGTAGACGCTTTTAAGTTCTGTTAAATCCAACTAATATGAAGGCTTTCTCCTCTTCCTTCCCAGAATGTTTTCAAGTTAGGATGAACCATCCTCTCTTGGAAACTCGGTCCTAACTTCATCAACTCCTGATAAACCATTATGTGTATTAGAGTTACGAACTGGCGAATCTGGCTCTGAATTTATGTGGATAGGAGAAGTGCTCGGTGAAGAAGGCAGAGAGATATGATTTGAAGGTAATGCTTCAACATGTGGGGTTGTTTCAATGGGAACTTCTGATTCAACTATTGGTTGTTCCTACTGGACATGAGCTGGAGACTCATCCTTTTTCCTCTTTAAGTTAGCCATTTTTGTTCCTTCTGGAAGAACACTCATAGCTTTAACCCTTCGTTTTGGTTTGGAAGTGGAAGGTTCTGATGGTTGTACAACTGGCGGCTCTGCTACCGGAATGTCCTCCTTCCGCTTATTCTTCAAGAATATCAAACTGTTTTTAACAACTCGACTTGTTCTTTCTTCAATGGAAGTGTTCTCTTTTATTGACCAATTAACTGACGGCAATGGTTGTTGCTCAACTTGATCCTTGAAATACGTGGGAAGTAGAACTTCACCATTTTCTGTCAAACCCTCTACATCTTCCGACAGGATATCAGACATCTGTTGAAGAGTAAACCTGCTGTAACTGCGTTCTCGTACTTCACACTCATCAACACAATTAGCCCAGAAGTCTTCAACTGCATGCGTATGCACACAATTTTGACCAAGGTGTGATGCAAAAACACCACGAGGATCATATGAAGACCTACTGTCAAAAAACTTAAGACCATACTTGGATGATTCATTACCAATTACCTTGGCATCTACTCCAGATTTGCATCTGTAAATACCCATCCCAATTGGAAAATTGAAAGTTGCCTTGCGTCTGCTACGCAAAAATGTATGAACTTCATAGGCTTGCCTCAAAAACTCCATAAATGCTATTTCATCTCTAGGATATCTCAGCAACATGGTTGGCTCTCCTGAGAAGCCATATACTTTGATATAGGAAAAAGTGGGAAACTGCATAAACCAATCAGCCCATTTTGCCATTGCCATTCTAGCATCTGCTGAAAACCGTATATGCAACTCATTATCCATAGCTCGCACTGCATGCATTAGGAATGCATCATTTACCCGCCTGTAATGTCATTCAGCCTGAGAAAGTTCTAACTGCGGGAAATGATGATAAACGTGCTGAATACCCAGAGTTCCAATAACATTCAAACCTCTGAATTGACCCTAAAAAGCCATCAAATACGCAAGGTATGACATTATGTGGAATTCATGAGCCCTTTGAAAATCAATTATTTGTTGGTGGAGACTATCATTGATGAGTGCCGACCAGTCATAGAATTCGGTTCCATCAACAATCTAGGACATGATGTAAAACATCCAAGGCTGGAACTTGTTAGCATCTACTTGACCTATGATTCGGCTTAGCAGAGTAATCATTATTGCATGTTCTTCCTTGAACTCTCCACGTCCAACATTCTTTGGCATAAAGTTCTGCTTTTCTTTCAACCACCTCTGAGCAATCTTTTTCCAGTACTTTTCTTTATCATTGTTCCAAACCCTCTTGCATTCTTCAATTGAAATAGTTAAGTTTTCCCTCTAGACTGGTATTGAAAAACACTTCTCAATGTCATTCGGCCTCAGACTATAGAGCACACGTCCATCTCTTGATTGGATTTCTCTTGTGACCGAATTGTAATATGTCATACAAGCAATTACAAATTCGATACTTTGCATTGTGATGGGGAAGGATGCTGCTGCAAGCAAACCGGAGTGTCCTAGATTCCTGATAGCATTATTTCTTCAATCCTCCAAAGAGTGCAAATTGATCACTAGAAGTACTTTATGCAAGTCTGTCTCGAAAGTTCTTAGGTAATCGTTAACCAACGCAGTTTTGGGTTTGATTTGTGTTGGAGAGTACTACATACTGAAAGATTTGAAAATTGACTATGAACACGCCTATGTCGGAAAAATCTTGGACAAATAACTAAAAATTACTCGCTGATTTTTAGAAAAAAATAGAGTGTGAGCAAAAAAGCTGGCACATGGGTTTTGTAGGCAATTCTGTTTTGAAACAATCCAGATTGTCAGATTTTGAAAAAGTGGAGACTTTTCCGAAAAAGCAACGAAAAAGTAGATTCCCGAAAAAAGCAAAATTCCCAATGTTCAAGAGGATGAAATTCTGGATGGACCCATCTCCACGTAAACTGAAAAAGCTTCGGTCCAATTTCTGAAAAACAATCCCCTAGAAAAAGGGACCCTGAAAAAGCATGCCTCCCTACTTCCTCAACCCGAAACTATGAAGAACGCTGGAAAAGCACTTCGTTTGAGTCTTCGAATCTTCGTTGAAAGAAAAATAAAAATCTTTCTTCTGGATGCAACCTGCAAAAGATAATGAATAAAGAAGCCAAATGCTTGTCTTTATAGAATTTTAGGGCGAAAAAGCAGCTTTCTTTGTGAAAGAATAAAACTTGGATCTTATCCATAAAGAAAGCAACTTTTAAAGCACAAATCCAAGTGGATGTCTTAGAATAGGATGAATCCCTATTTTGTAGCTGCCTATGGCTTCATGTGTAGGATGACAAAAAATATCTTCTTTTGATGATTGCATCGAACACGCGAGTTGCCAAAAAGTGTTAGCCAATTTTCTTTCATTTTTGACACTTTTGCACTCGTTTTGACTCCAGTATGGCCTGTCTCTGACTTCAACAAGATGGTAAAGTGTCACCGTTGACTAAAAAAGCTGACTGATCCTGGCATTTTGGAGATTTATCAATCGTGATTCCATCCCCAGCCTCCAACAGACGATCTGACGTCGTTCAACTACGAATTTGACTTCTAGAAACTGTCACCGGGCGAAGTTTTGGAAATGACTGTCAGAAAACACTGGTAGATCATGAAATTTTCTATCTTTGGTGAACTTGGGCGCCCCTAGCCTCCAAGGGTGCCTGACTTTCAATGCCTTAAGTCATTTTTTTGAAAATTTCAACTTTTTCAACTTTCCGTTTTCCGTGCGCGTTCCGATGGCTGTGGACCCCTATTTGGTTGTCGTTTTCTGTCTGTTGGGACAAAACTGAGTCTGATGATCTGGCAGATAGGCAGGCCTGATGAAAACTGAGCTGACTGTACTCTATCTGCCTCAGAAAACGCGCCAAACTGACCTGCTGTGAACCGGACCGGGTTGACGGAGGAAGATTTTCGTTTTCCGGAAAAACTCAAAAATAAACTGTCTGGTGGATTTGGGCGCCCCTAGCCTCCAGGGGTGCGTAACTTTTATGCCTTAGAATTTTTTTGGAAATTTCAAATTTATTTGCCATTTCTCGATTTCCGTGCCAACAGCCCTGGTTTGATCTTCGTTTTCGGTCGTCCGGATGACTGCTGAGGCAGGACGGGTGATGATCTGAGTAGCCTAAACACATCTGTGATGAAATCCCAGCTTTTACCAACATTTCACTGAGTTTGACCAAGTTTGACCACTTGGAAACGAGCTGACTGAGGCATTTTTTACGTTTCTCAAAAAACGCGTAAAAAATCTAAGGCATGAGAAGTTGGGCGCCCCCAGCCTCCAGGGGTGCCTGGAATCCAATGCCTTAGCCAAATTCCTGATCTTCAACCTTCGTTTGCAACATGCTTCGTTTTGCGTGCTGATAGCTGCTTCCTGATGCCGATTTCAACGATTTCATCAGTCAACTGCCATTGGATGGTGAATGAACTAGATAGACTAGGTACATCTGACGTGATTTCCAACTTTTCGGGCCCTGATGACCAAAATGACTGCTTTTACACTCACCGGAACTGACCGACGGATACATTTCTTGCATTTTCTTGAAAAACGCAAAAAAAATCTAACACTGGTGAAACTGGGCGAAAAAAATCTAACATTTCTTGCAGATTTAGTCGAATTTGATGATTTTCAACTTTTATCCTCACTCGGTATTGACCTTGCTCCGTTTTGCATTCTTCGTTGAATCGACGATTGTTCGTCGGTTCTGCGTCGTTGGAATAGTGTTGAAAACCTGAAAACGAGCTATGACTGATGAACTTCCTTCATTGACGACTTCAAGGCTCATGCTTTGCCTTCTGAAAAAGCAAAAAATGACCCAGTAGAGAAAACTTGACCTTTTGCAGATTCCGTCTAGACCACGTTGATCATGAAGCAAAATCAACCAATGAAAATCAGGTACGACACCTGAATCGAAGATTCTATTTTTAGAAAATTTTGCCAGCATCCATATCTCAAGAAACCCAGAAAACCTAATTTGACGTCTATTTTTAGAAATTTTGCTTTTTTTGACTTTTTGACGAAAACTTTTCTACACTTGCTCAAAATGCCTTAATGAAGCAAAAATTTGGATTGGGTACAACACATCTACAAAACAATTCTGCAGTTATCTGCTACTTAGCAACCAATACAACAAGGAATAAGAATATATCTAGCGCCACATTTGGAATTCATAACAGCATTCCACAATTACATTGCAGTGAATGGTATTAACAAGACAACCTAGTCAGCAAGGAAAGGATAAACAGATCAGCATCTATATATAATTGCTGCCCTCAAGTTGAAGGAAGGATTGATATCATTATCAAAGGATCAATATCCATTTACAGCAGTCCAACATTACATAAGGTATTCCCTCAAGTGGTCATAGCCATACAAATAAGAGTTGTGCCATAGGCACATGATAATAAATAATATATGTATGAAGGGCATATAAGCCTTATGCTCATCCATCTAGAATGATGGTATCACAATACTTGCCATAGAGGAACAATATCCTCAAGGGATAATTAGCTTTGTGATCCATAGATCACTAATCGAGAGGACAACCTCCTTATTGGTATGCATTCTCTAACCTTACTCATATTGTACTAGGGACAAACAAGTCTTGCCCCTTCCGTAATCTCATCTATTTCCCCTAGGAGGACGGTTAAGTATAAAGGACGGATTATTATGATCAATCTTGCATAGGATAGGTGTCTCTCAAGTGGATGAAGTATTATCGGGCGTGTAATGAAGTCCCTTGAGCCAAGTAGTGAGGTATTGCTGGGCGTGCAATGAAGCACTTGGGCATATACCTATGGAGATGACTTACACGGTGGGTGACTCTGAAGTGGATGAGGTATTACTAAGCGTGTAATGAAGTCCCTTGAGCCAAGTAGTGAGGTATTGCCGGACGTGCAATGAAGCACTTGGGCCTATGACAGTGCAGCACGATCCTCAAGTAGCAAGGTATTGCCGGGCATGCAATGAAGCTCTTGAGCCAAGAGGTGAGGTATGGTCGGGTGTGCCATGAAGCCCTTGGGTATTATTATCCCGCACCTTAATAAACATACACCTATCCTCCATTAGGGCTAGATTAGATTAGTGACCAGGCACTATCATCCCGAAGTACACTATGAGGTTCCATATGAATAAGTAAGAAAAATGAGTATGAATTATATAATTGTCATTAATGATCATGTTATTACTAATCCAAATTAATGTTTTGATTTTATTATTAATTTACTAATGTTCCTTTTAAGAGGTTATATTTTGTGCAAGGTGAAAATAAGAATACCCAAAAGGGGACATTACAGTAAATCAGATTGAATATTTTTCAGCAGAAGAAATAGCTTCAGAAAAATCAGATCAGCACACTGATTTGGAGGATAATGAAGTAAATAGCTCATCAGATGAGTCCAAGGGTGAGCAAGATGATGATAGACCCACAACCCACCTTTCTGCCATTTAGAAAGAGGGTTCTTTCAGGATTCAAGGAGTCTTGGAAGGGCAGAGAGTGACTACACTTCTTGACACAGGGGCTACACATAATTTCATCGATGAAGGTCTAGTGGCAAGGAGAGGACTCAAGACAGAGGAGTTTGAGGGATTCAAGGTCAGGGTTGCAGATGGATTTGTTATAACTTGCAAGAGGCAAATCCCCAACTTAACTATTAAGTTAAGTGATTATGAGTTCCAGGCTGAGTACTATGTGGTGAGCATGGGAGATATTGATGTGGTCCTTGGCATGAAGTGGCTTTATGCAATTGGAGAGTTCTACCTCAACTTACGTACCATGGAGATAAAGTTTGAGGTGGATGGAAGGAAACATGTACTCAGGGGAATGTCAGATGGTGGTCTTCGAGTGGTATCTCTTAGGAGAATGGAGAGGATACTTAGACATGATCAAGTAGAGTGGGTAGCCGAGTGTGTTATTATGCCTACAGTTACAAAGCAGCCAAAACAGAGCTACCACCCAGATATTCAGAAACTGATAACCAAGCATAATAAGGTCTTCAGTAGCATACCACCAGGGAGGCCTCCTAATAGAGGCATTGAGCACGTGATTGAGTTGGAGGAGGGAGCCAAGCCGATCATCATCACTCCCTATAGACATCCGAAGAGGCTGAAAGATGAAATAGAGAAGACTATCAAGGAACTTCTCGAGATGGGGCACATCAGACCTAGTAAGAGCCCCTTTGCCTCTGCAGTTGTGTTAGTTAAGAAGGATGGGACGCTGAGAATGTGTATCGACTACAGGGCTCTAAATAAGAAAACCATCAAGAACAGGTACCCCATCCCATGCATTGATGAGCTCATTGATGAGCTACATGGAGCATACTACTCCAAAATTGATTTGAGATTTGGGTATCATCAGATTCGGGTTAGAGAGGAGGATGTGGAGAAGACCAATTTCCGTTGTCATTATGGGCATTTTGAGTTCTTGGTTATGCCTTTCGGCTTAACCAATGCCCCAGCGACATTTCAGTCTTGTATGAACAGGGTTTTCTGGGACTAGTTGAGGAAGTTTGTCCTCATATTTTTTGATGATATTCTGATATTTAGCAGGACTTGGGAGGAGCACCTCCAACACATCAAGAAGGTATTGAGTATTTTGAAGAGGGAATCCTTATATGCCAAAGAGTCGAAATGTGAATTTGGCATGATAGAGTTGCTATATTTGGGTCACATTATCAGTGCTGAGGGGGTTAGAGTTGATCTAGATAAGATTCGGGCTATTGTTGATTGGCCCCCACCCACAAATCTCTCACAGCTTAAGGGATTCTTCCGCCTTTGTGGTTTCTACTGCCGATTCATCAAAGGTTTCTCATAGAGTGCAGCTCCACTGACGAAGAAGGGAGCATTTGTTTGGACTAATGGGGCACAACAGTGTTTTGACAAGTTCAAACATGTGATGAGTTCTTGTCTGGTGTTGGCTATACTGGATTTCACCAAGCCTTTTGAGCTTGAGTGTGATGCCTCGGGAGAAAGCATAGGTGCAGTGTTAATGCAGAACAAGCATCCGATTGTTTTTGAGAGCAGAAAACTGAGGGGTGTAGAGAGAGGTTACAACATTTATGACAAGGAGATGCTAGCTATAATGATGCCTTAGCGAAATTTAGGCAGTAGTTGGTGGGATGCAAATTTGTGGTGAAGACAGATCATAACAACCTCAAGCATTTCCTTAACTAGCGTGACCTCAATGATAGACAACAGAAGTGGATTAGCAAGCTGCAAGCCTACGACTTTGACATAGTTTATGTCAAAGGAAAGAAAAATATTGTTGCTAATGCACTTTCATTGAGGCCTCACTTGTGTTCTTTGGGAGAGATTATAGCTGATTGGAGAGAGTGGATTTCAGAAAAGTATGCAAAGGACAAGTGGGCTACAGGTATCATCGATGGTACTATTCATGATGATAGGTATACAGTTGTAAATGATCTTATCATTTACAAGGGGAGGATACTTTTGGTACCAGGATCAGTAATGAAGAAGAGGGTTCTGAGAGCTTTTCATGATGTCCCTACAACTGGCCACCCGAGATATTTCAAAACATACAGGTAGATTCAGGAGTGGTTTACATGGAAAGGTCTCAAAACAGAGGTTCTGAAATATGTAAGGAAATGTCCTACTTGTCAGTAGAATAAACAAGAGCACTCCTTTCCAGCTGGTTTACTACAACCCCTACCCATTCCTAATCAGAAATGGGAGTGTATTTCTATGGACTTTATCACGGGCTTGCCCAAGGCCCAAGACAGGGATTGTATTTATGTTGTGGTTGATAGGCTAACAAAGTTTGCTCACTTTTTTGCAATTTCAACCACATATACAGCAACACAGGTTGCTGATTTGTTCTTTAGAGAGGTATTCAAGTTGCAAGGATTGTCGTAGAGTATAGTTTGTGCCAGGGTTAGCAAGTTCTTGAGTCATTTTTTGTAGGAACTCTTTAGATTGAGTGGGACTGAACTCACTCCCAACACCAGCTATCACCCACAAACGGATGGGCAAACAGAGATTGTTAACAAGTGGGTGGAAGGATACCTCCGCAATTACATTGCAGGGCAGCAAAAGGCATGGGTTAAGTGGTTGCACTTGGGGGAGTACTGTTACAATACTACTTACCACATCTCTATTCAGATGTCACCATTTATGGCTCTCTCCAAATATGAGGCTCCTAACTTCCTTGATATGTTGTTTGGTGACAGTAGAGTGCCTAAGGCCAAGGACTTACTTCAGGAAGCCAAGATATAATGAAGTCCTTGAAGGAAAACATCCAGAAGGCGTAGAACCAACAAAAATAGTATGCAGATCAGCACAGGGTTGAGTGTTCTTTTGAGGTGGGTGACATGGTCTATTTGATGTTGCAGCCTTATAGACAGTCCACTCTCAAAAAAAGTGGTGCAGAAAAGCTTAATCCATGGTATTATGGGCCTTTCAGAGTGTCCAGGAGAATAGGGGAAGTGGCTTATGAGTTAGAATTACCGGTGGGAGTAGAGCACACAATGTCTTTCACGTGTCTCGCCTCAAGAAGGCGTTGGGACATAACATGGTACCTTCCATCGAGTTACCCCCTTTGGATGAGGAGGGTAAACTGATTCTTATTCCAGAGGCCATCATTGACACTAGAGAGCGTACCTTGCGGAAGTGGGTCATCAGGGAGTACTTCGTAAAGTGGAAGAATCTGCCGATAGAGGATGCTACATGGGAAAATGAGCAGATCTTGCAGCATCCAGAGTTGAAATTGCTTATGGGCAAGCAATTTTGTGGAGGGTGGACTGTAATGTCCCCTTCCTAAGCAACTTCAGTTATGGGGTTAGTCTAATACTCGGGTTCTCGTAGACTAATGTGGATGGTTAGGGAACCCATGTTGGGTTGGTTAACCTCGAGGTTCAATTAGCATTTTCGGAGGGATGGTTTGAACTCCTTTTGGCGGGATCACTTCTGACTCTTTCTAGAGTGATTTTAGGCCATGTGGCCGGACTTGGTGCGAGTCGGTGCAACGTTCTTGGACTTCATTTGATTTCATTTGGCATACTCGGCGATGCTACGAAATTCACATTTGGAGTTAGAATTATTTTTAAATGGAACAGTATTCCTAAGTTAAATTAAATATTTAACTTAGTGATATAGTCATTAAGTGACTTTATAAAAAGGACATGAAGTATTTAAATAAAAGTCATATTGTTCCTAATGTTGGGCGCCAATATCAAGTGGGTAAATAAAGTGAAATGAATATTAAATTGCTTTATTTTCCAAAAGGGCGTTGGGGAGATTATGAAGAGCTTGAACACTCATTTTTATTCACCATGGCATATTTCATGAAAACAGAGTTTTTGTTTGGTTGAGCCAAGGGTTTGAACTAGCAACTTGTGGAGACGAAAACCTTCGCGAAGTTGAATACCTGCAGAAGTGAAAGACCTTTCTAGGGTATGACTAGTGGTCTTACTTCAAAGATCATGTTTGTGCTTCATTGCAAAATGAGAGCTGGTCGCAGAGGGATTTTCATTGATAAATCTTGAGGAATTTGTCATGGTTTTTTGAGGAAGGACTTGGAGAATATTTTTATGCATTATAGAGCAGTTTGGCGTGAGATTTCAGGTGGTTTTGAAGCTACAGCAGGCCATACCCTCCTTGCTGGGCTGTACCAGATCATGGAGGCCTTTTTATGAGTGTAAAACATCATCAAAATCTGTTCTTTATCAGCATGACTAGGGTGTGAGGGTCTGAAGTTGATGGTGAGACAGTTTAAGGAGTCCTTTGGAAGAGTTTGCTGCTGCATACAGATCAGAATCCAACCGTACAGGACCAGCACCAAGGTGTGGGTCTTTTTAGGCCAAAACGTTGAGTAGTTTGAGTGCTTTTCCACTTGAGGCAGGGTTCTTGGTGTTGTAAATCTGAGTATCTTGTTTTGGAGGAGAAACTAGGTTACACCATCTTTGAAGGTGTCTTGCCAACTTCTGGTTGCTCTATTTTGTCATATCAGACCTGTACTATCCAAATCAGTAGATGGGTATGTTAATAATGTGATGTTTTACTTATTTCTCCATATGGGTATTGTTCAATGTTATTATGTTATGCATTTCCTTCATTTATGAGCATCTGGATAGTTTAGAAACCCTTATTAGATGAAAATATGAATGCATGCAAAAAAACCCATGTTATGTACAAACACAAACGCACCAGGGTCAACAAAACTCAGAAAAAATTGGGGTAGGACATTACACATTTATCTCTCATGTGGTTATGTTGAAATTGTCTATTATGGCTGCAAATTTCCTTTCAAGAATTGATGAGGATCATGAGATATGGAGGAAGAAGGGTTGCGCCATCATGACCGATGGCTGGATAGATAGGAGGAATAGAACATTGTTGAATTTCCATGTTTCTTTCTCAGGTGTTTCTACTTTCTAAAATCCATTGATTTAGTGATTAAGATTTTTAATCTCTACTTTACTGATTTTGTTTCTTTCTCAGATAGCATAGTTTTCTTGAAATCCATTGATGCTTCAGGAAACACAAAAAATGTTGAATTCCTTTGTGAGGTTTTGCAAAGTGTCTTGACTGAGGTGGGTGAGGAGAATGTTGTGCAAATAGTTACAGAATATGCAACAAATTATGTTGTTGCAAGTAGACTTCTCATGGATAGACACCTATCCTTGTTCTAGATTCCTCGTGTTGCTTATTTTCTTGACCTTATATTGGAGGATCTTGGAAAAATTTCATGGATCAAAGCATGTGTGGAGCATAGTAAAAACATTTGCAAATACATATACAACCATGTTTGGGTCCTCAACCTAATGAGAAAATTCATGGACAAGGAGTTAGCTCATCCCGGAATAACCTGCTTTGCGACAAACTTTATCATGTTGTAATCTTTGCTTCTGTTGGGACTCATATTTTCCATGCCTCAAAATTGCAAAATCTTGTCAAATTCTTCAAAATTTTCCCAAGAGGTCCTTGTATATTCGCCTCGTTTTGTGTGTTTGTTGCTATCTGGTGTCTAGTGTTGTCTCCCTTGAAATTTGACTAAGTTTGAAATTTATAAGATCCTCCAAATTCTATAATTTGCAATTTAACTCCTATGGATCAGAGACCACTCTCAAACATCTTGACAGTATATACATAAAATATAACTTAAAGTATAAGAAAGTAAATGTAAAAGAGGAAATGTAAACTTATACTTAAATGTTATATTTTATGTGTATACTTCATGAAAATCCTAAAGTTTCTTGTCCCTTGCGGAACTTTCATCCCTCTTGGAATTGTGGAACTTTCACATGGTTTTGGAAATTTCCACAACCCCTTCAAACTTCCGCTTTTCCTATCTTGTCTAAACTTCCGCCTTCTCCTGTGCATGCAATTGCTTGCGGAACTTTTGTGTTCATCAGGATGTGGCACATCTTTGACCTGGTCATGGAAATATCTGACCTCCCCTCCAGGCCCGCTTTTCCTTGCCACCCGCATTCTTTCTCTAGCTTTCTTGTTCCTCTTGTTGCGCTGATTTCAAGTCCTTGAGGATGCATCTTGATCCCTCTCAAATCTCTACCTCCTTTCCTATGCCACAAGTCCGCCCCCTTTGTCTCTTCCCAACACACATCCTAGCCTAACTAGAATCCCCGCCGTGTTCTTTTCCCCCAAAAGTTTTGCAATTTCTGGAACACCCCAAAAGTTCCACAATTTCCGGAACACCCCAAAGTTCTCGCTTCCTAACCCCCACGGATTTCCGCAATTTGCAAAAAAGGGCATAAAAACATAAAGCGAAAGTCTCCTACGACTTCTAGATGGACACAGAAACGTATCAGGTCGCCATTAATTTGAAATGGGTTGTTGAAATTGATGCATTTAATGCAGTTGGTGGGGTTGTTAGGGTTTGCCCTCCCATTCCATCATCGACTCGAATTGTGAAGGCTATAAATAGAAGATTGAAACTCTTTTCAAGGGTTGGATCTTTTGGCAGTTTTCAAGCAACAAAAATGCAGAGCTCTCTAGGGTTTCAAAGAACAAAAGTTTCAGTTCTCTAGCAGGGAAGATGACAAGGTTATGTAAAGATTCAAATTGGTTTCAAGAATTGTCATAACCCCTATTTTCAAATAATTAATTTTCAATTTAATATTACTATTTTAATGATCGTTCACCAAACTTTGAATCATGTGCATAACAGGAATATACTCTCGACAGAGAGAGTATCATCGAGGAGGGGGCGTCTAGCCAACTGATAGCGATTGTGGTGAAAGAAATTTGTATGCATGGGCACTTAGATGGCATATAGTTGCATAGTCATTGTATAAATTAATTTTATTGATATATTGTTTTCTTATTTTACTAGAAAAGAAAATCATTTAATATGTTATAGTTATTTAATTAATTGATAGTTAAAAATGCTCTCAGTGAAATAAAAGTAATTTAAATTATATATATATTGATTTTATTTGAAATTGTATGTGAGGGAAAGAATTATATTTTATTAATTATTATTTTTAGAAATAATTGTGTGACAAATGCCGATAAGGGCGTGGTTCGGTGGTTAAGTCGCTCGGTTGTTGTGGCGGCCACTAGAGTTCAAACCCCCGCTGGGCCAACGAGCTCGCGGGTTTGAAGTGTTCTTGCTAGGGGATGAGGTCCCCCGTGTTGTGGCCTCAGCGGTTCATTGCTCTGGGCAAAAACATTCGCGTGGAGTCGGAGGGCGTGTCGCACCAGCGTCGCCGGTCACGTTAAAAAGTTTACCAAGCGCATTATCTTAAAAAATAAAAAATTGTGTAGCAAATTGATTAACAAAATTATGTTTAGTTATTAAATTTATGCCATTTTCAAAATTAGAATATATGTTTTATTTTATAACAATAGAAATAATTCATAGAAAAAGATAACGACAATAGAAAATCAGAAGCTAAAATCAAGGGAAAAAGCCATGTTAAGAGAATGAAAATAGAATAATACAAAAACAAAGTAGATAACTGAATTAGAGAGAAATAAATATTAGAAGTATATTTATTTGATTTATTATTTTAATAGCAAGTTTTCATGAGATAAAAGCAACAAAATAAAAAGATAACTATTTTATATTAGAAAATTAGAAAAGCTAATTTTTCAGTATTGCATATTTCTAAATTGTGTGCGTGAAACTCACATTATTAGTAAGTTTATAATTAGTTCTTGCTATGAAAACTTGACTTTTAATTATTATTATTTTTAAAAATTGTATTTTAGTTATTAAATCTTATCCAGTTTAATTTGAATTTGGTTTTAGTGAATTTATGTGGTGATTAAGGAACTTGCCTTTTTCTGAGTAAAAAAATATTTATATTTATTTTATTTAAAATAGAATATTATTTAGAATGATAAACTAATTAGGTATTTAGTAATAAATAAATTTAATAAGTGCCAATTAAAATTAGTAATAAATGTAGTTCAATTTTTTAGAATTTAAGAATATCATTTTAAGGAAATGTCTTTTATGAATTGTCATTAATTGAATTTACTATTAGTTTCTAAATTTCCTTTGAGTGTATTTTTACTTTTTAGGAACAATAGTGAATTTAGAAGGAACATTAGATATAAATAAATAGAGGAGAAAAAGAAGGGATTTTGGAGGAGAAAAGGGAGGTAAGTTTACATTTTGGTGAGATTTTTCCTTGTAGGATCAAAAATAAATAAATTACATTAGGCATTATTTGTTTAATTATATTGATTGCATTCCAGGAGAGGATTTTGGATGAGCAATCGTGATAATTTTGGGCAATGTTCGTTTCAAAGAATTGAAAGTTTGAGATCTTCATCAAAGAAAGAAATTAGGCAAGATTTTAGGAGATTGCGAAAGCATGATTTTCGGAGCCAAAATGGAGTGCCATATTTGGAGAGTCAGTTATGATTTGAGTAACTTTCTATATTACGGTGGATTTGATTCTCCATGACTAGGCATTGTAACTCATGGTTTTGAGTTTCCTTTTTAGTGGATTATTGTATTGGAACTCCTAAAAATTGAAGGCTTGAGGAGTTATTTGGGAAGGAGTTTTATGCAGGGTTATGCGGTGAGCTTTTCCTCCAAAGGAGCAAGATGTAAATCTCCATGTTAAGGCTTTGAGCCTGCAAGTGTATTGTAACATGTTTGTGGTTGCAGATTAATACATTGGTTCGATGCTTTGGAGGGTGGGGTTTTTTACACAAAAGGGTTTTCCCCACGTATATTGGTGTTTCTTCTCTTCTGTCTATTTTTTTTTTCTTTCATGTTCTTAAAGTGTTAATTTACATGTTATGCTGCTGAAATTTTCTTAGATCTGTAAGCTACATTATCTTTCCTCTAAGGGTTAATGAGATGGGAAATCAACTATGTTTGTTTCTGCTTTAAGGGTATAGTAGTATGTGCTTGCATCAAGTTATTCAATATCTGTTTAAGTAAAATATAGGATGTTGTAAGGTTTACATGTTAAAAGTTAACCTATGATTGATGTGATATTCTTATATGAGCCTACATGGATAAATATTGTAAGGCTTAGTCTTCTTATTTAAGTTTTTTTTTTTTTTAATAGATGTATTGAATCACTTTGGATGATTGTATAAAGGTATTATTCACAAGTTGTGATATTTGTGAGAAGAAGGTTAATTATTTTCCTTTTTCACACTATTTTATAAGAATATAATTCTAGTTAATTATTTATGGATTGTAATTTCTTTTCGTTGGTTTCTTTTAGTAAGTGGTATTTTTCGGACTTTACAAGAATCAGTATATGAACTCGTTTCTCTCATGTAATTTTTCAAGGAAATCCTAAGTTGTAGCTAGGGTTTCCTCTAGCTACACTTCGTGGTGTGATTGTAATCATTGATCAGATGAATAGGACATATTCTAAAAACATTACATGCTATGTGATGATCTCTTCTATGGTTGTATATGAATGATTGCATTTTGATAAAGGATTACTAAGCATATTCCTCATTGGTTGTTTTTTCTGCATCTGGGTATCCAGAAATTGCTTGTTTCCATTTATGTATTATCTTATCCTCTACTAAATTGTGGACTTTGTAGCCCATCTTAACAGGCATCGGTCTGAAATATCTGATCACCCACACCTCTTTTAAAAACTAAAACAAATTTATCAAGTGTGAAGTAAAATAGTTACAATTGTATGTATTGTTGTGGTTCAGTGTTGTAACCAGGAAATATTGGTAGTGACTCTTCCAAGTGCCGATTTTAGTAAACCAAACATGCATACTAGCACCTTCCATTATTGCAAGAGTTCTTTTTATCAGCTTAAACAAAAGTTTTAGTGCAACAAGCTTGTCTTAATCCAATAACTATATTTGGGCATTAAAACAACAATTTGGGTATTGTTGCAATGATGAGTCTAAAAACATTTTCTATTATTGTTAATCCTTGTTAAGGGATACCTCAAGGAACACCCTCCTTGGCTTAGCTGAGCCAAAAGTGAAGGGGAGATTACCCACTCCTAACCATTGGCCCTTAATCACCTTCCACTTGTGGATGAGCCCGTTTCCTATCTCTCTGATTGACACCCCTGGCCTGAGAGATTAGGAAATCAACTCTAGGGTTTTAGGTTAGCTATTTTGGGACCCAACATCTTCAATCAAACGCTAGTTTGAGACACATGTTTGTTGGTGAGGAGTGGTTTGCATCATCATATGTTAAGACCAATGCAGGGTTTGATGTGGTTGATTGGGTTTTTGATGAGCACAACTTTTGGCTTCTGGCAAAGGAGATCATAGAGGTAAATTTTCATTATATTTTTGTTCGTATTTCCATTCTATTTGCTTATTTTTGTTCACACTTATCTATGTTAATGTTTAATAATAATTGCAATTCATAGAGCCTTTAGTTGTTCTCTTTCAAGTTGTTGATGGGGAGAAGCCCGCAATGGTCTATATATATGAGGGCATGGATAGGGTCAAGGAGGCCATTAGATCCATTTATGTTGGGGTTGAGGATAAGGATCGTCCCATATGGGACATTATTGATCGATGATGGCACCTTCAACTTCTCAAACCCTTACATGCAACTACCTATTTCTTCAATCCGGCATTCCAATTCCACCAAGATTTCAAGGCCGATGAGGAGGTTCTGAGTGGGCTCTACATAGTCATAGAGCAGATGGCACTTGATCCCCAGCTTGGAGCACAAATAATTTCTAAGATTGAGATCTCCAGACTTTCACAAGGAGACCTCTTTGCGCAAGAGATATGCAAGGCAACTCAAATGTCATTGCAACCAGGTAAAAATCTATTAAGGGTATAATTTAAGTTTAATAATTAAAATTTTCTCTTTTCTATGTTAATATTGAAACTCAAGGTTGAACAATGAGATTGAGTTTTTCTTCTCATTTCATATGCATGGTGGGAAAGGTTTGGTGCTAAGGTGCCAAATCTTCAGAGGATTGCAGTTCGTGTCTTCAACCAACCTTTGCCTTTGTCACAAATAAATCTTGGGCACTAACTTATCTCCCATCACTCTAGAGGAGGTTGATCCACAGTCAGATTGGATCACTGAGGTGTAGGATCCCGCCTTCAACGATGAGAACCTTGCATGGGTTGATTAGGTGGATTTAGAGGCAAAGATAGTAGTCATGGCAGAGGAGAAGGATAGAGTACGAGTAGACCCCTTGGATGTTGGTGGCACTGATACATAGGCAAATATCATGGCTACATCATCATCAAGGAACTATCTTAGACTCCTGCACAAGACTTGCCTTTTAACTATGGATCACAGGTTGCCCATGGAAGATGGTGGATAGGGAGGTGATGGGCATTACAAAAGGGGCAAACAGAGTGTGTCCGACTCAGGCTACAAAGTACACCGGGATTGTCTTGGCTAGGGTTATTGTGCATGAGTACATGTGTGTATTTAAACTGATTCCTCCTAGTTTGCAACCATAGCTTAAGAGGCCTACTCCATAGATTCTTCTAGGGGTGCGAGTAGACATTCCAAAGAGTTGCTTCAAATAAGTATTGGTTTTGTTGTTGTTCCAATATACTGAACATATATATATTCTTGATTTAGGGCTATCTTTGGTTAAACCCTTTGAATTTGTCAATTGATTCACTAGTTATGAATAATTTAATATTTATTGTAATGTTATTAAAATTTATTATATAATTGTGATTACAAAGTGTGGAAATGAATCCCTAAATCTTTTTGAAATATATCTAAAACTAAATAAAATAAACTCAGGAAATTAGCACCTAACAAAAATAAAGGATGAAATTGTGTTTGTCATTATAGGGGGAAATCTTATAGAGTGATTCTCCCCCCTATTAGAACTTGCCCAATAGTATTAAACTTTTACTTGGTCATATGCATTTTGTAAAACTCAATAAGTTTATTGGAAATTATGTTATCTTAGTCTAAAAATTAAGTAGATATTAATTTGTTATCCTCGGTGTTTGGAGTCTTAACCCTTATTTTTGCAAATAGAGGTAACACCTTCAATTGCTCCATTTGGAGGCAATCGGAGGCGTTTTACAAATTTGGGGGCTATATTTCTCAATTTAGGTTAGTGAGGACAGTTGGGTGCATGACTTAGCCATGTACGAGCTTAATGGATAGAATAAACGTTCATTCATCATTAGAATCAAATTTGTTCTCCATGGGATCTTATTCCAAGAGAAGGCATGCGATATTGGTCACGGTTCATACATTTGATTTGACGACAATGAGACTTCATGGTATACAATCTTCATTTACTCTGCTACCCCAAGGATAAGGCACTAGCTTGGCATCCTATTTGATTGGTTGATTTGCATGTATTGTCAAGACTCAAGAGACCTAGTTGTCTTATTGTCATATCATGTTGGTCAAGTGTGCCTACGAAGTCTTATCATGTATTTAAATCATTAAAAGGGTACAATTTTAAGTTACATTCGTCTTTGCTAAATCTAATTCTTTTTAGAATTAATAAATTATTAAAGTATGCAAAGATATTATGGACCAAGGACATCCAAAATATATCTAAAGTTGTGATCAATGGAAAAGGTGGAAGATAGTCATGGAAAAACTTTCATCGTGCAATGTAATAAAGAAGTAGTACTGTTAGATGGAGAGTAAAGGTTAGGTTTTTAGATTAAGAAAACTAGTGTTCCATGGGGATGTTCCCCCCATAAAAATTATCATCTTTGGAAATGAGGACGTCCCTAAGACTCGGAGACTCTGGGGAAACGCCCTTCCACTGCCCCTCCACCACCACTAGTAGGAAGATGTCCTTGGGACATTTCCCTCAAAGACGCGACGTTTCTGGGGTGTATGTCAGGTAAATTGGGGGGATGCTGGAATGTCCTTGAGACCTTGAGGAAACTTGCGTTTGTACCCCTCTTGAATAGTCAAAAAAGAGTTTTTTTTCTGAAGGATTTTTTTTTGGAAAAGTGGGATACTAGCCCTAACTCTAAAAGTTCTATTGGCCCCACCCACACTCCAAACCCTCCAAAAACCTATAAAAAGATATCCCACCCTCTATCCAAATCACTATCAAGTTTTCATTGCATTTTGCAAGAGTGAATTGTTAGTGATTGCGAGAGGAAGAACAAGTCTTCATTGATCAACCATTCAATGCATTCATCAAGCTTTCAAGGTAAGCCTTGGGCCTCCTTTGACAACCACATGGGTCATTCTTATATTTTCTAAGGTTTCTAGTTCTTTTGTTGCTAAGAGGAACTAGTCTACTTATAGCTTCATCCACTCTATTAAGAGGAACAAGCTTACTTCTAGGAGGGCGAAGAAGCTTGTAGTTATACATAGCACCTTGTGGTCTTATTGACCACAACATGCTTACATACAAGGATAGTCCAACACCTCGATGGGATGTATAGCTAGAGGAGCCAACATAGGTCGATGATGACGCGACACAAACAAGGTTGGTTGGTATTGGTTTGGAGGAGCTTGACCTTGAGGAATTCAGTAGTTTGAGTGATGAGGACTTTGGTATGGACTTTGGGGATGATTAGAGGCATTCGACCATTGGCCAAATGTATTTTGACATTTTGAATATAATATATTTGATACAAATATTCGACATTGCCATTTTCATTGTTCAATGCAATGTGTTTAGTTACTAGTATTTCAAAGTTTCAATTGTTATTCCTTACACATTTTAAACTTATTTTATAACTAGTTTTTCAAGTACTATAGATATTTGCAGCGCTAGGCCCCTGTAGTCCCCAAACCTAGGTCCTTGGTTCCCCTGTCCCCAAAACCCGTCCCCTTGCCCCTTTGTTCCAAGACTCAGTGGAACTATGAAAAAAACAGATTTTTAGAAGTGGAAGGCTCTGCTGGAGTAAGTTTTTTTGAAGTTTCCATCAAAAAACCAGTAGACTCTTCTTTCCAGTGTTAATGGAATGTAATTTCAATAGAATGGAATACAATAATGTTCATAAATGGATATAGTGATCTTCTTTCTTACTAAATTTGATTTCTTAGTTTGTTGAATGCGATTTAATCACATCTTGCAGATCTTTGTCAGTAGCATGCCATGTTTTCTCTCTCTTTCGTACTTTGAGATGCTAGGGTTTAATCATGAAACTTTCTGTCACCAACATGTGGCCTCATCTATGAAAACTTTGTGTTTCTATAAAGTTTTAGCTATTCCATTGTGCAGATCATATGCCGATTTCCACCGTCATTAGGGAGGAGGGCTTCAGATCTGCAGTATTTTCCCTTTTTTTGAGTTATCTAGGTGGCCCTCTACACATTTAGGTCGCCTTGGGTTTCACTCTCTCTCCGGCCCCTTTTTTCACTTTATTTCCATGTTGCTTTTGTGCTTTTAGATTAAAAACACACAAAAATTCAAAACTCCCAATCATATGAGGGAGTTGCCCTTCTCAATGCAGAGGGAAATCACCCTGTTGGTGATAGTTCTACATACTGTTACTAAACTTGCCACTATTCATTGGGCGAGTTGCACACATACTCTGCAGAGGATTGAGGTGATAAATTCAAATGATAACAAGGAGTAACCTAAAGATAGAATTGGAAATTACTGTGAAGAAGCATTTCACTTATTGTTAAATTAATAGGCACTCTGACTCTCTTTTTCCTGTACTTGTTGTAGTACTTTGGATTCTTTGGCCTTCAGTGAATGTTGATACTTAAAATTAAAATTAACCAAATATGCAAAACCTGGATAAACGTTTCTTGCTTTCATGTTTATTAATCTGTCTTTTCTCATTTTTAAGGTTCATAAGTTCATCCCACCCTTGGAATATTAGAAATTTAGATTTGATTTTCTTCTCTTTGCATTTTATCTAGCATATTGATGCTTTTCTATTTACAGTCTTATTCTCGTTTGGAGACTTTAAGAGGACATGAGCACAGAATACTGGCTTTAACTGTCAACATAGAACAGTCTTTGTGCTTCAGTGGTGATTATGGAGGATGCATTTTTGTTTGGGCTATTGGTACTGTTCCTAGACAAGAACCTGTTATGACATGGTATGATCATAAAGACTGGCGTTACAGTGGAGTTCATTGCTTAGCCATTTCTAAAGATGGATATCTTTACAGTGGGAGTGGTGACAGAACAGTAAAAGCATGGTCATTGCAGGTGACTTTTAAACCAAATATAAGCGATTTTTGATCTGTGTGACTGTGCTGATGGTTGAATTGCATGCTCAATAAGTTCATTTGAATACATTTTCATAATAGTGTAATCTATCTCATTTTAGAAGTGTTTAACATTTGAATACAATTTCATAATAATGTAATCTGTTTCATTTTAGAGGTGTTAAAAAAATGTAAATTGCCTATGTCTCTGTAAGAAGAGATTAGTTTTGCATTTGAAAAAGGAATTGTTTAATGTTAATGGTTTGTTTGAGAGCAACTATTAACTGGAAATAGAATCAGCTTGAATTGCAAATCTGCTGCTATCTGGAGAATAAAATCAACAATCCTCCAATTAAATTGCACACGAGTATAGTTGAATTGCAAATTTGTCATATTTGCTATAAACTATTATTCTATTTGCAGATTTCAGGATCCATCAGAGTTTGAGGTTTGAATTATAGTATTGTGTGTCTTTGACATCATTTTGTAAATAAAGTACTCTGGAATAATTGTTATTTTATTTCAATGCATAAAAGTAGTTAGAATTTTAGAGTTTTATCATCCCCAATGTTGTTTAGTTATAGGTAACCTGTACAGATTTTTGAAAATAGGAGGGTAGTATACCCCTTACTATTGCCTTGTGAATATCACTAGATCAACACATGGTAATATTACTTCATTACATAACAGTGAGTTAGAATTTCAGAGTTTTATTTTCCCAATTGTTTATTAGTTTCAGGTAACCTGTACCAAGTTTCTAAATAGGATGATAGTTTATTCCTTACTATTGCCTTACGAATATTGCTTGGTCAACAATATATGTATTTACAGTAGGATTTGTGAAATCTTATGTCAAAAGGTCTTTAAATGTACTTTACGTGGAGAATTTCCTGGTCATATTTGAGGTTTCAAGAAGGACCAAGTGTTATATTGCAGTTTGTCTTTTTTCCTCCTGCGGTTTGCACTGTGAAATATGAGATGGGCTTTGTCCATGCAATATATTTTATAAATAGCCAGCAAAGCTTGCATTTTCTTCTCTGCAGACACATGCAAATCATTTCATATACAAGTTCCTAATTATTGTTTGATTTGGGCCTGGCTGGGTGTGGACCAAGTTGCATGAATGCAAAAAGTACAAACAGCCTCACATTAAGATATTTTCCATTTGCTTGATTTTCTTGTCTGCCTTTTCACATTTTGGTTTTGCGTATCTTGTACAGTGTTTTGTTTGTGCTGCCCGTTTGCATCATTCAGAGAATTATTTGGATGGATATTAATCAGATTCTTTCTTCTTCAGGATTACAGCCTGATCTCTACTATGGAAGGCCATAAGTCAGTAGTGTCGGCATTATATATCAATGAAGGGCTGCTGTATAGTGGAAGTTGGGATGGAACTGTTCATTTATGGTGGCTTAAAGACCATAGTCCTTTGGCAGTTTTAGGGGCTAATGCTCCAACTCACTTGTGCTCAGTGCATGCTCTTGCCATGTGCAATGATATCTTAATTGCCGTTTATAACAATGGCTGGCTTGAGGTTTGTTATAATTTATTTTGCACACATGGTTTTATAGACTCATTTGATACATTTTGTAACTGGATTTTGCAAAAAAGTTGTGTTTTTAAAGAAATTTAAGTACTTTTTTTAGGTTGTCAAGTCGAAAATTTTTGGTTTGTCGAGTCTGAGTATGCCAACTAATCATATAATCTAATAACATCCAAGGTATATTACTTAACTACACATATACATACTAGAACATAAAATAAAATATATTTGTACCATTACAAGCTTGTTGTGACCACAAACTAGCAACACTTTGTTGTCCTCTATTCATGTTATCAACATTATAGTGCTTGAATAGGATCTCATGGAGCACATCACTGGATCTTCCATAGCTGCAATCCTGAGTTTTATCCTAAAAATAGGTGGCATGAGTCTCAAGGAAAGGCCATGCCCTTCATGAAGGTACATGTATTTCTTACAATTACATAGCTAAATTCACCTTATCTATGATCTCCTAGAAAGTTGGCGCATCTTGTGCAGATTCTTCTGTCTAAAGATTCCATATATACTATAAAATTGATGGTTCTTTTGATGAAAAATCTTAGGAATAATCATGGCACCTACATCCTCCCAATGCAATTCCTTGTTCTGTCGTAAGAAGAGACTTATGACGTAGTTGTCAAATTTGGAGAAAGCTTGGACACAATATGCAAAATGTGGTCTTATACAAACCACAACCAATTCTTTGATGCCACAATTATCGTTTTTAAATGGACCTCGACATTCTTAATCAAAGTTTGGCCAATGACATCCTCCTTGGGCTCAATCTGTGCCAAGACATTGTAGGTTCTTCTTATCATTCTCCATGTTCTATGATCTGTAGATGATGGAGATTCCACTCTACTATCATTAACAACAAATCCTTTCCACTTAAATGTTGTTGCAACTTCTATGGCCAAACAAACAACACAAAACACTAGAAAATGGATATATTCACAACCTCCTAATTGGCTGTTATTTTATACCCTTGCACACTCTTGCAACTCATCACACGAACAAATACATGCTTTATACGTTGCAACTATTGTGCCTTACTTATTGGAAGCTAATTGAATGCTCTCCCTACTTGAAATCTTATAGCAAATTATTTGATTAACTTGCAAGAATTGATAAACAGGCAATGGACATTCAAGCATCAACACAATGGAAACATCACACCATATTTACCCTTGAGATACCTGAGTAGTGAGAAAACTCCAGCAAGAAAATCCACTATATGTGCAGTTTTACAAGCTTGTAGCCCATCCTAGGCCAATCAGGATGCCAAATCAACATGCCAATATCCTCACACTTGCAAATGCTTTTGGCAACTAAGTGGGAAAGTGTCAAAATGAACACCAATGCACCAGTTAACAGTGCACCATCAAACTAGCTGATACAACCTCCAAGCAATGCACATCTCAGCCCATCAACTATGAAAATTGCGAATGAAGGATTAAAAATGTCTTTCAAATGTTCCCCTTCCCAACTTGGGAAGTTGCAATAACATTTAGTCATGTTCTAGACTTGAATTGGAAGCCTAAACGACAAGAATACGAAGACAAAATGCTTCCTATTGCTTCTTCATGCACATTCAATTGAGACGAAACTGCTGGTTTTCATCAGCTGGCAGTTATGAAACCACTGCTTTTCATCAGGAGGTGATTATGAAACCACCCATTTTTTGATAGAACTACTCCTTGACAAAACTGCTGCTTTTGGGATGAAGCATCCATTTTCAACAGGGAGTGATTACAAAATCATCACTTTTACAACAGTTTTTGTCCTCCCAACTTCCAAAAGCCATAACTTTTGCACACAGAATCAAAATGAGGTGCCTTTTTCTTGAAAGTGTGTAATTTGTCAAAATCAATCTAAATATATATAATAATATTTAAGTTTTGATGCCAACAAAGCACTATGTTTGCCCCTGCAACACAGCTGCACTTATGAGGAACTGTGTCTGAAACCAATCATTGAATCAAATTTCTCTCTACCAAAGCCTGATTTGAGATGTCCCATTTCATTCTAAGCCCTCTCTAGTAACGAACTCTCTAGTTCAGTATTTGGGAAACGTTTTTTGAATCACACCTCCCCAGTATGGAGGTTTTTGGTCCCCAAAAGCTCAGTAGTCCAGAAATAGAAAATTCCTACCACACATTTCCCTTCATGGGTCTTACAACACCGCCTTTCATGGGACTTACAAAGATTGTCCTCTGAACAAGAAGCCTTACAAACATTGCCCTCTCAACATGGGGTCTTATAACATTGCATCACAACACATGGAAGTTGCAAAAACATATTGCCCTTCATGGGACTTACAATCAATGCCCTTCTATGGGACTTTTACAAACATTGCTCTCTCAACATTGGGTTTTACTCATTGCATAACAACATATTCAAACACATACTACCCTCACATGGCTGCCCCATCTTGGTTACTTACAACAAAATTATAAAAGCAATGAAAATGTGGGTTACAACAATATGCCATAGCAACAATAAAGTGCCTAAATCGGCAGCATCCTTGTGGAGTTTCACTTGCCACAATGTCCCATCACCTTTGCGAATTGTTCTGCCACCATGGAAGAACCTTTAGTACCATGAGCATGCTTCAAGATACTGTCCACTATGCATTTTACCCTCCTGTCATGCAAAACTCTGCCTTGGAAAACCTGTTGCAACTTCCCCTTGAGTGCATACAACAACCAAAACATGAATGACACAACTTGGTACAGCTGTCATAACTTGTTTTGTGTGCATCAAACATTTCTTAGGCATCCTACTATCTCAGAAATATGAAATAAGGCAATTAAATCCATGCTACAATACCCATATGCATGTTACCAGCCTACCACAAAGAACATGGTCGCATTGGTGTATATATTTTTATCAACTTGCATAGAAATGTGAAACGTACTTGTTATCACCTTGATAGTTTTAGTGGGCTACTGATACCTTAGCTCCACAATTGGCCCTATGGCTCCTCCATACTCCATGCCTTCTCAAAAAAATGGAATTATTTCCCTTTTCAATCAACAAGTGGAACATGTACAATAATTTGGAGGAGCTTGTAACCAATGGAACCCATCAATCCAAGCTTGAAGGAAAGTCTTCTTACCATTACCCTCTTGCAATGGGGATGAGAAATATTCTTTGGGTTGCTCCCTCTTGATAGCTTCTTTCTCCAATGGCTTTACTTCGTCTTTTGCTGTCTCTTTCATTGTAGCTGTTTGAGCAAACTCCTTTTCCTTGCTTGTAGGTGTCTCTTTTCTCTTGGAATGCCCTTTGCAATTCTTTGGATGGAGTTGTGGATGTAGTATCCAACATCTTGCATGCCAATGCCCACTCTCCTTGCAATGACTGCAAAAATTCTTACCGGTACCTTTGGACAAATTCCCCTTTCTCTTGAAGGACTTTGGCTCTCCATTGGTGGATTTTTTCTTCCAACACAGCCGAACAATGGTTGCTCAAAAGACAAAATGAACATGGATGTGCATCTCAACAATCTTGAGCTACATGGCCATTCTTTTTGCAAATAAAGCAAACAATAGAAAATTTGCCTCTTGCATACCTTGTTTGGATGGTGTGCCCCTAGGCTTGTCTATGCAAGTTTCTTGTGGTGATTGTATTCTGCTTATTCCTTTGGAATGCTCTCCTCTCTTGGGAGCTCATTTGCACTTCTCTTGAATGTTTTTTTTCCCTTGTCTCATGGTTGTCCACTCCTTGGAGCCAAGTTGCAGTTGCCTATATTGTCATGGAATGACAACTTGCAATTCCCTTTTTCTTGGAGTCTTATTTTCGCTCCTTTGAGGTATTTACTTCCTCTTTAAAAACCTGCTCAACAATTATAGGCTTCAAAGTTCAAACCATTCTTAGCTGCAAAAAAAGGAATGAACATATTTACCTTGGATGGGCTGATTTTCTAGAATTGGTGGCTTTGGCTCCTTGTCCTCACAAGCTTTCTTTATTGATGCACATTTGGAACATTCCCCAACCTCTTGTACACTATCAAAATATCCCAAACCTGCATGTTGAGGCATTCCTACAACCTCTATAGGATTGAACATACATTAGCCATTCCTTCCAAGCCCTTTTCCAAAATAACCTATCTTGGTTAACATCTTAAAACCAATCCTTTAGTATGACTTTCAAAACTACCAAAAGAATTCTGATGAGAAGGAAGACAGTTTGATAGAGTATTCATTGTGCATACCTCAGTTTGGGTTTGTGCATCTCATTTAGAAGATCCTTTTTTCCTCTTCAATTCTTCACCATCACCTTGCGACATCTCTTCCTTTGGTTGTAACGCTTGCTGCAGCACTCTTATGATGCCCACGAAGAAGTCTCCATGAATTGTCAACTGGACTTGCAACTCTTCATTTGCTTCTTGCAGCTATTGCAACAAATTCCTCAATTGTTTATTTTGCAAATTCTTGTACAATCGCCCTCTTGGCCTCTAGCACTTTTTCCTGTGCTTCTTCTTCATATTTTCAATGCACTTGTGCTTCTTCTTCATATTTTCCATGCACTTATTCCTTCATTTTCCTCTTCTTTTGTCTTTTCTCATGTGAGGAGTTATTTAAAACTTGGTGTAGGTTGGAGTGGCAGTTTTACCAAGGCACATAAATCCTGTATCAGCCTACACAATGGGTCAGTATCCATGGCAAGGAAAGTAGGAATGAGCATTTTATTGGGTCATGCTATGAAGGGTCTTTGGTGGAGGGTTGCCAGTTGAATGCACCCATTACCAACTTGCTTTGTGAGTCTGGCTTTCTCACCCTCACACAATCTATTTCTTTACAACATCACAACAAGGTGGGCATTTTTGCAGGCAAGTTGGTGTTGCAATTTTGCTAGCTAGGTATCCCTCTTGGCAAACTATGTTTGTTGTTGCAGCTTTGGCCCATCCAACAACCCTTTCAGCTGTCAACTTCACCTTGTCTTTGATGTTGTGTTTTGTAGCATCCCTAACATTGTTGAGGTTCTTGAATAGACTTTGAAATAGCCATAAGCCTTCCAAATCCACGTCGGGCAACCCATTAGTACCAATACAGTGGTTGATTTGTCTCTAGATAGTTACTTAAGGTTAGGGAATCCATGTAGGTGTGTGAGATGGCCCCTTCAAAAAGTGTTTTTAGGAAAGTGGTCACAAACGGGTCTTGCTCCTTTGCATCTACAGATTGCACTGCCTCATCACCTAGCCACTTAACATGTTATGACTCTTTTCTTGTAGTTCACTCAATTATGGGCTCTCATGATTATCCTAGTGAGGGATCTTGTATTTTCATGCAATAGGGGGCTCTTCTTCCATTGGGTGCTTGCCCTTGGCCTCATGCTCCGTCTCCGCAACCTTTGGTAGCATGATAATGCTATCAAAGCTTTATGAATATTGTGCCATCAAGGCTTGTTGGTGGTCTTGCAACTCATTCTCTACACTCCTTGTTGCAGTCCACTACTCTCTCTAGCTTTTTGGAACAATCCCTAAGTGACATTTAGCCTTGAGGATTGTGTATCCAAATTAATACCGATGAGAGCATGTTGAATAGGAGAATGGATTTTAGCAACGAGGATGTCTTCTAGGTCAATGACCTACTTGATGGGTTGCAAGTTGAGGTATGCATATGTTAGATTGTTTGTGACGGGAGTGCTAGACATTTGCCATGCACACTTAGATTCAACAACCTCCTTGGTGAGCAAGTATGAGGGAGGCTTAGTTTCTTTTGTCATGTGGCTTGTAGAAAAATCAAGCAGGTGTGGTGCCTATACACTTGGAAAATTATGCTAGGTTACCTGCCATTGGCTTTGGAGTGATGCCCATTGATTTGCAATATGGAGCATCAAGGTGTGCACTCATTGGACCATGACTACCTTGTGAGCTGCACCATTGTGATTGTTCACTGTAGGGAGCATTAGGTTGCAAAATTGGTGGACAAGCAATTCCATGGTTGGCCCCATAGTCTCTCCAAGAGGTGTCCCGTAGTAGTTAATGACATAAGATCAGCAATGTGTTGTAGTAGAAAGTCACGACATGATCCCAAGCCTCTTGTGTGTTTGGTACAAAATCATTGGTGAGGAATGTCAAGAAATTGAAAATGGTGCTTAGAGCATCCTCATATCCCATGTACACAATGGTTGTCACATCTTTTCTTGCCTTGTTGATTTCCCTCATTGAAATGAAGGCATAGGTGGTCTGTGCCCTAATAATGGGCATTTGCTCAACCAAAATTCCACTCTCCTCGTGCTTTATACCAAATTAAGGACAATGTCATTGGACTAGGCCTTGTCCAGAAATTTGCCAAGCTTTGTGTGGGGGTCTGCACCTTTTGCTTACACCTGTTGGAAGAATGAATGCACGAAGTTTGAGAGAATTGGATGGCACACATTTCAATGAGTGTGGGTTCCATTTATTATTGAATGGGAAAGTTACAAAGTGGTTGTGATTTAATTGTAAGTTACTTTTTAAACATAACTAATGTCACTTCTCAAGAGCAGTTTGCTGATCTAATGACTAGACCTCTTGGTGCTATTATCTTTGTCAACTTTCAGGACAAAATTGGAGTTGCCTTTGGGTTAGTCATTAAGGAATCTAAGATATAATATATTGTTAGACATAATATTAGAATACACTTCATACACAGGGATTTATTGCTTATGTTAATGATGTAATAACACCACATTAGTTGTGTTTACAAACTAACTTACAATTAAGTTTCAACCACCTTGTAGCTTCCCCATTCAATAATAAGTACAAGCCACACTCATTGTAGTGTGTGCCATCCAATTTTTTCAAACTCCGTGCATTCATTCTTCCAACATGAGATTGGGTCCTTAACATGGTTACAGTTGATCCCCACCTCTATCTAGGTAGTCCCATGGGGACACATAAGACTGGGCTTAGGTCCATGCACTAAAGTTTTGACTCCTACCTCTACATGTCCCCATGGCTGCTACAAGGTGCTCAAGAGCCTGTGGAAGTTGAAGCTGAGCTTACAGTGTAAAACTAATAATTCTCCACCTATTTCTCCAAACCCTTTGGGCACATGTTCAAGCAATTTTTCAAGTATTGCACCTTGCATTGATAAAGTGAAATCAAGCTTAAGCTTCCTTTGTTTGAGTTGAGGATGAAAACAGTCAAAAAATAAGGAAATCTCCTAATGAAACCTACTTTGGAATCTTATCAATACAGATATTAAACTTTGAGAGGTGCCTAGGCACAAACATTGGATACAAAACTGTACTAAACAATCAAAGTCTTTTTTGCTAACCATTTTGAATTTTTTTATGTATTTGACCTGAAAGAAACTTCACAAAACTAAAATGTCAGGAAATAGGTTTCTCTTTTGAAAACAAGCTAGTTTGTTGGTATTGTCAGTAAAGCATCTTTATATTAAAGACAGAATGTAGTTGCATCCTCAATACAGGAATTTTTGAGTTTGATTTATTTGTATTATGACAGATGTGGAAGGATGATACTCATTGGAAGTCGTTGCAAGTCCATGACAGTGCTATTTTGGCTCTAGATTGTAAAGACGATTGGGTCTTGATTGGTGGTTGGGACAAAACTATTAAGGTACATGCTATTTTTCAGATGATTTTGAACACTAGGTACTTGTGGCTTTAATTCAAAACCAATGCAACATTATTTTAAAAGTGAAAGAGTTGTAGGTTTTAAAGGTGCCATAAAACAGACCTAGCATATTGTTATGTAGATTGTTAAGATTTATTGTAGAGTTAGGAGTAGTAGTTTAGAAGTTTTTCGAAAGGAAGTATAGATACCATTATTTTTTTATATTGTTTGAGTTCAAAATTTTCTTCTGTATATGACTGTTGGACCTCCTGATGCAAATTTTGTCTTGCAGGCCTTTAATTTAAACAATATTGCAGAGGAGTTTACTCCCAAGGTCATCAGTTGCAATTCTATAGTAACATCAATACTGTTCCATCAAGGAAACCTTTTTGCAGGATTTGCTGAGAAAGTCATAAAGGTAATAAAGTTTTTTTAATGTAACATTGGAAGAGCAAATTAAGCTCCTGAATCTGTACATGTGTATTAAACATAACATAAAATGGTAGTGTGTACATCTGCTGCATCTACCCACTTTTCCCTATTTATAGAGATTTATATATTCACAGATCCTTCCTAATGCACCCAATATTTTGCTTTGGGTCTTGTAATTATGTTTGTTACTGATCTGTATGTTGCAAAATCTAATACCTCAAGGCTCAAACAACTCTGGGATCTCAATGCCTATGAATTGTTGATTAAAGTGAACCTTGTATCATATGTAATTGAATTTGATCTTGACTGACTAGTAGATAAACCACATTGTCTCTTGGGTTCATGAATCGCTTTACTCTCAGCCTCTATGTCTATACACGTATTGAAGTAAAGTGAAAAAAAAAATCTATATATATATATATAGATATTGATTTAGTAGCCAGTACAATCACCACAGTTAATCCCTATTTATACGGATCCCTTGTATATTCATGTATGTGAGATATTACATCATTTTATATGCCGGTGCCTTCTTCATGCACCCAACATTTCCTGTGTCTTATGATTAAGCTTATCCACTCTGTATAGTCTAAAATGTAATATCATAGTTCTGCTGGAAACTTACATGTAAAGCCAACACAAGACTTCCTTATATTATTTGTTTGTTTATTACAAGATACACACATAAATTCTTACTAAACACTTGTAGGCTTCCACAATAATAAAAAAATGTTGATTGCATGCATTGTACAGAAAAATGAACTAATCAAATTGAAAGGAGTTTAGAGATATATAGGTTGCACATTGGTCAAACCGCTTAACATGTAGTCAAAGACTAATCATTTACATTAATATCTAAGCACACCTTATATTTTTATGCAAATATAAAGTTGGAGAATGAAGTATAAAGGTATATATTATCTTTTGACATTAAGTGTGATTTTAATTGACGAGTTTTTTACATGGGATACTCTCACCGGTTGAATCTGCAAATCAGCCTAAAATAGCTGGTACGAGCAACAATAAATGAGCAAACTTGTCTTAAAATGAGTCAAGCTCCAATCATGATATATATTTTATTTTGAACAAGTTCATAGTTACTTTGTATGCTGGGCCAAGACACTAGTTAAGGGCAATTTGTGTGACAGAATAAGCCAATAAGGCCTTTAGGATGGTTCATTCATATTGCATTACTGTTTCATACATTCTTTCATTTGTTCAACACAATTATCCCATACACATCATACATCACTCCATTTCCATAAATGGGGCAAGTAGAACTTATGCAATAAATAAGTGAGACAGTTCTTTAAACATCAATAATCAAGAAATGATTAAAAATAAACAAAACATGGAAATATATTCTCAGCATGTATGGAGCCTGTTTCAGACGTAACAGAGCATATGATACAAAGATACCTCATTTGTGTACAAACATGGCAAATTATGAGAGTGCAAATATGTTGTATTGTTTGTTCTCAAAGTAACCTAAGTTGCCAAATCGGAATTGGGTACAGGTACGGGTATGTTTCTTTTAACATCTAAAATCAAGAAATGATAAAAAATAAACATAACATGGAAATATATTCTCAGCATGTATATGGTGCCTGTTTCAGACACAACAGAACATATGATACAAAGATACGCATTTGTGTACAAACATGGCAAATTATGATAGTGCAAATATGTTGTGTTGTTTGTTCTCAAAGTAAACCTAAGTTGCCAAATCGGAATCGGGTACGTGGGTATGGTATGGCGGATTTTTTTTGGGGCTAGGTATGTCTGTATAAAAAACTTATAAAAATTACAAATATATACATATTTGTAGCCTAAAAAAGAAATTAAGTTCAAAGGGTCACATATCATGAATATGTTAAACAAAACTTCCATAAATATTACAAATTTAAAGTACAATATACTATTTCGATATCAATTTGTCAAAACTTGAATGTTATGATATTCATTGTTCAATATTAAAATAATACAATTAGTGATCACTGTCGTATGGGTCAACATGAAGACCAACATCAGCATAATCATTGACATTAGATGATACGTGTAGATTAGAAGAACCACATGCAACCCCACTACCACTTGCAATAAAATCATGTTGAGTATCCAACTCCACAAAAAGTGAAGATTGTGTGGCAATAGGAAAATCCAACACAATTCACTTTGGATCTACACCCCACAACTTTGTTGCCCCTTGTACTTATTCTATTTGTGAGTAAGAAGGTGCGTTGGAATGCACATAAACTAGCTCCTCTGATTTACTTATTGCCAATCGATTGCATTTCATTAAGTGGATGGAACATGTACTCCAATTTTTCTCAGATGAAAAGGAACTAACAAACCTATTGAGACAAAGTGAGAGTTCCAATTATAAAATTGTAAATCAAACTTCAAGTTTGAAAATAATAATTTTATTATTTTAAAAATGAAAAAAGTTCAAATTTAGAGTGTAATAAAATTTAAGAAACTTGAGATAAAATTTTGATTGCAAGAGTCTAGAATGTGGTGATGTATGACCATTGAGGTACCACCAAGCGTGAGCATCCTTCCTATACTTGTCACAGAGAGCAAAAACACTTTAACCATTGGAGGATACAAAATTAGCGAGGTCATTCATAACTAAATCCTTCATTTTAGGATCAAAGAAGAGTTTAGTAAGTGCTTTCCTACACCCTTCACTTTTGCATCTCTATATGGTGGCACCCTTTGATGGCATAGCAAAAATCTCATCACTATAAAATGTGGTAGTCAATGGAAAGACAATAAGATGTAGTGGGGTGTGCAACATCCCTCACTTGACCTCTTTGTGGATGATTTCTATATGTTAGTATTATTATTTTATGGTGTTTTATTGTTTTTTATTAGCTATTGGGATGTGGAATAATAGTGCATTTACTTACTATGGTTCATGTAGGTTATATACATGATGATGGCATAAGTAATTATTAAATGTTGATTTATTTATTTATTATATACATGTTGTGACTAACAAAAGCTACTAAAGTTTTTGTGTGGCAAGATGTGTTGTACAATAAGGGAGAGGGACCGATGGTGGGTAGGGTGATGTTGAGCGAGGGGTCCACGTCAGCAGCTTCCAAGTTGGATTATTTTTTTTGGCCACGTCCCTTGACAGTCGAGCTGGGATGCCCCATTTTTCCCTGGCATTTTTTAAGCACGTTTATCAATGTTTATGGTGCATTTTTCAAAAACCACCCCAAAATTGCTAAAATCTGTCATCGACCGATAGTGGACATGTGTAGGGTCCCTTCGTGGGTTGGCGGCACGCTAGTACTGGCTCAACATACTACCAGTTAATGCACATTAACTGCCCAACATTCTACCGCCGACGGTCTTAATGCCTACCACCTCAACATGCACACCATTCACTTAGTCTTGCTTTAGCTTCTCGAATACTCCATTCATGAGAACAATTGGCATTTGGAGCGGTTGCATTCAGGACCAATCCTGGTTCGGATGGATGCCAACGGTGGTGAGGCCATGGGCGAATACTGGTGATACATTTCTCGAACTTTCTGTATTTATCAACACCACATTTGGCATAAGGAAACCATTTAACTTCTGGTTATGCAGGTGATATTGTGTTCCAACCTCACACAGGGAGAAACTGCGCATTGCAAGATTTTTTTCATATTTCCATGCAATCTTTTTTTGTTTTTTTGTGTAAATAGCTTCACTGTACAAGTAATGATATGCTCGTTTTATGAAGCTTTATTATAGCTTTATCATGGGCGCTTCTGTATATATATATACACACACACACACACACAGAAATGGCGAACAAATGTTATTTTGTAGCAATATTGCACCTATATTGCGGCCGACTGTGTGTATATGTGAGTATACAAATATATATATGCATATATATGGCTGACTATGTGTATATGAGTATACAAATATATATATATATATGGCCGGCTGTGTGTGTGTGTGTGTGTGTGTGTGTGTGTACACACACACACACATATAAAGGTATGTGCAGGATCATGATGCACCAAACTATACCTCTAAGTGGCAATAAAAATACAAAAAATTAGACTTAATTAAGTTCATGTGAAAATTTGAATGGATTGTCTACACAATTTGAAAAAGATGTAAGAACGAAATTTGTAAAGAATTGAATCTAGTTTATAAGCTACAAATTTTTTTTAAAAAAAACTAAATTTACTTAGTGAAAAATAAACATTTCAATGAACAACTATTAAATTTTTCAAAAAAAATGAAAAGTGGGTGTTTGTCCAGCGAACCTAACTATGAGCAAAAAAATATATTATTTTTTGAAACTTTCAAAATAAGTAGAGGACTCATGCCCGGATGTGACGCATACTTTTTTGAATTTTTTTTCCAATAAAATAATTAGTTATGATTTTTTTACTATGACTTTTTTAAAAAACTAAAGAGTAACTATCCAACCAACCTAACTCAATAAAAAAAATTGGAATTCAATTTTTTTTATAAACATTTAGCCAATGGAGCATAGAGTGTGACGCATCTTTTGGATCTGAGAAAGGTGAAACGGTTTGAAAGTTATTGATGTTTTTCAATCAGTGTATCCATCAGGGTCTCAGATACACACTATATAGAAAATTATTAATAATTATTTAACAAAATGATAATCAAGAAAATCTTATATTTTTAGAAAGCTAACAATTTCCTCTATAAACCCTTTTCGTTTTATTAATTTTGCATTTAAAAAAAGTCTTTAGCATGAAGGGTGAAGTTCGAAGAAGAGAGTGAAACCTGTAAAAACGTTAGAATTGAGGGAAAGTCAACTATGACAGCCCCAAGCCTACATACAAGGCAAAAGTGAAGCAAAACGGATATGGATATCCATTTTGCTTTGGTAAAATACCATTTTTCCTTTTTTATGTTTTACAAAACGGATATCCGTTTTTGGTTTACCCTATATGTTACTCTCTCTCTCTCTCTAAAGGTGGTCTATCGATATCTTGCAATGGTCATAAGTATTCATCTTTAGCTTTGTGTAAAATGCTAAAAAGGTGGTCTATTGATATCCCACCATATTCTTATGACCATTGCATCTAATTTCATCTATGATCGAAAAGGCTTGTCTATTTTCTAAGTTTTGTAAAGAACATTGATAACAAAATTGTAATGTCCATTTTTAGATTCATTTTTTGCATTTCCTATAATCATGGTAATCTATGAAATCACATTTTTTTGAGGCATTCTATCAAATAGTTAGCAATGCCTTGTCTATGTTTCCATAGTTTTTATAAATATTTACTAGAAAGTTACCAAATCGCCCTATCATTATTCTTTTGATGGATGCCCATGTACCATTCCTTTGGTGTAAGTAAATAAGATAGTAGAAAAGATCATGGAGTTTGGCTATATACGAGTCAACTACATTTGTTTGAAGATTTTTTTAACTTTTTCAACAAATTTCATTATGTTATGCATTGTAATGTTGGCACTTTGTAAGTTCTTTTTTGAAATGTATGTAAACATAAGAAAAGTCTACACATAATAGTTGGTCTTTTGGTAAATTAACGTTGTGGAACTTTATGAGGCATGGGGATGTTGAACTTCACTGCAATTTACAAGTTTGTGGATGAGTGCATTAGGATTTTGCATTGATGATACATAATTATTTTCAAAACCTTCATTTATATACTTACGAGATTTTGGGAAGTGGAGTCATGTTTTCCATCTACAACTTTGCAAAGGTTCCACTTTTCCACCAAACAGATTAACATTACTTTTAATCATGTAAGACTTTGGGAATGTTAAGATAAAATTAAGTTGGCAAAAGCGCACCTTGACTCTACACTTCTACTTTTTTGGATCTCTCTCTGACCTATCTACCTCCTAATTAAATCTTATTCCTAGGTTTCCTAGTTTTCCTTTTCCTTTCCAATTTGCTTAGGAGAGAGAGAGAGAGATAGATAGATAGATAGATAGATAGATAGAAAGAGAGTCCTAGTTTTCTTGTTTTCATTTTCTTTGTCAATAAGGGAGAGGGAGAGATAGAGGGGAGAGATAGGGAGATAAAGGAATGATAGGGGGGAGAGAGAGGCAAGAGATAGAGAGATAGCTAGATAGAGAGAGAGAGAGAGGAGATAGAGGGGAGAGATAGGGAGATAGAGAGCGAGTGAGATGTCCAGAGAGAGAGGGAGAAGGATTAAGAGGTAGATGGATGATAGAGATAGGGAGATAAAGGAGAGATAGGGAGATAGAGGTTTAGGGTTGCTCAGGTTTAGGGTTTAGGGGTTAGGGGTTAGGGGCATTATTTAGGGTTTTGGGAGAGAGAGAGAGAGAGGAGGGGGGTTGCTTGGGGTTAGGGGTCGGGGTTTAGGGAAATTATTTAGGGTTTAGGGAAATTAATCTAGGGTTTAGGGATTTAGGGCTACTCGGGAGACATAGGGAGAGAGATTGAGAGGTAGAGGAAAGATAGAGATAGGGAGATAGAGATTTAGGGTTGCTTGGGTTTAGTGTTTAGGGTTTAGGGGTTTGGGGTTTAGGATTTAGGGGTTTATGGTTTCTCAGGTTGAGGGTTTAGGAGTTAGGGCTTAGGGGCATTATTTAGAGTTTATGGTTTAGGGGTTAGGGTTTAGGGGCATTATTTAAGGTTAGAGGTTTCTGGTTGCTCGAGTTTAGGGTTTAGGGGCATTATTTAGGGTTTACGGTTGCATGTCAAAAGAAGTCTCTCTCTCTAAATCCCTCAACCCTAAATAATGCCCCTAATCCCTAACCCCTAACCTGTAACCCCTAAACTCTAAACCTAAGCAACCCTAAACCTCTATCTCCCTATCTCTCCCTTATCTCCCTCTCTCTATCATCCCTCTACTTCTCAATCTCTCTCAGACGTATCTCTCTAGACATCTCACTCACTCTCTATCTCCCTATCTCTCCCTCTGTCTCCTCTATCTCTCCCAATCTATCTACTCCCTCTCTACCTATCTCTCCCTATCTCTTGCCTCTCTCTCCCCTATCATTCCTATATCTCCCTATATCTTTGGACATCTCACTCACTCTCTATCTCCCTATTTCTCCCCTCAGACTCCTCTATCTCTCCCTATTTGTCTCCTCTCTATCTCTATCTACCTAGCTATCTCTCCCTATCTCTCTATCTTTTGCCTCTCTCCCCTATCATTCCTATATCTCCCTATCTCTCCCTTATCGATGAAGGAAATGAAAACAAGAAAACTAGGAGATAGAGAGTTGCTTGGGGTTAGGGGTCAGGGTTTAGGAGCATTATTTAGGGTTTATGAGTTTAGTATTGCTCAAGTTTAGGGTTTAGGGTTTAGGGGAATTATTTAGGATTTAAGGTTGCTCAGGTTTAGGGTTTAGGGTTTAGGGGTTTGGGGTTTAGGGTTTAAAGAGAGATAGAGAGGGGATTAATAGAGATTGGGAGCGATAGAGGAGACATACGAGAGAGATAGGGAGATAGAAAGTGAGAGACATGTCCAAAGACATAGAGAGAGATTGAGAGGTAGAGGGATGATAGATATAGGGAGATAGGGAGATAGAGGTTTAGGGTTGCTTGGGTTTAGGGGCATTATTTAGGGTTTAGGGTTTATGGTTTTGGGGTTAAGGGTTAAGGTTTAGAGGTTTAGGGTTTAGAGAGAGATAGAGGACCAATAGGGAGATATAGAGGAGTATGGGGGGAGAGATAGAGAGATAGAGTGTGAGGGACATGGCCAAAGACATAGGGAGAGAGATTCAGAGGTAGAGGGACAAATGTGATAGAGAGATAGAGGAGAGATAGGGAGATAGAGGATTAGGGTTACTTGGGTTTAGAGGTTTGGGGTTTAGGGTTTCTCAGGTTTAGGGGTAGGGGTTTAGGGTTTCTCAAGTTTAGGGGCATTATTTAGTGTTTAGGGTTTATTGTTTGGAGGTTAGGGGTTCAGGTTTAGAGGTTTAGGGTTTATAGAGAGAGATGAATGATAGGGAGATATAGAGGAGACCAAGGAGAGAGATAGGGAGACAGAGAGTGAGGCACATGGCCAAGGACATAGGGAGAGAGATTGAGAGGTAGAGGGATGATAGAGATAGGGAGATAGGGGAGAGATATGGAGATAGAGGTTTAGAGTTGATTGGATTTAGGGTTTAGGGGTCAGGGGTTAAGGTTTAGGGGCATTATTTAGGGTTTATGATTTAGGGGTTAAGGTTTAGAGGTTTAGGATTTAGTGTTTAGAGAGAGAGGACCAATAGGGAGATATAGAGAGTGAGGGACATGGCCAGAGCCATAGGGAGAGAGATTGAGAGGTAGAGGAATGATAGAGATAGGGAGATAGAGGTTTAGGGTTGCTTGGGTTTAGTGTTTAGGGTGTAGGGGTTTGGGGTTTACGATTTAGGGGTTTAGGGTTTCTCAAGTTTAGGGTTTAGGGCTTAGGGGCATTATTTAGGGTTTATGGTTTAGGGGTTAGGGGTTAGATTTTACGGTTTAGGGGCATTATTTAATGTTTAGAGGTTTCTAGGGTTGCTTGGGTTTAGGGTTTAGGGGCATTATTCAGGGTTTATGATTGCATGTCAAAAGAAGTCTCTCTCTCTCTAAATCCCTCAACCCTAAATAATGCCCCTAATCCCTAAACCATAACCCCTATTTACCCTAAACCTGAGCAACCCTAAACCTCTATCTCCAGGTATCTCTCCCTTATCTCCCTCTCTATCATCCCTCTACCTCTCAATCTCTCTCCCTATCTCTTTCAACATCTCACTCACTCTCTATCTCCCTATCTCTCCCTCTATCTCCTCTATCTCTCCCAATCTATCTCCTCTCTCTACCTATCTATCTCTCCCTATCTCTTGCCTCTCTCTCCCCTATCATTCCTCTATCTCCCTATCTCTCTGGACATATCTCTCACTCTGTATCTCCCTATCTCTCCCCTATGTTTCCTCTATATCTTCCTATCTGTCTCCTCTCTATCTCTCTCTACCTAGCTATCTCTCCCTATCTCTCTCTCTTGCCTCTCTCCCCTATCATTCCTATATCTCCCTCTCTCTCCCCTCTATCTCTCCCTCTCCCTTATCGATGAAGGAAATGAAAACAAGAAAACTCTCTCTCTCTCTCTCTCTCTCTCTCTCTCTCTCTCTCTCTCTCTCTCTCTCTCTCTCTCTCTCTCTCTCTCTCTCTCTATGCACATACCCATTAGGTAGGCTATTTACCATATGGTGGTCATATCCTTTAAGTCCAATCACCTCCAAACTTCACAAATAGATATAGAGCATAATTCTAAGCATCTTTCATAAAGACCACTTCTATACATAGGTGCAACTAATACCACTTTTTCATTGTTTTCCACATTTAATACTTAATTCTTTTCCATTTTTCAAGTCCTACATGTGTCCAAGTTGTATTGTTTGTCAAGTTTTTAGTCTAATTGTTAGTCCTAGCTCTCATGGATATTAAAATGTTAGTATAGTTAGATTTATCCTTAGGTAACATTAATTTACATATTGTTGCACAAACAACCACACTAAAAAATAACCTTACCTAATTAAGGTTAACCTTTAAGGTTCTTTCATTTGGTGAGCCTAACAGATCCAACTAGTTCAATCTTCTTATAGTCCATGCTTAGCCTTCCAAGAGAGTTCATGCCATGTTAGCTTTGCATTATGTCCTTACTTTCCTCTTGCTGGTTGTAGTACTCTTTTTTTCTAATCCTATCCCTATATCATACTATTGTTGTTGACTTTTCTTTCCATCTTCATCATCATAGTCCTAGTTATCCTATTTTGAGCCTACCATTTATCCTTAGCCATGTCTTGTACTTCTTCTATTCATTTCAATTTTAATGACCACCTCCAAATTTTCCATAAATTCTTCTCCACCAAACCCTAGACCCTTACCCAATTCCTTACTTTCCTAAGGAAAGCCCTTCCCCAAACATCATTTGATCATGTGGCTCCTTCCATCACTAGACAGGTGCCCCTACTTTCTATTATTCATCCAATACAATCCCAATGTCATAGCTCACATTCCCACACCTACATTCATAGACTCTATTCCCCATATTGACACCATCATTGATAATCATTTTAAGGAGTCTCCCTTGAATAATCATTAAACCATGGATTATCCCATGTCCCCATCTCACACTTTCCTCATCTTTGAACCCTTAGAAGATGACATTTAGCTATCCCCACCATTACCAATCGCACTTTCTAGCAATCCCACATAAGAGACCTTACCCATCACTTCACCTAGGTCATCACTAACTAAATCACCTCATTACTCCATTCAACCATACCCATACCAACCCTTTCTCACTCCACAACTTGTCTTAATGCATGATTCACCCCATGACATGCTACAGTTACCACAATGCCAATTCACTCTACCATCATTCTTCATATTATCTTATGAATCACCATCCTTTCTTCCCATTCCTTGAGACATCATACCATTAAACACACCAATGAAAACAATTAAAAAACCAATGAAAAGAATTAAAAAAACCATTTTTAGAGTTTCAGGAAACGGATATCCGTTTTGGGAATATTCCAGAAACGGATATCCGTTTCCTGAAACTATAAAAATGGTTTTTTAAACCACAAAAAAGATATCCGTTTTGGTTTGGATACCAAACCAAAACGGATATTTTTAACATGCCTATGAAAGTCAAAGTTAGCCAATTCGCGAATTTGGCTAAGTAAAGACGCGATTTTTTTTCCATTGCCACTGTTTGGCCCGCGATGATCTTGCACATACCCATATATGTGTGTGTGTGTGTGTGTGTGTATACATATACACACAATCGACCATAATATAGCCCTTTCTTTTCATTTATGTATATGTATAGTGGTAGTATTCAAAGTTATTAAACACCTTTTCAACACTGCACTGTCTGTTAAGGGTTTCATGCACCTATCATTTGGCTAACTGTGTGTATACATATACATACCAGTTAAGGGTTTCACCAGCTCGACTGTTAAGGGTTTCATGCACCTATAGTTTAGCCAACTGTTTCCACCGTTGTCATGAACCCCTAGCTCAACAATTCCCGCCCCCCATCGTCCTCTCAGCCCTGTCCATAGAAGAATCACCTTAGCCAGAATGGTCGAATTCTTGTGAATAGTTCATATGTATATATAGGATTCTTATGGTCAATTTTGTAATCATTTTAGTTCTTTAATTTATTTCTTTAAATGACATAACATCTTAATATTATTAGTAACATATTAATATAGTATTTAACAAATAAATATATTAATAAACATTATAATAATATGTATGTATGTATGTAGGTCATGCAAGTACCCATACATATGGCATTCATAGGTAACATACATACATTATTTTACTATGATGTATGTATGTATGTATGGAAACCAATCATACATACATACATACATTCGGCCAAAAGATAGGTGCATGGCGCCCTCAACTATGGAGTGTATGATAATGTTCCAATATTGTCAATATAAATATGCAACTTGCAGAATCGTAATGTTGTTTTAAGTTATATATGAGTATCATAATGCTGGTTGAAGTTATATATGAGTATCATAATGCTGGTTGAAGTTGGTTGTTTTGAGTTATTCTTAAAAATCATGATGCTGTATCAGAAAATGGCTCCAAATATTACTATCCAATTACTCTCAATATTAGATGTTTGAATTAGTTGTTTCAGTTTGTATCATTCTTTGATATGTAAGAGTTAGAATTGGGGATGTGATAGAATAACATGCATTTTTTGTTTCATTGCACACACGCCCTTGATCTTTTGCAATCAATTCAATTAAATGCTTGGTTAGTATGTTCTTCAATTACATTCACTCTTACATGTATGAATTTGTTGTTTTAGTTTGTATCATTCTTTGATTTGTACGAGTTAGAATTGGGGATGTGATAGTATAACATGCATTTTTTGTTTCATTGTACACACACCCTTGATCATTTGCAAACAACTCAATAAGATGCATGGTTAGTTTGTTCTTCAATTACAATCACTTTTACATGTATGAATTTTTTGTTTTAGTTTGTATCATTCTTTTTATTCTACGAGTTAGAATTGGGGATGTGATAGTATACCATGCATTTTTTGTTTCATTGCACACACACCCTTGATCATTTGCAATCAACTCAATTACATGCATGGTTACTTTGTTCTTCAATTACTCTCTCTTATTACAAAAGAAGGGCTCATTCCTATTTACTCATGACTCCTTTCAATGTATTTCAAAGTATATCACTGGTTTTCATACATATATATATATCATAATGCATATTTTTATGTAGCATATGCATATGCATATTGCATTATAGAATTTGAATTGGTAGCAAGTGGAGAATTTTGAATATACATAATTTTGAATTCTGTATATACATATGCATATGCATATGCATTATATATATGCATAAATGCATAGTAATATCATAATGCATATGCATAATCGATCATGCATATGCATATGCATAATCGATCATGCATATGCATATGCATAATCGATCATACATATGCATATGCATATGCATAATACATCATGCATATGCATATGAATATGCATATTCATATGAATATGCATATTCATATGCATTATGATATGCATAATGCATATGCATATTGCAATTTTGAATATACATAATTTTGAATTATGTCTATACATATGCATATTCCTATTACATATATGCATATTGCACATATGCATAATTCAAAATTATGTATATTCAAAATTCTCCACTTGCTACATATTCAAATGCTATCAACCTATTTATTTATACAAGCTATACTCAATTGTGCGATGCAAGCTATTTATTCACAAATTCAAATTTCTTACTTTGTGCTCGATACAACTGATCGACAATGAACTCCTCCAAAGCAATGTAGTCTCCTCCTTCAACTTTTACGGTAAGACTCAAACCTGTCTTCAATTTTTCTTATGCATTCATGTATGATTTCGTTACTTTCAAATGCCTTCTCCATTTACATTTAAATGAATCGAATTTGTTATTTCATAGCCCATGTTTATGATGTCACATTCTATACCTCCAAGACAACCCCAACCAAATATTGACCACTCTCCCTTAAAGCTAACTGTGTTATGTTTATATACCTTCAAACTGCAGTATGGTACAAATATTTCCAACCATTTCCAATATATATATATATTGTAGAGATACATAGATACGTATGTTTCCTATAGCCTTGTTCATTTTCATTAAACTTACACATTTATCTATCTTTGCAATGTATATATATATCTCTTGACATTTGAGTTTTTGAGTAGTAAAATGTGTCATCAACCGATATTGGACACGTGTATTATCCTTCATGGGTTGGCGCCATGCTAGTACTGGATCAACATACTACCAATTAATGTGCATTAACTGCCCAACATTCTACCATTGACGGTCTTAATGCCTACCACCTCGGCATGCACACCATTCGCTTAGTCTTGATTTGGCTTCTCGAATACTCCATTCATGATAACAATTATATGAGTATCATAATGCAGTACCAGTTGGTTCTTCAATTACTCTCACTCTTACATGTATGAATTTGTTGTTTCAATTTGTATCATTCTTTTTTTTGTAAGAGTTAGAATTAGGGATATGATAGAATAACATGCATTTTTTGTTTCATTGCACACACACCCTTGATCATTTGCAAACAACTCAATAAGATGAATGGTTAGTTTGTTCTTCAATTACATAAGTTTCATATACCCTTCTTCATTTACATTCAACTTAATTAGATGTATGCTTTGTTTGTTCTTCGATTACTGTAACATGTATAGTAACCATTTCTGAAACAACATTATGAAACATTTACATAACTTGAAACAATAGTATGATAGTAATATTTCAAACCCTTTCCAATAATAGTATGAATGTAAAAGCTCAAAAAATATAGATAGATATAGATGAGTCAGATATATAGATAGATAGATAATTTGATATATAGATAGAGTCAGATATATAGATAGATATAGTTGAGATATTTTCATATAGCTGAGTCAGATATATATATAAATGGGGGGGGTGCCAGCTCGACTGTCAAGGGACGTGGCCAAAAAAAATAATCCGACTCGGTAGCTGCTGACGTGGACCCCTCGTTGAACATCGCCCTACCCACCACCACTCCCTCTCCCTTACATAAGTTTTCTATCTAGATATAGTTTCCTATACCAGGCTGTCACACTATACCCACCATATGTCATATGTCACATACTAAAGAGGCCCAGTCCTGGTATAGTATTTACATTAAACTTAATTAGATGTATGTTTGTTTGTTCTTCAATTAAAGTGACTGTGATAGTGGCTGAGTCCTACTTATGTTATGACCATTTTTTAAACACCATATATAACTTGAAACAACAATATTATATTATAATATAATATTGTTGTTTGAAGTTATATACGTTGTTTAAAAAATGGTTATAACATAAGTAGGAGTCAACCACTATCACATTTCGCTGTATATACACACACACACACACACATACATATATATTGCAAAGATAGATAGATACATTCAACTTAATTAGATGTATACTTTGTTTGTTCTTCAATTACTGTAAAATGTATGGTAACAATTTTTGAAACAATATTATGAAACATTTACATAACTTGAAACAATAGTATGATAGAAATATTTCAAACCCTTTCCTGTATCATACTGCTATTTCAAGTTATTTCATATTGTTGTTTTAAGATTTATCTGTATCATACTGGTCTCTCAAGATATTTCATATTGTTGTTTTAAGATTTATATGTATCATGCTGCTATTTCAAGTTATTTCATATTGTTGTTTTAAGATTTATCTGTATCATATTGGTCTTTCAAGATATTTCATATTATTGTTTTAAGATTTATCTGTAGCATACTGCTCTTTCAAGTTATTTCATATTGTTGTTTTAAGCTTTATCTGTATCATACCTTTGTTTGAAGTTTATATATATATATATATATATATATATATATATATATATATATATATATATATATATATGTATGTATGTATGTATCATCGTGCTGTTTGAGGAAGGGTTTAACATGATCAGCCAAGTGTTTATAAAAAGTAGAATTGGGGATAAGGTAGTTTACCATGCATTACCTATTTCATTGCACACATAACCTTGATCATTACTTGTTTCATTGTTGACAGTCGAGCTGACACCCCCCCATTTTTTTCCTAGCATTTTTAAGGATGTTTATCAATGTTTACTGTGTGTTTTTCGAAAACCACCCAAAAATCACTAAAATCTATCTTCAATTACACTCTCTTACATGTATGAATTTGTTGTTTCAATTTGTATCATTCTTTTAATTGTAGCAGTTAGAATTGTATGTTGTTTACTAATCACTGAGTTGGTTCAATGCAGAGGAAGAATTTGAAATGATATTAAAAAAAATTGTATTTCTAACTAGTTTTAATATTTTGTTTTTATTAGTTTAATTTTATGTTTATTTGGAAATAATAGTATAATAATTACGTGTTTTATTGAAAAATTGCAATGCATAGTGAGCCTGAGAATTTGTTTTTTTAAATTTTTGCAGGTAAATTTACAAAAAGATTGGTGATTATTGAAAGGAAGCTAGGTGTGCGGAAACGCTTCCTACACTAATCTATTGAGGAGAGGGCTATGCAAATTCAAATTTATCCTAACTATTACAGCGATGTTAAACCATTAACATGAGATATAGCAGCAAAACACAAGAACCAGAATGTAGACAGAAAGAAGAGAGATAGAGATTTACGGTGGGGAAAACCCTTATCGGGTAAAAAACCCCACACTCAGAAACCTGCACAATGTATTAACAAATCTGAAAGAATGTTTACAACACACTTGCAATGCAAGCTTCAATGGTCTTCGACACTTGTGTCTGGAGTCAATCCGGCAGCATAACAATACCTGTAAACCTGTGATACAAACTCCATCTCCAAGCCCTTGTTTAAATAGAACATACAAGGCAATTTTGGACCTTTCTTGGAATGGGCGCCTAATATGGCATCTTGGACCAAAACCCACGCCTAAGGACACTTGGTCAACATTGTAGAATGTGTCTGACACTTGTCCACAGCTCCCATCCCAAAGAGGTCGCCTATTTCCAAAATGGGCTATGACAGATGCTCTTACGACACTTACGACCGTCATAGAATATGTCATAGCGGTTACAACTTACAGTTGTAAGAGAATCTATCATACACATGCTATAAATAGCATATTCTCTTACAACACATCATATTCCACCTTGGGGCGCCCAAATATGCCTCATTCAAAGATGCTTCATGACACATGTCATTACCTGTCTTACAACCTTTTATTCTCGACTCTTACATGTCATAGATTCGTCATAGGAATCCGTCATAACCGTTTCGGTCAAACATTCCTTACACAACATAGAAGATGCCGACACATGGAAAAATATTCCTACCACTAAGTGGGACACCTATCTCCTCATGTGAGGAAAAAATAACAAGTTGTCATAATCCATGTAGGATTGACACATCACCGTACCACATCCCACAATATGACAAAGTGGAATTTTCAATTATTTACAACATAGGCAATTGAATAATAAATACAAACATTACAAATGCAAAGAATTACTAAGGTTGAGACACCTTAATTCCCAACAATTATGAACATGGTGGAACCAATAGTTTGTAAGAAAAAGATGAGAAATGGAACATGTTTTAATGTAATTTGTTAAAATATATTTACATCTTGGTTAGTTGACAATGACTTCTGTACATGTCAACTCATTTTTAATAAAATAATACATATATTTTGGTTAAAAAATAAACTATTTGCAATAACCTTTTATTGGGAAGGTGGCAAAGATTATTTATATTGTGGAAATAAGTTTGTCCACTTGCATTCACTTAATATTGGGATGGTAGCAAATAAATGTCAAGTTGCATTCACCTACTATTGAGAAGATGGTAAAAAAATACTCTACCTATGATAGGACATATTTTGAATTTAATATAAACCTATCCTATCATATTGAAAAGCACTAATGACATTTTTCCTGGTATTTTTATTGCCCAAAAGTGGGCCCCAGCCTGTCACATACTATACCCACGATTGGTGCTATGCCCACGATTGGGCCCTCTCCCTTAGATACAGGTAATGGGGAAGGTGAACTAGGTTTTGGGATTGAAGTGTTTCATCCTATGGTCCAAGTGTGTGGGAAAAGATTGATTAATTAATTAATATAAGAAGAGTTAATTTAATTTAAAATAAATAAATAGTGTTGACATTATATCATTTCTTTTATTTATTTATTTGGTAATTAATTTTTTTGGGAAAATAAATAAGTTTAATTATTTTAATTTGTTAATTTGTTTAATTATTGAATATGCAAGTCTATTTTAAGGATTTAGAAAATAAATTATTATATTGCTATTTGTGAATTAGAAAATTATATTTTCTAATATTAGTTTTTAAGTGGATTTTTAATTTTAATAGAATTTAAAAAAAAGATAATATTCTAATATTATTGTTTAAAAAAAATAAAAGAATGTCATGAGGAAGAATAAGGATATTTTAATATTATTTTCTTTTATAGGAAATATAATAATATATTTTTCTTTTTAGGTTTAATTTAGGTTTTGGAAAGAGAATGAAGAATTATTAAAATAAGAAAATTAGTTTTTATTATGATGAAGGCAATTTATTGAGAAAGAAAATTGGGAACAAAATATGGAAGTTGAAGGACTTGAAAGTGTTTTTTTTAAAGAATTGAAGGATTGTTGTGGTTTGTGAATTGATTGGTTTATCTTCATTGTTTTTACCAAATTGTTACAAGGATTGAGGTAGGATTCTTGACATGAAAGACTTTAGCAAAGATTTACTTTGGTTAATAAGTGAAAATAGGATTTTGTGAAGAAATTGTGATTGTATGTTTCTTGTGCAAAAAGAAAGATTTAAACAAATTGTAGATTCATTGATTTAGAAGGAATTTTGTTAAATTAAACTTGTTGCAAATTCTTAAAAATTAGTAGGAAGATTTGATAGATTATTTGATTTGAATATGGTCTTTAAAATATTGAAAATATTAATTTCTTGCATAGGAAGATAATCGAAAACTTGGAAAGAGGCTGAAAAGAAAATAGAAAACCATCTTAGTTTAGAAATATCTCTTAAACAGTGATCTGGGTATTTTTGATTTTTGGATATACGGTTTTAAATTAGGGGATAAACTTTACCTTCAATTTTTGTAATTTTTTCTTTTATATTTTATTTTCTATTATGAAAACAAGTTGACTATTTTTTAAAAAACAATTAAAACTGTCATGGGAAATAATCTGTTGCGACATCAATAACTTTCATTTTATGATCTAGGTTTCTCTAAACTTTTTAGGGAAGGTGCGTAATTTAGTTTTTTAAATCATTAGAAAAATTAGCCATACTCAAATTGTAAATCCTGAGATATGAGCGAGTTAGTGACTGCCTGTTTATGTTGATAGTATAAGAATTAAGTCTTATTAATAATTCTATTTATTATGTGACATCCTTTGTGTTATGATTGGTTATATATTTAGTTGACTTCCTTTGTGTCACGATTTACTATATGTTTATGTGACATCATTTGTGTCATTATTTATTATATATGTATATGTGGCATCATTTGTGTCGTGCTTATACTCATGAGAGTCGAGAGGTATTTTTATGAGTAAGCAATTTATGAGAGTGATTTCAAAGCTTCTCAACACCTGATTATCCTAAGGGTTAGGATGGTTGATATCTTGACTTCCATTGGAAGTGACAAGATTGAAGTAGGAGAGGTTAGATGTCATTATCATGGGTGGATACATCTTGATATCATCTTCTCTACTTCAGTCCCAACACATTAAGACATCTCTCCCTAAGAAGTTTGTCGAGGAATCAAGCTTTCTCTTTCTTGCTATAGGCACCACATCACATGAAGCTTTAGTGCTCTCGATGGCAGAAGGTCCATGTATTTATGCATTATTTTCTCCATCCATCACTAGTAGCTATAAGATCTTTGAAGATAAGACCTATGACCTATTTTTGGTAAGTGTACCATGTTCTACCTTGAGGGGTTGGGGTAGGGTGCTATGTGGTGGTATAATTAATCTTCTTGTCTCATGTGAGGTAGTGGTACTTGGGTACATTGCATAATTGGGAGAGAGGTCTTGATGGGTTCCTGGGACTTGGGTCAAGTCTTGATTGTGTATTAGATTTTGAGTCGAGTCATGGTTGTATATTTTTGTGTTATCTTTGAGTGTTTGTAATTATGTTCTTGTCGTATTCTTGTCTCATGTGAGGTAGTGCTACTTGGGTACATTGCATAATTGGGAGAGAGGTCTTGATGGGTTCCTGGGACTCAGGTCAAGTCTTGATTGTGTATTAGATTTTGAGTCGAGTCATGGTTGTGTATTTTTGTCTTATCTTTGAGTGTTTGTAATTATGTTCTTGTCTTGTATAATGTAATTATATTCTATGTGTGTTTGGTATATTTGAGTGATAAGTGGTGTGTCAGTGTGTTTGTGTGTGCATTCTATATATTTTGCGTTTTAAGTGTAATCTTGTATGTGTGTGAAATAGTTTCTATAAATGCATAAAGATAAGGAATTAATCTAATAAATAATCCCTAGTGTTGTATGTTATTCCCACACTCTTGGATTATCAGTTGGAAGCTTCATTACCAAACTAATGGTTGGGGAGGAAAGGGACATCCTCATGGTGGGTTCAAACCTTCCCCATCGATTGCAACAACTTGGAGGAATTATCTTACAAAGTTGAATTAAAATCTTTCAAATTTATATTTATGATGTACTATGTAATGGCCACTTGTACATGTGAAGTTGGCTTATGGATTAATATATTTATTATCATTGTGAGGGTTATAGTTTTGACCCCTTTGTATATTTCAAATGTGGAATGATGTTATCCTCATTATTGGTAATTGATATGTACTTATGAGGCTTTCGTAATTATTTGATGTATTATTTGATTCTCATGGATTATGACATACATAGTATGGGATATGTATTGTGTTGTTAGATTATGTAAAAAAAAATTCTAGTTGCTTTTGAGGCATGTTACAAGGTGGTCATTTTGTCCCATTAGTTGTCGCAAATTGAATGCACCTTGTTGAAAAAAGTTTCTTCAGGATTTTTCTCTTTTTCATTCATGGACTTCATCTTCTCAATCATTGAGTCGATACTATCATATATCTCTCTCAAATATGACTTATCCATGTCAGTAAAATAGACTGTACTCATGATGGGCTTGGTAAAACTAAGAAGATATTTCATGCAATCCCATCAAGTGCCATCTAAGATCACTGACTTTACATTTTTTACCCTCTCATTATTGGATTGCCTCTATAGAGACCAACCTTCACTGATTTCCATGTGAGAAAGTGGCTCATGAACCTTCACAAGTCATCTCAAGACAATTGTGTTGGCTGTGAATTGGGTCTCAACAACCTATTAAAAAATTAAAAATTAAAAAAAAAAGAAAAGAAAGCACACTTAAATTTTAAAAACTGAATTAGTAATTCCTAAAGTGAAATGTAAAATTTAAAAATTGTAATGTTTCAATTACCTATAGCGCTCCAATTGCAAGAATGATTTAAAAATGTCTTGCAACATGTGGTGGTTTGTGATGGACATTTGAATCTCTTCAGCTTCACCATAGACTTGTTTGACCCAATTTATTTTCCTACCCAATTTTTTAGCATGAGATTGAGTGAGTGGACAACACAAAGTGTCAAAAATATATTTGAAAATTGTGCCTCAACCGACATACCAACTGTTTTACAATTTTTTACATTGTCTATTATGACTAACAATATTTTGAGGACCCACTTCCTAAATGCACTGTATAAGAATGTCAATAATAAATTGTGCATCCTTCATTTGTCCCTCACAATCCACAACTTTCAAAACATTGTCCATTTAGGGCAATTGCAATCACATTGAGTAATGACCACTTTCTCACATCTTTCCATCCATAATAAACAACGAACACCCTTGTTTGTTTCCATGAATTCCTAATGTGAACCAATGAAGTGTATATTTTGTTACCTCCTTTGCTAGTAAGGTGTTGCACACCTTCTCATAACCTAGCATGTATACCCTTATGGATCCTCATTTGCTTTTCTTGACATATTTTGTCAATATGGTGATTGAACAATATTCAAGGACAAACCATTTGCATAAAGACATCTTGAAATGGTTTGATCTGCAATCTTTCTAATGTCATTTTGACATGCCCTCTCTAATGGCCCCCTCATTCTCTTCACATTAGTGGTATTTTCTTTATTCTTGCCCCAAAATAGGTGGATCTTTACTTCAACATCAGGAAAGCCATTATGAGATGGAGAAATAGGGACCTCCATGATCCCCTTCCTCTCCTCAAAGGATGCCCTTCTTTAAGGGCAACTCTTGCATCTGCTTCCTCTTGTTCTCTAATATATTTTTCTATTTGGTGATATGGCATAGACACACCATTCTTTCCTGGATATGCTTGATTCCCATGTTGGGAATGACACATGAATGGACTTTCACCTAGTTGTACGAGCTAATATACCTTTGATCACAAACATTGCATATCCAAACAAATGTCCCACCACCTTAAATTTGTTGTATCATTTGTACATGCCTCCACAAAGGTGACCCTAGGTCAGTTTTGAAGGTGGTTTGGTTAATAGAGCTAGTACTGGCTACCATTGTATTCTCTACAACAAGAAGTTTGAAAAATAAATATTGAACGTTAGGTTTTAAATTTATATATTATTTTTAAAATTTAAAATTAATATTCAATATTTATCATACAAAAAAATTAGTTTAATATTAAATGTTTTAGTTTTACTATTTATTTTTTTAGTATATAAATTAAAAATTAAAATTAAAGATAATATATATTGTATACATATGTTGGAGATGTTGTCATTGATGTCAAGTGCATAGACAAGTTGGGTGTCATTAATGTCAAGATTGTTGATGTCAAAGAGTTTGTCGTGGAGATTGTTAGATTAGTTGTCGAAGATATATGGATGAGAATGTCAAAGTAAGTGTTGTCATTTGATGTCAAAGGTTGAAGAGATTGTTAGAAATGTCAAAGAAGCAATATCATAGAATGCAAGAATAGAATTATCATTCAGAGGCATAATACAAGTTGATCAGTCATTGAGTAGAGATAAAAATATTGTTACTATGGATAGAAGGTGAATTGGATTAGTTTAAGAATAGTTTACAAGAGGTTATCCGTTATACATTCCCGTTGGAGGACAAAGCAAATAAGAATTTATCCATTACACTTTACCGTTGGATAGATTGTAATATTGGATGGTCGACTTAGAGATGGATATGTTTAAACTAAAGATTAACTCCTACATTTGTGCCTAAATTAATATTGAATGCTGGTCAAATATCATAGTGGTTTGCTTTTTAATAAGACAAAATGTCTTATTAATAACCAAATAGAAAAAGGTGGTGCAATTTATAAAGTGGCCAACTATTTTTGTTAATAAGACAAAAACTAATAATAAAAGGAGCGATTCATATAAAGTGGTCAACTTCCTTGAAATGGAGCACCATATATAAAGACAAAAGTCTTATGAAGAAGAGGTGCAATTTTATTTAGATAAGAGATACGAATTGTTTATGAATTAAGAGAATGATTTATGAATAAGATAAAAGATAACAAGGAGCAAAAAATATCATAAGAGACTAGTAATCAAAGGTGGTGCAATTAAGACAAAGTAGTGATCAATATTAAAGTGATACGATTTGTTTTAAAACGATGTTGTTGATATTTATGTGAAGCAATGACTATTATTTGTTGCAAGAGATACGATTCATTATGAAAGGAGATGTGACTTTGTTAGTGAATTCTTTGGCAGTGATTCATTGAGGAGTTGTGTCCTTTGTGAAAAGTCACTTGTATTCATAAAGACATCTCTCTTGAAATATATATAAATGCATAGTGAAGGTGTAGATTTAAAAGAAGAATGTAATGAATATTTTCTGAGTAAAAGAGCAAATATAAAGAAAGAATAGAGGCAGAAATGAAGTGCAAATTAGATATCTTTTGAAGAGTATGTGCTGCCACATGAGAAAGATAAGTGCAAATATATAATGACAAACATATTTGAAGATTGAGAGTAAATGTTAAGGGAGTGAGTGCATATTTTAAGGTGAAATTATGGATCAGATTTGTGAAAGGGTTGTGTGAATAATTGTGATCAGATTTATAAGGGAAGGAAGTGTATGATCAGATTTGTGAGAGAAGGTTATTGTGTGGATTGTGATTAGTTTTAGAAGAAGGATATTGTGTGAGTTATAATCATATTTGTGAGAGGAAGATCTTGTAGAGAAGTTGAAGAACAAGAAAACTACAAAGGTTAGAAACACAAACCAAATGCATAAAACACTCAAATTTATACCTTGAAGTCCTCCTCCTCCTTGATAAGGTTGAGAGCTTAGCACCCAAAAGCTCTTGCTTCACCCATGGCCATATTTTCAATGTGAAATGCCCTCAAACTCAAATGCAAGTCACTATAGCCTAGCTCAAGATGAGAGAAATGATAGAAATATTAGCATAATAACAATACTCAAAGATTGGATGATAAAGTGGCTTGTGAGAGCTTGTATTTATAAGCAAAATGGAGGGAGATTTGATCCAATGGTGAGATCAATGGATGAGGTTGATTGCAAGATGGAGGGCTTAGATTTGATCAAGAAGATTGGATGGATGAGAATAAAATTGAATTTTTTATTCACATTGGGAAGGGGTTTGCATTAATGAAGTTAGATGAAGGGGATAAAAAGTGAATTTTTAAGTCACATGGGGAAGAGTTCCATTAATTGGAGAGTAGGACAAGTTAGGTGTTGTAAGAGCTCATTAAATGGAATTTAGGACAAGTTGGAATAAAAAATTACCTTATGTGGAATAAAAGATAATTTTTTATTTGTGAGGTGTGGGAATAAGTGTTAAATGAGGTTTGACCAAGCTAATCAAGGGGATTAGCTTAATTAATATGGCTAGAGAAAATTAGTAGATGGATTAATTAGGGGTTAAAAATTAACTGAATAATGTTTTATTTAATTAATTTAGGTCTAGGGGTCATGTATGCTAGGGTAGCTAATTAAATAATAGGTATTTAATCAACTAGGTTAGGGATAGGCTAATTAGTAGGTTTGATTAATCAGATATACATGATTTATCTAATTAATTATGTTTAGGGGAGTGGGGAATTTAAACAAATAAATATTTGTCATATTTATTTGATTAATTAGGCTAATGTTAGTAAGGAATAAAATGGATGAGGGATGCCCCCTTGAGAGATCAGGTGAAAAAAAAAAAAAAAAATTCAGGTGAGCTCTTGAAAGGAGGAAATGATGGTGAAAAATGGATAGAAGACGGAAAAACAAGTTGATAGGAAGAAAAACGGGCAAAAAAGGTTATGTTTTGCACCCTGGGATGAAAAAAGTATGTTGGAGGATGACATGGCCTTCTATAAATAGAAAAAGTGGGCCTAAAGTGCCACATTTGCACACATTGAGCCTATTGGACGAGAGGAGATAAGAAGACAAGATGGCGCAACCACCTTTCCCCCGCTATGAGCATCTATCGGAGTGAGTGTGCATGTACATGAGATCACCGCCGGCAGACCCCCAGGTATGTGGACTATCCTTGACTTCGTCAAATTAGTGTTATGGGACATTTATTACATGGGAAAGGGTAGGTTTAGGGTTCTGGCGCCATAACAGGGTCATTTGGCGCCATAATCGATCAGATTGGTGCCATCCTCTGGAATGGCGCCATCGGCCAAGGGGAATTTTGGTTAGTTTTGGCACCATAATCATTTTTCGTGGCGCTAAGCTCTGGTTCAACAGCATGTCGAATTGGGGTGTTTTGGCGCATTGACACCATATTAGTTTTTTTGCGGCGCTAAACTCTAGTTTGGTGCCATGCACTTGGGATACTGGGTTTTGGCACCAAACACTGGCACAATGACACCATCCTCTAGAATGGTGCCATACCCAGGTTTTGTGGCACCATCCTCTGGAATGGCGCCATACCCAGGTTTTGTGGCGCCATCCTCTGGAATGGTAGCAAGGTTTGGCAAGTCGAATGGGGTTTTTCTGTTAAGCACCAGAATGGTGCCAAAATTGGGAAAATCAATAACATCCTCTGGAATGGCATCATACTTGGCAAGATTGACGCTATCCCATGGAATGGTACCATGTTGGTTAGAATTGGCACTAAAATTGATTTTGGTGCCAAAAGGGGGAAAATCAGTGACATAATACTGATTTGGAAAAAAGGCTAAGTTTTTTACTCATTTTTTTACAGATACAGATTGATGGGGGATTGTGGCTTCATGGGAGCAGTGAGTTCCCATAGTTATGTAGTTGTTAGAGGGTTTCGACCAAGCTACATTAGCTAGGTTAGGGAGATTGGGCTTACAAACAGTGGCCGAGATGCCCATCATATGGGCACATAGGGCCGTGATGACGGCCCTAGTAGAGTGATGGCAAAGCGAGACATGCTCATTCCTCTTACCCACAGGTGAGATTACCATCACCTTGGAGGACATGTATCGCATTCTAAGGTTGTCGATCACCGGAGTGCAGGCTACCTATGACATTGCTAGAGGACGAGTGGCCCTAGACAGAGCTTTTGCCCCAGGCCACCCAATTCTGACTCATGATCGATGACAGATGAGTTACAGTCAGACATTGGCAACAGGAGTAGATGACTTCACATTGTTTCTATGTGTGGTGATTGGGGGTCTGGTGATGCCAGATCAATGTACGTAGGGCTTCTCAGTGGGTTGGGGAGAGGAGATTGAGGAGATGGTGCTACATGAGACGATGTATGCATGGGGATCATGCATGCTAGGGAAGTTGTATCATGAGATGCACACTGTTGTGTATCTATTGGATGGGGCCTTGTCTGCTAGGGTTACATTGCTACATGTATGGGCTTTTGAGCACATAGGGATTATGAGGCCACATGGAGCTTTATTTCAGGGGCAATTCAAGGCATTTTTCTTCTTATACAGGGCTCCTATTTAGTATTCGTATGTTGGACAGCTACGCTACTGGCGGCAGATTCTGGACGACTTGGTTCATATTACATGGTGCCCATACATTGGAGTGGAGGCATGGCCAGATGAGCACATTTATTTGCCTTATGCATTCTAGGGTTGATTTCCTGATGGGCTGAGGGGATCCTATGATTGACATGTATCTCCCCTCTCGAGTGATGAGACAGTTCGGGTTGCGTCAGGACCTACCATAGGTGATGGCTATTTTTGCTAGGACACCTCGAGACATCAGATGGCCACCATAGATAGTGCCATCGGTGGTGATATAGGATTTTGCAGGGTTCCAACCCCAGTAGTGGGATTGGTAGAGCACAGTTATAGACATAGGGACCACCCCAGCTTATGATTGGTGGTGGGTAGTGTGGAGACCAATCCGCTTGACGGATCTTGCTACAAAGCCTGACATGATAGTAGAGGAGGGTGAGGATGAGGTGGAGGAGAGGATAATACTCAAGGAGGTGGAGGTTGATGAGGATGATGCCATTGGGATGTTGGCTGCAGTGGCAGAAGAGCAAGTTTTGGTTGGGAAAGGACGGGGACAAGGTGAGCGAAGTCCTCAGCGGCAGCGGGTAGTTGGGCAAGTCCCATAGTAGAGGCAGTAGCAGCAGTAAGCACCTGTCCAGCAAGCACATGTCAGACAGAGGGGATAGATGCCACCACCACAGGCACCCCTGCAGCAGCAAAGACCTAGGTAGGCACCCCCACAGGTACCACCCTAGCAGCAGGCACAGGGGGCATATGCCACCACCAAGGGCACCACAGTAGAGGCTACAATAGCAATAGGTGAGACCTAGGCAGCAGGCTGCACATCAGTAGTAGGTGAGGCCACAAACACAACAATGACATGTGCCTGTATCCCAGATGGCATTCACAAGGGTTGGGGGCCACGAAGGTAGGGAGTTCAGGGACATTTCCAAGTCTTGTTCTGAGTGTGCATACTGGGTGTCGGCGCACTCGTGTCGATGATGAGGAGGATGTGGATACCCTATGGGCATAGGTTGCTAGCTTAGAGGATATGGTGGAGAGGCAGAGGCATGAGTTCTAACAGCTACGAGGAGTAGCTACCCTATAGGATGGGAGCAGTGGAGCAGATGGATAGATCAACACACTACAGGTGCAACTAACACAACTACAGGGATAGGTACAATAGCTATAGGCTCAGGTGGCTGGGGTTACGACAAAGAGAGACATAGAGAGGTCCTTGCATCAAACAACAGATGCATAGGTGGGGGCCTTATAGGAAGAGGTTACTCGGTTGCAGGGGATGGTATCTAGCACCAGTATTGGTTAGATTTACTCAAATTCCCAGCAGCGTATCCAACAATTATAAGATCAGCTGTTATTGCAATGCTCTCGAGCTGAGAATTATTATGATGCATACTGTACAATAGTTCTTGAGGGCCAACGTGTGCCGAGCTATAGTCAGAGGAGCGGCTCTAGGATATTTGGGTCATATAGGTCCAGGAGATCAGTCCAGTCAGTGCAGCAGCCTATTCAGCCACAGGAACCTCCACAACAGCCTCCTTAATAGCCACCTCAACAACAGTAGCAGCCATGTCCTAGGTCTCCTACTGACTCTACCAAGGGGTGATCAGCCCAGGGTTGATCATTTATTATCTAATGTATTTTGGCCCTTGTCGCATTTTGTATCATGACATTGTATTATTTTGAGCGATGTATATTTTGGCGGCAATGTACTTTATGATGATTTATGATATTGTGGATGCTTATGGTATGATGGTGTATGCATTATGATGGTTTATGATAGTTTATGATGATGTTTATGATGTGATGATTTATGCATAATGGATATTTATGGATGTTTATGATGATGTTTTTATGGATATTTATATGATGCTATGGATATGTGACGTGATGGATGATGTGATGGATATTTATGATGTTATTCATTTTCTGTTTTTGTATGTGATGATATGGATGGGATATATGCTCATATTAATAAACATATATTATGCATGGTTAAAAATGAAATGGATATGTCATGGATAAATGGATTACGATGTGGATTATATGCTCATATATTGTGAATGAAAATGGAAATATATGCTCAAATTAATAAACATATATTATGAATGCAAATACAAATGATAAAATGTAATGGTCATGGGGTAATGAGATGGGAAATGGGATGAGTTAATGTTATAGTTGGATGTCATGATACATGTGATGCTCGTATAACCCTGGGCGATGGGGTTAGGTGGTGGGGATGTTTGGGGATGGTTGGGATAGGTTTGGAGATGGTTGGGATAGGTTTGGAGGTACTAGGTCACTAGATGCCACACTATTAGAGGGGTTTTATTGGGATGGGTGAAGTATGTAGAGTGATTTGATTGGGGTGATTGATTAGTGGGGGGAAGGGGTATGTTAGAATGAATGGATGGGGGGGTTGTGTTGAATGGGTGGTGATTAGAAAGGGAGATGGATAAGCTAGGCAAAATACTTGCATTACATTATTGAGAGCATTTCTAGGTTTATTATAGAAAAATAGGATATTTTTCACCAAGGTATGAAAGGACCAAGGCGACGATATATATCCGTCTTTGCATGGACTAGACTCAGAAACAATAGGTTGAGTTCATGCATGCCCAAGGTAGTATAACCTTGCCTAGATGAGGGAAGGGGACTCAGCATAAGTTCCTTAGTACATAGAAGGTATGATTAACCTTATATGTAAATGGAGAACACTATGCTAGAACCAACCCCATCTTCAAGATATGAATATTATTCATGGATTAATGAAATCAACCCACAAGAACAACATGCAAAAGACAATGCCCATGTCTATTCTAGGTGTTTTTTGCCACATATCCTGATATAGTAAGATCAAGGTAGCTTTGGAATGATTCCTAGAACAAGACAAAAGATAAAAATCAATAGTTAACAAGACCAACAAATTACACAAACAACCATTGTATCTCTTTCCAAGATAAGTGTTGATGATGGAGTCTGCTTATTGTAGGAATGATATATCCGTTAAGGCAAGAATCGATTGGATGTTGTTGGATAAAATTTGAAAGGTGGGCAAAAGGATAGCAAGGCCATGTGTGGTGATTATGGTTAGTTTGTTGATTGATGATTTTTGTTTTATGTTATTCTTAGCATGTATTGATTGGTGAATTTAGTAAGCTCAAAAAATAGGGACCATCCAAATAGGATGGATGGGTGCATCTTATATACCTGAGTATTGGATACTTCCTTTGTATTCCAAACTGCCTACATACCCTGTGTCCCATGAGATCAAGGTATTTTAAGATGTGGGTGAGATGAATATGTAGTTTTGGTTTGACTTGATGATGTGGGAATGGTTCGGTATGGGTGTGAAGATGGTGTAAGATGATGTGTTGCATAGGATGATGATGTGGGATTATTTTGGTAATTTTGTGATTTTTTTATTTTTTTGTATTTTTTTATTTTTTGTATTGTTTTTGGGTTTTTTGAAGTTTTGTATTGTTTTTGGATTTTTTGGATTTTGAGTTGTACACGGGAAGCATACAAGAATCCTCATTCCGTGGATTAGCTTTGGGTGGGATAATGTAGGGTGGGCGATAGGATTTGATGTTTCAGAATCCCAAGCCATGGGATGTGCATGATGTGGAATGTTATAATGGGTAAGAGGACTTATTAGATGGTAGAACCAGCCACTACACATGGCGTCTAAGATAGGTGTTCACCATGGTACTTATCCAAGGAGTCACCGAACTAATTTTCACCATTGGACAGTCTTTATTGCACTCGGGCTTTTCTTGATTTTTTCTATTTTTGGATTTTTTTGTACTTTTTTTATTTGGGATACTCGATGGTTCATGCGTAGAACCTTTTCAGATGTAATATTTTCCTAGGTTCATCTAGAGGCTGCCCTTTAGGTGTTGCAAACTGATATACTCCTAACCCAAAGCTAGTTGTGATGACATATGGTCCCAACCAATTAGGATCAAACTTTCCTTTCTTGGTGCGCTCTTGTAGGTTTTTTTGATTCTCCATAAGGACAAGGTCACCTATCTCAAACTTGTGGATCTTGATCTTCTTGTTGTAGCTTCTACATAAACAGTTTTGATAGGCTTGAAGGTGATTGAGAGCATCCAAGCATTTTTCATCTAGTAACTCCAGCTCATTTAGTCATGCAACTCAGTATTCCTCCTCGGTGATTATATTCTACAATGAAATCCTGAGTGACGGGAGCTCGACCTCAATAGGTAAAATAGCTTTGGAACCAAATACTAGGGAATATGGTGTGGTTCTTGTGGGTGTGCGAATGCTTGTGCAGTAGGCCCATAGGGCAGGGTTGAGTTAGAGGTGCCAGTCACGGCCAACTTCATTAATCATCTTTTTTAGAATGCGTAAGATGGTTTTGTTAGAAGCCTCGGCTTGATCGTTACTTTGGGGGTAATAGGTTGTGGAAAAGTGATGTTGGATATGAAATTTCTCACAAAGGGTGTGGACTTCCTGGTTTTTAAATGGTTTCCTATTATCTATGATGATGGAATACGGAATGCCATAATGGCATATTATGTAATGGAGAATGAATTTAGCAATTTGGATGCCTGTGGTGAAAGTGAGTGGAATGGCTTCGACCCACTTAGTAAAGTACTCGATAGCGGTGATGATGAACTTATGGCCATTAGATGAGGGTGGGTGAATTTTACCTATGAGGTCGAGTCCCCACTGTGAAAAGAGCCAAGGAGTTGTTATTGGTTGCAGCTCCTGTGAAGGTACATGGATGAGATCACTGTGTTGCTGACATGGTAAACATTTCTTCACAAATTGGTAAACATCGCATTCCATGGTCAACCAATAGTATCCTGTGCCCAAAATTTTCTTTTCTAAGGTAGGTCCACTAGAGTGTGCCCCGCAAATGCCTTCTTGCACCTCTTACAAGGCCACTTCAGCTTCCCTAGAGTCGAGACATCATAATAGAGTACCATCAAGACTTCTTCGATAGAGGGTGTCTCCTACGAGGGTAAAATGGGAAGCTCAACGGATAAAGCTTTTGCATTGTGCAGATGATAGGTTTGGTGGGATGATGTTGTTGTGAAGGTACATGTAAGTCTCTTGATACCAAGGAGATAAGGGACCAACAATGTCGCACACTAGCTCTGATTACAGTACATCATAAGTCAGTGTTGGGAGCTCTTTGATCAAGAATTCACACTTCTTGCTGTCCTTTTTCATATCGACCAAAGATCCTATTGTAGCCATGACATCTGCTACTTTGTTGTTTAATCTTGGAATTTTCTCAAAATGGATATCATGGAAATAATCTTTGAAATCATCGACCATTCTTTTGTAGGGCAGGAGTTTGTCATCCTTTGTCTTGTACTCATTATTCACCTGTCTGATGACTAACTGGGAGTCTCGATAAACTAACAGCTTCTCAATTTTCCACTGTATTTCCATGCGAAGTCCTGTGATGAGGGCCTTATACTTTGCTACATTATTTGTGCATGGAAATGTGATTTTGTAGGATTTAGGAATAGTATCTCCTTGAGGGGTGACAGATAAGATGCTTGCTCCCGAGCCATGATGTGTTTAGGATCCATCAAAATACATTTTCCATGTATCTGTTGTCAGTGCTATTGTCAATATGGACTTATCTAGAAATTCTACAAGCACTAGTTGTTCTGTTGGGATTGGTGCATTAGCTAATTGATCAATGATCACTTGTCCTTTAATGGCTTTCCTTTCTGTGTATTCAATGTCAAACTCACTCAAGATCATAACCCACTTAGCCATTCGTCCTGTAAGAGATGCTCTAGTCAATAGATATTTCAGTGGATCGATATTGGCAACGAGCTTGGTCTTGTGGTTAAGCATGTAATGACTTAAATTCTAAGAAGTGAAGACAACAGTGAGACATACTCATTCAATTGGAGTGTAGTTCAGCTCATAGGTCACCAAGGTGTGGCTGATATAGTATATAGCTCTTTCCTTTCCATGTTCATCGTGTTGTGCTAACAAGGCCCCTATTGTTGTTTCTATTGTTGAAATGTACAAAAGGAGGGGTTGTTGTTTCTTAGGTGGAATAAGGACGGGAGGGTTAGCAAGATATTATTTCAGTTGTTCAAAGGTGTTCTGACACTGATTATCCCATACAAAATCCATATTTTTGCAGAGAAGATGCTGGAATGGATGACAGTTGTTGGCAAGTTGTACTATAAAGTGGCGGATGGATTGCAATTTCCCTTGTAGGCTTTTGAGTTGATTGAGTGTCTTGGGTGGAGGCATCTCCACTATAGCTTTGACCTTGGCAGGATCAACTTTGATTCCTCTTCTCGACATAATGTATCATAGAAGCTTTCCGGAAGTGACCCCGAAGACACATTTCTTGGGATTCAATCTCACATTGTATTGCTCTAGCCTGTCAAAGATTTTAGCCAACACATTTAAGAGCTCTTCTCTAGTTTTGGACTTTCCCAGTAAATCATCGACATAATCTTCCATTATGCTGTGGAAACGGTCATGGAAGATGATTGTCATTTCCCTCTGATAGGTAGGTCCTGCATTCTTCAACCCAAAGGGCATCGCAACCCAACAGTATATTTCCCACGGACATATAAAGGAGGTTTTATGCTAATCTTCTTTTGTTATCCTGATTTGATTGTACCCAGAAAATCCATCCATCAAGGATAACATCTAATGTCCGACAGTGAGATCCACAATGATGTCTATGTTAGGTAGCAGAAAATCATCCTTAGGGCAAGCCTTGTTAAGGTCTTTGAAATCTGTGCAGCAATGGATGCCCCCATTGACTTTTGCTACGGATACAATGTTGGATACCCATTTGAGATAGTCTATAGGGAAAATGAATCCCGCATCGAGGAGATTCTTGAGTTCCACTTTGATGAGGAGTGCTATTTGTGGATTCATTTTCCTTAGCTTTTGTTTTACTGGCTTCACATTAGGACGCACTGCAAGGTGATGAACAACTAGAGCATGATCTAATCTCAACATGTCGACATATATCCATGTGAAGTTATGGATCCTCTATTTAAAGAAAGTTAGGAAAGCCTCCTGCTCTTTTGTTGTGAGGGACTCTGCTCGAAATGTGATCTTTGGTGTCTTTTCAGTTCTAGGATTCATCTCATGTGATGCTTTAATTAGGATTGGTGATCTTTCTTGATATAGCTTGGATACTTCAGGAAGGCCCATGCTGTCATCTCCTAGCACCTCGGGGAGGTTTTCACTAGGTGATACGTCCTTTATTTTGATTTTTTCTTCACTTGAAAGTGCCACAAAGGGGTTTTCACTAGGGGATATTATTTTTATTTTTATATTTTTTGCGACTAAGAGCTTGCATTGTCTCCCTGAAGTATGCGGATGTGTTCAGTTCCATGATGTAGTCAGCCTTGTGATCTCAGGGGGAAAGTGATCTCTAATCCCCATCATTTCGGCTATTGCTTCGTCATTTTGTGCGATATCAAGGACAAGAGGTCCTTGTTGGTCCCAATCTATGAGTTGGGGGTAAACAAGAGGTAGGTCATTGGATGTAGATGGTATGGTGGTTAAGGTGTAGATGGTGCATATGGATGATTCGAAGAATTCAGCAAAGTCGCTAAAAGAGTCTTGATGGTCCTCTTCATTGATGTTGTCGACTGCGGGAAAGGTCTTAGCGACTTTGCTTAAGATACACTCGACATCAGCGGGGGTAGACTCTTGTTTTTGTACCCTAACCCATGAAGATACGGATTTCTTATTGCTTGGATGGGCTCTACAATTCCTTGTTCATGAAGGCCTATACCGCCTTGTCCTTTGTAGCCCATATACTTGATGATTTTGAGACCTTTTCCATAGATCTCAGTTGGGAGAATAGGAGTGTCTTGATTTGCTTCTTCTTCTTTGTATAACCAAGAAGATATATCTTCAAGGACACATTGTTCAAGGAGGTGCTTCTTCTCGAAGGTAGGTGACAGCTTGCACTTGATGATCATGATAGAGACTTCATCTTCCTTAGGAGCACCAAATGTCTTAGGAGATGGCAATAGTCCCACACAAAATGTGCCGTGTAGGTCATATTCACCACATCCCATGTCACTTATCTTGATCTTGACCTCAGGTGGAGGGGATGTTTGTGATGTAGTTGCAATGTTGGAGGGATCGATGTATGAGGTGGATGATGTAGGATTGGCTTGTGAGGTGGATTTTTTGGTAGCATTGTTGTAAGGGCAAAAAGTGCGGTCGTGTCCTTCAAAGAAACTACAATATTGGAAAGGACGAGGATCGACATAGATGGTAATTTCCATTATGGGGGAATTTTAAGCATTGATGGAAGGTGGATGGGATGGATTGCATGGCATGAATCCATGGTCGGCTGAGAAGAATATTATATGGGAGGTCAAGATCAAGCACTTGACATTTGGTCTCCAAGATCTTTTGTCCTACTTGAATAGAAAGCTTGATGGTGCCTTTGGACAATCTTTCGGTGTCATCATATTCTTTGATGGTTATACATTCACTAGAATCCACAACCACATCGGAGTATCCCAAATGTTTTAATAATTTTAGAGTGCAAAGATTTAGGCTGGAGCCACCATCTATTAAGACTCGTTTAATGGTATGCTTGTGGATTAGGACTTCAATGTGTAAGGCTTTGTTATGAGTGGCATTAGATGCGGGTAGATCTTTTTCCAAAAATGTGAGGCGATGGGGTGAGGCAACGTGGCCTACCATGGCTTGGAATTGGTCAACATTCAAATTGGTAGGGACTTGTGTTTCCATCAAGGCTTTGTCGAGGACTTCCTTATGGAGGGGAGATGTGCGGAGTAGCTCAAGGATGGAGATTTGTGTAGGGGTTTTTCTGAGATGGTCTAAGAGGTTGTACTTATGAGAGGATGGTGGGTTAGTAGGTGTGGATGTAGAGGGTTGATCCTTGGTAGGAGCTCCGTGGATGGAAACATGGCCGCGATGAGTAGTAACGACACAATTTGGTGTCTTAGCTCTAATGGTGATAGTGTTGATGTGATTGGAAGAATCTTATATTCATCCAACAATAGAGTCAAAAGAAGAGGGAGGTGGTATGACATTGTATGTTTGGTTGGAAGAAGATGCTTTTCCTTTGTTATGGTTGGGAAGGGGATCCTTGTATAATCCTTGTGATGGGTAAAAGTGGGATAATCAAAACTAATTATAAAAACCCAAAAACATCAATGGAATCTGCAAGTAAATAAGATTTTAAAATAAGAAAGTAATGATACTCACAACCTTTTTTACCTTGCGATTTCCATTGTTCGCCTATTCTCTTTTGATCTTTTGGTGATGAAGATGGCCCTCAGAAAGCTTGCTTCCTTGCTTCGATACCTCAAGATGACAAGGAGAAACAACTCGAATACTTGTTGTGTTGAAGATGAGCTTCAACACAATATGGAATAGATAATGAATGATATGAGAGTGGGGGTGCCAATGGTGCGCTATGGATTCTGTAGCATAAGTTTACTTGAAAGCTTCATGATTAGAATGGAAGAAGAGAGTTGTATTTATAGACTCATGTGAGAGAAGATCAATGGCATAGAAGAAATAAGATCAATGGTAGAGGATGTTTAAGAGAACGTGCGCGAATAGAAGAAGGACATGTGTCATTCAAAAAGATGCTTTATTGAGTTAACTGCTTTCTTGATGAGGATGAGTTTTTATTTCATAAATTAGAATATATTTTTCTAATTTAAGAGTTTTGCTGATAAAACAAAGTTGCTTTAAATCAGTTAACTCAGCTTTTGCTTTTGCATGACAAGAATTTATTTTTAGAAGATACTGAAGATTTTTTAGAAGATAAGAAAGCGTAATTAATTAAATAAATTTATTTAATTACATGATTTTGGAAGAATAAATAAAATATTTAATTATATTTTATTTTTGGAGATTTAATTTAAATAAATTTGCATTTTATTTAAATTTGGAAGAATGAAAGATTTAATTAAATAATTAAAATTATTTAATTATTTTTAGAAGAATAAGGTTGATTATTGACAAAATTAATTAAATAAATGTAATTTATTCAATGAATGGGAGAGAATGAATCAAATAAATAAATTGTTTTATTTATTTATTGATAGAGGAATATTAAGATGAAATAAATATTTAAAATATTTATTTATGTAGAGTCATGTCATTTTTAGGAGTATACATTTTGCCCCTCTTTGATGTAATGTGTTTTATCATGTTGTTTCAAAGAAAATAATTTTTGACAATGATACATGCCCCAATTTGCCCCTGGTACAAGTTTAACGACAGGATGCCCCCTTGGGAGATTGGACAGGAAGATGGCAGAAGGTGTGAGACGGACAATGTCACGAAGAATAAGGTGGAAAAACAGGTTAGGATGGAGAAAAAAAGGACATGGTTTGGAGGAACAGATATGGGAAATAGTCACAGTTGTCACATAGTCAGTTATGGTTCACTTGCTATATATAGGAGTTGGGTCCACAAGTTCTATTCATTTGCACACTCGTCCTTAGTTGATTGGTCTTTGAGAGCTTAGGAGAGTATGGGAGCTAGAGCAGTCGACAGAAAGATGGATATTCTGCACGAGGAACACCGGTTTGAGCGAGTTCGATGGTTTGATCGGCCAGCCGAGGCAGGACCACCGGTATGTAGTTCAAAAAAACTCGCTAAAAGTCATTTATTAGGCCAATAAATGCTTAGGAAAAATAACTGGGATAGATGCGCTAAACTGTAGTTTGATGCATATGCGCTCCGAAATGGCGCATATGCTACGAAATTGTGCATTTGAGTAATCTTATGGCGCATATGATGGATGTGCGCATATAAGCCTAGAATTGACGCATCTACCGTGGAACTGCGCATATGACACAAGAAGTGGCGCATGTGCCCAAATGGCGCATACATGTCAAGGATTGGCGCATTCACATTGAAGTGGTGCATCTGATATGGATCGGTGCATCTGACACCTGGTTCGATGTATTTGCACTAGGATAGTCAGTTGACTTAACAAAATTAACCCAATTGGCATCTTGAGCGATGCATCAATTGATGAGCGATCTCTGAGATTACTGTGAATCTAGTCAAGAGATGATATGCTATTTTGATTAATTTGATATATTAAGTCAATGATAGGATAGTTTGATTGCTTTGAGTAGGTTTGCTTGGATATGGATTTCTTTGACGCTATGCTTTGCTTGGTTGTAGGAGGATATCCGTGATACCTTGATGTCACGAGAGCAGTTCCCTTTGCCATTGTTGCAGCGGTATATGTTGATAGAGATGGACTACGAGGCTCTTGGTGCTGTGGGTCTTCATTATATTTGTTTCATGTCCAAGGTTCACGCGAACCGTGGGTTGTTGACTACAGCGGTGGAGCGATTCGACAGCGAGGATGGGACATTCATGTACCGGTCAGGGAGATGACCATCACTCTAGAGGATGTGTACAGGATTCTACACCTCCCTATTCAGGGAGAGTTGGTAGAATATGATCCGCAGCGTGATGTGGGATTGGCTGAGTGCAGACACGCTTTTGATGACCCAGAGTTGGTTGAGCAGGTGATTTCATGGCAGGACATTCATGACTGCTATGACTACTTCCCGGGGATAGTGGCGGGATTGATCGGTGGCATAGTATGCCTCGGTAGGAGGTCACACGGGTTCCTGATTGGCTGGGGGAGGGTGTTGGAGAGTATGATCACTGATGGGACTCAGTATGCATGGGGTGTGTGCGTGCTAGCACACTTATACAAGGATATGTACCAAGTCATGTACCACAAAGGAGCTAGCTTGTCAACAAATGTATCTCTTTTGCAGTTGTGGTTATGGGAGCATATAGGTATCACATGGCTGATATGTCTTTTTCATAGGCAGAGAGGTGAGTCCTACAGCTACGTATATGTAGGCATGATTTCCTAGCATAAGTTGGGAAAGCTCGAGTATTGGAGACATGCTTTGGATAATGTGGATCTAGTTATCTGGCACCCATACCTAGACTGCGAGGTATGGGAGGATGAGGCTGATGAGTTGCCATACTATTTCTAGACTTGGTGGCTTATTGGCAGGACGAGGTACATATTAGAGCAGCAGATTGTTAGCAAAGTACAGCAGTTTGGCAGAGTATAGGGCAGGCCACAGGGGCAGGCATGATTTGCAAGGACCCATGCAGAGAGATTTAGGTGGGGTCCCGTGGCATCGTATGAGGAGGCCTTGGTAGACTTTCGTTAGATCCCATATGCATATTAGCCTATACAGAGGGATATAGTAGACGCGGGTATGATGCCTGGCTATGAGGAGTGGTTTGCTACTCATCCTTTTCCTAGATACTCAGGACTTGGAGAGTTGGCTCCTTGTATAGATGAGGAGGATTTAGATGATGAGGGTGGAGCTAGCAAGAGGAGGAGGAGATGGAGGAGGGGAGAGGAGATCAGGGAGATGATGGTGGAGGAGGAGGAGATGGAGGGGGAGGAGGTAGATCGAGACTGAGGAGGAGGTCTGGGAAGGGACCTTTGGGTCAGTAGGAGGTTGCACAGCCACAGGCTGTAGGGCAGGCACAGATACCAACACATCAGATGGCACCACAGAGATAGATGTCGCCACCACAACAGGTGGCACAACATCATGTGCAGGGACAGGGACAGCTAGGGCAGACTCCGTAGCCTAACTTACAGCAATAGGCCACTGTGGTGTTACAGGGTCAAATTAGGTAGCTGAGGGCCCACCTGAGAGCAGCGGAGTCTCAGAGGGAGGTAGATGTAAGACAGATATCAAAGATATCCAGAGAGAAAGATGTAGCCCTGGCGAGTGTGCGAGTGATGAGAGCGGAGAGGGATGCAGTAGTGGCAACCCTAGGTACAGATGGTACTTCAAGCTTTTTGGTTGCACAGGTGCAACAGGCACAGACACAGTTGGCATAGGTATAGACACAGATGACCCAGGTACAAGGTGAGCTTGCCAGAGTGCAGGATTAGACTCAGTATTACAGAGGGTTATATCACGGGGTAGTGCTGGCGGACTAGCGTGCACCTACCTATAGGAGTCAGTCTGTGGCATCTCAGAGAGAAGGTGGGTCTCGATCTGTAGGATCAATGAGAGGCCCCTAGTAGTTAGGGGGTGACAAAGGAGAGGGCAGTGTAGGGATTAGTGCTCCACGGTAGCAGGGTTAGCCAGTTTTGACACTTGTACCAATTTTTGGCTTTGATGTACACATTTTTGATGGCTGAGATAGCCTGCTTATGTATGATTTTGCCCCAAGACATGTATCACTATATTTTTGTACTTTGTATACATTTCATGTCATGACTTTGAGAGATGGATAGATATTTTGATATATTGCACATTTGGACATGTTTTTATGTTTATATGATGATGCAGTTATTGATGTTCTACATGCATGTGTTCTATGTTTATATGCTATGGATGCAATCTATCTTATGATGCTTTGTATATGTGATGCATACTAGATGGATTTTAGGATGATTTGATATGCAAATGCAAATGTGAAATGTTATTGATATGATTATGTAGCTCTTTATGTATTTGTCTATGTTTTTGATTTTTGATATGATATACGGATGCAAATGTATGTGGATCGCCTGATGTACTTATTATGTATGCAAATGATTTAATCATGTAAATGACTATCTGATGCAATATGATATGTTATCTATGCCATGTTTTTGATATGTCAAAATGTACTCAATCGACACAGAGATGATATAGATAGGCGGAAGAAAAGAAATGAAAGAAAAATGGGCTTTCATTTGATGCTCTGCAGGATTTTCTTATTGCATGGTTGCTATGGATTTATGGATATAGGATGGATGTGGATGCTTTGCCATCATTAGAGCGCAAGTACTTTGCTTTCATCATTGGGTACTTTTTATTTCTTTTCCCTTTTTGAAATGTTGTAAGAAAATACAAGCATTTAGGTATAATTAAACTGAGATAACCTAAGTATTCCTTACATGGATTTTGATATAGCAAGTTGATACAAGCATCTAGTCAAACTTGAATCTAGATGAACTGAGTACCTCTTGCATTTCAACAGATAAGGATTGCCCCTATTTATGTTCAGACCTCTGAAGTCCTTGATGATCTTTTGCTGATCATGTCGTTAGACAAAAAGTCGTCACATTACTAAAGTTTAATCCACAAACAGCAGACAAAGAAAATGATTATGCCCCCATCATAGCATCTCTAGCTTTGACATCCTCGAGTAGCATAGGAAGACATAATAACAAAAAATCCAGACCTTGTAAGTTAACATGTTCACAAAACATTCTTGCATTAGATGTGTCTTTTTGCCATAATTGATATAGAATTAGTCTGAGTGTTTTGGTATGCGTTTTACTTTGCTTTGGATAGGTTGATGTCTTGTATCAAGATTTTTGTTTTTGTGAAACTTGCTTTTGCTGCGTGCGCTTGTCTAGTGAAAGGTATCACAATCCTTATTGGTATCCTCTTAGAACATGTGGCATTCAAGAATCCAAATCTGCAACTAGGTCAAGGAGTTGCCCCTAGTTTAAACAAAGGATCGACTTATTATGGGTGACACAACAAACAGATACGAAGAGACTGACCCTAAGGGATTGACCTAGTGCCTCGGGGGCTCATTACTAAATGGCCTTGCCTACGTGACGACGCAGAGGCAACATAGTTCGAGGTGAACCTGATGGACCTAGGACCTAGGTGATGGCAAAGATGCAGAAATGGTCATGGATAGTAGGACAGACGACACTCGAAGGCATGGATAGGAAAGAAGGGGAGTGGAATGGAGCAAAGCCTTGAGGGCGCATTGAGAATGGACTTGCCTACGTGATAGCTCAGAGGTGATGTAGTTTGACAACAGTTCAAAGGACTGGTTCAAGATGAACGATATGATGGACATAAGAGATATGAGGTCACAACTGATGGAGGAAGTGGTTTGTTGCAGATAGCGTCTGTTTACCAGGTTTTCACCATTTTCTTTTATTTGCACAAAAGCTAAAAGTACACATGACGCCTGTTTGCCAGGTTTTCATCATGGTACTTATCCTAGGTGCTTGTTTGCTAGGTTTTCACCAGAGGACAATTTTTTTGTTTTGTTTTTTATCACTTTTCCAATTTTTTTTTGAATTTTTTTAAGGATTCCCTTGCATTGGGGTTTTAGTTGTAGAACTTGTGAAGATGCATGCTGTTGATAGGATCATCAAAAAGTTTTCCTTCAGATGTAGCCAATTGATATGCTCTTGACCCATAGGCTGCAATGATGACATAGGGACCTAGCCAGTTGGGTTCGAACTTGCCTTTCTTTTCTCGATCTTGCTGATTTCTGGGGTTTTCTCTGAGGACTAGATCACTCACTTGGAAGACTCGAGGCTTTAACCTATGGTTATAGCTTCTAGACATCTATTGTTGATAAGCTTTTAGGTGGTTAAAGGCATGTTGCCTTCTCTCTTTGAGTAGCTCTAACTCTTGGAGTCTGGACACTCTGTACTCTTCATCAGATATGAGGCCTTTTAATGAAACTCGCAAGGATGGGATCTCGACTTCAATGGGCAAGATAGCTTCAGATTTGTAGACTAGGGAGTATGGTGTTGCACTTGTGGCTATGCGGATGCTTGTACGATAGGCCCACAGCACAGGATTTAATTGGACATGCCAATCACGGTCGGCATCATTAACAACCTTCTTTAGGATTTTTAGGAGAGTTTTATTTGATGCCTCCGCCTGGCCATTACCTTGGGGGTAGTAGGGGGTAGAAAAGTAGTGTTGGATATAGAATTTATCGCATAGTTCCCTAACATCTTGATTTTTGAAAGGTCGTCTATTATCCGTGATAATGGACGAAGGGATACCATAGCGACAAATGATACAGTTCAAGATAAAGGAGGCAATCTTCTTGTCTGTGATATTGGCCAAGGGCACGACTTCAATCCACTTTGTAAAGTACTCAGTGGCGGTGATTATGAATTTATGGCCCCTGGATGAAGGAGGGTGAATCTTGCCCACTAAGTCGATTCCCCATTGACAGAAAGGCCAAGGAGTCGTTAATGGTTGCAGCTCTTGTGCTGGCGCATGTATTAGGTTCCCATGGATTTGGCACTTTTTTCACTTCTTTACAAAATGATAGGAATCTTGTTCCATGGTTGGCTAGTAGTATCCCATGCATATGAGTTTCTTGGCTAGGGTAGGGCCACTAGAGTGGGTCCCACATGTACCGTCATGCACTTCACTCAGGGCAGTTTTATATTCCTCACTATTGGGACACCTAAGGAGAGTACCATCGAGACCTCTGCGATATAGGGTATTTGCAAAAATGGCATACCGGGATGCCTGACAGATGAAGGTTCATTTTTGGTTACTAGAGAGATCAGGTGGGAGGGTATTCTCTTTAAGATAGGAAAATATTTTTCCATAGAGGGGGGAATCAGTTCTGACAATGTGGTAAATGATATGGGATTTGGGGGTGTCATATGCAGGATAGGACACTGGCTCTACCAAGAACTCGTAACGTGATTGATTATTTGGAATATCGAGGAGAGATGAGATCGTGGCCATGGCATCTGCAACTTTGTTCTCAATCCTTGGTATCTGCTCAAAAGAGATGATCTGGACAAAGTATTCTTTGAAGTCGTCTACCATCCATTTGTAAGGGATTAATTTTTCATCTTTTGTCTGGTAGTTGTCATTTACTTGATTTATGACCAACTGTGAGTCACCATACACCTGAAGTTCCTTGATATTCCATTCCACTGCTAGCTTGATGCCAATGACAAGGGCTTCATACTCTGCCACATTGTTAGTGCAGGGAAAGAGTAATCTGTATGATTTAGGAATGGTGTCACCACTAGGGGTGATCAACAAGATACCTGCTCCTGATCCATGCTGAGTATATGAGCCATTGAATTACATTTTCTAGGTTGTTGTGGTTATGTGAAAGATAGACTCATCTAAAAATTTAAAGCTCAAAGGGTTGTCATTTGTTAGAGGTGCATCTGCCAGTTGATCTACAAGTACTTGGCCTTTTATTGCTTTTCTGTCTACATATTCGATGTCAAACTCGCTGAGGAGCATGACCCATTTAGACAATCTACCTGTAAGGGTCGCTTTGTTGAGTAAGTACTTGAGTGGATCAATCTTTGCTACTAGTTTGACAGAATGTGACAACATGTAATGTCTCCACTTTTGTGAGGCGAAGACCACAGTGAGACATGCTCTTTCAATGGGCGTGTATTGCAGTTCATACCCAACAAGTGTTCGACTAATATAGTAGATTGCTTGTTCTTTCCCTTCATAATTTTGTTGTGCGAGGAGAGCTCCTAGAGCTATTGGTGTGGCTGAGATATACAGTAGCAGAGGTTTACCCTGAATTGGTGGCATCAATATAGGTGGCTTCATTAGGTATTCTTTTAACTGCTGAAATACTTGCTCACATGAATCATTCCATTTGAAAGGGACATTTTTATGTAGGAGGTGGTAAAATGCGTGGCACTTGTCTGCCAATTGAGAAATGAACCTTCTGATAGATTGTAGTTTTCCCTGTAGGGACCTTAGCTGAGTGAGATTTTTAGGAGGCGGCATTTCCATGATGGCCTTTACTTTAGCTAGGTTGACTTTGATTCCATTGGCGGACACTATGTATCCAAGTAGCTTTCCTGATGTAACTCCAAACACGCACTTCTTCGAATTGAGGCATACATTAAACTGTTCCAGTCTTTTGAAGATTTTGTCCAGTACTGCCAGGTGTCCTTCTCTTGTGAGTGATTTTGCCAAGATGTCATGAACATAATCTTCCATTATAGTATGCATCATGTCGTGGAAGATTGTGGTCATAGCTCTCTGATATGTTGCATCGACATTTTTCAAACCAAATGGCATGACACACCAACAATAGGTGCCCTAAGGACTTGTGAATGCAGTCTTGTGTTGGTCTTCAGATGCAATTTTTATTTGGTTGTATCTAGAAAAACCATCTATTAGTGACAACATGGTGTGCCCTGCTGTGAGATCTACAATAATGTCAATGTTTGGCAGGGGGAAATCATCTTTCGGACAAGCTTTATTCAAGTCCCTGAAGTCATTACATATTCAGACTCTGCCATTTGGTTTAGCCACTAGTACTATGTTTGAAATCCACTCAGGATAGTCTATTGGTCTGATGAATCCTACATCTAATAGTTTCTTCAGCTCTTCTTTCACCATGAGGGCCCCACGGTGGGCACCAGAAATGTGATGGGTAAAATGGGATAATCAAAACTAATTATAAAAACCCAAAAACATTAATGAAATGTGCAAGTAAATAAGATTTTAAAATAAGAAAGTAATGACACTCACAACCTTTTTTACCTTGCGATTTCCATTGTTCGCCTATTCTCTTTTGATCTTTTGGTGATGAAGATGGCCCTCAGGAAGCTTGCTTCCTTGCTTCGATTCCTCAAGATGACAAGGAGAAATGGCTCAAATACTTGTTGTGTTGAAGATGAGCTTCAACACAATATGGAATAGATAATGAATGGTATGAGAGTGAAGGTGCCAATGGCGCGCTATGGATTCTGTAACATAAGTTTACTTGAAAGCTTCATGATTAGAATGAAAGAAGAGGTTTCTATTTATAGACTCATGTGAGAGAAGATCAATGGTGTAGAAGAAATAAGAAGATCAATGGTAGAGGATGTTTGAGAGAACATGTGTGAATAGAAGAAGGACATGTGTCATTCAAAAAGATGCTTTGTTGAGTTAACTGCTTTCTTGATGAGGATGAGTTTTTATTTCATAAATTAGAATATATTTTTCTAATTTAAGAGTTTTGCTAATAAAACAAAGTTGCTTTAAATCAGTTAACTTAGCTTTTGCTTTTGAATGACAAGAAGAATTTATTTTTAGAAGATATTGAAGATTTTTTAGAAGATAAGAAAGCGTAATTAAATAAATAAATTTATTTAATTACATGATTTTGGAAGAATAAATAAAATATTTAATTATATTTTATTTTTGGAGATTTAATTTAAATAAATTTGCATTTTATTTAAATTTGGAAGAATGAAAGATTTAATTAAATAATTAAAATTATTTAATTATTTTTAGAAGAATAAGGTTGATTATTGATAGAATTAATTAAATAAATGTAATTTATTCAATTAATGGGAGAGAATAAATCAAATAAATAAATTGTTTTATTTATTTATTGATAGAGGAATATTAAGATGAAATAAATATTTAAAATATTTATTTATGTAGAGTCATGTCATTTTTAGGTGTATACAATCCTAAGTTAGCATTTGATGATTTTCTCGGCGGTTTGTCAATGGCTATGTCACCCCTATCAATAAGGTCTTGTATACAATGTTTCAACCTCATGCAGTTAGATGTCTTATGCCCTTTGACACGATGGTATTCACAATCGGCATTCTCATCGAACCAAGAGGGTTTGAATTGATTTTCGTCGTAAGGTCTAATAGGGGGTAATGTGATTAAGTCCACCTTCACAAGGTTATTCAAAACATTTTCAATGGGGTCCCCTAAAGGTTCAAACTTTCTCTTAGGGTTGTTTTGTCTCGGCGGTCCCTTAGGAAAATTGACATTATTATTTGTGGATGTACTTGGTGGGGTGGGATTTTGTACATTTTGGACGGCTTTCACATCGGTGACGCTGTCATTGAGGGTATTCTCGTTCTTTCCCCAAAAGTGGGGTTTATCATTGGATTGTGTGTTGTTGTTCGTGTTATTGTTGTTGACTTTGTTGTTGTGGTTGTTGGTCTTGTTGTCATTGTTGTACAGTTTTATAGAGCCTTTGGTGATAAGAGCTCTTTCGATGGTTGTTCCTTTGTCTATAACCTCCTCAAAGGTTGATGTGCATTGGATTTGTAAATGGAACCCCATTTCTTGGTTAAGGTTAGTCAAAAACATAGTGACTAGTTGTTTCTCGGGGATGGGCCAAGGGAGTTTGCTTGTTAAGTCTCTCCATCTTTGCAAAAGGTAGCGAAAGATTCCCCTCTTTTGTTTTGTGTTACAAAGGTCAATCATGGATATTTCATGCTCAAAGTTATAGGATAAATGGTTCACAAACTTCTCTGCAAGCTCATGGAATGTCTTAATGTCAGGGGGAAGATGAGCAAACCATTCGGTAGCTTGACCATCGAGGCTTCTAGGAAATAGTCTCATCAAATAGGTATCATCATATGAGACTTATAAGAAAGCTATATAAAACTCCCTAAGGTGTTCCCTAGGGTCTCCCTTTCCTTTGTATTTGTCAAATTTTGGCGTTTCAAAATTTTTAGGAAAGGAAGGCATGTGTAATGTTATATCAAACAGATATGGGAAAATATCCTCAAAATAATATTGCTTTCTTTTGTTTCCATGTTGTATGTCATCAACTTTTTGGATCAATGTTTGCACAATGCTAGATAAATCTTGTGGTGGTGGTTGTGGAATGTAGTTTTGTTGGTTTTGGATTAATTGTTGGAGGAAAGGTGGAATTTGATTTTGGGGTGGATTTTGGTGTTGTGAGATTTGGTTTTGATGGGTGAGATGTTGATAGGCGAGAAGTTGTTGTAGAACATGGGGTGGAATTTGTGGGTTTTGATTGGGATTTTGTTGTATGGTTTGGACGGAGGATGTGATAGGTGCTTGGGAGATGGGATTTTGTACATACATGAAATTGGATGAAGGGTTGTTACATGTGTTGGTGTTAGGGATGTTGGATGTGTTGTAAGGTGGTTGTGAGAATAAGTGGGTCATGAAAGCTATGGTGTTAGCATCAAGTTGCGGGGCACTCATGGAAGTACTTGCGTGCATGGTGTTGTTGGGGATATTAGGGGTGATTTGTGGTGTAGATGTGGTGATTGTGGATGTTGACATGGTCAAGACATTTGGTGTAGTTGATGTGGTGACATTTGAAGCTTGGGATATGTTAGGGATGTTATTGGATGTGGATGGTTGTGATGATGTGGTGGCATTGGGTATGGTTGCACCATTTTGAAGGAGGAATTCAAGATACCTATTGGGATCCAATTTTAGGACTCTATCGAGTATATCCATGGAATTGGCCTCCTGTGTGAAATCTAGGACATCTTGATCCACTTGATTGGTGTTGGTTGTTTGGGTGGGTGGAAATGGACTTATCATAGCATTGGCATCAAACGTTGGTAATTGTTGGACTACAGGAACATTATTTTGGTCAGTTGGAGGCATCCCTATGCCCGAGTTAATTCTAAAAGGTTCCATGTCCTTGTTTTTCTTAGCTTGAGACCTTGTCAAGGGCATACAATTGGATTTGGTTGGATGGATGAAGGTTAAGACCTTAGAGAATGGATGTCAAAGTATTGGACCCAAGGATAAGTGATGATGGAAATTTGGTGAAAGGGGAATAAAGGTTTAGCCTTAAGAGAATAAAATATCAAAATTCTAAACCTAAGGATAATAATATGGATATAGGTTTTTGGCTTTAGAGAATAAATCTCAAAAAGTTGCAAACCTAAATATGATTAATGATAAAGGTATGAGGATGTATGGGAAACCTTAGAGATTAAAACCTCCAAGATAAATGGCTAAATTGATTTTCAAAAAATTTGGACCAAAGAGGATGACGGGAATGGATGAAGTAAGATGGTTTTGGGGGATGTAGGTCAAGAATGATTTTGAAAGGGATGATGATGTGACTAAGGCATTCTTAATATGGTCTGGATGATAATCAACCAAGGGAGACCTTAGGTGATTTGGATGCTTTGGATGATTAAAGATTATGATGATGTTTAGATAGGATGTTCAAATCAAAAGTGAGCTTAAATAAATCTAGATCTTTGGATTATCAAAAGAATGTCTCTCTTTACTTAAGGTAGACTTATGACCTTAGGCAAAAAGGGGATGATTTGTTGAAATGCACAGGACAACTAAGAGTGGGGGGGGTGTGAATCAGTTGTCACAAAACTTTAACCACTTATGAATATCAGCACATCAAATTCTTAATTACTGTTATTAAGATTAACCATGAAAGCATGAAATAAGAAGTTCAACACATTAACACATGAGACACCACAATTTTTATGTGGAAAACCCTATAAGGGAAAAACCACGGTGGGTGTTAGCCCACAGAAATAAATAAGTTATAGCAATACCAAAAATCAGAGGCTCACTGCCCAAAATGTTCACTGCAAATGTTAGGGCTCACTGCCAAGATCAGTTCACTACCAAGGGGTGGCTCACTGCCAAGGATTGGTGAACTGATTTGATGGAATCTACTCCATGCCTGGGTTCAGTTCCATTGAAGCATAGTATAACTCCTCTGCTCTATTCTTCTTACACCTTCACACTTATCTTTTCATTTTCGCACAAGGACCTCTTTTTCGCAACTACATTACATGATTTTATACAATTCATCAACCTTGGAATGTACATCAAGGTAAGTATTACATTCATCAACCATTGGAACAATCTCCAAGGTTGACATTACATTCATCAACCATTGGAATAATCTCCAAGGTCGGCATTAAAACATACATAGAAATAGGTCTAGACCTAAACAAAACTAGCTAAGGAAAAGATGTATGTGGATCATGTTATGCCTTAGCTGGGACTCAAATACAATCTTCCACGTCACAACATGCTTTCACAATCTTCGATGTATCTCTGCAAGTAGTGAAAACAACCAAGTTGGCTAAGACTGGGGTTAACACTAAGTCTTCTAAGAACAATATTCATCCACGATCCAAATTTCTCTTTGCAGACCAATCCAAAGGTAGGAACACAATCATGAGACATCCACAAGCACATTGTAATCACCAGGAACAACTGCACAATCCCTAACCACTCTGCCAAGAAGATTCTTCAAACCAGAGCACATAAACAACATTGTCAGCCACTGTCATAGAGAAAATATAGCTTTCCGATCACCAAACCATAAACCATTAGAGTTGAAGGCACTTATCATCATTTCAGAATTAACTCTAGAACTGCAGACCATAATACTTCAATGCGGAGTAATGCGGTGAAAAATAATTTTTCCCTGTCACCAGTGAATACTCATAAAAAGTAGTTTTTACTCTGGTGAACATAACTCACTCAAATATTCATACCGAAGGCTCAAACTTGGAACATACCATCTTCAGACATGCCTCTAAATAACTTCCAATCCACAGACAAAGATATTCATTCTACAAGAAATGCAGAGCAATCTACTGGACTGTTCTGTTGTGAACAAAGATACTCTTTTGTATACTATTTCCACCAGAGGAGCAAATTTTCTCAAAATCACTTGGAAACTCAATATTAGGATCACTTACTCATTACATCTTCAACACTTACATATGCCAATGCAAATCATTTGACTCATTACAAGTAAACATCAAAACAAGAGCACAGTTGACACCAATGACAACACAGATATGTTGACATTAATGACAAAACCGGTTAGGCACATACTTGCAACATGATTATCTTACTTGGAGGTAGACTAATGACCAAAAATCAAAATGGGATAGGATGGTACGATCTAGCTTTAATCTTTATACAAAAATTGATTTGAGGTTGTTGAATATAAGGAATACTGAGAGGGGGGTGAATCAGTATTCCACAAAACCACTTCTTATCAAGTTTATTAATCCAATTTCTAACATCAATAACATGAAAGAAGAATAAGCATAGGAACAACAATCATAAAGACATAACACATGGACACTAGGATATTTACATGGAAAACCCAAAAAGGGAAAAACCATGGTGAGTGTTAGCTCACTTGATATATTATGATAGCTCAATACCGGATTACAAGAAGGCTCACTGCCTTAGGGCTTACTTCCCTATGAAGAAGTGTTCACTGCACAAAGGCTTACTGCCATGAGAAAAGAAGAAATAAGAAGGATTGGCTCGTTGCCAGAAGATGAACTACTGTAAATGCATCTACCACATGTTGGATCACAGTTCCATTGAAGGTTCAATATACAAATTCAAAGGTCTTCATTTGTTCTGCCCTGCTTCTCAACTTAACTACATATACTCTAACTTCTCTACATACGAATCTAACATGTCCATCAACTTGTTCCTTAAGAATATACTTGATCAACTCATCTATCACATCATAATTCCCACTGCGGACCATATGAGACTCTGAGATGCATAACCAACAATCATTCTAGATCTCTTAGCATACCTTCAGAACCACAGAACAAAATATACAACTACGGAGGAATGCAGACCCTTTTCTCTAGCACTGTACATTGTTCCTATCTTTGCTCTATTCACCCGGACTTAGGTATTCTACCATGTGACTTCCAGAGGAAGTCAAGACTTGAGCATTGGAACAAATCATCACTAAATAGTTATGAACAACATACCTGATCTGTATATATTGATCTTTTACTGCAAAGGCATACCATCCCAAATTGTTACTTACTCTGTAAAATGTATATTGTTCATACTTAGTCATTTCTTCTTTTAGAGTAAAGTCTCTTTGTCATACCAATGGAGTTTCTTTCCTTTGTTTCCATCAATGACAACATTCAATCATCAAAATAGTGTCTCTTGCCAATAGAGTTATGGTTTTGGATGTTGGTTGATGTTTGGATTTTTGGATGATTTTTTTGATTTTGGGATTTTAGATTTTGGATGGTTTTGATTTTAGATTTGATGGATATAATTTGGATAATGTTGGATGAGTGCTAGATTTGAAATGAAGGATGGATAAGTTAAAGGTCCAAGGGTGAAAATCAAAATGTGGGGATGAAAAAGATGGATTATGGTTAGGATTAGTGATAGATTAATGAGATGAGATGAAGGGTCCAATAGTCAAAGTGATTATCTCTAAGGTCAAAATGGAAGTATATGGATGAATTTGGAGAAAAGATTATGGATGATGGTCAAAGGTGAATTAGGGTTTTGATATATTTTGGCAAGGTGATCACGGATTATGACTGGGCAGGACTCAAGGATTCCAAGACAATTTACCAGACATGTGTGAGGTTTAATTTCCAGATGGTGTCAAATTTTAGTGATAAGGCATCAAAATAGAGTGAAATGGCACTGAGAATTAGACAGATGGTGCCAAAATAGTGGATTGTGGTGCCAGAGTAAATGACACCACATGGGAATTTTTAGGCACCAAACAGAGGAGTTATAGCGCTAAAGTGAGATAACATCTTAGATTTTGTCTAGGTTTTTGGCAAATTTTTGGTAGATTTTGGATTTTGGTCTCAACTTTTGTATTTTGAAGGTCAAATGATTGGTTTGGAAGACTCAAATGTTCAATGGTTCATTTGGTCAATGAGATTTCTTAGCAAGCATACAAACAATCCAAACAAGAGAACACAATGGCCAAATGTTTGACGGGAAGTATAAGCATTATGTGTATGTTCAATAGCCCCTCAAGGCCAAATTTCCATAGGTCTAGACACAATCGAATACACTTGAAAGTAATGCTTAATCTACCTAAGGTCAATGGCAAATGGCAACTTGTTCAACCCACACTTGGAATCTCCATCAACTCAAATGTCATCACACATAAAGCGGGTGTGTACATTCTTTTGTCTTTACAAGAGAGGAAAGGTAGGGGCCTCCAAGACTGGAAGGATGACCCAATTACCCTCTCCCTGAAAAGGTACAAGTAGCTTATACTAAGCTAGAGATTTCTATCTCATCTGAAGGGAGCCTTATGGTGATTAATCTTGGAGGCATCGTACCCTTGCATTGAACAAGACACCAATAAGTCAATAAGGTAGGCTTCTAGCTTAAGGTGTCTAGTGGAAATTTGGGGACTTGACACTCATTCATGCAACAGTGACTCACTTAAGAGACTATCCCAACCACTTACATCAATCCTTTTGCAAGGAGAGAATGGGGTTGACGTATCACATACACAAGTGCATGGTTACTGGGGAACTGTCAAAATGAGAATATGTCACCAAGAAGTTGTTGGCTTTCGCCTAGACCATTTATATAGCGGACCGAATTAAAAGCACCACTTAGAGTCATCCCTTGGGGTGAGTACTTCTTTTCCCACCACGGTAAGCTCTCCTAAAAAGATAAAAGAAAAATAGAACAATTTCTCTTACACTTAAGATCATTTGAAAGGTGAGGGGAGAGGATACTTTTGTTCTATCTTTTAGGATCTACTTGACAAAGTGTACAAGTGCACCAAACACGCCAAACAATCTAACTTCCTTTTAAACACCAAACAAAATGTTCCTAAGTTTGAGCATGCAAGTTCATTTTAGGTGCACCAAATCAAATGTTCCTATGATAACAATGTACACACACATAAAAAGGGAAATCCTACAAGGAGACTCTTTAGTAGATTGATGTTTTGTCTTTGACAAGCATTCTTGTTCCCTGCAAAATGTGTTAACAACCTGAACAGGTCCCAATAAGCAGTTACATGAATGCCACCAAAACAGAGATAAACAGCATTATAAATTAGTCCAATGGCATTAAAATAAGGAGAAATGGCATTACAAATAAATCAAATGGCATCAAAACAGGAGACAGTGTTAAATTTCCAAGTTCAGACAACATGCAGAATAGAGTTAAAATGGCGCTGGAAATAGGACAAATGACACTAAATCTCAGGATAGCGTTACAATCCCATAAAATGGCATTAAAATATTAATAAATGGCACCAAATAAGTTTTATACCTATGTTTACCTTGTTGGCTCGACTAGATGGCATCAAACTATGCGTGGATAGCACCAAAAAGTGACAGTGCTTCAAAAACCTGCTTAAAAACTCATTAGTCTTAAAAACATCAACTCAAAACAAGTTAGAATCTCCTTCCCCTTCCAAGAAACACTGAAAAGACCAGATTAGAGGTAGGAAATATGTTAAAACAAAGCCAAATATGCTAGGGTTAGATGAAAAAACCATTACATTCATCCCTAGAGAAATTATAACCCCTTGTTTCTATGTTATCCTAATAAAAATAAAGAGGAGAGGATCTTAAAATCTACTAAAACCTCTAAAAAAATCCTTAAGACAAACTTCTAAGCCTAAAGAGTTAGTAATATGTCACAGAAATATGGCCCCAAAATAGAGAGTAATGGTGCCATGAATCGAGGAAATGGTGCCAATCCACGGGAATATGGTGCTAAACCGAGAGGTTTTGGCGCTGAACCTCTGAAAACCCTATTTTCTTGACAAAAAATCAAACAAAAGAAGTCAGATATGGACCATGGGGTCCCATCGGGCATGCCAAATGAAGAACAAGAAAACTACAAGGGTTAGAAACACAAAATAAATGCATAAAACACTCAAATTTATACCTTGAAGTCCTCCTCCTCCTTGATAAGATTGAGAGCTTAGTACCCAAAAGCTCTTGCTTCACCCATGGCCATATTTTCAATGTGAAATGCCCTCAAACTCAAATGCAAGTCACTATAGCCTAGCTCAAGATGAGAGAAATGGTAGAAATTTTAGCATAATAACAATACTCAAAGATTGGATGATAAAATGGCTTGTGAGAGCTTGTATTTATAGGCAAAATGGAGGGAGATTTGATCCAATGGTGGAGATTCAATGGTGAGATCAATGGATGAGGTTGATTGCAAGACGGAGGGCTTAGATTTGATCAAGAAGATTGGATGGATGAGAATAAAAGTGAATTTTTAATTCACATTGGGAAGGGGTTTGCATTAATGAAGTTAGATGAAGGGGATAAAAATTGAATTTTTAATTCACATGGGGAAGAGTTCCATTAATTGGAGACTAGGACAAGTTAGGTGTTGTAAGAGATCATTAAATGGAATTTAGGACAAGTTAGAACAAAATTACCTTATGTGGAATAAAAGATAATTTTTTATTTGTGAGGTGTGGGAATAAGTGTTAAATGAGGTTTGACCAAGATAATCAAAGGGATTAGCTTAATTAATATGGCTGGAGAAAATTAGTAGATGGATTAATTAGGGGTTAAAATTAATTAAATAATAATTTATTTAATTAATTTAGGTCTAGGGCCATGTAGGCTAGGGTAGCTAATTAAATATTAGGTATTTAATCAACTAGGTTTAGGGGTAGTCTAATTAGTAGGTTTGACTAATTAGATAAACATGATTTATCTAATTAATTATGTTTAGGGGAGTGGAGAATTTAACCAAATAAATATTTGTCATATTTATTTGATTAATTGGGCTAATGTTAGTAAGTGTAACTATTGAATTAATTAAATTAATTCAATTTTAGGGGTTTAATGATGAAGACAAGGGTGAATGGATGAGGTAATTAATTAATTAGAAGAAAAATTAATGATATGGGTGATGCCGGAGGTTGGTTAGATGGTTAAGACATTTTTAGGTGTCTACAGAAGTGAACTATATCAGCCATTGAAGTATTAATAGATTGGAGCCTATCAAATGGATGTTGAAGCCTCTTGCTAGGTTGGAGCTCAATTTGTGTAGAGATTGGAGTCTCTAATAGGTTGAAGCCTATCAAATAGAGGTTGGAGCTCAGTTTGTGTAGAGATTGGAGTCTCTAATAGGTTGAGGCCTATCAAATAGAGGTTGGAGCCTCTTTTTGGGTTGGAGCTCAGTTTGTGTAGAGATTGGAGTCTCTAGTAGGTTGGAGCCTACAACAACAAGAAGAAGATCAATCTATAATATATAAGCAATATTTTGTGGTGGTTTTCTTTCGAAAGGGTTTCCATGTAAATCGTGTGTTCTCATTGTGTTCTTAATTGGTAGATCTTGCATATGTGTAGTTGATGTGATTGATTGAGTTTGGAAAAGTAAAAGTTTGTATTATACTGATTCACCCCCCCTCTCAGTGTAACCATGTGCTCATCAACACACACACACACACACATATATTATAACCGTGTGCTCATCAACACACACACATATGCAATACACATAATACAGTTTAAAATTTAATGTTTTTAACTCTTTTAAAGTTTTTAACTTATAAAAAAGTTTTAAAATTTTAACTCAGCAAACAATTTTCAAAATTTTATGTGAAAAATTAAATATCTATACTAAAATTGAGAAGTTTTAGCTTTTAATGAATACCTTATGATTGTTGGTTGAGTAAGAACTAGTTAAAAATTTTCATGGACTAGCTAGGAGTCAAACCTAGGACCTCCCATTTTCCCTAGGGTGCTCTACCACTAAGCTACTGACCCCTCTTGTGACCAATCCATCTTCAGTTTGGGTGTGGCTTATTTACCAACACCCCCTTGAGCCACATTGCAGGTGCTTGTGGATCCTAGCTTGGCCTAGCTTTTCTGATCCGGGCTTTGATACCATGTTAAACTTTTTCATGGACTAGCTAGGAGTCAAACCTAGGACCTCCCATTTCCTGTTGGGGTACCCTACTAGTGAGCTGCCGGACACCTTGATGACTAGTCCATCTTGAGTTTGGGTGTGGCTCATTTTTCAACACCAATAGCAACACACTTTTATTTTTTTGGATTGAGGGTTTTTGTTATTTGCAAGATCATCAAATACAAAATATGGAATAATGAGCAATGGTAATGCTTTTTGGGAAGAAAGAATGTTGTCTAGGTTTCTTTTGAAGTCAAAAGAATTCTGAAAAAGGGAGCCCAACTTTGGAATCACATCAGAATCTACTCATAAATGCTATGTTAGATTCAAATTCACTTGGGTTCGGCTAGTCACAAGTTTTAGATAATTTTATCTCAAACCCTAGCTAACTCTACAAGGATTTCAAGTAGTATCAGATGTCAAGACGAATCATACCTGGAATCGACAAGGAAATAGGCCAATTTAGCAAGCTAGGAAGTAACCTAAAACAACAATCTTCTTCCAAAATTTTAAACCTCTAATAACTCATAATCAACTCCTCATGCATGTTGCCTTTCCCTAAGATTCACAATTGTGAAGTTTATGTAGGTTGTTTACCTACTAGTTAAATTTGTGACTAATTTGAAGTTATTCCTCTCAAAATGAATAGTTGGTTAAGAAATTTTAAAAGTTATATTGCTAGAACTCTCATATACAAGTTCCCCCTTTTCTCATAACAAAACATACATCTTTACAAACTTAGTTCAGTGAGAAAAAGTGATGTTATGTGTTTGGGGATGATTCACATGATCATCTATATCTACCTTTTCTTTAGTTTCATCTTATCATGTTAACATCTCTTCAATTTAAGGAAGGTATATGGTATCTCGCCATTTATTTTAATTTACTTTTATAGGTGGTGGATTCCTTAATTAGTTACTTTTGCTTGATACTCTTGAGGTGGTCTACTTGTCAATGCCCAACTTCCCTTTTCCTTTCATATTTGTATGTTCCATTTTAAAAAATGGATAGGCTAGTTATGGGTAATTATTTAATTTCATGCTTGGTTTGTGATGACGACAACAATCTTCTTAGTAAAGAACTCATTTCCTCAAGAAGACCTTTCCTTTCCCTTCCCATTGAGTCCTTATTTCTTGCCACAACTTTTCTGGATAATCTACATTGAAAACTTTCCCTAATTCATTACATGTAGATTGTTGTGGTTTGTTTCAGCGATCTACTCAATCATTCAAGTAGATTTTGCTTTGTTTAGATGATTTCGAGTGTTCTATCATTTCTTTTTAATTCACACTTTTGATCCATTTGTATTTCTTACTTCACTTCCTTTGTGGCAACTTTGGATATCTATCTACAATTTTGATTTCTTTTTTTGTTATTTTAATTAAAGGCATTTTTTTATTTAATAAAAAACATGAGATTTAAAGATATTTTCTTTTGATTACAACCAAACAAATGATAAGAAAGCTTATATTTCCACTTCGATGACTATTTGCAAGGATCTAGTTTCTCTTAAGGCTATGGTTCTATGAACGGGGGTTACCTAAAATTTCTTAGTGAGTGTTACAAAGAAGCTTTCGAAACCTTTAACCTTTAACAATCAAGTGGTCCCATAGATTTATAGCAATGGATAATGCTAAAAATTTAGTTTAGAATTTTCAAGAAGTTAGTGGTCGCATGGAATTTTTTAGTGGCATCTAATGCTAAAAAATTGTGAATGCTTTCTAATGATGTCATGAGTAGTTTTTGATTGAAACTTAGTGACCCATATTACATGAGTAGTGGTTCACAAGAACCCATATATCATGAGTATGAATGGTCCACTTGGAATTATCTATTCTAGTACTACTTTGACTTAAATGTGCTTAACCATTGAGTTCCCCCTCAAGATCAAGCCTACTTTGCTTGCTACCCCATTTGCAAAACCTTCAACAATTGTTATGTATTATGAATCACTTGTTTAGAGATCCTTAGCTCATACATTATACACTATGGAAAACACCACCTACTTGATGATGCCATGTAATAAAAAATCCCTTAACTTGGTGGGGGAAATTTCTAGCCCCACTCCAAAGACACATTAGAAATTGAGAAATAAAAAATAGGAGCTCTTATTTTCAAAGATAAGATTCCAATTATCATGTATCAATTTTTTCCTCATCTCACAAGACCTCCCACTTCATAAAAATAAATCTTGAAGCCCCCTGCATGGAAGCACTTCCTAAGAGGTCTATTCTATACATTATATGTTGTGCTAATTCTACCCGAAAGGAATCAAGCTTTCTGATCCATAATGGAAATGATCTCCCTAAAATGATAATTTACGTTTTCATTTCTAATGAAAGAAGATGCCTAAAAGCCAAGTCATACTTTTCGTTTAACTTACCTTTGATACCCCTTTTGTTGATATCTCTCTTCCAAGTTCCTAGGATTTTACACATTTGCATTGATTCTCCTAATCCTCTTAGCTTATTGATCTAAGTGACTAGGTTTATTTCCCGTGGTTGCTACATATTAATATAACATGTTATTTTCTTGGGTTAAAATTGAATAATGTATTAACACAATATAGTATTTTTAAGGTATGCACTTTTAAAATAAATAATATTTGAATAAAAACATAAATCAACAATTAGAATATGAAATTCAATATTAAAAATTAGATTAGAAGTTTATATTTATTATCATCAACTTTGAAAACTTATATTTCAAATCAAACATGAAGTAATACTTATTTTTGACAATTTTGGAAATGACTATTCTCACCCTAGGAAGATGTCAGTGATTTAGGTTCTTTTAGCTGCGATACACTCTAGGATGAATCTATGTAATCACACATAATATGTGCCTATGCACCACACTAATGTAGATGCATCACAACCCTAGCTAGTACACTCTCAGGTGTACACTGGGCCCCAAGTTAGACTCACACTGCACGCCCCTTCTCATATGCCCATAGCCCACAAAAGCACCTTCTTCCTTGAGTGATCTCCATGTCATTTCTAGGTCTAACAAATAATTTATATAATATTTAAGGGGTGTTTTTTAAAACCATCACACCATTTTATAAAGAATTAAATTAAATTCTTTTGCATTTTTTCTCTTGAAAATATTCACGGTTTTTTTTCACCCGATAATCATTTACTTTCCAAACCTTTTCCTTTTACCCCTCTTTTAACTAAAGGATAATTACATCTAACTTTTGTTTTAAAGACATTAGATTTTCATAGTCCACACTATTGTTTAATAGTATGATCATAGAGTGTGATCCGAAATGGTGATGCTAAAAATTCACACACAATTAAATCTAGAAACACGATTGAACAACTTTTGTTTTATCTCACTCTTAACATATATCCCTTTTAACCGAAGGGATACAATTTATTTTAATCTCCCTTTTTAACCAAAAGGACATAATAATTTTATTTTTCACTTGGGGAAAAAGTCACATAAGATTTCTGCCCCTGTAATTAGTTGCTACCCTTAGTAGCACAAAGTGCATTTGCATCATAGCTCACAAAACACTTAATCAATAAATAAAGATATTAACTGTGAATATATTCATTATTTTATCATGTAGCACTATCAACATCATAATTACTCCATTTCACTTTAACTTTATCTGTGATTCTATTTCTTAAAGGTGTAGATCTTCTTTCAATAATTTGTTGGTTCAATTTTAAATTCACAAATAGATTCTATAGAAATGTATTTGTCTAGTCAATAATATGATTAGAACTATATATATTTCAACAATAAACTTACATAAAATACATCATGAATTTGTAATTAAGGAGCTAATGCAAATGTCTATGCTTAGTCTCATATCTTTTAACTTTATTAGTTTGCTCATTCATGTACCCCTATCTATAATATAGATGTTTTATTCTTTTATATGTAACATCAACATTAATTTTACAAAAGTATTATCTTGTAATTAACATAGCATTTACTTAGTGAATGACATGCATATCTCATACTATGTGGTCATCCACCATTGACTACCATATAATCTATATACTCAAAATACATTCTAAGATTATAATCATGCATCCTAGACTATGAGTATTCTCTCATCCTATACCAAGTACAATTTTTAGTTACTCATAAGATTAGAAATCATGTTCAATCAAAAGGTACATTATGTAGATTAGTTACAATTTTGTTGGATTTTGATAACAAACTTTCCCTCTTCTCAAGATTTTTGAAGGACTCATAATCTTAAACCCAAAAATGTATGTCCAAACATTGTGACTTAACTATAACTTTTAAATAGGCTACTATCACATAGATAATTTAAATCACACAACATATTTATCTTAACAAGTTGATAATATTCTCTTGGAATTTGAATGGCAACAAATACACAATTATCCCTAGATAGATTTCATCTCACTTTACACAACTACCCAAACATCAAATTCAATGTAATATAATAGGGTGTTTATAATACCTAAACTTATCACACAAAAAAATTTAACATACGTCACTTTATCAAAGACTCATAGGTAATCAATGATAATATAACATTCCAAGGATCTTGGTCCTATACAATACTTCACAAAACACATGTACAAGGTTATTGGGTTGATTAGGTCCAATAAAAAAGTACAATAAGACAAAATATGGTACACAGAATCCCACAAGGCATCTTAAGCAACAATAGAACAATAACAAATTATTACCACCCATAGAGCACTTCATATAGAAATACTAGGTTTAATAGTTCCTTATTTTAAGTAACTACATTAATTGAATTTCAATTTAATTCTAGGATGAAGATTTGTTTGACTAAATTTTTGGGTGAAGTTTTAGATAGAACAATGACAATACCCTCACAATGACAACCATGTAGGAAACATAAAAAATAAAGTAGACCATAATACTTATTGTCGGGGATCTTCTAATGAAATAAAATAATTGGAGGTACATACGGAGAGAAAATATTATGACTCATGTCCAAAAATTAGTAGCATGCTCATACAAAGAAGAGCTTATTGATATTCAATATTGTTAGTATGTAATGGAAAATTATTAATATAAATTCTTAATCCAAAAATAGTTTTGATTTTTAGAAGTTGTCTCTCTTCTCTAAAATTATGTCCCCATGTCTAAGCCTAATAGAAATTGTTTAATTTCAAATCCTATAAAAGAATTGCTTTGTACCAACCACCTCATTCCAACAATATCATCATATTGTCCCAAGTTTAAGAGGTGAAAATGATCCTCGGATCTATGGATTATGGGCCCACAATGTTAACTTAGGTTAGACTCAAGTAACAAATCTAGATGTTAGTTTTGCTAACAATAATCATAGTATCACTACCTTATCCAATCAATTAACTAACTTAACATAGATCAAGGAAAATACATGCAACAATCACACATCATTGTATTTCATTCTTAATTTTAAAAAGATTCTTTGTTTATAGGTTTTCTCAATGTTCCATCTATTCTAAAATATTTTATTGGTTTATCTGCTACGTGATGATATAGGAGTGGAGAATATAGCTAAGGCATTTTATAACTTCCACCTAAAGCACTTTCATGGTCTGAAGGAGAACTTCATAGGTATCATGTGGTGGTGGAGGATTTAGCAAAAAGCATCAAGGTAAATCTTTCGTCTAAAGCTAGAGTTAAATTTTATGGTTCCTACTATGATGACAAGTTTAAGGATGAGTTGGTCGAAGACCCCCCTTTTAAGAAGGGGGGAAATGTAAAAAGTATAATTATGTGTCTAGGGGTGTGGGTGCCTTCATAATTTCCCTCTTTGCCCCCTTCTCTACTTTTTGAAAACTTTGGCGTAGGTTAGGCTGTGGTAATTTGCCTCTAGAAGTTTTGATGTTGAAGACTAGATGGCAATATGTATAGCTAGTAGATGTTTTTTGGATGGTATATGTGCTTGGTAGTATGACAATATCAATAGATTTGATGACTATATAATAACATAGATTATATATATTTGATAGTGTTGTTTGGGAATTTTTCCTATACTTTTGGTCTCTTGTTTGAACGATCAATTTATTAAAGAGAAGATTGGTTTTTCTAATGGTCATTTGATTAGAGAGAAGAATGTTTTTTTGGGGGATTCAAATAGAATGAGAAAGACAATTATAGGTTTAGGTTTCTAGATGACGAGGAACATGTTTTAGATAGATGGATTTGTGAATTTTAGAATTTTGAGAAATGCATATACACACAGATGGATTTGTGAACCCAATGGCTACCAGAATTAAGACTTAATTGCTCTTTTTTTGTAATTCTTGGGTGCCTGACCCAGGTTTATTACCAAAAAAAATTCAATTTATTTTAAACACGTGCACACACAAACCATCTATGACAATATTTATTAATTAAGTCATCTAATACATTGTTTGCTCCTCATGATACATACACTATAAAGTAACTCATCTCATAAACATATTAACCATAAGATGTTCTTTTTAATACCCTAATATCAACTTATGATAAAAAAGGAAAGCACCCTTAAATTTATATAAATATCCTATTGCAAGTAACTTTTAAATCTTATTTAATTGATGAAAATCTAAGTATCCAAAACTTTCTCTTTTAAAAAAAATCTAATTACTGAGATAATTATACACTTACACTATTTAGTCACATTATTATAAACAATGTTTTATTTAAAATTTAAGCAATGTATTTATATAAAATTGACTAAAATGGATCAAATATCTCTTATACAAAAGAACGAGCATGCACTTCAAACTTTTGGGTTGACACATAAAACTTTTGAAAATGAATCTAAGTAGAGTTTGTTATAATTATTTAATATTAGCCCTAATAAAATAAGATACACGTTATTATATGGTAGGGGAGCCTATTCATTTTCTAAAAGTTATATAATAATGTATTTGAGGGTTTGATTTTATTTACTCTCTTAAACAATTTTCCAATACCTTTCTCTATATTTAAAATTTTATTTTCTCCATTTCACTTATAAATTTTACTCATCATGACTAGTTGACATTTTACTTTACTATTTAAGTTTTATATTGTTATCAACAGTCTTAATTTAACTTAAGTATTTTTATTATAGATTTGAGGTTAGAAAGCACACTTATTCCATATAATGGTTTCACTTAGGATTTATCTAACTAGTATATTTATATTTAAAAAAATATATCTAAAGTACACCGAGAGATATCCTTCTCGAGGTGCCTATTTTTTATTAATTTACCACACTCACCTCAAATCCTACAATTTGATATGTTCGTTCTACATGTGAAAAAAATTAAGGAGGCAATGTGAATAAATTGAATGTGTGTCTTTTCGTATGCCATTTCGTAACGTTTCTTTCTTTCATCTTAGTGCATAATGATGGTTTCTATGAAACTGCCATCCACCTTTCTTTCCATCCAGCGTATATTTTTTTAAAATTCCTTTCACCTTTTTTTTAGTTTTTTTAATTTGTGGAGTGACTATTTGGTTTTTTTAATAAAGATTCTAGATTGGAATCTTATAAGTTTACATAGAAATTCCCGAATCTTTTAGCTCCCATTCATGTTGTGAATGTAGGAACGCCTCTCGGCGTAATTATTATATAATTTAATAGCTTAAACCCTTAATTTCTCAACCTAATTTCATATTTAATATGATATACTTAATTATTTTCTCAACATGGGTAAATCTCTCCCCCCTTTCCTTTCCCTTATTAGTAAATCTTTTCCATTGTTATTTTAATTTCTACTCATAATGTTTAAATGGTCTTTAAAAATATAAATTTTTAAATAAATCATATTTAAATATGTTTTAAATATTTATAAGGGGTTGATATTTATGAGGAGATGCATAATTTTAAGGATGTTTTGGTTTTGACACCAAAAATAATGTACTATTTTTTTGGGTTAAAGTTGAATAATGTATTGACACAATATATTATTTTTAAGGTATAGACTTTTAAAAGAAATAACATTTGAATAAGTACATCAATCAACATTTAGAATGTGAAGTAGGATCTTCTAGAGCTGGGATGTTGTGCCCAAAATTAATAAGTTGGATCGAGATCTTTGTGAATTAAAGCAGAGTAGTGTTACCATGTTAGTAGACTTGGAGAAATGGAAAGAATACCATAACAATAGACCGATCACCTTGGAAAAGGAGCTAAGAGGTACAAGGAAAAATCTCAATAGGGTCATCCAAGTCAGCAAGTGTACAATCTAAAATAGTGCCATAGGAATCAAGATTCTCATTGAGAAGCTTAAAAAGATTGTAGAAGGACCTGAGATCCAGTGTGTGGAGAGTAAGAATGCCAATGCTAATAAGAATGTTAAAAAATTGTATGAAGAGGGAAAAAAGGAATTCCAAGAATTTGTGAAACTTCATGAAAGATTCTATTAGCAAGAGTTGGAGGCAGCAAAAATCTTTAAAAAGTAGTAGTTTGTGGGTGGTCTATCCCTTTTTGTTAGTCTCCTTTGTTTGTTTATTCTGACCAGTTTCTTCTTTTTTGTTGTTTCCTTGTTTGTTCTATGCTATTTGGGTTCGTGGTATGTGAATGCTTTGTTGTTGGTTTGTTCTTACTATGCTAATCTTTAGCTGGTTGTAGAGGGTTCTAGAAGCCCTTCAAAACCTATTTTTGTTGGTGTGAATGTAGTACATTACCTAACTAGTTCCACATTAGGTCCTATTCACACTCGTCTAGTTAAGTTTTCTTAGGGCATACTTAGGTTACAGTTATGATACTTATCACTTTGTGTCTCATGTCATATGATTAAGACACTTGTCATAATCCTATGTTGTCCTATGTTTCACCTTGGCCTATATAACCAAGGGCTTCTCATTGTAATTTCATTATTCATGTATATTTTGCTTTTACATCTCCCTTGTGCTTTTATTGAAGCTCCTAGATCTTGGATTGCTACTTTCATAGCCCACTCTTACATTGTATTAGAGCTAGTAGGATTGCTTTATGTTAGTATTTTTTAAAAAGATCTAGGATGCAAATCATGGTAGATCTTAAAAAATCAAGTATACTCTTTTCTTGCATCATATGGTGACCTGGAGAGTCAAAAAAACTTGATAGAAATACTAGATTTGGGAGGGTTTCCTCTTTGTGGTCTTGTATTGTAGGTTCATTTTGGAGCATGTTGATGAAAATTTAAGCTCACCATTGAGTTCAAGATGTTCAAGAAAGTCAGTTTAGCCTTTTGATTTCTCAAAATTGGTCATTGGAGGCTAGATCTATAAGGGTTTGAAGTTGGGAGGTAGCTACATTTTTTGACCCTAGATTTGGGAGGTAGCTGCATTTTTTGACCCTAGCATCACATCCAAAGGGCCCAAGAACCTAAGGATTGACTATTAATTCATCAAAATTAGGCACTTTTTCCTCAAGCCATCATAATTTTTTTGCCCTCCTCGGCCATATGGATCACAAAGAATATTTCGTAGAATATTTTGTGGAATATGGTGGTACAACACTTGTATCAATGAATTTGGGTGCATCTGATTATCCATCTAGTAATTTGTTTATCTGTTAGGTTAATTTTTAATTTGCTAGTTTTTTAATTATACTTTGCAGGTTTATTTCATTGTTCTGTGAATATTATTCATTGGTCGGTAAGGGTACCACCATACCTTGCTGGCGCACTTTCATTGCAGGTACAACAACCCTAATCTAGGAGCACCACATGGCACCTTTTGTGCCACTAACGTGGTGTGGCCCTCGATTATTGTCGAGCTCTCCTAATACCACCCAACTAGGCATCTTCTACCATTCGACAATTTTTTTAAACTAGTTGAATCTCCAAAGATCCTAAGTATATTCCCATAAAACCTGTTTGTGACAAGAAAACTACCCTTGTGAAATATATTCTAGGAGCATATTTCTCTCCAAACCACATATATCAGTCAGAAAGCAGTTTCACGTTGCATAAAGGCGGTTTTTGACTATTAGACATGCAATTTTCCATTTCAAGGTTGTTTTGAGCAAAGTTGATGACGGTTTTCAAGACCTAGAGCATATTTAGATGAATCTAGATAGATTATATTCATTGATATGATGACATCATCATGATGTCATCATTTCTTCACCCCATCAAGCCCCCCTCTCCATTTGTATTTTTTATTTTGCAATCAGACTTCAATGACCTCTTTCTCAATCATATGGGCTCCTTTTTTTGAGTAATTTTTTTATTTAGGGAAAAATTTCACAAGATTCATAGTGGTGCAATCAAATTTTAATTTTGGTGCCTTTTTTCTATGAATTATAAATTTTCACACCTATTGCTGAGAAATTCTCATTTTGGGAACTTTCAGGGCTCCATTTGGGCTCATACCGTAACATTTTTGGGTGATTTTTTAAAAAGTGTATAAATTTTTGTGTAGTTCTTAGATCTATAATAAGTTTGATCTAATTCTACATCAAATTTGTACTTTCAATTTGAGGCCTGATTTGACATTTGTAATGTACTAAGATCAAGATCACTTTGTTGATTTTGGCTAGTGGCAAATGTAATCATACTAAGTATAAAGTGCCAACATCATATATTTTTAGGGGGGTTCTCATGATTGAGTGAAATTGGGGGGTAATCTTGGGAGTTTTTTATCTCTATCATTTGAGGAGACATCATGGGATTTTCTACTCATCCTTCTGTGATAAAATTGAAAAAGGACAATTATGAGTCTTGGAAAAAAGTCATCCTCACACACTACAGGTGGCTCAATATTTTGCCTTATCTATATGGATTCATACTTGAGCTAGATACACCTCAGAAGAAATTTGTATGGGGAAATAGGATTGATCATGTCCTTGGATTGATTGGCTCCAGTGTTGATTTTGACACTATGTATTTCCTCTCACATATTGAGTGCCCACACACTATTTGGACCAAAATTTGGGAGATCTATGGAGACCCTCATATCTCTCCATTCCCAAATGATCTTGCTTTGGATTGCCTCATACCCCTTGATGATGTAGATAATATACCCTTTGATGATGATACAAAAGAGGAGCTTGAATATCTAGCAGGTCTTGATTGTTTAGATGACATATAGACTTCTCTTGCTTCTCCTTCTCCTCCTATTGAGATCACTACTCCACCATGACCTGTTGCTACTTTAACGTTGCTTCCTTGAGAGCTTCTAATGATTCTTTGCAACAAAATAATTTCAATCTTCTTGATCCACCTCATTGGGACTCCTACTTATCAGGCATTGCATCTTTATTTGTGGAGTCTCACATTTTAGATTTGGAGGACACATTTGATGGATTATCTCTCCTCTTTGATGGCAGTGGTGTTATCACATCATTTTTTTAGATGTAGTTCCATATCTTTTCTCTTCTAGTTATACTTCTTTGATTGGGCATTTAGTTCTTGATTTGGAGAAGACATTTTTTTTCAGCATGAGGACACTAGAGTTGTATTTTGAGACACACATTTGGATTTGGATTCCCTTTTCATTCAGCATGTCAGAGTTTCCTCTACATCCACCATTGGATTTGTTTCTTCCCAAGGGGACAAATGTTTTTGATTAGGTAAATATTTTTTATTGGAGCTATGAACTGGGATTACAAAGAAGGAGACACTCCCCAAAAAATAGCAAGAACAATAAATGACATATAAACAATGCTAAGAAACAACAAATAACACAACAAGAAACAACATCAAAGATCTAATCCCCGCAAGCAGGGGAAACAACAAACCTAGGGAGGGGTTGCCCCAAGAACAGGGCCACCAAGTCAAGGTGGTTTGAAACTGAAAACTTTCAAGGAACTTTGTTTCAAGTTGGCAACCCAAAAATTAACTGGGGCATATTTCTTACCTGCGGGATTCACAGAAGGAACCTCATCGGGATGAGTGCTACAATTTTTGTCTGAAGGCTTCTCATTGCTATTTTCCTTGTTTGAGGATGAACTGTGATAAATCATAGCATCCAACTTGAAACTCTTTTCCACCACTGAAGACACCGAGTTGGTCTTGTCCAAGCTCCTAATATTTTCCAAGGTTTTGATGGCCTCCCCAATCAAAGGAGGAGGGTCCTGCTTAATCTAGAGATACCAACCTTTAGTAGCTCTACACACAGTCGAAGCATGTCTCATTTGAAACATTTGAGGCACATCACTTGAGAGTCCTCATAGATGATTTGTTGCACCCAATTCCTAAGTTTAGAAGAAAGAGTGACAAAGGAGGGGACAGATTTAGTTTGCAGGTAGTGGATTGTATTATGTCTTTTGAGCATTCATTGGCACAGGAGCTACTTCTTTGCGGGGGGATCCAACATATCATTCTATCTCTCCTGTGAGGGGTTATTCATTATATAGGTGACAAAAGTAGTCCTTGGGCTCATGTTTAGTCCTCCTTCCTTCTTTCCCTTTCTTGTTTTCTCTAATTTTGGAGAGGGGTTTTTTCTTATGGTTTTTTTGTTGGGAAATGAGGTGTCTCAACCTTGCATATTTCTTGTAGCATTTATTTGTATTTAATATTTTCCCACAATCAATTATTGTTTTTATTTAGTTCCAAAATAATGAAGGGGCGTTTGAATTCTTAATTGGCACTTTTGCCACATGTCGGTGCCAGGAAAATTGAAATATTAGTTGTCAAAAGATGCCCACATAGTAGTATATCATGGAAGGACTATTTTTAGCAATATTATGACAGATTCTATGACAACTGTAAGGGTAAAAAATAGGGGAGAACATTTTGGACGTGAGAGCTTATTTTTATACTAGAATCTTGGCTAAGAAGTTAAGCACATGGTTTTGTAAAACCACATAATGGTTTCTTGGTTGTGAGAAGGCTATAAATTGGAGGCTTAAGGAGAAGTTTGTGAGAGGAGAGTTTTATGCAGGGTTATGCTGTCAGTTTTTCTTCCAGAGGAGCAAGATGTAAATCTCCATGCTAAGGCTTTGAGCATATAAGTGTATTGTAACATGTTTGTTGTTGCATATTAATACATTGGTTCGACGCTTTGGAGTGTGGGGTTTTTTACCCGAAAGGGTTTTCCCCACGTATATTGGTGTCTCTTCTCTTCTGTCTATCTTTTTTCTATTCTTCTTGTTTCATGTTCTTAAAGTGTTAATTTATATGTCGTTATGCTGTTGAAATTTATTTAGATCTGTAAGCTACATTATCTTTCCTCTAAGGGTTAATGTGATGGGAAATCAACTATGTTTGTTTCCACTTTAAGGGCATAGTAGTATGTGTTTACATCAAGTTATTGAATATATGTTTAAGAAAAATATAGGATGTTGTAAGGTGCATGTTGGGTTCTCTTTTCCCTTTCAATTGGTATTAGAGCTACGGTGGTTCCATGGTTGCATGAGATTGCATGTGTTGGTTCTATGGTGTTTAAGATTATGGGTATTTCTTCTGTTGTGATTTCTTAGCTTGGAAAGCTTGAGGGAATCTGTAGGAAGGAATTGGTTGATTATTAATCCTTGATTGAGTGGAAGTCTTGTAGTTAATTTTGTTTTTAGGTTACAACAGGCATTTGAAGGATGGAAAAGATGGAGTATAATGGAGTTGATCATGTGGTTACATTTAATATGATATTGATCTGGAGCTCCTGTTTGATAGTATGTAATAACCCTCATGCATGGTGGTTATGTTCTTTCATTCTATGGTCGTTTGCAACAAAGTATTCATGTTGGGTGTTTGTTCTTGGCTCCCTGATCACATGGAGAAACTTGGGTTGTCATAACTATGGTTTAATGTGCTTATGTTGGGTGCTTGGTTTTAGTCCCTAGCATTGGAAGACATTGTTTTGTTAACCTCGAATGCATGTAGGCTGTGGAATTGATCATTGGATGATCTGAAAGCTTCTAGAACAACCTAGCTCCTCAATTTGCTTGTACTTGGTGGTGGTTGGGGAGTTGGCCTACAAGTGGGCCTAGAGTTCCTAGACCTCTACTTCATTTTGGTTGGTTGTACTTGCATTTCTCAGTTTCATATTGATTTGATCTGAGGGTTTTGTAGATTTTTCGTTCAAAATCTATGGTTATGTTTATTTGTGTTATTCCATTATTCTAGTTTAACTATTTTAGTGGTTTTCAGACTTGTGGGTCTTCTAGATGATAAATGGATATGGATTTGCATGTATGTCAGTGACATGGTGGTTTTGTAGGTTTTACATGGTTAATCAAAACTTGTGGTTTTGTAGACTGCAGATAAACTATTTTCAGATTATGATTCCTTGGGGGTGTTTCTGGATGTAAGATAGTTGCAAGTTTGCATGTATGCTTCATGCATGGTGTGAGGAAGTTTGTAGCTTTCTCATTGTGGAGATGTTGGTATGTGATTAGTCACTCATCATTTCTACAATATTTGCTTGATGTGTTCCTTGACTATGGTTACTCATATGTGGACTTGTTTGGCAAATTGAATCTAGTGATGATTTGGTGTTTGAGTCTTGAAGTCTACATGTTGTCTACTTTGATATCTCAGTTTGCAGGTTACTAATGTAATGATGGGTTTACATGTTACATTTGTTTTGGATCTTTGAGTTATGTAGTTTGTGGATTAGCTACCCATTAGCTGCAATAGGATGACTCGAATGTGGACTGTCTTTATCCACAAGATTGATTCAGTGTTTATGCAAAATTTGTTAGTTGGCCGTGTCTATGGTCATTTGTGCATTGGTATGTTGCATTGGGATAAGAGGATGGATGATTAGAGTACCTGGATAGTTGGTTATTGGGACTTGTAGCATGTTTATCACTATGTCATGGATAGCTTGGTTACATAGTTTAGTGTGAGCTTTTGATAGTGATGATTTTATCTTCTTGACTTGGAGATCTTGGTTCTACTTTATTCTTTTGTGTTGCTAGTATTGTATAGGTTAATTATTAGATTGTGTTAGAGCCATGGATGTTCTTCATTGAGAGGATGGTTATCACAATGCCTTGATAAGCTCAGTATCACAGTTTTAGTGGGAGCTTCGACAGTGATGTGGATCTATCACTTGGTGATGGATGATCTTCTACAGTGGTTGTAGGTGTCATGGTAAGGCTTTTGAATTATGATTCTTATATGCTATGAAATTATTTTCACATCTTGAGTTCCATTGTTAGAGGATAGTTATCTTCATGTGATTAGAGATGGTATTGTGCCATGATGGATTCTTGTTTCTAGATTAGAGTTTTGGCATGATGGTGCCCCTTTGGCAAGATAAGTTCATTAGAGCAGGTAGTGATCTCCTATATGGTGATGTTAGATCATGATGTCATGTGTGTTCCTAGATTTTACAGATGTGTAGTGGGAGCTTTGACAGTGGTTTGGTGAAGTTCTCTTTGGTTTTGAATATTAATCATTTGCTTGAAGCTTCATGATTTTGCAGGATGCATTTGAAGTTGGCATGTATTGGATGATGGATGCACATGGATACTAGAGAGACTTGAGGTGAGGCTAGAGATCTCTTGTTGTGGGGATCATGTGTTGGAATGATGAAATTTCAGCAGAAAGACTGAGGAGCCTTCGCTTGTTATGGACATGAGTTCATGTTTTGAAATTGAGAGGAGATTTTTCTTGGAGAGAGTCTATGAGGCTTGGTGTATCTCAGTTGAGCATTCTCATTCCCCACTCTCAATTCATTTAGCAAAAAATGATCTGATAGGTATTGCCCATGTTATTTCAGATTCATTTTGTTTTATGCTTTGATTTCTCATGGATATGGATCTTGAGCTATAGTTTCTAGTTCTGGAGGATTCATTTGAGGAGTACTTGGCTTGGTTATCTCCTTAGGTATATGGTTTGATTTATGAGAAGTTTTGGAGATGTTAGTGGGTTGTATTCCTATTTTTGGAATGGGTTTTTTTTTTTGAGTTTGATCTTCTTTGGTTAGAGAAGCTTACATCCATTTTTTGTTATATGAGATATATATATTTTGTTTGATCTTTTGAGATTGAACATTTGGGTGTTGTTAAGGCTTTTCAATTGGGGTTTTGTGAAGGAGATCTTACTTGGCACAACTTAGCACTTGGTGGTGTTGGCATAAAGACATGATATGGTTTGCAGTTTCTCTTTATGGCCTCATATTTCTTCCTAGAGGTTCTTATTCATCTAGTATGATCATTGGGTTTGTGGTCATCTACTGTTGTTGTACTTTATTTTTTTTTTAGCAACAATATGTGTTCTTTTAATGTCTATCATTTGAGATGTGGAGGACTTGGGAGAAGTGGAGGAGATCAAAGGTAAGAGAGTGAGCATAAAACTGTTTGTGAAAGTATGCTCTATTTTGCAGCAGTTGGTTGCAGTTTGCAAATCATTGTGATTGTTCTTTGTATTACATGATTTGATTATAAGCCACACTTTTATGTAAGTGTTGATTGGTAGACTTTGTGTTGCTTTGGTTGATATTGCTCATGTAGTTTGATTCCTAGGATGTATGTATGTCTTTGGCAGATTGTTTTCATTAGACTATAGTATCAAAGGTCTTTAGATTTTTTGCACATCAATGGTTTCGGTGTGTTTGTTATCATGGAAGATGGTAACTTTGAGTAGGAAAGTGGATTATATAGGGATGAGAGCTACAGTATGGGTTGGATATGTCATGTGCAAAAGTTCTATCAATGGTGGGTTTTTTAGTTGGATGTAAACAACTAGCTTTGGTTGTTGTTCTAACTGTTCTGGAGCATTCATGCTCAATCTTGCTTTGGAGGTGTTTGGACTTCCAAGTTGTGTTCTAGTAACGGGTTTGAAGCTGGATACATTGGTGTGTCTATGTGACATTTAGTGTTTCATCATGTCTTTGGAATTCTAATCTTTTTGTCATGTTGGTGATCGCTTGGAATATGTTACAGGTGCTTCTGTAAAGCTCGTTAACATAGTGGAGTTCAGTTGAGCCAGTATGGTAACCTTGGTTGTTCACAGATTGGTTGTGTTTCCCCTACCTCTTGCAAGGTATTCGATAAGTGGGAGAATGTTGGGAAATGAGGTGTCTCAACCTTGCATATTTCTCGTAGCATTTATTTGTATTTAATATTCTCTCACAATCAGTTATTGTTTTTATTTAGCTCCAAAATAATGAAGGGGCGTTTGAATTCTTAATTGGCACTTTTGCCATATGTCAGTGCCATGAAAATTGAAATATTAGTTGTCAAAAGATGCCCACATAATAGTATATCATAGAAGGACTATTTTTAGCGATATTATTACAGATTCTATGACAACTATAAGGGTCAAAAATAGGGGAGAACATTTTGGACGTGAGAGCTTATTTTTAGACTAGAATCTTGGCTAAGAAGTTAAGCACATGGTTTTGTAAAACCACATAATGGTTTATTGGTTGTGAGAAGTCTATAAATTGGAGGCTTAAGGAGAAGTTTGTGAGAGGAGAGTTTTATGCAGGGTTATGCTATCAGTTTTTCTTCCAGAGGAGCAAGATGTAAATCTCCATGCTAAGGCTTTGAGCCTGTAAGTGTAATGTAACATGTTTGTTATTGTAGATTAATACATTGGTTCGATGCTTTGGAGTGTGGGGTTTTTTACCCGAAAGGGTTTTCCCCACATATATTGGTCTCTCTTCTCTTCTATCTATCTTTCTTCTATTCTTCTTGTTTCATGTTCTTAAAGTGTTAATTTATATGCCGTTATGCTGCTGAAATTTATTTAGATCTGTAAGCTACATTATCTTTCCTCTAAGGGTTAATGTGATGGGAAATCAACTATGTCTATTTCTGCTTTAAGGGCATAGTAGTATGTGCTTGCATCAAGTTATTGAATATATGTTTAAGAAAAATATAGGATGTTTTAAGGTGCATGTTTGGTTCTCTTTTCCCTTTCATTTTTCTCCTTTACTCCATTTGTGAGAGATTGTTTGTACATGGGTAGGTACTAACATGGCCTTGTAGCCAGGACCCATCCATCATTGCATCATTTACATGTCTCATATTCTCCCTAAGTTTGACTTAAGGGGGGGTGTTGGTGTGAACAGGGTATATTACCTAACTGGTTCCACATTAGGTCCTATTCATACTCATCTAGTTATGTTTACTTAGGGCATACTTAGGTTACACTTATGATACTTATCACTTTGTGTCTCATGTCATATGATTAAGACACTTGTCATAATCGTATGTTGTCTTATGTTTCACCTTGGCCTATATAACCAGGGGCTTCTTATTGAAATTTCATTATTCATGTATATTTTGTATTTTAATCCTTTGATAGAATACAATCATTCTTTCATTATGGATATCTCTTGTGCTTTTATTGAAGCTCCTAGATCTTGGGTGCCTATCTTTATAGCCAACTCTTACAGTTTTACCTATTTAATAAAAAAATATTTACAATATGAAATTCAATATTAAAAATAACATCAGAAGTTTATATTTATTATCATCAACTTTGAAAACTTATATTTCAAATCAAATGTCAAGTAATACTTATTTGAGACGATTTTAGAAATGGCTACTCTCACCCTAAGAAGATGTCAATAGGTTAGGCCCTCTTAGCTATGCGACACTCTAGGAGGAATCTATGTAATCAAACACAACATGTGCCCAGATACTGATGCCCATGCATCATAGCTTTGGCTCAAACAAACCCAAGTGTACATTATACCCCAACTTGGACATACACTGCACACCCCTTCTCATATGCCCATAGCCCACCAAACCACCTTCTTCTTTGAGTGATCGTCTCCATGCTATTTCTCACATAAATTATTTATATTATATCTTAAGGGGTGGTTTTCAAACCATCACACCTTTCATAAAAAAAAATAATTCTTTTTCTTTATTTTTATTTAGGAGTATTCACTCTTTTTTTCACCTAATAATCATTTACTTTTCAGACATTTTCCAAAGGTTATTAAACATTTTCCTTTTACTCCTCTTTTAACTAAAGGGTAATTACAAATAAATTTTGTTTTATCTCATTTTTAACCTACCACCCTTTTAACCAAAGGTACGAATAAGGTTTTTTAATATCTTTTTTAGGTAGGAAAAAAAAAAGAACTATATTAAAATGAACTCATTATATATTACAAGACAATGATTTCCAATTTGTCAAAGCCATAAACAAAGTAATAAAATAGAAAACCCATAAGGTTTTCCCATAATCCCATCTCCCAAAAAACCCAAAGAGCCCATCAAACAACTAGACTCTTTAAAGAAAGTAGTCTCCTTATCAGCAAGGCTAATATAAGCAAGATATCGAACATGCAAGAGAAACCAAGAAAGTTTGAGAAACTAATAGAAATACTTTATTGAAGACTTCCCAAGGGAGTGAAAATCTTCACACTTGAGCCACAATAGAAGAGAGAGGGGGACACCAAGATTGATTATTGTAAACAAGATGGAGACACTGAGAGGTTTTTTCAAGAGTTAGAGACCCCCACTTAAAGACATTCTAGTTGTGATTTTCCTCTGTAGCCCATTTGATAAGATAATCGCAACTAAGTTCCATTCCTATGGGAGATAAATAAAAGATATATCTTCAAACTAAGGAGTAAGATGAAGAATTTGCTCAATTAAAGTCGCTAGCCACTAGGAGGTCTTAGAAGTCCTCTCCCTATTCAAAAGAGAAACCATGATTAAGGAATATGTTTTATAAATAATCTTTATCCATCCTAGCTCACAAGACTTTTCAAGAGCCAAAAGAATAGCACTAACTTCCATCTGATTGTTGGTGGAGGTCCCCATAGCAACAAAGAAGAAAAAGTAGATATATCTATCTTTAGCACGACTGACCCCTCCAAGCCTAGTAGCACCCAGATTTCCATGGGAAGAACCATCAATATTTATTTTAAGAAATCTAGAAGGGGGTAGACCTTTTACTAGACCTATTCACCTTTTGAGAAGCCCTCAAAGATAGCTAAGAGAAATAAGAAGAATCACTAGAAGAATGAAGCTCAAGGCCTTTTGAGATTCTTGGGTCAAAGGGAGACAAAGCCTTATCCAAATGGCACTTGTCAAAAATGGTCTTAGAAATAGAATCCATAGCCTTCTGCCAAATTTGAGAGATTAAACTCTAATGACCTTTGGAAATCTGGTGGTTCCTGTTGGTGTGAACAGGGTTATTACCTATCCGGTTTAACCTTTGTTTTGTGGATAATTCATATTATTTAACTATTTATTAGTTAAATAATACTCACACACATGTTCACATGTTAAGTTGACTTAGGAAGCATTCTAGTTGTCTTCTAGATGTTTCTAGTTTGTCTAGTTATTGATAGTTGTCATCTTATCCTATAGTTGTCACATGACATAGGATTAAGACACTTGTCACATGACTACATCATCTTGTATTTCACCTTGGTCTTTATAACTAAGGCCTCATTGTACATTATTGTAATCCAGTATTGTTGTATCATGGCAATATAGCATTCTTTTTGTTTGTCTCTCTTGTGTGGAAGGTTATTTGGTTTTGCAAATTTGATCCTAGTGGTTGATTGCTCCAACAGTTCCATTATATCTAGATCTACTAGAGGATGAAAATAGGACCAAGCTTGCAAGCAACATTAAGAAAAATATCCATAGAAGGTGGATGACCCATGCTTTCCCAAAACTCAAACATGGAGGTAGCATAATAACATGTTAGTTCTAGATACACCACCATTGTCACCAATACCTAAGCTGAAAGAACATTAAAAGAATAGGTTAGAAACATATTCTTCCTCAGTACCACAAAGCACATATTTTGAAGGGCCTTGGAATACTCTCCTTTGAATATTGTTCTAGGTGAGACATTTATTTTGATTTAGTAGCCATATGTAAAATTTACATTTAGGCCAGCTAAATTTGTTCCACCAAGGAAATGTTCTATCCCCACCACTTTTCTTGATAACATACATGTAGCTAAGGGCCATGGTATAAGTTCCTTTAGGATCATGGCCCCAAGAAAGAGTATCAACATCCTCTGTAGGGAAACATGACCAAGTGACAAGAATGGAAAACAAGGTGGCTTAGGCTTTAGGAGTGCCCCCTTCGGGCCATCTATTAGAATCTTTCCAACGATAGATCAAGACCCTCCCCACCTCTAGCGTGCTCTTAAAATCAACAACTTTAGACCATCTCACCTCTATAAAAGCTTGTCTTGAAGGCTGCAGGAGAGGAAAAGAAGAGAGGATCAAGGGGTGGAGATCCCAAGAATCATTCTGAAAGAGAGATCTCTAACAATTTTTAACAATCCAAAAAAGACCATTCTTGACAAGTGAAGCCCCATTCTTAAGAGTGTTCCAAACCAGCAAGCCTCTTCCAACCAAATCCAGTCTCAAGATCTCAAATTCAGAAACCCACACCCAATTATTTTTAGTTAAGAATTCTAGCCCACAACTAATCTTCAATCTTACACCATCTCCAATAAAGATTACTAACTAATGCTTGGCTAATGGAAGTAGTGCACCTATGGCCCAAACCACCATTTTTCTTAGGTCTACACACTTTGTCCTAGTTAATAAGAATCCATTCTTGAGATTCCAAGGTGCCCACCCATAAAAATTACTAGAGAGATCATCACAATCATTGAGAATGATTTTAGGGGTAGATAGAATAAGAAATTAGTAGATGAGCAGAGCTTACAACACAGATCTTCACAAAGTCAGTTGATCGACAAATGACAACCATCAAAAATTCCAATGACTCTCCTTCATTCTAAATCTATCGGGAATCCTCTTCCATTGATCCCCTTTGGGATTACCAATAGATAAGGGAATGTCAAGATAATCAAATGGGAGCTACCCTATTTTGAAATGAAGAAATATGAGCAATTCTTTATTGGATGCTCGTGGGGGTATTAAACAAGAAGATATTGGACTTATCTTCATTGATCCGTTGACTAGAAGTGGCTAGATAAATATCTAGAGCTTTTTAAAAATTGACAGCTTCGTGTACCTTAGCAACACCCATCAAAGTTGTGTCATCAACAATTGTAGATGAGTTTGTGAGTCTAGATCTTGAGAAAAAGAACAACCATGGATGCAACCATTAGTCCTCTAGTTCTTTAGTAATCTACCCAAACCTTTAGCCATAAGGATAAAGAGGTAAGGAGATAAGGGATTGCCTTGTTGCAACCCTTTGGAAGCAAAGAAGAGGGAGAGGGAATATTGTTGATTAAGATAGAAAAGGAAGGAGAGCCCACACAACTCATCACCCAGTCAATCCATTCTGAACAAAAACCATATCCTTGAGAATGTTCCTAAGAAAAGATCATCTGACCCTATCATAGGCCTTGGACATATTGAGCTTGATAAACATTCCTTTATCTTTGGAGCGATGTATAGAGTGAATGGCCTCGATGGATATAATGATACCATCAAGGATAAAGATCCTTCACAAACCCACCTTGCTCAGGAGAGATGGAGTCCATAATTCACTTCAAGTGATCCACTATTAGTTTGGTGATGATATTATAGGTGACATTGCAGAGAACAATAGGGCAGAATAGATCAAATGAGTTGAGAACCTTATTTTTAGGAATCAATGATGGAATAGTGCTATTGAGTGCTTTGAGCATTTTATAGTTTGGAACTCTTGATCCATCTCCAACAGATCAAGCATAAAGGTATCCCATAATTCTTGAAAAGAGTCACAAGGACAACGATCTAAGCCAAGAGTTTTCTCTTTCTTCATTTGATGCACAACACGCTCAAGATCTTTGAGGGAGATGGAACTCATGAGCCTATTGTTCATATCCATAGAGACAAGAGGAGGAATGAAATCCAAAATAACTTGCTCATCCTCCATATTTAGAGGACCACTTTCATGGAAGAGGGATGACAAATGTTGAACCACTTTCTTCTTCAAAGGTGGACAAGGGATTTTCTTGTGTAGAGATGAGATTGGAAATGATGTTCCCACTTCTCATGTCTTTGAAATAATTATGGAAGAAGGAGATATTCTTATCTCCCTCTTCCAACTAATTAGGTAAATGGGAGCAACATATTATTTTTGAGGAATCTGTGGTTATGTGTAGAAAATGATGTATGGTTGACAATTCTACTTCTTGTTGCTAGGTCAATAGCCAGCCACAACAAAAGGGAAAGGAGAAAGATCCCTTAGTGCATAGCCCTCCTCAGGGTGAAGGGATTCAAGATTTGGACGTTGTGAAGGATGTCTCTAGTGAGCTTCCATTAGAGGCTGATTTTAGAACTCAATGCTTGGTAACATCATGGTGCAAAGCATGGAGCTTCAAATTGTGTTTGTTGGTTCCTAGCTCTCACCTGGTGATTCTCCTCCTCCTAAGGAGAACAAAATTTTAAGAAAGAAGATGAAACATTTATATTAGTCAATCATGGTTGATGGTGATCTTGATCGGATCCAAAGCATCCCTAGAGTCTCTTTGGAGGGTTTCAAAGGGAAAGTTCAATGTTTGCTGGAGCACTTCAACTTCAAGCTACCATGAGTTTTCTATTTCTTGTTGTGATCAAAATCTTTGTTTGGTCTTTTGTGGGTTTTTGGTTCTTGATGTAATTTGGCTATTATTGTGTTGTTTTTGTGTTGTTGCATAGTCATTTTATTCGCTTTGTGGTTGTAAAAGGGTTGGGACCCTTTCAAAAATCCCCTCTTTACCATTTATCAAAAATACTTATATGAGACAATTTTGGAAATGACTAGTCTCACCTTAGGAAGATGATAGTGGTTTAGGCCCTCTTAGCTATGACACACTCTAGGAGGAATCTATGTAATCAAACACAACATGTGCCCACACACTATTGTTGATGCATCACAACCCTGGCCAAGACAATCCTAGATGTACATTGTACGTCAAGTTGGACACAAATTGCACACCCCTTCTCATATGCCCATAACCCACCAAACCAACTTCTTCCTTGAGTGATCTCCATGTCATTTCTAGGTCTCACATAAATGATTTATATAATATTTTAAGAGGTAGTTTACAAACCATCACACCCTTTCATAAAAAAACTAAATTAATTCTTCTTGTTTATTTTTGTCTTAGAAGTGTACTCTATTTTTTCACCCAATAACCATTTACTTTCCAACCCTTTTCCTTTTACCCCTCTTTTAACTGAAGGTAATTACATGCTTTTGTTTTATCTCACTTTTAACCTATCTCCCTTTTAACCAAAGGAACAAATAATTTATTTTAATATCCTTTTTAACCAAATGATCATAATAATTTTTTTTTTTTCACTTAGGAAAAAAACCATATAACAATTAAAGTGTCTCTTGTTTCCAATGTAAAGGGCCAATGAAAAGCATAGTATACTTTGCTTGGTTCCAATTCCAAAAGGTTTTAGTTGTTTTCAGCATGCTAAAACCTGTGAAACATAGATTATATTTTTTTAGTATTACACATGGGTAGACTTGCAAAGCATGATTTTTCAATATTGTCTTGACTGCAAGACACTGTAGAAGAAGTTACCATCCTAAAACAGTATGCTTGGAGGTGGTGCAGACCTTCTATATTTCTAACACCAAAGAAAGCATCTATCCTTAAAGTCGTTCATACCTCATTTTTGGTTTAGTCAAGGTGATACAGCGGAGTTGTGTTGTAGTTAATCATAGAGCTGCATAGGAGTAGAATAGCTTCCTGTTGCTCCATTGCTAACCTGTGGGATATGATCTCAGATCTTCAGTTAGTAGTTTATATAGGATCAATCTGGATAACATGAATTAGATGACAATTTCTTCAGATGCAAGTATCTTTCACATAATCTTTCCCTTTCAGCCACATATGTCCAGAGCATATCGATTGTTTTTTCATGTGTTTGTGAATGGTCTCCAATTCTGAACTACTGTTAAGCAGCAAAGTTTTTCAACAAATCCTTTGAGTTCATATTCTCACTATAACATTTAATGTTATTTAGTGACATCATTTTTATCCTTCATCTATGCTTCACTATCTTATTTCCTCAAGTCCCCTGGGTCATTTGTATGATACGTATTGTGCAGCCACATTTTCTCTTACATATTTATTTATTAACTTTAGTCTACATTTGTCAGGCCTAATTTACAGTGACAGTAGGAGAGAAGCATTTAATATGTTAGCAGAAGGAGAAGCATCTAACATATTAGCAGAAGGAGAAGCATTTGATGTTGTGACTTTGAAAGAAAAATGAAATAAAAACTATTTAGAACCAATATTTATTTTTAAATATAAAAAACATCAAAATTTTAAAATATATATTAATACTTACAAATGAAACAATAAAAAAGTAACTTTAGATAATAATTTATAAATTCCTTATTGCAATGAAGATGATGAAAAAATAAGTGTATGACAAAAATAATTTCAAATGTTTTTATATCACTATAAGAATAAGAATATAAGATTATTTATTATTCAAATTGGTATAATTATTTTGACTTGTAAAGAGCCCTCCATAAATCACTGGATGAAGAGAATCAATGAAGATATTTCAAAAACATTTTTAAAAACACCCCACTTACAAATGGTTATAATTTTTTTTACCACTAATACAACACTAAAACATTTTTCTAGTTTTACTTATTGAAGTTAGTTAAAAATGTTGTAATTTTTTATGTCATTTTTTTACTAGTAGCAATTTGGATTAGGCACCTAAAAGCTGCAAAAAAAATGACATTAAGTGTCAAATTTAGATAACAATAAGTTTATCAGATCCCCATCAAAAATTTATCCATCCACTAAAATACTATTATAAATTGTAATTAAGGTGCATTACTATTCAAATTTTAACATTTATAAAAAAGAGGTAGTGGGCAAATCACAATAGCCCTATAGACCCCAACCACATAGTAGTAACAACCCAAAGTCTTGTTAGTATAACAAACCTTTACAAAAAATCTTAATTTGCTAAAATCTCAAAGCAAATTTGGAAATCTTACTAGATACATATTCCACAAAATTTAGAGACAAGATTACAATATTGACCATTGTTTTCCCATCTACAAAAATATCATCTTTTCATATAATGACCCTTTTCTTTTCTTTCATCATCTCCACCTTCAATCTCAATGTCATCCCAACACTAATTCTTTTCTCAAGATCCAGCATGTCACATAGAGCACAACAATGGAAGACAATTGAAGAACACAAAGCATAACGGTTGTAGATTACAAACAAAGAACCCTTTGACCACATTAATAGTTGCCAACATGAAGAGGGCTTACCAAGACATGATTAAAACACACACCCTAAAGGTTCAATTTGTAGGATATCAAAAACCTTATCAATCATAGAAATATATCAATTTGAGTTGCACACTTCACATGTATCAATAGTCTTAATTATTTTCCAATAATCCTCTCCATAACCCTTACATTATAATCATTTTGCATATCTCCTTATTAGATCATAGTTTTCTTCCCATAATGTATTAAATCCTTAGCCATTATCTTAACAACTTCAAGAGGTAAATTTAAAGTCCATGATTGTATCCACATACCACCCTTGATTCTTAAGTTCACACCTTCATTAGTTTCTCAATCTATGATTGTATCCACATACCACCCTTGATTCTTAAGTTCACACCTTCATTATTTTCTCAATCTATGATTGTATCCACATACCACCCTTGATTGAAGCCTAGGGTTTGGTTTCCAGGGGAAACTCACCAAACCCTAGGGAGGGTTAGTCATTAGATCATCAAGGAAAGTATTGTCAGGATACCATGAGGGTGTCATGAGTGGAGGGTAACCTTGTTGAGCATCTAAAACCCTCAGTATCCTTGTCAAAATCATGCAAAATTGTGACAGTCCTAAGGCTATAGTAGCAACAAGAAAATGTCTTTTTCATAAACAAAGACCCTAGTTTTCATAGGGGGAGACCTATGATACCTTCCCATGGATTTAATGCCACATTTGAATAGGAAAGGAGTTGAAAAAGTTTAAAGATCTTCAAGGATTTGAAGAGGTTTTGGGACATAAACATCATATAGCAAATTTCACGTGATATGAGCAATAACCTTGAAGAGATATACTAGTTTATTGTTAAATTATTCATGACATCAAATCACTATATATATAAACTAATAAAGGATCAAAACTCCTATATATATGCATTAATATTGTCTTGCTACAACTAGGTTATTCCTACAAGTATCATGTCTAAGATACTAACATAAAACCCCTTTCTTTTATTGCAATCAAAACAAAATATTAACACAAAACCCTCACCATCAAATTTAGCATAAAACATAATGAAAAAACACACCTTAAAGAGTGTGCTACTAAAATCACATGAAATGGTTATCAATTCTTAGCACCTAATGTGAAGAAACACTATGAGGATTTGTAAGATACCTTTGTCATTAAAACTCATAGTAACATGATGATATTATGGTCATAATCTCCTCATAGGATATGACAAAGCCAATTAAAAATCTGAAATGTAAAAAATATACAAAATGTCCTCAAAATGTCTCCACGATGAAAGCTAAATGCTTTAACCACTGATCTCAATCCCTTGAATACAATAGCTTTATTGTCCAAAACACCTGCATTAAGTTAAAAACTTGTTAAGCAAAGTAAACACTATCAACTACAACTAACTTAATATTTGTTATAAGAATTTTTATGGAAGATTAAGAAATACTAAGTTTAGAATTCTATCTTATATGTCACCTTAGGAATTATATCGAATGTCTCCAAAATGAAAGCTAAATGCTTTAACCACTAATATCAGTCCCTTAAATTTACAATAGATCTATTCTCCAAAACACCTGCATTTATATATTAAAATATTTCAAGCAAAATAAACTTTAACCTACTATTAACTCAACAATGGTGGATGAATTTCCATCGTAACCTTGAGTCATACTCATAACACAATCATGGTCTAGGTAGAATACACAAAATGTTGATTCCAACCACATAAATAGATCTAAGTACTCCAACCATGTGTGAAATACACATGCATTTATAAGTTAAAAAATTGTTAAGCAAAGTAAACACCATCATCTGCAACTAATTTAAAATAATTTTTTATAATAAGTTTGATGGAAGATTAATAAACACTAAGTTTAGGATTCTATCTTATATGTCACCTCAAGAACCATATCTAATTTCTCGAAAATGAAATCTAAATGCTTTAACCACTAATCTCAATCCCTTGAATACAATAGCTCTATTCTCCAAAACACCTACTTTTATATACTAAAATTTGTCAAATAAAATAAACTTTAAAATACATACAATAGGGTATGGTTGCAATGGTCTAATATATTATTGTATTTCTCTTTAATTGTCCCACGAAGCACCTCTAAGGAATGTACCCTCCTAGGTTTATTAGAGTCTAAAGAAGAAGAAGAGCCTACCCTCTCTTATTTAATTGGTCTCATGACTCACATGAATGATCATGCAACATCATGTATGCACTATCCTAAGCTCACCTTAGTCCCACATCATGTCACCTTAGGTAATTTGTAGCCAATGGCATAACATTCCACTAAGATCAATGATATTTGGATGTGGACTCATTTTTGACCTTTGAGCTCATCATATGGTTCTTGTACCTCCCCATGTTGTAAGATGATATAATAGTTTAGGTTTAATTCTTTGGCCATTAGATCATTTCCAATCTAGAGTCTATGCATCCATAAATCCTTTGAGCTCCAACACCACTACATGTGTAGACCATTGATCTCCCCTGTTATGATATCTCATCATGTGCTTTCCACAACTCTCACTTGATGCATAATGACTTATCCCTTTGGGAACACCTCACTAATCATCTTACCATCTCACCTTTTATGGGCCCTATTGTGGTGTCATCCTCCCTATGATTTCATTACAACATCATCCTCCTACAAATGCATACAACACTAGATAATGCATTCATAAATTGCTTAAACATTGGCAACAGGGAACTATCACATACAAATGTTCAAGTTATCAAATCACCCTTCAATGTTATGATGCACCCATTATTGAGGACTATCATGTATAGGGTCATATGTAACAACCATAGGAGGTTTAAAAGTAACCTTAGGAACAATTCATCAATATCATAGAGCATCTAGGACATTCAAACTATTATACCAACACATGTTGGTTATAGTAATAAATCTCATTACAAGGGGCCATTAGATGGACATAATAGTCCATGAGGGTGATGTTAGGGACTCTTTCAAACAAAAATAAGTCTTAAACCTACTCTTAAATGTCTCAAAATAAAAAATAATCTCTCTTTAATTTAGAAATTAGTATGCACAAAAAGAGAGAAAGAAAAATATTAAGAAACACAAATGCACATTAAAAATTGTACCTCGTGTCTACGATGCCATGGTAGATAACCTCATTCACAGTCCTCTATAGTCAAAATCATGCATTATAATTACAGAAACAAGATTTTTAATAAAAAAATTCTAAAAAATAGAGAAAACAAGAAAACTAAGATAAAAATTGTCATACCTATCCCATTTGGAAGTTTACATGCTAGGCAAGCATACCTGAGGGGTCATCTCTTACCTTCAGAGTATCCAATATTGCTTCATGATCAACATTACTAATTGTCCATATTTTTTTTGTTTTTGGTTTTGCATGATGCTTTAGTAACTTAACATTTGTTGCTACAACTAGGTGCAAATACATGAATATGGTTTTGTGCTTCTCAAAGTTTTCAAATGTAGGGATGCCATTCTTTCTAATCATATATGTTCGCAACCAAGTCCCAGCAATAAAAAAATTATCTTGTAGGAAATGTGAACCCATCATCATCTATCGTAGGTCGTGTTAGCTTTTGTTTTCCCTATACACATCGTATCAACCAATAGTCTGATCTCTCTTCATTTTCATGTGGTGCAACAATTGCATAAACATGACCAGGTTGTACAAGGTCTGAAAGATGTTTATAATAAAATGAGCTATCCATGTTGTTAGCAAGAAATTTAGAGGGATACCGGTCCAGAGATCCGGTCCTCAGTCAAGTCTTTGTAGTTAGTTTATACCTCAGCCAGGTAGCTAGAGATTGATAGAAAAACATATAGAATAATAGAATATATCATTACACATACATCATAATAAGATAACGCACCTAATTATCCGGTACCGGCAGACTCCATATATATATATTAGCGGCAATCAAATGTATACATCAATATTCATCCTCTGGCATAGTTACATCCATGACTTCTATGTCATTGCTTACATCAGAAAATGCATCTATTCTCCTATTATGCTTACTTACTTTCTACTACTCCCATCTATATATACTATATATATTCTATCAAGGGATGTGTCTTCTGTCCGCTTCTGGCCTCCGCATATTGTGTTATCTCCTCCGGTCAGCTATGATCTCTGTCAAGTGACCTGCTAACATCATCCCCCCATGAATTTATTTCTTGTCCTCAAGACATGTCTTGTTCTGGTTGATAATATTTCTTAAGTCTGGCATCATTGATATATCCAACTGATAGTTTACCCTCCATGTTCCTTAGTCTGACTGCTCTGAAATTTGCAAATTCTTCAATGTAGTATGGTCCTAGCCACCTTCTATTCAGTTTTCCTAGCCTTTTAAACTTGCTGTCATACAGGAGTACTAAGTCACCTTCCTTGAATGTCTTGTTCCTCAAGTTTCTATCATGCCAAGCCTTATGTCTGTTTCTTTCCAAGTTCATATTATATGCTGCTGTCATGTCCCCATTTTTGAAGTAACTTAAAATTGTTTTAATTGTAAATTAATTTTATAAAGTATTTTTATTTTGCTTTATAAAATCAATATTTTATTTTAAGTTACTTAAGTCAGTATTAAAACACTTTATAAATTAAAGTGTTATTGTACACACACATTTAAAAAGTGCAAGTGCAAGCATTTAATATTGTTAATTGTGACTGTGTACACATAAACTTGCATTTAATAAAATTAGGTTGGGCCTAATTGATGTAAGGGCTTTAAAAGAAGGCATGAGAGTCATTGTTGAGCATGTATGTTCTAGATGTTTTTCAGATGCTTGGTTTTGTGTTTATGTCTTTTGTCAAGTTTTTGTAATCAACTGAATTGACAAGGTGATGTCCCCTTACATTCACTGAACCGAGGAGATAACCCCTTGGTGAATTGTAGAGGTAAAATCAATTCAGATTTCACAATTGACCTTCAAAGTGCCTTGATTTTGTTTTTTTTGCTGAATAAGTCGATATTGGGTCAGAGACCTTTTTGGTAGTTTGCCGGTATCTCATTGAAGATTTTTGTATTGAAGACATTATTGAAGATTGTTGAAGATTTCATTGGATATTTTAATTGTAGACTCCTTTGCATTTCATTGAAAATATTGATAATGTTGTGGATGATTTTCTATTTTAGATATATATATATATCAATGGCAGCTTTGTTACTAAATGGTTTATGTTGAAATCCCAGCGGATGTTTTTGAAGTAGATGTGGGTTCTTCACAATATTAAAGGTAAAGTAAATCCTCAGTCTGAATTTCATTGAAGGAGATCGATTGTCTTTCCAGTACATTATTTAGGAGAGTTCAACAAATATTATAAGGTATTAAAGATTGTTGCCTACTGGGAGACAAACTCTGCCAGCGTGGGTCCCTCATCACAATAAGGAAGGCATCTTGTGTTGTAAGTTTTATTTAAAATCTAAAGTAAAGTTGAGGACCGATTTGGAAAGAGACTCATATTGTTTTGTGGGTTTTAAGTTTATGTATATATTGCTATTTAAGTGGGGGACAATCTCTGACATGATTCAACAGGTCTCATTTGCAATAAGAATTAGCATATGAAAATAATGATTCGCTGGTCCTAGATTTGATAAGAAGTTTGTAGAAATTTAAGACTTATAGTACTACATGGTCCCCACTCTGGATTTGTCTATTGCCATCAAGTATATGAAAGGAAATCGAATTAAGGGAAGTGTTTGTATTGAGTTCTATTTAAAATTTGAATTATAAAGCACTTCATATATGTTGTACTCTTCATTGACACCAACCATGGAATTGAGAAATCAATCTATATTCTATCTGAAACTCAGACAATAAGTGCTGTCAGCTATAAAGAGAGAAATCCATTCCAATGAGGAAATCGTGGGTCATAAGTTTTGAAGTAATTCATAGAAATTAAGATCACTGCATCTAACCAGTTTCAAAGAAATCATTCTAGCTAACAATACAATTTGACATTAGTGTTTGCAGAATTATGAGGATTATGAGATTAGTATTTTTTGTTGGCTGTAAATCCTTCATTCTGACTGATGCAATTAAAGAGGACTATATTACAAGAATAGAAAAGAGATTGTTCATCCATGGGAATTGTAAGAACATTACATGATTAAGAGAGAACATATGACATGCATCAAGGCAAGTTACTCAATCATTGGACATTCAAGATCAGAAGTTTGCAACATAACAGGTTTGGTTGCCATATCTTTCATAAAATTGATGTAATAATGCCAAGACAAGTTTGAGTTGCAATAACATATTTGAATAGTTTCAAAAATGGATATGATCATCACTAAATTACATTCAAATCTTTAATTTGAATGTACAAAAAATTGATTATTTCTACTGTCTAGTTAATGTCTAAGTTTGAAGATTGCTTTATTGTTCATTATATAAATTAGAATCTTAGCGAATATCCAACAGGGATATTACAACTGCCATCAATTTGTCCTCGTCTAGTTTTTCCAATTCTTCAATCCTCTATGTGAGAGACTCTTTTTCACCCAATTTGAGAGTCCTTGTTGTCCTGAAATTTGGCAATATGAAATGTATCAATATTGTAGCATCTAGTCCATATACCAGTTCATAGGGAGTGAACTTAGTGGTTCTTTTGAAGGTTGTCCTGTATGCCCAAAGTACCGCAGGTATTTTTAGGTCCCAATTTGTTTTATTCCCACTGCACATCTTTGTTAATGCTACTCCAATGATCTTATTCAGGGCTTCACTTGCTCCATTTGCTTGTGGATGATATGGGGAACTCTTGTTGTGTGTTATCATGAAATTGACACTAGTACAGAAACAACAATATATGATTAAAAAAATACTAAAAATTACTTATAAATGACTAAACATGGTCACATGACCATTAGTAGTTTATTGCCAGTCATTTATAACGCGGCCAAATTGATGACTAAACCATTTTTAGTCATTTATTGGTTGTTTTGATTGATCGATTTGGTAGTATATTTTGTTGTTAATTTAGTCATTGATTGTCATAAACTAGTGACTTATTTAGTCATTTTTTGTTCGCTGATATATTTAGTTGTTAATTTAGTCATTGATTGTTGTTAACTAGTCACTTATTTAGTCATTTTTATTCATTGATTTCCATTTGTTGGTAGTGTATTTAGTCATTAATTTTAATCATCATTTTGATCAATTTGGTAGTTTATTTAATTATTTTTGTTCACTTATTTCTGTCAATTGGTAGTATATTGATACATTGTTTATTAATTGCATAATCATTATATTTAGTCATATTTATTCACTGCTCTATCAATTGGTAGTATATTTAGTCAATTGGTCATTTATTTAATTATTTTTGTTCACTAATTTCTGCCTAAAAGTGCTAGAAATGAGACAATACTTTTGAGGTTTAAACATAAAAGACAAAAAAACATAATCATTCATTTGCACATAATGAAACAACTATTAAGAAGGTAAAATACTAAAATTTTATTGAGAAAAGGTGTTCTTACAGAAGATACAAAACTTAAATATGTGTCTTTGCATTGAAAAATGTGCTACAAAGTGTGTTTCTCAGTGTTGTGACTGAGAAAACTGAGTTACAATGCTCTATTTTTTGCTTATACAACTCCAAAACATGAAAGAACTACTTGAAAAATGAAGCCTAAGGGTCCTATATCTTATCCCAAGCATGGGAGAGCATATAGGAACTAAAATTGACTAAGTTCTCATGCTTAAAAATAGGGAAACCTATTTTACACGCCCAATAGGTGTTCTTGCTAGGACAACGAGGGATGAGATATTGATGGTGCTCTCAGCGACCTTTGCCCCTACAGTTACATAAGTGATCATTGTGTTAGGGTAGTATGGTAATACATTGTTGGTCACCCATGTATATGCTGTGCTTTGGTACTATGAAAAACCCAGCAAATCTGAATTGGGTATCCCAATCATGAGCTCAATGCTAGTGTTACCAAATGCCTGAAGGACCTACACATAAGGAAATCAGGATTCAGAATCACAACTTTCTAAGAAACGGTCTTTTGATTTACATTAAACTACTATGGAAAATGTTTGATGTGTTTCAAGTAACAACCTGCACATTAGAGTCATAAATCCTTATCTTCTTGACATACACCAACTTCACCAACTGGGCTACTTTGTCAGGATTTGGAAGATCATCCCCTACTCGACCATAACAAAGTCCCACTTCAATTCCTCCTGTGACCCTTACAAATGAAGACATTAACCCTCCATGAATTCCCTAGCAAATATCCTGTTGTAGACCCCAATTTTAAATGAAATAACATAGATCTCAATGTCGACTAGAGGCCAAGAATGGCCAATGTAACTGAAGAAAGCACATAATCCAAAAAGTATGTAACATTAAGAGTGCCTAGTGCATCTCCAATACATTAAAACAAAACTGAAACAAACAAAAACAATTGCCAGGTTTGAAAGCATATTTTAAAGAAGATCCCCTTTTAAATATTATTAGTTTTGTTAATGATAATATTAAAGGTCAAAGATTCAAGTCAAAAAGGGCTTTTATTTCACACATATATCTTTACAAAAGGGCATTTTAATCCTTTAATGGCCTTTTTTCATGAAGTCCACGTGTAAATGGCAACGATAAAGTTTGACTTTAATTTTTGAGGATGGGAGGGAAAATTCAAGTGAGTTTCCATATTGGCAAGATGTTTCAGTTGATTTTTGAGCAAAACAAAGGAAAAAAACTCAGGTTCAGGAAGGAAACTACAACTTTACAAAGGAGGGAAACTTCAGGGACAACCATAATGATATTCAGGTTTCATTGATATTGAAACCATAGTAGATTGAGTTTGAAAGCTATAGTGAAAGAATGTGACTATGATGAGGAGATTTTTGCATCATTGAAGAGATGGCAATGGGATTATGTCTCTGTAAACATTAATATCAAAGCATTTATGTTGCATGATTTCAAGTATTGTCTAGGTCAAATCAGGACATGATTTCATTTCAAGTTAGAAGCCATGAATATCTATGAGAACAAAGTGTTAATGACAGTCTAAACCTAGGCTGAATCATCACTGTATTTGATCCTTTAAAATTGCTTGCCTATGTTTGAGAGTTGGTAGGATTTCCTTTCACTGATAACTGTTGCAAATATGTGCCTAATTGGTGTTGTCATTGATGTCAACATATCCTTGTTGCCATTGGTGTCAACTATATCCTAATTTGTTGCATGTTTAGAAGACTGGAATGTTGAGGATATTGAGAAAATTAATGAAGATCAATGTATGCAGACCATATGGCTATGTAGAGGATTATCTGAAGTAGCTCCAGTTAAGTTTTGAGAGGTCCGCATGAAGATTTGAAGAAGCTATGGCCATCTAAGTAGAACCGGGTTTTGTTGTGATCAGAAGAGACAGATTGACAGTAAATTGGTCCTGATTGCTCCGCATTGAAATATTATGATCTGTGGATCTAGGGCATGTTTGGGAAGTTAGTGTGTATCATCAACTCAAGTGGTTTGTGGTTTAGAGGTCCGCAAGCAATCTTTCTAGTGTGACAGTCATGGCAGACAACATTCTTGAGGTTCTAGATGAAGATGCAAGTGATTCTAATGATTTAGAGGAGTACGGATGTTTTTGTTGAATTTAATGTGCTTTTGGAGGTCTTTAGATCATGTAACTGCTATGTTGGAGGTCCGCATTGAAGATTGAGCTCATTGGTATAGATTTCCTTCTTGGCATTGTTATTCTTCCCAATCTTGGCCGACCGGATGATTCAAGCATGTTGCGGATGATCTAAGAGCAATTCTCTAGAAGGTGGCGTGTTGCTGGAAGAAGATTCAAGTCTCAGCTATGTTTGGTCGACAATATAGTGATCCACGTTAAGTCAATCTGACCTTGATGTTCATTCCAAGGTTGATGAAGTGTATAAATAATTGTTGATGAGTAGTGGAAAGTTATCCTTGTGTGAAATATTAAAATCCCAAGAAAGGATCAAGAGGTAGAGCATAGAAGAGGAAGAGCAGAGGATCGAGAATAGTAAAGGATGAAGTGATAGTGAAGAAGTATTTGGGAGAAGAGTAGAAGTTTAATGAGCATTCAATGAGACTGAACCAGGCATGAAGAAGATGCTAATTCTCAATTAATTCCTTATGTATTAAACATAAATTCTGTAGGCAGTGAGCCTCTTTTGAGCAGTGAGCTTTGGGTAGTGCGCCCAAAGGCAAGTGCCTTCCCATTTTCAAGTACTTTTAACAGGGTATGAATCTTGTGGGTTAACCCCCACTGTGGTTTTCCCTTAACCGGGTTTCCACATCAAAAATCTTGGTGTCAAGTGTGTTAATTGTGATTCTACTCATGTGTTATTGTTTCATGCTTTAATGTTTACATCATTAATCTATTTAAAGTTGTGAAAGAAGATTAAAAAGAGAAAAGGTTAATTTTGTGGGACAACTGATTCAGCCCCCCTCTTAGTTGTCTGGCCTAATTCCAACAATTGGTATCAGAGCTAGTTCCTCTAAAAGAAGCTTGACCGCTTGAGGAGATCCAAGATGTCAACTTACAAGAAGGAAAGTTCAAGATTTGATGGAACAAATTACTCCCTTTGGAAGGTGCGCATGCAGTGTCATTTGGAATGTATGGGTGATGCCTTTTGGTTGATAGCTGAGAAAGAGTATAAGATTCTGAAGAATGGCCCTACAACTCTAGATGAACTCAGGGAAGCTGAATGTAATATTTGAGCTCAAGAAGCATTATTGAGTGCCCTGACTGATACAAAATTGGCAAATGTCTTGGAATTGAAAACTCCCCATGAAATCTGAAAAAAGTTGGAAAATCTATATGAAGGTGACAAATATGTCAAATGTGCCAAGCTGCAAAGCCTAAAGGGTAAATACGAAAGGTTGATGATGAGTGGAGATGAAAACATTACTTCCTACATGCAAAAAGTGAATGAACTTGTGACTGGTATCAAAAATGCTGATGGAGTATTGGAAGAATCAAAGATTGTTGCCAAAGTGCTCAGATCTTTACCTCCAGCATATAAGCATAAAGTTGTTGCCATTGAAGAGATCAGGACTATGACAACTATTACAAGGGATCAGTTGGTTGGTAAGCTTTTAGCATTTGAAATGAGTGAATTTGGTGATTCTCTTCCTAAGTATGAATCTGTATTTAAAGCCAGTATTCATGGAAAGCAAAGATATGATCTGGGTGAAAGCTCTTCAAGAAGATCAAACAAATTTGTCAAGACAAGGAAGAATCTTGAAGATGATGAAACTGAGTTCGATGAAATTGAAGCCCTTTTTGCCAAAAGATTGCCAAGAGAATCCGGTAAGTATGAAGGTAAGTTGCCATTTAAATGTTTTGATTGTAATAAGATTGGTCATTTTGGCTCAAGGTGTCCAGAGAGAGGTTCAAAGCCAAACTCTAACAGACCTAGAGTTTAGAAGAAATGCTACTATGTCCAAGAAGCTGGTGAAGGAGTCACAGATGATAAATCTGATCATGGAGATTCCACATAAAGTGATTGGGTGTTCATTTCTATCAAAGAAGAAGATCTTGTGCCTATTGAATCTACTAGCTGTGTAAATGTGGAAAGTGCCTTGGCTACTTAGGTTATAGAAAAAGATGAATGGGTAATTGACAGTGGGTGTTCTCATCATATGACTAGTGATAAAAGTAAGTTTGTAAGCTTTGAAAAATATGAAGGTGGAATTGTGAAATTTGGAGACAACTCAGCTAGTAGAATTCGTGGCAGAGGATCCATCTCTTTTGATGGTAAGAATAGCACTAATGATGTTCTGTATGTGGAAGGATTGAAGCATAATCTTCTCAGTGTTGGATAGTTGGTTGACAAGGGTTATGATCTCCGATTCAAGGATGCAAAATGTAGAATCTTGGAAATCTCCAGAACTGAAATTGCATCTGGTACTCAAACTAGAGGTAACATCTTTCATTTAAGTAGTTTTGGTAAAATTTGCTTGATTGCTCAGGCTGATCAGAGTTGGCTCTGGCATAGGAGAATGTGTCATGTGAATTTTGATAACATTGTCAAGATAAGTTCCACTCAGGCTGTAAGAGATCTCCCAAGACTTGTGAAACCTACTGATAGCATGTGCAGAGAATGTCAATTAGGTAAACAGAATAGAACTTCATTCAAGAGTAAAGAACAGTCTTCAAGTGGATTGTTGGAACTTGTGCATACTAATCTTTGTGGTCCTGCTCAAATTAGGAGTGTGCAAGGAGACAAATATTTTATGTTGTTGATTGATGATTACTCCCGAATGATGTGGGTAACCTTCCTGAAAGAAAAATGAGAAGCTCTTGATAAATTCAAGGTATTCAAAGTCATGGTGGAGAATGAGATTGGTGTGAAAATAAAGTCTCTGAGATCTGACAGAGGTAGAGAGTTTACCTCTGGTGAGTTTGATTCATTCTGTGAAAAACAAGGAATAAAAAGACATTTATCTGGTCTTAGGACTCCTCAGCAGAATGGAGTTGTGGAAAGGAAAAACTGGACCATTCAAGAAGTTGCTAGGACCATGATGATGGAAGCAAATGTTCCACAAGTCTATTGGAGAGAAGTTGTGAGTATTGTTGTCTACACTCTTAATCGAGTGTACATCAAAGGCAATTCTGGTAAGACACCTTATGAACTATGCTCTGGTCATCCTCCTACTATGAGATATTTCTGAGTTTTTGGTAATAAATGCTATATCAAAAGAGATGAGGATCTACACAAGTTTGATACAAGAACTGATGAAGGAATATTTTTGGGTTACTCTACTCAAAGAAAGGCATACTGGTACTTTAACAAGAGATTGAAAAAGATTGTTGAAAGTGCTAATGTCAGAGTTGATGAGAGCAAAGAAGGACATTCCAAGTCTTGCAGATATGAATCAGATGATCAAGATGAAATTTAAAGTCATGGAAGGCAAGTCCAAACCCAGACTCAGATCCAGATTGATCTGATAAATCCAATGACTCAAGAGGATAGTGCAGAAGTTGAGGAACAAGCTCAAGAAACAGAAGTTCAAGCAAATCCCAAAACTCCCAGATATGTAGGATGAATCATCCTGAAGATCAGATTATAGGAGATAGAATTAAAGGTGTTCGAACTAGGAGAAGAATTGTTGAAGATCAAGAAGAGATTTGTTTGATTTCAAAGATTGAACTAAAATCAGTAAGTGAAGCATGCAATGATGAAAACTGGGTAAAAGTAATGGAAAAAGAATTAATGGAAATTGAAAAGAATCACACTTGAGATCTTGTTTCTATACCTGAGGATAAAAATATGATTGGAACTAAATGGGTCTTCTAAAATAAACTAAATGAAGATGGTGAAGTTGTAAGAAACAAAGCAAGGTTGGTATGCAAAGGATATTCTCAAGTGGTAGGAATTGATTTTGAAGAAACTTTTGCTTTGGTGCCAAGAATAGAAGCAGTTAGATTATTTCTTGCATTTGCTACTTTTAAAGATTACAAGGTCTATCAAATGAATGTCAAGTTAGCATTCCTGAATGGAGAATTGGATGAAGAAGTCTACATTGAACAACTGGAAGCGTTTCAGTTGTTGGATCAAGGAGATATGGTTTGCAGATTAAGAAAAGCATTGTATAGACTCAAACAATCCCCAAGAGCCTGGTATGCAAGACTAGATAAGTATCTACTAAAATTGGGTTTTAGCAAAGGTACAACAGACAATAATCTGTATATCAAAATTGATCATGAACACATCTTGATTGTTGAAGTATTTGTTGATGATACCATTTTGGTGGAAATATGAGTATGTACAAAACATTTGCTAATCAGATGTAGAGTGAATTTGAGATGTCCATGCTTGGTGAAATGAATTTCTTCTGAAGCTACAAATTATTCAATCAAATAAAGGTATCTTCATATCTCAATCTAAGTATGTGAGAGAATTGTTGAAAAAGTTTGGAATGGAAGATTCAAAGCTAGTGGGTACACCCATGGTAACCGGATGTAAGCTGAGTAAGGATGATAACTCCCCTAAGGCAAATGAAAAAAGATATAGATCAATGATTGGAGGACTGCTCTATCTGACTCAGACCAGGCCTGATATCATGAATGCAGTTGGACTTGTTGCTAGATTTCAAGCTGATACTAGAGAATCCCATGTTGTACCAGTGAAGAGAATTTTTAGATATCTCAAAGAGACACTTGATTATGGCTTATGGTATCCAAAGGATAATGACTTCACTCTTCTTATACAGATGTTGATTGGGGAGGAGATGTGGATGCTAGAAAAAGTATATAGCAGCAACAAGCAAAAAGTAGGAGGCAATATCCCTATCTACAGCAGAGGCAGAGTCTATAGCAGCAACAAACAATTGTACTCAAGTTCTACGGATGAAGCAAATGCTGAAGGACATCAGAATTGTGTTTGAGGATCCTGTCACAATCTTCATTCAAGTTCAATAAGTATCTTAAAGAATCTGGTGTTGCATTCAAAGCCAAAGCACATATCAATCAAGTTTCACTTTTTGAGAGAGAGAAGGTTAATGAGAATGAAGTTAGATTAGAGTTTGTTTCTTCAAAGGATCAGATTGCAGATATTTTCACCATGCCTCTACCCAAAGGTACTTTTGAGTATCTCAGAGTGAATTTAGGGGTTATTACCCCTCCTAATCAGAACTAAGATGCACTAGGGTGCATCAGTCCGATGGAATTCAGAGTCATATCTTGTGATCTTGATTGATGTTGAGGAGATACTACTCAGGGGGAGTAGTCAGTATGCAATTTTTAAGATTAGTCTGAAACAAAAAGTGGAAGAAAAGATTGCAAATATGTGCCCTTTGCCATTGATGTCAAAGGGGGAGAGAAGTCATGTGAAAAACTAGTTGCTGATGAAATGGGGAGCAGTGAAGAAAGTAGTTGCAGAAGTGATAAGAGAAAGGGGGAGAAGTTCTTGTCTTGATGGTTAAATCTATTTTTCACATCATATGTTGCCATCAATGACAAAGGGGGAGATTGTTGCAAATATGTGCCTAATCGGTGTTGTCATTGATGTCAACATATCCTTGTTGCCATTGGTGTCAACTGTATCCTATTTTGTTCCCTGTTTAGAAGATTGGAATGTTGAGGATATTGAGAAAATTAATGAAGATCAATGTATGTGGACCATATGGCTATGTAGAGGATTGTTTGAAGTAGCTCTAGTTAAGTTTTGAGAGGTCCGCATAAAGATTTGAAGAAGTTATGACCATTTGAGTAGAACTGGGTTTTGTTGTGATTAGAAGAGACAGAGTGACAGTAAATTGGTCCGGATTGCTCCGTATTGAAATAGTATGATCTACAGATCTAGAGGCATGTTTGGGAAGTTAGTGTGTATCATCAACTCAAGTGGTTCATGGTTTAGAGGTTCGTAAGCAATCTTTCTATTGTGACAGTCATGGTAGACAATGTTCTTGAGGTTCTGGATGAAGATGCAAGTGATTCTAATGATTTGGAGGAGTGTGGATGTTTTTGTTGAATTCAATGTGCTTATGGAGGTCTCTGGATCGTGTAACTGCTATGTTGGAGGTTTGCATTAAAGGTTGAGCTCGTTGGTGAAGATTTCCTTCTTGGCATTGCTATTCTTCCCAGTCTTGGCCGACTGGATGATTCAAGCATGTTGCAGATGATCTAATAGCAATTCTCTTGAAGGTGGTGTGTTGTTGGAAGAAGATTCAAGTCTCAGCTATGTTTGGCTGACAGTATAGTGATCCGCGTTAAGTCAAGCTGACCTTGATGTTCATTCCAAGGTTGATGAAGCGTATAAATAATTTTTGATGAGTTATGGAAAGTTATCCTTGTGCGAAATAATAAAATCCTAAGAAAGGATCAAGAGGCAGAGCAGAGAAGAGGAAGAGCAAAGGATCGAGAACAGTAAAGGATGAAGTGATAGTGAAGAAGTATTTGGGAGAAGAGAAGAAGTTTAATAAGCATTCAATGAGACTGAACCAGGCATGAAGAAGATGCTAATTCTCAGTTAATTCCTTCTATACTAAACATAAATTATGTAGGCAATGAGCCTCTTTTGAGCAGTGAGCTCTGGGCAGTGTGCCTGAAGGCAAATGCCTTCCCATTTTCAAATACTTTTAATAGGGTACAAATCTTGTGGGTTAACCCCCATCATGGTTTTCCCTTAACCAGGTTTCCACATCAAAAATCCTGGTGTCAAGTGTGTTAATTGTGATTCTGCTCGTGTTATTTTTTCATGCTTTAATGTTTACATCATTAATCTGTTTATAAGTTGTGAAAGAAGATTAAAAGGAGAAAAGGTTAATTTTTTGGGACAACTAATTCACCCCCCCTCTTAGTTGTCTGGCCTAATTCCAACAATTGGCATCAGAGCCAGTTCCTCTAAAAGAAGCTTGACCGCTTGAGGAGATCCAAGATGTCGACTTACAAGAAGGAAAGTCCAAGATTTGATAGAACAAATTACTCCCTTTGCAAGGTGTGCATGCTATGTCATTTGGAATGTATGGGTGATGCCTTTTGGTTGATAACTGAGAAAGAGTATAAGATTCTGAAGAATGGTCCTACAACTCTAGATGAACTCAGGGAAGCTGAATGAAATATTCGAGCTAAAGAAGCATTATTGAGTGCCCTGACTGATACAGAATTAGCAAATGTCTTGGAATTGAAAACTGCTCATGAAATCTAGAAAAAGTTGGAAAATATGTATGAAGGTGACAAATATGTCAAATGTGCCAAGCTGCAAAGCCTGAAGGGTAAATACGAAAGGTTGATGATGAGTGGAGATGAAAACATTACTTCCTACATGCAGAAAGTGAATGAACTTGTGACTAGTATCAAGAATGTTGGTGGAGTATTTGAAGAATCAGATATTGTTGCCAAAGTGCTCAGATCTTTACCTCTAGCATATAAACATAAAGTTGTTGCCATTGAAGAGTTCAGGACTGTGACAACTTTTTCAAGGGATCAATTGGTTGGTAAGCTTTCAGTATTTAAAATGAGAGAGTTTGGTGATTCTCTTTCTAAGTCCAAATATGCATTTAAAGCCAGTATTCATGGAAAGCAAAGATATGATCTGGGTGAAATCTCTTCAAGAAGATCAAACAGATTTGACATGACAAGGAAGGATCTTGAAGATGATGAAACTGAGTTCAATGAAATTGAAGCCCTTTTTGCCAAAAGATTGCCAAGAGGATCCGATAAGCATGAAGGAAAGTTGTCATTTAAATGTTTTGCTTGTAATAAGATTGGTCATTTTGAATCACGGTGTCCAGAGAGAGGTTCAAAGCCAAACTCTAATAGACCTAGAGTTAAGAAGAAATGCTACTATGTCCAAGAAGCCAGTGAAGAAGGAGTCACAGATGATGAATATGATCATGGAGATTCCACAGAAAGTGATTGGGTGTTCATTTCTATCAAAGAAGAAGATCTGGTGCCTACTAAATCTGCTAGCTATGGAAATGTGGAAAATGCCTTGGCTGCTCAGGTTATAGAAAAAGATGAATGGGTAATTAACAGTGGGTGTTTTCATCATATGACTGGTGATAAAAGTAAGTTTGTAAGCTTTGAAAAATATGAAGGTGGAATTGTGAAATTTGGAGACAACTCAGCTGGTAGAATATGTGGCAGAGGAGCCATCTCTTTTGATGGTAAGAATAACACTAATGATGTTCTATATGTGGAATGGTTGAAGCATAATCTTCTTAGTGTTGGACAGTTGGTTGACAAGCATTATTATCTCTGATTCAAGGATAGAAAATGTAGAATCTTGGAAAGCTCCAGAACTGAAATTACATCTGGTACTCAGACTAGAGGTAACATCTTTCATTTAAGTATTTCTGGTAAAATTTGCTTGATTGCTCAGGCTGATCAAAGTTGGCTCTGGCATAGGAGAATGTGTCATGTGAATTTTGATAATATTGTAAAGATAAGTTCCACTCAGGATGATGAATCTGATCATGGAGATTCCACATAAAGTGATTGGGTGTTCATTTCTATCAAAGAAGAAGATCTTGTGCCTATTTAATGTGCTAGCTATGTAAACATGGAAAGTGCCTTGGCTGCTCAGGTTATAGAAAAAGATGAATGGATAATTGACAGTGGGTGTTCTCATCATATGACTAGTGATAAAAGTAAGTTTGTAAGCTTTGAAAAATATGAAGGTGGAATTGTGAAATTTGGAGACAACTCAGCTGGTAGAATCCATGGCAAAGGATCCATCTCTTTTGATGGTAAGAATAACACTAATGATGTTATGTATGTGGAAGGATTGAAGCATAATCTTCTCAATGTTGGATAGTTGGTTGACAAGGGTTATGATCTCTGATTCAAGGATGGAAAATGTAGAATCTTAGAAAGCTCCAGAACTAAAATTGCATCTGGTACTCAGACTAGAGGTAACATCTTTCATTTAAGTAGTTCTGGTAAAAGTTACTTGATTGCTCAGGCTGATCAGAGTTGGCTCTAGCATAGGAGAATGTGTCATGTGAATTTTGATAACATTGTCAAGATAAGTTCCACTCAGTTTGTAAGAGATCTCCCAAGACTTGTAAAACCTGCTGATGGCATGTGTAGAGAATGTCAATTAGGTAAACAAAACATAACTTCATTTAAGAGTAAAGAACAGTCTTCAAGTGGATTGTTAGAACTTGTGCATACTGATCTTTATGGTCCTACTTGAATTAGGAGTGTGCAAGGAGACAAATATTTTCTGTTGCTGATTGATGATTACTTCCGGATGATGTGGGTAACCTTCCTGAAAGAAAAATGAGAAGCTCTTGATAAATTCAAGGTATTCAAAGTCATGGTGGAGAATGAGATTGGTGTGAAGATAAAGTGTTTGAGATTTGACAGAGGTGGAGAGTTTACCTCCGGTGAGTTTGATTCATTATGTGAAAAACATGGAATAAAAAGACAATTATCTGGTCTTAGGACTCCTCAACAGAATGGAGTTGTGGAAAGGAAAAACCAGACCATTCAAGAAGATGTTAGGACCATGATGATGGAAGCAAATGTTCCACAAGTCTATTGGAGAGAAGCTTTGAGTATTGTTGTCTACACTCTTAACCGGGTGTAGATCAAAGGCAATTTTGGTAAGACACCTTATGAACTATGGTCTGGTCATCCTCCTATTGTGAGATATTTTAGAGTTTTTGGTAGTAAATGCTATATCAAAAGAGATGAGGATCTAGGCAAGTTTCATACAAGAAGTGATGAAGGAATATTTTTGGGTTACTCTACTCAAAGTAAGGCATACCAGTGCTTTAACAAGAGATTGAAAAAGATTGTTGAAAGTGCTAATGTCAGAGTTGATAAGAGCAAAGAAGGACATTCCAAGTCTTATGAATATGAATCAGATGATCAAGATGAAATTCAAAGTCATGGAAGGCAAGTTCAAACTCAGACTCAGATCCATATTGATCTGGAAAATCCAGTGACTCAAGAGGATAGTGCAAAAGTTGAGGAACAAGCTCAAGAAACAGAAGTTCAAGCAAATCCCAAAACTCCCAGGTATGTAAGGATGAATCATCCCAAAGATCAAATTATAGGAGATAGAAATAAAGGTGTTTGAACTAGGATAAGAATTTCTAAAGATCAAGAAGAGATTTTTTTGATTTCAAAGATTGAACCAAAATCAGTAAGTGAAGCCTGCAATGATGAAAACTGGGTAAAAGCAATGGAAGAAGAATTAATGCAAATTGAAAAGAATCACACTTGAGATCTTGTTTCTAGACCTGAGGATAAAAATGTGATTGGAACTAAATGGGTCTTCCAGAATAAACTAAATGAAGATGGTGAAGTTATAAGAAGCAAAGCAAGGTTGATATAAAAAGGATATTCTCAAGTGGAAGGAATTGATTTTGAAGAAACTTTTGCTCCAGTGGCAAGAATAGAAGCAGTTAGATTATTTATTGCATTTGCTGCTTTTAAAGATTTCAAGGTCTATCAGATGGATGTCAAGTTAGCATTCCTAAATGGAGAATTGGATGAAGAAGTCTACATTGAACAACCAGAAGGATTTCAGTTGTCGGATCAAGGAGATATGGTTTGCAGATTAAGAAAAGAATTGTATGGACTCAAACAAGCCCCAAGAGCCTGGTATGCAAGACTAGATAAGTATCTACTAAAATTGGGTTTTAGCAAAGGTATAACAGACAGTAATCTGTATATCAAAATTGATCATGAACACATCTTGATTGTTGAAGTATTTGTTGATGATATCATTTTTGGTGGAAATGTGAGTATGTGCAAAATATTTGTTGATTAGATGCAGAGAGAATTTGAGACGTCCATGTTTGGTGAAATGAATTTCTTCTTAGGTCTCCAAATCATTCAGTGAGATAAAGGTATGTTCATATCTCAATCTAAGTATGTGAGACAATTGTTGAAAAAGTTTGGAATGGAAGATTCAAAGCCAGTGGGTATACCCATCATAACCGAATGTAAGTTGAGTAAGGATGATGACTCTTGTAAGGCAAATCGAAAAAGGTATAGATCAACGATTGGAGGACTACTCTATCTGACTCAGACCAGACTTGATATCATGAATACAATTAGACTTGTTCCTAGATTTCAAGCTGATCCTAAAATATTCCATGTTGTAGCAGTCAAGAGAATTTTTAGATATCTCAAAGAGACACTTGATTATGGCTTATGGTATCCAAAGGATAATGACTTCACTCTTCATGCATATACAGATGCTGATTGGGTAGGAGATGTAGATGATAGAAAAAGTACTAGTTGTGGTGCATTATTCTTGGGAAGTAGATTGGTTTCCTGGCTGAACAAAAAGTAGGAGGCAATATCCCTATCTACAGCAGAGGCAGAGTATATAGCAGCAACAAACAATTGTACTCAAGTTCTATGGATGAAACAAATGCTGAAGGATATTAGAATTATGTTTGAGGAGCCTATCACAATCTTCTGTGATAATTCAAGTGCAATAAGCATCTCAAAGAATCTGGTGTTGCATTCAAAGACAAAGCACATATAAATCAAGTTTCACTTTTTGAGAGAGAGGGTTAATGAGAGTGAAGTCAGATTAGAGTTTGTTTCTTCAAAGGATCAAAATGTAGATATTTTCACCAAGCCTCTACCCAAGGATACTTTTGAGTATCTCAGAGAGAAGTTAGGGGTTATTAACCCTCCTAATTAGAACTAAGATGCACTAGGATGCATCACTCTGGTGGAATTCATAGTCATATCTTGTGATCCAGATTGATGTTGAGGAGATACTACTCAGGGGGAGTAATCAGTATGCAATTTTTGAGATCAGTCTGAAACAAAAAGTGGAAGAAAAGATTGCAAATATGTGCCCTTTACCATTGATGTCAAAGGGGGAGAGAAGTCATGTGAAAAACTAGTTGCTCATTAAAGGGGGAGCAGTGAAGAAAGTAGTTGCAGAAGTGATAAGAGAAAGGGGGAGAAGTTCTTGTCTTGATGGTTAAATCATATTTTCACATCATATGTTGCCATCAATGACAAAGGGGGAAATTGTTGCAAATATGTGCCTAATAGATGTTGTCATTGATGTCAACATATCCTTGTTGCCATTGGTGTCAACTGTATCCTATTTTGTTGCCTATTTAGAAGACTAGAATGTTGCGGATATTGAGAAAATTAATGAAGATCAATGTATGCACAACATATGACTATGTAGAGGATTGTCTGATGTAGCTCTAGTTAAGTTTTGAGAGGTCCGCATGAAGATTTGAAGAAGCTATGGCCATCTGAGTATAACTAGGTTTTCTGTGATCAAAAGAGACAAAGTGAAGTAAATTTGTCCAGATTGCTCCGCATTGAATTATTATAATCTACGGATCTAGAGGCATGTTTTGGAAGTCAGTGTGTATCATCAACTCAAGTGGTTTGTGGTTTAGAGGTCTACAAGAAATCTTTCTAGTGTCACAGTCATGGCAAACAGTGTTTTTGAGGTTCTGAATGAAGATGCAAGTAATTCTAATGATTTGGAGGAGTGCGGATGTTTTTATTGAATTCAATGTGCATGTGGAAGTCTCTAGATCGTGTAACTACTATGTTGGAGGTTGGCATTGAAGATTGAGCTTGTTGGTGAAGATTTCCTTCTTGGCATTGCTATTCTTCCCAGTCTTGGCCGACTAGATGATTCAAGCATTTTGCAGATGATCTAAGAGCAATTCTCTGGAAGGTGGCGTGTTGCTGGAAAAAGATTCAAGTCTCAACTATGTTTAACCGACAGTATAGTGATCTATGTTAAGTCAAGCCAACCTTGATGTTCATTCCAAGGTTGATGAAGCATATAAATAATTGTTGATGAGTTGTGGAAAGTTATCCTTGTGCGAAATAATAAAATCCCAAGAAAGGATCAAGAGGTAGAGCAGAGAAGAGGAAGAGCAGAGGATCAAGAATAGTAAAGGATGAAGTGATAGTGAAGAAGTATTTGGGAGAAGAGCAGAAGTTTTATGAGCATTCAATGAGATTGAACCAGGCATGAAGAAGATGCTAATTCTCAATTAATTCCTTCTGTATTAAACATAAATTCTGTAGGCAGTGAGCCTCTTTTGAGTAGTGAGCTCTGGGCAGTGCGCCCGAAGGCAAGTGCCTTCCCATTTTCAAGTACTTTTAACATGGTATGAATCTTGTGGGTTAACCCCACCATTGTTTTCCCTTAACTAGGTTTTCACGTCAAAAATCTTGGTGTCAAGTGTGTTAATTGTGATTCTACTCATGTGTTATTGTTTCATGCTTTAATGTTTACATCATTAATCTATTTATAAGTTGTGAAAGAAGATTAAAAAGAGAAAAGGTTAATTTTGTGGGACAAATGATTCACCCCCCCTCTCAGTTGTTTGGCCTAATTCCAACAATTGGTATCAGAGCCAGTTCCTCTAAAAGAAGCTTGACCGCTTGAGGAGATCCAAGATATTGACTTACAAGAAGGAAAGTCCAAGATTTGATGGAACAAATTACTCCCTTTGGAAGGTGCGCATGCAGTGTCATTTGCAATGTATGGGTGATGCCTTTCGATTGATAACTGAGAAAGAGTATAAGATTCTGAAGAATGGCCCTACAACTCTAGATGAACTCAAGGAAGCTGAATGCAATATTCGAACTAAAGAAGCATTATTGAGTGCCCTGACTAATACATAATTGGTAAATGTCCTAGAATTGAAAACTACTCATGAAATCTAGAAAAAGTTGGAAAATATGTATGAAGGTGACAAATATGTCAAATGTGCCAAGTTACAAAGCCTGAAGGGTAAATACAAAAGGTTGATGATGAGTGGAGATGAAAACATAACTTCCTACATGCAGAAAGTGAATGAACTTGTGACTGATATCAGGAATGCTAGTGGAGTCTTGGAAGAATCAGAGATTGTTGCTAAAGTGCTCAGATCTTTACCTCTGGCATATAAGCATAAAGTTGCTGCCATTGAAGAGATCAAGACTGTGACAACTCTTACAAGGGATCAGTTGGTTTGTAAGTTCCCAGCATTTAAAATGAGTGAGTTTGGTGATTCTCTTCCTAAGTCTGAATCTACATTTAAAGCCAGTATTCATGGAAAGCAAAGATATGATTTGGGTGAAATCTCTTAAAGAAGATCAAACAGATTTGACAAGACAAGGAAGGATCTTGAAGATGATGAAACTGAGTTCGATGAAATTGAAGCCCTTTTTGCCAAAAGATTGCCAAGAGGATCTGGTAAGTATGAAGGAAAGTTACCATTTAAATTTTTTTCTTGTAATAAGATTGGTCATTTTCGCTCAAGGTGTCCAGAGAGAGGTTCAAAGCCAAACTCTAACAGACCTAGAGTTTAGAAGAAATGCTACTATGTCCAAGAAGCCAGTGAAGGAGTCATAGATGATGAATCTGATTATGGAGATTCCACAGAAAGTGATTGGGTGTTCATTACTATCAAAGAAGAAGATCCGGTGCCTACTGAATCCACTAGCTTTGTAAATGTGGAAAGTGCCTTGGTTGCTCAGGTTATAGAAATAGATGAATGGGTAATTGACAGTGGGTGTTCTCATCATATGACTGGTGATAAAAGTAAGTTTGTAATCTTTGAAAAATATGAAGGTGGAATTGTGAAATTTGGAGACAAATTAGATGCTAGAATCCATGGCAGAGGATCCATCTCTTTTGATGGTAAGAATAACACTAATGATGTTCTATATGTGGAAGGATTGAAGCATAATCTTCTCAGTGTTGGATGGTTGGTTGACAAGGGTTATGATCTCCGATTCAAGGATGGAAAATGTAGAATCTTGGAAAGCTCCGAAACTGAAATTGCATCTGGTACTCAGACTAGAGGTAACATCTTTCATTTAAGTAGTTCTGGTAAAATTTGTTTGATTGCTCAGGCTAATCAAAGTTGGCTCTGGCATAGGAGAATGTGTCATGTGAATTTTGATAATATTTTCAAGATAAGTTCCACTCAGGCTGTAAGATATCTCCCAAGACTTATGAAACTTGTTGATAGCATGTGCAGAGATGTCAATTAGGTAAACAGAACAAAACTTCATTCAAGAGTAAAGAACAGTCTTCAAGTGGATTGTTGGAACTTGTGCATACTGATCTTTGTGGTTCTGCTTGAATTAGGAGTGTGCAAGGAGACATTTATTTTATGTTACTGATTTATGATTACTTCGAGATGATGTGGGTAACCTTCCTGAAAGAAAAATTAGAAGTTCTTGATAAATTCAAGGTATTCAAACTCATGGTGGAGAATGAGATTGGTGTGAAGATAAAGTGTTTGAGATTTGACAAAGGTGGAGAGTTTACCTTCGGTGAGTTTGATTCATTCCGTCAAAAACATGGAATAAAAAGACAATTATCTGCTCTTAGGACTCCTTAGAAGAATGAAGTTGTGGAAAGGAAAAACAAGACCATTCAAGAAGCTACTAGGACCATGATGATGGAAGCAAATGTTCTACAAGTCTATTGGAGAGAAGCTGTGAGTATTGTTGTCTACACTCTTAACCGGGTGCAGATCATAGGCAATTCTGGTAAGAGACCTTATGAACTATGGTCTGGTCATCCTCCTACTGTGAGATATTTTAGAGTTTTTGGTAGTAAATGCTATTTCAAAAGAGATGAGGATCTAGGCAAGTTTGATAAAAGAAGTGATTAAGGAATATCTTTGGGTTACTCTACTCAAATCAAGGCATACCAGTGCTTTAACAAGAGATTGAAAAAGATTGTTAAAAGTGCTAATGTCAGAGTTGATGAGAGCAAAGGACATTCCAAGTCTTGCAGATATGAATCAAATGATCAAGATGAAATTCAAAGTCATGGAAGGCAAGTTCAAACCCAGACTTAGATTTAGATTGATCTAGTAAATCCAGTGACTCAAGAGGATAGTGCAGAAGTTGAGGAACAAGCTCAAAAATTAGAAGTTCAAGCAAATCCCAAAACTCCCAGGTATGTAAGGATGAATCATCCTGAAGATTAGATTATAGGAGATAGAAATAAATGCATTCAAACTAGGAGAAGAATTGTTGAAGATCAAGAAGAGATTTGTTTGATTTCAAAGACTGAACCAAAATGAGTCGGTGAAGCCTGTAATGATAAAAACTAGGTAAAAGCAATGGAAGAAGAATTAATGCAAATTAAAAAGAATCACACTTGGGATCTTGTTTCTAGACTTGAGGATAAAATGTGATTGGAACTAAATGGGTCTTCTGGAATAAACTAAATTAAGATGGTGAAGTTGTAAGAAACAAAGCAAGGTTGGTATGTAAAGGATATTCTCAAGTGGAAGGAATTGATTTTGAAGAAACTTTTACTCCGGTGGAAAGAATAGAAGCAATTAGATTATTTCTTGCATTTGCTGCTTTTAAAGATTTCAAGGTCTATTAGATGGATGTCAAGTCAGCATTCCTAAATGGAGAATTAGACGAAGAAGTCTATATTGAACAACTGGAAGGATTTCAGTTGTCAGATCAAGGAGATATGGTTTGCAGATTAAGAAAAGCATTGTATGGACTTAAGAAAGCCCTAAGAGCCTAGTATGCAAGACTAGATAAGTATCTACTAAAATTGGGTTTTAGGAAAGGTACAATAGACAGTAATTTGTATATCAAAATTGATCATGAACACATCTTTATTGTTGAAGTATTTGTTGATGATATCATTTTTGGTGGAAATGTGAGTATGTGCAAAACATTTGCTGATTAGATGCAGAGTGAATTTGAGATGTCCATGTTTGGTGAAATGAATTTCTTCTTAGGTCTTCAAATCATTCAGTCAGATAAAGGTTTCTTCATATCTCATTCTAAGTATGTGAGAGAATTATTGAAAAAGTTTGGAATGGAAGATTCAAAGCTAGTGGGTACACCCATGGTAACCGAATATAAGTTGAGTAAGGATGATGAGTTCCCTAAGGCAAATCAAAAAAGGTATAGATCAATGATTGGAGGACTGCTCTATCTGACTCAGACCAGGCCTGATATTATGAATGCAGTTGGACTTGTTCCTAGATTTCAATATGATCCTAGAGAATCCCATGTTGTAGCAGTCAAGAGAATTTTTAGATATCTCAAAGAGACACTTGATTATGGCTTATGGTATCCAAAGGATAATGACTTCACTCTTCATGCATATACAGATGCTAATTGGGTAGGTGAGGTGGATGATAGAAAAAGTACTAGTGGTGGTGCATTCTTCTTGGGAAGTAGATTGGTTTCTTGGCTGAGCAAAAAGTAGGAGGCAATATCCCTATCTATAGCAAAGGCAGAGTATATAGCAGCAATAAACAATTGTACTCAAGTTCTCTGGATGAAGCAAATGTTGAAGGACATCTGAATTGTGTTTGAGAAGCCTGTCACAATCTTCTGTGATAATTCAAGTACAATAAGCATCTCAAAGAATCTGGTGTTGCATTCAAAGACAAAGCACATATCAATCAAGTTTCACTTTTTGAGAGAGAAGGTTAATGAGAATGAAGTCAGATTAGAGTTTGTTTCTTCAAAGGATCATATTGCAGATATTTTTACCAAGCCTCTACCCAAGGATACTTTTGAGTATCTTAGAGAGAAGTTAGGGGTTATTACCCCTCCTAATCAGAACTAAGATGCACTAGGGTGCATTAGTCCGGTGGAATTCACAGTCATATCTTATGATCCAGATTGATGTTGAGGAGATACTACTTAGGGGCAATAGTTAGTATGCAATTTTTGAGATCAGTCTGAAACAAAAAGGGGAAGAAAAGATTGCAAATATGTGCCCTTTTCCATTGATGTCAAAGGGGGAGAAGTCATGTGAAAAACCAGCTGCTAATGAAAGGGGGAGCAGTGAATAAAGTAGTTGTAGAAGTGATAAGAGAAAGGGGGAGAAGTTCTTGTCTTGATGGTTAAATCAATTTTTCACATCATATGTTGCCATCAATGACAAAGGGGGAGATTGTTACAAATGTGTTCCTAATCGGTGTTGTCATTGATGTCAACATATCCTTGTTGCCATTGGTGTCAACTGTATCCTATTTTGTTGCCTATTTAGAAGACTGGAATGTTGAGGATATTGAGAAAATTAATGAAGATCAATGTATGTAAACCAGATTGATGTGTAGAGGATTGTCTAAAGTAACTCCAGTTAATTTTTGAGAGGTCCGCATGAAGATTTGAAGAATCTATGTCCACCTGAGTAGAACTAGGTTTTGTTGTGATCAAAAGAGACAGAGTGATAGTAAATTGGTCTAGATTGCTTCGCATTGAAATATTATGATCTACAGATCTAGAGGCATGTTTGGGAAGTCAGTGTGTATCATCAACTCAAGTGGTTCATGGTTTAGAGGTTTGCAAGCAATCTTTCTAGTGTGACAGTCATGGCAGACAGTGTTCTTGAGGTTCTAGATGAAGATGCAAGTGATTCTAATGATTTGGAGGAGTGCGGATGTTTTTTTTGAATTCAATATGCTTGTGGAGCTCTCTAGATTGTGTAACTACTATGTTGGAGGTCTGCATTGAAGATTGAGCTCATTGGTGAAGATTTCCTTCTTGGCATTGCTATTCTTCCCAGTCTTGGCCAACCGGATGATTCAAGTGAGCCATGTTAAGTCAAGCCGACCTTGATGTTCATTCCAAGGTTGATGAAGCATATAAACAATTGTTGATGAGTTGTGGAAAGTTATCCTTGTGCAAAATAATAAAATCCCAAGAAAGGATCAAGAGGCAGAGTAGAGAAGAGGAAGAGCAGAGGATTGAGAACAGTAAAGGATGAAGTGATAGTGAAGAAGTATTTGGGAGAAGAGCAGAAGTTTTATGAGCATTCAATGAGACTAAACCAAGGATGAAGAAGATGCTAACTCTCAGTTAATTCCTTCTGTATTAAAATAAATTCTGTAGGTAGTGAGCCTCTTTTGAGCAGTGAGCTCTGGGCAGTGCACTCGAAGGCAAGTGCCTTCCCATTTTCAAGTACTTTTAACAGGGTATGAATCTTATGGGTTAACCCCCACCATGGTTTTCCCTTAACTGAGTTTCCACGTCAAAAATCTTGGTGTCAAGTGTGTTAATTATGATTTTGCTCATGTGTTATTGTTTCATGCTTTAATGTTTACATCATGAATCTGTTTATAAGTTGTGAAAGAAGATTAAAAAGAGAAAAGGTTAATTTTGTGGGACAACTGATTCACCCCCCCCTCAGTTGTGTAGTCTAATTCTAACAATAACACCTTGGAAATCACAATGTTCCATGCTCAAGTGCATTGTTTTATGGAGCACAGAGGTATTTTGCATTTCGGGAGTCATCTACAGATTTGAAGCATCCTGAGAGTTCTTAATCCCACAGAAACCTTGCAGATCTAAAGTGACAGTAAGGAGATCATTCAGGGGCAATATGATTGTTTGTTTTCAATGGTAATACTTTCAAACTTAGCATAGGTATTTGAAGAAATAATTAGTAAAAGGAAGGAAAGAAGGCCTTGTCAAAATGTAGTAACAATGAAAGGGAGTGCAATTATTCATGGTGATGAAATGCATCATACAGTTGGGGGCAGTTTTAGCATCATTTTCATTGTGCTTAGAAGAGGCAGTGAGTAGTTTTGTCAAAGGCAAATGAAAGCCAGATATGATCAAACCCTTAGGGTTTTTGTGCATTCAAAAAAGTGACAAGGTAATTTTAGATGCCATTAAGAAATCACTAAAGGACAGATACATCACCATGAAGTGAGGACTGAACATGCATAAAGGGACAGTCAAATGTGGAGGATTGTTATCTAATAAGGAGGATTCAAGGCACTCAAAAACAATAATGTCAACCCTAGTTCATGTGTTATCTCAGTAAAGACATGCACCATGAAAGAATCCATTTGTACATAAATTCCAAATTAAGTTGATGAGAAAAGATCTTTGATATCCAACTGGGAAGCCTTAACATCCAAAAATTACTGACTTGATGTTTCACAACAAGTTTCCCATCTGTGACATCATCTTTACTTAAGAAACCAGATATTGATCCACTGCCATATTGGATGACATAGGATTCTCCTTCACAAACAACAAATGATAAATATTAATTATTTAGCAACTTCCTTAATATCCCCATGTAAGTAGACTAAACTAGGTGAGGTTGAGGGTTTGAAGTAGAGTACCATCTTCTTGGTATGTGCTTGACTTTGATGACTTGTATCTTGAATGAAAATAGCAAGCTAGCTCCACTGTAAAATCAGTGTTAATCATTGTTACAAAAATAACCAGAAAATCCTCTTTAATCAAAATAATCCTTCTAGATATTTCAAGACAAGATATTTTAATTAATTTCTAAGAGAGCTAATTTCACTATCCAAACAACCATCAATCTATTTACTGTATATAATTTCCCAGAATTCAGAATTTGAATGTAATGAAACTAACCATAAATACCAAAGATTTGACACCAAAATGTAGTACAAAATGAATTGTTTGACAGAATGCCTCAAAGAGATGTCATCTCATGGAATGAAATGATATGATTGCAGAATGTGCACAAAATGGATTTTGCAAGGAAGCTCTCAAAACCTTTGAATTAATAAAGAACTCTAGAACACCGACATTGTAAGCTTTGCTTGTGTTCTAGATGCATGTAGTCATGTAGGTTTAGTGGATGAGGGCTGCACATACTTCACACATCAGTAACCCTTATTGCATGACATATATATTTGATCATTAGGTGTGCATGGTTGACCTTCATGCCCATGCTGGCTATCTTGAGGACACCCTAAACATTATTACTAAGATGCCAGTTAAACCTTTGGTGCCTAGGGATCATATATGAATATAGGCTGAGTATTCCAGTAACACTACTTTTTTAGTTAGATCCTAAAAATGTTGCAACTTATTTTCTTCTCTAAAACATCTATGTAGAAGCGGGCAGGTTTGGTGGGGTTCAAAAAGTAAGGAGATTGATGAAAGATAGAGGAGTTAAAAAGATACCTGGATTGAAGGGCATAAAATGGTACATGCTTTTTTGTGTAGGAGACAGATCACATCCACAAACATGTGAGAGCTATGCAAAATTGGAGAAATTGGCTTGGCAAATGAAGGTAGCAGGGTATTTCCAGATTCAAGACTTTTACTTAACGCTGTGGAATAGAAGAAAAAATAATCATTTATCTGCCACCATAGTGAAAAGTTAGCAATTGCATTTGGTTTGTTAAACATGGCCCCTAGTACAACTATTAGATTTGTTAAGAGCCTTCAAGTATGTTCTGATTTTCACATTGCGTCTAAATTCATCTCCAATATTGTTACAAGAGAAATTGTTCTGAGAGATGTGAACCAAATGTTTCCATCATTTTAAACAGGGACAATGTTCTTGTGGAGAATATTGGTGATGCTAAATTAAACAATCTGAAAAATAGGCTTGCACTATAATATTGTGCACTACATCAGATATCCAGTAATAACGAAGGGACATCCATCAAAGCATAACAACAGGGATTTTTTGTCATATGTTGTAGTTACAAGTGTCGTGCTAGACATACATGAAAATGTGGAAGCATAGACAAGGCAAGCAAACTGTTTCAAAAAGTGCCTCAAAGAAATGTGATATCATGGAATGTCATGATTAAAGGATATGTTCAAAATGGGTTTTTTTTGAAAAGTCCTTAGAAAATTTTAAGAAAATGCAACAAGTGGGTGTAAAGCCCAACTCCTCAACCTTTGAAAGCGTCCTTCCTGCCCATGTGTGAATTGGAGCTTTGGATGAGGATATGAACATCCATCAAAAGCATATTTGGAAGTGGATTTTTATCAGATATTGTAGTTGCAAGTTCCACTTTGGATCACCAAAGCCTTCACAAAAACTTTTGCACAAAATTCAATAATGAAGAATTTATGCACAAATTCTCTTTTGAATGATTTCAAATGTGATCAATTTATTTGTAGCTTATAATGTGTAGATGAGATTTGAAGTTCCTTGTAGTTTCCTATGCCAATCACTAAAGTGACATAAAATCTCTGCAAAGGTAAAAACTTATACAAATTTCTTTCTCCAGCTACAAATAATATAAAATTGAAAAGAATCACTTTTACTCTTCTTTGTACTTTATAAAATGTCACTGTATGCCTCCACCGCAACACCGCACGGTTTGTTGCTGGGCCTTCACGGTGATGCAGGAAAAGCATGTTGAGTCACCCGCTCTCCTGCAAACTCTTCAAGTCATGCCAGTGGTGATGCAGGAAAGCCTTTTCTTCTGCTCTTCTCTTTCATCAATGCCCTCGATGTCAACAAAAAAAATGGAAAATTTTTGTTTGGAAGTTCATCAAAGGCACAATAAATTTTTTGAATTCCTTTTCCAACACAAGAAATCAACTCACTTCCATAGAAGAGTCGAATCAGAAGCAGAATTTGAAGAAGCACATGCAAGAATATAGGCCTTTGAATTGCTTTTGAAACAAAACTGTCATAAAGCACAATTTGTAAGTTCATTGATTTTTCACACATTCAAACATTCACATGATAAACTTAAACTCTTCCTAATTAAACCTACATCAAATTTCAGTCATACTATATCAGGTCTAAAATAGCTTCGGATAAATATTTTACATGTCTTATTGCTTGCTCAAGTATTTGAATATGAATTGGAAAATTTCCAACAAATTAACTATTGATGAATAAACCTTTGAAATCCAGCTATAGATTCTACGAAGACTCAAATTCAGATGTAAATGATAGTTTTGGGATAAATTATTCAGTCTCAAATTGGCTTATAATGGACACATTGTGTAACTCAATAAAGCCAGAATAACATCAACTAATAAAATCATTTAACCTTAAAAGAAAATAGAGTTTTGAAATATGACAACTTTGTTGTGGCTTGAATCCTGTTAGTAGTCTTCATACTCCTATGTCACTAGCCTCACAAATAATACATGTATCACATTTTTCACAAATTTTGAACAAGCAAAATCGATACGTATATCAATGACAATAAAAAATGATAACCCCTACCATGGTGTGGGAGCACATTATGGGGCAGTTCAGATAACAATTTGAGAAGCCAAGGTAGCCTGTTTGGTAAAGTTTTTTTAACAAAAATAAGGCTTATCAAGGATATAGTAGTAGAGTTGGCATCAAGAGGGTGAGAAGACAATAGATAGGAATCCTTTCTCATTACAACACACATCCTCTCAATATCTTGGTATGGAGATAGAAACTGCCTACTAGAAATATTATTGAAGATGTCCACATCCTAGTGGCCACGTTCAACCAAATTCACACTAATGATTGGAAAACTACAAATAAGATTACCAAAATAGCATTGGAATGTAATTACAATATATGATCAACTTGAGGATGAAAAATGATACAATATTTTCAACTCTATACCTTGGATGCTCACCCAAAGTAGTCACTAATGGTGGGGATGTTCCTTGTGATCCATTCAAACCTTCTTCTACTCCTAGGACTAAGTTAAAAGAGCTTCTTAAACCCCTATAGATCAGATATATTTGGAGTGTTGTTGTCCCTACTGCTCAAGAGTATTGGGGAGTATTGTTGTTGTCCCTACTGCTCAAGAGTATTGTTTGTTGTCCCTGATACTCAAACACACATGTTAGATCTTGTGGACTTCTCTGATGGTATTTGTGATGGTTGTCATTAGTTTTCCACAGTCCATGATGTTGATGTCTCAATGCTTCTGGATTTGACTGTGTAAGTTTTTTTCCCTCAACGTTTCGAATCACACACAGTGATCCATCATCAGGAGAAAAGAGCAAGAGAAGAGAAATAAAAATGATGATTTGCAGATTTGAGCCAACTTAAAAAGAGGGAGGCAGTGGAAAAGGATGGATGCGGAAGCCAAGACAGCAAGGGTAGAGGGGAACTACCTATCAGATATAAGATACAAGACTAACAATAATAAAAAACCCAATAAAGGCACACCAAAGACAAGCTAACAAAAAACAAACAAGAGGAGAGAACCACAAATAAATAAATAAATAAAATAAACGAAAAGAACAAGCCAAAACCTTAAAAGCAAAAAACAAAGAAAGAGAAACGAAAAAGGAGGAACAAAAGGAGAACTAAAAAAGGAGAAAGACTAAGCACAATGAAAAAAACCAACGACAAAGAATAACTATAAGAATTAAAGACAAGACAAACAAAAAAATCATACTAAAGCAATACATACGTTGAAACAAAAATAAATATCAAAAAATTTAAAGAAGAAAAATGCATAAATATACAAGAAATTAAAAGGCAAGAGCAAAGAAAGAACCAAATAAACCTAAAAAAGAAGAAACGAACAAATAGGACAAAAGCGAAACTAAGAGGACAAGGGAAACAAGAAAGGAAAAGAGAGGCAAGGTAGCAAATCCAACCTAGGGAAAGAGAGGAGAGGAGAGATGAGGACACACCAAGAAAGGCACGAGGAGCTAGAGGAGGGGTACGAGCGAGATAGTCTGGTGGGGGAGAGGAGAAAAAGAAAAAGAGCTAGTAAAGGAGAGAGGAGGGGGGGGGAGGAAGGAAAAACAAACTCGAGGACAGAGTGGGAATGGAGGGGGGTAGGGGGTAAGAGACCAGGATAAGAACCCAACACTGAGAGGGGAGGAGAAAGGGGGGGAACTAGCAAAACCAGATGGTGACAAGTGAAAGGTGGAGGGACAAAGGGAAAGGGGAAGGAAAGGAGCATGAGGTTGAGGGAAGGAAGAGAAGGGAGAGAGGAGAAGCGGGGGGGAGGTATAAAAAACTAAGAGAGACGGGGTTTAGGAAGGGGGAGAGGGTAATTTTTTTAGGCTGGTGAGTAAGGGTTGCCAGGAGAACCTCAGACTCCAGCCATCATCCCGATTAAGGTTAGAGGGGTGATTACCGATTTCTATAGCCTCTTTAAGTTTTTGTTTGAAGAAGTTATCTTCCTTGGCCAAAATTTGCGTGTCTTCCAAGCAGATGTGGTGTTTGGTTTTGGAGGAGTGCTCAGCAAGGGCTAATTTTTGGGTTCGTTCGTGCTTGATGTCAGCACTGTGCTCTTTAATTCTGGTGCTAAAAGAGCGACCTGTCTCCCCAATGTAGGGAATGCCACATGAACAAACCACCTTATAGACTCCAGAGTTAAGGAGAAGGTCTTTAGGGTCTTTGGGTGATGGGATGCAATTTCTAAGGGTAGAAATGGGTTTGAAGGCACAATGGAGGCCTTTTTTAAGGAGGATCTTAGAGATTTTGTTGGAAATGCCCTCAATGTAAGGAATACTGGCCCGAGGGAGGGTTGGAGGCTGAGAAACTGAATGAGTGGAGTAGAAATGATATTTGGCTTGTTTGAAAGTCTGATTGATGAGTTTGCTTTTGAAACCATTCAGTTTGAAGACTTTAGAGAGGTGGGCTAGTTCAAGGTCCAAGTTATCCTTATCGCAAATGCGAAAAGCTCTAGTGGCTAGTGTTTTTAGGACACCAACTTTCTGGGATGGGTGGTGATGAGAGGAGGCATGGAGGTACAAATCCGTGTGGGTGGCTTTCCTGAAGATTTTACGACCTAAGGAACCATCGGGCTTTTTTAGGAGCAACACATCCAGAAAAGGGAGTTGGTTATTGGCCTCCATCTCTTTGGTAAAGGTAATGCTTTGGGATAGGTTGTTAAGGTGCAAGTGGAAGTCTTCGAGTTTCTCTCGCCCATGGGGCCAACAAATGTTGGTGTCATCAACATAGTGTTTCCACCACTTCGGTTTGAGGGGAAATGAGTTGAGGGCGATCTCTTTGAAATGTTCCATGTAAAGGTTGGCGACAATGGGGGAAAGAGGAGAGCCCATGGTTACCCCGTCTAATTGTTCATAGACAACCCCTTGGAATGTAAAGATGGTGGATCTAAGGCATAACTCAACCAAGGAAGCTATTTCATCATTAGTCTTACGATGAATTAGCTCAATGGAATCAGGGATAGGAACCTTGGTGAAGAGGGAGACGACATCAAAGCTGACTAAAATGTCACCATCTTCCAGCTTTTTGTCTTTAATGAATTTGACAAAATGGGATGAATTCTTTACGAAGGAATTGGACTGGCCAACAAGAGGGGTTAGAAGCTTGGCAAGGAAAGACGCAAGCTTGAAGGTTGGGGAGTCAATGGTGTCAACTATGGGTCTGAGGGGGATGCCCGCTTTGTAGATTTTTGGAACGCCATAAATACGAGGGGTAACTTCTTTGGAAGGAATGAGTTTCTTTTTGGTAATGTCATCAAAGGAAGAACAAGAGATGGCTTTTTTAACTTTGTTGAAAATTTTAGAGATAGGGTTGCGGGGTAGGACTCTATAGCTGTCAGTGTCAAAAAGCAGAACACTCATCTTGGAAATGTAGTCATGCCTACTCATGATGACTGTGGCATTTCCTTTGTTTGCTTTGACGATGACGAGGTCATGGTTGCTAGTTAATGTCTTGAAAGCGCGGAGTTTGGCTTTCGGAACATTACATTTGGGTGGTTTAGCATGACGGAGGGCAACGGCACAATCTTGCCTAACTTCCTCAGCAAGATCGTCTGGGAGGGACTGGATGGCCTTCTCAATATCAATGAGGAAGTCTGAGATAGGGATGACGCGAGGGGTGATGGCAAATCCGAGACCTCTTTTTAAAAAATTGAAAGAAAGAGGGTCTAATGGTGCGTTCGAGAGATTTACAACCAATTTGTTTTCCCAATCTTGGACTGGGTGGCGGGAAAGGTGTGGTCCCAGGACAAAAGTGGGGAGAGAATTGGCAAGGGTGGGCAGTTTGGAGGGGCGCTGAGAATTGTAAGGAGGGGTACACGTAGAAGAAGGGGGGAGACAATTTACAAGAGAGGATGATTTAATTGGAGGTAAGGGAGTGGGTGAGTTGTTAGGAGCGGAGTCCGAAGGAAGAGGAAGGGTGGTCAACATTAAAGTAATAGATATGTCAAAGGAATTGTCAGAGACGGGTGGCGAAGGGCAGGGGTTGGCAAGAAGCGGGACAAGTTGACGGTTAGAGAGCCGAACATCATTAATGTGAGACAAGACTAGAGCAGAAGAAGAATGTTTGAAATATGTTTGGGTTTGTGATGATATTTATAACAGTTGGATACATGATATGATATTGACAAATTGATCTCCCAAGTTTCTTTTCAGTCTTTTCAGGAAATACATTTTGTTGGTGATTATTACAGGTTTTGATCAAACAACAATATCAGGTATTGATGTATTGTTGGTTAGCACTGTGTTTGTTTAACCAACACTATGTTTAATTGGCAGATTATTTTCATACCATCTATCTTTGGCACACAGGTTCATGTTTCATATTGCTTAGTTTGACTTCTTGTAGAAGACATTATCATGTGCACTAATGACTTAATCAGTGTTTTGGTTGGGTTCTCTAATCAGTTTCACATTGGTGAAGTTCTATTGTTATGTCTTTTTGACACACATGGCAATAGTTGTTATTCCTATTCATGGGCTAAGGTCTATGGTTGCAAAGTTGTTCACCATATAATCTCTTCCTAGTGGCACTACTTGTTATTCATGTTCTTCAGCAGCATACTCTTAATCTGCTGACCTCCCGAACAGGTTTCTAAGGCATTTTGCAAGGTAAAAGTTACCAGTTTTTCTAGAGTTACCTGTAGCACCGGTTACATGATCGATAGTAAAGATATCCTATGATATTATTTCTTTATTTTGATACAAAGTGAGCTTCAGATATACATTTTATGTCTAGGGTTTCATACCTTGTGCCGCAATGATGAGAAGAAAAGATTTTTGGATTCTACGAAGGCTCCAGTTGACTTCAGAAAATAGATGATATAGTTATGATTTTTTTGTTTCTGGCAGTTATGATTGCATATGGTTTTTACTTTGACATGAAAAAACAAAGGGGAAATATGTCTTTTGAAATATGTTTTTCTTTGTGTAAAGAATATTGGGTTTACTGCTAGACATCTGAAGTTTATGATAAAGCAGAGTGTCAACCCTTGTTAGGGTTTCACAACGGCACGACATTGTTGTTAAACTATTTGTGTTTAGAACAAAGTTGTGAAGTATAATGGCAATTGTTTTGTTTATGGTTTCGACCCTGGTTAGGGTTTGGACAACAGCTCTCCAAGCTTACTCTATTCCGGTTAAAAGAGTTATTGTTTTTGTTATGGTTTATAACTGATATCTCAATGTATTTTCAATGGGAAAATGGTATGACAGTTAAATGGTATTTATTTCTTTCCATAGCAAAACTGTGTGAAACTATGTGACAGTTATGGAACCTCTAGAAAGCAATTTTGTTCCCTGAAACACAGAGACACAAATTTGTTATCTTCTTGTACACGTTATATAAATAAGACTACTTATATAGTATGAAGAATGCAGAATATAAAAAAAGTATTGTATGTGCATTGTTGATACTATATCAGTAAGGAATGCAGTGAAACAGAGCATCCCTCTATATTTAAATTTTCTTAAGATAATGTTGTGAAAGATGCCAGTGAGGCAATATTGTAAATGCCAGTGAGGCAATATTCTTAGCCAGTGAGGCTTGTACATCAATGAGATTTTATTCTAAGCCAGTGAGGCACTTTTTTCGAGTGGTTTTATGCCAGGGGCTTTCCTCTCAGGATAAATCACTGTGTCATTTTGTTTCTGTGGCATGATTTTGATCTGATATTGAATATTTTAGTTTTCTCTATACTATTATACAGTTTTCTTTATCTTATGAGCATATAGTTGATTCTGTTAAAAATATCTTGCAAGTTAGAATCTGCATTTGTGTTTAAAAGAAAAATTATCCTAGATATTGATTCACCCCCCCTCTCAGTATCTACACCACTCTAACATGGAGATGCAAAAGATTTTGTAATTATTGGAAAATAGTGTGTAATAGGAATAATACAAGCAAAATATGCAAGAATCATGATCTCATGGATGGAAATAATTGCAAGATATGCACAAGATGTGAATGACTAAAAAGACTTTTGGAAACTATCATCCAATACAATTGGTAACTGTAAGACTGAATCCCAACACTTTTTATTGCCATTTTCATTTATACTAAAATGGATGTATTGGAACAGAGTTGGACATCCATCAAAAATATAATGGAAAGGTTAATATAGTTGAAGGTGGTCACAACTACTCTGGTGAACATGCATTCGAAATGAGATAGCTAGATACAAGTGAAACTAAGAGAAAGAATGCCCAATAGTAATGTCAGCTCTTGGACTATGATGATCATAACATGGATTTGAGAGCAACTCATTGTGAAATCATCTATTCAAAATTTGGTCAAAGGCAACTTATTTACATACTCCCACATGTACTCTGCCCAACATTGCAAATAAAATCATCAAAGATGTGAAGTCTAAGGACAAGATCACCTACAAGATAAGTTCCTCTCTCCCCACAAGGGTTCTATCATACTTCATGGCCCCAAATGATAACAAAGACTCTTGAAAAATGGTTTAAAAGACTGTTAGGACTATTATATGACTGTCCCTGGCTCAATATCATTGAAAATGCTCATAATGTCATTTGATGTGGATTGTGAAATGACTTAGTATAACCTTGGTACCCTCCTTAAGGACTGTGAAATGGTGTGATGAGCCACACAATGGGATACCTAAAACAATGCTACACTTTCATTACCCCTTTTATTGTCACTATACCCTGCTCACTATCATAGAAACCGTCCAGAGACATTGTTCTATCTAGATTCTTGAGACATTAGTGAAGGCTATCATTTCTAGTGCATAATCTACCTCCTATAACAATCATCTATCTGTCCTTTTGAGCATAGGACTATCCTTTCTACCTAGAAACCCTTGTCATAGAAACTACTGTCATTGTTCTTTGCAATGTTCTTTATGGACTGTATTGAAATATTTCTTTTATGATCATTGTCTTCTATTTGGAATCCTATCTATCAGTGCACACATTTAGAGGCTTGTGAATGGTCCTACATGGGTAGGCCTGTGACTTCACTCATGAAATCTTTCCCTTCATATTTCATGAAGTCACTGTCATTTCACCTAAGTTGTGGTCTTGTATTGAAAGGGTTGTCCTCATGTTTGACTGAATGATGACTACATTCTACAGGCATGCAAACCATGTCCTTCATGTTTGATGATCATGCGTATAAAAGTCTTCATATAATAGTCTTCTCTATTATTTTCTAGGACTATTAAGAATTAATTATCACATTAACCCCTATTTAGATTATCTCTCAGTTCCTAACATGGTTATCATAGAGTATTCATATTTCCCCCTTTAGCCTTGCAAACTTCATGAAGCTGTTATAGATGCATTTAAAAATCGACACTAAACCCTTAAAATAACCATCACAGGGTATTCATATTGCCCCCTTTTTTACACATCTCACGGGACTTTACAAATGAAAGACACTATATCTAAACTATGATCACCCAATGTTGCTTATTTGGAAAAAGAAAAACCCAAAGGATAACAAACCTAGAGATATGCATGAAATTACACTACAACTACCCTTGAAAACCTCTGAACACATGGGTATGACTTGTCTCAAACTCTTGGGACTCTTCCAGCAACAACAACATGTCAAAAAAAAACATCTTCATTCCCTACAACATGTCCAATATGTGTCCAAAACCAACAACCATGTGCCTCCTTCACACAGAGAATAGTGGAAGACTTGATCCATGCCATCTCCCCTTCATCTCATACCATGCAAAGTAACTGTAACAAGGCAATAAAGATAGACTGAAAACCCTAAATGCTCCTCCATGCTATGTGGGTTAACAAAACTGAAATTCATTCTCCTTTTTTCCTTTCTCTCACTCTTTCCCCTCTTAACCATTTGGCGCCTAAGTCCACCTTTAGCATTCAAATTTTTAAATCATAAAAAATTCCCTAAATGACCTTTTGAAGAAAGAAAATAAATGGTGATATATTAAAATATCAACAATAATAATAGAATATAAATATAATATAATATAATTTAATATAATTATATATAATATTGTATACGCCTAAAAATGACACAATTCATCCTAAATAAATATTCTAAATATTTATTCCATTCTTCTATCAATTAAATAAATATTCTAAATTTATTTAATCGATTCACTGTTCCATAAATTTAATTAAAATTCTTCTAAATGTCCTACACAATTAAATAATCATAAATTATTTAATTAATCCAAATTCCTCTATCCTAAGTTCTAAATTCAAAAATCCACCTCACCTTTACACCTCACCTTTTCTACCTCACCTTGTCCACCTCATCAGGTTGCACATGTAATTAAATATATTTAATATTTAATTACCTTATTTTCCCTCACCCACATGGCCTATTTCTTCTCAAATCAGAGGTTAGTTAACTAATCAATCAAAAGTGTTAACTAACCTGTCAATTGAGTTAATCCCTCAATCAATTCAGTTAGTTCCATAATCCACTATTCTAACTGATCAATCAAATCTGTTAACAGACCAGTCAATGGAGTTAACTCTCCAATCAATTTTGTCAAGTCCCCTCTTTCATGATGGAGCTGAGACACTTGTCACATTTCTACTGGTTGCACATTCCTCAACCATCCTAAGCCATTGATCTTCATATCTCCTCTCAACCGCTGATTCCCATTCTTCCAAGTCTATAAATGAAACCTCATCCCTCCATTCTATTCATCTAGGCTTTTGACATCGTTACTCTGCAGAAATATCACCGGCGCGCCTTTGGTACACTTTTACCATCTACAAGCTTGAGATCACATACTTGCCTTGGAGCTCATCTTCATTGCATATCACCATAGCCATTTACCATCGACTTCCTACAAACAACTAAAAGAGTGCACTCTCTGAGGGCTCACTTCATCTGCAAAAGGACGGTTGTAATAGGCAAACAATAGAAGCATCAATTTCAGGGAAGGTTTGCTTTGGGTTATTCATTGCTATTTTCGTTTAATCTTTCTTGTTATCTCTTATTCTGTTGATGTTTGGGTCTTATATTATCCATTTGATTGATCACCATTTTACCCTTACATTTTTGGCGCCCACCGTGGGGCCTTTGCCCCTTTATCTCATCAAAATCTGAGCTTTTTTGAAGGCAGGTTCCGTACAGGACACGCAAAGTCACGCACAGGTTACTTCGGCGCATTTAAACATTTCTGCGGCGCATATATAGACTGTTACGGCGCTTCTATCATTCCTGCGCATCTGTGTATTTTTGCTGTGCTTTTGCGCACTGTTACGGTGCTTCTGTCATTATTGCGCATCTGTTCATTTGTGCTGTGCTTTTGAAGACTGTTACTGCGCATTCATTATTGCTGCGCATTTATTCATTTTCACAGCGCATACGTGTAATATTGCGGTGCATTCATTATTGTTGCACTTCTGTTGATTATTTCTGCGCATCTAATCACTGAAGCTGCGCATTTGTAATAGGCTATGGTTTTAGTACTTTTCTAGGAGAATTTGCTAACGCTAACCTTTTTGCAGGTGTTTGCTGGAGCTGTTTTGCAGGATAGGCTCGGGTTTAGTTCCATATAGTTGCATTTAATTAGTTCACATTTCACTTTCCAAGGGATAGTAAAACTGATGTGCATTCAAATCCTCACCTAGCTCTAATTAGGAAAGCAGTAACTGGATCACTTGTTTCTTGCATTGCAACACTTTCTAAGTTATTGCTATCTGGGATTAAAACTAAACTCACCATTGATCTTGAGGTTAAAATGAACTATTGCTATATCGTGAGACCAAAACTTCAAAGTTAACTATCTCGTGCTACGCGGTTTAAAACTAAACTCACCATTGATCTTGAGGTTAAAATGAACTATTGCTATGTCGTGAGACCAAAACTTCAAAGTTAACTATCTCGTGCTACGCGGATTTAAAACTGAACTCACCATTAATTTCAGGAGTTAAAATTGAACCACTACTATATTGCTAAAATCACTTCAAAGTTCTGTGTTTGAGTAGATTAACCCTTTTAATTTTTTACTTTTAACTAGGGTGGATTAACCAGTGTATTTTGTGCTTGCGAATGACAATAGGCTTATGCTCTCCCCTCTTCTGGGTGATCAGAGTGCCAGACTTGTCATTCTATTTGTTTAACCTTTAGGAGGGGCCTGCCCTTGGATGCACGCTTGTCCAAGTGGGAATGACCCTGAGTGGTAACAGGCTAACGCCAAGCCCTACCAAGCCACTTAAAATAAATTGTGCTTGAGGTGAAAACTTCCCGCAACGAGTGCTGTTATGTTACACCGATGGCCAACCTCCCCCAAAACCCTCTAAGGCGCAACCCTTTGAGGCTGGGAGACTCCATAATGGAGAGTAGCGCCGCCGCACGTGTAACCACTTGAACGGTTGCCCGCACTAAATACCTCTTGTTCTAGTGGCCCAAATCTCTTATAATCCATTTCTCACCTAGGATTTTTGTGCTTGCTTTTGTTCAGTTTAGTCCAAAATAGAGTCGAAAAAAACTACAAAAACAATGAAAAACTACAAAATATTCTTTGTGCTTGCTGTGTTTTCTTGCTATTAATTCATAATATCAGATCAGGAAGACCTTTTCCAGCCAAAAAAATACCAAAAACAGAAGAAAAATCCTAAAATTTTGCCAAAAATATCAGAGCTGCGCATATACTCTTTTCTGTTGCGCATTTGTAGCGACTTGCTGCGCTTTTGTAATGACTTGTTGCACATATATACTATTGCTGCGCATATACACACTGTTGTTGTGCATTTGTACTTAACCAGAGCTGCGCTTATATTGAGACTTACGGCGCATTTGTCCACTTCTGCTGTGCATTTGTTTCGGCGCATATGCGACAGTGAGCACTTGCCCTATTTTTGAGAAAATATTTTCACTTGATTAGAGCACCCATTTCAGCCTAGTTTCACTTTCTGAGGTCAGATTCAACCTTGCAGTCAGTCTTCATCCGTTTCACCCAAGTCTCTCTCTTTCGTCACTCGTCCCATTCACTTTCTGTCCAAATCCCTCTTGTCCCAAAGTCAGTTTGTCCCATACCAATTCGACATAGGTCCCTTTTTCGTGTCATTAGTGAATTCACGTAAGCCTAGTAGGTCACCGTACCTTTGCTAGTAGTCTTGTTGAACGACTAAGCCCTACACAGTAAGACTGGTATCAACTACCCTTACTAGCGGCTACCGTCTTGTGTCAACCGTCTTACTTGAAGTCATTGAGCGAAAGAATCCTTTGTCCAAATCTTGTCCTAGGTATCCCATTCACAACAGTCTCAGTTGGCACCTCGCCAAAATTTCTAATCCTGGTCCACTTCATCCCACCCCACCTTGCATGGTTCTTACTCGATCCCAGTACAACAAGCAAATTGAAATGGCCGACTCATCTGATCACCTCGCCCCACCGCGTGGTGGTGACGAAGAAATTTCTCATGAAGAATTAGTAGCGCACATCCAAGATAGAAAAATCCAATGCCTGGTAGAGAGGGTGCTCCTTGAAGACCCCGATAAGTACTTCCACCATCTTGCTAATCTCAGAGTCAAACTCCCCGCAGACTTTGACATAAGCTCCATCATGGAAAATATAGACAATAATCATGAGAGGAGGTGTGATGATCATGAGAGGGGCACAAATGACATGGTCCCCCATGTAAATGATAGAGGAAAGCAACCCATAGATCAAAATGCTCCTATGGAGGACGTGAGACAACAAATCGAAAGTCTAAAGCTAGAAATATCCAACCTTAAGACCGGTACAAGTTCTAAGAACTACTCCTTGGAAGATATAGCACCGTACCCCTTTGACAAAAATTTGGTCATGAAACCATTCCCCTTTCAGTTCGGAGTTCCAAAATTTGACAAATATAAAGGGAAGAGGGACCCTAGAGATCATATCAGGGAATTCACTGCAGCATGTTTGGAAGTAGCTCACAATGAGACCTACTTGATGAGACTATTCCCAAGATCTTTAGGTGGTCAAGCTATGGAGTGGTTCTCACATCTCCCACCAGGAATCAAAACTTTTGATGAACTTGTCAATAAATTCATAACGCACTTCTCTTACAACATAGAACACGAGGTATCTATACTAGATCTATGCAACACCAAACAAAAGAGTGGTGAGTCATTCACCACCTTCCTACAACGATGGAGACAGCTAGCTAGTAAGTGTTCTTACGATATGCCTGAGAAGCAGCTATTGGAAATGTTTGTCCACAACCTAAACACTGATCTTAGCTATCAGATTCAGATACAATGCCCTACCTCATTCTCCAAAGTCATTGAAATGGGCCTATTCATTGAAAAAGCTATGATCACTAAAGGAACTCTCAAGCTCTACAAGGACACACCTCCTTCCAATTACACAATGGATAAATCAAAGTTTTGGACCAAGAACAAGAATGTGGTCAACGATGGAGTAGTGGACGCCAAGGCGGCAGCCCCTAAACAATAACCCATATTCACTCTTGAGGGGGAAACAAACAATGGTGCACTCAACAAACCACCCTCTCGGGAGCCTAAACCTTGGTTCAATTCAAACCCAAGGAGAAAATTTACACCGTTAGGCGAGTCTCAAGAATTTGCACTAAGGAAGTTGTTGGCTAACAACAAAATTTCTCTACCACCAACAAATGATTACGAGCCTATAGTCAAACCTCCCTACTGGAAGGACACAGACTATTGTGAATATCACCAAGGAAGGGGACATACAACTAACAACTGCATCTGCCTCAAAAATGTCATACAAGATATACTGGATCAAAATCAGGGAGGGACACAACAACATACCTCCAATGAAACTCATGTGGCCTACAGGGATCCACTTCTGAATCATAATAGGCTATATAACAATAATGGCCACAACAACAACAACCATGGCCACAACAACAACAGCAACAACAGCAATGACAACAACAATAATCGCAACCGGCCAAATCAGAACAGCGGGACGAGTAATGTTAACTATGCAAGTGTTCCATTTGACTACACCATAAACTGCATTTCTGAACATATTCCACAGGTCAATGTCATCTCACCCAACCAACAACCAGGACCTAACCAAACTGGTTGTAGTATAATTACCCGCAGTGGTAGAGTCACGCTCAATACCGTTCCTCTAAGGTCATCACCATCTCCATCCAACTCCCGTCAGTACAATGTCATCAACCAGTTATAGAAAACCCCAGCTCATATTTCCATATTGGACCTATTGCGTCTATCTCCTTCTCATAAGGAGATTCTTGAGAAAGCCTTAGTGGAAACCACTGTCCCCACTAACTTGGCTCAAGAGAAGTTCCAGACCATGGTGGGCAATCTGACATCCTCAAATTCCATATCGTTTACTGAGCAAGATGACCTTTCTGTATCTCAACCCCACAACACCCCTCTGCACATTGTCGCTTTCATACACAAGCACCACATCAAGAGGGTTCTCATTGATGGGGGTGCTGGTTTAAATATTTGCACATTGAAGCTAGTCCTTGCACTGGGGTTCTCCGAACAGGCGGTTGATCCACGGAGGAAAATTACCATAAAGGCGTATGACGAGGAAGAAAGAACCACAAAAGGAACAGTTGTTCTACCCATTCAAGTGGGACCGGTAATCAAAGATGTGGTGTGCCAAGTCCTTGATTGGGAGCTTGCTTATAATATTCTACTAGGGAGACCATGGATCCACGCCATGAAGGTTGTCCCCTCAACCTATCATCAATGCATTAAGTTCCCGCACAATGGCAAGCAGGTCACCATTCAAGGTGACCCTGACCCCTACCAACACTGCAATTCTTTCCGTGCAAAACCTGAATGTGTCATACCCAACAACAGAGCCTACATTTCCCCTACCCCACAACAGGACCATACCGCTGAAGCTTCCTCCTCAAGACCCAAACCACTGAAACTTACCATAAAAGAAAGTGGCATGGGGGAATACTCCATTGAGCACAGCCTCAACCTTGCCTTGATGCCTTTGTCTCCTTGCTCCTTTGGCCAACCCAAGCATCCACCCAAACATTTTCCAAAGCCATCTGCTCCTCCTGTAGCTCCTGCAAATCCCTTTGTAAAATGGGGGACCTTATCTGATGAAATAGAGGAGTGAGATCTCCTGCAATGGCTTTATGCTGAAGAAGAAAACACACCCCAAGATCCGTCTAGACTCCCTACAGAACTCTATGGACGGGGTGAGACTATTTTGCACAGGATGGGGTATGAAGGACAAGGCCCTATCGGCCTCAGAAAAAAAGGAATCATTGAACCTATACAACCTTCTTCATCCTCTTCTGCTAGAAACACAAGTGGTCTAGGATACAAAGGAAAAGGTAAAGCCAAGGAAAATGCCTACCTTGTGGAGACAATCCAAACACTCCAAGTGGATAGCGACACAGATTCAGATGATTCAAATGAGTATGAGTGGGACGAGCTAACAGAGCACTCCTACGACGACAAAGAGGTTGACACCATCCAAACTCTTAGCCCCTACCATGAGGGACAAACGCAATGAGACAGACCACTGGAGTCTGATTTGCCCCTCCCTGAGATTATGGCTTTCGAGGAAAGTTTAGATTCCATTGCAATAAACAACTTGGAGGAAAGTACCACCCAGAACACTACCCCCACAAATGCTCCTAACATTTCCATTCACACCATCAATGAATCAGGTCTCTCATCCGACTCCCTTCCCCTCTTACACCCTGAGCTTATTGACTGGGATCTGCAAGGAACCCCCCAATTAGATATGTTCTAGAACGATGATGCTTACATTGATTATATGGAACTTAGGGACCACTTGCCAAAAGGAGATCATAAAGTTGGTTTTGCTATCGAACTGAATACCGTGGCTTACTTCGGGGAGGGTGCCAAGCCTTCCAGTCGCAAAAATATCAAGATCAAAAATGGATCTGACAGTGAAAACCACCTTGCGGCAGTGTCAGATCATAAAATAGTAAAAAGAAAGGACGCATCTGATGGTGAAAACCCAACTGTGGCACCCGACGATGGAATGCTTGACACTCTCCCTAGTGATATGTACCAAGAAAGGTCCCAAATTGTGGTGGAGCCAATAGAGCCCGTGAATATTGGAACCGAAGAGCAGCCCAAGATTATCCACTTTGCAAAATCTCTCACACCACTAGAGAAAACCAGGTTTGTACCATTCTTTAAGAAGAAGAGAGGCAGCTTTGCTTGGTCATATGCAGACATGCCAGGTTTGAACCCAAACCTGATTCTACATCATTTGCCATTGGATCCAGGGGTGAAACCAGTAAAGTAGAAGCTGAGAAAGATGCATCCTCATATAGCCCTTTTGGTCAAAGGAGAACTCAAGAAATTGCTAGATGTGGGGTTCATTAGAGCCATAGATTACCCAGAATGGATATCTAATATTGTGCCAGTGTCTAAACCAAATGGCAGGGTTCGGCTATGCAATGATTTTCGAGACTTAAACAAAGCATGCCACAAGGACGACTTTCCATTGCCAAACATCGATATCATAGTCAACCTGACTGCAGGACATACAATGCTATCACTCATGGACAGATTCTCAGGGTATAATCAAATCAAAATAGCACCAGAGGATCAACACAAAATAGGATTTACTTGCCCATGGGGTACCTTTTGCTGGAATGTCATGCCTTTTGGGCTGAAAAATGCAGGTGCTACGTATCAGCGGGCCATGACAACTATATTCCATGACATGATGCATGTAACTATGGAGGACTATGTTGACGATATCTTAGCAAAATCTCTCACAAGGGACTCACACTTGGATGTCCTAGAAAAAGTCTTTCAACGGTTGGACCAATTCCAAGTCAAACTAAACCCGAAGAAATGTGTGTTTGGGGTAACTTCAGGCAAGCTGCTAGGCTTCATCGTGTTGGCAAACAGAATAGAGGTTGACCCTGCTAAGGTCAAAGCTATAATGGACATGCCACCGCCCAAGACTCTAACTTAGTTGAGATCCCTACAGGGCAAGCTGCAGGCCATCCGCAGATTCATATCACAGCTAGCAGACAAGTGCCAACCTTTCAGTCACCTCCTGCATAAGAACATTCCATTTAAATGGGATGAGCGGTGCGAAGAGGCATTCAACAAACTAAAGGAGTACCTTATGAACCCTCCTATACTCATGCCTCCGATCCAAGGAAAACCTTTAATTCTCTACATATCTGCTACACCCACTGCTCTTGGGGCCCTTCTAGCAGAGCAAGAATACGAGAACAAGGAGAGAGCTATATACTACATCAGTCGAACCTTAGTGGGCTACAAGTTGCAATACTCACAGGTAGAACGATCATGCCTTGCAGTGGTTTTTGCTTCACAAAAACTCTGACATTACATGTTGGCACATCCTGTCAAACTCATTGCCAAGATCGACCCACTGAAATATCTTCTCAGCAAAGCAGCTCTCACATGTCACCTGGCAAAGTGGGTTATGCTTCTTAGTGAATATGATATAGAATATGTGGACAGAAAAGCCATCAAAGGACAAATCATCGCTAACCAACTGGCCGATGCACCATTACAAGACACCTCACCAATGCAGTTTGAGTTTCCTGATGAGTCTTTATTCACTCTATCAACATCTCCTTGGAAACTCTACTTCGACGGGTCTTACACCAACCATGGATCGGGGGCAGGTATCCTGTTTATCACCCCCCAAGGCAACGCAATTCTGAATTCCTACAGGTTGTTATTTCCATGCACAAACAACATAGCGGAATATGAAGCCTTGGTAATTGGTCTCAAGATGGCCACTGAGTGGAAAATGAAAGCACTATGTGTCTACGGTGATTCTCAGCTTATCATAAATTAGGTCAACGATGAGTATCAAACCAAAGATGAGAAGCTCATCCCATACAAACGGATGGTCGACGACCTCAAAGAACACTTTGGGAGCATCTCCTTTGAGCAAATACCCAGGATAGAGAACAAAGCAGCGGATGCAATGGCTACCATAGCCTCTCTTCTAGAAATACCTGAATATGAGTCACGGTATGAGTTCTTAGTAGAAATCATCTGGCAACTGGCTTATGATCTCCTTGAAACCCATTCCATTTGCCTCCTAATCGGATCTGATTCACCTTGGTACGGTAAGACTTACACTTACCTCAAGGATAATATTCTCCCACCGGACCTCTCTTCCAATCAAAAACAAACTTTCATCCGACAAACCTCCCGCTACACCATCATAGCTAATACCCTTTACCGACGTGGTCTAGATGGTACTTTACTCCGTTGTTTAGAACAAGAAGAATCCATAACTGCCTTGCGAGACATGCATGAAGGGATCTGCGGAACACACTCCAGCGGTCCTTCCTTAGCCAAGAAACTCATGCGTTTGGGTTATTACTGGCCAAACATGGAAATGGATTCATATCAATTCGTCAAAAAGTGCAAACAATGCCAAATACATGGGAACCTGATCCATGCACTTGCTCAAGAGTTGAGACCTTTAACGACACCCTGGCCCTTTTGTCAGTGGGGACTTGACCTTGTGGGTAAGATTCATCCACCCTCTTCCAACGGCCATAAATTCATCATAACCGCCACTGAATACTTCACAAAGTGGATTGAAGCTGTTCCCCTAACCACAGTCACAGGAAAGCAAATTTCCTCTTTCATTCTGAATTACATTATCTGCCGATATGGCATCCCTTCATCCATCATAACGGATAACGGAAGACCATTCAAAAATCAGGATGTCCAGGAACTTTGTGAGCATTTCAAAATCCAACATCGTTTCTCCACTCCATACTACCCCCAAGGTAACGGCCAAGCTGAGGCATCGAATAAAACCATTCTGAAAATCCTAAAGAAGACTGTCAATGAGGCTAGTCACGATTGGCATGTCCAACTCAATCCTACTCTGTGGGCCTACAGAACCAGTATACGCACTCCCACAGGTGCTACACCCTACGCCCTTGTCTATGGTTCCAAAGCCATCCTTCCCATTAAGGTCGAACTACCATCTCTCAGGGTGTCGTTGAAAGCTCTCATATCAGACGAAGAATACAGAGTCTCCAGGTTACAAGAACTAGAGCTGCTAGAGGAGAGGCGCCAGAAAGCCTTCGACCATCTCAAAGCCTATCAACAGATGATGTCAAGAAGCTACAACCACAAGGTTTGACTAAGATGCTTTACGGTTGGGTACCTCGTTCTAAAAGAGAACCCTCGCAATCAACAAGACAGAGAAAAGAAAGGTAAGTTCGAGCCTAACTGGCTTGGACCCTATGTGATTGTAGCTGCTTACGGATCGAGGGCATATCAGTTGGCCACTTCAGAGGGTGAGTTGTTAGATGATCCAATCAACAGCATGCACCTTCGCCGATTCTATACCTAGGAGAACCCCAATGCAAGAGGGCACAATAAAATCAAAAAATCAAAAAAATCAACAAAAAAAAGTTGAAAAGAGAAAATCCAAAAAAATTAGAAAAAATAGAAAGCATACAAAAAATCGTCCTTTGGTGAAAACCTGGCAAACAGGTGTCTTGGATAGGTATCATGATGAAAACCTGGCAAACAGGTGTCATGTTTACTTTCTAGCTTCTCGTGCAAATAAAAGCAAGTGGTGAAAACCTGGTAAGCAGGCATTACTTGTGATAAACCGCCTTCTCCATCTTTGGGAGTCCAATCACCTTGAGTCTATTCTTCCTTCGCTCATTTTCCATTCGACCCATATCTGTCCCACAATAAACACTTGACAGTTACCTATCATGGCTTGATCCTCTCCTTGTAGCCTTGTCAACCAAGTTTTTGTCCCATACTATCTCCTCAATGTGAGCCTAGCATAGGGTCTCTTGTTAATGTCCTTGGTCCAAGTTTGTGAACTACGTTGCCTCTGCGCCGTCACGTAGGCAAGGCCATTATTCTAATGTGCCCCCGAGGCTTCCATTTCTTCCCTTTTCTCCCATTCATCCCCTTTCTTGTCTTCATTCTTGTCATCTTTCTTCTAGTCCATCCATGGTCCATTAGGGTTTACCCCAAACTACGTTGCCTCTGCGTCGTTACGTAGGCAAGGCCATTTAGCAATGCGCCCCCGAGGTACTAGGTCAGTCCCTTAGGGTCCGTCTCCCCAATAAGGATTGTGCAATCTTCTCACCAAGCAAACAAATGCAAGCAGCACCCGCGCCTCAAGTAGAAATCTTGACTGTGAGTATCTTAACCTATCCCATGCAAAGCAAATACCCAAGGTCTTCTAAATGATTTTATGCAAATTAAGGCAAGAACTAAACACATATCAATGCAAATATGCTTTATAGATCAGAAACATGGTTAACAATTCGAGTCCGGATTTTTGCTATCATACCTTCCTATGCTACTCGAGGATGCCAAAAGCTAGAGATGCTATGATGGGGGCATGATTATTTTCTTTGTTTGCTATTTGTGGATTAAACTTTAGTAATGTGAAGCCTTGTCTAAGGACATGATCCGCAAAAGATCATCGAGGACATCAAAGGTATAACATGAACGGGGGCAATCCTTGTTTGTTGAAATGCAAGAGGTACTCAGGTCATCTAGATTCAATTTTGACTAGATGCTTGTATTAACTTGCTTAATCACAATCCCTGTAAGCGGTACTCAGGTCATCTCGGTTCAATTATACCTACATGCTTGTATTCACTTACAACATTTCAGAAAAGTACCAAAAACAAAATGCCCAATGATGAAATAAAGCACTCTAAAAGCAAAACATCCATCCTATATCCATATACACATCCATGCATCCATATCCCATGCAATCCTCATTATCCAAACTATGCAGAGTAACAATATCAAATGAAGTTTCTAAGTCATTCTATCACAACCATTCTTCTATCTCTCATGTCATCTTTGTGTCGATAGAGTACATTTGGACTTCACAAAAACAAAGCATATAGGAGCATATCATATCATATGTAGGGCTAGTCATGAACATGATTAAGTCAGTGGAATACATCACCCAATGCATTAGCTCATCCATACATCAGCATTGCATCACATCTTAAAGCACAGAAAACCAAAAAAACAACATAGCTAAGTGCATCGCATACAAAGTTGCATCATCACATAGAAATCATATTACATATGCATACATTTGCATTAGATCATATAGACATCCCATAACATCATAACAAAGTTGCCTCATCACATAGAAATCATATTACATTTTGCATTCATTTGAAACATTAAATCATATAGACATCATATAGCATCATATCAAAAAGTATCTCATATAGCGTCAAATAGACCAATCTAAGTCTACACACACATCACATCATCCAATTAGCAGAAAATCATCATCTCATAACGCATGCAATAGATACACAAAGTGGCATCATCATATATACTATCATATAAGAGGTCCAAATGTATAATATCACCATCTCTCTCAAAAATCAAAGTGTCATATACAATATACATCCAAATGGACGGTGATACATGCCCCATAATGTACAAAGTCTGGTCTGTGTCTATCCCTGCTGCTGTGGGCCACCACTGCCAGCTCCTGACTGCTGGGGACCCATCACAGAAGCCCCTGACTGTGATGGACCTGCTCTATGAGTAGCCCCAGACTGACTCCTAAAGCTCCTCGCCCTCTGACTCGATGCCACGGCACCATGGTATAATCCCCGGTAGTACTGAGCCTGTGACTGTGCTCTAGCAAGCTCTGCCTGTACTTGTGCCAACTGCGTCTGCAACTGGCCTAACTGTGCCTGTGCCTGCTGCACCTGCCCAACCAAAAATGAACTCACTGCATCTGTCCCCATGGCAGCCACAGCAGTGTCGCGCTCTACACGGATAATACGTAACCGTGCGTCTGCCATGTCTCTCTCGCGAGTCAACCCAGCGATAACTGCTGCATCCGTCTCTCGCCTGCCGTCGGCCCTCCTCAGCTGTGCCTGCAACGCTCGCACCTGTCCCCTCAAGCTAGCTATGGCCCTCTCATGCACCTCTGCCTCCACTGGCCCCTGTGCTGCCTCTGCCTGTCCTGGCCCCTGTGGCTGGGGCACCTGCTGCTGTGGTACCTGCTGGGGTGGCGGCATCTGCACCTGCTGAGGTATCTGCTGCTCTGCCTCCTGTCCAGGCATGCCTGCTCAGCCTGACCTAACCTCCTCCGCTGTCTCGGCCTCTCTCCGGCTCTACCACCCCGTCCTCCTCGTCCTCGTCCTCCTCTCGCTCCCCTCTGACCTGGGCCAACCTGTCCCTCCTCCTCTGAGTCTGCCTCGTCAACACGAGGCACCAGCATGCTGGGTCCTGAATATCTCGGGAAGGGATGGGCAGTCATCCAATCCTCGTAATCCTGTGTCACCCCTGCATCTGCTATCTCTGTCCGCATATCCCACGCCACATAGGGAGTCTGACAGAACTCTGCTAGGGCCTCCTCATATGAAGCCATCGGCCCCCACTGGACCCTCTCTGCATGTGTCTGCGCAAAAAGTGCCTGTCCCTGTGGCATACCCTGCCTCCTGCCGAACTGTCTCAAAACTCAGCCCACCATCTGCCTCTCTAGTATATGCCGTGTGCGGCCTATCAACCACCTGGTCTGAAAGTAATACGGCAGCTCGTCTTCCTCGTCGTCCCATGGCTTGCAATCCAGATATGGTCGCCAGACGACCACATCTACTCCATCCAAGGTGTGTCTCCAATACTCTAGCTTCCCCAGCCTATGCTAGGAAATCACTCCTGCATAGCCATAACTGTATGGCTCTCCTCGCTGCTCGCAAAGACACATATCGGCCTAGTCACCGCTATGTGCTCCCACAGCCAAAACTGTAGCAGTAGTACCCCAGCCGATAGACTCGTGCTGCGGTGGCACACCACCTGATGCATGTCATGGTATAAATGGGCCAGTATGCAGACTCCCCATGCATATCAGGTCCCCTCAGTCAGCATCCGCTCCATGATCCTACCCCATCCAATGGGGAACCCATGCGATCTCCTGTCCAGGCATACAATGCCCCCGATCAATCCAGCCACAATCCCAGGGAAGTAGTCATAGTATTCGTATATATCGTGCCACGGGATAACCTGTCCAACCAGCTCGGGATCATCGAACACTCGTTGGCACTCGGCGAGTCTCGCATCCCGCTGTGCATCATACTCTACTAACTCACCTACCAAGGGCAAGTGCAGTATCTGATAGACATCCTCCAACGTCACAGTCATCTCTCCAGTAGGAAAGTGAAAGGTCCCATCCTCGCTGTGGAATCTCTCCACAGCAGCTGTCAGCAGTCCACGGTTCGCCCGCACCTCAGGCATGAAGCATACATAGTCTAAACCCATGGCACCAAGCGCCACTCTATCAGTCTCTGTCAGCATGTATCTCTGCAATAGGGGCATGGGAAACGTCTCCCTCGACTACAGTGTGTCTCGAATATCCTCCTACAAGCAAACAAGGCAACACGTCAGTCTCAAGCGGCATATACCATACTCAACATATCTACTGAACTATATCAACTTAACTTAGCATCTCAAATTGATCAACACAGCATACTACATCTCTTGACTAGATTCCTGCAATCTCGGAGATAGCTCATCGATTCCCGCGTCAAACAGGACACTAATCGAATCAATTGGGCTAAGTAATTTGCTATCCCAAGCAAATGCGCCACTATAGGTGGTAAAAGTGCCGTTTCTTGATATATGCACCGCTAAAATCAACATATGTGCCGCTAAACACAGATGCGCCGTTACTATGCACATATGCGCCGATTCAGCACATGCGCCGCAACATTCGGCATATGCGCCGCCATATTATGAAAGCGCTGCTAGATTCAGCATAGGCGCGGCTTTCACGCATGCGCCGCTACTTTCGACATATGCACAGCTTAAATACACATGCACCGCCTAATTACATAAGTGCAGCTACAATGCACGTATGCGCCATTTTCATGCATGCACCACCGAAATCGGCATATGCGCCGTAGAATGACAAAGGCGCCGCTTCGCACAGCATATGCGCCGTTCTGCATTTCGGCGCATACGTTTGACCTATTTTCTACGTGCATTTATGACACCCTAAATCGACCCTAGGAGAAATTTTTTGAAGCACATACCGGGGGTCCTGCCTCTGCTGGCCACCCGAATCTACGGACTAGCTCGAATCGATGCTCCTCGCGTGGAATGTCTGCTGCTCTGGCTGCCATGCTGCTCCAAGTTTGCTCTAAGCTCTCTCAATCCAATCCAGAGCAAACAAGTGTACAAATGACTATTCTTGTGGACCCAGCTCCTATTTATAGCCTCCAAACCCTAATTCTAGCTAGGTGATGACTGTGACTACTTCCCGTGCCCGTTTTTCCTCCAGTTTTCTTCTCATTTCCCTGAAACATGTCCTTTTTCCTCCAACCTATCCTAACCCCTTCGTCTTCGTGAGATTGTCCGTCTCTGATTCTTTCGCCCTTTTCCCGTCCAATCTCCCGAGGGGGCATCCTATCATCATTAAACCTGTACCAAGGGCAAACTGGGGCATGTATCATCATTTAGACTATTTATTCTTTGAAGCAACACCGTAAACTGCATTGCATCAAAGAGGGGCAAAATGTATACGCCTAAAAATGACACAATTCATCCTAAATAAATATTCTAAATATTTATTCCATTTTTCTATCAATTAAATAAATATTCTAAATTTATTTAATTGATTCACTATTCCATAATTAAATAAATTCAATTGATTTAATTAAAATTCTTCTAAATGTCCTACACAATTAAATAATCATAAATTATTTAATTAATCCAAATTCCTCTATCCTAAGTTCTAAATTCAAAAATCCACCTCACCTTTACACCTCACCTTTTCCACCTCACCTTGTCCACCTCATCAGGTTGCACATGTAATTAAATATATTTAATATTTAATTACCTTATTTTCCCTCACCCACATGGCCTATTTCTTCTCAAATCAGAGGTTAGTTAACTAATCAATCAAAAGTGTTAACTAACCTGTCAATTGAGTTAATCCCTCAATCAATTCAGTCAGTTCCATAATCCACTCTTCTAACTGATCAATCAAATCTGTTAACAGACCAGTCAATGGAGTTAACTCTCCAATCAATCTTGTCAAGTCCCCTCTTTCATGATGGAGCTGAGACACTTGTCACATTTCTACTGGTTGCACATTCCTCAACCATCCTAAGCCATTGATCTTCATATCTCCTCTCAACCGTTGATTCCCATTCTTCCAAGTCTATAAATGAAACCTCATCCCTCCATTCTATTCATCCAGGCTTTTGACATCGTTACTCTGCAGAAATATCACCGGCGCGCCTTTGGCACCCTTTTACCATCTACAAGCTTGAGATCACATACTTGCCTTGGAGCTCATCTTCATTGCATATCACCATAGCCATTTACCATCGACTTCCTACAAATAGCTAAAAGAGTGCACTCTCTGAGGGCTCACTTCATCTACAAAAGGACGGTTGTAATAGGCAAACAACAGAAGCATCAATTTCAGGGAAGGTTTGCTTTGGGTTATTCATTGCTATTTTCGTTTAATCTTTCTTGTTATCTCCTATTCTGTTGATGTTTGGGTCTTATATTATCCATTTGATTGATCACCATTTTACCCTTACAAATATTATAATATAATAATTAGTAATAAATTTAATATAATAGTAAGAATAATATAAAAATTATATAATTAGGGTTAAAACAATTGCACTTGCCCCTTTTGAGAGTTGCTATATTAAGTAATATGTGGGATGTAATTATTATAAAATTATATTGGGAAGTGTTTTTTTATTATTTTTAGATGTTATAGTTTAGTTAAATTAATATGTATTTTTTAAATATATTATATTTAAAAGATGTGGAAAAATAGTAATATATATTATTTTAAAAAAGTAATATATATTGTCTAATTTTTATTTGTGTGACTAATTATTTAGTTGTGTTTTTTACCCGACAATCAAATTAGCCATTTATAGTTGTGTTGCAAAAAATTAGTAGAATGACTAAAAGTTTTAGTCATGTAGTCATTTATTTACCCAAATTCTACTAGTGTGACTAGTAGCTCTGAGATCATCTTGTTTACAAAATGTTTACTTTGATCACTTGTTATGCTCAATGGATAGCCAAATCTGGTAATTATATTTTCATAGATGAATTTAGCAGTAGTTTTTGTTGTGCAGTCTCTTGTTGGTTGTGCTTCAGCCCACTTAGTTAGGTATTCTATTTCAGTAATGATGAATCTAGCTTCCTCCACTGGCTTTGTGTTCCCTGCTTCTAGCATCTTGTCAAGTTCTATTTTTAATTTTCTCTTCATGTTTGGATTCATCCAATATGGCCTTTTCTTGATTGGTTTGTAGCCTTCTTTCAATTGGATTTTCATTGTCCTGACTTCCTCCTTGATTCCCTTCATCTCTATGAACTTGTTGGGGAACAGATCCTCATACTCAAACATAGTTTCTAGTACTTGTGCCACTTCCTTCTCATCCCAATAGTCTCCTATCTTGGCTAGCTTCGGCTCTCCTTCTTTAGCAATGTTTTCTTCCCTTAGCTAGATGGGTTTGTTGTAGTAATTTTCCTTGATGTCTGTTGATTCCACCAGCTCTCTTTCACCTTGTTCTACTTTTATTTCAGTTTCTTTATCTTCTCCTTCTTCATGTTGTGATGTTATGTAACATTTGTGTTTCTCTGGGTATGATTCTTTATTCATACATTCAATGACCTTTCAAATGCCTTTTGTTTTTGTTGGTAATGGGTTATGTTCCGGTATGGCTTCTTCTTCCTCTGCATCCTATTGAAAAGTGATTTCTCTGATTCTGATGAGTGTTGTCTGTATGTTTTTTCTGGATCAAAAAATGAAAAAGTATGAATGAATTCTTTTTGCAACTCTTTCCAATATCTAGTTTCTTTCCTCCACTCTTGATTAATACAACATGTCTGTGCAATTAGTGAGAGTGTCCAATAAAAGAAGTGGGTATACAGTACCTCATTATATTCATTTCTTCCTTTTCATACCATTGTACACATGGACAAGTGTTCTTGTGGGGAGATCTAACCTGAGTACTTAGGTATTATGTCATATTCTCCTTCCTCTGGCAAATATCTTATCTTGATGAATATCTTAAATGCTGACCATTGGTCAATTATCTCTTTGTGTGTGTTCCACCAATTTGCAGCATTGCATACCAATGTGTGTTGTGTAGCTTGTAATCTTATCTCCTCCTCTGAAAAGATTGTCTCCATTTTTGCTAGGTATTTATGTAGGTCCTGCACACTTGAAAACCTAGGCAACTTGATATGTGAAATTCCTTTCAAAATGTGACTTACCTGGTGAGATCTTTGCTACATATCTTCCTTATCCTCCTTGAATGTACTGTAGGAATCTCCAGTGAGTTCTTATGAAGTGCGGAGGATTGCAGTGTATCTTCTTCACCGGCTTTATTATGAATATCCTCCAGTAACCAAGCATTTTCCTTATTTTCAGTTATGGTTCTTCTCTCATCCAAGCTTCCAACACTTCCTCAAGTTATCTATACTATAGTGATCATCCTCTATCTCCAATTCACCCTTAGAAATTGATGAAGCTAGGGGGTATTGACAACTTTGTTCTCATTAGAAAATGATAGCTCTTCTCTCCAGGAGTCTACGACACCATTTGCATCTACAAACCATCTCAAGCCCAAAAGTGCATTGAAAGTGTCTCCTTGATCCTTCATGGGTACCACAATGAAATTTAAGACATGTTTGATCCCCATTAGGTTAACTTCAACTTGCTTCCATGTTCCCATTGTCTGCATGTAAGATCCATCCACCAAGAATTGTATTGTAAGTGGTTTCTAATAGCTTAGGTTTTCCTAATTGTTCCCACAACTTCTTTGTTATCATGTTGACATCTACTCCTAAATCTATCATGACATTCCAGACCTTTTTATGATTTATGTGAGAATCCATCAATGGTTTTGTTTTCCATTCTCTGTCTATCCTTCCCATCCTCTGGAGTTGACCTTTTTGACCTTGTTCCTTGTTCCAGTAGGGTCATCCCACAATAATGGGTTACACTTTTTGGCCAAACTTGACATTGAAATCAACATTTTGAACTAAATATTTACTTTCTGACACCTATAGCCACTAAACCATTAGGAATTTGAAGATGATGCAAACTAGTGACTTGTGCGATTTTGTCTGTAGATTCTAAATATATATTTTTAAAAAAATTTGGAGTTAAATTGTAAATTTTTTTGAATCTCCTTTGATAACTAGTTTTTAATAGTAAACAACATTTTTTTAAAGTGATGTGTATTCTATCGCACATAACTTTTTTTCTACAAAGGATAAAATTCTGATTCTTTTGAATTTAGATTGGTAACATCGATATCTAGAGGATGCATTTGGTTTCATAATGGTTTGTTGAATATTTTTTTAAATTAAGTTTTGAAGTCAAGCCAATTATAATTTAGACATAGTCATATTTTGTCCAACATAAATTTTTTTGTATGTATCAGAATTCAATTTTTTGTTGTTGGAATAAGGACATCAATACCTAGAGGACATACATTTTTTAGAATTTTTTTCTCTATTTTCCTATTTTTTCGTATGTGTAAAACAAAGACCTTGATGTTCATTGAAAAATCTTCATTCACAAGAAATAAAAAATAAATATAATAATCAAATTAAATATATTTAAAATTATACTTTTTGGGAAGCTTATAATAAGGACTACATACTTACAAAACATAAATTTTGAATGAATTCATTTGATCCCCCAAAAGGTAAATCAAAAGTGGTTTTTTATTTGCATTTTGATAGGTGTATAGGAGACTCCATTATAGTTATGGTTTAAAACTAGCGGGGTTCTATCCAAGGGGGTTTGAATCTAAGGGGGTTTGATCAAACCCTCTTCAATTAAAATCCTTTAAATGGAACCTTTCAAGGCTTAAATCATTATATTTTCTAAAAATATGTGATTTCAGCAAAAATTAGGATGTCCCAGAAAGTGTAACCCATTATTGTGGCAGCACCCAATACTTAGAGAATTGCTTCAATTTCTCAATGAGTCTGTGTTGCTATGTCATTTGGGCTAACTGCTTGAGAGCATCCACTTCTCTTTCGGTGAAAAATTGCTAGTATTGCTTCTCCTTTTCTTGCTCCTTCCTGATTGTTTGTTTAGCCTCCTTCACAACTTTTTCATGTTGTTTCTTTGTGGGAACAAATTCTTCATCCTCATCATTGTCTTCCTCCTTTATCTTAGTGATATAATTCCTTCAGGTATTGGTTCCTTGTCTTGTTATTACTGCAGCTTTCTCCTTCCTCTTCCTTCTCTCCTTTCTGGTATATTTTGGTGTACTTCTCTGATAGTACTCTTCTTCTTCTGTGGATTCAGTTGAAGATATGTTTGTCTCCTCTCTGTTGTTCTTCCGGCAAGTTCATTCTCCTTGATCTTTTGGTGTTCTTCTTATGATCCTTGCTCCTTTTTTATTGTTCAAGTTTTGTAACTCATCACTCTTAGACTATGGCTATGCATTCTAGAAGTATTGGTGTGCTCTCTCACAAGAAAATAGGTCATGTTCAATGCTATTACAAAATGAACATTGTATTTTCTTTTTAGCCCAACATTCATTAGCAAAATATCCTAACTTATTGCAATTGAAGAATGTGGTATCCTCCCTCCTTTGATTTCTTCCATGGCCTCTACCTCCTCTGTAGCCTCCAAACTAGTCTCTGTCATCATTATTATAGCTATTTCCATATGATGGACTACCAGAATTTGAATTTTGTATTGTATTGACATTTCTCTAATTTCTCCAACTTGGTTGCTTGTAGTCATGATCATATGAGTTTTTGTCTTTCATATTACTACTCTCTGTAGAGTTTGTAGTATTTCCACAATACCATGCCTCATCTTCTTCATCAACAAAGTCTCTCTTCCTCTAGAAGTTTTGTGAAGGACAGTCTGGTGTTTCATGATCATCCCATTCTCTATATAATACACAGTATACTGAATTCACTTTTTTCATTACTTTGATATTTGCTTTTATTGCAGCAGCTTGTCTCTCCTTTCATCCTAGGGCAGTCATGTCTCAAGTGGCCTTCTTTTGTGTAGTATGAACACCAAATATTAGGTATCTCCTTATGTGTATTCCCCTCTTGCTTAGCTAATATCTCCTGCCTCAACTTCAACTACTCCAATTCCAACTTGAGCTTCTCCAATTCTAGGTTTTCCTTCATCTTATCTTGCCTACGTCAGGATTGTGATTCTATCCAACAAGCCAATGTCACTGCTTCTACATATGTTTCAAAAATCCTTCCATCTAGGGTTGATCTTGTCCCATAGCTTATTCCAATAATAAACCATTCTATCTTATGTTTCTCAGTTAATGGTTCCTCCAATCTCCTAGTTGTCTGCTTGAATCTCGTATCAAACTCCTTTATTGATTCCTTCTCCAATTGCATCAAATCTTTCATCTTACTTACTCCTTCTATTGAAACATTCAGAACTCCAAAGTTCTCCAAAAACAACTTCTTGATCTCATTCCATTCCTTGTCACTGTCTGGGCATGTCTTCATATACCACTTCAATGCTTCATTCCTCAAAGTGCCTATGAAATCAAACAACTTAATTTCATCCCTTGTTACTCCCTTCTGATTCAAAATTAACTCCAAAACAAAAATGTGTTCCAATGCTTCAGTAGTATCCTTCTCAAACATAGGTAACTTAATTGGGGTATCCATGATTACTTTTCTCCAATTCTCTGGTACTTTGCGGTAGACTTCCTCCAGTCTGCTTCTCTGGTTTAGTTGTCTTTTATCAACTTGCTTTCCTTCTCTTACCTTGTCGCTTTGTAATCAGATCTCAAAGTACTCTTCTCCTAAAACCTTTGCAAAATTACTTCATATCTCTGCTATTCTTTCTACTTTTTTGTTTGTTTGAATATCTTCCTTCTCCGCTAAAATTCTCTCGACTTTATATGGCACTGGGGATGACTCATGGTCTAGGGGTTGTATCTCTTCATAGCGTCTCTTCAAATTAGGGGATACTCTTCCATTTGTGAATGACATCATGTCGTCATCTAATGATGATTCAAATAGCCTTCCAAAACCCTAAAAACTCCTCTCAATGTTTATCGCATCTTCTTCTTCTTCTCTTATATTCTTTATGCTTCAGAAAATTAGCTCCTCTATATATTCCTCATCCATCTTCCAAATCCCTGGTGTTACTTCATTTTCTCCAACATTCTGTGGCATAAACCCTGATTAGATTGTTCCTTCTCTTTCTCTTCCACATTCTTCTCTAGCAGTACCCACAGTGGCATGTTCTTCTGCATTCTCCGTCACATCCTCTATTCCTTCACCTTCTGATCTCCTTTCTCTAGTAACACCCTCCTTGGCACATTCAGCAGCATCCTTCATGACGTGCTTGTCCTCTTCCTTCCTTCTGACAACACCCATAGTGGCGTGCTCCTCAAGTTCTTCTGTCTTTTCTTCTGCATCTTCTCTCATCCTTTCTTCCTCCATCATTTGTGGCCTTTCCATTCTTCTATGGTAACGTTCTTATCTCTCTTGAGTTTGCTTCAAGCTCTCTTCTTCACTTATCTCCATTCTGATTCTAATTTATTCGTTGATCTCTCTTTTCCTCCGCTTCTCCCCTTTCGCCAAGGGTATGTCAGATTTGGTGTTCCATTAGTCCTCTTATATCCCATGAAGTCCTTATTTGAAGAGACACATCATTTAAAAGGTCCTTCTGGACCCTACCCCCTTCCCACTTGTCATCCCCTCAAGTGTCTACCAATGTGAATTCCTCCAGTGCAATTTGAAAATTTTCCTGCCAACCTCACCTTTTCTCCTTTCTGGAACTCTAGGTTACTTCTTCAGGTGTTTCTCTTGTTCAATATTTAACTACCCTTTTCCAAGGTCTTGAAAATGGAACCAAATGTTAGCAAGAAATGTAGAGGGATACCGGTCCAGAGATCTAGTCCTCAGTCAAGTCTTTGTAGTCAGTTTATACCCCAGTCAGGTATCTAGAGAATGACAAGTAAATATATAGAATAACAGAACAAATCATTACACATACATCATAATAAGATAACACACATAATTACCCGGTACTGGTAGACTCCATATATATATTAGCAGTAATTAAATGTATACATCAATATCCATCCTCCGACACAGTTACATCCATGACTTTTATGTCATTGCTTACATCAAAATATGCATCTATTCTCCTGTCATGCTTACTTACTTACATTTTACTACTCCTATCTATATATACTATATCTATTCTATCAAGGGATGTGTCTTCTGTCAGCTTTTGGCCTCCACATATTGTGTTATCTCCTCTGGTCAGCTTTGATCTATGTCAAGTGACTTGCTAACACATGTCATTGAGTAAAGATGAATGACCTTGAGATAAAGGGGTTGAATATTGTGGAATCCATGCATCTACCGAGTCACTTGACTCATAATTATTCCATCCACATTTAATACAAGTTTTTGTGTGGTTACACAACCTGCCCCATCTTGCCTAGCAAAATAGGGACCTAACTTTTCTTTCCTTTGCTTGGCTTGTTTTGTTTCCCTTTGCTTTGGGTGGTTTGGTAAAAGTAGTAGCAAATGTATGTCTAGGTCCTATACTAGGCATGTCCAGATCTCGACCTATGGATCCAAATTTTCAAAGTCAAATTTTCCTCTCATAAACCCTGCCAAATGACAGAGGATAAAATTTTAAGTAGGTTTTCCTTTTGAAGTACCAAGAAATTCCCTAAAACTAGGAAGTTATGCCCGCTAAAAGTTTAGTCAACTGGTCATGGAGATGTGCACATTGTTCTAACATCCAGACATTAACTTAATTTTTTGACCCAAGAAATCACTAAGTAAAATGTAATATCCTAACATTCGCAAATGTGCGCATGTCAAATTTAACTCATGATACGACAAAACTCTCATGCGCATAGTCACATAGCATGGATATTAATTGGAATGGATATTCGATCTCAATATCCAAACATTATCTCAATGTCCAGACATCTTTATTATCCATTCTTATTTTAATATCCTAGCCCTCTCCTGCCAACCCATGTGGAATCTTTTTAAAGATTCTAATTCCATGCAGGATAGTGGGTGGACTTTTCTCAACATCTTGATGAAGTGTCTCATTTGACTTTTCAAATGGACATTCAACCCTAGGCATTCCACCCAATACTTAGTATCTAGATCTCCCTCAACATCCTAATGATGCCATATGATCTCATCTCAAAAGGAATACCCTAAAGTGATGACATCATTTGGATATTGAGGGCATAGCACATTTTGTAAATCTTAATGTCCAGACCTTCTTAAATATCTTGATGACATCACATTACTCCTGACCTAGAATTACCTTTAAAAAGGTGACATCATCATCACATTTAGACTTATGGATATTTCTTAATATCCATATCCCGGTCTCTTGCGACCACATTTTACAGCTTCCCATGGACCAATTAGATGGTGCCACATGGCACAGGTTTGACTTTTTCAACTGGGCATTTGTAATGTCCTGACATTCGCGGATCAAAGGTAAATACCTTTAGATCTTAACAACCCAATATGCACTCTTAAGTCAATAATGACCAACTTGATGACGTCATGTGATACGCACATAGACATATCGAAAAGTAAGCACATTACTTAACATATGGATATATGTTTATATCCAGACTTTGCAATTAATGAAGCGAAAGTGAGTTGTTGGCCCTTTTGAAATTCAAACTAGAAATCACAACTTGTTTTAATCTCCCAGATCATATGCCGATATCTATGCACAAATGCAATTTGGCATTAATTATACCCTAAATCCATGATTTTAACGCATAAAGCCAGATTTTTGATCATTTTGCATTCACAAAAGTATTCAAGGATTAAAAATTATAGAGCTCTAGAGTTTTTATGGTTGTCATTACAGTAACCCAAACCCTAAACAAAATAGTGCAAACAACAAATGATGAATAGTGAAAGGTGATCATACGGTAAAAGAACGCATCCAAACATCCTTTAGTCAGGTTTTGAGTATAGACGAAAGGTATGTAATAATAAAACCCCATTTTTGTCGTTATTACAACATAGTAAAAGGTAAATTTGTACTTAGGGTAAAATCTGCTTACATATGCACATGTTATTCTCTGCAAACTATAGGATGTCAGGATATGAGAAAATTAATTAATTAAACCTAAAAGATAGGATTTTTTTTTAGATATGCAAATATGTAATTGCAGGACACAATGTAAGACCGCAAGAATCGAAGCGAGGCAGAGTTCAAGACTCCTATGTTCCCAAGTCCTGGTGGCTCTGGTTTTAGATTCAGACATGTTGGGGATACACATGCCGAAAACACAAACATAGATGAGTGGATGACAAAATCAATTCAAGGCGGTGAGAATCAGATCCTATAGAATATATATAATTCTAGAATGTGGCATACCAACGGCTTTCCTTATGCTATAGAGGCATTGGAGCTAGTTGTTGCATGTGCGAAGAATTATAATAAGGAAAATAGAAAGGTAGAGAAGCATGGTCGCTTGTATGCAGACATTTCCATTAAAGGTATTACAATGGCTTTTTATTTGCCTACATGCCCAAATTTGTTCAAGATAGATTTGGAGGCCTTTGAGAACCAATACAAGAGTAAAAACATAGATTGTTAGAAAATAATGTTCTCGTGCTGCAGAGCACAGGGTAGTACTATCAAAGCAGCAACAAAACTGCTAGTCAACCTGTACAAATTCAACTTCACTCCGGAGGTTCAGTATATGATGGTTATGCTAAGCCGGATGATAGGAAAACCTCATGCTGGTAACTTTGAGCCATGGATGTATGGACTCATTACGATAGTGGAGACAACTGACACCTAGATAGTGTGGGCATCACTCATCAATGATAGTATTGATGAAGGTATGAGGATGTTTGGAGGTAAATTGTGCCTTTCCTATATGTCTTCATATGTGGTTTATGCCTATACTGCACAATCCACATTTTCTAGCTTACAGACAGTAGGTAGGGTTGGGAGAAATCTAGGAGATGTGAATATATGGGATCATTATCCCCAGCTAGAGAGGAAATCCTCCATTCAAAACTATAGGAGAGTAAATGACTGCTTCGTTATGAATTTAGTTAGATTAATGGATAATGATAGAGCCAAAAGATTGAGCACTGAGGCTCAAGAGGCTATTGCAAAAAATAGAACTTGGTTCATCTAGTTCCCAGCCTTCACCTACCTCTGGATGGAAGGATTAAATGTGGGCAACCTCTAAAGTTGCCAAGATACCCAACAAATAGAATCATTCTGATGGAGCTAACAAGACAGATAATTCCTCCATATCAGGCATTTTTGAAGAGAAATAAGAAAGGTAATGTCAGTTTTCCTTATATCATTGGATGGTATTTATGTCTTGATATTGGTTTAGCCAAGAGTTCAGAAGCAGCGTTACACATGCTGAATATCTAGCCATTTCCATTGGCTAGACAGTATGATCCCTATAAAAGGATGGAAAGACATAGAAGCAAGAAGCCAATGCATCAAGTGCACTTGGAAGATTATTGGGCAGATTGTCTAGATGATGTGGAGATGAGAAGAAGAAGTTATCAAAGGTTAACATTAAACAAGATCCAGACATTGGATTGTTTCGATGTTACTCCACATTTGTATACTAATGATGGCATGAGGATATCAAAAAAATATGAAGATAACAAGGTTTACAATAATACCATCTCCCCTCTAGATTGGAACTAGCCAAGGGTAACCTCAATCGACCTCATTATAGCTGGAGTCATTAAATTGACCAAGGCATGGGTGGATCAGCAGGTGGCTGTTTGAAAGACAAAGGAGTGGCTCTTACAATAGATTAGAAGAGAAAGAGGCAAGAGCTACCTGAAATAGAATATGATGATTTCTTGGATCACAAGAGATAGAGTATGGAGGCCAAGCATGCCAAGTTAGCTTCATCAAAGGAATCTAAAGAGATTACTGATAGTGGCATCACCATAGCCACAAGATTATCCCCTCATAAAGGAAAAGGTCCAGTCTTTGCTATCACAATAACCAAAAGGCAAGTGGAGCAGCCTACAGATGCAGAGGAGCCTAGGGTTACTTATCAGGATATGGAAGATGAGGAGAATGAGATACCATTGAAAAGAAAAGGTCAGGATATCTTGCAAGGGGAAATTATCCCAAAACAAAAGAGAGGACAAATAACTATGATGAGAGGATCCACAAGAAAACAACTAGGTGTCCTACTCAAGGAAGGTGAAGAGTTCACCAAGATGGAACAAATGTTTTCTAGCGATCAACCTACACCAAATAGGGTTGCAAAAATCAATGGTGATAAATAATAAGTATGTAAAGACAATACAAAAAGATGTCCAACATGATGTCTCCATCCCTAATATAATTAAGTTTAAAACTGAGTTAGCTCAGGAAGCAAGAGAAGAAGAGAGAAAGAAGGTGAATGATCCCTCTTTGCTACTTGATGAAACCATCGACCTCATAGATGATGATGTGACAAATGAGGTGCCATCCATTCCCCTTGAAAGCCTAATTAGTAACATGGCCCTAACACCCCAAGGCACACCCCAAGTACGAAAGACCATCAAAGATGAAGATGAAGATCCTGAAATGTTGGTGAAAAACATTGGCCTAGATTGGTTAGTAGGAAAAGTCACTAGTCTAGCAGTGATTGATTTATCATATGATGGAGGTGAAGAGTAAGAGAAGGATAAGGTCATGGAGGATGTGCAGACTGGAGACAATACAACCATGGACATGGATTTCCACATAGAAGTGCCTCCACAACATAATGTCCAGGATATTGATGAGGGACATGCTGAGGCATAAGATAAAGAACAACAAGTGTTGATATCTATACAAGTAGGTCCAATGGTCAAGTCTGGATCAGAAGATCTAAAAGATACAGAAATGCCCACATCTAGACATGAAGGTCCACAAAATAAAAGTGATGAGGAGAAGATAGAAAAGGTAGTAGTTGTTGGTGAACAAAGTGAACATCAGGATATGCAAGATCCTGGCCACCAAGGGGCTAATACCAATAATCCTCAACCCCAGACTAGACAATATGCACAGAAGCATAGTGAAAGAACACATCAAGATGTGCATATGGATGCAAGCAAACAAGATAAGGGTGTCTCAACTCATGTGCATGATGTTCAAGAGCCTACTAAAGAGACATTAATAGATCAGGATATGACATCCAGAGATGCGACAAAGGACCAAAATCAGCAGCAAATGCATGAGGAGGTTCCTACTGATGAGGGCCAACAACATAATGTAAATGAGGATATTCCTAAGGATAAAAATGTGGAGGTACATGATTCTCACATTGATCAAACTGACTAGTAAGGGTCTATATCTAGTGTGTCACATTGGCTTGCACATGAGGTGAGTCAACCTCAAGTTCTTGGTGCTTCAAATTTTGATATTTCTTCATTGTTTTTCCTTGAGGTTGCAAAACCTAAGTGCAGAGCAAGGGCAACCTTGGTAATAAAGAGAGATCATGGCACTAGGAAAAGGACAACTCAATTACAAGTACCTCTAGTTGATAAGGCAAAAGGAGAAATAAGTGTCGATGAGTTTCAGATAACAACAATTGAGTTAGGGCACAACACTAAAGAACAAGAAATCCAAGGGTTGAGAGATCACACAGATGCAGTAGAAGCTAGGATTATGAAAGCTGAGGCCAAGAATAAAAAGTATAAGGAGCACATTACTCAATTACATGCCTTCATCAAAGGGTTGGTTGCCCCTACAAATGTACAGATTACACCAACCACACCTTTGGCATTAGTATCTCAATAGGAGATAATTGGATTAGATGCATTGAAGCACCAAGCACATGTGATGAATGATTGGTTCATCAAATTCCTGCAAAGGGATGAAGAAGTGAATACCTCATTGTCCAATTGGGACATGTTGAGTGATATGAAAAGTAAAGTAGATAAATTGAAGAAAGAGGTTGGACAAAGACTGATAAATAGTAGTCATGATTTGGCTATATTGAAAGATATGAGGAGAGCAAACATAAACACCCTCATGACAAAGAATGTCCTGACACCTTGAACATTGCTACAGGTAGATACTTGGGTTGAGGACATAAGGTTTAAAGTCAACATTTTGAAAAGATGCAATGCCAAAGCTAAGGACATCAACATCAAATCGCATGAACTCCTGGTGGACGAGATGGAGATTTTAGAAGTTTTAGAGGGTGAAGTCGAAGGAAAGATAGAAAATCAAGATATTGATTTTGCAATTAAGGTATTTAGAGCTAACTTCAGTTTAGCCATAGAAGATCCTGTTCAACACTTTTCAGAGGATACAATTGATCAGGGTATGTTGATGAAGTATAAGATTGATGTGTATAATAAGGAGTTGGATAATAGAACCAACAGGTGCATATCTTTGAAACTACAACTGAAATCTTAGGAGCATGCAACTAAGAAGGCTAAGGTGCAAGGTAGAGAAGAGATAAATACTACTCTTAGAGAATATGAGCTCATCCAAGGCATTGGATGCAATATATCAGAAGGAGCATCAACAGAAGAAGAGTTTGATGAAAATGCAGAGTAAAGAAGTCATGTTGACCAAGTCAAAGATTGAAGGAATATTCTAGAGTGCCAGCTGTATTCCACCAAATTGATTGCCAAAATACAATCATGTGCCATGTTTCTTCCTGACCATTAGATCATTCTGAATTGGTCTTGATCCTTGGATCATTTTTAACCGCATCCTATCCTTGGTCTATAAAAGGAGATGGATTTCCATTTGTAAAGTATGTGAAGCTTAATTGAGACTGAATTGTTGAGATACATAGTTCTTTCTCAAGGTCATTTGTATATATGTACTCTTTTGCATACTTAATGAAGATGGAGACATTTAGATTACAACTTATCATATATATTGCATAATCTATGAATGGATTCTTGATGTGTAACTATGGATTATTGTGCTCAACAGATGTGCATTCACAAAGTGCATGTTGTGTTTGTTCTTTTCCTTTGAAGATTCACACCTACCATGTGTAGTCGTGGACTATCCTGGAAAAGCATGGTTTGGTTTTCATCTCTCTTTTCATGAAAGTATCTAAGATGCATGTGGATCAATGATCAAACTTCACTAATTTCAATTAATTTTAGTAAATTTACAATTTCAACTTGTTTTCTTTGAATTTCATAAAGATCATCATCACAACTACAAATATTGACAAATGATAAGCAGAATATAGATATATATGCAAAATTCCATAGGTAACTGAACATCTTGTGCATATTTGAAAAAATTGCATGTAATATTGAAAATGTCATGCAAATATCTAGAAGTATTGATAAAAGACATGGAAATATCAGCTTGTAGGCACAATGTTTAGAAGCATTTAAGTGCAAAAGTGAAGAATAATTAGATTTGAGATAGTTTCAGAAGAACTAATCAAAGATAAGACAAACTTTAAGAGTGTTCTCAAATACTAATAAATTGTGGAAGAGTTATGCAAAGTCAAGATGTATTCATACAAATATCTGCATATCTTAACTAGATACAGTAGAATTTGACATAATTGAGTGAGAATTCATGCAAAGCAGGTATACAAGGTGATATCTAGACAAATTTCATCAAATGCATACATAAGGCCCCTAAATGATTAAAATCATCATCACATCAAACCACTGAGTGACTATCAGAATATCATGTCCTGACTATTGGAGACTTGGGATCATAAATTCATCCCAAATTTATTGTATCTTGCAAGATGATAAAGGTTTGTTGTGTATAAAATTTTATTTGTGTTCATAGGACTAATAAACATATCAACATAAATTGGTGCTAGAAGGAGGGCCCTATCACTAAAGTTTGGGAGAATTTATCATTCAGAGGTGTTTTCCTACATTCTTGTGATGAATTGAGTTTGAACTTATCAGTTTATTTCAAAGCCTTGAGGATTTCCCAAAGATTCTACCAATATTCGATAATTTGAAGAATCCAATCATAAATATTGCTTCCTTGAGGATATTTACCCTGGTATTTATAGATAGTTGTTTGAATTTCTAAGATTTAACTAAAAATTTGTGTTCTCTGCAAATACTTCATAAAGATCTCATCATATGAGATACCTGACCACAAATATTCACTCCTGCAGAGGATTTATCCATATTTTTCCAAAGATCCTATCTAAATACCCAAAGTTTGTTCTGAACTTTGAAGAACTGGCTCATAGACCTAACACAAGGTCAAGATCCACCAGACCTTTAGATGAAATGCTTGTCTTTAGACATAGACTGCATTCAACTAGTCAATCTAAACCTGCTATTCCTATATCACCAGTAGCTCCCTTCGTACCACCAGTGAGGGCTCCAATGTCATTCTTTTTTTGTTGAGTCACCGCTCAACTTTGCTACATACAATGATCTTCCTAAAAATCCTGATAAGATTTTTCCTAAGTATCATCCATATCAAGATGCGGATGATCATATCTGGACTTTCAAAGAAGCTTGTTTCAGGGAAAGAATACAACATGAAGATATTGTATGTAGGTTGTTCCCTTACTCCTTAGGAGAAGAAGCATATGGCTGGTATGTCAGCCTTCCTCAAAACTTGATCAATTCTTGGCAATTACTGGAAGATGCTTTTAAAGCAAGGTTTAGGATACATATTGATGCAGCCACCATGTATCATCACTTTACAACTATCAAAAGAAGTGAAGGAGAATTGATTTCCAACTTCAATGCTCGGTTTCAGAAGATGTATCCAAAGCTCTCTACTTCTACTTATATTCAACAAAACATTATGAAACCAAATGCATACACTATATATCGGTGTTACCAATCTAAATTAAAAAGAATTAGAATTTTATCCTTTGTAGAAAAAAAGTTACGTGCTACGGAGTACACATCACTTTAAAAAAATGTTTTTTACTATTAAAAACCAATTATCGAAGGAGATGCAAAAAAATTTACAATTTAACTCTAATTTTAAATATATATATATATATATATATTTAGAATCTAAAAACAAAATCTCACAAATCACTAGTGCGCATCATCTTCAAATTCCTAATGGTTTAACGGCTATAGGTGTCAGAACGTGAAGATTTAGTTCAAAATATTGATTTCAATGTCAAGTTTGGCCAAAAAGTGTAACCCATTATTGTGGGATGATATTCCTGATGAAGTTGCTGGGCTCATTTATTATTACTCTGCTCTAGATCCTCTAACATCAATGTTCATCAGAAGAACACACCCTACAATTACATCCTTGGCAGGTGCCTTTACAAAAGAAGTAAAGGTCAACCTGGAGATGAAGCCAGTAGGACTAGGTCTCACACTGAACTTAGGATACCCTGCCTTTCCTAATCAAATGCCAATCAATGGAGCTCTGATGTCCCCTGCTATGATGTCTAATCCTCTACAAGTTCCACCCCTTAATATCATGCCCCCTCAAGGAAATGGTCAAATTGTGCCACATCCTAGACATGCACCTCTAGATGCTGCACATAATGGAAATGATAGTTTTTTTTTCAACCACATAAGGATAGTGTAGTAGCAAAGGTGCAGGGGAAAAAGGAGGATATCAAAGAGTTATCAGGTCAACTAAGGAAATTGACTACTAAAGTCACACTTGAGAAATTAGAACTTCTATTCTCAATATAATTCACAGAACCAACAGAATAGAGGATATCCTAATAGAGGATATAACAACAATAATGAGAGATCTAGATATCCTAACTAAGGATACAACAATGAAAGGAGTTACAACAATAATAATAATGCTCCTAGGCCTCTAAGAGTCTGGAACACCAGGCCTAACAATGGTTCCTTGCCATCACCTCTAGACAACTAGCCTCCTCTTGAACCTAAATAGACCATAATGGTTAATTTAGTAGAAGTTGCACTCAACAATTGGTGCAGGATACACAATACAAGTGCACATGCTGAGTTGGAATGTCCATAGTTCAAAATTGTAGCAAGCATATTCTAAGCAGAAGTGCAGAACACTACAGGGGAGGTGTCTTTCCCTAAAGGTAATGATATAGTGCCCCTTGGATATGAATCTTCCATGGTACTTAAGAGTTCTGAGGATCATCAGCATTAGCAGATGAACACAATACATGAAAATTATACTTTGATATGTGAAGAGTTAGCGATGGTATATGAAACTACTCATGTCTTCCCCTTTGAAGATGAAAATGAGCATGAGCAAGAGACTAAAGAATTCCATGCATATCAGCAATATTAGAAAGTACATAACTACAGTCTAATAAATAATGCCAATCATCCTAATGGTCTTCCAACCACCTCCATTCCACTGAATAACTTCAACACACCTCTAGATCCTAAGTCCAGCAACAATCCTGGACCTCCAAGGGTAAACCAACAACATTTTGCATCATCTACACATACAACAGTGACAAAAGGTATGATTCAATTACCTAAATCAGATAAACTAGTTGATTATCTTGTTGATGAGATGAAAAAGATTAAAATTAGTTTGTCTTTATCTAAATTACTCAAGACTCCTGTTATTAAAAATGCTTTCTTGAAGTCATTAGAGGAACTTGTAGCAAAGGAGGATATCTCTAGTCATATCCCTAGTCACATCCCTAACAATACCCCTATTAAAGATTCTACACCTAGGGATATTACCTTTAATCCAAAAGAAAAGGCCTCAATCCATACTCCAAATGCAATATAGGTGACATTATGCAAAGAGAAATCCGAGTCACCTCCCTTCCTGCTCACACTTAGGATTTTTGGAAAGAACCTACATAATTGCCTTGCAGATTCAGATGCATCCACAAATGTCATGCCCTTGTCCATATGCAGGACATTAGGTTTGTCTCCTGCCAAATCACTAAAAAAGGTAACCCAGCTAGACAATTTTGAGGTTAGTGTCATAGGATAACTAACTCATATTCACATGCAAGTGGCATCTGACCCAAGGGTGTAGTACTACATAGATATTTAGGTTGTTGACATTCCTAACACATATGGCATGCTCCTTAGTAGGGACTGGTCAAAAACTCTAAATAGCTATATGGCCACTAATTTCTCTCACATGTGGTTGCCATGGAGAGGCATTCCTTATCAGCTCATAATTGAGGCAAAACCCAGGATGAAACATATGATAAATGAGTACCATCAGAATAATGAGGTATTGTATCTAGATGTGGATCCATGAGTGTATGCATTGAGGCCTTAAACAGTCAAGATAGAAGAAATACTGATGTGCAGACTTGTGCATGAGGATACTAAGCAAGATGAAGTTATGTCAGGAATAAATTCAATGGTAGAATATGATTATAGTTCATCAGATGAAGATGAAGTGGATCACTTGATGGAGTTTGAGAAGTATCTAATCAATGAAGTTTAGAAACATCAGTTGCATGGGATATCTACCAAGGATATACTCATGGGAGGTTGGTGTAGATTACATGAAGAAGCACACTCAAAAAGTACGTGTGGGCAGTGTCTAGATATAATAGAGAAGGCAGAGAGAACATGCCTGAAAGGCAAGCCGTCATTATCAAAAGTGAATGAGATGTCTAATGTTGATGGCAGTAATGTTTTGTTACTTCATCCAGATGCAGGAAGATATGAATAGATAATGTGTAAGGTGCAAGTTCCAGTGCTTGTTACAGATGAGGTCTTGATATGTAGCAATGAGCATTGTAATGATGAGTTAAGTACAACTACACCAGGGACAGACTACTTCATTGAGTCTAATTATGAGTTATCTTATGAAGACTAGGGAAGTCACTTGACACAGTTCAAGGAATTCTTATCCAAGTGGGTCCAGGGGTATATTCTCCAATGACTCCCACAAAATCAAGTGTTAATTGAGGGATGGTGCATGTTACATGAATCTCCTCATTTAGAAACAACTTGTTCTTTATGTTTACACATAGTAAACAGAGAAGAATAGTTGCATTCAAGAAACAAATTGCATACGACTAGGAATATCCCAGATAAAATAGAAGAGAAAATTGTGATCTCCCCTAACAGAGGGTATGATGACATCAAGTTCATGAAAAGAAAAGATTTTCAAGAGGGTGATGCTTAGAAGAAGAAATATGTAGATGTTTTAGTTCCACGGCAACATCCAGATGTAACAAGGAATGAATCATAGAAAATAAAATGGATATCCGTAGGTAGTGTTGCACATTCTAAAAGAAAGAAGAAAGGTTTGGATTAAGATCCTACTACAGAGAGACCATGGACATTAAGATTTGATGGTTCTAAGTGAAAGCAAGGTACTGGAGTAGGGATAGAGTTAATTGATCCACAAGGGAAGTCATATCTCGTAGCATACAGACTCCAATTCCACTATACCAACAATGTGATGGAGTATGAAGCCTTGATCCACAACTTGCTCTTGACCTTAAAGAAGAAAGTTAAAGTATTGCATGTGTTTGGAGATTCAGAATTGGTCATCAAACAGGTTAAGAAGCAATATGCATGCAATTACCAGAAGTTGTCAAACTATAGACATAGGGTCTGGGACCTAATTGAAGGATTTGATGCCTTCAACATTACACATGTCCCAAGAAGCCAAAACTAGCGTGCAAACACACTAGTTGTAGTTGCCAACATGTTAGAGCCGTTGATAGTGTCAGGACTTAAGAGGTTCTCAGTTGAATTAGTGTTAGCACTTTCTGTGCCTGGCAATGTGTTGAAGTTTCTGGTCTTGAAGATGATCAACATATCCTTGATTTCATTGCAAATAGAGATATCTTTGATGCTCAAGTGATGGATGAGAAGAATCTGGATGATCAGGTCTGGGATGATGAAGAGATCATTGAATTATCAAACAATAAGATCCCTAAAGGAATGATAGAATTGGAAAGAATGTTTGATCTAGACAAAATCACTCAGCAAAAGGATTTACCTAAAACTGATGGAGGTGAGTATCAGTCCATCAACATAAGTCAAGGTCTAGATATCAGGAATGTCCTAATAGGAAAACTATGCACGTTGGCCGAGAGAGAGGAGATAATTCATGAACCAAAAGTTTATATACATGTAATAGCCCAGACATATGATGAATTGTAGACATATGACACATCTATCATCACTCATATGATTCCACTAAAGCCTGATGTCAAGCCATTTAGATAGAAGCAGAGGCCAGTGATTACCTTGCTAGAGCCAATCATATTTGAAGAAATTAAGAAGCTCTTAGCAGCTAGGATCATTTTCCTAGTTGTTATGTCAGAAAAAGTAACCTTGGGTGCTTTTTTCTCTTAAGGTTTAGCTCCTGGGTCCTTTAGATTGCATTTAGAGCATCTTGCATGATTTTGATGACTCCCGATGAGAAAACCCTGAAGTTTCAAGACAATTGGGACTCAAGGGATGTACTTAACATAAATCTTGCCTGAAATAGGAGGGGGAGGACTTGGATGTTTGCATCCTAGTCCTGCCCTATTTTAGGTCAGGACCAATTTCAAAGTGTCGGGTTATGACCATTATTTGGGTCTTATGCTAACATGGTAAGTTTGAATTACGAAATTCTTAGCGGGAATGTTTTTAGTTGCATATATAAGCATGATTAGTGATTCATTTGAAAACTAGATGGCAATTTTGATTTAGAAGCTTATGTTAAGATGATTCAAGGCATTCATTGTGTTGCAGAGTAGAATTTATGTTGTTCTTGTGTTTGTATTTGCAGATTTAGCATCCATCTCCTCATGGCATGAAGAGCATCTTCCTTCCATGAGATCTTCACTATAAGGTGCTATCAATTGTGTTTTCTATCATTTATCATTTGGATTTTGCCTCTATCCTCAGGGATACATACTCTTTACCTGACAATAGTGTTCTGAAGAATTGAATGTCTCTCTAAGGCTTGACTGAGGTAAGCCTCTAAACACCACAACCCCCAACCCATTTTTTCACGATTACAGGTTACAAGTTGTGAAAGTGAAAGAAGTGGATTTGTAGGAGAGTAGTGTAGACTGTCAAAATTACAGATCAGAGAAGAAAATAGGGACCTAGACTCGGGTGCCTGCTCATTAGTCCTCTAAATCCTGCAACTATAAAATCTCTGGAACAATAGGAATAGGTTACAGACAAGATTCCTAGATCCCGACAAAAACTGTGGCACTGGACTAGGGCACCTGCTCATTAGTCCTTGACTTTTTTGGACACTAAACTTTAAAATCTGGTATGCATTTGATTGTCATTTTATATCTCTGTGTGCGATCATTTTCTATAATTTGTCTGTTTGTTCATGAATTTATGAAATTAGGGTTATGAGCATAATTGGGCTTAATTGAACAACAAAATCACACAATTCCAAGCTTCCCCTATGTTCCAAGTGACAAAAGGCCTATAGTAGACTCCTCTACTTGGTTGAAAGTGCTTGAATGTTTATTGGTGAAAGGAGGATCAACACAAACCATCAAACCCTAAACAAAAACAATCCTCTTCTTTTTCAGCCTAAACACCAGTAAGACACTCCACATGGGTATCCAACTTGGTTCCTCTGAGGAAGAAGAATGGAGATATTTGTTTATGTGTAGACTTTATAAATTTGAACAAGGCCTCAGAGAAGGATAATTATCCTCGCCCTTCACTGGATGAGGTACTCCAGATGGTTAATGGAGCACAAATGATGTCATTTCTAGATAGTTTATCTAGTTATAACCAAGTCATGGTGGACAAAATAGACAGACTGAAGACTGCATTCACCACCAAGTGGGGAATATTTGCCTACAGGTGGATGCCTTTTGGTCTAATCAATGCCGGAGCAACATTCCAGTGTGCCATGGACATTGCATTCAGAGGTCTAGTTGGCCAGTGCATAGTTATCTATATGGATGACCTGATGGTGTTTTCAAAATAGAGAGGCAATCATGTTGTGGATTTGAGAAAAGTGCTCCAGAGATGTGAAAAGTATGGTATTTCACTAAATCCTAAGAAGTGTGTGTTTGGTGTCACAACTGATAAATTATTAGGACACCTAGTATTATAGGATGGGACCACCATTGATCCAGACAAGGTGAGTTCAATCATGAAACTCCAGTTGCCTAATAGTAAGAAAGAATTAAAGTCCTACTTCAAAAAAAAAAACTTCGTCAGAAACTTTATCACTGGGTTCATAGAAATAATTAGGCCACTAAATGTAATGCTGAAGAAAGATGCAAAGATAGAATGGACTCTTGAAGCCAAGGCTGCCTTTGAAGGCATTAAGAAAGCAATAGCTGATGCTCTAGTGCTTAGTAGCCCTGATTATGCCAAGGACTTCTATATATATTATTTTTCTTCAATTCACACTTGTGCAGCCGTGCTAACTCAGAAAAATGAGAACAAGGAAGAAAAACCTATAGCTTTTATGAGTGTCCCATTTAGAGATGTAGAGTTGAGGTATTTAGATGTGGAAAGACATGCTCTTGCTTTGGTAAGAGCCACAAAGAAGTTTAGACACTACATATTGAGAAGCAAGGTAATTGCCATAGTACCTGATGCAATAGTAAAGATATTGCTGATGCAGAGAGAACCAGGTGAAAAGAGAGCCAAGTGGATCACTATCCTGCAAGAATATGATATAGAGATCACCCCCATGAAGCTAGTTAGAGGACAAGATTTAATTCAGATGATTGCAGAAACTGATCCAGATTTGATCAACCAACAATACACATTAGATTCCAGTAGTTCAGATGACATGTATTCAAACATTAAGCATATCATGATCACAAGAAAGCTTCCAAGAAATATGAAGTCCTCACAAAGAAGAGCACTGAGGGTGAAATCCCAAAACTACATGATAAAAGGAGGAATCCTTTTTAGAAGAAACCATGAGGGGATATATCTCAGATGCCTGGATAGGCAAGAAGCTGACAAAGTTCTGCAAGATCTACATGACAGGTTTGGAACTGCACATGGTTCCCACTGGCTACTATACACAAAATTCTTAGGGCAGGATATTACTGGCCAACGATCTTTAAAGATACTATTGAACACAGTAAACATTGTCATACATGCCAAATAGCCACACATAAAGAAAAATATGTTGTGCAACCATTGTAACTAGTGATGGAGGCTCATCCCTTTGCACAATAGGGAATGAACTTCATAGGACCAATCAACCCACCTTCCTCAGATGGCCATATGTATGTCCTAATAGTGACTAACTACTGTACTAGATGGGCAGAAGCGATTGGCAGCAGGACATGTACCACTAAAGACATGACCAGGTTCTTGGAGAGGATCATCATCACAAGGTTTGGCATTCCTTTCTCCCTAGTATGTGACAATGGTCCAGCATTTGCTTCATTGAAATTCTCTAATTGGGCCTTTAAGTATGGTATAACTTTAAAGTTTTCTTCCACCTATTATCCTCAAGGTAATGGATTAGCAAAATCCACTAACAATAATTTATTGAACATCATCAAGAAGTTAGTAGACATAAACCCTAGAGAATGGCATACCCTACTAAAATATGTGTTGTGGGTAGATAGGACGAGAGTGAAAGAAACCTTAGGAAATTCTCCTTATTAGCTAGTGTATAGAGTGGATCCAATTTTACTAGTGAACCTAAAGATCCTTGCACTCCAATTTGTACAAGAATACCTTGGTCTAGATGACAGACTAGAAGTTAGATTGCTACAACTCATGCAACTGGAAGAAAAAAGGGGTAGAGCTATAGACCATTTCTCAAAACATTAGGATATAAGACCTTGTCTTATCTTGGGATAAAACCCACAAAAAGAAAGGTGGCCATGGTAAGTTTGACAAATTATGGACCAGTCCCTTTCAGACATCAGAGATATTAGGTGACAATACCTATAGGCTTAAAACTCTAACTGGTGAGGATGTCCCATTTCTAGTCAATGGGAAGTTCCTCAAACAATATTTCCAAGCTTAGATTGGGAAAGGTCAGAACCATGTACCATATATAAATATTTATATAGTTCACTTGTACAGTTTGCTTGCTTTGTTTGCTTTGCTTGGTTTGTGTTGTTGAGTCCATGTTTTGGTTATGCAGTATGGAGCACCTTTTCACTTTAGAAAACTAATAAAATTGCTAGATTTCAAGGAAGGATTATAAATTCCCACATAGGTTGTGATTCTTGTCAGCTAAGTACCCTTGGTATGATCTGTGAAATTGATGCAGGAGCATCCCTAGTTCAAGAGTAATCTTGCATCAACCAAAAACATTTGCATTTCAGTTTGTTTGCAATTTAGTTTGTTTCTTTTCATTGTCTAGTTCAGTTCAGGCAGTTCAGTAAGAAGCAGTTCAGTATTTCTGGTCCAGTTACATTTTAGATCTTGTGGAGCTAGACTTAGCATCTACATTCATTCATTTACATCATATCCAGAATTCAAAGATCCACATGTCAATACCGGAAGGATATCGCTACCGAAAGATTGTTTTTTCTCAGAGCAGAGCATCCTGATATTCACTGACAGTCAGCTGAAGGAGAAACTTGTAGAAGCTTTCCCAATCTTTGGAGCCTAATGACACATCATTCAATCATCTTTGGTTCATGGCCGACCTTCCTCGGAGATCCGCACATCATTCCATTCATTTTTTGGAAGTGTTTTATGCATTTAGGTCTGACCTATCTGTGTTTACATGTTACAGCGCTTTATTAGAATGTGTGATCTTCCTTGGCTGACACGAAGGAATCTATTGATCCGAATTAAATATATATTAATCTAATAGATCCTTAGGAAAGCAGTTAGTTATGAAGTTGATTATTTACTAAGTTCTAGATAGATAGATTATTCATTTTTTCTAGCGAAGGAGCTTCAAAGCTTTATCTTGCGCATGTATGTAATCAAGCCTGTGAGCCCTAATTGGAAGCCCGCATGTTGTCAACCGATCTCTATTTGAATTCTATGATATATTGAATGACTAAATCTACATTTATTTCATTTCTTTGAGTTATTTTCGTTGTGTTTACTCTTGTTGCACGGTCTGAATAGTTCATTCTATGAACCCTCCTATGGCGACTGCACCAAGTAGTATCAAAGAGAAAGTGTGAATCTTTAGGAGCGAATTGAGCGAAGTTGGCAAGGGAATTTCATAAGATCTTGTTGTGGACAGATCGCTAAATTGAGGCAGGTTACTTGTGTTGCAACCGATCACCAATTGTGAGGCAGTTGTCACTTTGTAGCTCGATTGCCAAACCTGAGGTAGTTTGCACTTGATCCTAGGAAGAATACCACCGAGGAGAGTTGTTGTTGGAACAATGGCTAGTAGAATAGATAAGATGATGGAGATAATGAAAATAATGCGAATTCATTTGGATGCTATTGAAGAAGATAGGTGAAGAGGACACCGAGGCCTAATGTTGAAAGCGATGATGAAGAAGAATTTCAATCTGTTCAACAAACTGGTGAAACCCTAAGAGGTGATGAAGAAGAAGAATTAGATCAGGTAAAGATGTTGCGAGCTATTTTGAAGATTAGAAAGAGACCTAGAGTTGATGTGCCGAACTACACTGGTAAATTGAACCCTGAAGAGTTGATTGACTGGATAAATGACATGGAAGAATACTTTGAATATGAATAAGTTGAAGATCTGGAGAAGGTGAAATTTGCAAAGACAAAGCTGAAAGGACATGCTACTATATGGTGGAAAGATGTTTAGTTGGAAATAAATAGAAGAGGGAAAGAAAATATTACAAAATGGGATAGGATGGTGACAAAACTGAAGAATCAATTTATACCTATTGACTATGAGTTGGAACTATTGAAAAGATTGCGAAACCTAAGACAAAAGGAGAAATCTGTGAAGGAGTACACTAAAGAATTTCATAAGATGATCATAAGGATAGGACATAGTGAAGTAAGCAAGGAGAAAGTGGCTAGATACATCAATGGACTGAGATTGAACATTCAAGAGGAACTAAGCCTAGTGAAGATGACATCTTTGGAAGAAGCATATCAATTTGCCCTGAAAGTTGAAGAGAAATTGAATAAGACGCATGATTAGAGATAGAGAGGAAGAGGAGGTAAATTTTAGAGAGGTAGGACTTATTCCGAAAAAGACAGATCATTTCCAGAGCTAAACAAGTTTGACATCCCATTCAAGAAGGATGATAGAGATACTATTGCATACCAAAGAAGTGATAGAAATTTTCATCACAGAGGCAACTACAATTCATACCGGAATGAAGGGTACAGAAGAGAAGGAAGATGATTAGATAAGAGAACATTCAGAGGTACTTGTTTCAAGTGTGGAGGTGAAGGGCATAGAGCATTTGAATGTAATTAGGGTAGTACAAGTAAGAGAGCAGAGAATAGTGGAAGAGCAGCCTATGTTGAAGAGGAACCTATTGAACTAAGTGACCCCTGTTCTATTGGTAAACCAGAGAAAGGAGAATCATTGGTGATGAGGAGAGCACTATTTCAAGCTAAGACAAATGAGGAACCACCACAGAGAAAGAGTTTGTTCAAGACAAGATGCAAATCAGGAGATAAGTGTTGTAAGGTTGTAAATGATAGTGGTAGTTCTGATAACCTAGTTTCAGAAGAGATGGTGACTAAGCTAAATTTGGAAATATTGAAACACCCTAAGCCATATCAGATAGCATGGTTTCAAGATGATCATAAGGTACTAGTGAGTGAACAATGTTTGGTGAAATTTCATATTGGATCTTATCATGATGAAGTCTTGTGTGATATTATGCCTATGGATGTATGTCATATCTTGTTGGGTAGACCTTGGCAGTATGATAGAAAAGCTATACATGATGGGAGAAAGAATACATACACTATAACAGCAAATGGAAAGAGAATTGCTTTGATTCCTTTAGAAGATGATCCTAAAGATGTAGTATTTGGGAATGCTAGAATCTGTTTGGTAGATGGAAGGAAATTTCTATATGGTTTGAAATAGGAGAATATGTGTTATGTCTTGATTCCTAAGAAGCCAGAAGCATTGAGAAAAGAGACTGAACCGGAGGAGATAAGAGAGTTGCTGACAGAATATGAAGACATCATATTAGATAATGTGCTTGATGGATTGCCACCTATAAGGAGTATCAGTCATCACATGGATCTTATACATACAGCAAGTTTGCCTAACAAAGCAGCACACCAGATGACACTGGCAAAGAATGAAGAATTGAATAGACAAATACAAGAGTTTTTGAGGAAAGGTTTGATCAGAGAAAGCTTGAGTCCTTATGCAGTACCTACAGTGTTAGCGCCGAAGAAGGATGGAGAATGGAGAATGTGTACTGATTCTAGAGCAATAAACAAGATCATAGTTAAGTACATATTTCCTTTACCTAGGATGGATGATATCATGGATTGTTTGAGTGGAGCAAGATATTTTACAAAGATAGACTTGAAGAGTGGATACCATCAAATCAAAATCAGAGAAGGTGATGAATGGAAGACTACTTTTAAAACAAATGAAGGATTGTATGAGTGGTTAGTGATGCCTTTTGGATTGACAAATGCACTGAGTACTTTCATGAGGTTGATGAATGAAGTCTTGAAGAAATTATTGGGTAAGTTTGTGATTGTATACTTGGATGATATTTTGATTTTCAGTAAGACAAAAGAGGAACATTTGTGGCATATTAGACAAGTTTTACAGAGGTTGAGAGAAGAGAAATTGCTGATAAACATCAAGAAGTGTAGTTTCATGAAGGAATAGTTGATATACTTGGGATTTGTGATTTCTATGGAAGGATTGAAGATGGACCCTAAGAAAGTGAGAGCAATTGTTGAATGGCCTACACCAAAGAGCATTGGAGAAGTTAGATCATTTCATGGATTGGCTAGTTTCTACTGGAAGTTCATCAAAAATTTCAGTTCAGTTTGTAACCCTATGACAGAGACAATGAGAGGTGACAGAAAATATTTTAAGTGGACATCTGGAGCAGATAAAAGTTTTGAATTGTTGAAGTAGAAAGTGACAGAGCAACCTGTTTTGGCATTACCATATTTCAATAAGGTATTTCAAGTTGATTGTGATGCAAGTGGAAATGCGATTGGAGCAATATTAAGTCAAGAAGGTAGACCTATAGCTTATTTCAATGAGAAGTTGAATGATGCAAGGAGAAGATACTCAGTTTATGATCAAGAGTTCTATGCCATAATTCAAGCCTTGAAGAAGTGGAGACATTACTTGTTGCCTAAAGAATTTGTGTTGTATACAGATCATCAAGCTTTGCAATATTTGAATAGTCAAGGTAAGTTGAATCAAAGACATATGAGGTGGGTAGAGTTCATGCAGAGTTATACTTTTGTGTTGAAGCATAGGAGTGGAAAATAAAATAAAGTTGTCGATGCCTTAAGTAGAAGAAGAAACTTGTTGACAAAGATGAGAGTTGAAGTGTTGGGTTTTGATGAATTGAAGAACATGTATGAGAAAGACATTAATTTTGCAGAACCTTGGAAAGCATGTAAGGAACCTATTGTGATAGATAGGAGCAAGTGGTTGGACTATTTCATTCAAGAAGATATGTTGTTTAGAGGAAATCAATTGTGCATACCTAAGAGTTCAATGATAGACAATCTAATCAAGGAGAAGCATAGTGGCGGATTGGCAGGACATTTTGGCATTGATAAGACAATGGCTTTGGTGAGTGAAAATTACTTTTGGCCTCAGATACATAAGGATGTTTAGAGATTTGTGCAAAGTTGTAGAGTTTGTCAAGTTGCAAAAGGGAGTAGTCAGAATACTAGACTATATAAACCTTTGATAGTACCGAAGAGACCTTGGGAAGACATAAGCATGGATTTTGTGATGGGATTGCCTAAGACACAGAGAGGACATGATTCGATATTTGTAGTGGTTGATAGATTTTCAAAGATGGCTCATTTCATACCTTGTAAGAAGACAACTGATGCAGTGCATGTAGCTGACCTATTTTTCAAAGAGATTGTGAGGTTGCATGGATTACCTAAGAGTATAATTTCAGACAGAGACACAAAATTTGTTGGATACTTTTGGAGGACACTTTAGAAGAAGATGAAGATAGATTTGAAGTATAGTTCATCTTTTCATCCATAGACCGATGGATAGACAGAGTAGTGAATAGGAGTTTGGGAAATTTGTTGAGATGTTTGGTTGGAGAGAAAGCCAGAAGTTGGGATTTGATTCTTTCACAAGTAGAGTTTGCATATAATAATTTAGTGAATAGGAGTATCAAAAGAACACCTTTTGAGATTGTTACCAGAGTAGACCCTAAAGGAGTTGCAGAATTGAGAGATGTCAGTATGGAAGAAAAGAAAAGTACAGAAGTAGAAGAATTTGCAGATCACATGAAGACAATGCATGATTAGGTTAAGAAGCATTTGGAGAATATGAACAATAAGTACAAAGAGAAGGTAGATAAGAAGAGAAGACATAAGGAATTTGAAGTTGGAAATGAAGTAATGGTGTACTTGAGAAAAGAAAGATTTCTAGTTGGGACATATAACAAGTTGAAGATGAAGAAGTTTGGACCTTGTAGGATACTCAGGAAATCCATATGAAGTGGAGTTACCGGAGACATTGGGTATATCACCTATTTTCAACATTGCAGATCTTTATCAGTATCATGAAGCAGAGTTCAGTGACAACATGAAAGAAGACTTGAAGAAGAAGTTACCACAACAAGCACCGGAATAGATTGAAGACATTTTGGACAACAGAGTTGGATGTGGCACTAGAGGAAGACAATACAAAGAATATCTTGTGAAGTGGAAAGGCAGACCGGAAGAAGATTCATCATGGATTTCTTAGGCTGAGGTGGACCGTCTTGGTTCTCCCCTAGACCCAACAAAGTGAGGGACTCACTTTTTCAATAACATCAGATGTCTGATGCAGGAGCATCCCTAGTTCAAGAGAAATCTTGCATCAACCAAAAACATTTGCATTTCAGTTTGTTTATAGTTTAGTTTGTTTCTTTTCTTTTTCTAGTTCAGTTCAGGCAGTTCAGTTAGAAGTAGTTATGTATTTCTAGTCCAGTTACATTTCAGTTATTGTGGAGCTGGACTTAGCATTTACATTCATTCATTTACATCATATCCATAATTCAGAGATCCGCATGTCAATACTGGAAGGATATCGCTACCAGAAGATTGTATGTTTCTCAATTCAGAGCATCTTGATATTCATTGACAGTCAGCTGAAGGAGAAACTTGCGGAAGCTTTCTCGATATTTGGAGCCTAATGACACATCATTCAATGATCTTTGGTTCATGGTCAGCCTTCCTCAGAGATCTGCACATCATTCCATTCATATTTCAGAAGTGTTCTATGCATTTAGGTCTGACCTATCTGTGTTTACACGTTACATCTCTTCATTGGAATTTGTGATCTTCCTTGGCCGACGCGGAGGAATCTATTGATCCGGATTAGATATATATTGATGTAATAGATCCTTAGGAAAGTAGTTAGTTATGAAGTGGATGATTTACTAAGTTCTAGAAAGATAGATTATTCATTTTTTTTGGTGAAGGAGCTTCAAAGCTTTATCTTGCGCATGTATGTAATCAAGCCCGTGAGCCCTAATTGTAAGCCCGCATGTTGCTGGCCGATCTCTATTTGAATTATATGATATATTGAATGATTGAATCTACATTTATTTCATTTCTTTGAGTTGTTTCCATTGTGTTTATTCTTGATGCATGGTCTGGATAGTTCATTCTGTGAACCCTCCTACTGTGACTACACCATATATCATATTCACCAATAGTGGCTCTTGTTGTTCAAGGAAGTTATCACATGAATACACCTAACAACCTTGGATTAGTTGAAAGTACTAGTGTCTGTTTTAAGTGAAAAATTTAAAGGTTTGCCCTTGCTACCATTGCAATTCTCAACCTAAGCAAGCAAGTGCCTACACCTTGTAAATGCGCTTACAAGATCACATCTTATGAATACTAAAAAAACAAAAAAAAGAAACTTATTGAATATCAATAGAAAAGAATCTCTTAGGTCATCCAAGTAACTCTATCGAGGCTATGGACACCTGACTGGCAGTAGGGCTCTACTCAAGAGAATTGCAAAAATAATATTGCTGGGGCTATGGACGCTTGACTGGCAGGAAGGCTCTATCCAAGGTTGGCTTAGAGGGTTAAATCCAAATATGTAGCTTAACACTAACCACTATTATTTTCAACCTTTCTTCAAGATGAAGGAAGTGAATCGCATGCACACACCTGATTCCTTCTCACTACATAGTTGTGTTAATGAATATGATCTCAGTTAGAAAGGTCAGGATGCTTGTATATGACAAAAGTTAGAATTTTTGTCTTAATTTCTCCTCCTTGCTTGAATTATTGGAATTCTAGTTGCTTTCTTTGGTGGCAAGTTATTGTGCAGTTACACAACATGCCCCATTTTTCCTGAGAAAAATAAGGACCCAACTTTTCTTTGCTTTGCTTGGCTTGTTTTGTTTCCCTTTGCTTTGGGTGGTTTGGTAAAAGCAGTAACAGATGTATGTCTAGGTCCTGTCCTAGGAATGTCTAGATCTTAACCTATGGATCCAAATTTTCAAAGTTAGATTTTCCTCTCATAAACCCTACCAAACAAAAGAGGATAAAATTTTAAGCAGGTTTTCCTTTTGAAGTACCAAGGAATTCCCTAAAACTAGGAAGTTATGCCTAATCAATGTTTAGTCAACTAGTTATGGATATGTTCACATTGTTCTAATATCCAAACATTAACTTAATATTCTGACCCAAGAAATCACTAAGTAAAACATAATATCCTAACATTGAGCAAATGTGCACATGTCAAATTTAACTCATGATACGATGAAATTGTCATGCGCATAGTCACATAGCATGGATATTCACTGGCATGGATATTTGATCTCAATATCTGGACATTATCTCAATGTCCATACATCTTTATTATCCGTTCTTATTTTAATATCCTAGCCCTCTCCCACTAGCCCGCAAGGAATCTTTTTAAAGATTCCAATTCTATGCAGGATAGCGAGTGGACTTTTCTCAACATCCTGATGATGTGTCTCATTTGACTTTTTAAATGAACATTTGACTCTAGGCATTTTGCCCAATACTTAGTATCTAGATCTCCCTCGACATCCTGATGAAGTCATATGATCTTGTCTCAAAAGGAATACCATAAAGTGATGACATCATCTGGATATTGAGGGCATAGCACATTTCGCAAATCTTAATATCCAGACATTCACTAATGTCCAGACCTCAAATATCTTGATGACGTCACATTACTTCTGACCTAGAATTACCTTAAGAAAGGTGACATCATCATCACATTTAGACTTATGGATATTTCAAAAAAGTTTAATGTCTAGATATTTCTTAATATCCATATCCTAGTCTCTTGCGTCCAAAATTTACAGCTTTAGGTTTGACTTTTTTAAACTGGGCATTTGTAATGTCCTAACATTTGTGGATCAAAGGTAAATACCTTTGGATCTTAACAACCTGATATGCACTCTTAACTCAATGTTGACCAACTTGATGACATCATGTGATACGCACATAGACATATCAAAAAGTAAGCACATTACTTAACATACAAACATATGTTTATATCCAGACTCTGCAATTAATGTCATGAAAGTGAGTCATTGGCCCTTTTGAAATTCAAATTAGAAACCACCACTTGTTGCAATCTCCCAGATCATATGTCGATATCTATGCACAAAGGCAATTTGGCATTAATTATACCCCAAATCTATGGTTTTAACACATAAAGCCAGATTTTTTATCATTATGCATTCACAAAAGCATTCAAGGATTGAAAATTACAGAGCTCCAGAGTTTTTATGATGGTCATTACAGTAACCCAAACCTAAACAGAACAGTGTAGATAGAAAACCATGAACAGTGAAAGGTGATCGCATGGTAAAAGAATGCATCCAGACATCCTTTAGTCAGGTTTTGAGTACAAAAAAAGGTATGTAATGATAAAACCCCATTTTTGTCGTTATTACAGCATAGTAAAAGGTAAATTTGCACTTAGGGTAAAATCTTCTTACATATGCACATGCTATGCTTTGTAAACTATAGGATGTTAGGATATGAGAAAATTAATTAATTAAACCTGAAAGATAGGATGTTTTTTTTGAGATATGCACATCTGTAATTGCAGGACACAATGCAAGATAGCAAGAATCAAAGCAAGGCAGAGTTTAAGACTCCTATGTTCCCAAGTCTAGGTGGCTCTGGTTTTAGATTCAGATAGGTTGGGGATACACATGCCGGAAACATGAACATAGATGAGTGGATGACAAAATCAACTCAAGGTGGTGGGAATCCCATCCTACAGAACATATATAATTCTAGAATGTGGCATGCTGACAGCTTTCCTTATGCTATAAAGGCATTGGAGTTGGTTGTTGCATGTGTGGAGAATTATAATAGGGAAAATAGAAAAGTAGAGAAGCATGGTCGCTTGCATGCAAACTTTTCCATCAAAGGTATTACAAAGGCTTTTCATTTGCCTACAGGCCCAAATTTGTTCAAGATAGATCTGGAGGCCTTTAAGAACCAATACAAGATTAAAAACATAGATTGTTGGGAAATAATATTCTCATGTTGGAGAGCACAGGGCAGTACTATCAAAGTAGCAGCAAAACTGCCAGTTAACCTGTACAAATTTGACTTCACTCTGAAGGTTCAGTAAATGATGGTTATACTGAGTCAGATGATAGGAAAACCTCATGCTGGTAACTTTGAGCCATGGATGTATGGACTCATTAGGATGGTGGAGACAACTAACACCAAGATAGTGTGGGCATCACTCTTCAGTGATAGTATTGATAAAGGTATGAGGATGTTTGGAGGTAAATTGTGCCTTTCTATATGTCTTCATATGTGGTTTATGCCTATGCTACACAATCCACATTTTCTAGCCTGTAGATAGTAGGTAGGGTTGGGAGAAATCCAGGATGATGCAGAGGCATCCACACTATAACCTTGACATACAGCATGGATGTCCGCAACCCTTCATCATCATCATCATATTTCCCTTAACACTGTCAGCATCATCATATTTACTCTGCCGACCGATATCCTCCTGCAGACAAGCCTTCGCCCTTTCGCCTGTCAGCAGCATCATCATATCCGACTATCGGCAGCATCATCATATTCGGCAAGCGCAAACATCCTCCTGACGTTCACTGTTCATCTTACCGCCAACCTCTTTCTTCATCATCATGATGTTCAACATCATGTTCATCAGCAGGATATAGAACATCCGGTTCCTCTCATATATCCTGATGACGACAACCTCATGCACCTTTCCTTCGATGCTTACGTCACCCCGATATCCTGATGACGATTATCCTGATGACGATGATGTCACATGCAGCTCCTTCAATATCCTGCTGCCCGATATCCTGATGACGAATATCCTGATGACGATGACGTCATATGCAGTTCCTTCAATATCCTGCTGTCGGCCAAACTTAACATTATCGGCCCGCGATGGTTTTATCAACCCAATCTTCTACCTTATGCCGATACGCTCCTCCTCGGCAACACCTGATGATGATCACCCCAATGCACTTTCACTTTATGCAACCGACTGCATCATGCTCATCTCCACTTACTCGGATGACGCCCGAAGTAACTGCAGGATATACGCAGAAATATCCTGATGATGCCGTTGCGATGGATTTTCCAACCTTAGCGAATTTCGATCCGCCGAACCTCCTGGGATGACCCGATCCACTTTCAGGGTGATCTTCCAAACTCTAACAACCAGCACGACCTAGCACATACCCATGCTAGGGTTCTCAACACCTCTCGACGATGATCCTACAAACAGACATGCAAACACACAGAAAATGCAAACTATAACCTAAACTACTGTACACAGCCATTCCACCGATTCGACGAATCAACCAGTGGAATGGATCAGTGAATCCATGAAACCACCAAAACAGCGAATCGATCACATAGTGGAGACCAAACAGAAAATGAACACAAACAGGATCTTTATTGATTTCAAAAGATGCAATACAATATTCAGTCTCTCCCTCTGTCTCACCTCTTCAATGCAATACTATACTATATCTAAAACCAACCGATCCTCATGTATAAATAGGATCTCTTGCGAGTACTACTGACCCAACTCCAAGTGGCTGGGAAATCTCTCCTGGCGGCTGGGAGATCCAACCGGACCTACACATAACAGCTGTCCTAACAAACTAGCTAAAAATAGCAAAGTATGGTCAACATGACCTTATTACATGCATTGGTCTTATCAGACCTTCTTGGAAACATTAACAAGACTCAAAACAAACTAACTGCCTCATGGAGGCCAGCTGTCAAGTAGGTGCTCCTGCACCACAGGAGATGTAAATATATGGGATCATTATCCCCAGCTAGAGAGGAAATCATCCATTCAAAACTATAGGAGAGTAAATGGCTACTTTGTTATGCATTTAGTTAGATTAATGGATAAAGATAGAGCTAAAAGATTGAGCATTGAGGCTCAAGAGGCTATTGCTATAAATGGAACTTGGTTCATCCAATTCCCAACCTTCATCTACCTCAGGATAGAAGAATTCAGTGGGCAACTTCTAATGTTGCCAAGATACCTAACGGACAGAATCATTCTGATGGAGCTAACAAGATAGATAATTCCTTCATATGAGGCATTTGTGAAGATAAATAAGAAAGGTAATGTTAGTTTTCCTTATATCATTGGATGGTATTTATGTCTTGATATTGATTCAACCAAGAGTTTAGAAGTAGGGTTACACATGTTGAATTTGTAGCCATTTCTATTGGCTAGAAAGTATGATCCCTATAAAAGGATGGAAAGACATATATGCAAGAAGCCAGTGCATCAAGTGCACTTGGAAGATTACTAGGAAGATTGTCCAGATGATGTGGAGGTGAGAAGAAGTTATCAAAGGTTAACATTAAACCAGATCTAGACATTAGATTGTTTCGATGTTCCTCCACAGTTGCATACTGATGATGGCATAAGGATATCAAAAGAATATGAAGATAAGAAGGTTTATAATGAGACCATCTCCCTTCTAGATTGGAACTAGCCAGAGGTAACCTCAATCAAACTCATTATAGATAGAGTCATGAAATTGACCAAGGCATGGGTGGATCAGTAGGTGGCTTCTGTGAAAGCCAAAGGAGTGGCTCTTATAATAGATAAGAAGAGAAATAGGCAAGAGCTACCTGAAATAGAATATAATGATTTCTTGGATCACAAGAAACAAAGCATGGAGGCCAAGCAGGCCAAGTTAGCTTCATCAAAGGAAGCTAAAGAGATTATTGATAGTGGCATAACCATAGCCACAAGATCATCCCCTTCGAAAGGAAAAGGTCTAGTCCCTGTTATCACAATAACCAAAAGGCAAGTGGAACAACCTGTAGATGCAAAGGAGCCTAGTGTTACTTCTCAAGATAGGGAAGATGAGGAGGATGAGAGACCATTGAAAAGAAAAGGTCAGGATATCTTGCAAGGGGTAAATATCCCAAAATAAAAGAGAGGACAAATACCTATGATGAGAGGATCCACAAGAAAACAATCAAGTGTCCTACTCAAGGAATGTGAAGAGTTCACTAAGACAGAACAAATGTTTTTTAGTGATCAACTTACAATAGATAGGGCTGCAAAAGAAATGGTGATAAAGAATAAGGATGCAAAGACAATACAAAAGGATTTTCAACATGATGTCCCTATCCCTAATATAATTAAGTTTAAAATTGATTTGGCTTTGGAAGCGAGAGGAGAAGAGAGAAAGAAGGTGAATGATCCCTCTTTACCACTTGATTAAACCATCGACCTCATAGATGATGATGTGACAAAGGATGTGACATTCAGTCCCCTTGAAAGCCTAATTAGGAACACAACCCTAACACCCCAAGGCACACCCCAAGTATGAAAGACCATCAGAGATGAAGATGAAGCTGAAGATACTGAAATGGTGGTGAAGAAAATTGGCCTAGATTGGTTAGTAGGAAAAGTCACTAGTCCAACAGTGATTGATTTATCATATGATGGAGGTGAAGATGAAGAGAAGGATAAGGTCATGGAGGATGTGCAAACTAGAGACGATATAACCATGGACATGGATTTCCACACAGAAGTGCCTCCACAGCATAATGTCCAGGATATTTATGAGGGACATGTTGAGGCAGAAGATAAAGAATAACAAGTGTTGATATCTAGACAAGTAGGTCCAATGGTCAAGTCTAGATTAGAAGATCAAAAAGATATAAAAATGTTAGCATCTGGACATGAAGGTCCACAAAATAAAAAGTGATGAGGAGAAGATAGAAAAGGTAGTAGTTGGTAGCAAACAAAGCGAACATCAGGATATGCAAGATCCTGGCCACCAAGGGGCTAATACCAACAATCCCCAGGCCCAGAGTAGACAATATGCACAAGAGCATAGTGAAAGAACACATCAGGATGTGCATATGGATGCAAGCAAACAAGATAAGGGTGTCTCGACTCATGTGCCTGATGGTCAAGAGCCTACTAAAGAGACATTACTAGATCAAGCTATGACATCTAGAGATGTTGCAAAGGACCAAAATCAGTAGCAAATGCATGAGGAGGTTCCTACTAATGAGGTCCAACAATATAATGTAAATGAGGATATTCTTAAGGATAAAAATGTGGAGGTACATGATGCTCGCATTGAGCAATCTGACTAGCAAGGGTCTGTATCTAGTGCGTCGCATTGGCTTGCACATGAGGTGAGTCAGCCTCAAGTTCCTGGTGCTTCAAATTTTGATATTTCTTCATTATTTTCACTTGAGGTTGCAAAACCTAAGTGCAGAGCAAGGGAAACCTCAGTAATAAAGAGAGATCCAATCACCAGCAAAAGGACAACTCAATTAGTTGTGCCTCTGGTTGATAAGGCAAAAGGAGAAATAAGTGCCAATGAGTTTCAGATAACAACAATTAACTTAGGGCACACTACCAAAGAACAAGAAATCCAAGGACTGAGAGATCACACAGATGCAATAGAAGCTAGAATTATGAAAGCTGAGGCCAAGAATAAAAAGTATAAGGAGCACATTGCTTAATTACAGGACTTCATCAAAGGGTTGGTTGCCCCTACAAATGTACAGATTACACTAACCACACATTTGGCATTAGTATCTCAACAGGAGATAACTAGATTAGATGCATTGAAGCACAAAGCACATGTGATGAATGATTGATTGGTCAAATTCCTGCAAAAAGGGGATGAAGTAGTGAAGACCTCATTGTCCAATTGGGACATGTTGAGTGATATGAAAAGTAAAGCAGATAAATTAAAGAAAGAGGTTGGACAAAGGCTGATAAAGAGTAGTCAAGATTTGGCTATATTGAAAGATATGAGGAGAGCAGATATAAACACCATCATGACAAAGAATGTCCTGACACCTCGAACATTGCTACAAGTAGATACTTGGGTTGAGGACATAAGCTTTGAAGTCAACATTTTAAAAAGATGCAATTCCAAAGCTATGGACATCAGCATCAAGTCGATTGAACTCCTGGTGGATGAGCTGGAGATTTTGGAAGTTTTAGAGGGTGAAGTCGAAGGAAAGATAAAAAATCAAGAGAGTGATTTTGTAATTAAGGCATTTAGAGCTAGCTAAATAGTTTAGCCATAGAAGATCATGTTCAACACTTTTCAAAGGACACAATTGATCAAGCTATGTTGATGAAGTATAAGATTGATGTGTATAATAAGGAGTTGGATAATAGAACCAACAGGTGGATATCTTTGAAACTGCAAGTGAAATCTTAGGAGCATGTAACTAAGAAGACTAAGGCACAAGGTAGAGAAGAGATAAATACAACTCTTAGAGCATATAAGCTCATCCAAGGCATTAGATGTAGGATATCAGAAGGAGCGTCAACAGAAGAAGAGTCTAATGAAAATGTAGAGTAAAGAAGTCATGTTGACCAAGTCAAAGATTTAAGGAATATTCTAGAGTGCCAGCTATATTCCACCAAATTGATTGCCAAAATGCAATCATGTGCCACGTTTCTTCCTGACTGTTAGATCATCTTGAATTGATCTTGATCCTTGGATCATTTGTAACTACATCCTATCCTTGGTCTATAAAAGGAGATGGATTGCCATTTGTAAAGTATTCGAAGCTTAATTGAGACCGAATTGTTGAGCTACATAGTTCTTTCTCAAGGTCACTTGAATATATGTGATCTTTTACATACTTAATGAAGATGGAGACATTTAGATTACAACTTATCATATATCTTGTGTAAGTTGTGAATGGATTCTTGATGTATAACTGTGGATTGTTGCACTCAATAGAGGTGCATTCACAAAGTGCATGTTGTGTTCATTCTTTTCCTTTGAAGATTTGCACCTATCATGTGTAGTCATGGACTATCCTGGAAAAGCATGGTTTGGTTTTCATCTCTCTTTTCATGAAAGTATCTAAGATGTATGTGGATCAATGATCAAACTTCACTAATTTCAATTAATTTCAGTAAATTTACAATTTCAACTTGTTTTCTTTCAATTTCATAAAGATCATCATTACAACTACAAATATTGACAAATGATAAGCAGAATATAGATAAATATGCAAAATTTCGTAGGTAACTGAACATCTTGTGCATATTTGAACAAATTGCATGTAATATTGAAAATACCATGCAAATATCTGGAAGTAATGATAAAAGACATGGAAATATCAGCTTGTAGGCACAATATTTAGAAGCATTTAAGTGCAAAAGTGAATAATAATTAGATTTGAGATAGTTTCAAAAGAACTAATCAAAGATAAGACAAACTTTAAGAGTGTTCTCAAATATTGATAAATTGTGGAAGAGTTATGCAAATTCAAGATGCATTCATGCAAATATCTGCATATCCTAACTAGATACAATAGAATTTGACATAATTAAGTGAGAATTCATGCAGAGTAGGTATACAAGGTAATATCCAGATAAATTTCCTCAAATTCATATATAAGGCCCCTAAATGATTAACAACATCATCACATCAAACCACTGTGTCATGCCTGTTATGAAACCACCTGTATGTCAACCATACAAGTGGGCTAAAAGGTGGAACAATATATATTTTTTTAAAGAATAATTCTATAACTTGCAAAGGCAGTTTACCTATAGTTTTTTTGTTGATGACAAAAATCCCAAAAGGTTAAGGTTGATGATTGATCTTGTTTGCAATGCCCTAATAATTCGAGTATAAAGTTTTAGAACAACCAGATACACTAATTGGACACAATGTACTTAATAGTCTAATCATGTGAGATTCATTATCGCAACTAACAACATAATTCCACTATATGTTTAAATAAAATCATAACTTAAATAATAAAAGCCAATTTAAGTTAAAATCAAACTAATTAAATTAATATTTATTTACTCCAATTCATTAACATCAAGGTTAGAATTCATATGCAGATATTCCACCAATAAATCAATTGATTATAATGATAAATTTCAAATCAAATAAAGTGTCAATTCATTTTTTTTCCCAGTTATGAGAATTATTTTAGAAATCAAATTACAACTTAAATAAATTCCATTATTGATTTATAATAACTAATTCATTATAATTTCCTTTTTAAATTGAATAGAATAATACTAATAAAAGTTTCCAAGTCTTCTAAACGCAATAACAAATATGTATATATATTAAAACATTTCTATCCTTGTAATTTTAATAAAGCAATTACTTGTTCTTTATATTCTTATATAAAATTAATTTAACTTCTTTCCCAAATAATTTAATTAAATAAAACTATACTATATCATTATCCAAATTCTATAATTTCCTAAATAAAATAATTGCTTTTTAATAAAATCAACTATAAAACTTGCTTTCTATTTTCTTTTCTAAATTTCAATTCTTTTTCCATTAAAATAATAGGATAAATCAAGATTGTTTCCAAAATAAAAATAATTTTTTGTTTGTAATGCAATAGAGTAGATCATTAATGAACATACTTAATTATAAAATTCATCTTACTAAATCAATACCAATGTATATACAATGGGTAAAACTGTGTTGACAACTATAGAGACAATAGGGTATGAGAATAAAATTAGATGAAGAATATATATATATATATATATATATATATATATATATATATATATATATATATATATATATATATATATATATATAACTACTTTAGTTTCACAAGATAGACCCATATTATAATTAAATATTTGCATATGTGAAATAATGGTATACAAACTTTAAATCATGAACAGAGATAAATAGAATATTCATTTTCAGATTTGCTTAACCAGAGAAATAATTTTCTAACATAAGGAGTTTCAAAACACTTTCACAGGTAGATGAGTATACACTGCTATTGTTCTTTTCTAGTTTTAAAGGGAATATGCAATTTCAATCCAAAAGTAAAGAAATCCATAAACAGAAATAGGAACACCATCACCAGTATGAATAAAATGAAATAATCATTTTCAGATTCATATACACAGAGACAAGTAATATACAATAAAATAATTACTTTTAGATTACCCAAGCATATACGTTACACAAACTATTTTCTATCAACAACAAATACAACTCCACAAACTTTTTGATACACAATAAATGGATTCCACATGAATCTTGTACAAAGTCATCCTTGCCAAAAGCAAAACAAATTTTCTCTTCTTTTCCTGAGAAACATAGAGACTATTTTCAACTTTCAACCTTTGACTGGAAATCCTTCCTTTAACTTGCACTCATACAACCAAATAGATGGCCAAGTCCTGCTCTCCATCCTACCATAGAGATTGCAATGCACATCCCATCCCAAGCAAGAGAACTCCATAAACCAGGTTCACATTCACATGCAACAAGCTTGGAAATACACAAATCCAGATAGAAGTAAAATCTAAAAGTTTTCCCATAGTTTAACTCACAAAAAAGGATCTTCCTTGGATCCAAATTAGGGGGAGGGAGGGGAAAGTCAACCCTCTTGGGGACATAACAACTATCAAGAATCACCACAAATCACAATACACAATTCCATCACCACCAACCTTTATACTTCCCACACATACCTCCTCAACAATACAAAGAATCAAACCCCAACACCACCAATCACCACCACAACATAACAATAATCTCCACTTCTCCACACACCTCCAAAACCCCCATACACCTCAATATAGCATGAATCTCCACAACCTCCACAAATACACATCAACACAACAAATTATACCTATATACATCTCCACAACCTCCACAAATACACACCAACATAGCAGATTATACCAATATACATCTCCACAACCTCCACAAATACACCAATCACATATCCATCAATGAATCAAATAAAACTAGTAACCATTCCCCTAGAGAGGTTAGGCCATACAACACAAAACCCACAAAATCAACAAAAGACAAATAACCCAAAATATCATACAAATCCCAATTCACATAAATTTTATAATAATCAAAATGCAAGAACATTTAGAGTGTTACATCAGCTCCCCAAGTCAGGGTGAGCTCAAATTTAAACCAGAAATGCAATTCCAACCCTTTGCTCTTGAGTCCAAATCCTTGAAATCAAAATTTCTCCAAACTCTTCAAGTCAAAATCTCCCTCTTCTTCACAAAATTTTCTCTTCTCAAAATTCATGCACACCAAAAAGTGAAAACCCCTTCCCAAAATTTCCCATGAATAAAAACTAAAAAACTTCAAAAAGAAGGGAAAAAAAAGAAAGCAACTTTCTTTCTTTTCCCCAAAAAACTCTTCTTTTTCCAAAATAAAACAAGAAAATAAAATCCTCCTAAAAATAAAATATTAAAATATTAATTTAAAGCATTTATCATCATCCCACAAAAGAAATAATTAAAATAAAAGAATAATTAAATTGACTCTTACCCCATAAAGGAAATTTAAATAAAATTTATAGAATAATAAAATTTCACAATAACACACAAAAATTAAAATTAAAATAGAACAATAACTTTACATCACATTTTAGCCTTAACCAAGCTAAGCTAACTAGTATTACATAGGGGTTTATGGAGTCTCTAAAACCACTTAAGGAATCTTGGCCACCCACCTGCACACTTAATTTTGAACATCAGTATGTCTAGATAATATAGCTGAAGCAATTTAAATTCATAACAAAACAAATTAAATAAACCAATTTCATTTATGTCCACATCATTCAAGTAATTTAAACTAATTTATTTAATAACAACATATAAGCATCAATTCCATTTAATATTTTCTTTTCACACATCATTATTAATCTACTCAAATTAACTCATTTAATTCAACACTTAATCCATAAATTTTAAATATCATAATAATATCCAAAAGTGTCAACTAGTGTAATGTCCAACATAATAACCATAAATGTCCATAATACTAACATAATATTTCACACACATCAAAAAATATAATCCAACTAATAAAGTCTAGTACTGCAAACTAAATCAACTAAAATGTCTGAAAAGGATGGGCCTCACACACTGAGTGACTGTCAGAAGGTCATGTCCTGACTATTGGAGACTTGGGATCATAAATCCATCCTGAATTTATTGTATCTTGCAAGATGATAAAGGTTTGTTGTGTATAAACTTTTATTTGTGTTCATGTGACTAATAAACATATCAACACAACTCTAACAAAAACAAGCTAATTCTCATGTCTAAATAGTCCATGCACCTGCATCTAAGCTTCGAAATGAATGCATCTTTGATGATTCATTAATTATCTGATAATCCAATTTGTCTCTCGTTATCCCCTCATCAACCAACCAAAAGAACCTGCACACTTCTGAATCAAGAGCCTCTCCTTGTGACAATGCATAGTTACACCACTTAACAATAGAATCTGCATCATTGAATGTAGCACCACCTCTAATATTTAGTTGTTCTTTAAAAAGAGCTCTCTTCACTCATGCACTCACTCCATCATGATCCCCTTTTCCGTGCCCATCTTCAAAAAAATTCCAAATATGAGGTATACACTTCTCTGCATGTGTTCTGCTCAACCAATAGAACATACGAGCATTCTTGAATTAACCAGTGCAATTATATGACCAAATGAGATGTTGATCTATTCAAATATCTTTTTCTTGCAAGAACCCATACAATTGTTAAAAACAATATTGCACATACTCTGATGAATGAGATCGATCATCACTCATGTAAAAATGGTATTTTTTAACAATCTTCCTATTCTCTTTTGTACTCTTAGGGGCATGTCTATATGTGATGTGAACAAAAATAACAATCTGAATAGAATTGTAGTACTGGGATTGCACTTCATTTTGTGGTTGCAATGTGTAGTTTTCTACAAAATCAACTACAGAGACAATAGTTCCAATTGGAAAAAAGTCTTTACACATCTTGAACTATTGATCTAACCATCGAGACATGTGGCTATGTCTCACATACTTGTAAAACATATTTTTCTTAAAATTAGCAATAAAATCAGCAATACTTACTTCTTTTGCAATCAATTCACATCTAGAACCTTCACCTCCACTTTTCAAATTGTATTTCATTGTCTCATATCTCTTTTTCTCAACTATTTGCTTTCCAAAATCATGTTCACTGCCCTCATGAATATATGATATAAACTTTGATAACCCACCATAATGTAAACACTTTTCATTTAAATAATCATTCTTGTAGAAAATGCAACCATCATCTCTAATACATAAAAATAAATCCATTGTCCCTGGATGACTTTGGTAGTTGAATTGCACCACACTCTTGTAACATTTCGTTAATGTTCAAAGTAGAATGAATATTGCATAATAATTCATGATACATAGAAAACTTTGCATGGTATTTGCAACAACATGTATTATGAATTTTAAGAGGAACACAATAAAATGACTTACAATCTATTCAAATGCTCTTTGTGAGATTGTCATACCTGGACGTGTTTCACAATATTGTTTCTACAATGTTGTTTGGCTACATTCTAAGTAATGTTTAGGATGTGGTGTGTGGTCTTTATCACCAATTCTTAACTTTAGAACATATTTTACATTTGATGATACCCTAGAGTTAATGTGTCAAAATCATTCAATTTTATCCTTTGTGCTATTGATTAGCTTATTATCAACTTGTGGAAGCCTACCACTGAAAGCCCATGTATCATTTCCAAGAGGACTATCTAGTCTTGATCTTAATTCTTTTACGATTCAAGCTTAATTCAACACAAGTTTGCCTCATTAATCGAGCCTTTCTTAATTGTTTGTTCATTATTGAGGTTGTTATTACTCTATGATAAACTCTTTTATCTTTCTCCTTGCTAGTCTTTCCAATAGAATTGAGTGCATTAAAAAGGCTTCTAACAATAATTTTATTCCGATCGTACACTTTGTTTACCTAAATATTTAATTTCTTTAGTAAAGGTCTCATTTTGTACATCTTTAGTAATTGCACAAAAAGTTGGCATTGTTTGGTTGATGTTTCATTCTCAAAGTATTCATTGAAAAGTTTTGAATCCCACAACCAAACCGTTCGTGATGACCTCTTGTGTTTTTCCATTATGTTCTTATCAATTTCAAGTAACCATTTTGTGGTTCTTAGATGTTTTACAATTTCATCACACATTCTCTCCTTGAAAAGTGTCCTCTCTTCTTATGTAATTTGGAGATACATTGATTTTCATTGTTTCATCCATGTTATCAACCTCATCAATTTATCAACAAATGGATTATGGAGTGCAAATTCAACATCATGAGGTTCATATCCACAATCTTCAAGAAAATATCTATGTTTTTCTTCTTCTTTGTCCATGATATCGATCTTATCAATAGGTGTTTCATAACATTTTGCAACATTTTCATTTGCGGTATCATGGTCAATTTCATTCTTATCTAACATTTCATTATATTCAACATTAACACCTTCAATCTGCATGTCATTAGATGGTAAAGAAGAAGCTTCACCTTGATGAGCATCCACCAAACCTAGTCTTCCAATTGTTACATCCCCAATTTACAAATTAGACTTAATCAATAACTTGGCATGATAATCAGGAGGATTAGTCATAGTTAATTGATTTGATATTGTGGAAATATCTTATTTAACTTTTGATTATGAAGTAGAAACAAATGTTAAATAGTTTTAAATGACTTTCAATTACATGATTTGATAATGATGCACTGATTGCAATCTTGTGGTCCTGAGTGTGACAGGAGAACCGAACGTCCTTTGAAGAAGGAAGGAGAGTATCATCCTGGAGGAAGGGGTTAGACATTGTGATAATATAAGTTGACTAGCCATTTGAGTAATCGACTCCTATATCCTCAACCAATTGTAAGTTGACACGTGTCATGTCTCTTGTCTTTTGTTTCTATGTTCTTGGTTTATTCTTTGGTCAATGAAGTTATCTCGGCAAGTTGTGATGACCGGATAATGTTTTGGAAACATCATCCCTAGCCGAGAGATAATAATATTTTGTGACAAAGAGGTCTCTCTTATTTATTGATCTCGGGGTCATTATTTTATTCCTAGTTTTTGACTAATGGAATAGCCAATTTTAGGGGAGTATCACTCGACCCCGATAATCGGTGTAAATAATGAGAATTCTTTTTATGTATACTAAATCTTATGATAATCCTTATCAAGGATGAAAACTTTTAATTGGATATTATCCATAATAATAATATTTCTATTATCTTATTTTGATAAGTTTAGTCAGTGCAATATTCTTAAGTGGTTAGTCGATCATGGAGATGGATGGGAGCCTCGAGCTCAACCATCCCATATTGTGCTTTGATCGGGCCACCTTTCTAGGGGCAGTACTGGGTGTAAGGTAGTTGTTAGCCTTTATCGGCATGTAGAACCAGTTAACTTTTTTTGGGGGGAACTAGTCTCTCATCATGGAAGCAGAGAAAAAGAAGAAAGGAAACTGTAGGAAGAAAGAAGCTGAGGTTGGCTTTTTGGGAACTATCAGGTGGTAGAACTATTCGATGAAGAACAATGATAAAAGGAAATGGGGAGTGGTGGAAAGAATCACAGAATTGGATCTGCATTCGGCCTTGTACCTAACACAGGTACTTAAGATTCTTGAAGTCTTTGTTATTCAATGGAAATATGAGGCACGCATACTACAAGGCGATGCCATGCATGATAATTCTATTTCTCTAAGTCGTGGCTGTAGGCCAGTTGGCTGAGCCATTCCTATGTTTATTTTTGAATAAGTTATATATTGTGGTTTGGGATGTCGTTTGGCCGAACCTATTCAAGATAATCATTGAGTTGCATTTATACTCGAAGCCTCTCGGCTGAGTTTGTTGGTTATAATAACTGTTAAGACTATGCTCAAGGTGAGGAGCCAAGATGAAACCATATTTAACTTCTTGAACTTGCATACAACTGAGAGCCAAACTAGGAAACCAAATATATATTCTTGAATATACGCTTAGTCGAGCCTTGTAAAGATTAACTCTTTCTTGTTGAGCCTTGAGTCTTTCGACTTGGCCACTTTATAATGCAAAATGTATTATGACAACTGGAGCTCAAGCCACAATGGCTGAGCATGTAATCTTTCATTTGTGTTTAACCCACGTCATATGATGACAAGGGTCAAGCTTTTCAGTACTCAAAGGGAGTTAAATATGACTCCATGTATTTTTGATAATGTATACAGTCTTACGACTGTATTGATGGCCGCATAGGCATCATTTCCTTGTATATAGTCTTACAACTATATTCATGGCCAGATAGGCATCATTACTTAGTAATTAGTCTTACGACTGTATTGATAGCCATTAGGCATCATTGCTTGGCATACAGTCTCTCGACTGTTATAAACATTGTGAAAACTTTTGATATCTTAAAACACAGTCCATCGACTGTAAGGATTGCTGGGAAGGCAAATATATATATATATATATATATATATATATATATATATATATATATATATATATATATATATATCGGTGTACATTTATCACCCAAAAAAAACCCAGTCAGACTTACTTGAGCAGTCGACAATGATTTACATGTAGTACTACTAATACTATTATGTATGTTAAATGAACCTTCGAATATGAAGAAATATGATGATAGTCTCTATTTGAGACAGTTGTGAATAAGTTTATAACAAATTATAATCTGAATCTATTTGGGACTGAATTATAACTTAACGAATAACGTTAAGAGTTATAAATTCTTTTAGGGTTAGAGAATAATCCATGAGCTCAATTGTTAATAAAAGAGCTATTGATCTATAAGGAGGTAATATATTTACTAAGGCAAGGTATGCCTTAAGTATTATGAAACCGATTTCATCATATGTGATGAATATTATTTATATATAAACACGGGAGACCAAGATGGTCATGAAGTTGAAATTGAAATGAATTGAACAAAACAAGGTGACGTAGAGTCACTAGTTTCACTTTTCTTAAATAACCTATTTGGTCATAATTAACCTTGATGGGAGTCAAATGTTCAAAGTTTGGACTGTGATTTGAATGGATCCCATACTCATACTTGATCTAAAGGACAAGGTTGTTAAGATTTGACTGTAGGACATGACAACTTATAAGTCGAGTTAGGGTGGTGGGCATACGACAACATTCATTGCATAATGTCTTGTATGAAAACTTTGACCAAAGTAATACATCCATCTCTACATGCATTATTGGTCCACAGTGATCCAAATGGCCTAGTGTCTCTAGTAGTGTCATACTAGTTAGAGTGGATCTATAGTGTGTGACCATGAGACATTAGGAAGGACACAACACCAGTTACTCAGATTGCTAACCAATTGGTTCCAATGTCTAACCTTTCCGTGAAGGGTAGGGCCTCTTCCAGTTAGGAAGATGAGTGGGGGACCATAGGTCCATGGTTGGAGGAAAAGCACTAGGATGATGCTCTCCTTCCCAAGCATGAGACAAGTCGAGGCTTATGAAGACAAATGTCATTGGTTCCAGATATAGTGTTTGCATTTTGACCAGTTGGTCTATTGTAATGTAAAGATTTGAATAAGATGCCTAGAGCATATAATGTATTTGAATAGTGATGGTAATTCATTAAAGATTGTAATGATTTATTAGATCATAAGCTTTGTTATATCCTGATTTGATTAACATGCTTAAATGATGAAAAATAATATATTTCTTTTATTTCAAAATCTTGAATATCTCTATCTAATCTTAATTAATGACTTGATTAAGTTACATGTTTAAGTTAAATCTTGTTGATTATGGAAAGTGATGTTACATATGATATCAGAGCTACCCGGTTCAACACATGGACCTAATGAGCTCACTATTTGATGATTAAAGAATCCAACATTAAGTGTACTAATGATTGGATGTTCTATGCTAGAATGGTAAAAATTAGAACTACACCTCGTAAGAAGGTAAAGGAACATGGACGTTACCTATGCTATCAAAAGATTTTGAAGGCATGAGCTTATCTGAAGGAGAAACTTGAATTGACTAGATGCTTGGTAGGTGCATGGTTATCTGATGAGGAAACTTTCACTGATGCAGTAAAACGCATCAAGCAGGAGTTATGGAAAGTGGAAGGGATGGCTGCCCTTAACTCTACTAGAACATCAGTGTCACCCTCTACGCCTATAGCACCAACTGAGAAAAATGATCATAATGAATGTATTGTAACTAAGGAGGATGTGAAGGAATACCAATGTGTATCCTCACCTCCTGAGACTGAAAAGAAAATCTGATAATGGGAAGTTGTCCCAATTGTAAATGATTTGTAGGAGCAAATGTAAATACAATTTGTAATTATGTGGATTATATGTAATCCAATGGAAAAATAATGCAATGGTAAAGTTTTGACAATCTTTCCTTTCTTGTTAAAGATTACATGAATGTGAATAGATTTGTGAAATAATTGAATTATATGGCATGGAAAACTAATCCGTGTTTAATCTGCAAACTTCAGGAAGAAGTAAATTGTAGTAAGGGTTCGAGTTGGAACTAGAATGGAGGATAGCCAAGTTGAAGGAGCACCTTTAGGGCAATCTGAGTCTAAATTAGACCAAATCTTGACCTTGTTGAAAGAAACTAGGGCGAGGGTAAAAATCCTCGAACATAAAGTGGGAGGCCAGTCAGAAGATAGGTGAGATAATTATGATGGGGGTGATGGCGAGGAACGCCATAATGACACCATCCAAAGCCATCACAGAGAACATAACTCCATGGCTAAACATGATGGGATTAAAAGGAGCCTTATGGCTATGGAACTATCTCATGACATGAAAAAGGTTATGCCACCTAAATTTGATGGATCTGTAAGCAGAGATGTCACGAAGGCATGGCTTACAGAGATGGAGAAGTATTTTGAAATTAGAAATTATAATGAGGTTACAAAAGCTGTCTAGGGAGCATTTTAGCTAGCAGGAGAAGCATCCACATGGTGGATGAATAAAAAGATGGAGTTAGGCTTGAGGTCTACAAGCCTTACTTGGGACAGGTTTGTAGAATTGTTTAGGCAAAGATGGTTGCCTCAACTATATTATGATCAGAAACTCATAGACTTCCAAAATTTGAAACAGGGTAATATGACTGTAAATGAATATTGGGAGAAATTCACCCGATTACTAAAATATGTGACACAGTATTAGCATGATGAGAAGTTCTAGGTCTAGAAATTTATCATCGGATTGAATGCCTAGATTGGGGCAAAGGTTAATGTTCATGGCCCTACAACCATGGAGCAGGTCCATGAGAAGGTTGTGAGGCAAGAACATAACCTGAAGGCTATATCGACCTATAGAGAAAGGAACAGGAAGAGATACAATTGGTCTCAATCTTCTCAACCCTCAAAGAAGAAGGGAAAGAAACAGGATTATACTGAGAAGACTGATAAAGGGGCTAAAAATAAACAAAAGGAATCCAAGGGAGATAAAAAGGGGAATAATCACTCCAAGAAGAAAGGGAACAATTCTGGCAAACCTCAGGAGAAGCGAGGACTAGTTGGAGGATGCTTTGAACTTGTGGTGGAGATCACTATGCCAATCAATGTCCCAACAAATCACAATGAGTACAATCAAGAGGAAATCCTCTACCTTCCTAGCAAGTGGTGTTCCAGCAACATATCTATACGGCCTTGGATAACCGTCAAGATGAGTATCAAATAACTCTAATAGAGACAACAGGTATTTTATTTGGAGTTCCTATTTTAGTTTTAATTGATACAGGTGCTACAGAATGTTTCATTTCTCCAAAAATTGTAAATAAGATTCCTAGAAAAGCAGGAGTCATGACAAATACTTGGTCTATAGAGTATGCAAATCACACCAAGGCTCAGGTAGAGCAATGCTTATTTGAAGCTTAGGTTGAACTTCCAAACTTTCCCACTGAAGTAAATCTGTATGTAGCTCCACTTGGCTCATATGATGTTATCCTTGGAATAAATTGGTTATGGAGACATCGAGCCAAAGTGGACTGTTATGCTAAGACAATAGATTGTTTGGATGACCTAGGAAACCAAGTCCATATTCAAGGAAAGCATGGAGAAATTAAATTGAGGCAAATCTTTGCTTTACAATTAAAAAGGGCACAGAGAAAAGGATGCCAACTTTTTTCTATTAAGGTGGATAAAATAGATGAAACAAAGGAAACCTACTTTCAAGATGATTTGACTTTTTATGAGTCCCTAAAACTTAATGAAGTAGGGATGAAGGAGTCCATAGGTCAGGAAAGACCACATATGAACAAGTATCCGCTCCTCAAAGAATTTGAGGATGTATTTCTGAATGACTTTCCACAGTTACCACCTAAGAGAGCTTTTAATTTTGCCATTGATATTATACCTGGGTCAAAACCTATTTCTAAAACCCCTTATAGGATGACCACAACTAAACTAATGGAGTTAAAGGCTCAACTGCAAGAGCTACTGGATAAAGGGTTGATTAGACCCAGTGTGTCACCATGGGGAGCACCTGTCATTTTTATGAAAAAGAAAGATGGCACTTTACAATTGTGTATAGACTACCACATGTTAAATAAAGCAACCATTAGGAACAAGTATCCTCTACCTCGTATTGATGATCTTTTTGATCAAATGAGAGGAGCAATAGTATTTTCCAAGATCAATCTTCGATTGGGATATCACTAGTTGAGGGTGAAGGATGAAGACATCCATAAAACAACCTTTAGAACCAGATATGGACATTATGAATTCATTGTCCTACCTTTTGGGTTGACAAATGCCCCTGCAGCGTTTATGAATCTTATGAACAGTGTGTTCAGAGACTACTTGGACAAGTTTGTCTTGGTATTTCTTGATGATATTCTAATCTACTCTAAGAATGAAGAGGAACATAAGTAGCATTTGAGAATCGTTCTTCAGAGATTAAGAGAGCATAAACTATATGGTAAGCTCTCTAAGTGTACCTTCTTTCAGAAAGAAGTACAGTATTTGGGTCATATAATTTCAGCTAAAGGAATAACTATAGACCTAGCTAAGATTAAGGCTATATTTGAATGGCCTAAACCAAAAAATGTTCATGAGGTCCAAAGTTTTATGGGCCTTGCTAGTTATTATAGGAAGTTTGTGAAAAACTTCTCTAAAATTGTTTATCCTATAACTTCCTTGCAAAGAAAGGGCAAGAAGTTTGAATGGTTAGAAAAGTGCCAGGAGGCCTTTGACCTACTAAAGGAAAAATTGACTTTAGCCCTGATCTTAAAAGTGTCTGACCTAGATGGTCAATTTGTAGTCATTACCGATGCCTCAAGAGAAGTCTTAGGTGGTGTACTAGTCCACGATGGACATGTTATTGTGTATGAATCATGCAAACTAAAAAACTGTGAACAAAACTATGCCCAACATGATTTAGAATTGGCAGCAATTATGCATGCACTTCAAATGTGGAGACATTATCTACTTGGAAAACCTTTTGAGTTGAAAATAGATCATGGACTTAAATATCTATTCACTCAGCCCCATCTTAATGCTCATCAAATAAGATGGTTGGAATTTATCTCGGATTATGATTTCAAGATTAAATATATCTAGGGAAAGGAAAATCGAGTAACCAATGCTTTAAGTAGGAGAAGACATATCTCCTCTATGATTTCTATACATTCTGATTTTAGAAATCAGGTGTTACAACAATCTAAGGGAGATGAGTTTTACGAGGGGGTAAAACAAGTCCTTGAGAAAGATCCATAGAATCCAAAATATGAAGGATTCAACCTTGAATCAAATGGGTTATTAAGGTTTAAAGGAAGGATGTATGTACCTAACTCAGCAGAGTTAAGGAATATGGTTTGGAAAGAGGTTCATTATGCACCATGTTCTAGACATCCTAGAGTAACTAAATTACTCGCTGATGTAAAACCTCTATACTTTTGAAAATGAATGAAGAGGGATGTTGCAAACTTTGTAGCTACTTGCATTGAATGCCAAAGGGTGAAGGCGAAACACCAACACCCGGCGGGATTATTATACCCTCACAAAATTCCTATGTGGAAATGGCAGATTATAAGCATGGACTTTGTGCAGGGACTTCCTATGTCAAGGAATAAGCACAATGTTATCTTGGTTGTGGTGGACAGACTCACCAAATTGGCCCATTTTATTCCAGGAAACTTGACAGATGGGGCTCCCATCATTGCTCAAAAATCCATTCAAGAGATTTTTAGACTTCACAGCATTCCTGAGAAGATTATCTTAGATATGGATGCACGAATAACTTCCAGATTTTGGCAAACTTTGTTCTCTTCACTTGAAACACAACTAAATATAAGCTCTTCTTATCATCCTGAAACGGATGGTCAAACTAAAAGGGTGAATCAAGTGTTGGAGGACTTACTAAGGATGTATTGCATGGATCAACAATACAAGTGGGAGGATTATCTTCCTCTAGTGGAATTTGCTTACAATAACTCTTATCATTCAAATATTAAGATGGCACCGTTTGAGGCATTATATGGACGGAAGTGCTGAACCCCTATAAGCTGGGATAAGCTTGAAGATAGGGTTAGCCTTGGTCCATAAATGCTATCTAAAATGGAAGAACAAGTCCATCTAATTAAAAAGAGACTAGCAGAAGCCAATGACAAATAAAAGAGTTATGCAAGTGCTAAATGTGTTGAAAGACATTTCACTGTGGGAGATAAAGTTCTTAGGGTAAAACCCTAGAAAAGTTCCATCAAAATTGGAAAAATGTCCAAACTAGCACCAAGATATGTGGGGCCATTTGAAGTTCTTGAAGAAGTCAACCCAGTGGCATACAAAATTGCTCTACTGCCAGCACTTGTCATGATTCATAATGTGTTTCATGTTTCTTACTTGAAAAAGTTTAATTCTGCCGATAATCAGATTCCTATGCTTGATTGGAATATGTTACAGGTGAAAGACCCAGGAGTGGTGGTGATCGAGCCCATCAAGGTGCTCAAAATGCATAAGCTATGCTTACGTAACAAGGAAATAACAAAGTGCAAGGTCTAGTGGGACCAATATTCGGTGGAAAACACCACCTGGGAAAATTATGATGACTTCTATGCTAGATTTCCTCATCTTTTCTGAAACATTTGATAATATGTTTTGAAAACTTTTCATATTATGTTGGTTTGTTTTTAAGACAATTAATCATCGGGGACAATGATTCTTATGGGGGGAGATATGTTACATCCCCAATTTACAAATTAGACTTAATCAATAACTTGGCTTGATAATCAAGAGGATTAGTCATAGTTAATTGATTTGATATTGTGGAAATATCTTATTTAACTTTTGATTATGAAGTAGAAACAAATGTTAAATAGTTTTAAATGATTTTCAATTACATGATTTGATAATGATGCATTGATTGCAATCTTGTGGTCCTGAGTGTGACAGGAGAACCGAACGTCCTTTGAAGAAGGAAGGAGAGTATCATCCTAGAGGAAGGGGTTAGACATTGTGATAATATAAGTTGACTAGCCATCTGAGTAATTGACTCATATGTCCTTCTCAACCAATTGTAAGTTGACTCGTGTCATGTCTCTTGTCTTTTGTTTCTATGTTCTTGGTTTATTCTTTGGTTGATGAAGTTATCTCAGCAAGTCGTGATGACCAGATAATGTTTTGGGAACATCATCCCTAGCTGAGAGATAATAATATTTTGAGACAAAGAGGTCTCTCTTATTTATTGATCTCAGGGTCATTATGTTATTCCTAGTCTTTTAACTAATGGAATAGTCAATTTCGGGGGAGTATCACTCGACCTTGATAATCGACATAAATAATGAGAATTATTTTTATGTATACTAAATCTTATGATAATCCTTATCAAGGATGAAAACTTTTAATTGGATATTATCCATAATAATAATATTGCTATTATCTTATTTTGATAAGTTTAGTCAGTGGAAAATTCTTAAGTGGTTAGTCGATCATGGAGATGGATGGGAGCCTCGAGCTCAACCATCCCATATTGTGCTTTGATCAAGCCACCTTTTTAGGGGCACTACTAGGTGTAAGGTAGTTGTTAGCCTTTATCGGCATGTAGAATCAGTTAACTTTTTTTTTGGGGGGGGGGAACTAGTCTCTCATCATGGAAGCAGAGAAAAAGAAGAAAGGAGACTATGGGAAGGAAGAAGCCGAGGTTGGCTTTCTAGGAACTATTGGGTGGTAGAACTGTTTGAGGAAGAACAGTGATAAAAGGAAATGGGGAGAGGTGGAAAGAATCGTAGAACTGGGTCTGCAATCGGCCTTGTGCTCAACACAGGTAATTAAGATTCTTGAAGTCTTTGTTATTCAATGGAAATATGAGGCACGCATACTACAAGGCGATGCCATGCATGATAATTCTATTTCTCTAAGTCGTGGCTCTAGGCTAGTTAGTTGAGCCATTCCTATGTTTCTTTTTGAATAAGTTATATGTTGTGGTTTGGGATGCCGTTTGGCTGAACCTGTTAAAGATAATCATTGAGTTGCATTTATACTCGAAGCCTCTCCGTTGAGTTTGTTAGTTATAATAACTATTAAGACTATGCTCAAGGTGAGGAGCTGAGCTGAAACCATATTTAACTTCTTGAAACTTGCATACAATTGAGAGCCGGACTAGGAAACCAAATATGTATTCTTGAATATATGCTCAGTCAAGCCTTGTAAAGATTGACTCTTTCTTGTTGAGCCTTGAGTCTTTTGACTTGGCCGCTTTGTAATGCATAATGTATTATGACAACTGGAGCTCAAGCCACAATGGCTGAGCATGTAATCTTTCATTTGTGTTTAACCCACATCATATGATGACAAGGGTCGAGCTTTTGAGCACTCGAAGGGAGTTAAACATGACTCCATGTGTTTTTGATAATGTATACAGTCTTACAACTATATTGATGGCTGCATAGGCATCATTTGCTTGTATACAGTCTTACAACTATATTAATGGCCGGATAGGCATCATTACTTAGTAAACAGTCTTATGACTATATTGATAGCCATTAGGCATCATTTCTTGGCATACAGTCTCTCGACTGTTATAAACATTGTGAAAACTTTTGATATCTTAAAACACAGTCTATCAACTATAAGGATTGCCGGGAAGGCAAATATATATATATCGGTGTACATTTATCACCCAAACAAAACCCAGTCGGGCTTACTTGAGCAGTCGACAATGATTTACATGTCGTACTACTAATACTATTATGTATGTTAAATGAAACTTCGAATATGAAGGAATATGATGATAGTCTCTATTTGAGATAGTTGTGAATAAGTTTATAACAGATTATAAACTAAATCTATTTGGGACTGAATTATAACTTAACGAATAATGTTAAAAGTTATAAATTCTTTTAGGGTTAGAGAATAACCCATGAGCTCAATTGTTAATAAAAGAGCTATTGATCTATAAGGAGCTAATATATTTACTAAGGCAAGGTATACCTTAAGTATCATGAAACCGATTTCATCATATGTGATGAATATTATTGATATATAAACACCAGAGACCAAGACGGTCATGAAGTTGAAATTAAAATGAATTGAATGGAACAAGGTGACGTGGAGGCACTTGTTTCACTTTTCTTAAATAACCTATTTGGTCATAATTAACCTTGATGGGAGTTGAATGTTCAAAGTTTGGATTATGATTCGAATGGATCCCACACTCATACTTGATCTAAAGGACAAGGTCATTAAGATTTGACTGTAGGACATGACAGCTTATAAGTCGAGTTAGGGTGGTGGGCATATGACAATGTTCATTGCGTAACGTCTTGTATAAAAACTTTGGCCAAAGTAATGCATCCGTCTCTACATGCATTGTTGGTCCACAGTGATCTAGATGGCCTAGTGTCTCCAGTGGTGTCATACTAGTTAGAGTGGATCTATAGTGTGTGACTGTGAGACATTAGGAAGGACACAACACCAGTTACTCAGATGGCTAACCAATTGGTTCCAATGTCTAACCTTTCCATGAAGGGTAGGACCTCTTCCAGTTAGGAAGATAAGTGGGGGACCGCACGTCCGTGGTTGGAGGAAAAGCACTAGGATGATGCTCTCCTTCCCAAGCATGAGACAAGCTGAGGCTTATGAAGACAGATGTCATTTGTTCCAGATACAGTGTTTGCATTTTGACTAGTTGGTCTATTGTAATGTAAAGATTTGAATAAGATGCCTAGAGCATATAATGTAATTGAATAGTGATTGTTATTCACTAAAGATTGTAATGATTTATTAGATCGTAAGCTTTGTTATATTCTGATTTGATTAACATGCTTAAATGATGGAAAAGAATATATTTCTTTTATTTCAAAATCTTGAATATCTCTATCTATTCTTAATTAATGACTTGATTAAGTTACATGTTTAAGTTAAATCTTGTTGATTACAGAAAGTGATGTTACACCAATCCTCTTCCTTTGTCTATCCTTTTTGATAATTGCTTCAATTTCCTCCAATGTAACTTTCCTCCTCCTTTTTGCTTTATGACAACTATTGCTCCCCATTAGGGGAACAAAAATATCACCCTAATGATTGAAACAAGCAAATTTTGTGTCCAAAAGTGTGTAAAAGTGTTTTTTTGACTGTAACATGCAGAGATCACGAGTTTCTCGACATCAAAGGGTCTGTTGGCACCGTTGTTGGGCCCAACAATATTCTTTTTTCTTTTTTTCTTTCTTTTAGATAACGGATATCCATTACCTAAAGCCCAATTCTTTGGGTAACAGATATCTAGGTAACAGATATTCATTCTAAAAAATGGATATATGTTATGCCTATGTTATTAGATTAAGACAAAGTATAAGAAGTGGAAGAGATCTAAATTGACAAGTAACTTGGTGGGCCTTATCGACAAGATGAGGACCAAAGTATTGATTGCCAAAGGTAGAGTTATAGTTTCTAGATTAGACTTTAGAGAGACTTTGGGAGAAACTAGAGGAAAAAAGGAAGAGAAATAAGGAATTGATGAAGTCATTAGGAGGCATGACCCTTTGAATTAATCGCTTAGTAAAGAAAATGGGAGTTCACATGGATTAAAAATCCATTTGTGATAAGGGTATTTAGTAGAAAGAGGTGCCAAAGAGTAAGGTGATTTTTGGTGACACAACCAACATTAGGTAAAGAGGAGGAATAGTTTCCCTATAAGAAATAGGTGATTGTTCCTTGGAACAATGGAGTTGTGGCTAGATAATCGACTCTGAATAGTTGGAGAGTGAGATGCCATGAATGGAGTGTCATTGATTAAGGAAATATATTGGTTTGATGTTGATGTGGAAAATTTGAAAATGATTTTTTAAGTAGATTAATGATGCTCTTTAGAATAATGACCTAATAGAGTTTAGATTATAAGGCTCAAGGATCAATAAGAAATAAAGTGGTGAACAAAACCAAAGGACTTATGTGTGTTTGAAAGAAGAGGATGCGATCTTCATTAAGGATTAGGAACTTTAGAAGTGATACCTAAAGGAGATACATTGGAGGATTGTGATCTCTAGATTTTTCCCATAGAAGGAGCAACTAAGTTGAAGGAACAACTTTCCATGGAATGTGTATATGGATTGTCATAGCCTTAGGAAGGCAATAGTTCTAACTTCATAGTTGAAAACACATTTGTGAGAATGTGATAAGAGTTAAGTGGTGACTCTAGGATTGTAGATATATGATTTTCAAAAAAGTAGACAAGTTACATGAGTTGTCATAGGGTGTCATCTCGAGTGAAGATACTAAGTTCTTGTGCCATGGTTAACATATAAATTGAGGAGTGAACATGCATATTGTGGTAGTAGCTTGGTGTGAACTAAAAATCTAGAGGATGGATCTAGAAGAAGAACACCATTCCAGATGACTATTGGAGACATTGCCATGGGTGTTGATGGCACACTAGAGATTTCAAGTGGCAAAGGCATTAGTGTAACCTATGAAATTTTTATAGGGATCATATAGAATATCATGTACAATATACATATCAAGGAATGCATCCCGATACTTGGTATGGGTATGTGAGACTAGTAGAATCACTTGATTGGAAGAGGCCAAGTGTAGGAAAGAAGAGGAATTTCACCAAGGTGTAGATGGACTAGAAATTCTAGATTAGAGGATATTGACATAGTCTATGATGACACTTGAAAGGATAAAAGACTATAGCATGGGAAATAGGTGGATAAAAGATGTATGAACCAATAAAAAATAAAATCTATGAGGTTGTGGTCAACACATGATGGACATAGACCCATCAAAGGATGTAGTAAGGGTAGGAAGGCAAGAGCGGTAACAAAAACTAGCCATAAGAAGAAGATCTAGATTGAAGGAAATAATGACATATTTTGTGCTTATAGATTTTCGGTGACACAACCAACATTAGGTAAAAAGGAGGAATAGTTTCCCTATAAGAAACAGATGGAACAATGGAGTTGTGGCTAGATAATTGACTTTGAATAGTTGGAGAGTGAGATGCTATGAATGGAGTGTCATTGATTAAGGAAAGATATTGGTTTGATGTTGATGTGGAAAATTTAAAAATAATATTTTGAGTAGATCAATGATGCTCAAGAGAATAATGACCTAATAGGGTTTATATTATAAGGCTCAAGGATCAATAAAAAATAAGGTGGTGAACAAAACCAAAGCACTTATGTGTTTGAAAGAAGAGGATGTGATCTTCAATAAGGATTAGGAACTTTAGAAGTGATACTTGAAGAAGGAGATACATTGGAGGATTGTGATATCTAGATTGTTCCCATAGAAGGAGTAACTAAGTTGAAGGAACAACTTTCCGTGGAATGTGTCTATGGATTGCCATAGCCTTAGGAAGGCAATAGTTCTAACTTCATAGTTGAAAATACATTTGTGGGAATGTGATAAGAGTTGAGTGGCGACTCTAGGATTGTAGATATATGCTTTTCAAAAAAGTAGACAAGTTACATGAGTTGTCATAGGGTGTCATCTTGATTGAAGATACTAAGTTCCTGTGCCATGGTTAACATATATTGAGGAGTGAACCTGCATATTGTGGTGGGAGTAAGGAGAAAGATGCATAGAGTTAAAAAAAATAGAGAGATAAAGAGAGGGAGATTGACAGAGAAAGAAGGATAGAGAAAGCTAGCTCATAGTATATATATATAGAGAGAGAGAGAGAGAAGATGTAAAATTTGGCTTTCAAGAATGGATATCCATTTTCTAGGAATGAATATCCATTTCCTAGGAACGGATATCTATTTCATAAGAATGGATATTTGTTCCTAGTTCTACAAAACAAATATTCGTTACCTTAATAACGGATATCCATTACGCCTTGGGAATGCCTTGGATTTAGGCTTGGGACTATCATAGTTGACTTTCTCTCAACTCTAACGTGAACTTACAGGTTTCACCCTCTTCTTCTGACTTCACCCTCCATGCTGATGACTTTTTTTTTATTCAAATTTGATAAAACGAAAAGGATTTATTGAAGAAATTGTCAGCTTTCTTAAAATATAAGATTTTCTTGATTATCATATTATTAAACAATTATTAATAACTTTCTATATAGAGTGTGTTTGAAATCCTGATGGACACATTGACTGAAAAACATCCATAACTTTCAAACCGTTTCACCTTTTTCAAATTCGAAAGATGTGTCACACTCTATGCTTTTCTGGCTATATGTTAAAAAAAAATTTAAATTCTAATTTTTTTTTTTATCGAGTTAGGTTGGCTGGAAAATTACCTTTTAGTTTTTTTAAAAAAATCACAATAAAAAAATCATAACTAATTATTTTCTTGGAAAGATTCAAAAAAAAAAATGTGTCACATCCGGGCATGAGTCCTTTACTTATTTTTAAAGATTTTTTTTTAAAAGTTTTTTTTTGTTCATACTTAGGTTCACTGGAATGACACCCACTCTTTTTTCTAAAAAATTTAATAGTTGTACATTGAAATATTTATTTTTCACCAAGTAAATTTAGTTTTTTTCGAAAAAAAATAGTAGCCCATAAACTAGATTCAATTCTCTACAAATTTTGTTCTTACATATTTTTCAAATTGTGTAGATAATCCGTTCAAATTTTCACATGAACTTGATTAAGTTTGTTTTTTAATATTTTCATTGCCACTTAGAGGTATTGTTTGGCCCATCATGATCCTGCACTCATCCAAGTGAGATAAGAATATCTAAGAGGAAAGAATGAGCAATGGCCAACTCAAAAAGAAGGGAAAAGCTAAAACATGATAAAATACCTCCATGGAAAACATATCCTCATCCATAGCACAAAATGTCATGAAAATATCAAGGATAGAAGGATGATGTGTCACAAAGGATATGAACATATCAAAATTAGAAATATATACATGCATATCAGCAAAGGAACATGACCTATATGAATCAATGATGGCTAATCCAATGATGGGAGATGAGGCACAAATAGGTATATCACTATGAAACCTCAAACCCTAATCAAGGTATGATGAGTATATGCAAATACATGTGAATCCAAACCCTAAGAATTTTGAACGTGAATAATATCAAAATTATATCATAGATGAAAACCCTAAAAGAAGTGAAGGTATAACCCTAAGGTCAAACCATAGGGGATGCAAAAGTAGATGAATTAACCAAAAATGTAAGGGAATAGAATCCCCTTTTCATAAATCTAGGCTTATTAAATAAATGCACCAAATCAAGCATAAATCAACCTAGACAAACATTAATTATCAAAAATTAAATGCTATTACATATTTAGAGATTAAATGCCAATGGATAGGGTATTTAATTTTGGGAACTATAATGAAGAATAAATGTTGATGTCATGTAGAATCCAGACATCCTAGTTGTACAAACTTCATGCTTACAATCTAGTCACCATCTTAGGTTCTAAATAGTCATGAAATTTCGTGTGGGTCAAATCTACGTCCCTTGGGGTCAAACCTAAGCTCCTAAAAATGGCCTAATCTACAAAATCAATCACATAACTCATAGGATTGATCGAGTTGATTATGGACTTTTGTAACTTGCTTTGCCTTAGTTGCTTATATCTAAAGATGCACAAGGACTGGTGATATTTAAAAATACTTTGGGGAAGTTGTCAAATTGTGAGGGTCAAGTTCTCATTCGTCCACCCCATTGCTAGACTAACTTTACAACCTTGGGTAGATGTTCATAGACAACACTCTAAAGCATGCAAGTGTCCTACATGATTTTGATGCAAATTTAGATTCCTTTTAGTGCTCCAAATCAAAATGTTCATAGGATGAGTTCTCCTTATAATTGATATGAATTAATTATACATTTAATTTCTTTAAATACTAAGGCATAGTAATAAGTTGCGCAAAACATGTAGCAAGTCGGCTCATAACAGCGAGTGAAAAGGTGGGAATTGACAAAAATTAAATTTAAAAATGTAAAATTTGAGAGTCAATCCTGAGTGGCTTAGGATTGATCTTGTGCATTGCGGGCTTGCTATGGGACAAGAAATTGTAAATCTCGAGGCATGGATTAAATGTATGAACATGCGTGCAAGCATGGTTATAATAAATGGCTAAATAGCTGCAAAAGAGATAACATAAAGTCAAACATATAAAGTGTGTAAGTGAACATAAATAAACAATGGATAAAAAATGGAAAAATAAAGGAACCAAACTTGACACAAAAGTACGTTACTTGTTGCCATGTAATTACATTAAATCATTCCATCGAAATAACCCAAAATAAAGATGCAATTTCCACCATTACAAGCTTATGATATGTATACAATCTTTTTCTTTTTCTTTTTAATATTGATACAAAGCAGAGTACAAAGAATAAACAGCAATGGGGCTGCAAAGGAACAGACAATACTTTACAGTTGCCAAGAACCCTTCAGAGCACACTTATCACCAGTAGTGTTGTCTCAAAGTCTACAAACAAACACAGTCTAATGTACAATCTTATTGGGAAAGGATAGCATGGCTTCAATTCGCCACTGTTCTCTGCAAGGAGCTTCAGCCACCACCATCACCACCACTGCATTTTCCCGGTCCTTCAATACAATTATTACAAAACATAAGCCTTTCCCATCCTCAAGTTCATCACTTCTCCACAGGCATTCAAACACCATCAGAAATTTCTCTATAAAAGAAATAACATGCAGAAGGGAAGTGGAGAAAGAGAAAGAGGAGGGCTTTAGATTTGAACGGTATGAAGCAGTGATAGGAATAGAAACCCATGTGCAGCTCTCAACATTAACAAAAGCATTCTGTAGCTGTCCATCTCGGTATGGTTCAAAACCAAATACAAATGTGTGCCCAATTTGTATGGGACTTCCTGGTTGTCTGCCTGTTTTGAATGAAAAAGTGGTGGAGTATGCAGTCAAGTTGGGACTGGCATTGCATTGCCATGTGGGTCTTAAATCCAAGTTTGACAGGAAGCACTACTTCTATCCTGACCTTCCCAAAGGCTACCAGATTTCACAATTTGATGTTCCTATTGCTACAAATGGATTCATTGATGTGGCCATTCCTGTGGAGTTTGGTGGTGGGCATAGAAGATTTGGTGTGACTAGAGTGCATATGGAGGAGGATTCCGGGAAATTGATTCACGCCGGAAATAAACGGCTTTTTGGTTCTTCTTACACTAAGGTTCTGTTCTGTATCCTGTTTCCACTTTCTGGATTGAAAATTCAGTTACCCATTTACAAAATGTTAATGTCATAACATAGGGAAGGTTCTCTGCAGCCATGCAAACTATAAAAGCCCAATGGTCTCCCATAACATAGCAAGACACATTACACCAGCATTGCAAATAGTCAGAGTCCAATAGTCTCACATAACATATTACAGGAAATGATTACTCCAGCCCTGCACATTGTAAATTCACAAATTCCAAATAATTTCTGGAAGAACAAGCAATCCTCCAACTGACATGGGATGGTTAGCTTAGTGGTAAAACATCTTAGTAGAAGATTGAAGGTCTTAGGTTTGATTTTTTCACAATGAATGGGGTGATTTTATGATGTACTTAAATAATGAATAATTATAAAATACTTTTTTAAATAAAATAAAATAATTTTTAAATAGTTATAAAATACTCTTAAGTAAATAAAATGATTAAGACTAATGTTTTTGGTACTTTTTAGTTTGATGTATTTAAAAATATATACTAGTAGGGTATCTTTCATAATAATATTCACTTTATATAAACCTCCCTTCAATGATGATGAGGATAAACCCATAATCTCAATATAGGAGAACTCGTTTTCAATATAACCAATTCCATAAGTTATCCATTTGACCCAATATTACTACTAGCTAAGGAGGATACGTGCAACATTTTGGTTACTCCATCACCCCATATACATTATAATATTATATGCCAAAGTACATAACATGCCATAGCTCCTTGGCATCTTCCATGAGAAGAAACCAAATAATGAGAATTGGACTACTTCATCACCCCTATACATTATCATATTATATGCCCAAGTACATAACATGTTGTCCCTCTTTCATGAGAAGAAACTGAATAACGACACTTGCTCAAATCATTACATACTTGAGGCCATGCTCAATCATGCAACCATCCAAATGTGATCTTCATGGGTGATAGTTCTTCATTGGACCTTTCTCCAAACCCGGTTGCCTATTTCACTACACTACTTTGTTTTTGTTCATGTCTATAATCTTTCCTCTTTTGCTTCCATGTAGTGATTGCTTGTTTCATGTATGTGAATGATTTTTGTGCCTTTGATTCCATGTATAACCATAGTGTTGCTCCTCTAATTTCATGTATGTCCATAGTTATTGCTCTATTGATTCCTAATATAGCCATAATGATTGCTTCTTTGATTCTATATATGTCTATAGTTATTCCTTTGATTCCATATATAGTCATAGTGATTGTTCCTTTCATTCCATGTATGTCTATAGTCATTGCCCATTTGATTCCATTTATGTCCATAGTTGTTACTCATTTGATTCCAAATATAATCACAATGATCGCTCCTTTGATTTGTTGTATGTCTATAGTTATTGTTGCTTTGAAGTGTTGTGACATGCCTCCATGATTGTTGCCACTTGTGATGATGTGGCTGTCTATATGTCACACCTTTGGTCTCTTTTTCTGCTATTTTTCCCTCTTTAATATTATCTTCTGCTATCTTTACCTTTCAACCCTTTCTTTTGTGTGTTCTATTGGCTTTTGAATAGATGAAGTGTTTGAGATTTCTTCACAAGTACCCAAGTTCTCATATTGGTCTTCATTTTCATTTTTGTGCTTTTTAACCTTTTCTTCATATTCTGTGTCCTTATTCTCTCTCAAACTTTATTTTCTACTTCTTTATGCTCTTCTTCATAAATTTTAAGACCCATCCTCCTACTTTACTTACACCTTACATTACATTATTCCTCATTATATGTAATATCCTGTAATATCCTGTAAAGTTACTTTCTTTTTCCTATACCAAAACTTCACAAACTTCTTTTACACATTAATATTACCTATTCAAAAATCTCTTTAACCAAAGATATTTAGAACAATGTCCAAACCATCCATAGCCATAACAAAAGGATATGCGTGCAAAACATATTTGTCCACAATAAACTTACTTCAATGTTCTTTGCTTGAACTGCTTATCAAAATCCATATTGATGAAGCTATAGCTGCTGCTAGCGTCTATGAATACAGTGGCTTTTCTTTTTTAATGCATCAATGCAACTGAAATATTCTAACTTCCTTATTTGGAGCTAAAGTTCTTGAATCCTTATCGTCTGCCTCTTTTTCGCGTTCTTCTTTATCATCCTTACCACCATCATCATCATTTTCTTCTTCTTTTGCGGCTAAAATGCATGGATTCTTATCTTCGTCCTTTTCTTTTTCGAAGTCATCCTCATTCTCGTCATCCTTATCATCACCATCATGTTTTTATCTCACCTTCCGTTGGCAAACAAATCACATGTATCTTTGACGAACCTGTAAAAATTCTCAATTTTACACTTCTCTATGAATACTGAACACAAAAAAGATGGATTGCAAATTATAAATATTTTGCTAGGTCACACCTTAAAATTTGACATATTTGCAGTTACAAAGGTCAACTTTGGACGGCTGCCACTTCCTCAATTCTGTTCAGAAATTTTATCGTGACCATATTTTAGAAAGCATTTGAAAAGTTCTTTCCAATGGTGCAGAAATTGTTTAAATAAAAGAATCTGGCAATGAAATTGAAGCTTCTGAAGTTGATTTATTTTGCCCTAATTTTGTATTGAAAATTTCCCCCAAAATCAATTCATGACCATAGCTCCTTTGATATTACTCAGAATCTTTATCGTGACCACTATTCAGATAGCCCTCGAAAAGCTCCTAATGGTTAAGGAATCGCCTAAATAAAAAAATATGAATTAGAAAATGAAGCTTTTAAAGTCGACTGCTTTTACCCTTTACTATACTGAAAAATTCGACAAAAATCAGATTCATCAATCTTACACAGTCATATTTCCCTTTATATTGCTTAGAAACCATATTTTTTTGTGATCCCTTGTTGGGAAGCTCTTGAAAAATACTTCCCAATGCTGCAAGAGTCACCTTACTTATGATACATATGATGGGCAGGGCTTAAATTTGACAGTTGTATACCTGTATTTAAAGATTTTAGCTGTAAAATACAATAAAAATAAATATTTGACTGTATTGATATACAAGTAATTTATTTTTAAAACTGTAAAAAAACAATAATATGAAAATCTGACTGTATATGTATATATATATCTTAGATTTGTTTTTTAATAGAATATATCCCAAATTTTTAGATTTATTTTTATGAATATAATTATATATTCATTTTATATATATCTTTTAGATTTGTTTTTTAATAGAATATATCCTAAATTTTTAGATTTGTTTTTAAATAGAATATATCTCAGATTTTTTATATTTATTTTTTTATGATTATATATTCATTCTAAATTATATAATATATATTTTTTCCATTTATTTTTAAATTTTTTAATAGAACTTCTATTATTTAAGAAAAAAATTTCCAAATAAATTTATTTTTTATACAATATATTCATTCTATTTTTTACTTTTATTTTTAAATTTTTTAATAGGAACTTCTATTTTTTTTTATAGAATATATTCATTCTAAATTTGTAGTTTTTTTGCTTTTATTTTTAAATTTTTTAATAGGAACTTCTATTATTTAAAAAATAGATTTGTTTTTTTGTAAATATATTCATTCTAAATTTCTATTTTTTTGCTTTTATTTTTAAATTTTTTAATAGCAACTTTTATTATTTAAAAAATAGATTTGTTTTTTATAGAATATATTCATTCTAAATTTTTAATTTTTTTGCTTTGCTTTTTAATTTTTTTAATAGGAACTTCCATTATTTTAAAAAAAATTCCTTAGATTTGTTTTTTTATAAAATATTTTATTTATCCTAAACTTTTTCATTTGGTAAAGCATTCACCGATTTGAGTTTTGAATTGAGAAATCTCCAACTTTATATATATAATTTTGACTTGTATTTAAAAAAATTAATTGTCACTGATAGGCAATATTGAAGACTAAACTGTAGGAAAACAATTCCTTGACAGGCAAGGTGGACTGTCAAATATAAGCCCTGATGATGGGAGAATGGCCCACTGCAAGATAAAGCATTTTTTTTTTAAATATCAACAAAAATCCCCTGGTCTATTTAGAATATTTTTTCTTCTTTGTTAAAATCATTGTTTTGATATTACTTGATAAGAGTAAAAAACTAATAACAGAAATATATAATAACATGTGAAAATAGAGTAGAGATCACACAATATGAGATGTATGTGGGTTAAGATGCCTAATATCCAATATACTAAAAAATAAGGCAACATCATAAAATACTCCTTAGAGAAGAAACCGCTTCACACAATATCTCCAACTTGATATTCACTTCATATATGTATCTCTGTTTAATGATAATGAGGTATCATAACATAATCCCAACATAGGACAATTCATTACTAGATACAATTAATTCCATAAGTTATGCATTTGACCTAATATAACAAAGGGGGATGTATGTCCCATGCCTTCTACTTTGAATCACCCCATATACATCATAATATCAAATGTCTAAATACACAATAATGATTTTGTTTTTTGGTATCGTAGATCTCAATTGTCTTGATTTTTTTTTGGTATCGTAGATCTCATTTAATACTTGTTTTATTGATTGATTCCTCTAGCATGGGATTTCTCTTCTCCCTTCCAAGCAACTAGTTGAGGTGTTTGTACAACTCTTTTGTATTACTTGCAAAAAGATTACCCTTTAGTACAAAAAACTCTATAGTTCCTTTTACAAATTTTTCTTTTTTCTTCTTCCAATAATTGTTTAGGAAACTATTTATTCTTGTTCTCCATCCATTGTATGGTTTGCTTGTCCCATTACTTTGGAGCTCATTTTGTTTTCAATTTTCTTTTGAATATCCCCTCTAGAGGACTTTGTTGTTGGGAGCTTACTACTTGAACATAGAATCTATCTTGTTTTGTCACTATTGAATGTAGCATTAACTTAAATTTTTGGCAAGCTCTTTTCAAAAGTTCTATTTTCATGACATAGATGGCCCCTTAAGGAACACATTTATAATTGAATTCTTGATACTAGGTTCCTAAGTACATTAAAAGTTTAATTATTATTAGAAGAGATTTGGAGAGATCTATTTTACTTTTTAACACAAATCCATGCATAGGTGGCTAGGGCTTCTTTCTTAGCCATGTTAGATAAGCTAACTCTCCAATAAGATTTCTATTATATTTCAAAAACTAGCCATTTAACAATTTTGATAGTAATCCAAACTTACAAATGTGATTTTATCCTCATTTTCTTAGCTAGATCAAATTTTGGTATCTATCCTTGGAACTCTCAAACATATCTAGAAAGAAAATATTTGCGAAAAATCATATTTCTACACTTCTTCCCCATTTTTTCTCTACACATATAAACAATCCTTCCATATCATGTAAATAACCTATGAATTATCCAAATTTTGAATCATTTCTATTATATTTCTACACTTCAATAAGATTTCTATTATATTTCAAAAACTAATCATTTTACAATTTTGATAGTAATCCTAACTTACAAATATGAATTTATCCTCATTTTCATACCTAAATCAAAATTTTGGTATCTATCCTTGAAACTCTCAAACATATATAAAAAGAAAACATTTGCCAAGAATCGTATTTCTACACTTCTTCCCCATTTTTTATTTACACATATAAACAATCCTTCCATAACATGTAAATAACCAAGGAATTATCCAATCTATAAATTCATCCTCAAACACCAATAATATAGTTTTTTCAACCATTTTGAATCTTTTAAAAGTCTTGCTCTAATCTATTGGTTTTTGTTGTTTTTCCTTGCCTTTCTTTTGCTTTTCCTTTGCCTTTCAGATTTCTTTCTGGGAGCCTCTCATGTCTTGTTATTTCTTTATCTTTTTTTCCTTCAGAGCACTCTTTCATTATAAATGTATTCAGAAGAGGGCTTTCCATCCCCATTTTATTTCTCATAAGCACACTTCACTTTCTCTCTTTTGCTGCCATCTTTGATCTTCCTCTATCTAAACTTCTCTGCCAATTTCTCCATTTTTCTTTTGCAAATCTTCCATTTCCTGTTTATTTATCTATTGCTGAATATTATACATCTTTCTATTTATAAAAAGTTGAATGATTTGTAATAATTTATATAAATATGACTAAAATATAATAGTTCTTCCATATGTACCTAAAAACCTTAAAACGTTACTTACTCCCAAAATTTTATAATCCTTATTTTGGAAATTGTTTTCATTTCTTGATTTTTATAACATAGAACAAATTTTCAAGAATGCAACCCTCACAAGATAAATTAAAGTGAAATCCCCATGTCTGTCTTGAACACACGGAGGATTTCCAAGATTTATTGATCACAATGAAGCATAGTCACCGAGAGATACGGTATACGGGTATGAGAAAAGGGACACCACTTTGAAATAGGTTATGATAGACCTGGGAACAAATGCATGAGATTTCTGTGCATTGCTTGGACTTATCCTTGACCATGTACTACATCCAATCTATAGAGAAGGCATTTAGTTCTTGTAAAGCAGCCTCCTTTTAAGTTTTAATTCAATGCAGTTTAGGTGATGATCTGACAAAGTAAAGGGAATTATCTTAATCAGAATTTCAGCAGAAGAATGCTCAAATTTGGAGGACCTTTATAACATGATAGCTTGTTTCTAAAACTTCAAGATTGGAATGCTCACAGGTGGAATCCGCTATATTTTAATCTTCTCATTAGTGATGTTTTCTTGTGAATCATTTATAGATTTATAGTATTACATACACAGATTGGTGAAAACTTCTACAAAAATTCCTCTAGCAGCTCCACTAGCACCTGTTCCTTTATCTGGAATCCTAGTGATTATGATTTATGCTGGTGATAATCAGCCAAATCCATAGTACATGCATGTTAACGAGAATGCCCAAATTCATTATGTGCCCAGGTTCTGGGTGTAATATATTATATTTTACCTATGCTCCCCCAAGTTTAGAAGTGGTTTTTTTTTTGTTTTTTTTAAAAGGGGACAGTATTAAAAAAGGAAAATTTGAAAATATAAGAAAATTTCAAATATTTATATCATAACATTGATAAGGCATTCATCATAGACATTATGGAACCTTAAAAATAAATACATAACAATACTATTAGACTTGAATTGGGTTTTCAACTTCCCACATGAGAATTGGCAAACAAACTAACAGAATTTAATTGCTTTCATTGACAATATGCATATATATTATATAAAAAATACAACAAAATGGCCAAAAGCTGCAAGTTTCAACTACAAAATGGCAAAAACATAGAAAATATGCTGCTGCAAGACACCATGCACAACCACCAATTTCTCCAATTTCTAGAGGTAAGCTTATTCCTCTTCATTGACTAGATGAAGTTGTAAGAAGGGTCAAGGGGCAGTGCCCCTCGTGGGGGTTTGGGCAAACCCCCACAGTGGGGTCGAGGGGCAACGCCCCTCATAGGGGTTTGGGGGCAGTGCCCCTAGCGGGATTGAGGGGCAATGCCCTTAGCATGCTCCCTATTGTAATACATGCAGGGTCGAGAGGAAGAGCCCCTACCACCAAGCCTAAATTAAAAACCTTTGAAACCATACAAACCTTGTGCTCGACGTCCTTTTTTTTAACAAAAGGTATGTCAAAGGACAGCTAGTCGTCCATAGGACGGTCGGGGAAGTCCATGACCATCCCAAAGATGGGCTAGCCGTCCCTTGATGTACCCTAGCATCCCCCAATTAAGGGGACGTAGGCAGGGGACGCATCCCCGGGGAACATATTTTACAAAATGAATTTCATTGTCAAGGAAGTTCGTTGCTGTAGCACATGTTAGCTTCAGAATGACATGGAGCCAAAATGGAGGAAACTAGCTCAAATGGGTCACGGAACAATAGATTTTTTTTCAAGAAAAAACATAAGATCACTACAAAAAATTGCAGCCCAGTTAAACTGTTGCTAGACTGTGGGGTTCCTGGCTCTATTCCATGAGGTCAGAAGTTCAAAACTATTTCATTTTTTTGTTTTTGACATGCCAATATATAACTATTTCAATGTTCTGGCCTGATTAAATGGAAACAATGACAGGTGACATGTTTAGCTTGCTACATAGGAATGTTACTGCAATGGGGGTTAATGTGGGAAATAATGGGCTTCCTTGCCTGTAACGACGATCTTTAATGCAACATTGTTCTGCAACTGCTAAAGCTTTTCATGCAATTGACAAGAGCATGTCCATAATATGAGTGAAATGTTTTTTCAAGATGATTGTCAGACTTTCCTCTGAATGATATGGTTATACTTATGAGTAGATATATAACCTCAAGAAGATTAATTGTTTTGTAAGTGATTTTAAGCAAATGGATATGGTGCTGAAAGATGGTAGATGTTCTTATACTTATTTGGTTATTTGCTTTGTATAACATTGAGACCAGCAAGGACACACAATTACTAAAAAAGTGAATAATTTTGAAGAGAATTCATAAACTAGATGCTGACTATTTTCAGGTGGATTTGAACCGAGCTGGTGTTCCTTTGCTTGAAATTGTATCTGAACCTGATATGAGAAGCGGGCTTGAAGCTGCAGAGTTTGCTGCTGAGTTGCAAAGGGTAGTACGCTATTTGGGAGTAGGCAATGGGAACATGCAAGAAGGATCATTACGATACGATGTAAATGTTTCTGTTCGGCCAAAAGGTGACGTTCCCTTTGGCACTAAGGTATGCTACCATGGTTTCATCTTTCATCTATAAAGGCCAGTCAAAAGAAATATGCAACTGATTGTTGGCCTTGCTTAATATTAGATGCTTTCATGGTAGCTGTCAGTTAAAAGAGTTTGTAGGCTTGGGTACATGATAATTAGACCACAGTTCAAAAACTCAGCACATTACAAAAAATGTATAGTTTGTAAAATAAATTTAAATAATACATGAAAAGTGTAAAGAATGAATTTAGAGAACACATAAGTATATTTTGATTATAGTAATATTATTTGGACTCAAGTCAAGTGGGTTGTGGTTAAGTGGTTGGGCCTCTTGGTTCTCATGTTGGAGACTAAGGTTCCAATGTCCCCAAGGACACTTTAGCACATAGTGTTCGTTCCACGAGGTTGGTTGGCGGCATCATGTTGTTTGTGGCAACTCTAGCTGCATTAGTCTCATTGTTTCATGTACAAGGGTTTGGGCCCTTTCAAAAGCCCATCAGTTCAAAGCTTCTATAAAAAGTGATTACCCATAAATCAAAAACATCATCTGGACTCAAAAATATAAATGGAATTCACTTACTTAGGAAAAAATTGGAAAACTAAAAAATACTGAAATATTCATCAAAACAGAGAAAAAATGTTGTTTTTGTTATTTCAAACTAAATAAAGAGAAAAACTACACTTTTTGCAACTATCAGTAAAATTAAGGAACAAATACCTCCTCACCAAACCCAAATTAAAGCCTTCACGACCACATGAACCTTCAAGATAGATGCCATTTTTCACAATTTTATCACACTTTAAAGCAGTCATCAATAAATTGATGCAATGTTGTCAGAAGAGTCGAAGGCAGAAAAGTGTAAATGAGAAACTGACAAAAACTAAGGGTCTTTGTGTGTTTTCTGCTTGCTGCCTTTTCTGTCGACAGGCAAGTTTTCTGTACAGACTCGCCTGAATTTGCTAAGTTATTTTGGGTGAGTTACTCAATGAGTACTTGCTTGAATCTCGGTGGCCAGATTTTTTGTGGAGTGATTCGCCAAGCCCTTTTCACTTGTGTGTAACAGTGACTTTGTAAGTTACTCACTGAATTGAGACCTTTATTATTGGTAGTTACTAAAATTAAGTCCTCTTGAGTGGCTAAAAATATAAGTGCATAGATTTTGAATGGAAATATATTAAGTTTGCTAAATATGATTGTTTACATGTACTTGTTGAACTTAAGCAAATCATTCATACAATTCTGAGTGTCTTAATCTCAGGGATCGAATTGTAGTTCTTTATTTCTTAAAGTAACTGTTCAATATGAAATTCTGGTCAGTTTCCAAAGTGCAGTGTGTCATGTCCCTTTCCCTTTTATTCAAGACAATTCAAACTTGTTTGGAGCATTCCAAGATTCTTGGAGGAGTCCAAACCTTGGACAGTGCTATTTTCAATGGTTTAGTATTTTCTGCATTGCTTTAATTCTTACTCTTTGTTAAAATAATTTGATTAGCTCATTTTGGTATTTTTTGTATTTTATTGTGGGAACAAAAAATAAATTAAAATAATAATTAAGTAGATCTTATTATTATTTTTCTTAGCATTGTAAAAATGCCACTTTATTATTATTATTATTATTCAGGCTGCCTAAATGGGACAAAAAAATCTTTTTGTAATGTTAAGTTAATTCTTTCTAATTGGACGGAAAATTACAAAAGGTAATTAAAAATTAGGTTTTATTGGAAAAAAAGTAAAAAATAATATTTTATTTCCCTCTCGTGTATATAAAAAGAGGATGAGAGCTCATTTGAAGGATTTCATCTTTTTTACAAACTTATTATCTGAATTTGAGCTTTATGCCTAACTTCTTGCTTAAAGGACGAAAACCCTCCATTCCTAGTGGGAAATTCTATTGTAGGATTTCCAGTGAGTTGAATGCATTTTAATTTCATTTGGTATTTGGTGTGAAGATTTCCTTTGTTGGTGTGGAGTTTTCATTCAATTATTTGGTGTAAATTATATATTCAGAAAAATACAAAAAACATAGTAGTTGTTCCATATTTTAGTTTGTGTGATTTTACTTTTGTGTGTGAGTGTCTTAATGATTTGGTGTGATATCAATTTGGAAGATATCTAGATATTTGTGAAACAAATCTAATCATTATTTTTCTCAAGCATTGGTTGCTAGTCAAGTATCCTTTGTTGTAGGTTGTACTATCTTTCCCAAGTCGTACCTTTGCTTATAGAGGTCGTACTATTGGATGTATGTGATCTAGTTATTTTTGGGTACCAATTACTCTTGTTGGTTGTTGTTCTTATGGAAAATTACAAGTTATTTGTGAGTACAAGTTGTGCCAATCAAGGGTTTAATTTATTGTTAGCTGCCATAGTCAGGCGTGTGGATAGAATGTACAATCATACCTCCAAAGAGGGAGTCAATACTATTGGGAATAAGTTTGAGAACTCTTTAGGTATCATTAGTTAGTTTTCCACAGTCCATGATGTTGTATGTGAATTTTTGTTTTTATCTCCTTAGCTTGTTGGTTTTTTATGTGGATTTTTAACTCGTGTTTTTTGGTTTTATTCTTTTATGTTGTTGTGTTCTTAGAGCTCTCTGTGGCTTGTATGTATTTTTATGTCTCTGCTTTCCTCTCTTTTCTTCATTTCTTTGGATGAGTAGTTGTTCCCCTTCCCCGAGACATCCCTTGACATCCATGTCCCCTATACCTCCCTCTTTTTATGGTGCTTTGGTCTGCATTTTATCATTTGTTGTTCTCATCTCTTGCTCTCATTCCCCTGATGATGGATCACTGAGTGTGATCCGAAACGTTGAGTAAAAAGAAGTAACATAGTCAAATCCAGAAACATTCACATACAACTCTTTAGGTGTTTTGCATAAACTCCATACTTGGTCACTACTGTTTTGGAAAAAATAACCATAAATTTGATTGCTACAATTGAAAGGGATTATATATATCAAACTGTACATCAACTAAACATTAGTATTTTTAGTCTAATATGTAAGTTATAGCAGTACTTAAATCTTCTATTGATTTGTTAATTATTCAATATGAGTATTCATACAAATATTGATTGGGGAGATAGGGTTGAAGTTTATTGCATTAGTTTGGCAATTAGGGTTGACATTGAGGGTTCTATTATATTGTTTTTGATAAACAAAGTAATTGTAAAGATTTTAGTTGCTCATGTGCAATTCACCGCCAAATTGAAGTGGTATAACATTGTAATGATCTAGAAGGTCTTTCACCAAATTAATTTACTTTTCATGTACTTGCATTGTAATCAACATTTGGATGGCATAACCACCAACGTTTGCTTCATTATCTGCCAATTAGGCAATGATCCAGATCAACTTATTGTCTATCATTTTGGTATTGACCCAATTTGTAGTTGTAATTAGCCAATTTGGCTTGAGCATAACACATACTTGTCCACCAAAGAGGTGTTGATCTAGTTGGCTTGCATTATATTCTTCTAGATAGTGTTTCCAAACACCATATGCTCTCACCTTACCCACATCGGGATTTGGGTGATAAGAAAGTGCGAGGACTTGCATTGGAATATTTTATATTATAAAAATCTAAAAAAAAATTAGTTGGGTAGATTACAGTGGTATTAAAGTTGGTGATCTTGCCAGCCTATGTAGAAGCTAACCATTTGATGTAGAGTTTTATTCCCTATACATCCTAGCAACATAGCAAATAGATATTATCAAAGAGACATCAAAAAGAAATTACAATTCCCTGAGAATCAAGAGTTAGAGTTTTCATCATCAGAATTGGGGGTAGAAGACACTAATATGCCATAAAGAGAGAAGAGAACTATGGGAGAAGCAGATGTCAGAGAAGATTGGGTAGAAAATAAATTTGATTTGATAATTAAAATGATGGCATATATGCTCTAGAAAATGAATATCAGTATGGCTATTCCCAATAATCATAATGGGGAATCAAGTTCTTCCAGAGCTAACAACAACAACAACAGAGGGAAAGGTGTTGACAACAACACTTAGAGAATAGTGATTGAGTCTGCAAATAGACCTCTTAGACCCACTTTCCTTCAACCAAAAGAAGAAGCTCATGTAGTAGAAGCTCCAAGTTCAATGGAGGAAGATATTACTACATGTTATGCTGAGTATAGAAAACTTCTAGCAGAGATTCAAAAAATAATACCTCTTACAAATTTCATGAATATGAAGAAGGCCAGAGCTGCAGTTAGATTGGAGCCATGACCTCAACTGAGGCAAAGGGATCATCAACACTTGAAGAAGTTGACACTTTCCACCTATGATGGATCCAACAAATGTACTGCTTGTGCGTGGGTACAAAAGTTAGACATGTACCTATCTCTCAAGCCTATGACTAAAGATGAGGTTATCAAGTTTGCTACCTTGCATCTAGAGGGTACTACACAGAATGGTGGTACCATGGATTGGTTACTCAAGGCCATAGATTCATCAACTCATATGATGAGTTTTGTAGAATATTGTTTGAGAGTATTGATCGAAAGGATCGTGAGGTCCATTTTAGATAAATGACCCAACTCAAACAGTATGGTTTAGTGGAGAATTATGTGGTTGATTTCTAGAAGCTATCAATGTTGAATTTGATAATTAATTCAAGCCACAAAGATCACCTGCAAAACCTAAGATTTACCTTCCACAAGAGAAAAAAGCAAAGAGGAATAATTTGCACAATAAGGATGAATTAATGAAATGGATTAAAGAATTACATGTGAGAACTTGCTTTTATATTTGCAAGTTAGAGAAAAACCCTAATATGACTTAAGAATAACCTAAGACTAAAATTAGCCCTAAGTAAACTTAATAAAGTGTAATTAAATATTTAATTACACCAACACCCCCCCATAAGTGCAACTTAGGGAGAAATGAAAAGCATGCAACTAATGCAAGAATGGGTCCCGGCTACAAGGCCATTTTAGGTACCCATGAACAACAAGAATCTCTCATAAAGTGGAGAGAAAGGAGAAAAACCCAGTGGGAGAAAACTCCTCTCCAAAAGAGAGAAAAATACAACAAGTACATGAACATGTGATGGAAGAAGGACTAAAATTAAGACCCCCCAAGAAGTGAATCCATCACAAAAGTACAATCAAGAATGCCCCCCCCATAAGAGAGGAAGAAGAGAGAAGGTCTGATGACCCCCCCAGAAGTGAGAAGAATGAAACCCCATGCGAGGAAATGCTCCCTCCCAAAATAGAGATGAGAAGAGAGACCATGCAGCCGCTCCTCAAGATGACTCCTGCAGTGCTGGAAGATGCTCGACACAGAATAAAGATGAAGACCCATGAACGTCGAACAACATTCCTCCCCTTGGGAAGAAATAGAACTGCAGATGTGTGCATAATGTCTTCCCATTCCGGATAGGAATATACAGGAAGAAGGATAAATGTCTCTGAACTCTGCACATGATCCAAAGACAATAATGATGCACCTGAAAACTGCTCAAATGTCTCCAATCCACTGTCAAACTATGACTGAAGAAGAGGAAGATGAAGAACAATCTTTGAAGCATATGATGGTGATGTAACTCCATCGAAGCTGTCATCAAAAAGAAGACAAATGTCCTCAATGTGGTCCTCCAAATCTATAAGATGGGACTCTACAAACAAAGATGATATGTCTGCAAGATAGGAATCCCAATGAGGTGGATCAGGAAGACTAATATTGACCTTCTGCACAGAATCACTAGAAGCCAATGATGATGCAACACTGAACTCTGAAGTAGCAGTAGGTGATGGTGGAGCAATGATCTCATCAGGAGGAGAAGCGATTGAAACAAGCATTTCAAAGAGATGATGTGAAAAATGAGGACACATCTCTTTCTTATGTTGATTACTTCCACAATATCTGCAATTAGATTTATGCTGATGGTAGAATCCCATCTCCTTAGATGATTATAGATCAAAACATGCAAATAGATTTATGCTGATAATAGAAGTCTTTCAAAGCAAACAGAACCTTTCCAGGAGGCAGCATGTCCAGGATATCCAACAAAAGCCATAAAATTGACAAACTGATTTAAAATATAACTGGGGCTGAATCTGAAAACATTATATAGGTGGCTGTGTAGAGCTCTCTGATACCTTTCCAACGCCTATTCGTTTTTGAAAAACAGAAATTCTAGGCGTAAGAACGAAGCTCGAAGGCCAAAAAAGATGCCTTAACTTCAAACAGAAATAAATTGTACCAATCAACAAAATCTGGAAAAAATACCCAACCACTGGATTGTGGTCAGACCAGCTTTCCAACGCCTATTTTTTTTTTTAAATCTGACTCCGTATGCTCAAGATATGCTCGATTTACCAAAAACTGTTCATTAGTGCAAACAGGCCCCAAAAAAAAGCACTATTGAAGCCCCTGGGCGCCCATGTGACTAGGTGCTGAGTCTTTGGGCGCTGGCGGCTAAGGCAGTGGTCCCTCATATGACCAAGAGCTGAGTCTCTGGGGGCTGCTGCTTGGAAGCTAGGGGCTGGTCCCCCATGCGACCAAGGGTTAAACCTAAGGGGCTAGCCCTCCAAAATAAAAAATTATTTTTTATTAAGAAATTAATAAAAAATTCCGCTGTTCCTGTGCACAGAAATTGAGATGGCACGGAAATCGAGGCGGCACGGAAATTGAGATGGCACGCAAATCGAGGCAGCTCGAAAATCAAGATGGCACGCAAACTGAGGCAGCTCTAAAATCAAATTCAGCTTAGATGAGAATGGCACGAAAATTGAGGTTGGCACGGAAATCGAGGCGCCGTACAGTCGTACGGATTTCACAGAACCAAAATTTTGAAACCCTAAAAATACACCCAGAAACTTTTTTTCAGCAAAATATAGAGTGCCTTATATGAAAATAGGGGTTTTTGGGCCTTCTGAGCGCAATGGTGAGGTCTGTTTTAGCCAAAAATGCTTTGAAACTTCTATTTTTCTTCATATAAAAAAAACTCTTGAAACCTTCACAGATCTGGCTTCCCCAGACCAAATTCAGCCAAACAAAAGATAGATCTACCTTTTCCAACTGCTCTGAATCCAATGGAATACTCCGTTTTACACAAAATCACACCCAGCAAAAGGCTCTTGCTAACAAATTTCTCCAAATTTGAGAAGGGGCTTGCAGATCCGCTCTGATACCATGTTGAATTTGATAATTAATTCAAGCCACAAAGATCACCTGCAAAACCTAAGATTTACCTTCCACAAGAGAAAAAAGCAAAGAGGAATAATTTGCACAATAAGGATGAATTAATGAAATGGATTAAAGAATTACATGTGAGAACTTGCTTTTATATTTGCAAGTTAGAGAAAAACCCTAATATGACTTAAGAATAACCTAAGACTAAAATTAGCCCTAAGTAAACTTAATAAAGTGTAATTAAATATTTAATTACACCAACAATCAATAATGGTACTTGATATCACAGAGAGCCGGAGGTTGACTATGCTCTTCATCGAGGGATTGACTAAATCTCTCAAGGGATTGTTTGAAAAGTCTTTGAACCACCTTCCCTACAAGAGGAAATTAAGAGGGCCTTAGCACTTGAGACTTCTATGACAAAGACCAAGTTTTAGAAGAAGACTTTCCCTCAAAAAAGTCTTTCCATAAGAAAGTGCATCAGCCCAAGAACTACCCACCAAGGCAAGATGTGGAGGCAAAGAATGAGTTGAGAAGGAAGAAGCTATATTTCAGTTGCAAAGAACCTTGGTCACCAGGACATAGATGTCTTGGAAAAGGACAAGTGTACTACGTTGAGGTAGTTTCTGAAGATGAGTCAGGGGTTGAAGAACTTGAGCCACAAAGTGAAGAAGAAGAACCTGAATTGGAGATTGAAGAAGAAAAATTAGGGGAAGGTGAAATCTTAGGAGGCACCCTTGCCAAGATCTCTAACACTCAAAAGTATAATCCTTTTTGAGTTCGTGGAGTCTTGTGGGGACAAAGAGTCACCATACTCATTGACACTAGTGCCACTCATAATTTCATAGATGAAGGATTGAGGGCAAAGCAAGGTCTCAAAATAGAAGACTTTGAAGGATTTAATGTGACGGTTGTCATTGGTTTCACCATCTAGTGCACCAGAATGATCTCTCAGTTGAATCTTAATTTGGGAGGATATGATATGAAGGATGACTTCTATGTGGTTAGCATAGGAGACATAGATGTGGTTTTGGGTATTTAGTGGTTGTATCCATTGGGAGAGCACATAGAATTTCCAAACCATGGAGCTAAAATTTTAGTCTGAGGGAAAACAAGTGGTACTTTGTGGAATGATGAATGGGGTACCAAAGATTGTATCTACAAAGAGAACTTTCCGTAATGGACAAGTATCTTGGGCAGCACAGTGCTTAGTATCTACCACACACTCTCTAGAAAGAAAGAAAGCTTATCATGTGGATGTACATAATGTCTTGGATAAGCATAGTAAGGTCTTCAATGACATTCCTCCAAGGAGATCACCTGATAGAGGCTTTGAGCATGTTATTGAGTTGGAGGAGGGCACCAAGCCCGTCATTACTACTCCTTATCACCATCCTAGAAGGCATATGGAGGAGATTGAAAAGGTAATAAAGAAACTTTTGGATATGGGGCACATCAGACCTATTTCAAGTCCTTTTGCTTCTTCTATAGTCCTTGTGAAGAAGAAAGATGACACCATGACGATGTGCGTCAACTATAGAGCATTAAACAAGAAGACTATAAAAAATCAATACCCAATTCCCATGATCAATGAATTGATAAATGAGCTTCATGGAGCGGTCTATTAATCAAAGATATATCTTAGATCAGGCTACCATCAGATTCAAGTCTGAGAGGAGGATATCCACAAGATGACTTTTAGGTGCCACTATGGAAACTATGAATTTCTAATCATGCAATTTGGTTTGACAAATGCTCTAGCAAATTTTTAGTGATCTAATGCATGAACCAAATGTTAAAAAAACAATTGAGGAAGCTTGTCCTTTCCTTATTTGATGACATTCTCATCTACAATAAGACTTGGGAGGAGCACTTAAGGCACATTGATGAGGTGTTAGGAATTCTAAAAGTACAAACTCTTTTTGCAAAGGAGTCTAAATGTGATTTTTCATTGACAAATTATATACTTGTGGCATGTCATCAATGCAAAGGGAGTGCAAGTGGATAAGGAGAAGATCAAAGCTATTTTGGATTGGCCTCCCCCAAAGAGTCTGACACAAATGTGAGAATTGTTTGGCCTCTATAGTTACTATAATAAATTCATTAAGGAGTTCTCTCAATTGGTCGCTCCTTAACATATCTAACAAAGAAGGGAGACTTCACATGGAATGAGACAACACAACAAGCTTTTGACAAAATGAAGGAGGTTATGAGCTTGTGTCCTATGTTAGTTATTCCTAATTTTTCTATTCCCTTTGTTTTGGAATGTGATTCTTCTGGATAAGGGATTGGAGTAGTATTTATGTAGAATAAGCACCCTATTGCATTTGAGAGTCGTAAATTTAAGAAAGTGGAAAGATGATTCTCTATATATGGGTATGTGCAGGATCATCGTGGGCCAAACAGTGGCAATAGGAAAAAAATCATGTTTTTACTTAGCCAAATTTGTGACTTGGCAAAGTTTGACTTTAAAACGGATATCTGTTTTGGTTTGGATACCAAACCAAAACGGCTATCCATTTTGAGAACGGATATCTGTTTTCAAAACGGATATCCATTTTGGAAACGGATATCCGTTTTCTAGAAAAATTTGGGAAAAGGCTTTTTAGTCTTTTTGAAAATATACCTCTTAAATCTTGGATCTCCCATCAATATATGAACCTCCTTAAAGACCATTTCTAGTGAAGAAGGAGGGCAAATTAACATTGGTAGCTTCTTTACACATTAATCCATAAGGATTTGTTAAACACTAAGAATCATCACTAATGAATTACTCAAATAATCAATAATAAAATATTCAGTTTTGTTCATCACGTGAAATAATCACTTTTAGACTATGTTCCAATATTTCAAGGATAGGAATGGTGGGGCAGCAGGGGATATGTTTCGGGGCATTTTGGATTTCATGCCCTAAATTGCTTTACCCAATCCTTCATATGATTTGATTCATGATACATGGTTTGAGAAGGATACACATGATATACCCTTACCCTCTAGTGATAAAATTATGAATGATACTTTATGTGGTGAAGCTACACCTTCGTTAATCCTTCATGACATTGTTATTCCTTGTGATGATGATGTCCTTCATGTGATTTGTTAGGACATAATGCAAAGTTAACATGGCATGAACTCTCTTGGAAGGGTAAGCATGGACTATAAGAACATTAAACTAGTTGGATCTGTTAAGCTCGCCATTTATGAAAGAACCTTAAAGGTTAACCTTAATTAGGTAAGGTTATGTTTCAGTGTGGTTGTTTGTGCAACAATGTGTAAATTAATGTTACCGAAGGATAAATCTAACTATACTAACATTTTAATAACCATGAGAGCTGGGACTAACAATTAGACTAAAAACTTGACAAACAATACAACTTGGACACATGTAGGACTTGGAAAATGGAAAAGAATATAATTAAATGTGGAAAACAATGAAAAAGTGGTATTAGTTGCACCTATATAGAGAAGTGGTTTAGAGGTTGGTTAGGGGAATTATTTAGGGTTTAGAGGTTTAGGGTTGCTCAGGTTTAGGGGTTTAGGGTTTACAGTTTAAAGAGAGATAGAGAGAGGGGACTGAAAGAGTTTGGGAGAGATAGAGGAGACAGAGGGGAGAGATAGGGAGATAGAGAGTGAGAGACATGTCCAAAGACATAGAGAGAGAGAGATTGAGAGGTAGATGGATGATAGAGATAGGGAGATAGAGGTTTAGGGTTGCTTGGGTTTAGGGGCATTATTTAGGGTTTAGGGTTTAGGGTCTTGGGGTTAGGGGTTAAGGTTTAGAGGTCTAGGGTTTAGGGTTTAGAGAGAGATAAAGGACCAATAGGGAGATATAGAGGAGTCTGAGGGGAGAGATAGGGAGATAAAGAGTGAGGGACATGGCAAGAGACATAGCGAGAGAGATTGAGAGGTAGAGGGACAAAGGTGATAGGGAGATAGGGGAGAGATAGGGAGATAGTGGTTTATGGTTACTTGGGTTTAGGGTTTAGGGGTTTGGGGTTTAGGGTTTCTCAGGTTTAGGGGTTAGGGGTTAGGGTTTAGGGGCATTATAATTTAGGGTTTAGGATTTATTGTTTAGGGGTTAGGGGTTAGGTTTAGAGGTTTAGGGTTTTGGATTTAGGGTTTATAGAGAGAGGAATGATAGGGAGATATAAAGGAGTCTGAGGGGAGAGATAGGGAGAAAAAGAGTGAGGGACATGGCCAGAGACATAGGGAGAGAGATTGAGAGGTAGAGGGACAAAGGTGGTAGGGAAATAGGGGAGAGATAGGGAGATAGTGGTTTAGGGTTACTTGGGTTTAGGGTTTAGGGTTTCTCAGGTTTAGGGGTTAGGGGTTAGGGTTTAGGGGCATTATTTAGGGTTTAGGATTTAAATTGTTTAGGGGTTAGGGGTTAGGTTTAGAGGTTTAGGGATTTGGATTTAGGGTTTATAGAGAGAGAGGAATGATAGGGAGATAGAGAGAGGAGATCAAGGAGAGAGATAAGGAGATAGAGAGTGAGGCACATGGCCAGGGACATAGGGAGAGAGATCAAGAGAGGTAGAGGGATGATAGAGATAGGGAGATAGGGGAGAGATAGGGAGATATAGGTTTAGAGTTGATTGGATTTAGGGTGTACCTGGGTTTAGGGTTTCTCAATTTTGTAGATAGCTAGATAGAAAGAGAGAGGAGACAGATAGGGAGACATGGAGGTGACAAAGGGGAGAGATAAGGAGATAGAGAGTGAGCGAGATGTCCAGAGAAATAGGGAGAAGGATTGAGAGGTAGAGCTCGATGATAGAGATAGGGAGATAAGGGAGAGATAGGAGATAGGGTTTAGGGTTGCTCGCATTTAGGGTTTAGGGTTTAGGGGTTCAGGGTTAAGGTTTAGGGGCATTATTTGGGGTTTAGGGTTTATGGTTTAGGGGTTAAGGTTTAGAGGTTTAGGGTTTAGTGTTTAGAGAGAGAGGACAATTAGGGAGATATAGAGTGAGGGACATGGCCGCCAAAGCATAGAGAGAGATATTGAGAGGTAGAGGAATGATAGTGATAGGGAGATAGAGAGATAGAGGTTTAGGGTTTCTTGGGTTTAGTGTTTAGGATTTAGGGGTTTATGGTTTCTCAAGTTTAGGGTTTAGGGGTTAGGAAATAGGGGTTAGGGGTTAGGGGTTAGGGTTTAGGGGTTAGGTTTAATCATGTGTTAATACAGGTTGTGGAGTGAGAAATGGGTGGTATGGGAGATCGGAAGACTAGTTTAAAGTTGGGTTGATGGATATATGTCACAACAAAAGGTTCAAAGGCTCGTCAAAAGTGGAGTGATCGGAGCATTGGTATAAGAATTTTTTAGTTGGCCGATAGTGTTTATCTTGCCGATAGGAAGAATATATATGATTTGATGTTATTTGGGACTTTGAGAAGGTTTCTTAAAGCTAATTAAGCTTTAATCTATTTGAACTATGGGTTTTGATGGGTATTTCACCGTGTTTTGAGAGCTTCCACTATGTGCTCTGCATTAGACCAATAGGGAGATATAGAGGAGTCCGAGGGGAGAGATAGGGAGATAAAGAGTGAGGGACATGGCAAGAGACATAGAGAGAGAGATTGAGAGGTAGAGGGACAAAGGTGATAGGGAGATAGGGGAGAGATAGGGAGATAATGGTTTATGGTTACTTGGGTTTAGGGTTTGGGGGTTTGGGGTTTAGGGTTTCTTAGGTTTAGGGGTTAGGGGTTAGGGTTTAGGGGCATTATAATTTAGGGTTTAGGATTTATTGTTTAGGGGTTAGGGGTTAGGTTTAGAGGTTTAGGGTTTTGGATTTAGGGTTTATAGAGAGAGAGGAATGATAGGGAGATATAGAGGAGTCTGAGGGGAGAGATAGGGAGATAAAGAGTGAGGGACATGGCCAGAGACATAGGGAGAGAGATTGAGAGGTAGAGGGACAAAGGTGGTAGGGAAATAGGGGAGAGATAGGGAGATAGTGGTTTAGGGTTACTTGGGTTTAGGGTTTAGGGGTTTGGGGTTTAGGGTTTCTCAAGTTTAGGGGTTAGGGGTTAGGGTTTAGGGGCATTATTTAGGGTTTAGGATTTAAATTGTTTAGGGGTTAGGGGTTAGGTTTAGAGGTTTAGGGTTTTGGATTTAGGGTTTATAGAGAGAGAGAGGAATGATAGGGAGATAGAGAGAGGAGACCGAGGAGAGAGATAAGGAGATAGAGAGTGAGGCACATGGCCAGGGACATAGGGAGAGAGATCAAGAGAGGTAGAGGGATGATAGAGATAGGGAGATAGGGGAGAGATAGGGAGATATAGGTTTAGAGTTGATTGGATTTAGGGTGTACCTAGGTTTAGGGTTTCTCAGTTTTGGAGATAGCTAGATAGAAAGAGAGAGGAGATAGATAGGGAGAGATAGAGGTGACAAAGGGGAGAGATAAGGAGATAGAGAGTGAGTGAGATGTCCAGAGAAATAGGAAGAAGGATTGAGAGATAGAGCCCGATGATAGAGATAGGGAGATAAGGGAGAGATAGGAGATAGGGTTTAGGGTTGCTCGCGTTTAGGGTTTAGGGTTTAGGGGTTAGGGGTTAAGGTTTAGGAGCATTATTTAGGGTTTAGGGTTCATGGTTTAGGGGTTAAGGTTTAGAGGTTTAGGGTTTAGTGTTTAGAGAGAGAGGACCAATAGGGAGATATAGAGTGAGGGACATGGCCAAAGCATAGGGAGAGAGATTGAGAGGTAGAGGAATGATAGTGATGGGGAGATAGTGAGATAGGGAGATAGAGAGATAGAGGTTTAGGGTTTCTTGGGTTTAGTGTTTAGGATTTAGGGGTTTATGGTTTCTCAAGTTTAGGGTTTAGGGGTTAGGTTTAATCATGTGTTAATACAGGTTGTGGAGTGAGAAATGGGTGGTATGGGAGATCAAAAGACTAGTTTAAAGTTGGGCCGATGGATATATGTCACAGCAAAAGGTTCAAAGGCTTGTCAAAAGTGGAGTGATCGGAGCATCGTTTTAAGAATTTTTGAGTTGGCCGATAGTGTTTATCTTGTCAATAGGAAGAATGTATATGATTTGATGTTATTTGGGACTTTGAGAAGGTTTCTTAAAGATGATTAAGCTTTAATCTATTTGAACTATGGGTTTTGATGGGTATTTCACCGTGTTTTGAGAGCTTCCACTGTGTGCTCTGCATCAGACCAATAGGGAGATATAGAGGAGTCCGAGGGGAGAGATAGGGAGATAAAGAGTGAGGGACATGGCAAGAGACATGGCGAGAGAGATTGAGAGGTAGAGGGACAAAGGTGATAGGGAGATAGGGGAGAGATAGGGAGATAGTGGTTTATGGTTACTAGGGTTTAGGGTTTAGGGGTTTGGGGTTTAGGGTTTCTCAGGTTCCCCTCAAATCATGTATAAATATGCATAAACCTTCATGGAAAAGGCATTGGAGATGTATTGAAAACATTTTGAAGATGAATTGAAGACAAGTTTGAATGAAATTAATGTCAAGAAACTCTGTTTTTGCAGATTTTACTATTTTCCTACTATTTCTTTGTTTAGTATAGCCCTGTATGGATGTGTTAGGGCCTAAGAGAAATTGTAATTGAAATCTAGTGGAATCTACTTTCTTGTGTTTTAGGTGCCAATAAGGCCAATAAGGACACTAGGGGCACATTATAAACATAAAAAACTTACATCTTGGGGGGAGGTGCCAATAAGGCCAATACGGATACTATTTCAGTTGGGTGTGTGTGTATGCAAATCCCATTTATGGCCGAGAAGCTCTCTATTTACTATTATTCAACTCTCGTTGATAGGAGGTTGGCTCTACAACTATTGCAATTTGTGTATGAAACCTAGATGCCTACGAGATCATATATATGTATGTATGTATGTATGTAAATCCTATTTATGGTCAAGTAGCTCTCTATTTACTATCATTGAACTCTCATTGATAGGAGGTTGGCTCTCTGACTATTGCAATTCAATCCATTTGTAATGATGCCTCTATCATGTTGAGTTGGATCCTATCTTTGCATCAAGTTAAAATCATGAATATGACAACACCATACAATCCTCATTGGGCTGTTAAAATGCACAAAACAATCATACAAGATAGTCATTCATGAAATTACTATACAAAGAGGGTTTATAAGTTGCATTAGGGTTTGTATAAATGATCTAATGGATTTATAAGGTTGTCAAACACCAAATGGATGATTTACATGAGTTTTGGGACTGTCACAATCCATGTACAACTTGCCCTTTATGATTGTTAAAAAGATACATATGGCTATCCAAAAACTGCCCTTTATGACTATCCTAAAACATCATGTATATGCTCATAAAAGCCATCAAACTCTGCGAATAAACTCGTCATTGGATAAGGAGTGGAAGGATAAAGTCACATTCCCAAAACCTCTTAAAATCACATGTCTCCCCTTATGAAAACTAGGGTCTTTGCCGATACATTGTTCTGTAAGAGCAAAAACCTTGCTAGGTGCCATATTTTTTGTTTTGCTCATCGTGGGGTTGAACGGACTACGCCAACGCGTCGGGGTGGGCGGGTAAATGCCAGTGGAGGTCTCATTTCATGCGCCAAGCATCCCATTCGTTCCGGGCAAGAGGCTACCGGCAAAGTCCCTTAAGATCCCTGAGACCAAAAATGCGCCAAACTTTGATGGAGCAGTTCTCAGAATTTGTGATAGCTGGGAATGTTGTGTTTGGACCTACAAGTGCACGTGGGGTCTGTCGACAATAACCTCTCTCATTTTTGGTCAACTCCATTCCATTTGACCGTGCCGAAATCAAATGCATTGTTGCAAAATGCTTCAATTTGATGTAGTGGAAAGGTGCTAGGTGTGACAATTTTCATTCCATAGCTCGTGGGGTCGAACGGACTGTACCAACGCATTGGGGTGGGCGGGTAAATGCTATTGGAGGTCTCATATCGTGCGCCAAGCATCCCAGTGCTTCTGGGCAAGAGGCTACCGGCAAAGTCCCTTAAAATCCCTGAGACCAAAAATGTGCCAAACTTTGACGGAACAGTTCTCAGAATTTGTGATAGCTGGGAATGTTGTGTTTGGACCTACAAGTGCACGTGGGGTTCGTCGATAATAACCTCTCTCGTTTTTGGTCAACTCCATTCCGTTTGACTGTGTCGAAATCAAACGCATTGTTGCAAAATGCTTGAATTTGATGTAGTGGAAAGGTGCTAGGTGTGACATTTTTCATTCCATAGCTCGTGGGATCGAATGGACTGCACCAACACGTCGGGGTGGGCGGGTAAATGCCAATGGAGGTCTCGTTTTTGTGCGCCAAGAGTCCCAATCGTTTCGGGCAAGAGGCTACCGACAAAGTCCCTTAAGATCCCTGAGACCAAAAATGTGCCAAACTTTGACAGAGCAATTCTCGAAATTCATGACAACTGGGAATGTTCTGTTTGGACCTACAAGTGCACATGGGTTCCGTCGACAATAACCTCTCTCGTTTTTGGTCAACGCCATTCCTTTTGACCATGCCGAAATCAAACGCATTGTTGCAAAATGCTTCAATTTGATGCAGTGGAAAGGTGCTAGGTGTGACATTTTTCATTCCATAACTCATGGGGTCGAACGGACTACGCCAACGCGTCGGGGTGGGCGGGTAAATGTCAATGGAGGTCTCGTTTCGTGCACCAACCGTCCCAATTGTTCTGGGCAAGAGGCTACCAGCAAAGTCCCTTAAGATCCCTAAGACCAAAAATGCGCCAAACTTTGACGGAGCAGTTCTCAGAATTCGTGATAGCTGGGAATGTTGTGTTTGGACCTACAGGTGCACGTGGGGTCTGTCGACAATAACCTCTCTCATTTTTGGTCAACTCCATTCTATTTGACCATGCCAAAATCAAACGCATTGTTGCAAAATGCTTCAATTTGATGCAGTGGAAAGGTGCTAGGTGTGACATTTTTCATTCCATAGCTCATGGGGTCGAACGGACTACACCAACGTGTCGGGGTGGGCGGATAAATGCTATTGGAGGTCTCATTCCATGTGCCAAGCATCCCAGTCCTTCCAGGCAAGAGGCTACCGGCAAAGTCCCTTAAGATCCTTGAGACCAAAAATGCGCCAAACTTTGACGGAATAGTTCTCAAAATTCGTGATAGCTGGGAATGTTGTGTTTGGACCTACAGGTGCATGTGGGGTCTGTCGATAATAACCTCTCTCATTTTTTGTCAACTCCATTCCGTTTGACCGTGCTAAAATCAAACGCATTGTTGCAAAATGCTTCAATTTGATGCAGTGGAAAGGTGCTAGGTGTGACATTTTTCATTCCATAGCTCGTGGGATCGAACGGACTGCGCCGACGCGTCGGGGTGGGCAGGTAAATACCAGTGGAGGTCTTCTTTCACGTGCCAAGCATCCCAGTCCTTCCAGGCAAGAGGCTACCGGCAAAGTCCCTTAAGATCCCTGAGACCAAAAATGCGCCAAACTTTGACGGAGCAGTTCTTAGAATTCATGATAGCTGGGAATGTTGTGTTTGGACCTACAAGTGCACGTGGGGTCCGTCGACAATAACCTCTCTCGTTTTTGGTCAACTCCATTCCGTTTGACCGTGCCAAAATCAAACGCATTGTTGCAAAATGCTTCAATTTGATGCAGTGGATAGGTGCTAGGTGTGACATTTTTCATTCCATAGCTCATGGGGTTGAACGGACTGCGCCAACGCGTTGGGGTGAGCGGGTAAATGCTAGTGGAGGTCTCGTTTCATGCGCCAAGCTTCCCAGTCATTTCGAGCAAGAGGCTACCGACAAAGTCAAAAGTTGCTAGGATTGAAATTTTACATTCCACAGGTCCTGGAGTCGAACGGATTACGCCAACACGTCGGGGTGGGCGGGTAAATACTAGGGGAGGTCTCGTTTTGTGTGCAAAGCATTGCAGTCATTCCAAGCTATAAGCTACCGGTAAAGTCACTTTGCTGGTAGCTTACAGATCAGAAGGACTGGAAGCCTTGGCACATAAAATGAGACCTCCCCTAGCATTTACTCGCCCACCCCGACATGTTGGCGCAATCTGTTTAGCCCTAGGACCTGTAGAATGCAAAATTTCAATCCTAGCAACTTTTGACTTTGTCGGTAGCTTACAGCTCAGAACGACTGGAACGCTTGGCGCACAAAATGAGATCTCCACTGGCATTTACCTGCCCACCCCAACTCGTTGGTGCAGTCCATTCGACCCCACAAGCTATGGAATGAAAAATGTCACACCGAGCACCTTTCCACTGCATCAAATTGAAGCATTTTGCAACAATGCATTTGATTTTGGCACGGTCAAACGGAATGGAGTTGACCAAAAGTGAGAGAGGTTATTGTCGATGGACCTCACATGCACCTGTAGGTCCAAACACAACATTCCCAGCTATCACGAATTTTGAGAACTGCTCCGTCAAAGTTTGGCGCATTTTTGGTCTCAGGGATCCTAAGGGACTTTGTCAGTAGCCTCTTGCCCGGAAGGACTAGGACGCTTGGTGCATGAAACGAGACCTCCACTGGCATTTACCCGCCAACCCTGACACGTTGGCATAGTCCGTTCGACTCCACGAGCTATGGAATGAAAAATATCACACCTAGCACCTTTCCACTGCATCAAATTGAAGCATTTTGCAACAATGCGTTTGATTTCGGCACGGTCAAACAGAATGGAGTTGACCAAAAATGAGAGAGGTTATTATCGACGGACCCCACGTGCACCTGTAGGTCCAAACACAACATTTCGAGCTGTCACGAATTCTGAGAACTGCTCCGTCAAAGTTTGGCACATTTTTGGTCTTAGGGATCTTAAGGGACTTTGCCAATAGCCTCTTGCCCGGAACGACTAGGACACTTGGTGCACGAAACGAGACCTCCACTGGCATTTACCCACCCACCCCGACGCGTTGGCGCAGTCCGTTCAACCCCATGAGCTATGGAATGAACAATGTCACACCTAGCACCTTTCCACTGCATCAAATTGAAGCATTTTGCAACAATGCATTTGATTTCGGCATGGTCAAACGGAATGGAGTTGACCAAAAATGAGAGAGGTTATTGTCAATGGACCCCATGTGCACCTGTAGGTCCAAACACAACATTCCCAGCTGTCACAAATTTTGAGAACTCCTCCGTCAAAGTTTGGCGCATTTTTGGTCTCAGGGATCTTAAGGGACTTTGCCGGTAGCCTCTTGCCCGGAACGACTAGGATGCTTGGCGGACGAAACGAGACCTCCATTGGCATTTACCCGCCCACCCCGACGCATTGGCATAGTCCGTTCGACCCCACGAGCTATGGAATGAAAACTGTCACACCTAGCACCTTTCCACTGCATCAAATTGAAGCATTTTGCAACAATGCGTTTGATTTCGGCACGGTCAAACGGAATGGAGTTGACCAAAAACGAGAGAGGTTATTGTCGACGGACCCCACGTACACCTGTAGGTCCAAACACAACATTCCCAGCTGTCATGAATTCTAAGAATTGCTCCGTCAAAGTTTGGCTCATTTTTGGTCTCAGGGATCTTAAGGGACTTTGCGGGTAGCCTCTTGCTCGGAATGACTGGGACGCTTGGCGCACAAAACGAGACCTCTACTGGCATTTACCCGCCCACCCCGATGCGTTGGTGTAGTCCGTTCGACCCCACGATGAGAAAAACAAAAAATATTGTTCTAGTTGACACATTCTCAATCATTGACATGGATGTTATCTTAGTACCATTCCTTTAGGCACAATATGAGCTTCCAAGGGAAGACGCAATTGTGAGGTTGGAGATAATGAAAAGTGCTCATTCACAATCATGTTTTACTTGTCTTCAATGATGATTCCTTGATTCAACTTAATCCTTTGATAATACATTTTAACCTCCTTGTCAAAGCGCACTTTCAAGGTTGCTTGAGCAAGAGCTAGCGCCTCAACATCTAGGCTCACTTTTGGTGTTCTAAAAGCATGAACTAGCAACTCAAATAGTAAGGCACTCATTCTAGGTTGTTTGTTCAATAATTGGCGCCTTGTATTCTTTGGACATTCTTTCAACTTGTGAAGACAACCTCAACTTGCAAGATCAATTCATTATCAAGGCGCATATCCAAAGTCATAGAGATATGAAGTGGTGCCTCACTAATCTAGGTGCACATTTGATGGTGTAGAGAGGTAGATGTGTGCCCAAGTCATCATTTGATGCCTGCAATAACTATAAACTCCTTTGATGATGCATTTTGTCCTTCCAATTCAATATCTAGCCTTAGGCGCACATTTTAGGTTGATCAATCATAATCTAGTGCCCTAAGTACCAAGGCACACTTTTAGGTTAGTTTGATCAAGGATTAGCGCCTTCACTTCTTGGCGCAAGTTTGGAGTTGAAATACATCAAAATAACAAGTTTCTTCATCACTTACCGCTAATTGGTGATCCCTCTTGATCATTTGTTGTCTCTCTTCTTCTGTAGAGCTGGATGGGTAGGGGAGGTGACATCCTGTGAGAAGCATGAACAAGCAAATTTAAGTAAATCCCAATTCTTTGCCAACGGACACTCTGCAACGTCCATATCGCTACTACAAAACAGATATCCATTTTATTATGTACATTTGGATTCTAGACTAGGGATTCATTTTATTATTCTATAAACTTGTGAATTACCATCTAATTTGAATGTTTACACACTAATCCACCTAGTTATCAACTTAATAAAGCTCTGGATATAAGCCATTATTTGATTTGAGTAATCTTACTTTGGACACATTTGTGAAGACTCCTAAAGAGCCTGGACATACAATTGTAAAGATGATATAGCCTCCATATAAGCATAAAGATGATATATAATTTTAGTTTGTTGAAGGCCATGTAAATCAGTCATTGATGAGGACTCTGCTACACCTAAAGTTGAGTCCTTTGTTTGGAACTTTGAAGCATGCAAAGAGGTAAGTGGCTTGTAATGCTTAAGTAAACACGAGTCTCAACATGATGTAGTTCAACTTGATGACATGTCTAAATATGACACATTTTAGTTTGTATTGCATGAGGACTTCCTTATTCATGCATATCAAATTTATAATTAGGTATATTTTTCTGAATTGTATGAGTTTGAGGCTTTCAATTTTTGTATTGACTCACTTGAAAATGCTAGACGCCATGTGAACATGATTAATATGGGATCCAAGAGTTGTCCTTTTCCCATGCATTTGGAGTGGATTGTTGGCCCTTATGATTGTTTAAATCATGTTGGCCTAGCATTTGAATAGTTGCTTCGTGACATGGATGGGAATAGATAATGTATAGACTTTATCACACTTTAGGGTTTTCCCATTATGCTAAAATGTTATGACTATCCACTTATTCTATTTTAGGCTATCATCAAATGAGGAGCTTCTAAAGGCAAAAATGTTGTCCCAAAAGAAGGCTCAATGTTATTCGTAAAGACATTAGATTGTTAAAATACAAATTCAAGGGTAGATATTCCTTGGGCTATTTTAGTATAGAGAAGCAAAATTGCAATATATGACTATCCTAGGAATTAGAATGGTTGATCATAGGATATTCATGGCATTTTGATATTAATGGATGGATTGATGGATGTTTAGGGAGTTTAAGTTTAAATATAATGTATGAGAATTCTTATTTATGAAGGATCTAAAAGGTCTTATGTCTTATTTGTAGGCCATTCAAGAAAGAAATGAAAAGATACCAAGGACTATCATAACACCTATTACAATTAGGTGCATAAGAGGATTGTCATCCAGGACCTTACCACTATGGGAAGTTATCAAAACCATGTCATGTTTAAACTTAAAGGCTTTATCACCTCTTTGTCCCTATAGGCCTATTAGAACAATAGATCACATTTTATTCATATACTGGGGTTGAGAATAAACACTAAGCATTTGTAGTTATGGCAAGTGTAAATGGAAATAGATTACAACTTTAGACAATCTATCCTCTCCTAGATTGCACTGACTGAGTGGAAATTAAAAATTCCCTATCAATGTCCTTTATATACTGAAGGTATGGGTGAGAAAGGTAAACTTTTTATGTTGTAGACAAGGCCTCAAATATAAAATATATTATGACAATAACGATAAGGACTGTTAGGCATGAATGCTATCACTATTATAGATTGTCAAACCAACCATAGGCTGCCATAATAGTACACTGCTGACTATCATACCTTTAGGCATGGTGCCATGAACCTTATGAGTAGAATGCATTGGTATTTGTGAGAAATGTATTGCTTATGTTAAGAATAAGTATTTATATTGTTTGAACATCATCAAAAGGTGGACTACAAATACGACTTTGTCAAAGGAAAGCTTTAGTGGCAAAAATCTAACTATGAACTATTGTGCCATCCAAGCACAATCATGACCAACATCAAGGGATAGTCAAGGCATGGGTGTCTTAAGAAACACAATTTAAATTGTCCATGGATATTTGAAGTAATTCGCAATATTCATGATCAAGAATCAACTCTGACTGTCTCAACAGTGGTAAATTTGGCTTCAAGACAATCAAAAATGAGCTTAGGGATTCATTATCACCAAGTAATAAAGAAGAGTAACCGTAAGTGTCGACCTTCAATTTCATTATACAAGAGGATGAAGAAGGGGCCATAGTATTTTCATACCATAATACAACATACAAAAGGAAAATCATGAAGTCAAAACATGTGCAAAGGGTATCTATGTTAAAGAGGAGAGTTGTGAATGGACGATGACTATCACTGTCAAAATAAGATATAGTCTCACTAAGGACAGTTAGGTGATTTGTGGATTGTCATGACTACAAGGCACAAGAATCTTGTGTATGAAGAGGAAAGAAATATAAATAAAAGAAGATTGAAGGATTGTTGCACCTGGGTACAATGATCCTAAAGGATTATAATGCTAAAAGGATAGTCAATAGTACAAAGATTCATATTTCAAGGCTATCCTTAATCTCATTCACATGGTCCTAATGTTGGTTTGATTTGCATGGAGTGAGATGACACTATCAGGATTAATTGAAAAGGTGAAAGGATTTGGTACCAAATTTGGTCACAAGTGTAAAAATTGCAATAAGCTTGAGAATATTGTTCACTAAACCTAGAACTATCACCAAGCAACATCCTTTTCATAAGATGTGATCAACAAACATGTAAGAAAAATGGATATCAACCTTCTTGGTTATGCGTACTTGATAAGAGCCCATACTTTTCACAAGGAGCCACCAATTTTTAACTAAATATTCTATTAGAAAAGGATAAAAAATGTTCCCCCAAATGAGGAAACTAGATTGTTAATTAGAATTCTATGTGTAATGTGATATGAAACAATAGATACACCTATAAATGACCAACTAACTTTAACTTCTAGTATTATTGCCTCGATATTTCAAATATGTTGCTTCTCTTCATCCAAAACCAATGGTACAAAATTTTTCATAGATCAAGGAAACAGATATTCGTTTTCAGAACGGATATCCGTTTTTAGAATGGATATCCGTTTTCAGAATGGATATCCGTTTTGGAAACGGATATCCGTTTTCGAATCGGATATCCGTTTTGAGTTGCTTTTACCGAAGCAAAATGGATATCCGTCTTGCTTTGGTACAAAGCAAGACGGATATCTGTTTTGGTTGTTGACTTTTTATGGATTCTAACGTGTTTTCATGTTTCAGTCTCTTCTTCGAACTTCACCCTTCGTGCTGACGACTTTTTTTTAATGCAAAATTGATAAAACAAAAAGGGTTTATAGAAAAAATTGTTAGCTTTCTAAAAATATAAGATTTGTTTGGTTATCATTTTATTAAATAATTATTAATAATTTTCTATATACCGTGTGTCTGAAATCCTGAAGGACACACTGATTGAAAAACATCCATAACTTTCAAACCATTTCACCTTTTTGAGATCTGAAACCTGTGTCACACTCTATGCTTTTTTGGCTATAGGTTAAAAAAAAAAAAAATTCAATTTCAATTTTTTTTAATCGAGTTAGGTTGGCTGGAAAATTACTTTTTATTTTTTAAAAAAAGTCACAGTAAAAAAATCATAACTAATTATTTTATTGGAAAAAAATTTCAAATAAATATGCGTCACATCCAGACATGAGTCCTCTACTTATTTTGAAAGTTTCAAAAAATATATATATATTTTTACTCATAGTTAGGTTGGCTGGACAGACACCCACTTTTTATTTTTTTCTGAAAAATTTAATAGCTGTTCTTTGAAATATTCAATTTTCACTAAGTAAATTTAGTTTAAAAAAAAAAAAATAGTAGCCTATAAACTAGATTCAATTCTCTACAAATTTCGTTCTTACATCTTTTTCAAATTGTGTAGATAATCCATTCAAATTTTCACATGAACTTGATAAATTCTGATTTTCTGTATTTTCATTGCCACTTAGAGGTATAGTTTGGCCCATCATGATCCTGCACATACCCATATGATAAGGAGATGTTAGCCATTATGCATGCATTAGCCAAGTTCAAGAAATACTTGGTAGGTGGCTAATTTGTGGTCAAGACAGATCACAATAGCTTGAAGTATTTTCTAATTGAGAAGGATTTGAATGAATGAAAACAAAAGTGGGTGAGAAAACCTCAAACATATGATTTTGACATTGAGTATGTCAAGGGAAAGAAAATTGTTGTTGTTGATGCTTTGTCTAGAAGGCAAACCTTGTGCTAAATGTCTCACATTTCAGCTAATTGAAAGGCTGAAATCATAGCAGAGTATGCTAAGAATGTGTTTACAATTGATGGGAAGGGAATTTGTTGGATGAAAGGTACATTGTGTCCAATGAAATCATTCTTTACAAAGATAGAATCTACTTGGTGCCAAAATCAAGAGTGAAGGAAAAGATTCTAAGAGTAGTTTGTGATACTCCCTCGGCTAGTCACCTTGGTTAATTCAAGACTTGTAAGAAAATCTAGGAAAGGGTCAAATGGATATGACTTAAGGATGATGTCCTTAAGTACATTAGGGAGTGTCTTGTTTGTCAACAGAACAAGATTGAGCAAACATTTCCTACTGGTTTGATGCAGCCCCTACCCATTCCAAAGCAGAAGTGGGAAAGTATTTGAATGGAGTTCATCACTGGACTTCCTAAAGTCAAAGTTAAGGATTGTATATATGTTGTTGTGGATAGACTCATGAAATATGCACATTTCTTTTCTATTTCTTTAAATTTTAAAGCACCACAATTTGCTAATTTGGTCTTCAAAGAAGTGTTTAGACTCCATGGACTGCTTAAGAATATCATGAGTGATAGATATAGTTGGTTCTTGAGCTTTTTTTGGCAAGACCTCTTTCATTTGATAGGAACCGAGCTCACTCCCACTTTTAGCTACCACCCCCAAACAAATGGGCAAACTGAGATTGTGAAAAATGGGTGGAGGGTAAGTACACAAAGATGAGGGACCAAAAGGGAGTCTTAAGATGCCACTTTTTTTCTAAAATTAGGAAAGACTGATGTTGGATGAGAAATTCAAGATAGTTACACTCAAAATTTGAAGATACAACAAAAACAAGAGTCATAGTGCTTTGAATCTAGTTTCTAAACTACTATTTTTTTTTCAAAAATGGTTGAGATTAAAAGGCTAAAAAAGGGGGTAGCACACAAATTGGTCCTATTTTTCTCAAAAAAACATAACATAGCGTCTGGTGTGCTCCCCCTAAAATGTTAACCTTTTTTTAGTATTTCAAAAATCACTTCAGTGAGAAATTAGCTAGCACCATGTAGTTTATCCCTAATTTTTCTGATTTTTTTTTCATGAATAATTGATTTTTTACTAATTTTCAAAGTGGACACATTCTGAAAAATAGACAATTGAACGTGCTCCCCCCTAAAATTTTTGAAAAATAATCGAAAAATCAATTTTTTTAATACGTTTAGAATGGAGTCTTGTTTCTAAAAATGTAACTTATTTGAAATTTTGATGAACGGTTAAAAAAAGTCAAAAATACCAAACATTGGTTTTTGACAAAAAAATGGATACACTAACAAAAGAAATTAAAGATGAAATCCTTAACATACTCAAAATGTGAAAAAAATTATATGGTTAGATAGCTAACAGAGAGCTTAAGATTATGGTGGTATTTTTTTGACTTTTCATTGAAAAAAGTGCAATCCTGATGGGGAGCACGCTCTAGATTATGTGAATTTTGTTAGAATCTGGAAAAACATGTCCTTGGACAACCTAAACACAGTCCAAGTCTTTGGGTTGGAAGCCCAAGGTAAATCCAAGCCTAACGCTTGGAAATTACCAAGGCAAAGAATAACGTTAGCATGTTATAACTCTCTCTCTCTCTCTCTCAGCTTGGTCTGAGATTGCAAGAACATGGATAAGAATGAATGTTACAACTTGGCAGTGGCCCAAGATATTGATATTACATCACTTATCATGTGGGATTCTAAAATATTCCTTACAAAAAACTTCAAAAGTTGTTTTACATTTCTTCTATGAATAATTTTCTTCACAGGTGCATTTTTTTTCATTCTTTTATGTCCTGTACACTGTTAAGAACTTGTAAAATCTCATTGAATAATGTGTTTACTGTAGTGCATTCCTCTTGCATTTACTTCACAGTTTATAGACGACACAGATGAACATATGGTGTTGCAAGGTCCAGGTGGGCAGGAGTGGGATCTATAATTAGGGGGTACCATAAATAAACTGGAATTTCAACAAGGTTGGAAATTTTTTTTCAATCATCATGGGCTGGAGATTAGAGATTTTGTTGTGTTTAAGTACATATCAAATTCATATTTTAAGGTTAAGATATTTCAAATAATAGGGTGTGTGAAAAATATCAATGTTCTTCAGCTTATGAATACCAACATTGATACAAATAAAAGATGCCCTTCTAACAGAGTATGCAGTTCAAGTCAATCAATGAGCAGCAAGTTGTTGATTGAATTGGTTTCTGATGAGGAAAATAATGATGATATTGAAGCAATGGAAGAAAATCAAAATTGTAAGTCTAATTTAATCTCTCTCTCTCACACCCTCTCTCTCTTGCTCTCTCACTCTCTCTCTCTAGCACTAGAGAGAGAGAGTTTCCATGCTTTTCAAAACGTTCTTGCGTTATAACGCGAGCAAATTTTGGGAAGCAAAAAAAGGGGAAAAAAACATGTGGGATCCGTGATTCAGACCCCACATGTCTATTATTCTCTGGTTTTCATGCATGCTATCAGACAAGAAAACACTTTTTCATGGTGTTTGACATTTTAAGAATCATTGTTTGATCAATCCACCACCTTTTTTGTTTTTTCAATGTAGAAGAACTAGTTTTGCATGTTTTTGGACAAAATTTGATTATTTAAACTGAAAGTTTCACATTTCATATTGTTTCAAAGCTAATTTTCATGTATTTAGATTGAATTTGATGATATATGTTTGTTTTTTTCATAAATTTCACTAATCCTATCAGAGTTATATAGAATTCACTATTGAATACTAAGGAACTTGCCAAAAAGATCATATTTTTGAGGATTTTGAAGCCAAATTTTGGAGTATTGGTCATCTCGAATCTCGAATTCTAAGGTCTATTCTTTATGTATTCGTTCACTTCACTTTATGTTCTTTAGAACACTCATAATCACTAAAAGTGGAACTATCTAAGTTAAAAAAGTCATCATTATGTGCATTAATAGAATTAGAATCATTAAAATATGATATATACATGAATTTGTTGTATCTTGAATCATTAATAGAATTTGTTATATCTTGAATTTGAACTATCATCGATACCTCCCTATAACAAAGTATTATCATCATTCTCTCTAATGTAACCAGTTGTATCAACATTTAAAATATAGTGCTATTGATGCTAAAAATCTGATATATTTGGTTCTCATATAGTAATGAGTTATCACTATCTTCCTCTTGGCCATTTACCTCTAAAAAATTAGTTTGAGTTTCGTTTATTGGACCTATACTAGATGAGTTTTGTTTCGTTTTGTTTATCAGACTGGTTAGGCTGCAATAAACTCTATATTTTAGTCTTTTTGTCATCATAAAACTTAGTCAAAAGATCACCAACAACTTTGTCATCATAATTAGCCTTAAAATTACTCCTTTCTTGATGATTTCACCCCTTGGCTATCTTGAATAGATAATTCAAACTATAATTGATGCTCTAAATACATGTTCACCATAATTTTCTTCAAGTCTTGCATCATAAATCTAGTTTCTAATGTTAGTATTTTGTCTCTTAACATTTCAAACATATCTATTGAAGGTAAGGAGTCTTGATTATTGTCTTACCACTTAGACCAATTGTCACATCATTGCTAGTCAAACCAAGGACATTCTCCTAACTTTTGAAGATTGCACCATAGTTAGGATTACACAAAAGAGTTGAAACTTTAAGAGTTTGATCATGGTAGAATATGAGATCAACAATCAACATGTGCTCATCTATGTCATCAAGAACATCTAGGCCTAGACTATCATTACACATTTGACTTCTAATCTAATCATGTCAAAATCAACAAGTTTGGAGTCATTTATTAGACAAACATAATCATAAAATCCCTCTTCATTTCCACTCTCAATAGTGACATATAAACCATTCAACTCATGCTCATCATTGGGACTAGGTGTGCCATCATACTCAATGTCTTCTTTACTGCCAATTGACTGATTTGTATTCATTGATTGTGATAATTCAACACTTTCAGTCCTTACAAGGGTACACCATACTTAGCTTGTTTGTCATAACAATCATCACACCGATTATATTCATTATGCTTCTAACATCATGATCATTGTGTTCCTTGTCATCAAATCCATTGGTTTTTTCTGAATTACCTTTGTGATCATTACTCCCATGAGCTTGATTGACAATAGATTGCTGATTTGAGATGACTTCATACTTGTCTTCATGAGCTACTCTAACTAATTCACCACCTACAATATAAGAATTTGGGATGTCCTTTAACATGCAAGTAGGTCTAGTTTTACCTTGTGAGTCTCCATTTGGAATGGTTGGTCCATCACAATGTGCTTGTCATAACTCTCCTTAGTGCTAGTGACTTCTTGTATCTTGTCTTGAGTAGGTGTATCCATGGGAGGTTAAGAAAGTGTTTTTGAGAAGATATGTTAAGAAAATGTGAAATTAACCTAGAGATTGTGAAAAGTGTGTTTGAGAAGATATGTTAAGAAAATGTGAAATTCACTTTAATTATATATGATTATATATTTTGAGATTTATGTATGAGATTACTTTACTCTATTGTACCAAGATGGACTAATTTATCCATGTTTTATTCATGATGCATATAGAAATCATCATCATGCCAAGGAAAGAGCAAAGACTCTAACACCAGAAGAGCGTGAAGCTGAGAATGAGAGGAAAAGAGAAAGAATGAGGCAAATTCGTGAAAGTAGAAAATATTCAACCATACAAGATGTGCCACCATTGCCAATTGAAAAGGAACATGACACATCTAATCAAGCTAAGAGAGAGATGGAATTGGCAGCACAAAGGGAATGAATGCAAAACCTTCGTTCAACAAGGAAATTGAATCTTGAAGTTGAAGGCACTCCATCGTTCACAATTCAAGTTGAAGGAACACCATCTTTCTCTTCTCAAATTGGAGGCACTCCATCTTTCACAGGTGAAGTTGAAGGTACATCTTCATTCTCTTCTCAAGTTGGAGGCACACCATCATTCACACGTCAAGTTGAAGGTACACCATATTCTCCATCTCAACTTCAAGCCTTTTCATCTTTTGCATCTCCAATTGAAGGTACATCATCTTCCCATCTCAAGTAAATATTGAAGAAATTCCTAATGTTGAGTCAACTTTACCAATGAAAATGCCTCCTAGAATTTTGCATAGGAAGCCTAAGTTTCTAATTGATATCGATGAGAATGTTTTGAAGCCCATGCAGGTAAGATTCCCAAGCGCACTTGCCAAAGATATGCGAATAAGATATGGAAATCATTCTTTGAGAACTTAAATGAAACCGGAAGATGTCAACTATTTGTTAAATTGATGAGAAATCTAAAATTTAGGCCCATTATGAAGATTCTTGGCCTAAGAACATCGGATGCCTCAAGTGAAAAATCAATTGTAAAGAATCTAATGAGTGCATATGAGAGTGTGGGTTCCACCTCATGCACCAAGGATAGTAATGTCACATGACGTGTCATTACATCGACAATAGTAAGCCAACAAACAAAGAAATCTTGCCTCATTAGAAAGAGAAGTCAAGCATTGAAAATAAGTAGAAAAACTCTAATGAGAGCCATTGGAAGACGTGAAAGACTTGAGGACCCAAACACCAATGAATTATGGGCATTCTCTGGGAGACTCCCATGGAAAGACAAAGCTGTTGTTGAAGCCTTAAGATCCCTCATCGAAGAATTTTGGAAAAATAACACAAGGATATCTCCTAATGCGAGAGATGTTGTAAGAAGGAGAATTGATTGTCGAAACTGTGAGCCACATCCAAAGCATTTTTTGGATGTGACTCAAACACAATTTTTCAAGAAATTTCAAGAGATGTATCCTCAAGTCAAAATTAGTCAAAGGTATTTTGAAATGGTAAATCCTTTTTATGTCAAATTAAATCACACATGCACAACTTGTTGTTGTAGAGTACATATTGATTTTTCTAATCATTATGATGTTTATAGATATATGTGTAGATTTGCATACTAATGATGTTTTGCAGGAGTGTAATATAAAGTTTCCACCTAGATCTTCAAGAGATTTCATATTGAGAATCTTATGCCAGAGAGTGGATGGTCAATTATTCCACAATAGCTTATGCTTGGATGGCACGTGTGATCATTGAGGTGGGTTGCAACATTTGCCAATTTGTCAACATATGGAGAACACACATGCAATTGGAAATGAGCTAGTATGTTTTGGTAAATACAAGATAGTGGCATATAGTCTGATAGATGGAAAAGAAGCAAAAATGCGTGAATTGGTAATTGAAAAGATTCCAGTGTATCAATTTATCTCTATTTTCTGAGATAATATAGTTTACGATTATGCAAGGCATATCCATAGAGCTCGATGGTTGGACTTGAAATTCAAGTTATGCAAGGACACATTTCCACTTGGTACCATCATTTCAGTTGTTGACTTTGTAAAGAACTACACACTACAGCCACATGATGAGGTGCAATCATAGTATTACAACTCTACGCAGGTTGTTGTATTTGTAGAAATAACATTCATTCATGTAGAAGATAGTATGGAGGACAACAAGAAGATCTTGACGGAATATCATTTTTTATATTAGTGATGATCACACATATTCTACAGAGTTCGTGCAAGGTTTCTTTCAGATGTTCTACCGTGATTTGGCTAGCAGGAGCATATCATTTCGTCAACATATCATATGGTCAGATAATTGTGCATCACAATTCAAAGACTCATGGATGTTTTATTGGTTGAGCAGGATGCATATGATGAATGGTGTTCAACATATGTGGAATTTTTGTGAGGCCAAGCATGGAAAGGGGGAGCATGATGGTGTAGGAGCATGTATCAAAAGAACATTGGCACAAGAAGAGTTGAAGTATAAAGACAATGCAAAGTTGACAGATGCGAGATCTATTGTCGAATGGTGTAACGCTACAATGGGTTCAAGTAATGAAGGTAAGTCTATAGTTCGTAGATATTTTTGGTTGGTTGATGATACTAATATTGCAAAATATGAGGACTATTGTATGTTGACAGCATTGAGTGAGCTACACTCTTTTAGAAGCTCTAATACAGGTTCATGGAGTATTCATAGGTGGCGGATGGCATGCTTTTGTTCTTCATGTACATATGAAGCTTGGTATGATTGTGAGTCAAAGGAGTGGGTTGATGATTGGTGTACAAGAGGCCTAAGCCCGATTGACATGTATCGACCACTGACAACACTACAAATAATAGAGATTGAATCATCGGTTGATTTTGGCCATGTTTCAGATCTAGTTCAACTAGGTATTATCAACATTCAAATTTAATAAAATTCAATATATCATCTTATTTTGTAGTTTTTCTTGTATTGTTGACTATATTCATCGAACTGAATGCACACATCAATGTAGGGCATGTTTATGCAATTATTACAGCTGAAGACAATAAAGAAGGAACGAATTATTATTTGTGTCATTGTGTTGAGGCAAAAAAGAAATTAGATTCCCCTGTTATAGATGGAGAAAACATCGAGTACCCTACATGATCAGTGGTTGTTACTAGAACATGGCTTAGATGGTACCCAGTGAAGAAGTCTGATGTGTGGTTGTTTGAGGACTTTAACACTCATAGGAAGATTCTTCATTATTCTAACCTTGTTGTGGCATTAAACATTCATTTAATCAAATATGGGGGTAGACCATTGAACATGACCTTATGGAAGGTTCATGAGTCTGACCATGAGGCAATACTCGACACAATAAAGAGTAGAGCAGACCCGGATGGCTCATTGAATTGAATCAGTGGAATGACAAAAAGGTATGTTATTTTTTTTTGCTATCCTCATTTCACCTTCTATATTTTAGCTACTCATTTTAGCTAAATAGTGCAATTGCATTTGCATGTAGGATTTTAGTATGATGGAGGTAGGCATAATCCTTATGAATTTGCCTTTGGAAGGAAAGTAAGGGTAGGTTTTCATGATTATTTCATGATGATATGTCCTTTACTTACTATTTCATAATGAGTTTTAATTCATTTTAATGATGTTACCACGAGTTTTAATTCATTTTAATGATGTTACTATTTCATAATGAGTCTTAATTAGTTTTAATGGAAAACAATTGATAGCAGCGGTAAGGGCAGCCTCAATTCATTCCCTACAAGACATTGGATCAAGTGAGAACACCTTTATAGTACTAAATTTTCATCTACCAGAAAGGTATTATGATTGAATTTTTACATTCGACATCTCCTGGGGCCAAATGGATGGTGCCAACACATCTGGTTGGGTGGGAAAATGCTAGGGGAGATGTCTTTTCAGTGGCAAAGCATCATGGTCATTCTCAACTATATCGAATGTAGACAATCTCTCAAGAGCCCTAAGCCAAAAAAGGTGACAAACTTTGGACCGACTATTCCATCAAATTGTAACACCTAGGAACATCTTCTTTGCATTTATAGGTGGATGTCAGATCCACCTACAAACACCTACCTCAATTTTTTTTAAATCAATTTCATTTGCTTATGGTGGCAAGGAACACATTGTTCCAAAATGCTTCAGTTTCATGCAGTGGAAAGGTGCTAGGAGTGAAATTTTGTATTCCATAGGTCGTGGGGTCGAACTGACTATGCCAACGCATCAGGGTGAGCAGGTAAATGCTAGGGGAGGTCTTGTTTCATGCACCAAGTGTCCCAGTCGTTCGGGGCAATAAGCTACTGGCAAAGTCCCTTAAGATCCCTAAGAGCAAAAAATTGCCAAACTATGATGGAGTAGTTCTTAGAATTTGTGGTAGTTGGGAACATTCTATTTGGACCTATAGGAGCACGTGGGGTCCATCCATAACAACCTCTCTTAGTTTTGGTCAACTCCAGTCTGTTTGACCATGCCGAAATCAAATGTATTCTTGCAAAATGCTTCAGTTTCATGTAGTGGAAAGGTGCTAGGAATGACATTTTACATTCCATAGCTCATGGGGCTGAACCGACTACGCCAATGCGTTGGTGTGGGCGGGTAAATGCTAGGGGAGGTCTCATTTCATGTGCCAAGTGTCTCAGTCATTCGGGGCAACAGGCTACCGACAAAGTCTCTTAAGATCCCTAAGAGAAAAAAATTGCCAACCTATGACGGAGCAGTTCTCAGAATTTGTTACAGATAGGAATGTTTCGTTAGGACCTACAGGTGTGCGTGGGGTCCGTACACAATAACCTCTCTCAGTTTTGGTCAACTCAAATCCATTTGACTATGTCGAAATCAAATACATTCTTGCAAAATGCTTCAGTTTCGTGCAACACAACCTTGCCAAGTGCCATATTTTTTTGTTTTGATCATCATGGGGCCAAACCGACTATGCTAATGCATCGGGGTGGGCGGGTAAATGCTAGGGGAGGTCACGTTTCATGTGCCAAGAATCCCAGTCGTTCGGGGCAGCAGGCTACCGACAAAGTCCCTTAAGATCCCTAAGAGCAAAAAACTGCCAAACTATGACGAAGCAGTTCTCAGAATTCGTGGAAGCTGGGAATGTTCTGTTTGGACCTACAGGTGTATGTGGGGCCATCCACAATAACCTCTCTTAGTTTTGGTCAACTCCAGTCCGTTTGACAGTGCATAAATCAAATGCATTCTTGCAAAATGCTTTACTTTAATGCAGTGGAAAGGTGCTAGGAGTGAGATATTGCATTCCATAGCTCGTGGGGCTGAACCGACTGTACCAATGCATCAGAGTGGGTGGGTAAATGCTAGGGGAGGTTTGTTTCATGTGCCAAGCATCCCAATCGTTCGGGGTAGCAGGCTACCAGCAAAGTCCCTTAAGATCCCTAAGAGCAAAAAACTGCCAAATTATGACAGAACAGTTCTCAAAATTCATGGTAGCTGGGAACATTTCGTTTGGACCTATAGGTGTATGTGGGGTCTCTCCACAATAAACTCTCTCAATTTTGGTCAACTCAAATAGTTTGACCGTGTCGAAATCAAATGCCTTCTTGCAAAATGCTTCAGTTTCATGCAGTACAACCTTGCCATGTGCCATATTTTTTGTTCCGCTCATCATGGGGCCGAACTAACTACTCCAACATATTGGAGTGGGCAGGTAAATGCTAGGGGAAGTCTTGTTTCATGTGCCAAGCATCCCAATCATTCGGGGCAACAGGCTACCGACAAAGTCCCTTAAGATCCCTAAGAGCAAAAAACTGCCAAACTATGACGGTGTTGTTCTCAAAATTTGTGGAAGCTGGGAACATTCTGTTTGAACCTACAGGTGTATGTGGGATCTATCCACAATAACCTCTGTCAGTTTTGGTCAAATCAAGTCTATTTGATTGTGTCGAAATCAAATGCATTCTTGCAAAATGCTTCAGTTTCATGCAGCACAACCTTGCCAAGTGCCATATTTTTTGTTATGCTCATCATGGGGCCAAAACGAATGTGCCAACATGTCAAGGTGAGTGGGTAAATGGTAGGGGAGGTCTCATTTTGCGCGCCAAGTGTCTTAGTCATTTGGGGCAACAAGCTACCGACAAAGTCCCTTAAGATCCCTAAGAGCAAAAAACTGCCAAACTACAACGGAGCAGTTCTCAGAAATCGTGGTAGCTGCAAACATTCCATTTAGACCTATAGGTGGATGTGGGGTCCTTCCACAATAACATCTCTTAGTTTTGGTCAACTCAAATCCATTTGACCATGCCGAAATCAAATGCATTCTTGCAAAATGATTTAATTTCATGCAACACAACCTTGCCAGGTGCCATATTTTTTGTTCTTCTCATCGTGGGGCTGAACTGACAGTGCTAACACATTAGGGTGGGTGGGTAAATGCTAGGGGAAGTCTCTTTTGGTGCACCAAGTGTCCCAGTCGTTTGGGACAACAGGCTACTGGTAAAGTCCCTTAAGATCCCTAAGAGTAAAAACTGCCAAGCTATGAAAGAGTAGTTCTTAGAATTCGTGGCAGCTGAGAATGTTTTTTTTGGACCTACAAGTGTACATGGGGTCCATCTACAATAACCTCTCTTAATTTTGGTCAACTCAAATTTATTTGACCATGTCGAAATCAAATGCATTTTTGCAAAATGCTTCAGTTTCATGCAGCACAACCTTGCCAAGTGCCATATTTTTTGTTCTGCTCATCATGGGCCCAAACCAACTATACCAATGTGTCAAGGTGGGAAATTAAATGCTAGGAAAGGTCTCATTTCATGCGCCAAGTGTCCCATTCATTCGGGGCAGCAGGTTACCGGCAAAGTCCCTTAAGATCCCTAAGAGCAAAAAACTGCCAAACTATGATGGAGCAGTTCTCAAAATTTGTGGTAGCTGGGAATGTTCCATTTGAACCTATAGGTGCATGTGGGTTCTTCCACAATAACCTCTCTCAGTTTTGGTCAACTCAAATCCATTTGACCGTGTCGAAATCAAATGCATTCTTGCAAAATGATTTAGTTTCATGCAACACAACCTTGCCAGGTGCCATATTTTTTGTTATGCTCATCGTGGGGCAAAACTGACTATGCAAACACATCAGGGTGGGTGGGTAAATGCTAGGGTAGGTCTTGTTTCATGTACCAAGTGTCCCAGTCATTCGGGGCAACAGGCTATCGGCAAAGTCCCTTAAGATCCCTAAGAGTAAAAAACTGCCAAACTATGATGGAGCAGTTCTCAGAATTCGTGGCAGCTGGGAATATTCTGTTTGGACCTATAGGTGCATCCGTCCACAATAACCACTCTTAGTTTTGGTCAAATCAAATCTGTTTGATCGTGCCGAAATCAAATACATTGTTGCAAAATGCTTCAGTTTCATGCAACACAACCTTGCTAGGTGCCATAGTTTTTGTTCTGCTCTTCGTGGGGCCAAACTAACTGTGCCAATGCATTAGGGTGGGTGGTTAAATGCTAGGGGAGGTCTCATTTAATGCGCCAAGTGTCCCAGTCATTCAAGGCAATAGGCTACCGGTAAAGTCCCTTAAGATCCCTAAGAGTAAAAAATACCAAACTAGGATGGAGCAGTTCTCAGAATTCGTGGCAACTGGGAACATTCTATTTGGACCTATAGGTGCATGTGGGGTCCATCCACAATAACCTCTCTCAGTTTTGGACAACTCAAATATGTTTGACCGTGCCGAAATCAAATGCATTCTTGCAAAATGCTTCAGTTTCATGTAGCACAACCTTGTCAGGTGTCATATTTTTTGTTCTACTCTTTGTGGGGCCAAACAAACTACATCAATGTGTCGAGGTGGGCAGATAAATGCTAGGGGAGGTGTTGTTTCATGCACCAAGTGTCCTAGTCATTCGGGGCAACATGCTACCATCAAAGTCCCTTAAGATCCCTAAGAGCAAAAAACTGCCAAACTATGACGGAGCAGTTCTCAAAATTTGTGGTAGCTGGGAATGTTTTGTTTGGACCTACAGGTGTATGTGGGGTCCATCCACAATAACCTCTCTCAGTTTTGGTCAACTCCAATCCATTTGATCGTGCTGAAATCAAATGCATTCTTGCAAAATGCTTCAGTTTCATGTAGTGGAAAGGTGCTAAGAGTGACATTTTGTATTCCATAGCTCGTGGGGCTGAATTGACTGTGCCAACCTTTACCCACCCACCCCGATGCGTTGGCACAGTCGGTTTGGCCCCAAGACGAGAAAAACAAAAAATATGGCACCTGGCAAGGTTGTGCTGCATGAAATTGAAGCATTTTGCAAGAATGCATTTGATTTTGACACGGTCAAAAGGATTTGAGTTAACCAAAACTGAGAGAGGTTATTGTGGATGGACCCCACGTGCACCTATAGGTCTAAACAAAACATTCCTAGCTGCCACAAATTCTGAGAACTGCTCCGTCATAGTTTGGCAGTTTTTGCTCTTAAGATCTTAAGTGACTTTGCTGGTAGCCTACTGCCTCAAATGACTGGGACACTTGGTGCACGAAACGAGACCTCCCCTAGTATTTACCCACCCACCCCAATGTGTTGGCGTAGTTGGTTCGGCCCCACGAGTTGTGGAATGCAAAATCTCACTCCTAGCAGCTTTCCACTACATGAAACTGAAGCATTTTGCAAGAATGCATTTTATTTTGGCACGGTCAAACAGACTAGAGTTGACCAAAGCTGAGAGACATTATTGTGGATGGACTCCACGTGCACCTATAGGTCCAAACAGAACATTCCCAGCTTCCACAAATTTTAAGAACTGCTCCGTCATAGTTTGGCAAATTTTTGCTCTTAGGGATCTTAAGGGACTCTACTGATAGCTTGAAGTCCAGAATGATTAGGACACTTGGTACATGAAATGAGACCTCCCTTGGCATTTACCTGCCCACCCTAACACGTTGGCGTAGTCAGTTTGGCTCCACGAGCTATGGAATGCAAAAAATTAGTCCTAGCACCTTTCCACTGCATGAAACTGAAGCATTTGAGAGATTGTCTGCAAAATGTCACTCCTAACTTCACACCTCTAATAGTTGTGCAATAAGTCATGTTTTGTTAGTTTGATGATGTGGCATTACATGATTGGTTGGTTTTTAGATCTAAAGAGCACATTTCATTCAATTGTAAGTACTTATAGTCAATACTAACAACCTTAAAGTCACAACTAGTAGTGTTAAACTTTTAAAAATGTTAAACCTTAAATCCACAAATACTATCACAGCTATTGGAACATGCTCAGACACACAAATTTGATAAAAACATATTTACAAGGCATATATGTAAGACAACATAGATTCTCAATTATCAAAAAAATATGATAATTGTTCAATCTCAGTGATAATAAAGGATATAGGAATTTTGTCAAATGTTGTAATTGCAGCTTCCCTTGTAGACATGTATGCAAAGTGTAGAAGCATAGACAAGGCACGTGGACTGTCTGATAGAACACCACAAAGAGAGGTCCTCTCATGGAATGCAATGATTGCAAGATATGCAAAAAATGGACTTGTTGAACAGACTTTGGAAACTTTCAAGCAAATCCAATTGGCAAGTGTAAAGCCAAATTCCACAACCTTTGCCATTATCCTCCCTATCTCTACCAAATTAGCATCTTTGGAATAGGGTATGGACAACCATCAAAGCATAAAGGATATTATGTAGGTTTTTGTGAAGTTGACTGTGATGATTATTATGTAGGTTTTATTTGGAATGGTGGACAAGGGTTTGGTTCTAGAGAAGTATTATACATTTGGACTTTATCTTATGAGCATTATGGTGAAGGTAAATGGTATTGTGTTAGTCATAGTGACAAACCCTAGAGGCCTGTGCAGTGTAATATACCTATACTCAACTTCTCTCTCTCATGTGGAGTATAAAGTTGGAATAGAAATATGCAATGCCAATCTTGGGTTAAAAACCTCATGGTGGGATCAATTTGTCCCTACACCCTTCATTAATGTGCTCGGAATGAATTTGTAGATGATGGTAAAGAAAAAAGTAGAGTGCCTTTTAAAATGAGTAGTTTTCTCTTGAATATTGTTGTGGTTGTTAGTTCCATGTGTACAGTCTCATTGATAAGACGTATTATTATTAGCCCTTAAGAACAAAGTGAAAATGATTTACTTTGATTGAATATTTGGATAGCAATTATGTATGTGCATATGAGAAAAATGTTACCTTAAAAGAACTTGAAATATTTGCAAGCTCTATAGGATAGACCTATGGGACCATGGATATGGCTTTATTGTAACTCTAAAATGATTTTAAGGAAACCCTTATTTAAGGAATTGTTATTGTGTATATTTTTGCAATAATTAAGGTCAAAGTATATATGTTGCAATAATTGCAAGATATGCACAAAATGGATTTGTTGATAAGGATTTAGAAACTTTCAAGCAAATGCGATTGGCAGGTGTAAATCCAAATTCCACAACCTTAACCAACATCCTCCCTACCTATGCCAAAATGGGATCTTTGGAACACGGTATGGACATCCATCAAAGCATAAAGGATATGGGAATTTTATCAAATCTGTTATAGTTGCAACTACCCTAGTAAACATGTATGCAAAGTGTGGAAGCATAGACAAGGCACATGAACTGTTTGATAGAACAACTCAAAGAGATGCCATCTCATGTCCAATGCAATAATTGCAAGAAATGCACAAAATGGATTTGTTCATAAGACTTTAGAAACTTTCAAGCAAATGCAATTAAGAGGTGTAAAGCCAAATTCCACAACCTTAACCAACATCCTCCCTTCATATGCCAAAATGGGATCTTTGGAACATGGTATGGGCATCCATCAAAGCATAAAGGATATGTGAATTTTGTTAGATCTTGTAGTTGCAACTGCCCTAGTAGACATGTATGCAAAGTGTGGAAGCATAGACAAGGTACGTGAACTATTTGACATGATGCCTTAATGAAATGCCATTTCATGAAATGCAATGATTGTAAGATATGCAAAAAATGGATTTTTTTGATAAGGCTTTATAAACTTTCAAGCAAATACAATTGGCGGGTGTAAAGCCAAATTCCACAACCTTACCCAGTATCCTCCTTACCTATGCCAAAATGGGATCTTTGGAACACGGTATGGACATCCATCAAAGGATAAAAGATATGGCAATTTTGTTAGATGTTGTAGTTACAACTGCCCTTGGAGACATGTATGCAAAGTATGGAAGCATAGACAAGGCACGTGAACTGTTCGGCATGATGCCTCAAAGAAATGTCATCTCATGGAATGCAATGATTGCAAGATATGAACAAAATGGATTTTTTGATAAGGCTTTAGAAACTTTCAAGAAAATGCAATTGGCGGGTGTAAAGCCAAATCCCACAACCTTAGCCAACATCCTCCCTTCATATACCAAAATGGGATCTTTGGAACATGGTATGGACATCCATCAAAGCATAAAGGATATGGGAATTTTGTCAGATCTTGTAGTTGCAACTACCCTAGTAGACATGTATGCAAAGTGTGGAAGCATAGACAAGGTACGTGAACTGTTTGACATGATGCCTCAATGAAATGCCATTTCATGGAATGCAATGATTGCAAGATATGCAAAAAATGGATTTTTTTTATAACACTTTATAAAATTTCAAGCAAATACAATTGGCAGGTGTAAAGCCAAATTCCACAACCTTAGCCAGTATCCTCCTTGCCTATGCCAAAATGGGATCTTTGAAACACGGTATGGACATCCATCAAAGCATAAAAGATATGGGAATTTTGTTAGGTGTTGTAGTTGCAACTGCCCTCAGAGAGATGTATGTAAAGTGTGGAAGCATAGACAAGGCACATGAACTATTTAGCATGATGCCTCAAAGAAATGTCACCTCATGGAATGCAATGATTGCAAGATATGAACAAAATGGATTTTTTGATAAGGCTTTAGAAACTTTCAGGCAAATGCAATTGGTGGGTGTAAAGCCAAATTCCAAAACCTTAGAAATGGTATCTTTGGAACACGGTATAGACATCAAAGCATAAAGGATATAGGAATTTTGTCAAATGTTGTAGTTGCAACTACCCAGTGAGACATGTATGCAAAGTGTGGAAGCATAGACAAGGAACGTGAACTATTTGACACAATGCCTCAAAGAAATGTTGTCTCATGGAATGCAATGATTGCAAGATATGCACGAAATAGATTTTTCATAAGGATTTAGAAACTTTCAAGCAAATGCAATTGGCACGTCTAAAACCAAATTACACAACCTTATCCAACATCCTCCTTGCCTATGCCAAAATGGGATCTAGGGAACATGGTGTGGACAACCATCAAAGCATAAAGGATATAGGAATTTTGTCACATGTTGTATTTGCAGCTGCCTTGTAGTCATGTATGGAAAGTGTGGAAGCATAGACAAGGTGCATGAACTTTTTAAAATGATGCCTCAAAGAAATGCACGATCTCATGGAATGCAATGATTGCAAGATATGCACAAAATAGATTATTTGAAAATGATTTATAAACTTTCAAGCAAATCCAATTGGCACGTGTAAAACCAAATTCTTGTAATTATAATTGATCATCATATTAAATATTTAATATAAATTGTCATATACATAATGTCATGAACATAACATCTAGTCTATATATAAAGCCATATAGACATGTGTCCAAACAAAGCCATACATGCATATACAAAAATATACATCGGTAATATACAAAAGTATGTATACAAAGCCATCTAGGCATACAAAAAAAGTCCCAAAATCTAGTTTCCTATCGACTTCTATCAAATAATTGTTGGCCCTTGCTTGGCCGTGAAGATGGAGAGCCAATCAGTGACTCATCCTCTCTCTCCCGTCGAGTAGACCTCCTTGACAGAGATTTTTGTAGTTCCACCTGTTAATACAATCAAACAATATGCACATTAATATAGAAAACATGAAATTTATAACATCACATATGTAATCAATCACTTACCGCTACCTGATGATCCCTCTCGATCACCTTTTCTCTCTCTTCATCCATAGTTGGACGTGTTGGAGTTGTGACCTCCCATGAGAAGCATCAAGAAGAAAAATTTACTAAACATAAATATCATTTATGTACATCAAATGACATGAGATAAACAAGAAATATAAAATGACATTTACATGTTATCGGCTCATACCTCGATCAAAGGATTTGAAGACAACATGGCTGCAACAATGCTTAGCTGTGCTGACTCACAAAGATGAGGAGGAGTCTCCATATTCAGCATCTGAAAATAGAGTTCAAGGTTATTCGACCAAAATAGATACATAACATTATTTAAATGCATAATGATTACAAATGGTTAAATTTACCTCCATATAAGTGGTCCTACGTGCAGGGGACCAAGGAAACCGTGGAGGTGCTGGTGAAGCTCCCTATTGAAATCATCAAATTGTCACTAAATAATATTACCATTGATATATGTACTATATTTACGATCATGTGATAAATTACATACTTGCTAACTGGACCTCCTCTCATAACCCATCAGTGGACGGCTAACAGAGGCAGGATGAAGACTCTGACCCTAGAATTTCATTATGCAAATAATTACATACATTAATTTTGACTTATGATATAGATAGTCACATAAAATTAATTACAAATTTCAAATAAGAATATATTAGATCAAGATGAAACTTGTAAAAAATTACCTAGGAGTCAATACCAAATGTATGCTATAAGACATCATCTGTGAGAACAAGATCATCCAATATGGATGTGTCCATCACTAGATGCTACCCCTACATCGCAACATCCTGTTGAGAGTCCTACTATGAATCCTGTGTGCCATAATTGTACAAGTTCCCACATGAACTACACAGATGTGGGGACAAATGATGCCTGCTACTCTCACCCTCATCAGCCTAGGTGAGATCATCACCATGTTGTCCTAGAGATTGCGTGAGAGCACTCAGTGAATGTAGTGTCTCCACCTCAACACTCTCCTTCAAAGTTGAAGTGAGTGACACATCTGTTGGCCTCATCAGGGGTCTAGGTACATGGTTTTAGTCTCATTGTGTCCCCTCTCTATCTTGGGCAGAGCCACCACCTCTACCCTGGAACTCTCAAATGTTAAAATAATTAGGAATCTTCTTGAGGATGAACTCACAATGGAGTTTCCTTAAGAAATATTGTGGCATCTCATTGTTGTTGCATGGGCGCTCATCAAACACCATGTACCATCTATCCCAAAAGTTTTGGGATATATCTTCATTTGTACACCAATGAATAGGGAAGTGTTTGCAGGTCTCTTCTAATCTTTGGCCAGTTTTACAATTGATAAAGTGTGAACATAATGCAGATTTTGTAATTTTTTCATCCTTCACTTGTTCATAAGACAATTTGTCGGCATAGTATTGCCGACACCTCTCTCTATAGTCATGAAATTTGGTGATTTGGTTTGTCACTGATTCAGTGTGAGAAACAATCATCTCTAATGACTTCACAAGCACTCTCCTACGATCGGTGCTTGCACTTGGATTGTTTAACATTTCAATTAGGGTTTGAAGATGTTTTTTATTTTCTTCTATTTTCCCTAAATAGTATTCTTGTGTATCTCTTTCATGGTGAGGATGTGAAGGTGGGGGCTTTTGAGGGTTTTAAGGGTTTTCGTGGTTGTTTTGATCCTCCTGAGTTGGATTTGTATTTTGTCCTACCTCATTGACTGTAAATTCAATATAAAAAACTAATCAAACATTGCAAAAGTCAAAAATTCTTTTCAAACTCACAAAATTTAATCAAACCCTACCTTCTTCGGCTACTAGACCCTCTACATTTGCTTCACGACATCTTCGGGAGCGGGTTTGGTGAGGTGGCATTGTGAAAACGTCAATCTCTCTTTGCACTTGCTTGATTTGCCCTTCCTTGAACACGCTTATGCTATTTTACTGATTTTTCCCTTGCCAAACTGTAGTTTTGGCCGCGGGTTATAAGGAAATGTTTTTTTTGTTTTATGCAGCAATAACGCAAGCACATTATAACGCACTCACGTTATAGTCTGCATGGGACCAAAATGTCATGTGGTGATTTTTTGGTCCCACAACTCCATGCATACACCCTGGAAGACTATTTGAGGAATTATGTTACTAGTCATCAGAAGGCATGGATTAATGGCTCCATCTTGGAGAGCATTGTTATAACACTACTTATCACATGTCAATTGGGATGACACCATTTTTGGCTTTGTATGGTTATGAAGTTCAATCATTTGTTGACCTTGTTATTTTTTACAACAAGGTTCTTGGAGCAAGAGATTTGGTGAGTCAAAGACAAGAAATCTTGAAGACTCTCAAGAATAACCTCCAACAAGCACAAAATTAGCGGAAGGTATATGTTGACCATAATAGAATAGAGAGAATATTTGAGGTTGGAGATATGGTGTTTGTAAGATTGTATCCATACAAGAATCCTCCCTTAAGGCAAGTGGATTTGAGAAAATTAAGACTCATTTTTATGGGCCTTACAAAATCTTGAAGAGGGTTGGTGAAGTTTCTTATGATTTGGATTTGCTTGAGGGAAGTAAGATTCACAATGTGTTTCATCTGTCTTGTCTCAAAATGGCACTTGGAAAACATATTGTAGCTTCAATGGATTTGGCTCTATTAGATGAAGAAGGTAAACTGATCTTGGTTCCAGAAGTAGTTGTGGATGTAAGTGAAAGGAAGTTGAGAAATAGAAGCATCATATAGTATTTTATTTGCTGGAAGATTCTTCTCATAGAAGATGCAACATGGGAAGGCCCGTAGATTTTGGAACATCCAAATTTGCAATTGCTTGAGGACAAGAAATTCTGAGCAGAGAAGACTTATCATGATCCCCTTTTTCTAAGAAAATTCTGAATTGTTTGGAGTGTTTCAAGATTCTTGGAGGAGTCCTCAATGGAGAGTGTCATTTTCAATGGTTTAATATTTCTTGCATTGCTTTAATTCCTAGTCTTTGTTGAAATAATTTGATTAGCTCATTGTGGTTTTTTTTGTAGTTTAGTGTAGGAATAGGAAATGAATTAAAATAATAAGTAAGTCAATCTTATTATTATTTATCTTAGCATTGTAAAAAGGCCACTTTATTATTATTATTTAGGGTGCCTAAATGGGACAAATAAAGCCTTTTGTAAAGTTAAGTTAATTCTTTGTAGTTGGGCAGGAAATTATAAAAGATAATTAAAAATTAGGTTTTATTAAGTAAAAAGTAAAAAGTATTATTTCATTTCCCTCCTATGCCTAGAAGAGGAGGATAAGAGGCCATTTGAAGGATTCCATATCTTTTACAAACTTATTATCTAAATTTGAGCTTTGTGCCCAACTTCTTGTCTAAAGGATGGAAACCCTAAAGGCTGCCCTAAAGATGAAAACCTTGAAGGCATGTGAGAATGAGGACAAAAACCCTTCGTTCCTAGTGAGAACTTCTATTGCATGTATTTCTAATGAGCTGAATGCATTGTAATTTCATTTGGTGTTTGGTGTGAAGATTTTCTTTGCTAGTGTGGAGTTTTCATTTAGTTGTTTGGTGTGAATTATCTATTCAAAAAAATACAAAATAGTAGTTCTAGATTTCAATTTGTGTGATTTTACTTCTATGTGTGAGTGTGTTAATGATTTGGTGTGATATCAATTTGGAAGGTATCTAGATATTTGTGAAACAAATCTATCGTTGTTTTTCTCAAGCATTGGTTGTTGGTCAAGTATCCTTTGTTGTAGGTTTTACTATCTTTTCTAGGCCGTACCTTTTCTTATAGATGTCATACTAGTGGATGTATGTGATCTAGTTATTTTTGGGTACCAATTACTCTTGTTGGTTGTTGTCCTTGTGGTAGATTACAAGTTATTTGTGAGTGCAAGTTATACCAATCAAGGGTTTAATTTATTTTAGCTACCATAGCTAGGCGTGTGGAGAGAAAGTACAATCGTACCTCTAAAGAGGGAGTTTCTATTGTCGGGAATAAGTTTGAGGACTATTTAAGTGTTTGCATCAACTCCATACCTAGCCACTACTATTTTGGAAAGAACCTTGTTCATGATGCCTAGTGACCATCTAAAGTTTTGAAACACTTGGTTATTGAATTTGTTTAAGATGCTAACCTAGGTGTCAAGACTTTCTTTTACCAAAGTCAGTTCTTTCTACTGTACGACGTGACTTTCACCATTTGAAAGCAGTTTTAATTAAATGACAAAGGTGCATTTTATTTGATTCTATCTTCAAACATGCTTTTGAATTGGATCTCTTTTATTACCCTTTAAACTTAATCATTGAGTTTGGATGGTAGACTTTGAAGTTTTTTTGTTTGTTAGGTGTGCACTATCTGAACAACATGTGCCACTACACTACTTTTTTTAATTATTTTATTTTTAATAATTATTAATAGCAATAATATTATGAAAAATAATGCATATTTTATTTATTTTATTTTATTAGTTTTTGCTTACGATAAATAATAATAATTTTAAAAAGTAACTAATAAAGGGTATCAAAAATAAAGGGTCTTTTTTTTCATCTTGGGATGATTTAATGTTGAAAGAGTGGAAAAAGATTAAGGTGTTGTCTCCTGGCTGTCTAGTGAATAAGTTTTCTTCAAGTGTTAAAGACCACAAATCTATTTGATGGATTCCTCCTTCTAATTGGCTGAAAGTTAACCTTGATGGTGCATCCAAGGGCAATCCAGGAAGATTAGGTGTAGGATGTGTGATCATAGATCAATGGGGTAAGCTCATTTGTGCGAAAGTTGTTAGAATTGTTGATGGGACTAACAATGAGGATGAAGCTCAAGCTCTTTTACTTGGGGTTAAAACAACAAAATGCATGGGTATCAAAAATTTAATACTAGAAGGAGATTCCCAAATTATTATATAGGCCTTTCAAAGAAAAAAGAGGAGGTCATTGGAAAATTAGTTATATATTGGATGAAGCTTGGGAACTTATGAAAGATCTTGAAGACTTTCTTTGCCTTCACACTATTAGAGAGGGAAATTGTTAGTTTCAAGACAGACAACTGAGAGGGGGGCTGAATCAGTTGTCTCAAAACTTTCCTTTCATTAACCACTTATATCCTTTTGTAATTCAGCAACATAATAATAAACCAATCATAATGTAATAATTCAAGAACAGAAACACATTAACACATATAACACCAAGATTTTAACGTGGAAAACCCAGTTAAGGGAAAAACCACAGGGTGACTAACCCAAGATTGTATTCTCTGTTAAAAGAATAAAAGGAAAAAAATGGCACATGCCAATTAGGGCTCACTGCCCGAGCACACTGTTCACAAGATGCTCACTGCCTATAGGAGACACACTGTCTACAGAATAATAAATGTTACATACTTGAACTAAAGAATAGCATCTTTACCATGCTTGAGTCAGTTCCATTTAAGCTCAACATTTCTGCTCTGCCTTTCACTCTTCTCCTTCCTACCACATACACATCTTCGCCACACCTTTGAAATGACTTCACAACTCTTATTTATACAAGACATCGACTTTGGAATAATCATCAAAGTCCGCACAATACATTCTTAACTTTATTACAGAGAAAATACACAAATACAACTTGTCTTATTACAAAAAACTTCATACGAATCACCACACAGTCAGCCACACATATCTGAAACTTCAATCTTCTTTGAGGAACACACCATTCTTCACAGAACATCTTCAAGATCATCCGGAGGATGTGTAACTCATCTGGTCGGCCAAACTTAGGAAGAACATCATCACCCAGAAGTAATTCTTTAATTACGAGCTCAATCTTCAATACGGACCACCAACACGAACTGGACACAATCTAGAGACTCCCACAAGCTTGCCTGAATCACCAAGAGCATCCACACTACTTCTGCTTACTGAAATCATTCTCTCCTTCATTCAGAACCTCAAGAACACAGTCTGTCATCACTGTCATATTGGAATAGATGCTTGCAGACCTCCATACGATGAACCAATCGAGTTGTCAATTCATATTTTCTTCCTAAACACCACCAAATCTGCAAAACAAGATATTTCATTTCTGGATCTCACCGGATCTATTTGTGTCACTCTGTCACCTCTAAACACTTACTAGAATTAGTTTCACTGAAGTGGCCATAACTTCTTCAAATCTTCATGCGGACCTCTCAAATCTTGACTGGATCATCTTTAGACACATATCTACAAACCCTTTGATGTGCACTCCCTAATTTCCATCTTAGCAAGGATCTTTACTTTATAGAGCTTCACTGTCTTCACTATTGTTCTCTATTTCTGATAGGACTAATTTTCTCAATATCCTCAACACATAGCTCATCCAATCAATGCAACAGGAGTATGTTGACATCAATGACAACACCAATTAGGCCCATACTTGCAATAGAAACAAGATTGCAAATATGTTAGACAATATGGCTTGCCTTCTTCCATAAGGGTCATTGGAGATTGATCAAGACTCCTTGTTGAACTACCCAAAGTTAATGGATTTACTAAGAGAGGATTATACCAATTAATTTTTCTCTCTTGTGAGAGAAAAGTTTTTTAAAATTTCACTTTAAGTGTTGTTTTTTGACAGGGCATTCTCTCTTCTTGTTACGTGGCGGCTGGTTGGCTTTAGCATTTTGGCCAAGGCTTTATTAAAGCCACACATGTATGTTATATATGTACTAGCTCATCTTCCAATATGAAGCATGTGTATGGTATGCAATTTTATCATTCAGCCTGATCTTTTCATATGGGAATTATTATATCCCTAGGTTGAAGATTGGTTTCATAATTCTTGCTCATGTGGAGTTGGTATTTACCGTATGCCGAATGAAGATTTTCATCACATTTCTTCTATTTAGTTTCATCCTTTGTGATCTAGCTAAGATGGCAATTGTTCCTAGAAATGCTTGGCTCCTCCTTCCAGTATGAAATTGGGAACAATTGATACATGGTAGTATTGATGCAGGTCTGACATTGAGGGCTTTCAAATTGCATGATCCAAAGGTCGAAGAAGCTTTGGCTGAGGTGTGTGGTAAAGAATTTCTTCTTCATTCTAAGGTTTGCTTTGTCTCTCATTTGGTTTCACATATGTTATCCAATGCTATGGGTGTTTTAAAAAATGTGGATCTAGTTAAAGGAATTGATGTCAATTTTGTGCATGATTATCTTATTCCTAAAGAAAAGCTTCATGCTACTTTTGGTAACTATGATTTACACTCAGGTACTGCCAAAATCAGAGGGCTTTTTCTCCATTCTGATATTTTGAAGAAACCCTCTATGAATTGTGTTTTTCAAGCACTGGTTTGTAGTCTGCAAAACAACAACAGTGAATAGTTGGATTGCTCCTTATGTTCTCATCAAAATTAGTTTGGCAAGGAGAAAAGGGATAAAATCAAAGATGTTTTCAATGCTTGGATTTTTTTGGTACATTATCAACCTCCAGCTGCTCCTTTCAATCTCGATGATGATACGATTATTGCTGAGGAGGACAACACTGCAGGATTCCATGGATTCAAAGTGGCTAATCTGAATGTTATAAATCCATAAGATAGTTTTCTTCTAGTTTTTGGTTATGTAATAGCTATCTAGTTTACTTGATTGATCTATGTGAGCTAATCTTTTTGCTTTGGTTTATCAATTTTGTTATCCTGGCCTTTAGGACTTTTTGTAATTTGTCTACTTTTTACTATTAATATGTTATGATGCTTATAGCATCCTTACCATTCAAAAAAAACTAATAATTATTTTTAATTAAAATTAACAATTTAAAATTAAAATCGATGGACAATTTATGAACATTTAGTAATATGATATTTTTTGGATTTTTCCATTACAATTTGACTTTGGGGTAAGTGCACAATGATGAGGGACCAAAAGGGGGTCTTAAGATGCCACTTTTTTTTTGAAATCAGGAAAGACTGATGTTGGATGAGAAGTTGAAGATAGTTACACTAAAAATTTGAAGATACAACAAAAACAAGAGTCATAGTGCTCTGAATCTAGTTTCTAAACTACTACTTTTTCCAAAAATGGTTGAGATTAAGTGGTTCAAAAAGGGGGAGCACACAAATTGGTCTCATTTTTTTGAAAAAAACATAACATGGCATCTGGTGTGCTCCCCCTACAATGTTAACTTTTTTTTAGTATTTCAAAAATTGCATCAGTGAGAAATTAGCTAACACCATGTAGTTTATCCCTGATTTTTTGTGATAATTTTTTCATGAATAATTGATTTTTTTCTAATTTTCAAAGTGGACACATCCTGAAAAATTGAAAATTGAGCGTGCTTCCTAATAAAAAATTTGAAAACTAATCAAAAATTGATTTTTTTTAATACGTGTAGAATGGAGTCTAGTTTCTAAAAATATAATTTATTTGAAATTTTGATGAAGGGTTAAAAAAAAGTCAAAAATACTAGACACTAGTTTTTGACAAAAAATGGATACACTAACAAAAGAAATTAAAGATGAAATCCTTAACATACTCAAAATGTGAAAAAAATTATATGGTTAGAAAGCTAACAAAGAGTTTAAGATTATGGTGGTATTTTTTTGACTTGTCATTGAAAAAAGTGCAAACCTGATGGGGAGCATGCTCCAGATTATGTGATTTTTGTTACAATCTAGAAAAACATGTCTTTAGACGTCCTAAACATAGTCCAATCCTTTGGGTTGGAATCCCAAGGCAAATCCAAGCCAAAGGCTTGGAAATTACCAAGGCAAAGCATAACACGAGCTCGCGTTATGATGAAATAAAACATGTCACTCCCTCCCTCCTTACCCCTCTATTATTCTCTCTCTCCCTCCCCTCTATGTCTCTTCCTCCCCTCCTCTCTCTTTCTCACCTCTACTTCCCTCCTCTCTCACTCTCTACTTCCCTCCCCTCTCTACCTCCTACCCTCTCTCTCACTCTCTACTTCCCTCCCCCTCTCTCTCTCTCACCTATCTACCTCCTCGTTTCCCTTTCCTTTCTAGTTTCCCTTTAGATCCCACCAATTTTTCCCTATTTTACTATTTTACACCTCTCCTCTCATCATTCTTCCCATCCAATGAACTTTTGTTTTATCTTGTTTCCATTTCATCCTCCCAATTTATATCCTCATCTCTCTTTACATGTCCTAGTTTTTGTCAGGAAAGCAAAGGTGCGGAATATAGCTTCCCTAATGTTAATTTATAGGGGATTATGCAAACAGGTAACTTTCAATTCAAAAACCACAGATGAATACACCAAAAAAACAAAATAAACAATTAAGACAACACAGAATGACACCAGTTTTATGTGGGAAAACCCTTTCGAGTAAAAAACCCACCACCACAAGAGAGACTATCTTTATTACAGTAAACTAAATAGTTAAAATAAAGATCCCAACTCTTTTGCTCAGGTATCGATTCTCTAAAATTATACAAAGCCGTTCATTTCCTCTGTATATCTATAGAATAAACTATATAACCAAATCTTTTCATCATCTCCAATGATGCCAGTAGATCAGATTATATATTATCAATCTTCAAGAGCAAAAAATAGTTATATCACTTTTGCCCTAACTGATCGATCTAACTTCCCACTGTCACTGCCTTCCAACCATCGCAACTGTTTACATTCCAGTGAGACCATTAGTCCCACATGCACTAGGTCGCGGTGGATACTCTAGTTTATCTACGTCAACAGTCAATAAGACTATCGTCGGCAATTTTGTTGCCGTCGATTCCAGTCAAAGCCTCATCGATATAGCTATAACCATCGGTGAACACTTCACCATTCACTCCGATAGTTCCTTGTCTCAGTGATGCCCAAAGCTCTCCATCGACCATCAGAGTGACCTTTGCCATCGGCCCAAAAACTTTACGCTGTGCTGATGAAGGTTCTCACGCCGATACAATGATCTTCGATGCTAACTTGTATATGCTTTAGTTGACTTACAGTAGCTGGTAATCTAAAGTATCATACCTTGATGTTACCGATACAGTCGGTCATGCATTGTATCTAACACAATGTATGAGTGCAATATACATTCGAAACATGCATTTGGAACATGCATTCAGAGAGTTTGACCGTTGACCCTCCTTATATCTAAACTTGATGTACATTTGTAATGTACATTCACAACATGCATTTGCAACATACATTCGACCTTTGACCCGATCATTAACCTCCTTTGTATGCCGATACACTTGTACATTCGCAATGTATGTTCATTGCATACAAGCGTGATATGCAACAGTGAGATACACACAAATTGTTCTCACATGCATTTGCAGTATACACACGAAATGTTCACAACATACATTTGCGATATACACACAAATTGTATGTTCAGTGAAACAACGCAAAATAAATGAAGTTCCAAATAGCAATTTGAGACACAAAGTCTCTTCAATCTCCCACTTGTCGAAGAGATTGCTGCTATCTCTTAATCTGCATACGATTACTGAGTATTATGGGCCCAAAGACCCATTGCATCTGAACATCATTTGAACTTAGCCGTGCTCACTGGTTTAGTTAAGGAATCAGCGACATTTTCTAAAGTGTCAACCTTTTCCAGCTTCACCTTCCTGTCTTCCACCATATCACGAACAAAGTGATATTGGACATCAATATGTTTTGTTCTAGCATGAAATGTAGGATTCTTCGCCAAACATATAGCACTTTAACTGTCACAGTTAATTTGTATCTACCCTGCATTAAAACCAACATCAAAACACAACCTCTCCAACCAAACATCTTCTTGGCATGCACAAGTAGCTGCCATGTACTCTGCCTCTGTTGTGGACAAAGTGACTACAGCCTACCATTTGCTCATCCAACTGATAGCACCACCATTTAACATGAATACATATCCACTGGTGGATCTTCTACTATCAATGTCCCCTGCCCAATTAGAATCTACATATCCCTGAATGCTGATAGATTTCTAAGATCCAACTGAGTTTCCATGATAGCAAATAGCATAATCAGAAGTTCCCTTCAAATACCTCATAACTCTTTTCACAACATCCCAATGTGATCTGCCTAGATTTGCCATAAACCGGCTCAAAACTCGCACTGCTTGGGCAATGTCTGGCCTGGTACAGACCATTGCGTACATCAAACTACCAACAGCACTTGCATAAGGCACTTTTTTCATATCATCAATTTCATTCGAAGATTCTGGATAATCTTCAACAGATAGTTTTGTTCCCTACAAAACTAGAACAACTAACTATTTAGAATCAGACATATTAAACTTATCAAGAACATTGGTAATATACTTGCTCTGGCTGAGCCAAATCTTTCTCTTAGATCTATCCCTTTTGATTTCCATTCCCAGAATGTACTTCGCTACCCCCAAATTCTTCATTTCAAATTTCAAGGACAACTGAGATTTTAATTTTGAGATCATCCCCTTACCATTGCCAATGAATAACATGTCATCCACATACAGTGCAATTATAAGAATCTGATCACCTTTAGTTTTATAATAGACACAATGATCAGATTTAGATCTCACATACCCCAAGGATAAAACATACGTATCAAATTTTTGATACCACATTCTGGGAGATTGCTTCAAACCATAAAGAGACTTTTTAATTTTACATACCAGATGTTCTTTACCTTTTACCACAAAATGCTCTGGCTGGGACATATAAATTTCTTCTTCAAGGTCCCCATGAAGAAATGTTGTCGTCACATCCATCTGCTCAATTTCAAAGTCATATGCTGCTGCAAGTGACAACAGAAATCTAATGGATGTCAGCTTAGCTACAGGAGAAAAAATTTCTCCATAATCTATACCTTCCTTTTGAGAATACCCCTTAGCAACCAGTCTTGCCTTGTACTTATCTATACTACCATCTAGACCATATTTCTTTTTAAATACCCACTTACAGCCCACAGGTTTTCTACCTTCAGCCAAGGGCACCAAATCCCAGGTTCCATTTTTCTCCAATGATTACATTTCGTTATCCATGGCTTCCAACCAAGAATCTGAATCAGATAAACTAATAGCTTCTTTCACAGTCCTAGGTTCATCAATATTAGTAAGCAAAGCATATGCACAACTTGAATCAAGTACTGAAAATCCATACCTATTTGGTTGTCTCCTTTCACGTGTAGACCTCCTCAATGGCTGAGGTGCAAGTTTAGGTTCTCGCTCTAGATCTGAATCTTCGGAGCTACTTGAACTCTCTTCTGAATCATCTACACTTGGTGCTTGTTGTTCCTCTTTTACAGGGGTCAGAGGAATATTAACAACATTCTTTTCTTTCTTCTTTTATGTCTTCTCTAGCTGAGAATCAATAACCAAAGGTTTCAACTCTCTAAAAATTACATTCCTGCTGTAAATTACTTTTTTAGCTTCAGGATTCCAAAGCTTGTACCCCTTAACACCAACTCCATAGCCAATAAAGATACATTTGACTACCTTGTAATCGAACTTAGACCTTTTTACCTCAGGAATATGAGCATATGCTTCACAGCCAAAGACACGAAGATGTCTTAGAGAGGGCTTCTTTCTAGACCACGCTTCCATAGGCGTCTTATCAACCAATGCCGAAGAAGGAGAACGATTGAGCAAGTAACAAGTTGTAGCAACTGCCTCAGCCCAGAACTTTTGTTCAAGACTAGCATAACTCAACATACTTCTTGCTTTCTCCATCAGCGATCGATTTAATCTTTCAGCAACTCCATTTTTCTGTGGAGTATAAGGTGTAGTCTTATGCCTTTTAATTCCATGGTCTACACAATACTTATCAAAATCCGCATTGCAATATTCACCACCATTATCTGTTCTCAAGCATTTTATTTTTCTACCAGTCTGATTTTCCACAAGAGTTTTAAATTCTTTAAACCGACTGAATACTTCTAATTTATTTTTCAAAAAATATACAAATGCCCTCCTTGAATAATCATCAATAAACGATATGTAGTATCTTGATTTAGATAAAGAAGGTACATCAACTGGACCAAAAACATCAAAATGTACATAGTCCAGAACACCAGGAGATTTATGAGAACTCGAATAAAAAGAAACACGGTTTTGTTTTCCATATATACAATGTTCGTAGAAATCAAACTCCAAATTACAATCAATCAGCCCATCTACCAGGTTTTGTTTTTCAAGGTTTTTAAACCTTTTTCACCTATGTGACCAAGTCTATGATGCCAGAGCATTATTTTCTCTGCAGGAAGTTTGACTTCCATAGAGTTTGCATCATGTGTTACAATAACTTAGCTTTTTCAGATTTTACAGAGACATTATTACAGCACACTGGTTTAGCATCTAACCTATACAAAGTTCCAATGCGTTCACCCTTTGCCAGTACAATAGAACCTCTACTCATCTTACAACCACCATTCACAAAAGTAATTTGCACTCCAACATCATTAAGCTTACTAACAGAAAGTAAATTTTGAGCCAGACCTGGTATGTGTAGCACTCCATTCATTCCCTTTATTCTGCCATCCGGGAACTGGATTCTGACTCTTCCTTAGCCAACGATTTCCAGTGTCGAATCACTTGCCAGGAACACCTTCCCACCAGCATACGGTTCATACTTTGTGAACCATTCTCTGTGAGATGTCATATGAAAAGATGCTCCCGAATCCATCAGCCATACATCTTCAAATGTAGGCGTTGCCAAGGTAGCAATGAAGGCATCAACATCACTCTGAGAAGAATCGTTGTCAGAAGAGTTCTTCTTCTTCTTTTTCTCCTCTTTGTAGTCTTTCCTGATGTGTCCTTTCTGCCCATAATTCCAGCACTTCACCTTGGACTTTGTGCCAGGAGATTTTGATCTCCCCTCTGATTTGGACTTAGACTTCTTATCCTTCTTCTTGCCTTTTCCTTTGATCTACCTCGAACAAACAAGGCCTCTTTGGCTGTCTCAAAAGATTTCCTCCGCATCTCTTCAGATAACAACAAGGTAACAACCACTTCAGTTGTAAACGTGGTTGTTGTACTTCCAATAGCCATCACAATATGATCCCATGAGTCAAGTAAGGAACACAATAGAAGCATACAATGGTCCTCCTCTTCTATTTTTACACCTACAAACGTTAACTGTGCAACAATCAGATTAAATGTGTTCGGATGTTCTGCTACAGATGCTCCTTCATCCATCTTCAGAGAGTACAACTTCTTTCTGAGAAAAAGTTTATTCACCAAGGACTTGCCCTGATAAATAGCTCCCAACTTCTTCCACAGAGCGTTTGTAGTCTTCTCTTCATGGACGTTCAATAGAATAAAATCTGTTAAACTTAATCTTATCAGTCCTTTGGCTTTCCTATCTACTAGGTCCCAGTCTTCTTGCTTCATGGCTGAAGGTTTAGTTTCAGACACAGCAACCCAAAGATCTCTGTCGACCAGCATATCTTCAACTTTAAGTTTCCACAACTCAAAGTTTGTGCCATTGAACTTTTCAATGTTTATTTTTCCTGATGTACTTGTCATCTTATTTAACAAAATAGACCTCTACAAAACTCCCACTCCCTGAATTAACACAAAAAACCCAACCTACCAACAAGGATAACACAACTAGCCAGGCTTTGATACCACTTGTTAGGAAAGCAGAGGTGTGGAATACAGCTTCCCTAATGTTAATTTATAGGGGATTATGCATACAGGTAACTTTCAATTCAAAAACCACAGATGAATACACCAGAAAAACAAAATAAACAATTAAGACAACACAGAATGACACCAGTTTTACGTGGGAAAACCCTTTCGGGTAAAAAACCCACCACCATAAAAGAGAGACTATCTTTATTACAGTAAACTGAATAGTTACAATAAAGATCCCAGCTCTTTTGCTTAGGTATCGATTCTCTACAAGTATACAAATTTGTTCATTTCCTCTATATATCTACAGAATAAACTGTATAACCAAATCTTTTCATCATCTCCAACAATGCCAGTAGATCAGATTATATATTATTAGTCTTCAAGAACAAAAAATAGTTATATCACTTTTACCCTAACTGATCGATCTAACTTCCCACTATCGCTGCCTTCCAACCGTCACAACTGTTTACATTCCAGTGAGACCATTAGTCCCACATGCACCAGGTCACGGTGGATACTTCAGTTTATCTACGTCAACAGTCAGTAAGACTATCGTCGGCAATTTTGTTGCCGTCGATTTGAGTCAAAGCCTCATCGGTATAGCTATAACCATCGGCAAACACTTCACCATTCACTCTGATAGTTCCTTGTCTCAGCGATGCCCAAAGCTCTCTATCGACCATCGGAGTGACCTCTGCCATTGGCCCAAAAACTTTAGGCTGCGCCGATGAAGGTTCTCACGCTGATACAATGATCTTTGATGCTAACTTGTATATGCTTTAGTTGACTTACAGTAGCCGGTAATCTAAAGTATCATACCTCGATGTCACCGATACAGTCAGTCATGCATTATATCTAACACAATGTATGAGCACAATATACATTCAAAACATGCATTTGGAACATGCATTCAGAGAGTTTGACCGTTGACCCTCCTTGTATCTAAACCTGATGTACATTTGCAATGTACATTCACAACATGCATTTGCAACATACATTCGAAAGATGCATTCGACATTTGACCCGATCATTGACCTCCTTTGTATGTCGATACACTTGTACATTCACAATGTATGTTCATTGCATACAAGCGCGATATGCAACAGCGAGATACACACAAATTGTTCTCACATGAATTTGTGGTATACACACGAAATGTTCACAACATACATTTGTGATATACACACAAATTGTATGTTCAGTGAAACAATGCGAAATAAATGAAGTTCCAAACAACAATTTGAGACACAAAGTCTCTTCAGTTTTCATTTTTCCATTTGCTTTGTCAATAAGGGAGAGGGAGAGGGAGGAAGAGGGAGAGAGGGTGGATATGGAGGGGAGAGAGAGGGGAGAGATCTAGGGAGAGAAAGAGAGTCTAAATTTTCTTGTTTCCATTTCCTTCATTGATAAGGGAGAGGGAGAGATAGAGGGGAGAGATAGGGAGATAGAGGAATGATAGGGGAGAGAGAGGCAAGAGATAGGGAGATAGGGAGAGATAGATAGGTGGAGACAGAGGAGACATATAAGGAGAGATAGAGGAGATAGAGGGGAGAGATAGGGAGATAGAGAGTGAGCGAGATGTCCAGAGAGATGGGGAGAGAGGTTAAGAGGTAGAGGAACGATAGAGATAGGGAGATAAAGGTTTATGGTTGCTCAGGTTTAGGTTTAGGGGTTAGGGGTTAGGGTTTAGGGGCATTATTTAGGGTTTAGGGGTATGGGGAGAGAGAGAGAGGTTTAGGGTTGCTCGAGTTTAGGGTTTAATAGGGGTTAGGGGTTAGGGGTCAGGGTTTAGGGGCATTATTTAGAGTTTATGAGTTTAGGGTTGCTCAGGTTTAGGGGAATTATTTAGGGTTGCTTAGGTTTAGGGTTTAGGGGCATTATTTAGGGTTTAGAGAGAGAGAGAGAGAGAGAGAGAGTCCTAGTTTTCTTGTTTCCATTTCCTTCGTCAATATGGTTGAGGGAGAGATAGGGATATAGAGGAATGATAGGGAGAGATGCAAGAGATAGGGATAGATAGATAGGTAGAGAGAGAGGAGACATATAAGGATAGATAGAGGAGATAGAGGGGAGAGATAGGGAGATAGAGAGTGAGCGAGATGTCTACAGAGATAGGGAGAGAGATTGAGAGTAGAGAGATGTTCAGAGAGAGAGAGATTTAGTGTGTCAATGTGGCATTATATGGTTTGTTGCTTTTTGAATGTAATGGGCATATTTTATTCAACTATTAGGTCCTCTCTTACAACTACTAGTTCCATGCTTTTAAAATATTAGGCTTTCAATGTACATGTACTATGACAACTATTGGTACTCGCACCACTATTGGGCCCTCTCTCCTAGCTAAGTCTTTAAACATTACATAAGTGAGTTTATGGTCCATTATGGTTTCACATAACTAATAGTAATGTCCCAGCTTTAGAACCTTACCTGGGACTATATGAGATTTGCAAAAATGATAAGCATTTAACACTTGTTATGAAATCATTTCTTTGTGGTGCACCTCTATATGGAGGTGTTTGAAGTTTGAGGTAATGTAAAATCCAACATTTCACTTCTACTCTCTTACCTTAGTTGTAATAAATATATTTTTACTTATTTAAGAAGATACATATTGACATTAGATCACCTCCTTTGGTTTGCTTGAAGAAACTACTATGGGGTAAAAGCTCACAACTGTGTCACACTTTTATAAAGGAAATGACCAACACAAATACAGTTTTCCAGCTTGGAGTGCCTAAGAGTGATGTTTATGTTTTGAATTTTAAAATGATATAAACTAATGAAATGTAGAAATCTTAATTTAGTTTATGTTTATGTTTATATTTTTTTAAAAAAATTTAAAATTAGGCAGATATATTTTTTTGCAAATTTAAGAGCATAAATTTAATTGCTGAAAAAATTGAAAAAAGTGAGGTTGATAGGACATAGCAAAATTAAAAGCAATTTTTTCCCTAGTTAAGTAACTTGAATATCTAGTGTATGGAGAAAAAAATTTGATGAATATTTATTTTTAATAATTTTTTTAAGTCAAATTTACTTAAATTGGCATAATTTTCATGCGACGTCAACTTTTGTCTGAATTTTTTATCATTAAAAAATAAATTATACTCTCTTGGAGAGGATTCTCTCCTCTAGTGCATTGTATATTTTTCAAAAAGTTTAATTATATTTTACTAATTTTTATTTCTAATCAGCTGCATGTTTGATTATAATAACCTACTTGCAATAAATTTAAAAATAATATTAATAGAACTAATCAAAATATTAAAAAAATATATTTCTAAGTTCTAGACTCCGAGATGTATGAAAGGGTATTTTAAAATTTGGAGAAATTTGGAGTTCATGAATATATCCTTTGGTTGGAGAAATTTGGAGTTGAACTTGAAGTTTTGTTCAATTTGTTGAAAATGGGGGGGTTGGCTGCCACATAATATGCCACATAAACAATTTCAGGTGAAACACTCTCACTAGGAAATGTTTCGGGTGAAGCCCACTCATCCAAAAATTTCTATATAAATAAACACCCTTTTCAAATTTGAAATTAGATTTATAAGTTTAAAAAATTTGGGCGAAAAGGTTTCAAATGAAACTCTTTATGCTATGTAACGCCACATAAGTGCTACGTGGTTTTGAGTGAAACTGTTTCTCCCAAAATTGTTTAGGATGAAATGGTTTCTATAGAAACTATTTATTTGACCAAAAGTGTGACACAATTCTAAACTTTTACCCTATGGTGTATTCTTCTCTTAAGTCTCTTCAATGAGAGACCAATTTCAGAGAGAAGAGACTTGGTGCAATGCCACTTCTGATATGGTGATCACATGTTTTTTATTTCTTCCTTAACTATAATATTTATGGAAAGCCTCCATTTATGGATCATCCTTCTTGTTATGGTATCACCCATTATATGGCCCCATGATATAAACAAGGGAATGATAGTTGTGTCTGAGGATGTTGACTTGAAATCCCACATAAATGAGGGCTCTTTGAGACACCATGATGAATGGGCATAGTGATCTAAACTATAGGTATGTGGATTGTAGAACTTAGAAATGCACACTGTAGATTGATTCTAATGTTGTTTCCCTTTCCAATCGCACACAATCTTTTATGGTGGGAAGCGGGAGCCTGTGATGAAAGAATCTTGTAATGCTTGAAATCCTCCATTCCCCCCTCATAACTCAGTCAAACACCCCTCTCAAGTTGTAGATTCACCACACAAAGAAGGCAGCAAAGACAACGTAGAGGAGAGACCTATCCATTTTCTCTTCTTTCCATTTTAAAACCAGAGATAAATCCCCCTCTAAAAGCTATCGATCAAGCTCCATAAATTTTGCCAAACTTGTATCAAATCCATTTACAATTCCCTACCACCCATGCCATCCACCAAAACTTCTTTCAAATAACTTTGATGCGTGGATGGATGTCTATACTGTGTTCCCAGGGTTTTCCCACTTGTCATGCCATACCTCCTTTAATATTTTTGTCACCCCCTCAACTTTTAACTATTCTTATTTATTCTCATTTATTAGCATATGCCTATCATAGGGATGTGACATGTTGGTACATTTCCACAAGATAGATTTTGTTGATAGGTGTGTAGGTTCCCAAAACTACAAGCCCTCTCCTCTAGCACCACCACCACCAAGAGTGATACAAAGGGGAACCAAATGTTAGAATGCATAGGAAAACTGAGAGGGGGGGTAAATCAGTTGTATGTTAAAACTTTAAACCCTCAAAGCAATTTCAAACATCAACCACTTATAATGCCTTAGTAGAATGTAAACATATGAAGTATCAATCTAAACACATCCAAACACATAAGAACACCAAATTTATGTGGAAAACCCAATAAGGGAAAACCACGGTGAGGATTAGCTCACAATATATATGAATAACAACACTGAAAATTAATAGGGTCACTGCCAAGGGCTCACTGCCCAGAAGAAAGGTTCATTGCCAAAGAAAGGCTCACTGCCCAAAAGAGAGAAGAAAGACGAAGACTATTACAGAGAGATTCACTATCTCAAAGCAACAAGAGAGATCCACCACTGTCACTCCCTTCCATCTGCAACCTTTGGCTCATTGCCTTGAGCAACTTCTGGCACATTGAAATGTAGACACCTTCTGCTCACTGCATTCCGGAGTCATAAGCATTTAAGCTCACACACAACTCACTACCCTTGATTCACATTCACATTATGTTCTCTACCTTTCTCCACTCAACTTCATCTTGCATTTATACCATCTACAACTAATACCTATCTCAATTAGGTCAGTCTTAATAAGGCATGTGCACCTCAAACGTGCAACACCAATTAGGTCAGCACTAAACACTTCCACAGTGGAAAGAAGTGTAAGTAGACCATGTCAAGGGTTAACTAGGACTCAAATCTTTATTACCAAGCTGCTCATCACATCCACAATCCATGAGGTACCTCCACAAATGGCACTAGTAAGCTAGGTCGGCCAAATCTGAACTAATGACCATATCCACACTTCTCCAAGTCCAAAAATATCATGTGGACCAGAGAGAGACACTCCAAATCATTCACACACCTTCCCAGAATACTCACCATCATCAAAAACTTCTACAACACTATCACAACCGTCTGAAACAAAGAATGTCTTCATTATGCACATCAGGACACACTGCTACTGATCACCAACACAAGAACTAAACTTGTGGAGCATCCCAACACTGGAAACTTCAAAGGAAGGTAGATATAGATAATATAAGCATTCTCCCAGGTCCGCAAGACAGGAAAGCTCAATGCAGAGAAATGTGGAGCATTCTCATTTCTCCCAGACAACCTCCTTCACAGTCAAATATTTTGTCAAACACATCTTCTACTTCCGCATGATCCAAAACCTAAAACTCTGGATATAACACCTCTGATCAACACTTCCAAACCACACAAGCATATCTTCAATTAGGAAGAAATGTGGAGCATAATACTGAGAGTACCTCTGTCACATTGCACACCTTTTTATCAAATTTTCTCAAAAGCACTTGGAAACCAAGTGAACCATTTGCTAGGAGTTGACATCAATGACAACACCAACATGTTTCCAACAATCTCCCCCTTTGTCATTGATGGTAACACTAGCTCTTTGAAAAATCATCAAGATCTAAAGCAATCAATCAGCAATTCTGCAACTAGTAATACTCCCCCTAACAGAAACAACTCTTACTCTTCACACACCTCTCTGCACAATCATTTTTCAATCACTTCAACTCTCTCCCCCCTTGACATCAATGGAAAAGGGAAAAATCTCCAACACCAGCAAGTATCTGTTCTATCTCTACTACTCTCACTTTGTCTGCACTCGCCCCCTTAAGGTCATAGGATATGCTCCATCTAACTACACCAACCAATAGTATCACTACCTACTCCCTCTGAGAGGTAGCTTTCAACATCAGTCCAAGACCAAAAATGTATCTTAAAATCCTTCCTGGATAGTGGTGCAGAGGCACCTACCTAACAGCTGGCCTCCATGAGGCAGTTAGTTTGTTATAGGTCCGCATGATGACATACATGATCAGGATATAGGATAATGCACCCGTCCATGATCAGGATATAGGATAATTATCAGCATGATGACAGGATAGTCTATTTTTAGTATGTTTGACTTTATCATGTAATAAGGTCCATTGGACCGATGCTATGTATTAGATCAGCATAGGAGTATGTGTAGGCAGTTAGAGATCAGGATAAGGTTATCTGAGCTGTCCTCTCTCCCAACCGCTTGGAAGCTCCCAGCCGCTGGGAAGTGAGTTGGTAGTACTCGAAGGACTTTGTTATATATACCTTCGATCTGTTAGGGTTTAGACAGAATTCACATTGATTTTGATAGATGTTATGTTCAGGAGAGTAGTATTGGTGGTATGCTGTACTGGTGATCAGTCCAGATATTGTGAAGCAGAATTGTAAAAGCAGGACATTTGGATTTCAATTGAATAAGATCTCATCTTTTGCATTATCTGATTGTATCAGTTGTATCTGTGTTGATTTCCTTTCCGTTTTGCAAGTTGATGGGTACTTTCAACCCTTCCACCGGTTGAACCTGCAAATCGGTGGAATGGTCCTGTATTATAGCTTAGTTTGCATTTGTGTTTTCTGTTTATGCATTGCATTGTTCAAGAGATCAGTTAGGAGCATGCTGTAAATCAGCCTAGCATCCTCATGTGCTAGGTATAGAAAGATAAACTGTTAGATTTTGGTTTGAAGGTGATCCGGCCCGGTCGTCACATTATCTTTGGGTAATAGAGCGGTTCTGAGTGTTTACATGCAGTGGACGGATACACAGGAGTCTGCATGTGCGTTTCCAGCCGGAGCAAGCCGCATCGTCATCTGCGAATGCATCGCCATCAGGATCAGGTTGTGAAACTGTTGAAGTTTGCAAGTTGCAAGTGCATCAGGATGTTTTGAGTTGGATATATACTCAGTGTATATATCGCAGTCAGGATCATCTCTCGGAGAAGCTCATCATCCGTGTATCGCTAGCAGATGCGGGTGTGAAAGTTCAGTTTTTTTGACTAAGTGTTGAAGAGTTCATCAGGATATTGTGTGACGTCATCGTCATCAGGATATGACGTCATCGTCATCAGGTTATTGAGATATCACTCTATGCGAGTTTATCCTGTTGTCACTACGTGGTTAGGTATCGGCATAGGCAGAAAGTTGTGAAACATCATCAGGAGGTTTCGAGAGAACCGGATAAGTCATATCATGATGCTGTTGCTTGTGTCGTCGGTTAGCGGAGCATCGAAGGGAAGGTGTTAAGTTGTCGTCATCAGGATATTTGGAGCAACCGGATATTTGGATATCCTGCTGACGAAGGTGGTGTCGAATATCATGATGATGCCGCTTGTGTTTGGCACCCGATGAACAGTGCAACCGGAGGATGTTTGCGCACGTTGATTATCATGATGATGATGATAGGCGACAGGCGGAGGAGGTGAACAGTAGTCGGCAGGAGGATAAGTGTGATCATCCGAAATATGATGATGCTGTTGGTGTTTTTAGGAAATATGATGATGATGCTGAGCCGATAGGGATTTTTATCATGCTGTTTGTATTGTTGGCAGCTCCTTCCTGTTAGGTAGCCTCCGTTGCGTTTCGCTCTGCATCATAGTGGTATCAGAGCAAAGGTTAGGATCTTCTGGAAAAGATAAGCAGGATGTCAGACGAAGAAGGAACATCTGAGGTTCCAGCAAGGATGACCAACGCTGAGTTGGCAGTTCTGGTGAAGAAACAGATTGCAGAAAGCAAGGCCGTGAAGGCTCAGAATCAGGAGTTGAAAGATGAGTTAGCAAAGTTGAGGAGCAGAGTAGGTTCTGGTAGAGAAGATGATAGGGAAGAAGAAGAGATCCCTAATTGGAGCGAGGAGGTCGTTCCTGCAGACCAGAGACCACTGTTGAACGCCCTCAAGGCCATGGAGAGGAGAACCATGGATGTGAAACTGGATTTGCCAGTGTTTACAGGTAAGATGGACCCTGATTCAGTGATGGAATGGATAGACTGTTTGAACAATTTCTTTGTGACAGAGGAGATACCAGAACAACAGAGAGTGAAGATAGCACAGTCAAAGATGAAAGAAGCTGCCTTGACATGGTGGAACTTTGTTCAAGATGATAGAGTACAGGAAGGAAAACGTAGAGTTGCCACATGGAAGAAGATGATGGAATTGGTGAAGGAAGCTTATATTCCATTGGATTACAGTATCCAGTTACACAAGAGGAAGCAAAACCTGAAGCAGAAGGAGCTAGATGTCAGCTCATATACAGAAGAGTTCATGAAACTCTGTATGAAGACAAAGGTGAAAGAAAGTGAAGAAGAGAAGGTAGCCAGATACCTTAATGGATTGAGGTTTAATATTCAGGATGAATTAAGTCTGCATACTCCAGATACAGTCCAGAAGTGTTTCCAGTTGGCATTGAAAGTGGAAGAGAAGTTGAAGAGAAAACAAGAACAAAACAGCAGAGGAAGAGGATCAGCCCATAGAACAAGGCAAACTAATGAGAGTCAAGAAGACACTGGTAAAGGACAGGGACAGTCTGATTTCAGAGGTGGATGGAAAGGTAATAAAGGCAGATTTGGAGGTGGTAGAGGTTCTACTACATTTTCAGGGAAATGTTACACCTGTGGTGAGTTTGGTCATCCATCTTTCAAATGTCCAGAAAACAAAGGTTCATCATCCAGAAATGATAGAACTAATGACAAGAGAGTACAACTTGTGCAAGAAGAGAAAGAAGAGAAAAGTGTGCAGAGTCCAAACATTTATCAAAAGGATCAGGAGGCTGATAATTGTGGATACCCAGAGAGTGGAGAATCTCTGCTGATGAGAAAAACAGTGATTACCATGAAGGTACCTGACAAAGAATCCCCACAAAGAAAAGCTCTTTTCAAGACCACATGCAAGAGTAAAGGTAAAGTATGTAAGGTTGTCATTGATACTGGTTCAACAGACAACATGGTATCTCAGGAGATGGTGGATAAACTGCATTTGGAAAGGATTCCACATCCACACCCTTACAAGGCATCTTGGGTGAGTGATAGTCATTCACTTTTTGTCTCTGAACAGGCATATGTTGATTTTCAGATTGGAGCATATCAGGATAGAATTTTGTGTGATATTTTGCCCATGGAATGTTGTCACCTACTGTTGGGTAGACCATGGCAATTTGATAGGAGGGTACTGTATGATGGGTATGCTAATACCTATACCATCCAGAAAGATGGAAAGACTATTAAGTTGATGCCATTACAGGAAGCAGCTGCAGCACAGAAGGCAGCCAAAGTCATTTTAATGGGAAAGAAGGAATTTGTGCAGATGCCTAGAGGAGCAGGCATAAAGGCAGTTCAGGACACTGCAGGGAAGGAAGTTGTTCAAGACAACAAGCTGAGGAAAGTTTCAGTTGTGACTGACAGGGGTCAGCAGCAGGTGCAGAAACAGGTTTGCACACAGCAACCAGTTCAGAAGAATGACAGGGATGTTGTCATAGTTGGGACTATTGCTTGTCCTATAAAGATTGACAGGAAGATAGAGTTGAACATTTCAGAAGTTCAAGAGGCAGTTCAGAAAGAGGTTCTGGTCAGACAACCTGACAAACACAGAGACAACCTGAGAAAGGCCTACATCAACAGGCATGAGGATTTACTTGCCAGAAAGCAAGTTACAGTTCAGAAGTCTTGGAACAGCCAAGAGACAGCAGCAAACAAAGCTGGAACAGGGCAGAACATTGCATAGGCAAAGTGTAGAGGTGGAGGACTTCCATATCCTAACTCATGGGACATGAGTTATTTTCTTTTGGGGAGTATGGTGCAGAGGCACCTACCTAACAGCTGGCCTCCATGAGGTAGTTAGTTTGTTATAGGTCCGCATGATGACATACATGATCAGGATATAGGATAATGCACCCGTCCATGATCAGGATATAGGATAATTATCAGCATGATGACAGGATAGTCTATTTTTAGTATGTTTGACTTTATCATGTAATAAGGTCCATTGGACCGATGCTATGTATTAGATCAGCATAGGAGTATGTGTAGGTAGTTAGAGATCGGGATAAGGTTATCTGAGCTGTCCTCTCTCCTAGCCGCTTGGAAGCTCCCAGCCGCTGGGAAGTGAGTTGGTAGTACTCGAAGGACTTTGTTATATATACCTTCGATCTGTTAGGGTTTAGACAGAATTCACATTGATTTTGATAGATGTTATGTTCATGAGAGTAGTATTGGTGGTATGCTGTACTGGTGATCAGTCCAGATATTGTGAAGCAGAATTGTAAAAGCAGGACATTTGGATTTCAATTGAATAAGATCTCATCTTTTGCATTATCTGATTGTATCAGTTGTATCTGTGTTGATTTCCTTTCCGTTTTGCAAGTTGATGGGTACTTTCAACCCTTCCACCGGTTGAACCTGCAAATCGGTGGAATGGTCCTGTATTATAGCTTAGTTTGCATTTGTGTTTTCTGTTTATGCATTGCATTGTTCAAGAGATCAGTTAGGAGCATGCTGTAAATCAGCCTAGCATCCTCATGTGCTAGGTATAGAAAGATAAACTGTTAGATTTTGGTTTGAAGGTGATCCGGCCCGGTCGTCACATTATCTTTGGGTAATAGAGCGGTTCTGAGTGTTTACATGCAGTGGACGGATACACAGGAGTCTGCATGTGCGTTTCCAGCCGGAGCAAGCCGCATCGTCATCTGCGAATGCATCGCCATCAGGATCGGGTCGTGAAACTGTTGAAGTTTGCAAGTTGCAAGTGCATCAGGATGTTTTGAGTTGGATATATACTCAGTGTATATATCGCAGTCAAGATCATCTCTCGGAGAAGCTCATCATCCGCGTATCGCTAGCAGATGCGGGTGTGAAAGTTTAGTTTTTTTGACTAAGTGTTGAAGAGTTCATCAGGATATTGTGTGACGTCATCGTCATCAGGATATGACGTCATCGTCATCAGGATATTGAGATATCACTCTATGCGAGTTTATCCTGTTGTCGCTACGTGGTTAGGTATCGGCATAGGCAGAAAGTTGTGAAACATCATCAGGAGGTTTCGAGAGAACCGGATAAGTCATATCATGATGCTGTTGCTTGTGTCGTCGGTTAGCGGAGCATCGAAGGGAAGGTGTTAAGTTGTCGTCATCAGGATATTTGGAGCAACCGGATATTTGGATATCCTGCTGACGAAGGTGGTGTCGAATATCATGATGATGCCGCTTGTGTTTGGCGCCTGATGAACAATGCAACCGGAGGATGTTTGCGCCCGTTGATTATCATGATGATGATGATAGGCGACAGGCGGAGGAGGTGAACAGTAGTCGGCAGGAGGATAAGTGTGATCATCTGAAATATGATGATGCTGTTGGTGTTTTTAGGAAATATGATGATGATGCTGAGCCGATAGGGATTTTTATCATGCTGTTTGTATTGTTGGCAGCTCCTTCCTGTTAGGTAGCCTCCGTTGCGTTTCGCTCTGCATCAGATAGATGCACACACTTCTGTATCTAGTTAAGACAAGGGGGGGACAATAACCCCTAACTTTTGTTGGAGATACTCAAAAGTATCCTTAGGGAGAGCCTTTGTAAAGATGTCTGCAACATGATCCTTGGTAGGCACATACTCCAACTTCACCTCATTCTCTACAACCTTTTCTCTTAGGAAGTGATACTGGATTGAAATATGCTTTGTCCTTGAATGCATTACTATATTCTTTGAAATGTTAATAACACTTGTATTCTCACATAGGATAGGAATAGGTTCATCATATGACACTTTGATATCCTTCAATGTTTGCTTCATCCATAACACCTATGTGCAGCAAGATGTTGCTGCAATATATTCTGCCTCTGTAGTAGATAATGACACTAAGTCCTACTTCTTACTTAACCATGAGACAAGTCTACTTTCTAGAAAGAAAGTACCACCACTTGTACTTCTTCTGTCATCTCTACATCCTGCCCAGTCTACATCTATATATGCACTTAAGGAGAAATCAATATCCTTGGGATACCATAGGCTGAACTCCAAATTATATCAAAGATATATCTAACATATGCTCGGTTCATCATAAACAATAGTTTCTAGCATGCCTGCTAGGACTCTCAAAGAAAAAAATGAATTAAGCTGAGAATCTAGTGTTTTCTTAGCACTCTGCATTGTGGTAGAACATTCCATGCACCTGGTGACTCTACAAGCTACTGGTTCTGATCAGTACCATCTTCTATGCTCGTGCAAACTAGGGCGTCATCAAGAGGTAACTTCCAGTTCATTGAATTATCTATTGCTACTTCAAGGAGAAGATCTAGGTTATCTAGGTCTCCTGTGAGAAGGGGTAGCACCTCTATTTTACTTCTTTCAAGGGCTCAATCTACACCCCCTCCTGTTAGGTTTCAATATAATAGAGGAAGCTTACATATCCCTAGACTGAATCTGAACAACCCTAGGATGGAAATAAACCTACCTTTTGTAACCTTCAATGGAGGAAGCCCATTAAATTTAACTGCATACAATGACATACCTATTGCAGCCTTGAAAAGTGTTTCACCCTTCACAGATGATAGTTTTGTAACCCCTACTAAGCATATCAAAGATATATCTAATGTATGCTCGGTTCATCATATACAACATGACGATATTGCAGTCCGTCTCATGGTCTCATCTTTCAAGGGAAGAGCTCTTCAATGGTTCAAGAGCTTGACCCCTACTTCAATACGTACCTGGGACGACCTGGGAGAGGCCCTCTACAAATAGTTTGGAGAGGGGGCAGATAATGTTTCGTTACTTGAGTAGTTGACAACCATCAAGAGGGCTCCAAGTGAGATGTTGGCAGACTTTAACTTTAGATTCCAGAGGACATGGGAGAGAATTCTAGATACCCTCATGCCATCCCCTCAAGTTGTTTTCTTGTACTTTTTAAGAGCTTTAAATTCTGATATTGCTGTGATGATGCAATCCATGGGTGCTGAAACCCTACCAAACGGTTATGAGACAGCTCTAAAAGCTGAAAATTATTTAATACAAGCTGGGAGAATTGCTCCCAGACCTCCTGTCCCATTTTTTCCAAAGTTGCCTTCCTCATTTCAGCAACCTATTATTGCTCCTACCTCGGAGCCTAAGGCTTCAATTTCCCCTCTTTCTCAAGAAGAGAGTGACCTTAAGACTCTCATGTCTAATTTGACCAACAAGGTGAATAGTATAGCTATTCAAATTGCTCCCAAGCCCTATCAGAATTATAGTCCAGGGTAGTCATCTAACTAAAATTGGAACCAAGGGTATAATTTTAATAGAAATCAAAACTGGAACCAAGGATATCAACCAAATCGATATCAAAATCCTAACCTTGCACAGCCCTTACAAACCATCAGACCTACCCAACAAATACTTGCTATAAATCTAGTCAGGGCTTTAGTCCCTACTTAGAATAATCTGGCCAAGGAGGCAGATTGGTGCTATCCTTGCAACCAACCCCACAATCAGTCCTCTTGTGCTATCGGTGCACAAGAGAGGGCCTTGATGGTGCAGAACTTTCACACTCATTAGGCATCACTATCAGAGGCAGAAAATAGCATTCCTAAAGTGTCAAATTAGGTTACCAATGATGCCAGTATGATGCTATGGACTGTGGAGGATTTTTGTGTTGACAATCAGGCCATGGACAGTGTTGTTATGCCTATTGCAGACAACATCAAGTCAAAGAAGAGGTAGTTGGAGACTAGCCCTATGCTTGTTGTGTTACAAAAGGAACCTGTTCCTAAGGCTAAAGTGGCCAGTGCCACAATCCCAATTTAGGGTAGCAAATCTGTTGTTACAAAATAAATTCCATCAGACTCAAGGGTGCCTGATTTGGTGGTGGATCAACCAAAGAAGGGAACATGGATCCCCTTAATGCACAAGGTAGACACTGTTCCATTAAATATTATGGAATGGATGAAGAAAACAAACATAAACGTTTCTATGTGGGAAATGATGTCCATCCCCTCTCAGAGGGATCTATTACAAGAAGCCTTAAGGCATTTTCCATCTGTTGATTTAGCAGCATTAGATCCATCAAATAGGTAAAAAGAAAAGACTCATGTTAATCTTGTGCAACCAAGTGAAGGACAAGTAAGTATAGTCAAGAAACCATCTCCTTTCTACTTGTCTTTGATCATTGGCAAATTTTTAGTACACAACTGCATGATAGATTTAGGGGCTAGTGTTTCAGTCATGCCCAAGAAGATTGCAGATGCATTAGACATCAAATATACCCATGTTTCATTAGGAGTATTACAGTTGGATGGCACCTCTATGAACACTATAGGAGTGATCAAGGGACTGAACGTGACTCTGCATGCATGTCCAAACCTAACTTTTAAGCAGGATATATTAGTCATTGATCTTCCTCCTTTTTTTGCCATCTATTTGTCAAGAGATTTCACAGCTAAGATAGGTGGCTACCTCTCTTCTGACTAGTCTCATATGTTACTAAGGACCAGATATGGCACATGGTTCACCATCAAGGCTGAACCAATTTCAGGCTATCATGTGGAGAATTACGACCACAGTATGGTGAACCCACATGTAATGATTCAGGGCAAGGAAGTGCATTATCTAGAACTTGCTAAGGTAGAACCTTCACCTCTTCCTATCCCTGACCTATTTCTAGATGAGTGGGCTAGGGATCGTGACAATTTCTACCCTTATGATACCATTGAGGTGACCAACTTGGGCAACTACATGATCCATGAAAGGGATCCTTCAGTCCCTTCTATACTCAAGCCAAATTATGACTCCAATGGTCCGTGGAAGATGTTCTTTGATGGTGTAAAGAGAAAAAAATGGGGCCAATGCAGGTGTTTTGCTAGTCTCCTTGACTGGTAAGAAGTTGCATTTTTCTCATTGGTTGCATTTTTCTTGCACAAATAATGTACCAGAGTATGAGGCATTAGTCCATGGCCTATTGATAACAGAAAAGAATAGAATCAGGCATCTAAAGATCTTTGGTGACACTAAATTGGTGGTTAACCAAGTCAGAGAGAGGTGTGCTACAAAAAATTAGCTTTTAAGAGCTTATAGACAGAGTTTGGGATTTGTTTAAGAGTTTTAATGCCCTCAACCTACAGGTGATCCCAAGGAAATTAAATATTGATGTTGATCAACTAGCAACAGTGGGGACCCAGTTTTCTCCACCTAAAGACTTGTTTCAAGGTCCTGATCAGCATGTAAAAGTAGTAATCAGGCCATCTATTCCTGATAATGATACTCATTGGTAGATCTTTGACATCAATGAGCAGATTGTGAACTTTATTCAAAATGAAGCAGAATTTTCCTCCATGGTGCAGCCTAGGTTACAAGAATCCTATGGTGATCAAATCATCCAACTCAAATCAAAAAAACTGCCCAAGGGTCTGGTTACCCTTGAGGCTATCTTTAACCGCGATGATGAGTTCAAGGAGGAGAAAAACAACATGACCTTCAAGAAAGAATATTACCAACAAGTGACCATCACCCAAGACAAGGAGTTGTTGTTGGGCAAAGTATGTGGTGATACAGAGGAGCAGGAATTCATAAGACTTGCCCAAAAGTACAATGATGTCCTAGCATGGACATATGGGTATCTTAAAGGGTTCAATCTAGATGTGGCTCAACATGTCATTGATCTAGATCTCAACTGCAAGCTAGTTCACTAGAAGCAACAACCCAAAAATCCAAAAATTGAGCCACTCATGAGAAAGGAGCTTGCTAAGCTTATACAAGCAAGGATTATCTTCCCTATCAAGTATTCTACTTGGGTTTCTAATTTGGTGCTTGTGAGAAAGAAAAACAGAGAAATTAGGCTCTGCGTAGACTTCAGGGACCTGAATCATGCTTCTCTAAAGGATCATTACTCTCTGCCCTCTATGGATCAAATCTTATGAATTGTTGTAGGGGCAGAGAGGTTTTCATTAGTAGATGGCTTCTCTGGCCATAACCAGATTTTTGTCAGAGAGGAGGATAGATTTAAGACAACATTCACAACTAAATGGGGAACCATGGCATATGCAAAAATGCCATTTGGTTTGTCTAATGTTGGTGCCACATTTCAAAGGGCAATGGATATTGCCTTCAAAGGATTTATAAACAAATTCATCCTGATTTATCTGGATGACATCACAATCTTCTCCAAGAAGGGATAAAATCACATGGAGCATCTAGAGAAAGTTTTCCAGAGATGTAGAGAGTTTGGGGTGTCTCTCAACCCCAAGAAATGTATTTTTTGTTGTCGTCGAGGGTAAGCTTTTGGGCCATATAGTGCCTAAGGATGGAATATCCATAGACCCTGATAGAACATCTGCCCTGCTTTTCCTTCCTTTGCCTACTCACAAAAAAGCTTTACAATCTTTCCTAGGGAAGATCAACTTCGTTAGGAAATTCATTCCTAACTACACTAGCTTGGTGAAGCCTCTAACCCTTATGCTCAAGAAAGATGCGGCCTTCAGATGGACTAAAGAGGGTAAATATGGTTTTGAAAAGATCAAGAAAGAGATTGCCTGGGCACCTACTTGTTGATGATGATGATTAGTCATAACAACATGCATAAAAATTTGTACATCAAACCTTTATTATCTTGTAAAGTACTATCAACTTTAGGATAAATTGATGACTCCAAGTCTCCGTTGATCAGGTCATGATCATCTGGCGTTACCCAAAGGTTGATGTGACATGTTGTTTTCCATTTCAAGGGGCCTTACGTTTGTCTGGTTGATCAGTATTGTTCTGTTTCCTGTAAATCTGCTGCATAGAGAGGTTGTTTCTACTCTATTTCCAAGATAGCTGATGTATTTGCAAGTTTGATCAATTCTTTTGATTATTGACTATCATGATCCTATTCTTCCTTCTACACAGTATATTTACTCAAATAATGTGTCTATAAGTAAATATGTGCATGAATTTCATGGATTTGTGTGTGAATTTGCATGATATTTGTCAATTAAACATGATTTTCTCTAAATATGCTATGTATTTCCAATTATCTATGAGATGTCAGCATATTTCATGTTACTTGCTTTTAATTCTTTGTTATTTGCAATTGTGGTGATGAGTTGTTATGAAATTGAAAGAAATTTAAATGAATGCTTCTAATTTTGGTGAATCTTTAGCTATTGAACCACATATATACAAGATACATTCATGAGGAGAAGAAATCAAACCATATTATCACTAGGATGTTCCACAGCTAGATATCGATGATGCTAACTTCAAAGGATAAAGAATGAAAACAATACATGCAGATTGACAAGCACTCCAAGGGACGCAGCTGGTCAAAGCATGTATCAAGATTTCAAACACAGATTACTCAAGATTTATGATGATTTGTAATCAAATTGTCTTCTCTTTCATTAAGTATGCATGACATGTAAGTTTACAATAGCTTTGAAATAAGTCCTAATATTTCAGTAATCAAATTTCAATTAAGCTTCCGAATGTTCAAAATAAAGCACCCCTGTGCCTTTTATAGAATAAGGTGAGGAGGAAGTTACAAATGACATATGGTCAGGATTTGTCAATTAGAATCAATGGTAGATTACATCCTTTGACTTTGTCAACACTTTCCCTGTGGCACAGGTTGCCAGCTGGCAACCATCTGGATGACTCATTACCTTATGAGTACTTGATGCATATGTCTTCCTGTGGTGCATATCTATTCATTCTTCAGTTTCCTCTTCCTCATGTTCTTCTTCTTCATCATGTTCATCATCTTCATTGCTTTCTATATTGCTATCGCCCTGATGAACATCATCCTGTATATGGACCTTCATTGTCGTCTTGATATTTTCATAAGCATGTACTATCTTATTTACTTCTCCACCATCTTGGGTCTTCGCTTTTGTTATGGCGTGCTTATGAGACTAAAATTTATCTTTGATTACTTCCAGCTTAGCCTTTCTACTGTTCCGTGTCTCATTGTAAATCTCCACCTTGACCTTGATCCTCATGATCTTGTTCATCACTTCTTCTGGCAGGTGGGTGAGGGGGTCATCAGCCACCGGCTAGAAATTATCATGTAGAGCTTTGATAGAAAAGTTTGCATCTTAATTTTCTATCTTTCCCTCTACTTTTCCTTCCAATGCTTCAAGGATCTCTACTTCATGTTCCATCATGTTGTGTAGCTTTATACTGATATCCCTGAGCTTGCCACTACTTTTCTTCAAAATATCACATTCAAACCTGATATCTTCATACCATACATCTATCAGCAGGGTGGTGTTATTATTCAATACTCCATTGTTTATTAATATTTGAGGATCAATCCTCTTTATCTCACTCAAAGCAGTTACGTCCTTTTCCAATTGGAATGACCGTCTTCCTGTTTCATTCTGCATTTTGTCCACTTTTCTCTTCAAACTGCTTAGGGAATTCCACCTCTGTAAAGAGGTTCTCAAAACTTCTTCAGCTCTTGTAAGGGCTATCAGCATCCACTTATCCATAATCATGGCCTGATGCTTCATGAGGTCCAATTTATTAACTTCCTCTTGGGAGATAACAGTTAATGGGACTACCGGATCCGCTGGTGTACTATCAGGGTTAATCAACCCCTTTACATATGCATGCAGCTGGGCAATGTGCTCCTTATGCTACTTATTTTTCTCTTTCTCTTTCTTCACCCTTTGGGTCAAAGAATCTATGATATCCTTCCCTTCCTGACCCTCTTGGTCTTCATTGGCAAAACCCAAATTCACAGTTGTGATTTAGAATTCTTCCATGGTTTTTTTTCCCTTCTCCTTCTCTATAGTGGGAAGTGCTCATTAAGCAGTCCTTCTGCCTGTAGCAGGATCTCTTCTGATAGCTGATGTCAATCTGGCTTTCCTCTTTGGCTTCATGATGGTCTCTGCAAACAAGGTAGAAACATCGAATTCTTGAATTTCAGACCCTCCTTCCATACCTATTTCTCTTTCCAGCCACTGAGGCACATCCTATCTCAATCCTTGATGTCTTCGGTCATCATCATGTCTACCATGATCTCCAGTATCTGCCTCTATTCTCCTTGGAGAAGGCGACTTCCTAGTTTCTTCCTCATGCAATTCTTCATGAGGGGGATCTTGTTGAATATCTTCTTCCTAAGGGGTCTCCTTCTGTAGGGGAGGATCCTATGGAATGTCCACATGATGATCCTGCGCTTGATCTTGCACTCCCTCCTTTGGAATCTCATCCACCTTAGTCTTTTCCTCACCTTGAGGCATGTTTATATCTGGGGATGCATGGGTTTCTGGGCCTTGTGCATCACCCTGATCTTGGGCTACCTCCCATTCTACACCTGAGGTACCTACATCTTGTGTTTTAAGGTCCTCATGACCTGATATGTTCTTTTCTCTTGTATCTCCTTCAGTGTGGGTAGCATCATTACCTGGTGTATCTCTATCAGCTCCGCCCTTCTGCTAGACTTCTACTATCTTTGGTGTAATGGGTATCTCATGCTGCTGCTAGCCCATACCTGGAGCCTTTCTCTCTACCTCAGCCTGCTTGGCTACTTCAATTTTCTCTATGGCATCAGGTGCACCCACCTTGTCCTTGGGGCTTACATCCTCCCTATATGTCAAATCTATAATGGCGTGGTTGGTCACCTGATCTACCAACTTGTCAAGCCCTATTTGTTGGGTCGCCCTCTCTAGGCTACTCTCCTTCTCTTCTTGAGTTGTTTGCTTCAACCCTTCCAATACCACCACTTGTGCTAATGGGGTCCCATGTGGGGTCATGCGAGTACTAGAGGCAAAGATCTCCATCTTCTGAGAGGCAACACTCTACACTACTTCATCATCTGATAGGTCCACAGTGTCTTCCAATGAGAAAGGACCACCATGACCTACTTTAGAAGCTTCTTTTGCTTGTTCCTCTGCTCTTTATATGTTGAATTTGATAATGGTGGGAAGTGGCACATCATGTTGCAGCTCCTTCCTAAACACTTCACCACCAGCTCCTCTCAATACTATAGGGTTGGCCCTCATCTCACCCCTCATAGATGTTCTTTGCTTCTTGGGTGGAGACATCAGGGGTGTCGCGCTCCTCTTCCTGCTGGCCATCATCGGGTCATCACCTGCAGGCTCCTTTTCTACTGGCTCTTCTTCAAATGGGATATCCTTTTCTACCTCATGCTGTGAGGTTTGGCCTTCCTCCCGTACTTCTGTGACTTCCACAGCTAGCCTCAGGATCCTTTTAGTCTTTGGTTTATCCATTAGAGGCGGTACAGATGAGGCAGATGCTTGTCCTGATGTTGATGCACCTGCAGCTGGTATAGTAATTCTCTCAATTATCATCCCCTTAGGGCCATCATCAGTCTTCTTTCCTCTAGGAGGACCCTTTCTCTATTTCTGTGTAGGTAACCTCTCCCCATTGGATTTTCTTTTCTCACCGAGGAAGTCATCATATTCCTCATCAGGGATCTTCTGCCTTTTCTTCCTGGGGTCCACTGTAATGGCCACACCTCTTTTCTTTAATCTATTTATTTGTTCATCTACCCATGCTTGGGTTAACTACAGCACCCCACCTATAAACTGATCCAAGGAGATATCCTCCTGTTGTGTTAGATTAGGGGCTGAGATGGTGTCATTGTACACCTTCTTTTCCTCATATTCATTTGACATGGTCCTACCATCATCCTTCTTCAGCTATGCTGGCACTGGGACGCAGTCAAATGTCCTTATCTAATTTAGGATGAGCCTCTGATATTTTCTTCTTCTCACTTTGGCCTCATCCTCACAATCAGTCCAAAAATCTTCCAGGTGCCTCTGATGTATTGGCTTCCCCATTATTTTCTGCATCCAGCCATAGGGGTCATATGATCTAGCCAATGGAAATGGATGTAGATACATCAGCTTCAGACCGCCCATGATATGCTTTATGCTTTGTGAATCTAAGCACATATACCATCCCATTGATACTGGAAAAAGTACTGGGGGTATCTTCTTTTTTTCTTTGTATGTCTCTACTATGGCAGACACTTGTCTCAAAAATTCCATCAGGACCACCCCATCAATAGGGTACTTAGGTAACATGAGGGGCTGATCTTCAAATTCCCCAACTCTCATGTATGAAAAGGAGGCATACTAGATGAACCAGGCCCCATGTCTATAAATAACTTCCTGAGCCTCCATGCTCAGTCTCTTGGTTCTATCTTCCTCCATTGTTCTGACTAGATAGAGAATGCATCATTCACCAACTTGTAATCTTGGAGGTAATTCTTTCTTTGTAACTGAGGATATTGATCCCATATGTGGGCATCATCTATACCACCACTAACCTTCCCTACTGTTGTTAGGGCACCAAAGGTTCCCTTGTAGGCACATGAGTAGACAACATATGAGGTCATGTGGAATGAGCACTCCTGACCTCCCAGATTCTTCATCTCCTCATCTAAGGCATCATTGATGACCTTAGCCCATAGTGGCTTGTTATCTATGCACATGACCATCTAGATGATCCCAAACATCCAATTCTTGAAGTTCCCAATATGAGACTAACCTGTCATCCTACTGAGAAGGGCAATCATGTATTGATACTCATCATCAAAATCAAATTTGTACAGGTTGACGGGCAACTTAGCAGAGGTAGTGTAGGTGCTGCTCTTTGACCTCCACTGGTACATCCTCTTCCTTGCATTCTTCTTGTTATTATTATATTTTATCTCCAGTTTATGTAGATCCACATTGACCACCTTCTTTCCAACTGGCAGGTTAAAAGTAGTTGTGATGCCCTTTATTGAAAAGTCTGCATAAACTCTTCCATGTTTCTCCACCCGACTTGTCTGAGGGTTATAGTTTCTGGCACATTCTACTACCAGTTCTGGGGTCTCCATGGCATAGGGGAATTCGCCTGCATGCCACATTCCAGAAACTTATACTGCGTCCAGTAGGGTATTGTCCTTATCATGATCTATTCTGGATGACCATACTACTAAATATGTATCCCCCTGGCGAGTGTCTTCAATGACACCATACTTGAATTGTACCCCTTCGGGCTGAACAAACATAGGTTTTTGAAATTTTGTATCAGACCTAATCCTCCTAAGATCTGCCATGGATTCCTGCAATGAACATTCCTTGTCTTACTATACGATATTCATATGTATTCATACAACATTATATCTCGATGACATCATGCATACTCTATTCATTACTCATTACTTTATCATGATGTGCGCATTTACAGATTCAAACCATAAGACAGAACATACTACCTAAACATGCAGATAATATGAATAGGAGCATTTTCAATTACTTACCTGATAACACTTTTCTCCTAGGTTAGGTGGATGATTGCAGAAAAGGGTAGCAAATGCTGATCATCACCCATTCCGTTATGCTGCAAGCTGTAGTCCGTTCATAGGTAGTTTGCATGAGGGTTTGACTTCTTTGCTCTGTAAATTCTCTTTTTTTTTCGCAAGGTAAATGAAAATAACCTTGGAAAGTTACCTTTAAATGCATCCTTAGGGTAGGATTAGGGTAAAACTATGTTAAATCAATTAAATATGTTGATCCTCTGCAGAGAATCAATGGATGCTGCCATGTGTTTGAATTGTATTCGCAGTTGACGGGAATCCATCTACCACATTTATGTCCATTTAATGTTAGGAAACAGGAGGGAGGATGATCTTCGAAAGATTAGGTGATATTCAAAATATGACCCCCCCTTGATAAAATGACCTTCTGCCTTTGAGCGGCAAAACTAATGCAAAAGAATCGGGTGATGTGGTCAATGTTGACCATATGTAAATCAGGTCATGAATTTAAGATCAGGGGATGTTTGAAATGTGACCCCCCGCAACTAAAATGACCCCTTTGAAAAGAATCAGGGTGACGTTAGGATGTCAATGACTCTGTTTAACGTTGTGTTGTAATGACGTCACCGTCATGTTATTGAGTATGGTGGGGATTGGATATATACCTCCGCGGGGTAGCATAGAATGATGACTTCATCATCAGGGTGATATTCTTTCTTCGTTGGATTTAAATGACATCATCATCATATTGGCGAAGGGTGATATTTTGCGACGAGGGTGATATTCGTAAGATCAGGTGATGTTCAAAATATGACCCCCGCAAACATGTGAAGTTGTTAGACGAGTAGATAACTGCTATCATGTAAAATTGACGTTCGGACTTTCGCGGACCAAGTGATTATTAGGTGATAAACTTATATCAGGGTGATCTTATCTAATATGACTAATGTTTGAAACATGACCCCCCTTCCTAGAATATCAGGTTTGACCAAAACTTTGACTCAACATAACTTCTCCCCTGAGAGAATTTCAGGGTGATCCAAAAGACAAACCCGCCTAGAATTTTGTGTACCTTCCATCCATGAGGTTGATGATATGAAACACTGACTTTGACAAGTGACCTCATCATGGTGACCTATCCACCCTCTACAGGATGACCTGCATGACTTATTTTTACCAAACCGCCCAAAAGCAAAAAAAACAAAAAGCTAAAGCAACAAAAAAGTTGGGTCCCTATTTTGTCGAGTCAAAATGGGCCGTGTTGTGTTACCACACAACTTGCCACCAAAGAAAACAACTAAATTCCAATGATTCAAGTGATGTGATCACATTCTAACATAGTATTTTAACTCTTTTTAAACACAAATATTATAATCTTTCTGGATGATAGGATTTCATGATGGAAACAATGCTAACAAAGGATCAGGTGTGTGCAAATGATTAATTATCCTCATCTTGAAAGTAAGTTGAAAACATGAGTAACTGGTGTTACGCTACATAGTTTGGGAGCATCCCTCATATCCAACCTAGATAGAGCCTTGCTGCCAACAGGCGTCCATAGCCCCAACAAGGTTATCTATACAATCCCCCTAAGTAGAGCCCCACTGCCAACAGGGGTCTATAGCCCCGGTAGAGTTACTTAGATGGCCTAATTTTATTTCTTTTTTGGATTTTCAATATTTATCTCTGTATTCATATGATGTCATCATGTAAGCTTAATGTGTAAGTCATGGTCACTTGCTGATTTAGGTTGGAGATTGCATTGGTAGCAAGGGATTCCCTTTAGATTTTTCACTTAACACCTATATTTATGTGTTCCACAAACCCAAGGCTATTAGGTGAGTCATTGTGAAAAAATCACTTTGGTCAAGAAAAGATACCCTAATGAAAATATTCACAAACCTGATCACCAACACTGCTCAAAATGAGTCATAACCTATATATGAATTTGGTCTCATCACTTGAATCTTAAAAATTTGGTTATTTTCTAGGGGTGATGAGTTGCATCATCTTGACTAACCAAAACAAAACTCAACAAGCAAACAACAAAAATAAAACAAAATTGTACAAACAACTATACAGATATGCACACTATGATACACATGGCTTACATGACACTGTTTAGGCTTGAAAGTAATGTTTGAGAAACTGTCCATTAACTGGTAATGGAACATCCTCACATGTCAAGGTCTTAAGCCTATAGGTGTTGTCTCCTAAAATTTCTAAAACTTGAAAGGGACCTACCCAAAGTTTATCAAATTTACCATGATCTCCTTTCCTTTCATGTGCTTTGTCCCACATCAGGACTAAATCTGAAATTTTAAAGGCCTTAACTCTGGCTCTTTTGTCAAACCAACGCTTGACAATAGCCTAATGTTTAGAAAATTGATCAATTGTCTTACTTCTTTTTTCTTCTAGGTGCATTAACTGAAGCAACCTAACTTCTTGTTTGTTATCTATGCCTAGATATTCCTGTGCAAACTGCAGTGTGGGAATCTTTAAGTTAATAGGGAGGATAGGATTCACCCCATAAACTAGATGAAAAGGAGAAATTTCTAATGTAGCCTTCATCCTGGTTCTATCTAACCACAAGGCATACTTCAGTAGGGCATTCCACTCCCTTGGGTTCTTTTCTATCAATTTCTTTATGATGTTCAATAAATTCTTGTTTGTAGATTCTGCTAATCCATTCCCTTGGGGATAGTAATTTTAGGAAAATTTCAAGATGATTCCATGGTCAAAAGTCCACCCTGATAATCTTATTGAAGCAAAGGCTGACCCATTATCACATACTAAGGCATAAGGAACCCCATACCTGGTTACTATGTTGCTTTCTAAGAATTTGATTACATCCTTAGCATTGCATGTCTTGCTGCTGACAGCTTCAATCCACCTAGTACAATAATCAATAACAGTCAAAACATACTTGTGGACTGAAGATGATGGAGGATTAATAGGTCCTATGAAGTCCATCCCCCATTGAGCAAATGGGCACATCTCCATTACTGGCTGCAAAGGCTGAGCAGCATATCTTTCTTTATTAGCAGCAACCTGACACATATGACATCATTTAATGTGTTCAACAGTATCTTTAAAAATAGTGGGCCAGTAATACCTGTTGATAACTGAGAGGGGGGGTGAATCAGTTATCCTAATTATTTCCCTTATTGGAGTTTCTTATTAATTGATGCAGCATTGAATCAAACACAAAAACATTACCATGAAATAAGAAACACATAACACAGTATTTTTGACGTGGAAACCCTGTTAAGGGAGAAAACCACGGGGTGATTAACCCAAAATTATTCTCTGTTAGAAGAATAGGAAATTACAAAATGGCACTTGCCAATTAGGGCTCACTGCCCGAGCACACTGCTCACAAGAGGCCCACTGCCTACAAGAAGACACACTGTCTACAAAGTGATAAGAATCACAGTCTTGAACTGATTGGAAGCATTTGCATATGCTGGAGTTCAGTTCCGGTTAGGCTCAGTACACTGATCTGCTGCACTTCATCTTTCCTCTGTTCTTTATTCTGCTATCCTTTCACATATCGGATCTTTCTTGCTACTTCTGCTCTGTTCTATACTTCTTCGCATCTATCTTCACACCATCACACGCTTCACAACTAAATCCATCCTCTATATATATCCGCATAAGTAATTTCATCACCTTTCTAGTCGGCATCCGGAACAGTCTAGTTTCTTACAAACTCTTGTTCTGTCGGCTGAATCCTTCCTCACCAAGCAATGCGGATCAAGCATATACTTGTAGATATCATTAATCATGTCGACCAAACATGATTCATGCCTTCACAACCTCTATCATCAATAGTAACACATCCGGAAAGTAGTCTGATACTCTGTCAGTCAGTTCTTCCTCTGTTTTCACTGTCTCTCAGGAATCCGGTACTCAACTATTCATATCTTTTTCCTTGTCCATCACCGGAGGCTAAATCCTTGGAATATACCACTCAAGGTAGTCCTCTTGACTTCCCCAAATCCGTACTGCACCAATACACTTCCTCTGAGAGATCCGGATCAATCTGTCGGACCTTGCCACATGCTCTGTTCTTGTTCACCGGACCACAACATTCTTTATTCTGACTTCCGGTAGAGACACATCATGACTTGCGGATATGTGGGATGACCTTTGTTGCCATCAATGACAACAACCATGAATCCATATAGTGTCTCTTGCCAACAATCTCCCCCTTTGGCATTGATGGCAACACTTAGTGAAAAATGACTAAGTGTTTACACTATGCTCCCCCTTTGCTGATGCTCTGTCTTTATATACAATTTCCGGAACTCCCCCTTGATTGGATTCCTCATTTTTCACTGCTCCTCACTCCCCCTTTGACATCAATGGCAAAGGGTAGGGTCCGCATATCAAAATTTTCAAAAATTTTCTATACATAGCCGCATATTTACATACTCACATATACTGAAGAATGTCTGCAAAGGATGTCTGCAATTGGATCATTTCTGTAGCCCAACTTTGCTTCATTCTATCCAAAATTGAAATGTGACCACTCAACAAAAATGCAAAAGCTTCTGCCCTCTTGAGATCTGTCAGATCATTTGTTTGGGCGGTGGTCTGAGCATCACTGATGGCCTCATGCATAGTTTCCAACTTAGGGATTATAATCCGTCTAAGTTCTCCCATCCGGTTAGTGATGTTCTTCCTTTCCTTCTCAAGATTCTTTATTTCATTCAAGACTGCAATAGTCTGACATTCTTGATTTATTATGGAGGAAGAGAGAGGATCAAAACTTTGAGATAAGCTTTGTAGCTTGTCCTGTTCCTCTTTTATTTTCTTATCAATTGCTGCTGTTGCCTTTGACCAGGATATACAAAATTTGTAGATGTCACCGCCATCCTTAAGAGCATTCTCTAAGCTCTTTATTCCAATGCTCACAATCTTCCTATCTTTAGAGATTAATTCTAATACTTCTGAAAATCTTTTATCCAAAAATTCCTTCCGGACCTTTTCTTCAGCTGATTTTTCTAGAGAATCAAAATGTGTATCAACACTGCTGACTAAGGTTTTTAGATTACCGGAAGAGGAGGCTGTCGGATCTATCTGGATTGATGGCATAATCTTTACAAGTACTCCGGAAGCAGCCTCTATCAACTCACAGTCTTCCATATGAGACTTCAGGAGTTTTTCATTTGCCTTGGCATTTGCAAATGAAGCTATCTTCATTGTTTGTACCGGAGAGAGAGAGTCAAAGTCGAATGGGCCTTTTAGAAGCTCCGGTTCATCAATCTCTAAAGTTTCTTTGCTCAAAAATTGTTGAATAGTTTGTGCAGTGTCTCTTGCCGGAGACAGATGTTTCTTTTCTTCTGCAGTCTTGGAACTGTCAACCTCTTTGTCTTTCACCACTGCTTCCTTCTCCTGTAATTTCTCTTCTTCTTTGGATCCGGAGACTGTAGGGGAAACCGGAGGAGAGATGCTAGCTTGTTCATAGGCCACTTCTTCTGGAGCAGAGGGTTCCAAGTCCTCAGCTGTTTCTGTACCTAAGTCCTCTACAACAGGAAGATTGAACCTTTTGAAGGCCTTCCGGAGGATCTCTTCTGTCTCTTGGGCCACTTTGTCAGTCTCACCAAGCATGAGTTGATTCATCCTGGCTTTACTTCTGAACTCATCTTTGCAGTCCTTGAAGATTATGTTCATTGTCTTGGGATCAATTTGAGGATATAGCTGAATAGCTATCTGCTCCCGGATCTCAAGATCTTTTGCATGAGCATTGTTCTTTCTTATTTCTAATTCCTTTTCTAGGCTTTTAGGAATAAGAGATATGATCTCAATGAAAGCCTTATTGTATATGTTCAGATATTTGACTGTGGCTTCCTGCAGAGTCTTTTGGTCAGCCTCACTGAAGTCATCATAAAATTCAGTCATTGGTTGAAGGTTTCCATCCACTGTGACCGACTTGATTACGCTCTCTAGAGACAGAGTGGGCTTTTCAACAGATACCTCCGCCATTTCATCCTTGTCTTGGCCTGTGGAGGGTTTACCGGATCCTTTCTTCTTCTGCTTCTTTATTTCTTTTACTCCCTCATCTGACTCTGTTTCCTCTTCATCCTTTTGGCTTTCATAAGCCCTTGTGGCTTTTGTCTTGGATCTTTTACCGGATGCCTGGACTTTCGGTTTTGAGCTTTTGGTTGTGGGAGGTGCAGATCTTTTTGATGATCTGGTCCGGGTGGGAGTTTCAACCGGAACACTTTCTTTACTTTTCTCTTCTTCCTCAGTCTTCCTCCTCTTTTCCCGGCTGGCATCAAGTGCCTCTTTTGAGATTCCTAGGCCTTGAGCAATATGCTCAACTTCTTTTCTTACCTTCCTCTTTATCTCCGGTTCCCTGAGTTCTACATGTATTTTTACACTCAGTTCCTCAAAGGTTCCGAACCTTTCTGCCTTAGGATCTTTGGGCTGGCTTAGCATGTGTTGAACATGCAGCTCTACTATCTGTTCATCCACTTCATACCCCATGGGCATGATCCAAACAGTCCTTGGCTCTACTGCCTCCATTAGACACTGATCTGTTTCAACCATGAAGCATACTGTGTCTTTGTACTTTTCTACAAGGGATTGGGGTATTCTTTCTCTTGCATGCATCATGCTTTGGAAGTTCTTGAAGTATCCCCATAGAGCTGTATTTCTTGCTTTGGCATCCCCAAGTTCATGCAAATAGTCTCTGATTTGGATGGCAACCGGTCTGTCATTTTGCCATACCCATCCACTGGATCCGGGAAGCTCATTCATGTAGTAAAAGAAGAGACAAAGGATCAGATTGCCATACTTGAAGGAGTTTTTCTTGTCCTTCTTGATCTTCTGCAGATTTTCAAAGAGTTGGTTCACAAGAAGCTCACACAAGTCATAGTCTGCATTCTCCTTTAACATTTGATAAGCTGTGTAGATTGCAGTTCCCGGTACTGAATTTTCCCTACTGGAATGATAGATTTTGTAACCAATTATCATAGCTGCAAATTTGACATCCGGTTCAGTGATGTCATCAACTGTCATAGCTCTCTTGTCAAACTTGGATCCGGTTGCATCACTAACTGTCTGATTTTTGACAGACTTGAGAACAGGTAAACCACCGGATGAGTGCAGACCGGTTACAGCCCTAATTGCATCTTTGGTGATCTTGAAGGGCTGGTTCAACCATAGGAAGTTGTCATGTACTCTACTTAGTACATACCGGACCCATTCATCTTCTTCAAAACAGGGGAAATGAATGCACTGTGCAAAGTGTTTGTCCTGGATGGCTTTATACTGAGGTTTGATCTCAAAGGAGTCATCTATCAATCGTTTGTGATAGATATCCATCAGTTTTGATTCTCCAAAGTCTTCAAGATTCGCATGGATGTAAACCCTAATATCTTCCGTATGCAATACACCATGAGGAACACTAGAGAAGGCTCCTAGTGGATCTACCTCCAATGATTTGTAAGGATGTTTCTTGAATGAGGGGCGAGGTCTATCAGAGATCTTAACTATATTTGGAGTAGCCATTCTTCAAAGATTTGCAGTGAGGTAATGAAAAACGGAGAATACCTTATGCGCCTTCGATTTGCACGGAGTGATTGGATTGATTTCTTTATGCAATGACTTCGGCAGGAGATCCTTGGTGTGCTTGATGAATCTTGTTGCAGAGCTCCACTATTCGCTTCTTCTTGAGTGCAGAATGAGCAAATGACTTTTGAGAAATCCCTTATATTGCTCCGCGAACCCTAATATCTGTCTGCAATAAATGCTTCACCTACATTATTTCGGTTTGCCTTGTCTGGATAGCTTGGAGTATCCCGGATTAGTCCTGATCTGCGAATATCATCCGGATCTTTCAATCATGAATAAATCGAGGTAACATATTACAAGAACATCCCAAACACTCTGTCCAATCCGCAGAACAAGATAGTGCACTTCCGGATCTCTCCGGACCTTTTTGTAATCCTTTGTCATACCGGAGCATCTCCCTGATCAGGTCTTATTTGATCGATCACAGCTTCTTCATAACTCCATGCGGACCTCTGAAAACTTGACTGAAGCATCTCAAGACTCATATCTGCAAACCCTTTAATCCGCATCTTGTGCCACATCCGGGACCACTTGTTTGGCTGGGCGAACAGGATTTTCTTTGAGTCTCCCCCTGAGCCTGAGCTCACTTTTTAATTTCCGGAAGAAATATCAGCACCAGAGTCTGGTGCGGATCCAACCTCTACATTCTCTGAACTTTTCTTCACCCAAATCTTGCTCATCTGATTCCTAACTTCATCCGCATTCATCTTTTGTTTACCCTTGTCTTGATTCTGATTATACACCGGACCTCTTTTGTCCTGATTCTTGTTTCTGCAGACTTTAGCATTATGACCGAACCTATTGCAGATTTGGCAAATAACATTTCTTTGCATATTTGACTGATATCCTCTTGATCTGCATTGATTAGCCATATGACCTACTCTATTGCATGTAAAGCATCTACCTTTGAATGATTTGTTTACTTGCATAATTCTGCATTCATGGGATTTGTGTCCATACCTTTTGCAGTTGAAGCACTGTCCGGAGAAGGATGAATTAATCTAATTCATTCTCATTCTGCACTGATTAGCTTTGTGACCAAAGTGGTTGCAGCTGTGGCAGTATCCATTGAAGGATGGATATCTTTGAGCATTTGGCTGTCTTACCGGAGGTCTTCTAGGCCTGCTCCTTGGATTCTCTGATCCAAGATTCTTCTGACCGGATCCGGAGCTTTCTCCTTTCTCATATCCCAAACCATACTTGTCATCTGTCCTCTTTTGACTTCCAAGAAGAACTTCAAGTTGAGCAGAACTTATCTTGAATTTCTCTTTATATTCATTTGCTGTTTGAAGGTCTCTTTTGAGAGAGGCAATTTGATCCTCAAGTTTTTCTTCATTATCTTTGGCATCTTCAAGATTAGATTCAAGATGTCTGATAATCCTGTCCATCTGGTGGCATTCTTCTGATTTTTCTTTAAGAGATTGTCTTAGATTGTCTTCAGCATTTCTTTTTTCTTCAATCTCTTGAGTAAACTTTATAGTTCCTGATTCCATTTCATGTCTTAACATAATGACTTCTTTTGATAACTTTTCACATAACTTGGTTTGCTCAGTCAATTCTTCATTTGTATTGCTTTCTTCACTTTGTCTTGCCAACTGTTGGAGCAGCTCCTTTCTCTTTTTCATAGAGAGACTTAATTTGTCTTTTAATTCTCTCATGAATTCATCAGCCTGTTTGAGTCTTTCCTTTAATTCATTGACTTCAGAATTTGACTGTTCAAGATCCTCAAGAGCAGTCTTGAGTTGCTCCCTTAAACCATATGCATCCATTTGAACTCCCAGATCTTCCTCAAGCTGTTAGGCTCTATTAGGAGGAACTTAGCTCTGATACCAATTGTTGATAACTGAGAGGGGGGGGGGTGAATCAGTTATCCTAATTATTTCCCTTATTGGAGTTTCTTATTAATTGATGCAGCATTGAATCAAACACAAAAACATTACCATGAAATAAGAAACACATAACACAGTATTTTTGACATGGAAACCCTGTTAAGGGAGAAAACCACGGGGTGATTAACCCAAAATTATTCTCTGTTAGAAGAATAGGAAATTACAAAATGGCACTTGCCAATTAGGGCTCACTGCCCGAGCACACTGCTCACAAGAGGCCCACTGCCTACAAGAAGACACACTGTCTACAAAGTGATAAGAATCACAGTCTTGAACTGATTGGAAGCATCTGCATATGCTGGAGTTCAGTTCCGGTTAGGCTCAGTACACTGATCTGCTGCACTTCATCTTTCCTCTGTTCTTTATTCTGCTATCCTTTCACATATCGGATCTTTCTTGCTACTTCTGCTCTGTTCTATACTTCTTCGCATCTATCTTCACACCATCACACGCTTCACAACTAAATCCATCCTCTATATATATCCGCATAAGTAATTTCATCACCTTTCTAGTCGGCATCCGGAACAGTCTAGTTTCTTACAAACTCTTGTTCTGTCGGCTGAATCCTTCCTCACCAAGCAATGCGGATCAAGCATATACTTGTAGATATCATTAATCATGTCGGCCAAACATGATTCATGCCTTCACAACCTCTATCATCAATAGTAACACATCCGGAAAGTAGTCTGATACTCTGTCAGTCAGTTCTTCCTCTGTTTTCACTGTCTCTCAGGAATCCGGTACTCAACTATTCATATCTTTTTCCTTGTCCATCACCGGAGGCTAAATCCTTGGAATATACCACTCAAGGTAGTCCTCTTGACTTCCCCAAATCCGTACTGCACCAATACACTTCCTCTGAGAGATCCGGATCAATCTGTCGGACCTTGCCACATGCTCTGTTCTTGTTCACCGGACCACAACATTCTTTATTCTGACTTCCGGTAGAGACACATCATGACTTGCGGATATGTGGGATGACCTTTGTTGCCATCAATGACAACAACCATGAATCCATATAGTGTCTCTTGCCAACAATCTCCCCCTTTGGCATTGATGGCAACACTTAGTGAAAAATGACTAAGTGTTTACACTATGCTCCCCCTTTGCTGATGCTCTGTCTTTATATACAATTTCCGGAACTCCCCCTTAATTGGATTCCTCATTTTTCACTGCTCCTCACTCCCCCTTTGACATCAATGGCAAAGGGTAGGGTCCGCATATCAAAATTTTCAAAAATTTTCTATACATAGCCGCATATTTACATACTCACATATACTGAAGAATGTCTGCAAAGGATGTCTGCAATTGGATCATTTCTGTAGCCCAACTTTGCTTCATTCTATCCAAAATTGAAATGTGACCACTCAACAAAAATGCAAAAGCTTCTGCCCTCTTGAGATCTGTCGGATCATTTGTTTGGGCGGTGGTCTGAGCATCACTGATGGCCTCATGCATAGTTTCCAACTTAGGGATTATAATCCGTCTAAGTTCTCCCATCCGGTTAGTGATGTTCTTCCTTTCCTTCTCAAGATTCTTTATTTCATTCAAGACTGCAATAGTCTGACATTTCATTCAAGCCTATAGGTGTTGTCTCCTAAAATTTCTAAAACTTGAAAGGGACCTACCCAAAGTTTATCAAATTTACCATGATCTCCTTTCCTTTCATGTGCTTTGTCCCACATCAGGACTAAATCTGAAATTTTAAAGGCCTTAACTCTGGCTCTTTTGTCAAACCAACGCTTGACAATAGCCTAATGTTTAGAAAATTGATCAATTGCCTTACTTCTTTTTTCTTCTAGGTGCATTAACTGAAGCAACCTAACTTCTTGTTTGTTATCTATGCCTAGATATTCCTGTGCAAACTGCAGTGTGGGAATCTTTAAGTTAATAGGGAGGATAGGATTCACCCCATACACTAGATGAAAAGGAGAAATTTCTAATGTAGCCTTCATCCTGGTTCTATCTAACCACAAGGCATACTTCAGTAGGGCATTCCACTCCCTTAGGTTCTTTTCTATCAATTTCTTTATGATGTTCAATAAATTCTTGTTTGTAGATTCTGCTAATCCATTCCCTTGGGGATAGTAATTTTAGGAAAATTTCAAGATGATTCCATGGTCAAAAGTCCACCCTGATAATCTTATTGAAGCAAAGGCTGACCCATTATCACATACTAAGGCATAAGGAACCCCATACCTGGTTACTATGTTGCTTTCTAAGAATTTGATTACATCCTTAGCATTGCATGTCTTGCTGCTGACAGCTTCAATCCACCTAGTACAATAATCAATAACAGTCAAAACATACTTGTGGACTGAAGATGATGGAGGATTAATAGGTCCTATGAAGTCCATCCCCCATTGAGCAAATGGGCACATCTCCATTACTGGCTGCAAAGGCTGAGCAGCATATCTTTCTTTATTAGCAGCAACCTGACACATATGACATCATTTAATGTGTTCAACAGTATCTTTAAAAATAGTGGGCCAGTAATACCCTACCCTAAGGATAGCATGAGTAGTAGCTAAGGATGATCCATTTGCAATTCCAAACTTGTCATGTAATTCTGCTAGCACCTTATTTGCTTCTTGCCTTTCTAGGCACCTTAGGTATATTCCTTCATAATTCTTCTTGAAAAGGACTCCTCCTTTTATCATGTATTTCTGTGATCTTATTTTTAAGGATCTCCTTTGTGAGGCCTGCAATCTTGAAGGGCATCTTCCAGTAATTAGGATGTGCCTGATGTCTGAATACCATTCTCCATCTTCTTTTGCATTTATGACATATTGCTGGCTCATGATGTTAGGATCAATTTCTGATATCATCTGGCTCAAAGCCTGCTCTCTTACTAATTTCATGGGTGTTATGTCCATATCATACTCTTGGAGAACAATAATCCATTTGGCTCTCTTCTCACCTGGTTCACTTTGCATTAAAAGCATCTTTACTGTTGCATCTGGTACTACAATTATCACCTTACTTCTCAAGATGTAATGTCTGAACTTCTTGACTGCTAGAACCAGAGCAAGTGCTTGTCTTTCAACGTCCATGTATCTGAGTTCTGCATCTCTAAAAGGACAACTCATGAAGGCTATAACAACATGCATAAAAATTTGTACATCAAACCTTTATTATATTGTAAAGTACAATCAACTTTAGGATAAATTGATGACTCCAAGTCTCCGTTGATTAGGTCATGATCGTCTGGTGTTACCTAGAGGTTGATGTGACATGCTGTTTTCCATTTCAAGGGGCCTTACATTTGTCTGGTTGATCAGTATTGTTCTGTTTCCTATAAATTTGTTGCATAGAGAGGTTATTTCTACTCTATTTCCAAGATGTAATGTCTGAACTTCTTGACTGCGCAAACCAAAGCAAGTGCTTGTCTTTCAACATCCATGTATCTAAGTTTTGCATCTCTGAAAGGACAACTCATGAAGGCTATAGGCTTTTCTTCTTTAGCCTCATTTCTCTATGTTAATACTACTGCAGATGTATGCTCTGAAGCAAATGAATAAATGTAAAAATCCTTGGTATAATCCGGACTGATCAGAACAGGAGCATTGGATATGGCTTTCTTGATATCTTCAAAAGTTGCTCAAGCTTCAGGTGTCCACTCAATTTTGGCATCCTTTTTGAGCATGGCATTCAATGGTCTGACAATTTCTGCAAAACCAGTAATAAACTTTCTAACAAAATTAATCTTACCAAAGTAAGATTTGAGCTCTTTCTTACTTCTAGGAAGTTGTATCTTCATGATTGATTCTACTCTCTGAGGGTCTATGATGATCCCATTATCTGTTATCAGATGACCTAATAACTTCCCTGTGGTTACCCCAAATATGCATTTCTTAGGGTTTAGGGATATTCCATAATGTTCCCATTTCTTTAACACCTTTCTGAGGTCTTCTATATGATTTCCTCTCTCTTTAGACAAAACTATCAAGTCATCCATGTATATGACTATGCATTTACCAATCAAGCCCCTGAAGGCTATATCCATCACTCGTTGAAATGTTACTCTAGCATTTATCAATCCAAAAGGCATGCACCTATAAGCAAATATCCCCCACTTTGTGGTGAATGCAGTCTTCAATCTATCTATCTTGTCTACCATCACCTGGTTGTAACCTGAAAAACCATCTAAAAATGACATCATCTTTGCACCATTTACATTCTACAAGACCTCATCCAGAGAAGGCAAAGGATAGTTATCCTTTTCAGAAGCTCTATTTAAATTTCTAAAATCTACACACAATCTGATATCACCATTCTTCTTCCTTACTGGGACTAGGTTGGCCACCCATGTGGAATGTCTCACAAGAAATATGATCTTGGCATTAAGCAATTTCTTAACTTTTTCAAAAATGATGGGCTCTAGCAATGCATTGACAGGTCTCTATTTCTATCTAAAGGGCTTGACATCTAGCTTTAGAGGTATAGTATGAGTGATGATTGATGTATCATAAATTTTTAACTCATCGTATGTCCAGGCAATGACATGGATATAATCTTTAAGTGCTTGGGTTATGCCTCCTAGCTCTTCTTCTGTACACACTTTTCCAATCAGGACATTTCTCTTTTCATCATCATGTCCAATGTTAACCTATGAATAGTCTCCTCCATCTTCTTTAGAGAGATCTTTCTATTTCAACATGTTGTCTAAATCAAATGCTCTTTCTAGCTCTATCATTCCTTTAGGAATCTTGTTACTAGGAAACTCTAGGATTTCTTCTTCCTCCCAGATATGATCCTCCACATTTCTTTCATCTATGATCTATGCATCAAAGACATCCCTGTTGGAAATGAAGTCTAAAATATGTTGATCATCATCAAATACTTGAAGGTTTACTACATTATCTGGCATAGAAAGTACTGATACTAATTCAACTCAAAATCTCTTCAAACCAGATATGGACAGTGGTTCCAACGTACTAGCTGCTTGGGCTAAGGCATCTGCCCTGTGATTTTGTTCTCTAGGTACATAGGTGATGTTGAATGCATCAAAATCTTCTATCAGGTCCCATACCCTATGTCTGTAATTGGACAACTTCTTGTAATTACAAGAATACATACCTCTTACTTGTCTTACTACTAATTTTGAGTCTCCATAGACATGCAGAATCTTCACTTTCTTTCTGAGTGCAAACAATATCCCATGAATCAAGGCTTCGTACTCTGTCACATTATTTGTGCATGGGAATTGCAATCTGTATGTTGCTAAGTAAGATTTACCAAATGGATCAATTGTTGATAACTGAGAGGGGGTGAATCAGTTATCTTAATTAATTTAACTTTCTGTTCTTCTTTAATAACTAGTGCAGCATCAAAACAAATAAGCATCCATAACCATGAAAGAAGAGACAAAATCAATACACATAACACAATGATTTTGACGTGGAAAACCCTGTTAAGGGAAAAACCACGGGTTGACTAACCCAAGATTGTATTCTCTATTAAAAGAATAGAAGTACAAAATGGCACTTGCCAATTAGGGCTCACTACCCGAGCACACTGCTCACAAGAGGCTCAATGCCTACAAGAGACTCATTGTCTACAATGTATAAAGAAAGTAACAAGATACTTGAACCAATGAGAAGCATCCACATATGCTGAGGTTCAGTTTCGGTTAGGCTCAATACACTGATCTACTGCACTTCATTCTTCCTCTTCTTTGGTGTTGTTGTCCTGTCACATACTGGACCTATATTACTACTCCCACACTACTCTCTTCTTTTCTTCACACTTTATAATACACCACACATGCCTTCTCATCAAAATCCATTTGGTATATATATCCGCACAAAGGATTTCAACATCTTTCTAGTCGGAATACTCAATATTTTCCCAAACTCTGGTCTGTCGGCTGAATCCTTGCTTACCAAGAGATGTGTATCAAAGAGATGCTTATAGAAGTCATCAATCATGTCGACCAATCATGACTAATCCCTCAAGAAACTTGATCACCATCAATATCTCATCCGGATTAAGGTCTAATGCTCTGCCGGTCAGTTCTTCCTCAGTCTTTTCTGCCAAACAGGAACCCAACACTTTGGTATTCATATCTTTTCACTCTTTCATCACCGGAGGCTCAATCTTTGGAATGTATTAGTCATGGTACTCCTCTTGACTTCCCCAAGTCCTCACTTTACTGAGATACTTCTTCTGAGAGATCCGGACCTGACTGTTAGACCTTGCTGCATGCTCTGTTCTTGATCACCGGACCAAAATACTCTTCAATCTAATTTTTGGTATAGACACACCATGTCTTGCGAATGTGTGGGATGGACTTTGTTGCCATCAATGACAACACTCATGAAGTCATACTGTGTCTCTTGCCAACAATCTCCCCCTTTGGCATTGATGGCAACACTTAGTGAAAAATGACTAAGTGTCACACTACACCCCCCCTTGGTTGATGCTCTATTCTAATGTACACTTTACCGAAGCTCCCCCTTAGCTAGATTCCACATTTTTCACTACTCCTCACTCCCCCTTTGACATCAATGGAAAAGGGTAGAATCCGTACACCAAAATTCCCAAAAATCCAACTATACTTAGCCGCATAAGTATATATACATGTTATACTTACATAAACTGAAGTATATCTGCAAAAGTTGTCTTCAACTGGACAAATTCTGTTGCCCAACTCTACTTCATGGTGCAGGAGCACCTATCCCACAGTGGCCTACTTGAGGCATTTAGTTGGTTATGCTTAGTTTTATGTTTTCAATAAGGTCCTAAATGGACATTAAATGTAATAAGGTCTGAGTTGACCATGCTTTGCTATTTTTAAGTAGTTTGTTGGACAGCTGTTAAGTTTGTTAGATCGGTTGGGTCTCCCAACCGCTTGGAGAAATATCAGTACTACTGTGAGTAGTTAAATACCCCCAGAATCGGGTCATTTTAGATATAAGGAGAGACATACTGAGAAGTTTCATTGTGCTGTGGGAAAGCAGAGTATTGTAATCGCATCCTTTGAAAGCAATAAAGAGATTCTATTTTGTGTCATTTCTCTATTGTGATCGCACTGTGTAATTGAATTACTATTCTGGTGGGTGTATGGATTCTTCATTCCATTCCTCCGGTTGATTCTGTGAATCGGAGGAATGGTCATGTACAGTAGTTTAGGTTTTAGTTGTGTGTTATCTGTTTGCATGCATGCATACAGGATCACAGGCCAGAGATGTTGAAGAACCCTAGCATGGGTATGTGCTAGGTCGTGCAGGTTGTTAGAGTCTGGAAGATCATCCAGGAAGCGGATCGAGTCACTCCCGGAAGCTCGGTGGATCAGAACGGTGAAAATCTGCTAAGTAGGTCGCATAAGGTGAATACGCATCAGGGTGACAATTGCAAGGTGTTACCGACGAAGACAATATCGGCGTGAGTTGGTAGATCGGGGTGGCATTTCCATCGTGGGCCAACAATGTTATGTTTGGTTGATAAGCAAAGTTATCGGAGAGAGAGCAGCCATTGGGGAGACTTCAAGCGAAGTGGCCGATAGATAGAGTGTTGCCAATAGGCAACCAAGGGCGATGCGTCGGGGAGACAATAGAGATTGGTAAGAGGGTTCGAAGTGTTCGCCGATAGTCCATGTCTTGGCGATAGGAGGTTAACACTAAGTGTATCGGTAAGAGAAGAAGGATCGGTGAAGGAATTAAACGTTGGGCCGATGATAGAGGTCAGGCTGACGGAGGAATTGACATAGCGATCGGGGTGACAAACCAAAGGTGTCATCGATGAAGGGTATATCAGTATGAGGTGCACCGTCGGAGGAGGAGAAGAAAGCTACACCAATAGTTATAAGTCTTAGCGAAATTGGTGTCAGGGACACATTGAAGGAAAATAGATTTGGTCTTGCCAATAGGCCAGTGGAATGGAGATTTACATGTACAATGCCGAATTGCATGTATATACAGAGGTCAAAGCATGATGACAAATGCATGCACATGCAGGAATATATGTGAGGGTTTTCGTAGGGGTTGATGTTGCCTCTGCATCACTTCATCCTATCTAAAATTGAGATGTGACCACTCAACAGGAATGCAAAAGCTTCTGCCCTCTTTAGATCTATCAGATCACTGGTCTAGGCTATGGTCTGAGCATCAGTTAGGGCCTCATGCATGGCCTCTAATTTAGGGATAATTATCCCTCTAATTTCACTTAACCTGCTTATTCTATTTTTCTTCTCCTTCTCAAGCTTCTTTATTTCATTTATGATTGCAATAGTCTGACACTCTTGATTTATTAAGGAAGAGGTGAGAGGATCAAAACTTTGAGATAGATTTGATAGTTTGCTCTCTTGTTCTTCCACCTTCTTAGTGATGTCTGCTGTTACGGTGGACCAAGATAGACAAAATTTTTATAGATCTCCACCATCCTTAAGAGAATTTTCTAAGCTCTTTATCCCAATTTCCATGGTTCTCCTATCATTTGTTATTAACCCTTGTGCTTCGGAGAATCTCTTACCCAAAAATTCTTTCCGGACTTTCTCTTCTGCTGCTTTCTCTAAAGAGTCAAAATGTGTATTAACTGAATTAACAAGAGATTTTAGATTACCGGATGAAGAAGCCAAAAGATCCTTCTGAAAGGATGGCATGATCTTTTCCAACACACCAGATGCAATTTCTATTAACTCACAGTCTTCCATGTGAGACTTCAGAAGTTTTTCTTTTGCCTTTGCTTGGGAAAAGGATGCTATCTTCATTATTTGAACCGAGGAGAGGGAATCAAAATTGAATGGTCCTTGAAGCAATTCTGATTCATCAATCTCTATCATTTCTTTGGTCAAGAAATCTTTAACAGTTTCTGCAGTGTCTCTTGCCGGAGATAGAGTCTTCTTTCCTTCTGCAGTCTCAGAACTGTCTCCTGGGGTCTTTTCTGTTTGAACTTCTTCTCTTCCCTTTACGTCTTCTTCTTGACTAATTTTCTCCTCTATCTTTTCTTCTCCTTTAGATCCGGAGTTTGTTGGGGAATCTGGATGAGAGATATTTACTTCTTCATGGACTTCCTCTTCTGGAACAGAGGAATCTAGGTCCATGGTCTTCTCCTCACTTATCTCCTTTGGATCTTCTGCATTTTTCTCAGTAAGTTCATCATCTATGTCCTCTACAACAGGGATATTGAATTTCATGAAGGCATTCTGTAGGATGTCTTCAGTTTCTTTTGCCACTTTGTCAGTCTCTCCAAGCATGAGCTGATTCATTCTTGCTTTGCTCGAACTCATCCTTGCAATCCTTCAAGATCATGTTCATTTGTTTTGAAGTGATGGAAGGGTAGAGCTGAATAGCTATCTGTTCTCGGATCTCTAGGTCCTTTGCCTTGGCATTGTTCTTTCTTATTTTAAGTTCCTTTTCTAGGATTTTGGTAATTAAGGAGATGATTTCAATGAATGCTTTGTTGTAGATGATTAGATACTTGACTGTAGCTTCTTGCAGGATCTTCTGATCAGCTTCATTATATTCATCATAGAATTTGGTCATTGGTTTCAGGTTCCCATCCACAGTGCCTGATTTGATGATATCATCAATACAAAGAGTAGGCCTTTCAACGAATTCTTCTACTTCTTCTTCCTTGTTATGACCAGTAGAGGGTTCACCAGATGTTTTCTTCTTCTTCTTCATTTTCTTGATCTCCTCATCAAATTCTATCTCTTCATCATCCTTCTAACTAATGTAAGACCTTGTGGCCTTTGTCTTAGTTCTCTTTTCTCCCTTTCCGGATGTCCTGACTTCCAGTTTTGATACTTTTTGGCTCTTAGAGGTGGCAGGTGCAAAGCTCTTGGAGGATCTGGTCCAGGAGGGGGCTTGCACTGGAGCACTTTCTTTTTCAGTTTCTTTCCTTTCTTTCTCTGCCCTTTCCATCGTTTCTCTATTTGCATCAAGTGACTCCTTTGAAATTCCATGCCTCTTGGTGAATTCTTCTACTTCCCTCCTCACTTTTCTTTTGATCTCAGGCTGTCTTAGTTCAACATGAACTTTTACACTTAACTCCTGGAAGGTTCCAAACCTTTCTTCCTTAGGGTCCTTGGGCTGACTTAGTAGGTGTTGGACATGCAGTTCCAGAATTTTATCATCCACCTCATACCCCATTGGCATAATCCAGACTATCCTTGGCTCTACTGCTTCTATTAGACATTGATCAGTGTCTACCATAAAGCACACTGTATCCTTGTACTTCTCAACTAGAGAAAGGAAAATTCTCTCTGGCCTGCATCATGCTTTGGAAGTTTTTGAAGTAACCCCACAATGTTGTATTTTGTGTCTTGGCATCACCAAGCCCATACATATAATCCCTGATTTGTATGGCAACAGGTTTGTCATTTTGCCATATCCAGCCACTAGTTCCAGGTAGGTCATTCATATAGTAGAAGAATAGGCAAAGTATCAGGCCACCATACTTGAATGAATTCTTTTTATCCTTCTTTATTTTCTATAAATTCTCTAACAGTTGGTTCAAGAGAAGCTCACAAAGATCATAGTCAGCATTTTCACTTAGCATCTGATAAGCGGTGTAAATTGCAATTCCAGGTACTAAATTTTCCCTGCTGGAGTGATATATCTTGTAACCAATTATCATGGAGGCAAACTTGATATCCAGATTAGTGATATCTTCTATTGCCATTTCTCTCTTATCAAATTTTAATCCGGTAGCCTCACTCATAGTTTGTTTTTGACCAATTTGAGAACAGGTAACCCACCAGATGAGTGCAAACCGGTTACTACCCTAATAGCATCTTTTGTGATCTTAAATGGTCTATTCAACCACATGAAATTATCATGCACTCTACTCAAAACATACCGGACCCACTCCTCTTCTGCAAAATAAGGGTATGGATGCACTGTCCAAAATGTTTATCCCGAATGGCCTTGTATTGAAGTTTAAGTTCAAGTGACTCATCTATTAGTTCCTTGTGATAGATGTCCATCAACTTGGATTCACCAAATTCTTCAATGTTTGCATGTATGTAAACCCTAACATCTTCTACATGCAGAACTCCATGCGGAATGCTAGAAAATGTGCCTAGTGGATCAACTTCTAGAGATTTGTAGGGATGTTTCTTGAATTTAGGGCACAGCCTATCAGAGATCTTCACAAGATTCAGAGTAGCCATCTTTCAAAAGATTCAGAGAGAGTTAATCAAGAACGAAAAATACCTCTTTTGCTTCTAGGGTTCACGATATGAGCCGGATCGAATTGCTGGATGAATCGACTTCTATGGTTGATCTTTGAGAGGTATGAGACAATTTAGTTGCAGAGCTCCTTCTCTCTTCTTCTTGAATGCAAATGTGCAAATGATGAAGAAAAGAACCCTTATATTTCTATGCAGACCCTAATTTTTTGTTTTAATAAATGCACAACTTAAGTTATTCTGGTTGCTTTGTTCTCCTTGTCCTGAGAGATCTTTTTGAATCACTGAGATGCACTTAGAGTTATTCTCAGTGAATAATGGCAATCTATCTACCTTTCTCCAATCATTCCATTTATCCGTAGATCAAGATACCTCAAATTTGAATCATACTGGATCTAACTATGAAAATCCTATTCTTACCAGATGACTGTTAAACCAGATCAATCTTGGAAGATTAACCTCTTCTATATTTCTTGTGGATCTTCCATATCTTTGCCTAGGCTTATTTATATGTTTCTCTAAGAACCCTTTAATCCGCAACTTTCCATGTGCCAATTTCAGGCACCAATTGACTGGCTGGGGGAACTTGTTTTCTTTTGTGACTCCCCCTGAGCCAGAGCTCATCTATTTAGTTTCGGGAAGGAACATCAGCACCAGATTCTGGTGCGGATCCATCCTCAATGTTTTATGTACTCCTCTTCACCCAAATATTGTTCATCTCCCTTTGAATTTCATCCGCATTCACTTTTCCTTTTCCTCTGTCTTGGTTTTGATTATGATGCACCGGACCCTTTTTGTCCTAATTCTTACTTCTGGAGAATTTGGCAATATGACCAGATCTATTGCAATTGTGGCAAACAACATTTCTTTGCATATTTGACTGATATCCTCTTGATCTACACTAATTAGCCATATGTCCCATTCTATTGTATGCAAATCATCTACCATTGAATGAATTGTTCATTTGCATATTTCTACACTCATGAGATTTGTGACCATACCTTTTGCAATTAAAACACTGTCCAGAGAAGAAAGAATTAGTTTGATTCATTCTTCTTCTGCACTGATTTGCTTTATGACCAAAGTTATTGCAATTGTGGCAGTATCCATTGAAGGATGGATATCTTTGAGCATTTGGTTGCCTTACCAGAGGTCTTCTAGGCCTATTCCTTGGATTTCCTAATCCAGAGTTCCTCTGACTAGATCCGGAGCTTTCACCTTTCTCATACCCCAAGCCTTGCTTGTCACCTACCCTCTTTTGGCTTACAAGAAGAACTTCAAGCTGAGTAGAGCTTATCTTGAATTTCTCTTTGTATTCATTTGCTGTTTGAAGATCCCCTTTTAGAGTGTCAATCTGATTCTCAAGTTGTTCTTCATTATCTCTAGCTTCTTTAAGATCAGATTCTAAATGCCTGATTATTCTATCCATTTTGTGGCAGTCTTCTGACTTCTCCTTGAGAGATTGTTTTAGATTATCTTCAGTCTTTCTTTTCTCTTCAATTTCTTGGGTGAATTTCATAACCCCTGATTCCATTTCATGTCAAACCATAATGACCTCTTTTGATAGCTTCTCACATAATTTGTTCTTCTCATTCAGATCTTCATTAGTATCATTGGCTTCACTTTGACTTGCTAACTGTTGAAGAAGTTCCTTTCTCTTTTTCATAGAGATACTCAGTTTCTCCTTTAGTTCATTTATGAAAACATCAGCTTGTTTGAGTCTTTCCCTCAAGTTATTGACTTCAGAGTGAGATTGCTCAAGATCATCAAGGGCAAACTGAAGTTGTTCCCTCATACCATACATATCCATTGGAATTCCCAGATCTTCCTCAAGCTATTAGGCTTTGTTTGAAGGAACTTAGATCTAATACCAATTGTTGATAATTGAGAGGGGGGGTGAATCAGTTATCTTAATTAATTTAACTTTATGTTCTTCTTTAATAGCTAGTGCAGCATCAAAATAAATAAGCATCCATAACCATGAAAGCAGAGACAAAATCAATACACGTAACACAATGATTTTGACGTGGAAAACCCTGTTAAGGGAAAAACCATGGGGTGACTAACCCAAGATTGTATTCTCTATTAAAAGAATAGAAGTACAAAATGGCACTTGCCAATTAGGGCTCACTACCTGAGCACACTGCTCACAAGAGGCTCACTGCCTACAAGAGACTCACTGTCTACAAGGTATACAGAAAGTAACAAGATACTTGAACTGATGAGAAGCATCCACATATGCTGAGGTTCAGTTCTGGTTAGGCTCAATACACTGATCTACTGCACTTCATTCTTCCTCTTCTTTGGTGTTGTTGTCCTATCACATACCGGACCTGTATTACTGCTCCCACACTGCTCTTTGCTTTTCTTTGCACTCTATAATACACCACACATGCCTTCTCATCGAAATCCATTTGGTATATATATCCGCACAAAGGATTTCAACATCTTTCTAGTCAGAATACTCAATATTTTCCCAAACTCTGGCCTGTCAGCTGAATTCTTGCTTACCAAGAGATGCGTATCAAAGAGATGCTTATAGAAGTCATCAATCATGTTGGCCAATCATGAATGATCCCTCAAGAAAATTGATCACCATCAATATCTCATCTGAATTAAGGTCTGATGCTCTGTTGGTCAGTTCTTCCACAGTCTTTTCTGCCAAACAGGAACCCAACACTTAGGTGTTCATGTCTTTTCACTGTTTCATCACCGGAGGCTCAATCTCTGGAATGTATTAGTCATGGTACTCGTCTTGACTTCCCCAAGTTTGCACTTTACTGAGATACTTCCTTTGAGAGATTCAGACCTGACTGTTAGACCTTGCTACATGCTCTATTCTTGGTCACTGGACCAAAATACTCTTTAATCTGATTTCCAGTAGAGATGCCATGTCCTGTGGATGTGTGGGATGGACTTTGTTGCCATCAATGACAACACTCATGAAGTCACACTATGTCTCTTACCAACATCAATGAGATCTATCCCTACTCCAACCCCTTGTTTTGATTTGGATCCATCAAACCTAAGGATCCATGGCTTATCTTCAGTTAAAGGCCTATCTGGGCCTTCTCTTTTCTTTTTAGCTCTAGCAGCTACATCTTGATATCCATTTCAATTTCGGTGTTTCCATTTTTCTCAAACTTCACCTTATTTGGCTGATGTGAGGCTAATATATCTTCTTTTCTTTTATCATCAGAAGGAAAATCTTTTGGACTAGGCAACATCTGCCTTTTCAGAATATGTAAACATAATGAACAAGTAGTTTCTGAATGTGGTGCTTCATGTAACCTGCACCATCCCTCAATCAGGGTGTCCTCTGGGGATTTTTGCTGCTGTATCATCTCTTGAATTTGTTTTGATAAAAATTCTTCAAACTTGGTCAAATTACCACCCCTATCTTCATCAGATAATTCATAATCTGATTCTACCAAACAATCACTCCCTGGGGTGATTCTCTGTTTATTCTTAGTATTACTCTCGTTGCATACCAGAATCTCTTCCATCTGAATATGACCTTCATCATGATATGTGCCTTCTCCTACTCTTGCAAATGAGAAATAAAAATTAGTGTCACTATCACTATCTGTAGAACTTACCGTGGATGATGACGATGACGCCTCGCTGCATGCTTGTTCCAATTCCATCATGTCTAAGCAAGCCTCAAAGGTCTTTTCAGAATGTGCCTCATCATGTAACCTGCACCATCCCTCAATTAAAACATTATGAACAGGCATTTTTAATAATTGACATCGTTACACCTCTTTAGACAAATGCATCTCAAAATTCTTGAAGTGATCTACCTCTGTTTCATTTTTCAGGGTTGCAATCAGACGCTAAAATTATTCTATCATCCTGGAGATTATCATCATGGACATGAACATCATACATGAGGATCTCCTCTATCCTGACTGTATGAGGTCTGATGGAGTAAACTCCAGGTTCTACATCTACATACATGATTTCATTGGTTTTATTATATTCAGTGATCATGTGCTTCATGTGAGGCTCAGCATCTATCCTAATTTGTTTTGGTATCCCTTTCCAACACAACCACGTGTGACTGAAATCAGTGGACATATATCCATTGAGCATTTTCAACCAGTCCCTACTGAGTAACATCCCATAGGTATCAAGTATATCAACTACCTGAATATCAATGTAATATTGGATTCTTGGATCTGATGCTAGCTACATATGAATGTGAGTCAGTTCTCCTACCACACTCAGCTCTATTTTGACTAACTGTGTTACTTTCTTCAATGACTTAGTAGGATGCAACCCTAAAGCATTGCATATGGACAGGGGCATTACATTGGTAGATGCTCCTGAATCTACTAAGCAGTTATGCAAATTTTTACTAAACATCCTTACAGTAAGGAGAAAAGGAGGAGACTTGGTCTTGTCTCTGTAAAGGGTCATGTGTGAAGTCTCTACAGCTTGAACAGTAGTTTTGGCTTTGTTTTTAAAATTAACATCTCTAGCAGCATGATCTTTATTTCCAGACTGATCTGAGGTATGACTATCTTCTTTTGAAGCAGGATCATCTAACGATTTCATGAAAGCTTTTTTTGATGGCAGAGGTTTTAAGCAATTCTGACAACGACAGGCTGATTTTGATCTTTTTCATTTCATCTTCCAAATAACTGACTAACTTATTAGACTCATGAGACTGATTACAAGCTTTTGGTGCTATACTCTGTGGTGCTAAGTATTGAGCATTAACCTTAGGAAATCCAGGGTTATTGCTTGCCTTAGGATCAGGAGGAGTGTTGAAATTATTCGGAGGCAAGGATGTAGTCAAAGGAGCAGCAAGTTTGTTTGAGTTATTCCTTAGGTTATAATTATGCCTACCCTGATATTGCTGTTGATAAGCATGTACTTCTTCATGTTTAGTTGATGGCTCATTTTCATCTTCAAATGGAAAAACATAATTAGTTTCAAAAGCCATGGCTGATTCTTCACATGCCAAGGTGTAATCATGATGAGATGACATTGTCTGCTGATGAGGATGATGGATGAAACTTTCTAGCACTAAGGTAGAATCATATCCACAGGGGACAATTTCATTTCCTTCCACACAAGGTGGGTTACCTGAAGTATTGGACACTTCAGTCTGGAATATACTAGTAGCAATCTTGAACTAAGGACAATCTAGCTCTGCATGAGCATTGGTGTTATGTATCCTGCACCAGTTTGTAAGGGCTACCTTTGCCAGGTTCACTCTAGTAGTTTGCTTAGGTTCACTAGGAGGCTGATTATCTAGGGGTGATGGTAGAGAACCATTATTTGGCCTAGTGTTCCACACTATAGGCTATCTAGGGGGATTATTGTTGCCATTGTTATTGTAGTTGTTATTATATCCCCTATCAGGATAATTAGGTCTATCATTTGCATATCCTCTATTCTGATTTAGTTGAGAATAGAAGTTTTGACTCCTCAAGTGAGTGATCTTTGTGGTAAGCTTCCTCAACTGTGCTAATATTTCTTTAATCTCTTCTTTCTCTTCCTGAACCTTGGCTACTACATTCTCAGTCTGAGGTTTGAAAAAGGAAGATCCATTGTTATTGTTGTTATTGGACTGGTCCACAACCTGAGGTACCTGTGTATGTCCTAGATATTTTAACAATTGGCCATTTCCATTTGGAGGTGGCATGATACTGAGTGGAGGTATCTGCAAAGGACTTGGCATTATAGCTGGAGGCATCATGGCTCCATTAGTCTATTGTTGAGCAGGATATGTAGGATAAGCAGGGAGTGTCAGAAATACAATATTAGGAATAGGAGCAGGGATCAGTTGCTGACTGACTTTGATAGCTTCTTCAAAAGCTCTTGTCAAGGTTGTGACACTAGGATGTGCTCTCCTAATAAACATGGAAGTCAAGGGATCTAAGGCTGAGTAATATATGCTCCTAGTAGCTTCATCTGTTACAGTATAGGGAGCAACTAGCTTAGAAAGCATCTTTTGGAACCTTGCATTGAAGTTAGCAATAGGTTCTCCCTCAAATCGCTTGATTGTGGCAAACAAGTGATAATTCATTGAAGGATCTATAGGTATTTTGAACCTATTTTTAAAGGCTTTCTCCAAAGCAGCCCATGAATCGACTAAACCTTGACCAAGACTGATATACATGTTATATGCCTTTTCCCCTAAGGAAAATGGAAACAACCTCCATACCACATCCTAATGTTCAATTCTAGCCCTACAACAGGCTTCCTTGAAATTTCTAATGTCATCATCAGCATCCTAATATGGATGATATTTGGAACAAATCTTGTTAGGATTTTTAGGCAAAGCATGGTATGTAGTGAAAGTCAGAGGCGACTCTGCAGTAAAGAACGACATTACGACCGGTAGAGGTTGAACCTGAGGTGTGACAGGTGGTCCTATAGGTGTTTGCAACCTGATAGGAGTTACAGGAGCATGTTCTGGTGAAGCTCCTGACCCACTAGAACTAGGAGAGTGATGAATATCTACTGTTCTAGGTCTAAATCCCCGGATAGGCAATTCTTTAAAGAGTCCATTGGATCTGGACCTAGTATTTGGCTTGAGAGCCAGGATTTCTTAAATTTAAGGAAAATCAGCTTGTTTACTATAAAGATCAACTGAAACTCCTGAGCAAAGGCTGTATTTATGGTCAGAAATTCAAATTGACTGAATATTTACGGAATATTTGCATAGATGATGCAAATATAAGGTGATATGAGACATTTTGTCACACAAGCGACTGGATATCAGGTTTCTTAATAAAATTACCTTAAAGCTTTATCAAAAGACCTGAAATAAAGCTAACCTTTGAGAATATCATGATGATCGACCACAAAACTTGAACTATTTATGATCAATTTTGAAAACTTTGCACAGTACGAGCATGCATGGACTTCAAACAACAAATCTTTGCATATGACTTGAACTAGAGAGCTATGTGAGTATTAGCTTTCTGTCTGCATCATCATATCAGACAAATCTATTGATGAAGAGGCCCTCCTTCTAGCACCAATTTATGTTGATGATAATAATTAGTCATAACAACATGCATAAAAATTTCTACATCAAACCTTTATTATCTTGTAAAGTATGATCAACTTTAGGATAAATTGATGACTCCAAGTCTCCGTTGATCAGGTCATGATCGTCTGGCATTACCCAGAGGTTGATGTGACATGTTGTTTTCCATTTCAAGGGGCCTTACGTTTGTCTAGTTGATCAGTATTGTTTTGTTTCCTATAAATATGTTGCATAGAGAGGTTATTTCTACTCTATTTCCAAGATAGCTGATGTATTTGCAAGTTTGATCAATTCTTTTGATTATTGATCATCATGATCCTATTCTTCCTTCTACACAATATATTTACTCAAATAATGTGTCTATAAGTAAATATGTGCATGAATTTCATGGATTTGTGTGTGAATTTGCATGATATTTGTCAATTGAAAATGCTTTTCTCTAAATATGCTATGTATTTCCAATTATCTACGAGATGTCAGCATATTTCATGTTACTTGCTTTTAATTCTCTGTTATTTGCAATTGTGGTGATGAGTTTTATGAAATTGAAAGAAATTTAAATGAATACTTCTAATTTTGGTGAATCTTTAGCTATTGAACCACATACATACAAGATACATTCATGAGGAGAAGAAATCAAACAATATTATCACCAGGATGTTCCACAGCTAGATATGGATGATGCTAACTTCAAAGGATAAAGAATGAAAACAACACAGGCAGACTGATAAGCACTCCAAGGGACGCAGCTGGTCAAAGCATGTATCAAGATTTCAAACACAGATTACTCAAGATTTATGATGATTTGTAATCAAATTATCTTCTCTTTCATTAAGTATGCATAACATGTAAGTTTACAATAGCTTTGAAATAAGTCTTGATATTTCAGCAATCAAATTTCAATTAAGCTTCCGAATGTTCAAAATAAAGCACCCTTGCACCTTTTATAGAATAAGGTGAGAAGGCAATTACAAATGACCTACAGTCAGGATTTGTCAATTAAGATCAACGGCAGATTACATCCTTTGACTTAGTCAACACCTTCCTTGTAGCACAGGTTGCCAGCTGGCAACCACCTAGATGACTCATTATCTCATGAGTACCTGATCCATATATCTTCCTTGTGGTGCATCTCTTTTCATTCCTTGGGTTCATCTTCTTCATGTTCTTCTTCTTCATCATGCTCATCATCTTCGTTGCTTTTTGTATCGCTATCGCCCTAATGAACATCATCCTGTATATGGACCTTCATTGCCATCCTAATATTTTCATAAACCTGTACTATTTTATTTACTTCTCCGCCATCTTGGGTTTTAGCTTTTGTTATGGCGTGCTTATGAGACTGAAATTTATCTTTGATTACTTCCAGCTTAGCCTTTCTACTGTTCAGTGTCTCATTATAAATCTCCACCTTGACCTCGATCCTCATGATCTTGTTCATCACTTCTTCTGTCAGGTGGGTGATGGGGTCATCAGCCACAGGCTGGAAATTATCATGTAGAGCTTTGATAGCAAAGTCTGCATCTTGATTTTCTATCTTTCCCTCTACTTTTCCTTCCAATGCTTCAAGGATCTCTGCTTCTTGTGCCATCATGTTGTGCAACTTTATACTAATATCCCTAAGCTTGCCACTACTTTTCTTCAAAGTATCACATTCAAACCTGATATCTTCATACCATACATCTATCAGCAAGGTGGTGTTATTATTCAATACTCCATTGTTTATTAATATTTGAGGATCAATCCTCTTTATCTCACTCAAAGCAGTTACGTCCTTTTCCAATTGGAATGACCATCTTCCTGTTTCATTCTGCATTTTGTCCACTTTTCTCTTCAAACTGCTTAGGGAATTCCACCTCTATAAAGAGGTTCTCAAAACTTCTTCAGCTCTTGTAAGGGCTGTCAGCATCCACTTATCCATAATCATGGCCTAATGCTTCATGAGGTCCAATTTATTAACTTCCTCTTGGGAGATAACAGTCAATGGGACTGCCGGATCCGCTGGTGTACTATCAGGGTTAGTCAACCCCTTTACATATGCATGCAGCTGGGCAATGTGCTCCTTATGCTACTTATTTTTCTCTTTCTCTTTCTTCACCCTTTGGGTCAAAGAATCTATGATATCCTTCCCTTCTTGACCCTCTTGGTCTTCATTGGCAAAACCCAAATCCACAGTTGTGATTTGGAACTCTTCCATGGTTATTTTGCCCTTCTTCTTCTCTATAGTGGGAAGTGCTAATTGAGCAGTCATTCTGCCTGTAGCAGGATCTCTTCTGATAGCTGATGTCAATCTGGCTTTCCTCTTTGGCTTCATGATGGTCTCTGCAAACAAGGTAGAAACATCAAATTCTTGAATTTCAAACCCTCCTTCCATACCTATTTCTCTTTCTAGCCACTAAGGCACATCCTGTCCGGATCCTTGATGTCTTCGGTCATCATCATGTCTGCCATGATCTCCAATATCTACCTCTATTCTCGGTGGAGAAGGCGACTTCCTAGTTTCATCCTCATGCAATTCTTCATGACAGGGATCTTGTTGAATATCTTCTTCCTAAGGGGTCTCCTTTTGTAGGGGAGGATCTTGTGGAATGTCCACATGATGATCCTATACTTGGTTTTACACTCCCTCCTTTGGAATCTCATCCACCTTGGTATTTTCCTCACCTTGAGGCATGTTTATATTTGTGGATGCATGGGTTTCTGGGCCTTGTGCATCACCCTGATCTTGGGCTACCTCCCGTTCTATACCTGAGGTACCTACATCTTGTGTTTTGAGGTCCTCATGACCTGATATGTTATTTTCTCTTGTATCTCCTTGAGTCCGGGCAGCATCATTACCTAATGTATCTCTATCAGCTCTGCCCTTCTGCTGGACTTCTACTATCTTTGGCACAGTGGGTATCTGATGCTACTACTGGCCCATACCTGGAGCCTTTCTCTCTACCTCAGCCTGCTTGGCTACTTCAATTTTCTTTGTGGCATCAGGTGCACCTGCCTTGTTTTTGGGGCTTACATCCTCCCTGTATGTCAAATCTATAATGGTGGGGTTGGTCACCTGATCTACCAACTTGTCAAGCCCTATTTGTTGGGCCGCCTTCTCTGGGCTACTCTCCTCTTTTTTAGCTGTTTGCTTCAACCCTTCCAATAATGCTGCTTGTGCTAATGGGGTTCCATGTGGGGTCATGCAGGTACTAGAGGCAAGGGTCTCCATCTTCTGAGAGGCAACACTCTGCACTACTTCATCATCTGATAGGTCCATGGTGTCTTCCAATGAGAAAGGACCACCATGACCTGCTTTAGAAGCTTCTTTTGCTTGTTCCTCTGCTCTTTCTATCTTAAATTTGATAATGGTGGAAAGGGGCACATCATGCTGCAGCTCCTTCCTAAACACTTCACCACTAGCTCCTCTCAATACTATAGGGTCAGCCCTCATCTCACCCCTCATAGATGTTCTTTGCTTCTTGGGTGGAGACATCAGGGGAATCACGCTCCTCGTCTTGCTGACCATCATCGGGTCATCACCTACAGGCTCCTTTTCTACTGGCTCTTCTTCAAATGAGATATCCTTTTCTGCCTCATGCTGTGAGGTTTGGCCTTCCTCTCGTACTTCTGTGACTTCCACAGCTGGCCTCAGGATCCTTTTAGTCTTTGGTTTATCCATTAGAAGTAGTGTAGATGAGACGGATGCCTGTTCTAATGTTGATGCACCTGCAGCTGGTGTAGTAATTCTCTCAATTATCACCTCCTTAGGGCCATCATCAGCCTTCTTTCCTCTAGGGGGACCCTTTCTCTATTTCTATGTAGGTAACCTCTCCCCATTGGATTTTCTTTTCTCACTAAGGAAGTCATCATATTCCTCATCAGGGATCTTCTGCCTTTTCTTCCTGGTGTCCACTGTAATGGCCACACCTCTTTTCTTTAATCTATTTATTTGTTCATCTACCCATGCTTGGGTTAACTGCAGCACCCCACCTATAAACTGATCCAAGGAGATATCCTCCTGCTGTGTTAGATTAGGGGCTGCGATGGTGTCATTGTACACCTTCTTGTCCTCATATTCATTTGACATGGTCCTACCATCATCGTTCTTCAGCTGTGTTGGCACTGGGATGCAGTCAAATGTCCTTATCTGATTTAGGGTGAGCCTCTGATATTTTCTTCTTCTCACTTTGGCCTCATCCTCACAATCAGTCTAGAAATCTTCCAAGTGCCTCTAATGTATTGGCTTCCCCATCATTTTCTTCATCCGGCCATAGGGGTCATATGATCTAGCCAATGGAAATGGTTGCAGATACATCAGCTTCAAACAGCCCATGATATGCTCTATGCTCTGTGAATCTGAGAACATATACCATCCCATTGATACTGGAAAAAGTATTGGGGGTATCTTCTTTTGCGCTTTGTTTGTCTCTACTATGGTAGACACCTGTCTCAAAAATTCCATCAGGACCACCCCATCAGTAGGGTACCTGGGTAACATGAGGGGCTGATCTTCAAATCTCTCAACTCTCATGTATGAAAAGGAGGCATACAGGATGAACTAGGCCCCATGTCTGTAAATAACTTCTTGAGCCTCCATGCTCAATCTCTTGATTATATCTTCCTCCATTGTTCTGACTAGATGCATAGAGAATGCATCATTCACCAACTTGTAAGCTTGGAGGTAATTCTTTCTTTGTAATTGAGGATAGTGATCCCATATGTGGGCATCATCTACACCACCGCTAACCTTCCCTACTATTGTCAGGGCACTAAAGGTTCCCTTGTAGGCACATGAGTAGACAACATATGAGGTCATGTGGAATGAGCACTCCTGACCTCCTAGATTCTTCATCTCCTCATCTAAGGCATCACTGATGACCTTGGCCCATAGTGGCTTGTTATCTGTATATAGGACCATCTGGATGATCTCAAACATCCAATTCTTGAAGTTTCCAGCATGAGGCTGACCTGTCATCCTGCTGAGTAGGGCAATCATGTATTGATACTCATCATCAAAATCGAATTTGTACAGGTGCACGGGCAACTTAGCAGAGGCAGTGTAGGTGCTGCTCTTTGACCTCCACCGGTACATCCTCTTCCTTGCATTCTTCTTGTTATTATTATATTCTGTCTCCAGTTTATGCAAATCCACACTGACCACCTTCTTTCCAACTAGTAGGTTAAAAGTAGCTATGATGCCCTTTATTGAAAAGTCTGCATAAACTCTTCCATGTTTCTCCACCCGCCTTTTCTGAGGGTTATAGTTTCTGGCACATTCTACTACCAGTTCTGGGGTCTCCATGGCATAGGGGAATCCGGCTGCATGCCACATTCTAGAAACATATACTACATCCAGTAGGGTATTGTCCTTATCGTGATCAATTCTGGATGACCATACTACTAAATCTGTATCCCCCTAGTGAGTGTCTCCAATTACACCATACTTGAATTGTACCCCTTCAGGCTGAACAAACATGGGTTTTTGAAATTCTGTATCAGACTTGATCTGCCTAAGATCCGCCATTCCAATGAACATTCCTTGTCTTACTATACGATATTCATATGTATTCATACAACATTATATCTCGATGGCATCATGCATACTCTATTCATTACTCATTACTTTATCATGATGTGCACATTTACAAATTCAAACCATAAGAAAGAACATACTACCTGAACATGCAAATAATGACAATAGGAGGGTTTTCAATTACTTACCTGATAACGCTTTTCTCCTGGGTTAGGTGGATGATTACAGAAAAGGGTAGCAAATGTTGATGATCACCTATTCTATTATGTTGCAACCTATAGTCCATTCACAGGTAGCTCGCATGAGGGTTTGACTTCTCTGCTCTATAAATTCTCTTTTTTTTTGCAAGGTGAATGAATATAACCTTGGAAAGTTACCTTTAAATGCATCCTTAGGGTAGGATTAGGGTAAAACTGCATTAAATCAATTAAATCCGTTGATCCTCTACAAAGAATCCATGGATGCTGCCATGTGTTTGAATTGTATTCGCAGTTGGCGAGAATCCATCTACCGCATTTATGTCCATTTAATGTTAGGAAATAGGAGGGAGGATGATCTTTGAAAGTTCAGGTGATATTCAAAATATGACCCCCCTTGATAAAATGACCTTCTGCCTTTGAGCGACAAAACTAATGCAAAAGAATCGGGTGATGTGGTCAACGCTGACCATATGTAAATCAGGTCATGAATTTAAGATCAGGGGATGTTTGAAATGTGACCCCCCGCAACTAAAATGACCCCTTTGAAAAGGATCGGGGTGATGTCAGGATGTCAATGACTCTGTTTAACGTTGTGTTGTAATGACGTCACCGTCATGTTATTGAGTATGGTGGGGATTGGATATATACCTCCGCGGGGTAACATAGAATGATGACTTCATCATCAGGGTGATATTCTTTGTTTGTTGGATTTAAATGACATCATCGTCATATTGTTGAAGGGTGATATTTTGCGACGAGGGTGATATCCGTAAGATCAGGTGATGTTCAAAATATGACCCCCGCAAATATGTGTTGTTAGATAGGTAGATAACCGCTATCACGTAAAATTAACGTCTGGACTTTCACAGACTAAGTAATTATCAGGTGATAAACTTATATCGAGGTGATCTTATATAATATGACTGATGTTTGAAATATGACCCCCCTTCCCGGAATATCAGGTTTGACCAAAACTTTGACTCAACATAACTTCTCCCCTTAGAGAATTTTAGGATGATCCAAAAGACAACCTGCCTGGAATTTCGTGCACCTTCCATCCATGAGGTTGATGATATGAAACACTGACTTTGACAAATGACCTCATCATGGTGACCTATCCACCCTCTGTAGGATGACCCGCATGACTTATTTTTACCAGACCGCCCAAAAGCAAAAAAAACAAAAATCCAAAGCAACAAAAAAGTTGGGTCCCTGTTTTATAGAGTCAAAATGGGGTGTGTTTTGTAACCACACAACACTACTCTCATGAATCTGAATTATGAGAAGGACTTTGTCCTCTATGCACTTGGAGGAGAGAACAGTATTGCTGTTGTTCTAATGTAGCGAAATGAACATGGACTAGAGAAGCCTTTGGCCTTCTTCATTCAGACCTTGAAGGATTATGAGGTCAGGTATAACCCTATGGATAAGCAGGTATTTGCCATTGTTAGAGCTTTAAAGAAATTTAGATATATGTTGGAAAATAACCATATTAAAGTTTTAGTTTCTCATCCTAGAATGAGAGATTACATAATGGGAATTGAAATTAGTGAAAAGAGAGCCAGTTGGGTAACCAGGATCCTAGAATATGATTTGATCATCAAAGCCACTAAGTTGATTAGAGGCAGAGGATTATGTGAATAGCTAGCTCAAACATCAGTAGATGAAGTGAATTCATCTTACCATGTGAATGAGGAGGAACCTACAGCCAAGCCATCGGTTATGAGTTCTTGGACAACAGATATGGCTAGTTTCTTGTCCACTGGTGAGTATCCCTATGGACTAGATAGAACCAAAAGAAGACATTTCAAGATACAGTCTATCCCTTATGCTATGATAGATGGTTTTCTCTTCAAGAGGAATTTGGATGGGGTCTTACTGAGGTGTATAGGATCAAATCAGGTTGATAGACTTCTTGATGAATTTCACGCTGGCCTAGCTGGTGGCCATTTTTTCTGCTAGATCTACAACAATGAAAATAATGAGGGCAGGTTACTATTGGCCCACATTGTTCAATGATGCCCATGTATGGGTAAGAGGATGCAAAGAGTGTGCTCTCTTTGTAGGAAAGAAAAGGTTGGCAATACTCCCACTCCACCCTATTCAGGCTGATCAACCCTTCTCACAATGGGGATTAGATTTCATCAGCATGATAAATCCCTCTTCCAATGTTGGTCATAGGTGGGTTTTGACTGCAACGGATTACTTCACCAGGTGGGTTGAAGCAGTCCCACTCAAGGAGGCAAATGAATCATCTATCATGGATTTCTTGGAAGAAATCATGACAAGGTTTGGAGCTCCTCATACTATTATTTCTGATAATGCAAAAGCATTCACTAGTTTTAGGATCGCTGATTGGGCTCTTAAGTACAATGTGTTCTTGAAGACTTCATCCAATTATTACCCTCCAGGTAATGGGTTGGCTAAGTCCACTAACAAGAACCTGATCAAGATCCTAAAAAAGACCATGGAGATAAACCAGAGGCAATGGCACAATAAGATCAGATTAGCCCTTTGGGCTGATAGGATCACATACAAGAGAGCCATTGGAAATTCCCCTTTTGTTCTAGTATATGGAAGAGAGCCAGATTACCTATATCTTTAGAGCTTCCTGCACTAGATTTGGCTCATCAATTGGAGCTAGAAGGAGAAGATGCAAGGTCTGTCAAGATGGCTGAATTGACCTAATTAGAAGAGAAAAGACAATCAGCCATGATCACACTAGAAGGAAATCAGATGTAGACCAAGAGATTTTTTGATAAAAAGGCCAAGGTCCAGACCTTCAATGAAGGTGATCTTGTCCTAAAGTGGGATGCTGACCGATCCAAACCTGGAGGACACACCAAGTTTGATGCACTTTGGAGTGGGCCTTATGTCATCATTAGCGGCAAGCAAGCAAATGCCTTCATTCTCTCAAGGCTGGATGGTGAAGTTCTACTGATCTCAGTGAATGGGATCCATCTCAAACCTTATCTTTAAGGATGGTATGATATTTTGTACATATTGTTTTAGTTTATTTATGCTTTAGGTTTCCTTTCCCTAAGTGCCTTGCACAGGCTGCATTTCCATTAGGAGGATACAGACCTTGTCTCTTTTATGGTCTTGTTTTGAGGTAGGTTCTAGTTTTCCAACATGTTTTAGACTTGAGTCTTTGCCTAATGGATGCTTAAGGCCACTGATCTAATTGTTTAGAAGGAAAACATCCCTGAGAGGTCACCAAAATGTTGACCTATTTTCCTCTATCCAAAGTCAAATGGTCCACCCTCAAAAACCCTTGTTGAAACCATTGAGGATCTGGTTTCTGCAAAACCCTAAACCCTAAAAGTCTTTTGCAATGTGCCACGGGCTTTTGTTATAATTCACTATTGACTTACTATCACCCGTGAGGGTCTTTCAAGTTGTAACTTTGAGTCTAGGCAGGTCATTCTTTTACCGGCCCCATCCGTCAAGTCACCACCAAGAGCCCATGTCTTATATTTCAAAAGGGTCTTAAGTCTTCAAAAGGGGTCAGAGGTGCCATATGGTCATTTATCGCAACGTTGCAGAGCTCAAGAGATGATGTCATCATTCCACTGCATGGCCACGATAAGGTGCCAGTTGTCAGAGAATGTGGCTTATAGCCATTAAATCGAAGACCCCAAGTCGATGAATCAATGCTGCTAGGTGTCTTCTTCTTAGTTCGTAGTTCCCAGGTGCCATAGAACTTTGCCATGTATCTTCAGCTGTGTTTCCTTTTGTATAATTTCTATCTGTTTCTAGAGCGTGCCATGCGTCACCTCCATGGGGATTAGAGGAGAAACTTTTGAGAAAGGCATCGAGAAGGAGCGCAGCAGTGCCATGTGTCTTTTGTTGCAATGTGCGGATCGAGCCATGTGTCTCTTCCTTTCATAAGCTTTGAAGTGTCAAGGTACAGTATGGTGAGCCCTGAGGTGTCATGTCTAAGGTTTCTAAGTGCAGTGGAGTGTGCCACGTGTCGCCTCCATGGGTGATTGAAGGTTGAGAAACAAAAGAATCTTTGGAAGGCGTACCAGTCTGCCATCTGTCCTAGTTTTGAGGCTCTTAGGTGTTACCATGTTTCAGCAATAAAAGAGGCGGAGTGTGCCATGTGTCACTCTATGCATTCCCCAATTAAAAAGAAGACATGGTCCCTCCCAGCAAAAAACAAAGGGACACGTGGCAGCTTTTCAGTTTGCAGATCTCAAAGGAAGCAAATTTTTAGATGGAGGCCCCAGAATGCTACCGTTCCCCGCCACTTGGAAGGATGTCGTAGGCCCGCAGATCATTAGAGGTGATGTCACTTTTCTTCCATGCGGCTGCGAGAGGTGGACAACTATAAAGCATATCGGAGTCCCATGGCCACAGATTGATGACTCTGTCAAACAAGGTAGATCGCGCCAAGTGTCGAGGTACAGTATGGTGGGCCCTGAGGTATCATGTCTAAGGTTTCTAAGTGTAGCGGAGTGTGCCACATGTCGCCTTCGTGGGTGATTGAAGGTTGAGAAACAAAAGAAGCTTTTGAAGGCACACCAGTTTGCCATCTGTCCCAGTTTGAGGCTCTCAGGTGTTGCCATGTTTCAGCAATAAAAGAGGTGGAAAGTGCCAAGTGTCATAGTGTCGTGTATTCTATTTATATCAAAGGGAAACTAAGTTCGAAGAGTGCAGGAGGGCCAGAATTGAACAGTTACGCAAGCACGCAGGGGAATCTTGCCAAAGAGGAATATTCATCGCGCGGCTACGATGAGGTGGCACGTGGCCTCATCTTAATAAAGAAATAAAATGTGTACGAAAGGTGGTCACATGGAGGCTCCTGCTTAATTCTACGGAGCCAAAAGGAAAATGACTTTCTCTCTACTACTCGGTCACGGAATGATGACACGTGTCCCTGAAGTAAAGAAATTTTAAAGTGCAGTGGTTGGCGATGGAATGCTTGGTGACCGTCGATCTAGCCTAAAGGGAAAATCTATCTATGGCTAGGATTTAAAGGAGAACCTAAGGCATCTTGAAGGCGGGAAATTTGTGGACTTGGCTAGCAAGGAGATTCAGAGCCTGATTATTCAAAGAATCCAGGCTGATATGGCACAGAATCAAAGGGTTCAAATTTTAAAGTGTTGTAAAATCTTTGCTCAGGGGCTTTGTCTCATCTCCCATCAATGCGGATCTAATCTTCTGAGCTGCCCCTTAACAGATGTGCACTGCATTGATTGATACAGAACAATGAATCAGCTATTTGCATTGAAGGAGAAATATCTTTCATCTGCCTAGGTCTCTAGATATTTTTTGCAGTTAATTCTTGTAGAGAGTCATCCCTTCAGATGTAGATATTTTTTGACAGGGCCTGTGGGGCAATTTATTGTAGCCTAATTAGGTCATTTGGAATCAGATGCTATATATGCATCAATGTAAGATGTAAAAAAGGTTGGAAAATAGTTAGCCTGTTGATTCTATTTTTCAAACAGCACCCTTCTTTACTGTAATCGTGCCTTCTAATTGAATATATGCTGGCTATTCTTACCTCTTTGTGTTGGTCTCTAGCTCTGTGTAAATCTGAGGATGGTTTGTCTATGAATTCTTTGTTCCTCTCGACCATTTCTTGCCCCTTACCTCTGTTAGGATCAGCTAAAACTGTGTATGCTCATCTGCTATATTTGGTTATGTTGTGTATTTCTTCATTTTTGTGAGAACGCTTATATTCAAACTTGGTGTATGACCTCCCCTTTATTTTTAGTTCATCCTTCTTCCTCTTTTCCTATTAGGTGAATAGATTAGGTTTAGTCTTAGGCTCACTAAATCTCATATTCAACAAAGGAACCACCCTCTCTCTAGAGATTCAACCTCCCTGCAAGGTCCCACACCTAGAGGTTGTCTCAATATTTCACTAGATTGTTGGAGCCCTAAAAGCCTTCAACACTGGGTGCAAATCTAGGTGACAACAGTATTTGAATATCCTCTTTACTGCTAAAACATGTGACTCTTTGGGATCATCTTGGAATCTAGCCACAAGACAGACTGCATGCATGATATCTGGTCTAGTAGCAATTAGGTATAACATTCCACCAATCAGTGATCTATACTTGCTTTGATCAGCCTTAGGAGATTCATCATCTTTTCTTAACTTAAAACCAGTAGTCATGGGAGTACATACCAGTTTGGAGTCTTCCATTCCAAATTTTTTCAACATTTCCTTAGCATACTTTAATTGTGAAATGAAAATGCCCTTTTCTGATTGACTGACCTGTAACCCAAGGAAGAAGTTCATTTCCCCACACATTGACATTTCAAATTCTTTCTGCATTTCTTCTGCAAATCTCTTGCACATACCTTCATTTCCTCCAAAGATTATATCATCAACGTACACTTCCATAATCAGGATTTGATCTTCTTCAACTTTAAAGTACATATTGTTATCTACAGTGCTCTTTTTGAATCCTTACTACAGTAGGTACCTATCCAACCTTGCATACCAAGCTCTAGGATCCTATTTTAGTCTATATAATGCCTTCTTCAATCTGTAGACCATATATGGATCATCTGATAAATAAAAGCCTTCTGGTTTCTCAATGTATACCTCATCTTCCAATTCTCCATTTAGGAATGCAGATTTCAGATCCATCTGATAAACTTTGAAGTCCTTATGAGCTACAAAGGCCAAGAACAATCTTATGGCCTCTAATATTGCCACTGGAGCAAATGTTTCCTCATAATCTATCCCTTCCACTTATGAGTAGACTTTACACACAAGCCTAGCCTTATTTCTAACTACTTCCCCATTCTCATTCAATTTTTTCTAGAAGACCCATTTAGTTCCTCTCACATTTTTACCTACTGGTCTTGGGACAACTTCCCAATTCTGATTCTTGTCAATTTGCATCAATTCTTCTTCCATAGCCTTGATCCAGTGTTCATCTTTACATGCTTCAATCACGATTTTGGGTTCTACTTGAGACAATAAGCACAAATTCACCTGTTCATCTGCCATAGCAATACTCATCCTTGTTAAAACACCTCTGTTCTTATCTCTAATGATCTGATTTTTAGAATGATTCTTTTGCACATACTTGGGGGTCTTAGGAATCTTCTCTGGAGCATTTTTCTTCCTCTCTTTCTTCTTCTCTGCAAGGGTTCTCATCCTATTCATATACTTCTAATAGCACTAAACTTTGATATGTTCTTCATCCACTTTGACATTTGCACTTTCCACTAATTTCTTTAACCTCTTGTTGTAGCACCTGTAAGCCTTGCTCTTTGTAGAATATCCAAGGAAGATTCCTTCATCTGATCTTGTATCAATATTTCCCAAGTTTTCTTCATCTCTCCTAGTGTAGGACTTACTTCCAAAAACTCTAAAGTATTTTACAGTAGCAGTTCTTCCATACCATAATTCATATGGAGTCTTTGAACTATTGACCCTTGCTTGCACTCTGTTTTGTATGTAGACTACAGTGTGAATGGCTTCTCTTCAATAGATATCCAGTAGATTTGCTTCTTTCATCATTGTCCTTGCTACTTCCTAAACTGTTCTATTCTTCCTTTCCACAACTCCATTCTACTAAGGAGTCCTAGGGGCTGACAAATGCCTTTTTATTCCATGATCTTCACAAAAGTAGTTAAACTCATTGGAGGTGAACTCACCACCTTTGTCAGACCTCAAACACTTGACTTTCAGATCAATTTCATATTCAACCATAGCCTTAAAAGCTTTAAACTTATCTAGAGCTTCTAATTTTTCTTTGAGAAAAGTTACCCAAGTCAATCTAGAGAAATCATCAATCAACAACATAAAATACCTGTCACCTTGAAAGCTTCCTACTCTTGTAGGTTCACACAGATCTATATGCACCAACTCCAGAGGTCTGGCAGTAGAATACTCTTTGATCTTGAAATTCTTCCTTGTTTGCTTTGTAATACACAGTCACCTTTAATTGCTCCGCAAAATTCCGCAATATGACATTTTTCACCAGTGTTTTCTCCAATAGCTCAAGCATGTCAACCTACACCACATATCCACGTACTGAGAGCATCAAGACCATAGCTTTGGTAGGGGCTTAAAGTTTGTCTGTTAAAACTCCCCCTGAGCCAAAGCTTTCTACTTAGTTTTTGAAGGAAACATCTATGTGCCATAGACTGGCACAGCCTCATCATTCACTTTATTTTCTTCTTTATTTTTCCAGACCCTGTCCATTTCTTTCTTTGTCTCCACTAGATCTAAATTCTTCACTGGATCACTCTTCCTTACCAAATCAACCTTCACATTCTTACTTCTACAAAATTTAGCAATGTGACCTAATTTGTTGCATTCATAACATTTGATATTTTGAACAAGCTTACTTCTATTCATTCTAGATCTGCATTGATTAGCCTTATGCCCAAATCCACTGCATGTATAACAGTAACCATATAAATATGGAACCATCATACCCTTATTGTAACCATTCATCATCTGATTTCTGCATTCACTAGCTATATGACCAATTCTTTGACATGTAAAACATTGACCAGAGAATGATTGAACATTCTGATTCATCTTGCTTCTACATTCCGTAGCCTTATGTCTAAATTTATTGCAAGAGTAACAGTAGCCAGAGTACCTTTGTGCAGCTAGTTGTCTAATAGGTGGCCTCTTGAATTTTTTCTTCTAGTTCTGGACATGTCTGTTATTATCCTTCTTGATTGCAACCTTCTTTTGGTTATTGTTCTTCTTCCTAGCATTGTTTGCCTTTGAACTTTCACCCTTTTCAAATCCCAATCCTTCTTTATCCTTAGGAGCCTTTTGATTTGCAATCATTTCATCAAGCAGGGTGGAACTTTTCTTGAATTTGTCTTCTTGAATCTTTGCTTTCTCCAACTCTGTCTTTAGGACCACAATTTCTTGTTCAAGCCTTGAACATTCTTCAATTTTACCTTTCAGTTTTTCATTCAAGCATTCTTCAATTTTTTTTCCTTCCTCAACTTGTATTTTCAGACTGGTGATTGTCTCATTGGATTGTTTGATCTATTCATTTACTTCCTTGTATCTTTCTTTGAATTTCTTGTTTTTCTTTCTCAACATTTTGATGCATTCATCAGCTTCCTTAATATTTTCTTCCAGAACTTTCTTCTTATATTGAACTTTCTCCAGATCTTCAAGGGCTGATTCAAGTTCTCCATTCATGTCAACTATGCAGTCTTCTTCAGTAAATTCAACAGTAGGGATTTCTTCTAGAGTGATAGGATATCTCCTAGGTGCCATGTGTTCACACTTCAGGATCTTCCTCAAGCGATTAAGCTTATTCCAAGGAACCTAGCTCTGATACCAATTGTTAGAATGCACAAGACAACTGAGAGGGGGGTGAATCAGTTGTATGTTAAAACTTTAAACCCTCAAAGTAATTTCAAACATCAACCACTTATAAGGCATTAGCAAAATGTAAACATATGAAGTATCAATGCAAACACATCCAAACACATAAGAACACTAGATTTACATGGAAAACCCAATAAGGGAAAAACCATGATGAGGATTAGCTCACAATATATATGAATAACAACACCAAAAATCAATAGGCTTACTGTGAAGGGCTCACTACCCAGAAGAAAGGTTCACTACCAAAGAAAGACTCACTGCCCAAAAGAGAGAAGAAAGAAGAAGACCATTACAGAGAGATTCACTATCTCAAAGCAACAGGAAAGATCCACCATTGTCACTCCCTACCATCCACAACCTTTGGCTCACTACCTCCAGCAACTTCTAGTACACTAAAATGTAGACACCTTCTGCTCACTGCATTCTAGAGTCATTTGCATTTAAGCTCACACACAACTCACTGCCCTTGATTCACATTCACATTCTATTCTCTACCTTGCTCCAATCGACTTCATCTTGCATTTATACCATCTACAACCAAGACCTATCTCAATTAGGTCGGTATTAAACACTTCCGCGATGGAAAGAAGTGTGAGTAGACCATGTCAAGGTGTTTAGGGTAAAATTGGATTTTGTTAATCTTTTGTTATTTAGATATTAAATTTTGCCTCTCCACTAAACATTGAAGGATCTAGGGTCAAGTGGCGAGCACTATCATACCCTAGAGTCACTTTCAGATGTAGGGAAAATTGGATTAGGGAATTAATTATCAATTTCTCCTTCTCATATGCTCAATTGACCATTAAAACCCTAATTATGCAAATACAACAACAAATTAATGAATTACGGAAAATCATCTTGTAGACGAGAGTAAAATACCAAATTACAGAATACTTGTTTTCGAGGTTCTAAAGCGGAACAGTCGAGGACACTGGAGCGGGTGCCCAAGTCCAAGGTACTTGCTTTTTCGAGGAATCTGAACCTCCTTCGGACACTGATCAGCCTCGTAACTTCTATTTTCCAGAATCTATCTGTGGAGGACACTGGAGCGAGTACCCTAGTCCTAGAAGTGCTCATTTTTCCATCTTTTCCTCAGATCCTAAATCCCTAATGTCTATCCAGCCTTCCTACAACTCCACTTTTCCCAAATGCGACGCCTGTAACCTGTAATCACAAGACTTGGTTTGGGGGTTGTGGTGTTTAGAAGTTTTCCTCAGTCAAACCCCGAAGGACACTTAAGTCTCTGAACACCGTTGTCAGATAAAGAGGGCGTGCCCTTGTGAGGCAGAGGCCAAAAACCAAAGGAATCATTGATAAAAACACAATGATATTTCACCTTGTAGTGAAGCTTTCATGGAGGAAGATGCTCTTCATGCTATGAAGGAATTGATGCTCAAATCTGCAAGTATCAACACACAAAACACACAAGTCTGCTCTTGCAACACAATAGAAATCCTTGAATCACCTTGAGAACACTTGAATATCACAATTTTCATCTAGTTTACAAATGAATGCCTAAGCATGCTTATATATGCATCTAGAAGCACTCCCGCTAAGAAATTAAAATTCAAACTTTACCGTGTTGGCAAAATAACCAAATAACGGTCAATAACTGTCACCCAGAAATTGGGGCTGCCCCAAAATAGGGTAGGACTAGGGTGTGGGCACCCAAGTCCTCCCCCCTATTTTGGGTAGGGTACAACTCAAGGGGTCCTCCTAGGTCCCATTTTCTGTGAAACCCAGGTATCATTCCATCGGGATGCCAAAATATGAACTAAAATGTCCTAAATGCGCTTAAAAGACCCGAGAGCTAAACCCTATGAGGGAAAAGCCCCCAAGGAGACATTTTATGACATTACACAAGGGTTAACTAGGACTCAAATTTGTATCACCAAGCTGCACATCACATCCACAATCCACGAGGTACCTCCGTAAATGGCGCTAGTAAGACAGGTCGGCCAAACCTGAGCTAATGACCATATCCGCGCTTCTCCAAGTCCAAAAATATTAGGTAGACCAGAGAGAGACACTCCAAACCATTCACGCACCTTCCCAGAATACTCACCAGCATCAGAAACTTCTACAACACTACCACAACCGTCTGAAACGAAGAATGTCTTCATTATGCAAATCAGGACACACTGCTACTGATCACCAACACAAGAATTGAACTTGCGGAGCATCCCAAAACTGGAAACTTCAAAGGAAGATAGATATAGATAATATTATAGCATTCTCCTAGAACCGCAAGACAAGAAAGCTCAATGCGGAGAAATGCGGAGCATTCTCATTTCTCCCAAACACCCTCCTTCATAGTCAAATATTCTGTCAAACACATCTTCTCCTTCCACATGATCCAAAACCTAAAACTCTAGATATAACACCTCCGAACACCTCTAATCAACACTTCCAAACTACACAAGCATATCTTCAATTAGGAAGAAATACAGAGCATAACACTAAGAGTACCTCTGTCACACTACACACCTTTTTATCAAATTTTCTCAAAAGCACTTGGAAATCAAGTGAACCATCTACTGGGAGTTGACATCAATGACAACACCAGCAAGTTTCCAACACCAAATATCATAAGCAGAGAGAGTGATATATTAACAAAGAGAGGGTGGTTTCAGACCAATGCATAGGACCAGACATATCCTCTACTTCTTCAGGCTCTACAAAACCTAGGGGGTTCCCTTGAGGTTGAAACACATGATAACAATTGGGATAGAGCTTTGACTACCATACCCTAATGACAATCATGGACAAGCTTACTTGACCTCACCAACTATAGATTAATTAAAGCAAGACTATAAGTGCACCAAGATATGATCAATTGAAACCCTTAAGATAAATTCCCTTAACTTTTCATACACACTTATACCTTGCACCATCACTATCATAGTCCTCTATACATTTATCTGACACCAACGCACTGAAGATATGCATTTATAGAGTAATGGACCATGATAATGAGCAAAATTCCTACCCACACAAACCTCTAAACATATATTTGGCACAAGCTCCCTTAAGATATATCAAAAGTATAATATTGGTTTGTGCATGCAGGTAGAGTAGAACACTAATTTAATCCTACAACTAATAAGAGAAGTTATTAAAATGAGATGTTTGGTCTCTCATCAATTTGACCGGTGCCTACTTCATTGGGCAACAAAGTCCAATCTTCCAAAGAGGATGGAAATTTGCTTGCAACTTAGCATTGGAAAAAAAGTTGCACAAACACAACCTCATAAGATAAGGTAACTTGCAAATGACATTCTTAATTATCTAGAACAACATCAACTACATCCCACATGTAACAGAGACAAGACCATTACAAAAGAGTTTGTAATGCATTATAATGCTACGACATTAATCAACTTTCTATTACATTGGTGCAGGAGCACCTAAAAGAATACCTTGGAGCAAGAAGACAAAAATGACCATGGAAGGAACCTATGGAACAAATCGAGTCAATTGGGACACCTTACAACCAATTATGGCATGTTGCAATATTCAAAATGATGTAATAGTTAAATGTCCTGAGGGTCCTGGTAAGGACCCTAGGACCAAAAATGATGTAAGTTGGGCCAATAGTGCCCCTAGAGTCAAATATAGGTGTCCAAGGATAGGAATGTGGCTTAATGAACCTAAGAAGATCAAACATAGTCAATTAATAAGGTAGAAGTTCATTAAATAAGGCAGAAATTCACTAAACCAAAGTTTGAAATTCAAATTTCTAAATTATGCATTTAGGCGGGAAAAGCCTTTTTAATTAGTTTTTGAAAGTTTAACCATCCCTAACTGATGGGAATTGGTTGTAGAAGTTAGGGAGAGGTTATATAAGCCTGTTCAAGGCATGAGATGTACGGACTAAGCATTTTTGGAGGCCTGGGTTGTACGGCAAGCTGAAAACAACAGTAAATTCCAGTTTTTCTTGCATTTCCTTCTTGTTTATGTTAATCTTTTTGATTGTTGAGTGTTGGAAAATGTATTAGGACCTCAGTTAACATTAATAGACATCATTTCATGCTCTGATAAGGTTTCTTTAGGTAGTTTTATTGCTGTTCATCTGACTGCTACAAGGAACAGCAGACTGTTCTGTGAGTTCTTGAGTGGTTGCAATGCATCATAGGACCTTTCCATGGATGTAAGATCCTAATTCTCATGGAATAGGTCCTTAGTAACATGTATAATATGGTTCCTAACTTTTCAAAGCAGGAGGAGTGCAAATGGACAGGTGATCACCGTTGGAAGTCTAGTTTTGCATGTGGAAAGAGCATTGAAATGGTGGCTCAGTTATAGCAGCAGGAGATCAGCCTTAATAAGGTGGTGGTTTTATGTTTTTTGTTGTTTAATATGGTCAAGGACATGGTGTTAGACCTTTGAATGAGGTCTGGAAGTTATTGGAGGTGGGAGATCTAGTAAGCCCTAGGTTTTGAGGCCTAGAAATGAGGTTTTTGTATCTCAAACCTTAAATGTGAAAACCACCTGATAAGACCTGAAAAATCCCTAGTTTTGAACCCTTTCCTAAGACTTTTTTTAGGTTTGAAGTGTGTGGGACAAGTTTGTCATAGGGTTCCTTTGTAAAATGGTCAATTTAGGCCTTGTTGGAAGGCAGCAGGGTGTTAGGACAGTCACATTTCGTCCAAAACAACAGTAGCTGAGTTTGGGATATGTTTTAGAAATTGATAGAGGGTATCCAAATCAGTCATCATTTTTGGGAATTCTTTGGAAAAGTTTGGAGAAAAGTGCAAATTAGTCGCTGAACAAGGCTACAAGGATTAGGCCTGTTTAAGGGGAGTTATCAAGAACCAATCAAATTGCTTTGTGAAACCTATTGAATATTGTTGGTTGGGGTAAGTTGAGACCCTAGAAGGTACAATATTTCATCTGAGAAGTTAGAACCCAAACTTGAGCCCTTTGGTGGAGTTTAAGGCAAAAGGAAGACTAGTGAAGTCTTATTGATTGAAGCCCACACTAGATTGAAATCTTTTGTTCTTGTCAAATTATCTCTAAGACCTAACACCTCTGCATCATACATCCATGCCAACTAATGTGGTAAGAGAGAACCAACAACTAGGTTCAAAGGTTCTCTTGAAATATAGCTATTTTCCATGGAGACATACACCTGCAGATAAAACTCTACTCGACTACACCTTCTCCTAAATTACAAAGTATGCTCCATCATTTATAGAGTTGGAGATATATCATTTGATACCCTAGAAGCTACCGAAGCACATACAATTTGAATTGGTTCAGTAACCAACACCTATCACATCTCACAAACATGTATATATAGCATTACATTCCATCTTGTTGCTTGGACATGGATTTGGAGTGGTCAACACATTTGCAGATCACCCATGCCTATTGTATCACATCCATGTGGGTTGGTACAAGAAAAACTTTAGTTTGGAGTGTTCACCCATGCCTTGGTACAGGAAATTCATCACTAAAGGGCCTATAAGAGTCCTAGGTCGTATGGAATTCACCTACCAAATCATATGACCTTGGAAGGATCATTAATGGCCATCTTGAGAATCATTGAAGCGTCTTATGGTGGTTGGGGTGTTTGAATTCTCAACACTATTACAACTACCCTTGATAGTGCATTTTTATTTGCACAACCTTGTCATTCATTATTTAACTATTTGGCTATTTTCAAATTCGGTGAACCTTTCAGGTGGTTCACAAGTTCACAAACCACTCGAATCACTAAGAAAAACATTCCTTTGTTCTTTCTTCAGTTTTCCTTTTTCGGCGATTCAGTACTTTGGTGAACTATCGAACCATTTCATCTTTGCGATAAGAAAAAAATTGTGAACTTGCTGAAATCCACTTCCTTCATCTTTCTTTCTTCTTGTTTCCTTCTCTCTTCTTCTTCTTCTCGGCAATTAGCTAAATTCACAAACTAGAGAACTTGCTGAAATCTTTATCTTTCTTTTCTTCTCTTTTGATGATTCAGCAAGTTCTTGAACTCATGAACTTGCCAAAACATTTGTCTTTTCTTCTTCGTTTTCCTTTGTTGGGCCTTTGGGAAACTTGCAAACTATTTTCGATGTTTTGGCAAGTTTGTGAACTCATGAACTCACTGAAGCATTCACTTCATCTCCTTTCTTTGTTCACTTTTCGTATTCCAGGAAAACCACGAACCAACGAACCTCTTTGGTAGATTCACGAATTCGCAAACCTATCGAAAAGCTAAACAACATTTTCTCCATCTTTGCCACATCTTCAACCTTTCGATGAAATGGTGAACTTACGAACTATTTCAGCAAGTTTGCAGGTTTGTGAACCTACTGAATCGCTAAAAAGCAAAGCTTTTAGACTTTCAATAGATTCGCGAACCTGTGAACTTGTTGAAAGGCTTATACTTAAGAAAATTTCAAAGGATTTTTTGAAGTTTTCCCAACTAGACCAAACACCTAATGGGTAAGTACAGGAAGATGGGGGGCCAAAAAGTGGCCAAAATCAGGAAATGTTGGCCTTGGATGAGAGATTGAGCATAGTTACACTCAAAATTTTAAGATGCAACAAAAATAATGTTCGTAGTGCTCCAAGTCTACTTTCTAAACTACTAATTTTTTTTGAAAATGGTATAGATTAAGGGGTTCAAAAGACGGAGCCACAGAAAGTGGTGTTGTTTTTGTCAAAAAAACATAACATAGCATGTTTTGTGGTTCTCTCAAAAGGTTAACATTTTTTTGGTATTTTTAAAATCACTTCGGTGAGAAATTAGCTAACAACTCGTGTAGTTTATGCCCAATTTTTTTGATAATTTTTTAATGAATATTTGATTTTTTACTAATTTTCAAAGTGGACACATCTTGAAAAATAGAATTTTTGCCGTGATTTTGAAAACTAGTTGAAAATCAATTTTTTTTTAATATGTGTAGAATGGAGTCTAGTTTCTAAAAATGTAATTTTTTTGAAATTTCAATGAACGGTTAATTTACAATGAAAAAAAGACCAAACACTGGTTTTTACCCAAAAATGGACACACAAACAAAAGAAATTAAAGATGACAGGCTTAACATTGTCAAAATGTGAAAAAAAATACATCGTTAAATAGCTAAGAGAAAGCCTAACATTACCCAGGTGTTCGATTTGTTCGACCTTGAAAAGCGTGCAAATCTGAGGGTTAGCACAAATGAAATAATGTGAAATCCTGTAGAATATGCAAAAACATTTCTTTGGACATTGGGAAGGCACTCCAAGCATTTGGGTTGGAAATCCAAAGCAAATCCCAAGCCTAAGGCTTGGGATTCCTAAAGCAAAATATAACACGAGCGCATTAGAACGCATTCGCATTAAGTTTTATTTTACATTTTTTCCCTTTCCGCAAAAGTTTGTCAGACGTTTGTCATGTTTGACATAACGCGAGTGCGTTATAATGTGAGCACGTTATAATGTGCTCGCGTTATGTCTCCCTTAGAATGTTTTATGTTCAAGGTTATTAAGCATGTATGTATGTATGTATGTATGTATGCCTATATGTATGTATGTATACTTATATTTATGTATGTATATATGTATGCTTGTATGTATATATGTATGCTTGTATGCATGTATGTATGCTTGTATGTATGTATGCATGCTTGTATGTATGCATGTTTGTATGCATGTTTGTATGTATGTATGTATGTTGAAGGTTTAGGGTTGAGGGATTAGAGTTTAGGGTTGAGGGCTTAGGGATAACAGATTAGGGTTTAAGGTGTAGTGTCGAGGGTTAAGGGTTTAGGAATAGGGATAGCGTTTAGCGTTTAGGGTTTAGGGTTGATGGATTAGGGTTGAGGGATTAGGGTTGAGGGTTGAGGGATTAAGGTTTAAGGTTGAGGGTTGAGGGATAGGGTTTAGAGTTTAGGGATAGGGGATTAGGGTTTATGACCTTGAGGGATTAGGGTTTAGGTTTGAGGCTTTAGGGATAGCATTTAGGGTTGAGGGATTAGGGTTGAGGGTTTAGGGATAGGGTTTAGAGTTTAGTGCTAAGGGATTAGCGTTTAGGACCTTGAGGGATTAGGTTTTAGGGTTGAGGCTTTAGGGATAGCATTTAGGGTTGAGGGTTGAGAGATTAGGGTTAAGGTAGAGTGTTGAGGGTAGAGGGATTAGGGATAGAGTTTAGGGTTGAAGGTTTAGAGTTGAGGGATTAGGGTCTAGGGTTGAGGGTTTAGGGATAAGGGATTAGGGTTTAAGGTATAGTGTCAAGGTTTGAGGGTTTAGGAATAGGGATAGCATTTAGGGTTTAGGGTTGAGGGATTAGGGTTTAGGATTTAAGGATAAGGGATTAGGGTTGAGGGATTAAGGTTTAGGTTTTGCAAGTATGGGCCTAACCGATGTTTTCATTGATGTCAACATACTCCTGTTGCATTAATGAAAAGGATTGGATGAGCTGAGTGCTGAGGATATTGAGAAAATTAGTCCTAATCAGAAACAAAGAAGAACAATGAAGACAGTAAGGTAAAAGTCCAAGATAAGATGAGGATCAGAGGATGCAGTTTAAAGGGTTTGTAGATATGTGTCTTAAGGTGATCCAGTAAAGATTTCAAAGGTCTGCATGAAGATCTGAAGAAGTTGTGGCAGCTCAAGTAAAACCGGTTCCGGTAGGTGTTCAGAGGTGACAGAGTGACACAGATAGGTCCAGTGAGATCCGAAAATGCATTATCCTATTATGTGGATTTGAGGGAGAGTTGTGGAAGTCTTTGTGAAGTATCAACTCGATTGGTTCGTGGTTTGAAGGTCCGCAAGCAGCTATTTCTTTGTGACAGTGATGACAGACTGTGTTCTTGAGGTTTCAGATAAAGGAGAGAAGGATTTCAGTAAGCAGATGAAGTGTGGATGTTCTTGGTGATTCAGGCAATCTTGTGGAGGTCTTTGGATCGTGTCCAGTTCATGTTGGTGGTCCGCATTAGAGTTGGAGCTCGCAATTGAAGAATATCTTCCAAATGATGGTGTTCTTCCTGAGACAGGCTGACCAGATGTATTATACATCTTGCGGATGTTCTTGTAGATGTTTGCCGACTTAGATGATTATTCCTAAGTCGATGCCTTGTATAAATAAGGGATTATAAAGTCATTTCAAAGTGTTTCTTGTGGAGATGAGAGTGTGGTAGTGAGGAAGAGAGAAAAAGGTAGAGAAGAAGTTTTGGGCTTAAATGGGGCTGATTCAAGCATGGTGAAGATGCTATTCTCCAGTTCAAGTATGTGATACTTATTATTTTGTAGATAGTGAGTCTCTTGTAGGCAGTGAGCCTCTTGTGAGCAATGTGCTCGGGCAGTGAGCCCTAATTGGCATGCGCCATTTTGTTCTTTCTATTATTCTAACAGAGAATACAATCTTGGGTTAATCACCCCGTGGTTTTTCCCTTAACCAGATTTTCCACGTCAAAATCTCGGTGTCTTATGTCTTGATTTGTTTCTGCTCTTGATTTAATGCATTATGTTTCCATGATTGAGTTATTGATATGCTACTAAATCACTAAGAGGATTTAAGTGTGCAATTGAAGAGAAAGTTTTTGACAACTGATTCACCCCCCCTCTCAGTTGTCTATCCTAAATCTAACAATTGGTATTAGAGCTAAGTTCCTCTAAAAAGAGCTTAACCACTTGAGGAGATCCAGGATGTCATCCTACAAGAAAGATAGTCCAAAGTTTGAAGGAACCAATTTTAATCTCTGGAAAAGTTGCATGAAATGTCACTTGCAATGTATGGGAATGCAGTACTGGAACATGGCTTCAACGAAGTATACTCCTCCACAGGGTGGCCCGAAATCCCAAAGTGAAATCACAGATGCTGAAAACAATCTACGGACTATAGAAGCTCTTCTAAGCACATTATCTGATTCAGAGCTTTCAAATGTTATTGACCTACCAACTATTTTTGAGATTTGGGAAAAATTGGAACTTCTGCATGAAGGAGACAAGTATGTTAAATGTGCAAGGCTACAAAGTCTAAAAGGAAAATTTGAAAATCTGAAGATGAGAGAAGATGAAAATATCACTACTTTTATGCCAAGAGTAAATGAGCTTGTTTGTGGAATTAAGAATACTGGTGGAGTCTTGGATGAAGATGAGATTGTTGGCAAAATTCTCAGATCCCTTCCTGCTTCTTATAAAATCAAGGCTGTTGCCATTGAAGAATTCAGAGCCCATACAACTGTCACAAGAGATCAATTGGCTGGTAAATTGGTTGCATTTGAAATGACCGAGTTTGGAGATGTCCCCCCCAAGATTGAATCTGCATTCAGAGCTAGTGCTTCTGTAAAAGGAAAACAAAGGTTTGATCTGGGAGAGAACTCTTCAAGGAAACTATCATGGTATGAAAAAGCAAGAAAAGATCTGGAAGAAGAAGAAACTGAAACTGCTCAGCTTGAAGCCCTTATTGCAAAAAGACTACCAAGAGGATCCAGTAAGTATGAAGGGAAATTGCCTTTTAAGTATTTTAACTGCAATAAGATTGGTCATTTTGCCTCAAAGTGTCCAGAAAGATTTTCAAGGTCAAATCCTAACAGATCAAGGTTCCAAAAGAATTCTTACTATGTTCATGAAGAGGATGATAATGAAGGAGTAACAGATGATGAATCAGAGATAGGAAACAAATCCAGAAGTGATTGGGTGTTTATTGCCATCAAGGAAGAAGATCCAATGCCCTCTGAATCTGTCAATCATAAAGTTGTAGAAAGAGCTCTGGCTGCACAAGTTGAAGAAAAGGATGATTAGGTCATTGACAGTGGATGCTCTCACCATATGACTAGTGACAAAAATAAGTTCTTAGATTTGGAAAGGTATGAAGGAGGAGTGGTAAAGTTTGGTGATAATTCTGCTGGTAGAATCAGAGGTAGAGGAACTATTTATTTTGATGGAAAGAACAAAACTGGTAATGTACTGTATGTTGAAGGATTGAAGCACAATCTTCTCAGTGTTGGACAGTTGGTGGACAAAGGCTATGATCTCCAATTCAAGAATAGAAAATGCAAGATCTTTGAAAGTTCTGGAACAGAGATTGCATCCGGTACTCAGACAAAAGGTAATATCTTTCATTTAGTTGGTACCGGTAAAAGTTGTCTATTTGTGCATATTGATCAGGGTTGGCTATGGTATAGGAGGATGTGTCATGTGAATTTTGATAATATCATCAAGATAAACAACACTCAGGTTGTAAGAGATCTTCCAAAACTGGTAAAACCTACAAATAGTTTATGCAAAGAATGTTAGTTGGGAAAACAAAGCAGAGTCTCATTTAAAAGCAAAGAACAATCTTCTACCGGAATATTGGATTTGGTTCATACTGATCTATGTGGTCCACCAAGAATCAGGAGTGTGCAAGGTGATAGATACTTCATGTTACTAATTGATGACTACTTCCGGATGATGTGGGTAACTTTTCTAAAAGAGAAATCAGAAGCTTTTGAGAAATTCAAAATATTCAAGGCTATGGTAGAGAATGAAAACGGATTAAAATTAAAGTGTCTAAGGTCTGATAGAGGTGGAGAATTCACATCTGGTGAGTTCATAGAATTATGTGAGAAACATAGAATAAAGAGATAGTTGTCTGCTCCTAGGACTCCACAACAGAATGGAGTAGTGGAGAGAAAGAACCGGACCATCCAGGAAGCATCTAGGACAATGATGATGGAAGCAAATGTTCCTCAGATTTATTGGAGAGAAGTTGTCAGCGCTATAGTCTATACTCTCAATCGAGTTCAAATCAGAAGCAATACCGATAAGACTCCTTATGAACTTTGGTTTGGCATCACTCCTACTGTGAGATATTTTAGAGTCTTTGGTAGCAAATGTTACATCAAAAGAGATGAAGATCTAGGCAAGTTTGATGCTAGAAGTGATGAAGGAATATTCTTGGGTTACTCTACTCAAAGTAAAGCATACCGGTGTTATAACAAGAGACTGAGAAAGATTATAGAAAGTACAAATGTGAAGGTTGATGAAGGAATTGAAAAACCCTCCAGGTTTTATGAATATGATGAAGATGATCAGAGTGGTGTTCTGATTCAAGGAACCCAAGCTCCTTCTGCAATTCAGATTCATACTGATCCAGTAAATCAAGAAGAAGAGATGAGTTTCAATGAGCCTGATCAAGGATCAGAAGTGCAAGAAACTCCCAAAATTCCTAGGTATGTAAGACTGAACTACTCTGAAGATCAGATCATAGGTGATAAAAGCAAAGGTGTACAAACAAGAAGGAGAATTTCTCAAGATTCAGATGAGTATTGTTTGATTTCTAAGATTGAACCAAAGACAATAAATGAAGCTTGCAATGATGAAAACTGGACTAAAGCAATGGAGGAAGAGCTGATGCAAATTGAGAAAAATCACACTTGGGATCTTGTTCCCAGACCTAGAAACAAGAATGTGATGGGAAGCAAATGGGTCTTCCAAAACAAACTGAATGAAGTTGGTGAAGTAATCAGAAATAAAGCCAGATTGGTCTGCAAGGGTTACTCTCAAATAGAAGGAGTTGATTTTGAAGAAACTTTTGCTCCGGTGGCAAGAATTGAAGAAGTCAGATTATTTCTTGCTTTTGTTGCCTTCAAGGATTTCAAAGTGTATTAGATGGATGTCAAGTCTGCCTTCCTGAATGGTGATTTGGAAGAAGAAGTGTACATTGAGCAATCGGATGGATTTCAATTGTCTGATCATGGTGATATGGTCTACAAGTTGAAGAAAGCACTATATGGACTAAAGCAAGCCCCAAGAGCCTGGTATGAAAGATTGGATAAGCATCTTTTGAAGATTGGTTTCAACAAAGGTACTGCTGACAGTAATTTGTATTTCAAAATTGATCATGAAAACATCTTGATTGTTGAAGTGTTTGTTGATGATATCATTTTTGGAGGAAGAGATAGCATGTGTAAAACTTTTGCAAATCAAATGAAAAGTGAATTTGAGATGTCCATGCTTGGGGAAATAAATTTCTTCTTGGGTCTACAAATCACTCAAACAAAGAAAGGAATATTCATTTCTCAGACCAAATATGTGAAAGAATTGTTGAAGAAATTTGGGATGGAAGACTCAAAACCAATGAATACTCCCATGGAAACCAGATGTAAATTGGGCAAAGATGATGACTCTCCTTAAGGTTGATCAGAAAAAGTACAGGTCAATGATTGGAGGACTGTTGTATCTCACTCAAGCTAGACCTGACATTATGAATGCTGTGGGTCTTGTTGCTAGATTTCAAGCTGATCCTAGAGAATCTCATGTCATCGCAATCAAGAGGATTTTTAGATATCTAAAAGGAACAATTGAGTATGGATTATGGTATCCCAAAGATCATGATTTCTCTCTTCATGCATATACAGATGCGGATTGGGCAGGAGATGTGGATGACCGGAAGAGTACTAGTGGTGGAGCATTCTTTTTGGGGAAGAGATTGGTTTCTTGGTTGAGCAAGAAACAAGAGGCAATATCTCTATCCACTGTAGAAGCAGAATATATTGCAGCAGCAGGTAGTTGCACTCAGGTTTTGTGGATGTAGCAAATGCTAAGAGACATAAGAGTGGAGTATAAAGAGCCTATCACAATCTTCTGTGATAATTCAAGTGCAATAAATATATCTAAGAATCCGGTGTTGCATTCAAAGACTAAGCATATATCTATCAAGTTTCACTTTCTGAGAGAGCAAGTGAACAAGAATGAAGTCCGATTGGAGTTTGTGCCTTCCAAGGATCAGATTGCAGATATCTTTACTAAACCTCTACCTAAGGACTCTTTTGAGTATCTCAGAGAGAAGTTAGGGGTTATTGCCCCTCCAGTAATGAACTAAGGTGCACTGATGTGCATCAGTCCAGTGGATATCATAGTCATATCTTGTGATCCAGATTGATGATGGGGAGTTGCTACTCAAGGGGAGCAGTTGGTATGATTCTGAAATGGTGGAATTACAAGTATGTGCCCTTTGCCATTGATGTCAAAGGGGGAGAGAAGTCATGTGAAAAACAAGTGGTGGTTGATCAAAGGGGGAGTAGTAAAGGAAGAGAAGACAAGTGAATGGTTGTTGGTGATAGGGGGGTTGTGTCAGTAAAGAAAAGTTCTTGTCTTGACGGTCAAAACAGTTTTTCACATCATATGTTGCCATCAATGACAAAGGGGGAGATTGTTGCAAGCATGGGCCTAACCGGTGTTTTCATTGATGTCAACATACTCCTGTTGCATTGATGAAAAGGATTGGATGAGCTGAGTGTTGAGGATATTGAGAAAATTAGTCTGAATCGTAAACAGAGAAGAACAGTGAAGACAGTAAGGTAAAAGTCCAAGATAAGATGAGGATCAGAGGATACGGTTTAAAGGGTTTGTAGATATGTGTCTTAAGGTGATCCAATAAAGATTTCAGAGGTCCGCATGAAGATCTGAATAAGTTGTGCTAGCTCAAGTAAAACCAGTTCCGACAGGTGTTCAGAGGTGACAGAGTGACACAGATAGGTCCAGTGAGATCTAGAAATGCATTATCCTATTCTGCGGATTTCAGGGAGAGTTGAGAAAGTCTTTGTGAAGTATCAACTTGATTGGTTCATGGTTTGAAGGTCCGCAAGCAGCTATTTCTTTGTGACAGTGATGACAGACTGTGTTCTTGAGGTTCCGGATAAACGAGAGAAGGATTTCAGTAAGCAGATGAAGTGTGGATGTTCTTGGTGATTCAGGCAATCTTGTGGAGGTCTTTGGATCATGTCTAATTTGTGTTGGTGGTCCGCATTGGAGTTGGAGCTAGTAATTGAAGAATATCTTTTGAATGATGGTGTTCTTCCTGAGACAAGCCGACCGGATGTATTATACATCTTGCGGATGTTCTTGTAGATGTTTGCTGACTTAGATGATTATTCCTAAGTCGATGCCTTGTATAAATAAGGGATTGTAAAGTCATTTCAAAGTGTGTCTTGTGGAGATGAGAGTGTGGTAGCGAGGAAGAGAGAGAAAGGCGGAGCAGAAGTTTTGGACTTAAATGGAATTGATTCAAGCATGGTGAAGATGCTATTCTCTAGTTCAAGTGTGTGATACTTATTATTTTGTAGACAGTGAGTCTCTTGTAGGCAGTGAGCCTCTTGTGAGCAGTGTGCTCAAGCAGTGAGCCCTAATTGGCATGTGCCATTTTGTTCTTTCTATTTTTTTAATAGAGAATACAATCTTGGGTTAATCACCCCGTGGTTTTTCCCTTAACTGGGTTTTCCACGTCAAAATCTTGGTGTCTTATGTGTTGATTTGTTTCTGCTCTTGATTTAATGCATTATGTTTCCATGATTGAGTTATTGATATGCTGCTAAATCACTAAGAGGATTTAAGTGTGTAATTGAAGAGAAATTTTTTGACAACTGATTCACCCCCCCTCTCAGTTGTCTGTCCTAAATCTAACATTAGGGTTGAGGGATTAAGGTTTAAGGTTGAGGGTTTAGGGATAGGGTTTAGAGTTTAGGGATAAGGGATTAGTGTTTAGGACCTTGAAGGATTAGAGTTTAGGGTTGAGGCTTTACGGATAGCATTTAGGGTTGAGGGATTAGGGTTGAGGGTCAAGGGATTAGGGTTAAGGTAGAGTGTTGAGGGTAGAGATATTAGGGATAGGGTTTAGGGTTCAGGGATTAGGGTTTAGGGTTGAGGGTTTACGGATAATGGATTAGGGTTTAAGTTATAGTGTCAAGGGTTGAGGGTTTAGAAATAGGGATAGCCTTTAGGGTTTAGGGTTGAGGGATTAGGGTTTAGGGTTTAGGGATAAGGGATTAGGGTTTAGGGTTTAGGACCTTGAGAGATTAGGGTTTAGGGTTAAGGATTTACGGATAGCATTTAGGGTTGAGGGATTAGAGTTGAGGGTTTAGGGATAGGGTTTTGAGTTTAGGGATAAGGGATTAGGGTTTAGGACCTTGAGGGATTAGGGTTTAGGGTTAAGGTTTTATGAATAGCATTTAGGGTTGAGGGTCGAGGGATTAGGCTTAAGGTAGAGTGTTGAGGGTAGAGGGATTAGGGATAGGGTTTAGGGTTGAAGGTTTAGGGTTGAGGGATTAGGGTTTAGGGTTGAGGGTTTATGGATAAGGGATTAGGGTTTAAGGTATAGTGTCGAGGATTGAGGGTTTAGGAATAGGGATAGTGTTTAGGGTTTAGGGTTGAGGGATTAAGGTTTAGGGATAAGAGATTAGGGTTGAGGGTTGAGAGATTAAGGTTTAGGGTTGAGGGATTAAGGTTTAAGGTTGAGGGTTGAGGGTTTAGGGATAGGGTTTCGAGTTTAGGGATAAGGGATTAGGGTTTAGGACCTTGAGGGATTAGGGTTTAGGGTTGAGGCTTTACGAATAGTGTTTAGGGTTGAGTGATTAGGGTTGAGGGTTGAGGGATTAGGGTTAAGGTAGAGTGTTGAGGGTTGAGGGTTTAGGAATAGGAATAGCATTTAGGGTTTAGGGTTGAGGGATTAGGGTTTAGGGATAAGGGTTTAGGGTTGAGGGATTAAGGTTTAGGGTTGAGGGATTAAGGTTTAAGGTTGAGGGTTTAGAGTTTAGGGATAAGGGATTAGGGTTTAGGACCTTGAGGGATTAGGGTTTAGGGTTGAGGCTTTACGAATAGCGTTTAGGGTTGAGGGATTAGGTTTGAGGGTTGAGGGATTAGGGTTAACGTAGAGTATTGAGGGTAGAGGGATTAGGGATAGGGTTTAGGGTTGAAGGTTTAGAGTTGAAGGATTAGGGTTTAGGGTTGAGGGCTTAGGGATAAGGGATTAGGGTTTAAGGTATAGTGTAGAGGGATGAAGGTTTAGGAATAGGGATAGCGTTTAGGGTTTAGGGATTAGGGTTTAGGGTTGAGGGATTAAGGTTTAAGGTTGAGGGTTGAGGGTTGAGGGTTGAGGGTTTAGGGATAGGGTTTAGAGTTTAGGGTTTAGGGATTAGGGTTTAGGGATAAGGAATTAGGGTTAAGGATTGAGGGATTAAGGTTTAGGGTTGAGGGATTAAGGTTTAAGGTTGAGGGAGAGGTAGAGAGGTGAGGGGGAGAGATAGGTGAGAGATAGAGAGGTGAGCAATAGAAGAAATACATGGAGAAATGAATAATATGGATTTTTCTATAGCAGGCCAAAACGCACTCGCGTTATAACGCCAGCACGTTATGGCTTGGTGTTGCTGAGCCTTAGGCTTGACATTACCAAGCCATAATGCAAGCGCATTATAACGCGCTCGCGCTATGGCTTAAATTTTTTTAAAAAAAAGTTGGCCACTTTTTGGCCCCCCAACTTTTTGCCCCTGCCCTGATGGATAAGGGGTAAACATATGGACACTAGGGGCACAATTTAGCATAAAGGGGTCCCCATTTGAGGAAAAATCTCAAATCAAATATAAATGATGGGCAAAGCAAGGAAGGAAACAAAAATATCACAACCATAGGATTTTCCTTGAAGTTTTGAGTCTTGTGGAGCCAGGTTCCAACAAAGTGAAAAATTTAATCTCTTTTTTTTTTGTGTGTGTGCAACTGTTGAGCATATGTGCCGGAACGCTTTGTGCCTGAATTTACAAGCTAAGATCACAGACAAAATTAGGGAATACTTTTTTTTTAAATCATCATTTTGAGAAGATATGAAACATTTGGTGGTCAACCCTTTAAAGTATTCATTGCAACATATTCAAAAGAGAGTGATAGAGGATGAAGTAAATATCTCGACTGGAACAGTGTACTGGTTCGGAGTAAAGAAAATATTCACAATATAGTCAATATCTGGGGAAAAAAATTGGACAACAATCAACATTTCCTTCATTAATCAATGGAGGCCATTGCTGATTTCAATGGGATGCATAGCCATTGAACTTCTCAAAGACAAAATATTGATGACAGAAATACAAAACAATCTATTAACATGTAGGAATTCTGCCAAATTTCAATCTGTTTACCTGTTTAAATATCCGTAAGTAGAGGAAACATGACAAGTCATCTCTGAAACAAAATATATATCATTTGTATTCTTATAAGGCTATATATTCACTCTTTTCCAGCCAATGCTTTGTTTGCTCTCATCTTTCTTATCATCAATGTTTCTTTACATTATAAGTTTGTCCCATCTTGTCATAAGCTTTGTTACTTATTGTTTTCAAAGGATTTCTTTTAAAATGAAAGATAGGAAAACCAGGCAAGATGAACAAGGATGTTTCTGTTGAAGCCTGCTGGTAGGAGTTAGGAGTTAAACTATTTCCTAGAAGAAGGTAAGAGTTGATCAAAAGTTTGTGAAGTCCATCAATGTTCTGTTTGAACTTCATGCTACCCCAAATTGCCTGCTAACGTACAATCTAATTTCAAGCACTCAACTCCTTGTCATTTGCCACTTTTAGTTTCATGTCAATAGAGATACTTAAAATTTAAAATTATGTTTGTGATCCTATGACTTGTGCTTAAGTGCCTTATCTGCATCAACATATAGATGTCTGTAAATCAGAGCTGAATGCTTCAACTCTGTATTTAACTGTTTTTCTAGTAATTCTATCCATTAAAATTTGATGAAATTCAATAAGATCGATCTTCTGTTTCATCATGAGTTTTTTTGGACAGGTGGAGATAAAGAACATGAATTCATTTTCTGGAATGCAACGGGCAATTAATTTTGAGATATCTAGACAGGTGTCTCTACATGAGGAAGGTCAAGGAGATAAGATTGTACAAGAAACTCGACTTTGGGAAGAGGGAAGTCAGGTTTGAACAGGCCAGTGTTGATAGTAGCATGATTTTGAAGGTTTTTAGTGAGGCTACATGATCTTTTGGAAAGTTTTAACATGTACAAGTTTTTCCATATTTTATAAATCTGAAATTGTATTTTGAAACATTTCAGATCACACTTCATGATCGAAGAGTTAAAGAAGAGAATGAGAATGCAATTTACCATTTTCATTTTCTTCTTTAACGTTATATTTTGACAATGGATCATGGAGTGTTATCCGAAACATTGATGGAAATAAGCATTACGCAGTCAAATTGAGAACCATTCAAATCCAATACTATGGACTGTAGAAATCTAATATCTTTAATATGAAATTGTCTCTATTGCTTGCTTAATTTTGTGATTGACTATGCATTTTGGGTCCCCAGATTTGTAAACATTTTCCTTATGTATTTTTTATTGTTCAGCGCACAATTACTATGCGGGTGAAAGAGGGGCTAGCCGATTACCTATACCTTCCAGAACCTGATCTTCCTGAAGTTATCTTATCACAGGACTACATTAATGCTGTCCAAGCTGGTCTACCAGAGCTTCCAGATGAAAAGCGTCGCCGTTACGGGAAAATGGAACTTAGCATGCAAGATGTCCTCATTCTAGCAAATGACAATGATGTAATTGCTCAACATAAAATCATCATCTTGATACATATCCTTTAAATTTGGTTGAGTATGACAGTGTGCTATTTGTATTAGGTGGCAGCCTTTTTCGATGCAGTTCTTGAAATAGGCTCTGATGCAAAGATGGCTGCTAACTGGATAATAGGTGATATAGCAGCTTATCTCAAGAGCAAGAAGCTTTCAATATCCGAGACCAAACTAACACCTCACGAATTTGCAGAACTTATAGCTTTCATTAAAGATGGAACCATTAGTGGGAAAATTGGCAAAGAGGTTAGATGTTATGTCTTTATTTACTGTTTGTTCCTTATGAAAGTTGCAAATGATAATTCCATCTCTTGTTGATCTTTTGTGGATATTACTTGTGAGTGCAGTTTAATAGCATTATTTATGAATATCTCCCTATGAGCTCAGATGATCTATTCATTTTTATTTTTGCACGTGTATAATTATTGCATATATAGAATTTTTTTTATTATGATAAAACAGGGATTTTGAAAGGGCTCAGACCCTTGTAAAAAAAACTAGATGGGATAACAAAGAGCAAACATAGAATTGTTGATTGCATACATAGAATTGTTTTGGTGTCTCTTGTAAAGAATTTTGAATAGTTCATAAATTTTTGGAGGAGCAGAGTCAGTGCAACGGTCAATCCATTCTAAGTAAAATTCTAAATGTCTTAAAAACTGTTATCTGTGAGTATGCTTGTGAGCTTACACTTTTTCTTATGAATTGAGACTCTGGAGTAGAAATTGATTGAAGCTTCAGAAATGTTTCAGTCATGACTTATATACATATGATAAAGTTTACTTTTTTTCTCTATTTTTTGATGAAGATACCAAAGACATTGGACTAACATGTTTAATAGTCTCCTGTGTCTGTTTCTCAACATTCAAATCATCTACTATATTTTGATCCTCACATTTTGAAAATTTCAGGTACTAGTGGAACTTTTAGCAAAAGGAGGAACAGTAAAACCATTGATAGAAGAAAAACGTCTGGTTCAGGTCAGTAATCTAATCAGCCATCTAGTGATGCTATGGTACTATTGAAGGTTGGTTGTATGTACAGAGCTAGCATTTCTGCTGTTGCACTTAGTTTTCATTGGAAATTTGTATAATGCAATCATGCTGCAATGCCCTCTGTAAGATAGGAATATCATTGATCTCTCTGTAAACTTAAAGTACTTTTTTATTGGTATTTTTGTGATGTAATGAGTTTACACTGTAGACTTTACTCCAAAGAAGCTGCCCTTAATACTAAATGTGGTTGAATTGACTCGCAAACAATGAAGCAGAGAATTTTTTAAAACTTTGAGTAGGGCTGTTTAAAATATGAAATTTCTTGCATTGGACACCGGCTCCCTTTTTTGGGGAAAGACATGCAAAAGTATATTTGAAATCTAAGTTGGTCAAGTTTAATGGTAATATTTTTCTAATCAAATTGAATTGTGGTTAAATAACCCTGTCAATATCTGAATTTTCTTTTTTGTTTATTATATTTTCCATATATTTTCAATTATGTATCGTTGTCCTCTATAGATGTTTCAAATTTGAGTGAAAACTTGTTTGCATTGTTTCAAAGGTGTCCCTTGAAAGTTGAAATAGATTGATTTAGTCTGGAATGGATCAGTAAACCTCAAGAAAGTGTAGAACAGTTCTGACACCCATTTGACCAAATCTGGGAAATTGATCAAGGAAGAGAGTTGACAGATTAGTTATAATGTGCTGAATGATTGTTCAAGCTCAATATAAAAGGTATAGACCAAGGTGATATAGGAAGCATTTGGGGATGTCTTGGATGATGTCAACATTTGGTCTAGGTCGGCAGGGCCCTAGGTAAATGCATTCCTGAATCCCTGTGACTGTAGGGGATGCCCTATTAACTGCTGGGGTCTGACCATGGGATGTCTATCCATTTGGATCACATGTTGAGAATGAAATGCTGGTACGGGTACGGAGTTTGATACTTCGGTACGGTGATTTTTTTTCTTTGGGTTGAGTAAGTTTGGGTACGACAAAGGTGCAAGTTTAGTTGAGTTTCCATTACCAAACACTAAGGTGCATGAGTTTCAGAACTCGAAGGAATATAATTTTGATACAGGACAGGTTGAATATGAATCCTTCATCTTTTCTGATGGAGAGCCAGTAAGCGAAAAATATAATGTACATCAGCGGTTATCAGAGGCATGTTATGAAGATTTCAAGTTTGATATGGTAGACAAGGATGAGGATAAGTTTGATAGTGACGATCATCCGAAGGGTTATGAAATATTCTATCTTCCAAATGACACATTCTTAAGGGTCTATGGTGGCATTGTGATTGACCTAAGGCAGTGTAAACACATAAGTGATGAATTTGATGTATATTTTTTATTATGTGTTAATGTTGTTTACTCAGTGCATGTTGATATGATTGACAGAATGATTATGTGGTCTCTTAGGTTGAGCACGGAGTTGTCTGCTGAAAACAAGGTGTTTGACAGAGGCAAGCATTGATTTTTTATTTTTGGTGGCCTAAAGGCCACCTGGACAGGGTTGCCGATTGAGTTACCCTCCAATCAGTCTTCAACTCCTAATTGAAGAAGTTACAAAGCAAAGCCCAATGGATTAGGTATATGGTCTACACCCTAGAGTTATGTGATTCTCGCCATGCCTACAACAGCCATGTGTCCCCAACCAGAGCCACTGGTGGAACCCCCATACATTTTCCCTATTTAATTGCTTGAAAACCCGAAATTGGTTAAGCCTATGTCTGAGAAGCTAAAACCCTAAGCTACTGAAAAGCCCCATGTGCAATTTTGTGTTGACTTGTGATAGGAGATTGTCTCAGACTTAAGTTACGGCTTAAAGTTCTTAGCTTCATTCATAACCGACCCCATAAGCTTTGTCACCGATTGTCCCCGTCTATAAGAAGTGATTTCTAAGTACAATGGATGGTTATTGCAGTATCGCGGATCTTTAATATGTTAGATATGTTGGGTTTACGCTGATGCAATGGCCACTGATTTTAAGATTGGTGGACCTAGGACCTTGTTATAACACGCTGGACTGTAGTAGCGCACTATGAAGAGACGCTATGGAATATTCCTTGTGCTATTGCGATATTGTGCCAACTGGAAGATGGGACTTGTTCTTGTCTTAAAAGGAATTGAAGCAAGCGCTTAGTGCGTGAGTGCGCAGGTAAGTGTGGGTCCCTCCTGGGCCTATGCTAGTGTGATGAGAAGACATATGGCAGGGCTACAGTTTCTTCCAATTAAGAGGCATTCTTTGCTAGCATTTTCTGATTGGTTGTTGACTTTTCAATGATCCCGATGGACTCTTTGCATTTCTAGTTGTTCATTCTATGCTGATGTGTTCCAAAATCTATGATCCAGATTCAAATTCTTGATTTCATTCAAGCATGATAGCCTGGCAGGTTCAACCTCGATTTGTTACTCAAGTATGTAGGAAGATGATTTGATGAATAACACATTTTTTCAGTAATTTCTAATGCACCGGTGGATCTTGGTACATGAACCAGACCTTTGTTGTTCGTGTGAAGAAGCATTCGTAGTTAGGTGAAATTAATATGTGCCTCTATTTCATGCTTTGAAGACTGTGAGTAGATCATTGAGGATTTCCATATATGAATTCAAGTGTGTTGAGCTTGTGAACATCTGGAAATGTAATTAATGAGGGTGTTGGAAAATGGAAATTGATCAGATAAAGCATGTCCATTCATTCTTTATATAAGTGGGAGTGTTTGCATGAATCGTTCACAATCAGTTGCTACCATGAGTACTATATTGAGCACTTCCTTGCAGTCTCTATTCCTTGTTTCCCCGAGAAGCATGTCCTTGTTCTCTTGGTTATAGATTTGCTATTTTTGAATTAAGGAAAAGGTAGATGCCAACCATTAGAATGGGAGGAATTGGAAAGAGTAGGAATTTTTGTCTGCAACAGTCTAGCTAGTTTTCAGGAACCATAGCAAAATAATGTCATTCTGGTGAGGATTTGGACGGACCATCCACACCATGGTTTGATGCCAGGGGTCACAGCGCAGAAGTAGGACATTGTTAACAAAGTCAAAGGATTCCTGACCCAGCCAAGGATGATGTTTCTTGGTTCAACTATTGAGGATGTCTCAATGTTTCCAGCCTATTTATCTCCAGTGGACAAGTTTTGAAGGGGTAAGGAGTTTGCTTGCCTTCCCAGTAGCCCTTCATATGAGCCTGAGTACTAGATAAAGAGGGAACGTCTGTTCTTAACTACCCAGGAAGTTTTTTAGCCAATTAGAACATTCTGGAATAAGGAATTGGCTAAAAGAAAATGCCACCAATCAGAGCAAAGATGTAATTTCCTAAGTGCAAATATTAAATGCATTGTAACTGAAAAGTTGTACTACGGAAACTTTAAACTGACATAGTATACATTCTATTTATAGAATTTCAAATGTCATAGTATAGAGAGGAGAAAGAGTGATCAGGTGGATATAGAATAGAGAAGGGAATTTTGTTATGGGCTTTTGGATACAAGGTATCCACATCTTAGGGAGTATGTTTATGTAATAGATTGGGTGCATTGTTAAGATTGCAGAGCAGAAATTCACCTGCATATGAATAAATTCTTGTATGGCAATTTTCAATTCAGATTGAGTAATATGAATAACACTACATGTGTGTGTTTTCTACAATTGTCTCCTTGAATGTATGCATTTCTTTTGTGAATGAATGAATCAAGGGTTCTAGATTTCACTCATGCACATTTGTTGTATTGAATGTTTTGGTTACTGCTTTTGATCAAGGATTGGATTAAGTATGCTTTAAACAAAACATAGGAAGTGATGTATTGCATTAGGGATTTTTGAAGAAGAGTTGCAAGAAATACCTTTTCTTGGGTGTGTCGTTGCAAGTCAGTGGTACAGGTTTACCCTCTAAATTTGGAGTTTTGTTGTCATAAAAGTAACATCTACATGACTGAATTTTGACTCTGTTACCCTTGATAAGGCACCGTTCGAGAGATTTACTTGCTCAAGAGTCCATGAAGAATAATAATTATAAAGATGAATCATTTTGTATCCATTTTAGTACTGTTGGTAGTGTAGGGTTCTTAGCATGTTCTCCGAATAAAATAGTGAAGATAATCCAAGAATACTATCAGTCTAGGATTTAATCTTACAAATCTTGGTGCATACATGAGAACATTCTACCTGAATTAGTCAAAGATAATTTTTGGTTGTTGTAAATAAGGGAATACCCCCTAGGTGCGGCAGAACTTGAAGTGCAAGGGAGATAGATGAAAAATCTCCCACTGTATTGGCCAAGTCTCTTCCTAAAATCTGAGCATAAGAAGTGGCAAATCTTTAGGATTCAATGCATATAGATTTGAAAACCAACAGATCCTACCTTTATAGACTTCACAATTCGGACCTCGAGATGAAATGGGCGGGAAAACCCCCAACAACCCCACCAACTACAATAAAAACATCATTTCCAGCTACCCATTTTGCATTAATGGTGATCCTAAGAGTTGTTGGCGCATTTTCCCATGTTTTCTGGGCATTTTCGGATGGTGGAGAGAGCAGAGAAGGAAAGTCAGTCAGGCCCCAACAAATCGGGCTTCGGAAGTCGGGCCTCCACCATGCACCATATATTTTGAAAAGGAAGAAAAGAACCGCCCAATCCCAAAATACTTAGAAAAAACTTTGAAAATCGCCAAGGGTTGGGCCTCAAACCTTCTTCCTTCCGCCTTCCAAAAGAAAGGAGGAAGAAAAGAAACCTCCCACTCGCTGTCGCCCGCAACACTTATAAGAATTTTAGTTCACCGAGCTTTGTCGTTGGGCCCTCTCCCTTCCGCTTGCTTCAGAAGAAGACAAAAGGCCACCACCCTGACCTCTGAAATCTGCAATACTTAGAAAATTTTCAAAACCCTTGGTGGACTTCGGTGGTTGGGCCTTCCGGTTAACTCATGCCCTGAAGAAGATGAAAGGCCACAAGCCTGACCTCTGACATTCGAAACACTTAGACAACTTTGCAAGGAACTAAGGCGGAATTCAGAGCCGATAGAAATGGCACGATGGAAGACAAGAACCTGAAACCCTGACACTCCGAAAAAGGTAGAAAATACAAGGACAACACTTAGAATTTGGACTTAGTCATTTTTGTGGGTTTCTTCCTTGCATTTCAAAAAGAACAAGGTAGGACTCATGATGGATTGGGCAAGATTAGCATGTTGGGGAAACTTAACAAGATTTTGCAAATACTTGGCTTGAAAAAAGGAATCCCAACATGTTGAATTTTGCAACAATCTCATTTGTACCCTTTTTGATTGATGTTAACTCATGGATTACAAATTTAGGATCAATCCTATCTTCATATTGCAACCTAAAAACTCTTATGAATTCTTCCCATGAGTCAATACTATTGTCTAGAAGACTTCTATACCACTCTTTTGCACTTTTCTCTAATAATTACACAAACAACTTCATCATAACATCCTCATCTTAAATTTCATACTCATCAATTACATTGATGAATCTCTTGAGGTGTTCTTCACCGATGACCACATTATTGCCTTGAGTTTTAAGCACCTTACCCCTAATTTCATTTCGTATCAGATTGGGATAATTTGGGATGTCATAAAATTCCAACTATCTATATCTTTCCATTCCTAGGGGATGTCTTGGTGGTGGGAATATTTGAACATGCCTCCTATTATGGGTTCTCATATTCTTTTGGTTACATGGTTGCTAATTAGGTTGTTGATTTGTTGTAGGTTGATTAGGAATATTATGACGGTGGGGCTGATTTTATTGTTGAGCATTTTGGGCAATTGGGCTTGTTGCAAATCAATTTAAGCTTGCAATTCTCTCTATCTTTTCTAAGGTGATCAAGAAGATCCAACCTTTCATCAATTTTTCTTTCCCTACACTCATTTTTTGATTGTGTAGCAGCATGGGCATCATGAAAAAAAGCATCTTGTGTAAGTTCATTCTTATGTACAAAGGTAGATGAATTAAGATGTGATCCTACTCTTGTAGTTCTTATGTTTGTAAGATTTGATGCATTCAAATCTTCATATTGTGCCTCTTGAGATATGTTTCTATCCCCTCCAGTCATGTTCATGGAATCTCTTGGCATGCCATAGTCAAATCTACGACTTCTACTAGATCTAACCATTTTATCAATAGAATCATCTGAAGTATAGGGATACTAATCAACATGCACATCATCTCTAATAGGACAAATTTCATCTCTTTGAAAAGTGTATGATAATTATTTTATCCCACAAAGAAAATGACAAATTTTAGAATTTGCATAATAGCTTACCTACCATTTTTTTCTAGAAAAGAAAATCAAGAAATTTGGTGGAAAGATCTTTAGCAACATCAATTCTAATTTAGGGAAGGATCTTTTGCCAAGTGCTTGATTTATAATTAGTTCCACACTATTATTATTGTATTGATTATTCTTACAAATATTATTTTTATTCCTCTATTGATGTATTCTAGCAGATTTTATCAATAAAATATAGCTCCAATGTTATTGTTAAGGTTTATGTTTATGCAATGTGTTGTTCTTTTCTACCTGGCATCATATATATTAGATGGAGGGCATCACAATGGTACTACCAAAGTCTGAACCATGGGCAGAAATGAGGGTATGTTGACATATGAGGAAAAAGATCTATTTCAGAATATCATGATAGAGATTTAGAGGGTCAAGAGAGAATGATAGAACTAATGACACAAATGTTACAACTTTAGAGTAACATGTCTAATGCTCTTCCTTTGCAAAAACCAAACTCTATTCTTATTAACACATTTCAGAGAGGAGAAGGTACAACTTCACATAGTCAACCAACAAGTTGGTCACATAGGTCCAATTCTAAAACCTATAAGCTATTTTTTATACAAAGGAATGAAAGATCAGATTTTGAGACATTTACTTCACAGGAGTTAGACATACTCTTTATGGAGTACCAATTGAAATTAGAAGACTTCAAGGCTATGGTAACTTTTATCAATTTCTTGGAGATATTCAAGGAGTATCAAGGCAGTCGAGCCTGTTGCCCTATTTTGCTCCCTAGCCAAATAGCCTGAATCTATGAAATATCTAAGTGTTTTCCCCTTTAGAAATGCAACGAAAAACATCCTAAATCAACTAAGTCCAAAAGTCTTGAGTTTTCCTTATGTTTTTAGCCTTTTCAGAGTTTCGAAGTTCGGAGTTCTCCCCTTCGTCATGCCATCATAATCGGCTCCAAACTCTACTTTGTTCCTTGCAAAAATCCTCTAAGTGCTCAAAGTTCTTTGGTTGTCGAGGGTCAGACCTCCTTTCTTCTTCCTTCCTTTTCTTTTGGAAGGAGAAAGTCGAAAGGCATGAAGTCCGAGCTCTGACTCTTTCCCTTTGAAAATTTGGCTAAGTGTTTCGGGGGGTCAGACTTCGAATGCTTCTTCTTCCCACTTCCTTTTCTTTTGGAAGGTGGAAGATGGAAGGCCCAAAGCCCAACGTCTGCCAAACAGTCTCAAATAAGTTTTAAGGTGTCGAGCGTTAGACCTCCTTTCTTCTTCTTTCCTTTTCTTTTGGAAGGAGAAAGTCGGAAGGCTCGAAGTTCGAGCTCTGACTCTTTCCCTTTGAAAATTCAGTTAAGTGTTTCGAAGGGTCAGACTTTTGACTTTTCTTCTTCCCTCTTCATTTTCTTTTGGAAGGTGGAAGACGAAAGGTCCAAAGCCTAACTTCCACCGAACTATCTCAAATAAGTTCTAAGTGTTTTGGGGGGTCAAACTTCAGACTTTTCTTCTTCCCTCTTCCTTTTCTTTTGGAAGGCGGAAGACGGAAGACCCAAGGCCCGAAGTCTGCTGACTGTTTCTTTCCAAGTAAAGCGAGACTTAGAGGGGGGATTTCTTCCTTTCTTCTTCCTTCTCTCTTAGAAGATGGAAGGCTAAAGTCCTGAGGCCTAATCTCTGACGGCTTCTGCGGTCTTCAAAGGTGAAGGAAAAAGAGGCGAAATCAAAAGTCGGCCATGGTTTACAAGGAAGAAATTTTGCCGATAAGGCAGAATGCAGGCCAAAATTGAGGGTCAAGAGTTCAGCTCCAGCTGGAGGTGATTGTTGAGCATTTGTTGTTGCAAGTGGAGAGTATGTATCCAGACATTCCTTTGCAGAAATATCTTCTGACAGGACCATGGTACAAATCTATGGCAGTAGGTGATTGTGCCTCAGTGTAAAATTCTATATAAGGATGACATCAAATGTATTATTGTTGGTTGTTGGTCTAAAAAACCATGTCTTGTATCAGTTGTAATTGTGCCTCTTTGACAATAAACAATAAGATTTTACCTTCTGCTCTGTGTAATACTTTTGTTTGAGTATCCATTTGTAAAAGCTTCTCTCCTTTTGGATTTCAGTTAGTTTCTTTTACCTCTGCAGGTAGTTTGTGATTTGTGTATGCTCATATGTTGTTTGTTAGTATTTTGTGCATATATGGTTGATCTGAGGGCCGAACATTCATACCTGGTGTATCACCTTTTCATTTCCAGTTTCTCCTTCTTTCCCTTTTCCCCAACAGTGATAGATTAGGTTTAGTCTTAGCATACTTTGAATCTCATATTCAGAAAGAGGAACTAGCCTTCTCTGGAGGTTTGATTTCCTTTGTAGGGTCCCACACTTGGAAATCACTCCAATTTTTCACTGGATTGTTGCAACACAGCGCTTCAACATAGGGTGCAAATCCAAGTGACAACAGAGCCTATGGTAGCACTCAAAATCATGATAGGAGAGGTTTGTAACATATTTTGAAATAACTTAATGTTGTTACTTTTGATGGTAGTAGCAATATCAATGAGTTCTCAAACAACATCAAGAAACAAAGAGGTATTTTTTTCAATGAACACAATGAGCAATCAACATTGCATGTTGGATGTGAAGATCAAATCTTTGAAAGAGATAGTCTTGTGGTTTCTAGTTACGTTCGTACAAAAAACATTTAAAAATCATAAATATATATTTGCAACCATAAAAACTATAGTATGTTAATATAAAGCTAATACTATATTAAATTTATTTTTTTAACTATATTAATACCATACTATCTATACCATATTAATATGGTTTATTGTTTTAGCTATATTCAAAAAAGTTATTAAATAGTATAAATATGTTAATATTTAAATTTAAAGTTATTAAATACTAAATTATTATTTATTAATAGATATTTGCTAATAACTAATAGATATGGAAAGTAATATTGATATTAAATTGTTAAATAATAATAAACCATATACAAGACAATGAATTGCAAATATTAATCATCTCACTAAAAGGCATGCATTTCCATGTTAAGACATCAAAATCTCCTCCTTTATATTGGCATAGTTAGTTTCATAACCTTGAATAATGTGGAAGGAAACTCTGCAATTAAAGAGCAGAAAAGTTGGCCTATTGCTGAAGGAAGAGACATAATTTGTCTCACTAAAACACATAAACAATAAGGCTACAAGACTTCATCTTTGAAGGATACATGAAGTTTGCGGTTTGGAACAAAGTAGTGGGCAGTGGCAAAGGGTATGACGACATAATAGCTTTCGTGAAAAAAGTTGAAGGGTGCACAATTCAATTGGAAAGAGAAGACACTAATAAGCAATACATTTGGGTCAAAATATTAGAAAATGGGAACCACATAAACATTGCAGTGTGTTATTTTGCTCCTCATATCTCAAAAACTTACAAAAGAAATGTTTGGATAGCAAGGATCCATATGTAGCCATCAAAAAGATATTCCAATGTATGCCCAACAAGGTGAAGTTCTTCTTTTGGGAGATTTCAATGCTAGGAAAGCAAGTGTTCAAGCTAATATTCTATACGGTAAGGGGGACCACAATCCTATTTGGCTTATGGAGTAAGAGAGTCAACAGTGGACGAGATGTTCAAAAGATAATAAGGACATTAATTATTATGGAAAAGAATTGCTTACTCTTTGTGGCACCTTCGATCTAATCATTTGTAATGGTATGGATAGATGGAAGAAATCCATAAATTTTACATGCAACACCTACAATGGGGCAAGTGTTGTGGACTATGCAATTTGTTCAAAAAGCGTGATTGAAAAGATAGAGGATGTCATGATCGGTGATCATTTTTGGGATTTAAAATTAGATCATAGGCCAATTTACTTAAGGCTTTCTTGGTTGGAAAAAAGGTAGCAATCGAGAAAAATGCAACCCCCTCAGCAACTACTTACAAAGGGTAGAATTCTTTTAACTCAAGAAAACCATAATATTTTCAAGGCATCACTAGAGCAATTATGTAAAAAGGGGAAAGCTAGTTCACAAGGTCTCACTAGTTATGAGTTAACCACTATAATCCAAGGAGCACTTGAGAAGAGCAAAAGAGCAAAAAATAAGAAGTCGATAACAATTTTTTTTCCGATAAATGCCTAGTTTGATGAAGATTGTAAAATTGCAAGGAAAGCTTTGAAGAAGATATTAGTACTCAAACATGTAGCTCCACAAATCCTAAAGACTCAACACTAAGACCTAAGGCCAGGGATATATGTCTTGCTTAGGTAATGGGTAAGACTTATAATTAGACAATGGCATGAATGGCCAACTTGTTGTGAGTGGGTAAATGTACCTTCATTTTTAGGCTCTGCTAAACCAAGGAGGGTGTTTCCCGAGGTCTGGTAAACCAGATGAACAACTAAAAAGCATAAGATCCTTAAGAAACCATACCCAATGTGTTATGAATCCCAAAATGTGTCACTAAACTCATTTCAACATTGGCTGCATATGAACCTACATACCTCCAATAAGCAGATAAAAATCACTCTTACTTTGTACCATGAGATGACAGCTATACTATGTTTTCCCCATATGATAAATTCATTTGACATTACATACACAGGTGTAAGAGACAGAAATTCACATGCATGATTTAGGAGTGGTAGAGATATTCAGATTTAAATAGTTTTGAAAGTGTTGGCCCTTCCCCAATCAGACTAGTGTCTATTCCATAGGGCAACAAAGTCACAAGTTTGCAAAGAGGGAAAAATGCAGCAATGAAAACATAACTAGAATCTCATGTGCATCATCATACAATGCATATATCACATCTCATACAATGGACATCCTTAGTGGGTATGTGCAGGATCATGATGGGCCAAACTATACCTCTAAGTGGCAATGAAAATACAAAAAATCAGACTTTATCAAGTTCATGTGAAATTTTGAATGGATTATCTATACAATTTGAAAAAGATGTAAGAATGAAATTTGTAGAGAATTGAATCTAGTTTATAGGCTACTATTTTGTTTAAAACAAAAACTAAATTTACTTAGTGAAAATTGAATATTTCAATGAACAGCTATTAAATTTTTCAGAAAAAATAAAAAGTGGGTGTGTGTCCAGCCAACCTAACTATGAGTAAAAATATATATATATTTTTGAAACTTTCAAAATAAGTAGAGGACTCATGTCTGGATGTGATGCATATTTATTTGAAATTTTTTTCTAATAAAATAATTAGTTATGATTTTTTTACTGTGACTTTTTTAAAAAAATAAAAAGTAATTTTCTAGCCAACCTAACTCGATAAAAAAAAATCAAAATTCAATTTTAGTTTTTTTAACCTATAGCCAGAAAAGCATAGAGTGTGACGCAGGTTTCGGATCTCAAAAAGGTGAAATGGTTTGAAAGTTATGGATGTTTTTCAATCAGTGTGTCCATCCGGATTTCAGAGACACGGTATATTGGAAATTATTAATAATTATTTAATAAAATGATTACCAAATAAATCTTATATTTTTAGAAAGCTAACAATTTTTTCTATAAACCCTTTTCGTTTTATCAATTTTGCATTAAAAAAAAGTCGTCAGCACGAAGGGTGAAGTTCGAAGAAGAGACTGAAACATTAAAACACGTTACAATCCATAAAAAGTCAACAATCAAAATGGATATCCGTCTTGCTTTGTACCAAAGCAAGATGGATATCCATTTTGCTTTGGTAAAAGCAACTAGAAACGGATATCCGTTCTGAAAACGGATATCCGTTCTGGAAACGGATATCCGTTTTCAGAACGGATATCCATTTTGTTGATTTAACAAAAAAATTTTGCCATTGGTTTTGGATGAAGAGAAGCAACATATTTTGTACCATTGGTATTGTTTCACCGAAGATACAATCCATGGGTATATCGTTTATGTATGCGTGGACATTTCGTGTATATCCTGCTATCGTTTATCGTGGTTGTAAATGGTGAATGTACATGTCAAAGGATACAAAGGTTGACTGGCCATATCGGGAAAATTGGGAAAAGATACGTTAGTTGACCGGTGATAACAAGTCATGTTATGTATAGGCTAAATCGAAGACATCAGACTAACAATAGTTATCAGAGAGACAAAGTTCCATTGAGCCGACAACATTGATCTCACAGATCAAGTCATATCGGGGTGACAATCATTAAGTGTCACCGATGGGTTATTTATCGGCACATCGGGAGAACAGTTGAGAACTACACTGATGAGAGGGAGTCACACCGATAGAAGGAATATCAGAAAGAGATGGACTCTCAGAGGCAAGAAGAAAAGTGTCACCGATAGAGGCGGTCTGGCCGATGGTGTAGTTCGGTGTTTATTCTTTCGGTGTGAGATACGATATCGGAAATCGAAGAGAATGTCTGACCGATGTAGAAGTCTTACCGATGACTAATGGATAGTAAACACATCGGGGAGAGTTATAACGTCGGAATGCAAGTAAAAAGTCTCACCGAGGGTATTGGTCCTACCGATAGACAAGGGTGGTGAATCTCACATCGGAGTAAGTGTGTATATATCCTGCAATCATCTTATTCCATGAGACCACATTTCTTTGAGGCATTTTTTCAAACAGTTCATGTGTCTTGTCTATGCTTCCACACTTTTTGTACATGTCTACCAGAGCATTTCCAACTAGAATATCTACAAAAATCCCACTTCCATTATGCTTTGATGAATGTCCATACCCTATTCCAAAGCTCCCATTTTGGTAGAGGTAGAGAGGATGCTGACAAAGGTTGCAGAATCTAGCTTTACACTTGCCAATTGCATTTGCTTGAAAATTTCTAAAGCCTTTTCAAGAAACCCGTTTATGCATATCCTACAATAATAGTAGTTGAGGAGACCACATTTCTCCAACTAGACTTCTACCAATTCAGAAAATGTGTGCTTCTGGACCAGTGTTTGGTACAAGAAACATACCAATAGAGTGGTTGATGCGGAGGAAATTCCACAGTTCACCCTAAATGGCGCTGTCGGCCTGTATCGGCGAAACCCTTTCGACGTTCCCCCGAAAAAACCCCTATCCGTTACCAATTTGATAGGGAGCGCGCTACGGAAACATAAATGTCTTGCCGATAGTAAAGAAAGAGTGTATTTCGGTCTCGTTTGGACCTTGGGAAGGATATTTTAAAAGCTATTTGAGCAATTGGTGGGTTAATGGGTATTTTACACCTTGTTTTTAAGATTTTGATGTGTTGCTCTGCATCACTTGTCTACAACATACAAAGTTTACCTTTCTCACCCATACCTTCAGTATATAAAGGACATTAATAGGGAATTTGTAATTTCCACTCAGTCAGTGCAATCTAGGAGAGGATAGATTGTCTAAAGTTGTGATCTATTTCCATTTACACTTGCCATAACTACAAATGCTTAGTGTTTATTCTCAACCCTGGTATATGAATAAAATGTGACCTATTGTTCTAATAGGCCTATAGGGACAAAGAGGTGATAAAGCCTTTAATTTTAAACATGACATGGTTTTGATAACTTCCCATATTGGTAAGGTCCTGGATGACAATCCTTTGATGCACCTAATTATAATAGGTGTTATGATAGTCCTTGGTATCTTTTCATTTCTTTCTTGAATGGCCTGCAAATAAGACATAAGACATATTAGATCCTTCATAAATAAGAATTCTCATACATTACATTTAAACTTAAACTCCCTAAACATCCATCAATCCATCCATTAATATTAAAATGCCATGAATATCCTATGATCAACCATTCTAATTCCTAGGATAGTCATATATTGCAATTTTGCTTCTCTATACTAAAATAGCCCAAGGAATATCTAACCTCGAATTTGTATTTTTACAATCTAATGTCTTTACGAATAACATTGAGTCTTCTTTTGGGACAACATTTTTGCCTTTAGAAGCTCCTCATTTGATGATAGCCTAAAATCAAGTAATGGCTTATATCCAGAGCTTTATTAAGTTGATACCTAGGTGGATTAGTGTGTAAACATTGAAATTAGATGGTAATTCACAAGTTTATTGAATAATACAATGAATCCCTAGTATAGAATCCAAATGTACATAATAAACCGGATATCTATTTTGTAGTAGGCATATGGACGTTGCAAGTGTCCGTTGCAAAGAATTGGGTTTTCCAAAACGGATATCCGTTTTGGAAAAGCAAAAAAAAGACAAAAGGAATATTTCTGGGCCCGACTTCCGCAACCAGAGACCCTCTGCTGTCGAAATACTCGTGATTTCTAGCTATGACAGTGAAAGGAATATTTTTATGCACTTTTGGAGATACAATTTTCTTGTTACAATCATAAGGGTGATATTTTTGTTCCCCTAATGGGGAGCAACAGTCGTCGTAAAGCAAAAAGGAGGAGGAAAGTTACATTGGAGGAAATTGAAGCAATTAGGAAAAAAGATAGGGAAAGGAAGAGGATTGGAAGGGTGGGTTTGGTGGATGCTCATCAAGGTGAATCTTCTTCTTTACCATCTAATGACATGCAATTTGAAGATGTTAATTTTGATTATAATGAAATGTTAGATAAGAATGAAATTCACCATGATATTGCAAATGAAAATATTGAAAAATGTTATGAAACACCTATTCATAATAGCAATACCATGGACAAAGAAGAAGAAGAAAAACGAAGACGTGCACTTGAAGAAAGTGGATATGAATATCATGATATTGAAATTGCACTCCATAATCCATTTGTTGATAAAATTGATGAGGTTGAAAACATGGATGAAACAAGAACAATCAATGTATCTCCAAATTTCATAAGAAGAGAGGACATTTGTCAAGAAGAGAATAACCGTGATGAAATTGGAAAACACCCAAAAACCCCAAAATGGTTACTTGAAATTGATGAGAACATAATGGAAAAACTTGAAGGCAAGAGGTCATCAGGAACGGTTCGGTTGTGGGCTACAAAACTCTTCAATGAATACTTTGAGAAGAAAACATTAACCGAACAATGCCAACTTTTTGTGCAATTATTAAAGATGTACAAAATGAGACCTTTACTAAAGAAATTAAAGATTCGGTTAAACAAAGTGTCCGATCGGAATAAAATTATTGTAAGAAGCCTTTTCAATGCACTCAATTCTATTGGAAAGACTAGCAAGGAGAAAGATAAAAGAGCTGCCCGTAGAGTAATAACAACCTCAATAGTAAGCAAACAATTAAGAAATGCTCGATTAATGAGGCAAACTTGTGTTGACTTAAGATTGAATCGTAAAACATTGTCAAAAGCACTAGCATTAAGATCAAGGCTAGATAGTCCTGTTGCCAATGATACTTGGGCTTTTAGTGGTAGGCTTCCACGAGTTGACAAGAAGCTAATTGATAGCACAAAGGAAGAAATTGAATGATTTTGGCACACTAACTCTAGGGTATCACCGAATGCAAAAGATGTTGTAAAGTTAAGAATTGGTGATAAAGACCGCACACCACATCCTAAACATTACTTGGAATGTAGCCAAACAACATTGTACAAACAATATTGTGAAACTCACCCAGGTATGACAATCTCAAAAAGAGCATTTGAATCTCTTAAGCCATTTTATTGTGTTCCTCTTAAAGTTCGTAATACATGTTGTTGCAAATACCATGTAGAATTTTCTATGTACCATGAATTATTATGCAATATTCGTTCTACTTTGCACACTAACGAAATGTTACAGGAGTGTGGTGCAATTCAACTACCAAAGTCATCTAGGGACTTATTGGATTTATTTCTATGTATTAGAGATGATGGTTGCATGTTCTACAAGAATGATTGTTTAAATGAAAAGTGTTTACAATGTGGTGGGTTATCAAAGTTTGTATCATGTTTTCATGAGGGCAACGAGCATGATTTTGGAAAGAGAATGGTTGAGAAAAAGAGATATGAGACAGTGAAATACAATTTGAAAAATGGAGGTGAAGGTTCTAGATGTGAGTTGATTGTAAGAGAGGTAAGTATTGCTGATTTTATTGATGATTTTAAGAAAAATCTTTTCTACAAGTATGTCAGACATAGCCACAGGTCTCGATGGTTAGATCAACAGTTCAGGATGTGTAAAGACTCCTTCTCGATTGGAACTATTGTCTCTGTAGTTGATTTTGCAAAAAACTATACATTGCAACCCCAAAATGAAGTTCAATCCCAGTACTACAATTCTATTCAGATTGCTATTTTTGTTCACATCACATACAGACATGCCCCCGAGAGTACAGAAGAGAACAGGAAGATTGTCAGAGAATACCATTTTTACATGAGTGATGATCGATCTCATTCAGTAGAATTTGTGCAATATTGTTTTCAACAATTTTATGGGTTCTTGCAAGAAAAAGATATTAGAATAGATCAACATCTCATTTGGTCAGATAATTGCACTGGTCAATTCAAGAATGCTCGTAATTTCTATTGGTTGAGCAAAATGCATGTAGAGAAGGGTATACCTCATATTTGGAATTTTTTTGAAGCCGGGCACGGAAAAGGTGAACATGATGGAGCAGGTGCATGTGTGAAGAGAGCTCTTTTTGAAGAACAACTAAAGATTAGAGGTGGTGCTACATTCAGTGATGCAGATTCCATTGTTAAGTGGTGTAACTATGCATTGTCACGAGGAGTGGCTCTTGATTCTGAAGTGCGCAGGTTCTTTTGGTTGGTTGATGATGGGATAGCGATAGAGAAATTGGAATGTCAGAGAATCAGTGAATCATCAAAGATGCATTCATTTCAAAGCTCAAATGCAAGTACATGGACTATTTGGACACGAGAATTAGCTTGTTTCTATCAGAGTTGTATTAAATGTAATTGGAACAATTGTGAGTCAAGTGAGTGGGTAGATGCATGGATTCCACAATATTTAGTCCCTTTATATGAAGGTCAATCATCTTCTGTCAATGAATGGAGAGCTCATTTGACTATGAACATCTTTTAGACCTTGTACAGCCAGGTCATGTTTATGCAGTTGTTGCACCGCATGGAAATGAAGAGAGGTCAAACTATTGGTTGGCACGATGTGTACAGGGAAAACAAAAGCTAACACAACCTATGACAGATGATGATGGGTTCACATATCCTACAGGATCAGTTGTTATTGTTGGGACTTGGTTACGAACATATATGGTTAAAAAGAATGGCATCCCGGCCTTTGAAGACTTTGAGAAGCATAAAACCATATTGATGTATTCTCACCTAGTTGTAGCAACAAATGTCAAGTTACTAAAGCATCGTGGAAGACCAAAATCAAAAGAACTATGGACAATTAGTAATGCTGATCATGAAGCAATATTGGATACTTTGAAGGTAAGAGATGACCTCTCAGGTACGCTTGACTAGCATTTAAACTTCCAGATGGATAGGTATGACATTTTTTATCTTAACTTGTTCTTGTTTTTTCTATTTTTTAGAATTGTTTTATTAAAAATCTTGTTACTTTAATAACTATAATGCATGCTTTTGACTATACAGGATAGCGAATAAAGTTATTTTAGATGGCATCGTAGATTATTTTGCATGGCATCGTAAATTATTTTGTATGGCATCGTAGGTTATTTTGACTATACTCGAGGTATGATTTTTAGTTCTCATTTGTATTTCTTAATACTGCACATTTGTACCTTTTTCTACATAAGGCATTCCATGAGGTGACATGTATTTGATGTCTTTTGCCAAATAGTTCATGTGCCTTGTCTATGCTTTCACATATTACATACATGTGTCACATGGCAATTGCAGCTACAACATCTGACAAAATTCTCATTTCTTTGAGGTATTCCACCAAACAGTTCATGTGCCTTGCCTATGCTTCCTTACTTTGCATTCTTATAAAAGTCCTATAACAGTCATAATTAATCTAGCCTTGATCTTGCCATCATTGTATTCCATGAGATGACAGTCCTATAACAGTCCTATACATGTCTACTAGGATAGTTTTAACTACAACAGTCCTACAACAGTCCTAAAATAGTACTAGAACAGTCCTATAATAAGCACAGCATTTAATGTACATATTTATGATATTCATGTTTACTTTTAAATCTGCTTGTTCATGCTTCTCACAGGACGTCACCTCCCCTACCCATCTAGCTCTATAGAAGAAGAGAGACAACAAATGATCAAAAGGGATCACCAATTGGTGGTAAGTGATTGATTACTTATGTCATGTTATATATTTTGAATATTAAATTCTATATTAATGTGCACGTTGTTTGATTGTATTAATAGGTGGAAATTCAAAAATCTCTATCGAGGAGGTCTAGTCGATGAGCGATGGAAGATGAGTCATTGACTAGTTCACCATCTTCATGGCCTAGCAAGAGCCATAGATTATTTGATAGCAATCCATAGGAGATTTGATTTTGGGACATTTTGTTACATATGTGTATTTGGCTTTGTAAACATACTTTTGTATGTTATCGATGTATATCATTGTATATACCCATATGGTTTTATTTGTACATGCCTATATGGCTTGATACATACACTATACATTATTTTCATGACATTATGTGCATATATGTATATATAAGATCCTAATTTGGCACAAGTAGGGAGAATGCTTGCACAGGTTATGGAATTTGGTTTTAAACGTTCCAATTGTATTTGCTTCAAAGTTTCTAAAGCCTTTTCAAAAAATCCATTTTGTGCATATCTTGCAATCATTGCATTCCATGAGATAGCATCTCTTTGAGGTGTCATGCCAAACTATTCACATGCCTTGTCTATGCTTCCGCACTTTGGATTTACACCCGCCAATTGCATTTTCTTAACATTTCCTTTCAATCGTTATCAAAAATTCCGTTTTGTGCAAATATTGCAATCATTGCATTCCTTCATTTACAACACATGATTAAATAAGAAGATGCATATTTACAACACTTAAGACCTTCATGAAATGATACATTGGTTTCTTGATATTCAATCATGCATTGGAGATCTTCAAAGTGTTAAATATGTTTGAAGTGATGAAGAAACTTGTTATTTTGATGTATTTCAACTCTAAACTTCCGCCTAGAAATGAAGGCGCTAATCCTTTATCAAACTAATCTAAAAGTGCACCTTGGTACTTAGGGCACTAGATTATGATTGATCAACCTAAAATGTGCGCCTAAGGCTAGATAGTGAATAGGAAGGATAAAATGCATCATCAAAGGAGTTTATAGTTATTGAAGGCATCAAATGATGACTTGGGCGCACATCTACCTCTCTACACCATATGTGACTAGTGCCAATTATTGAATAAACAACCTAGAATGAGTGCCTTACTATTTGAGGTGCTAGGTCATGTTTCTAGAACACCAAAAGTGCGCCTTGATGTTGAGGCGCTAGCTCTTGCTCAAGCAACCTTGAAAGTGCGCTTTCACAAGGAGGTTAAAATGTATTATCAAAGGATTAAGTTGAATCAAGGAATCATCATTGAAGACACGTAAAACATGACTGTGAATGAGGCACACTTTTCATCATCTTAACCTCACAATTGTGCCTTCCATTGGAAGCTCATATTGTGCCTAAAGGAATAGTACTGAGATATCATCCATGTCAATGATTGAGAATGTGTCAACTGGAACAATATTTTTTGTTCTACTCATCGTGGGGTCGAACGGACTACGCCAACGCGTCGGGGTGGGCGGGTAAATGCTAGTGGAGGTCTCATTTTGTGCACCAAGCGTCCCAGTCATTCCGAGCAAGAGGCTACCAGCAAAGTCCCTTAAGATCCCTGAGACCAAAAAACTGCCAAACTTTGACGGGGCAGTTCTCAGAATTCGTGAAAGTTGGGAATGTTCTGTTTGGACCTACAGGTGCACGTGACATCCTTCCACAATAACCTCTCTCATTTTTTGTCAGCTCCATTCCGTTTGACCATGTTGAAATCAAACGCATTGGCACAAAATGCTTCAATTTGATGCAGTGGAAAGGTGCTAGGTGCAACATTTTTCATTCCATAGCTCATGGGGTAGAACGAACTGTGCCAACACATCGAGGTGGGCGGGTAAATGCTAGTGGAGGTCTCGTTTCGTGCGCCAAGCATCCCAGTCATTCCAGGCAAGAGGCTACCAACAAAGTCCTTTAAGATCCCTGAGACCAACAAACTGCCAAACTTTGACCGGGCAGTTCTCAAAATTCGTGAAAGTTGGGAATGTTTTGTTTCGACCTACAGGTGCACGTGACATCCTTCCACAATAACCTCTCTCATTTTTGGTCAGCTCCATTCCGTTTGACCGTGTTGAAATCAAACACATTGGCGCAAAATGCTTCAATTTGATGCAGTGGAAAGGTGCTAGGTGCGACATTTTTCATTCCATAGCTCGTGCGATCGAACGGACTGCACCAACGCGTCGGTGTGGGCGGGTAAATGCTAGTGGAGGTCTCGTTTCGTGCGCCAAGCGTTACAGTCATTCCGGGCAAGAGGCTACTGGCAAAGTCCCTTAAGATCCCTGAGACCAAAAAACTACTAAACTTTGACGGGGCAGTTCTCGAAATTCATGAAAGTTGCGAATGTTCTGTTTGGACCTACAGGTGTACGTGACATCCTTCCACAATAACCTCTCTTGTTTTTGGTCAACTCCATTCCGTTTGACCGTGTTGAAATCAAACGCATTAGCGCAAAATGCTTCAATTTGATGTAGTGGAAAGGTGCTAGATGCGACATTTTTCATTCCATAGCTCGTGGGGTCGAACGGACTGCGCCAACGCGTCGGGGTGGGCGGGTAAATGCTAGTGGAGGTCTCGTTTCATGTGCCAAGCGTCCCAGTCATTCCAGGCAAGAGGCTACTGGCAAAGTCCCTTAAGATCCCTGAGACCAAAAAACTGCCAAACTTTGACCGGGCAGTTCTCAGAATTCGTGAAAGTTGGGAATGTTTTGTTTCGACCTACAGGTGCACGTGACATCCTTCCACAATAACCTCTCTCGTTTTTGGTCAACTCCATTCCGTTTGACCGTGTTGAAATCAAACGCATTGGCGCAAAATGCTTCAATTTGATGTAGTGGAAAGGTGCTAGGTGCGACATTTTTCATTCCATAGCTCGTGCGGTCGAACGGACTGCGCCAACGCGTCGGGGTGGGCGGGTAAATGCTAGTGGAGGTCTCGTTTCATGCGCCAAGCGTCCCAATCATTCTGGGCAAGAGGCTACCGGCAAAGTCCCTTAAGATCCCTGAGACCAAAAAACTGCCAAACTTTGACCGGGCAGTTCTCAGAATTCGTGACAGTTGCGAATGCTCTGTTTGGACCTACAGGTGCACGTGGCATCCTTCCACAATAACCTCTCTCATTTTTGGTCAACTCCATTCTGTTTGACCATGTTGAAATCAAACGCATTGGCGCAAAATGCTTCAATTTGATGTAGTGAAAAGGTGCTAGGTGCAACATTTTTTATTCCATAGCTCGTGGGGTCGAACAGACTCTGCCAACGCGTCGGGGTGGGTGAGTAAATGCTAGGGGAGGTCTCGTTTCGTGCGCCAAGCGTCCCAGTCATTCCGGGCAAGAGGCTACCGGCAAATTCCTTTAAGATCCCTGAGACCAAAAAATGCCAAACTTTGACTGAGCAGTTCTCGGAATTCGTGAAAGTTGGGAATGTTTTGTTTGGACCTACAGGTGCACGTGGCATCCTTCCACAATAACCTCTCTCATTTTTGGTCAACTCCATTCCATTTGACCGTGTTGAAATCAAACGCATTGGCGCAAAATGCTTCAATTTGATGCAGTGGAAAGGTGCTAGGTGCGACATTTATTATTCCATAGCTCGTGGGGCTAAACGGTTTGCTCCAATACGTCGGGGTGGGCAATTAAATGCTAGGGGAGGTCTTGTTTTGTGTGCAAAGCATCCCAGTCGTTCCGAGCTGTAAGCTACCAACAAAGTCAAAAGTTGCTAGGATTGAAATTTTGCATTCCATAGGTCCTGGGGCCGAACGGTTTGCTCCAACACGTTGGGGTGGGCGAGTAAATGCTAGGGGAGGTCTTGTTTTGTATGCAAAGCATCCTAGTCGTTCCGAGCTGTAAGCTACCGTCAAAGTCAAAAGTTGCTAGGATTGAAATTTTGCATTCCACAGGTCCTGGGGCCGAACAGTTTGCGCCAACGCGTCGAGGTGGGCGGGTAAATGCTAGTGGAGGTCTTGTTTCATGTACCAAGCGTCCCAGTCGTTCTGAGCTGTAAGCTACAGGCAAAGTCAAAAGTTGCTAGGATTGAAATTTTGCATTCCACAGGTCCTGGGGCCGAACGGTTTGTGCCAACGCATCGGGGTGGGCGGGTAAATGCTAGTGGAGGTCTTGTTTCCTGCGCCAAGCGTCCCAGTCGTTCCGAGCTGTAAGCTACCGGCAAAGTCAAAAGTTGCTAGGATTGAAATTTTGCATTCCACAGGTCCTGGGGTTGAACGGTTTGCGCCAACACGTCGGGGTGGGCGAGTAAATGCTAGGGGAGGTCTCATTTTGTGTGCAAAGCATCCCAGTCCTTCTGAGCTGTAAGCTACCGGCAAATTTACCCGCCCACCCCGATGCGTTGGCGTAGTCCGTTTGACCGCATGAGCTATGGAATGAAAAATGTCGGACCTAGCACCTTTCCACTACATCAAATTGAAGCATTTTGCGCCAATGCGTTTGATTTCAACACGGTCAAACGGAATGGAGCTGACCAAAAATGAGAGAGGTTATTGTGGAAGGATGTCACGTGCACCTGTAGGTCGAAACAGAACATTCCCAACTTTCACGAATTCTGAGAACTGCCCGGTCAAAGTTTGGCAGTTTTTTGGTCTCAGGGATCTTAAAGGACTTTGCCGGTAGCCTCTTGTCCGGAATGACTGGGACGCTTGGCACACGAAATGAGACCTCCACTAGCATTTACCCGCCCACCCCGACACGTTGGCGCAGTCCGTTCGACCCCACGAGCTATGGAATGAAAAATGTCGCACCTAGCACCTTTCCACTGCATCAAATTGAAGCATTTTGCGCCAATGCGTTTGATTTCAACACAGTCAAACGGAATGGAGTTGACCAAAGACGAGAGAGGTTATTATGGAAGGATGTCACGTGCACCTGTAGGTCCAAACAGAACATTTCCAACTTTCACAAATTCTGAGAACTGCCCCGTCAAAGTTTGGCAGTTTTTTAGTCTCAGGGATCTTAAGGGACTTTACCGGTAGCCTCTTGCCCGAAATGACTGGGACGCTTGGCGCACGAAACGAGACCTCCACTAGCATTTACCCACCCACCCTGACGCGTTGGCGCAGTCCATTCGACCCCACGAGCTATGGAATGAAAAATGTCGCACCTAGCACCTTTCCACTGCATCAAATTGAAGCATTTTGCGCCAATGCGTTTGATTTCAACACGGTCAAACGGAATGGAGCTGACCAAAAATGAGAGAGGTTATTGTGGAAGGATGTCACGTGCACCTGTAGGTCCAAACAGAACATTCCCAACTTTCACAAATTCTGAGAACTGCCCGGTCAAAGTTTGGCAGTTTTTTGGTCTCAGAGATCTTAAGGGACTTTGCCGGTAGCCTCTTGCCCGGAATGACTGGGACACTTCGCGCACGAAACGAGACCTCCACTAGCATTTACCCGCCCACCCCGACGCGTTGGCGCAATCCGTTCGACCGCACGAGCTATGGAATGAAAAATGTCGCACCTAGCACCTTTCCACTGCATCAAATTGAAGCATTTTGCACCAATGCGTTTGATTTCAACACGGTCAAACGGAATGGAGTTGACCAAAAATGAGAGAGGTTATTGTGGAAGGATGCCACGTGCACCTGTAGGTCCAAATAGAGCATAAATTACTGTCACGAATTTCGAGAACTGCCTGGTCAAAGTTTGGCAGGTTTTTGGTCTCAGGGATCTGCAAAATATTTTTCATCGCGGGCTCCATGCTCCAATTTTTAAAAAAATTTCCCGCTCGAGCCTTTTCTTTAAAAGGTGATAAAGTTTTTTTAAAAACAAAAACCACTGAACTTGACCGTTTGCCTTGATTTAGACTTTGCCACCCGATGAAGAAAGATGGGGCCAGTGGTCACAATGTATAATAACCCTTTGGCCGGTCAACATAAGTGAAATGACCTTAAATCTTAGAAATTGAACAACCTTTCTTTAACCAAAACTTGAAGAGTGAGTAACCAGTGACAATCAAGGTAGGAGAACAGAGATCTGACAATAGCTCAAAACATCCTCAACTGTGAAACAATATAGTGTGTGGCATCTATAGTCTTATGCACCTTTAAAGGAGAAAATTGTATGCATAAGGATATGTTTACTAAGCAAGTTCTATGAAGATGGATAAGGGAATGATAGAAGACAGCACTGAGAGATGACAAACTACAAGAAAAACACCAAGGTGATCAATACTCTCAAATACATGAATCTTGTATATGAATACACATGAAATGCATGAAAGCCCATGACCAATTTCACTGCCTCTTGTAAATCATATCATCTGTTTCACTAAGATCAAATATGATTATGCCACAACATGATGTCAAATGAACTCCATCACCTGTATCAACAATACCACTGATAAACAACTCATCACATGAGAGATATACACTAAACAAGCCAACTCAACTGACAACACTTATTCTGTCCATATGATCAACTGACAATTCCTAATGTATGAAGGTACCAATTCAAACTCAAAACCATATTGATATCAAATATTCATCCTAAAGATATCTTGAAACACTTTGCATCCCTGAAACATTCTCGAAACTCTCTTGAGAACATATTATCAATATGAACACACTAAAGTAACTCCAAACCATCAATACCTTTTTGACTCAATGACAAGCTGACTCCATCAGGTTAATGCATATTTATACATGATTTGAGGGAAACCAATAGTCTCCAACTGACTCTTGAGTACTTGACTATTCATCTTCCATACTTTTGCATTTTTTTTACATTTTTCATATGACAACTTTGACATATTTACAAAATTTGACAAGATGAAGACTAAATACATGATGAAATGGTTTATCATGACCTTATTTGATTAGGGCATATATAAGGAATTTTTTCATATTGATTCTATTGATCTAAAACCATTCTCTTGATCTAAAACCATTCTCAATGCTAAACATATCATCAATGGACTAAAGAACTATCATCATAATGTATGGCATCATGGGAAGTATCATGACTTGCACATAAGGAATTTAAATTATATTGTATATCAAGGTGTATATACATTAAAATCTAGTCCATAATGGTAGACATATACAAAAATTTGGCAAATATGCCAACTGAAAATATTTTTTACAAAATGTGGCATATGCCATGTCTCAAAATCTATATACAATCTACATGCCAAATAGCTACATCAAATACTACAAGTCCACTTGACCCTCAATCTGTGATGGATCCACAATCTGTGATGTATCCACAATCTGTGATGGATCCTGAAAAAGTGTCCTCTTTGTACCAAAATGTCTAGTAATTGATGGAGGTGAAGTTTCCTGCATTAACAAGTCAAAACACAAGTTAAAGTTAGTAAATAGATTCTTATCTACTACAATTAAGAACTTTCATTTATTTAGAAAAACTATCAATTATTTAGAAAAATTCAATTCAATTACCTCAACTCTATGTTGTTGTTCGGACAATCATTCTGCAAATGATTTTCTCTTAAGACGATCAGGTGTCCTAGTGAAGCATGATGGCAAAGGTGGCACATCACTCACATTCTCAACAGACTACATAAAAGCAAAGTAACATTGAAATAAATTAATATATAATTATTAAACAAAATAGGAAATGCATACATTTAAAATAGGAAATGCACTACACAAAAACTTATCTACTAGAAAACAAGCACATACCACCATCGAGGCCTCCTGCATCAATTAAAAAGGACAAGAATGTAAGACTCTAAATGACTATAATCAAATATTTAAGTTTTCTAAATTATCAATTAAAGTACAATTCAATCAAATTACCTCCACCCTTTGTTGGCGTTGAGAAAGCCATTCTGCAAATGATAGTCCCTTGGGTCGATCAGGAGTTTGAGAAAAGACTATTGGCAAAGATGCCACATCATTCACATTTTTGATTGGCTATAAAATAAAATTAACATCAAGATATAAATTAATATATAATTACTCACAAAGAAATAAATGCATTAAAAAAAAGTTAATGTGTACAACAATTTATACCGGCAAGTCCAAGCCAAATTGGATGGCAGACAAAGTTGCATGATGAACTTCTGTCAACTCCTCCTCTGTCATCAACTGTTATCCCACTTAGATACATTAGTACTAATAAAGTTGTTTATATATTCAAATGGAATAGACCATAAAATTTAACTTTAAATTTTACCTGCACAAAAGATTGCTCATGCATTTCTCCTTCTCTAATGTTTACTGATCCAGTAGCTTCTACTCTTGTCCCTGACCCCTCAGCTTGAGTTCTGGACCCCATTGCCTCATCTCGTGAATGGAGATCATACTCTGATGTGTTCAACGGTGGCTCACTACTCTCCATAATAGGACCCAAGCATAAATGATTGCAAGAAATGCAATGATGGGGCACACATATATGTCTGGATGATGACGGTCTAGTGGTACCAGGTGATCCAATATCATCACCTTCATCATGTGCTTGTGCAAACTGAGATGTCTGTATGATCAAATGCTTGGTCAAAGAGTGTATGGCACTAAGGCCCTGTTGTGTTGCACTTGCAACAACGTCTGGGTGCTGCATTGGGGGTGGAGAAGGGATAGCAGGAGGGGGAATATAGGGACCTTGTACTTGTCTAATTGCCCCAGGTCTATCTTGAGGCATTCCTCTGCCCACTCCTTGAAACTCTCTAAAATCAAAATAATTAACATGTTGACCCATGACGAACTCTGCATAGAGTTTATGGAGGAAATACAAAGGCACATCTAAATTGTTGTTGGGTGGTTTATCAAAAACCATCCACCAATGATCCCAAAAGTTTTGACTAATGCCCTCATGAATACACCATTTGATTGAAAATTTGGGCTTACAGACATCAACATGCAATCCAGTTTTAGGATTAACAAAGTGTTGGGCCAACATAATTTTTGTAATCTCTAAATCTTTGACTTCCTCATATGACAAACCGTCAGCATATTCGGCCTTCTTGGCTTCTCGCCATTGCTGAAATGATTCGTGTTGGGTGGACAAGGTTTGAATATGATTAATGATTCCCTCTAAATTCGATGTCATTATAGACAATCGAGGGTGGCGGCGATACATTTCTATGATCCTGCTTATATGATCAATATTTCTTTGAATATTCTCTTCTACTATTGGAGGGGGAGGGTTTGGTGGTGGAGGGTTTGGGTTTTCATTTTGTGCATCCATTTTACCTAATTAAATTATAAAACATACCCACTTAGCATAAAAACCAAAAAAATTGCTTGAAAATACAAAACAAACCAAAAAAATGCATGAAATCTTACCTCTTTGGATTGGATATCCGTTCCTCAGCGCTGATATCCATTTTTTTGAAGATGAGACTGCATTTTTGCAAGCCGCGGGTTTGCAAAAATGCAGTCTTTTTTGCTTTTTATGATCTCCAAAACGGATATCCGTTTTCCTTTTCCTTATTGTATTTCATTTTTTTTATTTTATTATTTTAGCATTGCATACATTTTAAGTATTTAGGCATTTTAGCTATAAAATACTATCAAAATTTATATAGGATTATGATGATATATATATTTGATTTTTATATGATTTACTTATACTAAGGTATCTCATAGTATTTTAAAGGCACTTTTGAATAGATACAGGAGAGAGGTAGATGCAGGTTAGGGGTTAGGGATTAGGGCCATTATTTAGGGTTTACGGATTTAGAGAGAGAGAGACTACTTTTGACATGCAACTGTAAACCCTAAATAATACCCCTAAACCCTAAACCCAAGTAACCCTAAATAATTCTTCCAAATACTAAACCCTAACCCCTAAACCATAAACCCTAAATAATTCCCCTAAGCCCTAAACCCTAAACCTGAGAAAGGGAGTCCTAGTTTTCTTGTTTCCATTTGCTTCGTTGATAAGGGAGAGGGAAAGATAGAGGGGAGAGATAGGATATATAGAAATGATAGGGGAATGACTGGGATGCATGATTAAACCTAACCCCTAACCCCTATTTCCTAACTCCTAAACCCTAAACTTGAGAAACCATAAACCCCTAAATCCTAAACACTAAACCCAAGAAACCCTAAACCTCTATCGAGCTCTATCTCCCTATCTCACTATCTCCCCATCACTATCATTCCTCTACCTCTTAATCTCTCTCCCTATGCTTTAGCCATGTCCCTCACTCTATATCTCCCTATTGGTCCTCTCTCTCTAAACACTAAACCCTAAACCTTAACCCCTAAACCCTAAACATGAGCAACCCTAAACTCTATCTCCTATCTCTCCCTTATCTCCCTATCTCTATCATCCTTCTCCCTATTTCTCTAGACATATCGCTCACTCTCTATCTCCCTATCTCTCCCCTTTGTCACCTCTATCTCTCCCTATCTGTCTCCTCTCTCTTTCTATCTAAACCCTAAATCCAAAACCCTAAACCTCTAAACCTAACCCCTAACCCCTAAACAATAAATCCTAAACCCTAACCCCTAACCCCTAAACCTGAGAAACCCTAAACCCCAAACCCCTAAACCCTAAACCCAAGTAACCATAAACCACTATCTCCCTATCTCTCCCCTATCTCCCTATCACCTTTGTCCCTCTACCTCTCAATCTCTCTCGCTCACTCTCTATCTCCTTATCTCTCCCCTTTGTCACCTCTATCTCTCCCTATCTGTCTCCTCTCTCTTTCTATCTAGCTATCTCCAAAACTGAGAAACCCTAAACCCAAGTACACCCTAAATCCAATCAACTCTAAACCTATATCTCCCTATCTCTCCCCTATCTCCCTATCTCTATCATCCCTCTACCTCTCTTGATCTCTCTCCCTATGTCCCTGGCCATGTGCCTCACTCTCTATCTCCTTATCTCTCTCCTCCATCTCCTCTCTCTATCTCCCTATAATTCCTCTCTCTATAAACCCTAAACCTCTAAACCTAACCCCTAACCCCTAAACAATTTAAATCCTAAACCCTAAATAATGCCCCTAAACCCTAACCCCTGACCCCTAAACCTGAGAAACCCTAAACCCCTAAACCTTAAACCCAAAACCCCTAAACCCAAGTGACCCTAAACCACTATCTGCCTATCTCTCCCCTATCTCCCTACCACCTGTGTCCCTCTACCTCTTAATCTCTCTCCCTATGTCTCTAGCCATGTCCCTCACTCTCTATCTCCCTATCCCTCCCCTCAGACTCCTCTATATCTCCCTATCATTCCTCTCTCTCTATAAATCTTAAATCCAAAACCCTAAACCTCTAAACCTAACCCCTAAACAATAAATCCTAAACCCTAAATTATAATGCCCCTAAACCCTAACCCCTAACCCCTAAACTTGAGAAACCCTAAACCCCAAAGCCCTAAACCCTAAACCCAAGTAACCATAAACCACTATCTCCCTATCTCTCCCCTATCTCCCTATCACCTTTGTCCCTCTACCTCTCAATCTCTCTCACTCACTCTCTATCTCCTTATCTCTCCCCTTTGTCACCTCTATCTCTCCCTATCTGTCTCCTCTCTCTTTCTATCTAGCTATCTCCAAAACTGAGAAACCCTAAACCCAGGTACACCCTAAATCCAATCAACTCTAAACCTATATCTCCCTATCTCTCCCCTATCTCCCTATCTCTATCATCCCTCTACCTCTCTTGATCTCTCTCCCTATGTCCCTGGCCATGTGCCTCACTCTCTATCTCCTTATCTCTCTCCTCCATCTCCTCTCTCTATCTCCCTATAATTCCTCTCTCTATAAACCCTAAACCTCTAAACCTAACCCCTAACCCCTAAACAATTTAAATCCTAAACCCTAAATAATGCCCCTAAACCCTAACCCCTGACCCCTAAACCTGAGAAACCCTAAACCCCTAAACCTTAAACCCAAAACCCCTAAACCCAAGTGACCCTAAACCACTATCTGCCTATCTCTCCCCTATCTCCCTACCACCTGTGTCCCTCTACCTCTTAATCTCTCTCCCTATGTCTCTAGCCATGTCCCTCACTCTCTATCTCCCTATCCCTCCCCTCAGACTCCTCTATATCTCCCTATCATTCCTCTCTCTCTATAAATCCTAAATCCAAAACCCTAAACCTCTAAACCTAACCCCTAAACAATAAATCCTAAACCCTAAATTATAATGCCCCTAAACCCTAACCCCTAACCCCTAAACTTGAGAAACCCTAAACCCCAAAGCCCTAAACCCTAAACCCAAGTAACCATAAACCACTATCTCCCTATCTCTCCCCTATCTCCCTATCACCTTTGTCCCTCTACCTCTCAATCTCTCTCACTCACTCTCTATCTCCTTATCTCTCCCCTTTGTCACCTCTATCTCTCCCTATCTGTCTCCTCTCTCTTTCTATCTAGCTATCTCCAAAACTGAGAAACCCTAAACCCAGGTACACCCTAAATCCAATCAACTCTAAACCTATATCTCCCTATCTCTCCCCTATCTCCCTATCTCTATCATCCCTCTACCTCTCTTGATCTCTCTCCCTATGTCCCTGGCCATGTGCCTCACTCTCTATCTCCTTATCTCTCTCCTCGATCTCCTCTCTCTATCTCCCTATCATTCCTCTCACTCTATAAACCCTAAATCCAAAACACTAAACCTCTAAACCTAACCCCTAAACAATTTAAATCCTAAACCCTAAATAATGCCCCTAAACCCTAACCCCTAACCCCTAAACCTGAGAAACCCTAATCCCCTAAACTGTAAACCCCAAACCCCTAAACCCTAAACCCAAGTAACCATAAACCACTATCTCCCTATCTCTCCCCTATCTCCCTATCACCTTTATCCCTCTACCTCTCAATCTCTCTCTCTATGTCTCTTGCCATGTCCCTCACTCTTTATCTCCCTATCTCTCCCCTCGGGCTCCTCTATATCTCCCTATTGGTCTGATGCAGAGCACACAGTGGAAGCTCTCAAAACACGGTGAAATACCCATCAAAATCCATAGTTCAAATAGATTAAAGCTTAATCAGCTTTAAGAAACCTTCTCAAAGTCCCAAATAACATCAAATCATATACATTCTTCCTATCGGCAAGATAAACACTATCGACCAACTCAAAAATTCTTATACCGATGCTCCGATCACTCCACTTTTGACGAGCCTTTGAACCTTTCGTTGTGACATATATCCATCGGCCTAACTTTAAACTAGTCTTCCGATCTCCCATACCACCCATTTCTCACTCCACAACCTGTATTAACACATGATTAAACCTAACCCCTAACCCCTAACCCTTATTTCCTAACCCCTAAACCCTAAACTTGAGAAACCATAAACCCCTAAATCCTAAACACTAAACCCAAGAAACCCTAAACCTCTATCTCTCTATCTCCCTATCTCACTATCTCCCCATCACTATCATTCCTCTACCAGGTCTCAATCTCTCTCCCTATGCTTTGGCCATGTCCCTCACTCTATATCTCCCTAATTGTCTTCTCTCTCTAAACACTAAACCCTAAACCTCTAAACCTTAACCCCTAAACCATAAACCCTAAACCCTAAATAATGCCCCTAAACCTTAACCCCGAACCCCTAAACCCTAAACCCTAAACGCGAGCAACCCTAAACCCTATCTCCTATCTCTCCCTTATCTCCCTATCTCTATCATCGAGCTCTACCTCTCAATCCTTCTCCTTATTTATCTGGACATCTCACTCACTCTCTATCTCCTTATCTCTCCCCTTTGTCACCTCCATCTCCCCCTATCTGTCTCCTCTCTCTTTCTATCTAGCTATCTACAAAACTAAGAAACCCTAAAACCAAGTACACCCTAAATCCAATCAACTCTAAACCTATATCTCCCTATCTCTCCCCTATCTCCCTATCTCTATCATCGCTCTACCTCTCTTGATCTCTCTCCCTATGTCCCTGGCCATGTGCCTCACTCTCTATCTCCTTATCTCTCTCCTCGATCTCCTCTCTCTATCTCCCTATCATTCCTCTCTCTATATAAACCCTAAATCCAAAGCCCTAAACCTCTAAACGTAACCCCTAACCCCTAAACAATTTAAATCCTAAACCCTAAACAATGCCCATAAACCCTAACCCCTAACCCCTAAACCTGAGAAACCCTAAACCCCGAAACCCTAAACCCAAGTAACCCTAAACCACTATCTCCCTATCTCTCCCTTATTTCCCTACCACCTTTGTCCCTCTACCTCTCAATCCCTCTCCCTATGTCTCTGGCCATGTCCCTCACTCTTTTTCTCCCTATCTCTCCCCTCAGACTCCTCTATATCTCCCTATCATTCCTCTCTCTCTATAAACCCTAAATCCAAAACCCTAAACCTCTAAACCTAACCCCTAACCCCTAAACAATAAATCCTAAACCCTAAATTATAATGCCCCTAAACCCTAACCCCTAAACCTGAGAAACCCTAAACCCCAAACCCCTAAACCCTAAACCCAAGTAACCATAAACCACTATCTCCCTATCTCTCCCCTATCTCCCTATCACCTTTGTCCCTCTACCTCTCAATCTCTCTCGCTATCTCTTGCCATGTCCCTCACTCTTTATCTCCCTATCTCTCCCCTCGGACTCCTCTATATCTCCCTATTGGTCCTTTATCTCTCTCTAAACCCTAAACCCTAGACCTCTAAACCTTAACCCCTAACCCCAAGACCCTAAACCCTAAACCCTAAATAATGCCCCTAAACCCAAGCAACCCTAAACCTCTATCTCCCTATCTCTAATATCCCTCTACCTCTCAATCTCTCTCTCTATGTCTTTGGACATGCCTCTCACTCTCTATCTCCCTATCTCTCCCCTCTGTCTCCTCTATCTCTCCCAAACTCTTTTAGTCCCCTCTCTCTATCTCTCTTTAAACTGTAAACCCTAAACCCCTAAACGCGAGCAACCCTAAACCTCTAAACCCTAAATAATTCCCCTAACCAACCTCTAAACCACTTCTCTATATAGGTGCAACTAATACCACTTTTTCATTGTTCAACTTGATGTTCATCTTGTTGGTTCTATGTCATATAATGTTCCACATCGAGCTCTTTATCTCAGTCATCCGGTTGTTCTTTATCTTGCTCTTTATTCTCATCAACTGGATGTTCCTCTGTTTCCTGATCTTTTCCAAGATCCAAATACACTTCCTGTTGTTCTTCTTGATGTTGGTCATAAGGATGTGTCACTTCACCTTGTTGCTTTTTAAAATAACCAAGAAGAGGCAACAAGAGGCAACAAATTGTTACTTTTCTTAGGCAAATTTAAGTTTTCTAATTACTACTGAAATCTTTTTAAAATAATGTAAAGAACATGTGAAGCTTCAAGGAATCTTTTTATGGCACCTGTGCTAGCTTTTGTCCTCAAGGATCCAACATTTTGGTATCCTCCTTTGTAGAAATTAGAACATCCTCTTGATGACAATGGGAAGAATAAGGATGCCTTGAGAACTTGGAGATTTTATGGAGAGTGTAAGAACCTTCAAATCCTTAAAATTGAAATGGAAAAGGCTCACAAAGTTAGGACTGTAAAAGTATAATAATTATTGTGGGGGTTGTAATGAAAATATGGCTTAACTCTTTTGAGGTGACTCACTATCCATGATGTGTTGGGATCAATGGAAAATGGAATAAGAGATATTAACAAGAATTTGACATAAATGGAAGAAATGGATAGTCTCCCCTAAAAATGATGGCAAGAGATGTATTAATAGTAGAAGAAGCAACATGAATGGTGGGGTTGGTTGGGAGTAGACTAAAGAATTGATTGAGAGATTATAGAAGACTAATTGGGAGTGGACTAAATAATTGATTGAGAGATTATAGAAGACTTATTAAGAGTGGACTAAAGAATTGATTGAGAGTCAAGAGGATAGGAGAATTAGTTAGGGGAAGTAATGGTTCAATCAGGGGTGGAGAGAACTCTCAATCACAAGAATAAATGATGCCAAAATGGATGGAACTAAAAGAAATCATGCATTCCAAAAGATGACAAGGTTGCCCCTTTCATATGATACAGTCTTTCTAAAATTTAGATTGTATTTTATAGCTAAAATGCCTAAATAGTAAAATGCTAAAAATGCTAAAATAATAAAATAAAAAAAATGAAAACAATAGAGAAAAGAAAACGGATATCCGTTTTGGTTTGGCACCAAACCAAAAACAAACCAAAACAGATATCCGTTTCAAAGTCAAACTTTGCCAAGTCGCGAATTTGGCTAAGTAAAAACACGATTTTTTTCCTATTGCCACTGTTTGGCCCGTGATGATCCTGCACATACCCTAGTGATCCAAACTAAACTACAAATAACCATATAAAATAGAAAGGAAGAGCATCACAAAGTATTGCAATGATTTAAAGCACTATCACATACTTCTCTAACTTCTATTTCATTCATGCCAGCAAATGTGGCAAGAGAGGATGAGTAACTGGGTTCAAACACCCTCTTGATCATTTACAAACTACCTTGGAAACATCCATCACATGCATCTATCTCTAATCAACATTCCTATGCTTTACAAAATACACATTTCCCCTTTACAACATTAGACTACATCAGTTGATACCCTAGAACACTACAGAGGTGCTTACAGTCCAGAAATTGGCTTAATGACCAACAACCTATTACATCTCAAAAAATGTATATATAGCAATACATTTACTATGCATCTTGGGCGTGGGTGTTGGATTGGTCAACACATTTTCCAAGTCAACCATGTTGCTGATGTCACATCCATATGCGGGTTTGGAGCAAGAACAGAGAAAAAATCAATCAAAATTCCCATTCCTTGCTGACAAAATCATGTCCTAGAGGGGTACACAATAGTCCTTAGGTGAAGGGATGCCCTTGGATCTTCAATCAGATCAAAACTAGACCATAAATGGCATCCTGGACCGTGCAGAGGAGTCACTAAAATAGTATGTGTTTTAAACTTCATGCCATGGAAAATGTGGAAAACTGAGGGGTCATGGATTTGTGAAGGTTTGGGAGTGACAGTATATGCAGGACAAGGAGAGGCATCAGCATATGTGGGCCAAAGAGGGGCATTTGAATGCATTTGCATCTGAGTTGGATCTCCACAGAATGGAGCGTAGAAGGAAGTGAGGAAATGGGGGGTAGGAGAATGTGGAGGTGGGAAGGGTTAAGGGATATGTGGGCCTCAAGGGGGTAAAGGGATATGCAGGCCATGAGGGGGTAAAGAGATATGCAGGCTGCAAGGGGGGATCCGAATATATCCGGATTAGGATCAAAGTCCCGCATTTGGGATTTAGGGAAACTTCATAGAAGGGGAAGCGGGGCAAAAAGGGATGTGGGGATCCAAGGGATAAAGGGATATATCCCGATCCTAATGAAACCCTGCATATTTGGTAAGGGCACAAACTCCCACAAGATCCTGATGAAGGAAAAACTTCTACCAGAAGCAAAAAAATACTTAGGAAAGTTATGATTTTTCAAGATTTTTGTAGAGTTTTCACACCTTCCAAGGAACGCAAAACAAGGCAAACACATAGACGAATTTGACAAGATTTTACAATTATGGGTCTTGAATATTGGAGTCCCAACATAAGCTAGGCAAAGAGAAGATGAACGTAAAGTGTTACAAGCATATCATAAAAGTGAAAAAAGTAGATTTCATGGGCATAAGGCACGAGGAGTTAATCTACCTAGGTAAGAATAACCCTACGTTATTTTGGAAGGAACTTCAACCAAAGAAGAAACTTACAGAAAACAACATTACAACTAGTCAATAGTTTGATTATGCAAAGCAACTTTATGAGTAGGAAATAGAGATTGAGCCCCCTCCCTTGATCAACACGACAACTAAGCTTTTCACTATGCAAGAGGTCAAGGTTGGTATTGAGAATTTGGGTGTTGGAAAAGATAAGGACTTGGTTGAACTTCAAGTAGAATACATTAAGTGGGGGTGAAGATTCTCACACATCACATTACTAGAATATTCAACAACATTATTCAACATGGCTTTTCGAGATATTGGATCACTAGCCTAGCAGAATCAGCAAGTGGGCACGAAGGTTTTAGGCCTAAACATTCTACTTTAGATCATGGAGTTACATTGAGACACATCATTGAAAAAAATTGGGATGAAAAGGAAGAATCTTATTGTCATTTTATTGACTTTAAGAAGGTGCTTGACACAGTCCCTAGAGATAAGTTATGGTGCAAGATGAAGGAACTTGGCATTCCAATGCATCTTAGAGCAGTTGTCATAGGCTTTATGAAGAGGTTCAAGTCAAAATTAGAACTTCAGCAGGCATCTCAAAAAGTTTTAGGAGCGACATCAGAGTTAAACAAGGGTGCCCTTTATCCCCCACTCTTTTTGGCTTATACATTGACAAGATTGAAGAGTGGTTGAATTTGCAGAGTGGGGATGGTGTGCAACTAGGGGAATATGTGATAAGGCTCCTTTTATATGCTGATGACCTTATTCTGATTGCTAAGTCCCCCCACAGATTACAAGAGGACCTTTATGCTTTTGAGCACTTTTGCAGAGCTGTTGGTATGTAAGTGAATACCAACACGACCAAAATTGTGATTTTCTCCAACAAAAAGAAAAAGATCCAACACATGTTTTTCTTTGAGGGAAGTATTCTTGAAGAGATAAATGAGGACAAATATCTTAGGATTGACTTTAACAACAAGCTTAGTTGCGAGAATTGCAGAAATAAAATAACTTTGGGAGGTTGGAAAGCTTGGTATGCCCTCCAAAATAGATGCAGAGAGGTAGAGTTATGGTATTGGAAAACTATTCTGACTCTTTTTGGACTATTGGTAAGTCTGGCAGTACTTTATGGGTGTGATCTTTGGGCTAGCAGCATGTCAGAGTCCAAGTGGAAGCAAATAGAGAGAATCCAAAAGCACATGATCACTAGCAAGTTTAGGCTAAAAGTTTCAACTCCGTATGAGATTTTATTAACTAAAATAGGGGTTGTTCTAATGGAAGTCACTGCTATGGTGCGTCTCTTAAAGTATCTCAAAATAATTGAGCAGATGAAAACAAGTAGGTGGCCTAAGGTAGTCTTCAACGAGGTTATAAGCGAAAGAAAGAAATCTTGGATGAAACAAAATAGCAAGTGGATGAGCAAGTGGAATATCTATTTGAATGCTTGCCCTACATATGGCAAAGGAATAAAATCATTTGTCATAGATAAATTATTCAATTCTATGTAGGATGGTATTCTAGGGAGAAAGAATAAATATTACCTCGAGGTGTTTAACCCCACTTGTGATCATCAACAAAACGTGTACATTGGGGCAGATATCCCTTGGAGAGCTAAGATTTTGATTGGTCAACTTAGAACTAACTCTCATCAGCTCTGATGTGAAACGGGTAGGTGGATGAAGCTTAAAGAAACTTGGGAAGAGAGAGTGTTTGATTTCTGCACTTCTGTGGCAATGAAATCAAAAAAACACTTTATTTTGGAGTGCGACACTTACACAAACATCAAGGCAAAATATACGGGCATCTTGACAGCGGCTTCTTGGCACCATCTATTTATAGAGGGGTCCTTTGATAAAGTCAAAGAGTTTATTATATCTTTGAATAAGAGAAGAATTGAAAGACAGAAGCAAATATGACTAGGTTGATTGTCTTATAGGCTATTTTTAGCCTCGTGGACATTAAAAGTTATTCTATTCTATTCTTCTTGGGCTAAGCAGTGAGAGGCTTGAGGAGGAGGGTGTGAGGACTGTGCTAGAAAGTTTCTCATTCATAGATTGAATCTATCAAAGCATTTCGTTATGACACATTTCCTATGTTTTTGAATCGGCAAATATGTAGGAATAATGTCTAGCAGAATAGAGAATGTGATTGGAATAATGTCTAGGAAAATAAAACTAATGAAATCATGTTTGAGCAGCAGCTGCGTGATGTTAAAAGGAGATAAATCCCATCCACCATCGTTTGTTGTCGTTCTTCTCGTTCATGATAGACAAACCTCAAGATATAACAAATGTCAAAGATGTTACCGTTTAGGGCATTTTTTAGTCCAATAAGTAAAAAAAATCCTTTAAAAATTGTGTCTACCTATAGAATCGCTCGAGATTTGCTCTGGTGCTATGTCATCATTGGAATTGTTTGGGTTCGATTGGCGAAGAGTGGAATCATTCCCGGTAGGAAAAAATCAAACCCTAATTGATTCACAAGCAATTTAAACCAGGATCTAATTCTAGGATGTTTCGTACCTAGAATTGGCCTGTATATTTGCCGATTTGGCAACATAGGTTTACAATAATGGCAATGTTGCTAAACCAACAAGTGGAGCTACATAACGGGATACAAATCTTTTTAACTTTTGAAGACACCAGTGGAAGGTAGACACTTTGATTGCCCATTGGATTACATCTCAAAAAATGAGGAAGATATTAGTGACAAAAAAATGTTGCACCAGTTTGAAACTATGCCATTGCAAAGCAAGCATTTAAGATGGGTGCATATTATAGGAAATGGATATGGTAGAATATAAATATGCTTCTACGGAACGGAGGGAAGTGCTAGTTGACAGAGATTTAGAGCTCAGATCTGCTAGATACACTAGTCCAAGCAAATAAAAAAAAGTAAGCTCATGCAGACTTTATCTGATTGCTACAAGGAAAGGCAAAGAGTTCACAATTATCACAAGGGACATGTAAATACAAGTAGAGGATAACCAAGAAGTAATATTGATGTTAAGAAGGTTGGAGATAGTAGCATAGAATATGATGGACATAGATGGTGTAGTAGTAGGTATGAGTTTTCCAAAGTCCATAATAGATACAAAGAAGTGCTTCTGGATTAAACTCTGTGTTTATTTGCTTCAAAGAAACACACAGTTTAATCCAGAAGCACTTATTTGTATAGATGGTGTAGTCCAAGACCCAAGGACACAAAAGAAGATATTGAAAGATTTGTCATCGTTGATGACACTGGACTCCTGGAGTAACTGAGAGATACCATGAAGGATGGAATATGAGTGACAAAGAATGATATTTCAAGAACTATATTGAAGTTGATGTCAATTCAAGACAGGGAGACAAATTAAAGTGACGATATCCATCTAGAGCTAGAAAAAAGATCAGACCAGACTGAAGGAGAAGACATTCAATATTTAGTCATTATCCTATTGAAATTAAGTATTTACCCTAATTACAATAGTAGTGTTGATAGTACCTTTCCAATGTCCAATAGACTAGATCATTTGGAAACTGTCTCTTCAAAAAATGAGAATAGAACCAGGGTTTTGTATACCAAGGATTTTGTCAAGGTAGAGGGTGGTGCTACTATTAGAAAGTACTCAGATTGTGGTACTAATATTCGTGTAATGGCACAACCATTTTTTGAAGATAAAGTTAGATCAGTATCAAGCAATGGACATTCGATATCATATGACATGATTGATTATTATATTGACTCAAATTCAGATGTTGAAATATACATCATTCCTCAAAACATCTATCAGGCAAGAGATTGTCCATCTCCTAGACATGTACTGCTTCATAGTAAGAAAACCGTGGAAAGAGTAAAAAATGAAAATGAACACCATTCATTTGAGGAAGCACAACATATGACACCAAGAAAGTATTTACTAAGGATAAGAGTAATGTTGGTAAACAGAGGTCTAATGAAACACCGAATGGTTTCTAACTACCAGAAAATAATGAAATGTCAAATGGGACTTATGGTTCTAGGAAACAGATATTTTATCTGAATGAGAAAATTCACATTGCCAATTCTGTGGAAGAGAGGCCACATGGGCTATGCCAGAATGGGGATGAAGCTACCTTACACTCTAGATGATTCAGGTTAAAATACGCTATTTTCAATTGAGAAACTTACACTTCCAGTTCTATAGGTAGGCATCCATATAAGCTACAACGGGATAGGGTTGACAGTACCTTACATTCTTTGGATGGTTCTCCATCACCTAAGAACAATGATCACCTTGAAAATAATGATGCAGTTGTGGAGCAAAATTTTCAATTTTCAAGTCTAATGATACAAGGCAGTGGTCAAATCCTACTGTTACAACTCTGGAAAACAAGCCACAAAAAGGAAGGAAAAAAATGCTAGATTTGTGTCATAAGCATCATTATGATAGTGATGTGGATAGTTAAGACTGAGAAGATCAATATGCTAAATAGTCTCGTAGCACAGGAAAGGTATGAAAGGCAGGACACATGAAAATTCTAAATCAACAAGTAGAGGTTTTGATTATAGATTTCATGAAAACAAGCCATGTGGAGGAAGCAGTAAATTGTTAGAAGAAACCTGTGAAGAACCAAAGTTTGGAGGTAATATGTATAATGAGTTTACAGCTGGAAAATTGGAAACTTCTACACCCCCAGGGTTTCTTTTATGTACCTTGATAGGAAAGGGAAGGCCCAACAGCAACATAGTTTGATGTGCTACATGGAAGAAAATGAGTATAACCAGTTTTGCATTGAAAGGCAAAGAATTCATGAAACAGATTGCTTCCCCATGAAAGAAAGATGAATTCACATTAAAGCAAGTTATATGGTCGGTTTTAAAAGTGATGGAAAATGTCATGTCCCTATATTGATCACATAAGTGATCGATCAAATAATATAAATTTAATATATATTTAAATAATAAAATATTATATCATCAATTAATATAGATATAAATATAAATATAAATATCTAAATATTATCCTCTAAATATATTTAATAAATATTAATAATATTAATATTATATTAAGCAAAGTTTAAAGGTGCGAATGACCCTTTAACATATAAGGGAGAGCCGTGGGAAATAGTAAACACAGTGAATAGTATTGGTGATGCGATTCCATAGATAGACTAAAGGCATCGATTGGGAATGATAATCAACTTCATAAAATAAGATAAATCATTGATGCCAATACATAATGGTTGTAAAAAAGGCGATCAAGAGGGATTGGGTAAAGAGCCACCGATTTGCAAAGGAGGGTGCCGATTATGTAAAGGTAGCGACTATTGATAGAGGCCGCCAGTCAAGGTGGAAAAGGGAGTCGCTTGGGAATTAATATAGAAGGAACTTATTTAAAATATTCTCTAGCATCAATTAGGAGATCTATGCACCATCATCAAGGATCATCATCGAATGATATCATATCCTCAACAGCAACTATCAAAGAGAATACTCTTCGACGAATCATCTCAATTCTAAAATCAAGGGATATACACAATCAGAGGATCAATCATCATACAATTCAAAATAACATCTCAGCACCATCGAATTGGAACTTCATTACCAGTGATCAGCAGACACATTAAGCCAGCATCGAAGCATAAGAGAAGCATCATATATATCATTCCATCATTGAAGAAAATATAAGAAGAAAATACAATTTTAAGAATATCATCAATCAAGCAACGGATCCCAGGCAGAAGCAAATACCTTTGAAGGCAATTTTAATATGATTCCTTCCAAAACAATATCTCAGAAAATTATCATGAATATTCAAGCATTCACAATATATCCAACAAACATACATTGCAATATTGGATCTAATCAGCAATCATTCAATCAGAGAAGCAATTATCTCAAGCATCTCATATATCCGACAAGCAGATCTAATCAACATCAATTGATCATAAAAGTATTCAAAGAAGCACATATTATATATATATATATATATATATATATATATATATCAAGGGAGAAGTCTAATATACATTGAATACCATCGAACATCTTCATCAGTTGATCAAGAGTTATATATATATATTATATATTAGCAGCATATATCCTATCGACTATCCAAGTATCTATCTTTCTAGCATATATATTTCTACAATTCAGTCTATCATATCATCATGGAAGAATTTAATTCAAGTATTAATATCTCAGCAAGAAGTTAATCATAGACTATCATTATCAATCATTCCCAAGCATCAACCAGTCTAAATTATATATATACACATCCTTATATATCAACAGCACATAATCAATCAAGCAAATTATATTCTCAAGGATCAGCCATTATAGCATTAGCACAAGGTATTCTTATCAGCATCACCTACATGATCATATGATCCTTATTTCAATCTAATCAAAGAATGAATATATATAGAGAGAGATAAAGTTACTGAGGCATAATATTGCCATACATATCTATTTATCCATCCAATAGTGATAGCATGATATCTAGTTCCTATTGAAGGAACAATACTCATAAGAAAGTATTATCTAGTTCCCATAGAGGAACAATAATCATAAGAAGGTATTATCTTCATGATCCATAAGATCACTGGATCGAGAGGACGAGTTTCTTATTGGTATGATTTCTTTAACCTTGCTCATGATATACTAGGGATAAGCAAATCGTGCCACATCCTTAATCTTATCTATTACCCCTAGGAGGACAGTTGAGTAGTTAAGGAAGTGCGGGTGTTATTATTATTTTTAAATCTCATAGGGTAGGTGACTCTCAAGTGGATGAAGTATTGCTAGGTGTGCAATGAAGTCCCTTGAGCCAAGAAGTGAAGTATTGCCGGGTGTGCAATGAAGCTCTTGGGCCTATACACATGGTAGGTGACTCTCAAGTGGGTGAAGTATTGTTGGGTGTGCAATGAAGTCCCTTGAGCCAAGTGGTGAAGTATTGCCAGGTGTGCAATGAAGCCCTTGGGCCTATGACAGTGGAGCATGGTGACCCCCAAGAGGTGAAGTATTGCTTGGTGTGCAATGAAACCCTTGGGCATTATTATCCAGCACCTTAACAAGTATATACCTATCCTCCGCTAGGGCTAGGATAGATTAACGACCGGGCATGCCCAAAGTATATCATGAGGCCTAAATATGGTTAAAGTATAAATAGATTTGGATATATGTACTTGTTCATTATCATTGATTATGATTATGATGTCGTTAAACCTAATAATTATGAAAGAATATATGTATTTGTATATGTTGTTAATGTCTTTGATTGCAGGAATTGAATATATGCACACAAAGGTAACATTAAATTCATATTCATTATTATTGATCATGATTATAATGTATTGATTTCATTATGGAATTGATCTTTGATAGTACTAATGTCCCTTTCTAGAAGTTATTCTTGTGTATAGGTGAAGAAATCAAGAATATCCTAAAGGGGGACATTACAGAAAAAATATGGATTTGCATGTGGATTTATTCATTGATGTAGGATTTTTACCAGATATAAGCTCTATCATGCCCTATAATATAATTACAGCAACAAAGAAATACATCTAGGGAACTCTTTCATTTGACTATAAAGTATGTAAAACAAATCTACCAAACAAGTTTTTAATGAGAGGACTTGGAGATGTACATGAATCTTTAATTGTTGGAAACATTATTGAATATGTTGCCTCAATTCTTAGTTTGGATTCAAATGTTGTGAGGGAGAGGAACCTACACACACTTGAGAGTGTTGAGCTCTTCTGTGGATCTTGTGTTGAGAGTCCTATTGGCTATACGTTGCCATTCATATGGGAGAAACTGAATCAATTTGTGCCTATGAATGTGAGAATGGAGAATATTAGAGATTTTGATGCTGCTAACAGATGGTTTAAGAGAGGCTTATCCTTGGTTCCATGCTTTTTCCCAATAATGCTTACTCCTAAACTAGTAAGAATAACCATTTTTGGAGATGGGGTCTATTGCTATAGAAGTAGGAGTTGAGTTACGTTAGGGAATTTGGACAAAGATAAAGTAGACGACAACATATGCTTTTGGTTAGTTATGGCTAGGTTTAAATGAAGATATTATGTCAAAATTTCAAATTATTTAGACAAACAATATCAACTTAGCACATGGAGGAATTATAGTTGGAAGCACCACATTTTGAGGAAAGTTGTGAAGCAATTTAACATGCTTGTAACATATTCGTTGAGGGACATCATCCAATTGAGACTTTCTTGAAGATAGGTAATCCAAATGGTTTCTCCTTGATAGATTTGATTTTTTAGGCTCAAGTCCAATTAGTGGATCTTTTTGCACAAATTTTATAGTTTCCTAATTCAAATGCTTCAAAATATCTCAATTATGGTGTAGTGGTGAGGTTGAAGTTGACCTCCTTTCAAGAGCAATTACAACACATCAAACATATGTCATTTATGACTGTGGAAGAACCCTAAATCCTACCATTGACCTTGGACAGATTGAAGGTGCTTTTGTGTAAGGAGTTAGGTTCTTCGTGGAGGAACATGTTAACAAGAATGGAAAAATTGTATTGGCCCCAAATGCCATTATTGACACATGGGAGAAGAGATTGAGGAATAGGACCATCATAGAGTACTTGGTCTGTTGGAGGAGCCTACTCACAAAGGATGCTACTTGGGAGGGGCTCTAGAGATACTTGGACATCTAGGGTTGCAATGCTTATGGGCAAGCTATTCTGGGAACGACGGACTTGTAATGTCCCCTTTCATTGAGTCAACACATGTGGGACCCATGAGCCCATTTCTATACTTCTCAGTGGTCAAGGAATGATTGCTTGAGAAGTATATATTGTTGGGGATTGGTTTTGGTCATTTGTCCCTAGTATTTTTATGAGTTTTGGACCATTTCCTATATTTAGGGGCACTTCCTAAAATTTAGATCAATTGGAGGTAGGATCCTCACCATTAATCTCCTCATGGGGAATTTACCCTAAGGGGACCTCTTTATTGTTGACTATGTTCATGCCCTTAGAGATTTTAAAGTGTATGTGTCCATTATAATTGCTTAGGGGAAAAATTGCTCCTATTTCTTAGGGGCTTTTGGAGGGGTATTGGGTATTGGCTACAAGACCATGTCATGTAAATCATCGTTGGATTTGGGTGTGAGTTAGATATTCATAATGCTTTATCTCAAGTCTTTCTAGCAAGAAGTTCTCAAGCTATGATTGATTTGTTGATGAGGGGTCATGGTTTATTGGCTACTTGGGCAACTTAATGTTATGACATTTGTGCCATGTTATGTAGTACTTGATAATTAACATTAAAATTGACATATCCTAAGTGAAATTATTGTCGTATCAATTTGAAGATAATCTTTATTAATTTCTATTGACACTTGGGCTAGGTGCCTAGGTTTGGTACATGTCAGTGAATAAATAGAAGCCAACCAACATTGAGAGGTTCATTCTATGCTCATTCACATATTTTCAAACCTAGAGTGAGCAACTATAGTAGGCAAGGCTCATCTTTTGATTTAGGGAGAAAATCCTTGGATCTAAAGATTAAAGGACAAAGGCTTCTAGTTTCTTGTGAGCAATCTCATTTGGGGATTGCATTGAATTGAAAGCATTCTCTTTTTTATTGGAAAACTGACTTGTGGGGTGGATGGAACAACATTATATAGCAGCATCAGTTCTAATTCAGGGAAAGATCTCCTGCTAGGAGCTTGATTTTAATTAGTTCCATGCTATTATTATTCTGTTGATGTTTTTCGGTAGATATTATTATTATTCTCTATTGATGTATTCCAATAGATTTTATCAATAAAATACAACTCCAATGTTATTGTTAAAGTTTACTTTGTTTATGCAATGCATTGTTCTTTTTTTCCTAGCATCATTATGATTTTAGAAATTTAAAAAAAATAGATAGAGGGCATCATAGTGAATGTGCATTTACATGTCCAAATCTATGATGCCAAAGGACTGAATTGGATCTTTCATCATCTGTTGCTGCCAACACCTCTTTTAGAGTTGTTGCACACAACTTGACAAGTTTCCTTCCCTAACACATTTAGCATTGTTGTCAAACCACACCAATATGCTTGCATCAAAAATTTTACTAATTGATAAAAGGTTTATAGTTGGTAGGGCCCTCAAAAATGCACTAATGCATCCTTGTGGCTATCGTGGGGACACATATGGATGCCCTATTGTTTGTACAAATGTCAAGTTAATCAAGGGGATTTTGGGTCTAGGCCATAAGGATGTGTCACTAGGTGATAAAGAAGGTAAATAAATGCATGTAGTATGGAGAATCCTCTAACAACACAAATTTCAAGAAGAAACTTGTTTTTAACGGATGTGCACAGTTAGCTTAATCTTTAGATGAGACCATATTTGTTTGGATAAGGGGCATTCAATGAAGAGATGCTATGGCATTTCTTCATAAGAAAGATAGTTTGAGTTCTTACTGGGTCCCAAAATAACCCTTTTTTCAGCTAGTACTACATTAGGATTTTATTATGCAAAGCAACCCACAAAAAACATCTGATTTTTGGTTATTTTCATGAATTCCATAGTTATTTTCATTTTGGGCTAAGTCTTGTCATGTGAAGTAGGAGGTTGATGATCTTGTAGGTTGAAGAGGTGGTGCAATCTCTAGAGTTAGTATACGTCCATTTGAGTTGATCCTCAAACACCATAAAATGTGTCTAGATTTGAGTAATGCTAGTTAGGGATCAGTATTAGGTCCACCTTGCTATGGCAAGTGTAGTGTAGGTTGTGATCATTAGCAAGGGAGAAGAAGTTAGAATCCTTGTAAAGTTTTTGAGTCTTCTGACCTTAAGATAAATGCAAAGATTGTCCAATTCAGCAATGTTGAATGTGGGATAACCATTCCCATTGTCCTACTAGAATCATATAATTTTATCATTCCCAAACTATCAAATGAGGCCTTGCTAAAGGAGTCTAGTTCCTTTATAAATGTCCTTTCCAAACCATTGTACCTAGTTGACCATGCTATGCAAGGATGTGTTTTTGTTGAAATATATGAACAAACTCATATGAGGATTAGTGAGCAATCTCTAGGCATATTTCATAGAGAGGGCTTAATTAAAAAGACCAAGTTCTTTGATGTTAAGGCTTCCATTGGATTTAGGTTGTGTTATTTGAGCCTGAGCCATTAACGGATATTTGAGTTTTTTTTTTAATAATTTTTTTGATAGGTGAACACTTTTAAATGGAGCTATGAACTAGTGAGGCCACAACATGGGGGACCTCATCTTGGCATGAATACCTACTTTAACACTGAAGGTTCAAACCTGCAAGCTCATTGGCCCAGTGAGGGATTTAAGCCACGAGCTCATCAACCCAGCAGGGGCCCTGTGAGGATGCAAGGCCCACGAGTTAATTGGCCCAGTGGGAGTTTGAACCTTGGTGGCCGCCACAACAACTGTGCAACTTGACCACTGAACCATGCCCTTAACGGCTAAAATTAGGATCAGGGATGTACCCCTGGGCGACATGCAAATGCCCCACTCCACATGTCGCGGGTAAATCAGGATATAAGACCTTGGGGGCCCCTCAATTGTTGACATGGTAGAGGGCAACCCCATGAGGTTTGAACTTGGGTTGTTGGCACTATAGGCAAGAAGCCCCACCATTTCACCACAGGGTCTCCCCTAGATATTTGAATGTTGTACCTATTCCTTTCCAAAGAAATTTTCTATGCATTTGGATAATTTCTACCTCACTATTGTGACAGAGAGAAAATAAATTCAATAGGTAGATATGAATCACTTGTGATTTGACCCATATTAATTGAAATCTTTTGGGTGGTGAGAACCAAGTGTTCATCCGGTGATCAAACTTATTCATCATCTTTCTTTTAACATTCTCCCTCAGGGTATTGAATGCTTGATATGGAGGGAAATGTGGTGTGTAGATGATCTTCCCTCTAACCTAGAATGTCTTGAATATGCTTTTATTTGTTCGTATGAACAACATAGAAGATCAAGGTAGATATGGATTGATTAATGAGTTGTCCAAAGGCACCTCTTTACTGATCTAATGATTTGAGATTTCTGATTTCTTTTAGGATTAGGATTGAAAATAAGATAGTGTCATCTAGGAGTCAAACCCTTGTAAAGCACTACCTACCTTTCAAGTTAGATAACCCAAAAATGAGCTTGTTTTGCTGCCCTTGTTGGAAGTAGGAGATGTTCACTTGTTATAATGAACTTATTAGAGAGCTAAGATGGTCTCTCTACCTTGGGACTCTAGAGGAGTGAAACCAGTGAACATGACGAACATTAATTGCTTACTTGAAGATTGGAGTTGTAATACAAGTTTGGATCCATTCAACTACTTGTTTAGAAAACCCATAGGCAGCTAGTGTGTGAAGAGCAGGAGACTAACTACATCAATCAAATATATTTGACATGTCTAATTTGAGAAGCACCCAAGGTTGTTTTTGAGCTGAGATAGAGTGGATGACTTCTTGGACTGTGATGACATTATCCATTATTTGTTTTTTCAGTACAAGCACAAAATGATTTCTTGATATCACTTTTGGTTGAAGTTTTTAATTATCCTACAATGAGTTTAGCAATAATTTTGTCACATTGCATAGGTAGATGGGTCTGAATTTATCAAGCCTATTGGCACTCACAAACTTACAAATTAGTGCTCTTTGAGTGTCATTTAATTGAGCTAGCTTTTTTGTGTTCCTTGATTCTTTGACAACTTGTAGAAGTTCCTCCTTTATTAACCCCCAAAAGTGTAAGAAGAGGGAAGAGAACACATCAGATCTTGGGGCTTATATTTGTTGAAGACAATCAAATCTTTAAGATCTTCTATGACTATAGCACTAAGCATCATATTGTCCATGTCTGCTATAACTCTGTTTATGTTAGGAATAATTCTGTTTTGGGTGTTCACCCTACTGTAGTGATCTGAGGGTTTCACAAGAATAAGTTCATAAACATTTCTAGCAAAGTTGACCATATCAACCTAGTGAGAAATCATATAACACTCTGGGTGAAGTAACCCCAATTGATTATTGATGTACTGTTTGTTTTGGACAACTTTCAAGAAGAAGGTTGTATTTTGATTATCACCTTAACCCATTTTTCTCTTGTTCTCTATCTCCAAAATATTTCTTCCCTAAAGTGTAAAAGGGAGAGTTCTTGCACAATTGCTTGTTATCTTTGTTTTATTGTTTTCATGATCCCTTGATCATGGATATGATTTTGTAGTAATCCTATTTTGTCTCAAGGTTCTTTTCTTTTGGTAAAGATATTTCCAAACATAGATTTGTTCCATCCTATAATTTGATGTGTTGGGAATTCAATCTTTTTTCTGAATTTGTACATGACATGGCTTGAACTTTGAAGCATTGGGGATTGTGGTCCACCATTCCACAACGTTACCGTTGGAACTAGAGTCTGTAAGCCACATGCTTTCATGTTTGAATGGGTTTCTTGGTCACTTCAGTGTTTTTTTGGCACATAAGGGGACAAGCCAGTGATCTATAAAGTTGTATTTTGGACCTTGCAATCTATACAAATTGTGGCTAAACCCAATGCTGTCAGATCATTATACTGTAATTTTTCAGTGATATTCTTCTGGCCTATCTTTCTAGTAGTCCATGTGAAAGCATTGCCAACAAAATCTAGGCCTAGAAGCTCTATATGAGCAATTAAATCCTTGAGGTCAATTGCCCTTTTGTTGAACCTAAGACTACCTCTTTTTTAGCAAGCCCCTTAATGGTGTTAAAATCTCCCATGAGAATGAGAGGAATATTAAGTGACCTTGGAATCCACTATTTTATAGATCTAAAGTTGTTATCACATGGTTTTCTACTGGTGGGACATATACATTAACCATGCAAAATTGTTGCTTGACTTCAAGAGTAGAAAACACTAGCAAGATCCCAAGGGTGAGTAGTATGGGAATTGGACCATACCTTTGAGGGTCATGGAGGAATGTTGTTCTTGTATGTGTACAACAGTGAAGATGCTTGCCTCTCCATGGATTTATGAATTTGGCTGTATGAAGATCTTAAGATCTAGTGATCTCTTGAAGGAGAACCAAATCAAGTTTGTGGTTCTTGGCTTGGCTATGAAGTAGGTGTTTATTGGGGGAACTACCCCTTATATTCCATGAGAGAGTAATCATTAACTCTGAGTTAGGGTTATAGATGTCTAATCCCTCCATATCTTCAAAAAATTTTACCTAGGGTGTTTACATTTGTATGGTGTTTGATTTATTAGTGCCTTCCATGAATGGAATTGGAATTTGCAAATCCACAGTAGACTTATATTTCTTTTGAGAAGAAAAAAAATTCTTGTCTTGTTTCCCTCTAATTTGATTGGGAAAAAGCTTATTTTTGCTACTTGTGATTGACTTCTTGCTTTGGAGTATTTGGGGTGTGTTGTAAAAAAGATGGCTTTGTCTTTTAGTGGGGATTGACCCCTTTTTCTCATTTGCTATTATATTCAACTGATTTTTTTTCTAGCTTCCTCTCTTGGAGTCTCTTTTGGATCTGTTGGTTGAAGGCTTTGATCCAACACTACAAACAAGTTATTTGTGGGAGTCCTCATCTAGTCATTAGGTTTGTCCTTATTTTTCCTAGCATAGGCTTTGTTGAGTTAATTTTCATCATTTTGGTTGTGTATGTAAAATACCCTACTAGATATGACTGAAATTTTTCCTCAATATTGTCAAAGCAATTACCAAATGTTCAATTATAAACACATAACAATATCAAAGATGACATGAGAAAGTGAATGCTGAAACCTCCAATGTTTATTATTGACTTCAATGATGATGTTTACAATTGTAAAGTGTTGGGTTATTACATCAGCCTTGACTGATTTTAAAATCAGTCCTCATACAAATGAAAATGATGAACAAATATGTAGCAAAACCCTAGCCTAGTGATAGGCAATGAAGTCCAATGATGAAAGATCTTCAACTAGAGATGTATGATGACTGTAGCTGACCTTATGTTCCCTTATATAACTACTATACCTACTAATCAGACTACTGCAACTGTAACAACAACCCAGATTTGTCTAAAATGCAAAAATGATGTTAAAATAAGCCTCCAAAGGCTAACGATTGGGTCAAAGAGGACAGCGATTTGTCTCTAGCGTGTTATTTATGCTTCAAACCCTTGAAATCTTCACTTGAATGATGTCTAACAACCCTTGGAAGCCTTCAATGATGAACCAATGCTTCAATGACTTCAAATGCAAACAATATATCCTTTAATATCACAATGAAAACCTGCAAATCAAGAATCATGATGAAATCCATATGATATCATCTCACAAATAGATATGGGATCATCTCCATATCAAAATCAAGGGAACATCTCCTTGACAAAATACTAAAAAATGCAATTTCCAGCCAAAACACAAGTGTATGAAAACTTACCAAGTGATCAATAGTTGCAAATTGATGGCAAATGGTGCTATTTATCCTCCTCTTGGCCTTATAGGCATCCCAATTAGCTCGAATTTTGCAATTGTGTGAAGTCCACCAATGAGAAAGCAGTTGTCCAATGACAATTTTAAATGCAATACAAAATCCAACCACCATCATTTAAAAAAACTATATCTTCTTCACATAGGTGTCCATCCTTTCTTGGAGAATAAAATACAATTTTAAATGAATTACCTCTCCTCTAGCTTGGGCGGCAATTTCCATGCACTCAAACAATTTTTTTTAAATGTTTTTCCTCCTTATCATGGGCGGTGATCCTTTTCTAGGAGAATAAAACATTTTTTTATTATTTAAAATACCTCAAGTTGGTTGGCGGTGACTCCTTGGGCAATGAAATTCCACATTTCATTCATCTCTTCCCTTGGCGTGGGTTCATGATCCAAAGCAAACAATAATATTTTATTAATATTTGAAAACTCCTCCTAGGCATTGGGTGCATGATCCAATGAAGTCAATATTTTATTGTTATTTTGAAATCCATCTCCTAGATGTTGAGTGCTTGATCCAATGAAAACAACTTGAAATCACCTTTTCCTTTGAGCGTTGGCACAAAACCCAATCAATCAAGCAAACTTTTATTATTATTTTATCTCCTCCAAGGGTGGCATCAACCTCCAAGTGGCGTTACAAACTCTAGATGAAATATATTTGTAGAAGTTGTGAAACCAACCTCACAGGTCCCAGTGAACACCTGTAAAACCTAAGATTAACCTTCCACAAGAGAAAAAAAGTAAAGAGAGCAATTTGCACAAAAAATGATGTAATTAATGAAATGGATTAATGAATTATATGAAGGAACTTGCTTTTATATTTGCAAGTTAGAAAACCCTAATGAGAGATTCCTAAGTTTAGCTTAAGTGAAATAAAGTAAAGGTGACTTAATTAATTAATCAATATGATTAAATTAATTAAGAACCTATTACTCTAACACCCCCCCTTAAGATGAACTTGGGGAGAAGCTAAAAAACTAAGGACAAATGCATAAAAGCAAAGATGGGTCCCGGCAACCAGGCTTGATGATGTACCCATGTACAAAAGAGTCTCTCCCAAATAGAGAAAAGGAGAAAACCAGGTGGGAAAAACTCCTCCAAACTACTGTACCTAGAGGACTTTTTGGTAGGGTTCTAAAGTTGGTGGATCTCCAAATTTGGATGTGTTTTTGCTAAACTTGGCGGAGAATTTTTTTGCCCAGTCTAGCCCCTCTCTGTTGGGCTTTTCACTTTTGCACTCAATCTTCAAATGGCGATATCTCAACCATATGGTGGTATTTTTTAGTGCAATTTTTTTTTGAAAAGGGGTAGAATTTCGTGCTCTTCGTAGTGGCGCAGGTGGTTTTTAGTTTTGACTTCTGATTTTTTCTAGAAATCAGTTTTCTCAGTGCTGTTGCTATGCAATTCTCATTTTGGAGACTTTGACGGGCCACATCTTCTACATCCAGACTCCTTTTCAGGTCCCATTTTTTTTAAAGTTCATGTTTTTCTGCATACTTCATCATGATGCTATTAGTTTCCTCTATTTATTTCAGAGAATTGTATTTTCAGTATGTGGTCTTTTTTTAGACATTGTGAGCTTCCATTGTAAGCACTTCTCATCTATAAACGCACTGAAATAAAGTGCCTCAGTATTGTACATGTATTCTTGAGATTTTGCACATCATTTTGTGTCTTATTGTACTTGCACTATGATATGAAATGCCATGGGGGGTTGATGTTTGCTTTTTGTTTTGCCACCACACCTTTGTCAAGTGAGTGTCCCATGACAACAGTGAATCACATTGATTCTTTCCTCATGCATGTGTGCCTTGGTTTGCACACCCTTTTATTTGTTGGTACTTTCATGTTTGCACGTCTAGATGTTCTTGTTTCTTCTACATGCACTTCTTGCTTTCACACAGTTTCAGTGTCCCTGTCATGGCTCTCCCTTGTTCGCATTATGGGGGGTTTCTACTATTGGTGTTAATGATTCCTTGGTTTCACGTTGGAGTGGGTTATGTATCTAGTATTTATTCCTATATACTAGGCAGATGCAGTGTACATCAATGGTTGGTTACCCATGCATTTTGGTGAGATGGAGCATTTACCATATGGACACTCTTGCATTCTTTTTGTGGAGGCGACCTTCTATTTTTCACTTGATCAGTTCTTCAGACCTTTGGCACCTATGTCATTTGTATCTTTGAGTTCCATATGTTTTGCCTTTGTTTGCCATCTGATTCGAGTAGTGTCATTGGGGGCACTCATGCAGATTATTATCTTCTTGATTCTAATCTTCATCTTTTTTAGAGGAGGTTCTTCTTTCAGCACTATAGCAGTCAATCTTTGACAGTGTTTGCAGCTTCTTCATGCTTCAGTGGAGTTCCTCGTGTTTATCTTCATGTTCCTATTCTTTTGGGACAACTTTTGTGGAGGCATCTTAGTCCTTCACTCTTTCTCTCTCTTGTAGGGAGGTTTGTTCTCTCTTTTGGGGAGGAGTTTTTCCCACGTGGTTTTCTCATTTTCTCTATTTGTGAGAGACTCTTTTGTACATGGGTAGATCATCATGCCTAGTTGCCGGGACCCATATTTGCTTTTATGCATTTGTCCTTAGTTTTTTAGCTTCTCCCTAAGTTCATCTTAAGGGGGGAGTTAGAGTAATAGGTTCTTTACTTAATTAATTTAATCATATTGATTAATTAATTAAGCCACCTTTACTTTATTTCACTTAAGCTAAACTTAGGAATCTCTCATTAGGGTTTTCTAACTTGCAAATATAAAAGCAAGTTCTCTCATGTAATTCATTAATCTATTTCATTAATTGCATCCTTTTTTGTGCAAATTGATCTCTTTGTTTTTTTCTCTTGTGGAAGGTTAATCTTAGGTTTTGCAGTTGTGAAACCAACCTCACAGGACCCAGTGAACACCTACAAAACCTAAGATTAACCTTCCACAAGAGAAAAAAGCAAAGAGAGCAATTTGCCCAAAAAAAGATGCAATTAATGAAATGGATTAATGAATTACATGAGAAAACTTGCTTTTATATTTGCAAGTTAGAAAACCCTAATGAGAGATTCCTAAGTTCAGCTTAAGTGAAATAAAGTAAAGGTGACTTAATTAATTAATCAATATGATTAAATTAATTAAGTAAAGAACCTATTACTCTAACAATATTTTGAAAATGCAATTAAAGATTGTCATTTTCCCTTTTGTCCACTTGGCATCAATTTGAATCAACCAATGAAATAATGAAAATACAACTTAAATATTGCATTTCCCATTTTCCCATTCTCTATCCTCCAATGTAGCTAGAAGAACATGATATTTTGGCTAGATAAACAATATCACTTAGCAACATTTAGCCAAAAAACCAATAAAATCACTAGTTGATCCAACATTATAGATTTCCATCCTCTAATAATCAAGCTCAAACCAAAATCATTCCCTTACCAAATGCATTAGCCTATGGGAATGGTGAATAGGTTAATCATCAACTCCACATGTGATCACTCCAGAAATGGGGACATGACAGTGTAGGAAGCTATTCTTTGTATGTTGGGTTTGGCATTGCTCTCTGCTTGATGAGGTGGACTGGGTTTCTTGATCAGCCATTTCTTGCTAGGAGTTGTGCTTATTGGCTTTGGATTGAAATGTCCTTCCAAAGTGCCCAAGTTTATGGTAGATCTGACACTTGAAAGGGATGTTCTCATGGTCCAAGAGCTATTCCCATTCAATTCCAGCTAGATCTAGAATGACCCTATCAAGGAGTGGCTTATCCATGTTTGACACAAATGTGGGAGTAGTTCAAAACATCTAAGTCCTTGTCAAATCTGAGGAAGCAATGCACTCCCCAATTGTAACACCCACTCATATTTAACAGATTATAAACTTACATTTAACAGAATTTCAACAGAAAGAATAACTAACTATTATAGTATCGAATGAAATAAAATTCAAATATTACAACTAACTTTCATTTTCAGCTGAAATAATCTTTCTAACAGAATACATATAATCAAAATAAATTAACTAACTTCCTTTAATGAAATTCAAATATTAAGGTAGGAAGAGAGATTAAGAAAAATACAACTTGAATAGCTTCCTACTGATTTGTTTGCAGATCCTCCTCTGGATTTTAGAAAAAAGAATATTAATAAGGGTTTTATCCACCCAACCAAGACCAACTGGTCTCCCGTGCTTCTTCAACTGAAGAAACCCGACCCTTGACGAGGGTGATTAACAAGGAATCTAATAACATCAATATTGCCTCTAAGCCTAGTGTTAAGAACCTATACCTCCTGATCGATCTTTTCCCTATAGGTACCTCCTAACTAGAAAGATCATTCTGACCAGTGGTATATCTGGTACTTGATAGCTGATAGATGCCTATACTGCATCGTACCTTGGCCAATGATTTCTAATATATATCTGACACTACTGTGTCGTCAGCATTCACCCTTGCTCGGCATTGACATTATTTCATATGTTTCTTTTTGTTTACAAGTTTGGACAAGCAACATGTATAATCCACTTGACATGCTTATAGATTTATAAGAGATTCAGCATATGAACATTTAGATAGAAAGGGTATCCTTTAACTCAGTTACCGAAGTTAAATCCCACAATGAAAGTATAGTATGTATATATATATTAAAAGACACATACGGATTCAGGAGATTCATGCATGAATCGCAGATTAGAAAATACAGAGAAACAGAAAGAATTATAATCTTGAACAGATACGGCCATCAAAAAATGCATTTCTATCCATTGCATGAGGATCTATAATATACTAAAAGGAGACATTGTCTTGCCTGATTAAACTTTTGCAAGTCGAAGTTGAGAAATAAGCGACTACAAGGACAACTTCTAATTGACAGACTGGTTCTTGCTTTTGCTCCAATAATATTAATTTGGCAAAGTAAGTAGAGTATGAAGCTCATGCACAAGGAAAATATGATTTAGATTTCAGAGTTATAGGGACCATATCACTCAAAGAATGCTATCAATTGCTCCCCAAACCTGTGAATGTTCTCTTGGAAAAGGGTGCGAATGCTCTCATGAAAAAGGTGTGAATGTTGTGCTTCAAGATTGAGTAAAGAATACAATAAAAAGGATGAACGCCAACAATATATGCCGCCTGGTGGTGCCTGCATAAGCAATCAGGTTTTGAGCATTTTAATATGCAGGCACCTTCCCAAAAGTCCAAAAATTTCTGTCTTTTGGCCTCTGCAGTGCTAAAAAATGGAAAAAATCAGTTGAAATGCATGTCTTTGTATGTACAAGGGTGTTTGTATATACATGCAGGTCGAATGTGCATTGGCAGGCTTGCAAAAATATCCATCGGCCTTCAAAAAATGATGAAAAATGAGTTGTATACATTTTTAAATGCATATCAGGTTGCATATACAAAGGAGGAATCTTTCGCAGATTCTGAGGAATATTCTCGCTTTGTATATCGGGTCATATACAAAGCAAAATATACAAGGAGGTGCAAATATACATTTGCTACAGTGGCGAGGCAGAGATGCATGTGGTGAGGCCCGTGGATATACAAGGTGGAATGTATATGCAATATACATTTGAGCGCACATACAATGGTTAGATACATTGCAGGAATATTCTGGTGAAGATTCCCTGTTTGTATGTACGAGGGAATGTACATTTGGCATACAAAGGCAGAAGATGCAATTGGTGGGGCCCGCCACATGTTCATACAAACAAGATATACGTTGAAATATGCAAAACAAAGACATGCAACCTGGACGTGATGGAGGAATGAAATGTACTGAATGAAGTTTCAGGTCCATGGGTTGTATAAAGCGCTTGTATATGCCGATATACAAGCTAATGTGCAATAAAAGAGATACAAGGCCCGGATTTGAAGATTTTTCAAATCCGGTGGAGAAACTGTGGGGTCCTCCTTGTATATGGTAATTGCAAATACAAGTTTCAAAAGATAAAGGTGAATGCATTGGGTCATCGGTGGGATAGTTTTCATCGGCGGACAGCTCCAGGGTTACTCCGATGGCCGATGGGGGACAAAATGCATGGCGACAGAGAACCATTCACGGACTGCCACGTGTCAGTAGTCGTTGCATGTATATGCGAATGCATATACAAAGAAATTCAGAGGTGAGAAACGCAAAAAGAAAGGGGAAAAGTTAGCGATAGAGGAGCAGAGTGCCTACGTGGCACGTTATCATTGGTTGGCAAATTTTCAGCATGATTTTGAGCTGATGATCTCATGCAAAGGAATGCAAATTAACAGCAGTGTTTTAACATCCAACAGCATGGGTTTTCTTTGTACGTGGCCGCATTTTTTTGAGCGGGAAAACCTCCAAATGCATCTGTTGTTGCATCCCATGGGTAGATGAGGCATTGATGGCAGAATTGCAGCGGTATGGGTTAGTGTTGGACGGGTCAGCTACCCGATTAATGAAGCAAATCCTTGAGCAGCAGCTCAAATCCCGATCTCACCTGCTTTGTCCTCTGTTTCTCGCTGCTACATTCAATTTTGAGCACCAATCTGATCATGCATTGTATCTGGCAAATTTTTTATTTGCCCTGTAATTAATTTTGTTGAGTGTACAGTTTTGGTATAAAAGCCAAACTGTGTTACTCATTGTTGTTGTTGAAGACTTGGGCAATTTTTTGTGTGAATAACGAAATACAGAGCATTTTCTGTCTATTTTATCTCTGTGGAGTTTATGTGTTGCATCTGAGTTGTATCTTGCACATATGTTCAGTTTCAGTGTTGATGTTATATGAAAAATGCTTCTTGCATGTGTTTTGTTGTCTGTCTCCACTTGTTGTATGCATTTCTTCTTCTAAATTTGGTTGCTAAGGGTTTCTCAAATTCTAGAATACAGATTTATGTATTGCATGCTTAATCTTTAGACTTCCATTCAAGGAGTGGATTAAATTGTTTTAGGTTTAGGTATGGAGAAGAATGTATGTCAACTGGGATATCTATAAGTATGGACAGTTGAATACTTATCCTTGGGTGGTGTTTGTAATGCAAATACCAGTCCTAAACCCCTAAAACTTGAATGTCAGTTGCAAGCCACTCTCATGTATACGTCTATTTGACTCCTTGCCCTGAGATAGACATCGATCTGCTCCTAGGTTAGTAGTTATGATCCAAAACCCCTGTCTTGCATCCAAACCATCAAATTCAAATCCATTCATTACTTCCACCTGTTATTTGTAGGAGTAGGATTAGGAACCCCTGCATACTCTCATCCTGACCAGACAAATATGTCCAAGAACGTTGCCAACCTTGTGATTTATCACACAAATCTTGGTCCATACATAAGAGTTTTTTGCCTATTATTGTAAAGCTAAACCTTTCTGTCATTGAGCTAGTCAATGTTACATCTTTAGTTATAGGGATACCCCCCTTGGTGCGGCAGAACCAGAAGTGAAGGGGAGGCAGCTCACGCAACCTCCCGTAATCTGCTGGCCGAATCTGCCCGTGCATTGGAACTAGCAAACCCTCTGCTGATTTGAAGAAAATAACCAACAGATTTTGGCGACTCCATTGGGGATAGAAAGAATCAAATTATTTGAAAAGTAAATTCGTTGCAGCAAGATCCAAAAATGACCATGTGGTGCTCTGCTGGCATGGTGAATCCAGAAAACAAAATGGCCTTGTTGATATATTGTCCTCTCTGTGAGAGGTGGTGACTCTGTTGATTGAACCTATCAAAGCTGCAACATATATCCAGGTATTCATCTTTGATTCAAAATGTTAAGTTTAAAACAGCAGGCCTGGGTATGCTCTCAAAGGAGACCATTTTTTATTGAAAGTTATAAAGCCCTAAATTTCACAAGAATAGGTGGTTACCCAAATGCTATTCCAAATAAAATTAGAAGATGTTTGCCAAAATATAGTGGATCAGATTCTGAATCGGCAAACAAACATCTGCAAAAATTTTATAATTTAATAGAAGATTATGAGGTAGAAGATGAAGATGTTGTAATAAGACTCTTTGTTCAGTCATTAGAAGATGATGCTAGAGTTTGGTTTTCAGACCTGCCTGTATGTTCAGTTTCTTCATGGATAGATTTAAAAATTGCATTCCTAGAGCAGTTTGGTGAAAGATTTGATGTGGCCTCATTGATCATACATTTTATGAATATTCAAAAGGAAGATGAGGAGCTGGTTCCAGCCTTTAACCTTAGATTAAGTTGCTCAAGAAGATCCCTGAATATATGAGACCCAATAATCCATTATGCTTAGCAATTTATTTGGCTGCATTTGATGAAGAAATGAGTTATCTATTGAGAAATAAGGAACCAGCCACACTTCACTAGGCTTACCAATTTGCTATGGATATAGAAAACAATGAGAAATATGGAATGCCAGTAGGTTTCATGGCTGCAAGTTGTCAAAACAGTTATCTAAGTGAATGTATTTCTGCTTTTTCACAATGTTCATTAAAGGATGATTTTGTAGAGGGAAATATGTTTCATAATAATGTGTGCAGCCATGATGTGATGCATGAAGAAAATGTTGTAGAAAATGTAGGCATATCTTGTAATAATGAAAACAAAGATTGTTATCAGCCTCTAGAAGACAAGCCTGTAGACACAAGATGCCCTCCAATTGATCAAATGAAAGATATACATGAGGTTGTGTCCTACAGCAATATGCATATCCCAGCTATTCCTAATTATTTGTATAAGATGGATATGCAGAGCTTCACTCTGAATATAGAAGATGCTACTTCAAAGGATGACAGCGAATATGTTAATGACTGTCAGCATTCAGATGCATATGTGAGCCTTTCAGATGATGAAATATATATGGATGCTGAATATGAGTGTTTCCTTGAAGATTCCGACCATCTTCATAATGCAAAGGTTGAAACTTTTGCTTTTGATTATCAGTGCAGTGGTGAAGAAGAACAGGGTCACTGTTCAGAGGTGAAGGGACAAGTTGCAGATGTGTGTGCTTGTACAGTTGGGGATAGTGCTGGTTGTAGGGGTGACTATGAAGCTTTCAGTGTAGGGCTACATTCTGAGTTATTTCTGCCTTCTTTTGAGACATTCCAGGTGGACATAAATGATAAAATTGTTGAACACAATGATGATGAATATCTGTATACTTATAAAGATAAATTTGATTATGAGATGTTGCTTGTGCCTGAATATTGCATGTTTGATACAGAGGAGCTTTTATTTTTTGAAGAAAGGCAAAATTCTGATGAGGATTCATTTGTTTCATGTGAGTCTGTCATTTTCCCAAGCAACACCAATGACTCATATGATGATGACATTCTACAACTCATGATAATGTATGCTGATGAGGCTCATTGTAGATTTGTCAATAAAAGAGAAAGGAGCAGCAGCACAAATAATTGCAATACTGGGTGCTGCAAATAGTTAAAAGTTTTCAGGCTTCTTTTGAAGAAATCAAAACAAAATCAAGTGTTTGACAAAGGAAAACTTTGGTTTTTCCTTTTTGGTGGCCTTGGGCCGCCAAGTAAATTTTAAATAAATGTGTTTTGTGATGCAGGTTGGTGCAATGTTCGACTCTGTTGCCCAATGGATAAGGCCCAATCTGCGAAACCAGAGATTCTGAGGTTCTCGCCATGCCTACAAGAGGCTTGCGTCCCCAGACAGAGCCACTAGTGGTGCCTGTATAAGCAATCAGGTTTTGAGCATTTTAATATGCAGGCACCTTCCCAAAAGTCCAAAAATTTCTGTCTTTTAGCCTCTGCAGTGCTAAAAAATGCAAAAAATTAGTTGAAATGCATGTCTTTGTATGTACAAGGGTGTTTGTATATACATGCAGGTCGAATGTGCATTGGCGGGCTTGCAAAAATCTCCATCGGCCTTCAAAAACTAGTGAAAAATGAGTTGTATACATTTTTAAATGCATATCAGGTTGCATATACAAAGGAGGAATCTTTCGCAGATTCTGGGGAATATTCCCGCTTTGTATATCGGGTCACATACAAAGCAAAATATACAGGGAGGTGCAAATATACATTTGCTACAGTGGCGAGGCAGAGATGCATGTGGTGGGGCCCGTGGATATACAAGGTGGAATGTATATGCAATATACATTCGGGCGCACATACAATGGTTAGATACATTGCAGGAATATTCTGGTGAAGATTCCCTATTTGTATGTGCGAGGGAATGTACATTTGGCATACAAAGGCAGAAGATGCAATTGGTGGGGCCCGCCATAGGTTCATACAAACAAGATATACGTTGAAATATGCAAAACAAAAACATGCAACCCGGACGTGATGGAGGAATGAAATGTAGTGAATGAAGTTTCAGGTCCATGGGTTGTATAAAGCACTTGTATATGCCGATATACAAGCCGATGTGCAATAAAAGAAATACAAGGCCCGGATTTGAAGATTTTTCAAATCCAGAGGAGAAACTGTGTGGGGTCCTCCTTGTATATGGTAATTGCATACAAGTTTCAAAAGACAAAGGTGAATGCATTGGGTCATCGGTGGGACAGTTTCCATTGGCGAACAGCTCCAGGATTACTTCGATGGCCAATGGTGGATAAAATGCATGGCAACATGGAACCATTCACGGGCTGCCACATGTCAGTAGCCGTTGCATGTATATGCGAATGCATATACAAAGAAATTCATAGGCGAGAAAGGCAAAATGAAAGGGGAAAAGTCAATGATAGAGGAGCAGAGTGCCTACGTGGCACGTTATCATTGGTTGGCAAATTTTCAGCATGATTTTGAGCTGATGATCTCATGCAGAGGAATGAAAATTGACGATAGTGTTTTAACATCCAACAGCGTGGGTTTTCTTTGTATGTGCCCACATTGTTTTGAGCGAGAAAACCTCCAGATGCATCTGTTGTTGCATCCCGTGGGTAGATGAGGCATTGATGGCAGAATTGCAGTGGTATGGGTTGGTGTTGGACGGATTAGTTACCCGATTGATGAAGCAAATCCCTAAGCGACGGCTTAGATCCCGATCTCACTTGCTTTGTCCTATGTTTCTCACTGCCGCATTCAATTTTGAGCGCCAATCTGATCATGCATTGTATCTGGCAAATTTTTTATTTGCCCTGAAATTAATTTTGCTGAGTGTACAGTTTTGGTATAAAAGCCAAACTGTGTTACTCATTGTTGTTGTTGAAGACTTGGGTAATTTCTTGTGTGAATAACGAAATATAGAGCATTTCCTGTCTGTTTTATCTCTGTAGAGTTTATGTGTTGCATCTGAGTTGTATCTTGCACATATGTTCAGTTTCAGTGTTGATGTTATATGAAAAATGCTTCTTGCATATGTTTTGTTGTCTGTCTCCACTTGTTGTATGCATTTCTTCTTCTGAATTTGGTTGCTAAGGGTTTCTCAAATTCTAGAATACATATTTATGTATTGCATGCTTGATCTTTAGACTTCCATTCAAGGAGTGGATTAAATTGTTTTAGGTTCAGGTATGGAGAAGAATGTATGTCAACTGGGATATCTGTAAGTATGGACAGTTGAATACTTATCCTTGGGTGGTGTTTGTAAGGCAAATACCAGTCATAACCCCCTGAAACTCGAATGCCAGTTGCAAGCCACTCTCATGTATACGTCTATTTGACTCCTTGCCCTGAGATAGACACCGGTCTGCTCCTGGGTTAGTAGTTATGATCCAAAACCCCTGTCTTGCATCCAAACCATCAAATTCAAATCCATTCATTACTTCCACCTGTTAGTTGTAGGAGTAGGATTAGGAACCCCTGCATACTCTCATCCTGACCAGACAAATATGTCCAAGAACGTTGCCAACCTTGTGATTTATCACACAAATCTTGGTCCATACATAAGAGTTTTCTGCCTGTTATTGTAAAGCTAAACCTTTCTGTCATTGATCTAGTCAATGTTACATCTTTAGTTATAGGGATACTCCCCTTGGTGCGGCAGAACCAAAAGTGAAGGGGAGGCAACTCACGCAACCTCCCATAATCTGTTGGCCGAATCTGCTCGTGCATTGGAACTGGCAAACCCTCTGCCGATTCGGAGAAAATAACCAACACCGCCCACTCCTTCCCCCGTCCGCATGCAAGAAGGAACGTTTCCTTCTTGCGTGTGGGTAGAGTGGGGAGTTACATACAAGACTCCAGCTCACACACCACTAAGCGCTCCTCAAGAGGTAAGTTGACAATATATAATATTTAATATACATAAGGAAATAATTCTTACCAACTTGAAATATATACATATAGGTATGTGCCTTGGCCAAGGCTACGATGATATAGTCGTCTAGACTTAGACTTAGACAATATTGATGTTTTTTTATTCTTGTAACCACCCTCTCCCTATTGATATCCCTTTTTCCTTGTTGCTTGATTTGTCCTGCAACACTTTGACAATTAATGAAGGTTAAATCATTTCCTTGATACTAACATTTATATATATAATATTCATACATCCATTGTCACATATAATTGAAAAATATTTGCATATAAAAGAAAATCATTCTTACATAATTATAGACCTTATTCAACGAATAAATTCATATTCACATGAAAGCAGTTATACACAACTAACAACATAACCAACATTTCATTGTTCAGTAGAAGGGGATGTAACACCAATGGTAGAGCCAAGCACAGACAAGTACCACACAAGCTACAACCTCTTTTGGGTTGAATTTTGGGGCCCAATGTTTCATAAGGAGGCTAGAATTATTGATAAACCATGTTCCTCGAAAGGTTCTTTCCCTTTCTTGCTTGGAAGCAAAGATGGCCATGAAGTATCCTTTGGGCATCATCAAAGTTTCAATTGATCCTATGGGCTTCTAATTTTCCTAGATCCAAGTCTTCAATGTTTGTAGGTCAGGGACAACCCCCATGAATAGGTAGATCATGGCTCTTTCCTTGAGTAGCCAAAGCCTTCCTTCCAATTATTCCAAGGAATGAAATTTTGGGAGGGTCATCCATGCAAAGAAAGCAACCATTTTCTTTTCGTGCTGGGAAGCTAGGCCAATGTATTGTTCTTCTATTGTGATAATGGAGAAATCTTGCAAGGTCTAAGCTGGTTGGTTGTGTCCCCGAGCATTCTTGTACAATTATTGGTTATTGGATCTTGGTCCATGAAGGAATCCATGGCCTCCTTTTATTGGGTGTAGCAAGAGCAGTAGATCTGTGGGCTTAAATGAGGAGAGAGGAGATTAGATGGGAAAAGAGAGGGTTGGTTTAGAAATAGGAGAATATTCAAGGGAAGGAAGTTGTATTACACATTTCTTAGTTACTTAAATCCCTAAAACTATTATGTTAAACATCATTGTTGGTGTTTTAATTTGTCACTTTTGTGACAACACAAAACAACACAATGGATGAGGAAATCCTCTCTTCAAATTCATAGGGGAAGCTCCCTAATTTAATCTACTCTAAAATCTAAAAAAAAAAACAAGCCTGCTAATATGAACATTGTACAATCTATTCTTTAAGGTTTTGCATAAGGATAAAATAAATAAGCGAACATGACGTATCTATTTTGATCTCAGAGGTTACAACACGAGACTTTAAAGAACTCCTATTCTCACCAATGAATTTTTTCAATTTATGATAGTTGAAAAATATACAAGAATACTATCTAAGGATTAAAACAAAGATCCTTGGAATTGTATCAATGATTAATTTGATCTTGAAGAAAACATAAGACATGAAAACAACAACACCTAGAAGAAGAAAGGATGAAGACAATTAATTATCACAAAGCATTCAAAATTGCTTCATAGATTCGAACACCGATGTCACACAAAGTTAACACGGATCTTCTTATTAATCAAATTCTTCCTTGAATGATTACAACACTTGGGATTGAACTTGAATGGAAATCTTGGCAGCATAAGCAAGCTTCAACTTTGCATTCTTTACACAAAGACACTTAAAATTTAATTGACCTTGAACTTGAATGACAATCTTTGCAACATAAGTCTGGAATCAACTCTCATTGCATTGTATGCGTAAATGACACATATTTATAACCTTCCAACTGCAGCTTCTTGAAGCTTCATAAAAAAACATTGCTTTGAAAGCAATTACATCCTCATCCTCTGAAAATAATAAAAAATATTACTTTCCTTCCATTTTTGCTTCTCATCTTGAGTGTCCATCTAAATCAAGGGCTTTGATCTTCTAATTTTGTCTTTAATTTGCTTTAACTCATCCTCAATCTTGGCTTGGGCGTCACTTTGAATGAAGGGCTCAGATTCAATGCTTTTTCTCCTTTATTTAACTTTATTTGATGCCCACCTTTCACTTGGGCCCATATATTAACTTGGCCACTATTTCTGCTTTGTTTCTCATTTCATTTTGGCAAAAAAAAAATATATGTTATTTTGATGCTTGATTGAGTTTAGGCACCCATTTGCTTTTTGGTGGAGGTTTTGGTTCATTGACACCAATTTTCAAATGATTAACTCACAATTTTGAATTTCCTTTAAATTTATTCCAATTTTTATTTTTGAACACTAACTTTAATTAAATTCCATTTCTCATTGCCTTTCATCTTTTTGAATTCCATTTGCACGTAACAAATCTTGAAACTGCTTTGGTAACTTTCTGCCTTGCCATCCACTATTTTTTGCTGAAAAACAACTTTCTAAAAATAAAAAGTTGTGATTTTTATGCTTATCTCCTCAATTCGAGACACAACAAGAAAAACGAAAAGCAAAAAAGTAGTTTTTTCTAAAAATAAAAACTTTCTAAAAAGTGAAAGTTTGATCTCTGGACTTCACTGAAACTGCTTATCTTGAATATTGGACCTTCTAAAGTGACAACTTTATGCTTGGAAGGTGATCTTCATATATGATTCTATCTCAATGTGTCAGAGAAGATTTGCCTTAGCCTCAATCCTTCTTGCCTATGCTTGGTATCTACCATCATAGTCCTTGAACTTCACCCTTTCTTTCCTCTGTTGGTGCTGGAGCTGGAGCTAAAGCCCCCTTTAGGATTCATAGCTTGATAATCTTCATGACAAGCAATTTGCATACATCATTAGTAAACCAAGATAGACCAACACCTACATACTTAACCATTTTGACAAGAAAAATAAAATTTAAAAATATCTAACATTGATGTGATAAGATTGACCTAACATTTGGCTATAGATATAAGAGTAGCAAATTTGGGTACCAACAATCATGAGAAAATTTAATGTTGGGTCATATTTAACAAGCAAAACATCTTATCATTTACATGATAGAAATGCAACTCACACAATTAGAATGACATAGATAGGAAGTATGCAAAGAGAGAGAACAACAAAGGTTTTAGGTGGGTACCATTTTGAGCCTGATCTTTTAAATAGCTAATAATATCAATTAATATAAGTAAATTTTACATTCCAAACAAGCTATTGTTGCCTATTGAGGGACTTAGGTAGGTAGTTGTATACTTTGCTTTAATCTGAGGATTAAACACATTTAGCTCTTTTTACTAGGGAGTCATCTATTCATGGATGGAATTTGTTGATGGATAAGCAACTCCTCATCCGCACACATCTTTTTATTATCTCTTTCCATCTGTTCACTTCAACCATTGGAGAAAAATAGAGCTCAGCTTCAGGTGATGCATATAGGACTGGAAGACTCTGCTCCCCAGTACACATCAAGAGACATCAAAAACAGATACAAAAAGCTGCTCAATGTTGGTCCATCACCTGGTTTCTTGCAATCTGTTTGGTTTGGATGTTGAGCTACAAGGATACAAGGATCTTATCCTTTTAACTTAAAGCTTACTCAACTTCCTTTGAGGATCACTAAGTCATATATATCCATAAATCCTTCTCCAGGCAACCTTATTGGGAAAGCTTTTGGGAATTTATTGTAGATCTGTGAGCAAAAGGGATACTTGTGACCAGGGCTTAAATTTGACAGTCAACCTTGCTTGTCAAGCAATTTTTTTTATGACAGTTATCTATTCAATAGTGCCTTTAAAATATTATGAAATATTTTAATAGTGCCTTTAAAATACTATGAAATACTGTAATATAAATAAATTATATAAAAACTAAATATATATATATATCATCATAATCCTATATAAATTTTGACAGTTTGTCCAAATCTCTCCTTTCATATGATACGGCCTTTTCAAAATTTCAGTTGTATTTTACAGCTAAAATGCTTAAATACAGCTATACAACTGTCAAATTCAGGCTTGTGACATTTTTATTTTGGTTCATTGGAAATCCCATCTGGCTGCTGTAGAACATTATATCTTTACAATGCTTTATTTTTTTATCATTTAAACTTTTTTCCTTTCTATACTTAACTTCTACAGACCTTAGGCTCTTCAATGAAATAATGTTGTATTATAGTTAACATCTTTTTGACTGCTTTATAGTCGTTTGTAGATTGTAACATAACTTGTTTCCTTTTCTTCTCTCCTTCTACAGTTAAAAATTTTAAATGCCTCTTTTTATGAAAATGTAATGCATTTTGCAGCACATGGTTAAAAACATTAGTTTATGTAACTTCTGGTGAATACTTTCAAGCAGATTTCAGATCCAGATGTAATTGAAGGCATGGTAGACAAAATATTAGCAGAGAACCCCAAGCAACTGGAGCAATATCATGGTGGCAAGACAAAGTTACAAGGTTTCTTTGTTGGTCAGGTATGCATTACGATCCTGGGTTGTGGCATTTCAGCTTATTTCCTAGTCGTAGGAACATATTTTTAAAGGTCTCTCGCTCTGTCCCTTACTACTTCTCTACTTCCCTCTCCTCTCTCCTAGATGGGTTTAAATATATTCTGATAAAGCCTGTGTCTTTTCCCCTAGCATTTGTTTTCGCTCAACTTCAATGGGGTCTCATTAGGACCATAATTAAAAGATGGCAAAGCCAAGAGAAATTAAACAGAATCAGACAATTGACTCTTTCCACAATTGTTTAATGTGTCAGAATGCCTTTATTGTCACTAAAAGAATGAAATCTGTTTCTTCTCCTCTCTTGTCAGTAAATGCATAGCTCTATATTGAGATGTCTAAATACATTGGAATTAGTTGTTGCTGCTTTTATGAACATTGGCTTGTCTTTCTCATTTTGAATGTAATTTTAGCAGTGCAGTTCGTACAAGAAAAAGAATTCACCACACCGAGCCACTATTAATCTTGGCATGTAGTATGTACTGTGTATATTTCATAATCACCATGTTCAAAATTTACAGACTCTTTAAAGTTCCTATCTATTTGCGTTAAATTCCCAATCATAAACATATTGCAATGAATTTGTAAATCACAAATCTAATGACCTTTAATTATATATGCACCTTAACTCATTGAATTTACTTAATCTTGGGTTCTTCTCATTGGCGTGTGTGTTCGTCCTTTTCATTGCCTGAATCATCTCTTCTATTTTTTTCTTCTTTCTTCCTCTTGTTCTTCTACCATTATTCTATGTTATATCAATGTGAATATTAGTGCAGGTAACCATGATTCGTTGTAAACTTGTAAGGGTTTGTCATATATGCTCAGCATGTCAGACTCATAACTGACCACCAACAATAGGAAACTCACATGATTGGTTTGAGCCACAACTCCTTTGTAGATGTCTATATCCATCTCTAGGATGTTCAGTAGATTTCCTTAAAGAAATTTTCATTATGGCATGCGATAGGCATTAATGTAGTAAGTACTGCCAAGTGTTCCATAAAATAACAACCATTTACATCAGCCATAGTCACAATATACATTTGTAATCACTAATTGAAAAGTATATTTAGGTTATAGGTCGAGAGATAATCCTGGTCCCAAAAAGAACATGGAAAGAGGGTGGATACATGTTTGAACAATACTTAAGCGCTGGTTGAAACCACTCATGGTTAGGCAACTTTTATTTAAGACTTTTCTTGCCAAAGATATCATGCAGGTTTCTGGGGCTGATTGTAAGTCATTGCATACTTACTTGGAGAAATCTGACGAACAGATCTCAAAACATCAACTTCCTAATTGTTGAAATTTCAAACTAAACCTTATATATGGGGGGTGAAGCACTACCAAGAAAGTTTCATTTTGGAGGCAACTGGTCAAAATATGCAGGCTATAGGTTTACATCAATTAAGAATAGCATCTAGGGCATCAAGAATGAAAGAAGATATTTTCTACCATCAGTTTCTATAATCAGTCATTAGTTTCCTGGATGATATGCAGAAAATAAGATCAACATTTATAGCCTAAAAACCCCACAACTTATTTTGTTTCCCTAATGTTGCTGAACCTTGCCATAACAATGTCATATAAGTGGTCATAATTTAACTATGAGGAGAGACAGATTGAGATTCCAACTAAAAATCCAAAATGGTGAGTACAATGAGGCATTTATACAAACCTTGTATATGGCACATCCAATGGTCTATTAATGCCATTGATATGATTAACTAACCTTGTGGGTAGTGATAGGTCCCTAAGGCTAATGAATAGTTTGTCTTCATTCTGTATTTTTCTCTAGGTGGCTCCAAATATAGGCTGCCTCCATTATTACTTTCTAAAAATTCATCTTCCCTGATATCCTAATGTCTTTGTGGTCAATATGTCCTCTAACCAATTTGGTTTCGTAAGCCCTTAATAGCCTCATATGCATTTGTAATCTTATTCATGAAACTCTAAGCTGTAAAAACACGTTTGCATTGTGAATTAGAACATATTAAGTTTTTTATGTTCGGAGATGCATCCCCACCCCTTGGTTCCATGACCCCATCCCATCCCCAAGCTATTTTCCTATTCCCGTATCGTTGTTAGAATTTTAAGGGTACTTCTAGGGGTCCCCTTTGTCCAACCCATATTTCCCATTCTCTCCAAAAAGGGACATCGTGAAAGATAGTTATTAGCTAAATAAATTTAAAATGCCTCTTGTTTAATGTTAGGAAAAAATTAATGTGTGTAATGTTTAACCTGGAAGTTGCAATAAAGACCACTTGGTATATGTTTTATATCTTAATATGGAAACAAATCTTTTTAAGAAAGCCTTTCATGTAAATTATTGCTGCTAGTCTATTACCATGGTAAGGTATTGATGAAGTTAGTGAAATGATGTCCAATGGTTAATATTAGCAACTCAAATTCAAACATGAATGTCGTAATTTATTTATAATAGCATTTTCTTTGGATTGGAAGCGTTTTCTCTTGCTAGGTTTAACAGTCTCACACTTTGATTTAGGAATCGTCTTTAGTATCTAAGACTAGAAGAAAAATGGTGAACAGCCACAACCATGATAAACAACCATAACCCTCTGAGTTTCATTTGCTAATCACAAGGATCTTCAATTGCTACAAGAGATTTTTCATCTCACATTGCTATCACTGGATACAATGAGATATTTTGCATGGTGTGAAGAAAAAGAAAAAGTAGAATCCCAGAGTTGATCCATTCATTTTGTGAGCATGTCTATACCAACATTAGCATCAGTTCTTCCACTTTCATTTGTGCATCTTCCCTTTACATGGGACCTCATTAATTGACTTGTTCTGGAAATGGTGGATTTTCTGCATAAGTTGATTCTCACATGAAAGCATCAAAAGATTTTTTTTTTAATATTTGTCTCCTTGTGACACATAAAAGTTAAAACTACAGAAAGTGTTTTTTTAAGTTCTATTTGATTCTAATATTTGTGGTCAGATTTTTCCCAATTTTCAACACCATTACTTCAACATGTTTTAATTTTATTTTTTTTGTTGCTCCAGATCATGAAGGCTTCAAAAGGAAAGGTAAACCCATCATTGTTAAAAAAGACATTGTTGGACAAGCTAAATGCAAAACAATGATATTAATGTGTGGAGTACATATTCAGTGGGTGAATATATTTTAATTTGAACTTATTAATAATTAAGAGAATGAGAATTTAAGTTGTCTAAAAAAAAATTTTGCTAGGTTTGTTGTGATTTTGTTGGAAAATAAATTACTTAAATAGTTTTTTGAGCATATGTCAGCATGAAAGAGTTTATGTTCAATAGGGCAACAATTTTTTAAAATGGTCATATAAGTCATATCTCAATTCGTTGTTAAATCATATTGATGCAATTTTATAGTACCAAATAATGCCAACAAACAAAATAGATGTGCATGAGGTCCAATAATAAAAGTAGCAAAGTGAGCAACTATAAGTATTACACAATTGTAAACAACTACAGTTGAGATGGGAAAACTACCATGTGGTTTACGATGCACTAAAGCTTGGTTAGGTATTACCTTGTACTTGGTTACACTTTACTTAGTGGGGTGAGATGGTTGTACTTGAAGTAATACAATGATCATAGGTACATTTTTCTTTCCATATGCTTATTATATGTGTGTATATTTATGTATTATATAGTAATCAACAATCACAATTATGTAGCTATGAGCAAGCAAACAATTTATACCTTATAGGACTTTGTCGATCATAGTTCTACTCTAATGTGTCTTAAAAATCCCTTTGGAAGAATGAAGATGATTGCAATAAAGGATGTATATATAAAGGTGTTAATTTTTTTTATATAATATTTTTTATAAATAATGTATTAACAAAATTAGAGTAATAAAATAAAATTGATATAAGATGAAGGAGGTGGCTTTTCAAGGCTTGTATCTATAACTCTATCTAAAGTGTAGAGATTATGTGGAGGAGATTCTGAAACTGCAGGCTAATAAGAAAGAGAGTAAAGCATTTACAAGAAAAATACATGAAGAATTGGATAAACAAAAAAATTTAAAAATTGGTTAAACAAAAAAGTTACATAACAATTTGATAGCAAAGACAACCAAGGGAGGACATTTAGCATAGTTGGTGTTGGTTCCCAAAATAGCATGTCTAAAACCCTAGAGTGTTTCCTAATCTCCTAGGCCAAGGGTGTCGTCAAGGAGACATGAAAGGGGCTCATCAATAGTCTGAGGATGATTAAGGGCCAATTGATAGGAGTGGGTAACCTCCTATTCACTTTTGGCTCAACTAAACCAAGGAGGGTGTTCCTAGAGGTATCCCTCAATAGGGATTGATTACAACACAAAATATAAGTAAAATGATAACAAAGCAGCAGTACCTACGTTGTAGTTTTTAACCCCTAAGATTTTCACTAGGTCAAAACTAGCCTACTGCACCATATAACCTCTTGTTAAGCTAATGAAGACATCTCCATAACCATGCATGATGAAGGAATACATATTTGGTTCAAAAAATATTGAAGCTCGATACATTTATAAAAGATATACCCTGGTTGATATGCAGAACCAAATGAAGCGTACACACTAATACCTATTTCTATTTCACATGAATGATTTAGTTCATTTTAAAGGATGTGATTGACCAAACATTCCCAAACTGGTGCCTATCCAATGGGTTACAAAGTCATCAATCTTTCAAAGGAAAAAAACAAAGAAGAAATATATGGATGCCTATCTAAATATTCAGATACATGAAGATTTAATATCAAAGAATAAATATACTTAATAATCGCTCATTCTACTGCATTCATTCACATATAATACTGAAATAATCATTACAAAGGCTGCAATATTTTAAGAATTTTTCATATTCATCAAATCAGTGATTACAATCATGCCATACAGTATGGCAAGAGGAAATCCTTCCCTGAATGAACATAAAATAATGGAGAAGTTTGCAGACGAAACCACAATTCACCTTTCGATCTGCATATAGATCTCAATGCTACCTTTTGGAACCCTAAGAATGCATTGCACCTGTTATGCTTGAAGAATGCCCAATAGATCAACCTGTGTAACATAGAAGAGAATCGACCTTTATCCCTACTAATCACATGCCTTAATCCGTAAGCGAGAAACACCTAGGTGGCTGAAGCTTTGAATTCACCAACTGTAATGAATGCAAAGAAGAATAAAACCCACAAAATTCATGATTTTTACCAACCATGACGTGAGAACCACATATGGAATCATGTCCAGGGAAGATTGAATGCATCTGAACATGAAATTAGTCTTTGAGAAGTTGCAAGTGTCGAATCAGACCATTAATGACGATCTTGGGAGTTGCTTAAAAATCCTGTCACATTTTCGGAGCTTTGTCAAGGTTTCAGGTTTCCAAGGGACCAAGGAACCAAGAGACATAGGGATCAAGTGCAAAGGGATGAAGTGTTAGAAATTAAGGTAAACAACTATCAATGGAAAACTGATTACAAATGTAATATAGATATTTAACTATGCAGAACCAAAATGGATATGGTATGAAATCAACACAAAGAAATAACAAAATAGAAGATCAAACACAAAACACAGTGTTTAGGTGAAGAAACTCTTTCAGGAAAAAAATCCACACAACAAGAGATGCACCCATCTATATTAACTTCAATAGAGTTTACAATACAACCCTATCAATCTCCTCTTTAGTATTCAATCCAACAGTGCCTATAATACTCATTCACGGCCATAATACAATACCCTCATTAAAAACAGTGTTGTCCTTTAGGGAAAAAACCCTAACATAACCTCTACCGTCAAATCTGTGACCTAATGATGAATGGTCCAGATTTACAATGGTAATTTATATATAAAATGTGGCTTTTGGGGGCGTTGCCTTCGGACCCCCATCGGGGGATGGTCCCCTCGGCCCTGCAGGGGGGTCCCTCCTGCACCTCACTAGATAACCTACATCCGTCAAGTACTGGGATCAAACATGCGACTGAAACAAGATCACTACTTAGTGAATACTTCATCCCTTATGAATGATTTACAAGCAATATTAGGAGCAATTAATTACATAGGATTTACAAGATTGATGGCACCTTAATCCTAACATTCTCCCACTTGACATCATATATTGTAAATACATCCATAGGAAAAACATAAAACAACTAAACACTAGAAACAAGGCCCATGGCCTTCCTGCACCATGTAAACTTTCATGTGCTCACAGGTTTAGTAAGTGAATCTGCAACATTCTCTTAAGTGTCAACCTTCTTTAGCTCAATCTGTCCATTAGCAATCATTTCATGAACAAAATGGTATTGAACATCCACATGCTTAGTCTATGCATGATACATGGGGTTCTTGGCCAAACATATTGCACTATGGCTATCACAACCAATTTGAATAATCCTGCAATCAAAACCAATGCCTATACACAATCTCCACAACCAAACTACCTCCTTAGAGACATGAGTAGTAGTCATACACTCTACTTCAGTGGTGGATAAAGAAATGGTGAGCTGCCTTTTACTCATCCAACTCACAGCTCCTCCAAACAAAATAAACACATAGCCACTAGTGGGCCTTCGACTATCCAAGTCACCTACCCAATCTGCATCAACAAAACCATGTATGTCTAATGTCTTATCCACAATGTTAGTACCAGAATAAACCAAACAGTAATCATAAGTACCACGTAAATATCTTAACATCCTCTTTGCAAAATTCCAATGCTGTCTACCAGGGTTAGACATAAACCCGCTCAAAACTCCCACTGCTTGGGCAATATCTGATCTAGTGCAAACCATTGCATACATCAAACTTCCTACAACACTAGCATATGGCACATTAGACATATCCTCTAAATCATCTTCATTCTTAGGACACATATCTAATGAAATCTTAGTACCAATCGGTAAAGGAATTCTAACTGGATTGCAATCCTGCATGCCAAATCTATGCAAAATAGTATTCACATACTTTGTGATAACTAAAGCTTTTTGTTACCTCGATCCTTTTTTATCTCCATTCCCATAATATACCTAGCTGCCCCTAGATCCTGCATGTCAAATGCACCTGAAAGTTGAGCTTTCAATTAACTGATCATACCCTTGGTATTACTGAAAAATAATATGTCATCCACATACAAGGTAATAATCAGAATATGATCATTAATACATTGAATGTAAACACAGTGATCCTCTTCACTTCTAACAAAGCCCAATTTCAAAACAAATGAATCAAACTTTTGGTACCACATTCTGGGGGACTATTTTAAACCATAAAGAGATCTTTTTAACTTGCATGCCCAGTGTCTTTCCCTTTTACCTCAAAACCTATAGGTTGTTGCATATAAATTTCTTCTTCCAGATCTCCATACAAAAATGTAGTCTTAACATCCATTTGCTCAATTTCAAAATCATAAGCTGCAGCAATAGATAAAAGAAATCTATTAGAAGATAATTTAGCATCAGGAGAGAAAATTTCACCAAAATTGACTCCCTCTCTCTGGGAGTAGCCCTTAGCTACTAGTCTAGCCTTATACTTCTATAATGAACCATCTGCTCCAAACTTCTTCTTGAAGACCCACTTACGTCCTATGGCCTTTTTTCCTTTGGGAAAATGTACAAGATCTCAGGTCTCACACAAGTCTAAAGCCATCATCTCCTCCTACATGGCTAGCTGCCAAGACTCACTATCATCTACATGAATAGCTTTCATGTAGGATCTAGGTTCGTTGTCAGTACTCAGTAAAGCAAATACACAATTGAAATCTGGTGGGCTATACATAACAACTGGGTTTCGTTGTCTTGCGAATCTTTTCAATGGTGGAGTAAGAGATTCTTCCTCATGTTCTTTTGTATGCTCAATTTCTTCTGTAACAACAGAGTCTTCCTCATCTAAAATTTCACTTGAATCTTCTTCTTCTTTTGCATCCCCTAATCCATCATTTTGTTCTTCCTAATGTGCATTTTCTTTTTGTAAATCAAAATGTACTATTATCTTCCTTTCTTTTTCTTCTAGTTGTACAGGATCAGAAATAGCTCTAAGTTCCCTGAAAATCACATCTCTAGAAAAGATAACTTTTCTAGTTAGAAGATCCCAAAGCTTATAACCTTTTACATTCTCACCATATCCAATGAAGATGCATTTCTACACTTTTGGATCCAACTTAGATCACTTTTCCTTACACACATGGACAAAAGCCTCACAACCAAAAACCCTTAAATGTGAAACAGAAGGTTTCCTACCTATCCACACTTCATAAGGTGTCGAATCAAGAGCCTTACAAGGAGATTTGTTTAACAAGTAATAAGCAGTACTCATAGCTTTTGTCTAAAATTATTTATCCAACTATGCATCACTTAACATACTTCTAGCTCTTTCCATTATTGTTCAATTCATCCTTTTCTACAACACCATTTTGTTGTGGTTTATATTGAATTGTCTTTTGTCTTATGATACCTACATGCTTACAAAACTCATCAAATTCCTTAGAGCAATATTCCCCTCCATTGTCAGATCTTAATATTTTTATCTTAGTCTTGATTGGTTCTCTACTAAGACTTTAAACTCCTTAAACTTAGTGAAAAGTTTAGATTTATGCTTCATTAAATAAATCCATGTGAATCTGGATACATCATCAATGAAGGTAATGAAATAGCAAGGTTTTCCAATAGAATCATTATCCACGGGTCCAAACACATCTGAATGAATAATTTCTAATTTCTCTTTCGCTCAATTGCTTCCTAAAGGAAAAGAATTTTTGTTCTGTTTACCAAACACACAATGCTCACAAAAATCAAAGTGTTCGTCAGAATAGGAGAAACCATCCAAAAAAAATATTCATAATTGCTTTTAAAACATTTTCAGTTGTGTGGCCCAATCTGCAGTGCCACAACATACATGTATTTTTAGAAGTTTCAATTACATTAGTGGATCTACAAATTGTAGTGGCCTCAAGCCTAAACAGAGTTCACATCCTTGTTCCCCTGGCTACCACCAAGCTTTCTCTCACCAATCTGCAACCATGCTTATTAAATGTTACATGCATTCTTGAATCATTCAACTTTGAAATAGAGATGAGATTTCTAGCCAATCTAAGAATATGTAAAACACCAAGGAGAGTTTTAATCCTCCCATTACTAAAACACAAATGTACATTTCCCCAACCAACAATCAGATATGTAGAGTTGTCCCCAAGGTAAACATTACCTCCATAATATTTCTCATATGTGGAGAACCATTCCTCATGAGGAGTCATATGATACGATAAACCTAATTCAATCAACCACTGTTCATTAGACACAACATTACATGCAGAAAGTAAAACTTCATCACCTACATTTGAGGACTTTTTAGTAGAGGAATCCCACTATTTCTTTGGGTTTCTACATTCTTTCTTCACATGTCCCCTCTTACCATAGTTCCAACAATTAACTTTGTTCTTCTTCCCAGGAGTTTTAGACCAACATTTTGATTCCTTAATCCCCTTCTGATCTCCTTTTGGTCCTCTTTCCTTACAATTCCCCCTAACATTAAGAGCATCCACCAAGCTATCCATAGCCTTCTTCCTCATTTCCTATGACAACAGAGTTGCAACAAGGGCATCCATCTTTGGATCTTCAATGTTAGCAATGATAGCAAGAGTGAAATTCTCCCAAGACTTAGGCAAAGAACAAAGAAGCATAATACACTTATCTTCCTCATCTATCTTAACATCCACGGAAGCTAATTAACTCAATCAAATTAAATGTATTCAAGTGCTCAACTATCGAATCACCCTCCTTAATTTTAAGGGAAAATAACTTTATTTTAAGATATAGTTTATTTACCAGGCTCTTGGCTTGGTAGATTTCACCCAACCTCTTCCCTAAAGCATGTGTAGTCTTCTCAGTAGAGACATTCAACAGGACAGAATCTACAAGGCATAATTGGATTGTACCTCATGGCTTTTTGTCCATCTTGTCCCACTCATCTTGAATAATAGTATCGGGTTTATTCTCTTTTGTCGCAGCCAACCATTGATCTCTTTCTTCAAGGAGATCCTCCATTTTCAGCTTCCACAGCTCATAACCCATTCCATTGAATTTTTTGATGTCCAATCAGGATGAGGATGCAGCCATGGCTTCTACATAAATCTGCAAAATAAGTTCAACCAGAACTCCCACTAAAGCTCAAAAAACCCTCACACTTCCACCCAAGACACAAAACTAGCTAGGCTCTGATACCAAATGTTAGAAATGAAGGTAAACAACTATCAATGGAAAATTGATTACAACTGTAATATAGATATTTAACTATACAAAACCAAAATTGAGATGGTATGAAATCAACACAAAGAAATAAGAGAATAGAAGATCAAACACACAACATAGTGTTTATGTGGAGAAACCCTTTCAGGAAAAAACTCCACACAAGAAGAGATGCACTAATTTGTATTAACTTCAATAGAGTTTACAATACAATGCTATCAATCTCCTCTTTAGTCTTCAATCCAGTAGCGCCTATAATACTCATTCACAGCCATAATATAATACCCTCATTAAAAAGAGTGTTACCTTCTAGGGAAAAAAACCCTAACATAACCTCTACCATCAAATTTGTGACCTAATGATGAATAGTCCAGATTTACAATGGTAATTTATATATAAAATGTGGCTTTTGGGAGCATTACCCTAGAACCCCACCAGGGCCCGTGGCCCCCAAACCCCGTAGGGGGTACCCCCTACACCCCCCAGATAACCTACATCCATTAGGTACTGGGATCAAACATGTGGCTAAAACAAGATCGTTGCTTGGTGAATACTTCATCCCTTATGAATTATTTAGAAACAATATTTGGAGTAATTAATTACATAGGATTTACAAGTTGATGGCACCTTAATGCTAACATGAAGGGAATCTATAAACTTGTGAGGATAAAGGGGAAAAGCAAAGGAGTGAGAATCAAGAATTGGGAGGAAATAGGGATCTACAAACAGGGAGGTGGACAAGGTTAGGAACCAGGTCTGGGAAGGATTAGGGACCAAGGACTGAGGAGGAATAAGGATCGAGAACCAAGGTTCTAGGGGAACTTGTAACTCTGGGACCAAAGGACAAAAGGGGTGGGAAACTGGGGTTTCAGGGAACCAAGGAACTTGGAGATCTTGGAACTAGGTACAAAGGTTTCAAGAATCCCTGGGTTCCCAAAAACTTGAAATGGAAGAAGACAACAGGGAACATAAGCACTCAAGTTTTTGGGAAACCATGGGACCAACAGACATGGTTCCAAGGACCCCCAAGAACCCAAAAACCCATAAAGGCACCAAAACACCACAAAAGATCCCAACACTTAGAAAATTTCTTCACCACGCACTTAGACATCATGCTGACATCACAAACACCACCACATGAAGCTAAAAAAGCACGTCGTCGAGGATCAAGATTTGAGAGGAATCAAGGACTAGAGGACAAGAGGGTCATAGGCTAAGAAAATTCTTGAGCTTGGAACATCCCTTAGACCTTGCAAAACTTGAAAAGCTCAAAAATGGCCAAGGAAGAGCTAGACTAAGATTTTCCTTGGATTGTTGGCAATTTTGGGACATGGCCAAGGCATGTGAGAGGGGTAAAACAACAATGGGGTGCATGACTTAGGATTTTTGAAAAATTTAAATTGTGTACCAACACTAGCTTTGGTTGGGGATATGGGCTAATAGGCATAGCAAGCATCTAGAAGAATCTCTGAGAGAAGAACACAGAATGAAAACAAGGCAAAAAATAAATATATTTACATAAGGCAAAACGTGAAGGGAAAGTGCACAAAACAAAATAGTATCTCATTACTTGGGAGAAGTAATGCTTCAAATGTTGACCATGAACTAGCAGCTCCACCACTTCTCCATATAGGCCCTTGACATAGAAAGTATCTTGGTTAGACCTTTCCATGATTTGATATGGACCAATCCATAAGGTTGCAAACTTTCCATGCTTTCCCTTGTCTTTTGATCTTGAGTTCCACATGAGGACAAGATTACCAATTTGGAATCACTTTTAAACTGCCCCTTTGTCAAATAAATGTTTAACCTTCTATTGTTGTAGTAAATTCCTTTCATGTGCAACCCTCTTAGCCTCATCTAGGTCAGTCAATTCATGCATCCTTATGGAGATGTCATCATCTTTGAACATTCCTCAATCTATTTCAACAATTTATACACAAGCAATTCAAATGTGATTGGCATCTTAGCTTCAATCCCATACACCAACTCAAATGGGGTCCTGCTAATAGCCTTCTTGAATGTTATTCTGTCATCCCAAACTACATACTTCAATTTGTCATCCCATCTTTTCTTGTTCACTTGCAGGGTTCTCTTTATAATTTTCATGAGGCTTTTGTTGTTGGACTCAACCTGTCCATTACTTTGGGAATGATAAGGGGATGAGTAGATTAGATTAATCCCATACTTATAACACATATCCAAAATATTCTAGGATCTGAGACACATAGCATTATCAACATTAATTATGTGGCACATCAAACTTGGTTATGATGTTATTTATCAAGAACTCTACCACAACCTTAGATGTTGCATTGCGGTTTCTAATAGCATCAACCCACTTGGCGAAGTAGTCAGTTGTCACAAGAATCAATTTGTATCCATTACTATATTTTTCTTGAATATCTCCTATGCAATCAATCCCCCATTATTGAAATGGTGCCCCAACTATAACCATCATAAGAGGGATATTGCTAGCATACTTTAGTTTTCTTGAAAACCTTTGGCAAGCATCACACTTCTTGACCTTTTCAGCAACATCCTTAAATAAATTTGGCCACCAATACCCTACTTTGATGATCTTATGTGCTATGGTTTTAGCATGAAAGTGTCCTCTGCATATAACTTGATGACACTCTTTAATTACCATTATGGACTGATCTTGATCCAACCACTTAAGCAATAGCCCCTCATGATTCATCCATATTAAATCACTTTGAATTAGCACATACCTTTGGGAATATAGTTTGAGTGTCCTCTACTAATTTTCATTCATCCCTGGAGGACAATGCATGTTCTCTAAATAGAAAATGACATCCCTATACCATGGGTTATCTACCAGATGACAAGAGCTAGTGGTTGGAGTCAAACCTATTTCATTTGCCTCAGCTGCCTCTAAATTTGCATCTACCATTATCCTATCCAAGCCTTGACCTTGAACTAGTTTGGTGACCTACACCTCTATATCATATTCTTGGATCTTGTTGATTCATTTGCATTTTCTACCTGAGGCTTATTACTACACGAAGATATCCGTTACTATTGAATGCAACACATAAGAAATGGTTTTTTCCCTCATAGATATATGATCTAAAAAAATTAACATTCTTATCAAGGGCATATGCATGTTTTTCCATGGTTGAGTACTTTAGTTCAGAACCTTGTAAAGACCTTCCAGAAAATCCAATGGGTTGTCCATATCCATCTTTGTTATTCTGAAGTAAGACAGTAGCAACAGTGTAGAATGAAGCAAATGTTAGGATTATGTGAGGCAGACCGGAGCAATACACATTACCAATAATATGCAGATTAACAACACACAAAAATAACAATGAATAATAACAAATAGTTTTGGTTAATAAAAGATTTCTCTTACACTTGGGATGCTCTTGCATCACACATGTACATATAACCAAACTTTGACACCCACCTTAAAGTTGTGCTTGGTGTGACGTTGATCATGCTTCTACTTGTATCTCTCCTGACTTGATTTCAAGTTATCTTGCACTTGAAGATGTATTTGTTAGATAGTCTTTATGGATTTTTTTCCTTCTCAACCTCTAAATCATTTTTCCCTTTTCTTATGATCATCATACAACATAAAGTAAAATTGGATTAATAACATGTCACCTCTTACAATGTCAAACAAAATTAGCATCATCACTTTGCATAAATGGCTAATTAATGTAGTATTACAAATTAGATATGGTTTAGTGGCCCTTAAGTTCCCATCCACATTAGGGGTGTGCACCTCAATAAGACTAATCTCTTCTCTTTTAGAATGCATAACAAACACAACTTGAAGAGCAAACCATTCTTCACATGAAAATTAACTCTTAGGAACAAATTCGTCTTCTTACCTTCTTTAATCTATTGACATGACTCTCCAAAGTCTTAGGGGCCTATTAGAAGTTCAAGGTTAGAATATGTGTCTTAGGTGTCTTAGACCTCTACTAGATCTAAGATATAGAATAGGTGTCTTAGGTGTCTTAGGTCTACTTAGAGAAGAAGGTATAGAATAGGTGTCTTAGACCTCTACTAAGTCTAAGATATAGAATAGGTGTCTTAGGTGTCTTAGACCTCTACTAGATCTAATATATAGAATAGGTATCTTAGGTGTCTTAGGTCTACTTAGAGAAGAAGGTATAGAATAGGTGTCTTAGACTAGTCTTATGTCTAGACTAGAATAAGGTATTAAATCTAGGTGTCTTAGGTCTATTAAAATAGTTGTTTTAGGCATGTAGATTAGGTGTCTTAGGTCTTAGGTGAGGCCACATGAGCTTCCACCTTCACGTGGTTGGCCTTGTCAGTACAGAATAAATATTCTTGAAGCTAAGGAAAGCTCTTTTCTGTAGAGATAAGTTATGAAACCCTAGTAAAGTTTCCTTTTGCTCATGAGATTGGTATCATTAGATTTATAGTCAATTGTAGTTGTATTTATGTATCGAGTTTTTTAAATAGTGTTAATGCAAAGAGTTTGAGTATTACTGTTTAATTATCATTCACCTTAAAGACAAATAGTGTATCTTCTATATAGTTCATTTAAATATATTCAAATATAATGTTTGTATCTCATAGATTTGGTATAATATGTTCAATTAGTTGTCTTGGTATTCAATTTATCCTATCTTTTCATGGTTGATTGATTTAAATCTATGTCATATGTACATTAATTGTATTATTGTTCGTATGTGCACCTGATAGGTTTGAAGGGTTTTTGGGAAGTCCTTGACCTGAGTCAATGCATTGGTTTAGAGTGCACCCCACAACTCCACAATATTTGACTAGATGATCTTCAATTTATATGTTATAATATTTCAATCTTATGGATGATCTTTAATTATGGTGATATGAAAATGTTTAATGTTACAACTTGTTGAATGTTTAACTTGGTTAATTGTTTAATGTGGATGAACGTTTAATTGGTTAATTTGTCAAGAATGTTTAACTTGGTAGATTTTTGTGTTAGAGATGGTGTTTAAACTTCTCAAGATTAAAATAGGAATGAATTCTTAAGTAATTTTTATTTGTTGAAAATAATTATATGGATACATTTGTTCTATTGTATGCATTTGTTCTTGTGTGAACAATTTAAATGAGAGGAATTTGAACTCATAAATTACATTGAGCTTAACTTGAGTAAATGAGAGGAACTTGTAACTTGATGAAGGGTTTATTTTTTTTTATTATTGAAACTTCTAATACATGTAAATATCAAATATCCTTTGCAAATATCAACAATCATTTATATCAAAAATTTATTAAGTCATGTTAAGTCAAATATATCAACATTCATGTCAAATTTATAGACGTTGTTACAATATAAACATGTCCACCAAATATATAAATGTCGATCTATCACATATCCCAAACATAAAAATTCCCATACATAGATGCATAAATGTCCATACACATGTCAAATATAAACATAAATGTCCATCTCAAGCATAAACATGTCCATACATCATGTCAAATATAAACATAAATGTCCATCTCAAACATAAACATGTCCATACATTAGATACATAAATGTCCACGTACATGATGTCAAATATAAACATAAATGTCAATCTCTCAAATAGGTAAACTAGTTGGTTTGATCCTCAACTTGATTCCTAGTCAAGTGACCCTTGGAGTGAGAACCCTGCTCTGATAGATGCATAGAGCCCTACAAAAATGTAATTAAATTTTAGAATATATATATGTATGTATGTTTCGTGTACATACATACATAAACATGAGATAGTAAATGTATATGAACTTCAATTTCATAATTAACTCACATGTCCACTATTGTCAAGTGAAGAATGCATGTGCACATGCTCTACCCTCAAACTAGGAGTATCACCTACTGCCTCGAGCTACACATGCATGTAAAAAAGAAAAAAATAATTTCAAATATAATTTAATTGTGTAGGACTTCAAGCATATGATTTAAATTTTACATTATAAATTTAACTTAAATATTATATACTTGTGTCGTACCAAGAGCTTTAATATCACCATCTCCAACAATGATGGAATCTACTAACTCTTCTAAAGATCTCCCATCTAGTAGCTATAGCAATGACTATGCAATGGACTGTGAAGGCGGGATGGCATCGATCCTAAAGAAAGCATCTCTACAAAACCCATACCCCTTGCAAGTTGCTTGAATGAATTAGGTGCCATATATTGATCTTGTGGAACTATGGTAGAATGATCAGTGGATGGTACTGCTACTCCAATATGTGACTCTTGTGGCCCACTAAAGGATCTGACAAGTTGGGATCTGCATCAGAACGCTACAATTCAACTACTGGACCGTTAGAATATACAAGGATGTGATCCACATATGAACTAACACCTGATAAAGGTATTCTTAGTTGTGATGATATCACTATATATGCCCTCATTAGGTTCTCAAACAAAAAAATGTCAACCTCTGAATTTGATCATTAGTTTTAATGCGGCCAAGATCCTCTGGAAATGGGATTCCTACAACATGATAGGGATCTAAGTGATTAGATGACCTTTGTGGATACCTCATCAAGTACTATCACATTTGATCTAAAGATATCATCTGAGTTTGCATAGTAATCTCAATAATACTATCAATTGCTTCCCTTTGGGAAGAAATGACCACATGATCAGCAATATCACTGAGGGATGGAGAGATTACAAACATCCTCTCACCAACCAAGCTCCTATAAGTAGAAGGCTCTTGATCTGCATGACGATATGCATCTTTGTCGCATAACTTGTCATGCCCCCAAGCCCAAATATGGAGGTAAATCTAAATAGTTGATATTAAGGCCTAAGTGAGCCTTAGCATACAATTGTTGTGCAAAATATAATGGAATTTGGTCATTATTAGGATAAAGACCATGGGTAGAAATAAATCTAGGGTAAATCAATGGTGCCATATGATGGCAAACACACCTAGTCACCTAATATCCCCTAACACTACTTTTGGAGCATACTGAGGAAAACAATCTCTTTTAATAATTTATTTTGGTACATTTACTTGGATTGTATTCAATGAAACATCACTAGAAACATTTTCCCACATTTGGGCAAGAATAGTTGCTAAAGTCTCACTAGAAAAAGCATTAACACCTCCTAATGAATTTCTAGTGCAAACCAAACTATCCAATATCCTCTCACAGTTTGATCTATAAATCTATGTGGTGTGTGGGTCCTCTAAAATTAACCATAATCTAGTAATCTCCCTATTTTTACGTCCAAAAATATCATCCATATTTGTGTTGCACAATTTAAATAAATTAAATTTAAAATTTTAATAAATGCACATGCACATATATACTACACAAGCAAATTTGAACTCACAATGACTGACACTTATTTTAGTTTAATCTGAAAACTTGACACCAGTTCATTTTTTTTGCATTAAAGTACAAGGCAATATCATAATGAATTTAAATTAAGTCTAAATTCCATTATTAGATACTTACTTACAAATTTGATCATGATCAACTAGAATGAGTTTAATCTTTTAAAACATATAATTTTGAAAACATTTAATTAACTTTATGTATTAAAAAAACATCCTAAAACTAAACTATTAAACTCTTAGGTCATACATAGGAATAAGTTTATTTGGGGAATCAACTTCATCAACACTCTAGATCCATGCTTGAGAAAAGATTATAACTATATAAATAGTGCAAAATATTATCTCATGAAATATCTATTTCAAGTTTATTCAAGTGAAAATGGATACAATTCTAAGGTTATATGATATTGTAAACTTTCATTGAATGTTGTCACTGATTTAATGCTAGTCACACTATTCCATATTAAAGAATTGTTGGAGTTGTTTATTAATATTTATTAATAATAAAATCTTTAAACTAAATCAACTGATAAATTATAAGTTCATAATAGATATATCTAATTTATGAAAATTCATGTGCAATATAAAGCACTTGCAATAGTGTACATGTGAACTACATTGGTCATTTTTTTATTTATATGGAATAATTATTGATAATATATAGTATAAATATGTTGCAAGACTAAATCCCAAGTACTATATCAACAATTTAGGATGTAGATCACTAAACTACTAGATCCTATTGTTGATATAGAGTATGTGGTTATTGTTGATATATTTAGGTTAGATCTATAACAAGATGCATGGTGACCCCCATGAGGTTTCTTCTACCATTATTGCACATGATACACATCCATTAAGACTAGTGATAAGTTATTCCTTCTATATATGCCATGATGCTCTTGTTCATATGGTATATACATGATCACAATGTCCTACTTACAAATACTCGCTAAGAGATCTAGATTTGGGACCTAGTGTTTTCATCTAAAATCTAAATAGAGATGTATTGAAACAAGCTCTCAAACTACTTGATCTAATATTACCATTTGATGTAAATCCTTATGAGGTTAGCATATAGTTAAACACATGGTGACATTCAAATTAAAAGAGAGCTCTAGTTGACAACAAACTTGGATTAAATATTTGTAACAAACTTTTTGGATATCCAAGTAAGGTTGATTTTAGTAGCTTTCCAAAATCCAAGGCCATGATAAAGGATTTGATAATATGGTCCAATTTTCTCTAGATGTTATATCACTCTACGTTCCATCACTTTAGGCCTCATCACACTTGAACTACAATGTTCCATGTGATGCATTACACGTTGGTATAAGGTTCACTTAATTTGAAAGTGCACTTCATATTGTCACACACTTTTATCAACTAGGAGAAAGAGATTGTCATTACCATGTACATTCGAAATTGATCTCTTTTCATTTCATCAATAAAACACAATAGAAGGAGGAGAATAATATTATTATCATGCACACATGTCAGTGATTCCATTCTCTTTTCCTAAGTAAGATAGCATTGGAGAGATGTCAATTACATTCATTCTCCTTAAATCTAATCACATAAGCATACTAATTATTTGTGATCAACTTACAAATACCCGCTAAGAGATCTAGATTTTGGAGCTAAGGTTTTCATCTAAAATGTATAGATATGTATTGAAACAAGCTCTCAAACTACTTGATAATAGTACCATTTGATGTAATTCCTTACGAGGTTAGCATAATCTTTAAACTAATTCACCTAGAAAGATTTAAAATATCTTTTACAAATTTCATGAGTTACCTCCTCAATTTGTTCAAGAGCATAGACCATTCTAAATGTCATAGTTAGATACATGGTGACATTCAAATTAAAAGAGAGCTCTATTTGAAAACAAATTTCGATTAAATATTTGTAACAAACTTTTTAGATATCCAAGTAAGGTTGATTTTAGTAGCTTGCCAAAATCTAAGGCCATGATAAAGGATTTGATAATATGGTCCAAGTTTCTCTAGATGTTATATCAACTCTACCCGTCACTTTAGGCCTCATCTCACTTGAACTACAATGTTCCATGTGATGCCTTGCACTTTGGTATAAGGTTTACTTAATGAAAGTACACTTCATGTTTTCACAAACACTTTTATCATAATTTATTACATTGGATGGAGTTGGGTGTTGATAGATAGGTGGAGAGAATGTTTTTGGGCTTCTCCTAGGAGGATTCATAGGCCAAAATTACGTTTTTCTTTGACTTTAGCATAGTCTAAAGCACAGTTCTTAATTCTTAAATTTTTACCCACTTAGTTAATAAGGTTTAACTTTTTTGGACTTGCTTTATTTGGTCTATATTATGTAAGTTTAGTTTAATCCTTTTGAATTCTACTAAACTATCTTTGATATTGAGGATAATACAAATTGGTTTTATCCATTGAAGTAAATATTTTTCTTGGAACAATATTGGGATATTTGGGATCCCAAAAATGTAGAAAATTAAAGTGATTTCTATATTTAAATCCATCCTAAATGCATAGAGAATGGGTGAAAGTAAATGAGATTGTACATCATAAATTTTGAAATATAGATTTTTGTCATTAATTTTGAGATTAATGATTATAGTGCACACAAAATAGTTTCTATGCCAATTCTTTTGTGGTATGTTGATCTGTTTTATCCCTTACATTCTTGTGGAGATGCACTTTGCCAAAAGATGCCCTCCCAAAGAGATAATATAAAAAATGTAGGTCACTTGAAAATTTCTTATGAAGATATTTTAGTGCAATTGATGAATTAAATAAGAGATGGTAGGGTAGTTTTGTGAATATTCTTAATTTACACAATGAAGAAGATTATAACACATTTAATGCTAGATGCAAGGTGTTCAAGAGGTTTGACACTACAATCTTACTAGAATCATAGCTTCATGTTGAAACCATGGGTTCAAATGTTTGTCTTTTGAATTTATGACAAATGGAAGTTTAGAGAAATATTTGTATCTTGCAAATGATGCTTGTGAATTGGGATTGAAGAGACCATTGGACATTGCCATTAGCACAGGAAATGTGTAATTAAGTTACTTGTTCAAATAGTTAATGTAAATGATGTAGTGTCTAATACTTACATTTATGTGGTACATTGTAACTTATGAAAGACATAATGTAAATTTAATATTATAGGGTTTAATACATTGTTCTAGGAGAAAGATATGGATATTACCATGTAAATTTGAAATTTATCTCTTTTCATTTCATCAATAAAATAGAATAGAAGGAGGAGAATAATATTTTTATCATGCAGACATGAGTGGTTCCATTCTATTTTCCTAAGTAAGATAGCATTGGAGAGATGTCAATTACATTCATTCTCCTTAAATCTAATCACATAAGCATACCAATTATTTCCTTTCTATTTAAATGGTTTAACATCAAGATAGATAGAGTAATTATGATACATGCACATTTATGGATCTTTAATCTACATAAGCAACTATTTAATTATAAAGAGGTAGGAAGAGAGTAGTTTTCACTAACATAGAAATAGGACAATTCCTTTCTCAAGGCCATTGTTAATCATGTAAACACACACACACACATATGATTACTATGCAAACATAAGTAACTTAATGCTTAACTCATAAACAAGATAGGTCATAAGGTAAAAATGAACACTAGTCAACATTTCATTTTCTATTTCTAAACATGCATAAGTATATAACATCCATTGAAGTCATCCATGGATGCATCCTATCATGGGTATTGTAATCTCAACACTCCATCCAAGTTTAAATTTTATTAGCAATAATTTAAGTGACATGACATGTCATGAAAGTTGACATGGTAACTCAGGTATCAATTTTTCCATGTCATACAAAAGTCTTAGATATATTGTAGTATCCCCTAATTGATTGACCACACCTTATTCATTCAAAGAAGACACTCCTAGGTCTCATTCACACCTCATTCTACTATTAGTCCTTTACATGTATGTTTCACTTGCTACACATGAACAACCACCTTTGGCTTTTATCAAGATACTTCTCACAATGAAGGTGCCTCTATTCATGGTTCCCAAACTAGTACATTGACTTGATTCCTGATTTATCATCTTCTACCCTAACTAACTTAAATACACTAAAGCATTTGCTATCATGTAGAAACTAGGATATAATGCTTAGCATTGATTGATTATTTAGAGTATTTTGTGTTCAACTATTTCATCATTTGTGTTGGATAAAAAGGTTAGAGATAACAAGATTCATGGTTACCAAAAGGCATTGAGATCATTAAGGTTACATATAATTTAAATATTTTAAATAATACTATGATGTTGTTCTAACAACAAGTGATATTTTTTCGTTCAACTATTAGGGATTTCATGATAAAGTTTTAGTTGAACCTTTAAAATTTGTTTTAAGGACACTTATTAAGAGATGTGCTGATGTGGCGAGTTGTGTGATGAGTCACACCTTCAAACCTTAGTTGTAGATAGATAAGAGTCCATACTATATTTCTAAAAAAATGGAGGTCCTATGATATTCCATGTAACTGCTACATGATTGCAAGTTAGCTACATAGATAAATTTATATATAGACATTTCTAATTTAGAAATTAGGGTTTGAAATAAATATTTTAAGGTTTCACGTCCACATTTTAGGGTTTTTAAATAAGATATTTAGAGTTTCACAAAGATGTTTTAGAGTTTTAAATTAACATAATTCTAGGGTTTCAGAATAGCCATTTAGGGTTTCAAATTCACATTGCAAGGTTTCAAATTACCAAGTGTTTGAAAATTTATGTTTTAATTCTAGACAATTTTACGATATAAACATTCATGAATCTAGAAATTTTTGCCATATTATAATTTTTCAAAATTAAACTATTGTAAATGAATCCATTATTTTTTAGAAATACCTGGTAAAAAATGGCAAATTGGTGATAGATTCCCACCCTGGTTGCTATCCACGTCAACACCACGTTAGCACCACACCTCTAGAGACCTCTGTTCAAAGCCAGGTGTCAAAATCAGGGATAAAAAGCACAGGGTTTCACTACTCTATTGTGTAGGCTCAAAATACATAGGGGTTCACTATCATTGAAAGTGAAATGACAACTTGAAAAATTAATTTCACTGTCATTAAAATGTTTATTAAAAAATAATAAAATAATACCTTCATTTTAAGGTCATCTTCGAACAAAGGTATTATTTTATTATTTTTTTGATATTACAATGTCTTCATTAGAAGGTCATGGATAACCTTTGTTTGAAGGTCATTACAGGTGGGCCTTCGACTGAAGGTACCTTCATTTGAAGAAAAACCTTCGAATGAACATGTTTGTCGATGTTGATGCCCATTCCACTTCAAAAATCCAATGTCCCAAGTTTGGGACTCACTATTATGTGTTTACCCCATAGTGATGTATTTTATTCTTTTGATGAGCCTTCACTGGGAAAATCCATATATTATGTGTCTTTCATTGATGACTTCTCTAGAAAAACATGGGTGTTCTTCATGCAAAAATTTGAGATCTTCTCAAAGTTTAAAGAGTTCAAAGCTCTTATAGAGAACCAGATAAAGAATAAGATCAAGGTATTGAGTATAATTATTAGTAGAGAGTTATGTTAAATAGAGTTTGACAACTTTTTTAAAGAACATGAAATTATGAGGCATAAGACATCTCCATACACCCCTCAATAGAATGGAGTTGTAGAGAGGATTATCATGAATGATGGAGAGAGATAGGAGTCTACTTAATGGATCCAATTTGTATCAAAAACTTTGGGAAGAAATTATGACCATAGCTTCTTATTTGATTAATAAATCTCCTACATCAACTTTGCTAGACAAAACCCTTAAGGAATCTTGGTCAAGAAATAAACCTTCATCATAACATATCATGGTTTTTAGTTGTGAGGCATATGTACATGTGCCTAAGGAGAAGAGATCTATGTTGGATTTCAAAGCAAATAAATGTATCTTCACCAAGTACAATGATAGTTTTAAAGGATACAAGTTTTAGAACCCTAATATTGGAATGATAGTGTATAGTTAGAACATGATATTTAAGGAGATCAGATCTTAAGCCTTTACAACCTAAAGATGAGGAGAAAATAATGGTGCAAATGAAGGCAAAGGCTGAGAATAATACACTTGAGGATGAACCAAAGGTTTAACAAGTACATGACGAGGAGGAGGATTTAGAGAGTGGGTTAGAGGATTTAAATGAAAAAAAAAAACCTCATATCCCACTCATGAAAAGGTCCAATGGATAGATAAAATAACTAGAAAGGTATAGCCCACCCAACTTTTGTTCTATTTTTACTTTATCTAGTAATGATGATGAGCCTAGAATTATGAAGGATGCAATGTGTTCTACAAACAAGAAGGTTTGGAAGAAGGCCATGAATGATAATATGGCTACATTGGAGAAGAATAGCACATGGGACTTGGTGAAACTTCCTAAGTATAGGAAACATGTTGGTTGCAAATGGGTTTTTGAGAAGAAATTCAATTTTGATGGAAAAATTAAGAAGTACAAGGCAAGGTTAGTGGTCAAGGGATATTCCTTAGTAGACTGAATTGATTTTAGTGAATTTATCTCAAGTTGCAAAGATTACATCTATCAAATGTTTTTATTTGTTGCTACTGTGTTTGACCTTGAGGTTGAAAAATAGATGTCAAGACAACTTTATTGCATACGGATTTGGATGAGACCTATATGTCATAGTTAGAGCACTTTGTGGTGAAGGGTAAGGATGGTTTAGTTTATAAGTCGAAGATATATCTATATGGCTTGAAATAATCCCCCAAGATGTGGTATAAAAAATGATTCATATATTTTGAAGTTGACCTTTATTAGAGCTAAGTAAGATCACTATGTTTACTTTGAGTAGATAGGTGATCAATTTATTATTAATGTTATTTATCTTGATGAAATGTTAATCAGTAATAATAAGGAAATGATTCTCGGGCTCTTATATCTCAACTTTTTTTATAGTTTTTTTAGGGAGCTAATTTTATCTAAGGAATGGAGATTAGGAGGGATATAGATATTAGAAAATTTTGGATCATCCAGAGGAAGTATGTTAACTCTGTTTTGTAGTGGTTTAGCATGTAGGTTGACAAACCAATGATTGTTCTCATTCATGTGGAAACAAATATTTTAGTTGAGTAGTGTCCTTTATTTTTGAATGAGATAGAGGACATGAGCCATGCCCCCTATGCAAGTGCAGTTGGTACTCTTATGTATGCATGGTCTACACTAGACCGTATATTGTCCAAGTAGTAGGATTCCTAATTAGGTATATGTCCAACGTATGCAAGGAACATTGGATTGCAATGAAAAAGGTCTTCAAGTATCTTTGAGACACATATGACTTTTTGATTCTCTATCAAGAAGGACCATACTCAAGCAAGACAATGGATATAATGGATTTATAAATTATGATTGGGCAGAAGATGTGGATAGCAAGAGGTGTAGTAGTGGGTATGTATTTACCTTTTTCATTGGTGTAATTAGTGGGATGAATAAAAGAGAAGTTGTGGTTTCTATTTTGACAACAAAGGCTAAGTATATAGTAGCTACTCACGCTTGTAAGGAAGTAATCTAGATTCAAACACTATATTTAAACATTTGGTTGAATTAGGGTAAAATGTCAATTGAGTGTGATAGTTAGAGTGTCAACAAGTTGGTAAAGAAATTGACCTTTCATATGTGGACTAAACACATTCGATGTGCAATATCACTTTGTTTGTGACACAATAGAAGATAATAGGGTCATGGTTAAGAAGGTTGACACTTACATGAATGTTGCAAATGCATTGATAAATCTTAAGCACATAGAAGTTCAAATCATGTAGGGTAGCTATGGGGATAAACCCCTACCATTTAGTTTACTATGTAGATAACTCCTTATGATTATTGCAATGTATACAACAAATGGGAGATTGTTAGGAGTAGATGTTCCTAATGCTAATATTGTCACAATTATCTAATGTTTGTATAATATTGTAAAATAAAATAACCGCATGGAAAAGGGTACTTCACTTGGAAGACATCTTGAGATTATTACTTGGAAATCTCTACCATGTTTCATTGGTTTTATGGTAGTTTTAAGAAGTCATTGAATAAGGGGGTTACTAGATGGACCATGACTAGCATCTATGACCAACTAAATATATCCATGTGTAAGATGTGTGTAGTTTCAACTATGGCCTCGTCTTGTAGTGCATGGGAGTAAATTACACCCCTTGGTCAAAGGGGTCAAACAATGAAATGAAGGAGTTACATTCTATTATAGAACCTAAGCTAATTTTGGTGGAGGGTGCATGGATCCAACTTGGACTAGTTAGGCCAAGACTTGGCTTATGGTTTGGTAAACCATTGTTGTTTTCCTAGGTCTTCTTGGACTATATATTGAGATCTTGGGATGGAGATTGTATAGTTAGTTTTATGCAGGGTTATGCTACTATAATGCCTCTAGATTTGGAGTGTTGATCTCCATTGAATCATTACAATTTAAAGAGTGTATTATAAACTGTTTTGAAGAGTAATATATTTTGGGTTTGCTTTGGAGGTTATTTTTTCCCAAGGTATATTTTGTGTTCTCTATATTTCTCCTCTAGTTTTCTTTCTTGTGTAATTATTGCACTAAAATTGTTGTAGACTTGGTTTATTTACATTTCTATCCTCTTTGGATTAAGTAGGAATTAGTTCATTTCTTTTCAAAAGTCATGTAATTGAGGAGGAAGAACCTAATGCTTCTTGCTGGGATGAGGATGACCTCTTGGATGATGACCTCTCTAATTTTATTTCTTGAGACCTTGAACATTCTTATGATTTATTTATCCAAACACTTATATTAACATTGTTTTTATTTTCTTATGTGTCTTAACACTTTGGCCTCTTTATTCTTGCCATGTTTGTTGTGCATTTCATATTATCACTCCACCTTCTATGTTACATTTCATTCTTTATTTCGCCACTTGAGGGCATGTTTATTTTTTAATTGTTCTATGTTTAGCTCCCATGCTTTTCCAATATGCAATATTTAGCCCATATGTTTTCTCCTATGTTTTCCCATCTATCATGTTAGACTTATTTGACTCTATTTTCTCTTATGTTCCATGCTTACCACTTACATTTCCACACATTCCTTGTTATGTTCCTATGTAATGTAATTTATGACGTTATTATTTTTCCTATCTACATGTTTATGATGTCTATCTATTGTGTTATTTACATATCATGCTCATTACACTTATCTTTGATATGATCATTATGCTTCTCATGTTCGCATCTTATGTTTTACATGTATGCGTATGGTTATGATTTCTTTATCATATGATGCATGTATTCTCAAATTTTTTGGATCTTATTTTGTACTTACATAGTTCTTATCTAGCATTTATGGCTACCATTATCTTATCATTTGCCTACATTGAGGGTAATATTGGGGGCATCTTGCCTTTCCTTTATTATATGTTCTTAAAGGTTATATGTTGCCTATGCCCTTACATTACTTACCATACGGTGATATCTTTTACCTTGTTTACATGCCTTATCATGATTATCATTTTTCCTCTTTTCCTTGAATTCCTTGCATCCTTTGTATGCAACTAATTGGAGGGGAAACATATATGTCACTAATGTTCATTTTATGAGATTTTTTTGCAATGATAAGCTCATAGTTATCCCCATAACCATGGTAGCTTTACCAATCTCATGTTCTTGGTTGGAATCCTTTTACATTTCTACTTAGTCAAAGCATTACCACTTTCCATATCAAGTGGAATAGATTACCCCTCTCCTCTTTACTTTTACTATTTTGAGGATAGTTATTTTTCAAGCAAGTTGTAGTTAGTGCCTAGTTTGAAATTGTGATAGATGCTACTCATTGCCTTTTTTGTAGGTTTTCAATGGAGCACTCATTCTAAGAAGAATTCAAGAAAGGGCTATGTTGGTAGAGTACAAGGAACCCAGCAAAACCTACCACGGGTTACCGCAAGGGGCATGCGGAGGATAGAGCCAACACACAAAAAGGTATTTTGGGAAAGGACACACCTCTATGTGGATATATAGGATATACATATAAGTAATGTAAAGAAAGAGTGTGTAAGAGAGTGGATTAGAGTGAGATAGGTATGTATAAGGCATAAACTCAAACCTGCTGACATGAATGTATATGTAACCATTGATTATGAATATATATAAAGGAGATATAAGGGTTCTAATATATGTATGTGTATCTTATGAATGCTTTACTTGACTTATATAGTACTGCATGGCTTATTTTCTTAATGTTTATCCATGATTCTCTCACTGCTTGACTTTAGAGACTTGACTGAGAACCAGATCTCCAGACTGGTTCCTTCCCATTTCTTGCCTAACATTTGGTTATGTTTTTGGGACCCTAGAAAAGGATAGTGAAGAAAAAAGAGGATAAATAGTAAAAAGGGAAAGTGCAAAGTAGTGCAAAGTAAGGAAACTAGAGTGACAATAATTTTTTTATGATCTACGAAAGACTTTGAATTATCTTAAGTTCCTACCCTTGTGAGAGGGGGCAGGCACTTAAGGGGATGGAAAATGGAACAGGGGGAGGATCTGAAAAGATCCTTGAAAAGATGTAACTCTTCAAGATGATCCAACCACGGGATACATAAGGATTAATATGATTCCAAATCAAAAACACCCATGGCAAAAGGAGATAACAAAAGATTAAGGTAGAATAGTGAAATTATACTAACTAGAATGGAGATAACCAGATAGGAAAGACAAAAACAAACCCAAGAATGTTAGGAAAGGTACCATAAAAGGATGGAGAAGGCAAGAGAGGTAAGTAGAAAACATGGAAGAGAAATTATGGAAGAAAATAATCAGTTGGATGAGCATGCTAATGAGGGTGTTGCTGAGCACGCCAAGGTGGGTGTTGCCAGAGAGAAGAATATAAAGGGAAAAGAAAGGATGGATGAAACAACCATAGAGGCTACTGCAAATTTGATACAAAGAGATATGGAGAATCCTGAACCTATCACAATGCATATTGACAGGGCTACAGAACTTCTAAAAAGTATAGGAGGAAGAATTGATGCATATGATCAATTAAGAAGTATGTGGAGGGAAGAACATAACCAAACCCTAGCCCTACCACAAATATATAAAACTCCAAAATTTCAACCTAATTTTCCCAATATTCAAGTTAGAGTGGATAAACAATGGGAGGAATTACTAAATCCTATACATAACCTCCAGTCCTTAAATTTAGATGCAAATTACCTAGATCACCTGGTAAATCAAAGTATAATGAAGATTAGAGAAGATGTGGTATATAAAAAGATTAGTTTCAGAAGTATAAGACAAAGTAGTGAAAAGTCACCTACGAAAAACATAATGTCGTTTACAAATGAAAAAAGTATCCCCGAGAATGAAAAGACAATTTGAACACACCCCCTCGACCAGGAGTCACCTCGGGAGCATTATAAAGAAAGAAGAATTTCAAGAGAGGATCAAGTTGATAGTGAGAAAGGAGAGAAGAAGAGATTAAGAAAGATTATGGGGAAATATTGGGAAAAGAGTATTTTGACATCAAATTGCATAGAGATAAAGGAAGAGAATATAAAACCCTAATACAGAGGCCAAAACCTAAGGAGAAAAGAAAGAAAGTGTTATGGAGTAAAAAGTAACCCTATGCCTTTTTACCTCCTAGTTTAGCTCCTAGGTCCCCTCATTTACATTATGCAAGCTTAACACTTATCCCAGAGCAATTTCCCCCAAAACCCATGTCAAATGGGGCTTAGGGGCCCATCTTAAACTTTAATCAAGACCAAAAAATGGCCTTGGGACTTGGATGCCCGCACCCAAGTCCAGGATGATTTGTTGGAATCCAAATTTTAATGTGTTGGCTTGGGCCTGTTGTCTTATTTTTGCCCATGCCAAAATAACCCAAAAATCCCTTCTTCCATCAAAAATATCCAATTTGAGACACCTAAAATGGAAGAAGTTTCCCTTAGCAAAAAGCCCAGAAAAAATCCCCAAAAAATTCCAAGTTTTTTGCCATTTCTTTTCCTTAGTCGGCAAAAGTTCAATTTGGTGAATCTTTGGTTCATAGGTTCACAAGTTAGTTGATTCGTTGGTTTGCCGACTAAAAGGTGAATCAGCTAAGGCAAAGTAGTGTAGTACAAAGGGAAGGAAGATAAAGGAGCACATTCTGTCAGCAAAATGAATGGTTCGTGAAATTCATAGTTCGTTGATTGGTGGTTTTGTCGATGGGTATTTCACCGACTAAAAGGCTGGGAGGCGGCAAGGGGTCTTCATCAAAGAAAAAGACTAAGGCAAGGAAGAAAATAGGGGCTCCTATCAGCAAAGTGGAGAACAAGGCAAAAGGTTTGGGTTTTCAAGGATTCACCGACAAGGCGATAAGGGAACCAAGGCATTGGTTCGTAAAAGTCAAGATTTGTTGACAAGGCAAAGAAGATAAAGGGGAAGATGGCTAAGTTCTCAAAAGGAGGAAATCACTGACAAAGGGGACAAGAAAAGAGTGATCAAAATGGCCAATCAAAGAATCAGTGAAAGTTTGAACTTGCCAACAAGTTCACATTTTCTAGATTTTGCTAATGGGATGACATGGAGGCCCAATAAGCTAAAGGAGGAGGCCAAGTTCAGAATGGTGCAAATTCACCAATAAGGTGAAAGTAAGAAAAGTCAAAAGAAAGCTTGGTTCGAGAATTGGGAAATTTGCTGACAAGGCGAAAACTGGCTAAGGCACGAGCAGCTCATGAAGTGACAATTTCGCCAATAAGGAAGAGAAAGTTCACCAAAGACTAAGGAAAGAGAAATCAAGGAATCGACGAAGGAATGAAAAGAAGAAATAGTTCGTAATTTCACAAATTCATTGATAAGGCAGAAAATGATAGCGAAGCTAAAGGCAAAAGCAAAGGGCCCGATGGTAGGTTCCCAAAAGGTAGTTTTCATCGATAAGATGAAAAGTACGAGAAAGAAAAGATAAAGTTAATAGGTTTTCCATAGTGTAATTTTGGCAACAAGGCAAAACATGAGAGTTCTAAAAATAAAGAAATTGTTAACAAGGAAAATTAAGGCAAAAAATGAGAGGGCAGAGTTCAATCTAATACAATCTGCCGATGAAAAATTCCCCATGACGCCATGGCAGATTTTAAGGTACAACACTTTAAAGTGTTGTAAAATCTTGTAAATCAGTCCCTGAAATCATGTCATTATCACAGGATGAAGGTACCCAGCATTAAAATTTCGCATACCAAAGTCAATTACAGGTAGCTGAAATAGTGGAATTCTTCAATCCTGTTGTACAAATGAGAAATAAGATGGATTTCCAAGTACATAGAAGGTATTTTAGGCCTTCTCTAATGTAAATGTGCCTGGCACCCATGCATGCAGGCAATCTCCCTCTACCATTTTTAGGCCCGTCAGAAGCATGCTCATTGTCCTTATGTAGATCTTTTGGTTGTGTTTTTGAGCAAAAATTTAAAGGCAGCATGGGCATGTGTAGGGTCAATTGACCAGACTTCAGCGCCTTTTGATGCACGATGCATTTAAAGTGCTATATATGCATAGAAAAATGATGTAATTCTATTAGTTGTTCTTCTAGGCTGTTACACTGGGCAGATTATTTGTTATTTTCAGACCTTGTAATGTACCTATAGAACCAACTAGATGTGATACATTGTGTTCTTTTCTAAGCCTTTGTTGTCTCTAGTTGATTGTTCACCAATGAATGTAGATGGTTATTCGGTGTCTACTCTTCTGTAACAGATTATCTTCCCTTTGTAATGGCTATTTAGCCTTCAGGATCAATACAATCACTGATATTTCACCTCTCTTATGCTTTTTCTCTATGTTTATTTGAAGCTTGTGACTCATTCTGTGGATAAAACGGTCCCTTCATTAGTTACAATCTTCTACTCGAGCCTCTATTAAAGTTATAAGTCTGTGTGATTTCTTTCAGTATTTGAGATTATTGTTGTGTTGTGTCAGTTCCAGCTAACATATTAAAATCTGGTGCATCACCTCCCTTTTTAATTTCAGTATTCTCCTCTCCCTTTTCCCTATGAGTTTAGCATTAGATTTAGTTTAATTCTCTGGGCCTTAAGCTTAAAAAGAGGAACCAGCCTTCTCTGGAGGTCTGATCTCATCTGCAAGGTCCCACACCTTGAGATTAGTCCCATTGTGTCATTGGAATGCTTGGGCATCCTCTAAGTAGGGTGCAATTTCACGTGACAACAATTTATGGCATGCCCGATGGGACTCTCTGCTCTGAGCAAGAGCTAGACTGAGAAATTTTGGTGGTATTCTTAGTTCAACTACTGTTGTGGAAGCATTCAAAAAGCACCTGGTGACTCTGTTGATCCAGTATCCATATCAACTTGATATTTTGTGCCTAGAGTGCAAACCCAGTCTTCTTCTAGAGGTAATTCTCAATTCATTGAGCTATCATTTACTGAATCAAGAAGAAGAAGTAGATTGTCAAGGTCTCCTATGAGGGAAAATAGGAGCACGGTTCCATCTCCTTCAAGAGCCTAGTCTACCCCCCTCCAGCTAGATTCCAAGTTAGATTCCAGTATTCAAGGACCCTGCGCATACCCATAATTAATTTAAATCTCCATAATATGGCAAGAAACCTTCCTTTTGTAGCATTCAATGGGGGTATTCATTTGGACCTAGCCTAGTATGATGATATCCCCACATCAGCTCTAAAAGTAATCCCATATTTTATTGGTGAAAATTCCACCACCCCAGCTGAGCACATTCAGGATATGGCCAGTGTTTGCTCTATCCACAATGTCATTGCAGACAATGTGGTTGTGAGGCTGCTGGCTTCTTCATTCAAGGGGAAATCCCTTCAATGGTATAGAGGTCTCCCATCCAATTCCATCCACAATTGGGATGAATTAGGCACTAAACTGTGCCAACACTTTGAAGACAAGAGTGACCACCTGTCACTGATGGAGCAGCTAGCTACAATCAAGAGAACCCCCCATAAATATATGATGGATTTCAATTACAGATTTGAAAAGACATGGGACAGGATCCCATTATTGGTGAAACCCTCCCCAAACACTGCATTCATTTGTTATTTGAGGTCTTTGAATTCTGACATTGCTATCATGATTCAATCAATGGGAGGGACTATGCTACCAGATGCATATGATATAGCTATAAGAGAAGAAAACTACCTAATTTAGGCTGGGAAGATTGCTCCAAGGCCACCAATGCCTTGGTAGAGATTGTTTGTCATTGATGTCAAAAAGGTGTTGAGTTGATGATGAAGGTACATCATAGTGAAAGTTAGATCATACATGGAGTTGATGTTTGTCTTCATATGGTAGGATGTTTCAGGAGTTCATGGTTAAAGTGAATTTAGGGTGATGACAATGTGACATGTAATGTCAATGGTCAGGTGATGTCATTAGTTCATATGAAGGATGTGAAAAAGGTTTGATTTCTCATTTCAGGAGTTGTTTGAATTTGTCATCTCTCATGTTTCATAAGACTTGTCTTATCATTATATGTGTCAGTCGGTTTGACAATGTTGGATTGGATATGATGTTGCTTCATGACATGCTTCAGTTCATTCATAATTCTTGACTTGAAGGGAGTTAACATGATACTCAAAATTGATATGTTTCTTCATGCCTTACTTCAGTGTGCTCATTATCATGTTTCAGTTTGTCTTCAAGATCTCTTCATGTTGATAGTATGTTCATGATTGAACAGGATGCTCAATTATGAAGGAGTAAAAGAGGTGCTTGCAGACTACAGTGGCAAAGATTAAATATTCTTAACAAAGGTGTTCAATGACAAGGGGAGTCATATTCCAAAGAAATAAGTTCACAATAAAAATATTTATAAAGGTGTTGATATTAATGTGGTGTCTCAAAAGATCTAACACCTCACATATGCCTGTCATATACATCATGCATTTTTTGTTTTAATTTGTGGTTGACCTACACTCATAGGTAATATCACTAAATATTACCTTCTAAAGGGGTTTAAAACCATCTTTTCACTGGCCCCTTCATATCCTCTTACCTTTCCAAGCAATCACCTCTTATAAATTTGTGAGCAGCAAAAAGCATATCAAAGCTTAATATTTATATATGGGTGAGCAGTTTTTTTTAAAAAGGTTTTTTTTAAAAGCCTATTTTTAAGGGAGATTAAAGGTAGTTTTTGATAAAGTTTTTAAAAGCAAATTTTTAGAAGATTTTTTTATTCCTTCATAATAATAAGGAAATAAATTATTTCCTTTTCTATTTTAAAGATTTTATGCAATATTATTTGCATAATCTTTTAATGAGAAAATTTCTTTTGTGGAGAAGTAGGAAGATAAAAAGGCAGACTTTGGTGAGATTTAGAAGCCTAAAGAGTTTTTTATTATTTCTTTTTGGGAAAAGATTTTGTGAAGAGATTTAATTATTATTTTTAATAAAGGAGCTTTTATAATTTGGGAAAGTTTCTTTATAACAACTTGTTTTTTTTGGAGAGATGGAAGATGAAAATGGGGAGATTGAATATTTATTTTGAAGGCAAATTTTGAAGAGTTATTTTTGAAGATGAAAGTGAATGTGTAAAGAAGGAAGAATATGAAGGATTATTGCTTCATTGTGAATAAGATTTTTATTTGCACGTTTTTCACGGATGGATATTATAATGCAAAGAATATATATATTTTTAATGGGAAATTGTGATGAATTTTTGAGAGTAGAATATGAAGAGATTTATATGCACAATGAAGATTTATTTGCAGAAGTGAGATGATATTAATATTGCAGATTTTATTGAGAACAAAAAATTGGTATTATTTTTTTTAAGATGATTTTTGCAGATTGGAAAATGTTGTTGAAGATATTCAATAAAAGGAGATGGAAATTTTTGTGAAGGGAAAATGTAAATTCGGAGAGGAGAAGAATGTGAATGGATTTTGTTTAAAAATGTTTTATGCAGGGAAGATAAATTGGATTGAAAATTTGGGAAAAGGAATATGCATGGTTATACAGAGAAGAAATTATCTTTTCTTGCAGGTGAATTGATTTAATAAAAAAAAATGTATAGAGAAGAAGAATATGAAGATGAATGTGAAAGGTGAAAGGACATTCAATTTGCATATAATGTTTTGTTTAGGTGCATTGATGCAGAGAGTTTGTGTGAGGACCAAAATGTAAAAATGATGACCTCCTTGTGCAACAAATTTACGAAGACAATATTGGTAATGAGATTGATATTCATATTGTAATTGAACAGAGATATGAAAAAGAGAAGACAGGTTATGTAATGGTACAAATCAGATTGAGTGGCAATCATTTCTTGCACACCTTGCATTATGTTTTGATGTGGTTGAATTTTCTAGTGAGGCTTTGTATGCAAGTGAGGCTTGTAGGTCAGTGAGACCTTTCATTTGTCAATGAGACACATATTGTAGCCAGTGAGGCTTCTTTATAGCTAGTGAGGCTTGTCTGGTTAGTGAGACCTTCATGTAACCAGTGAGGTTTTGAATAAGCCAGTGAGGTAGTTTCAAAGTGGTTTTGATTCCCCTTGAGGGTTTTCCACTCATCATATCTTGTGTTATATTTCTTATGTGTCTTCATGATCTATGTTTAATGTTCTGATTCTAGCCTTCAATATTATAATTGTACATCTGTGAGTTAATAAATAACGTTGTCTTTCTCTCTCTTTATCCTGTAATTCAAAATGATTAAAATTGTAAAATTTATACAACATTGATTCACCCCCCTCTCAGTGTTGTCCTGGACTCCTACATGCCTTTATTTCCAGAGGCTCCTATTATTCATCCTATTGTGGCTCCAATTCGTACAACAGTCACCCCTACAACCTCTTCAATGGTACCCTCAAATGAATTGCATGAGGTCAAGACTTTGCTACAAAGTTTTAGCAATGAGTTGGTGGCAGTAAAAAGGCAGCGGGCGCAACCTAACAGGTCATATCAGCCATTCAATTAGAATTATCAACAAAATAGACCACCATATTAGGGGAATGTACAAAGGCCAAATCAACCCAGTTATATCATACCATTAAATGTTGTACACCCCAATGCTACTAGTACATTCGGGCCTCTTGTGCCCATACAGAACAACTTGGCTCAGGATAACGATTGGTGTTATCCCTACAATCAGCCACATGATTAGAATTTGTGCCAAAGTGGACAATTCAGTTAGGCTTTAATAGCACAAAACCAATCAGTTCCTTCAGAGTAGAAAGTTAGCTCTAGTCAAGAGATGGTGGGAGGGCATGAACAAATATAGAATAATTCTACTTTGATGAATTGGACACAAGATGATTTATGTGGTGTCAATCAAGGCATAGGCCCAATAGCTTTTAATACGAGAGCCAAAAGAAGGGTGATTAAAGATGCAGCTATTCCTACAACTGCTCACATCTCCACACCACATGCATCCACGTCTCACGCGTCCCCGGCAAATGCAATCAGAGACACAAGAAAGGAAAAATCCAAAGGCGTAGCAGCACTAGAAACGCATTCTTCCCAGGTGAATCATACTATTGGGTGAGTGAATTTAGTGCCAGCAACGCACTCCTAGACTGCCCAACAAGCAAAGATCGATGTTGTCAATGCTAAAATATCCCAGAAGGGCGGTCAAATTCCCTTCAGCATAGTCGATCAAATGAAGAAGACTAACCTGAGCATCACTATGTGGGATGCTCTATTGATCCCATCATAGAGGGATTTGTTGTAGGGAGCTTTGACAAGCTTCAACTAGCCTACCGTAGAGGCAATAAAAGAAAAGGTTGTCATCCCAGTAAGCCTATGACAACCAAAAAAGGAGGAGGCAAGCACAAGCAAAATTAGTAAGCCCCCTCCATTTTATGTATCCCTAATTATTGGTGATAAATTCTTGCATAATTGCATGATAGATTTTGGGGCGGGTACCTATATTATGCCAAAAAATATAGCTAATAAGTTAGGCATAGAATATGAGCCTATTAATAAGGGGGTAGTGCAATTAGATGGCACTACTGTTAAGATAGTAGGCATTATTAAAGATTTGAAACTCACTCTGCATGTATGCCCTGGCTATTCTATTTCACAAGACATCTCAGTTATTAACCTCCCAACATACTTTGGCATATGCCTATCTAGGGATTTTACTACTAAAATAAGTGGGTACCTATCTTCTGACTGGTTCCACATGTTGTTCAGAACTAAATATGGCACTAAGGTGACCATTAAGGTTGAGCCTATTGCTAATGACCACATAGAGCCTTATACACCCACTCCTTTGAGCATGAACTGCACAATCCATCAGCCGGAGGAAGATGACAGTAGTATGCATGAAGCTGCAACACCGGTGGAGGAAATCCCTGATATACTGCTTGATGAGTGGGCAAATAGTTTTCAGTTTGACACTCCTGATCATATAGAAAGCACAGGGTTGGGTACTTATTATATCCATGATGAGGATGCCATTATTTCTAGTCTTGAGAAAGTAAAGTCAGATCCAAGTGGAATATGGCAAATGTTTTTCGATGGCTCCAGAAGCAAAAATGGAGTAGTTGTTGGGGTTGTGTTAATTTCACCCCAAAAAGAAAGTCATTTCTCTGCTTTTAGATTTCAGTTCATTTGTACCAATAATGTGGTTGAGTATGAAGCCTTGATTCAAGGTATACAACTGGCACAAAAGAGAGGAATAAAGATTTTACAGGTATTTGGTGACAGTGAACTTGTTGTCCACCAAATCAGATCACAAAATGCTTCAAAGAATGAATTGCTTAAGTCATATAAGCATAAAGTATGGGATCTGATTGAAGACTTTGATGCCTTCAATATTTAGGCAATGCCTAGACAGAGAAATAAAGATGCTGATAGGCTAGCTACAGTCGATGCCCAGCTTGACATTCCCTAGAATGTCAAGCAAAACTCAGATCAACATGTAAAGATTGGTGTGAGGCCTGTTGTGCCTGACAATGTGACAATCTGGCAAGTATTTGAGAATGACCAACATATTGTAAATTTCTTGCAAGAAGAGGCAGATTTTGCTACCAGAAATTAGTCCATCTTGCAGGAGCAATATGGTGACCAAGTGATCCAGCTGAAGACCAATAAGTTGCCTAGAGGATTAATCAGTTTAGAGAGCATATTTAGTGTTGATGATCAACCAAAGAAGGAGAAAATGAACATGACAGTCAAGAAAGAAGACTATGAAGAGGTGGAGATTGCACAGGGCCGATTTCTAAAACATGGCAAGCATACCATTGATCTACACCTCAATGCAAAGTTTGTTTGCCAAAAACAAAGGCCTGTAAACCCTAAAATGAAGCCATTAATGAGAAAACAGCTATCCAAACTCATAGAGGCCAAAATCATTTATCTAATCAAACATTCCTCTTGGGTGGCTAACCTAGTTCCAATTAGAAAAAAGAATGGGGAAATTAGACTGTGCATGGACTTTAGAGACCTAAACAAGGCCTCCCTTAAAGACCACTATCCACTCCCTCCCATGGAGCAGATTCTCCAGATAGTGGCAGGAGCTAAAAGGTTTTCACTCCTAGATGGCTACTTAGGTTATAACTAGATTCTTGTAAAAGAACCAGACTAGTACAAGACAACCTTTACCACCAAGTGGGGTACTTTGGCTTATCAAAAAATGCCATTTGGATTGACCATTGTTGGGGCAACCATCCAAAGAGCAATGGGATTGACCTTTAAAGGCCTAATCAATGATATTATTTTAGTGTATCTTTATTATTTGACTATGTATTCCAAGCATGCAGTTGACCACTTAGGTCATTTGAGAAAAATCTTTGAAAGATGCAAGGAATATGGCATAACATTGAATTCAAAAAAATGTGTATTTGCTATTCGAGAAGGTAGATTACTGGGGCATATAGTCTCAAAAGAGGGACTAGCCATTGATTCGAAAAGGACAAGAGCCATTCTAGCTCTTCCTCTTCCCAGTCACAAGAAGGGCCTACAAAGTTTTATGGGAAAGATAAATTTTGTGAGAAGATTCATTCCCAATTTTGCTTCAATAGCAAAGCCCCTCACAACCATGCTAAAAAAGAACATTGCCTTCACATGGTCAAAGGAAGGCAGAGACAGTTTTGAAGCTGTCACGCAAGCCATTGCACAGGCTCCAACGATGATAAATCCTAACTATGAGAAGAATTTTATCCTTTATGCCTTTGGAGGCAAAGAGGGAATATCAATAGTATTAACACAATAGAATGAAGGGAAATTGGAGCAACTAATTACTTTCTTCAGCCAGTCGCTCAAAGAATATGAACTAAGATATGATTTTGTTGAAAAATAAGTATTTGATGTGGTGAAAGCACTAAAAAAGTTCACGCATATGCTTTCAAACAGCAAGATACAGTTGATGGTGAACCACCCTAGCATTAAAGAATTTCTTTTAAGCAGAGATATCAATGAGAAGAGGGTTGGGTGGATCACCAAGGTAATGGAATATGATGTCAACATAAACATTACCAAGCTAGTGCAAGGCAAAGGCATGTGTGAGTAGATGGCCACTGGTTCTGAGGCCAAAAATGATGTGTGTGTCCTAGAACAAACACAACTAGCTAATTCCCACGCTCCAACAAATTGGTATCATGACATGGCCAGGCAGATGTTCGGATAGATTGGATCAAGCCAAAAGAAGGCATTTCTACCTCCAATCCATCCCTTATGTTCTTGTAGATGGTGGCTTGTTTAGAAAAGACATCAATGGAGTTCTTCTTAGGTGTATTACACAAGATCAGACTTCCAAGGTATTAGAAGAATTTCATAATGGCCCTGTTGGTGGCCATTATTCTCTAAGAGCAACTAATGTCAAGATCATGAGGGCTGGTTACTATTGGCCCAATTTATTCAGAGATGCCCATAGATGGGTAAGAGGCTACAAAGAATGTGCATTCTTTGTAGGAAAACAAAGGTTGGTTTCTCTTCCCCTACACCCAATTCAGACTGATTAACCATTTGTCCAATGGGGTTTGGACTTCATTGGAATGATTAATCCACCTTCCAGTGCTGGCTACAAATGGATTTTAGTAGCCACAAATTATTTCACCAGGTGGACAGAGGCAGTTGCATTAAAAGATGCCACAGAGGCCTCCATTTTAGACTTCCTTGAGGGGATAATTACCAAGTTTGGCGTTCCATCCACCATTATTTCTGATAATGCCAAGGCCTTTATAGGCACAAAAATCAGCGAATGGGCACTAAATTATGGAATTTATCTAAAGACAGCATCCAATTACTACCCTCAAGGGAATGGCTTCGTTGTGTCCACAAATAAGAATCTGATCAGGATCATCAAAAGAACAGTGGATGATAATAAGAGAACTTGGCATTCCAAGTTAAAGATAGCTCTTTGGGCTGATAGAATTACCCCTAAGAGGGTCATTGGCAATTCACCCTTCATGCGGGTATATGGAAAGGAAACAAGGCTTCCATTGTCACTTGAGTTGCCTTCCCTTGAGCTAGCCCAACACCTAGAGCTACTGGAAAATGATGACATGATAGTCATATTTGCTGAACTGATGGAGCTTGAAGAAAAAATAGATGTTACTATGAAAACCCTTGAAGCCCAGCAAGATTAGGTCAAGAGGACCTTTGTTAGAAATTCAGTTGATAGAGTCTTCCAAGAGGGAGATTTGGTGCTGAAATAGGATGAAGACAGAGCTAAGGCTGGGAGGCATTCCAAATTTGATACCTTATGCAGCAGCCCTTACATTATCACCAATTGCAAGCAAGCCAGTGCCTTTCAACTCTCCAAGCTGACTGGTGAAGCACTTCTGATCCTAGTGAATGGGATTCATCTCAAACCATACTTCTAAGTTTGGTTGTGAGATCCTTACAAATATTTAGAGTAGATTTGTTTCTATTTTAGGTTTCCCTTCCTCTAAGTGCTTTTGCACAGGCAGCCTTCTCACTAGGAGATTGTTGCCTTGTTACACAGGTTTTTTGTGTGTGTTTTTTGGAGGCATGTTTAGTTATGTTTGGTCATGTGGCTTTATTTTCTTTTGACCCTGTGCCCAATGGATTGCTTAAGGCAGTTGGATCCTTGTGTTTAACAAGCAAACACCCCTACATAGTCACCAAAATGTTATCTTATTTTTTCCCATGCCAAAATAACCCAAAAATCCCTTCTTCCATCAAAAATATTTGATCTAAGACACCTGAAATGGAAGAAGTTTCCCTTAGCAAAAAACCCAAAAAAAATCCCCAAAAAATTCCAAGTTTTTTGCCATTTCTTTGCCTTAGTCAGCAAAAGTTTAGTTTGGCGAAACTTTGGTTCGCAGGTTCACAAGTTAGTCGATTCGTCAGCTTGCCGACTGAAGGGCGAATCAGCTAAGGCAAAGCAGTGCAGTGCAAAGGGAAGGAAGATAAAGGAGCACATTTTGTCGGTAAAATGAATGGTTCGCGAACTTCATAGCTCACCGATCGGTGGTTTTGCTGAGGGGAATTTCACTAACTAATAGGTTGGAAGGTGACAAGGGGTCTTCATCAAAGAAAAAGACTAAGGCAAGGAAAGGAAATAGGGGCTTCTATCGGCGAATCGGCAAAGTGGAGAACAACACAAAAGGTTTGGGTTTTTGAGGATTCACCAACAAGGCGATAAGGGAACCAAGGCATTGGTTCGTAAAGTTAGGATTTGTTGACAAGGCAAAGAAGATAAAGGGGAAGATGGCCAAGTTCTCAAAAGGAGGAAATCACTGACAAAGGGGCCAAGAAAAGAGTGATCAAAACGGCTAGTCAGAGAATTGGTGAAAGTACGAACTTGCCAACAAGTTCACATTTTCTAGATTTTGTTGATAGGACAACATGGAGGCTCGATAAGCTAAAGGAGGAGGCCAAGTTTGGAACGGTGCAAATTTACCGATAAGGTGAAAGTAAGAAAATTCAAAAGCAAGTTGTGTTCAAGAATTGGGAAATTCACTAACAAGGTGAAAAGTGGCTAAGGCATGGGCAGTTAGTGAAGTGACAATTTGGCCACTAATGAAAAAAAAGTTCACCAAAGACTAAGGATAGAGAAATTGGGGAATCGGTGAAGGAATGAAAAGAACAAATAGTTCATGATTTCACAAATTCACCGATAAGGCGGAAAATGATAGCAAAGCTAAAGGCAAAAGCAAAGGGCCCGATGGTAGGTTCGCAAAAGGTAATTTTCGCTGATAAGATGAAAAGTAAGGGAAAGAAAAGATAAAGTCAGCAGGTTTGCCATAGTGCAATTTTTCTGAGAAGGCAAAACATGAGAGTTCTAAAAACAAAGAAATTACCGACAAGGGAAATTAAGGCAAAAAATGACAGGGTAGAGTTTAGTCCAATTCAATCCACCAATGAAGAATTTCCCATGACACCATGGTAGATTTTAAGTTACAACACTTTAAAGTGTTGTAAAAGCTTGCAAATCAGTCCCTGAAATTGTGTCATTATCACAAAATGAAGGTACCCAACATTAAAATTTTGCATGCCAAAGTCAATTACAAGTAGCTAAAACAATGGAATTCTTCAATGCTGCTATACAAATGAGAAACAAGATGGATTTCCAGGTATGTAGAAGGTATTTTAGGCCTTCTCTCATAAATGTGCCTAGCACCCATGTGTGCAAACAATCTCCCTCTGCCATTTTTAGGCCCATCAGAAGCATGGTCGTTGTCCCTTCTATAGATCTTTTGGATATGTTTCTGAGCAAAAAATTAAAGGCAACATGGGCATGTGCAGGGTCAGTTGACCAAAATTTAGCACCTTTTGTTGCACGATGCATTCAAAGTGCTATATATGCATAGAAAAATGATGTAATTTTGTTAGCTATTCTTCTAGGCTGTTACGTTGGGTAGATTATTTGTTATTTTCATACCTTGTAATGCACCTATAGAACCAACTGGATGTGATACATTGTGCTCTTTTCTGAGCCATTGTTGTCTCTAGTTGATTGTTTGCCAATGAATGTAGATGGTTATTCGGTGTCTACTCTTCTGTAACAAATTATCTTCCCTTTGTAATGGCTATTTAGCCTTTAGGATCAATATAATCACTGATATTTCACCTCTCTTATGCTTTTTCTCTATGTTTATTTGAAGGTCGTGACTCATTCTGTGGCTAAAATGGTCCCTTCATTAGTTACAATCTTCTACTCGAGCCTTTGTCAAAGCTATAAGTCTATGTGAGTTCTTTCAGTATTTGAGATTATTATTGTGTTGTGTCAGTTCCAGCTAACATATAAAATCTGGTGCATCACCTCCCTTTTTAATTTTAGTATTTTCTTCTCCCTTTTCCTGTGAGTGTAGCATTAGATTTAGTTTAATTCTCTAGGCCTTAAGCTCAGAAAGAGGAACCATCCTTCTCTAGAGGTCTGATCTCATCTGCAAGGCCCCACACCTTGAGATCAGTCCCATTGTGTCATTGGAATTCTTGGACAACCTCCAAGCACGGTGCAATTTCATGTGACAACACAGCCCTCTCAAAAGGTTTCCCTTTGTCAACCTATTCAATTTAAATTACGAATGTTAGCAGGAAAGCATATATAAGTGATTTTATGAATTCATTTTGCACCTAGATGGATAATGCGAACTTGTGATATTGAGCTAAGAAATTTCAAGGCATTCATTGTGTTGCGGAGCATAATTGTATTGTTATTGTGTTTGTTTGTTACATATTTGGCTTCATCAATCCATCTCCTCATGATTTGAAGGATCTTTATCTTCGTGAGGGCTTCACCTCTAAGGTGACATCTACTTGTGTTTTCATTCATATTATTTCATCATTTCTTTTAGCCTCTACCCTCCATTGGGAATGCACTCTATCTAACAAAGATGTTGGAAGACTTGAATGTCATTTCGGGGCTTGATGGAGGCAAGCTGGTAAACACCACAACACCCAAACCCCTCTCTTTGTGAGTGTAGGTTACAGGTGTGAGATTTGGTGAAGTGCAAGTACAGAGAAGTAATTCAGAGGATAAGGATTCAGGATTTGGAGAAAACTTGTTGATATTTTACCCTACTGGACTAGGGAGCCCATCCCATAGCCCTCCTGACAGGATTTATCTTGAACTCAGAAGCCAAACTTCATCTGACACTGCTCACTGTCCTGGATCTACAAAAAAGTTGTCCTATTAGACTTGGGCGCCCACCCCATAGTCCACAAAGTTATCAATTCTAGAAATCCAACTTCTAGTAAGTTTCTGATCCTTCCTGAGTGCCTTCCTGTCTGATTATCTGTAGCATTATGTTCGTGTGTACCTGATTTCCTTGTAATTAGGGTTTGAGGCTTATTGAATCTAAGGTTTGACAAATCTCTCAATCTAATCTATCTTTCTATATCATTCCTGAGTACACCAACCTGTAGCTAAGTCCTCTTTCATCTATAGCGACTTAGCTCAGTTGTTGTCCTTGAATGTTAGTGTGAAAGGAGGGTTTGATTTGATAGATCTTAACACTATCCTTTATCTTCCCACTTTTCCCATCTAACATTTTAGTGAACCCATGTTTTTACTAAACTTGCATCTTGCTGAGTGTTGTAATCAGTCCTTGCATTTATTCATATCATACTCATCTTGCATTGAAAAATCTAGCATACATTTGAAAAACAAAAAAATAATTGAAAAAACAAGCATTTTAGACTTGCATTAAGGCATATTTTTGCTTATTTTGTGTTGCATATCATAAAAAGATTTAATTTTCTGATATTTTCATTAGATATGATCCTTATTATAGTAATTAATCATTGCTTCATATCAAATCTTGCATTTAAAAGCTTCATTTGCTAGGGTTTCCCTTAAAAAGTTGCACTTTTCATATAACCTAGTCTTTGCAAAACTAGGGTTGGTAGTCAAAATTTCATTTTCAGATTTTTCTACTCCTTTTCAACATTCATTCAAATCTGATTTTGAAGTGTAGTGTTGGATCATATTGCATACTTTTGCATCCTAGCTTTGAAACTTTCCCCTTTGGCAATTACACATTGTGTATTTCAACATACATATCTTATTACTATCATTAATTACTTCTTTCATTAGTGCTTGGTGTGTTATAAAATTTTGCATGAGTGTTATAAACTTGCTACCCTAAAACAAACTCTTTAGTGAGAAGAAGTCAAGACTAATGGGTTCTAGTGCTCCCGATAGCAATGGTGTACCAACATCAGAAAATCCACTATCTCACTACTTCACCCAAGGTGAAACAATATCTTATCCAAACAACAACACTTTAACTATGATGGAAGAACAAGAATTTCATGATTCTAAAGAAGTAATTGAAGTGATAACACATGTACCTAATGAAAAAATCAACAAACTTGATAGAGAACTAGCTGAATTTCAAGCATTTGTGGAAAAATAAAGGCCAGCAGAAGAAGTTGTACCTGTTGTTCATAATCTAACAGAGTTATTAAAAGAAGGACAAGACGGTGTAATATGCTCTATGGGATAGCCCACCTAGTGGGTAACAACATTATGCCAGTGGATAACTACGTGAATATCATTAATAATGTGTCATCACCAAATCACACACAAGTTTCAGCACCTATACCAACTACTAGAATATCTACTTTTACATCATCAGTTCTCACTACTAATGCACAAGTTTGTAGTAACGCTACCACTACAATGGGAGCATCTAATGGCATTAATTCATAGAATTACAAGGTTGTGGGATTTAATTATCAGAACCTAGCACCTCAAGTGTCTTCCTATATGAATAATCATTCTCAACCACCTCTCCATTCCACTTATTCTCAACCACCTCTCACTTAAAATTGATCTCAACCACCTTTCATTACCACTCACAACCAATCACCTCTAAATTTCATGACCACGGCTTCTAATTCTTCTCACCCACAAAACGCATCACCTAATGATGCTCTTTCAAACCAACTCCTACAAAGCATGACCTCCTTACAACAAAAGGTAACAAACTTAACTAATTCCTCCTCTCAACCTACTTTACCAACTTATTGTGCTCGTAGTCCTTTATCCTTTGCAATCCTAAGAACTCCAATGCCTAAAAAATTTGAGACTCCTTGCTTTGAAAAGTATGGTGGTAAAGGCGATCCTAATACTCATGTGGTAGCATTCACAGCGATGTGTAGTGATTTTTTCTTCAAAGAGGACTTGCTAGCAAAACTCTTCTTACAATCTCTCAAAAATAGTGCCTTGGAATGGTTTTTCTCTTCACCTCCTAATTCAATAAATTCCTTCTCACAACTAGTTAATCAATTATTGCAACACTTCCAAGAAAACATTGGACCTACTGTCTCCTTGATTGATTTGGTTCATTGTAAACAAGGTTCGAAAGAGAAATTGATGGAATTCATTAGTCGTTATCAAGGTCTCATCTCGTAAATACAATATCCAATTAAAGATGAATATCTTTAGAAGGTATTCATTAGAAATTTACAACCTAACATCTGTGATAAAATCCTCTTGATGAAGCATAGTTCTTTTCAACATTTATGCACAACTCTTTGCGATTACCAGCTTTCGTCTAGTTAGTATGAATCAAAACTCATCGGGTCAAGTTGGTTAATCCATGGCTGGACCATCTCAAAACAACTTTAAGAGGAATAACAAGAGTTTCATCAAGATCAATGGTCAACATTTAGGTAATTTTCAATCACATGTGTCCACTATCACTAATCCTAAATGGGCACCATTTCAATTTAGACAACAACATCGACAGTTTACTCCATTATCTAATTCTCTTCAATCAATTATGAACCAAGCAATAAGCAACAATCTTTTGAAGCTTCCTCCTATTAAACCATTCGATAGCAACAAGATACAAGGACCTTGATTTGATGTGAATGCTTACTGTCACTATCACCTCTCACAAGGACATGACAATGAACGATGTATGCATCTTAAAAATGAAATTCAAGACTTCATTAACTTTAACGTAATACAGGTAATTGGTGTGAATGACAATGGAAATAAATCAGTTGCCCCTCTAAATTAGAATTTACAAATCTTCTCTAATCCTTTTCCTAAGCATAGTGACAACAATATGGTAGAGCAAAATATAATAGAGCAGACCGATGACTACCTTGACTATGATGAAATAATTGCCAAGATAGAAGTGGATAAGTAGAAGGTTGAAGGCTCACCTCATCCACAAGGAAAAGGTATCTATGCTGAGGTTCCTCTGTCATTATCCCTTCAAGGATTAGGAGACAACCAAGATGCACCAGATACACAAATTGAGCAACCTCAACAGGATAACATTAAGCAAAAAAAGGTTATCATGATGGAAAGCATCCCATTTCATCGCGAAAGAGTCCTTCATCAAGCAAATCAGAACAAGAGAGCAAAGGACTGGAAAAGAACAAGACGATTGTTATCAGTGGGAAATAGCAATGATTCCCCTCCTCGTAAGAAACAAAAGATTTTCAACATATATGGTCTTGATAAATAAGCACTGCATGATCATTCCGGAAACAAGAATCAATCAGGTATGAACTCACACAATTTCTCAAACTTGATGGAGAACCTTTCTAAGATGCTCTCAAGTCTGAATTCCTCTTAGATAAGATATATGTGTGTGTGTGTGTGTTGTGTTCCTCCATGTTGTGTTATGTGTTGTTTAGGTCTCCTAGGATGACCCTTGATACTCTTGTAAGGTCAAGGATACCGGGAGACCGCCTCTATTGTGACCATTCTTCTATGTGTTTCTACATTCTTCTATTCTTCTCTTTGCTATTTTATTATTATCTGTCATGCCTTGGGGGCATAGTGTTGTGGATGATGTCTTGGGGGCATCCCCCTATGTGGTGTTCCTAAGGCACTTGTTCTCCTCTCTCATTTTTATTATTTACATTCTTTAGTGATTCTACCTAGTTGGTGGATGACAAAAACAAACAAATACTGATAAGGACCATGTGTCCCTTCAACAAGAAAAACAAAAAAATGGACCAAGTCCATATATGAAGATGGGATTGATATATATATGATACTTGACTAGAATCACTCCGTGTGATATATCATATTGTGCTATCTCTTGTAACAAAAATTTTACAATACTCTCAATCTTCTCCATGCACTTTGGATGGTTTTGTATCTCACTTTGTTACACTCAGTTCTGAGGTACCTGCAATATACGCCCAACGGATATACTCGGTTCTGAACCCACAAGTGTAGCCTTGGTGTTTGATGTGATATAATATATGATTTATGCATAGCTTTCATGATTTGATTTGGTTGTTATCTTAGTGTAAGATATTCTATCCAAAGTTTCTATCTTGTTGATTATCTTATCAAATCCTATCAATGTGTTTGTGGGAATATTCAGTGATTGTGGCACATGTCACCTTTGGGGGCATGGGCTTTGCAAGAGCTTTTGTTCCCTTGCGTATTTTCACTCTACCTTAATGTGCTTGATACCAGCAGGTGAGATCAACCACCTTAAGGTGGAGGCATATATAATGGTATCTATCTAATTATCTTTTGACACTTACGAAGCATGTTTGTAAGCCCTCTCCATGAGGCGGGATGGTGTATCTCTTGAGCTAGTGCACTTCCTTTTAAAATAAAGAAAGACCTCTTCATGAGGTAGGATGACGTATCTCTTGAGCTAGTGTGTATCCTTTTATAAAAATCCCTCATCGCAAGGCAAGATGGTGTATCTCTTGAGCTAGTGCACATCCTTTTATACAAAGTCCTCTGCGGAGGCATGGTTGGATCTTGAGTCATCCTCCCTTAAGCATGTCTTTGGCAATTGTGGTAGCATAGCTCAACCATCAGGTGTGTTTGGCGTGTTTTAGATGGTGGGACTTAGCAATAAGCTCCTTCCCATCGCTCGTGTTTTCCGTGTATAAGACATATAGTATGTCGATGGCATACTATGTGGTGCTCATGTATTCCGTGTGTCTTCCTTATGTGTTTGTTATGTCTTCCCCTGAGTGTGGTTTAAAGGCGCATAGTGATGAGCTCCCTCCACATTCAGGTCTTTGTTTGGCATGTCTTCCCCCTGGTGTGGTCTAAAGGTGTGTAGCGATGAGCTGCCTCCACACTTTGGGTTTTGTTTTGCATGTTTTTGGCAGTCTAAAGGTGCGTAGCAATGAGCTCCCTCTGCCCCCTAGTTTAGGATTTATTTTAATTATTAAATCAATGTATTCTTTGTGTATTTCATGACTATTATCATGTCTTCTTTTGTGTATTGTGTGCTTCCACTGTATTCTCTATGTTTTGCATGCTTCTTACTATCTTCATTGTGTCTTGCGTGTCTTCCATGTGTTTTCTAGTGCTTACCTGAGATTGGGGGCTAGAAATAGTCCTCCAACCTTTGGGTATGCCTTGGCTCTATGTGCCTAGTGTGTTTGATGTTTTTCGACCATACTTTAATGCATGTATGGATCAAAAGATCATACATACATTAAAGTGGGGGCTAAATGTTATGGAGTAAAAAGTAACCCTATGCCTTTTTACCTCCTAGTTTAGCTCCTAGGTCCGCTCATTTACATTATGCAAGCTTAACACTTATCCCAGAGCAATTTCCCCTGAAACCCATGTCAAATGGGGCTTAGGGGCCCATCTTAAAATTTAATCATGACCAAAAAAGGGCCTTGGGACTTGGGTGCTCACGCCCAAGTCCAGGTTGATTTGTTAGGATCCAAATTTTAATGTGCCAGCTTGGGCCCTCTCAAAGGGTTTCCCTTTGTCGGCCTATTCAATTTAAATTATGAATGTTAGTGGAAAAGCATATATAAGTGAGTTTATGACTTAATTTTACACCTAGATGGATAATGCAAACTTGTGATACTAAGCTAAGAGATTTCAAGGTAATCATTGTGTTGCAGAGCAGAATTGTGTTGTTATTGTGTTTGTTTGTTGTAGATTTGGCTTCATTAATCCATCTCCTCATGATTTGAAGGATTTTCTTCTCCTTGAGGGCTTCACCTCTATAGTGACATCTACTTGTGTTTTCAATCATATTATTTCATCATTTCTTTTGGCCTCTACACTCCATTGGGCACGCACTCTATCTAACAACGATGTTGGAAGACTTGAATGTCATTCTGGGGTTTGACCGAGGCAAGCTCCTAAATACCACAATACCCAAACCCCTCTCTTTGTGATTGCAGGTTATAGGTGCAGGATTTAGCAAAGTGCAGGTATAGAGAAGCAATTCAAAGGATAAGGATTTGAGATCTAGAGAAAACTTGCTAATATTTTACCCTACTGGACTAGGGTGCCTGCCCCGTAGTCCTCCCGACATGATTTATCTTGAACTCAGGAGCCGAACATCATCTAACACTACTCACTGTCCCGTATCTGCAAAAATGTTGCCCTATCAAACTTGGGCACCCACCCTGTAGTCCACAAAGTTATCAATTCCAAAAATCCAACTTCTGATAAGTTTCTGATCCTTCCTGAGTGCCTTCCTGATTGGTTATCTGTAGCATTATGTCCATCTATACCCAGTTTCATTGTAATTAGGGTTTGAGATTTATTGAATCTAGGGTTTGACAAATCTATCAATCTAATCTATCTTTCCATATCATTCCTGAGTACACCAACCTGTAGTTGAGTCCTCTTTAATCTGTAGTGACTCGACTCAGTTGTTGTCCTTGAATGTTAGTGTGAAAGGAGGGTTTGATTTAATAGATCTTAACACTATCCTTTATCTTCCCACCTTTCCCATCTACCAGAAAGAAAACTACCACAAGACACTGGAGGTTCCAGAAATAGAAGAAAGGAAAGATGGATGCCATAATTAAATTACTGGTATTTGAAAAGGATACAAGTGAAGTAGCATAGCATGTCTTTGTATTAGAATCTATTTGGAGTCGAAATGATATAACCAAAGATGACACTAAACTATTTGACTTTATTGGGACATTGCATAATGATGCTTTGAAATGGTACATAAAGGCATGCTCTAGAAATGACAAAACATGGGATGAAGTTAAGGAGTTCTTAGAAATTTTTGAAACTCTAGATATACCTACTGAAGGAGTAAGAAAAATGAGAAAATTAATACAGAAAGATGGAGAAACTATAAATGAATTTGATAAATGGTTCAAGGAAATAATTCATAAATTAGAGGAACCATTAACTGAGAAGCAGAAGATTGAATGGTTTACATCTGGGATAATCCCAGATGTCATAGCATCTCTGGACAACAGAATATTTGAAACATATGTAGAAGTTGTTACATTAGCCTACCACATTGAGTCACAAACGTGGTGCAAACAAGATAAAAATAAGGAAAACATGGAATTAGAAAGTTTGAGGCTGGAATTGGAACAGTTGAAACTAAAACAGGATATTTTGGAAAAATAGGAAGAAAAGAGGCCTAATATATGGTGTTCTTATTGTTGAACACACCAAGATACTGAGAGGGGGGGTGAAACAGTATCTAATCAAACTTCAAGTCCTCCGGAGAAGATTAAAACTTAAGCATTACAACATCAACATAAACATGAAAGATTAACACAATGCACATCAACACATAACACTAGATATACGTGGAAAACCCAAGCAAGGAGAAACCACGGTGAGGATTAACTCACAATATATGAAGCTCAAAATTATGACTTTGTTTTAGGGCTACAACCCAAGGAAGCTACTACTCCTTGAAAACTTTGATTTAGGGTCACTCCCAAGGAAGCTACAACTCCCTGAAGACTTTGTTTTAGGGTCAATCCCAAGGAAGCAACTACTCCCTGAATTGAGAACAAACTCATAAATGATTACAGTATGATAGTCCTTCTACTACTTGAAAACTGACATTGAAGTTCACACCTTTGATGATTGCAATTATGGTTCTTCTAATGATTGAATCAAGTAGGCACACTCTTCACTTCCCTCCTGTCACAAAAATGTCTGCAAAATGAATCAGGACAACTTCTAACACATCTACTCTTTCTCCTTCAGTCAGACATCACAATGCATATGATTTTCATATTCTGCTCTTCACATACTCACATCTTTATTTTCACAATCATACTTCACCTAGACCACCTAGCTTCATAATTATACATGATATTACATTGCTTTTCGGCTAGAGACAACATGAAAAATACATTTACGAGTTGGCCAGACTACACACAACATGAAATGTGTAGAGGATAAGTCCTAAACAAGACTACACGCTACACCAACAGAAGACCCATACCTTGCAGACATCAACACTTGCTTAACCAGGTCCAAAATATCCTTCATAACATCAAACATCAAGGAATTACATCTGCACACTCCGCTCATTTGAAAATAGGATAGCCTTAAGCAAAGACATGAAACTTGAAGCATAACAGCCACAACAACTTGAAAACCTTGTGTGGTACTGGAAATAAGAAAGATCTTCATGAAACTCTTCTAGATGAGTCTACAGGACTCATGCAACATCTCCAAACACTCCTTTACCTCTGCACATCAAAGATTTTGTGCCACACATCTTCAACTATGAACACTGAGAATAACAAGTCACCCGAAACACACTGCAACATACTATCATTTAAAAATTAAGCTTGCGGATCACCAAGAAACTTGAAACTACAAAAAAGCATGTAATGCACATACATAAACATATCCACAAAACCACAAAGTCAAACATTCACATTCAGAGGAATGCAGAACATTCCAACAGGCCTTCAACACCACCTTACTCTACTAGAGCACATGCCGGTACTCTATCATGCATAACTTTCACAGCAGAAGGATAAATGATCTGAAACTTTGGAATTATCACCTTCATAGCACCCTAAACACAGTTCTAGAACCACATAGCCATAACTACAAATGCAGAAGAATGTGGAACATTCCATTTCTGTATAGTAAATGTCTTCTTGTAGACATGATATTTCCACAGTCCATGATATAATAGTAGAGCTTTTGGTTCCACTGTGTGTTGCTTTATTTTGCATCATTTTCTTTGAGACCTTGATCCTCAACTTTTCAAAAAGCTTTGCTTTGAAAACAATCTCCCTTTATGCAAAATAAAGCAACACACAGTGGAACCAGAAGCTCTACTATTAAAATGTCTTCTTTATAACCAACACTATTTTCAAAGTGTCAACTACAAAACATCATTCCGATAATCCAAACATCATGAAACTTGGAACATACGTGCTTTGACACTATATGAAGCTATCTTCCAATCCACAGAGGCACAACATCAAAAGAATGAAAATGCAGAGCAATCTCCCAAACAGTCTTCAAAGGCAATCATCTTGTAGCAGAAACTTTCACCAACTTTTGAAGGCCAAACCTTCTTTGTATCAACACATGCATTCTTAGGAATAGTAGGAAAGATCATACAATATGCTTCAAACCACTAGTAACATCTTCTCAACATTAGTAACACATCTGATAATCTTAGTGCTTCTAATTTCCATATTATTGCATCTTCTTGATGCTTCTAATTCCCATCTTAATATGTCTTCTTGATGCTTCTAATTCCCATCTTACTATAACTTCATACTCAACTGTGCATTGATCAAGGCATGACATCCAACCATGAACTTCAGTAACCATGTTATATTCAACATGACATCCAACCATGAACTATATCTTCTCTGTTGGATAGGACATAACATCCAACCATGAACTTCAGTAACCACATTATATTCAACATGACATCCAACCATGAACTATATCTTCTCTGGTGGATAGGACATGACATCCAACTATGAACATCATCACACATCCAAGATAGTGTTGACATCAATGACAACCTTGTGACAGTGTTGACATCAATGACAACCGTAGGAACCATATATGTAACACTTATTGCACAAAGGAAGGACACATCAAGAATGAATATCTGAAACTCAAAGGAGAAAGATAGGTTGTTGCAATGAAAGTGGATATCAAAGCACTACCTACAAAGAATAATACAATATATTGTGGATTATGTGGAGAATGGGATGATCGTGAAACACTGGATTGTTTATCACAACTATTTAGGGTAAGATAAGATGATGATGAAAATAAATCATGGTGTAATGCAAATCACAAGAACAAAGCACAAAATAATACCATGGCATATGTAAAAGCTTGGCGGAAAGACCATTATATCTTTAGGATCAAGGTTATAAGCAACCTTCATGGAGAAATCAAAGAAACGTGAACACTATTTAGAATACAAACCCTAATGCACCATATGGAAATAACTATAGTAATGATGATAGAGACCAATGTCGAGGTTATAGAGGATGAGGTCATGGTAGAGGTAGAAGAAGGAGAGATGAAGCTACCTCCTATAAATGCGGTAAACCGGGGCACTTTGCCAATGAGTGTTGGGAAGAAAGAAGATGACAATGCACATTCTGTAATAGCATAGAGCATGACCTTTTTACATGTGATAAAGCACATCAATACTTCCAAAATTCACCGCAATAAGCAAAAGGTGATGACTTAGAAAAACAAAAGGGGGCAAGAGTAATCTAGAGAGTCCCTAAAGAAGAAGGTTAGTTCCTAAGAACCTGCCAAAGAGACAAGGATGGAAACAAAGATATATCTTCATCAAAAGAAGAAAACCAAAATAAAAGAGTCAAGGATGAAAAAGTTAAAATGGATAAAAATAAAGGAAAAGAAAAAGCTGCAGTAGTCACAAGACAGGGTACAAATACTAGAGGATGTGATACTATTGAAACAGAGAGAGAAGAAAGTGAGGAGGAAGATATATTCTTCCATATAAGAGACAACATGATGATAATTCTTCCTATATTGAAGAATCCAATTATGCAAAAGAAAATGATAACTATCCTAAGAATATTTACACAATATCAAAATTGGAAACAAATGAAACAGAAGACAAACCAATCTCCAGTGGAGGAGACAGAAGAGGAAGAAGGGGAAGAAGAAGTCTCCCAACTACAAAATAAAAAGAAACAAAAAACAAATAGAACAATAGATTCCACAAGAACCCCTAAGCTTAGATGCAATATGGAATGGGATAGAATGCCATGGTCTACTTCAAGAAACAATGGAATTATATAATGAAGTATCTAATGAGAACAAGAAAATAACTGAAAGAACTATCATAAAGTATATGATAAAATCAAAAAAAACAATGGATGAGCTTTTGGGAAAATTACCAGAGAGCCTAGCAGAAGCCTTGAGGCAAAGAAGGGAAAAAACTATAAAATTAGATGAAGATCTAAGACAACAGGCTATTGATGGAGTTGGTACCTCCATTTTTGTAGAGGAAAAGGATAAATTAGCTCAATTATAGGCTAAGGAGCTTAGATCAAAGCAAAGGGTTGATACCCTTATGAATATGGAGCAAGCTGATAGAGACAAGATCCAATTAGAAATAGAGCAGATAACTAAGAAAATATATGATACTGTAAAGGAGGCAGAGAAAAATGCGGCACAATAGGAGACAAATCCTCTGCAAAATGAAGAACAAAGAACTTCTCTGCATAACACAAATACAAATTAGGAGGACTAACAACTTGATGAAGAGGCTCCGGATATAGGGGATAATCAGTAAGATACTCAAGATATATCCTCATATGCTTCCCCTATTCAATCCATCAAGGATTTTCTAGCGTAGTAAAAGCAAGTACAACCTATGGTGACACCACAACTGCTACAATTGCCAGTAATAGGAGGGCAAGTGAACTTGTCAGGTATATCACCTATTCAAAAGTTACAACTTGGTGATATCTTCCAATCCACAGTGAGGCAAGAAATTTTGCAACAACACATAGAGGGTAGTGAAATACTACTAGAGGTTGTAAACATAATTCAGAATGAGATGCTAGAGGCTCAGAGTACCACCAACACAAAAACTGAAACAATTGATGCAAATCTTCAAAGCACACTCTAAATACTTGGAGAATAAGGAAGAAGAAAGAATAACAGAGAAAATAAACAAGAAAAGGCTAGCTGATGCATCGAAAAAATGTTCCAAGGCACACAATAAACTAGAAGCCCAAATAAAGAGCATCCAACAAGGCATGGAGGAGGCAAAGGTATTATACCAATTTTGTTTACAGTGGCCCACTACCACTAAGAATATAAAAGATCAAATAGATGCATTAGAGACACAAATAATACAAGTAGCTAGTACTTATGATACGATACAAGATACTAATGGTGCCATAAGGGTACAAGTAGAAACATTGCACTCCCAACTCCAACAGTTCTAGGATCAAAGGGAACAAATCAAAGCATAGATCAAACAACTGAGAGAAGTGGTAAGTCTAAGGCTAACATCCCTGACCAGAGTGTTTACTGAGGCTAAATAGACTGCATAAAATATACAGGTACCAACTACATTGGGTGATGTAGAGGATACATATATTCAGTTGGAGAGCCAAATTCAAATTTTGACATCAGCAAAGAAACAATGAGACACAACTCTTGCCCAAATTATAGTGATATACAAAATCATCCTACCTTCAAATTGAACAGGACATGTCTTGAGGATAAGACATAATTTTAAAAGGGGAAATGATGTTGGCAGAGTATAGGGCACCCAACAAAACCTACCACAGGTTACCGTAAGGGGTATGCAGAGCATAGAGCCGACACATAAAGAGGTATTTTGGGAAAGGGCACACCTCTATGTGGATATATAGGATATACATGTAAGTAATGTAAAGAAAGAGTGTGTAAGAGAGTGAATGAGAGTGAGATACATATGTATAAGGCAGAAACTCAGACCTGCCGGCATGAATGTATATGTAACCATTGATTATGAATCTATATAATGGAGCTATAAGGGTTCTAATACATGTATGTGTATCTTAGGAATGCTTTACTTGACTTAGATAGTACCGCATGACTTATTTCCTTAATTTTTATCTATGATTCTCTCATTATATGATTGGGGTATAAACTTGACTTTAGAGACTTGATTGAGGACCAGATATTCAGACTGGTTCCTTCCCATTTCTTGCCAATAGGCTATATACTTTGAGCAAATACATATCCTTTTGAATGTTTAAAAATATTTAATTTCCATGCCAATTGCTTGTTTTATTGTGACATGCACCCTTCTAGTAGTTCACATGCAAATCAAAATGGGGGAATAACATAGTGGTGAAAATAGCATATCCATGCCCTTTTCACTTATATCTTGGGCTTACTTTGATTAGAGTGTCCTTAATGCAATAACTAGTCTACAAGTGGCATATTCTTGCATGAATCTGGCTTATGACATCACCACATATGAATCCCATTATCACTCATCTCCAGAGATTAACCATGATCCTTAGATCCAATATTCATCACCTTGGATCATATTTTCAAGTGTGGACTTGACCCTCATCATTTCCACACTCATGAATTTAGATCTTGACCTCATAAAATAAAATAAAAAATTACACTCTACCAACCTTTTCACTAGCCATTATGAGATGACCTAGCACACATTTATGTTTATTTTGTGCTATGTTGTTATATTTAAAGACATTCATTCATTTCATTTGAAATCATCCTAGAGTTATCAATTGAATTGTCATAGAGCATTTACAAAATAATCATGGCAACATTATTAGAGCATTACATTAGCATACATCCTAGGTCCATTCCATGCTTGTTTGGTGTCCTCAATCCTTGTTCTAAATTCATTGAATCTAGACAACTAGGTGTCTAACTAGGAGAACATAATCCTTGTGATTCAACAAATTCCACAAAGGTGTTTATAAACACCACTAGTCCTTACCAAAATTCAAATATTAAAAGATTGAGGTGAGCAAATTCCAACATATAGTTTTCTATTTATTCATTCCCATGGGTATAGGTCCAATTATACTCACTAGTTTGGTTCCACAACATAGATCTCAACTAGAATAAAATATAGTCATTTGTATATTCTAAAACACTTATCTAAGAAAACCCTAAAATTCCAACATTTTGGTGAACCAATTCCTGGCATCTTCTACATCATCTTACTATCTTTAAAATCCAACTAAATATCACTTTTAAATTCTTTTTGCATTTATTCAATTCTAATCCCAACTCATTTATCTTCTTTAATTGTTTATATAATTGATTACATTATTTAATTAGTCTATATATTTTAATGTAAATGGTTCATTTACCCATACATCGGGAAACGATATAATTATTTGTTACATTAACAATTACAACAAATTAAAAAAGATATACATGTTTATTTTATTTTTTAATTTTACTTAAAATAAATTTCTTTTGCAATTCATAAATAAAGAGAAATATATAAATTCTAAAATAATTTTAAAGATGAGAATATTCCATAATTAAAAACTTTTACATATGTAGAGGAATAAATACCGCCCTACACTAATTATCTAGGCTAATTAAATGTAATAATCAAATTAATCTAGATAAAAGAGTCAAGTTTAAATAAGTACTAAAATGAATGTTAAAAATGACAAAGAGAGAAAGATGCTTTTAGTTCTATGTGAAATGAGGAATATTCTATTAAAATGCACATTTTGTGATTTGTCTCAAAAATTTGCTACATGAATAGGTCTCTGATAGACTAAGACATGAACTATGTTCTGATTGGGGCTAAAATTGTAGACACATCCTTGATCTAGGGACTTGTGGCCCTAATCTCTACGTTCTTGTTCTTTAGAAACCTCTTCACCTATGTATTTGGACAAGGTGATGCTTAAGAGCATAGGTAAGACCTACTATCAACTGGGAGATTCCATGACTTGTCTTGATCACACTCACCTATGTACTTATTTAATGATTTTGAACCAAATTGAAGACATGCCACACATGCAAAATGTTTTGGTATCTATCCTTACACATGTAGACATATATGCAATGATCACTCTAGACACTAATAATGTGCTTGCATGTTTTTCAAATAGATATATTAGATAATCTAATTGGTCAAGGGCTTTGTCCTTTTATACCACACCTTAGCATTAAAATTTGGATATTTTATTGTGAGTCAACAAGTAAATACTTAGAATAGATTCAGTTTGGTCTCATAAATAATTTTGAATTTGAAAAATATAGGTCAAGCCCACCCTAGCAACCCTAATCTAGAATTAAGGCCACCTGAGTAGTCTAAATCCATGAATAAGAATAGAAGGATCAAGGAATGAGTCTAGACAATTGGGGAAGAGGGACTCAAGTTCATATTTGGTACAAGATAAATAATTAACTCTTGCACATAAATGCACCAATTAAACACTAAATTATTACATAAGAGACAAAAATCAAAATGAGTCCAAAAAGAATAATGAGTAGTTCTAAATATACCAGGTTTCCATCTCTATAAGTTCGACTAATAACATTTTAAATAAAGTAAACCTAAATTGGAATAAATCATAATAGAAGTGAAGATGTGTTAGAGTAGTGATGACACATGAGAGTATTGGAAGGAGTGGTAGCATAAAAGGGAGAACTACATGATGAACAATGGTGATAAGGTGTTGGGGTTACAATAAGATTCAAATAGAAAGAAGATTGTCACCCCTAAGGTGGATGGGGCTACTATGAGTGGGCTTAAACAAGAATTTTTCTACCCCACCGATCCCCCGATCATAGTTGTGGCACCTTAAATTTCCATGGAAAAAGATCTAATGAATCCTCTAATTTATAAGTTAAGCAAAAAGATGAGAAATCCATTCCATGGTTATGTTAATTTTGGCATAATTTTTGAAATAAAACCCTAATATTTCTCTATTGTAAGTGGCTACAAGTTTGGTCATGGCTTATGGAACATATTCATTAACAATTGAGGTAGAAGGTGTTCCAAACACCGAGCCCCAATTTTCTTCTCTATGGCCAACCAAAATTCTTCATCCTTTTCCTTGGGAGACACAACAATGGTTCTAGTGGTTGAGTCACTTGATTACCATATTCCTAATGATTGTGTTAATGCAATTTCTAATAATTTTGTCTATTGATAATTAGTCTTTAGGTGCTTGGGAAGCACCCTCCCTTTAAGGATTTCATGTCATGGACTAAAAATACCAAAAGAAATATGTCAACCCCTTATGTGGAGATATTAGGACATGGATTTTTCCTATTATAGTTTAGTTCTATTGAAGATTACAATTTTGTGCAGCACCATAACCCTTAGTTCTTAGGAAAGGTCAAACTATTCATGGCCTTGTGGTCACCCTTCTTCAACCCCATGGCTGCTATAATAAATAAAGTTCTAATTTGGTTGTGCCTATATAACCTTTCTTTGGTTATAAGAGACTTTGAACTTATTCAAAGATTGATACATTACGTGGGTGAGTTTGTGAAGTTGGACTCAAAACAAGTAGATTCAAAAAGCAAGTTTGTTAGGGTTCATACCATGATTGATATCTCCAAGCATATTATCCATACCTTCAGGACCCTATTTTTAAACTTTAAAGGGGATCCTTTAAAGTGTTTTTTCTATAATATGACTAGTCACAAAATTGTAGGGTGTTTTTTTTAATTTCTCTTAGATTATGATTTGTTAGCCTTAAGAAATGGGTGAGGAAATCAAGCTCCCTTGACATAGATTTCATCTAATGCAACCACAAGAACTTTTTTTAGTAGAAATAGCCACCCTCATTATTATCCCTAGATCTAAATGGAGGGATCGAACTTCTAACCAAGTCTTCCATGGCCTCAAACAGAGAAATGATGCATGCTCCCTACACCCCTATTCAATAATCGCATGAAGATTTTTTGTGTAAATTAGTTTTCTAATGATGAGGAGGAATTTCAACATTGTATGGAGTAGATTTTGGAAGACAAGGATCACTTCCTCTAGACAATCATGAAAGAGAAAGAGTTAGACATGGTATATTTCCTTGAAAATAAAGATAAATTGGTACCCTTCCTTGGAATCACTACTATCTCCTAGATAGAGAGCAAAATTACTATACTAAAATGTTGTTCTAGATAGGCAAGTAGAGAGGAAGGAAAACATAAACAAAAGGTTTATGCTCAAAAGTCTATGACTTAGTAGATGAAGGAACTTTGTGGGCTATGGATGTCAACCTCACCAGACGTAGGATGAAGCAATCTTCAACACATTCTTGAGCAATTGTGACTCAACATAATCATAATTATTTTCTTCATCTTTAATTGGATTTTAGATACCTGGATAGGTCCTTCAAATAGTGTAGTATATTCATCTTTTCCTTTAGCTCATTCTTTAGGTAATGTAATATATTCAATTTTTTCTTCTCGTAACCCTCAATAAATATATTATCTTTTTTATTATTTTATTAAAATGAGTGAGGGCCTTAATCCTTCAATTTGTCAATTAAAAAACATATAAAATTATTTGAAAATAAAAATAAAAATATATAAACTATTTTTTAATTTTTAAAAACATATGGATAACTCATGTCATCAAGCCAAAGTTAATTAACAATAGAAATAACAAATTAAATAAATAAAAAAGATGAACAAAATCACACGTCCTTTAGAGAATTTAAATAGTGAATGAAATTATTGTATTGTAAGGGAATAAATTCCCATTTTCATAAATCTAGGATAATTAAATAAATGCACCCAAATCAAGCATAAATTAACCTAGATAAATATTAATTAATAGTTAGGAACATGATAAATTATAAATGTAATATGAATGGATAAGGCACTTAGCTTTAGGAATTGTGATGAAGAATAAATATTGATGTACATAATTTAGTTGTTCCAATACAAAAAAAATGATGCTTATAATCTAGCCACTGTCTCAAGTTTTGCATGGTGTTGAAATTCCCTACGGGTTGAATTCACACTCCTTAAGGTTGCATCTGAGCTCTTTATAAATGACCTAATATATGAAATTGATCCTATAACTCATGGGATTGATCTAGTTGCCAATGAACTTCTATGATTTGCTTTGCCCCAGTCTATTTAATATTTGTAGAGGCACAAGGACCAGTGGTATTTAATTATACCTCAAGGAAGCTACCAAATTGTGAGGGTCAAGTTCTCCTTAGTCAACACTTTTTGCAAACTAATTTTATAGTCTTGGGAAGATGTCATAGACAACATTCTCAAGAATGTGTCTTATATGATTTTATGCAAATTTAGATTCCTTTTAGTATTCAAATTGAAATGTTCCTAGAATGATTTTTCCTTGATAATCAATATGAATTAATTGCACATTGAATGCCTTTAAATACTAAGTCATAAAAACAAGTAATGCAAAACATGTACAAAATTGGCTCGTAATGACTAGTGAAAAGGTGGAAGGCAACAAGATTTCAATTTGAAAATTTAAAATTTGGGGTTTAATTTCAAGCCACTCAAGATTGACCCCCAAATTTTAAAAATTTTAATTCAATTTTTGTTGGCTTTGGCCTTTTCACTATCCATTACAAGACAACTTGGTACATATTTTGTGCAGCTTCTATGTCTTGGTATTTAAAGACATTCAATGTGCAATTAATTCATATTTATTATCAAGGAGAATCATTCTAGCAATATTTTGATTTTAGAGCTCTAAATTGAAATGTTCCTAAAATGGTTTCTCCTTGAAAATAAATAAGGTTTAATTGCAAATTTAATGCCTCTAAATACGATGACATAGCAATAAGTCATGTAAAATGTGTACAAAGTTGGCTTGTATTGGCTAGTGTAAGGGCAGGAGTTGACAAATTTTGAATTTGAAATTTTGAAATTTGGGGGTCATTCCCAAGTAGCTTAGGATTAATCCCAAGTTCCTCAAGATTGACCAAGGATAGGAAACTGTAAGTCTTGAGGCAATGATCAAATATATGGACATGAGTGGAAGCATGGGATGTAATAAATGGATAGTAATGGAAAATGTAGGGAAAATGTGCAATAGGGATAGAATAAGGTCAAATGTATGGGAGCATGTATAAGTGGACATAAATTAGGAATAGATAAAGGATCAAGAAAGGGCCAAACTTAGCACAAGAGTGCACCACTTGTCACTATGTAATTTTATTAAGTTATTTCATAAAAATATGCCCAAAAGTTAAAAAAAATTTCATGTGTATTCAAATTATATTTTGCTCTGATTTTGAGATGCATGTGAATCCTAAAATTAGAATGTATTTTGAAAAGTATGTGAATCTTTTTTTAAAGAAAAAAATTATTGATCAATTAGAGATACAAAGAATATAAATCAATCTGAGAGAAGGATTTAGATAAATACAATAAATCCTCCACCTCGTGGTGAAGAGAAGTCATCCTGAAGTGCTCTAGTAAAGTCCAAAGACTAAGCATTATATTCATCAAGAGGATTTTTGTACTTTTGTTCCTAAAATTTTTACCCTGAACAGAATGCTTAGGTAAAATAATGCTTTCATTATATCTTTTATAAGCAAGAGAGTTCAAATATTTGGGGATATGGTAGCTAATGTAGTTGATAAAAAAATTAGATTATTTGTAATTTTTGAATTAGCAAAAGCTCGAGCTGGATGAATTTGACCACCTAGGTGCTGGAGAAGAATTGTATGATTAGCTTGGAGTCCCCATAAATTGGCAGATTCTTGATATTTTCTTTATCTACCAAGGATAGGTTGAGCTTACATCCCATCAATTTAGAAATATTGTTGGAAGTTTGTCCTAGGTTCATGCAAAATTCTAATATTTAAGTGTTAAGTCCAATCTAGAGAATACCACCGAGAGTGGCAATACTAGGATTAGATTTAGAAGCACCATCAAAGAAGAGATATAGATAATTAATGGATATAGAAGATTTTTTGGAGATGGAAGAGCTAAAAAAAATAGAGAGATTCCATCTTCGGAGAAGATTGAGTTTAGTTCTAGAGAGGATTCTTAGGTTCTATTTTACTTTGAAGTAGAGTTTAGCATTTTCAACCATGGCATGCTAGATCTTTTTAATCAAATATTTCATTTCGATGGATTTATCTTTAAAAAAAAAAATTTGTTTTTGTTCAACCAAATATTCCACATGCAGAAAAAGGGAATAGAAGACCATAAGAACTTAATGAGAAGTTCACCTTTCAAAGAGTTGTGGCATTTGTTCACTTTTTATGCAGGTGACCATATTTAATCTATTTTTGAAGTGGATACTAAATAAAAGAGCAAGAGAGATCCAAAATATGTACACTTCATCACAATCAAAGAAGAGATGATCTTGGGTTTCATTACCTTTGAAGCATCTAAAGCATATGTGAGAGCCCATGATGCTTTTTTTGACAAGATTATCTCTAGTAAGGATCTATTTTGGTCTAGAAAGCCATTGAAATATTTTTATTTTGGGGGTGACATTTTCTCTCTAGATTTTGTTCAAATATATATCAGTAGGTTCAGTATCCTATATGTGATGGTAACCATCCATCATAGAGTAGCAGCTAGTGGAGTTGATTTTACCCTAAATAAGATAGTCCTCACTTCCTAGATCAGTAGGAAGAAGACAAGAATCTTTTTGAGGAGACCACTCCCTATGTTGAGCTAGGTCCAACCCATTAAGGTGAATCCAGATAGGTCAAAGGCCATCCCAAGTAAAGAGTTGAGCAATATTTTCAATGCCAATATGGAGCATGAGTTGAAAGAGGTGCCTAGGCATGGAAAGGATTCAATGCTTATTTCCAAGGATGGGCTCATTCCAACACTTAATGTTGCTCCCATTTCTAGTAAACCACGATATATTATCCTTTATTATATTAGTATATGTGACAATCAAAGACTAGATTTTGGATGTTGTTGATGAGAGTGAGACCAATTAAACCATTTTCATATTTACAAGCCAAAATATTTTTCCAAGGAATACTAGGAGGGTTTATAAAATTCCAAACTAGTTTAGCTCCAAGGGCCTTACTCATGCCAATAGTAGTATGGATACCCAAACCCCCTTGGGATTTTTCTTTTGAGACTTGCTTCTGGTGTAGGGGCACCTTGTCCTAGTCACATTAAATGTTGGTCAAATGTTATTTTTGTGTTCTCAAATCCAAATTTTGTTGTAATAAGGTCTAATTAAGACCATCTTACTTGTCATCTTATATGGTTTTGGTCCTAAGGTCAATTGCAGGGGTAAAAAGTACACGTTCATTAAGAAAATGTGGTATTTCCTTATGTCTTGAGGAGGTTAAATGGTCATGGCAGTTTGAAAATTGGTTAGAACCATTCAAATATGATGCTCAATGTATATATTCATCTGAACACCTTCGAGGGAGGATGATGAAGGAGTTATTGAGGACAAAAATAATAAAATACCTTTGTTTTCTGCAATTTTCTAGTTTTTCTACTGTTCCCACATCCTGTACAGTTCTGTATTGGGCTGTCATGGTCTGTAATACATAAAATCTCGAAGTGTTTTGAATTAGCATTCTTTTGAGCCAGGTTGGAGTAGTTTTCAGTAAGTTTGAAGCATTTTATAACCTGATTTCTGAAAACGGGTCTGAAAACCCTAAGGATTGAGTGTTTGAACAAAGAAATGGGTTTTTGACCCATTCCACCAGTGTCATCCTCTGAAAATTGGAATGGTCTTAGATAGAGTGTACTTCAATTTTGTTAGGGTTACAGGTGTAGGGGATAGGAATGAGGAACTATTTGAACCAATTTGTGCCTAATTGTTGGTAGGTGGCGACTGATCAGGAAAGTACTGTACACTAGCCATGTATCCTCGCTGGATACATCCACCAAAAAAATTTTAGGGCCGACATAAAAAATCCTATTTTTTATGACCGACATAAGAAAACCCTATTTTTTTGTAACCGACAAAAAGGCTTGATAAAAGCGGCTAAGGGTTAGGGTTTTGATATTGTATTGTAGCATTTGCAGCGGTATTGAGTTGCAGGGATTGCTGATTGTAATCAGTTTGATTTACTGGATAATAATATTGGACTCTCTGTTTGGTGGATGTAGCCCGAGTTTGGGTGAACCACGTTAAAACTTGTCTCTCGTTGTTATTATTTCTGTGTATTTCCATTCCTTTGTTTAATCTTTATTTGCATTTAATTGATATCTTCTGTCGACTAACCCTAACACTAATATCCTCATGTATTAGGCCTACAAGCATAGGTGTGTTAATGATCTAATGAAAAGGTGTCTTAGTGTTGCATAATGTTCATGAAACCTACATAATCAGACCTCTTGCAACCTCCTTAAAGCCCTGGAGTAGGAATTGGAAAGTTGGAGTGGAGTTTGCTTGCACTTGCTTTGTAAAAGTGGCCTAATTAGGCCTAATTAGAACGGGACAATCAATTTTAAGGCCCTATGTTGTAATACAACCACCCCTAATTTATTGGTATGTTGTGAAGGAGCCAAAAGGGTATCTGAAATACCAATTTATTTCTAGGTTTGCAAAGTTTTCCTCAAGTTATGTTAGAAAAACCATGTTCCAAGGGCTACAAGCCAATAGGTCAGTTTGCAAGGGAATGATAGGAAGAGGAAAGAGTCAGGGCTCTTGGTGAGTTTTGGTAGTCTAAACCTACCATGTTAGAGTGGGTCAAAGTGTGATAGAGGTTCAACAAGAGGTCTATGTCATTAAACCCTCAATTGGTACATTCCACAACTTTTGACAACCATGTTGTATGAGGAAGGAGATTGGTGGTGCTTGAAGGGATAGTCAAGATTGTGTTTTGAATCTTTCTAGGAACCTAAGAACCTACCCTTGCTCTACATCAACTTCCAACTGACTAGATGAAATATTTTCTAGAGGGACTATTTTCCTCCTTACCATAACAAGTTCCTTATTATTTTATCCAACTCAAGAAGGATAGAATCTAGAGCATGATAGATCATTAATTATTAGACAGGAAGATTGGAGATAACATATTTTATTAAAACTAATCTACCATCAAAACTTAGCCACCTGTTATTGAATTTGAGGATTCTTATATCAATTTTTCTAATAAAGGAGACCAATAATTGATGTTCTTGAGCTTGAATCTCATAGGAACTCCAAGATATTTAAAAAGCCTGTGCCTACCATGATCAAACTCAATGATTTGGTAAAAACTTTTGTTTTCAAGTAAAGAAGTATTGATAGCATAAAATCTACATTTATTGGTGTTGATAACATCTCTAGAGGCACAGAGAGAGGACTTGGGACAACCCTTAAACCTCTGACATTCTATTTGGTGGCTTCCCCTTTAAAATAGTGTCATCAACAAATTGAGAATGAGTGATTTCTTTGATCCCATTAACAATTTTAATTCTAGATATTTTCCTTGTGCTCCATTCAGTAGAGAGATATACCCAAATCCTAATCCAGAATGATGTACAGATGGGGGATAAAGGGCATCCTTGACAAAGACCTTGAGAGGCTTTGAAGAATCAGGTAGGAAACCCATTAACAATAGGAGCAATCCAAGGATTTCAAATGCAACCAAGAGTCCAATTTAGGAAGGACAGAGGAAATTAGAGGGCTTGGATTCAAGGGAAGCAATCAAAATCAACTCTATCAAATACATTTTTCGTATCGAGTCTAATAACAATCTTTTTCTTAGATTCCTTTCTACTAGATTGCAAAGCCTTAGGGACAATCACAACATTTTCATATATCTTCTTACCAAGTATAATGCCTAGATCATTTGAGATAAGATAGACAAAGTACTTCTTGATTCTATTAGCCATGATTTTTTTCATGAATTATAAGAGGAGTTACATAAAGAAATAGGCCTGAACCAACTAAAAGAGAATATTTTTTCTTTGGGAATCAAAGATAGAAAAGTAGAATTGATAGCACCAATTAATTTACTAAATTTACAGACATCCTCAATCATGTGAAGGAGGTTAGAGACAATGAAATCAAAAAAATGATAAAAGGTGTTGGAGAATCCATTTAGACCAAGAGATTTACCTTTTACAAATCTATAGACAATATCCTTGAGCTCATCTAAGGTGACTTTTTTTGCAAAGAGCAATTATGGTTTCTTCTGAAAGAATATTAGAATATTTTGGAGCAACAAATCTTAAGTAGTGAGGTTTCCATCCAAATTTTGATATAAATTCCCAAAGTGTCCATAAGAAACTTCTTCAATATAAGAGATATTGGAAATAATGTCTCCATTGGCAAGCTTGATTTACCTGATAATATTTCTTTGAGATTATTGGTGAGCTTTGAGATGGGAAATTTTGGTGTTGGAGTCACCATCACATAGCCAAATCATATAATATTTCAAGTGCCAAAATTATTCTTCTTGTCGAGCTTTCTCATGCAATTGGAAGATAATAGAATCTTGCTCAACCTTAAGAGCATTCGTTGGGAGATTCTAACTCTAATAGTTCCTCTAATTTACCCACTCTATGAAGAAGGTTTTACTTGGAGATGTCTAAACTAATGTGGAGTTTGATCTAATATATCTCAGATCATATTTCAATCTTGAGATTTTATTCTTCCATCTATCTTGGGCATTCCTTGAAAGACATCAAGAGTTCCAACTGCATTCAACTTCCTCTGTGAATCCTTTAATATTCACCCAATTAGGAGTATATTTGAAAGGGATTTATTTCTTTCACTATCTAGAAGAATGGGCTTGTGATTTGAAACACTACTTTGAATGATTTTGTTGGTCATTGAGAGAAATATGATGAAGATGTCCTTGTGAATTAAAATATATCCAATCTTTTAGTAATGAAGTGATTCCCAACTCTTATGTTAGCCATGAATATAATCCTTTGGAGGGTTTGATGTCCTATAGACCTCCCAAAGAATTGATGTCTTCCACATGCTCCCTGTAGGGGTCTCTAATTGAAGAGCCACCTCTTTTCTTAGAAGGAGAAGGAATAAAGTTGATAATATAAACATTAGAGCATAGATCAACAACATATTAGCAGAAACATAATCAACACACTTGACACCAAGATTTTGACGTGGAAACCCAGTTAAGGGAAAAACCATGGTTGGGGTTAACCCACAAAGATTTGTACTCTGTTAAAAGTACTTTAGAAAAATAGAAGGCACATGCCTTCAGGCACACTGCCTAGAGCTTGCTGCTCAAAAGAGAGGCTCATTTCCTACAGAATTTATTTAGAACAGAAAGAATTAACTGAGAAATAACATCTACTTCATGCCTGGTTTAGTTTCAATGAATGCTCACAAAACTTCTGCTTTGCCCCAAATTCTTCTCACTAACTTGTCACTCTACACTGCTCTCGCTCCTTTTCTTCTCTTCTCTGCTTATGATCCTTTATTCGGATTTAATCTATTTTTCTCAAGGATGATTTTTAACAACTCTTCAACAAGTATTTATACACTTCATCAACCTTGGAATGATCAACAAGGTCAACCAAACATAGCTGAGACTTGAATCTTCCTCTACTAACACCCAGTCGGCCAAGACTGGGAAGAACATCAACTTCAAAGAGGAAATCTTCAATAACAAGCTCAAACTCTAATGCAGACCTCCAACATAGTAGCCACATGATCCAGAGACTTCCATAAGCACATTGAACTCACCAATAACATCCACTCTAAACCAAATTACCAGAATCATTTGTATCTTCCTTTGAAACCTCGAGAACATTGTCTGCCATGACTGTCAAACTAGAAGGATGGCTTGCAGACCTCCAAATCATGAACTACTGGAGTTGATGGTACACACTAATTTCCCAAACATGCCTTCAGATCCACAGACTACAATTTTCACTGTGAAGCAATCCGGACCAACTTACTGTCACTTTGTCTCTTCTGAATACTGCAAGATCTTATTCTATTCAGATGGCCATAACTTCTTCAAATCTTCATGCGGACTTCTCAATTCTTGACTGGAATAACCTCTGACAATCTTCTACACATCCATAAGGTCTACGAACATTGAGTCTTCATTAATTTTCTCAATATCCTCAACATTCTGGTCTCCTGAACAGGCAACAAAATAAGGCACAGTTGACACCAATGACAACAAGAATATGTTGACATCAATGACAACACCGCTTAGGCACATATTTACAATAGGGCCAAGATCTTGTGTCAAAATGGAGGGCCAAGATTGCATGAGAAGAATTGACTTTTGCACCTAGGATGTGATTGGTGAGGATTGAAGGTTGGTAGTTGGTAGATGGATGGTTAGGATTAGATTAACTTATATGGATGTCCAAGATGCAAAGTTACCTTGACTTTGCACATGAATTTGATTGATGGGAGAGAGGTGGCCACATGGAGGGCTAAGATGCAAGGTTAATTGACTTTGCATAGGGTGAATTTTAAAATAGTAGAAATAGATGATGTGGATTCTTGGGATTTATGATGGGTGGGTAAATGTTTTATTTTTTAAATGATCAGAAGGATAGGTTCAACATTAGCTTAGTTAATTAAACCAAAGTGATTTATTTAATTAACTAGTGCTAGGGTGAACTAATTAAATAAATAACATTTGTTTGGTGGAAGAGGGATAGCCTAATTGAGTAAGTAATCTATATTTAATTAATTATTATGGAGGTAGTGTGGGATTAATGGCAGAAATTAGGTTAAAATGCAAAAATAGATTTTAAGTGTCTACATTTTGTCCCTCTTTGAAATGGAATCACAACTAAAAGAAGTAGCACCATTTCAAAGAAAATAGTATAGCCACCTGATAAGGTGAAGGGGGTGGCAAGATGTCCTAGTTGGCCAAAAAAAAAGAGTAATTAATAAATGGATAGGGGATGGCCCCTAAAGAGAGAAAGCATACAAAAATGGCATGGGTGGTCTCCCAAAAAAGAGAGCATAAAATGAGGAAAAAATATGAAAAATAAGGTGGAAATGGTGAGAAAGGGTGAAAAAAATAGAGAAAATGGTGAACAATGCTTGAAGGGGTGAATAAATAATGCTAGGGAGTAAAATCTTTCATTTTCACCCTTGCCAATAGAGAACTAAAGCTAGAGCAGAGCATGTTGAGAGCATAATGGATCACGTACCAATCCAAGAGTGCCACAACAAGCGTGTGAGGACCTACAGGTGACCAGTGGATAGCCGCCAAGGGGTATGTACTTAATTTTAGAATTTTTGAGAGTATATATTTCTTTTAAATGTAGGAAAATAAAATGTTACAATGCATATGCTTCAGGATGGATTTCATCTTAAAGCATATATGTAATCGAACTTGGAACATGTGCTGAAGTTTGAAGCACATGCATTAGTTGAGTGTATGCATCGAGGAATGAAGAACATGTATATAGGAATGAAGTTCATGTGTGAAAGCTTGGCATGTATGCATGGGATGAGTACATGTGTTCCATCTTGAAGCACATGCACATACACTAGGTATATGGCTCATCCATTATGTAATGCAATGTATGTGCATATGCCAATTAGGTGACACATATGTTGTCTAATGAAACATATGCATACCAAAGGGTAGAGTTTTCACTAGTTAAGAGTATTAGCTAAGATTTTCATGTGTGTGGGCTAGATGTAGGCATAATTACCGACATTGATGACCCAAGAGAGGCACTCAACAATATTAGAGATAATAAAGGATTTCAATGAGCATGAGTGGGCATTGTTGAAGGTGGTGGTCCTATGGTATATCGAGATAATGCCAGCGATTAGGGCCCATTAAGAGATGTTGACAGCCTTGTCAGAGTGTTGGCAGTTAAATATGAGCACATTCCACTTGCCAATTGGAGAGATGACGATCACTCTAGAGGATCCTCAAGATTCCTATTTGGGGTTAGGTAGTATATTTCAAGACAAGACACCCACAACGATCACTACATAGATTGTTGGGTAGGATAGATTTGCTACTACAGGGGTTATCACTAGATCTGGATGGCTACAGGGGGATGTTAGAGGAGTTGTCCGTGGTGATGATGGATCTTGTCAGTGGTATATTGTTACCTAAAAATATTGGACACTGCTTCTTAATTAGATTAGTAAACTATGTCATGAATATGACTGAGTATTCGAGGATCTTTATCTAGGGGCCCTATGTGTTGGATCAGCTATAACAAGACTTACACTTGGTGATGTATATACAAGGATAGAGTATATCTTCAGTGACTCTTCTATAGGTATGGGCGTGGGAGAACATTTCAATACTACCGCTAGAGGGGGTTTGAGAGTTCTAGGAGGATGTTGACCCTTATGTATTCAGTTGGAGGATGCAAGGGGCTAGATACTGGCATTTGGGGGATGATCACTACTTTTAGTAGGTGTTGGGCAAGTTACAAGTAGGAGATATAGTGTGGCATCCCTACCTAGACATAGAGGGATGGGATAAGGATGTTTACTATCTAACTTGTGCGTGCAGTCACCATGTTATATTGTGGGGTGATGGAGCTTCATCAGAGAGTAGTAAAGTCTAGACTGTGTACTTTGTCAATTTTGGGTGAGGTAGGGGATACCTGGAGCATGTCACATGTGTTTACGTGGGTGGCTTGAGAGACAAGTTAGTGGGGGCCATTGGTAGACCCTAGAGTAGTTATGGATAGCTAGACATTGGTAGCTTGGGTGAATTGGGAAGTTATAGAGATGGGGTAGTCAATGTTGGGGTTACAGATGATTATGATACTTGGTGAGAGTAATAGAGACCAGTGTGACTAGCAGTGCTATCTTGGGGTGTCATGCAAGATAGAGTGAGAACAATAGCTATGGCAGCTTAGAGGTAGAGAGGAGGGGGGAGGGTACAAAGAGTAGCAATAGTGCCAGAAGGTGGTAAAGGTGACCAAGGAGTAGGGGGAGGGTGGCCAAGGAGACAAAGGAGATCGAGGGAGAAGGGAATTGGAGGAGAGGGGTTGGAGGCCATGGAGGTGGATGAGGGGGAGGTAGCTAGGGTGGGAGGAGAGATAGGGACCTTAGATGTGAGGTCATCTGGTACAACTCGTGTGCCAAATTACAATCATGAGACATTAGCCTGGAATGTAGAGATTGCTAGATTATAGGGAGAGTGAGATAGCCTATAGGGACAATTATCCATGAAACAAGCAGAGCACGATAGTTATTAGGTGGAGAGGGACAGTCTGTAGGTGAATAGGCATGCCTATGAGTGCAGTTGGATAGAGCTTAGGTAGATGTGTAGATCTTGATGTAGGAGAGAGACATATCTAGGACCTTACTCGAGTCTCAGGGGACAACACAACATTTTTGTAGACTCGATGAGGGCGTTGACAACTAAGCAAAGGGAGACATTATAATGCAGAAAACACTAGTTCATGGGCAAGTGGATCAATATCACAATCCAAAACTATGGCTATGGGTATGCCTAGGGGGCCACCTTCACCACAATCAACATCATCAGGGGATAACACCAACCATAATTGAGATGGTTGGAGATTTTGGGCATGCCCAATGGGCTCAACAAACTGGTTGCACTTGAGGGTGAAAGTTCAAAGTTGTGTCACACTTTTATAAAGGAAATGACCAACACTAATCTAACTTTTTAACTTGAATCACTACAAAGTGACGTATATGTTTTGAATATTAAAATGATGTAAACTAATAAAATGTAGATTTTTTATTATTTCTTTCTAAATAAAAATTTATTTCAATGTAGTTTTTTAAAAATTAACACTATAATATAGTTGCTGATAAATAAGATTAAGTGGGATGTTGCACTTTATATAGTAAATTTCATTTTCTTTCCTTCAATTTTTTGTGTATTCATAACTTGAAACTTTAGTGCATGGATTATTTTTTCCCCAATTTGATAAATATATATGTTTAAATAAATCTTGGAAGTTGCATGTAACAAAAACACAACTATTTTGATGAGACGTCACCTTTTGTCTTGACTATTTATATAAAATAGGAAAAAAAAAATATCATCTTGATATGGAATCTCTCCTCTAGTGCATCATATTTCTTTCAATTTTTTAATAAACTTTAGTATTTTTTCTTGAGAGGACAATCAAAATTATATTTTGGTGTTGATGACCTACTTTTAGTAAAAATAAAAAGAAATATAAACACTAATTGAAATGTTTAAAAACTTATTTTTTTACAAACTACACTTATAGGTCTACAAAAGGGTATTTTTAGATCTTTAAAAATGATTATTTACATGAGTAGGAGTTGTTAAAACATCAAGTTTTTCAAATAATTTCATTTTTTTGATAAATTAGCCTCAAAGTGATGCTACATATGTATTTAGTGGATGTTTCCAGTTGGAAAAGTTGTGGACTAGATCTAATTTAGTTAGAATGAATCCAAATAGAACATATGTTTCACCAAAATTGACTTTTTGTTAGAAATTCATTTATGCTGATAAGTTGGCCTAAAGTGTGACATAGCTTTAAACTTTTACCCATGACATACACATGATTTTTTATATATATGACACATTGTTTTTTTATGTACACACATACGATGGACATATTATTATCGATGTACAGACATGTGGACATACAATTGATGTATACAGCATTTTTATATACATATGAGACATGGATTATATATGATGCTCACTTTTTGCTTTGGACTCATTACTGAATTTTATGGTTGTGATGGTTACATTATTGATGGCTTATGATTTATGGATGATTTCATTGATATATGATGTAATTGGATGCCTTATGTTATGCTATGGGATGTCTAAGGTATTTATGATGATATATGTGATGGATGTGATATGTAGATGATTATGATGTGACAAATGTGATGGGATATTTATAATGTATATGATATTTTTATGTGATTTATGATAATGGGTTTATTGATGCTTGATGTTAGGAGATGTTTTATGATGTTTATGATGATGCAATGTGAGACACAAGGATGCATATGTGGTTTTGATTATGATGGGATATGATAGATGTGGATAGAATAAATTGATGAGGCATACGTGATTTTTATTATGATGTGATTTATGATGAGAGTTGGCATTGGTGTTCGTAGGTACATGCAGGAAATCTTTAAGGATATTCCAAATGTATTAAGAAACTTCTTTGCTATAGCATAAAACATAATGTGTTAGGATATAAAGACCAAGGCGACATTGTGTTTTATCCATAAAAGACTAACTCAAAAAATAAGAAAAACAAATAAAGGAGAAATATAAAACCACAACACAAACATATCAAGGAAAAGGTGAAAAAGAAACACAAGCCAAAAAGGATATCCCCAAAAACATAGTATTAAGACTCAACATGGTATAATGGATCATGGTGGCCTTATTAGCGAATGCAAGAAAAATGACTCTTGAGGATATGACAAAAAAGGACACAAGGATATGACAAAAAGGTAGAAATGACACAAATAAAGCTTTTCCTTCAAAAAATAAAAGAGACCAAAGTATTGTGTAGCCATGATAGTGATATTGAGAACTGATTAGTCCCAATCAAGGATGTTTGCCAAAGGATAAGGTAGGGGATTGCATTAGGAGCATTAATCCAAGTTTCCATGTGTTGTATGAAGTTAAAATTGATTTTCTTGTCTAAGGAATCATGACATAGAAAAGTGTCTATTAAAAGTGATAAAAGGTGCCAAGAGGAATGGTTCTAGATTTTTCATGAAGCATGGATCAAATTGTTGCCCCTAGTACATTGTTAAGAACAAAAGGGGTGGGATGGGAGATGGAATGAGATGGATGGATGGGAGATGGAGTGGGATGGATGGTGCCCCTAGGTGTGAGGAGTTCTTATATATATTGGGTACTTGGTTATCACACATGACACTTACAAGCAGGTTTTTATCATGGTGCTTGCCCAAGCTGCCATAAAATGGTTTTCATTAAAGGGCAAATTTTATCTTTACTTTTTAGATTTTTTTATTTTTGATAATTTGATTAATCAAAGAAGCACTTGAGGTGCACAATATTATAGGTTCCTTTAGTTCCTGACCATTAGGAGTGGCTAGCCTATAAGCTCTTGGTCCATATTTGGCCACAATTACATAAGGAGCCAACCAATTTAACTCAGAATTGCCCCTTTTTTCTCTATTTCAAGTGGTATTTTTCTAATTCTCTTTTAGTACAAGATCACCGACCTAGAACTCTCTATCTTTGATGCATCTATTGTATCTTCAACAGAGATGATTCTAATACACTTTTAGGTGGTTGAGTACATTAACCCTATGCTCATCAAGGATCTCCAACTCATGTAGCTGTGCAACTCGATAATCCTCATCATCAATAAGATTTTACAAGGAAATCCATAGGGATGGTAATTCAATATTAATCAATAAGATTGCCTAAGCTTTGGATATAAGGGAGTACAAAGTGGCACATGTGGGGTGTGGATGCTAATGTGGTAGGCCCATAAGGCAGGATGAATATGGAGGTGCCAATCATCACCAACATCATTGATGATATTTTTAAGGATCTTAATCAGATTTTTATTGGATGCCTTGACTTGACTATTGCCTTGGGGGTAATATGGTGTGGACTATCTGTGTTTCATATGGAATTTTTCACAAAGGGTCTGGACTTCAATGTTTTTGAAGGATTTTTCATTATTGGTAATGATGGAGGTGGGAATACCATATCGACAAATGATGTGGTTAAGGATGAACTTGGATATTTGCTTATGTTGGAAACAAGGTGGATAACTGAGGGGGGGGGTGAATCAGCGATCCTAAATATTTTAACTTTCTGTTGTTCTTTAACAATTAGTGCAGCATCAAAATATATAAGCACACATAATCATGAGAGCAGAAATAAAATCAACACACATAACACAATGATTTTGACGTGGAAAACCTTGTTAAGGGAAAAACCACGGGGTGACTAACCCAAGATTGTATTCTCTGTTAAAAGAATAAGAAGTATAAAATGGCACTTGCCAATTAGGGCTCACTGCCCGAGCACACTGCTCACAAGAGGCACACTGCCTACAAGAGACTCACTGTCTACAAGGTATATAGAAAGTAACCAGGTGTTTGAACTGATTAGAGGCATCCACATATGTTGAGATTCAGTTCCAGTTAGGCTCAATATACTGATCTAATGCACTTCATTCTTCCTCTGCTCTAATGTTGTTGTTCTGTCACATACCGAATTTGTATTCCTGCTTCCACACTTCTCTCTACCTTTCTTCACACACTAACACATACAAACACACACCTTCATACCAAAATCAATCTGGTATATATATCCTCATCAAGGAATTCAACATCTTTCCAGTCAGCAACCGGAATATTAAAGATATTTATAAGGCACTGATCTGTCGGTTGAATCCATGCTTAATATGTGATGCGTATCCAAGACATAGAGTTAGAAGTCGTCAATCAAGTCAGCCAACCATGTATGATCTCTCAATTAGCTTGACCACCATCAATTTCTCATCCGGATTAAAGTTTGATGCTCTGTCGGTCAATTCTTCCTCAGTCTGCTCTGCCTGTCAGGAACCCAACACTTAGATGCTCATATCTTTTCACTCTTTCATCACCAGAGGCTCAATCTCTAGAATGTAGCAGTCATGGTACTCCTCTTGTCTTCCCCAAGTCTGTACTTTTCTGAGATACATCCTCTGAGAGATCCAGACCTGATTGTCAAACCTTGCTACATGCTCTGTTCTTGTTCACCAAACTAAAACACTCTTCAATTTGACTTCTGATAAAGACATACTATGTGCTGCGGATGTGTGGAATAAACTTTGTTTCCATCAATGACAACAATCATGAAGCCACATAGTGTCTCTTTCCAAAAATCTCCCCCTTTGGCATTGATGGCAACACTTAGTGAAAAATGACTAAGTGTCAAAGCAAACTCCCCCTTGGCTGATGCTCTATCTTATGTACATTTTTACTGGAGCTCCCCCTTTGTTGGATTCCACATTTTTCACTACTCCTTACTCCCCCTTTGACATCAATGGCAAAGGGTGGAATCCGCACACCAAAATTTGCAAAAACCAACCTATACATAGCCGCATAAGTATATATACATGCAATACTTACATATACTTAAGTATATTCGCAAAAGTGGTTTTCAACTAGACAAATTTTGCTGCCCAACTCTGCTTCATCCTGTCCAAAATTGAGATGTGACCACTCAACAAAAATGCAAAAGCTTCTACCCTCTTTAAGTCTGTCAGATCACTGGTCCGAGCTGTGGTCTGAGCATCAGTTAAGGCCTCATGCATTGCCTCTAACTTAGGGATAATTATCCCTCTTAGCTCACTCATCCTACTTATTCTATTCTTCTTTTCCTTTTCAAGCCTCTTTATTTCATTTATAGTGGCAATAGCCTAGCACTCTTGACTCATTATGGATGAGGTGAGAGGATCAAAATTCTGAGATAAACTTGACAGTTTACCTTCTTGTTCTTCCACCTTCTTTGCAATGTCATCTATCACTGTGGACCAAGATAGACAAAATTTGTATAATTCTCTATAATTCTCTGCCATCTTTAAGAGCATTTTCTAGGCTCTTTATCCCAATATCTAGATTTCTCCTATCATTTGCTATGAGTCCCTGTACTTCAGAGAATCTCTTTCCCAAAAACTCTTTCCAAACTTTCTCTTCTGTCGATTTCTCTAAAGAATCAAAATGTGTGCTAACAGAATTAACAAGAGATTTCAAGTTACTGGATGGAGAGGCCAAAAGATCCCTTTGGAAGGATGGCATGATCTTCTCTACTACACCGAATGCAATCTCTATTAGCTCACAATCTTCCATGTGAGACTTCAGAAGTTTTTCTTTTGCTTTAGCTTGAGCAAAAGATGCTATCTTCATTGTCTGTACCGAAGAGAGAGAATCAAAATTAAGTGGTACTTGGAATAGTTATGGTTCATCTATCTCCATTATTTCTTTGGTCAAGAAAATTTTCACTGCTTCTGCAGTGTCTCTTGCCAGAGACAGAGTCTTCTTTCCTTTTGCATCCTCAGAACTGACATCAGAGATCTTCTCTGTGTGCTCTTCTCTTCCCTTTTCCTCCTCTACTTGACTCAATTTCTCCTCTTTTCTACCTTCTCCTTCAGTTTCAGAGTCTGCAAGGGGATCTGAAAGAGAAATGTTTACTTCTTCATGGACTTCCTCTTCCAGAACAAAGGAATCCAAGTCCTTAGTCCTCTCCTCACCTATCTCCTTTGACTCTTCTACAATTTTCTCAGTAGATTCTTCTTTTGATGTACTTAATCCTTCGTCATCCATGGCAAAAGGTTCATCATCTAAGTCCTCTATAATAGGAAGATTGAATCTTTTAAATGCATTCCAGAGGATGTCCTTTGTTTCTTTAGCTACCGGATCAATCTCTCCAATCATAAGTTTGTTCATTCTGGCTTTACTCTGGAACTCATCCTTGCAGTCCTTAAAGATCATGTTCATTTGTTTTGGAGTAATGGAAGGATAGAGTTGAATTGCAATCTGTTCCTAGATCTCAAGGTCCTTTGCCTTAGCATTCTCCTTTCTTAGTTCAAGTTCCTTCTCTAGACTTTTGGGAATCAGAGAGATGATTTCAATGAATGCTTTATTATAAATGTTTAGGTACCTGACTGTAGCATCTTCCAAGATTTTCTTGTCAGCATCACTATATTCATCATAAAATTTAGTGACTGGTTGCAAGTTCCCATCCACTGTGACTACCTTGATGATATCATCAATAGAGATAGTAGGCCTTTCAACAAATTCTTCTACCTCTTCTTCTTTGTTTGTACCAGCAGAGGACTCACCAAATGTTTTCTTCTTCTTCCTCATTTTCTTAACTTCCTCATCGGTCTTTGTTTCTTCATCATCCTTTTAGCTTATATAGGACCTTGTGGCCTTGGTTTTTGTTCTCTTTTCTCCCTTGCCGGATGTCTTGGCTTCCAGTTTGGAGGATCTTGAGCTCTTAGAGGTGGCAGGTGCAGAACTCTTGGAGGATCTGGTCTGGGAGGAGGCTTGTATCGAAACACTTTCCTTTTCTGCTTCTTACTTCTCTTTCTCAACTCTTTCTATTTTCTCTCTATTTGCATCAACTACCTCCTTTGATATGCCATATCTTTTGGCAACTTCCTCAACTTCCCTTCTCACTTTTCTTTTCATCTCTGGTTGTCTCAGTTTAACATGTATTTTCACACTTAATTCTTGAAAGGTTCCAAACCTTTCTGCCTCAGGGTCATTAGGCTGACTTAGCAGGTGTTGGACATGCAGCTCCAGGATTTTCTCATCTACCTCATAGCCCATTGGAATAATCCAGATTGTTCTGGGTTCCACTACCTCCATTAGGCATTGATAAGTGTCTACCATGAAACACACTGTATCCTTGTATTTTTCAACTATAGATTGGGGGATTCTCTCTCTAGCCTACATCATGCCTTGGAAGTTTTTGAAGTATCCCCAGAGTGTTGTACTTTGAGCCTTGGCATCACCAAGCCCATACATATAATCTTTGATTTGTATGTCAACTGGTCTGTCATTTTGCCATACCCAACCACTTGATCTGGGTAGCTCAGTCATATAGTAAAAGAATAAGCACAGTATTAAACCACCATACTTGAATGAGTTCTTCTTGTCCTTATTGATCTTTTGCAAGTCTTCTAATAGTTGGCTCGGGAGAAGCTCGCATAGATCATAGTCTGCATTTTCCCTTAGCATCTGATATGCAGTATAAATTGCAGTTCCGAATACAAAGTTCTCCCTACTGGAATGATATATTTTGTAGCCAATTATCATGGAGGTGAATTTGATATCCGAATCTGTGATATCTTCTATTGTCATTGCTCTTTTGTCAAACTTTGATCCAGTAGCCTCACTTATTGTTTGGTTCTTGACCGATTTAAGAGCAGGCAACCCACCGGATGAGTACAAACCAATTACTGCCCTAATTGCATCCTTTGTTATCTTGAAGGGCTTCAACAACCACATGAAGTTGTCATGTATTCTGCTAAGAACATACTGGACCCATTCATCTTCTGCAAAACAGGGGAAGTGGATGCAATGTCCAAAATGCTTATCCCGAATGGCCTTGTATTGAGGTTTGAGTTCAAAGGATTCATCTATTAGTTGTTTATGGTAGATATCCATCAGCTTTGATTCTCCAAATTCCTCAATATTTGCATGGATGTATACCCTAACATCTTCTACATGCAGAACCCCATGCAGAATGCTAGAAAAGGTGCCTAAGGGATCAACTTCTAGGGATTTGTAGGGGTGTTTCTTAAACTTTGGGCGTGGCCTATCAGTGATCTTAACAACATTTGGAGTAGCCATCTTTACAAAAGATTTAAAGAGAGATATTCAGAAATTGAAATACCTTTTCATACTTCTAGGGTTCACAATATGCGCCAAAAAGATTACTGGTTGAATTAGATTTTGCAGTTGATCTTTGAGAGGGTTGTAACAATCTTGCTGCAAAGCTCTTCCTTTCTTCTTTTCAAATGCAAATGTGCAAGTGATAAACAAAAGAACCCTTTTATCTCTGCGCAAACTCTAAATTTCTATTGCAATAAATGCACAACTTAAGTCATTCGGTTACCTTATTCTGAGAGAGATCTTTCTGAACCACTGAGATGCACTTAGAATCATTTTCAATGATTATTGACAAAGTATCTTCTTTCCTCCAATCATGCCATGAGTCCGCAGATCAAGATATTTTACTTTTGAATCAAACCAGATCTGTCTATGAAGATCCTACTTTACCATATGGCTGTCAATCTGGATCAATCTTGACTGATCAAACTCTTCAAAACCCCTTGCAGATCTTTCATATTTTTACTGAGGGTTATTTAGACATTTCTTTGAGAGCCTTTTAATCCGTAACATTCCATATGCCAAATTTAGGCACCAATTGACTGGCTGGGGGAATTTATTTTCCTTTGTGACTCCCCCTGAGCCAGAGCTCATCTGTTTAGTTTCTGGAAGGAATATCAACACCAGATTCTGGTGCTGATCCATCCCCAACATTTTTTATACTTCTCTTCACCCAAATCTTGTTCATCTCCCTTTGAACTTCATCCGTATTCACTTTTCCTTTTCCTTTGTGTTGATTTTGATTATGATGCACCAGACCCTTTTTATCCTGATTCTTACTTCTACAGAATTTGGCAATATGACTGGATCTATTGCAATTGTAGCAAACAACATTTCTTTACATATGTGACTGATATCCTCTAGATCTACATTGATTAGCCATATGTTCCATTCTATTGCATGCAAATCATCTACCATTGAATGAATTATTTATTTGCATATTTATGCATTCATGAGATTTGTGACCATACCTTTTACAGTTGAAACACTGTCTGGAGAAGGATTAATTAGTCTGATTCATTCTTCTTCTACACTGAGTTACTTTATGACCTAAATTGTTGCAATTGTAGTAGTATCCATTGAAGGATGGATATCTTTGAGCATTTGGTTGCCTTACTAGAGGTCTTCTAGGCCTGTTCCTTGGATTTCCTAATCTAGAGTTTTTCTGACCGGATCTGGAGCTTTCACCTTTCTCATATCCCAAACCATGCTTGTCATCTACCCTCTTTTGGCTTTCAAGAAGAACTTCAAGTTGAGCAGAGCTTATCTTGAATTTCTCTTTGTATTCATTTCTTGTTTGAATATCCCTTTTAAGAGTGTCTATATGATTCTCAAGTTGTTCTTCATTATCTCTAGCTTCTTCAAGATTAGATTCTAGATGCCTGATTATTCTATCCATTTTGTGGCAGTCCTTTGACTTCTTGTTGAGAGATTGTTTTAGATTATCTTCAATTTTCCTTTTCTCTTCAATTTCTTGGGTGAATCTCATAACCCCTGATTCCATTTCATGTCTAACCATAATGACCTCTTTTGATAGCTTCTCACATAGCTTGTTTTTCTCATTCAGATCTTCATTAGTATCATTAGCTTCACTTTGACTTGCTAATTGTTGAAGTAGTTCCTTTCTCTTTTTCACAAAGATACTCAGTTTTTCTTTTAGCTCATTTATGAAATCATCAGCTTGTTTGAGTCTTTCTCTCAAGTTATTGACTTCAGAGTGGGATTGCTCAAGATCATTTAGGGCAAACTGAAGTTGTTCCTTCATTCCATACATATCCATTGAGATTCCTAGATCTTCCTCAAGCTGTTAGACTCTATTTAGAGGAACTTAGCTCTGATACCAATTGTTGGAAACAAGGTGGATAACTGAGAGGGGGGTGAATCAGTTATCCTAAATATTTTAACTTTTTGTTCTTCTTTAACAATTAGTGCAGCATCAAAATATATAAGCATACATAATCATGAGAGCAAAAATAAAATCAACACACATAACACAATGATTTTGACATGGAAAACCCTGTTAAGGGAAAAACCACGGGGTGACTAACCCAAGATTGTATTCTCTGTTAAAAGAATAAGATGTACAAAATGGCACTTGCCAATTAGGGCTCACTACTCGAGCACACTGCTCACAAGAGGCACACTACCTACAAGAGTCTCACTATCTACAAGGTATATAGAAAGTAACCAAGTGTTTGAACTGATGAGAGGCATCCACATATGCTAAGATTTAGTTCCGGTTAGGCTCAATATACTGATCTAATGCACTTCATTCTTCCTCTGCTCTAATGCTGCTATTCTGTCACATACCAGATTTGTATTCCTGCTTCCACACTTCTCTCTACCTTTCTATGCACACTAACACATACAAACACACACCTTCATACCGAAATCAATCTGGTATATATATTCGCATCAAAGAATTCAACATCTTTTTAGTCAGCAACCAAAATATTAAAGATATTTACAAGGCACTGATCTGTCGGCTGAATCCATGCTTAATATGTGATGTGTATCCAAGACATAGAGTTAGAAGTCATCAATCAAGTCGGCCAACCATGTATGATCTCTCAATTAGCTTGACCACCATCAATTTCTCATCCGGATTAAAGTCTGATGCTCTGTCGGTCAGTTCTTCCTCAATCTGCTCTACTTGTCAGGAACCCAACACTTAGATGCTCATATCTTTTCACTCTTTCATCACTAGAGGCTCAATCTCTAGAATGTAGCAGTCATGGTACTCCTCTTGACTTCCCCAAGTCTGTACTTTTCTGAGATACATCCTCTGAGAGATCCAGACCTGATTGTCGGACCTTGTTGCATGCTCTGTTCTAGTTCACCGAACCAAAACACTCTTCAATCTAACTTTCGGTAAAGACATACTATGTGCTGCAGATGTGTGGAATAAACTTTGTTGCCATCAATGACAACAATCATGAAGCCACATAGTGTCTCTTGCCAATAGTTTATTGGTTACATAAATGAGTGGAATCACTTCAATCCACTTTGTGAAGTATTTGGTGGTGGTGATGATATGTTTGTGGTCATTGAAGGAGGTAGGGTTGATATTACCAATGAGGTTGAGGCCCCAAGTAGAGAATGGCCAAGGAGTGGTGATGGGCTACAAATCTTGAGATGGAGCATGAATCGAATCCCTATTCTTCTAATAAGCTAGACATTTCTTCACATACTAGTGTCTCGCTCCATAGTAGGCCAATAGTATTCACTATGGAGAAGTTTCTTGTCTAAGACAACACCATTAGTATAGACTTCACAAATACCATTGTGAACCTCTTTGACCACTAAGTTTACCTCATTTGATTCTAGACATCACAAAAATGTGTCATCATAACCCATAATAAAATGTGCCACCAAGGAGGGTGTCATGAGAAGCACATTGGATGAATGATTTGTGTTGGTTAGATGTAAGGTTAGAAAAAAAGGTTTGATTGGTGAGATAGGAATGAATGTCATGGTACCAGGGACTATTGGAACAATAATTTCACATGCCATCTTAGGCTCCAGACTGTCATATGCTAGAATGAATAATTGCTCAACCTAGAATTGACAATCTTGTGTATCTACTGGCATGTCAAGAAGAGAGCCTATTGTAGCCATATCATCTGCAACCTTATTATTAACTCACAGGATTTGTTTGAGAGATATGTCAATTAAGTACTATTTCAATTTGTCCACTATTCATTTGTATGGAATAAGCTTGTCATCTTTGGTGTGGTATTCATCATTAACTTGCTTGATGAATAACTAGGAGTCGCCAAAAACTAGCAATGGATATTCGATTAAACCACTAGTTTTAGCCTTGAAATTAATTCCTCATACTCTGCTATGTTGTTGGTGCAAGGGAAGCTAATCTTGAAATCCTTAGGGATCAAATCTCCTTGCGGTGTGAGGAACATGATGCCTACCCTCAAGCCATGAGTGGTGAAAGATCCATCAAAGTAAAGCTTCCATTCTTGGGATTTTGTGAGAGTGGGGATGGATTCATCAAGAAAATCTAGGGTGAGTGGTTGAGTGTCTCCCAAAGGTGCCTCTGGCAAATAATCTATGATTACTTGTCCCTTAATGACTTTTTGATCCACATACTCAATATAAAATTCGCTAAGGAGCATAAACCATTTGGGCATGAGCTTGATCTTATGCATGAGCATGTAGTGTCTTATATTTTGGGATGCAAACACCATAGATCTAGGCATGATTTTTCAATGGGTGTATAATTAGCTTCATATCCAATCAAAGTGTGAGTTAGATAGTAAATAGCTTGTTCCTGACCTTGATTGTCATGTTGTGCAAGCAAGGCACCCAAAGCATGTTGAGTAACTAAGATATACAACAACAATAATTGATTTGGTATGGGTTCCATAAGGACAAGTGGATCAGCCAAATATTGTTTAATTTGATCGAAGGCCTATTGGTAGGACTGATCCAAGTGAAATTTTTTTTCTTTAAAAGATGAGCATATGGTTGGAATTTATCTATGACTTGAGCAATAAATAATCTTATGGCTTGAAGCTTCACTTACAGACTATGGAGTTGCTAAATATTGTGGGGCATAGACATTTCTATTATGGCCTTGACTTTTGTAGGGTCAACCTCTATACCCCATCTAGAAACAATGTAGCCCCATAGTTTGCAAATAGTTATGCCAAATACACACTTTTTTAGATTTAGATAAACCTTATATTCTAGAAGTCATTGTAGAATCCACCATAAGACTGTCAAATGGTCAACTCTTGTCTTAGCTTTGGCGAATATGTCATCCACATAATTTTTGACATCTTGATGGAGCATGTCATGGAAGATGACAATCATGGCTCTTTACTAGGTAGTCCCTACATTTTTCAATTTGAAGGGTATGACTTGATAACAAAATGTTCCCCATGTTGTTATGAAGGTTGTCTTATGTTGGCCTTTAGATGTTATCTAAATTTGATTGTAACTAGAGAATACATCCATGAGGGAGAGCATTTTGTGTCCTACAATAGAGTTAACTATGATGTTGATAGTAGACAAGTGAAAATCCTCTTTGGGGCATGCCTTATTAATGTCATGGAAGTCTATACAAATTTAGATCCCCTTAGTCTTTTTTTAATAGGTACAATGTTGGGTATCCACTCAGAATAGTCTATAGGTCGAATGAAGCCTACTTCTAGGAGTTTTTGTAGTTCTTCCTTGACGAGGAGAGCAATTTTAAGGTGCATTTTTTTAGCTTTTGCTTTATAGGTTTAGCATCCGGTCGAAAAACAAGATGATGTACAACTAGAGAAGGATCCAGTCTTGGCATATCAGCATAGGACCAGGTGAATACATTAGAAAAATCTTTGAGTATAGTGACATGAAATTCCTTCTCTTCAAGATCCATGGTGGTTGTGATTTCTATAAACTTTGGATTTATCTTCTATCCCCAAATTGATATCAACAATATCCTCAACTAGTAAAGTTGACCCATCTTGTAATTATGGAAGTTGGGGAAAGGTTGAGCTTTTCATCTATAGGCATGTCTTTGTGTTCTTCATCAAGAAGTGTGGATGAGTTCTTTTTCACCAGTTTCTTACATTTATTGGATTTTCTTGATTGAGAGAACTATGACTCCTCTCCAAAATATGCCAAAAGATTAAGATTGACATTAAAAACCTTCTTATGGTCCCCCTATGGGATGTGGTCTTGAAGTCCCAAAAATTTAGAATGTGCCTCTTCATTTTGGAAGGTGTCCAATGGTATGCTATCTTGTTGGTCCTAGTCAATGAGGTCGAGGTATTGTAGGTCAAGATCAATAGTAAGAACAACAATCTCATGGAAGATATTGTGGAAGATAAATCATCGTAGGGGTCATAAACAATTATTGTCCAAATGTTTTTGGTATCAAAGGAACATTCTCAATGGTTTCGAAGGAGTCGCTAGTATCAATAAGTTGCTCATCCCATGGTATATATCCTAGTCCTCATGTTATTGAATTGATATTGACCTAGATACGTTTGAGGATCCATTTTTCATATATCCTAAGGCTCTTACCTTGATATTTCATATGTTTGCACATTTTGAGAGCTATGGGGTATTCATTACTTTGGAAACATGATTCAAAATCATCCTTGAGGTGAAGCCAACAAATGTCAGAACTCTCAATTTGCGCATCCACTAAGAAACCATGTTAGACAAGAGTCATGGAACCATATTGGATCTTAGTGTGCTCTATAGGTTGTTGCCTTCTGAACTAGTCATAATATCATGGGGATAGGGGAGCTTGCCTAATGGAAGGCTTATTGAAGCTCATACTCCCCATAACCATTGTTAATGATCTCAACTTTAGTGTTAGGAGGTAGATGAGGGGATGATGATGGAAGGTCACTTTAATCAATGTAGGATGATAATTTCTTGTCCTTGATAGGAGTGGTGATTTCGGTATGAGAGCAAAGGTGAGATTTTTGGTACCATGCTTCCAACATCTTGCAATATTAAGGGTGGGGATCAATGAGTATGGCGATTTCAATGCCTTCATGGAATAATTTTAGGCATTGGTGAAAGGTGGAGGGGATGGATTGCATGGCATGGATCCAAGGGCATCCTAGGAGAATGTTATAAGGGAGGTCAAGATCAACAACATGATATAAGTTTGTTTGTACAACTAGCCTTTCCTCTATTGGCAAGCTTATGGTTACTTTAGATTCTTGTTCTACATTCTCATAGGCCTTAATGGTGATTATTTATGGATTTAAGACCTTTTTTGCATTCCCAAGAAGACATAACAATTTCAAAGTGCAAAGGTTCAACTCAAAGCCATTATCTATAAGCACTCTTTTAATTTTATGGGTCCATGGATGGCTTGTCATGCTCATTGAAGGTGAGATGATGAGGTGATGAAAGATGCTCAACAAGTGCCTAGAAGTGGGAAGGGTCAATGTTGTGAGGGACCCTTGACTCTTGTAGGACCTTGTTTAATAGTTCTTGATGAATGTTGGATATCTCAAGGGGATCCATAATTGATATGTGTGCAGGAGTCTTCTCAAGTTGTTCAATCAGGTTGTACTAGTAATTAAGAGTAGGTAGGTAAGTCCCTTGAATGGTGACCCTACCATGTCACGTGGTTACAACACAATTGGGGATTTTGATTTTGATGGTGTTAATTTTGGGATCATCTCATGCAATATTACCAACAATGGAATCATATTTATGTGTGTTTTGTGGTAATGGATATTGTGAGTGTGGTTATCTTGATTTTTATTTGGATTGGAACAAGGTCGTGATTGATCATGCTTCAAGAAAGGATCTTGGTAAATTCCCATTTGAGCATTTGGCAAAGATGTAGTTTTTCTTTCTGCTTTAATGTCTTCCTTATCAATTAAATCTTGAATACAATTCTTAAGCTTCATACATGTATTGGTGGTGTGGCCCTTGATTTTGTGGTATTCATAATAATCATGTTCCTTATACCAAGAATGTTTGGGTTTGATTTTGTCATAAGGATTGGTTAAAGGAAAGGTAATCATGTTTGCTTTAAGTAATTTGTAAAACATAGCTTTTGTGGGTTCTCCCGAGGGGATATATTAGCATTTTTTATTTCTTGTTTTGGTTGCCCCATAGGGATGGTAACACTAGGGTGGTTTTGCATGGCCTAAATGTTCTTGGCATATGTAACTCTGTTACCTACCATATTTTTGTTTTTATTGAGAATCTTGGGTTTATGATTAGAGCTTTGATCTTTAGTGAATACTTTCACAAGTCCTTTATTGATTAAGGCACTTTCAATTTGTATCCCCTCTCAGTAATTTCATTAAAGGAGGCAACACAATGGACTTGCAAATGAAAGTATAATTTAAGATTAAGGTTGGTGATGAAGATATGAACTAATTATTTTTTAGGGATGGGCCATGGGAACCTCCTAGCGAGGCTCCTCCACCATTACAAAAAAGAAGAAAAACTCTCCCCATTTCGTTGTTTCATGTTACATAAGTCCATCATGGTAAGTTCATGCTCTTTGTTATAAGAGAAATATTTCATAAATCTTTCTACTAAATCAAAAAATGAGATGATGGATCCTTTAAGAAAGTGAAGGAACTATTCAAGGTCCTGTCCACCAAGGCTTCTTGGAAAATCAAGATTAGAAATTCATCATCACAGGCAACTTCCTGACATGCCATGAAAAATTCTTTAACATGGTCACACGAGTCCCCCTTTCCTTTATATTTATCAAATTTAGGAATTTTAAAATGAGAAGGGAAGGGTGTTTGAAAGAGTGATTAGTGGGTAAGGGAACAAATCCTCAAACTTATATCTTTTATGTTGATTGGAAGACCTAAATTGTAGGCTTTTGATAACATCTTTCATGGCCTTCCATTCGTAATCAAATGGCATGCTAGGTTTTTAGAATGATGGGGTGTAATGATTGGGTACAAAACAATTATGTTGATGGGCATGACCTTTGCCATGGGTGTTGCATTGGGTGGCATCTATTTTGTTTGTGGTATCATTGATCTCCTTACCACCAAGGTTTATGTTGTTTAAGGGGTCATTAGGGGGGTTGGTATGGTCATTGGCATGGTCATTAACTCTATTATTATCATGATGGGGAGGGTCTTGATCTATGATGTTGGCAAAGTCAATTTTTTTGGAAAACCTAGCTCCTAACTCCATGAGGTGTCTAAGGACATTGTCTTTGTTTAGGTGAAGGAATAAATTTAACATACCATGCATTTATGCTCAATGTATAAAAATCATCTTGGTCATATGCTTACTCACTATGGTTATGATGGATCTTAGTATCACTATCATGGGTAACTTGGTCCTTAAATTGGTATTGCGGGAGGCATTTCTACGAGAAGTCTTGAACTTGGAAAGGGATTTTCTTCCTCAAAGTCCATATTGGCATTGGTTCTAGTTTTTCTCCTTGTCATAATGGGTGACATGTAATGGTTCACCTTGGTTTGACTCAAGAAGAGGGTTGGATTCAAAAGACAATATATATTTTTTGTTTTTTGGATTTGTTTTGGTTTTAAAGGCTTTAACACTGTTTTCACACGAAGGTGAAGACAAAGCAAACACAACAACAACCTACTTTATTCAGGTGGGAGTGTCCACACTTGTGAGCCCATGAATATAACTTGATCTAGGCATAGAGAATAAGGCCCATGGAGAGGAACTAATAACTTTTGATCCTTAAGATCACCATAGAGGCATGAGAGGAGAGCATACATGTGTTGGACACACCCAAATACTAAGAGGGGGGATGAATCAGTATTCAAACAAATCTCAAACCCTCCTTCCCAAAATAAAACTTAAACTTTACAACATTAACAGAAACATGAAAGATCATCACAATGCACAGCACCACATAACACTAGATATACATGGAAAACCCCAAAGGGGAAAAACCACGGTGAGAAAAGCTACTACAAGCTACTGTCCTAATCTAGCCTCACAGAAGAATCATAGTTACAACTTTGTTTTAGGGCTACAACCCAAGGAAGCTACTACTCCCTGAAGAAAGGTTTTAGGGTCACTCCCAAGGAAGCTACAACTTCATGTAGACTTTGTTTTAGGTCTTCAACCCAAGGAAGCAACTACTCCATGAACTGAGAATAAACTCAAAAAAAATTACAGCATGACAATCCTTCTATTGTCTAAAACTGACAATGAATCTCACTCCTTTTGATGATTGCTCTTCTGCTTTGACAACTTCTGTAACTTCTTTAAATATCTTCTCTGTAGCTTACTGACTCACTGCTTTCAGCCTTCAAGAAGTTTTGCCTTTGGCTCACTGCATCCAGCAATCAGTTAGGCACACTCTTCACTTCCCTCCTGTGTCAAAAATATCTTCAAGATGAATCCAGATAGGATCTATCACTTCTGCTCTGTCTCTTTCAGTCGCACATCATAATGTATTATACATCCATATTCTATTTCTCACATTCACACTCGCAATCATACTTCACCTAGATCAACTAGGTTTACATTATATACATGATATTACATTGATTACATTACATGTCAGCCAAAGACAATAAGAATATTACAATTACAAGTCGGCCAATAGATCAAACATCATGAAATGTGTAGAGGGAAAGCCCTAACATGAATTACACTCAACACTAGGAAGAGAAACATGCCTTGCGAATTCCAACACATGCTTAGCCTAGTCCTAAACATCCTTCACACCATCAGTCGTCAACAAATAACATCCACATGCTTCACACAATTGAAGTAGGTTGGCCTTAAGCAAGAAAATATGAATCTTGTAGCATATCAACCATTAAAACTTGGTGGTACTCATGGATGATTAAACATTACTTGTGCTTCTCCCAAATGAGTCGGCATGACCCACACAACATCTCCAAACACTCCTTGAACCTACACAATAAAGACTTTGTGGTGCACACCTCCAACATACCTTAGTCAGCCAGGCAAAGGCATAACCCAGCAACACCTTCATTCCAGACCACAGCCTATTCCGGAAGGACCAAAAATCACCTTGCAAAGTAATAGGAAACATTAAAAGATCCTCAGGATCATTCTTCACCAACCAATTCATCACTTCATGGAGCAACAAGTTGGCGCAAGCCAACTAACATTGAAACAAGCCACCGGACAATACAATCCTGCACTCTGTCACTCATAACTTTCTCTGCGAAGGGACAAATGATGTGAAACTTTGAATGTATCACCTTAACAACATACTGAACTTAATTTTTGAACCGCATGACCGTATCTACAAACGTGGAGGAATGTGGAGCATTCTCTCAACAAGTCTTCCAGGCAACTTTCTATGGTAGAAACCTTCACCAACATCCAGAGACTAGATCCTCCTTGTAGCAACACATACTTCCTTACCAATAACAGGAAAGAATATACAACATTCTACAAGCCATCAGTAACATTTTCTCAACATCGGCATTACTTCTAATTCTCATCTTAATGCTTCTAATTCCCATCTTAATATATCATCATGATATAATCTCTACTGACAACAAACATACTCAATACAACTTTGACATTAAATAAGGCATGGCATCCAACCATGAACATCAACAACATCATAGTTAGCACACCATCAACATAAGAGTCAATGAAAGCCCAAATTGAGTGTCCAAATTGAGTGTTGACATCAATGACAACCACAACAGTGACAACCTTAGGTAACATATGTGCAACAATCTCCCCCTTTGGCATTGATGGAAACACACACCCACTCATTCTTCCCATTTAACATCAAGGACAAAGGGCAAATGCTTCTCCCCCTTAGGGCACAAACTCTCTTTTTCAACCTGCTCCCCTTTGAAGTACATACACTCCTTTTTGAAGAAACTAACAAGCTCCCCCTATCAGCAACAACCACTACCTGCTCTCCCTAAGAGGTAGCCACCACCAGTCCAGAAAAAAGATATAGCATGAATTACTCCCCCTAGATAGATGCACCAACTATGCATCTAGTAAGAAGGAGGGGCAATTACCCCTAACTTCTGTTAGAGATACTCAAAAGTATCCTTTACAAGAGCCTGTGTGAAAATTTCTGCAATCTAATCCTTTGTTGGAACATATTCCAACTTCACTTCTTTATCTGCAACCTTTTCTCTTAAAAAGTGATACCTGATTGATATATGCTTGGTTCTAGAATGCATCACTAGATTCTTGGAAATATTGATAGCACTAGTATTATCACACAAAATAGGAATAGGCTCATCATACTCTATCTTGATATCCTTCAAGGTTTGCTACAACAAGATGCTATAGCAATATACTCTGCCTCTGCAGTTGATAAAGATACTGAATCTTGTTTCTTACTATGCCATGAAACCAATCTGCTTCCTAAAAAGAAAGCACCACCACTTGTACTTCTTCTATCATCAACACAACCTACCCAATCAACATTAGTGTAAGCACTTAGATCAAAATCATTACCTTTTGGATACCATAACCCATAATCTGGAGTACCCTTCAAATATATGAATATTCTTTTTATTGCCTTCTCATGAGTTTGCTTAAGATTAGCTTGATATCTAGCAACCAGACATATTGTATGCATAATATCAGGTCTAGAAGTAGTCAAGTATAATAATCTGAGTCCAATCATAGATCTATAAAGAGTTTGATCAACCTCAAGTGACTCATCAGCCTTGTTCAAGTGACAACCAATAACCATAGGAGTACTTACTGGTTTGGAATCCTCCATACCAAATTTCTTCAACATCTCTCTAACATACTTTGCCTGAGAAACAAAGATACCATCATCTAGCTGAACAATTTGAAGCCAAAGGAAGAAAGACATCTCACCAATCATAGACATCTCAAATTCTTTCTACATCTCTTCTGCAAACTTCTTACACATACTATCATCTCCACCAAAGATGATGTCATCAACATATACAAAAACTATCAAAATATTGTCTCCCTCTTCCTTAAAGTAAAGATTACTATCTGTAGTACCTTTCTTGAAACCTTGTTGAAGTAAGTAATTATCCAACCGAGCATACCAAGCTCTAGGAGCTTGCTTGAGTCCATACAAATCTTTCTTGAGTCTGCACACCATGTTTGGATCTTCTGATAGTTGGAAATCATCCATTTGTTCAATATAGACCTCTTCCTCTAAATCAGCATTCAAGAAGGCTGACTTGACATCCATCTGATAGACTTTGAAGTTCTTGTGAGCAGCAAAGGCAAGAAACATCCTGATTGCCTCCATCCTGGCTACTAGAGAAAAAGTCTCCTCAAAATCAATACCTTCAACTTGTGAATAACCCTTACACACCAATCTTGCTTTATTCCTTACAACTTCACCATCTTCATTTCCCATGTCTAATTCTTTTTTGTTTGATTCAATTCTTCTTCCATTGCCTTCATCCATCCATCATCTTTGCTAGCATCAGCAAAGGTTTTAGGCTTTACCTTTGATAGTAAACGCATATTCACTTGCTCACTTTCTTTTGCAAGCTTTCTCCTGGTCTGCACACCTTCATTCTTATCCCCAATGATCTAATCTATTGAATGATTCCTTTGAACATACTTTGCTAGAGTCTTAGGGATCTATTCTAATTCTTGCTCATTCTCTTCTTTCTCCTCTTCTTCTTCTTCAATGCAGGGAGGTATATCAAATATATAAACCTCTGGTTCTTATGAGATCTAACACAAAACTAGCATTTATGCTTTCAATCATCTTTCCTAATCTCTTGTTGTAGCATCTATAGGCCTTTATTCTGGTTGAGTAACCAAGAAAGATCCCTTTATCACACCTTGAATCAAACTTTCCAAGGTCTTCTTCATCTCTCTTGACGTAACATTTGCTGCCAAAGATCCTAAAATATCTGACAATGGGAGGTCTTCCATACCATAGCTCATAAGGGGTCTTAGTGTTATTTGTGAAGGGGAAAACAGATTAATCTATTAAGAATAATAAACCCAATACATCTATGAAATCTGAAGGAGAAAAGGAGATTAAATAAACAATGGTACTTACAACCTCTTTCACCTTGCGTCTTCCATAGTTTGCCTATCTCTCCTTGACCTTGATGTTGATGAAGCCCTCAGAAGTGATTGCTCCGTTGCTTGTTGAAGGTGACAACAATGGAATGGCTAAGATATGTTGTGTGATTGAAGATGAGCTTCAACACACTAGCAATGGATGATAAATGAAGTGCTATGGAAATGGGGGTGCCAAAGGCGCACTTGTGTTTCTGCAGCATAAGTTTACTCAATGGATATCAAATGAAGAAGAAGAGGGTTGCATTTATAGAAATATGTGAGAGCAGATCAACGGTTGAAAAGAAATACAAAGATCAAAGGTTGAGAAAGGTTGAGGAATGTGCAATGAATGGAAAGAGGACAAGTGTCCAAGCTCCATCATGCAACAAGGGAGTTAACAAAATTGATTGAATAGTTAACAAAATTGATTGAATAGTTAACAGAATGAACCAATCGGTTAAGTGAATTGATTGGGGATTTGACTGAATTGATTGATTAGTTAACAGAATGAACCAATCAGTTAAGTGAATTGATTGGGGAGTTGACTGAATTGATTGATCAGTGAACTCGAATGATTAATTAGTTAACATATTTGATTGATGAGTTAACTGATTTTGACTAGAGGATAAATAGGACATGTGGGTGAGGGAATATTAGCTAATTAAATATTTAAAATATTTAATTACATATGCAACATGGTGAGGTGGAAAAGGTGAGGTGGAAAGATGAGGTGGATTTATGAAATTAGGACTTAGGATAGAGTAATTTGGGAATTAATTAAATAATGTAGGATTATTTAATTATGTGAGACATTAGAGGAATTTAGGGAATTTAATTAAATAAATTGATTTTATTTAATTATGGGATAATGAACCAATCAAATAAACTTAGAATATTTATTTAATTGACAGAAGAAAATAAGAATAAGATAAATATAAAATATTTATTTAATTCAAGATGAGCCAATTTTAGGTGTATACATTTTGCCCCTCTTTGAAGCAATGTGTCTTATCACGTTGTTTCAAAGAATAAGAATTTTTCTGACAATGATACATGCCCCAGTTTGCCCCTGGTACAAGTTTGACGACAGGATGCCCCCTCGGGAGATTGGATGGGGAGACGGCAGAAGGCATGAGACAGACAATCTCACGATGAAGAAGGGGAGATTTGAAGAAAAATAGGTGAAGAAAGAGCCGAATGATATGTGAGGCAAGATGCAGTGATAACACACACAAGCAAGCAAGCAAGTATGCACAAATGATACAAGAACAAACAAGGTATTGCCCCCTGTCGAGTGGTAAACCAAGGATATAGATCGATGATGTCTAGTTCCAAGAATGAAACATGTCGTATAAGACTCTGGGTCTAGTTTCAACAATGCAACATCCTATCTAAGACATTTGATATGATAACCAAATACGACAATGTTGTCATGGCGGGGAACGATATATCCCTAGAGCAACACGAAGGATAGTTATGACTGATTGATATGGTAACAATTCCTTTGGACGTTCTTTCCTCCTCGTCATAGGCTTTAATGGTGATTTTTCTTTTTGGATCTATAGCCTTCTCTGAAAACCCCAATGTAAGGATTACCTTCAATGTGCAGATATTCAAACCAGCTTCTCCATCGATTAGGACTCTTTTGATCTTGTGTTTGTGTATGAAATCTTCAATATGAAGGGAGGCGTTATGGGGTTGAGTGATAGACATATCATCCTTCTCAGTGAATGATAGGGAGTGTGGTGAGGTGATGTGACCGACCATAGTTTGGAATTGCTCTTCAGCTAGGTTCGTGGGAATGGAGGCTTCTGCTAAGGCTTTGTCAAGTATGGACCTATGAGAAGGAGACAGATGCAGAAGTTCCAACATGGAGATGTGTGTAGGTGTTTTGTGGAGTTGATCCACGATACTGTATTGACTAGACGGAGGAGCAGAAGCTCCTCTAAGGGTGACCCTGTTACTACTGGTAGTAACATTGCAATCCAAATCTTTGTTGATAGTGATCACATTGATGTGTGAGTCACCTTCTGAGATATGGTTAACAACATAGTCGAAGCCGACATTTGTGTAGTTTGCGTTGTTAGAGCCACCATTGTTTATGTTGGAAGATCCTCCCTGTTCATAGTTAGGAAGAGGATCCTTGAATGCCTGATGATCGTTGTTGGAGGTATGTCCGTGAGATTGTCTGTTAACAGATATTTTGTTTTGCTCTATTAAGTCTTGGATTATATGCTTGAGTGCAATACAATCATTTGTCTTGTGCCCCCTGTTTCGGTGGTATTCATAGAAGTCATCGTCGTTCCACCAATGGGGTTTGACCTTTGATTCGTACTCTCGTGCCGAGGGAAGCGTTATGAGATTGTTGGCAATTAGCTTCCGTAGGGCAGTTTCTAGTGACTCATCCAGAGGTGTGAACTTTCTCCTAGGCTGAAAGTTGGTAAACCTAGATTCGGTATTTCTTGGTTTGTTTTGCAGGGGGTTATTTTGAGGTATTGATAGGTTGAAAATTGGTTGCTTAGGTGCCGCATTTTTAGCATCCACCACCTAAACATCCAATTTTCAACCTATCAACACCTCAAAATAATCCCCTGCAAAACAAACCAAGAAATACCGAATCTAGGTTTACCAACTTTCAGCCTAGGAGAAAGTTCACACCTCTGGATGAGTCACTAGAAACTGCCCTATGGAAGCTAATCACCATCAATCTCATAACGCTTCCCTCGGCATGAGAGTACGAACCAAAGGTCAAACCCATTGGTGGAACGACAATGACTTCTGTGAATACCATCGAAACAGGGGGCACAAGACAAATGATTGTATTGCACTCAAGCATATAATCCAAGACTTAATAGAGTAAAACAAAATATCTGTTAATGGACAATCTCACAGACATACCTCCAACAACGATCATCAGGCATTCAAGGATCCTCTTCCTAACTACAAACAGGGAGGACCTTCCAACAGAAACAACGGTGGCTCTAACAACGCAAACTACACAAATGTTGGCTTTGACTATGTTGTTAACCATATCTCAGAAGGTGACTCACACATCAATGTGATCACTATCAACAAAGATCTAGATTGCAATGTTACTACCCGTAGTAGTAGGGTCACCCTTAGAGGAGCTTCTGCTCCTCCATCTAGTCAATACAGTATCGTGGATCAACTCCACAAAACACCAACACACATCTCCATGTTGGAATTTTTGCGTCTGTCTCCTTCTCATAGGTCCATACTTGACAAAGCCTTAGCAGAAGCCTCCATTCCCACGAACCTAGTTGAAGAGCAATTCCAAACTATGGTCGGTCACATCACCTCACCACACTCCCTATCATTCACTGAGAAGGATGATATGTCTATCACTCAACCCCATAATGCCTCCCTTCATATTGAAGCTTTCATACACAAACACAAGATCAAAAGAGTCCTAATCGATGGAGGAGCCAGTTTGAATATCTGCACATTGAAGCTAATCCTTACATTGGGGTTTTCAGAGAAGGCTATAGATCTGAAAAGAAAATTAACCATTAAAGCCTATGATGAGGAGGAAAGAACGTCCAAAGGAATTGTTACCCTACTGATCAGAGTGGGCCCTGTGGTAAAAGATGTAGCTTGTCAAGTCCTTGACATGGAGCTAGCATACAACATTCTTCTTGGGCGACCATGGATACACGCTTTGAAAGCAGTGCCTTCTACATACCATCAATGTATCAAATTCCCACATGAAGGTCAAGAGATCACCATCTAAGGTGACCTTAACCCCTTTCAATACTGCAACTCTATTCATCCAAAACCAAAAGTTGTAATCCCTACCAACCATGCTTCTTCCGCCTCTTCATCTCGTATAGATCCAGCTACACTAGCTTCCTCTTCAGGGGCGTCTCAACCTAAACTCCAACTCAAAGATAAAGGCTTGGGTGAATACACGGTATCTCAGTCCCTCTATTTAGCTCAACTACCTATATCTCCTAGATCCTATGGGAGACCCATCTTAAAAACACCCAAAGCAGAGAGAACCACCAAAGGACCATTTGTGAAATGGGGAAGCCTAGAAGATGAAAGTGATGCAAAAGATATCCTATAGTGGCTATACAAAGATGAAGGTAGTTCCTCAACACAACATGACCATCCCATTATACAAACGGCACAATATGGTCAAGGCTTTCAAATGCTCCAGAGAATGGGGTATGAAGGACATGGTCCACTTGGTTCAAGAAAGGATGGAATCACTAAACCCATCCAACCTCATACCTTAACAACCCAAGACACTACAGGGCTAGAGTACACTGGAGCATCAAGAAACAACAAAACCAACAAGAACAAAGGCAAACAACCAGAAGCATCTACTAGCGATCTGGTGAAGCAACTTCAGAGAATGCAAATGGGGAGTGAAACTGATTCTAATGAGTATGAATGGGATAGTCTCTCTGAGATGTCTTGTGATGAAAAGGATATTGACATTGTCCATGAGTACGACCTGACCCACGCAAATGAGGAACAAGGCCCAAGGGCTAGGCCATTAGAGTCCGACCCGCATAGCAACAATAGTGAAAATCGTGAGGAAGGAATGTTTCCCCCCTTGATGGACCCACTAATAGAGAGTACCATCGCAGACTTTGTCTGCTCCTTCAATAACTCTATCCTAACCATCAACACCATTGAACTAGACCAACCTAATGATCCCTTACCTTTTGTATACCCTGAACTTATCGACTGGAACCTAGAAGGCACCACCCCTGAGCTAGACACCTTTGAAAATGACGAAGCCATCATTGATTACCTTGAGCTTAGAGATCACATACCTGCAGGAGACCAAAGAGATGGCTATGCTATTGAACTCAACGAGAGGCCTATTTTGGAGAGAGTTCCAAGCCTTTCAGTCATGAAAATATTAAAATAAAAGAACGATCTAACGGTGAAAATTGCTCCGCAGCAGTGTTAGATCCTCAAAATAGTAAAAATAAAGATGCATCCAACGGTAAAAACCTCTCTGAGGCGCTGAAGGATGGAAGGCTTGACCCTCTCCCCAATCTTACACATCAGGAGAGATCGTCGATCTTGATAGAATCGGCGAAACCAATCAACATCAGCATAGGTGATGAGCCCAAAATGATCCACATGGCAAAAGCTCTAACAAAACATGAAAAACCAGCATTTACAGATTTCTTCAAGAGAAAACAAATCAACTTTACATGGACGTACGCCAACATGCCAAGGCTAGATCCAAATCTTATCATGCATCATTTATCTCTAGCTCCAGGAGCTACACCGGTCAAACAAAAACTCAGAAAGATGCATCCACATGTAGCCCTCATGGTAAAAGAGGAACTAAAGAAGCTATTAGACGTCGGTTTTATCAGGCCTATAGACTATCCTGAATGGATTTCAAATATAGTACCAGTGGCTAAATCGGATGGCAGGGTCAGAATATGCAATGATTTCAAGGACTTAAACAAAGCCTATCCGAAAGATGACTTCCCCTTGCCCAACATAGACATGATTGTCGATCTCACACTAGGACACACTATGCTTTCACTCATGGATGGTTTCTCAGGCTATAACCAAATAAAGATTGCACCCAAAGACCAACACAAAACTACATTCACATGTCCTTGGGGCACCTACTGTTGGTGTGTTATGCCGTTTGGTCTGAAAAATGTGTGGGCAACATATCAGAGAGCCATGACAACAATCTTCCATGACATGATGCACACCATAATGGAAGACTACGTCGATGACATTCTAGCAAAATCACTTACAAGAGAAGGACATCTAGCAGTATTAGACAAGATCTTCAACAGGTTGGAACAGTTCAATGTATGCCTTAATCCAAAGAAGTGTGTGTTCGGGGTTACATCAGGTAAATTACTGGGCTACATAGTGTCTGCAAATGGTATTGAAGTTGATCTAGCTAAGGTGAAATCCATCATGGAAATGCCACCTCCTAAGAATCTGACTCAGCTAAGATCCCTACAAGGAAAATTGCAATCCATTAGAAGGTTCATTTCTCAATTGGCAGACAAGTGCCACCCATTCTCTCACCTTCTACAAAAGAAAATCCCCTTCAAATGGAACAAGTCATGTGAACAGGCATTCCAACAGCTCAAAGAATACCTTATGAAGCCACCGGTATTAATGCCGCCAATTCAGGGCAAGCCTCTGCTATTGTATATCTCAACTACACCAATAGCTCTAGGGGCTCTCCTTGCGCAACAAAACTATGATGGGAAAGAACAGGCAATCTATTATATTAGCTGAACACTTGTTGGGTATGAACTGCAATACACACCCATCGAAAGAGCATGTCTAGCTGTAGTCTTTGCCTCAAAAAAATGGAGACATTACATGTTGTCACACTCTGTCAAACTGATAGCAAAGATTGATCCACCGAAATACTTGCTCAACAAAGCTGCCTTAACTGGTAGATTATCAAAATGGGTCATGCTTCTCAGTGAGTTCGACATTGAATATATAGACAGGAAAGCGATAAAAGGACAAGTGCTTGCAGATCAATTGGCAGAGGCACCTCTCATAGATAACAACCCCTTGAGCTTCGAATTTCCAGACGAATCTATCTTCCACATTGTTGTACCTAACCAAATTTTTTGCTTCATTAAGGCATTTTTGAAACAAGTCTAGAAATTTTTTCGTCAAAAAGTCAAAAAAGCAAAATTTTTTAAAATAGAAATTTCTATTTTTAGAAATTTCTTAAAATAGACGTCGAGTTAGGTTTTCTGGGTTTCTTGAGATATGGATGTTGGCAAAAATTTCTAAAAATAAAAAGTTTCTAAAAATAGAATCTCCAAATCAGGTGTCGCGCTCGATTCTCATTGGTTGATTTTGCTTAACGATCGGCGCGGTTCAGACGGAATCTTCAAACGACCAAGTTTTCTCTACTGGGTCATTTTTGCTTTTTCACATGGTGAAGCATGAGCTCGAAAGTCATCAACACAGAAAAGTTCACCTGCCAGAATTCTTCGACGAGTTTCCAACGTGGTTTCAACGACGCAAAACTGACAAACGATCGTCGACTAGATGATGCACGCAAAACGATGCAAGATGGATCCAAGGTGAATTGAAAAGTTGGAAAATCATAAATTTGGCTAAGTCTGGTGAAACTGGGCGCCCCTAGAGGCTTGGGGCGCCCATCTTCTCCTGTGTTAGTTTTTTTCACGTTTTTCAAGAAACATTAAAAATGCTTCCGTCAGCTCTTTTTTGGTTGGTCAAACTTGGTCAAAAGTTAGTCAAAGCCAAGATTTCATCATAGATATGTTCAGACTACTCGGATCACCCTCCGTCGCGCCTCAATAGTCATCAAAACGACCAAAATTGAAGATCGAACAGGGGTCGTGGGCACAGAAATCGAGAAAAGCTACAAAATTGAAATTTTTTGAAAAATTTTCTAAGTGTTGACAAACCAAGTGCCCCAGGAGGCTTGGGGTGCCCAAACTCTCTAGAGTTAGATTATTTTTGATGTTTTTTCTCGAAAAATGTGAATCTCCTTTCGTTAGCCTGGTCTGGTTTAGTATTGATTAGTTTGGCACATTTTTTGAGGCAAATAGAAGGTACAATCAGCTCAATTTTCATCAGGCTTGCATATTTGCCAGATCTTCAGACCCATTTTCATCCCATTTGATAGAAATCGATAGCCAAATAGGGGTCCTGTGCCTTCGGAACGCGCACGCAAACCAAGAAATTGGAAAAATTGAAAAAATGGCTAAGTGTCGGGAAACCAGGCACCCCAGGAGGCTTGGGGCACCCAACTTGAGCAGTGTTAGAATATTTTTATGTTTTCAATGTTTTCCAACATGCTTTGTTACCAATCTTCGCCCGTTGGCAGTTTCTGGGAGGTCAAACTTGGTCAAACGATGTCAGATCGTCGAACGGAGGCATGGGATGGAATCTCAGTTGATCAATCTCTAAAATGTTAGGATCAGTCTACTTTTTCAATTAATGATGACATTTTTTCACCTTGTTAAAGTCAAAGACAGGCCATATTTGAGTCAAAATGAGTGTTGAAGTGTCGAAAATGAAGAAAATTTTGTTAGCACTTCTTTCAACTCGCGTGTTCGATGGCATCATCAAAGAAGATATTTTTCGTCATCTTGCACATGAAGCCATAGGATCCTACAAAATAGGGATTCTTCCTATTCAAAGACATCCACTTAGATTTACGCTTTAAAAGATGCTTTCTTCATGGATGAGGGTGAGGTTTTCTTCTCACACAAATAAAGCTGCTTTTTCGACCAAAAGATTTATAAAGACAAGCTTTTGGCTTCTTTATTTCATTATCTTTTGCAGGTTGCATCCAGAGGAAAGATTTTATTTTTCTTTCAACGAAGATTCGATGACCCAAACCAGGTGCTTTTTCAGTGTTCTTCATAGTTTCGGGTCGAGGAAGAAGAGAGGCTTGCTTTTTCAACGTCCTTGTTTCAAGGGGATCATTTTTCAGAAATCCTACCAAAGCTTTTTCAGTTTTCGTCGAGATGGGTCCATCCAGATTATTATCCTCTTGAAGATTGGGAGTTGTGCTTTTTTTTTGAGAAACTACTTTTTTCCCGCTTTTTTGAGAAAATCTCCGCTTTTTCAAAATCTGACGATCTAGGTTGCTTCAAAATAGAATTGCCTACAAAACCCATGTGCCAGCTTTTTTCGCTCAAAATCAGTTTTTTTAGAAGAAATCAGCAAAAGAATATCAACGGATGACATCACCAAAAAGCAAGAATGTTGATAAGGATGCATTTCAAAAGAAAGCAGCTTTAAAACATATGCTTTTTGTTTTAAAGCATGTGCTTTCATCCTAAGCTCATCCATCCTATATTTAGAAAGAAATCACTTTGTGATAGTTGGAATCTTCTTTGCTTTAAAGCATTTATTTATTTTATCTTTGTCTTAGAATAGTAATAAAGCTTGCGAGTTGGCAAGTTAGGGTTAATCAAGGAGATTTTAGGCTTCCCTACTCCTTTGATTTTAGTATAAATAAGGGCATCCTTGTCCATTGTTTGTAATGACTTTTGTGATAGCAAATTTGTTGTGCCTATTCAAGCCTGCAAACATTGTTATTCCAAGTTTTTGTTCACTTTGTGTTCATTGTTCTCCAGTGTTTTGATCGCTTTCTGTATGCCTACCTTTTGCTACAGTATTGTTGTCCTGGAGTTGTATTAAACTTTGTGATATTGAATAGAAGTCTCATGCCTACTTTGCTCTGATATTCTATATCGATTCATTAAGTTATCGTCGTCAGATGTGTAGCTTCTGCAACTTTCATTTTCAGCTTTCATCATTAAAGTACTTTTAGTCTTGTGATGTTAATCTGGAAGAAAATTGCTTAAGTTTTTGTGTTAACAATCATTCCTCGTTCACTTTCAACTTCCTTTGCTCTGAATTTACTCAGGAGGTTGAAAGTGTCATTAGTCTATGCTAGTTGTAGTAGAAGTTTTATAAAAAGGAAAAAACCTCTTCTGCAGTGTTTAGAGTTTTATAACCTTGTGCTCGCAGCTGAGAATCAAAAAGAAGATAGGCGAAGTTTCATTCAAGTTATCTTTTCAGCGAACATCAATAAGAAAGGGAACTCCCCCTTCCAATAGGAGAGCAGTTTATCTGTGCATAGCTGTCCGTTTCCAAATCGCATACCAGAGGTGCGAATTGAAACACCAACAGTTTTCTGGCGCCCACTGTGGGGCACGAGGCATAAAACTTCAAGTAAGCTTAGGCTTATGTCATGGGAATGACTCTCTAGCGTCCTTCTGCTCCAGTTCAACAACCAAATCTTACACCACCTGCTATTCAACCAAATCTTATACGAGTGGAAGGAGAGAAAACTGACATCATTAGCAGCCTTAGAAGTTTCATATTTGCGCAAAAGGAAAGTTCTGATCAGTGGAGAAACACGACTACTATCCTTGACGAAGAAGAGCACAAAGCGGGTCTTGCAGTAGGAAGACCTATATTAGCATCTCCCGTGTGGCAGTAGATAATCCTAGCTCACAGGGTTTATTGAAGAAGGGGAAAAGGCGGTGCTACAGATCCTTCTTCCAAGATCTTGTTCCTACAGAAGTTGGAGAAGCATCCATCATAGTTCGATAAATTCAGATAGTTCTTGAAGTCATGCAGGAAGATTTACAAGAAGAACCAGTACCCCAACCAAGAGCAATGGGTAATGCAAATCAAAGGCGACCACCACCATTACCTTGGGGTAACAACATTGGACCTTTGGCACTAACAGAATATCATGAGCTTCCTGAAGGATCAAGAAAAAGTTTTCCAAAGTTTCATAGTGATGGGAAGCAACATCCTGATGAGCACATTTCTGCCTTCACCACCGCTTGTGGAATTCTTGGCGTTGCACATGAAGATGTTGCAGTGCGTTTGTTTATGGAATCATTGCAAAGTTCAGCAGCTGAATGGTTTAATCACCTCGCTGCTAGCTCTATCACAAGTTGGGAGTTGATGAGGGAGAAATTTCTCACTCATTTCAAGCCCGTAGAAGATAGTCATGTCTTGTTTGCAAAACTCTCAAACATCAAGCAAGACAGAAGTGAGCTGATGTGAGAGTTCATGGATAGATTCAACCGCTTGGTTGGAAAAGTCATGAACATCTTGAATCCTTCGTCAGAAATTCTGCTAAGTTGTTTCACGAATGCACAATCTTCAAAAATTTCTTTCTACCTCCAGCAAAGACATGCTACAAAACTGCAAGAAGCTCAAGAGTATGCTATTGAATTAGAAGATCATATGATCACTTCCGGAAAGATCCAGAGAGATTCAATCAAACCACTGGTGCCCTTGAATGTTGTACAACTTCAGCAAGTTCCATCTCCTTCAAGTATACCAGATTCTTTCATTAACTTTGTGAGTGATCAACCTGCTTCACCTGTGTGTCAAGTATCACCTATGTGTCAAAAGGTAGATGCGTCTTTTGCAATACAAATCTATTGCTTGTTCCATGCAACAAACCAACATGATGGAGAAAGTTGCTCGGAGATGAGACGATTTGTGCAAATATTAAAATCATCAAATGAAAATCAAGGATTTTCGGATACTCCTGAACGTCTCTTTGACGAATCCGATGGCGGCTCTATGAAGGGATTTGACCAGTGTAAATCAAATATTAGAAGGGAACATTTTCCTAACTCTATTTCAAGCGACATCATGTGTTTACATATGGAACATGAATGTTCATTAGAAGCTGAAAATTTGCATAATTTCTTCGATCATGAAGAAGGATCGTTGATGGAAGAACCTGAAAAAAATGCACAAATTGCATACTTTCCCTGAAGAAGAAGTGCAACAATCTTCACAAGAGCAAAATTACAAGGAAGAGATCAAATATGTTGCAAAGAGCAATGAAGAATCCAATTTGTTCTTCTCATCTTTTGAAGGTTTGTTTGAAGAACCTGTGTCAGATACATTCAAAGGAGAAGAGACCAAAGGAATGTTGCAATTGGAGAAAGAACATGATCTTCTTCATTTTGAAGATGATTCCTCATTAGAGGAATTTATCAAAAATGGAGATCATATAGAAGATTCATCATTGGATCTTGATAGCTTTCTACATCACTTAGAGAGTGATTCTTCAGTAGAGGATACTGTAAATTTTCTTTACAGTTCAGCACGTCTTCATCTTTGTCTCAAGAAGCTTTCATACACACTAATGAACAAAATGATGCTAAACTTTTGAAGGTTATCCCTGAACTTGTGCTATATCAAGAAACGGGTCCTGGTACATATGTTATGCTGTCTGAAATAACTGAACAAAATCAGGAGGTTGTCCATGTGGTTGACGAATCTGAAGAAATATACAACTTACAAACTTTCTTTTAGGAAGAAGAAGAACAACAATCTTCTCAAAAGAAAAATAATGATGAATCAAGTTTGTTTTTCTTGTCTTTCGAAGGTTGGTTTGAAGAACCCGTGTCAGATATATCCAAGGGAGAGACCAAAGAAGTTTTGCAAGCGGAGCAAGAGCATGATCTTCTTTTTGAAGATGATTTCTTCCTGGAAGAATTTTTTAGAACTAGAGATCATATGGAAGTTCCATTATCAGATCTAAATTGTTTTCAACATCAGTGGGAAAGTGATTCTTCAACAGAAGATACTGCAGAATTTTCTTTACAATATAGCCCATCTTCACCTGCATCTCGAGAATCTTTTATACATACTAGTGAAGAGGACGATGTTGAATCCATCTATGAACCCGTACAAGAAAAAGACTTCACCGATACTATGCAACCAGTGTGGAATGCAACATATGAAGAGGTTGATGGAGAAGAGGAGTTCATGGAATATTTAGTTTTGGTCACTAAAGAGGATGATATTGAAAAATCAGAGATTCTTGACAAATGTCTTGTGAGATACGCCGTGTGTGAGATTGATCAAGAAGAAGAGGAACCATATGACTCAGATGAAGCTATCTTTGATTCCACTCCTTTTACAGAAGAAGAAAGATACATGAATGCTGAAGAAGAAGTGATGATGGATATCCGCATTGAAGAAGAGTACTCTACAGAGGATGACGAGATTCTAGGTAATGAATGGGAAAGTGAGATGTCAGGTGAAGATGTTCAAGAGTTTGAGCATTCAGATCTTGATAATTCATCAGATTTTAAAGCGTGGATGGACAAAAACACAACCAATAAAGAAGCCCCTGTAGCACTTGAAAAATGGGCAAGGACAGTTGTGGATCCTATAAGCCAAGAATCAGTAATGAGAGTTGTGTATGAGCAGCTTGTACCTTTTCCAGAAGATGATGCATTGACTGAATACAAAGTTGCGTGTGTACAAGATATAAATGAAACTCATATTCAATATGTGGTGATGACCATTCCCATAGATGTACTTTGGCCACAAGACTTTCCTGTATATCTTCAGAAAGAAGTTCTGTATCTCCACCTATTGTAGAAGTTGCTTGCATTGGAGGAAGATGCTCCACTTGATCCCTGGCATATCAATCAGTTTCTCAAGAACTTCTCATGGCCTGAACGTGAATACCCTCCTGAATCATGGTTTTTTGAGAGGATGTTGTAGAAAAAGAAAAGTTTTGTGCTACCAAGACAATCTTCACAGCTAAAGAGAGACGGTTCTTACTTTTCTGAGTCGATTGACGGTTTCATGTGACAGTCCTAATCTCTTCTCATCCTCGCTCAGGAGAAAGAGCGCGTGAAACACTTTTTGTTCTCGTAATGTGTTTCCCCTTTCTGTGATGTGACCGTTATGTCGTAATGTTTTTCCCCTTTCCGTAATGTGACAGTTGTGTTCCTTGTGTGTTCTGAAGTTCCAACTTCCTAGGTGATTTTAGGAAGTCCAGTTTTAGGTGATTTAGAGAAAAGTCTTGTTCTAGGTGATTAGGAATGTAACCTGACTCTATTGCCCAATGGATAAGGCACTGGTCCAACTTACAAAAGTCCAGAGATTCTTGGTTCTCCTATGCCGTAAGTATCCGCCATGGTCCCCAGATAGAGCCAATTGTTGTACCCAACCAAATTTTTTGCTTCATTAAGGCATTTTGAAACAAGTCTAGAAATTTTTTCGTCAAAAAGTCAAAAAAGCAAAATTTCTAAAAATAGAAATTTCTTAAAATAGACGTCGAGTTAGGTTTTCTGGGTTTCTTGAGATATGGATGTTGGCAAAACTTTCTAAAAATAGAATCTCCAAATCAGGTGTCGCGCTCGATTCTCATTGGTCGATTTTGCTTCACGATCGACGCGGTTCAGACGGAATCTTCAAACGACCAAGTTTTCTCTACTGGGTCATTTTTGCTTTTTCACACGGTGAAGCATGAGCTCGAAAGTCATCAACACAAAAAAGTTCACCTGCCAGAATTCTTCAACGAGTTTCCAACATTGTTTCAACGACGCAAAATTGACAAACGGGCGTCGACTCGACGATGCACGCAAAATGATGCAAGATGGATCCAAGGTGAATTGAAAAGTTGGAAAATCATAAATTTGGCTAAGTCTGGTGAAACTGGGCACCCCTAGAGGCTTGGGGCGCCCATCTTCTCCTGTGTTGGTTTTTTTTCACGTTTTTCGAGAAATGTCAAAAATGCTTCCATCAGCTCTTTTCTGGTTGGTCAAACTTGGTCAAAAGTTAGTCAAAGCCAAGATTTCATCATAGATATGTTTAGACTACTCTGATCACCCTTCGTCGAGCCTCGACAGTCATCAAAATGACTGAAATTAAAGATCGAACAGGAGCCGTGGGCACAAAAATCAAGAAAAGCTACAAAATTGAAATTTTTTTAAAAAATTTCTAAGTGTTGACAAACCAGGCGCCCCAGGAGGCTTGGGGCACCCAAACTCTTCAGAGTTAGATTATTTTTGATGTTTTTCTCAAAAAACGTGAATCTCCTTCCGTTAGCCCGGTCCGGTTCAGTATTGATTAGTTTGGCACGTTTTTTGAGGCAAACAGAAGGTACAATCAGCTCAATTTTCATCAGGCTTGCATATCTGCTACATCATCAGACTCATTTTCATCCCAGTTGATAGAAATCGACAGCCAAATAGGGGTCCTATGCCTTCAGAACGTGCACGTAAACCAAGAAATTAGAAAAATTGAAAAAATTAAAAAAATGGCTATGTGTTGGGAAACCAGGCACCCCAGGGGGCTTGGGGCGCCCAACTTGAGCAGTGTTAGAATATTTTTATGTTTTCAATGTTTTTCGACATGCTTTGTTACCAATCTTCGCCCGTTGGCAGTTTTCGGGAGGACAAACTTGGTCAAACGATGTCAGATCGTCAAACGGAGGCAGGGGATGGAATCTCAGTTCATCAATCTCCAAAATGTCAAGATTAGTCAGCTTTTTCAATTAATGATGACATTTTTCTGCCTTGTTAAAATCGGAGACAGGCCATATTTGAGTCAAAACGAGTGTTGAAGTGTCGAAAATGAAGAAAATTTTGTTAGCACTTCTTTCAACTCGCGTGTTCGATGACATCATCAAAGAAGATATTTTTCATCATCTTGCACATGAAGCCATATCCTCCTACAAAATAGGGATTCTTCCTATTCAAAGACATCCACTTGGATTTATACTTTAAAATATGCTTTCTTCATGGATGAGGGCGAAGTTTTCTTCTCACACAAATAAAGATGTTTTTCGACCAAAAGATTTATAAAGACAAGCTTTTGGCTTCTTTATTTCATTATCTTTTACAAGTTGCATCCAGAGGAAAGATTTTATTTTTCTTTCAACGAAGATTCGATGACCCAAACCAGGTGCTTTTTCAGTGTTCTTCATAGTTTCGGGTCAAGGAAGAAGAGAGGCTTGCTTTTTCAGCGTCCTTGTTTCAAGGGGATCATTTTTCAGAAATCCTACCAAAGCTTTTTTAGTTTTCGTCGAGATGGGTCCATCCAGGTTATTATCCTCTTGAAGATTGGGAGTTGTGCTTTTTTTTTCAGGAAATTGCTTTTTTCCCACTTTTTTGAGAAAATCTCCACTTTTTCAAAATCCGACGATCTAGGTTGCTTCAAAATAGAATTGCCTACAAAACCCATGTGCCAGCTTTTTTCGTTCAGAATCAATTTTTTTAGAAGAAATCAGCAAAAGAATATCAACGGATGACATCACCAAAAAGCAAGAATGTTGATGAGGATGCATTGCAAAAGAAAGCGGCTTTAAAACATATGCTTTTTGTTTTAAAGCATGTGCTTTCATCCTAAGCTCATCCATCCTATATTTAGAAAGAAATCACTTTGTGATAGTTGGAATCTTCTTTGCTTTAAAGCATTTGTTTATTGTATCTTTGTCTTAGAATAGTAATAAAGCTTGCGAGTTGGCAAGTTAGGGTTAATCAAGGAGATTTTAGGGTTCCCTACTCCTTTGATTCTAGTATAAATAAGGGCATCCTTGCCCATTGTTTGTAATGACTTTTGTGATAGCAAATTTGTTGTGCCTATTCTAGCCTACAAACATTGTTATTCCAAGTGTTTGTTCACTTTGTGTTCATTATTCTCCGGTGTTTGATCACTTACTGTATGCCTACCTTTTGCTACAGTATTGATGTCTTGGAGTTGTATTAAACTTTGTGATATTGAATATAAGTCTCATGCCTACTTTGCTCTGATATTCTATATCGATTCATTAAGTTATCGTCGTCAGATGTGTAGCTTCTGCAGCTTTCATTTTCAGCTTTCATCATTAAAGTACTTTTAGTCTTGTGATGTTAATCTGGAAGAAAATTGCTTAAGTTTTTGTGTTAACAATCATTCCTCATTCACTTTCAACTTCCTTTGCTCTGAATTTACTCAGGAGGTTAAAAGTGTCATTAGTCTATGCTAGTTGTAGTAGAAGTTTTATAAAAAGGAAAAAACCTCTTCTGCAGCGTTTAGAGTTTTATAACCTTGTGCTCGCAGCTGAGAATCAAAAAGAAGATAGGCGAAGTTTCATTCAAGTTATCTTTTCAGTGAACATAAGCAAGAAAGGGAACTCCCCCTTCCAATAGGAGAGCAGTTTATCTGTGCATAGCTGTCCGTTTCCAAATTGCATACCAGAGGTGCGAATTGAAACACCAACACACATCAATACAGCAACCTAGAAAATGTACTTTGACGGCTCATACACTCAGCATGGATCGGGGGCAGGTATCTTATTGATCACACCTAATGGCGACACTATACCTAAATCATACAGACTACTCTTTCCCTGCACTAACAACGTGGCAAAGTACGAAACCCTGGTCATTGGTATCAAGCTGGCAGTGGAATGGAACATCAAAGAACTTTAGGTATATGGCGACTCATAGCTGGTCATCAACCAAGTAAATGACAACTACCAAACGAAAGATGAGAAATTGATCCCTTATAAACAGATGGTAGATGACTTCAAAGAATATTTTGTCAAAATCTCTTTTGAGCAGATACCAAGGATCGAAAATAAAGCTGCAAACGTAATGGCAACGATCGCATCTCTCCTTGATATTTCTGACAATCAATCATGCTATGAGTTCTTGGTAGAGCCAGTATCATGTCCTACATATGACACCCCAGAATCCCATATCATTTGCCACATTATTGGAGTCGATTCCCCTCTCTACGGAAAAATATTTGCCTATCTTAAAGAGAATACCCTCCCGCCCGATCTCTCTAGTAACCAAAAAAGAACCTTTATCCGTCAGGCATCCCAATATGCCATCATCGCCAATACCCTATATCGTCGAGGTCTCGCTGGTACTCTCCTTAGGTGTCTCGATAGCGAGGAATATCAAACCGCCCTACACGAAATACATGACGGTATACGCAGGACTCACTCTAGTGGCCCTACCCTAGCCAAGAAACTCATACGCATGGGGTACTATTGGCCAACTATGGAACAAGATTCCTATCATTTTGTGAAAAAGTGCAAGAAGTGCCAAGTCCATGGGAACCTGATACATGCACCAGCACAGGAGCTGTAGCCCTTAACAACTCCTTGGACTTTTTGTCAATGGAGACTCGACTTAGTTGGCAAGATCCATCCTCCCTCATCTAGCAGCCATAAATTCATAATCACTGCCACAGAGTACTTCACAAAGTGGATTGAAGCCGTACCCTTAGCCAATATCACAGGAAAGTAGATTGCCTCATTTATCATGAACTATATCATTTGTCACTACGACGTCCCTTCGTCCATTATCACGGATAATGGATGACCCTTCAAAAATCAAGATGTCAGGGAACTATGTGACAAATTCCATATCCAGCACCGCTTTTCAACTCCCTACTACCCACAAGGTAACGACCAAGCTGAGGCATCAAATGAAACCATTCTAAAAATCCTAAAGAAGACTGTCAATGATGCTGGCTGTGATTGGCATGTCCAACTAAATCTCGCACTGTGGGCCTACCGCACAAGCATCCGCACACCCACAGGTGCAACACCATACTCCCTAGTCTATGGATCTGAAGCTATCTTGCCCATTGAAGTCGAGATCCCATCCCTGTGAGTTTCATTAAAAGGCTTCATATCAGATGAAGGATACAGAGTAACAAGACTCCAAGAGCTAGAACTACTCGAAGAGAGAAGGCAACATGCCTTTAACCATCTAAAAGCATATCAACAGCGCATGTCCAGAAGTTACAATCATAGGGTAAAGCCCCGGGTCTTCCAGGTTGGTGATCTAGTTCTAAGAGCAAATCCCAGAAATCAGCAAGACAGAGAAAAGAAAGGAAAATTTGAACCCAACTGGTTAGGGCCCTATGTCGTCATTGCAGCTTATGGATCGAGGCCATATCAATTGGCTACATCTGAAGGTGAATTGTTTGATGATCCTATCAACAGCATGCATCTTCGCAAGTTCTATACCTAAAAACCCCAATGTAAGGGAGTCCTGAAAAAATCCAAAAAAAAATTGAAAAAGTGATAAAAAACAGAACAAAAAAATTAAAAAATAGATAAATAACAGAAAAAAATCATCCTACGGTGAAAACCTGGCAAATAGGCACCTAGGATAGGTACCATGGTGAAAACTTGGCAAACAAGCGTCATGTGTACTTTTAGCTTTCGTGCAAATAAAAGCAGTGGTGAAAACCTGGTAAACAGGCACTATCTGCGACAAACCACTTCCTCCATCTGTTCCGACTTCATATCTCTTGTGTCCATCATAACGTTCATCTTGAACCAGCCCTTTCAACCGTTGTCAAACTACGTCGCCTCTGAGTTACCACATAGGCAAGCCCATTCTCAATGCGCCCTCGAGGCTCCACTGTCCCATCTATCCCATATCTAGTCCGTCTTTCTCTCTGAGTCCGCACCGCTTCCTATCGCCTAGGTCTTAGGTCCATCAGGGTTCACCCCGAACTAAGTTACCTCTGCGTCGTCATGTAGGCAAGGCCATTTAGCAATGTGCCCCCGAGGCATTAGGTCAGTCCCTTAGGGTTCGTTTCTCCATACCTATTTTGTCCTATCAATCCTTGTCTAAACTGAGGGCAACTCCTCGACCTGGTTACGGATTTGGATTCTTGAATGCCGCATATTCTAAGAGGATGCCAATAAAGGATTGTGATACTTTCACTAGACAAACAAGCGCAACAAAGCAAGCTTCTCAAAATTAAAGTTCTTGACGTGAAGCAACAACTTGTCCTAAACAAAGCAGAGCACCATACAAAAACACTCAACACATATTCTATATCAATTATGGCAAAAGACACACCTAATGCACGAATGTTTTGTGAATAGGTTAATTTACAAAGTCTTGGATTTTTACCATTATGTCTTCCTATGCTACTCAAGGATGCCAAAAGCTAGAGATGCTATGATGGGGGCATAATCATTTTCTTTGTCTGCTGCTTGTGGATTAAACTTTAGTAATGTGACGACTTTCTGTCTAATGACATGATCGGAAAAAGATCATCGAGGACTACGGAGGTCTGAACATGAAAAAGGGGCAATCCTTGTCTATTGAAATGCAAGAAATACTCAGGTCATCTAGATTCAACTTTGACTAGATGCTTGTATCAACTTGCTATAACAAAATCCATGTAAGGAATACTCAGGTCATCTCAGTCTACTTATACCTAGATGCCTGTATTCTCTTACCACATTTCATAAAGAGAAAAATACCAAAAAGTGCCCAATGATGAAAGCAAAAGACTTGCAAAATCAAGATGACAATCCACATCCATTCCATATCCATATCCATAATGTATCTAATTACATCTCATATCCATATCCATATCTCATGCAATAAAATTCTATGTAGAGAATCAATGTTTACAAATAACGGTTGGTGATGTCTTCTATTGAGTCATTCTTCTATCAATCAAATTTCTATCTATCTTCATATCTCTCATCAATAGTTCTAGTTGTCAATCCGAGCAGTAATCACATTGCAAATTTATCCTCAATCCATACCAATCGAGTCAAGCCAATCTTGTCGAAATTATCCATTCACAATCAACGGTCTTGATCTTAATCTTGTCGTAAACCATATCAATCAGTCATAATTATCTTTCGTGTTGCTCTAGGGATATATCGTTCCCCACCATGACAACACTGTCATATTTGGTTATCATATCAAATGTCTTAGACAGGATGTTGCATTGTCAAAACTAGACCCAGAGTCTTATACGACATGTTTCATTCCTGGAACCAGACATCATTGATCTATATCCTTGGTTTACCGCTCGACAGGGGGCAATACCTTGTTTGTTCTTGTATCATTTGTGCATACTTGCTTGCTTGCTTGTGTGTGTTATGACTCCATCTTGCCTCACATATCATTCAGCTCTTTCTTCACCCATTTTTCTTCACATCTAACCTTCTTCATCGTGAGATTGTCTGTCTCATGCCTTCAGCAGTCTCCCCGTCCAATCTCCCGAGGGGGCATCCTGTCATCAAACTTGTACCAAGGGCAAACTAGGGCATGTATCATTGTCAGAAAAATTCTTATTCTTTGAAACAACGTGATAAGACACATTGCTTCAAAGACGGGCAAAATGTATACACCTAAAATTGGCTCATCTTGAATTAAATAAATATTTTATATTTATCTTAATTCTTATTGTCTTCTGTCAATTAAATAAATATTCTAAGTTTATTTGATTGTTCATTATCCCATAATTAAATAAAATCAATTTATTTAATTAAATTCCCTAAATTCCTCTAATGTCTCACATAATTAAATAATCCTACATTATTTCATTAATTCCCAAATTACTCTATCCTAAGTCCTAATTTCATAAATCCACCTCATCAATCCACCTCATATTTCCACCTCACCATGTTGCACATGTAATTAAATATTTTAAATATTTAATTAGCTAATATTCCCTCACCCACATGTCCTATTTATCCTCTAGTCAAAATTAGTTAACTCATCAATCAAATCTGTTAACTAATTAGTCATTCGAGTTCACTGATCAATCTATTATGTTGTCTCCTCAATCAACCCAGTTAACTGATCAATCAATTCAGTCAACTCCCCAATCAATTCACTTAACTGATTGGTTCATTCTATTAACTGATCAATCAATTCAGTCAACTCCCCAATCAATTTACTTAACTGATTGGTTCATTCTGTTAACTATTCAATCAATTTTGTTAACTCCCCTGTTGCATGATGGAGCTTGGACACTTGTCCTCTTTCCATTCGTTGCACATTCCTCAACCATTCTCAACCTTTGATCTTTGTATTTCTTCTCAATTGTTGATCTGCTCTCACATATTTCTATAAATGCAACCCTCTTCTTCTTCATTTGATATCCATTGTTTGAGTCAACTTATGCTGCAGAAACACAAGCGCGCCTTTGGCACCCCCATTTCCATAGCACTTCATTTATCATCCATTACTACTGTGTTGAAACTCATCTTCAATCACACAACATATCTTAACCATTCCATTCTTGTCACCTTCAACAAGCAAGGGAGCAATCGCTTCTGAGGGCTTCATCAACATCAAGGTCAAAGAGAGATAGGTGAACTATGGAAGACGCAAGGTGAAAGAGGTTCTAAGTATCATTGTTTATTTAATCTCCTTTTCTCCTTCAGATTTCATAGATGTATTGGGTTTATTATTCTTAATAGATTAATCCGTTTTGAGGTGGAAAAGGTGAGGTGGATTTATGAAATTAGGACTTAGGATAGAGTAATTTGGGAATTAATTAAATAATGTAGGATTATTTAATTATGTGAGACATTAGAGGAATTTAGGGAATTTAATTAAATAAATTGATTTTATTTAATTATGGGATAATGAACCAATCAAATAAACTTAGAATATTTATTTAATTGACAGAAGACAATAAGAATTAAGATAAATATAAAATATTTATTTAATTCAAGATGAGCCAATTTTAGGTGTATACATTTTGCCCCCCTTTGAAGCAATGTGTCTTATCACGTTGTTTCAAAGAATAAGAATTTTTTTGACAATGATACATGCCCCAGTTTGCCCCTGGTATGAGTTTGATGACATGATGCCCCCTCGGGAGATTGGACGGGGAGACGATAGAAGGCGTGAGACGGACAATCTCATGATGAAGAAGGTGAGTTTTGAAGAAAAGTGCATGAAGAAAGAGCCGAATGATATGTGAGGCAAGATGGAGTGATAACACACACAAGCAAGCAAGCAAGTATGCACAAATGATACAAGAACAAACAAGGTATTGCCCCTTGTCGAGCGGTAAACCAAGGATATAGATCGATGATGTCTGGTTCCAGGAATGAAACATGTCATATAAGACTCTGGGTTTGGTTTCGACAATGCAACATCCTGTCTAAGACATTTGATATGATAACCAAATACGACACTATTGTCATGGCGGGGAACGATATATCCCTAGAGCAACACGAAGGATAGTTATGACTGATTGATATGGTTTACGACAAGATTAAGATCAAGACTGTTGATTGTGAATGGATAATTCGACAAGATTGGCTTGACTCAATTGGTATGTATTGAGGATAAATTTGTAGTTTGATCACTGCTCGGATTGACAACTAGAACTATTAACGAGAGATATGAAGACAGATAGAAATTTGATCAATAGAAGAATGACTCAATAGAAGACATCACCAGCCGTTATTTGTAAACATTGATTCTCTACATAGAATGTTATTGCATGAGATATGGATATGGATATGAGATGTAATTAGATACATTATGGATATGTATATGAAATGGATGTGGATTATCATCTTGATTTTGCAAGTCTTTTGCTTTCATCATTGTGCACTTTTTGGTATTTTTCTCTTTATGAAATGTGGTAAGAGAATACAAGCATCTAGGTATAAGTAGACCGAGATGACCTGAGTATTCCTTACATGGATTTTGTTATAGCAAGTTGATACAAGCATCTAGTCAAAGTTGAATCTAGATGACCCGAGTATTTCTTGCATTTCAGCAAACAAGGATTGCCCTTTTTCATGATCAGACCTCCGTAGTCCTCGATGATCTTTTGCCGATCATATCGTTAGACAGAAAGTCGTCACATTACTAAAGTTTAATCCACAAGCAGCAGACAAAGAAAATGATTATGCCCCCATCATAGCATCTCTAGCTTTTGGCATCCTTGAGTAGCATAGGAAGACATAATGGCAAAAAATCCAAGACTTTGTAAATTAACCTGTTCACAAAACATTTGTGCATTAGGTGTGTCTTTTGCCATAATTGATATAGAATCTATGTTGAGTGTTTTGGTATGGTGCTCTGCTTTGTTTAGGACAGGTTGTTGTTTCACGTCAAGAACTTTGATTTTGAGCAACTTGCTTTGCTATGCTTGTTTGTTTAGTGAAGGTATCACAATCCTTTATTGGCATCCTCTTAGAACATGCGGCATTCAAGAATCCAAATCTGTAACCAAGTCGAGCAGTTGCCCCCAGTTTAGACAAGGAGTGACTTATTATGTGCGATAGGATGAACAAATATGGAGAGATGGACCCTAAGGGACTGACCTAGTGCCTCGGGGGCTCATTGCTAAATGGCCTTGCCTACGTGACGACGCAGAGGCAACGTAGTTTGGGGTGAATCCTGATGGACCTAAGACCTAGGCGATAGGAAGCGGTGCAGACTCAGAGAGACAGACGAACCAAATATAGGACAGGTGGGACAGTGGAGCCTCGAGGGCGCATTAAGAATGGCTTTGCCTACGTGATAACTCTAAGGCGACGTAGTTCAACAATGGTTGAAAGGACTGGTTCAAGATGAATGATATGATGGACACAAGAGATATGAAGTTGAAACAGATGGAGGAAGTGGTTTGTCGTAGATAGCGCCTGTTTACCAGGTTTTCACCACTACTTTTATTTGCACGAAAGCTAAAAGTACACATGATGCCTATTTGCCAGGTTTTCACCATGGTACCTATCCTAGGCGCTTGTTTGCCAGGTTTTCACCATGGTACCTATCCTAGGCACTTGTTTGCCAGGTTTTCACCATGGTACCTATCCTAGGCACCTGTTTGCCAGGTTTTCACTATAGGACAATTTTTTTCTGTTATTTATCTATTTTTTAATTTTTTTGTTCAATTTTTTATCACTTTTTCAATTTTTTTTGGATTTTTTCAGGACTCCCTTACATTGGGGTTTTTAGGTATAGAACTTGCGAAGATGCATGTTGTTGATAGGATCATCGAACAGTTCACCTTCAGATGTAGCCAATTGATATGCCCCCGATCCATAAGCTGCAATGACGACATAGGGCCCTAACCAGTTGGGTTCAAATTTTCCTTTCTTTTCTCTGTCTTGCTGATTTCTAGGATTTTCTCTTAGAACTAGATCACCAACCTAGAAGACCTAGGGCTTTACCTATGATTGTAACTTCTAGACATGCGCTGCTGATATGCTTTTAGATGGTTAAAGGCCTGTTGCCTTCTCTCTTCGAGTAGTTCTAGCTCTTGGAGTTTTGTTACTCTGTATTCTTCATCTGATATGAGGCCTTTTAATGAAACTCGCAGGGATGGGATCTCGACTTCAATGGGCAAGATAGCTTCAGATCCATATACTAGGGAGTATGGTGTTGCACCTGTGGGTGTGCGGATGCTTGTGCGGTAGGCCCACAGTGCGGGATTTAGTTGGACATGCCAATCACGACCAGCATCATTGACAGTCTTCTTTAGGATTTTTAGAATGGTTTTATTTGATGCCTCAGCTTGGCCGTTACCTTGTGGGTAGTATGGAGTTGAAAAGCGGTGCTAGATATGGAATTTGTCACATAGTTCCTTGACATCTTGATTTTTGAAGGTTGTCCAATATCTGTGATAATGGACGAAGGGATGCCGTAGCGACAAATGATATAGTTCAGGATAAATGAGGCAATTTGCTTTCCTATGATATTGGCTAAGGGTACGGCTTCAATCCACTTTGTGAAGTACTCTATGGCAGTGATTATGAATTTATGGCCGCTAGATGAGGGAGGATGGATCTTGCCCACTAAGTTGAGTCCCCACTGAAAAAAAGGCCAAGGAGTTGTTAATGGTTGCAGCTCCTATGCTGGTGCATGTATCAAGTTCCCATGGACTTGGCACTTCTTGCACTTTTTCACAAAATGATAGGAATCTTGTTCCATAGTTGGCCAATAGTACCCCATGCGTATGAGTTTCTTGGCTAGGGTAGGGCCACTAGAGTGAGTCCCGCATATACCGTCGTGCATTTCGCTCAAGGTGGTTTGATATTCCTCACTATCGAGACACCTAAGGAGAGTATCATCGAGACCTCGGTGGTATAGGGTATTGGCGATGATGGCATACCGGGATGCCTGACGAATAAAGGTTCTTTTTTGGTTACTAGAGAGATCGGGCGGGAGGGTATTCTCTTTAAGATAGGCAAATATTTTTCCGTAGAGAGGGGAATGGGCTCCAACAATGTGGCAAATGATATGGGATTCTGGGGTGTCATATGTAGGACAGGATATCGGCTCTACCAAGAACTCATAGCGTGATTGATTGTCAGAAATATCAAGGAGAGATGCGATCGTTGCCATTGCGTCTGCATCTTTGTTTTCGATCCTTGGTATCTGCTCAAAAGAGATTTTGACAAAATATTATTTGAAGTCATCTACCATCTATTTATAAGGGATCAATTTCTCATCTTTCGTTTGGTAGTCGTCATTTACTTGGTTGATGACCAGCTACGAGTCGCCATATACCTGAAGTTCTTTGATGTTTCATTCCACTGCCAGCTTGATACCAATGACCAGGGCTTCGTACTCTGCCACGTTGTTAGTGCAGGGAAAGAGTAGTCTGTATGATTTAGGTATAGTGTCACCATTAGGTGTGATCAATAAGATACCTGCCCCCGATCCATGCTGAGTGTATGAGCCGTCAAAGTACATTTTACAGGTTGCTGTATTGATGTGGAAGATAGATTTGTCTGGAAATTCGAAGCTCAAGGGGCTATTATTTGTGAGAGGTGCCTCTGCTAGTTGATCTGCAAGCACTTGTCCTTTTATCACTTTCCTGTCTATATATTCAATGTCGAACTCACTGAGAAGCATGACCCGTTTTGATAATCTACCAGTTAAGGCAACTTTGTTGAGCAAGTATTTCAGTGGATCAATCTTTGCTATCAGTTTGACAAAGTGTGACAGCATATAATGTCTCCATTTTTGTGAGGCGAAGACTATAGCTAGACATGCTCTTTCAATGGGCGTGTATTGCAGTTCATACCCAACAAGTGTTCGGCTGATATAATAGATTGCATGTTCTTTCCCATCATAGTTTTGTTGCGCAAGCAGAGCCCCCAGAGATGTTGGTGTAGCTGAGATATACAATAGCAGAGGCTTGACCTGAATTGGTGGCATTAATACCGGTGGCTTCATAAGGTATTCTTTGAGCTGTTGGAATGCCTGTTCACATGACTCGTTCCATTTGAAGGGGATTTTCTTTTGTAGAAGGTGAGAGAATGGGTGGCACTTGTCTGCCAATTGAGAAATGAACCTTCTAATGGATTGTAATTTTCCTTGTAGGGATCTTAACTGAGTCAGATTCTTAGGAGGTGGCATCTCCATGATGGCTTTCACCTTAGCTGGATCAACTTCAATACCATTTGCAGACACTATGTAGCCCAGTAATTTACCTGATGTAACCCCAAATACACACTTTTTTGGATTAAGGCGCACATTGAACTGTTCCAACCTGTTGAAGATCTTGTCTAATACTGCTAGATGTCCTTCTCTTGTAAGTGATTTTGCTAGAATGTCATCGACGTAGTCTTCCATTATGGTGTGCATCATGTCATGGAAGATTGTTGTCATGGCTCTCTAATATGTTGCCCCCACATTTTTTAGACCAAACGGCATAACACACCAATAGTAGGTGCCCCAAGGACATGTGAATGCAGTTTTGTGTTGGTCTTCGGGTGTAATCTTTATCTGGTTATAGCCCGAGAAACCATCCATGAGTGAAAGCATAGTGTGTCCTGCTGTGAGATCGACAATCCTGTCTATGTTTGGCAAGGGGAAGTCATCTTTCAGACAGGCTTTGTTTAAGTCCCTGAAATCATTGCATATTCTGACCCTGCCATCCAGTTTAGCCACTGGTACTATATTTGAAATCCATTCAGGATAGTCTATAGGCCTAATAAAATCGATGTCTAATAGCTTCTTTAGTTCCTCTTTTACCATGAGGGCTACATGTGGATGCATCTTTCTAAGTTTTTGTTTGACCAGTTTAGCTCTTGGAGCTAGAGATAAATGATGCATGATAAGATTTGGGTCTAGCCCTAGCATGTCGGTGTACGTCCATGCAAAGTTGATTTGTTTTCTCTTGAAGAAATCTGTAAATGTTGGTTTTTTGTGTTCTGTTAGAGCTTTTGCCATGTGGATCATTCTGGGCTCATCCCCTATGCTGACGTTGATTGGTTCTGCCAGTTCTATCAAGATCGACGATCTCTCCTGATGTGTAAGATTGGGGAGAGGATCAAGCCTTCCATCCTTCGGCACCTCATAGAGGTTTTCACTATTGGATGCGTCTTTATTTTTACTATTTTGAGGATCTAACACTGTCGCAGAGCGGTTTTCACCGTTAGATCATTCTTTTATTTTGATATTTTTATGACTGAAAGGCTTGGCTCTCTCTAAAATAGGCCTTCTCGTTGAGTTCAATAGCATAGTTAGCTTTGTGGTCTCCTGCAGGTATGTGATTTCTAAGCTCAAGATAATCGATGATGGCTTCGTCATTTTCAAAGGTGTCTAGCTCAGGGGTAGTGCCTTCTAGGTTCCAGTCGATAAGTTCAGGGTATACCAAAGGTAAGGGATCATTAGGTTGGTCTGGTTCAATGGTGTTGATGGTTAGGATAGAGTTATTGAAGGAGCGGACAAAGTCTGCGATGGTACTCTCTATTAGTGGGTCCGTCAAGGGGGGAAACATTCCTTCCTCACGATTTTCACTATTGTTGCTATGCGGGTCAGACTCTAATGGCCTAGCCCTTGGGCCTTGTTCCTCATTTACGTGGGCCAGGTCGTACTCGTGGACAACGTCAATATCCTTTTCATCACAAGACATCTCAAAGAGACTATCCCATTCATACTTGTTAGAATCAGTTTCTCTCCCCATTTGCATTCTTTGAAGATGCTCCACCAGATCACTAGTAGATGCTTCTGGTTGTTTGCCTTTGTTCTTGTTGGTTTTATTGTTTCTTGATGCTCCAGTGTACCCTAGCCCTGTAGTGTCTCAAACTGTTAAGGTATGAGGTTGGATGGGTTCAGTGATTCCATCCTTTCTTGAACCAAGTGGATCGTGTCCTTCATACCCCATTCTCCATAGCATTTGAAAGCCTTGACCATATTGTGTTGTTTGTATAATGGAATGGTCATGTTGTGTTGAGGAACTATCTTCGTCTTTGTATAGCCACTGTAGGATATCTTTTTCATCGCTTTCATCTTCTAGGCTTCCCCATTTCACAAATGGTCCTTTGGTGGTTCTCTCTGCTTTGGGTGTTTTTAAGATGGGTCTCCCATAGGATCTAGGAGATATAGGTAGTTGAGCTAAACAGAGGGACTGAGATACCGTGTATTCACCCAAGCCTTTATCTTTGAGTTGGAGTTTAGGTTGAGACACCCCTGAAGAGGAAGCTATTGTAGTTGGATCTATACGAGATGAAGAGGCAGCAAAAGCACGGTTGGTGGGGATTACAACTTTTGGTTTTGGCTGAATAGAGTTGCAATATTGAAAGGGGTTAGGGTCACCTTGGATGGTGATCTCTTGACCTTCATGTGGGAATTTGATACATTGATGGTATGTAGAAGGTATTGCTTTCAAAGCATGTATCCATGGTCGCCTAAGAAGAATGTTGTATCCTAGCTCCATGTCAAGGACTTGACAAGCTACATCTTTTACCACAGGGCCTACTCTGATCGGTAGGGTAACAATTCCTTTGGACGTTCTTTCTTCCTCATCATAGGCTTTGATGGCGATTTTTCTTTTTGGAACAATAGCCTTCTCTGAAAACCCCAATGTAAGGATTAGCTTCAATGTGCAGATATTCAAACCAACCCCTCCATCGATTAGGACTCTCTTGATCTTGTGTTTGTGTATAAAAGCTTCGATATGGAGGGAGGCGTTATGGGGTTGAGCGATTGACATATCATCCTTCTCAGTGAATGATAGGGAATGTGGTGAGGTAATATGACCGACCATGGTTTGGAATTGCTCTTCAGCAAGGTTTGTGGGAACGGAGGCTTCCACTAAGGCTTTGTCAAGTATGAACCTATGAGAAGGAGATAGACGTAGAAGTTCCAAGATGGAGTGTGTGCAGGTGTTTTGTGGAGTTGATCCACGATACTGTATTGGTTAGCCAGAGGGACAGAGGCTCCTCTAAGGGTGACTTTGTTACTACGGGTAGTAACATTGCAATCTGGATTTTTGTTGATGGTGATCACATTGATGTGTGAATCACTTTTATAGATATGGTTAACAACATAGTCATAGCCGACATTTGTGTAATTTGCATTGTTAGAGCCACCGTTGTTTCTGTTGGAAGGTCCTCCCTGTTCGTAGTTAGGAAGAGGATCCTTGAATGCCTGATGATCGTTGTTGGAGGTATGTCCGTGAGATTGTCCATTAACAAATATTTTGTTTTGCTCTATTAAGTCTTGGATTATATGCTTGAGTGCAATACAATCATTTGTCTTGTGCCCCCTGTTTTGGTGATATTCGTAGAAGTAGTTGTCGTTCCACCAATGGGGTTTGACCTTTGGTTCGTACTCTTGTGCTGAGAGAAGCGTTATGAGATTGTTGGCGATTAGCTTCTGTAGGGTAGTTTTGAGTGACTCATCCAAGGATGTGAACTTTCTCCTAGGCCGAAAGTTGGTAAACCTAGATTTGGTATTTCTTGGTTTGTTTTGCAGGGGGTTATTTTGAGGTGTTGATAGGTTGAAAATTGGTTGCTTAGGTGCCTTATTTTTGGCATCCACCACCCCGTCATTCACAACGTTCTTGTTTTTAGTCCAGAATCTAGGTTTGTCATTGTTGGTGTTGGTATTGGGAGAGTCTTTATAGAGCTTGATTTGACCTTTTGTGATTAGGGATTTTTCTATGATGAGGCCCATCTCAATGACCTTGCTAAAAGAAGTAGGACATTGGATTTGGATTTGGTAGCTTAGGTTCGTTTGCAGATTGTTGACAAACATTTCTAGCATATATTTCTCCGGCATTTGGTGTGGGCACTTGCTTACCAGTTGTCTCCATCTCTGTAAGAAGGCGGCGAAAGATTCTCCACCTTTCTGTTTGGTGTTACAAAGATCCAATATTGAGGTGTCGTGCTCAATATCGTAAGAGAAGTGGGTGACAAATTTGTCTACAAGCTCATTGAAAGTTTTAATACTAGGTGGCAGACTAGAGAACCATTCCATGGCTTACCCACCTAAGCTTCGTGGGAAGAGTCGCATAAGGTAGGTGTCGTTATGTGCGACCTCAAGACAAACAGCATTGAATTCTCTGATGTGATCCCTTGGGTCCCCCTTTCCTCAATATTTGTCAAACTTAGGCACCTCAAATTTTGAGGGGAAAGGTATCATGACCAAGGCCCTATCAAAAGGATATGGTGAAATATCCTCTAGGGTGTAATGTTTAGTTGATGCTCCCATTTTCATGTCTGAAATTTGTTGTTGGAGATCTTCATACTTTTGGTTCATTAGACTTAGGGCATCTACGGAGTCAATTGTTGCTTTGCTCTTATCCGTGGGTATTTCATCATGTCTACTTCCTTTAGGGATTCTTTCTTCATCAGTTTCTTTGAGAGCCTCCACGTCATGATCTTTAGGGAGTTTACCTCCTAGACTTGCTAGATGTAAAAAGAATTTTGTTGGGTCTTGGGCAAGCACCCCTTCTAATAGGCATTGAAATTTTGGGTCATGCTGCATGTGAAGGACCTTGTCCATAGAAATTTCTTCTTCATTTTCATGAGCGTTTGGAATCATTTTCTCAGCCATTTCTAACTGTTTTTGTTTTTGTAACCTAGTTAAGACCATTGAAGGTAGTAAAAGGATGGGATGAAGTAAGATTGGAAAATTTGAGCAAGGTGCTAGAATGGGACAAGATTTTAGCAAGGCTCTTCTTAGATCTATTTGGTGTCAAACAAGTGGGATATACAAAAGCAATAGTCAAAGTAAGGATGTTAGAAATCTGTATATTTGATGTTTGACTAGTCTTGCACAACCCCCTAGTGGAGTTCCGAGAGGAAAGGATAAGTAACCCTTGGTATTGGAGACTCACTAGGTTTTGCTTGAGGTTTGATTTTGATTAAGAAGAATTTGGCTATAATCTTGTTGGAATCTTGGAAGAATTTGGCAGGATTTTTGGATGAACAAGCAGCTATGGTGCAGAAAAGAAGGAGAAATGGTTGATTTGCAAGGTCTTAATCAGATTTTTGGAAACTAAAACAGATTTGAAAAGGTTTTGAAAAATGTTGAAAATTTTTGCTCTTGGAAGATACTGGTTTACTCTCTGGTTTGGTTATTCAAGAATTTCCTTTTTTTTTTTGAAAACTTGGTGTTTTTGAGAATTCTGATTTTCAATTATGGCAAAGACACAACAAACACATAGAAGTTTTCATGATTTTATCTTTTGCTATTTTTTTTTGTATTTTTGGACTATTTTGACTCAAAGACAAGTACAACCTAGGCTGGATAGGACAGTATTTGTTGAATCCTCTAGCAGTGCCACTCAAAGCGTGTAGCTCCAGGATCTGGTAGCACCGACTCCCCTCCATGACACTCACTTCTCACGCATACCAGATCTGGGTTTCCTTAGACTCGTACCCCCACCGAACCTTAGGATTGTCCCTGCTACCTCTACTAAGAGTCACTTGAATCGACGCCGCTTCAAGGGCTCCACCCTTTGCATCAATAAATAGGGGTTTTTGGCTTACTACACAATTGGTTCTTAGTCAGGGCAACTGTTTGAGTGGTTACACATGCAGCGGCACTACTCTCCCTTATGGAGTCTCCCAGCCTCAAAGGGTTACGCCTATGAGGGTTTTGGGGGAGGTTGGCCGTCGGTGTAACACAGTAGCACTCGTTGTAGGAGGTTTTCACCTTAAGCACAATTTATTTTAAGTGGCTTGGTAGGGCTTGGCTTTAGCTTGTTACCACTCAAGGTCGTTCCCACTTGGACAGGCGTGCATCCAAGGGCAGGCCCCCCTAAAGGTTAAACAAATAGAATAACAAGTCTGGCACTTTAGTCACCCAGTTAAGGGGAGAGCATAAGCCTATTGTCATTCGCAAGCATAGAATACACTAGTTAATCCAACCTAGTTAAAATTAGAAAAACTAAATGGGCTACTCTACTTGTGCACTCACACAGTTGTTAACTTTGAAGTGATTAGGGGATAGCAATGATTCTTTCCTTTGCAAGATAGCAATATGCTTAACTGAAAGAGATAGCCATATAGCAATGATCAATGAAACCAAGATAACAATAATTCAGTTATCACCCGCCTAATTAGAAACTATGTGAGAGTGGCATGCATGTTTTTACTTTCCTAATTAGAGTTAGATTAAAATTGTATGCAGGTTACATGAACAATGGGTTACTCCTTCCTAATTAGAACTAGATGAAAATTGTATGCAAGTTGCATGAACAATGGGTTACTCCTTTCTAATTAGAAATAGATGAGAATTGTATGCAAGTTACATGAGAATGCCTAGATCAGTCCTATTCAACACTTAGTGAAAAATGATTGTTTTCAGTTGACGTTTTGCACCAAACTGGATTAGGAGTCTCTTGATATCCACCTGTAGTCCACAAAAACAAAAAGTGAATCAAGAAGTTTGTAAATCAAATGGTTAGGTGAAAAACACATAATCTAGAAAATTTCATAAAAATATGATTTTTGACAGCAAAATAGATATAAAAATCAGAATCTACACGAAATTCTATGCTGTTTAAAAAAAATTCATGAAAATTCATCAAAATATGTAAAAGTTATTATTGTTTGAAGTTCTCAAAGTAAAGGCGACATTGATTGATTATACTTGTTGATTTTGACCCAATGGGTTGAAGATACCTGTACCGTTGTGAAGTTCCCAAAGTCAGCTTTCCAACGACTGTAAATTTGCCAAAATCCAACCTTCCTGTAAAAAGTTATGCTAAAAGAAAAAAAATACCCCTATTTTGACCACATTATCACTAAAAAAAAAATAAAAATTAAATGAATGAATAAAAGAAAAAAAAAATTAACATTAAATTTATAAACAAAAAAAATAAAAAATTAAATTATAACATTAATAAAAAACCTAACCCTAAAAGTTTTTTTGTTTTTAGTTTGTTTTATATTTTGTTTTTGTTTTTTGTTTTATATATATATATATTTATGTTTTGTGGTGCTGTGCAGGTGCAAGGTGGAGGAGCAGCGGAGTTGGTGGCTGGGCGGTGGAGACAGGGCGGAGGTTGGGTTGGGGGCGGGTGGTGGATCCGGAGGCGGACAGAGGGCAGAGGGTGCGAGACAAGACTGTGTGCAGAGGGCGGCGGGTAGGGTTTCGGGGTGGCGGGAGAGTGAAGGGAGAGGTGTCGAGGGGTGGGTCAGGTGCAGGGAGCGGGGGAAGAGGGAGGCCAAGGGGCCTGGGGAGGGAGCGGAGTTTGGGCGCGGGGAGGTTTTTGGGGGTGGCGGGGGTTAGGGAGGGGTCAGCGGTGTTGGGGAGGCCACGGGGCCTAAGAGGAGGGAAGGCAGCGCAAGGAGGGGAGGGAATGAACGGGGGTTGGGGGAAGGGGAGTTGGGTGGTGGGATAAGGGACAGGCGGGGGTTTTGGGTCGGGGGATATGGGATGGCGGGGATGGGAGGTAGCGCGGGCGGCGCGCAGGTGGTAGGAGGGTTTGGGGAGGGGGGGATGGGGGATGGGGAGGGCTGCGGGAGGGGGGGATGGGGAGGGCTCTAATTTTTTTTTAATTTTTTTGATTTTTGTTTATTTATTTTTTTTAATTTTCTGTGTAATTTTTTTTATCTGAAAACAAAAAATAACTCTATTTTTTATTTTTTTAAAATTTTGTTTGCTGTTTTTTTTTTAAACAAAACAGAAAAATGAATTTAATTCTAAACGCTGTCTACAATTTTTTTTTTTAGATTGTTTTTATTTATTTATTTATTTTTGTTTTGCAAAAATAGGGCAAAAAGTAAAAAAAATTCAAAAAATTTTAAGTAACGAAAACTAGACAAATTATATGTTTTTTGTTACCTCTAAGGCCTTCTGGACTCAACGGTGAGCTCGGTTTGTGCGTAGGAGGTTGTTTGTGAAAGTTGATTCCCGAAGTTTTACCTAAAACACACCTGAATCTGCAACAAAAAAAACTTCCAAAACAAACACTCACAAACAAGATGGGTCAGATCACGGTGGGTGCCAAAATGTGAAAGGGAAAACAGATTAATTTATTAAGAATAATAAACCCAATACATCTATGAAATCTGAAGGAGAAAAGGAGATTAAATAAATAATGAACTTACAACCTCTTTCACCTTGCGTCTTCCATAGTTCGCCTATCTCTCCTTGACCTTGATGTTGATGAAGCCCTCAGAAGTAATTGCTCCCTTGCTTGTTGAAGGTGACAAGAATGGAATGGCTGAGATATGTTGTGTGATTGAAGATGAGCTTCAACACACTAGCAATGGATGATAAATGAAGTGCTATGGAAATGGGGGTGCCAAAGGCATGCTTGTGTTTCTGCAACATAAGTTTACTCAAACAATGGATATCAAATGAAGAAGAAGAGGGTTGCATTTATAGAAATATGTGAGAGTAGATCAACGGTTGAGAAGAAATACAAAGATCAAAGGTTGAGAATGGTTGAGGAATGTGCAACGAATGGAAAGAGGACAAGTGTCCAAGCTCCATCATGCAACAGGGGAGTTAACAAAATTGATTGAATAGTTAATAGAATGAACCAATCAATTAAGTGAATTGATTGGGGAGTTGACTGAATTGATTGATCAATTAACAGAATGAACCAATTAGTTAAGTGAATTGATTGGAGAGTTGACTGAATTGATTGATCAGTGAACTCGAATGATTAATTAGTTAACATATTTGATTGATGAGTTAACTGATTTTGACTGGAGGATAAATAGGATATGTGGGTGAGGGAATATTAGCTAATTAAATAGTTAAAATATTTAATTACATGTGCAACATGGTGAGGTGGAAAAGGTGAGGTGGATTTATGAAATTAGGACTTAGGATAGAGTAATTTGGGAATTAATTAAATAATGTAGGATTATTTAATTATGTGAGACATTAGAGGAATTTAGGGAATTTAATTAAATAAATTGATTTTATTTAATTATGGGATAATGAACCAATCAAATAAACTTAGAATATTTATTTAATTGACAGAAGAAAATAAGAATTAAGATAAATATAAAATATTTATTTAATTCAAGATGAGCCAATTTTAGGTGTATACACTATTAACCCTCAACTGTACTTTGTTAAGCAAGTAGACAATAGTGTGAAATGCTTCCTTCCAATACATATTAGGAAGATCTGCATCTTTCAACATTGCCCTAGCCATCTCTTGCACGGTCCTATTCTTCCTCTCCACTACCCCATTCTACTGAGGGGTCCTAGGAGCAGACAGATGTCTCCTAATACCATGGTCTTCACAAAACTTTTCAAATTCATTTGAAGTGAACTCACCTCCTCTATCAAATCTTAAGCATTTGATTTTAGCATCCATTTCATTATCAACTATTGCTTTGAAAATTTTAAACTTATCAAAGGCTTATGATTTATCTTTAAAAAGTAACATGAAATACCTTTCACCTCGTTGACTCTTTGTTCTTGTAGGACCACATAGGTCAGTGTGAATCAGCTCTAGAGGCATTCTAGAAGAATACTCCTTGCTCTTGAAATTTGTCTTTGTTTGTTTTCCCATTTGACATTATTTGCATAATGTGTTTGCAGGCTTGGTTATCTTAGGCATATCTCTCACCGCATGACTAGAGCTGATGTTTACCATATTGTCAAAGTTGATGTGTCCCATTCGCTTGTGCCACAACTAACATTCACCAAATTGAGCCAATAAACAGGTTCGTCTATTTAATTCCTTTAGATGATAGATATCTCCATATGTCTTAATACCTTCTGCAACTAGTCTTCTGGACCCTGCCTTCCTGATCTCACACCCTTTGGCATGAAATGTAAGATTGTATCCTTTACTGCACATCTGATTGACACTGAGGAGATTTTGTTTCAGCCCTTTGACATAAAGGACATCCTCAGTCTTGTTCTTTCCATCAATGGTTATAGCACCCTTTCCACAAATTTGTGCTGACTCATCACCACCAAACTTGACAGCTCCACCATTCCACTTCTTAAGGCTAATAAACTTCTTCTTGTCACCAGTCATGTGGTTAGAGAAACCACTGTCAATTACCCAAACATTTGCTTCTTTTGCATGAAAGGCAGTCCACACAACCATTGATTTTTCATTATCTTTGTCAGCCTGCAAGGTATCATACTTCTTACATTTTCCAATATCACTCCTTTTTTCATCAAATTTCAAGGCCATGAAAAGTGTTTCATCATTTGAATGCTCATGATCCTCATCTTCTGAAGAGCAGCTGATCTCCATGGAATAAACATTTGAAAGGTAACTTACCTTTGTATTTGTCGGTGCCCTTCTTCAATTTTCTCACAAAGTTCGCTTCTACCTCATCAAGGTCACCATCTTGATCATTTGTTTCATCTTCTACCTTCTTATTGGATGTGAATGCTACTTCCTTCTTTGGATCCCCTTTGTCAAATTCTCTCATTTAAAAGGCTTTGAGAGTACCAAACAATTGATCTACTATATAGTGATCCAAGTCCTGAGATTCCTCAATAACAGATACCTTATGACTGTAAGATTCAGGGAGAGATCTCATAACCTTCTTCACAATCTCATCTTCTTTCACTATTCCACCAAGACCTTTGATGCCATTAACTACTTCATCCACTCGAAGCATATAACTAGCAACGTCTTCATCTTCTGTCATCCTCAGGGTCTCAAATTTGCTCTTGAAGATTTGCATCTTGGCTTGCTTTACTTTACTATCTCCTTCATAAATGTTGCTAAGTTTCACCCAAACATCCTTAGCAGATTTGCAACTCATTACCTTCAGAAGTTCTGAATCAGCTAGTCCACTCATGATAGCATTCTTTGCCTTGGCATTGTTATCATACAACTTGATCTCATCTGGATCTATAGGATCATCAACAGAAGCAGTGTAACCATCCTTGATGGATTGTCAAACACCATACCCTAGAGAAGATAGATAGCCTTCCATCCTTAGCTTCCAAAATATGTAATTTGTTCCATCAAATGTAGGTGCCTTGTAAGATCCATTATGAGCCATCCTAGACCTTCCTCAAGCGGTTAATCTCCTTCTGAGGAACTTGGCTCTAATACTAATTGTTGGACACACCCGGATACTGAGAGGGGGGGTGAATCATTATTTAAACAAATCTCAAACCCTTGAGAGAAAATTAAAACTTAAACTTTATAGAATTAACAGAAACATGAAAGATCAACATAATGCACAACACCACATAATGCCAGATATACACGGAAAACCCCAAAGGGGAAAAACCATGGTGAGAAAAGATGCTAGGAGTTGTTGTCCTAATCCAGCCTCACAAAAGAATCATAGTTACAACTTTGTTTTAAGGCTACAACCGAAGGAAGATACTACTCCCTAAAGAAAGGTTTTAGGGTCACTCCCAAGGAAGCTACAACTTCCTGCAAACTTTGTTTTAGGGATTCAACCCAAGGAAGCAACTACTCCCTGAACTCAGAATAAACTCAAAAGATTACAGCATGATAGTCCTTCTACTGTCTAAAACTAACAATGAAGCTCACTCCTTTTGATGATTGCTCTTCTACTTTGACAACTTCTGTAACTTCTTCAAATATCTTCTCTGCAGCTTATTGACTCACTGCTTTAGCCTTCAAGAAGTTTTGACTTTTGCTCACTGCATCCAACAATCAGTTAGGCACACTCTTCACTTCCCTTGTAAGTCAAAAATATCTTCAAGATGAATCCAGACAGGATCTATCACTTCTTCTCTTTCTCTATCAGGCGCACATCATAATGCATTATACATCCATATTCTATTTCTCACATTCACACTCGCAATCATACCTCACCTAGATCAACTAGGTTTACAATATATACATGATATTACATTGATTACAATGCATGTCAGCCAAAGACAATAAGAATATTACAATTACAAGTTAGCCAATAGATCAAACATCATGAAACGTGTAGAGGGCAAGCCCTAACATGAATTACACTAAATACTAGGAAGAGAAACACACCTTGCGAATTCCAACACATGCTTAGCCTAGTCCTAAACATCCTTCACACCATTAGCCTTCAAAAAATAACATCTGCACACTTTGCACAATTGAAATAAGTCGGCCTTAACAAGAAAATATGAAGCTTGTAGCATATCTACCATTACAACTTGGCAGTGCTCGTGGATTATTAAACATTACTTGTGCTTCTCCCAAATGAGTCAGCATGACCCACACAGCATCTCCAAACACTCCTTGAACTTTGCACAACAAAGACTTTGTGGCGCAGACCTCCAACATACCTTAGTCAGCCAGGCAAAGGCATAACCCAACAACACCTTCACTCAGGACCACAACCTATTCTGAAAGGACCAGAAATCACCTTGCGGAGCAATAGGAAACATTACAAGATCCTCAAGATCATTCTCCACCAACCAATTCATCATTTCATATAGCAAAAAGTTGGTGCAAGCCAACTAACACTGAAACAAGCCACCAAACAATACAATCCTGCACTTTGTCACTCATAATTTTCTTTGCGGAGGGACAAATGATGTGAAACTTTGAATGTAGCACCGTAACAAGATACTAAACTTAACTTCTGAATCACATGACTGTATCTACAAACGTGGAGGAATGCAAAACATTCTCCCAACCAGTCTTCCAGGCAACTTTTTGCAGTAGAAACCTTCACTAACATCTAGAGACTAGAGCTCCTTGTAGCAACACATACTTCCTTAGGACTAATAGGAAAGAGCATACAACATGCTACATGCCATCAACAACATCTTCTCAACATCATCATTACTTCTAATTCTCATCTTAATGCTTCTAATTCCAATCTTAATATATCATCTCTGCTAACAACAAACATACTCGATACAACTTTGACATTAAATAAAGCATAACATCCAACCATGAACATCAACAACATCACAGTTAGCACACCATCAACATAAGCATCAATGATAACCGAAACTAAGTGTTGACATCAATGACAACCACAACAGTGACAACCTTAGGTAACATATGTGCAACAATGTGGCCTACTATCCCATTTCCAAAGGTACCTTGTGAGTAACGTCTTGAGGCTAACCTCTTATTGATGCATCATAAATATGAACGACTGAAAGTCCTCTATTCTAGGTTGTACAAGGCTCTCTAGGGAAGTCCTCGTTATACTTGAAGGTACTTGATGCCCAAGTTAATGAAATTAGAGTGCATGTCTAAAGGTTTGGCCTGAGAGGGTAACCCACTCTCATCCTTCACTTAGCAATCTATAAAGCTTCTTGATATCTTAGCCAAAGAATAAATGCACGAAGAGTCTTTTGATTATCTCCCTAAATTTATATACCCCACTGGAACATGGGGTTGGGGTCAACACTTGGTGATGAAATCCAAGTCAGGCCCCTTATAAAAAGAAAACCAAAAAGTTGCACTTACTTTTGATTTCCAAGATCACCCTAAGGCATGAGGAAAGAGCGTACACAAGGCCCCTTTGGGTGACACAAGTGAAAAAGGTTGCTTTTGATTTTCAAGATCACCTTGTGGCATGAGAGGAGAGCATACACAAACCTATTCCATGAAAAAAAATAACAAAAAAGAAAGGTTTGATTTTGGTCCTCAAGATCACCTTGTGGTGCAAGAGGAGAGTATACACAAACCTATCTTGGTAACAAACACAACAAACAAGGGTTAATCTCCTTAACAACAAAATATGTGTGAAGGGGTTTTAAGTTTTAGTCTTCTACAATCGAACCTACAATCACTATGAATTAGTAGTTTCAAAAGATTTGCCTTGGACTTGTGAATTTATGCAAAGATAGAATTAGTACAACAAGCACAAGACAAACCAATGTCAAAGGTTAGTAACTAGAGAACCAAGAAAAACTAGCAAATACTAACAATAGAACAAAAAATGCAAAAAATAAAAACATATACACGTAAAGATTAAAAAAATATCTAGTAGATTAAATAAAAATGTCAAAACAAGAAATAAAACACATCAACATGAAAATGAATGTATCGAAAGTTTGCACAAATGAGTCAAAATCTGCATAGATATGTCGATTTATCTTGTAAATGATCAAAGTGATAAAAAATCTTGCAAACCAACAACAATAAGGAACTTGCAAACCATAGTTAGCACTAATGACCTACAACAAAACCATTTAGGCTTAAAACCTTAAAAACTAGCTAACCAACATCATATTTAAGACAACTCCTTAGTTAGACCCAAGAAGCAAGGCAAATCGTAGGTGCCCTAATAACAACGAAAATCCCCAGCTACTAAACAACATCTTATGAAAGCTAAGAATAAACACAAAACAGTGTTAGAGACACAAATAAGTTGAGGTAATCCTACAAAACCTGAAAAATGACCACTATTTTATGCTAGGATGGAAACACTGCAAGGATGAACAAATACACCAAAGGCATGATGAAGGTGCCAAAATAGATAAGCACAAATACCATTTTGTGAAATAGATTGTCTGTGCACTAAACAACTTGGAAAATGAGTTAGACAACTTGAAAGCACAAGGGTTAGGTGAAAACCAAATAAGCAACTAAAGAGAAACTAATGACCAAACCATAGCAACCTAGAAGGATGCATGCACTATGTATTAAATGGAGGTGTGCAGGATTAAACGTATGTGCCAAAACAAGTGATAGAGATGCCACTTCATGAAAATCATGGCTTGGGAGATCAAAAACTTGCAAGAAAAATGTTAAAAAGACCTACAACCATAAAAGTTAGATGGGGACCATGGTCCCACTGGGCGTGCTAGAATGTAGTAGCAGGAAATTGAAGGAAAAAGCAAAGAACCACATAAGAATTGGAATCCTACTTCAAGCTCTAACCACTACCTCTAAATGAGCAAACAAGGAATGAAAGAAACAATGTAAAACCAACAAGCTTTCACAAATGCAAACCTTGGGTGTGTGAGATGTGCTCGTGATGTGTTTGTTGAATTTCAAGTTTCTCTTTGGAGTCCTCAAAGTGGTAGCATGTACCTACACAAAATGGATTCTTGTGAAAATGGATGACTTGATATGAATATATAGAGTTGAGATGGGAGAGATAGATGGTTGAGATCTTGCCTCAATATGGAGGGCTCAGATTTCAAGAGAGGATTTTGACTTTGTTGATTGGAGATAAATGGAGGTTGGTGGTTGGGAGATGAAGGACCAAGATCTTACCTCAAAATGGAGGGCCAAGATTGCATGAGAAGAATTGAATTTTGCACATGGGACATGATTGTTGAGGATTGAAGGTTGGTAGTTGGTAGATAGATGGTTAGGATTAGATTGACTTAGATGGATGGCCAAGATGCAAAGTTATATTGTCTACACATGAATTTTGATTGGTGAGAGAGAGGTGACCACATGGAGGGCTAGGATTAAATGGGTTTAGATGGATGGCTAGGATGCAAGGTTAAATTGACTTTGCATAGGGGGGATTTTAAATTAGTAGAAGTAGATGATGTGGATTTTTGGGATTTATGATGGGGGAATAAATGTTTTATTTTTTAATTGATGAGAAAGATGGGTGACATTAGCTTAGCTAATTAAATAAAAGTGATATATTTAATTAACCAATGCTAGGGTAAACTAATTAAATAAATAAACTGGAAGAGGGAAAGCCTAATTAATTAAACAATTTATTTAATTACTTAGTGCGAGAGACAATGTGGAATTAATGATAGAAATTATGTTAAAATGTAGAAATGGATTTTAGGTGTCTATAATAATAGTTGTGTCCCATGGAAGATTTTGTGTAATAAAGTTCTTAGAACTATCCACTGGTGTACACATGTACGGGTAAGGATCAACAAATATGGTACAAAGTTCTCCTTTGTGCCAAAATTTTACACATCTATGCAAGGTTGGTGATATGGATTTTACGGCATGTAATCATGGACATCCTAGAAGGTTATTATAAGTCAAATTTGTAGGCATTGCATGGAACAATGTATCTAATGTGCATAGTACAACCTTGATTAGAAGAATGATGGTGCTAATACAAGATCTATCCACATTGTCAAATCCTCTAATGGTAAGTTCAGTTGGTTGTATCTTTAACATATCTATTTCTAATTAGTTTAAACAATCTTCTATGCATATGCTTAGACTAGATCCATCATCAACTAAAAATTGATTAATGTATAATTTACCACATCTCACCACAATGTGCAAAGGTAATGCCTCACCAATGACCTTATCATTAGAGAGTTTATTATCATCAAAATACATAGCATGATGCTCTTTATGGACAATGGACTCTATCAAAGCTGTGACCAATTAATGGAGTAGTATCACTATTAACCTAAATTTTCTCTAATGTTTTTTTCATGATATCTTTGCTACATCTTCTCTAATGTTTTTTCATGATATCTTTGTAAAACGGGTGATGTGCATACTAAGTCCCAAATATATATTTTAGCTTGTGTGTTTTGTAATTGTTGGATAATGTCAAACTCCTTTGATACTTTAGATGTGAGTTGAGATATAGGATGTAGATTAAGTGCGTTAGTTTACAAAGTTGGTTGTGGCAATGTAACATCTTGGCCTCTTCCTAGTCTTTGGTGTGTATGCCCAACTATTCTATAATCGCATAAATTAGGGGCATCATGAACAGTAGGTATGGTGGACACATAAGCCATGTGGATAGAAGATGAATCAACTTCAAAGGATAAAGCATTGAAAGGCATTTTCAAATTAATACTATCCTCATGTGGACTAAGGCTAGACAAATGAATAATAAAAGCATGGAAAAATCTATAAAAGAAGTATAAATCAAACAAGATGGATTAAACCATTGCAAAGCTTTACCACTCATAAGTAATCTAAACTCACCAATCAATAAGATATCATCATCTATAATTCATAATTAGCAAGCATAAATGATTTCACATGTAAAGAAGCATCTATAGCACCGTCACATAATAATTCTTCACTAAGGCTAATAATATCGTCATGTGTAATGTAGGGTATACCAATGTGTCATGTCCCCATTTCCGACATGATCACCAAACAAGACACTGAGTTAGCCTATCCTCATTCATGTAGGATAATTCATCAAACAAGAGAATATTTTGGTTGAGCTATGGCTTGGAGAAGATAACATTGTTCAGAGGCTTGGAAAATGGAAAGATGTTTATAGGGCTTAACCAATTTCTGGTAAAGTGGAAAATGAATTAATGTATTTTTACATTAATTATCAAAGGAGAAAAATAATAAAACATTGATTTTTGGATTTTGGGCGAATCATTTGGAGGAATAAGGAAATTAAAAATAATAAAATAATATTTTAATCCTAGCACCCAATTTGAAGGAAAATAAATTAAATAATAATATTTTATTATTATTTAATTAGAGCTCCCAATTTGTGGGAAAAAAGAAAAAATAAATAAAATATTATTTTTATTGTGGAGTGCTCACCTTGGAGAAGAAAAAGGAAAAATAAAATATAAATTATATTCTTTGGATTTTGGCTGTCACCTTGGGAGAAGAAAATAAATATAAAATAATATTATATTTGATTTTGGGTGGCCAACCTTGAAGAATAAAAAATAATAAAATATTGTTTTGGCTGACATTGGAGGGAAAAGACGATTCAAATCTTTAATTTCAATTTGTCAGCTACATCAAAAAGAAAAGAAGATCCAAGTATAAAAGAAGGTTGAAGGAGCTCATTTGAGCATCACGAATACTTTGGAACTTTCACATTTTTGCTTGGCAATTATATTATAGGACTTTCCAAGGACGAAAACCCTTGTGGAGGTGGTGTGTTGGATGAAATCCCAATCACATATTGGAGGTGGATTCACACGGAGTTCACATTGCACTTCATTGGAGATTTGAAGATTCATTGAGCCTCATTGATACATAATTCTTATTTGACCGCCTTGAAGATTTCATTGAAGATAATTGTTGAAGACTTGTTGATAGAATTGAAGATCCTTTGCATTCATTTGAAGACATTGAAGATCCTTTGTTTGCATCCTTGAGCGTCGATTTATAGAGGCTTCATATTTTGACTTAAGCACACTAATTGAGAGCTACATCACATTAGATCTGTGTCATAAGGAAGTTCATTTGCATATGCTCATACTTTAGATTGGAATTATCGCCATAACCCTAGTTGCTGCCTTGTATTGGAGCTACCATTGGCTAGTCTTCATCACCTTGGTGTGGCTGATCTTGCATAAGGGCGATTTGGTATCATCCTAGTTGGCGATCTGCATTCAAGAGCCTTCATTCACCATTATCAGTGGCTGCTACTAACAATTTTGGAGCGATCAACATTTTATAATCATCATTGCATCCATTGATCATCACTACAACAACGATCAACCTTAGGAGACTAGCGATCAACTTGTGGAGAGGTGTGATCAACACTAGAGGATATTCAACCAGCATTGGAGGTAATTCACTTTGCATTTCATCACATAAGAAGGCCAATTTGCTACAATGGTCCTTGTCACTACCATTGCAATATATCTCGGTCCATTCGACATCATAACTTGATATGTGCACTCATCATTCATTCTCTGATTTGTAACAGTAGCGAGATACATGATTGTATGGCCATTCTAGTGCCAAACTTGATGTAATTGCAATTCACATAATGACAATTGGGAGCAACAAATTTGCATTCTTAATTTTACATGTTGTATGTGTATTGCATGGAGTAATTCATCACCAATAAGGACATCATATATATGCATTTACTTGCCATCAATTTGCACATGTTATTCTATGGTTCATGCTTGGAGAAGTAAATTAGTGAGGTGCAGAAATAAAAATCAATAAACAGTCCTAGGGTTTTCATTTGAAAACATTGCAAATTCAGAAATATTGTTCAAACCCTAGTTTGACACATGACACAATGAAGTATTAATAAGAGATACATGAGAAGATAATGGATTAACATTAAGTTGTAAGCTATCATCATGTGAGTCATGACCATACAAAATCTATCATAAGTATCCATAGGTTCAACATGAGATGTGGAAAAATGCTCACCATCATACTTATCATCATGCATGAAAGAAGGTAATTCACTTAAAATGCATGAATCTATAGACATGGGGGCTAGCATGACATACAAGAGAAGTATAATCAATAATGTCACACATACGTGAAGAAGGCAAATCATCATATATGGCCATCACACTAGATGTATCACTAAAATATGATAAATCCTTATTGGACACATGCTTATCATTGTCACAAGCCACAAGAGAGATGAGATCAATATGAAACTCACAGACAAGTGAGGTAAGAATATCAAAGAGGAAACGATGAGAGCTAACCAACTCAATAAAGAAGGGAGAAGCTAAAACATCATAGAATAACATCTCTATGGAAAACGCATCCTCATCTATAGCATACAATGTCATGGGAGTATAAAGATGGAAGGATGATGTGTCATAAAGAACATGAACATATCAAAATTAGAAATACACACATGTATATTTGCTAAGGAACACATGACCTATATGAATCCATGATGATCAATCCAATGGTGGGGTAGGCACAAATAGGTATATCACTATGAAACCTCAAACCTTAATCAAAGTACGATGAGTATATGCAAATACATGTGAATCAAAAACTTAAGAAATTTAACAGTGAACGATAACATCAGATCTAAAAACCCTAAGAAAAATAAAGGTATAACACTAAAGTCAAACCCTAGGGGATGTAAGAGTAGACGGGTTCACAAAAAATGTAAGGGAATACAATCCCTTTTTCATAATCTAGGCTAATTAAATAAATGCACCCAAATCAAGCATACCTTAGATAAACATTAATTATCATAAATTAATGCTATTAAATATTCAAAAATTAAATGCGAGTGGACAGGGCACTTAACTTTTGGAACTATGATGAAGAGTAAATGTTGATGTCATGTAGAATCTAGTTGTCCTAGTACATAAAATTGATGCTTATGGTTTAACCACTATCTTAGGTTTTGAATAGTCATGAAATTCAGTGTGGGTCTAATCTGTACCCCTCGACGTAACTTAGATAAATGCACCCAAATCAAGCATAATTTAGATAAACATTAATTATCATAAATTAATGCTATTAAATATTCAAAAATTAAATGCGAGTGGACAGTGCACTTAACTTTTGGAACTATGATGAAGAGTAAATGTTGATGTCATGTAGAATCTGGTCGTCCTAGTACATAAAATTGATGCTTATGGTTTAACCACTATCTTAGGTTTTGAATAGTCATGAAATTCAATGTGGGTCTAATCTGTATCCCTCGACGTGGAACCTAAGCTCCTTGAACATGACCTAATTTGTAAAATTGATCATGTAGCTCACACGTTGATCTAACTAATTATGGACTTCTATAACTTGCTTTGCCTTAGTCACTTATATCTAAAGATGTGCAAGGATTGGGTATACTTAAAAATACCCTAGGGAACTTGTTGAATTGTAAGGGTCAAGTTCTTATGAATCAACCCCCTTGTCAGATTGACCTTACAACCTTGTAACATTCTCAAGCATGCAGGTGTCCTACATGATGTTGATGTAGATTCTAATTCCTTTTAGTGCTCTAAATTGAAATGTTCCTAGAAAGATTTCTCCTTGATAATTGATATGAATTAGCTATACATTGAATGTGTTTAAATACTAATGTGTAGCAATAACTTGTACAAAACATGTAGCAAGTTAGCTCATCACGACTAGTGAAAAAGTGGGATCATAAAAAAATGAATTTAAAAAATTGAAATTTGGAAGTCAATCTTGAGTGATTCAAGATCAATCTTGAGTGCCACAGGATTAACCTAAAACAACAAACTGTAAATCTCAAGACATAGATGAACATGTTGTAAACATGAAATGCAATAAATAACTAAATAAGTGAAAAGAAATGTATAAAAATATGTACAAATACGTATGCTACTTGTTACTATATAATTATATCTAGTGATTCCATGAAAATAACCCAAAACTAAATGGGAATTTCACCATTACAAGTATATGGCGCGTACACAATCTTATTGTGAAAGGATAACATGGCTTCAATTCGCCACTGTTGTCTGCAAGGAGCCTCAGCCCCCACCATCACCACCACTGCATTTTTCCGGTCCTTCAATACAATTATTGGAAGACACAGGCCTTTCCCATCCTCAAGTTCATCATTTCTCCACAGGCGTTTAAGCACCTTCGGAAATTTTTCTATACAAGAAATAGCATGCAGAGCCCAAGTGGAGGAGAAAGAGAAAGAGAAAGAGAAAGAGAAGGAGGGCTTTAGATTTGAACGGTATGAAGCGGTGATAGGAATAGAAACCCATGTACAACTCTCAACATTAACAAAGGCATTCTGTAGCTGCCCATCTCAGTATGGTTCACAACCAAATACAAATGTGTGCCCAATTTGTATGGGACTTCCTGGTTGTCTGCCTGTTTTGAATGAAAAAGTAGTGGAGTATGCAGTCAAGTTGGGACTGGCATTGCATTGCCATGTGAGTCTTAAATCGAAGTTTGACAGGAAGCAGTACTTCTATCCAGACCTTCCCAAAGGCTACCAGATTTCACAATTTGACGTTCCTATTGCTACAAATGGGTTCATTGATGTTGACATTCCTGTGGAGTTTGGTGGTGGGCGTAGAAGATTTGGTGTGACTAGAGTGCATATGGAGGAGGATGCTGGGAAATTGATTCACGCCGGAAATGATCGGCTTTCTGGTTCTTCTTACACCCAGGTTCTGTTTTGCATCCTGTTTCCACTTTCTGGATTGAAAATTCAGTTACACATATATAAAATGTTAATGTCATAATATAGGAAAGGAAGGTTCTCTGCAGCCTGCAAACTATAAAAGCCCAATCGTCTCCCATAACATAGCAAGACAAATTACTCCAGCACTGCAAATAGTCAGAGTCCAGTAGTCTCACATAACATATTATAGAAGAATGATTACTCCTGCCGAGCACATTATAAATTCACAAATTCCTAATAATTTCTGGAAGAACAATCGATACACAGACTGAAAAGGGATGATTAACTTAGTGATAAAACACTCCAATAAGATCACTCCAGTAAGAGATGGAAGATCTTAGGTTTGAATCCCATTTGTTCTACAGGAAATGAGGTGATTTTATGATGTATATAGAAGAAGTCACCCATTTAATATTTCTAACTTGAGCAATCATATTCACCTCATGTATAAACCTCCCGATAATGAGGGTAAACCCATAGTCCCAACATAGGACAACTCATTATTCAACATAACTAATTCCACAAATTATCCATTTGACCCAATATTATTAGTTAAGGTTATTTGAAAAAATAAAATTGCAGACACAAATATTGCAGAATTAAACCATTGTTGTACAGATTACACAAAAATATATAAATATAATATTAATGCTTCATTTTGGATGATTACAAAATATTATGCAAATGCTTATAAAGCATTGCATTCTCGTATAACTTCCTATTGCCAAAACTTCTTTACGGGAAACTAAACCCCCAATAACTAACAAAAAATTAACAACAATATTTAATAATAAACACCACAAAGTTACTAAGGTGACTTTATTATATAACATAAACCTTATATTCCAACACCCCCTCTTAAGGTTTACAGTACAAAAACAAAACATACAACAAACATGCTGATAGAAAACTCAATTACACATTCTTTAGAAGCTTTTCTTTGAATAACAGATCCTGGACCAGGTAGAACTTCACCAAGCTGTCTCGTACCCCTTGTAAAGATGTAGCTCCTAAGGTGAATTCCTGAGTTCTCGGATTACCACCTCCTTGAACTCCCAAATCACAGATCCTTTGAATTATTGGACAACAATCCATGCCGAGCTACATCCACAGTGCTCCATCAAGTTGTCTCATGACCTTCATAAGGGCATAATTCCCAAGATTTGCAGACTTTCGAACTATTTGGGCAACGATCCATATTGAGTTTTATCTACACTAGATCCTTTTTTGTCTTCAAAAAGTAAACTTCATAATATATGGATTCTTCAACACCGTCAGCATCTGGAAAAAAGAACACAAAAAAGAAAAAAACAGATTCTTCTCATACAAAGCACCATCTCTGAGCTAGAAGTTGGCTCAAGATGATGAACATCTTCCAACCGCCGATATAATCCTATTACATTTTATCCATTTACTGTTGCATGTGAGTCTTTGGAGGCGTTGTCAGGTGTAGCAAAGATGGCCCCGAAAGTCCAAGCATAAGGTGACATGATAAAAAATTTCATTTCAAGGTGTTGGACCCAACCAATAATGCACCCATTTACTATTCACCTTATATCTCCAAAAACAAAGCACACCCTTTTTTCCTTATCACTCCAATGCATACAATTTTTATTTTTAAACAAAATGTCCCTTCACTATTTCTCTGTAAAAGACCAAAATATCTCCATTGTTACATAAAAAACAACACCTTATATGCTAGAAAACTTAATCCTATTTTAATAAATCTGTATTGTATATGTTTAGAAAAGAGGTTCAAATAACTGCTGCAAGAACGGTGAACAAGCACAGTAACTACTGCAGGGACAATTACTTGTACTTCAAAATCGCTTGAATAAATCAGCACTTTAGATGTCCTACAACAGGCTCAAATAACTTGCTATTCAAAGTGATGTACATGCACACCATGCTACCAGAAATGCATTCCAAACTCTCTTAAATGAATCAACAACTTGCATGTTGGAATGAAACGTTAACTACTTCAATGAATGCCCATTATGTGAACATTTTCATTGAACTGTGCTTTTAATTCCACAAGTCCAGCATCCGTTGAAGTATTTCAATCCACGCCAAAAACAAAAGGATACCTATGCTTCCAATGCTTAATAGAGACACAAACAGACTTAACAGAGACACAAGGATACCTATGCTTCATTTACATAGGTCAAACGAGTTCTGACTTTGAAGAAGTTGTAAGAAAGAAAAGTTTATGATGAACACGATCTTGCTTACCAAACCATTTGTCTTTCTCTCTCACACACCTTGTCATGCCATTCTACATTAGAAATGATGCTGATTCTTAATTCCATCCCTAAAATGGCATGAAGACAACAGTAGCTACATAAACTTCCACCGTATTATATTCATTTTCCTCTTCGTCACCTTTCAACTCCATAGGACCATAGGAATAGGATCAACAACTGCTTTGACACCATATTGGAAAAAAAAATTGCAGACACAAATATTGTAGAATTAAACCATTGTTGTACAGATTACACAAAAATATATAAATATAATACTGATGCTTCATTCCCAATGATTACAAAATATTATGCAAATGCTTATAAAAAATTGCATTCCCGTATAAATTCCCAAACTTCTCTATGAGAAACTAAACCCTCAATAACTAACAAAAAACTAACAACGATATTTAATAATAAACACCACAAAGTCACTAAGGTGACTTTATTATATAATGCAAACCGTATATTCCAACAAAAGGGGATGTATGCAACATTTTGGCTACTCTATCACCTCATATACATTATTATATTAAAGTTTTCACTAAAGCAATAACTTTGAGGCTGGCTTCCATCATTCCAAAAATCATTTCAGAGGAACAAGGAGGTTTCGTTCCTGGAAAAGAAATAGTTGAGGGAGCCTTTGATGCAGAGGTGGCACAAGGGAAGCAACACAACAAGGGTTAGTCTATTCTCCTTTGCCCACTCACCCACTTCACCTAGCCTTCAACCAACCAACCAAAGGCACATTCAAGGGTATATGAAGGGTTTGATATCCTGGTGATGACTCAACCTTCAAGGCTTCTCCAACACCTTAAGACAGATCAATAAACACCTTCTATGTAGTTGGTTTGATCCCCAACTTCCCAAAACTCTCCAACCTATACTTTGACTAGTAAGGCTACTAGCCCTCCAAACTAGGTTTTCTCAACTCAACTTGACAAAATTCCAAATGACCAGGCAAGTAAATGATGGTTTTAGATACCCTTTTAGGGACCCTATCAAACTTCCAAGTCTCCTGTTCCAACTCTACTCCAGCAATCCAGAACACCTACTAGGTCTCTAGGCCTAATTGATCAGTTTAGGGCTAGGTTACAAAGCAAGTGGTCTATTTTGGGTGCATAGATCAGGGACAGGAATTTGGAATGCTTCTACTATGTCCAAACAACACAAAACCACCATTCATTCACTCACCCTATCAGGATTCTGTCACTTACAACCTCAAATAGCATAAAGTTGGTCAAATACAAGGAAATACTTGACCTAGGGCATCACCTTAAAATTCGAAAACAGTCTCTCCTAGCCAAATGCTTTTGGAATCCTGTAGAGTACATCCCTAGCCTGCATTTCACCAGTTTTTATGAATTTTCACCGGTGGAAATGCATTCTAGGACTGGATTTCTATGACAAACCCTAGAAAACAGGGTTTCTAGACCAGTCTTGAAAGAAAATTCAATATCTTTTGACTCCAACCACTTCAAGGCCTCAAACCAGTTGCATTTGAACCCTGACTCCAAGCACTTTCAAAAAAATAACATTTGCTCACCTGGACCATCCGTACAGGTCGTACATAGTAAGAAAAGCAGGAAAAAGTGACTGTTTTCTGTAGTTTGAATGCCCAAAACTCCGTACCAGGCCTCCTCTGCCGTACAGGAGTGAACTACAATGTTTTTCAACCGATCCAAGTTGGTGTCTAACTTCTCCAACAACATTCAACCACCAAAATGGTTTTTGAACTGACCTACTACATGACACACTTTAACAATTATGTTGGTTTGCCTTAACATAAGGATTCCAATTGGTTTTGCTTGGCCAATGGAATCTAAACATCCTCCATACTCCCAAAACATGACAAAACACAAAAACAATAAAAAGAAACTCAAAAACCAATCCTTAGACCTTCTAGGCCTGATTGGCACAACAAGGGTCCAAGTGGACTAAGCATGATTGAGGTTTATATGGTTACCCAATCATCTTGACCACACAAGAGGACCTTACATCCATGGCTAAAGCCTTATTACAGAGCACATTAAACAAAAACCACAACCTTTAAAAAAAAATGCAATCAAAATGATCTTGGAATCAAGGTGCTCCTAGGTGCCCTGCACCAGCCTTGGTAGCCCATGAGGTTCCTCATTCTATTCATCAATATAAACTTCCTTTTATGGTGATTAAGCTGGACAGGATGAATGTAATGTGCTGCCCCTGTTTGTTCTTTTCATTTAATATGTTATGTTATTTTTTATTTGTTTTGTGATCTTTTAGACTAGACAGAAGTTGCAGAAGAGGTTTTGGTTTTTGCATGTAATTGTTTTGCCAGATAACAATGAAATATATGACATGCAATGATAACCCAGAAAAAACTATAACAGTTATGAGCAAAATAACAAAGACCTAGATCATATTATTGCCCAAATTGAATTACAGTGACATACCCATTTGCATTTCTTCCACTTTGTTCATCCGCTGTGTGTGAACCAGCAATATGGTCAATAGAAATCACATCCAGAACAATGGCAACGAAGGTACTTCATCATAAAATGATCTGCAGTGCCTATTACAATCCTAGGCGTCCATATTCCATGAGTTTTTGAAGACCACGATGGAATAAATCAAATGCTAAGAAACCCATGACCTTGATAGCTGATGTATGGCCAACCTGTATGATTTCTGCTGTAGCTAAACTCTCCAAAAAGACTTCAAATCTGTCTTATAACCCCAGTAAATGATTTGCATCTCAAATACGGACTCTGGCACCCAAGGATGAATGAAAGGATCTTCAAACAAACTCCAAACTGCTGCCAAAGAATGTACGGCCAGTCCAGGAAAGGGTACGACCAGCAAGGTAATGAAATAACAGCATTCAATATTGCCCAAATCCTTCTTGAAATCTGCAAGTTACTCAACAATACTCTTCATAAAATTTGCATATTAAACTGTGTAAAACCCTTATGAAAACTATCAATCAAAGCACAAGTGAAGCCTCCGTATGAAGCTCCTAGCAACCCTCCTGATGCTATCTCTCAAGCACGAAGAGAGTGATCTCACAGAGGTTTTGGTCTCTGCAAAACCCTTGTTCAACCTCCAAAGCCAAGCTTCAAAGTTTGCACGACAATGTCAAATTTTCCAAAGTGAATAATAATAAAATGAGCTCACAATTCCTTTTTATAAGCCCTTGGCTTCCAATGCCCAAGAAGAGGGTTACTTTATTATTTTATTTATTTTATTTTTTTACCCCCATATCTCCACATGAGGTGTTCACCTCCTAGCACATAACTTTAAGTCATAACTTAAGTCACTTTTTTTATAATCTCAAAGTGAGCGCTCAACATTATGGCTATAGCGACTTATTAATATTTCATTTTTGACACTTAACCATTATAACTCAAAGTCCAATATTAAATAAACATTAATAATTTACGGACTTTAAAATGGAGGTCCAAATGATCTCAGAATTCAGTGATCTATAGATCGTTGGAAAGGTCTTGCCAAGACGCTTCATCTCCAACACTGAAAATCTCGAAACGAACAGAAACCCTAATTTGCCAAAAATAGTAAGTCTGGGCCTAAGCAATCAAATCCACCTCAGAAAGTGCCAAATTGAAGGTCACACCGAAACTATGCCAACATCCACTTAAAAACTGACAAACCCATCCAAGTCAACTAGGCTGGTTAGTCTACGGGACTAACTCTCCATCTATCTGCATGGGCTAAGAAGGGAACATTACAGTCCGCCCTTCCCAAAATTGCTTGTCCTCAAGCAATGCCAATACGGCCTCTAATCAACAGACCGATCCAAACTGGAATCAAGAATGATCCCAGGGTCCCAAGTCAACCTAGGATCTATGGTACCATGTACTGAAGACTGTAAGATACCACCCCTAATTTTTTTCCAAATTGCAATGCTACGAACAATGTTAGCATAAATGCAATAACCAACTAAAGGCCTCACACTTTCTGATCACCAAGATCCCAGGATGGGCGAGGTGAGAGCATACAGTGCTTCGGTTAATCAATCAAAAACTATGCAATGAAATGAAATACCAATGTTCCACGGAGTTTCCTGACGGGGACGGGTCTCGGGGACGGGGGGGACAAAGGGTCTAAGTTTGGGGACGGCGGGGGGGCGGCGCTGATATACATATGGTACTTGAATAACTAGTTATAAAAAGATGTTTAAGAATAACATTTCAAATGGCAAATTAGTAAACTAGCAAAATTGCAAATACTAACATTTTAAATACTTGAATACTATTAGTCTATTACTAAATAGTAAAAGACAAATGAAATTGCCGAATTTGACAAATGAAATTGTCGAATTTGAGATTTCTTAGTTTCTATTATATCGAAAACGGAAAATATAACATGTCACATCATAATATCATATCAATGTATCATAAAGTCTTCAAGATGGTTACAATGAGTAGCATATGATGATATCAAAATAAGTACAAACTACAAAATGCAAAAATCAAAATGTAGTGAAGGGAGGCCTCTAATCGTCCCCAAACTCCTCATCACTCGAACTACTGGAATCCTCGCGGTCAAGCTCTGCCAAACTAATACCAACCAGCCCTGCATCTGAAGCTGAAACTGAAGCATCCTCATCAATCTGTGCTGGCTCCTCTGGCTCTACATCCCATCGTGCTGCTGGACTCTCTTTGTACACAAGTGTTTTGCGGTCAATGAGACGCAAAGCACTATGTACAGCCAAAAGCTTCTCTACTCTCCTAGAGGTAAGTCTGTTCCTCTTAAGAGAGTGGATGAAGCTATATGTAGACCAGCTCCTCTCAGCAGCTGAAGAACTAGAAACCTGAGATAACAATCGGATGGCTAGAGTGGTAGTCAAAGATCCCAATCCATGGCAAGTCCACCACAAAATTGGGTCATCTTGCACCATAGTTACCATATCCATCTTGGCCGCATTTGAATAACCCCTAAGAGTGGCAAATTTGCCCCAATCAGTGCGAATCGTGCTGGCATCTACATCATCATACATCCTCTCAATGCACCTGAAGAACCCCGCCTTCACCTCCGGATCCTGTATTGGTGTCACTCTACCAGGCCTAGTCAAGTACCACTTAGGATTAAGTGCATAAGCTGCCATGTGCAAGGGAGTGTTGAGCTTCTCCCATCTCCTCTGAATGATTGGCTGAATGTGCTCATGGTAGAATGCCAATGTGGGGTCCCTTTGTCACACAACAGCCCTCATCTGATCAAGCATAGAATCGATGCACTCATACACCTCTCCAAGGTTAGATCCATCCGCATCGCCATACCTGATTACTTGGAAAACTGGTGTAATGATGGCGACAATATATTTTGCATCAGCCCAGAACACATCATTCTTCATCGTATCCTTCATCCTCAAACCCTGCTCTGTCTTAGACTCGGCCCACCTACTCCATTCTGCTGTCATAATCATGAGTTGCAGTGCCTCTTGCAACTCAATCATTCTCTCCAAGAGAATGAAATAGGAAGCATATCTCGTATCAGTAGGTTTCATGAACTCCTTAGCGAAGGTCCTGAAGAGTGCATGTGATGTGTGGTGGTTGCAGATAAACATCTGCACATCTCTCGCATCATTTACCACTTCTCTAATCCAACCAATCTTCCCCATGTCCTTGAGTGCATTGTTCATGGCATGCACACAACATGGAGTCCACCAAATATGCCTATAAGCTGCCTCAACAAGTCTCCCTGCAACTTTGCACACATGTGCTGCATCTGTCACTACTTGGACCACATTTTGTGGCCCAACCTCCTCAATAGCCTCCTTGAGGACCTCAAACTAAAAATGAGCATCTTTGTGATGCCCTGAACAATCAACTGCCTTAAGAAAATATGGGCCCTCAGTGCATGTAACCATGATATTAATGAGTGGTCGCTGTCTAATGTCTGTCCACCCATCCATGACTATGCTGCATCCTGTCTTGACCCAACACTCCATCTTCTCCATCAACAAATTGATCTTGGAATAGTTCTTATCCAAGATCGTGGTCCTCAATTTCGTCTCACCTGGTGCCACATATGATGGTTGTAAGATACCCAACTAATGCTACTAAAATTTTTCCTTATCTTAGATAAATTTACTTGCTATCAATTCATCAACTACTGCAACAATACAAAGATATACATCAAAGACAACTACTTGAATGAGAGTTGGGTACTTGTCTAGTTACTTGATTCAATCAACTTGCAATGTCTTATTACATGGATAATGCTTTCAATAGCATGAAGTACAACTTATTCAATTACAAAGGGAAAGGCCTTGAAGCCTTGATGTTTACAATAGCGCCTACACTTGATCAACTCAATTGAACTCGATGATGTCAACTGAATGTCAACACCTCACAATATCACAAGGGAGCATCACCTTGCTTGATTGAGGGAGCATCACCCCAACACTTGAAACTCGCAGGCCTCAAGATTACAAGCTCAACAGCTTTGCAGAGAGAATTTTATCAAATGAACCGATCCCAAATGAATGAGAGAGCTCCTCCTTTTATAGGCCTTCCAAAGGCAATGAAGGCACATTTTTCAATGCACAAAGAGGAACCAAGGCACGTTTCCCAAGAAGCATATCTAAGGGAATATTCCATCTGATGACTCATTCTGAGTTGGCCAGCTCATCTAGAGACCTTGACACGGATCCCGAAGACATTTTGTGGACCAATGAGAGCTCAGGTAGTTACGACTACCTTATCTTCTGACTAGGCGCCAAATGTTGACCCAGGCGCCCAACTGAGGTGGCAGAGTCATGAATAGGCGCCTTTCCAGGCTAGGCGCATTTTGGAGGTGAGAAAGTTGGTAGGAGTGTGCCTTGCATGTAAAATGACTTTCCTTGACGATTCTTCAAGTCTTGATGCTCTAGAAGGTGGAATGCTTCAACTAGGAGTGAGCGCCTAACTCCTAATGTTCGAACTTCTTCTTATAGCTCACTCTGTAGCTAGGCGCCAGAGCTAGGTCATTTGCACTAGAAAAGGCGCCTTACAAGGTTCCTCAAAGGACAGGATCATGGAGGAGTAGAATTGCGCCTAGGCTCAAATGATCATCTTTTCAAGGTAAACTGAAAACTACTTGTCTTCAATTAGATTGATCTGACCTCCTTGATGGAGCGCCTTGTAACTAAACTGGACTTGAGACCTTGCTCCCATCTTAGGCGCACTTTTTGGAGTAGTTTCAACTGATATTTGCGCCTAACATCTTAAGGAGAAAGTCTTATATTCTTCAAACTTCCAGATATTTGTAATCAACCTTTGGATGCTCTTTTAAGTCTAGCGCCTTCATTCAGAGTATTCATCATCTCACTTGGGTCTTCCAACTCCATTTAGGCACCATATGAACTTCCCAAGGGCAGGCGCAGTTGTGAGGGTGGAGAAGATGAAACAAACATATTTCAAACAATGATTCCTTGATCCTTAGATGATTCACAGCACTATTTTAAGGTTGTTTAAGCAAGAGCTAGTGCCTCCACATCTGGGCGCCCATTTGGTATCCTAGAAACATGAGCTAGCGCCTCACATAGTTAGGCGCTCATTCTTGGTTGTTTGGTTAACAATTGGCGCCTTGTATTCCTTGGATATTCTTTCAACAATCTCAACTTGCAGGGATCAAGGCGGACATCTAGAGTCTAGGCGCACATTTCATGATGCATTCTACCCTTCCAATTCTCTATCTAACCTTTGGCGCATTCCTTAAGTTGATCAATCACAGTCTAGCGCCCCAAGTACCAAGGCGTATTTTTGGGTTGGTGTAGAATGAAACTAGCGCCTTGCATAGGATTCACCTTCAAACATGTGGCGCTTACACTTGTAATCTTTGCGGTGAAGTAAATCACCTATCTAACCAAGCGCCCTGACTACTTGGAGTGATTGGAAGCTATCTTCCCACTTAGGCGCACTTCAAGTGAATTTGTCATGCTTTAGCACCTAGGCGCCTTGAGGAGATAACTTCAACAAGAAATGGCACCTTGATAAGGAGAAGTGCTCCTGTTGGATGATGTAACTTGATGCTAGCGCCTAAAGTGAATAGGCCTTCTTCCTTGTTCCACTCACTTAGAAAACTTCATCATGTTGATTAATCAATCATTTCCACCGGATCTTTTGAAGGCGAGATTTCACTTGATCAATTCTTCAAGGAATTCACCATTTGCAAAGGAGTCTAGGCGCAATATGAGGACTAGGCGCACTTTGAGTGTTGTGAAGGCTAGGAAGTGCGCCTAACTCACTTAGACCACTTCAGTGATTCCAAACTCAACACTGGATGATCCTGCAAGTTCAATAGGTTCACATCATGCCCTTAGATGACTCCATTCTCTTGATTATATCTTTCAAAACCCAAGGCGCACATTTGGGAGGTTCATCATGACACGGGCGCCCAAGCATGAAAACTTCATTATACCTTGCTCAAGTCCATATCTGCTCTAGGCGCTTGGTTGGTGGAACCCATCCAGGTGGAGCGCCTTCTGTTTGAATCCTCATCTTCACTGCCAGAAGAGACTCTTGAAGCTAGGCGCCAGAAGGGAGGAGTTCTGCCAAAATGGGCGCCTTGCTCATGACTTAGTGGATTCCGACTCAAAACTCCTTGATTGTACCTTCAAAATAACACCCCGAGTTAGTCAAAACCCAGTTCATTCCCTTATCATTCAGAATTAGCCTCCAAGAATGAGGAGTAGGCTAATCCATTCATCACTTGGTGCTTAAGCCGGAAATGGGGACATGACAATGGTCCTATCCTTGCCACCATCGATATCATCTCCTTAAAATAAGGAGATTGAGCAACATGAAATGGGATGCCATTGGCAAAGAAGAACTTGCCAATGGCATCATCTGTGTCATCCTTGAGCTGCACTTTAAACAAATCTGCTATGGGGTTACTTTGAGTTTGCAATTTCCATTTCCCCCTCCCCTCTCCTACATAGGCACTGGAAGAAGAAACTGGTGTCCCTCCTACTCTTGTCTGCAAAGTATGGCTAGAACTCTGTGGCTGGCTATGCTGAAGATGTGCCCTATTGGTGCAAAGTAGCATGCACAGGTGCAGCTGTAGTATCGTCAGGAAGACCCCATAACTTATTTATTTCAACTTTGTATTTGATGTTTTGCGGTGTTGCCAAAAAACAACATATGTCTACACCTTTTCCTCTAATGAAAAGGTGTGCATTAACTCTAGTGATGCTCCCAAACCACTCTAGAGCACAAAAGTTGCACTTCCACCTCCTTGTGCCACCAGATGGTAACCCTTCCCTGTTTAGTAATTTTGTTGCAAATTGTTTGAGAGGGGATTTGCGATCAAAAGGACCCTTAGCATATGGTGCCAGTAGTGCAGAAGGGCACTCAAAACTAGTTGCTTCACTTGCCATGGAACTAGTATTGGCTTCAAGCTCAACCCCATGGTCACTACCCTCAGCCTCAGGAGCATATTCACTTCCACTATCAGGGTCACTATGAGAGCTCATTATGATACTGCAATAATGAATAAACAAATAAATTCTATAAGTGAAATTTGATGTTAAAAGTAAAACTTAAAACTTAAATCTTGATGGAAAGATGAAAAAAATTTAAAAAAATAATGGGCTTTGAAATGAAAATCAAAACATGAATATGCATTTGCAGCCATGGCTGCAAATGCATATTCATGTTTTGATTTTCATTTCAATGCCCATTGTAAGATTCAACATGAAAAACTAAAACTAAGAACTTAGAAAAAAAAACAAAAAAAAAGAAGAAAAAACCTCAAAAAACAGTCATAAAAACTTACCTTGTGCTTGAAAAATCCTTCACACTTGGTGTAGAATGCTCCTCCTCTTCTTCTTCTTTCTCCTTCTCACCGCTCTTGCACTTGCAACACCTCAAACTCACTCTTTCACCCACTCTTCTCACTGGTTTTCCTCTTCTTCACTTAGCTGTTGCAAAACATGAAATGGCATATTGAGCAAATAAAATGAAGAATGAGAGTCTAATGAGAGTTTTTAGCTTTGAAAATGGTCAAACACCTCCTTAGGGTTCGGACCTGGGCTCTAAGTCCAAGGAAAAACAAAAAAAAAAAAAAAAAAGACACTTTTTCACTGCCCAGCGCGGGGGACGCCCAAAAGTCCCCGAGACTCTCGAGGGACGTCCAGAAGTCCCCAAGACGTCTCGGGGAAGGCCAGAAGTACCCGCCGTTTCTCTTGAGTTTCCGGCGTTCCGGCGGCGGCGGGGGGACGGCGGTGGGATGTCTCGCAGGAGTCCCCAAGTCTCGGAAACGTCCGGGACGGGGGGACGGCAGGTTTTAGGGGGGGGACGGGTCCCTGTGGAACACTGTGAAATACAATCTTCTGCTAACAGTAGGCATCTGTTTTTCAGCAGGCATCCACTTATTCAGTGGGTGATTGAAGATAGAAATGTTTATTCCTCCACACTGGCGGTAAACCATCCAGGGGTACTTAGTGTTTGAGCATCGTAAAGAAAATATACAAAATGCATCAGCTGTAGCTACACCAGATGAAATACATTTATCAGCATAGTATCATTGCATGAGTCTTGCATCACACTAATACCCTGCATATAAAGATGATTCAGTTTGCACGATATACACAACCAAGCTGGAAAAAACTGAATATAGTCACTGTCACAGGTCTGAGATATAAATCAGTCTCTGTATCTGCTGTCAGCAGCCCAAGGAAGCACAATTCTTCAAAAAGAACAACACTAACAAATTCCGACTTCAAACTGCCAAACATCCAACCACATTCATCTAATGCCTCTATAGCAAGAAGGAAATAGGCAGGAATATTAAGTAAATTGCACTCAATGAGCTTACCTCCCAACTGATAGCAGTTTTGAACACAATCTGATGAAGACTAAGCACTGTAATTTCTGATTTATGTCAAGGGTAGAGTCTACCCTGTCAGGGAAGGATGGCACCAAACACTATAAGAAAATTCCAACCTTATACACATATTGCAGCTCAAATATGTACTGTTTTTATGCCCAAAACTGCCTACATAACATCAAACAGATCAGACTTGCATTCCACAGAAACCATATATCTGTTGTACGGCGCTATGGAATCAGTCAAGGAATCACGAGAACAATTATAAGAAGATCCTGTGCAAGTTCCCAAACATCCTCAAAACACAGTTCATACCACTCCAATGCATATTAAAGGAATCCCAAGTGATAAACAGACTGCTCTTAAATCCAATCATTCCTATATAGATCCATACACCCTTGCTGGTACGGATTGCTTCATATGATCATAAATACAGCCCAGAAAATTCAGAAATCTGTCTTAGAGAAAGCGCCATTACCAAGCAATCAAACCCCAAAACAACTAAAACATCAAACAAGTCAACATTAATTTCTAATCAAAATCGACCCATGCTGCAGGGTACGGCCATGGAGGGTACAGATTCCATGAAAGCATCCTAAACTCTGCTTAAAATTCAGTGATATATCACTGCATACAATCGCCCACTCATAACAAACAATGCAACCAAGATTCACTCCCAACTAAGTCAGAATACCATATGACCAAAATTATAACCCTCAAAGGTACGGACTGTCCTGTACGGCAGCTTATTAGCAATGATTTTAGTCATCAGAAAAATCTGCAAACACTTGAAATAGCAATGCTAGAGAGTAGGAAAGAGGATCCAATCATAAGAGTTAACAAATCATCAAATGGAAATCAAAATGAATAATATCCGTCTCAACATGGTACGGCCATTTCAAGGTACGGCCCACTTCAGCACGGCAAAAAAATGAAATATTTTAATTCTTTTTCTCTCACACCAAAATATCATATGAAATCTCTCACAAAACAAAACTAAATGCATGCAACAATTTCTTAGAAATCTATGAACTCCAAATCAGCTCCAGCACAATGGTGATTTTTGTGTGAAACCACACTCAAACTCTAGAGGGTTTTCATCCTCAAGAGGATTCTACAAGAGGGTTTTCGTCCTCAAGAGAATATGGAAGAACTCACAGGTTCAATCCATCTGCAACAATATCAAATCCAAAAGCATAGGATAACCCTTCCAAATGAGAGCTCATTCTCTTTTGTAAGGCACTGGAGGAGTTACAAAGGAAATGAATTATTTCTTGAAAATAATTACACTTTCCTTCTAACTGAAATTATTTCTTTTTTCCTCCACTTAAGTGCTCACTTTTATGTGCCTAAATAAAAGAATATACTTTCCCCTTTCTAATGAGCTATAACACTTAATAAATTTTTAATTATTTTCACCCTTAGGAATTTAAGTGAAAATAATGATTAAAATAGCTCATTAAATATTAAATTTTGCAGAAAATCCCAAACGGCCTTCGAATGCAAAATAAACTAAACCAATATGCTCTGTAAGGTTTGGGATGTGCAACGATGCCTTCCGGGTGACTTTCCAAAAATAGAAAACTCCTCCATGTATCTTGGAGAGCAAACCAGAAGCCCGATCAAACTTCAGAAACCATCACTGTTACCCGGAACATCAACTGAGCTCAAAGCCATGAAAAATAATCCATTTACACAAGGAAAACCCAAAAAACTGTTTTGCAGACTGAACTATGACCACCCCAAGAACATTGGAGTTCTTCCCAACATGTTGGATAGCCTCCAAGAGACTAGGAACAAGCACAAATGCTCACAATAATCAATGCGCCAAAAATGGAACATTACAAAGACACTGTCCTCCAAGGTACCAATATAAATGACCTGAAAACCTTCTAGAAGAAGAGCAATCAAATACTGCATGAACTCAATCAACTCCTTAGGGAATTGCTCTTCGGAAAAATCCAACTGTAACAACGTAAGAATACGCTCAAGAGAGTCAGCATCAACTCTCTTATTCCCAACAACTGCTGGACTGCAAACCCAAGTGATCCCTGGATTCCAAGCCAATCTTTGGAAAAAAACACTACACTGTTGCTGCACCACTTTGATGTAAACTATAAACAAGTCGTGCCACAACATCACTCTCCTCTCTTGGGATTCCCAGCAGCAATCATCTCTAGACCTAGAACACCGATAAGGGATGAAACCCATACTATGAGACATCTCCTGCTGAGGCATCCCAGTAAAGTTTATGATTGCCATCCATGTATCAAACATGATCCTGGGCAACAGGAAGAATAGTCTGCTTAACCCAAAAACTAAACTCCCCCAAAGAAGAAGTGGACCAATCACTGTCACAACTTTGAAATCTGCTAGCTAGGGAATGCCTCTCCCTTCATTAGTTGTAATCATATCGTCGACACCTAGTCTCCAAGTGTCAAAAGGAAGGTTCCAAACACACCAACACACCCAAACCACTACAATTAATAAGGCATCATCTGACGATATGCACACTATGCTCATAAAGTATCTGCAGTACTTGTCACTTACCAGGGTGGAAGCAATAAATAGAGGAACCGTATCCAGAATAAATCCCATAACCATCTGCCCTAAAGCATGCCAAAGCTCGAAACCAATCTTCTCACAAAAGAATAGCACCATAACCAATGTGGAAATGTAAGGGCAGTGGTAACCATTCTGAAATCCTACTAAAAACATAGGAGAGATGAGTATGGAAGTAGTTATAGAGCCATCTCCTATGATCAAACCATTTCTATCAACCAACTCCCCACCAGATACTCCACTATTGATTTGAAAAGACAAACCAACACAACTGCGGGTCAAGCGCTGAAGTCATGTGTAGGCTGATCGGAAAGTGGACAACGGTGCTAACACTCACTGTTACAACTCCAAGAGCCCCTAAAAGATGAATCACAACATGTGAAAACTCGCTGTCTTGAACCCACTCTGAGGGTAAACTATCAAAGTTTACTTCATAATCCTTCATACGATTAACTTTCTGAGTTAGGAAGGTCTGAAGTAAACAATAATGACTGCTGTCCAAAACTGAAATCAGAGAGGTACAATATGATTTTAGTGCTCTACACCAGGGACAACAGCAACACCAACGGATTTCCCAAGTATGAGCATGCGTGAAAAACATTGTGTTGTGCCAACACAACTCATAAATGCTTGGAAAACATCCAAGCAATCACCAATTGAAATCTGTTACTTTCTTGACAAAGAAGAAAGTGCCAACTCCCTTGAATGAGAGCAATCCAAAAAGTGAAGTGATTGACCTGCAACCCAAAAGCAAGCTCAACACTGGAATTCTGATCCATGCTTTGCCAAGTAACACTCCCAAAAGTAACCATTCGTTCATTACTCCAATCCTTACTTAAAATCTCTCTCCAATCCATTTGTAGATAAGCAAATGGAATCACCAAATGGTTGGTAAAGAAAGGAACAACATCATTAATTCTGAAATTTTCATCCTTATACCTCCAAAGGTCATACCAACCTTTTTCAATAAGCTCCATCAATCCTTGTTGAGGATCCCAAGAATGGATACTGTAAGAACCTTGCTGGTTCTAACTCTGACTACTGTTGAAATAGGAATTATTTTTGTATTTTCTGTTTGTTTTATGATTTTTTAATTATTTTTTTGTGATCTTATAGACTAGACAGAAGATGCAGAAGGGTTTTTAGTTTTCTTGAAATGTGTATTTTGCCAAGGATGGCAAAAGAAGTACATGCAAATAAGATCCAATACAAAAGAGGAACTGAAAGCAACTAATAAACAGCAAAACACCAACTATGGAATTTAGTCACATACCCATAAGATCTGCACATTATATTCATTGTAGAAATTGGATCTGCAAAGCTAATTGCATACAAATGGTGGTATTGGCCTGGGAGAGGCTCTACATGCAACTTGGTGTGATGGATCTGAAAGATATTGTTGATATAGTACTGCTGCAAGCTCAGATCTGCAATAGAGTCACCTAAAACCTGTCCAATAATGCTCAAATGAAGACCTAGAGTAGGTCCTCCACAAAGATGAACTGGGTTGTCGTCCAATCCACCATAATCCTTGAGAGTTTCCGTTCCCAAAGGACTGAATGCTGCTGCAACTCTTTTCAAGAGTTCAAATCTGCCAAAGGTTGAATAATAGAATGCCAAAAGATAACCAAAAAGTGAATCCAAATTCACTTTATGAGACTCCCAAGTTGGGCGTCCACTTTTAGGGTTCCAAAGGCATCAAAAATAAGAATCTTTGAAAGATTCTTTTTATTCATGAAGACTCCTAAGTTGGGCGCCCAAGTTGAGGGTCCAACTTCTTCATTAAAAAGGCCACCTTTTTAACACAACGTTATGTCATCTAGGTGGGGGTCTTTTTAATATTTTATTAATATAAAGTGACATTGTTAATCACTTTATTTTATTCTTATTCAATATTAAAGTCAACACTTCAATATTTAACCTTTATTCCATTTCCATCACTTGGCCATCTGAAACTGAAAACTGATGATGCACGTGCCATAAAGGTGAAGTCGGCAAGTGGTAGGCTAACTGACAGTCCCCTCCTAAAAAATAGGGATACCTCCTAAAAAATAGGAACTATGGCCAAATCTCCCAAAATGCTCCTGGAGGTCCCCTGATGCCTCCTGGTCAACTCACAGTCAAACCCTAAAAAATAGGGACCCTTCCTAAAAAATAGGAAACTGTCGCAACTGTCTGGAATGGCCTGTAAAGCTTCCTGCCAAGCTCCACTGCCCTCGGATTGGTCCCCTAACCACTCTGTTGACCTACGGGAACCCAAATAATAGGCCAACCACTGCACATCCATGTGTCACTTAGGAAGGGGACGTTACAGTCCGCCCTCCCTGAATTTGCATGTCATGCAAACTCAATTCTGGATGCTGTAAAATAGTCTCACTCTCCCAAGTAGCATCCTCCACTGGTAAGTCCCTCCACTTTACCAAATATTCCCTGATAATCCGCCTCCGAAGATGGCACTCTCTGGAATCCAAGATGGCCTCAGGTACTAAAACCAACTTCCCCTCATCATCTAAGGGTGGTAAATCCGTAGAAGGAACTATATGCTGCCCCAACGCCTTCTTGAGGCATGACACATGAAACACATTATGCACCCGGCTATCAGCTAGTAGATCCAACTCGTAAGCCACTTCGCCTATTTGCCTGATAATCTTGAACGGACCATAATATCGTGGCTTGAGTTTCTCTGCACCCCTCTTCCCAAGAGTGGACTGCTTGTAGGGCTGAAGCATCAGGTAGACCATATCCCCAACCTCAAAAGAACGCTCCACCCTCCTCTGATCAGCATATTGTTTTTGCTGATTCTGAGCCTTCTGCATATTCTCACGAAGCACTCTCATAATATCCTGGTTCTCTTGTAACAGATCCCCTGCGCTAGGCACTCTGCAGTCGCTCAACAATAAATCAAGGAAACTAGGTGCATCATATCCGTACAGAGCTCTGAAAGGTGTCATCTGAATAGTCATATGATAAGTGGAATTATAGCAAAACTCACAAAGATGCACCCACTTAACCCAAGCCTTTTGTTGCCTGGCAATGTAGTTCCACAGGTATCCCTCCACCCATTTGTTGACAATCTCTGTTTGTCCATCTGTCTGCGGGTGGTAGCTAGTGCTCGGTGTCAACTCGGTCCCACATAATCTGAAAAGCTCCTGCCAGAAATGGCTCATGAACCGACTATCCCTGTCGCTGACAATACTCCGAGGCAACCCATGTAGCCTGAATACCTCACGAAAGAATAAATCTGCTACCTGTGTAGCTGAGTAGGTAGTTGTAATCGGAAAGAAGTGAGCATACTTCGTCAGCCGATGAACCACCACATATAAACAATCTCGGCCCTGGGCTTTCGGCAAGCCTGTAATAAAGTCCATCGATAAGCATTCCCACTTCCTCTCAGGAATAGGAAGTGGCTGAAGCAAACCTGCAGGGTATGTATGCTCTTGCTTGTTCTGCTGACAAACAGAGCATTCCCTGACATAACGAAGAACATCAGATTTGAGACCCTTCCAAGTGAAACGCTCCCGCACCTGCCTGTAGGTCTTAGAGTATCTGGGATGTCCAGCCATAGGTAAATCATGGAAAGTCCTCAACACCTTGTTCTTCACATTTGACCTGGGGACCAAAAATATTCTCTCTTTGTAAATGATGAGCTCATTCACTAGAGAGTCCCTGCTATCCTGTATTGTCCCATCAATAATACCAGAAGCCCATGGGCTCTTGACATACTCGGCAATGATCAAATGTCTCCAATCCTCTGAAATCTCTGCCATGGAGCTCAAATGGGGACGACGAGATAAAGCATCAGCAACAACATTCTGACTACCTTTGAAATAGGAAATGTCAAAATCATAAGACTGTAACTTGCTAACCCACTTCTATTGACGCTCATTTAGGTCCTGCTGACTAAGGAAATGCCTCAAGCTGTTATGGTCAGTTTTGACACAGAACTGACTGCCCACAAGGTACTGCTTGAACTTGGCCAACGCATGCATGATAGCCAACATTTCCTTGTCATAAATACTATAGCTCCTCTCAGGACCTCGTAGCTTCCTGCTCTTGAAAGCTATCGGATGACGATCCTGCATAATCACGGCACCAATGCCTTCTCCACATGCATCACAATGAAGCTCAAAAGGCTTGGTGAAATCCAGTAGAGCTAGGACTGGGCAAGTAGTCATCAACTGTTTGAACTTCTCGAAACATTCTTGTGCCAAAGGTGTCCAAACAAAGGCTCCTCTCTTAGTCAAATCTGTGAGTGGTGCAGCATGCCTAGAGAAACCACTGACAAACCGACGGTAGAAAGCGCATAAACCAACAAATCCCCTGAGCTGAGTCAAATTCTCAGGAGTAGGCCAATCAATGATAGCACGAACCTTATCAGGATCCATGCGAACTCCCTCTGCACTGATGATGTGGCCCAAATATAAAAGCTCTACCATGCCCAATGCACATTTAGACTCCTTGGCGTACAAGGACTCTTTGTCAAGTATGCCCAAAACAGTATCCAGATGAGCCATGTGTTCCTCCCAAGATCTGCTGTAAACCAATATGTCGTCAAAGAACACCAGAACATATTTCCTCAACTGAGGCTGGAAGACCCTGTTCATAGTGGACTGGAAAATAGCTGGTGGTTGGTTAGGCCAAATGGCATAACCAAAAACTCATAGTGTCCACAATGAGATCTGAAAGCAGTCTTCTCGATATCCTGTTCCCTGACATTGATTTGGTGATATCCAGTCCTCAAATCTATCTTGGAGAAGTAACAAGCTTCATGAAGCTCATCTATCAGCTCGTCGATGCGAGGAATGGGATACCTGTTCTTAATTGTCCTTTTATTCAACATCCTGTAATCAATGCACATTCTGAGTGTACCATCTTTCTTCTTCACCAAAACAACTGATGAAGCGAAAGGAGACTTACTCGGCCTTATATGTCCCATAGCTAACAGTTCCTGAATAGTTTTTTCAATTTCATCTTTCAAACGCTTTGGGTGCTGGTAAGGTGTAATCATAATGGGCTTGGTGCCCTCCTCCAACTCTATGATGTGCTCTATGCCTCTATCTGGAGGTCTACCAGGTGGTATGTCACTAAAAACCTTTGCATGCTTGACTCCGAGCTCTTAAACCTCTGGATGGTAGGCTGGTTTTTGCTGCTGAACCTTTGAATGATAGGCTGGTTTTTGCTGCTCATTATGAGAAGGCATAAACCTACATTCTGCTGCCCACTCCACCATGTCATTTCTAATGAGTCTCTCCATTCTCCTGAGAGTGATGACCTTCAAATTGCTGTCCTTAATGGCCTTTAACACATGACTAATCCCATCCACCTGGAATTTCATCTCCATGTCTTTGAGATTGAGTGTAAACTCTCCAATGGCATGAAGCCACTTCATGCCAAGTACCAAATCTGTGTCTCCCATATTGACCACATAGAAATCAGCCTTAAACTCATAATTATTTAATTTCATAGGAAGATCAGGAATCATTTTGTCACACTTGAGAGTGTAGCCATCGGCAACCTTCACCCGTATGCCTTCAAACTCTTGGGTTTGAATCCCACGTTGTGCCACTAACCGTGCATCTATGAAATCATGAGTTGCACCTGTATCAAGCAAAGAGATGACTCTTTGACCAGCCAAGATCCCACGCAACCTAAAAGACCCTTCCTTTTGCATGCTAGACATGTGAGCTTCCTGTAAGTGTGCTTCTCCCTCACTTTCAGCTTCTTTTCCTGAGTATTCAACTCCTAACTCCTCATGATCAGCTTGCTGGTCTGTTATATCAGCCATGTCTTCACCCTCATAAAACCACTCCATTTGTTTGTTTCTACCCTTAGGCCGTACAGGACATTCATGACATTCATCATAAGGACCCTTGCAATGAAAACATAGCTTCTTTCTGCGCAAATCATTAAGTGTTTCTCTATCCAAGGGGGCTGCAAAATTCTTCTTTTGATCCACATATTTTGATTTCCTTGGGGCTGATGTACTATCATTAAATGAAGAGGGCGGTTTTGGAGTAAACTTGGTACGAGGAGCTGAAAGTTCCATACTACGTGCCTTCCTTATAGCCTCCTGCAGTGTAGGGGGATCAAATGCCTTGATCCATCCTTTCGTGGGTTCATAAAGACCCTCAATGAACAATATGAGCAACCTCCTCTCTGAAATACCTGTGACTGTTACTGATAGTTCTGAAATTCATTGATATAGGACTCCAAACTGCCCATCTGTTTCAGCTGAGCCATATCTCTGAAATACAATTCTGGGTCTTTCTTGTCAAACCGTTCAACCAAACTATCAACAAATTCCTGATATGTGGTGATCAAGTTGTGTTGCAAAGTAATCATTCCATGATGCCACCAATCATAGGCAATCGCGTCTAAATGATGTGCTGCAAACTTAATTGCATCTGTTTCCGTCATAGGACGTAGTGTCAGGAAATTATCCAACTTGCTAATCCATGCCCTTGCTGTTATTTTACCGCTGCCATCAAAAGTAGGAAGTGTAAGTTTGTCGGTTGCACGCTTAAGATCATGATTTTGTTGCCTAGGTCTTCTATCCTGCCGAAGCCTGCTGTGTTCTCTCTTTTGACTCATAAATCGGTCAAAATTTAGATGATCCTTAACTGGTTGGGGTAATAATTCCCACTCATCATGTAGTGTCATGACATTATCAACAAAGGCTACATCTCCTCCTTCCTCAACCACGTCTCCCTCTTCTGGTTCATTCCTCACGAATGTAGGGCGGGTAGGCCTATCATAGGTGCGCGTGGGTGTTGTCCTTACCCTTGGGGCTCCAGCAACACTACCCAATTCCTCCTGTACCTGATTTGGCCTTCTCGTAGGGGTCATGATCTCAATAGTCGTAGTAAGCCGCTGTAACACATTAGCTATCTGCTGCTGCCCTGTTGCAAGATCTCTCATAATATTTCTAGCTTCTGTTTCATCATTGTTAACCTCATTTTTACGCAGATCACCACCTTCCCTGTCACCCATTGTTTCCAATGGTGTATCCTCAAACTGGTTTCCCTGTAATGCAGCTCTTCTGCGTGTGTAATACTTGTGAGGATCACCCTGTCCTGGATACATAAGATGCTCTAACCCTCCAGGATGGCAGGATCAAAGCTCTGATATCACTGTAAGAACCCTGCTGGTTCTAACTCTGACTACTGCTGAAATAGGAATTATTTTTGTATTTTCTGTTTGTTTTATGATTTTTTAATTATTTTTTTGTGATCTTATAGACTAGACAGAAGATACAGAAGGGGTTTTAGTTTTCTTGAAATGTGTATTTTGCCAAGGATGGCAAAAAAAGTACATGCAAATAAGATCCAATACAAAAGAGGAATTGAAAGCAACTAATAAACAACAAAACACCAACTATGGAATTTGGTCACATACCCATCAGATCTGCACATTATATTCATTGTAGAAATTGGATTTGCAAAGCTAATTGCATACAAATGGTGGTATTGGCCTGGGAGAGGCTCTACATGCAACTGGGTGTGATGGATCTGAAAGATATTGCTGATATAGTACTGCTGCAAGCTCAGATCTGCAATATAGTCACCTAAAACCTGTCCAATAATGCTCAAATGAAGACCTAGAGTAGGTCCTCCACAAAGATGAACTGGGTTGTCGTCCAATCCACCATAATCCTTGAGAGTTTCCGTTCCCAAAGGACTGAATGCTGCTGCAACTCTTTTCAAGAGTTCAAATCTGCCAAAGGTTGAATAATATAATGCCAAAAGATAACCAAAAAGTGAATCCAAATTCACTTTATGAGACTCCCAAGTTGGGCGTCCACTTTTAGGGTTCCAAAGGCATCAAAAATAAGAATCTTTGAAAGATTCTTTTTATTCATGAAGACTCCTAAGTTGGGCGCCCAAGTTGAGGGTCCAACTTCATTAAAAAGGCCACCTTTTTAATACAATGTTATGTTATCTAGGTGGGGGTCTTTTTAATATTTTATTAATATAAAGTGACATTGTTAATCACTTTATTTTATTCTTATTCAATATTAAAGTCAACACTTCAATATTTAACCTTTATTCCATTTCCATCACCTGGCCATCTGAAATTGAAAACTGATGATGCATGTGCCATAAAGGTGAAGTCGCCAAGTGGCAGGCTAACTGATAGTCCCCTCCTAAAAAATAGGGATACCTCCTAAAAAATAGGAATTGTGACCAAATCTCCCAAAATGCTCCTGGAGGTCCCCTGATGCCTTCTGGTCAACTCACAGTCAAACCCTAAAAAAATAGGGACCCTTCCTAAAAAATAGGAAACTGTCGCAACTGTCTGTAATGGCCTGTAAAGCTTCCTGCCAAGCTCCAATGCCCCCGGATTGGTCCCCTAACCAATCTGCTGACCTATGGGAACCCAAATAATAGGCCAACCACTACACATCCATGTGTCACCTAGGAAGGGGACATTACAGATACCCAACCAAGAATGGTCTCCAACATAACTAGAAAGGTACACATCATAAATCCAGGTGCCATCCATAACAGTATGCACATCAAGGAAGTTTGTGCCCCTTTTAGTAATCTCTTGTAACTCATCCCTAAAAGCATCAACAACTAAGGTGCAAGGAGCAATTGTTGTCTTCAAAAACAACCCCAAAGAAAGATTAGTATGAGGTAAAACATCATTCAATCCAAAAGATGGATTGTCGAACATGTAGATGTCATGTTTAAGTCCTCCTTCCTCCAAGGCTACATAAATAACAAGCTTGAAACCTCCTTTACTTGCTGCTGTTTTGAAGATTCTAGCAAAATCAAGAGCATTATTTGGAAACTTTTCACAATCAGAAATGAAGAAGTTTACATGAATCAATTCATCCCATGAAATTACTTCATCTGCTAGTGTCACAACATTCCCTATGCAACCTTCTTTTGTCTCCTTTACACATTTCATATCCGGTGGTTTCCCAAGAGGGTAACCAATCACCTCATAATGTGAACCTAAATCAAAACCAAGCTGAAAACCACACTTCAACTCAAGTTCTGAATCTTCTCCCGAATCCCATACCTTGCTATTTTCACCAAGTGCAATGCTACAATCATGAGTAGTCCCATCATTTAACTCAAAAGGTGGATTGTCATACACCATATCAACACCCATCTCAAACAATGGATTATCAACAATCACCATAAATGATTTTTTCCAACCATGTTCATGCAAAGAAAATAAACTGCTGCTATGATGAATACTAAAATCAAATCCTTCATTCCTGTCATCAATGACTCCAAGGCTGTCCCAAATCACTTTTGCCTCGTCTTTTTCATCCTCAACAGTGAACTGTAAATCTAAATCAACAAGACCATTAGGTCTCTACTCAGGATTAACTACATGCAATGTGAAATCAGATTTGTTCTCAAAATCAAGAACACCACCTATATCACCATCATTGAAAATAAATGTAGAATCATCATTATTAGCTGATTTGAAGGCTTCATCATATCTGTTCTCAATATGCCCATCATCTGAAGCTATATTAATGCTCTCAACCATCCCCACATTTGCATTAGTGTTATTAGCTTCATTGGATAGCTCTAAATGTGAATTCAAGTTTGTTGTTTTGTTACTTTCATTGCACACATCCTCATTCTTAGTAGCTGCATGCATAAGCATAGAATCATCTTGAAGCTCTGTAACATATTCCTCATGCTCCAAGACAAGCTCTCTATTGCCTCTATTGGGTGTATGCCTCATCCTAACATTCATATAGTCACGTAAAGATATGTCATTCTGAAAATCAGGTCCTGCATCTACCTAATCTTATCGGAATTTATCTTGCATTTCAAGTAGTGTAAGTTCATTCCCTGCTGGTGGATCAACTCTGAGTTGGAAAACCGGCATAAGAGGTCTCGCTACTGCTGCTCCTCGATACGGGCCTTCTACCCTGTGTGGATTTTGACCATTCCTCTGGTCCTCATCACCCTTGTTATTGGCTGCCATTAAAGCAATCGCATCAGCCAACTGAGCCATGCGCTGATTTGTTTGTTTCTGACTTCTAACCAAGGCATCCAAAAGAACTGTTGTACGGTTTGGTTCAGGGTCTCTATTACCTCTGTCACCCATATTTCTTGAGTGTGCTGATTGTTGTTCCTCTGTATCAGAAGGCCAATGTTCCCAAAATTCTTCTTCCCTTTTTCTCTGTCTTTCTTGATATGTTCTTTCTCTATCATTGATGCTCATAGAAATTCATTAACCCATTGGATGGCAGGAAAAGTTGAGCTCTGATACCACCGTAATGTGCTGCCCTTGTTTGTTCTTTTCATTTAATATATTATGTTATTTTTTTTTGTTTTGTGATCTTTCAGACTAGACAGAAGTTGTAGAAGGGGTTTTGTTTTTTGCATGTAATTGTTTTGCCAGATAACAATGAAATATATGACATGCAATGATAACCTAGAAAAACTATAACAATTATGAGCAAAAAATCAAAGACCCAGATCATATTATTGCCCAAATTGAATTACAGTGACATACCCATTTGCATTTCTTCCACTTTGTTCATTCGCTGTGTGTGAACCAGCAATATGGTCAATAGAAATCACATCATCCAGCAAAGCTTCCCGAGAGACTGGATCACTAGTCTAGTGATACCCCTTTTTAAGAGTGGTGATGCTAACAATCCCTCCAATTATAGGACCATCATGATCAATCCTTTGTTTGCAAAATTGTTTGGTAGCATGGTTGAAAGCAGAATCAGCAAATGGGTAGAAGAGCAGGGTAAGAGAGCAAAAGGGCAGGCAGGTTTCAGGCCTAAACATTCCACCTTAGATCATGGAGTTACACTAAGACACATTATTGAAAAAGTGTGGGAGGAAAAGGAAGAAGCTTATTGCTGTTTTGTTGACTTTAGAAAGGCATTTGACATGGTCCCGAGAGATAAGTTGTGGGAAAGGATGAAGGAGCTTGACATTCCGGTGCATCTAAGAGTGGCTGTCCATAGGCTCTATGAAGAGGTTCAAGTCAAAATTAGAGCTTCAGTTGGAATCTCAGAAAGTTTTAGGAGCGACATTGGTGTTAAACAAGGGTGCCCTTTATCTCCCACTCTTTTTGGCTTATACATTGACAAACTTGAAGAGTGGTTGAACTTGCAAGGTGGGGATGGTGTGAGACTGGGGGGTTATGTGGTTAGGCTCCTTTTATATGCTGATGACCTTATCTTGATTGCGAGGTCCCCCCAGGGGTTGCAAGAGCACTTGTTTGCTCTTGAGCACTTTTGTAGAGTTGTTGGTATGCAAGTCAATACTAGCAAGACTAAGATCATGGTTTTCTCCAACAAAAAGAAAAAGGCCCATCACACTTTTTTCTTTGAGGGAAGCATTCTTGAAGAGGTAAAGGAGTACAAATATCTTGGGATCGACTTTAACAACAGGCTTAGCTGGGATACTTGTAAAAAGAAAAGAATTTTGGGAGGTTGGAAAGCATGTTATGCCCTACAAAACAGATGCAGAGCAGCTGAACTTTGGGATTGGAAAACTACTATGACTCTTTTTGGGCTATTGGTAAGTCCGGTGGTTCTTTATGGGTGTGAGATTTGGGCAAGTAGCATGTCAGAGTCCAAGTGGAAGCAGGGTGAGAGAATCCAAAAGCACATGATCATTAGCAAGTTCAGGATGAAAACTTCAACTCCGTATGAGATTCTGCTAGCTGAAACAGGGGCTGTTCCAATGGAAGCTACTGCTATGGTGCGTCTCTTAAGCAAATGGATATAAGCAGGTGGCCTAATGTTGTCTTTAACGAGGTGATAAGGGAAAGAAAGAAATCATGGATGAAACAAAATAGTAAGTGGATGAAAAAATGGAATATATATTTCAATGCATGCCCTACGGATGTAAAAGAAATTAAAACTTATGTCATAGAGAAATTCCATAAATCTATGTGGGATGGTTCTCTAGGGAGAAAGAAAAGCTATTATCTTGAGGTGTTTAATCCCGCTCGTTATCTTTCAGAAAAAGCGTACATTGGGGCAGATATCTCTTGGAGAGCTAAAATTTTAATCGGTCAGCTTAGGACTAACTCTCATCAGCTCCGTTGCGAGACGAGTAGGTGGAAGAGACCTAAAGAAACTTGGGGAGAAAGAGTTTGCACTTTCTGCACCTCGGGGGCTGTGGAATCAGAAAAGCACTTTATTTTAGAATGTGACACTTACACCAACATCAGAGCAAAGTATGCTGATATTCTGACAGCGGTTTCTTGGCATGATCTTTTTGTTGAGAGTGCTTTGGTGAAGATGGGGGAGCTCATAATATCCTTACACAAAAGCAGAATGGTAAGACAAAAGCAAATTTGATGGGGTTAGCTGTCTCTTAGGCTATTTTTAGCCTCGTGGACGTTAAAAACTATTCTATTCTATTCTATTCATCCAGAACAATGGCAAAGAAGGTACTTCATCATAAAATGATCTGCAGTGCCTATTACAATCCTAGGCGTCCATATTCCATGAGTTTTTGAAAACCACGATGGAATAAATCAAATGCTAAGAAACCCACGACCTTGATAGCTGTTGTATGGCCAACTTGTATGATATTTGCTGTAGCTAAACTCTCCAAAAAGACTTCAGATCTGTCTTATAACCCCAGTAAATATCTACAACTCATATACGGACTCTGGCACCCATGGATGATTGAAAGGATCTTCAAACAAACTCCAAACTGCTGCCAAAGAATGTACGGCTAGTCCAGGAAAGGGTACGGCCAGCAAGGTAATGAAATAACAGCATTCAATGCTCCCCAAATCCTTCTTGAAATCTGTAAGTTACTCAACAATATTCTTCATAAAATCTGCATATTAAACTATGTAAAACCCTCATGAAAACTATCAATCAAAGTACAAGCGAAGCCTTCGTATGAAACTCCCAGCAACCCTCCTGATGCTATCTCTCAAGCACGAAGAGAGTGATCTCACAGAGGTTTTCGTCTCTGCAAAACCCTTGTTCAACCTCCAAAGCCAAGCTTCAAAGTTTGCACGACAATGTCAAATTTTCCAATGTGAATAATAATAAAATGAGCTCACAATGCCTTTTTATAAGCTCTTGGCTTCCAACGCCCAAGAAGAGGTTTACTTTATTATTTTATTTATTTTATTTTTTACCCCCATATCTCCACATGAGGCGTTCACCTCCTAGCACATAACTTTAAGTCATAACTTAGGTCACTTTTTTTATAATGTCAAGGTGAGCGCTCAACATTATGGCCATAGTGACTTATTAATATTTCATTTTTGACACTTAACCATTATAACACAAAGTCCAATATTAAATAAACATTAATAATTTACGGACTTTAAAACGGAGGCCCAAATGATCTCGAAATTCGGTGATTTATAGATTGTTGGAAAGGTCTCGCCAAGATGCTTCATCTCCAACACTAAAAATCCCAAAATGGACAGAAACCCTAATTTGCCAAAAATAGTAAGTCCGGGCCTAAGCAATCAAATCCACCTCAGAAAGTGCCAAACTGAAGATCACACCGAAACCATGCCAACATCCACTCAAAAACTGACAAACCCATCCAAGTCAACGCCAACAATGGTTCCCTAACGAGGTTGGTTAGTCTAAGGGAACTCAATAATAGACTAACTCTCCATCTATCTGCATGGGCTAAGAAGGGGACATTACAATGAAGGCGTATGACAAAGTTTCTTGGGCTTTTCTGGGTCAAGTTATCTCCAAGTTTGGCTTCTCCCATAAATGGTGTAAGTGGATTATTTCCTTTATCTCTGGTGCTCGGTTTTTTATTTTGGTCAATGGCTGCCCCTCAACCTTCTTCAATTCCTCTCAGGGTATCAGACAAGGTGATCCTCTTTCACCTTTTCTTTTCATTATTATGGCTGAAGCTCTCAGTAGGGCAATTACCTTTCAAAATAGTCTGCAGAATTGGAAAGGTATTTCTATTCCAAGTCTCCTCTTTGCCATCACTCATGCCTTATTTGCGGATGATACATTGATTTTTGGTTACCCTTCGGTACTTGAGGCTAAAACTATTAAGAGAACTCTAAATTAGTATTGTAGTGCTTTTGGTCAACAGGTTAACCCTTCCAAATAAAAAATCTTCTTCCTTAACCATAAAATTTCCATCCAAGCAAGAATCTTTGCAATCCTTGGTTTCAATTCAGCCTCTCTCCCTTGTCAATATTTAGGTATTCCTCTTTTTTCAGGGGCTAGCAAAAACAAATTTTGGAAAAAATTGTTTTAGCTATCCAAAAGAGAATGGCCTCCTGGAAAGGGAAATGGTTGACCCTTGCAGGAAGAATTACTATGATTAAATCAGTGCTTTCAACTGTCCCAATTTACATGATGTCAGTCTTGAAAGCTCCAAGAGGAATAGTTCAAGAGATTGAGAAAAACCTGAGGAATTTTCTCTGGAAGGGTCCTTCGGATAAAGATAACAAAATAGCTTTGGTAGCATGGGACAAACTTTGCACTTCCAAAGATAAGGGAGGTGTAGTGTCCCCATTTTTGAATTCTCTTGCAATTCAGTCAGAACTGACTTTCTGGGTTGGTGACAGCATAATCAGAGGAGTATTTCGATGTCACTAGGGTGTTCGGGTGATCCAGTGGCGCTGGTTGACACTTTCCGGAGAGATTTTGGACCACTTGTCTGTACTTACTATTTATAGCAAGTGCTTGCATGTCGACAATCTTTCTGGGTTTTTCTGGGTTTGTTCTTTGTGGTCCCCGGAGAACACTGCTATTTTTAGTAAGTGTCAGTTTGGCGTTGTTTCGGTGACTCAGCAGTCAGTTGTTGGCTCTTCTTGGTGTTGCATTGAGCTCAGAGTTTCAGATGGTTTGTGGGTCCAGTTGGCACCCTCTGTATGGGCTCAGTTGCTTTTGGCGATTACTATTTTTAGTAAGTTTGGGTTCGGTGTTGGATTAGGATTTTGAGAGTGGGTTTGGATTCGTCTTGTCAAGACCTTTCCAACAAGCTATAGATCATTGGTTTCCGACATCATCTTGGCCTCCGTTTTAAAGTCCGTAAATTAAACATTATTATTTAATATTGGACCTTGGTGCCTAGGCACGACAACTTAATGTTGTTTTAAAAGAGGGGACTTTGAGGGTGATGTTGAGAAAAGAATTAAAGAGAATTATAATATTTTCCCTCTCATGTTTTATCCCATATGCAAGAGGATTTTAGAGACTCCCAATTGAAAAAGTATAAAAGAAGAAAAAGAGCTCTCATTTGGATATGCTTGGATTATTATTTTCTTCTCTTTTTGAGATTTCCCTTGTTGGGGTTTTTGGAGCTTTGGCTCTAGGGTTTGAAGAGATTCGAACCAGAGGCTCTTGGAGACGAAAACCTCCCTGAGTAGCAACATTCTATAGGTGTGCAATACCACCCAACGGTGCTTCTATGGTGGATACATTCAGTATTCACAACTGTGCTTCATTGGAGTCTAGATTCTGAGGTTTTGAGGAAGGACTGAGCATATTTCTCACACAATTCATTTAGTTCTTCATATTCAGTCACAGAGATCAATTTATTGGTGTTTGATGAGCAGATTTTATTGGTGTTTGGGACTATTCTCTTCTGCAGATGCTGGCCGTACCACTTTGTAGGAGGTATTTTGAAGTGTTTAAGGGCAGCTCTTTCAGCCACACTTGATCACCATTACCCAAGAGCCATTCTAGACCTGGTTTGGAAGAGAAATAGTTAGGGATTGGGTTATTTGTATTACTGTTTGCATTTCAGCCATGGCCGTACCACCCAGCCAGAGTGACATTTGATTTTGGGAGCTAGTTGTTAGTGTTGCAGCAGTCTTGTACCTCTTTCTTGAGCGATTTGCAGCCTCCTTGTTGTTGAAAACAATTGTATTGACATTCCTCGTATTTCTTGGGGGATTGGAGTGATTTCCAGCCTTACCCATTGCTGGTCCGACTACAACCACGACATGAAGTTGGAAATCTCCATATGGGTATGTCATAGTAATTTATATTTGGCTATTTGACTATTTGGGTAGTCGATAGTATCTTCAAATTCTTTATATATTTTCTGGGTTTTCCATATATGCTCTATATTGTATGCTCTAGCAACACATCTGCAGGAAAACTGAAAACCCTTTTGCATTCTTCTGTCTAGTTTGAAAGATCACACAAAAAATTAATAAATCACACATAAAAGACCTTTTAAAAAATACAAACAGGTACGGCACATTACAGGAGGAACTAGTATTCATAATTTGGAGGCACATAATACGGCCTTGGGTGCTAAATTGGCTTGGAAAATGTACGCTCAACCTCATTTGAAATGGTGCAGAATTATGCAACATAAGTACATGGATTCTTCCTCTCCTGATAGAATCTTCATAATCTCAAATCCACAGGAAGGGTCCAAGATGTGGAACTTTTTCCTCAGTTGTAGAGAGATCATTGTGCCCCACCTCTCCTAGGTTATACACTATGGGGAAAAAGATCTATTTTGGGAAGACTCATGGAATGGGCACCCGCCCGTCGGTCAAATTGATTCCTTCTGTCAAGCAAAAACAGTTCTTAAATCCTTGTGGGGAGATAAAGTGAAAGATTATTTTGTCCTCCAGGGAGATTGCTCTAAGATTGTCTGGAAAGATTTTCTTAATTGCCCTTTTTCTCAAGATCTAAAAGCTGCTTTATCTTCTGTGCTGGCCAAGAGGAAGATCAATTTTTCTTCAAAAATGGATGAGCTGGTTTGGCTTCCTTCAAAATCAGGACATTATACTATGAGTTAGGGGTATAAGGCCTTAATTCATATTAATAATAATGGGGAAAATGACAAATGGCCTTCACATTTGTGTTGGAACAATGTGTGCCTTCCAAATGCATGTGTTTTCTCATGGTTGGCGTTGAAGACCAGAATCCTCACCAGTCAAAGATTGTCAAAAATTGGAATTGCCCAACCTTTTAATTGTCCTATGTGCGATGAAGAAGAAGAGTCTACTGATCATCTCCTCCTAAATTGTAAGTTTGCCTCTCAATGCTGGAGATGGCTATGCTCAAAGCTCCTCTGGTTTGCTCCTTTCCCCAACTCTTTGCTTTCATTATTTTGGAGCTAGCCCTTACTTTACAAGGATTCTACTTTTTCTTCTTTATGGATGGTTTCCCCTTCAATTATTATTTGGTCTCTGTGGCTTGAGAGAAATAAAAGAATATTCAGAAAACATAAATCCAATATTATAGAAGTCCTAGCTCGTATTGAGAAGTCTATATCAGAAGTGGTTATGTCCCAGGGGTTTAAAGCTAGCATTGCATCTCTTAGTTTTACCTCGTGGGATTCTACTATTGTCTCCAAGTGGAAGCTCCTAAAACTTCCTTCTTCAGGTTGTTTCCAAAAATAAAAAAAGATTGACAGATCCAAGATAGCCTGGATTCCACCCCCTGATGACCTCATCAAACTGAATATTGATGGAGCATTACGTGGCAATCCTGGAGTGTCAGGTGCAGGTTGTGTTCTTCATAACTGCAAGGGGGATTTGATTGCAGCTCAAGCGGTAAAGCTGGGGATTTGCACAAATAATGAAGCCGAAGCCTATGCCTTAGTTGTAGGGCTCAGACATGCTTTAAGATCTAAAGTGCGTAAGTTGTCCATTGAAGGTGATTCCATGATAATAATAAATGCAGTTCAAAAGCATTCCGCCCCAAACTGGAAAATTGCTTACATTCTCCAAGAAAGTTGGCATCTTCTTTCAGAATTTGAATCCTTTGTGGTTAAACATACATACAGGGAAGGAAACCATCTTGCAGATGAGTTAGCCAATTTGGGGTGTGACCAATTTGAAGAGATTGGTGAATGGGACAACAACTCTATTCAAGGCTTTCTGCAAGTGCAGCTTATTTTGGATAGAGAGAAGGTCAATGTTTAATTTTCCTAACATTTGTTTTTTGCAGGTATTGTTTCCATGTGGCTTTTGCTAACATGGACTTTGCTTCATTTGGTTATGTGGCGGTTGGGATGACAGTATATGCCAAGTTGGCAATTTTGACATGTGGTTACTGAAAGTGTGGATGGCACTTGTTTCAATTGGCACTCCTCTTAAATGCTCCTCTTTTCCAAGATATTCTGCTTTTCATCTTGGCGGCTGGATGGTTGGTTTTGCATGCGTCAAATATCCTTTCATGTCAAATCTCTCCCTTCGTCAGCTGGATCAGGCTATGTGAACTAAGGCTTCATTACTATTTCCTTGTGTGATTTTCAATCGCCATGATCACTTCGTCAGGTGGTTATATGATAAATTCAGTCCCCCTATTTCATTGTTCATTCATTCTGGTTTTGTTCACTCCCAATGGAGCAGCAGCTTAATCGACAGATGTTCTTTGCTATCCACAAATGGGAATATCCTATCTCTGGTGGATTTGATTCAGACATGTTGGCGAAGGTGTTTAAATTCTCTAATCCTGATGAAGAAGAGGCAATTCGAGAAATCACAGGCAGAGAAGTCCTGGATGAAGTACCGCAAATGCTGTATTATTCCCAGGTAATGTCATGTTTTCTGTCTAACCTTATGGATCTTGTTCAGGATGTGGATATTGTTAAGCGCGTTGCGTTTGCTTTTATCCAAGATTACATGATTTCAGAGGAAGGGTTTGATAATGCCATCTCCAACTACGATCTCTTCAATTTGTGACAAGCCAAAGTGGGCGAATTGTTTAAAATCTCAGATATTCAAAACTTGTTTGCTGTTCATTGTGTCTACAATGTAGTTAAGCATGGGATCTACAATGTCTGCCCAGTCACAGTGCATAACTCTTTGCACGCCCACTGCCGTGAGATTGGAGATGCTGTTGCGAGCCGGGTCCAAGATGCATTCGACGCTATCATGCTTCTCATTCAGCCCCGCAATCCTCCTCAAGATGATGCTGAGATGATGGTGACGAGAATGCCAATGAAGATGTTGTCTGCTAGGACATTAATATTAATGAGCAACCTACTTAGTGCCTAATATTGTTTCTGGTTACTGTTTGTAAAGCCATATCTTGCTGTGTCTAAGAGCATTTTGGTTTTGGGTCTTCGATTGATCGTTTAGGATTGCTCTGTTTTTTGATAGACTTGTATGTTCTATCTTGGGATCTTTAAACATCCCTTTTTGTATTATCTATATTTTGTAATCTCTGTTTATATTTTAATATATCTATTTCAGGTGCTTTGCACCTTTGGTTTAAAAAAAAATATTATATGCCCAAGTACATAACATGCCATTGCTCCTTAGCATCTTCCATGAGAAGAAACTAAATAATGAGACTTCAGCTATTTCATCACCCCCATATACATTATAATATTATCTGCCCTTTTCCCTCCACAACAACAATATATTTTTTTCACGAAAAACTAAGATCACTACAAAAAATTGCAGCTTAGTTAAACTGTTGCTAGCCTATGGAGTTCCTGGCTCTAGTCTGTGAGGTTAGAAGTTCAAAACTATTTCAATTTTTGTTTTTTGACATGCTTCCATATAACTATTCCAATGTTCTGGCCTGATTAAATGGAAACAATGACAAGTGACATGTTTAGCTTGCTGCATAGAAATGTTACTGCAATGGGGGTTAATGTGGAAAATAATGGGCTCCCTTGCCTGTAAGGAAGATCTTTTATGCAACATTGTTCGCAATTGCTAAAGCTTTTCATGCAATTGACAAGAGCATGCCCATAATATGAGTGAAATGTTTTTTCAAGATGACTGTCAGACTTTCCTCTTAATGATATGGTTATGAGTAGTTATATAAGTTATAACTTCAAGAAGATAAATTGTTGTGTAAACGATTTTAAACAAATGGATACGGTACTGAAAGAAGGTAGATGTTCTTATACTTCTTTGGTTATTTGCTTTATATAACATTTAGACCAGAAAGGACACACAATTACTAAATAAGTAAATAATTTTGAAGAGAATTGATAAACTATGTGCTGACTATTTTCAGGTGGATTTGAACCGAGCTGGTGTTCCTTTGCTTGAAATTGTATCTGAACCTGATATGAGAAGCGGGCTTGAAGCTGCAGAGTATGCTGCTGAGTTGCAAAGGGTAGTACGCTATTTGGGAGTGGGCAATGGGAACATGCAGGAAGGATCGTTAAGATGCGATGTAAATGTTTCTGTTCGGCCAAAAGGTGACCTTCCCTTTGGAACTAAGGTATGGTACCATGCTTTAAAGTTTAATCTTTTATCTATAAAGGCCAGTCAAAGAAATATGCACCTGATTGTTGGCCTTGCTTAATATTAGATGTTTTCATGGTAGCTGTCACTTAAAAGAGTTTGTAGGTTTGGTTACATGAGACCGTAGTTCAAGAACTCAGACTTCGCAAAAACATGGCAAGCCTAAATGACTTGGACCTGAGGCTCAGCAAAAACTAACATATAAAAAGGACACATAAATTTGTAAAATAAACTTAAATAATACGAGAGAAGCATAAAGAATGAATTTAGAGAACACATAAGTCTATTTTGAACATATCAGCATTACTCGGAATCAAGATGTACTTGGCAATTCAAAGGTGTAAATTGAATTCAATTGCTTAGTGAAAATTCGGGAAACTAAAAAATTATGACGTTTATCAGGATTTAACTGCATAGTTTTTGAGTCAAACTCATTGAACCACTACTCATAAGGTACAATTCTTGCTGAAGGTTTTGGAAATGGGGTAGCAACCTAAGTAGGTTTGATCTTGGGGGAAACTCCATGTTTAAGTGTGCTTGAGTCAGAATAGTACTGGGATGGGTGACCTCTTGGGAAATCCTGACGCTTCAGCCTTGTGAGCATCACCTAGATGCAATGAGTGCTAAGTGGACCGTTCACGTTCACGAGGGTTGGTTTCATTTGAACCACTCATGAAATACGGGTCAATGAGTTTGACTCAAAAACTATGCAGTTGAGTCCTGATAAAACATCATAATTTGACACACTGTGAAAAATACCACCCACTTGTTAAACTAGAAAATGCTGAAATATTCATCAAAACAGGAATTTTTTTTGTTTTTGCTATTTCAAGCCAAATAAAGGGAAAAATTGCTGCTTTTTGCAGCGTCCAGCAGGGTCAAGGGGTGGGGACCTCGACACCAAGCCCAAATTAAGGCCTTCAAGAGCACATGAACATTCATGGTGCATCACTTTTAATCAACCGTCAATAAATTGATGCAATGTCATCAAAGAGTCAAAGGCACAATAGTGTAAATGAGAAACCAACAAAAAATAAGGGGTTTTGTTTGTTTTCTGCCTGCTGCATTTTTTTTCTTCTGACAGGCAAGTTTTCTGCATAGATGCACCTGAATTTGCTAGTTTCTTGGTGAGTTACTTGATGAGTACTTGCTTGAAGCTGGGTGCCAAGTTTTTTGGTGAGTGACTTGCCAGGCCCTTTTCACTGTAACAGTGAATCCATGAGTTACTCACTGAATTTTTAAACTATGCCTGAGACCTTTTATTATTAGTAGTTATTAAAATTTAGTCCTCTTGAGTGGCTAAAAATACAACTGCATAGATTTTGAATGGAAATATATTAAGTATGCTAACTATGATTGTTTACATGTACTTGCTGAACTTGATAATCAAACCAGTCTTATAATTCTGAGTGTCTTAATCTAAGGGATCTAATTGTGCTTCAGTTTCCAGAGTGCATCAACTCATTTTCAGATTGCATCATGAAGAAAACTCTTATCTGGATTTATTTCAGGCCTGCCTCAAATTTGCATAAGTTTTGTGGATAAGTATTCCTGAGGAGGAATTCAGCCTGTATAGAATGGATAATTCTGTAAGCCACCAGTGGTATTTCAGGCCTGCCTCAAATTTGCATAAATTTTGTGGATAAGTATTCTGAGGAGGAATTCAGCCTGTATAGAATGGATAATTCTGTAAGCCCACCAGTTGATTAAATTGACTCAACAAGCCATTTGGATCTCAAGCTCTTGGTCAGCATCTTAAATGGATTCAATAACCAAGTGTTTCAAAGGCGCTTGACCATAGTTACAGGACTTGCCAAGTACTAGGCGAGTCCTCTAAGGCCAAGTCTGAGCAGGTTCAAATTAAGCCAGCAATTTTAAAGGTATCCGTATTTTAGAGTAGAGTGCAGAGAAAAACATTTGTTCCTAAAAAAATATCTATGTATCATGTTTTTCTAAAATTTTGAGCCTGTGCTATGTTTTTGCCAAGTCTGATTCCAAGCTGAAATTTAGCATGCTGAGTCTGTGCTGTTAACATCTAGGAATTCTGCCAAATTCCAATCTGTTTACCTCTTTAAATATCTGTAAGTAGAGGAATCATGACAAGTCATCTCTGAAACAGAATATATATCATTTATAGTGTATAAGGCTATATATTCACTGTTTCCAGCCAATGCTTTGTTTGCTTTCATCTTTCTTATCAACAATGTTTCTTTACATTATAAGTTTGTCCCATCTTGTCATCAACTTTGTTGCTTATTTTTTTCAAAGATTTCTTTTAAAATGATAGATAGGAAAACCAGGCAAGCCTACTGGTAGGAGTTAGGAGTTAAACTATTTCCTAGATGAAGGTAAGAGTTGATCAAAAGTTTGTGAAGTCTATCAATGTTCTGTTTGAACTTCTTGCTACTCCAAATTGCCTGCTAAGGCACAATCTAATTTCAAGCACTCAATTCCTTGTCACTTGCCACATTTAGTTTTATGTCAATAGAGATTCAGATACTTAAAATTGCTTGAATGCCTTATCTGCATCAACATATAGATGTCTGTAAATCAGAGTTGAATCCATCAACTCTGTATTTAACTGCTTTTCTAGTAATTCTAGTAATTAAAATTTGATGAAATTCATTAAGATCGATCTTCTATTTCATCATGTATTTTTTTGGACAGGTGGAGATAAAGAACATGAATTCATTTTCTGCAATGCAACGGGCAATTGATTTTGAGATATCTAGACAGGTGTCTCTACATGAGGAAGGTCAAAGAGATAAGATTGTACAAGAAACTCGACTTTGGGAGGAGGGAAGTCAGGTTTGAACAGGCCAGTGTTGATAGAAGCATGATTTTGAAGGTTTTTAGTGAGGCTACATGATCTTTTGGAAAGTTTGACATGTACAAGTTTCTCCATATTTTGTAAATATGAAATCGTCTCTACTGCTTGCTTAATTTTGTGATTGATGCATTTAAGGTCCCCAGATGTGTAATCAATTTCCTAATGTATTTTTACTTGTTCAGTGCACAATCACTATGCGGGTGAAAGAGGGGCTAGCTGATTACCGATACTTTCCAGAACCTGATCTTCCTGAAGTTATCTTATCACAGGACTACATTAATGCTGTCCAAGCTAGTCTACCAGAGCTTCCAGATGAAAAGCGTCGCCGTTATGGGAAAATGGAACTTAGCATGCAGGATGTCATCATTCTAGCAAATGACAATGATGTAATTGCTCAACATAAAATCATCATCTTGATACATATCCTTTAAATTTGGTTAAATATGACAGTGTGCTATTTGTATTAGGTGGCAGCCTTTTTCGATGCAGTTCTTGAAATAGGCTCTGATGCAAAGATGGCTGCTAACTGGATAATGGGTGACATAGCAGCCTATCTCAAGAGTGAGAAGCTTTCAATATCCGAGACCAAACTAACACCTCATGCATTGGCAGAACTTATAGCTTTCATTAAAGATGGAACCATTAGTGGGAAAATTGGCAAAGAGGTTAGATGTTATGCCTTTATTTACCTTTTGTTTCTTATGAAAGTTGCAAATGATAATTCCATCTCTTGTTGATCTTTTGTAGATATTACTTGTGAGTGCAGTTTAATAGCATTATTTATGAATATCTTCCTATGAGCTCAGATGACCTTTTCATTTTTATTTTTCATTTTTAAAGAATTTCTGTGCATAATTATTGCATGCATAGAATTGTTTTGATGTCTCTTGTGAAGAATTTTGAAGACTTCATAAATTTTTGAAGGAGCTGAGTCAGTTCAATCCATTTTAAGTAAAATTCTAAATGTCTTAAAAACTGTTATCTGTGAGTATGCTTGCGAGCTTATGCTTTTGCTTGCAAATTGAGACTCTGGAGTCGAAATTGATTGAAGCTTCAGAAATGTTTCAGTCATGGACAATTTACATATGATAAACTTTCCTTTTTTTCTCCATTTTTTTGATGAAGATACGAAAGACATAGGACACTCACTTTACTATGTTTCATAGTCTTCTCTGTCTGTTTCTCAACATTCAAATTCTTTACTATATTTTGATACTCACATTTTGAAAACTTCAGGTACTAGTAGAACTTTTAGCAAAAGGAGGAACAGTAAAAGCATTGATAGAAGAAAAAGGTCTAGTTCAGGTCAGTAATCTAATAAGTCATATAGTGATGCTATGAAATTGTTGAAGGTTCATTTTATGTATATACCATATAGTTCAAAATGATAATAGAGCTAACATTGCTGTGTTGCACCTAGTTTTCATTGGAAATTTCAAAATTTGTATAATGAAATCATGCTGCAATGCCCTCTGCAAGATAGGAATATCATTGATCTCTCTGTAAAGTACTTCTGTATTGGTATTTTTATGATGTAATGAGTTTATACTGTAGAATGTAATGGTATTTTAATAATGTAATGAGTTTATAAAGAAAGTGACAAATTTTAAAAATTGCCATAATAGCTTACTGCTAATTGCTTTTAGAAAAGAAAACGAAAAAATTCGGCGGAATATATATAGGAAAAAGCTATCTTTTTGTTAGCATTCTAATTTGTTTTTCTCAAGATAACATGAAACGGAATAGTGTGCGAGGTAAAACTTCTCTTCAAATTATAAGGGGAAGTTCCCTGAGAAACTAAACTCACCCTAGACACTAAGCTATAGACAAAATATATAATTATTAACACTATGCACAATATTTTGTAGCAGTTTTGCGATAATAAAATAATGTAATAACTTTTGCCCTATCTTTTTTGACTCAGGTACTAGCACAATATTGGTAACAACACCTCTCATGAGAGAGTTTTTATGGATTTTAAGAATGAAAGCGGATAATTCTAAATCCAACAATAACACCTTCCTACTGGCGAAAAGCAGAAACCAACAATTTAGTGCACACAATATTTTAAAGGAATAACTACTCTTAACACATAGACGACACTCAATTCCAAGGATTAAATAGCTAAGCTATATACATAGCTACAACATAACCTCGATACAAAGCTTGATGCTATTATTCATTCTCAATTCAATTGATGAAATCACAAACACTGTAATGGCAGACACAAGAAAACTAGACTGAACAATAATTTCAGCAGCATAAGTATAGCATCAACCGTCATTATTCAATTTTGTGCTCAAAGCACTCATTTATAAGGTTACAAAAACCCAAAATTTGAGATTTTGGATGATAATTAATGTATCTTAAAAACCACTGTCTTTAAAAGTTTAAAGTAAAATGCTAAAAACTACTGAAAAAGCAAGAAACGAAAAACATTAAAGCAATAAAACTATTCTAAACAAAGCTAACTATAACACCCTAAAAATAGGCTCTCAAACATCCTATCCAAAGATAGGACCTCTTATTAAAAGCAATTGATAAAAACAGTTTGATAGACCTCTTACTAAAAGCAATTGATAAAAATTCATTCAAACCCTATGCAGTAGAAAAATATGCTGATAGATATTCCTTCAATACTGCTGAAAAATTGTCCTAAAACCTTAGGGTTTTGATCACAAATCAACCACACAAACTTAAACCCTAGGTTCTGCAAGAAATGGGCAAAAAGAAGCCTTAAACCCTAATGGTGCCTAGGAAAAAGGTTGACAAATGATGATAAGCCCTGAAAACTGTAATATCCCAAAACGGGATATTTTGGACAATTTTGGATTTATGGACTTTCCAAAATATCTTAGTTAGTTTTCTGCCCAAACCCTAATTTCTGAAGTAAAAATCAGACTTGAACAAACATCTAGGGCAGCCCATAAAACATCTCAAAACATCATAAATTCACCATAAACATGATCAACCATAATATACTTGCATTTCACCATCAAATGAGCAACAAATCCACTTCACTTATCCAACACAAATAACTGAAAATAAAATCAGAAGTCTGCCGCTACAAAATCTGAGTTTTACAAGTCTCCAAATACATCAACAAAATAGGGCACACATGACAAACATGCCCAGCAATGTTCTGCCCTAACCCTAAGGGTTATACATAGCAAAATGACCTTCAAAATGATAGGAAAAGGTCTCCTATGTGTGCTGCTCCAATTAAGGCATGAAACCCTAAGTCTTCAATCCTCAAACACAATGGAAATCTGCTCCAAACAAGTGCGCCCAGTTCTGATATGTTTGCTGCTCCAAATAATGATGCAAATGTCGCCATGGGATGCCAATAAACCTCCACAAAAGATCCTCCGAAGGTGGTGCTCAAAGAGTAGGGTTAAACCCTAGGCAAGATGACACAAATCCACCAATGAAATCTCCTCCAAAGATGGGCAAATCAGGTCTGCTCTTCTGCTGCTCCAAATCAGCAACCCTAATCATGCACAAGAACCACCAAAATCGCCTCCAAATGCTAGTCGCTCCACCTCCAATGTGTGGTGCTCCAATCTAGGGCAACTCCTCAACAAATGATGATGAATCCATGCCAAAGGAATGCCTCCAATGATGATCTCCAATCTGATTTACAATTCTGCTCCTCTTCTCCACAAAATATCAATGATGCACAAATGAACTCCCGTCACGGAATCCTCCACAAGAAAGAGCTAGGGTTTCGTCCAACTCCTCCAAGGAAGCTTAAGGTTTTCGTCTCAAGCTCCTCCTCCAAGAGATAAACTCCAAGTGATGAATGAATGTGTGAATGATGATGATGCAAATGCGACCAAGAACCTTGTATTTATACATGTTTCATCCTTCTTCAAGTATTGGCCGACCTAGGCAGAAAATCTATTAATTTATCACCTCTTTCCTATCAAGGCCGACCCTCCCTTATGCTCTTTGGCGCCCAGCTTACTTTGGCCAACCTAGACCTGGATTTCCCTTATTAAAAAAATATGTTTTTCCTTTCTCTAATAGGCCAACTAGCCTCTAGATAGTCTTGGCGTCCAATTCAAATTGAAGATATGAAGTTGTCCTTTGTTTTCTTCTCCAAGGAATAGATATTATTTTATTACTGATTTCACCAAAAGGATCTCCACAAAGATGGTGCACGCATATAACCAAAGCATCATCCTTCGTCAAGGTGGCATCAACATAGAATGTGCTAACAACTTCATCACATGGCAAATCTCCTCCACAAGACAAGTTTTCCACACTCACAACTCCTCAAAATGGTTCGCTCCCATCGAAAGAAAAACATATCAAATGAAATGAACACATCCAAACCATGAGAAAAATATGCTAAGTCATCTCCAAACCTCAATACTTCTTCCAAAAATCGCGGAGTGTGAAAACAAGTCCCTCCGCTCTCTAAAGCTGATCACTCCGAAAATAGGGACATTACAAAAACTGTTATGGTGCCCTTGATTAGATGGAAAAAATCAATGAAACCCTGCTGAAACTAGAGTTGGCACCAAGTTACTTGATGAAGACCTGCAAAAACACCACAAACCTCAACACCTCTTTACTCTTGAGTGCTTCAAACTGATTTGTAAAACCATGAACAGCCAAGGCATGATATATAGAGAAGGCCATTTCAGCTTTATGTGTTTTATTTTATGTTTTAACCTCCAAAACAGGTCAAGTGCACTTTTCATGAACTCAAACATGCAAATTTTGACAAACAATTGCAAAGCGCCCCTCTGATCAGTCTTCGCCACTTGAAAATAGATTCAAACACCTAAGGAACACTCTAAATGAGGTATTGCCAATTAAAACATGACATGAATAGGTGAGGCACACTTTTACATTGTGTTTGCCACTTAACTTGGTCTAATCACTCTAAGAGTGATTTAATGACACCTTTGCCACTTAAAAGTCTGGAAAACAATTGCCAGGAGTGCTCCTCAATAGTTACTGCCATGTAAAACATGTTATATTCTTTGTAAGAGTGCTTTTTTGTTACGAACCTATCTGGCATGCTCCACCTAGGTCTTTGTTTTTTGTCTCTTGTCTCAAACCCTTCCAGGCATGCTTTTCCATGGTCTTGGCCACGTAAATGCTATCATCCAACTGCTTGGCATGCTCTAGAGATGTTTTTGCCACTTAAACCTCTTCTAAACCCCTAAGACACACTTTTCTATGTCTTTGCCAGTTCTTGGACATTTAGATTTTCATCGTTGGATAAATAATAGGCCCTGGATCATGATTTCCTTAATCTCCTCTTTTGCACATGACCAACAAATTGAGCAAACAACCCTTAGAAATGATAAGCTATGCTAAAAAATAGGATAAGCAACCAAGGCATCATCATGACACTCAGCTCTAGTTTGTGACAATTTGACAGATGAACATGACAGAACATGCAAGGAGGACCCTAACATTAAAAGTTTCATAGGGGTGCAACACTTTCCAACTTGGATATTGTGTTTTTTCAAAGACGAGGTAAAAAATGGTGGGATAATGTCATATGAAATTTAATTTTATATGACTTGGGATGAAATTGAAAAAATATTTTTAGAACGATGGTCAGGAGAAGGTAAAGTTAAATATGAAATTTTAATATTAAAAACTAAATTGAAAGACCAAGGTAATGAAATATTGAAACTAAAAGGACAAAATAAGCATGCTTAAAAAAATATATTAGAGAAATATGTAGAGATTTCACGGCTTCGTAACCATAATCAAACTCTTCTTTCACAAGTTAAAAATTTGAAACAATGGAAAAAGATTTTGGGACAGCAAGAACATCGATATGCTGATAAACAAACTTATATTCTTGTTATGTATTTCAATACTAATAAATAAGTTCAAACAAACGAATTTGTATCAAATGATTGACTTTATGTTAACGCAACCCCAACCATAAAGGTATTGAATATCGAAACTCAACCCAATTTGCCCTAGTCTACTAAAGTTAAGAATACTAATCAACATGATTTAAAGAAACTACAAATTGACCCTTATTGAAATGCTTCATATTATAATAGATTCTCCCTTAGATCAAAATGTTTCAAAGATTGAAATCCCAATGGCCAGAAAAATGTGTGGATTTCTAATCACAATTCTAAGTAAAATACTTGGAGTTCATGTACACAATATTCAAGTAGCTGCAATTCAAGTGTTAGTTCAAGCAAATACTCAATGCACATCAGGATTGGTCTTGGATGGCTTGGCTCTGATCCTAACCATTGCAACCATAGATATTTATAAAATTTATTAATTGGTTATCATATTCTCATGACTCTTTGAGGTTGAGGCCTTTCCGACATGAGAAGACATGTTATAGATCTAGTTAATCTTGATTAGTTATTAATGAATATTCTCAATATATGCGATCTTTCACCTCGACAGGACATATCCTATCGAATGAACCCCTTAATCTGCATATAAATAACATATCACTCTATACATTCATTCACATCTATCTGTTATTATATTCTTATTTTATATTCAATATGTAAATATTATATATTTATTGTGTATGTACTTAGTAGGTATGTGACAGTTTCTGATTTATAAATTATTTCAAAATTTTGAATTCTCCATTAATAAATCTTGTAATATTTTTATTTTAAGAAGTTTATATCCATTCAAAAGTTTTTGTATTGTGGTGCTTCCCCATATCCTCATATCCCATTTTTGAAAAATTGACATCCCCATCTTCATTTCCATCTCCATACAAGGGACATCTCCTGTCTCTAGGTGGCTATGAGGATTAGCAAAGGATTTCCTTTGCTTGTTTGAAGATATGGTGGGAGAGTTATTTACATTCCTTGAGATTGAGCAATGAATTATTAGTAACGAAATGTGGACCTTTCGTTGAACTAATCAAACGAAAGTTGTACCAAATTGAGTATGAAGAATAACTAGTAAGGTGGCAATAATTTTGGCAAAGACAAAGGCAAAGTGTGCAAGAGTATACAACTGAATTCCAGAAGCAAGCTATCATGTTGGGAATCTATCTTAAAAAGTAGGCTATAGCTGTGAAATATCTTGGGGGGTTGCATGGCTATATTTGCAGGCAAATGCAGCTATTCAAAGTCAAGAGCATATATGAAGTATATGTAAAGGCTCTCTACATTGATATGGAACAAACTAGGTTTTCTAATACTAATTGAGGGGTTGTGCAAAAGCAAAGCAATAAGTGGAAAGAGAAAGGCAAGAAGAATGTTACCACTATCCGAAAAGAGAAGGATCCCCACAACTTTTGCAATTACTGTTAACTTAGATGGGCACACAAAAGCTAAGTGCTGAAAACTGTGTTTGAAACTTCACCCCAAGGATTGAAAGAAAGTTTTCCAAGAAAACATGGCGGTCAAGATTGAGGGACAAGATGTGAAATAAAGTAGTGATTGTAATGTCCCCATTTTCGTGAGCATCAGAGTTCGGAGGATTAGCCTATCAGTTGACCCTCATAGGCTAGTTCTCAGTGATTAGAGGGTCTGGTGGGCGTTAATGAGCTCTTCAGATGGCAGTTGTCAGTGCTAACCTCTCCAAATTGTTGGTGTATTATGAGGATAAGCTATTTAGAGGTTTTTGGTTCCGTTTTGAGGCACTTACTATTTATAGTAAGTCAGTTGAGTGTCAGTGGCCAACCTTTCTATCGTGGGAAAGGCATCTAGATGAGTAGTGGGTTTTGTGGTTGACCACCTGGTTCTGACGAAATCGAGAAATAATGAGTATTTTTGGAGTTATGACATTTTAATTATTAATAAAGTAATACTTTATTAATAATTAATGAAAAGTGCACATCATTAAATGTTATTTGACTTTATTATTAAAAGGGGTATTTAATGATTATAAATTCAAATTAAATAAAGTGCATTTAAGTCAAATTATAAAGTGCATATTATGGGCACCTACTTGTGGAATAATATAAAGTGCCAATTTTAAGGGAGATATAAGTGATTATTAAAATATATTTTATATTATTTTGTTGTGCACCAAATGAAGGGACAAGTAAATGAAATTAAAGTGAAATTTAATGAGATGAAGCCAAATACAAATTGAATATTATATAAAGGCTTTTTGAAAAGGGATTTCATTCATTCTTTTGATCATTCAACATTTGTCTATTTTGAAGAAGCTTTGGCTTTGAAAAAGAAACCTAGGGTTTCGTTGTAAATCCAATGTTACATCCCTTTTTATTTAAACAATTAAATATTAAGTATGTTGTTAGTTGAGAACATCCATTTTTCATATGAATGTGAAAATGTTCGTTGAAAGTGTATACGATGATTTATTCTCTAATTGCAAATATTTTATTATATGAAATGAATTGATGGAAAAGATATTGATTATTATTGTACCGTGGAAATGATTTAACTTTCCTATTTGTCTAAGTGGTTGTAGGACAAAACAGGTGACTAAGAAAAAGGGATATCAACAAGGAGAGGATAATAACCGGAATCAATTAACAATAATCTAGCCAAAAACCTAAAGTTATCGTAGCCTTGGCCAAGGCATATGAGTATATATTTATATATATAGATATATTAAAATAAAGAAAAAGATTTCTCTTTTGTTTTAAAAATTATTACTTGAGTCTTACCTTTGGAGCGTTTGATGTGTATGAGTTGAGTCTTGTTTTGTAACTCCTCTTTCTTTCCACTACGTGGAGCAGTCCTATTTTGATTGATTATTCCTTCTTGGCGTGCATGTTTTTTCTTTAATATAGGAGAGTAGAAGAAACATTCGGGGGCTATGAAACATTCTTATTTTTCATTTTGAAAGAAAGGGTTCAAGTGGTAATTCTTGGGAAGGCACCATTATTATTCTTCGGGTATACTGTCAGCGTTTTTTCTTTGTAAAGAGTCATTGAGTCGTGCTTTCATCTAGCAGTTCGTGTTACCAACATCACTGAATATATCAGCCGCAGTCAGCTATTTCAGCTTACAAAATATTATCAGGCAAGTAGAGCAGTTCGATAAGTGCTCATTGATTGTAGAATGGTATTATCTATTGAATGAAAGGAATTTTGAACTTTCGAATTCAATTAATTGAGATCAGCATTCGTGTCTTCTTTATTTCTGTTTCTGAGTATACTTCCATCGAGACACTTTTATTATATGATCCTTGTATGGTATGCAATCAAAGACATATATACGCATATATATATATATATATATATGTTTAAAGAATTTCCTTGTTACTACTAGCCTGAGTTTCATTATATTCTGAAAATAAGAATCCGTTGTATTCCTGAGGGCAGACTCCTATCTGTGTTGCTGTTTTGTCTCTTTTATGTGAACAAAAGTTGGCAAGTAAGATATACATGATGCTCTGTGTAAAACCTGCATTCCAAAAGAAAAGAAGAAAGTATTAAGTTAACAATAATGTCGAGCAAGGGTGAAGGCTGACGACACAGTAGTGTCAGATATATGTATATATATAAATATACTAGAAAATCCTTGGCCAAGGTTACGATGTAGATAGGCATCAGTCAGCGATCAAGTACCAGATATACCACTGGTCAGAATGATCTTTCCAGTTAGGAGGTACCTATAGGGAAAGATCGATCAGGAGGTATAGATCTTGACACCAGGCTTCGAGGCACATTATTGTTAATGGATTCCTGTTATTACCCTCGTGAAGGGTCGGGTTTTTTCAGATGAAGAAGCACGGGAGACCAGTTGGTCTTGGTTGGGTGGATAAAACCCTTGTTGATATCTCTTTTTCCCAAAAACAATCCAAAAGAGGATCTGCCAACAAATCAGCAAGAAGCTACTCAAGTTGTACTTTTCTTAATCTCTTTTCTTTCTTAAATATTTGAATTTTTTTTATTGAAGAAAGTTAGTTAAATTATTTAGTTACAAGTATTCTGTTCGAAAGTTCATTTCAGCTGAAAAGTAAGTTGTGATTCAGAACTTTATTGCATTCGATGTTATTGGTTAGTTAATCTTTCTGCTGAAATTCTATTATTAGACAAATTATTATTTTTCTTAAATTAGAGAGGGTGTCACATCCAATTTTAGAGAATGTAGCCTCTCTTTGGTTGTGTTGGTGGCTTCACACGGAGGTCACATCTGAGCATCATTGGAGGAATTTTCACAAAGGGTTTATACATAGAAAATCAGAAGCTTTCATTCTGCTGCTACAGTGTCGCTACAATGACGCTACAGTATTATTCTGATATTCAAGGGTTTTAAAGAATATCAAATAACTTCTGAGTGATTACATACTTCATTTGCTGTTTGTGTATGGCAATCTCCATATGATAGTTTAGGCGTTTGGAAATTAAACAATGAGGCTGCCTTGTGAAGGACGTGGTCATGTCTCGGGGAGGCCAGTTTGATCTGAAGCTGGGCGCTTCCATATTTCTGATACTGTGCATTGGGTGAGGTGTGGTAATACCTCTGAGGGAGGCGTAATTTCTTTCCAGTCCAATCTGAGCCCTTTGGGGCCAAAACATTGGACTGCAAACTTGTTCATCAGCGCCCAAGGTCTGATATCAGACTATCAACATATTGGCATGGGTTCTATGCATGAGAAGAACATCTGGGAGCTGTGCAAGTCTCGTTTCTGAGATGCTGGAGTAGTTTAAAGAAGGTCGACCACTTCTAGGTGGAGTTTCCAGTGCTTCCATTTGGCATTTTGAGCAAGCATCTAAATACCAGGTTTGAGAACTATTAATCCTTGAATTTAATGTCATTGAGGGCGTTCAGAACCTTAGGTTCAGTTTTGTATCAGTCTCAATTTGAATGATAATATTGTAAATCTCCCTGCTGTTTATGTAAGCACCTTTCCCAGTGTATGTTTGAACAGAAATCTGAAGATTTTGGTGTTATAGTCAGCCTCTAAGAGTTTGATTAGTATTACCTAGCCCGAGAAAGACATAGAAGGTCATTGAAATCAGTTTATAAGGTGCATCATGAGTCATCACAGTTCTGATTTGAAATTCTGGGCAGATTATATTGTGTAATTAGTCAAACTCCTATACTCAAAAACCTTGAAACTAATTGCTGTTATTTTCTAAGCAGTTGCATTGTAAAAATCAGTCGCATTGAAGTGAAGGAAGGCTCAGAATTAAATGTTAGTTGCTCTTGCATTGTTTCCTAGTATTGGTTGTTGCATTTATGATGAATGAGTTTATGTTTGACAAATTGCCATATGTGTACAACTGAAAATTAATTGAGCAAGATTGCAATAGAATTTGTTCCATTTGGGGTGGGATACTACAGTGATGCAAGGGAAAATCTAGCATATATCACTATGGAAAAAGCGGCAAGGGAAAGTGGAAATCAAAACTTCAAAAGATAATTGCATAAAGGATCAAAGGAAGAAATTGTATGGGTTGCTTCAACAATTGTAAGAGGTTTTCCAAAGACAAAGAAGTTTTCCTCAAAAAAATAGAGGTGGAACATGGGATCAGGGATTCAATTATGGTTTGAATCTAGATTGCCTATTGTAATGTCCCCTTCTAGCAAGCCAAAATTTCCGCAACCTTGCAAACAATTTCAACTTGTAAAAGAGTACATTAGTATTCAATTCCTCTTTTCTATGTCAATAAAACATAAACTATATTCTCTCTTATTATCATAGATCTATTATGTAAGTCTCATGTTACCATGGAAGAGATATACTTGGGCCTATTGTTAATCAAATCCTCCATCTTATGAGAGTGAATCCGTTAGGGTGCAATGCCAATGGTATAGGTCGTTCTTCCTTCGAGGGGTGCTCTAGACCTAGGCCACTCTAGGACCTTCCTTTGACTTGGGGTTCTCTAGACCACTCAAGTCAAAAGACTACCTCTTGCTCCCTAAGGTACCATCTTGAGACAAGGGCTCGAAGGGGTGCTCTAGACTAATGAACCCGTACCTATCCTTGGTTGATTGCCCGCCCCTAATCTTCCTTACTCCTTGTAGTGGTGAGTGGATTAACACTATTGCCCTTATCTATCTTTCATATTTCACATGCTATTCTTATGATCACTATTCATATGCCTTGCATATTCTCTATCATAATATTTCACATGATCTATGATCTTTATCTTTACATATTACATACTTGCTATCTCTCATATGTCATTTATTAACAACTTATGTGAGATGAGATGAGAATTGTTGTTATCCATCATGGGGCTCTAATGTCTCCCATCCTTACTAAAGAAGTATTTGTGTACTCTTGGAGCTAAGGCATTTGTGAGACTCCTTCGTACTCTAGGTAGCCAAGGCCATTAATTCACAATCCTTGCACTATGGGTACCTCATACCTCATGTGACAAGGCCTCTATGTGATAAATATCCATGAATGGCCTCTTGGCACTTTCTACTCTTTCCCACATAAGGTGTTAATAAATCACTTATGAATTCAAATCATCAATTGAATAAGTAAATATAAATTCTTACAAATCATAAATTGAATAAGTAAATATAAATACTTACTTACCTGTTGTAGCTTTACCTGGAATTCCTTACTTATGTATAATTTTTATTGTTTTGTTGTTGCCATATATATATTTTATAATATATATTTCACTCCCTTTTACTGCTGATGTACATATCTCTATATATTAATTTATGATTATCTTTCATACTTATGACTCAGAAATATATATATAATGCAGATCTAAATGTATGTATTTATGGATACTCTTTTTATATTTTCTTCCGATGATGTTTTCCTTCTATCTCACAACCTTTATTTATTTCCCTTTCAAGGGATATGTTCAAAGAGGCATGTCTCTTATTATGCTTGGTGGTAAAAGACATACTTACCCTCTTATAATTTTTATTACTTTATATTAATTCCCTTTTGTGGTAAAACTAGTTCTAACCATAAGTAACTCCCTTATCATAAGAGGATAGGTTAAAAGATGTTTATTTATATTATTTGTATTTATATTATATCATTTATATCATAATAAATGATATATGAATAATAATATTTGTATTTATAATATATTATTTATTTATATTATTTGTATATATACTATATCATTATAATAAATGATATATGATTTATATTATATTATTTGTATGTGTTATTTATAAACATAATAATAATATATTTTGTTAATTGTTTTAAATAAATATTATTTAAATATATTAAATAGATTTCATTTATAATATTATTCATATCTTTAATTTGAATGAATAATACATAATGGATTCAATTATAAATTACTAATATAGGGACATGACACCTATTCATTGGAGTCCATTGAGGTGAAGAAGCAATTGCGAGAGCTATTGGACCAAGATGTGATTCATCCTATTTCATCACCATATGGTTAATTGTGATCTTGGCTCTTAAGAGGGATCTCTTATGGAGTATCTGCATTGATTATAAAGCCGTCACTAAGATTACCATCAAGAGTAATACCCTCTATCGCAACTCGATGATTGACTTGATCAATTGCACCCATTGGAACTATCTAGAGCTCCTATACCAAAAATTTCACCTCTTGAAACTATCGTGCAACTTGGGCCTTTCTCCCACGTGGTCCACAAGGAGCAATAAGAACAAAATGCAGATTCTGGGGAAGTGTTTTAACAATTGCATTGGTCAAAGGATCCTGATTTTGTTAGCATTTTTATTTGTCCCTTTCAAGACAATACAAAACAAAACAGTGTGTAAGATAAAACCTTTCTTCGAATGTGAAGAGGAAGCTCCCTTTTGAAGAGTGAAGGAAATGATAAATTCCCTAACAAGGAAAATTAAAAACCTAGAACTAGCAGGATTTCTTTGAGCATACAATACAAACAAACTTAAAGTAAACCTATATTTTGGTTCTTAAGCTAGGGCACAAGGCTATTTAACACTTCCACACAAGATGAGGTTTTTTGTTTTTTGCCTAATGTAGACAACCTAAACAACTAGCAAATGCTCACACTTTTCAGCTAAAGACAAACTGAAAAAGCGTAAGTACAACACAAGGAGTGAATTGAATTAAATTGAATATAAGACACACACACACATTTCAATAAATGGAATCAAGGAATTGTGTACAAAGCCAAAATCACCAACTTAAAGAAATCCTGCAATGCAAAGCCAGCAAACTCAATAAAGCAATTCAATTTACCTAAGCACACAAATAAAATTTCACAAAAGACTTTGAACAACAATTTGAGAAGAGCGGGAAGGCTGATCGGCCGACTCAGGGGATGTTGGATAAGAAGGAGAAGCAGGTTGAAGAGGTGGTGAAGGAAAGGGCCACGGGAAAACAAGGTGCTGTTAGGAAATTGAGTATAAGAAGATCTTCTAGACTGGCAGGGGATAAACCCCAATTTCTGAAGATTGTTGACTATTCTTCCAACTCTGATTAGGAGGACTTGGAGAAGAAGTTGGGAGTTAAAAATGTGAAATCTGCCCCGGCTCAGGATCAGGAGGGTACCAGCCACTTTGAATCCACGAACAACTCCGACTATGACACTAACGATGAAGACATGGAGATTTTGGAGACCCCGGACAAAGAGGTGATGAGCGCCAGGATGGAGATGGACAACAAGAGACTGGAGAAGGAGTTGGCTGAGGTCAAGATTTGTCTTGTAGCTATGGAGACCAAAGTTAAGGTTTTGATCAATCGGGTGTTGAAGACTTCTCACAGGGCTGCCGCTGCATTTTTGGTTCTGCAGGATGATCGGGACAAGGGTGAGGATCCTCAGCTGGAAAATAAGGAAAATATGTTTAATTTGCTCAATGGTGACTGGAAGGAACTTCTTAGCTAGCTGTTTGATTAGCTTTTGTTTTTATCACTCGAACTCTATTTTTTGGGTATGCTATTAAGCTGCTGTTAATCCATTGTTCTGTGGCTGTTTGAGGCGTTGTGCTTGTTTTGCTGCCTTTTGGCTTTTGTTATCGGGATCTGCACCCGGGTTTGCAGCTTATTAATATCAAAAATAATTTTAGAAGCAACTAGGCATACTGAATTCAATTGGAAATCTAAGTGCCAATATCACTTATTTATAAGTGTTTGCAAGCTTTATTGCATGCAATTTATTCAAGTTAAATAAAAAAGTTTACTGCAGTTTCTATACTAAAAATAGTTTGCTTGCTATCAAAGCAAGTTCAAAATATACAATTATCTTCAAATACATCAACTAAAATCACAAATCTTAAAATAGATTTTTGTCAAAAATACTAAGTATCTAGGAATAGTTCTTATAAAAGGTTCTTTAAAAATAAGATATCTCTTAATAGATCCTCTAGAATATCATCTCAAGAAATAGCTGATCAGAAAACAAGTGCAACCAAAAATAGTGGTGATCCAAAAGTAGAGAGCTAAAACTAATTACTCTGGTACCCCACTTGACAGTCTTGGCACAACAACAGCTGCAGTAGCAGCATCCTCTGAATCTTGTACCCTCTGAAATTTGTCAATAAAGCTTTGTACCTACCTGCGGTGTGTCAGGTTGGGTATTGAAGCTATTTGAATCATCTAAACATCAAAGGTAAGGTTGCTCTCTATGATCAATGTGTCAATCTTGGTCACCTCCTCCTTGGCATACTAGATATTTCTCACAATGGTGGACAACTTGTCTATGTTTTCATCATGCTGAGCTCTTCCAAGTGTGTTCTTCACTAGCCTCTGAAACAGAGCCTGTACGTCATTATGCTCAATTTGAAAACTATCCTCATTAGCACAGGTACATGAGAGAGATGCCACCAAGGAAGTAGTCTGCTGTCTAACTTCATCCATTCTAGTCTTTTGATCAATCTCATCAAGAAGCCAAAGTAGACACATATATTGCCTCAATCAAGTGAATGTTTGGTCCTCTCTGAACTAATTTGAGTGCCCAAGAGTAAGAGCTGGTGTCAAATGTTCTATGAAGCCCCTGTAGGCAGAAACTCTACTTATTATACTATGCTCTAACTCTGAAATTTTCTCTCATAAGCTTTGCTTTGGTCAATAAAGCATATTTGACCCTTGTTGACAATTTTTTCCAATGCATACAATATTTATTTTTAAACAAAATGTCCCTTCACTATTTCTCTCTAAAAGACCAAAATATTTCCAATGTTACATAAAAAACAACACCTTATATGCTTAAACATATAATCTCATTTTAATAAATCTGCATTGTATATGTTTAGAAAAGAGGTTCAAATAACTGCTGCAAGAACAGTGAACAAGCAAAGTAACTACTGCAGGGACAATTTACTTGTACTTCAAAATTGCTTGAATAAATGAGCACTTTAGACATTTTAAAACAGGCTCAAATAACTTGCTATTCAAAATGATGTACATGTACACCATGCTACCAGAAATGCATTCCAAACTCTCTTAAATGAATCAACAACTTGCACGTTGGAATGTAACATGAACTACTTCAATGAATGCCCATTATGTGAACATTTTCATTGAACTGTGCTTTAACTCCACAAGTCCAACATCTGTTGAAGTATTTCAATCCACGCCAAAACAAAAAGGATACCTATGCTTCCACTGCTTAATAGAGACACAAACAAACCTAACAAATACACAATCATATAAAAAATCTCCACTACAACAACACATAGAACTCAACCACTATTTCCTATGCCCATTCTCCTGTAACCATCTTTCAAAAACAAAGACAACTTAACACTTCAAAATATGCTGTGCAAAATTTAATAACCACTTTTAACTGCTATATTTTCATTTACATAGGTCAAACGAGTTCTGACTTTGAAGAAGTTGTAAGAAAGAAAAGTTTATGATGAACACGATCTTGCTTACCAAACCATTTGTCTTTCTCTGTCACACACCTTGGCACGCCATTCTACATTAGAAATGATGCTGGCTCTTAATTCCATCCCTAAAATGGCATGAAAACAACAGATGCCACATAAACTTCCACCGTATCATATTCGTTTTCCTCTTTGTCACCTTTCAACTCCATAGGAATAGGATTAACAATTGCTTTGATACCATATTGGAAAAAATAAAATTGCAGACACAAATACTATTGAATTAAACCATTGTTGTACATATTGCACAAAAATATATAAATTTAATATTAATGCTTCATTCCCAATGATTACAAAATATTATGTGTTGAGTTATTTGTAGCTTCGATCAGATAACGTATTACCAAATAGCATGATCGAATGATATACATCGTCTGCATTCTAAACGGCGATTAGTAATTGTTGTCATCGGTGAAATGACTTCATTAGAAACGGTGACTGTGGGAGTCACACCTGTGATAGGTGTGACTCCTTGAGGAGTCACGTCTATCACAGATGTGACTCCTACAGTCACTAACATATATATATCAATGTCTTTGCCCAGCAATACTAGGAATCAACACAAAAATCGGAAGTGTATGAGAAGTAGAAATTGCATCTGGAAAACAAAAGACAGTAATAAATTAACTCTGCAATACAAATATCCAACCTTCAGAAAATATCCAAATCAGAGATTATAAGTTCGATTTGAATTTACATGGTATCAAAGCCAAGTTAAGCAGAATCCGGGCAGAAAATCGAACTTGAGAAATTCAGATTTAGTACATCCCATTTCTCAAATGGCAGCAGTAATCCGATTTGAAGACAGATTGGAAGGAGGAAATAACTTCTCATCATGGAAATTCAGAATTATGATGATACTAAAAGAAAATAAAGTTGATTCATTTGTGAGAGAAAACAAAACGGAACCAGAGAATGATCCTGATAAAACGACATGGATTGACCATGAAAATCATAGTTGATGGAGTTAGAGATCATATCATGCCTATTTTGACAAAACATGAGACTGCATATCATATGTTTAAGTCACTTGAAAGCAATTATGAAATTAATAACTCCAGTAGAACCTTAGCCCTAAAGAGAGAAATAAATCATATAAGTATGAACAAAGGAGAATCTATCAATGCATACTTTATGAGAATATCTGCACTAAGGGATCAACTATCAACACTTGGGTACCAAATTGAAAGCAAGGAACTAACACTTATTGCCCTAGATGGTCTCCCAAATTCTTGGGAGACATTTGTTCAAGGCATTAGTGCAAGGTCTAAATTTCCAAAATTTGACCGCCTAAGATCAGACTGTCTTCAAGAAGAATCTAGACAGACAAAGAAAGGGTCAAAATAGAAAAATATAGATGAAGATCTTCATGTTCTAAATACAAACTCTCACCAGAAAGAGAAGAAGAAACACTTCAAGAAGAGGAAAAATCATCACGGGAAAGGTTCATTCAAGAAAGACATTTCTCGCATCCAATGTTTCAGATGCGGCCAATATGGACACTATGCAATTAGATGTCCTGACAGAACCAAGCAACAAGCATCTTATGTCAAAATAAAGGAGCATGAATCCGAGAAATATGTATTCTACTCTGCACTTTCAAACCAAGTAACAAATAAATCCAACACCTGTGTTATAGATAGTGGTTCATTAAGACACATCACAGGGTTCAGGGAACTACTAGACACCATGGTAGAAGAGACTGACGAAGAAGTAACAATTGGAGATAACTCTGTACATCCAATCAAGGGTGTTGGCACATGCACCCTCAAATTAAAGACTGGCATCTCCATCCAACTTACTGGAGTATTGTTTGTCCCAGGCATCAAAAGAAATCTAGTCTCCATATCTGCACTTGAAGATAATGGATATAGGGTGACCTTTATGGATAGCAAAGTATTGGCATGGCCAAAGAATTCTACTATTAAGAAAGCCAAAACCATAGGTCATAGACAAGGGTATTTGTACGAGTTATGTACGGAACCAAATCTAGCCCTAATTCATGAAACTGCAGACTCTAATTAAATATGGCATAGAAGACTAGGACACCTAAATTTCCGTGCCCTATCTTCCATGGAAAGACTAGTTACAGGGTTACCCAAACTCAAACAATATAATTCAGGGGTATGTAAGGGGTGTGCCTTAGGAAAAAATACAAAGGGGTCCTTTCAAAATAGTTCTAGCAAAACAAATAACGTATTAGAACTAGTTCACTCAGATTTATGTGGACCCATGTCTGTACCCTCCTTAGGTGGGTTTCTATACTATGTAATCTTCGTTGATGACTTCTCCAGAAAGACATGGATCTATTTTCTTAAATGTAAAGAATCACAAGAAATCCTTAAAAGATTTAAGGAATTCAAATCCATTACTTAAAACTCTTCCGGGAGAAAAATCAAAAGCTTAAGAACAGATAATGGGAGTGAATACACTTAAGACATTTTTAAAGACTTTTGTAAAAACACTGGGATTAAGAGGGAGTTCACTGTACCTTATAATCCTCAACAAAATGGAGTTGCAGAAAGAAAAAAATAGAACCATTGTAGAAGCTGCTAGGGCTATGTTATTTGATCAGAATATAGACACTTCACTTTGGGCAGAAGCATCTAGTACTGTTGTCTATATACAGAACAGATGTCCTCACTCTCATACTGATGACAAAACTCCTGAAGAAGCTTTCACTGGCACAAAACCAGACATTAGTCATTTAAGGATATTTGGTTGTCCTGTTTACATTCATGTGCCCAAAGAGAAAAGAAGTAAGCTAGAACCTTCTGGGAGAAAAGGCATCTTTGTAGGCTATAGTCAAACATCAAAAGCTTATAGAATATATATACTTGGTCAAAGATAGATTGAATTAAGCAGAGATGTGATTTTTGAGGAAGACATAGCTTTCAAAAGAGCCAGAAATTATATCGAGACAGAAATTCAAACTTCCAACTCAGGCATAGAAGAGGATCCTACATCTGAGTTTCAGAGGGAGTATACTGAGGAAGATGTAAACCATGAACAAATCACATCACTAGAAAATCCCAAGAAAAGACCACTCTGGGCCACCAAAACAATGGAAGAAGCTAAAAATTATGCCGCTCCATCAGGGACTTTTAGGGAAAGCACAAGACCTAAGAGATTCTCTAGTTATGTAGCTTTAATGAGTGAATTCATTAAATCAGAACCTTCTAGTGCTGTAGAAGCTCTTAAGCACCGAGCATGGAAGGATGCCATGACAGAGGAGTATCAATCCATCCTGAAGAATGATGTGTGGGATATAGTACCTAGACCAAAAGGGAAATTTGTTGTTTCTTCAAAATGGCTATTTAAAATCAAACATGCTGCAGATGGCAGTATAGGGAAATACAAAGGAAGATTTGTAGCCAGAGGATTTTCACAAAAAGAAGGAATTGATTACGACGAAACCTTTACTCTTGTTGCTCGATATACATCAGTCAGGGCAGTTCTAGCTATTGCAGCAGCCAAAGGGTGGAAAGTCCATCAAATGGACGTAAAAACTGCTTTCTTAAATGGAACCATTGAAGAAGAGGTTTACTTAGAGCAACCCGAAGGATTTGAGATTCACAATGCAGGATCCCATGTATGTAAATTAAAGAAAGCTCTATATGGACTTAAACAGGCCCCCAGAGCCTGGTACGAAAGAATTGACAGCTACCTCTTGAGATTAGGCTTCTCAAAGAATGATGCAGATCCAAATCTCTACTTCAAACAAAGCAAAGGTGATATGTTAATATTGATATTATATGTTGATGATCAATTGATTACAGGAGAAGATCACCTTATTGATCAGTGTAAGAAAGATCTAGCTTCAGAATTTGACATGGACTTAGGTCTATTACACTACTTCCTTGGACTAGAAGTATGGCAGAAATCAGACTGTATTATTCTAAACCAAGGGAAGTACACAATTGATATATTAAAAAGGTTTGGTACGATGGAATGTAGACCTATGTCTACCCCCATGGAAACAAATCTTCATAAATTGAAGGAAGCAGTAGCAGATTCTCCGTTGGCAGATCCCACTCTTTACAGACAGATAATTAGATCCTTGATGTATTTGGTCAATACCAGACCTGATATTTGCTATGCTGTAAATGCCTTAAGTCAGTTTATGTGTGAACCCAAGGAGATACATCTTGTGGCTGTGAAGCATATAATGAGATACCTTCAAGGTACTCTAAATTATGGCTTAAAATATGAAAAGGTTGACTTAGATCTACATGGATTCACAGATTCAGATTGGGCTGGAAGTGTAACTGACTGGAAGAGCACCTCCGGATGTTGTTTCAGTTTAGGGTCAGCAATGATATCATGGATCAGCAGAAAACAGTCCTCAGTTGCTCAGAGTTCTAGAGAAGCCAAATATATTGCACCTTCTATGGCTGCTAGAGAGGCAGTATGGCTTAGAAAACTGCTTGTGGGATTATTTGGTAAACCTCTGAAACCAACTATCATCCACTACGACAATCAAAGCTGTATTAAGCTATCCGTGAATCCAGTATTCCATGATAGATCTAAACATATTGAGATTCCTCATCACTATGTGCGTGATATGGTGGAAAGGAATGTGATTCAGTTGGAGTATATCAGTACAGGAGATCAAACTGCAGATATTCTTACCAAACCACTCCTCAAGGTAAAAGTTGAATACTTCATGAAAAATCTTGGTATGATTGAAATGTAAAATTGTAATTGATTTGTACTAATATATTAAAGATGTTTAATGTGTAAACATCTTGTGTCATATGTGTGACTCTATGACATTATGGGCCTACCCATTCTGTGTTTATTTCTAAAAGGTGATGATCTTTTGGATAATCTACACTTGTACCTAACATTATAAGGTGACGATCTTATAATGTTCATTAGACTGATATCATGTGACTTGATATTGATATGAATCATGGAGTTATCATGATTCAGTTATGGTAGACATTATGTGACTTAATGTCAGTGCACATACCATAACTGGGATATATAAGCAGAATGTAATGTTCTCGAGTATAGTATATCCTTTAGTATCACGAGGTAGGTGATGCTACGTATCACGAGATAGGTGATACTATATATATCATGAGTTATGTGATATTAAATTACTGAGTAATTCAATACAGATCAGATAATTGATATTCACAGAGATTATTGTGATATTGTTATCTTCCCGAGTTAAGAGGGAGTGTTGAGTTATTTGTAGCTTCGATCAGATAACATATTACCAAATAGCATGATCGAATGATATACATCGTCTGCATTCTAAACGGTGATTAGTAATTGTTGTCATCGGTGAAACGACTTCATTAGAAACGGTGACTGTGGGAGTCACACCTGTGATAGGCGTGACTCCTTGAGGAGTCACGTCTATCACAGATGTGACTCCTACAGTCACTAACATATATATATATATATATATATATATATATATATATCAATGTCTTTGCCTAGCAATACTAGGAATCAACACAAAAATGAGAAGTGTATGAGAAGTAGAAATTGCATCTGGGAAAACAAAAGACAGTAATAAATTAACTCTGCAATACAAATATCCAACCTTCAGAAAATATCCAAATCAGAGATTATAAGTTTGATTTGAATTTGCATTATGCAAATGCTTATAAAGCATTGCATTCCCAAGCTTCCCTACGGGAAACTAAACCCCCAATAACTAACAAAAAACTAACAACAATTTTTAATAATAACCACCACAAAGTCACTAAGGTGACTTTATTATATAACGCAAACCTTAAATTCCAACAAAAGGGGATGTGTGCAACATTTTGGCTACTCTATCACCTCATATACATTATAATATTATATGCCCAAGTACATAACATGCCATTGCTCTTTAGCATCTTCCATGAGAAGAAACTAAATAATGAGACTTCAGCTATTTCATCACCTCGTATACATGTTGATGTGTTTGTCATTGATGTCAATATGGTGTTCATGGTATGGTATGGTGTTCATGCTTCAGGAGTTGCTTTAGACCAATGTCAGTGTTGCTACTCATCTAGGAGTTGCTTCAGATCAATGTCATTGTTGATACTCATCTCTATGACAGTATGGTGATCTGTATGTCAGTTGGATGATCATGATTCTTCATGACAGTTTGTATCATGCAGGAGATCTCAGTTGACTTGATTTCTAGGCATACCGTTGATGACTGTAGAGTTATATTGGTTCGTTGATGTTGATATGGACATTCAACATACATTAATGTATGTGATATAATCTAGCACTACAGTGTATTTGGTTAGTGGTTGATGCAATGTGTTGACAAGCCTTGGATTCATTGGCTGATTTGTCATTGATGTTAATGGTACTTGTGTTCACATTCCATGGTGTTTGGTTATTGATTCACTCCTTTTATGGTTTCATGTTGTTGATGCAACAATGAAAATAGTGGTGAATGCAAAAGGTTCCTTTCATGTGGTGATGCAAAAGGTGTATCTGTCCTTTGTTGTCATCTTTATGACAGAGTTGATCATTCCCTTTTCATCTTTATGAAAGAGTTGCTTCATGATGCTGCATGACAAAGTAATTGTTGATGCAAGCTTGTTCACATGATGTTGATGCAAGTTGATACAAACTTGTTCACATGGTATTGTTGCAAAAGTATGAGAGAGTTGCTTCATGACAAAGGGATCATTCAGAGGTATATATTGAGATGGTGAATTGATAAAGTTATTCTTGATGTCACAAGTTGTCATCTTTCCTAAATCAGGTATTCAGTGAAAGAGGCAATGATATGGAGAGAGCACCCTGCAAAAGGTGAGCAGAGATTAGCATTCATACCCTCAGAAAGTTGCATATGGTCAGAGGAGTTATGTCTTATGTTTCAATTCATGTTAAGACTTCTTATTGGCAATCAAGGTTTGCAAAGCTTCTTGTCTACATTAGTATTACTTTCTCTGTATCAAAGGTGTTAGTCAGAGATGTTCAGTAGTATCTGACAGAAATTAGGGTTTGGTCAAATGGTTGAAGACCTAAAAACTGTATTCTCAAAACCCTAAGACATACCTTGGAGACCTAGGGTTTATATCCTATGAACGTCAATACAAAGTTCACTTTTTGTTATATTTGTTAGTTGACCGGCTATACAAGGTAGCAAGTCACTTAAGTGACAACATCAAGGGTTTTATGTCATGAGATGACCAGCCCTTTCTACCTAAAGGAACCGGTTCAAACAGGTGAAAAGTTTATACTTGGGCGCCAACATAAATCTACGGTGTTTATTGAAAATCCTTAGGGCGCGAAAAGAAGAATCTATGGTCAGCATTCAAAGTCTTTTCAAACTATAACGACCATTCACCTATGTTCAAAATTGACGGCCATTCGAAGGTTTCACCTATGTTCAAAATTGGTTGGAGTTAGTTTCATAACTGTTTTTTGGTCTCTCGGTGATGTGGGAGACTAAACCCTAAAGGTGTTGATGCTCGGTGATTGTGGTGTGAAGGTATACGAAGTTCACTGTGCAGGGAGTTAAAGAAAATGAAATTATGATTATATTTGTGAGAAATAACAGTATTGTTCTGTATGAACAGTTTGAGCAGTTTTATAACTGCCTTCTATGACAGCGACAAGATTTAGGTTTTGTGTGAATCCATTGAGCAGTTTTTGCAACGAACCTTGAGTGAAATCAATGCTACTAAGTTTTGAGAGAGGGAGACTTGAATAAGACATGATCAAAGGATTTCTCTATTTTGATTGAATCAATGAATTGTGTTTTCTCTGCACAGTTTGGTGTGATCTGAATGTGATCACAGGTGATTGGAGTTTGATGGGAAGTTAGGACAGAGTCTGAAGTTGTATAACAATCTTCTGAGTGTGAAAGTGTCCATGTGATTGAAGTTTAACTATGTCTATGGTTGATCATCATAATAGGAAGTTATTGTTGTGTCATCTATTTGCTTATTCACAGAGGGTTACAATCAAGGGTTAAGTGTTGTTTGTCTGTTTGTCATTGAATGTCATCTACTATGAAAGACGATATGAAGCAATAAAGTTGTATATCTTGTGGAAGAATGTATAAGGAAGAGTATTTTGCAGACTGTGATGTAAACAGACAAGAACAGTGAAGGTTGAAGTAATCAAAGTGTTCAGGAAGAGAAAGCAGAGGTTTGTCATTATTACAGAGGTAAAGGAATGATTTCTCACAGTATGATTATGTCCTCTTTAGTGTTTACTTTGTGTTGATAGTATGCAGTTCTTGAGTGCAATGTTATGATGATACAAGGACATATGTTGTTGCAAAGTGGATGTTTATATTCTAGATAGATTATGTGACAAGAAGAATGATGCATTATGTAAAGATGGGATTCTTAATATAGGTTTGAGTATCTGTTGGGTTCAGAAGTTCTTGATATCAAAGTAATGGTACTCTGTATTGGATGTATGATGAATTGTTTAAAGAGTCTTTTTATGTAAAAGAAAGGGGTTTTCATGCAGATCTAAGAGAGTGGACTTGATTGAATAAGAGTTATAGAACTCATCTATAACCTTTGTTATTATTGTAAACAGAGTAGTATTTTGTATATCCTCATGTTTTGTGATTGGAGTTGGTGCTCCCGGTTTCAGTAGAGTTGTTGTTCTTGATGTAGGGATTGGTGTTCCTATCAGGATGTGATCAGTGAGATCTTTGCCAATGAGGCTTAAGTGCAATCAGTGAGATTTTGGTCAGTGAGACCTGATAAAGATTTTGGTGAGGTTGGATAGTGGCTTTTCCCTGTTTAGGGTTTTCCACTTTAAACACTTGTGTCATGGTTTCGTGTTTAAAGATTCTATTGCTCTCTATGTCTTTGGCATGTTGATGTTAATTGTATCTACACTATTGGGCTGATGAATGAATTAGTTTTGACCTTTCCTTGATCTGTTTATATGTCTTGAAGTACCCCAGGTGTCTTGCTAAGGGGGTATCATGGATTGCCCACAAGATTTTATCTTTCATCTTTGACTTAGGGACAAGGTAAACTCTATCCTCTTAGAGTATGAGTTCATTTGCTACTTGGTATCTGTCATCTTTCAACCTGCCTTCCATAATGTCAGTAGCAAAGGCATTTTTAGAATATTCCACTAAAATATTAGCCTTCCAATCAGTTGAAATATCAGATATAGAACATAGAGTGGCTTCTTGGACAAGGCATCTGCTACTATGTTCTTTCCTTTAATATATTCAATGTCAAAGTCATAGACTTGAAGTTTACTCACCCATTTCTGTTGTCTTTCATTTAGATTCTTTTGGCTGAGAAAGTACTTCAAGTTGTTGTGGTTTGTTTTTACCACAATTGTACCACCCACAAGATATTGCTTGAACTTGGCCAGTGCATGCATGATGGCCAACATTTCTTTGTCATAGATTGAGAACCTTTCTTCTGCCTCTCTAAGTTTGCATTATTGAATGCTTATTCTGCATCAGAACTACTCCAATTCCTTCCCTAGATGCATCACATTCCAACACAAAGGGAAGTGAGAAATCAGGAACAACCAACATTGGGGATAACCTCATAAGCTCTTTGAGCTTGTCCAAAGCTTGTTGTGCTGCCTCTGACCATGCAAAAGCTCCCTTCTTGGTCAAATAAGTTAAGGGTGTTGCCAACTATGAGAAACCCTTAACAAACCTTCGGTATAATTGCAAACAGAAGCAATTTCGAGAAGGGAGGACTATAATGTCCCCATTTTTGGAATGGTCACCAATAGAGTTGATTTGGGTTTTGCTCCCCGCTCTGGGACATTTGGAGGATGTCATGGGTAATGACTTGTCATATTTGTATGGATGCCATGTTGATGCTTTCATTCATGGCAAGAGAAGAATAAGGGCGCCTTGTTTACATTTTCATTCATGGTCACATTGTATACATTACCATAGAGGTTGCTATTGTTACCTTGGGCGATTTGTGATAAGGGATCAAATATTCCCTAACACCTCACGAAGAAATAAGATATAATATCCTATACTAGCGCTTGAAGAAGAAGACAAAATAATAATCAAAGCTTTAATTTGATTATATCTAGGTGCTCTAGTGATTAGAGGTTGGTCGGCCCTCTTGGAGGGAAAATATCATTTAAAAAACAAAGCATAATTGCCCTAAGTCGGCCAGGTTGAGGAGGGATAAGTTGTGTATATATACAAGTTCATTTGGCATTGCAAATCATATCATTCAAGCATTCATTCATTCATACTTGGAGAGCGATCTCTAATAGGAGCTTGGGACGAAAACCTCAAGTGACTAAGGAGGAGTTGGGTGCCAATCTAGCTTCTCTTCTTGTGGATTCCGTGATGGGAATTCAAGTGAGCTTCATCATCATCAAGTGCAGAAATTACATCAACTTTGGAGAGCATTCATCATGGGCGAATTAATCTAGGGTTTACCCTAGCTTGGAGCGCACCTCTTGGAGGGGGAGGCTACTTCATTGGAGGCGATTTGGAGGATACATTGGCTGCTAGGGTTTCATGTTTCAGCAGTTCTGCTATAGAAGTTAGGGCAGACCTCATTCACCCTCCTTCTAGGGCATATTTTGGCATATTTGGTATGTAACTTGATAGTAGATACTTTGCTATGTACTTTGTGACTTCTGGCTGTTTGCCCTAGTCAAATACTTGTCATTTTGGACTGCATATTTCCAGTTTATAACAGCAGATCAGATTCCTTCATTTATGAGTTGATATCATGGTTGCAATTCTGTATTTCATGGTGAAATCTATTTCTCATGCTTGGGCGAACTCATATGTAATATTCCGTTGATGTTTGGATATGATATTTATGGTATTTCACGAAGTATTAGACTGCTGAAATTATAAAATCAGAAATCAGAATTAGGGTTAGAGCAGAAAAATCAGAATTATATTCAAATATCCCAATTAGGATATTACATTCTTTCCCTTTCTTTCTTGGAAACAAAGATGGCCAACAAGTATCCTTTGGGCATCATCAAAGTTTCGATTGATTCGATGGGCATCTAATTTTCTTGGATCCAAGTCTTCGGTGTTCACAGGCCAGGGATAGCCCCCATGAATAGGTAGATCATGGCTTTTTCCTTGAGCAGCCAAAGCCTGCCTTCCATTTCATCTAGGGAATGAAATTTTGGAAGGGTCATCCATGCAAAGAAAGCAACCATTTTTCTTTTTGTGTTGGGTAGTTGCGCCAATGTATTGTTCTTCTAGCATGATAGTAGAGAAACCTGCAAGGTTTGAGCTGGTTGGTTGTGCCTGTTCCAATCTCGCTACATTCTTGTAAGGTTGTTGGTTATTGGATCTTGGTCCATGAAGGAAACCATGGCCTCCGCTGTGTTGGCGTTTCAATTCGCACCTCTAGAATGCGAGTTGGAAACGGACAACTATGCACAGATAAACTGCTCTCCTATTGGAAAGGGGAGTTCCCTTTTTGCTGATGTTCGCTGAAAAGATAAATAAAACCAAATTTCGCCTATCTTCTTTTTGATTCTCAGCTGCGAGCACAACACTGTAGAAAAGGTTTTTTCCTTTTTTAAAACTTCCACTACAACTAAACACAGACTAACAACGCTTTTAATCTCCTAAGTAAATTCAGAGCAAAGGAAATTAAAAGTGAACAAGGAATGATTGTTTTAACAAAAACTTAAGCAATTTTCTCCCAGATTTACATCACAAGACTTATAGTACTTTAATGATGAAAAATGAAATGAAAGCTACAAAAGCCACACATCTAACGACGAAACTTGATGATTCGAGATAGAATATCAGAGCAAATAGGCATGAGACTTCTATTCCATATCTCAAAGTTGATACAATTCCAGGACAGCAATACTGTAGCAAAAGGCAGGCATACAGTAAGCGATCAAACATCGGAGAACAGGTTACATAAAGTGAACAAACACTTGGAATAACAAAGCTTGCAGGCTAGAATAGGCACAGCAAAATATGTTATCACAAAAGTCGATTCCTTACAATGGGCAAGGCTGCCCTTATTTATACTAAAATCAAAGGAGTAGGGAACCCTAAAATCTCCTTGATTAACCCTAACTTGTCAACTCACAAGTTTTATTACTATTCTAAGACAAAGATACAATAAACAAATGCTTTAAAGTAAAGAAAACTCCAACTAACACAAAGTGATTTCTTTTCTAAATATAGAATGGATGAGCTTAGGATGAAAACAAATGCTTTAAAACAAAAAGCATCTGATTTAAAGCTACTTTCTTTTGAAATGCATCCTCATCAACATTCTTGCTTTCTGGTGATGTCATCCATTGATATTCTGGGAAACAATATCTTCTAAAAAGCGAGTGACTGCATCTCTGCCAGGAACACTGATACTGTCTAGAATGATATTCTGATTCTCTAACATTTCTTCACCGTTGGCAACCATCTGAAGAAATTCATGAACTTCGCCCACAGCCTTGTCGAACTTCACTGTCATTGCGGCAAAATGACCCATCTTGCTGGCACTGATATCATCATTAAAATTGCTACAGACGAGAGTCTGGAACTTTGCTTGCACTTCACTGAGATCATACAGGGTACCATCTTTTTCATACGAACACGGGATCTGAGAAACAAAAGATCTGATGAACTTGAGGACATTGACCACCTTTTCTTTCCATTCTGTCAACTCTGAAATTATACTGTCATGAGCTTTTATTGTGAAAAGATATTGCGCTTTCCAAGTAGAAACTGTCTTCTTATCATCGGCTAAATCAACAGAATCAAATGCAATCTTCAAGTCGGAGATAATGATCTCAAACACCGGTCTATTTTCTGCCATGGTCTGCTACGCAAAAATGTATGAACTTAATAGGCTTGCCTCAAAAACACCATAAATGCTATTTCATCTGTAGGATATCTCGGCAACACGGCTGGGTATCCTGAGAAGCCATATACTCTGATGTAGGAAAAAGTGGGAAACTGGATAAACTAATCAGCCCATTCTACCATTGCTATTCTAGCATCTGCTGAAAACCATATATGCAACTCATTATCCATATCTTGCACTGCATGCATCAGGAATGCATCATTTACCCATCTGTAATGTCGTTCAGCTTGAGAAATTTCTAACTGCGGGAAATGATGATAAACATGTTGAATACCTAGAGTTTCAACAACACTCAAACCTCTGAATTGACCCTGAAAAGCCATGAAATACACAAGGTATGACATCATGTGGAATTCATGAGCCCTTTGAAATTCAAGTATTTGTTGGTGGAGACTGTTGGTTTTTCTTCTGAATCAGCATTAGGGTTTGCCACTTCTAATGCACAGGCAGATTCAGCCAACTAAATACAGGAGGTTGCGTGAGCTGCCTCCCCTTCACTTCTGGTTCTGCCGCACCAAGGGGGGTATCCCTATAACTCAAGATGTAACCTTGACTAGCTCAAAGATAGAAAGATTTAACTTGACAACAACAGGCAGAATACTCTCATGTATGGACCAAGATCTGTATGATAGATCACAAGGTTGGCAACATTCTTGGACATGATGTCTGGTTGGGTATGAGAGCATGCAGGGGGTTTCTAATCCTACTCCTACAACTAACAGGTGGAAGTATGAAATGGTTTAGTTTGAATTTTGGATGCAAAGCTGGACATGGTGTATAACCTCAACACAGAGCTAGATTGGTGCCTATCCAGGGCTTGGAGTCGGTAGACATACACCTGTGAATGATCAGCATGAATAGCTAAAACTGGATTTCAGGGGGATACACATGATATCTGCCTTACAGATATCTCCCAATAAAGAGTGTTAAGCTGTCTATACTTATGGCATCCCTATTGCAGTAAGAAAGATACATGCAAAACTGGAGACAGAATCAGCATAACACATGCAAACACAGCATTATTCATATAAGATTAACCATGAAATCAGTGGATTCATGCCAAATCGTACAACAGGAGATACATAAACTCACAAGTTTTGCTGCACAGAGCAACCAAAACCAGTTGTATCTTATTACAGAGCCAAAATGTCCAGTTTTCAACAACCTTCAAATGAGCAACACAACCTGCTATATACAGCAAGGAAAGTTCCCAACATTAATTACATAGTTGACCAAAAAACCCGCCAGATACACAGTATCAGAAAAATGGCGCTCAACGCATTGAATGCGGCAGGTACAAGAGGGGACAGAAGAGGATCTTGAGCCATGAGCCGCCAGCCGTGGATGTACAACTTCAGTCGGGTATTGGATCCGTCCACGCCATCGCCCATACCTCTGCAACAATCGCCATTAATGGCGCACCAACCCGCGGCCTTGGGAAATGCAGAAAACTGTGCGTCGCAACCATTTCCCGCCAAGATACATCGTCATGATATTTGAAAATATGCAGGGTCGAATTATCCCACATGCACCCCGCGGTGACCTCTTTAACACTTTATATACTAGGTCATGAGCATATATGATGTCGGTGCTTTTGCTCCTGACGACACTAGTATAAGACTTCATCATCATTATCCTTCAGTAGCATGATATCCTGTCGCTTGAAATATCACCCTGACGTCAGCATCATATCGCAATATAACCTGCATGATAATCGCCTTCATCGACACAACCTAATCCATCGGAGGAAGATCCTCCTGCTTAACCAATATCAAAAGTTTGGCCGATGAAAAATCGTGATGATGTCACCGTCATATCCAGCTGATGTCATAAGCATATCTGCCTACTGCGCACCTCCTCATATCCGGATGACGTCATCATCATGTTTGCAAATATCGGGGGATCTCCACAAGATGATCAGTGTTAGAAATATGACCCCCCCCGGACCTTGATGACGTCATCATACATCGGCATCAGGATGATATTCGGAAGATAACCGGATATTTGGAAATATCATCCTGATGCACAAATATCATGTTGCACTGTAGCTCCGCTATAAGATCGGAGTGATATATGAATATGACAGATATTTGAAATGATCGCCCCCATTAGACAATGCATGAAGCCGACAGGCGGATATCTCCCTTTGGAAATATCATGATGCAGACAGGCAGAAAAGCGGATATCACCCTGACATAAGAATGACGTCAGCATCATCAGGGTGATAAAACAACGAACATGAAGTGATAAAACAACATCAGGATGATCTTGACTAAGATCATCCGATGTTCAAATATGATGACCTCGATGAATATCGGGTCACACTTAGAACTTTACAGCAACATCATCAGGATGATCTTAACCAAGATCACCCGATGTTCAAATATCACCCCGGCGAAAGATCATGCTGACAGAAAGTATGATGACCCTCGTAAGCAACATCAGGGTGATGTCTGGAAACATGATGATGATGACCTCCTCCAAAGAAAATATGATGCTGATGTTAAAACATGCTGAGGAGGCCCAAAGACTCAGAACCTTTTTGGATTTCTTGGGAAGGTGCCTGCATGAAAATTGCTAAAATAACCGACAGTGAATTCAGGCACCAACAGAGACTATCACTGATGAGTGCCGACCAGTCATAGAATTCGGTTCCATCAACAATCTGGGACATGATATAAAACATCCAAGGTTGAAACTTGTTAGCATCTGCTTGACCCGTGATTCAGCTTAGCAGAGTGATCATTATTGCATGTTCCTTCTTGAATTCTCCACGTCCAACGTTCTTTGGCATAACGTTCTGCTTTTCTTTTAACCACATCTGACCAATCTTTTTCTGGTATTTTTCTTTATCATTGTTCCAAACCCTCCTGCATTCTTCAATTGAAACAGTTGAGTTTTCTCTCCAGATAGGTATTGTAAAACACTTCTCTATGTCATTTGGCCTCAGGCTACAGAGCACACATCCATCTCTTGATTGAATTTCTCTTGTAACCAAATTGTAATGCATCATGCAAGCAATTACAAATTCGATACTTTGCACTGTGATGGGAAAGGATGCCGTTGCAAGCAAACCAGAGTGTCCTAGATTCCTGATAGCATTATTTCCTGCATCCTCCAAAGAATGTAAATTGATTACTGGAAGTACTTTATGCAAGTCTGTTTCACAAGTTCTGAGGTAATCGTGAACCAACGTCGTTTTGGGCCTGATTTGTGTTGGAGAGTACTGCATATTGAAAGATTTGAAAATTGACTGTGAACAAGCCTGTGTCGGAAAAATCTTGGACAAATCGCTGAAACTTACTTGCTGATTTTTAGAAAAAAGCAAAGTGTGAGCAAAAAAGCTAGCACATGGGTTTTGTAGGCAATTCTGTTTTGAAGCAACCCAGATTGTCGGATTTTGAAAAAGCGGAGACTTTCCTAAAAAAGTAGCAAAAAAGCAGATTCCCGGAAAAAAACAAAACTCCCAATCTTCAAGAGGATGATATTCTGGATGGACCCATCTCGATAAAAACTGAAAAAGCTCCGGTCCAATTTCTGAAAAACGATCCCCTTGAAAAAAGGACCCTGAAAAAGTGAGCCTCCCTGCTTCCTCAACTCGAAACTATGAAGAACGCTACAAAAACACTTCGTTTGGGTCTTCAAATCTTCGTTGAAAAAATAAAAATCCTTCCTCTGGATGCAACCTGCAAAAGATAATGAAATAAAGAAGCCAAATGCTTGTCTTTATAGATCTTTAGGGCGAAAAAACAACTTTATTTGTGAAAGAATAAAACTTGGATCTCATCCATGAAGAAAGCATCTTTTAAAGCACAAATCCAAGTGGATGTCTTCGAATAGGAAGAATCTCTATTTTGTAGCTGCCTATGGCTTCATATGTAAGATGACGAAAAATATCTTCTTTTGATGATGTCATCGAACACACGAGTCGGCAGAAGTGTTAGCCAATTTTTCTTCATTTTCGACACTTCTGCACTCGTTTTAACTCAAGTATGGTCTGTCTCTGACTTCAACAAGGTGGCGAAATGTCACCGTTGACTGAAAAAGGTGACTGATCCTGACATTTTGGAGACCTATCAACTGAGATTCCATCCCTAGCCTCGGACTGACGATCTGGCATCGTTTGACTGCGAATCCGGCTTCTGGAAACGACCAACAGACGAAGATCGAGAAAAAGCTGTCGAAAAACACTGTCAAAGCCAGAAATTCTATCTCTGGTGAAGTTGGGTGCCCCAAGTCACCTGGGGCGCTTGGATTCTCCAGCCTTAACCATTTTTCTGAAAATTGCAACTTCAATTTTTCGATTTGCGTGCGCGTTCCGGTGGTTGATGACCCTTGTTTGGCTGTCGATTTCTGTCTATTGGGACAAAACTGAGTCTGATAATCTGGTAGATAGACAGGCCTAATGAAAACTGAGCTGACTATACCCTCTGTTTGCCTTGGGAAACGCGCCAAATTGACCTGCTTTGAACCGGACTGGGCTGACGGAGGGAGATTCACGTTTTCCAAAAAAAACTCAAAAATTTTCTAAGTATGGTGAGTTTGGGCGCCCCAAGTCCCCTGGGGCGCCTAGGATTCAATGCCTTAGAAAAATTTCTAAAAATTCCAAATTTATTGCCATTTCTTGTTTTTCGTGCCGACCTCTGTTTGATCTTCGTTTTCGGTTGTGCAGACAATTGTCGAGGCGGAACGGAGGATGATCTGAGTAGTCTGAACGTATCTGTGATGAAATCCCTGCTTTGACTGACGTTTGACTGAGTTTGACCAACTGGGAACAGGTTGACGGAAGCATTTTTTATGTTTCTCGAAAAACGTGAAAAAAAACTAACACTGGTGAGGTTGGGCGCCCCAAGTCACCTGGGGCGCTTGGTTTCTTCATACTTAACTATTTTTTGATTTCCAACTCGTTTGCAATTTGCTCTGTTTTGCGTGCCGACAGTTGCTTCCTGATGTCGATTTTGAATGAATTGCATAGCTTGGGTACATTTGACGAATTTCCAGCTTTTCAGAGCCTAATGACCAAAACAACTGCTTTTATGCTATGTTACCTGTTCTCCGCCTACCGGCGCAGGGTCCTGGTTCGGTTCGCGCCCAATTTTGGTTTTGGTTCGGTCCGCCAAGGGATTCGTCCAGGACACGTCGAGAAGACTGTGGGTTCGTCCGGGACGAACGCGGGCGAACCCTGGGCGAATTCATCCTCCTTTTGTTGGCCGCGATGGTTTTTTTTTAATGTTTTTAGTTTTTTTCGCATCGTTGGAGATTTGCAAGCTTGGAAAAGGCGTCGATCTTCTTAGGTTTAGGGAATACACAAATAGGAACAACCGACGAGTTTAGAAAATTTTAGGTTTAAGGAATACGTAGATAGGAACAACCGACGAGTTTAGAAAATTTTTAGGTTAAAGGAATACGCAGATAGGAACAACCGACGAGTTTAGAAAATTTTTAGGCGTGAATTTTGTTTACGGCGTGAGATAGTTTTCCCTGCACTATAATGTTCACATATAAAAGCCTCGCAAAAAAATTATATATTGTATATTCGTATTTATATATTTTTGTTTATAACTTTATTATATATTAATATTTTGTATTCATATTAATATTAATAAATATTATATTAATGTATTTTTTATCTCTTATTTATATTTATTATTTATATAACTTAATATATGTATATTAATATATTTTTAATTTCTTAATATTAAAATTAATATATTTATGTTTATATTTATATATTTATATTAATGTATATTTTATTATTTCTTATTTATATATAATTATATTTTATATTTATAAATTATATAAATTAAAATAAATATAAAATAAGTTAATATATTTATATTAATATATATTTTATTTCTTAGTTATATTTATTATTTAAATATCTACATTATATATTTTATAAATGGATATTAAATATGTTTCTTATATTATTAATATATTTCATTACTGCTATATATATATATATATATAAGTAAAATAAATAGCAGTAATGATGTATATACTTAATTACTGCTACAAATATGAATATATTTTTTATTTTTATATGTTTTTGTATAGACGAACCCAAAACGAACCCACACCCAAAAAATTTTTGATCAAACCTGCGAACCGAACCAACGAACCCGAACCTGAACCAGTACCAGAACCGGTAACTTAGCTTTTATGCCCTTTGGAACTAATTGACGGACACAGTTCTCACATTTTCTCGAAAAACGCAAAAAATTCCTAACACTGGTGGGACTGGACGCCCCAAGTCAACTGGGGCGCTTGAAATCTCCAAGCTTAGTCAAATTTCGTGATTTCCAGATTTTCACCTCACCTTGGATCCGTTCTGCTCCGTTTTGCGTGCTTCGTCGAGTCGACAACTGTTCGTCGGTTCTGTGTCGTTGGAACAACGTTGAAAACTTGAAAACGAGCTCTAGCAGATGAACTTCCTCTGTTGACAACTTCAGAGCTCATGCTTCACCTTCTGAAAAAGTAGAAATGACCCAGTAGAGAAAACTTGTCCGTTTGCAGATTCCGTCTGGACCATGTGGATCGTGAGGCAACATCGACCAATGAGAATCAAGTGTGACACCTGAGTCGGAGATTCTATTTTTAGAAAGTTTTGCCAGCATCCGTATCTCAAGAAACTCAGAAAACCTAATTTGATGTCTATTTTTAAGAACTTTCTAAAAATAGAAATTTCTATTTTTAGAAATTTTGCTTTTTTGATGAAAAATTTTCTAGACTTCTTACAAAATGCCTTAATGAAGGAAATTTTTTTGATTGGGTACAACAATTGGCTTTGTTTGGGGACCATGTTGGATACTTACGGCATAGGAGAACCGAGAATCTCTGGACTTTTAAGCTTGGACCAGTGCCTTATCAGTTGGGCAATAGAGTCAGGTCACTTTCCTAATCACCTAGAACAAGATTTTTCCCTATATCACCTAAAAGTTGGAACTTTCTAGAACACAACGAACACTACTGTCACATTACGAAAAGGGGAAAAACATTATGACATAACGATCACATCACTAAAAGGAGAAATATATCACGAGAACATAAAGTGTTCACACACGCTCTTTTTCCTGAGCAAGGATGAGAAGAACAAGACTATCACATAAAACCATCAACCGACTCAAAAAGTAAGAACCATCTCTCCTTAGCTGTGAAGATTGTCTTGGTAGCACAAAACTTTTCTTTCTCTGCAACATCTCAAAGAGCCACAGTTCAGGGGGGTATTCACATTCAGGCCATGAGAAATTCATGAGGAACTGGTTGATACACTAGAGATTAGTGGAGCATCTTCTTCTAAAGCAAGCAACCTCTGCAATAGGTGAAGGTACAAAACCTCCTTCTGAAGATATGTAGGAATGTCTTGTGGCCAAAGTATATCTGTGGGAATGGTTATCACCACATATAGAATATGACTTTCATTTATATATTGTACACACGCAACTTTGAACTCAGTCAATGCATCATCTTCTGGAAAAGGTGTAAGCTGTTCATACACGACTCTTATTACTGATTCTTGGCTTATAGGATTCATAACTGTCGTTGCCCATTTTTCCAGTGCTTCAGGAGCTTCTTCTTCTTCATTGGTTGTGTTTTCATCCATCCAATCTTCAGAGTCTGATGAACCATCAAGATCTGAATGCTCAAACTCTTGATCATTATCGATAATATCTTCACCTGACAGCTCACTTTCCCATTCATTATCTTGAATCTCGTCATCCTCTGTAGAGTAATCTTCTTCAACGCGGATATCCGGCATCATTTCATCTTCAGCATTCATGTATCTTTCTTCTTCTGGTAAGTAGGCGGAATCAAAGAGAGATTCATCTGAGCTATATGCTTCTTCTTCATCTTCTTGATCAATCTCACATACGGCGTATCTCACAAAACATTTGTCAAGAATTTCTGACTTTTCAATATCATCCTCCTTAGTGACCAAAACTGAATATTCCATGAACTCTTCTTCTCCATAGACTTCTTCATATGTTGCATTTCGCACTAGTTGCATAGTATTAGTGAAGTCTTTTCTTTGTACAGGTTCAGAGACGGATTCAACATCATCCTCTTCACTAGTGTGTATGAAGGATTCTTGAGACACAGGTGAAGACGGGCTATATTGTAAAGAAAAATCTGCAATATCTTCTGTTGAAAAATCACTTTCCTAGTGATGTAGAAAACAATCGATAATCTCCAATTCTTCCTCAGAATAAAGATCTTGCTCTTGCTCCGATTGCAATGCTTCTTTGGTCTCTTCTTCGGATGTATCTGACATATGTTGTTCAAACCAACCTTCAAAAGACGAGAAAAATAAATCTGATTCATCATTATTTTGCTCTTGAGAGGATTGTCGCACTTCTTCTTCCTCAAAGAAAGTTTGTAAGTTGTACATTTCTTCGGATTCTTCCTTTGATTCGTCAACCGCACAGACAACTTCCTGATTTTCTTCAGTTATTTCTGACAGCACAACATATGTACCAGGACCCATCTCTTGATATAGCACTTGTGCTTGAGGATCCTGAGATTTCACCACCGTGAACCGTGACTTGGTTTCTGGTTCCAATTTGAAGCTGCCTTTCTTTAAAGGAATGGTCGCAGATGACCAATCCAATTGTATTTCTCCTCCAAGATCTTTACAAAAGCTTTTGCTTAACAACATCCCGTAACTGGCTGGAATGTCAGCTACCAAGATAGTCATCATTGTTTTCTTCTCGGAACAAGCTGCCAACCGTACTTGAGCATCCTTCAATTGTCCAACCAACGGCACTGATTTAGACTCAAGTGAATAACACTTGTCATGCGTTTTGGTGCACGAGAGTCCTAAAGCGTTCATCACCTGCAAAGGCATGACGTTGTCCGAGGCTCCTAAATCAATGATACAATTGCTCAATTTATAGCCTCCTATATACAGAGAGATATAGAAAGGCTTTGGCTTCTCTCCTGCTGGAACGGAAGATTCAAGCAATGTAGGCTGTACAACAGTCTCTTTCTTGACATGCTTAACAATTCTATCCAGCTGATCTAGATGGTCCTGAAGATATTCCAGCTAAGAAATCTGCACCTTTGTCTTCATCATGGAATCCACTATATCAAAATTTGCCGAAGACGAATCTTGAGCAGCCTTGATATTTTCATGTGGTGGCTTAACATTGGAAGTGGAAGTCGCTTCCTTCCCCTTTTCTTTTGATCTTTGCTTATCCTCTTCTCTTTTTGTGCTTTGAAATGCTGAGCACGTGTAAACACAGGCGTCAAAAGATTTTCATGATTCACTGCAAGAGAATATTGACGAAGATCCTCTTGTTCTTCCTTTATTATAATGGGTTTGTTCTGGAAGTACCCCGTAGTAGAGTTGCCATCGAAGTTGTCTGTCTGTGGTAAGACAACGTTCGCACTTGGGGAAGAGACAATGTTTGAAATGGGTGCAGCATCAGCATATCCCATGATTTGATTCATTCTTAAATTTTCAGGACATGTGGCTCCAGTATGCGCATCTGTCTCATGAAAGGAACAAAACACTGCATTTTGAGCAGCATCAACTGCTTGTCTTGGTGGTGGTGCTGACAACTTGGGCCTGTAATTATTAAAAGGCTGAAAATTATTCCTTAGGCTGATATGGTTGCTATGGTTGGTTCTGTTGCTGTGGTCGGTATTGTTGCTGTGGTGACTGATATGGCTGTTGCGCAGGTTGCCCTTGAGTAGGCAACTGTCTCTTCATGATAGTCACTTCATTTGCTACCTTATGTAGCAGTAGATCCGCAGAACTCTTAACAAGAGGCCTGATTGAATCCGTCTTCATCTTGCTAGAGGTAATCATGTCATCCTCTAACTTGATGGCATTTTCTTGTGCATTGGATAATTCTGTTTCATTAGCTGATCTCAAAAAGAAGGCTATCTCAGAAGGAAGAGCATTAATGAAACCGCTCAACAGAATTTGCGGAGATGGATTAAGAGTGTGAGAAAGACTTGTAACCAGGCGATTAAACCTTGCCACGAACTCCCTCATTGGTTCATTGTTTTCCATCTTTGAATTTGAGAGTTGGGCGAACAATCTGTGACTGTCTTTGGCAGGCTTGAACCTTGCCAAGAATTTCTCGCTCATAGTTGCCCAACTTGTAATGATGCCTGGTTCTAGATGATTGAACCGGTCGGCAGCATTTTCCACGAGAGTCTCAACGAAGAGACGCACAGCAACATCTTCATGTGATACATGCAAAACAGTGCAAGCTGTCGTGAATGCAGAGATGTGTTCATCAGGATGTTGAGTTCCATCACCGTGGAACCAGGGAAAGTGCTTCATTGACCTCTTTGGTAACTCATGATGTGCTTGCAGGGCCAAAGGTCCAATGTTATTACCCCAAGGCAATGGGGGTGGTCGCCTCTGATTTGCATCATTGTGATTGTTATTGTTTGCATCACCCATTGCTCTAGGCTGGATTATTGGTTCTTCTTGTGGTTCTTCCTGCTTGACTTCAGGAACTATGTTGGATGCTTCTCCAACTTTTGTAGGAACAAGATCTTGGAAGAAAGGATCCGTAGCATCGCCTTTTCCCCTTCTTGAATAAACCCTGTGAGCCAGGATTATCTACTGCCACGCAGGAGGTGGTAATACTAGTCTTCCTGCTGCAAGATCCGCTTTGTGTTCTTCGTCAAGAATAGTAGCCGCGTTTCTCCATTGATCAGGACTTTCCTTTTGCACAAATATGAAACTCCTCAGGCTACTAATGATGTCCGTTTGCTCTCCTTCCACTCGTACAAGATTTGGTTGAATAGCAGGTGGTGTAAGATTTGGTTGTTGAACTGGAGCAGAAGGGCGCTAGAGAGTCATTCCAGTGACATAAGCCTAAGCTTGCTTGAAGTTTTATGCCTCGTGCCCTTCGGTGGGCGCGAGAAAACTGTTGGTGTTTCAATTCGCACCTCTGGAATGCGAGTTGGAAACGGACAGCTATGCACAGATAAACTGCTCTCCTATTGGAAGGGGGAGTTCCCTTTTTGCCGATGTTCGCTGAAAAGATAAATAAAACCAAATTTCGCCTATCTTCTTTTTGATTCTCAACTACGAGCACAAGGTTATAAAACTCTAAACGCTGCAGAAGAGGTTTTTTCCTTTTTTAAAACTTCCACTACAACTAAGCATAGACTAACGACGCTTTTAATCTCCTAAGTAAATTCAGAGCAAAGGAAATTAAAAGTGAACAAGGAATGATAGTTTTAACAAAAATTTAAGCAATTTTCTCCCAGATTTACATCACAAGACTTATAGTACTTTAATGATGAAAGCTGAAATGAAAGCTACAAAAGCCACACATTTGACGACAAAACTTGATGATTCGAGATAGAATATCAGAGCAAAATAGGCATGAGACTTCTATTGCATATCACAAAGTTGATACAACTCCAGGACAGCAATACTGTAGCAAAAGGCAGGCATACAATAAGCGATCAAACACCGGAGAACAGGTTACACAAAGTGAACAAACACTTGGAATAACAAAGCTTGCAGGCTAGAATAGGCACAGCAAAATATGTTATCACAAAAGTTGATCCCTTACAATGGGCAAGGCTGCCCTTATTCATACTAAAATCAAAGGAGTAGGGAACCCTAAAATCTCCTTGATTAACCCTAACTTGCCAACTCGCAAGCTTTATTACTATTCTAAGACAAAGATACAATAAACAAACGCTTTAAAACAAAGAAAACTTCAACTAACACAAAGTGATTTCTTTTCTAAATATAGAATGGATGAGCTTAGGATGAAAGCAAATGCTTTAAAACAAAAAGCATTTGATTTAAAGCTGCTTTCTTTTGAAATGCATCCTCATCAACATTCTTGCTTTCTAGTGATGTCATCCATTGATATTCTGGGAAACAATATCTTCTAAAAAGCGAGTGACTGCATCTCTGCCAGGAACACTAATACTCTCTAGAATGATATTCTGATTCTCTAACATTTTCTTCACCGTTGGCAACCATCTGAAGAAATTCATGAACTTTGCCCACAGCCTTGTCGAACTTCACTGTCATTGTGGCAAAATGACCCATCTTGCTGACACTGATATCATCATTAAAATTGCTGCGGACGAGAGTCTGGAACTCTGCTTGCACTTCTCTGAGATCATACAGGGTACCATCTTTTTCATACGAACACGAGATCTGAGAAACAAAAGATCTGACGAACTTGAGGACATTGACCACCTTTTCTTTCCATTCTGTCAACTCTGAAATTATACTGTCATGAGTTTTTACTGTGAAAAGATATTGCGCTTTTCAAGTAGAAATTGTCTTCTTATCATCGGCTGAATCAACTGAATTAAGTGCAATCTTCAAGTCGGAGATAATGATCTCAAACACCGGTCTATTTTCTGCCATGGTCTGCTATGCAAAAATGTATGAACTTAATAGGCTTGCCTCAGAAACTCCATGTAAGGACTCGTCTCGTTCTAAATCAAATAACATTAAACTCTGTTTTAAAAATACCAATGAATAAAATTTTTGATCTGGCAGATGTAGGAAATGTGAAATTCCTCCAGAAGTGCTATAGAAATGCAATGAAACTTGAAATTTAATTTGCTAAAATCATCAGGTTCTTAAAAGATCATCAAGTTTAAATCCAGTGAAGCTAGAGTACATTACGAGAGAAGGTACATTATGTAGCACAATGGATCAGTTCATACCTTAAGTCATGCATTACATTCTGCATTCTTTTTCGATAGCTTGCTTCTCCTCTAGTAACTGTATCCTTCTCATCTGCACAAAATTAACTTAACAATCTCCTGTTAACACAAATCAGTAATCACTACTCAGAGAATTAAGATCACAATGCTAATTGTAGGACACCCTACATCCAGGGGACCTGAGTATTGGGGGCATCCTTCGCCGTCCAGACTGCCTACATACCCTGTATCCACGGGATCAAGGCCCTCTCCTTAGGATGTGACTAACGCGGGGAATGCGAACATGTAGTTCTGTTTTGCACTATGTTTGATGTAACTGTGAGCGGGTACCCAGCCCTTTCTAGGGTTATTCCCTGCCCCAGACAGTTCTTCGTCGGCTGCCACCCACTCGGTGAAACAGGGATGGAAGTTAATCCACTACCACAAACACCTAAAGGGGTGTTTGTCAGTTAGTCCTAGTGTGGAGGAATCCCTATAAGGTATCTACCCATGAAATCTAATTTGCATCCCCGAGTCAAATTAGATAATTATCGTGACTAAGTCCGTTCCTGATCCCCTAGTACTTTCACCACGATCTGCAAGGGCAAGGTGAAAGCATATGATAGATAGCGTTTCTGGATTGACCTAGTTGCCCTATCTGACATTTCACATGTCCTCCCCAACCTATACCCACGTGTCAATAAGCCTCGTTTTATGATAGTATGCTTAGAGTGTTTTCCAAGTGAGCATCATGGTAATCATTAATTCAATAGAATCATCTATATTTACAACCTCATAACATGTATAATCTTATTTCTACGCATAACATGCATTATTATCTAATAAGTAACCCAATTCCATTATATTGTTACAAGCCCTCATAATGATCAAAGAAGCATACTTCGTTCACCTATTTAGCTACTCACATATATTTTCCATTATTGTCTTAAGATGACACGGAGCGCACATAGGTTAAGAAAATGACCATCCTTAATATGCCTAATAATCCTGAGGGCTATACTACTTTCCATTCAAATTCAGAATCCTGTTCTGTTTGTGAGTTTGAACTATCTAAGGCTGCAACCCTACAAGACCATCTGAGGTAACTGTAGGTATCTTTGCATTTTTATCTAGGGGAGTACAATTGGTGTGAGTGAATTACAAGGAACTATAGCCAAGACTATGCAAAACTAAGTCTAATTGGCAAAGCCATATAATATCAGTCTAATTTATTTGTGACTTAATCCCATAAAAATTGGTCAAGGTTGAACCCCTCTGATATGACTAATAATTATTGTCACATTGCTTCCATCATTGATCAATTAGATTAAAGAGATTAGAAATCCCACTATGTCAGAAATTGTTGTATAGTCTTGCATAAAAACTCCATGAAGCTCAAAGTTGTCACGTATAAAACATAGTCCTCAATGCATTAGTGATATCATATAATACCATAATTCAGAGCCATGTGCTCTAATACCATTGGAAATATTAGTGTTATACTTAGTAAGTATATAAACATGTGTTAAGGGATCAAAATAGGCACACATGGTACAGAACAAATGTTGGGGAGGTACTATTGTACTCTAAATAGCAATTCTAAGGTAAAAATAGCAAGTTTTGGCACAGAAATAAAAGTAGAATATTTCTGTATGATAAACCAATATTCATGCAACCCCATCAAAGTATCCACAGACTATAAAGGTTGTAGGATAAACATTAATGAAAGGACGATTTTTGTGTAGAAGGCAGATCACATCTGTAGACAAAGAGATGTATGTCAAGTTGGAGAAATGGGCTTGGAAGATGAAGGTAGCAAGGTATTTTCTAGATTCAAGATATTTACTTAATGCTGTGGAAGAAGAGGAAAAATAATTAATTCGCTGCCACCATGGTGGCAATTGCATTGGGTTTGTTTAAACATATCCCATGGAACAACTATTAGAGTTGTTAAGGACCTTCGAGTATGTGGTGATTTCCCCACTACAACAAGATTTATATCCAAGATTGTTGCAAGAGATATTGTTGTGAGAGTGAGTTCCATTTCCATCGTTTTGAAACAGGGGACAATCTTCTTGTGGAAATTATTAGTGAAGCTAAATGAATCAATCTATACAATAGGTTTGCACTATAAGGATGTGCATCATGTCAGATTTCCAGCCATAAAAGAGAACAGAAAGGGGATTTTTGTAAGAGATTGTAGTTGTAAGTGCCTTGATATACGCCTAATGTGGAAGCATAGAATAGGCACGTGACCTGTTTGATAAAATGACTTGATAAAATGTGATCTCATTGAATGCCGTGATAAAAGGATATGTTCAGAATGGGTTTGTTAAAAAGGCTTTAGAAACTGACAAGCAAATGTAGTGGTAGGCGTAAAACCAAATTCCACAATCTTTGGCAGCGTCTTCCCTGCCTGTGCTAGATGGCAGCTTCTACATAGGATATGGACATAGGGAATTTTGTCAGATGTTAGCGTTGCAAATGCGAGGGTAGACATGTATGCAAAACGTGAAATAATAGACAAGGAACATGAACTTTTGGATTGAATGCCTCAAAAAGGCGTCGCCTAAGTTGCAGCATAGACACAAAATAGATTTGTTTTTACAAAAAATATAAGAAACGTTCAGGAAAATTCAATTGGCAGGTGTAAAATTAAATTTCACACCCTTTCGATAGCACCCTCAATGTCTGCACGAAGCTTTGGTACAGGGTATGGACATCCATCAAACCATACTTGACAAAGAAATTTCACCAGATACAATTTTGTTTTTTGAATGCACTGGTAGACACGAATGCAGATTGTGGAAGCCCAGACAAGGCACGTGAACTGTTTGACAGAATGCCTCAAATGGAAGTCATTTTATGAAATACAATGATTCCAGGATAAGCGCAAAACGGGGATGCTCCCAAAATGAAGCTCTCGAGAACACATCCTAACATTGTAAGCTTTGCTTGTGTTCTAGGTGCATGCAGCGTGCAGGTTTAGTGGATGAGCTTGTACATACTTCAATCATATGAGTAACCCTAAACTACACAGTGCTGACGATCTTGAGGACACCTTGAACTTTATCGTTCAAATTCCGATTAAGCCTACGTGATTGTTCAGACGTGTTTTCTGGGTGTCTGTAGAGCACATACAAATATAGGTTTTTAAAGTGCAACAATGTTCTTATTTGTGAAATCACACTCATCAGACGTCATATAAGAAGGCAACTATGGACAGAATGGAGAGAACGAAATCAAAGGTTGAAAATTAGAGTCAAGAGAAATATGCTTAAGCGGGAGGTAAGTCTTCCAAGCTTTTCCATGACTTTGTTCAGAGGAAGCACATGAAGCAAGAACTTACTACCGTGCAGCTCAAGGATGAGCCTATTGCAGAAGATGTTAAATTTTATTGCAACTTTTATAATATGTTGCAACCTACACAGTCCTCACAACAGCCAATTAAAGGAATATAATAGAGAAATAACAACAGGTATAGAGAAATAAAAATAGGTATACAGAGATATCAACGATTTCTAACAATAAAATTTGAAGAAGACTTCGTTTGCTTTATTTTGAGTGTGAAATTGGGTTAGGTTGTCTTTTGCCTGAAATCTGTAGTGTTATCATACATTCACTCAGAAATGAATACCAATGAAACCACGGTTATACTGTATTGACATACACCGTTAAGTACAGTTATTTCAGTTCAGAAACTTATATTATAACAGCAGATACTATACGCACCGAAATGCTATATCTTAAATTTAAACAACAGTACAGCAGTACATGCGAAATCAGTAATAAGACTGATGATTTCCTTACCAGGATTACACGATTTCAGGCTAGGGCGATAGAGATCAGGGTGACTCCACAATGAATTTCAGCTGGGAACAAACATTTGGGAAATCGCTTCGAGCTCATAAAGCCGTAGTGTGCTGAGATTCGGACACCTAAACATACTGGAGGCTTTGTCAGCCGAGGCGGACAGAAGACTACTCCATGACCTTGGACATCTGCTTCGGGCTCTCTACTCCTGATTGCTCTCTTACTAGACTAAGTTTACTCCAGTCCTCCAAACAAGAGATGATGTCCCTTCTTCATCAAATCCTTGCAATTTATAGCAAAACCAAGCATCTTCCACTCTTGTTTTTTAATGCTATTGCATCCTCCACTCCTTTAATTTATTGATAATGCTTTCTCCACTGTCTTTGTTTAAGAAAAATGCTCCCTCCACTGTCTTTGTTTAAGGAAAATGCATCTTCCACTCACTAGTGGATTTGCAAACTTATCATCTATTCCTTATGTGTAATCCATTTTGTATTTTAAATGAATATATTGTTTTATATTAGTTTAAAAAAATTGAGTTGTGACACTCCATAAATGCTATTTCATCTGTAGGATATCTCGGTAACATGGCTGGGTATCTTGAGAAGCCATATACTCTGATGTAGGAAAAAGTGGGAAACTGGATAAACTAATCAGCCCATTCTACCATTGCTATTCTAGCATCTGCTGAAAACCGTATATGCAACTCATTATCTATATTTTGCATTGAATGCATTAGGAATGCATCATTTACCCATCTGTAATGTCGTTCAGCTTGAGAAATTTCTAACTGCGGGAAATGATAATAAACATGCTGAATACCTAGAGTTCCAACAACATTCAAACCTCTGAATTGACCCTGAAAAGCCATGAAATATACAAGGTATGACATCATATGGAATTCATGAGCCCTTTGAAAATCAAGTATTTGTTGGTGGAGACTATCACTAATGAGTGCCGACCAGTCATAGAATTCATTTCCGTCAACAATCTGGAACATGATATAAAACATCCAAGGCTGAAACTTGTTAGCATCTGTTTGACCTGTGATCCGGCTTAGCAGAGTAATCATTATTGCATGTTCCTCCTTGAATTCTCCACGTCCAACGTTCTTTGGCATAACGTTCTGCTTTTCTTTTAACCACCTCTGACCAATCTTTTTCCGGTATTTTTCTTTATCATTGTTCGAAGCCCTCTTGCATTCTTCAATTGAAACAGTTGAATTTTCTCTCCAGATAGGTATTGTAAAACACTTCTCTATGTCATTCGGCCTCAGGCTACAGAGCACACGTCCATCTCTTGATTGAATTTCTCTTGTGAGCGAATTGTAATGCGTTATGCAAGCAATTACAAATTTGATACTTTGCACTGTGATGGGAAAGGATGCCGTTGCAAGCAAACCGGAGTGTCCTAGATTCCTGATAGCATTATTTCCTGCATCCTCCAAAGAATGTAAATTGATTACTAGAAGTACTTTATGCAAGTCTGTTTCACAAGTTCTCAGGGAATCGTGAACCAACGTCGTTTTGGGCCTGATTTGTGTTGGAGAGTACTGCATATTGAAAGATTTGAAAATTGATTGTGAACACGCCTGTGTTAGAAAAATCTTGGATAAATGGCTGAAAATTACTTGCTGATTTTTAGAAAAAAACAGAGTGTGAGCAAAAAAGCTGGCACATGGGTTCTGTAGGCAATTCTGTTTTGAAGCAACCCAGATTGTTGGATTTTGAAAAAGCGGAGAATTTTCCGAAAAAGCAGCAAAAAAACAGATTTCCGGAAAAAAGTAAAACTCTCAATCTTCAAGAAGATGATATTCTAGATGGACCCATCTCGATAAAAACTGAAAAAGCTCCAGTCTAATTTCTGAAAAACGATCCCCTTGAAAAAAAGACCCTGAAAAAGCGAGCCTCCTTGCTTCCTCGACTTGAAACTATGAAGAACGCTAAAAAAACACTTCGTTTGAATCTTCGAATCTTAGTTGAAAAAATAAAAATCCTTCCTCTAAATGCAACTTGCAAAAGATAATGAAATAAAGAAGCCAAATACTTGTCTTTATAGATCTTTAGGGCGAAAAAGCAACTTTATTTGTGAAAGAATAAAACTTGGATCTCATCCATGAAGAAAGCATCTTTTAAAGCACAAATCCAAGTGGATGTCTTCGAATAGGAAGAATCCTTATTTTGTAGCTGCCTATGGCTTCATATGTAAGATGACGAAAAATATCTTCTTTTGATGATGTCATCGAACACGCGAGTTGACAGCAGTGTTAGCCAATTTTTCTTCGTTTTCGACACTTCTGCACTCGTTTTAACTCAAGTATGGTCTGTCTCTGACTTCAACAAGGTGGCGAAATGTCACCGTTGACTGAAAAAGCTAATTGATCCTGACATTTTGGAGACCTATCAACTGAGATTCCATCCCCAGGCTCGGACTGACGATCTAATATCGTTTGACTGCGAATCCGGCTTCTGGAAACGACCAACGGACGAAGATCTAGAAAAAGCTGTCGGAAAACACTGTCAAAGCCGGAAATTCTATCTCTGGTGAAGTTGGGTGCCCCAAGTCACTTGGGGCGCCTGGATTCTCCAGCCTTAACCATTTTTCTGAAAATTGCAACTTCTTCAATTTTTTGATTTGCGTGCGTGTTCCTGTGGCTAATGACCCCTGTTTGGCTGTTGATTTCTGTCTGCTGGGACAAAACTGAGTCTGATGATTTGGCAGATAGACGGGCCTGATGAAAACTGAGCTGACTGTACCCTCTATCTGCCTCAGGAAACGCGCCAAATTGACCTGCTTTGAACTAGACCGGGCTGACGGAGGGAGATTCACGTTTTCTAGAAAAAACTCAAAAATTTTCTAAGTATGGTGAGTTTGGGTGCCCCAAGTCACCTGGGGTGCCTAGGATTCAATGCCTTGGAAAATTTTTTGAAAATTCCAAATTTATTGCCATTTCTCGTTTTCCGTGCCGACAACCTCTGTTTGATCTTCGTTTTTGGTTGTTTGGACCACTATCGAGGCAAAACGGAGGATGATCTGAGCAGTCTAAACATATCTATGATGAAATCCTTGCTTTGACTGACGTTTGATTGAGTTTGACCAAGTTTGACCAACTGGAAATGCCCTGACGGAAGCATTTTTGACGTTTCTTGAAAAACGTGAAAAAAACTAACACTGGTGAGGTTGGGCGCCCCAAGTCACCTGAGACGTTTGGTTTCTTCATACTTAACGATTTTTCTGATTTCCAACTCTCGTCTGCAACTTGCTCCGTTTTGTGTGCCGACAGTTGCTACCTGATGTGTATTTCAACGATTTGTCGATCAACTGCCACTGAATGGTGAATGAATTGCATAGCCTGGGTACATCTAACAAACTTTCTAGCTTTTCAGAGCCTAATGACCAAAACGACTGCTTTTATGCCCTTCGGAACTAAACGACGAACATAGTTCTTGCATTTTTTCGAAAAACGTGAAAAATTCCTTACACTGGTGGGACTGGGCACCCCAAGTCCGCTGTGGTGCTTGAAATCTCCAGACTTAGTTAAATTTCGTGATTTCCAGATTTTCACCTCACCTCGGATCCGTCCTGCTCCGTTTTGCATGCTTCGTCGAGTTGACGACTGTTCGTCGGTTCTGCGTTGTTGGAACAACATTGAAAACTCGAAAACGAGCTCTGGCAGATGAACTTCCTCTGTTGACGACTTCAGAGCTCATGCTTTGAGCAGAAATGACCTAGTAGAGAAAACTTGTCCGTTTGCAGATTCCGTCTAGACCACGCCGATCGTGATGCAAAATCGACCAATGAGAATCAAGCGCGACCCCTAAGTCGGAGATTCTATTTTTAGAAAGTTTTGCCAGCATCCGTATCTCAAGAAACCCAGAAAACCTAATTTGACGTCTATTTTTAGAAATTTTGCTTTTTTGACTTTTTGACAAAAATTTTTCTAGACTTGTTTCAAAATGCCTTAATGAAGCAATTTTTTTTGATTGGGTACAACACGCTGATTGGATGTAGCTGGAGCAGCAAATCTTTGGGCTTAAGTGTAATGTCCCCTTTTGAGGCCCAGGCAATTTGGCGACAGTTAGCCTATTCACCGAGTTTCTGTAGGCTAATTGGTGTGGTAGGGGGACTCTTGGATTTTTGGAGAGTATCAGTTGCTGTTCGGTGCAGCATGTCCAATTGCAGTTTCCAAGTGTCGTGGTGGTGTTTTCCGTAGTTGGGTTGAATATCATGATTATACACTTGAGTTATAATAGTTAATATTTTATTATTAACTTAAGTGTTATAATTATAAAGTGATGTTGATCTCTTAAGTGGCTCTTAGCAAGTGAGCAGGGAAAAAGAAATAAATAAATAATATTATTTAATTTCTCAAAAAAAAGGGACTTTGGAGAATATTTAATATTAAAGTGATGTTGACCTCTTAAGTGGCTCTTAGCAAGTGAGCGGGGAGAAAGAAATAAATAAATAATATTATTTAATTTCTCAAAAAAAGGGACTTTGGAGAATATTTAATATTATTTTTAAGAAGTCCTTACTATGGAGATTATTTAATATTATTTCTAATGTATTTTCCTTTGAAGAGAAATATAAAAGGAGGTTTTAGCTCTCAATTGGAGACTAGGGGAGATTTTTTAACAACAAGGGTATGCTGCATGTTCTCCAACAATCGTTTGAGGACGGAAACCCTCATTTGATCCTAGCTTCAGATTTGAGAGATAATTCCTAGCTAGTTCGGTGTGACTCTACTCAGGAATTGCCATTGCTTTTCACAGTTTTTCCAGTTTTAAGAGTTTGGATTCGCAAAGGGTTTATTTGAAAATGTATGGGAATATTTTCTTTCCTGGAGGAGTATTTATCAAATTTATGTGATTTGCGAACAAATATAAATTTGAAGATTTGAGAAGATCGAAGGAAATTTCTATCCATTGTTTTCAACGCCATTCATTGTGGATGAAGCGTAGCATTTGAATGCTTGCAAACATATTATTGGCAAATTTCATCATTGTCAACTCAAAGAACTTGAACCATATACTTGCTAGCCGTAGCCCGAGAACCATTCACAACATTGTTTGAATTAGATGCAGCCATAGCTATGAATGATTGAATGAATAGCTTTTAAAGTCTATGAGGCTAAAAATAGCCTATGGGACCGCCAGCCTAGCTATTTTAGTCTTCTGCACTTTGGTCCTTTTCCTGTTCAAAGTGATGATGAGCCTCCCAAACTTCACAACATTCTCTTGGCTGAATAAGCTATGCCAAGAAAGAGCCGTCAAATTGGTGGAATACTTGTCCCTGATGTCCTTGAAAGCCTCACACTCCATAATAAAGTGTTTTTCCGATTCGACTGCCCCGGTATTGCAAAAAATACACACTCATTCTTCCCATGCTTCTTTAGGCTTTTTCCACCGCCCTGTTTCACACTGGAGTTGGTGAGAGTTAGTTCTTAATTGAGCAATAAGAATCTTGGCTCTCCACGAAATACAAGCTCCTATGTACGCTTTTTGTTGATGGGCACAAGCGGGGTTGAATTCGTCAATATAATATTTCTTCTTCCTCCCAAGCACTTTCCCCCATAAACGCTCACGGAACTTATCCATAACAAAAGCCTTGACCTCTTTGCTATTAGCGGGGCAAGCATTCAAGTAGATATTCCATTTGCTCATCCATTTGATATTTTGCCTCATCCAAGTCTTCTTTCTTTCACCTATGGTGTCATTGAACACAACTTTAGGCCATCTACCTACCTCCATTTGCTCAATTCTTTTCAAATACCTTATTAGACGCATCATAGCAATAGGTTCAATAGGAGCTACCCCTATTTCACACAGCATTATCTCATAAGGAACTGAACCTTTTATTTTGAACTTGCTTGTGATCAAACGCTTTTGAATTTTCTCAATTTGCTTCCACTATGGAAACTGCAGAGAGTTAAAGGGAATGCAGCCCTAGTGAAGGGCATTCTTGCATCAAGGGAGTCGCTGTAATAATTGAGAGAGTTGAAGCTTCAGAAGAACAAATATAAATTTGAAGATTTGAGGAGTTTAGCAGAAATCTCTTTCCATTGTTGTCAGCGCCACTCATTGTGGATGAAGCGTAGCATTTGAATATTTGCAAAAAGATTAGAAAGACTGCCGTATCATACTCCAATACCAGCTGCAGCCTATAATGTGAGTGACGTGAAGAGTTGAGGAAGGATACATATTGCTTGAAGAGTGATTTGGAGGTTTGGTGGGCCGCACCAACAAAGGAAATCGATTTCTTTACCTTAAACAGCTGTGGTGAATGTGTGGAGGTAGAAGGTGCCTGTTTGGGGAGTTTGTATTTGCTGATGTGTACTGTGTGTGGGTCCCAGCCACACCAAACATTGCAAAGGCTTCAACCAGCGCTAAGAGGAATGCGTGAGAGTGTGGGTAGAGGCACAGCCTCATACTAAGAGGTTATATTATCATATTTGAGAGCTGATCAACTATTTCTGGGTAGTGCAACTTGCTGTAGCAGCATTTCAAGATGTTATAATATCTGCAATAAAGGTCAGAAATCTTGTGTTTATTCATAGTTTGAATCCCAGAAAGTAATTGAAGATTGTATGGTGTTTTTACTCTCATTTCTGAATTATCAAGAACAGCAAATTGTTTGCCAAAATGCCTTTGGTTATTATTACTTTTTGTTTGTATTATTGAATGATTGCGATCAAACTTCATGGTAAAATTATTCTACAACAAACTCACGGGAAATTCGATTGGGGAAGCAACAAATACAAAGTGTTTGACAAAATGCCTGCATAGCGAATATTCAGATTTGTGAGTGTTATTTGGAAAAAAATTGGAATAAATTGGGGGTGGTTATCACATTAAGTGAGGAGAGGGGAGATTAGATGGGAAAAGAGAGGGCTGGTTCAGCAATAGGAGAAGATTCATGGGCTGAATGAATGAATGAAGATTTTTAATAACGTCCACGAGGCCAAACAGCCTATGGGACCCACGGATACCAACAATGTTGCCAATCACGAAAGCTCTATACGAGTCTGCTGCCCAAACAGCGTCTTCTTGTTGCCCTCTTTTTCTTACAAAATCCTCGATCTTATACTGTGAATCTTAGTCAAATAAATTGCAGTATTTGTTATCCTTTCTTCTTCGAACAAGTTATTCAAGGAGACCACATTCAAAATATCAATGTAAATGGCCCGAATATCCTCGTAGGCCGGACATTCCATGTATAGTGCCATTCCATTTCCATAAGCCCCAAAGTACAAAAACAACATATCCTATCTGCCCACTCCTCTTCCGGCCTTGTCCACCTACCGGTTTCACACCTGAGCTAGTGTGAACTGGTCCTTAGCTGACCTATTAACATTTTCGCTTTCCATTTTATTTCTGCCCCTATATATGTCTTTTGTGTGTGGTCATAACATGGATTGAAATGTTTGATATAGTACTCTCTTTTCCTCCCAAGATGCCTCATCCACATGCTTGTTTTGAATTTTTCCTGGACGTACTCCTTAATTGCACCAATCATGTTTGGCCACTCTTTCATGTTGATATCCCACTTATTCATCCACTTGTCACTTTGTTTCATCCATGTGCTCTTCTTTCTATCTAATTTTTCTTCTTCTGCAATCTTGGGCCAACATAGCAGCTCCATCCTCTCAATCCTCTTTAAATAACTTAGCAGCCGAATCAAAGCCGATGCTTCCAATGGAAAGGCATTGGCCTCAGCTAGAGCGATCTCATACGAAATTGGCATTTTTGTCTTAAGGCTGCTTGTGATTAGGTGCTTTGGTAATCTCTCTATCTGTCTCCATTTCAACGCTGACGTGTTGCCACCCCACACCTCACACCCATATAGCACCACCGGCACCACCAACAACCTAAAAAGAGTTTTCTTAGTTTTCCAATCCCACAATTCAGCGCTTCTGCATCTGTTTTGCAATTAGTATAAAGCTTTCCATCCTCATATTCTTTTTTCTCTACACGTCTCCCAACTGAGCTTATTGTGGAAATCAAGGCCAAGGTATTTGTATTCATTAACTACCTGCAAGGGCTGCCTTCAAAAACAAATTCAATCTGAGCCTTCTTTCTCGTCAAGGTAAAGATCATGACCTTAGTTTTGCTAGTGTTCACCTGCATCCCAATTGACAAAACATTTCTAAAGCCTTCAGGTGTTCTCTCAAATCATGGGCTATTTTTGCCATTAGAATAAGATCATCCGCATAAAGGAGCAGCATTATTACATAGCTGGTCAAGTGGACTCCACCACCAAACTTGTCTATCCAATCCTCTAATTTGTCAATGTAAAGCCCAAACAGGGTAGGCGATAGCGGGCACCCTTGTTTGACCCCAATGTCACTCCCAAAGCATTCTGAGAAACCTTGCTTGGTTCTAATCTTGGCCCGAACTTGATCATACAACCTATGGATAGCAACCCTATACATTTCCGGAATCCCCAATTCTTCCATTCTACTCCATAATTTGCTTCTAGGAATGGTATCAAATGCTTTCTTGAAGTCGATGAAGCAACAGAAAACCTCCTCCCTGTTTGTCCCAAACCTTCTCAATCAAGTGTCTGAGGGTAATGCAGTGGTCAATTGTAGAGTGTTTTGGCCTAAAACCAGTTTGCCCTTTCGCTCTCTTTCCCTCCTTTTCTGCCCAAATACTGATCCGACGCTCTATCATTCTCCCAAAGAGTTTTCCAAAAAGGGGATTGATCATTATAGTGCAGTAATTTGAAGGGTTGTTGACATCCCCACTTTTAAGCAAAGGAATAACGACACTGGTTGTCCAATCTGCCGGAAAACCATTTTGAATGACCCCATTAAATATTCTTTTGATGTGCGATGTGAGAAGTTCCATGCTCCATTTTATATATTCTGCTTGTAGGCCATCTATATCTTTTGCGTTACCCACAACAAGCTTTTTAATTCCTTCCTTGATTCCTTTCATGGAGAAGAGTTTGACCATTGAATTGATTACTGGGGGGACATATTTGTTTTGATCTCTTTCATATAGCAGCTTTGCATAATCAAGCCATTGGAGGTCCGTGATATTGTTCTTGGTAACTGCATTTTTTTGTTGTAATTCTTTCCAGAAGCCCCTCGTATTGTGCTTCCCAAGAAAAATCAGATCTTTCTGGCTTGTTTGCATGTAATCCTCTTTTTTTGATCTCACTAGTTTTTCATATTCCTTCTTGTTTCCCCGGATTTTCAACATTCTCTTTGCTATCTTGCAGTCTTCATTGTACCAAGGGTTTGCCGGAAAGCTGTTTTTGTTGCCTCTCTTAGGCCTAGACCTTTTGTACACACTAAGAGCCTTGTGGATTATAGCTGTCAACTCCTTGCTGTCTATTGTTCTCTTGTTTATATCAGCCAACCCAATGTCACTTATTTCTTGCAATTGTCGTTCCAGCATTATCTGGAAAAATGTCTTGATTTTCAAGCGTCAAAAGGATTGTGCCTTGAGGTGCCTCTTTTTGGTTTTGTTGCGATCTATCTTGGCTTTGACTGCCTTGCCACATACTAATCTTTACATATAGAGGATTGTGATCAGAATTCATTTCTATAGGATAGTCCTTCACATCTACTTCCATTAACCTTGGCATTAGCTTTTGAGAGCAAATAACATAATCCACCACGCTTTGCCCATTGTAAGTTTGACAGGTAAAGTTCCCAGAACTTGGCCAAGCTTTTATACCATTGCATATAATCAAATCATATAGGCTACATATCCCCAACAATTTTGCTCCGTACTATGTGATCCCTCCTTCTGTGTCTTGAGAGTCTCTTTCCCAATTTTGATTTTCTACCTCTTCTAACCATAAAGGGTTGTCTTTTACTTCCTCATTTCTAAGGCAGAGAGCTTGACTATTAGTTGTTCTTGCATTAAAGTCTCCTACTAAAATGATTTCTCCTGAGGTACTATATGCCAATATGTCATTTTTCAGTCCTGCAAATGGATCTTCTTTGTCTAGGTTCTTTTTCTTATAAGATTTTGAGCCATGAGGTGCAAAGTAACATGCAACAAGATAAATAATTGATTCTCTATCTGTTATCTTCATCCATATGTACTGACTACTTGGATCCACCTTTCCAACTTGTATGATTCTTTCCCACGATTCTTTCACTAGAACTGTCACACCTCCGTATCCTTTGCCATTTTCAGTTATCTCATTCCAAACTGAAATCTTTCTGTAACCTTCAAAATTCAGGACCTTACATCCTTCATGCTCATGAGTTTCACCGAGGACAATGATGTCCTTTCCCTTTGCTATGGGCCCTAAACCGGGACCTCTCCTCCACAGGTATCCTCTACAATTCCAGCATACCATTGAGAGGTGTTCCTGGGGGGGCCCGTCTTCATATTTACTATGCTTTGTTTTAAAGCTGATCTGGGCTTTCCCTCTATACAACCACGCATCGTTACCTACATTGCTAGCTGTTACAACTTTCTCCCATTCTTTCCTTCATCTAATTGTGACGGAGTTTAGTCTTCATCTATGTAGTAATGTGTGCCTTTAAGAAACCTTTTGTTTCTTAAAATTCTATTCTTGTCCTCTATGCTAATCAATGATACTCTTACATTCCTATTTCTACCCTCTTGCGTCGTTCTTCCGACTTTGTTTGCTTGGTGGATATGTCCTGTCCATTCCAACTTGTCTGCAAGAAAGTCTTTTACTAGTTTGTCGGTTTGCTCACCTTCCCCATAATCTTTTAGCCCTTTTATTATTATATTTGCTGCCCTATCATGCCTATTTCTTTCCTCCCACATTTGCAGTTTGACTTAGTTCTCTATGAGTTCTTTTTGGCTCACTACTAGCCCTTTTGCTACTTGTGCCCATGACTTTGCCTCTTCTAACTGTTCCTTTAGTTTAGCTTCTTTAGCCTCCACGCTTGCTATGATTGATTGGAAATCTTTTAAATCTGAGATGTCTTTCTCCTCTGCTGCCCGAGAAGTATTTATGCCGTTGACTTGTTTTAACTTTTGTTTTATGGTCAAGATTTCTTGCTGGCCTGTTTTCATATTGGTTTGCAGTTTGGTTATATCATCTTTGAGCTGGTTGTTTTCGTGAGTGAGTTTTCGATTTGCAGCCATGATCTCCTGCACTTTGTTATCTTTCACCTGCTCCGACATCTCTATGGCTTCGAGTCTCCACTTTAGGCCCATTAGCTCCCCCACATACAACTCTGAGGACCAAATAAGCGGAGTTGAGCTAGGACTGTATTGCTCATGGCTGTCCTTATTCTCAGACTCTAGATCCACCTCCCTAACCCGCTTCGTTACACCTTCGCTGCACCTGTTGTGATTCCCTAAGCGCCCTCCTTCCGTATTTCCCATTGAACTATGTTTGTTGCTGCCTTCTTGCAAAACATAACCAATTTGGAAGTGGATTTTCTCATGTCGGGTTGGTTCTATACCTTGTCGTGCCACCCCTTCTAACTAATTTTCTTGGTTTTCGTGGTTTTCTTGTCCTTCTGCAGGTGGTTTTACTTGCTCTTGTGGTGTCTCGTACCCTGTTTGCTGCTCGAATAAAATTTGTTAGTTTTGGAAGTATTGCCATAGATTTATTTTTCCCCACCCATTTTAACCTTCTTGCTATTTTGACCTGTCTTCGATGTAAAATCCTCTTGTACTGCTTGGCATTAACAAATGTCAGCTTGTTTCCTATGTCTGAATCTTTGACTTGCGTGTGACCCTATTTTTGTGAATGTAGGAGTGCCTCTAACACCCCTGCTGTTATGAGTGAGTAGGTGTCCTGATTTTTTGCGGGGTACGGTGTAACATAAGGTACTAGCATACTTGCCTAGGGTGTTTTTCCATTCTCAGTTATGCTCCCTACCTCTCTCTTGATTCCATACTCCCCTAGGGAAACCCTACTTAAACCCTCCCTAGGTTTTAAGTGGTTTCTTGTCAAACCTATACCCTGTAGCTTGAAACTATCCATCACAGAACCTATATCCTACAATGTGCCAGTATCCATCACATAACCTGGTCTATTTTGCATCGTCGCCATTGTTTACAAAGCTTTTTAAAAGAATAGGGGCCCACACATATTACTGTAATGTCCCCTTTTAGGATACTCTTGTTTTCTTTACTTGTACACAATTAGATCACTAGAAAGGGACATTAGAAATATTAAAGATCAATAAATTAGAAAATAATTAGTTCATAGTTGTAATGTTCCTAATAAGAATTATACTAATTTTATCTTAAACTATCAATTTCGCAAACAAACAATGGATTTAGAGAGTACCTTGGCCTGACTTAATCCCTGCATCAATAAGTCCATAGAAAATTAGTTAATTCAATTCAATCTTACCTTGGGATGATCAACCATGGGTAAGTCCATAGAAAATTAGTTAATTCAATTCAATCTTACCTTGGGATGATCAACCATGGGGGAGCATGGAAGAGAGTGACTCAATGGGGTTTTTTCATCTTTATGTGGCACATGTCATTCATATAAGGTGCCCTCGATCTAATGTGGCGCATGCCATTCATAAAAGATTGCTTCGGCCTCATGTGGCGCATGCCATTCATATGAGGTCGCCTCGGACTCATGTGGCGCATGCTATTCATATGAAGTCCGTTATTCTCATCTTGCCATCTTTTCCCATTTCCCCATGATTGCTCTCCCTGTATTGTTATAACATGATAGGAGAGTAAGGTTGTGAAGGGTGTCCTGGTAGCCACTCTCTAGGCCCAGAGGTAACACCCTTTATACTAAAGGCAAAACCCCTTTGGCCCATGTGGGCTCATTGCGTCTCCCCCCGGGTGGCATACCTAGAAGAGAGCCCTCTCGCCATTCCCCTTTGCAATTCTTCTTCTCCATCATGGTGAAAGTGTGTGCAAAATGAAGTAATCAAAATCACATCAATAATAACTTATGAACATAAACCATTAACCATTAACCATATTGACATTATACTCCCATATGAGTATCCTACCACAAATGGATTAATGGAATGGTCTTTAATTTGATGTCTTTTCGATATAGCTTGATTATAGATCTGAAAATATGCGTCCTTCTTGCTTGCTGTTATGCTCAGTCAAATATATCAGCAATATGTAATTCACTTTAGAATATCTATATATTCTTAAAATCAGGAAAATATGTTATTCCCTCCTTTACACTCAGCAGATGTATATATATATTTTGATTGCTTTATTTCTACTTAATATCTTCTGCCTGATGTATTCCTCTTGTTGATTATATGCTTCAGATTTTTTTATTGATTTCTGTCTGCCTCTTTACACTCAGTTAATATATGTGTTTTGATTGCCTTTTTTCTGCCCTCTATCGATCATTCTCTATGAACCTTTATACTTTTCAAAATGTCCACCAATGGTCGTGGCTCTTCCCTAAATTCGTTTGCTCCTCATCACCTTTCAAAACCGTATCATTAACTAAGGCAGCGCTTCTACATATATCGGCACCTTCTCAGATTTAAATAAGACTCGTTGTCTTATATGAAGGCGCTGCATTATAAGAATGAGTCGGCCCATTTCATTAGTTAAGTTTTTATATTTATAAAATATTATATTATAAAAATTGTTAGTATTAATTAATATTTCAGTATATGAAATATATTTGAATTATAATATTTAATTTATGATATTTAAGTGTATAAAATATATTTGATTTATAATATTTAATAAATATATTCAATTTATGATTTATAGATGTAATAAGAGATTCTAATGTCATTCATATCTTCAATTTGAATGAATAATGCATAATTGGTTCAATTATAAATCATTAGTATAGGGACATGACAATTACCCGGTGTCTAGCTGGAGTTTTCTATGAGCAGATACCCACAGCACAAAAGAGAGGACCCACCTCCTTTAAAGAAAAGTTAAACAAAGACTACAAAGAATAATGTTTGGGGAACTCACCTCTGTCCGCTCTGCCATCCAATCTCTCGTCTGCAGCAAAAGCCACAAAGTTTGTCGTCGCTTTCCCTGCCAGTCCCACAAACCGAAACCCTTGTCTGCCTTGGCTACACCATTCTGTCACTTTCTGTGTATTTTGTCTGAAACACATGGAAATGAAGCAAATTTGAAGGGCATATCTAGGTTTCCTGTGCCTGCGTGGGCCCCAAAAGCTTGTGTTGGGTATATGTGGATGCCAATCTCTCAAGCACTCCCGCCTGCCTCGCCAATCTCTCAAGCATCCACAGCCTCAAGCATCCGCAGCCTCGCCATAACATCCACCATAATTCCTTCCTTGATTACACATTACTAGACACTCTTTCATGTCCTATTACACATTTCCTAGTTACTAGAATCGTTAAAACTATTCTGTTCAACATCATGAGAAAATTTAATGCTGCCTCATATTTAACAGGCAAACATCATGTCATTTACATGATTGAAATGCAACCCACACAATCAGAATGACAAAGATAGGAAGTATGAAAAGATAGGGAACAACAAAGGTTTTAAGTGGGTGCCATTGTACCCTAATCTTTTAAATAGCTTATAATACCAATTACTATTGAAGTAAATTTTACATCCCAAAAAACCTATTGTTGCCTCGTTAGGGACTTCGATAGGTAGTTGTATGCTTTGCTTTAATCTGAGGATTAAACACATTTAGCTCCTTTTACCAGGGAGTTGCTTTTTCAGAGATGGAATTTGTTGATGGATAAGCAACTCCTCATCTGGGCACATTTTTTTCTCTTTCTATCTGTTCACTTCTACCATTGGAGAGAAGTACAGCTCAGCTTCAGGCGATGCATATAGGACTGGAAGACTTTGCTCCCCAATACACATCAAGAGACATCATAACTAGATACAAAAAGCTGCTTGTTGTTGGACCATCACCTGGTTTCTTGCGATCTGTTTGATATGGATATTGAGGTACTAGGATCTTATCCTTGTAACTGAAGCTCACTCAACTTACTTTGAGGATCACTCAAGTCACTATATATCCATAAATCCTTCTCCAGGCAACACTTTCCGGAAACTTTTTGGGAATTTATTGTAGATCTGTGACCAAAGTTCCAAAAGGGATACTTGTAGTTGTGACATTATTATTTTGTTTCATTGTAACTCGCATCTGGCTGCTGTGGAATATTATATCTTTATAATGCTTTATTTTTTTTAACATTTAACCTTTTTTCCCTATGTACTTAACTCGTACATGCCTTAGGCTCTTCAATGAAATAATGTTGTATTATAGTTCACATCTTTTTGATTGTTTTGTAGTTGTTTGTAGATTGTAACATAACTTGTTCCCTTTTCTTATCTCCTTCTGTCCTTTAAAATTTTAAATGCCTTTCCTTTTTGAAAATGTCATGCATTTTGCAGCACGTGGTTAAAAAACATTAGTTTATGTAATTACTGGTGAACACTTTCAAGCAGATATCAGATCCAGATGTAATTGAAGGCATGGTAGACAAAATATTAGCAGAGAACCCCAAGCAACTGGAGCAATATCGTGGTGGTAGGACAAAGTTACAAGGTTTCTTTGTTGGCCAGGTATGCATTATGACCCTGGATTAACATTTTAGCTTCTTTCCTAATCTTAGGAACATATTTGAAAAGGACCTTTTCTCTCTATCCCTTACTACCTCTCTATTTCCCTCTCTTCCTTCCCCTCCTCTCTCCTGGATGGTTTTAAATATATTCTGATAAAGCCCGTGTCTTTGAAGTTTCCCAAGCATTTGTTTTTGCTCAACCTCAATGGAGTCTTATTAGGACCATAATTTAAAGATGGCAAAGCCAGGGGAAATTAAACAGAATCAGAAGTTGACTCTTTACACACGACTGTTTAATGTGTTAGAATGCCTTTGTCGTCACAAAAAGAATGAAATCTGTTTCTTCTCCTCTCTTGACAGTAAATGCATAGCTCTATATTGAGATGTCTAAAATTTAACTACAGTGGAATTAGTAGATGCTGCTTTTATGAACATTGGCTTGTCTTTCTCATTTTGAATGCAAGTTTAGCAGTGCAGTTTGTAGAAAAAAGAGATGAACCATGATGCTATCATGGAATAGTATTCAATGCAGAAAAAAATTCACCACACCGAGCCACTATTAGTCTTGGCATGTAGTATGTACTGTGTATATTTCATAATCACCATTTTCAAAATTGACACTCTTTAAAGTACCTATCCATTTGCGTAAAACTCCCAAGCATAAAAAATTTACAATGAATTTGTAAATTACAAATTAATGATCTTTAATTACATATGCACCTTAACTCATTGAATTTACTTCATCTTTGGTTCTTCTCATTCGTGTTCGTGTTGGTCCTTTTCATTGCCTTAATCATCTCTTCTTAATTTTTCTTCTTTCTTCCTCTTGTTCTTCTACCATTATTCTATGTTACCATACTGTGAATATAGATACAACAGTTTTTTTTGACAACCCTAGGATGTAATATCCCAAATGGGGATATTTTTCCCTAGTTTGGATTTCCAAGCTTTCCAAATTGATTTTTTAATTTCTGCCCTAAAATTTCTGCACTTTAGTATTCTGCCCTAACCCTAGTTCTGCTCCAAAATCAGACTTGAAACAATTGCATATCTTTATCATGAATCTCATTCAAGCATTGTAATATCCCAAATGGGGATATTTTGCCCTAGTTTAGATTTCCGAGCTTTCCAAATTGATTTTTTAATTTCTGCCCTAAAATTTCTGCACTTTAGTATTCTGCCCTAATCCTAGTTCTGCTCCAAAATCAGACTTGAAACAATTGCATATCTTTATCATGAATCGCATTCAATATCAACATAAATGCATCATATGATCTGCCTCAATAATGCTAATGATATTCACCATGAATTTTACACTAATCATGTCAATCATGCCTCCACAATAAATATGAAGACTGCTGCTACAAATTCTGGAAATATATGAATGACGATATTCAGATTTGCACACTTACAATATCCACATATGCATCATCAAAACATCAAATGATCTTCTACATGGGTCGCTCAAGTATAGGAAGATATTTGTAACATACACCCCTCTGTATGTGTTTGCTTCTGACTGATTTTTTTTGTGTTTTTGATGTTTTGCTTTTTAGGTTTTTACTGTATGATTTTGCATGTATGGTTTTTGCAATATTGACATAGGAAATGCAACATATATGGAAAACCCAGAAAAACTAGGATAGCTATTAACAAAATAACAAAGACCCAGATTGAAAGAAGGCAAAATATGAAGTTTTATTACATACCCATGTCAGATTTCACAACTTCATCTCGGGGTCATTGCTGGACCAGCACATATGCATCTAGGAAATGGCTCCAAACTTCAATACAACGAAGATTATGCAATATATTCATAAACAATGAGTCTCCACGCCCTAGGCGCCAAGTTTGAGTGTATTATATGCCACAAAGAATGAAGAAATCTCATGCATGAAACCCCACGTCCATGGTTGGACTGTACGGCCTGGCTGGGTAGATATATCAGCAACAGAGCACTGAAAATGCAATCCTTTTTCCTTCAAAACTGCTCAAAAAACTTCTGCAATGCTAGGCGACCACAATGGAACAGCAGATACTTGTTTTTAGCACCAAATCGACCCCAACTAGATGTGTTTCAGCAGCTACAGGTACGGCCAGCAAGTACAAGGTATGACCTGCAATATATGGGTCTGTGACAGCAATATCTCCCACAAATACCTGATGAAAATGATCTCCAAGTGTTTACTATCAGCTGCAACAACAAAACTGTCAAGATATATTCATTCTCAGCTCAAAACATCACCAAAATGGATTCCTGAAATGCACAGATGAAGCCCCTGTGTGAAGCCTCCTTAAACCCTCTCCTGATGCACTCTCTCATACACGAGGAAAGGCAAAATGCAAAGGTTTCCGTCTCTGCAAATCGATGATCAAAGCCAAAGAGCCAAGCTCAAAACCCTAAGCACGGGCAAAACTCAATACCAGAGCAAATAACATTAAGCAAGCATAAAGAAATGAATTCTCTTTTTTGCCCTTATAACTCCCTCAAACCCAACGCCCAAGAAAGAGAGGGAAATAATAATATTTTAATTTTAAAACAACCCCTTTCTTCCTCATGGGGGTGGCGCTCCTCCCTAGGCACAACACTTTTATAATTTTAAGTTATATCTTAATGTTATAACATTAAATTATAAGATAACTTAAGTAATCACCAAAATATAATAAGTTAAATCTTTAATTTAATTTATATAAAATCGACATGGCTCTAGAAGATTCGACTCCCGAATCTTGTGCCCAGGCTCCTGCATTGCCCTGCTAAATATGGAAATTGGCTCTGTCACGACTTACTATAAATAGTAAGTCCTCAAACTGACTCCTTGAACACTACCATTAGCCTACAAGAGTCCTGTGATAGGCTAACCCTGACCTTCCGGAGTGATGAGCTAAATGGGGGACATCACAGTCTGCCCTCCCCAAGATTGCTTGTCCTCAAGCAACTTGAACTCTGGATGCTGTAATATGTGCTCACCCTCCCTTGTGGCATCCTCAACTAGCAGATTCTTCCACTTAACCAAGTACTCTCTGATAACCCGTCTCCTCAAATGTCTCTCCCAGGTGTCAATGATAGCCTCAGGTACTAGTATCAACTTACCCTCCTCGTCCAACGATGGAAGCTCTACATAAGGAACTATATTGTGGCCAAGAGCTTTCTTCAGCTTGGAGACATGGAACACATTATGCACCCTGCTGTTTGATGGAAGCTCAAGCTCATAAGACACCTCACCCACACGTCTGATAATCCTGAAAGAACCATAAAACATGGGTTTCAACTTCTCTGCTCCACTCTTCTTGAGAGTGGACTACCTGTAGGGTTGGAGTCTCAAATATACCATATCTCCAACCTCGAAACTCCTCTCCACTCGGTGTTGATCAACATACAACTTTTGTTGATTTTGTGCCTGCTGTATATTCTCCTTAAGCTCCCTGAGAATGTCCTGACTATCCTGCAAAAGATCCTTAGTCTTAGGCACTCGACTATCACCAAGCAAGAGATTTGTGAAGCATGGGGCATCGTAACCATATAGTGCCTTGAAAGGAGTCATCTGGATAGACATATGATGTGTCGTGTTGTAACAATACTCCCCTAGGTGCAACCATTTGATCTAGGCCTTCTGCTAGCCCGAAACATAATTACACAGGTACCCTTCTAACCATTTATTTACCACCTCCGTTTGTCCATCAATCTGCGAGTGGTAGCTAGTGCCAGGAGTCAACTCTGTACCACATAACCTGAACAACTCCTGCCAAAATATACTCAGGAACTTGCTGTCCTTGTTACTGACTATACTCCTGGGTACCCCATGTAATCTGAATATCTCCCTGAAAAATAATTCAGCCACTTGAGCAGCTGTATAGGTTGCTGAAATGGCAAAGAAATGAGCAAATTTGGTGAGTCTATCGACCACCACATATATGCAGTCCTTACCCTGTACCTTCGGCAACCCTGTGATGAAATCCATGGAGATGCATTCCCATTTTTGATTGGGAATGGGTAACGGCTGTAGTAATCCTGCAGGAAAGGTATGCTCGTGCTTATTCTGCTGACAAATGGGACACTCGCGAACATACTTTTGCACCTCGTCCTTTAGTCCTTTCTGTGTAAACCTCTCCCGAATCTACTTGTATGTCTTAAAGAATCCAGGATGGCCAGCCATTGGTGTGTCATGGAAAGTTTTGATAATCTTCTGCTTAAACTGTGAATTGGGCACCAAGAATATCCTATCTTTGTACATAATCAAATCACTCACCACAGAATATCTCTCATCTCTGATTGTGCCCTCAATGACTCCCGCAGCCCAGGAGTCCTTAACATACTCTGCCATGATCTCCTATTTCCAATCAGCAGAGATCTCCCCCACCAAACACAAGTGAGGTCGTTTGGACAAGGCATCTGCAACTACATTTTTCTTCCCTTTGACATACTCAGTGTCAAAATCATATGCCTGCAATCTGCTGACCCACTTTTGTTGTCTATCATTCAGGTCTTTCTGGTTCATGAAGTATTTGATGCTGTATGATCTGTCCTGATTATGAATCTACCCCCAACCAGATACTGCTTGAATTTGGCCAATGCATGCATAATGGCCAACATCTCTCGGTCATATACCGAGTAGCTCCTCCACATCCCGTAGTTTTTTGCTATCAAAAGCTATTGGGTGCTTCTCCTACATAAGCACAACCCCGATCCCCTCTCCAAAAGCATCACATTGTAACTCAAATGGTTTAGTAAAGTCAGGGATCGCTAATACTGGACATGTAGGCATTAAGTGCTTGAACCTGTCGAAGCACTGTTGGGCTGTGTCACTCCATTCAAAGGCTCCCTTCTTCGTTAGATTAGTCAATGGTGCTGCTATATGTGAGAACCCCTTAACAAACCGTCTGTAAAATCCACAAAGTCCAAAAAATCCCTTAAGCTGTGTAAGGTTTGTGGGTGGAGGCCAGTCCAGTATTGCCTTGATCTTTTCTGGATTTATTCTCACTCCATCTGCACTGATGATGTGGCCAAGGTAAAGTAATTCAGTCATACCAATATCACACTTAGATTCCTTGGCATAGAGTGAATTACTCTCCAAGATGCTTAGTACCTCCTCTAGATGTCTCAAGTGGTCCTCCCGTGTCCTGCTGAATATCAGAATATCATCAAAGAAGATCAAAACAAATTTTCTTAGCTGCTGCCTAAAAATGGGATTCATACAACTCTGAAAAGTAGCAGGTGCATTAGTCAACCCAAAAGGCATCACTAGAAACTCAAAATGACCATAGTGGCATCTAAAAGCAATTTTCTCAATGTCCTCTGCTTGCATCCTGATCTGATGGTATCCAGATCTCAAATTAATCTTAGAGAAATAACAGGCACCATGTAGCTCATCTATTAATTCATCTATCCTGGGAATTGGAAACCTGTTTTTTATAGTTTTCTTATTCAAGGCCCTGTAGTCTATACACATTCTAATTGTCCCATCCTTCTTTTTGACTAACACAACTGCAAAAGCAAATGGGCTTTTGTTGGGCCTAATATGTCCCATCTCCAGAAGCTTCTTAATGGTTTTCTCAATCTCATCCTTCAGCCTCTTCAGATGGCGATATGGTGTGATCATGATGGGCTTGGTCCCATCCTCCAACTCAATGACGTGCTCTATGCCTCTATCAGGAGGCACTCCGGGTGGTATGTCCCCAAACACCTTACTATGTTTGGTTAGCAACTTTTGGATATCTGGATGGTAGCTATCCTTCTATCGTGGTGGTGACTCTGGCATAATAAGGCACTTTGCTGCCTACTCAACCTGGTCATGTCTCAAGGGCCTCTCCATTCTTTTCAATGATACAACTCGGGGTCCACCATCTGAAATTCCCCTAAGGCATATTTTCCTCCCATTATACTCAAGTCTCATCTCCATTTTCTTAAGATTTATGGTGAACTCCTCCAACTGGCTCATCCAATGCATGCCAAGCACTACATCTGTTTCCCCTATACCAACCACATAGAAGTCATCAACTAGCTCATAATCACCCATAATGATTCTCAATCCCGATATCTTCCTAGTGCAATGCATTTTGAATCCGTCGGCCACCATCACCTTAAAGCCTTCGAATTCTTCAATTTTCAACCCCCTGCGAGCAACTAACCCCTCATCAATAAAATTGTGAGTGGCTCCTGTATCGATAAGGGTGATAATACGTTGCCCCCTAGTACACCATGCACCCTGAAAGAGCCAACCTTCTGGAAACTGGACAACTGGGCAATAACTCCTCCACTGTCAGCACTGTGATGTGAAGCTCTCTCGTCCCCACTGTCACCATGCTCTGAATGCTGATCTGACTCTGTATCTGATTCTTCGGATTGTGACTCCTCAGCTGAATAGTACTCGATTAATTTGGCCTTAGCCTTATGTGAGCACTTGTGCGAAGGATCCCTTGGTTCTTTGCAATGAAAGCACAATTTCTTCCTCCTGTACTCATTCAACTGATCATCCGTTAACCTGTTGGATCTATCCTTGTGCTGATCACCATCTCTGTGAAATGGTTTCCTTTCCTTCTCCTTATCCCTCATGTGAGAAAACCCCTTAGATTGAAATTTACTCCTCCATACTGATGACTCCATGTCTCGGGCCTTTTTCATGGCCTCTTGGAGTGTAGAAGGGTCAAAACCCTTAACCCAACCGCGAAGTGGGTTTGATAATCCATCAATGAAGAGGATCACTAATCTGCGCTCAGATAAGTTTGGGACCATAATGGATAGGTCCTAAAACTCAGAGATGTAGGAGTCTAATGATCCACTCTGCCTTAGCTGTGCTAACTCCTTAAACTGAAGTTATGGATCCTTCTTGTCAAATCTGTCGATTAGAGGGGCTGTAAACTCCACATACGAAGTGATCTGATCATGCCCCAATGTAACCTTCCCATTACTCCACCACTTGTGTGCTACTCCCTCCAAATGTAATGCAGCATAAGTGATGGCATCCTCCTTAGGCATAGGACTGATCTGTAAGTAACTATCTAACTTTTGCACCCAAGCCCTAGCAGTGGTTTTCCCTGAGCCATCAAAATAGGGAAGTGTCATTTTGGTTACTTTTTTCTGTAATTCCTGGTTCTGAGGTCTACCTCCTCTGTGAGGTTTGTTTCTTATCCTAATGTTAGAGTACTCCGCAAAAGTCATCTCTGCTCTGAACTTTGCACTAGAGGCTCTCCAATCCCTCAGAATCTCCTCCTGAAACTCAGTGTGTGGGATCCTGTTCAAGAACTTGGTTCCTGAGAGCAAATATAGGGATACCAGGTCAGTCTCCTGCTATAAGCTGTGAAGCCCTCCTATGAGTCACTAAGGCCTCATCCTCATCATCCCTGAACCTATATCTATCACCATGGTTCCTATCTCCATTATTCCTGTCCCCTTGGTTCCTGTCGCCATTGTGCCTATCACCCACATTATGCCTGTTCCTGTCTCCGTCATTATTCTTGTTCCTGTCACCATCATTATTTCTATGTCTATCACCGTCATTGTTTCTGTTTCTATCACCATTGTACCTGTTCCTGTCACGGTGATTATCTCTGTTATTCATTCTATCTCTTAGTTGCACGAGGACATGTGCTACCTCTGCTTGTGAGTCCCTCAACTCCTGTAGGGAATCGCTCAACTCTCTCTCTAGGGCTATTGAGCTCCTGGTGAACGTATTCAGAATCTCTCGTAGGCTCGGCTCCTCAACTTCCCTGTCACCCATCTCCTCTGAAGACTCTGAATGATGTGGCAACTCTCTTGGAAATGGGTCTTTGGGTGAGACAAAGGAATCTTCGTCAATTGCTGCAACCACTATCTCGTCCTCAAATGGATCTATCTGTAGCACAAGATTCTCTGGTTCTACCCGCTGCAGAAGTTGTGTTTCTTGTCTTGCCCTGGTATTTCGAAAGGGATATCTATCTGTAGGTCGCATGTCTCATTTTTATCATCTGCATGTCATACTAACCCCACAGGATGGCAAGATTTTCCGCTCTAATACCACTGTAACATACACCCCTCTGTATGTGTTTGCCTCTGATTGATTTTTTTTGTGTTTTTGATGTTTTGCTTTTTAGGTTTTTATTGTATGATTTTGCATGTATGGTTTTTGCAATATAGACATAGGAAATGCAACATATATGGAAAACCTAGAAAAACTAGGATAGCTATTAACAAAATAACAAAGACCCAGATTAAAGGAAGCCAAAATATGAAGTTTTATTACATACCCATGTCAGAGTTCACAACTTCATCTCGGGGTCATTGCCGGACCAGCACATATTCATATAGGAAATGGCTCCAAACTTCAATACAATGAAAGATTATGCAATATATTCATAAACAATGAGTCTTCACACCCTAGGCACCAAGTTTGAGTGTATTATATGCCACAAAGAATGAAGAAATCTCATGCATGAAACCCCACGTCCATGGCTGGACTGTACGACCTGGCTGGGTAGATATATCAGCAACAGATCACTGAAAATGCAATCCTTTTTCCTTCAAAACTGCTCAGAAAACTTCTGCTATGCTAGGCGACCACAATGGAACAGCAGATACTTGTTTTCAGCACCAAATCGACCCCAACTAGATGTGTTTCAGCAGCTACAGGTATGGCCAGCAAGTACAAGGTACAGCCTGCAATATATGGGTCTGTGACAGCAATATCTCCTACAAATACCTGATGAAAATGATCTCCAAGTGTTTACTATCAGCTGCAACAACAAAACCTTCAAGATATATTCATTCTCAGCTCAAAACATCACCAAAATGGATTCCTGAAATGCACAGATGAAGCCCCGGTGTGAAGCCTCCTTAAACCATCTCCTGATGCACTCTCTCATACATGAGGAAAGGAGAAATGCAAAGGTTTCCGTCTCTGCAAATCGATGATCAAAGCCAAAGAGCCAAGCTCAAAACCCTAAGCACAGGCAAAACTCAATCCCAGAGCAAATAACATTAAGCAAGCATAAAGAAATGAATTCTCTTTTTTGCCCTTATAACTCCCTCAAACCCAACGCCCAAGAAAGAGAGGGAAATAATAATATTTTAATTTTAAAACAACCCTTTTATTCCTCATGGAGGTGGCGCTCCTCCCTAGGCACAACACTTTTATAATTTTAAGTTATAACTTAATGTTATAACATTAAATTATAACATAACTTAAGTAATCACCAAAATATAATAAGTTAAATCTTTAATTTAACTTATATAAAATCGACATGGCTCTAGAAGATTCGACTCCCGAATCTCGTGCCCAGGCTCCTGCACTGCCCTGCTAAATATGGAAATTGGCTCTGTCACGACTTACTATAAATAGTAAGTCCTCAAATCGACTCCCTGAACACTACCGTTAGCCTACGGGAGTCCTGTGATAGGCTAACCCTGACCTCCCGGAGTGATGAGCTAAATGGGGGACATTACAATATTATACCATGAAATATAGAACATTCATCATGATAACAACTCACAAATGAAATAACCAGTCTGCTGTAATTAGCTGTGATGAAATGTGCCCTTGGCTAAACCCTAGTAGCCAACAAGTGCCTCAAGATGAGGGTCGCTCCTCCTTAGATACAATTTGTTCCAACCCTAGGTGAGTCGCCCATCATAAATGCCCTCCATAGCTGATATAAAATTCTGCTCTACAAGTCTGGCCTAAAACAATTAAATGCAAGTGAATCCCCGTGATAGAATTCTCTCTAGGATAGTGAGGTTTTCATCCCAAAATCCTGCTCTAGAGATCGCTCTCCAAGTTGAGTGAAATAGATGCTTGAATGATGCTTTGGAATGCCAATTGATTGAGTATATATAACCTTCTAAACTCCACTTCCCCTCATGGCCTACCTAGGTAGTAGTAGTATAATTTGAATACAAGTTTCCCTCCAAGAGGGCGGACCCTTATGATTCCTCTTTCCTCCACAAAGTGCCTAATTCAAATTGAAGATATGAATTAGGATATTAGTAAGGGTGCCACCCAAGTCAATAATTAATTATTATTTTTAGCCCATCTTAAGCCCTAGTTAAAGAATATGTCAATCCAACAATGAGCGCCTATGTGAATAGTGTGTTGCTCTTCGCCCAAGGTGAATTGAGGACTCCATGTTGAAGTCGAATTGCCCAAGGTGAGTAATAACCTCCATGTTGATGTCAAGTTGCCCAATGTGAACAATAATCCCCGTGACCATGACAAGGTAACCAAATGAAAGCACCCAAGATGTAGTGATAGCATCCATATGACACATGATGAAGTCCAAACTCCGTATGAAAGGCCCTCCAAATAGCTGACTCCGAGGAAGACAAATCTCCATATCCCTGATGAGTGCACCAAAGACAACATACCAATGTGACAAGTCATCTCCACTGCTCATGATATCCTCCAAATATCCCGGATTGAGGTGAAAGGCCCAAGTCAACTCTAATGGCGACCATTCCAAAAATGGGGACATTACATAGGATACATCACATCAGTGATGTGCCCCTACCCACACACACACACACCCTAATATTTATTATTGCATCTGCATGATTTTAGTGCAGGTAACCATGGTGGTTGTAAACTCGTATGGGTTTGTCATATATGCTCAGCATGTCAGACTCATAACTGACCAACAAGAGGAAACTCACGTGATCGGTTTGAGCCACAATTCCTTTGTAGATGTCAATATCCATGTCTAGAGTACTCAGTAGATTTCTTTATGGAAATTTTCATTATGGCATGTGATAGGCATTAATGTAGTAATTACTCCCAAGTGTTCCATAAAATAACAACCATTTACATCAGCCATAGTCACAATATACAGTTATAATCACTAATTGAAAATTATATTTAGGTTATAGGTCAAGAGATAATACTGGTTCCAAAGAGAACATAGAAAGAGGTTGGATACTTGTTTGAACAATACTTAAGTGCTGGTTGAAACTACTCCTTATAATTAGGCTACTTTTATTTAAGACTTCTCTTGCCAAAGACATTTCTCATTCAGGTTTCTGGAGCTGATTATAAGTCATTGCATACTTGCTTGGAGAAATCTGATAAACGGGCCTCAAAACATCAATTTTCTAATTGTTGAAATTCCAAACTAAACCTTATATATGCAGGGTGAAAACCTACTGAGAAAGTTTCATTTTGGTGATAACTGGTGAAAATATGCAGGCTATAGGTTTACATCAATTATAACTAGCATCTAAGGCATCAAGAATGAAAGAAGATATTTCCTAAGATCAGTTTCTATAATCAGTCAGTAGTTCCCTGGAAGTTATGTGGAAAATAAGATCAACGTTTGTAGCCTAAAAACCCCACAACTTATTTTGTTTCCATATTGTTGCTGAAACTTGCCATAACAATGTCATGTAAGTGGTCTTAATTAAATCATGAGAGAAAGAATTGAGATTCCAACTAAAAACCCAAAATGGTGAGTACAATGAGGCATTTATACAAACCTTGTACATGGCACATCCCATGGCCTATTGATGTATTGATATGAGAAACTAACCTTGTGGGCAGTGATAGATCCCTGAGGCCAATGAATAGTTTGTGTTCATTTTGTATTTTTCTTTAGGTGGCTCCAAATATAGACTGCCTCCACTATTGCTTTCTAAAAATTCATCTTCCAAGATATCCTAATGTCTTTTGTGGTTAATATGTCCTTAACCAATTTGGTTTTGTATGCCCTTCATAACCTCATGTGCATTTTTAATCTTATTCATGAAACTCTAAGCTGTAAAAACACATATTCATTCTAAATTAGAACATATTAAGTTCCTATGTTATGTGGGGATGCATCCCCATCCCTTGGTCCCATGACCCCATCCCACTATTCTCCATTCTCGTCCCCATGCTATTTTACTATTCCCCTATTGTTCTTAGAATTTCAAGGGTATTTCTTGGTGTCCCCTTTGTCCATCCCTGTGTTTCCCATCCTCACCAAAAAGGGACTTGGTGAAAGATAGTTATTAGCTAAATAAATTTAAAATTCCTTTTGTTTAATTTTAACTTGGGAAAAAATCATTTTGTGTAATCTTTAACTTGGAAGTTGCAATAAGACCAGTTGCTATTGTGTTATATCTTAATGCAGAAACAAACCTTTTTAAGAAAGCTTTTCACGTAAAGTATTGCTGCTAATCCACGACCATGGTAAGGTATTGATGAAGTTAGTGAAATGATGCCCAATGGTTAATATCAGCAACTCAAATTCAAAAATGAATGTCACAATTTCTTTACTTCGGCATTTTCTTTGGATTCGAAGCATTTTCTCTTGCTAGGTCTAACAGTCTCAAACTACACTTTAACTTAGGAATCGTCTTTTGTAACTAAGACTGTATAAGGAAAATGGGGACCAGCCACAGCCATGATAAACAACCACAACTCTCTGAATTTCATTTGCCAATCATAAGGATCTTCAATTTCTACAGGAGATTTTTCATCTCACACTGCTATCATGGGATACAATGAAATATTTTGAATGGTGTGAAGAAAAAAGAAAAAGTAGAATCCCAGAGTTGGTCCATTGATTTTGTGAGCATGTCTATTTATTAATTCAATAATACTAACATGAGCATCACTCCTTTCACTTTCATTTCTGCATATTCCATTTACATGGGACCCCATAAATTGACTTGTTTTTGAAATGGTGGATTTTTTCCACAAGCTGATTCTCACATGGAAGCATCAAAGATATTTTATTTTGTAATATTTCTGGTCTCCTTGTGATACATAAAATTACAGAAAGTCGTTTTTTAAAGTTCTATTTGATTCTAATCTTTGTGGTCAATTCTTTCCCAACTTTCAACACCATTACTTGGACATGTTTTAATTTTGTTTTGGTTGCTCCAGATCATGAAGGCTTCAAAAGGAAAGGCGAACCCAACATTGTTAAACAAGATACTGTTGGACAAGCTAAATGCAAAACAGTGATATTAATGTTTGGACTACATGTTCTGTGGGTGAATATATTTTAATCTGAACTTATTAATAATTAAGAGAATGGGAATTTAAGTTCACATTTTTTTACTAGGTTTGTTTTGATTTTGTTTGAACACCAGGAAAATCAATTAAATAGTTTTTTGAGCATATGTCAGCGTGCAAGAGTTTCTGCTCAATAGGGAACAATTTTAAAAAATGGTCATATAAGTCATATCTCATTTCGCTGTGAAAGCATATTGATGCAATTCTATAGTACCAAATAATGCCAACAAACAACATAGACGTGTATGAGGTCCAATAATAAAAGTACCAAAGTGAGCAACTATAAGTATAGAGTTCCATCTGTAAACAACTGCAGTTGAGATGGGAAAACTACCATGTGATTCATGATGCACTAAGGCTTGGTTAGGTATTACCTTGTACTTGGTTACACTTGTACTTAATGGGGTGAGACCATTGTACTTGAAGAAATAAAATGATAATAGGTACATTTTTCTTTTCGTATGTTCATTAGGGAAAGGATCCAATAATTGTGCACCTTAATTTTTTGGCTCTCAAAATGTAATGTCCCCTTTTGAGGACAACACTAATTTTTTCTAAATTATCAATTTCCAGGTAAAGAAAGGTTTAGAGAGTACCTTGACTTGATTTAACTCCACAAGTAGATTAATCGCTTACTCCTCAATTTAATGCCTTCTACCTATATCTTGATGGGCAGATCTGAATATCTCTTCTACTTCCTTTAATCTAATCTATATTCAAATAATATTCTTTTTTCTGTATATTCAAAAATCAGATATTCTTCTTAAATCTCTCCTCCTTGACTGTTGGTATATTCCTGTATATTATTCCTGCAGGTCTGAGTGTGTAAATATAACATTCTCTTCCTTTATCCTCAAACCTCCCTGTGTATCTTTTTATATATATAGCTGATCATCTTCTGAATAATGTTGACGTGCAGATCTGCAATGAATTATTTTCTTTCAAATCTTCTTGAATGTTTTTTCCAAGATGTTTCTCTCCCAAATCAGAATTATATTTGATTTTCCCTTAATTGTATCTTTATTCCTCTTCATTATTCCCAGGAATATATATCAGAAAAATATATATATCTTTAAACTCAGAGATATTATTTGTATTTTCTATAAAATCCCCTTCCTTTCTTGTTATGCTCAGAAAATCAGAAATATCTATATTTCTATATTGCTCCCTCCATTATTCCATATCTTGAAGTGCCTTTTATACCTTCTCAAAAGATACTCCTTGGTGAATAGATGTCTCTTTGTAACTTCCCTTCCTTGATAAATCCCAATCCTTTAACTACCTTAACAAATAATTTGTCCTTTAGTGGATCGTACCCTTTTGCCCCATGTAATCGCTGCTTCTTCTTGTCTTATTTACATGTCATGTTTTTGTCTTATTTTCTTTGACAAGTGATTGCTGCCTTTCCTAATATCTTATCATTAATTATTTTATACTTAACAAGACCGCTGCTCTTACCAATTTATATGAAGTTGATTTTATATATGGATAAGACACTTTTGTCTTATTATAATTTATATTCATTTTTATATTTACATATTATATTTATTAATATGTTATATTATAATATTTAAATTGTTAATATTATATTTATATATCATATTTTTATAATTATAATAATTTTAAAATTGATAATATCATATTTGTATTTATATTTATTATTCATAAATAAAATATATTATATTTTAATTATATAAAATAATATTATTATATAGGGATTACCATCCAAAGTGGCTTCTCTGTCTTATCACGATGTTTAAATCTTTAATTTAAACAATGTCTTAATATGGGGACATGACACAAAATCATACATGGTGATTCTAAATTACTTTCAAAATTTTCATAGCAACTTATTTGGTAAGTCCTTTGCTTAAATGTAAGGTTTCAAGTCCATATTATCAAATACGAAGCCACATTAACATGCTTTTGTTGAGGTATCATAAAAGACCCCCAAAAAAAATTAGATCAAAGTTGTGTATGAAGTCATATTTTATTTATTAAAATATTATTGTAATATTTAGTTTATAATGGTCAATTAATCTTTAGGATAGACTTTAAGAATATTCTTTATTCTTTTAGTTGTCATTCTTATCCTTTTGCTTTATTAGTTGTTCTTATCCTTAGCTAATAAGATGTTTGTAATCTTATTTAAGGATGCTTTTGCTCCCTAGTAAATATCAAACATCTTGGTAATCATTCAGTGTTTGATTTAATTATCATTATATGGTATTAGAGCCCAAGTCGAACCTTGGGATCGGTGAACGCGTGAATGCCTAGTGACTGTTGTTGACAGTGACGGTTCAAGGAACGTTTAGTTCAAATCACAGAAAAGTACCAAAAGATTTGTACAGATTTGTACGGAATCAAGGGGAGAAATAAGGGGTGTGTTCATTTTTTTGTTATCGTTTTTGAACAATTTTTTTAAAATCATAGCTCCACAAATTTGCGGAAGATTTTCAGGAGGTTGCGCGGGTCTACCTTTCGTCAAAATCATGCCAGTTGTCCTGAAAAAGTCGTGCTAGTCTTCCTAAAAGAAAATTGAGGGTTTATTTTTTGGAAATCCTGGAAGGGTTTTTGTCTGATTTTTATCTAAAAATCACAAATTTTTGGTTGATTTTTAGGGAATCACGTTTAAAAAAAAATTCAGAAGTCGTGCATAGGCAAAACGTGATTTTAGGTGGATTTTGAGGTTGCACAAAGTTTTCTAAGGCGGTTTTATCTTCTCAAGCCACTGGAAAACACGTTTTTGAACGATCTTTTTAAGAAATCGTGGGATTTGTCTTTAGTTTTGACATTTTTTTTTTAAAATCGTGGGTTTTTTGGCAGCTTCATCAAGTTTTTTTTGGCGATTTTTTTAAAAAATTGTGGGTGTGTTGATCCTTCTATCAAAATCATGGACGTTTTTTTTACGATTTTTTAATAAAATTGTGGGTAGGGTTTGACTTGGAAAATTTTTAGGAATTTTTTAACATTTTGTTAGTCATTTTTTACTAGTTTTTTTCTGCTAGGGCATCGTTATTTTGTAGCAAATTTGCATTTTGTAAAAGTGTGAGAGTAGCGTGACAAGAGGGTTATTTTTTTTGTAATTTTGAATTGCGGGAGGGAAAATGGCCTCTTTACTCAACATCATGTTGGAAGGTGCTAGTGAATAGTTTTGTCGCTGCAGAAATAACGAGACTCGCCCAACATGCAACAACAAAATTTACTAACAAATGGAGAAATCGTCGTGAGTTCAATGATTATCCTCTGCGTTTGAGAGGGGCAGCTCCCTCTTATGATGGGGTTTTTTGGGATTTTGAGTACTTTTAACCAGAAAGTACAAAAGGTAGGAGAACGAGGGAAAGAAAGGGAGGAAATCTACGTGCATAGGAAGTACATTACAAATCTCCAAGAAAGAGAGAATAAACTAATCGTGGAAACACAAAGTCTTCCAAAATACCTGAATGCTAAGAGCGAGCAAAGGAATTAATAAAGATAAAGATAACTAATTGAATGCAAGAGCAATCAACTACTAAGGAGATGAACATAGGAAGTACAACACAAATCTCCAAGAAAGAGAGAATAAACTAACTGTGGAAACACAAAGTCTTCCAAAATCCCTGAATACTAAGAGCGAGCAAAGGAATTAATAAAGATAAAGATAACTAATTGAACTCAAGAGCAATCAACTACTAAGAAGAGGAGATGAACATAAGAACATCCATTCTTCATTAATATTAAAAACATAACCCGAGCTCAAAGTCTCCGGTCACCTCTTTACAAAGTTGTCTCATTACCCAGGTAGCCAAAAAAAAAGATCCCTTACAATGCATAGCAAGAAGTTTTATAGAGCTCCCCAGATCGCAGCCCAAAAGCCATCCTCTCCCTCGTAACTCGAATAGCCTCTTTATTATTTAATTTACAAATTTTCTTTCCAAAAGAAAGACTTTTGGAATTCCTCATCAGTTCACTCAACCCATTCTGAAATTCTGCCGAGTTGTGTATTTATCCACCGCATAATCAATGTACTAGATATATTCTCATTGTGACAAGTGGCATCTATTACATGTAATGACTATCTACCTCCCCGTCTTTGTATAGGAACGAAAGTAGTTCTACTAAACATTGTTCCAAGGTATTAGTCGCTGGAAGTAAACATGCAACTGTTGGCAAGAGACACTATAAGGATTCATGAATGTTGTCATTGATGGCAACAAAGGTTATTCCACACATCCGCAGGACATGATGAGTCTTTACCGGAAGTCAGATTGAAGAAGTGTTGAGGTCCGATAAGCAAGAATAGAGCAGTCAGTAAGGTCCGACAGACAGGTCTGGATCTCTCAGAAGAAGTATCTCAGTGAAGTGCGAATTTGGGGAAGTCAAGAGGAGTACCTTGACTAACAGATTCCAAGGATTTAACCTCCGGTGATAGATGAAGGAAAAGATATGAATACTTGAGTGTCGGGTTCCTGATTGGCAATGTGGACAGAGGAAGAACTAACTGACAGAACATCAGACATTATTTCAGATGTGTTACTAATGATGATAAAGGCTCTTAAGGCATAAGTTATGATTGGCCAACATGATTGATGACTTCTACAAGTATATCCTTGATCCGCATTGCTTAGTATGCAAGGATTCAGCCGACAGATCAGAGATTGAAGAAAATATTGAGTATTCCGGATGCTGACTAGAAAGGTGATGAAATCACTCATGCGGATATATATATAAGATGGATTTAGATGTGAAGTGTGCTGTGATATTGGATGGTGCGAATAAAGACAGAAAAGTAGAGTGAAGACAGTAAGACAGATCCGGAATATGAAAGCACAGCAGCATTAAAAGAGAGTAAGAATGAAGTGTAGCAGATCAGTTTATTAAGCCTAATTGGAACTGAATCTCAGCATGAGCAGATGCTTCTCTTCGGTTCAAACATTGAGTTACCTTCCCTTCTTGTAGACAGTGAGTCTCTTGTAGGCAATGAGCCTCTTGTGAACAGTGTGCTCGGGTAGTGAGCCCTAATTGGCAAATGCCATTTTGTTCTATCTATTCTTCTAACAAAGAATAATATCTTGGGTTAATCACCCCGTGGTTTTCTCCCTTAACAGGGTTTCCACATCAAAATCTTTGTGTCATGTGTATTGGTGTTGTTTCGATTTCATAATTATGCTTACTTATTTGATTTAATGTTGCCCTAACTATTAAGAAAGTTCAAAAAATTATGATAACTGATTCACCCCCCCCCTCTCAGTTATCAACAATTGGTATCAGAGCCAAGTTTCTCTGAACAGAGCCTAATAGCTTGAGGAAGATCTGGAAATTCAAATGGATATGTATGGTTTGAGGGAACAACTTTAGTCTGCCCTAGACGATCTTGAACATTCCAACTCTAAAGTCAATGAATTGAAGGAAAGACTTAAACAGGCTGATGATTTCATAAATGAATTAAAAGGGAAACTAAGCATCTCTATGAAGAAGAGAAAGGAACTACTTCAGCAATTAGCAAGTCAAGGAGAAACAAATGATACAAATGAAGACCTAAAGAAGAAAACTAAGTTATGTGAAAAATTGTCAAAAGAGGTCATTATGGTAAGACATGAAATGGAATCAGGAGTTATGAAATTCACCTAAGAAATTGAAGAAAAAGAAAGACTAAAGATGATCTAAGACAATCTCTCAAGGAGAAATTAGAAGACTGCCAAATTCTATAGAAGCAAGAATCGGGACAAAAAGGGTCCGCTACACCATAATCAAAATCAAGACAAAGGAAAAGGAAAGGTGAATGCGGATGAAGTTAAAGGTGAGATGAACAGGTTTTGGGTAAAGAAAAGTATAGAGAATGTAGGGGATGGATCCGCACCAGAATCTGGTGCTGATATTCCTTCTGGAAATTAAAAAGTGAGCTCTAGCTCAGGGGGAGACACAAGGAAAAACATTTTCCTCCACCCAGTCAATTGGTGCCTGTAATCAGCACATGAAAGGCTGCAGATCAAAGGAGTTTTTAGAGAAATGCCTAGATAAGCCATAGTAAAGATTTGAAAGATCTGCATGAAGATTTAAAGAGTCTAATCCCTTCAGATAGATCCGGTTTAACAGTCTTCCGGTAAAAGCAGGTTTCTTACAAGTTTGGTCCGGTGTGATTCTAAAATTGAGACATCTTGATCTTCGGATAAATCAATTAGTTGAGGAAAGCAAGAAAGCTCGTTGTTAATCTCCAAGGATAACTCTAAGCATATTACGGTGATCTGGAAAGAGATCGATTTCAGAGTAAGGAACACAGAGCAACCGGAATAACTTAAGTCGGTCATTTATTGCAGTATCGATTTAGGGTGTTTCTTGCAAATAAAAGCGTTCATGTGCTCGTCATTTGCACATTCGCATTCGAAAAGAAAGAAAGAAGAGCTCAACAACAAATCGCTTCAAACTTCTCAAAGGCCAACCATTGGAGTTGATTCAATCAGCAAATTATTCAAGTTCACTCCGCAAACCCTACAGGCGCAAAAGGTATTTTCCGTTATCAAATATCTCTCTGTAAATCCTTGAATGATGGGTACTCCAAATATTGTGAAGATCTCTGATAGGCCTCGCCCCAAATTCAAGAAACATCCATTCAAATCCTTGGAAGTAGATCCCCTAGGAGCATTTTCCAGTGTTCTGCATGGTGTGTTGCATACAGAAGATATTAGGGTTTACATACACGCGAATATTGAAGAGTTTGGGGAATTAAAACTAAGAGACATCTATCACAAACAATTGATAGATGATGCTTTTGAACTTAAACCACAATATAAGGGCATCCAGGAGAAACATTTTGATCAGTACATTCATTACCCCTCCTTTGAAGAAGATGAATGGGTCCGGTATGTATTGAGTAGGGTGCATGATAACTTCTTATGGCTGAACAGACCTTGCAAGATCACTAAGGAAGCAATTAAGGCAGTAACTGGTTTACACTCCTCTAGAGGGATACCTATCCTCAAATATGTCAAAGACCAAATTGTAACTGAGGCCACTGGATCAAAATTTGATAAGAGAGCAATGACCATTGAAGATATCACTGATCCGGATATCAAGTTTGCATCTATGATAATCGGCTATAAGATATATCACTCCAGCAGGGAGATCTCAGTATCTGGAACTGCAGTATATACTGCTTATGAGATGCTAAGAAAGAATGCAGAGTATGATCTCTATGAACTCCTTCTAAGCCAATTGATGGAAAACATACAGAAGATCAAAAAGGACAAGAAGAATTCCTTTAAATATGGAGGACTGATATTGTGTCTATTTTTCTACTTCATGAATGAGATGCCCAGATCCAGTGGATGGGTATGGCAAAGTAACAGACCTATAGCAATTCAAATCAGGGATTACGTGCATGAACTTGGGGATGCTAAGGCAAGGAATACAGCTCTGTGGGGTTATTTTAAGAACTTTCAAAATATAATGCAAACTGGAGAAAGAATCCCTAAATCATTAGTTGAGAAATACAAAGACACAGTGTGCTTCATGGTAGACACTGATCAATGCCTAATGGAGGCAGTGGAGCCAAGGACAGTCTGAGTCATGCCAATGGGGTATGAGGTGGATGAGAAAATTGCAGAACTGCATGTTCAGCACATGCTAAGTCAACCAAGGGATCCCAAGGCAGAAAGGTTTGGAACCTTTGAAGAACTGAGTGTGAAGATCCATGTTGAGTTAAGGCAACCGGAGATGAAGAGAAAGGTAAGAAAAGAAGTAGAAAACATTGCCAAAAACTTTGGCATCTCAAAAGAGGCACTTGTTGCCAATAGAGAAAAGATGGGAAGAGCAGAGAAAGAAAAGGAAGAGGCAGAAAAGGAAAGTGCTCCGGTAGAATCTTCCACCCGGACCAGATCATCAAAGAAATCTACACCTGCCACTACTAAAAGCTCAAAGGCATCAAAACCGGAAGCAAGATCATCTGGCAAAGGAGAAAAGAGAACTAAGACAAAAGCCACAAGATCTTATGTTAGTCAAGAAGATGAAGAGGAGACTGAATCTGATGAAGAAGTCAAGAAAATGAAGAAACAGAAGAAAACATCCGGTGAACCCTCTACCAGTCAAGACAAGGAAGAAATGGTAGAGGAATTTGTTGAAAAGCTCACACTGTCTTTAGATGATGTCATCAAATCAGTTATTGTGGACGGAAACCTTCAACCAATGGCTGAATTCTATGATGACTATAATGAAGCTGACCAAAAGATCTTGCAGGAAGCAGCAGTTAAGTATCTGAATATATATAATAAGGCTTTTATTGAAATTATATCTCTTATTCCCAAAAGCCTAGAAAAAGAGTTAGAAGTAAGAAATAATAATGCCATGGCAAAAGATCTTGAGATCCGGGAGCAGATAGCTATTCAGCTCTATCCTTCAATCACTCAGAAACAAATGAATATGATCTTCAAAGATTGCAAGGATGAGTTCCAAAGCAAAGCTAGAATGAATCAGCTTATGCTTGGAGAGACTGATAAAATGGCAAACAAAACAAAAGAGATCCTCCAGAATGCCTTAAAAAGATTCAATCTCCATGTTATAGAGGACTTAGGTGTTGATCCTCGGCCACAAGTGTTGAGGAAGAGTCTACTAAGAAAATGGCAGAAGAAGTAATAGACACTAGTGCAGAAAAAGATAAGGATTTGGAATCCTCTGCTCCAGAAGAGGAGATCCTTGAACAAGCAAACATCTCTCCTCTGGTTTCCCCTGCAGTCTTCGGATCTAAAGGAGAAGAAAGAATAGAGGAGAAAGAAGAAGCAGCGAAAGGAAGAGAAGAAAGTCAAGCTAAGAAGAACATAAGTGACAGTGCAGAAGGGAAGAAATCTCTGTCTCCGGCAAGAGACACTGCAGAAACTGTCAAGGACTTCTTGACAAAAGAAATGATGGAGATTGATGAACCAGAGTTACTTCAAGGTCCATTTAACTTTGATTCTCTCTCCCTGGTTCAAACAATGAAGATAGCTTCATTTGCCAATGCAAAGGCAAAAGAAAAACTCCTGAAGTCTCACATGGAAGACTGTGAGCTAATAGAAGTTGCATCCGGAGTTTTAGAAAAGATCATGCCATCTTTTCAGAAGGATCCCTCAGCCTCCTCATCCGGTAATCTCAAATATCTAGTCAATAGTGTTAGCACACATTTTGATTCCCTAGAGAAGTCAGCAGAAGATAAGGTTCGGAAGGAATTTTTGACAAAAAGATTAGCAGAGGTACAAGGGTTAATAACTAATGATAGGAGGAATATGAATATAGGGATAAAGAGCTTAGAAAATGCTCTTAAAGATGGTGGAGAAATGTACAAATTTTGTTTATCATGGTCCAAAGTAACATTGGACATTGAGAAGAAAGTAAAAGAACAGGAGGACAAACTAACAAATCTATCAAAGAATTTTGATCCTCTCTCATCTTCCATAATAAATCAAGAATGTCAGACTATTGCAGTCTTGAATGAAATCAAGAAGCTGGAGAAGGAAAAGAAAAATAGAATAAGCAGGTTGGGTGAACTCAGAGGGATAATTATCCCTAAGTTAGAGGCCATGCATGAGGCCAAAAAGAAGCCCAGATCACAGTCCGGACCAATGATCCGATAGATCTAAAAAGGGCAGATGCGTTTGCATTCCTGTTAAGCGGTCATTTATCAATTTTGGACAGAATGAAGCAAAGTTGGGCAACAGAATTTGTCCAATTGAAGACATCTTTTGTAGACATTCTTCAGTATATGTAAGTTTGCCATATCTATATACTTATGCGGCTAAGTATAGTTGAAATTTTGAAAATTTTGGTATGCGGATCCTACCCTTTGCCATTGATGTCAAAGGGGGAGTGAAAAATAGTGAAAAATGAGGAATTCAGCTAAGGGGGAGCTCCGGAAAATGTACATAAAGACAGAGCATCAGCCAAGGGGGAGTATAGTGTGACACTTAGTCATTTTTCACTAAGTGTTGCCATCAATGCCAAAGGGGGAGATTGTTGGCAAGAGACACTATAAGGATTCATGAATGTTGTCATTGATGGCAACAAAGGTTATTCCACACATCCGCAGGACATGATGAGTCTTTACCGGAAGTCAGATTGAAGAAGTGTTGAGGTCCGGTAAGCAAGAACAGAGCAGTCAATAAGGTCCGAAAGACAGGTCCGGATCTCTCAGAAGAAGTATCTCAGTGAAGTGCGAATTTGGGGAAGTCAAGAGGAGTACCTTGACTAACAGATTCCAAGGATTTAACCTCCGGTGATAGATGAAGGAAAAGATATGAATACTTGAGTGTCGGGTTCCTGATTGGCAATGTGGACAGAGGAAGAACTGACTGATAGAACATCAGACATTATTCCGGATGTGTTACTAATGATGGTAAAGGCTCTTAAGGCATAAGTTATGATTGGCCGACATGATTGATGACTTCTACAAGTATATCCTTGATCCGCATTGCTTAGTATGCAAGGATTCAACCGATAGATCAGAGATTGAGGAAAATATTGACTATTCCGGATGCCGACTAGAAAGGTGATGAAATCACTCATGCGGATATATATACAAGATGGATTTAGATGTGAAGTGTGCGTGTGATATTGGATGGTGCAAATAAAGACATAAAAGTAGAGTGAAGACAGTAAGACAGATCCAGAATATGAAAGCACAGTAGCATTAAAAGAGAGTAAGAATGAAGTGCAGCAGATCAGTTTATTAAGCCTAACCGGAACTGAACCTCAGCATGAGCAGATGCTTCTCTTCAGTTCAAACATTGAGTTACCTTCCCTTCTTGTAGATAGTGAGTCTCTTGTAGGCAGTGAGCCTCTTGTGAGCAGTGTGCTCGAGCAATGAGCCCTAATTGACAAGTGCCATTTTGTTCTATCTATTCTTCTAACAAAGAATAATATCTTGGGTTAATCACCTCGTGGTTTTCTCCCTTAACAGGGTTTCCACGTCAAAATCTTTGTGTCATGTGTATTGGTGTTGTTTCCATTTCATAATTATGCTTACTTATTTGATTTAATGTTGCCCTAACTATTAAGAAAGTTCAGAAAATTATGATAACTGATTCACCCCCCCCCCCCCCTCTCAGTTATCAACAGCAACATCCTCCATAAGATGTGAAACCCCATCAAGAAATGGTTTTCTTTTCCATAAAAATGATAAAGTAGTGACACAGAAACAATAATAGACAGAGGATTCCAGTGAGATAAGATGAGAGCATATATTGTAGACTCTTGTTTGGCAAGTGCTTTCACATCTTTAGCAAGAACAACTAGAGGATGTTCATGAGCTTCTTCTCTTTTAAAATCGACGGCCTCTGGTAATCTTTCATATGTAGCTTTGATGGAAGATAAGATGCAATCTTCTGTTTGTTTGGAGACAAAACCCATTTCTGCATTAGATGTCATCCTCATCACCCTTGTCTAATCAAACTCTTCAGTTATAATTCTCCCTATAACCGTAACCGTTGTAACTATTCCTTCCATAATGCTTGATCCCTCAAGAAAGTTTTTATGATAGCCTACAAGCTGCTTATGAGTCCATTTTTTTTATTGGGACGAGAACAGACTACACAAAACTTAGTCCTTTATACCCATCAATATTGTCTAGTGAACATCATAAATTTTTCATGTACAATCTTCCTTGTAGGCTAAGTTGTCCATCTCTTCATATGCTATGTTGCATGTTGTAGAAGGACTGATTCACTTGTCAAAACAAACTGTCGAAAAAGTACCCTCATTCTAGCGATTTTTGAATAACATCTTTAATTCCACTCTCAGAAACACCCATCTATTTTGAATTTGAAATCAGGAATTCAATTTCCTTTGTGAATAACAGTTTGTGAATAACACCTATATTGTTTTGCTGCTAATAAAGTAAGATGGCAACCGGCCAAGAGCCTTCTTTAAGTTTAGGATGTCCTATCACCCGATGACGGTACAAAATGAGAATTATTTCTACCTCATAGTCGCAACCTATGCGCTACTGTCACATTCCATGTACCATTGTCTATGCTTTGACAAGTTCGTAGCCATTCACACTTCGAATGCATGTCTATCTATTCCAAAATGTTGCGGCTTAGTGCAAATCCCGCCATTCTTGCATTTCACGAGATAAAGTATCCTTGTCTTTAAAATGCTGTCTATTTTCTTCAACAAGGCACGGCCTTTTAAATGCTTTCACATTTTGCATGCATGTTACTGGAGCATTTCCAACTATAACATCTGACAAAATCGCCATTCCTATTTCAATTTCTAATTTAAGCACGGAAAAGGAGATGCTGTGGATTTGTGGGAATATGGCGTTACACATGCCATTTGCGTTTGCTTGAAAGTTTCTAAACCATCTTCAACAAATCTGTTTTGTATAAATCCCACAACCGTTGCATTATGTGAGATGGCATTACTTCAAAACGTGTTGGCATGCATAGAGAAAATGGTGGCAAAGCTTGTGGGATTTGTTTCACACAAGCCGATTCACTTAGTATTATTTAAAACAGCCCACGGCCCTGACGATGATTTCACATTCTATATACTTGCCCAAGCATTTACAATCATAACATCCAACAAACCTTCTATTCGTTATTTTCATTTGGTGCAGGTATTTGGATCCAAGCCATAATGGTCAAAGAAAACACTGACTGCGACTACACTTTAACTTGGAATCACATAAATGACATCACCAATTTCATATTAAAATTTTGAACATCCCAACTCAAACTTAATTTGTCGTCTTTTTCATGGTCCTCCCCAGTCAAACACTCATTTTCTGTCATGTGTGCAAAGTACTGAGATGGAGAAACGTTGTTAGACTTGACAATAGATTTATTAGTATTATTTGCTATTTCAACCATTGCATGAGCCTTTAAATGCTCCATCAACTTATCCTGAACAACTTGCATTCTATCTCTCTTCGAAAATTTCTTGAATAACAAATGAAAAAGCCGATGCATGACAAGAAGAAGTTTCTTTAACAAATACAAAACTAGACTCAAAATACTACATTTCATATTATTGGACTTTCTTAAGATTCTGTGTAAGTGCTTCAAATTTTGACTCCAACTGTGACAAACTTTGATTTTTCAGGAAAAACACTTCCACTTTTTAGCCAAAAAGTGGACCCAACTTCTTGCACTTACCTAAGATATGGTGACCTAATTACATTGAAAAGTTTACCATGGTCCTATGAGCATTTGATTAAGACACTCAATATCACATCTACCAGTGTTGACCTGAAGTTCGAAGAGCTATGCAATAAGCTCTTACAATAGGACATATGGAAGAAACAGCTCAGGAGCAATAGTGATACACAGAGTCTAGAACAAGCATTTGCAACCAAAGACAAGGGCAAATGCAAATGGCCATAGAAAAAATGACAAGGTAATAATGAAGATACTTCACGAAATCTCAAAAATATCACGTCACTATTGTGGTAAAATGGGTCATATGAAGAAGCATTGTAGAAAGAGGTTGGCTGAATAGATATCTAGCTAGGGAGGGCCTTCGCCAAAGGCTCATGTCGTAGAGCATTCTGAGGAGTCAGCCTTGTATGCTTTCATGGCCAAACAACCAGTAGATCAATCAAAGTCATCTGTGTGGTACATCGATTCAGAGCATCTCATCATTTTACTCAGAAAAGATTGGTTCATGAGTACACGACTTGCTCAAATTTAGTGATCGGTGGTGATGAGGAGTACACACTTGATGACAGAGGAAATGTACAAATTACCTCTAGAGGGAAAAATTTATTTTTCTCAATGTGTACCATGTGCCAGGAATGGAGCTTAATTTGCTCTCGGTGAGTTAGATTATGTGACATTGTCCCAATCTGGATGTTATATTTAGCAAACATAAATGCTATATAGTTGACAAGGAGTCAAAGAAGACTATTGCAGTTAGTATAGAAGATCATGGTTTGTATTGGTTAGTTGATATTGGACAGGTTCAAGAGCGTGCATTATTAGTCAAGAGTGCACCTGATATCAGTACACTTTGGCATCAGCGATATGGGCACCTCAACTTATCCTACCTCTCTTAGTTGGCTCGAGAGAATTTGATAGATGGATTACTTGACATCTAGTAGCAGATACAAGGTGTTTGTGGAGCTTGCCAAGAAGGGAAGCAACACAAAACTCCTTTTGCAGACGGACAAGCTTGGAGAGTCACAAGAATCCTACAACCGATTCATGCAGACATTTGTGGACCAATGAATACGACATCGGTCACTAGTGCCAAGTATTTTCTTTTATTTGTAGATGATTTTAGGAGGAAAATGTGGGGGTATTTTCTGAAGGCAAAACCAGATGTGTTTAAGGAATTTTAAAAGTTCAAAGCATTAGTAGAGAAAGATTTTGCTTGTGCATTAATCACTCTTAGTTCTAATAGTGGAGGCAAATTCTATTCAAACAAATTCAATGAATATTGTGCTAAACATGGTTAAAATGTGTAATGATGCTCAATTCTGACTAAAACCAGGAACTCAAAAGAAATTGCAATTCTAAATTTGGAAAGAAAAACGATTACAATACTCAAATAACCATAATTGCATAAAGATAGCAAGTTTTCAAAAATGAAGTACAAAATAATCAATCAATAATTTACATTTCCGATTACTTTCACCAAAAAGGGTGTTTCAAACATTTGATTCAATGTTATAAGAGATTGCATCAATATTTCAGTTACATCAATAAGAGTACAATTACAAATGGGCTTGAGCAAGCCATACAAAATTAATACAAGTACATCCATAAGAATCATATATATATATATATATATATAAAGAATCATCTGATCTCAATCGCCATGACCCCAATGGTCTTCCGCAAGCTGAGGTCAAGAATGTGGTCAAGGTGCTTTTTCCACTCAACCACGAAGTACTGGACTTCCCCTTCCTAACTCGAAGGAAGCACCGACCTTGCAAGAGGAGCCTGGCAACTTGGAACGGAAAAGGCAGAAGGGAGCTCTCGATGTGTGCCTAGTGCCTGTATGCATTCCTAAACTATACTAGAAATGACATAACTCTCGCAATAGGATGTGGCAGAGACATAATTCTAGGCTTTTCAAATCCATCTTTTTCAATGGTTTAACAGCTTGGCCAAGCTTAAATAAAACAAAATGGTAATTTAGAAAAAGTAAATTATCGTCTCTAGAGCCCACATTCGGCATCCTGTCCCAGAAGTAAAGTAACTCTCCAATATAACACATAATTTATTTATACAGAAGGAATAAATCAATTTCCAAAGTTTAAAGTACTACTTCATAGTTTCTAAGTTTTCAAAAAAATTTAAAGGGTTATAATGATCTTTCAAAAAAAATTAAGGTTTCCTAATTTGATAAGAAATTATTGTTGAAAACAAAAGTTAATTCTATTAGTTTACTTTGGTGCTGGTCCATTTTCATCCTAATGGGTTTGATAAATTTTTCGGATAAAAAGTTGGACAATATGATCACACTAACATGTTTTTTCTACAAAACCAACATACAAAGTTTTTAATCAATTATAACCATTTATTGTCATATATATATATATATATATATATATATATATATATATATATATATATATATATATATATATATATATCACATTATAAAAATAGAGTAAAGTAATTATATTTCTGATAGAAATCAATTAAACCGAATATATATTAATTTAATTCCAAATATATATAAATTAATATATATATATATAAATTAATATATATATATATATATATCAACGAATGATTCTAACTCAGAATTTCTAGTAAATGTTATAGATAGAAGTTCCCAGCGAATGAAGAGATCAGCATTATTGTTATTATTGTCTTCAAAAAATTTTAATAAAGTTTCTGCAGTATATAACAATTTTGATATATAATTTGTATCTTTCACAGATAATTTCAGTATACAATTTCAATGCTATATATATAGTATAAAAATAATAAATTTATACATATAAAATAATTTAACTTTTACACAATAACCATTATATATATGAGAAAAACACATTCTAGTAATTTCATTATTAAATGGCAAAAATACCCAAAATATACAACAATGATATTCAGATGTAAAAATATATATATAATTTTAAATGTCAATTAATAAATGCAATGGAATTATTATTTCATAGCAAATGATCAAAATAATATATAAATGGATGTGCATAGGAACCTGGTAATGCTATCCTCTATTTGACCTTTTTCGAGTTCCTCTTTCCTCTGTAATCCTACTCTATCTTTCTCCCAATATTGATTTTCAGACTTGCAATTATGAGTGAGTACTCTGCAAATTACTCTTTTGAATGAACATTGTGTATTCTCATCTTTGTGTGTCCTCATAATGAGAGTTTTAATCTTTATTTAAAGATACTTTATTTCCTTTTTCCAATTTCTTTCTATATTTCACAGTTCCTAATTTTTGTATAGATTTTGTCTTTTTCCATTTTTCTATTTGTTTCTATCTTTTTTTTTTTTTTTTTTTTTTACTAATTTTGTTTTCTTTTTCAAGTTCTTTATTTCTAATTGTCAATTAAAAAATATTTTTCTAATTTTGTAACTCACATATAGGACTAACTTAATTTATTACTAAATCTTGGAATAAATATAAATCATAATTCTAATTTCTAAAAAGGCATAATTTTAATAACTAATGTGATTCTAATAATAAATTTGCCACATAACTTATTTCTAAAATAATAATTAAATAAAATATAATTATTTCCCCCACATACAATTTAAAATAAAATATATAAATATATAACTATGTAAATATATAATTTAATTTACTTTATATTTCATATAGAATATTTTTAATATAAATAGAATAATAACTAAAAATATAAGGTATTTTTCTTTTCTAAAATAAAATAATAAGAAAACAATATTTTAATAATGCAATACTAATGCATCTATATGCCATCTACATGTGTGTGTGTATTCGAGAGAATCCCCTACATCCTAACCTTGCCAGGAAGGTAACCACCTCAACCTTGACCCCACCCTTGTCTACGACAACCTGCAACTCATGAAACTCGAATTTTCCGTTAATAGGTTAGTGTCCAGTAGCCGAAGCATTACAATTTATTAAATAAAATAATATTCACTTTATCATTTCAAATAATATTCACTTATTCCATCTTTCAAAATAAAATTCCATCTATTTAATTCAAATCAAAATAAAATAAGTGTCTATCTATTTAATTCAAGTCAAATTAAAATAACATTTATTTAATCCACACATAATCATCCATAATTCAGTTTCACATAAGGTAAGTTCAGAAAGCATCAAAGTCTGAGACGTGACAAAATGACAATTTACAACACCCTACACTCCACAACAAAATGGAGTAGTTGAGAGGTGAAACTGCACTATTACAGAGATGGCCTAATTTATGTTGGAAAACAAGAGTGTTCCCGAGAAATTTTGGGTCGAGGTAGTATAAATTGCAGTTTACTTACTCAATAGGTCTCGAACATAGGCAGTGAAGGAGAAGACCCCAGAGGAAGCTTGGTCTAGGAGGAAACCAAAAGTTACTCATCTTAAGGTGAAAGCACACTATTATGGAGTAGTTGAGTGTAATATACACCCCTGTGTATATTTTGTTCTAACTGATTTGTTTTTGTGTTTTTGCTAGTTTGGTGTTTAAGTTTTCATTGCATGTGTTTGCATGTATGGTTTTTGCAACAATAACATAGAAATTGCAACATATATGGAAAACCCAGAAAAACTATTGCATAAATCAACAAACTAATGATAACCCAGATTGTATTTTGCTGTGGAATGAATTACAGAAACATACCCATGTCATGTTCTACAACTTCATGTCGGAATTGTGCCGAACCAGCAACATATCACCATTAAAAAAGCTTACAACTTCAGATTATGGAAAGAAATTGTTTTACAATTAGGAGCAGCAATGATATGACCTCCAAATGCCCAGATTAAAGCAATGAACCAATGCAAATGAAGGTTATTTGACTCCCCACAAAACCCACGTCACCCCCAAGGAAGTACGACCAAGTTGAGTGAAAAATGCAGCTAACAAATCACTGAAATCTGCTCATTGATCTTTGCGAACTGCTCAGAAATGGTCTTCAAGGGTGGGCGACCCAATTCCAGTCACTACTCAGTCCAAAGTCCCCTCAAATCTACACATTAACCCTGCTTAGTGGTACGTCCTGTACCAGCAAGAGTACGACCTATGTGTGATGCTCAAAACAATAGTTAAAACCTCCCAAGAATGCTCAAATTTGCTCTAAAATCTCTATTTCAGACCTACACTATTTATGCCTTCAAAAATCATCATGAGTTCTTCGAGAAAATCACCACAAATGCTTTCCTAGATGCGCAAATGGAACTCCTAGATGAAGCTCCCTCAAAACCCTCTCCTGATGCACTCTCTCATACATGAGGAAAGGTAATTTGCAAAAGTTCTCGTCTCTGCAAATCAATATTCGAACACAAGAGCCAAGCTCAAACCCTAAGCACGGGCAACACTCAAAATCAGAGCAAATATCACATAAGAAAGCATATGCAAATGAAGTCTCTTTTTGCTCTTTAAACCCCCCCCCCCAAACCCAACACCCAAGAATGAGAGGGAAATTAATTTTATTTTCATTTTAAAACATCACCTAGTGTCCTCATGGGGCGCCCATCCCTAGGAGAGTCACTTTTTAAGTTATAACTTAATGTTTATAAAGTGACTTTATAACATAACATAAAGTTATATTATAACTCAAAGTATAAGTTAAATCTTTAATTTAACTTATCTCATATCCTCTAGTGCTCTCAACAATACAAACCATGAGGTATGTGCCCAGGACCAACTCCAGTTGCCCTGCCTGAATGGAAACTACTCGGCTCACAACTTATTAAAATAGTAAGTCCCTGAAATGACTCCCTAACCACATCCATTAGCCTACGGAAGTCGAGTAATAGGCTAACCCTGAACTGCTGGAGTGATGAGCTAAGTGGGGGACATTACAGTCTGCCCTCCCCAAGATTGTTTGTCCTCAAGCAACATCAACTCTGAATGCTGTAATATCTACTCACCCTCCCATGTGGCATCCTCAACTAGTAGATTCTTCCACTTAACCAAGTACTCTTTGATAACCCGTTTCCTCAAATGTCTCTGAATGATGTGGCAACTCTCCTGAAAATGGGTTTGTGCATGAGACTAAGGAATCTTTGTCAGTAGTTGCAACCACTATCTCCTCCTCAAATGGATCTATTTGTGGCACATGAATCTCTAGTTCTATCCGCTGCGGAAACTATGTTTCTTGTCTTGCCCTGGTATTTCTAAAGGGATATCTATCTGTAGGTCGCATATCTCATTTTTATCATCTGCATGTCAAACTAACCCCACAAGATGACAAGATTTTCTGCTTTGATACCACTGTAATATACACCCCTATGTATATTTTGTTCTAACTGATTTGTTTTTGTGTTTTTGCTGGTTTGGTGTTTAAGTTTTCATTGCATATGTTTGCATGTATGGTTTTTGCAACAATAACATAGAAATTGCAACATATATGGAAAACCCAGAAAAACTATTGCATAAATCAACAAACTAATGGTAACCCAGATTGTATTTAGCTGTGGAATGAATTATAGAAACATACCCATGTCATGTTCTACAACTTCATGTTGGGCCTGTGCCGGACCAACAACATATCACCATGAAAAAAGCTTACAACTTCATATTATGGAAAGAATTTGTTTTACAATCAGGACCAACAATGATATGACCTCCAAACGCCCAGATTGAAGCAATGAAACAATGCAAATAAAGGTTATTTGATTCCCCACAAAACCCACGTCACCCCCAAGGAAGTACGACCAAGCTGAGTGAAAAATGCAGCTAACAAATCATTGAAATTTGCTCATTGATCTCTACGAACTGCTTAGAAATGGTCTTCAAGGGTGGGTGACCTGATTCCAATCACTACTCAGTCCAAAGTCCCCTCAAATCTACACATTAACCCTGCTCAATGGTACGACTTGTACCAGCAAGAGTACGACCTGTGTGTGATGCTCAAAACAGTAGTTAAAACCTCCCAAGAATGCTCAAATCTGCTCTAAAATCTCTGTTTCAGACTTGCACTATTTATGCCTTCAAAAATCATCATGAGTTCTTCGAGAAAATCACCACAAATGCTTTCCTAGATGCGCAAATGGAACTCCTGGATGAAGCTCCCTCAAAACCCTCTCCTGATGCACTCTCTCATACACGAGGAAAGGCAATCTGCAAAGGTTCTCGTCTCTACAAATCAATATTCAAACACAAGAGCCAAGCTCAAACCCTAAGCACGGGCAACACTCAAAATCAAAGCAAATATCACATAAGCAAGCATATGCAAATGAAGTCTCTTTTTGCTCTTTAAACCCCCTCCAAACCCAACGCCCAAGAATGAGAGGGAAATTAATTTTATTTTCATTTTAAAACATCACCTAAGTGTCCTCATGGGGCGCCCATCCCTAGGAGAGTCACTTTTTAAGTTATAACTTAATGTTTATAAAGTGACTTTATAACATAACATAAAGTTATATTATAACTCATAAAGTATAAGTTAAATCTTTAATTTGACTTATCTCATATCCTCTAGTGCTCTCGACAATACAAACCATGAGGTATGTGCCCAGGACCAACTCCGGCCGCCCTGCTGAATGGAAACTGCTCACCTCACGACTTACTAAAAATAGTAAGTCCCTGAAATGACTCCCTAACCACATCCATTAGCCTACGAAAGTCGAGTAATAGGCTAACCAAGAACTGCTGGAGTGATGAGCTAAGTGGGGGACATTACATTGAGAGGTGAAACTGCACTATTACGAAGATGGCCCAGTCTATGTTGGAGAATAGGAGTGTTCCCAAGAAATTTTGGGTTGAGGTAGTATAAACTGCAATTTACTTACTCAACGGGTCTCCAACATGGGTGGTGAAGGAGAAGATCCCAAAGGAAGCTTGGTCTGGGAGGAAACCAAAAGTTAGTCATCTTAAGGTCTTTGGTTCTATTGCATATACCTGGATTCTAGATACAAAGAGAACCAAGTTAGACCCTAAGAGTAAGAAGTTAATGCTTATAGGGTACATTGAAAATCATAAAGCCTACAGGCTGATTGTGACCACTTGACTTTTAGTAGAGATGTGATTGATGAAGAAACTGGGCCCTTCCAGCTTTCTTCAGCAATCAAGATTATTGAAGACTAGCCTGTCAAGGCTAAGGATTCAGGTGTTCAGTTTCACAAAGCTACACTTGAAGGAGGGAGGATCTTGAGCATGTGGAGTCTCCCAGGCAGGTAACTATACCTTAATTCACCTATGATAACTTGGAACAACATCCAAATGACATAGAAATAGTAGCCCAAGTCATGGTGACAATAATGATTTGGATGGAGAGGTTCCTAAGAGAGAACAAAGTGGTGGAAAAGCACCATTAGTGATGTTCAAGTAAGTGAAATGATCGATGGAAGATCATTGAGAAGCAAGAGCAAGCATAACACAATTAACTTTGCTCTAATAGCTAACATTCAGGGAGTTTATGAGCCTCCGAAGTTTCAGGAGGCAAAAGGAAAACATGAATGGGAAAAGGCCATGGCCACCGAACATGAAAGTCTTATGAAAATTAAGACTTTCAAGATCTTTTAGATCTTCCATTAGGAAGAAACCCATTGGTTGCAAATGGGTGTACAAAGTCAAGTATAAAGCAGATGGTACTCTTGACAAGTACAAAGCTCGGTTGGTCGCAAAAGGCTTCTCAGAAAGAGAAGGCATTGACTATGAGGAGACATTTGCTCCTATAGAATGATGAGCACTATTCGTTTAGTTCTAGCGATGGCAGCTCAGTTTGTCTAGAATGTCCATCAAATGGACGTAAAAAGCGCCTTCCTCAATGGTGACTTGGAGGAAGAAGTGTACATGTCTCAACCTCTGGGTTTTCAGGTTGTAGGAAAAGAGCGTCTTGTATACAGACTGAAGAAAGCTCTATATGGCCTGAAGCAGGCAACCAGGGCATAGTACATCAAAATTGACAAGTATTTGGTTGAACAAGGATTCCAACAGAGTCCTTCGGATCCAAATATGTACGTCAAAAGTGTAGGCAATGAGATCATTCTATTGGTCATTTATGTAGATGATATCATTATTACAAGTAGTGAGGCACATTTGATTGAACAAATCAAATGTTATTTAACTAAAGCTTTTGACATGATTGATCTAGGTCTCCTACATTACTGCCTAGGTGTAGAAGTTTGGCAAACAAGTGGTGGTATTTTCATTTCTCAATCCAAATATGTCAGGAGTTTTCTTGACAAGTTCATAATGACATATTGCAAAATCTCATCCACACCGTTCGAAGCTTTGCCAAAACAGACTCAAAGGTAGCAATTGAGTCAGCATACATGCAACTAGTAGGCAACCTTATATATCTAACATCCACTAGACCTAATTTGAGTTATGTCGTGAGTTTCATTTCCAGGTTCATGACAACATAAAAGCAAAACATTGGGTTGCAATGAAGAGGGTGTTGAGATATGTGAAATGGACACTTGAATTTGGCATTCTGTACAATAGAAGCAAAGATCCCAAGTTGGTTGGGGTCATAGATTCAGATTGGGCAGGTTCTGTTGATAACAGAAAATCCACTTTTGGATATGTTTTCAGCCTCAACACGGGTGCAGTCACATGGACTAGCAAGAGGCAACAAGCAATAACTCTTTCCTTGACAGAAGCATAATATCAATGAACAATAAAAGCAACATGTGAGGCAGTATGGCTCTGAAGGATGCTTTCAGACATGCAAATGTCTCAAGTAGAGCCTTCACTCTTGTTTTGTAACAATCAAGGGGTGCTAAAGCTTGCCAAGAATCGAGTCTTCCATGAGCATACCAAACATGTGGAGCTACATTGTCATCTCATCAGACAACTTGTAGAAGATGGATCAATTATGTTGTATTGTCCTTCCGAGGATCAAACTGTAGACATACTTACCAAGTCTTTGGGTCCTAACAAATTTGTAAAATTTTGAGATAAGTTTGGTGTAGTTAGTAAATTGACTATTAAGAGAGGGTATTAAAATATTATTGTAATATTTAGCTTATAATGGTCAATTAGTCTTTACGATAGACTTTAGGAATATTCTTTATTCTTTTAGTTGTCATTCTTATCCTTTTGCTTTATTAGTTGCTGTTCTTATCCTTAGCCGATAAGACGTTTGTACTCTTATTTAAGGATGCTTTCGCTCCTTAGTAAATATTGAATATCTTGGTCATCATTTATTATCATTATATTGTTGGTGTGTTGATGTGGCATCACATGATTTGTTACTTTTTAGATCTAATGAGTACATTTCATTCAACTATTAATGGTCAACAAAAACAATCTTGAAGTCCAATTAATAATGCTACAATATTAAAAATATTGGTCTTTAAATCTACAAATACTATCTTCACTATTAAAGAAGTGTAGCATTATTAATTGACTTCAAGATTGTTTGTGTTGACCATTATATATATATAAACAAGCAAACAATTTACACCTTATACGAACTTGTCAATCATAGTTCTATTCTAATGTGCCTAAATCCTTTTGGGAGAACGAAAATGATTCCAATAAATTATGTATTTATTAAGGGGTTAATTTTTTTCTTTTTATAGAACTGTATAAAAATATTATATAAATAATATATTAACAAAAGCAGTAAGCAGTAATAATAATAAAATAAAATGTCAAAGGGTTGTGGTCAAGTTGTAGGATCACTTGGTTCTTATGTTAGAGATCAAGTTTCAAATCTCTCGAAGTGACATCTTAGTGTTCGAAGGCATGTTGAAGCAAGAGTTTCTTTTAGTTGATTGATAGTTCAGTAGTCCCACATGTTAGGCTGGTAATACACACTAGAAGAGTGTAGGAGGGAGGAATAGGGAGCAGTAGTTGCCTTATATGAGGGATTAGAGGAGTAAGGTGTCCAACCTAGAGGAGCATGCTGGAGGAGTAAGTGTTCAAGCTAGAGGAATATGTTGGAGAAGAGATGCCTTGCAGGAGAAGATTGGAGGTGAGTAAAGAGTATTCAAGCTAGAGGAGCACATGAAGGAGAGTGGTAGTCTTGCAAGGATGAGGAATTGAGAGCAGCGGATTTGTAGGAGGAGGAACTAGAGGAGATGTTGGAGAAGGAAACAAGGAGAAGAGAGCTATCCTTGCATGTTTAATTGTAAGAAAGCAATATCCATCGCTAGTAGATTATAGTGGTATCTCAATGCTACTTGAACATTAGTTAAAGCGACATCTTTGCAAAGAAATTGTATGGGATGTGGGTCCCATGAACAAACCCTCACAATTTCAAAGGTAAGCCCCCAAATAAACCTCAACTAATTAATCTAAAAAATACATAAAATAATATTGATTTAAGATGAAGGAGGTGGCTTTTCAAGGCTTGTATCTTTAACTCTATTTAAAGCATAGAGATTATGTGGAGGTACTAGAACTTGCAAGATAGTAAGAAAGAAAGTTGGGCATTTACAAGAAAAATACATGAAGAAATGGTTGAACAAAAAGTTAAAAAATTGGTTAAACAAAAATGTTACACAACAATTTGATAACAAAGACAAACCAAGGGGGGACATTTAGTGTAGTTGAGACTTGGACCTGCACCATCGAATAAAATAAAATTTGAGCCATGTGGACCCAACTTGAAGAGGTCAACTTAGTGAAGCCTTTGTTCAAAGACGAGTTCAAAGAGTATTTTATGTGAACGTGGAAAAATTCTCATCATTATGGTGAATATGTGACAAGAAAGAAGATTGCCACATTATATACACATGGGATTTAAATCATCATGTAACAAAAATGTCGGTAGTAGATTCTTATTAGAATATGACTGTGGAAGGATTTAAAGAATATAATCCTTTCTTGAGACCATACAGTTACCGTTCTTTCTATGAATTAAGAAAATTAAGTTAGGTAGTTTTATGTATAGATGGATAGACCAAAGATATGCAATTTAATTTCTATCAAATAGATTTCATTTACCCTATATTAGATAGACTTGATCTATGATTGTTATTATATGTAATATAATAGTCAGACTATTAGATTTGAGATTTATAAAAAAAAATCTTTGGCCATGAAAAATAGTTTGTTTTGGTGCTTCTTCAATTGAAGCTTAGTCATTTTCTCTCCTCAAACACCTATCCTCTCCTTGGGCCTCTCCTCTTCTCTATTAATGCTTCACATCAGAAATGAAACTCAAAAATTCTTGTTGTGCAACAACAATTTATTTTGTGTTTCCTTATCTTGATTGAAACTTAGGGCCCTTTCCTCTTCGCTCGTTTCTAACATTTATGTTGAAGGGGAGAGGCTAGCAATCTAGTTGATGCTGAAAGGGCTAGTGATGTGATGCAGGCTCATGTTGATGTGCATGAGTCAACACAATTGAAGCCTAATTCTCAGTGGCCATATGACTTGTGAAATGAACCTACTCCATTCAAGGAAGGGGCAATGTGTTGAATCTAGAAAGTTATTGGCCATCTGCATGCAATACCAACCCAACAAGGTTGAGTAGGGAAAACAAGACCTAATCTAGAAAAGTTGCTAGTCTCATGATTATAGAACCACCCAAACTTTATAATGGTGTAGCACATAGTAGAAGGCATCAACCTTAATTTTTTTAAAAAAAATTGAAAGTTAAGGTAGTTGCCTTTGACTTGTGACACATCATTATTGCTTACTTTAGGGTGGTCCCACAATACTGTGTCCCACTTTTTGGCCAAAGTAGGACACTGAAATCAACATTTTTAACTAAATTTTCACTTTCTGACACCTAGAGCAATTAAACCGTTAAGAATTTGAAGATGATATGAACTAGTGATTTTTGAGATTTTGTGTGTAGATTATACATGTATTTTTTTTTTAAATAAGAAATAATTTGTGAATTGTTTTACGTAACTTTTAATAACTTATTTTTTATAGTTAACAACATTTTTAAAAAGTGACGTTTATACTATACATCATAACTTTTTTTATAGAAAGGATCAAATTATAAAATTTTAAACATAGATTTGTAACACCAATATCTAATGCGTGGATATTTTTTCATAATGTTTTGTTACATATTTTTTTAATTAATTCTTAAAGTGAGATTAATTATAATTCAAACTTAGGTTATACCATACAACATAACTTTTTCTATATGGATCCACATTAAATTATTATTATTTTGTTGAAACAAGGATGTCAATACCTAGTGTACAGATATTTTTCATAAATTATTTTCTCTATTTTTTTTATTTTTCCACGTGTGGAATAGTAACCTCGATGTTTGGTGAAAAACCTATGTTCACTAGAAAATAGAAAATAAATATAATAATCAAATAAAATATATTCAACATCATACTTTTAGAAATCTTATACTAAGGTCTACATACTTACAAAATAGAATTTCTAAATGACTTCATTTGATCCCCCAAAAGGTGAAGCAAAATTAGTTTTTTGTCAGCATTTTGATAGGTGCGAAGTAGACTCCATCGAGGTTTTGATTTAAGACTAGGGGGGTTCTTTCCAAGGGGGTTTGATCTAAGGGGATTTATTTAACCCCCTTCAATTAAACCCTTTAGATGGAACCTTTCAAGGCTTAAATTATTAATTTTTCTAAAAAATATGTGATTTCAGACAAAAATCAGGATGTCCCAAGTTTAGGGCTCAATATTGTGGGATCACCCTTTAAATAATGTTGCAAAAGGATATCATTATCATATAGACCTCAATTGTTATAAAAAATCAAAGGGTGAAGGAATTTTATTAGAAATGGCAATGTTAATAGTGTATACACCTTAACAAGGCCTTAATAACATTTTGCTTTGTTGGGATTTGTTCACACATTAATCTCCCATATGTTGGATTGGATGGGTTGGCTTAACTATCTTATTGAAATATTTATTTTTTATTAAAGGGGTAAAAACAGGTTTTGAAGGGACCTTGTAATCCCAATACAATAAGTGAAACATCAGTGAGAGCACAACTGACCCACAACAAAAACAAATATTTTATTGAAATATTTGTTGTAGATCATTGCCTTCCATAATTTTCTTGATCTTCGTCATGATGATCCTCATTTTTGTCTACAACATGCTTATTGTCCTCTTGATAACCTTTGAAAGGCCCCGTATTGAGCTCATGACATAGACACACTTAGTAGGCCCTATAGCCCCTTTAGGGATTCATTCGCCACAAAAACCTATTTGATTGACAACATTGCCCATGCATGATTTTCATTCTAGTTTGAACGATAATGATGTCAATTGTTTGCTAACATCATTATCCATGGCCAATGTTGTTGACAATTTGAGAATTACAAATTTAGGGTTTGGAACCTCTATAGGCCTCCTGATGGCATTTTTGAAAGTGGAATTGAACAATTTACTTTGTTTTGCACTCAAATTAGACACTTCTCTTAGGGGATCCAAAAGATTCTAGGGTAAAGAGGACTTCACCAAAGGAAGATAAGTTGTACATAAGGCCTTGAGGATTCAAGAAAAGGAGATCCACCAATAATGTACACAAGTCTTAGGAGTTCCTTAGTATGCTCTACTAGGGTTTCTCTTATCCATCTTGACTTCACCAACCACCCTTCCGTCATTGTTTAATCCAAGAGAAGGTCTATGCACCTACAAGTCAACCCAAGTATCTTTGTCCTACATTTTTTATTTATGTGGGTTTGATTATTTTGCATGCCTTGTTAGTTTATATTACATGTTATCTTGCATGTTGTAATTACTTTATTGTTATCCATATTGTCTTGCTTATGGTGCCCTTGGCTCAACCATCCTCCTTATTGCCCCTTGTTATCCTACACATATTGTCCTTAAAGTATGTCCACTATGAGAGGCCTTTTACCTTTTCCATATTTAGAGATCGATAGATTAGAGACCTTGTCTTAGTGTATACATGGTGAATCCAATGTAAATCCTACCCTCCCCTTGGTTCCCCAAATTATCTATGGGATATTTTGTGCTTTGCACAATGGGTGAATTTGGCACACCTTACCCTCTTTAGTTGGGTCATTTTTACTTTCCCTTTATGTCAAAATTTTCCTAGCTTTCAAATATATTGCCATTTCAAGATTTCATGTCCAAAACTACTCCCCCTAATATCCCCAAAGGCTATAGCCCAATTGCCACAATGGAATCCATCCAAGTTGGTGCAACTAAAGACCGAACTAATTTCACTGAATTCATTCTAGTTTTAGCAAGCTCCTCCCATGAATGCCACATGGTTGGAACTACGTATATTAAGAAAAATGGGGCACCTACCAATGCCACCAAGCATTATACTAGGTTCCTAGAGTAAAGCCAACCTAGAGTGTAATGCCCCAATTTTTCACCCAAAGCATTAGCCAAACAAACACTAAACCAACAATTTTTTTGTGTTTGCAAGTGCGACATTTACATGTCACATTGCACTCACGCACACACAAGGTGTCGCAACAAGCACAAAACACCTAAAACAACATCACCATTGCACTAAGCAAGGTGGCACAAGCGGAAGACTTGACCCATTGTGTGACAACTCACCACAATGACCAAGCGAGAGGTGGAGCTCACTCCATGATGAGGATCTGATACACATCCACGACCTTTCTCCCTAATGAACACATGGAGTAGGATGAGGGTGGAATCCACCTCAGTCCATTCCATGACTACACAAGACATCCAAACACAAGCGTAATGCTCACCCATGGGATAGTCCAACTAGGAGGTATGATTTCTCAATCAACTGGAATGGTCACTAGTCAAACTCATGCAAAGACATGCTTCCCAATGTAAAAGAGGGTATACAAGCACATATGGCATACACGCCAACCAATGCACACAACACACATGCCACAACTACCAATACAATGCATATAAACAACACATGGTAAACTACAATCCAATTACATTCAAGTAACATATGGCACACTTGCCAAAGCATAATAGAATGACATCACAACATTCAAGCATAAGGGAAATAAACACACTTTCAATGCACGTCAAACGAGGCATAAATCATAGTCCATCATAGACACATACAAGCATGAATCATGCATCACAATGCACATGCAATCACATGGTAAACATCACACGTCGAGTCAAACTCCAACAGTGGAAAAAGGAAGAGAGACTTAGGTAGTTAGGACAAGGAGTGTCAAACGAGGGCAATACTCACCTCACGGCAGAACATGAGGGCATAATCTCCTCATAGAAACTAGACACTACACCAAAGATTACTCTTTACACCCAAAACCAAGCAAGCCAGACACTTCACCAGGACATGCAGTTTGGTATAGATGATCTCATTATTAAATTTTATTACCCAATGTGTTTAAATGTTATTCTTGATTAAAACTTCCATTCACTGAATTCCAACGACCTCTTTGGGTTGTGGTGCATGATGGAAGCCACTCCTTTCCTACCCCTAGACCTCTTCCTAAACACCCATAGCACCAATTTGACCAATTGAGCATGGCATGAATTTCAAGGTGACAAAATCACAATTTCGACAAAAACACAACATATTCTCAAAAGATGCAAAATACCATTCTAATTGGGAGACAACTCATCACACGAACTAAAACATCAAGGAAATGCATACAAAGCAATTTTTAGGTTTTCAAAAATGGACAAATAAGTGGCACAGATTTCAATGCACTAAAATGTCTCAAAACACGACATAGTCTCACAAGATGTAGAATCACATAATATGAAGGAGTCAACTCATCCCTCAAAGTAAATCATAAAGGAAATGCATAGAATTCAGTTTTCATATTTTCTAAAAGTGCAAACTAACCATAAGGCCCTAAAAAACTCCATTGGAGCTCTCTTTGGCACCTTGACCAAAGTTTGACCAATTTTCTAACTTTTGTTTTTCAATAGCTATGGATGATCTGACAACTACCCATCATAGATAACCTGCCCAACAACTAATATATGCAATAAAAATGAGTTGGGGATTTCCACAGAAAATTTGCCAGGGTTTTTTCTATATTTCTATGTTTCCAAAATGGAAAATACATGATATAAATAAATAACCAGCTGAAATACTTTTTCTAAGTTTCCTACAACTAAGAAAAGCCATCTTTAACCATTCTAGATGGTGTGGCATGAAGGAAACAAAATAAAACAATTTAAATGAGAAGATTGGAGAAACTTACCTTCCAATACAAGCAAAATCCAAGGAAAAGAATGAGGTTGAATGTTAGTTTCGATCCACACACAACAAGCAAACACCAAGCTGCTGAATCCAACCCAAACTCCAAGCAATTCCAAGCAAAACTCCCTTCCAAGCAATCAAATATCCATTTTTCAAGCAAGAGGGTTTCAAACAAAAGAGAGCAAATTTTAGAGAGAAAAAGAATAATGATTAATAAATTATTAATTATAAATCAATATCATTAACAATAAGTTTAATTAAAATTATCAACTAGTAATTAATAATAAATAATAATTAATAATTAATAATTAAAGTTAAAATCAATGAAGAAATTATGAACATTTGACGATTTGACATTTTGGACTTTGACAATATGACCTACAATTTGTGACAAATTGACCATTTCAATTTTTGACAAACAATTCAACACACAAAAATTATAATTTGATGATAAAGCTTCATGTATCACAATCAAGTTTTGGATTGGGTACAATAATTGTCTCTTTCTGGGAACCATGGTGTATACTTATGACATAGGAGAACTTCAAAATCTTTGGTTTGTTAAATAGGCTAGTGTTTTATCAGTTGGACAACAGAGCTAAAACATGCCTAAATAACCTAAAGATGACCACTCCTAAATCACCTAACAAAACACAACTTTTCACAATACATAAAAAAAATTAAGACTACATAGCGAAAAACATCACGAATTGAGAAACACAATATAAACAATATGAAACATGAAAACACTCTTTTTCGAGTAAGCATAGGGAAATGAAATGGGTACACAAACTCATTTATAGGCTGGGAAAAGTAACGACCTCTCCTCTTGAGCTGGGAATCCAGTCGTGATAGCACATAGCCCTTCAACCTTTGCAACATTTTCTCAAAGAGACATGGTTAAAATGGAAAGATGAATTGATTTATATACATTGGTTTTGGATGATTATCTTCCATAAGGAGAAGCCCCTATAGCAAGTGAAGATATTGAGTCTCCTTCTGAAGGTATCTAGCAAGATCCTACAATTGTAGTATTGTTGTAGGAATAGTAACCACCACATATCAAATTTAATTTTCTTCATCCGTGTCTTTCACATATGCAACCCTGAATTCAATCCAAGTATCATCTTCTGGGAAAGGCTAAATTCGTTCAAAGAAAATTTCATCACCTCTTTTTGACTTTATAAATCTACAACTACCAACAGTTGTGTACCTTGTGATGGGGGCATCTCTTCATCATTCTCACGGATTGTGCATTCATCCAACCAACCCTCAGAGTCTAAAGTTGATCGAGACCATCATTAAATATTCAACCAATAGATCATTATCAAAATACACATGTTGGACAACCTCCATCTCAGACAACAAACTTTTCCATCCATCATATTTTGACACACAAGCAAGAATAGGAACATGATCTTCTATTGTAACTCTTATTTCTTGACATTCTTCATCCTTTGTATTTACTTCTTCATATGTTTGATTCCCTTCACATATTGCTTCCTCAACACACCTTACCATACACTCAAATGTGAGACTTTTTTTATCTTTCTATACTATTGTCTTCATTTATCATAACTAAATGTTCCATGAGCTTTTCTTCTCCTTTGTGTGCTAAAGCATAGAATTCTTGTGCTAAATTTACCATTAATGAAACATAATTATAGTTTGTTGCAATCTCTCCTTACATAAGTTAATTAATAACCTCTGAGTGTATGACATTGTCTTCTTCACTGACATGTATAGTATCTATTGAGGATAAGGATGAAGATAAGTCAAATTGTAAAAGGAAATTCATTGTATCGTCCACTAAAGACTTGCTCTCTAGTGATGTAAAAAACTGTTAAGATCTAGTAATGAATCTTCCACATGGACTTCAGAATTGAGAAATACCTCCAAGGCTAAATGATCTTCAATAAGAAAAAAATCTTGTTCTTGATTTAACTTTGATGTTTCTTTGATCTTCTGAATAAAAACATCAACCCCTAGTGACCAAGTCTTTCTCTTCAACCAATATTAATCGAGATTTTTTTTCATGAGTGCCTATGGAAACTGCTATTTATTTGAAGCTAAAAACTCTTGATAGAAAAATAATTTCTCGTCTTTGATTATATCTGGTGTGAGTTTTTCAAACAACCCTTTGAATGACACAAAGAAACAAATGGATTCATCAGTATTATCCTCTCTAGTGTGTTTTACTTCTTGTTTACAATTCTTCTCTTGAGATGCTTGTGTGACTTCATCCTCCTCAGAGAATATATGAAAAACTTGTGTAACATCAAGTTCTTCCATCAAAAATCTTTCTTCACCCTCAAAGAACTTGAGCAAAGTGGAAAAGATTTTTTCTTCTAGTGGATACTCTTGTTCCATCTATAGTTGCTGATTATGCAAACACATGACATCATTCAATACATGAATATGAAAATTATTTCTTAATTCTTCAAGTTTGTATTGGGTATATCCCATCACAAAGCTGTTGTAGACACCTAAAATTGACTTGCTCTGCAAACCAATTTCCTGTATCTCTACACCACTGACTATCTCTCCTATTAATTAAATAAATTCATTTTATTTAATTAATTTATCCCTAATCACCCACCCTTAGCCATTTATCCATCCTTTGTGATTAATTAATTCATTTAATTTATCACTATACCTTACAACACTATCCTCATTGATTAAATAAATATTCCCAATATTTATTTAGTTAATTTCTCCATCTCCCTAATCTTGATTAATTAGATAAATCATACTTATCTAATTAATCTACCCTACTAATCAACCTAAACCTAGCCTAGTTGATTAAATAGCAATTATTTAATTAGTTACCCTAGCCTACCTATCCCCTAGACCTTAATTAATTAAGCTTAACACTTAATTAAACCTTACTTAACTCATTCTCCCACACACTTTGAATAAAAATCATTCTTTTATTCAAAGGGTCATGTCTCCCTCTTACACATGTAAGTGTACATGTATGTCCTCACCCCTTACACATGTCATAGCTCATTAATTGGAACTCTTCCCAAATTGAATTTTTAATTCATTTCTAATCCTCCTCTCTTCCCAATGTGAATTTTTAATTCACAAATAATAAGAACCATCCAATATCATTGACCAAACCTCAACCCTTGATCTCTCTCATCCACTCCTCTTGTGACACTTGTCACAAGGCTATGACTCCAATCCAAACCCTAACTCTCAAGCATTTTTAGCCCTTGATCTAAACTTTCAATCCTCACCCTCCATCCTTTTATCAAAAATCTATAAATAAGACCCTCCTCTAAGCCATTTTCATAATTCCTTGCATCCTTATTATGCCCAAATTCCTCTAAAATCTCTCAACCTACCCTTACCATGCCAAAATCACTCTAGCCTTATCTCTCATCTCTATCCAATCTATCAATCTATCATCCAATCCCTCATCTTATTGTGTTGAGCAAGCAAGGAGCAATCCACATTCAATCTATATCATCTTGGGAAAAGCTAGAGTATTTGGGTGCATTACTCTCCTTATCTTGGGTTTTTGGATCACATTTGAAGGTATAACACTTGTTTAATGCATTTGTTTATTGTTTCTACTTTCATTTTGATTCCACTCATCACATTGGCATGCCCGGTGGGACCCACAAGGTCTCTATCTAATCATTTTATGTGAGCTTTTCTTGTAGAAAATGAGTTTTTGTAGGTATCAGTGCTATCCTTTTGCGCAGTGGCGTCATTTCTCCCTATAGCAGCGCTATTTCCGGCTGTATTGGTGCCATTTTTGGACAACAAAACTAACTCACCTCAGCCTTAACTTTCTTCTTCTTCTTCTTGTTTTCTACCATTTTTAGCATTTTAGCTCTCGATTTTTGTAGAAAACACAGAGACAAGCGGAAACTATGGCAAAATTTTCCTAAAATCCATCCTACATCTTGTCATCTAACCTTCATTTCATTGGCTTGTTTAGAGTTTTGTTTTAGCTCTCTCACCAGTATTTGGATATCTTTAAGCTAATAAACAACCACTAACCTTGTTTGAACAAATATCTTGCAACTAAACTTGCCTTTTTTGCAGCACTGACCAACACTGCGTCATTTTGGTGCTATCCGAGCCCATATCGATGCTATCCTATCACACCAACAAGGTAAAAGCAGCAAGAGCATTATAGTGCCTTCCTGACTTTTTGTGGCATCATCCTCTGTATCAGCGCCATCCTCCATTGTGGCACCATCTTCCAAAGTAGCACCATTTGTTCCTATGGTGCCATCCTCTTTTGTAGCGCTATTCCTCTGTATATTGGCACCTTTCTGTATCTTAGCGCTATTTCTATTTGTATTGGCGCTATCTTGTATTCCAGCGCAATCTTTCAGCATTGTAGCGCCTTTTGTATTTCTGACGCCATTTGTAAATCATTGTAGCGCTATTTGTAGGATAGTTGGTCTCTGTTCTATCAACTGTCGATAGCACCATTTTCGTTCATTATGGCACCATTTGTATCTATTTTAGCGCTATTTTCTGTGCTAGCTTAGGGATCTGTGCAGGGTTGGGTCTCTATTCTGCAGGATATTTTAGATCATCCAGGGGCACAATCTTGAAACTACTAAAAATTTTTGCAGGGATTTCTTAGCATAGAAAACACTTTATCTTGGTGCACCTAAAAAAAAATCCTTTGTGTGCCTAGCATAGATAACATTTGATTTTGGTACAATAAAATTAACAAGTGTTTGCAAACAACTTTAGGCACATTTCAATTTGGGTTTAAAAAGAACATTAGCGAGTGTTTGTTGTGCTTGGTGCGCTTGCACATTTTGTCACCCAAGAGTTAGAATCAAAGTATCCTCTCCCCTCACCTTCAAAAGGATCTTGGGTGAAGAGAAATGGTTCTATCCTCTTTTTTCTAGAAAGTGGGCCTGTCCTTGAGACACATCTATACGGAGAACTCATTGACGACCCCAAGCGATACTTTCATCAGGTCCGCTATATGTAAAATAGGATAAGGTGAAAGCCAAGTCCAAATCGGTATGAGCGCTTACCATTCGGTGCTAGCTCAAAAGGAAGTACCTTTGTGTATATGAAACTCCTAGTAGAGCTAGTCAAAACCTTAAGTGGTTTATTGGATGCTCATAAGGTGTCGATCCCTCAGATGTACCCCCACTATGAACCATTGTTCTAGAAGCCAAAATCCCTCTACTTGTTCAACAAGTATTGTCCTTGCCTCGCCTTAGGTTGTGCATGTTTGATAAATCTTTCACATTTTTCACAACAAAACCTTTGGCCATTGTGCTTTCTTGTTTGATTTATCTCTTGCCAAGAGCTCAAACCAACAAAAAAATCCAAATTTCCAATCAAATCCAACAACATTCAACATCACACCACCCATTTAGTGCCTTCTTTCCTCTGTTTAGCACCATCTCATCTTTTAGCGCCATTTTCCTCTGTTTCAGCTCCATTTCCATTTTTTTTAGCATCTTCTTCATCCATGTCCAAAAATCAAATTTTCCCATAAAAAACATCAATTTTATAAGCCCATTTTTCAAAAAAAATCCAGCCAAGGGCTATGCCCCTGAACCCCTATCAGTGGTGGGTCGCGTCCAGCCCCCCACACCCCCCCTCACGTCGGGCCAGGTTTTCCTCCCAAAACTGCTAAACCACCCCCCATTTATCAAACCCCATCAATTGAGCTTATCCTATCCCTTTATTTGAGCTTAATCAAATTCATCCTAATCCACTTCATCCCTAGTCATAATCATCCTCATAATCCTTAATCCAATTCATTATCATCATCTTAATCCCATTCCTTCATCCATTTGATCAACATTATCCAAATCCTCATCCAAAATCAACCCCAAGTCAAAAATCATAACATCAATCCAAATCCAACATCAATCATCCCTCATCCATTATCCACTCCAATCAAACATTCCAATTCATAATCATTAATCAACAAATCATCCTTTGCAAATCAAACTTTTGTTAAGGACCTAGTCTCCTTCATCCTCTATCACTCCCCTCATCCAAAAGCCCAACCACAACTATCCACATCATTATCAAAATCCCCCAACATCATTATCAAACTCCAAATCCAAATCAACCCAATCAAAAAATCAAGACCTTAGTTGATCATTATCAACCTTTATCCAAACTTGCTTGAGATCATTAATCTATCTTAAGTAAGTCACCAAGAATCAACCCAATCAACCCTCTTGCTTGAGATCATTAGTCTATCTTAAGCATAGAGAACCATCCATCAAATCAAATCAAGTCAAATCATCCTAAGATCTTAAAATTTGATCCCCAACATCACAATAATCCATTATCCTCCATCATCCCATATCTCTCCCACAACATGGATCCTTATGTAGCAATGCAACAATTACAAAAACTTAGAAAAATCTATGAGAACATGGATCCTAATGCTAAGGAAAAATGCAAAAATGACATTAAAGATATCCCCTTAGCACACCTCATCATTGGAGAATCCCAAGCCCCTATCCAACCTCCATCATATCAACAAATACCCTACATTTCATCCCCATCCACATCATATCAACCTTCATCATACCAACCTACATCTTACATATCCACACCATCAACCTCATACCAACCTACATCATATCAACAAACACCCTATCTTTAATCCCCGATAACATCATATCAATCTTCATCCCCTTAGACATCCATGCCATCATACTTATCCAACCAATCAATACCTCCAACTTATCCATCCCCCAACCTTTATCATAGTAACTTTGATCAAGGGAACACCAATATAGCACACGTCATGGCCAAAATCCAAAGCTTATGTCAACAACCATTTCCCCATACGAATCTCTCATCCTCTAATCCCTATCCTCCACTACCCCCACCACAATATCTCTCCAACCCTACCAACCTTAAAATACATCATCTTATGTATCTCCCAATCCACCAACTCCTATCACCCATACACCACCTAATCCACCATCAAATTTTCTAAATCCTAAGCCCACGACATCCAAAGAATCCTTGTGGGATTTCCTCCAAAGAACATCAAAAAATGAAAGCAAAGCTATAGAATCCCCCAAATCTCCCACCCTTCCAACACCACCATCTAATCCCACACCTATCCTTGATCCCATCCCAGAACCATCATTACCTAATCGTATCACCCACTTATCAAATCCCAATCTTAATCCTACACCAACTACCATCATTATCCATCCATTATATTGTTCTTCAACCCATACACTCATAAAGGATGTCATCCATTGGCTATTAGCAAGGAATCAAACACCCTCATGCAATCCAACACCCACCAAATCTCTTGAACAATCCCCTATCATAAGTCAAGAACCATCATGTAGCCATGTTCAAGAACCCATAACTCAAGCACCTATCACATCCATCCAAGCACCTATCACATCCATCCAAGCACCCACCACATCTATCCAAATCACTTCCACTTCCATGTAAACACATGAGCTATGTCAAAAGTCAAATCCAAAGCATGTTGAAACATCAATCCCCTATCCTAATCAAGATCTAACCAACCCATCTAATCCCATCCCTAATCTCATCCCATCTAATGATCACCCTATCACTTCTACCACAACAACCCCTTTTGATCCTCCCACACCATCTACCAATCCCATCCCAAATCCATCCCCTTATCCACTTGGAAAAAACACCTTCATCGGTGGTGTCTCCCTTGTAGGAGGTGAACAAATTCCATCCACCACCTATCCTTCTCCAACAAATAATGGATTCACGTCTTGTTTCCAAAGAACCAAAGATCCCATTGCATGTCGCATACTCCAACACATTAACTATCAAGGCAAAGGCTTAGGCCTTCACAGACAAGCATCTTGGAGCCCATCCACATCACATTCCATCCATCCTCGCATGGTCTTGGCTATACATCCCAAGGCAAACAATCTAAACATGTTGGTACCACCCACCCACCTTCCAAAATCCATTCATCCAACCCCAAACACAATGCACCTCATTACACCTCCAAATCATATGTCGCCATTCCCCCTCCATCATCATATTATTTCCAAAAGCATGTGACCATCCATCTTCCTCCATCAAATTTACCTACACTACTTCCAACTCCAAATATTCCTACTAAATCCACTTTACCTCTTATCCTACCAATGCCAAACATCCCTATCCACAAATCTTCATATGCTCCCAACTCCTAGTATCCCTATCCTCAAATCCCGTCGTCTATTTATCCATAAATCCACTTTTAACCCCTCCACCCATAAATCCCTTAAAATTCCCAATCAAGACCAACAAAAGCACACACCATTCAAACATGAAGCTTCCCCCAAATCCATGGAATTCAAAAGTAATAATTTGAATGCCTCAACTCATAAAGCACAAAAGCCTAAATATGTTATCCCTTCCAAGCAAAATCAAAAATCCAAAAGGCTATCAAAGCCCACACCATCCAAAGAAAAATCAAAAACAAAAATGGTGTGGGTCCCCAAACACAAAGATAATGAGGCATCACATCCCAATCCACCCCAAAATCCCAAACATCCCACTCCCCATCTATAAATCCCCCAAATCCTAAGTCTATTTGGGTCCCTAAAACAACAAATCGGCCATCCAAAAATCCCCTATCCTGATCCCCATTACTCTCAACTCCACATCCAAAACATAAGCTTCAAAATATACCACGGTGTGTGCAACCATTGGTCTTAGTTCCCCTCCACCACATGGCATTCCCACATACCTCCATCTCTCCATCTTTCATCCACTATCCTACATATCTTCCCCATCACATCCCTATGGTACATGCTTTTGCATAAACTTTACATAATCCACATCATAATCCACTATCCACCATCCATTCCATCCTCTCCTATCTACCAACATTCACCCATCATCCTCCAACTATCCAACATGGGACCATCTTCCACTTGCTATGGAAACAAATGCTAGAGTCCCCATTCCATCAAAAAAATCAAAAAATCAAAAAATCAAAAAAATTATAAAAAAATCAAAAATCAAAAAATTAAGAAAATAGTAAAGATAAAAAATCCATCCAATGGTGAAAACCACTCCTTGTGGTGCCTTGGGCAAGTACCATGATGAAAACCCCTTGTGGGCATCATGAGTAATCCCTTCTCCATCCATTTTGTATCCCTACACTTGGGGGCAAAATCATACCTTTCATCCACATCGTTTGCATATCATATCCATCATTTATCCTTATCTTATCATATTCCTATCCACTATCCCCCTATTTATCCTATCATTTCCCATCCATTATGTCTACTATATCTTCCTCCTTAGATCTTGATAAAGATAAGGGGAAAAATATCAAAAACATGCTTTGGACACCTCTCGGCATACTCCCTATTCAAGCATATCCTCCATCCATCTACTACAAAGTCCATTCATCCAAACATAAGTCTATCATGTATCAGGCATATGATTCCTTGCAACCTAGCCCTTGGAGAAAATCCTCATCCCCATCTTCCATCTATCCCTATCACTTGTCCATTCATCTATCACCTTTCATCGCCAATCCCCCTATCCAAGCCCATCACCTTCACCTCTAGACTTGGTGTTCCCTTGTCATTGGTATCTAGCGCAAAGGCTATCCAAACGAAATCCAATGCAACCATCATAATAAATTATTCCCTATCAGAAAATCAAAAAAAAAAATCAGAAAATCTAAGAAAATCCAAAAAAATTAAAATATCCACAAAATCCCAATTATCATCACAAACACCCAAATCATCCAACACATCATCACATCTATCCTCAATCATCCCACATCATCACCACAAATCAGAACTACATATCATCACCACCTGCATCTTAATGTGCCTTGATCTCGTGGATATAGGGTATGTAGACAGACTGGAATACGAAAGAAGTTTCCAATACTCAGGTACATAAGATGTACCCATCCAACCCACTTGGATGGTCCCTATCCCCTGAGCTTACACAATATCCCAAGCATCGCATTACCTATCAAATCAATCATACCTTAACAAAAATCATCAACTATCAAAGCATCATCAACCACAACTTGTAACCATCATATCTTGAGCCAATCTTACAACATCAACTAGGCATGATCCAATCATCAACCGATTCCTACCTTAGGATATATTGTTCCTACAATAGGCAAAATCTATCAAATCATCATCCATCTTGGCAAGAGATACAATCGCTATTTGTTTGGTTCGTTGGTCTTTTGGTTTTTGACTTTTAGTTTTTGTCATATTCGAAGATCACATCAAAGCTACCTTGATCTCACTATATCATGGTATGTGGCGAAAACATCAGAATGGGGCATAGTATTGCTTTTGTATGTTGTGCTTGTGGGTTGGTTTCATTACTCCAATCTAGTATTCATATCTTGTGGATTGTAGGGTCAGTTCTAGCACATTGATCTCCTTGTGCATCTAAGGTTCATCATACCTTTTTTGTATTAAGGGATTATGTTATAAGTCCCCTTCATTCATCTAGACAAGGTTGTACTATCTTGGGCATGCATGGGATCACCCTCCTGTTTTCATGTCTAGTCCATGCAAATGTTGGATACACATCATCACCCTAGTCTTTTATACCTTAATGAAAATATCCACTTTGTTATAACAAACCTAGGATTGCTCTAAATCATTTTCAGCACAATGATCATCCATTTTCCAATCCATCTATCATCTAATCATCAATCCATCATCATTCTTACATCTCACCCTTTAACCACTTCTATCAATTTGTTCCATCCATTTCGAGAGCACACCCCTATTCTTGCAACCTGCCTGTCCTCTTGAAGGGGCATCACCCTTATGAATCATTTCAAAAAAACTTACCCTATTCTTCTAAGCCAAGACCATTTTCTATCCAATCCAACTCTATATTTTAAGTTCTTTGAAATAATGTTACTTAGCCGCAACATCATTTCAAAGAGGGGCAAATGTAGACACATAAAATTGACTTGCTCTGCAAACCAATTTCTTGTATCTCTACACCACTGACTATCCCTCCTATTAATTAAATAAATTTATTTTATTTAATTAATGTATCCCTAATCACCCACCCTTAGCCATTTATCCATCCTTTGTGATCAATTAATTTATTTAATTTATCACTATACCTTACAACACTATCCTCATTGATTAAATAAATATTCCCAATATTTATTTAGTTAATTTCCCCATCTCCATAATCCTGATTAATTAGATAAATTATGCATATCTAATTAATCTACCCTATTAATCAACCTAAACCTAGCCTAATTGATTAAATAGCAATTATTTAATTAGCTACCCTAGCCTACCTATCCCCTAGACCTTAATTAATTAAGCTTAATACTTAATTAAACCTTAACTCATTCTCCCACACACTTTGAATAAAAACCATTCTTTTATTCAAAGGGTCACATCTCCCTCTTACACATGTAAGTGTACATATGTCCTCACCCCTTACACATGTCATAGATTATTAATTGGAACTCTTCCCAAAATAAATTTTTAATTCATTTCTAATCCTTCTCTCTTCCCAATGTGAATTTTTAATTCACAAATAATAAGAACCATCCAATCTCATTGACCAAACCTCAACCCTTGATCTCTCTCATCCACTCCTCTTGCGACACTTGTCACAAGGCTATGACTCCAATCCAAACCCTAACTCTCAAGCATTTTTAGCCCTTGATCTAAACTTTCAATCCTCACCTTCCATCCTTTTATCAAAAATATATAAATAAGACCCTCCTCTAAGCCATTTTCATAACTCCTTGCATCCTTATTATGCCCAAATTCCTCTAAAATCTCTCAACCTACCCTTACCATGCCAAAATCGCTCTAGCCTTATCTCTCATCTCCATCCAGTCTATCAATCTATCATCCAATCCCTCATCTTATTGTTTTGAGCAAGCAAGGAGCAATCCACATTCAATCTATATCACTTGGGAAAAGCTAGAGTATTTGGCTGCATTACTCTCCTCCTTATCTTGGGTTTTTGGATCACATTTGAATGTATAACACTTGTTTAATGCATTTGTTTATTGTTTCTACTTTCATTTTGATTCCACTAATCACAGCCGCCATCAAATTTGTCTAAAAGACATTCAAGACTATCCAAAAATACTTAACTTTAATTTGAAGCTATCACTATTTGCATGAATCTTTGCATCTCAAGACAACTTTCTCCATCGTGTTCACTTGTTGTATGGAACAAGTAGTAGGTGTGTGCAAGAGAAGACATTTTTTTCTCCTTGTCTTGTTAGAGAAGTAGGTAGATGAGATCTACCATTGACATAATTGGCAAACAAATCATTATTGTTTGAAGGAGGTGGATCTTGTTAAAGTGGTTGAATGTTCAAAGGAACCAATGACTTGATTGAGTCTTTCTATATCTTTTCTAAAGTGATTATATGATACTCCAACTTGGCATATTCTTGAACATCCTACAATTATGTAATGTTACTTTGCTTGGAAAAGAAAGCAACTTCAGGATATAGAGCATTGATGAAGTAGCTTAGAAAATTCTCAGAAAAAGGATTTAAAGTGTCAACAACTCTGGTAATAAAGTGATTGAATCTTGCAACAAACTCTCTCATTGGTTCACTTTTATCTTTCTTAGCATTGAGAGTTGTGCAAACAAGATATGATTATCCTTAGCCAACTTGAAACATGCAAGAAACTTCGTACTCATTGACTCCCAACTCGTGATGGAATTGGCAACAAAGTGATGAAACCAATTAGTTGTTGCACCTTGCAAAGTCTCCAAGAACAAGCAAACTGCAACATCTTCATGTAAAATACTTAGAATTACACATGTGGTGGTGAAGGCTAAAATATGTTCATCAAGATGATGTTTTCTATCACCATAGTAGTTGGGAAAATGTTTCCTTGATCCACAACAAAGCTTGTGATTTTCTACTAATGTCAATGGACCGATTTGATTTCCCCATGGCAATAAAGGAGGCAAACAATTGTTGTTGATGCAGTTACCCTCTTGATTAGCCATTAAGTGTAATAATTCCTCTTCTAGAGTTGAAAAATATTTATATGAACTCCAAACTTTTTGTGCCAAACGTGAATGTTGTCATGAATAAAATGGTAGTCTTATGTCACTCCCCAACAAAGTCACCAAAAATTGTTAGTATTTTGATATGCACCTTTCAGTGCAACACAAAACGAAATGAATGTGTAATAAAATCACTCTTTGAATTAGAAGGGGAAGATCCCTATAAACTAAAAATTGACCCACTATGAACAATATGTACTTGCAATTTATAAACTTTACAGTGTTTTGGGGGGTGATTTCATATTCATGTTGAATAAAATTTAAATATATATCTTTTTAGATTTGTCTAATGGAAAAGGTTGAAATGCTCTTTCAACACAAGGCAAAGGATTTTATATTTTTTGAATGAAAATAAATCCTAAGGCTAGGTGCTTGCATTGTTTAGCCAATACAGAGACTAGCCAATATAAGTACACATTCGATTGAATAGGCTAATCTATGAAAACATGATGGCTTTGGTAAAGTAAATGAAAGACTCAGTACAAAGCCATGATATCCAACCTCGAAAAGGCTTGCAATACAAAGCTTGCAAATTTGATATAAGCTATTTAGTTTACCTTAGCACACAACAAAACATCTCAATAGATACTTAGAAGTAAGATAGGCATAATAAATCTTATTGAGCGACTAAACATTGAGTTTTGGATTAACAATTATCACAAATACTCAGTGGATAGTAATTTCAACATAATGCAAGCATGATAATTACAATTAACTGATGCCTACTAAGTTAAAAAGGTACTTAATTATACTATTTACAAAACTACATAAAAATAAATTAACTACACTTGTACGCTAGCTATGACCGCTTGCATGATCTATAAGCTTCATTACAAATTATCTGGTCTACTATTTCTAATGCAACTTCTAGTTCAACTAACGATTAAAATATCACAATTATCTATTAAAAACTCATATTTCTCACATGATGAGATGCATGATCAAACAATAGTCAACTCCACGTTTGAAATAACATATGTTAAAAATAGCAAGAAGTTAAACATAGTGCAAGCTCTGATAAAAATTGCAAACTTTGAAATGCTCTCCTTTTCAAAAATGGTGACAAACTATTTTTAGTGTGGGCTAAAAATAGAATTTCATGGAAGGTTGCTATGCATAATTTTAGTGGAGCTTTCATGACAAATCCTCTATTTTAATGAAGTCTTAGAAAAAAAAATTCACAAAGCTCTAAAATTCTTTAACAATTTATAAGTTTGAATCTAAAACTCTTTATTGAAACTCTGAAAATTTAAGTACAAACCTTTGAGATTGCTAAAAATTTGATTGTTTGATGAACATCCTACTTAAATGGGAACAACATATTGCTCACTCTTCATTGAAATCTACAACTCTGAACATTGTTTTTCTTTACATCAAATCTCACCGAAAATCACAACTGATACTGTAATTGACAAGAAATTAGTAACCATTTCTCTTTGTTGGGATTAGGGGTGTCATACACCTTGCCAGTTCTAATATTTGAAATATTTATTTATTTGTATTTTGGTAATTTATTTTTTTATCACTTAGTGTCATGGAAGTTGCTAAATGCAACTATGATAACTTGTAAGATGTGTAAGAGTTACTAAAATGGAAAGAGCTTGAAAAAATAAATTACAATTGGAAACTTGAAAAGTAAGATTTTAGGATATTGTGAAAGCATGATTTTAGAAGCCAAAAATGGAGTGCCATATTTGGAAAGTCAGTTATGATTTGAGTAACTTTCTATATTACGGTGGATTTGATTCTCTATGATTAGACATTGTAACTCATGGTTTTGAGTTTCCATTGTGGTGGTTTCTTGTATTGGAACTCCTATAAATTGAAGGCTTGAGGAGTTACTTGTGAGGAGAGTTTTATGCAGGGTTATGTTGTGAGTTTTTCCTCCATAGGAACAAGATATAAATCTCCATGTTAAGGCTTTGAGCCTGCAAATGTATTGTAACATGTTTGTTGTTACAGATTAATACATTGGTTCGATGCTTTGGAGTGGGGGGGTTTTTTATCCCGTATATTGGTCTCTTCTCTTCCGTCTATCTTTCTTCTATTCTTTTTTTTGTGTTCTTAAAGTATTAATTTATATGTCATTATGCCGTTGAAATTTATTTAGATCTGTAAGCCACAATATATTTCCTCTAAAGGTTAGTGAGATGGGAAATCAACTAGTAAAATATAGAATGCTGTAAGGTACATGCTGGGTTCTCCTTTACCTTTCACTCTTCTCTCTGATCTAATCGATCAACTTCGAATATTTGTTTTGACACTTACTAAGAAGTCTTTTATTTTTTATGAGGTTCAATTCTCTTTGAGAGGCGTAAGACTTCGTGAGGATCTCCTTGATTTGTTGATTTGTTGTTTTGTTGTTGCTGCTACTGCTCACATAGATTTTTGGTGGGCGCACTTTTCTTCAATTAATTGCGATTTTTTAAAGAATTAGAAAGAATGGTTGGAAGTGTGCCTCATTTTCTTTCCTTTAGACGCACTTTTGTAACGTTAACTACAATTTGTTTTTAAAGCTTACAAAGCATATTAAAATATGTACATGCCTTTTATTGTGCTAGGCAGCAGCTACCCACACTTCTTAAAAACTTCAAGAGCCTTATAAAAGTGTCTTACATAAAGTGCACTTTGCCTTTAACAGTTGCACCTTTTATTTATCTTCGAATCTTCACAAAAACTGCAGGTGCATCAATGTTTACTTCCTTACACTTTATACAATATGCATATACTTGTAAAACCTGCGCCCAACATCTTTTATGATTTTGAAAAAAAAATGTTTTTCCTTTGGTTGAATGTTGTTGGCATCACCCTTTGCTGATTGGACTGCAAACTTGGTTGATCAACCTTTATCTTCAAGTTTCGATTTCTTTTTTTTCTTAAGTGTTTATTTTCTTTTTGTCTTTTCTAATTGCAGTTTTTCTGATTTGGCTGCACTTTATAAAGGAGTAAATCTTTTATTAAAGGCGGTTGCCTCTTTTCTCATTTTTTTATTTTGATTTTTAATTTTTAATTTTTATAAATTTTAATTTTTATCAATAATAATGATTAATAATTCTTCCTGTTCATAGGGTTGTTGTTAATATGGATCCCTGACTAAAGCTCAACATTGATGGTGCTTTCAAGGGAAACATTAGGAGATTTAGAGCTGATGCAACTATAGTTGTAGTGGGGGTGGAGATGAGAGCACTCATTTTTTGTTGTAATTTTAAACCAAAAAAAATAAAAATAAAAAGAAAATAGGCATAAATTAATTGAATATTTAACCAAAATTAATAAAATTAAATGAATTGCAGTAGTGGGGCTATTTTGAGTAGCCACAAGAGTGGAGAGTTAAATGCATGATCAATCATATTGCATTGTCCACTCTGTAAAGGCTGAGGATTAACTATTCTTAGAGGCAACGGACCTGCTACAATAAATAAAATAACTCAGACGACATATCAAATAGCTCCATTCATCATGGTAATGTGGTGCGCCTCATCGGCTTCTGCACAGAGGGAGAAGACAGGCAACTGCTGGTGTACAAATACATGGAGAATCGATCTTTGGACAAGCACCTCTTCAGCAGAAGTTCTATTCTTCCATGGCCTGCACGCTTCAAAATAGCTCTTGGCGTAGCCAAAGGGCTGGCATACTATCACGACTTGACAAGGAGACGATGAGCGTGAGCGCGTCTTGTGTTGGGAGGTCTGCAAAGGCAAACGTTATAAGTATGTGGGTATGGGAAAGGGCAAGGGTTTGGGCATTGGTGCTGCAGAGGTTGTTCCACTACACTCCTCTCAGAATACCCTAAGTGAACAACACGGTATCCTCCTTTCCTAACCATTTTCAAAGCTTCGATTTTGGCATAAAAAGGCAATGCGCTGACAAAGGTTATGGAAATTGGATCAACCTGCCTTTTGAAAGTTTCTTAAACCATAAATGTTTGTTTATTTCTTGCCTACATTATTTCCTTAGACTATGTTAAGCGCCTATTATTACTCTTAGCGCATTTTGCTTTTGCTTCTACTAATATGCATTCTTCTTCTCTTTAATCAATATTTCTAAAAATTCTGATCGGTCTATTATTGGTGATGTTTAACTCTGATGTTGCAGCGAATGCAGGGATGAGGTTGGTGATTTTCCCATACAATTAGATTACTTGTGTAAAAGGTTTGGCTTTGTATTAGATGGAATTCAAATCCATGTAATATTATATTATATAATGACCATTGAGGAGTTTTGTAACATTCTTTTCTATTAATAGAATTGTCTTTAATCATAAAAAAATCAAAAGTTAGATCAATCTTGTTGAAATATTTGACCCCCATTTAATAGGTATATGAGATCATCCATCTTGGGAAGTGGATACCCAACTTTTCACCATTATACTGTTCAATTCTCTGAAATGTATGCATGATCTACATTTGATGCCATGCTAAATGGCCCTAAGAGGAAGCAATCAATAATAGTCTGGACTTTGAATATCTGAAAGATACATCTTCACTGTGTTATCTTATTTTGCTTTGTCATGTCCCCATTTCCGGCATGAATCAAGTGTTTGAATATGGATTAGCCTACTCATCATTCCCGGAGGCTAATACCAAACTTGAGGGAATGAACCTGGTTTTTGACTAACTGAATGAGTTGTTTTGTAGGTACAAAGTTAAAAACTATCAACTTGTGACAAAACTGGCAAAATTGGCTAAGTCTGGAAGCCAAGTACGCAGGGACTTGACTCCTAAAGCCAGGGCGCATCTTCTATTTGTCTAGTGCCTAATGTGCGCCCAAGGATGTGGATTCTTCAATCAGGGTTTGGAAGTAAAAAATGTTAAGAGCAACACCATTTGAGCATGCTCCACACCTAACAAGGGAATTTGAAGTCCAGAAGTCACCCAAGATAGATTAGGTGCACTTTCTCTCTCCTCCAGCCTCAAAATGGCGCCTAGCATAGAAACATCATGTTATGAGGCACATCTATCATACCAAACAAGGCGCCTTGGTAGGAAAGGATTGATTGGTTCCCAAGATGATTTTGACTAAGTGAATTGAGCAATTGTCTTAGGCACCCTTGAGCCTCTGTGCAACCTCAAAAGAGCGCCTAACTTGTGAAGACAGAATTCAATGATATCAAGAGTGTTGGATCTCCAGTTGAGCATCCGGGAGTATCAAATCGAGTTTGGAGATCATAAATTTGCTTAAGTAAACCTAGGCGCTAGTTGGCACTCCTACCACAACAAATATGTGCCTAAGGATCAAGGCGTCATTTCTTGATCAAGCAATCCACAATGGGCGCCTAGGCGCTAGATCATGCCTCTGGAACCCTAGAATTGCGCCTTAGCAAGGAAGTGATTTGGAAGGCTAAATTGGTCATCAAAAGATTGAAGATTGTTCCAAAGATCATCTACTCAGTTGAAATCATCATCTTTGACAAGAGTAATGTTAAGAGAGTGAGGCGCACTTTTCCTCATCTCCAACCTCACATTTGCACCTTCACCAAAACATGTCCAATTCAACATGAAATCTTGATACCTTGGTGCGAGTTGATGTTTCAATCTCCAATAGACTTCAAACATTGAAAACTTTGCTAGAGAATGGCTAGATCAATCTAGGCGCATTTCTCAGTCTAAATAGCCTAGTTTTGGCGCCTTGCAAAGGATCATGTAAACTTGCATTTGAGATTAAGTATTTGAAGGAGGCATGTTAGAGTGTTTCCCATTGATTGAAACAATTAAGGTCAACAAGTATGAAGCCTAGAACACTAGGCACACTTTTGAGTCTCTGAAAACCCCAATCGGCGCCTAATCATAGCAAGGCGCAACTTCATGAAGAAATCATCCCAATTTGGTGCCTAATCATTGAGATGACTTCAAACAACGTCGGAAAACCATCACTGAACATTTCAGGTGATTTCATGCATATTGAAGCCACTAGATATGCTAGGCGCATATCTACCCTCTGACAACCCAGTTTAAGCACCTAATTTTGAGAGACATCCAATTGGGATGTTGGGCGCACTTCTTCACCTATGGACTATCATTCTGGCGCCCTGGTTTGGATGAGCACATTGCAAGTATCTGATCTCCTATTGGTCCAAGTGGTTGGCATTGGGATCCGTTTCAACTCATTAGACAAGGTTGCCAACTCAAAGGGAGTCATCAAATGGAATATGCCATCAGAATATGCTCTTGGGAAGCGTGCCTTGGTTCCTTATTTGCATTGAAAAGCATGCCTTTATTGCCTTTGAGGAGGAGCACTATAAAAGGAGGAGAGCACGTGATCTTATTTTTGGTGAATTTTCTCTCTGCAAAGCTTTATGCTTGTGTTCTTGAGGCCTGCGAGTTTCAAGTAGTTGGGGTGATGCTCCCTCAATAGTGATAAGGTGATGTTCCCTTGTCAAGTTGTGAGGTGTTGACATATAGTTGACATCGTTGAGTTCAAGAGAAGTTATTCATGTATGAAGTCATTGTATACATCTAGGCTTCAAGGCCTTTCTTTGTAGTCGATTGAATAAGATTGTATATTCATGCCATTGAGGGCATCATCTATTGTAATAGGACAATTGTATTGATTTGAATAAAGTAATAATACAAGTGCCCAACTTCAAGTTGATACATGCAAGTTGTCATTGTTACCTTTCATGAATGATGTTAAGTAGATTAAGTAATTGAAGAGTTAAGTGCAAATACATTTGTCTAAGTAAGAAAAAAAAATTAGTTAAATATAGTTGGGTATCTTACATGCTTGGCAAACAACACAAAGTGCTCTTACCCAAAAAAGAATGGAGGTTATTATTGCTTTACTCAATGTTTTTCTGTTGTTGTTAGAAAGACACCAAGCTTCCTGCAAAAGTATAACCCTGAGTAAATCTGGACTTCGAGATTTTAAGCACATTTTATTGAGCCTTCACTCATCATGTGTTATCATTCGACCTGATATGAATCCACTAACAGTTTGCAGTGTATTATATGATTTCTCCACTGATGGTTTGGACATGGAGCTCACCATATTTCTTCTTCATTCTCTTCATATTTTCTCAGCTTCCTCAAGGTACTCATATGCACCTAGAGGCCTACATTCTATTATTAGTTTGAGGTAAGGGTTGTTGAAGCTTCAAGTCTTCAGGCTTTAGTGAGAAAAAGCATGCAAAATCTATCAGTTTTCCTTATCATTTCAAAAAGGGGTTTCTAGCTGATTAATTCGTTATAGGGTGTTTGGATTTTAGGGCATGTACCATTTGGGGTTTACATGCATGCTATAGGTTTATTCATAGCTGAGCTTTCTTGATGTGCTTTTAATTAAAAAAGCTTTCTGGGTAGCAAATGGATTTGAAGAGGTTTATGTTATTTTTTTTGCAATTCTTTTGCTATTCTTAAAATAAATAAAGAAATGAAATTGAAGGTGCATACTTGCCATTTGAGAATTTTGCTTCTGTTAAATAGTGTTGCTTAACCCATTAAAAAAATTGGGGTTTGGTTCATTTTAACCACTTGAAGTTTGGTTTGTGAATTAGATTTGAATGAAAAAATTGGGGTTTGGTTCGTGTTGCTTTCTAAAAGAGTTGAAACCATTTGTTTTATTTCAGGCTTCACCCAATGTCATAGAGAATTGTTTGTGATTTTCGGTGAGTTGGCAAAAAACTAAAGGATGTTAATGGTCAAAGCCATCAAGAATTTCTGGAAACAATACCACGGCCCATTTTTCTTTACTTTCTTTTCCAACTCCAAGATACAAAGAGCTGACTCTTAAAGGTTAAAGGTAGAATAAACATACATAAATCTGCTCCAAAATCCAAAGGAAATGAAAAGAAAGATTGCATGCAAAAGAACTCAGATAATTTTTTATAAATTCCAGAATACCTCTCAGCATATTCAACATTTTTTTTTCATATTCAAAAATCAAACACAGAATTGTTGTATTACACATGCCGTGCATTCCAAGAATAATATTTCTTGAAACTATGTTTGCACCTCCAATGCCTAAACACATAACAAATCATAGTCATTTGCTATATTACACATGTGCATTCCAACAATAATAATTTTATTTTGGTATGCTACCCTAAACTCTAAACAAAGATAAAATAAATCAGAGCATTGCTATAAAAAGCCAAACAAAAAATTGACCGATTTCAACTAAGCTCTCATATATGAGAACACCTTAAGTTATGCAAAATGATTGATATTGATGAATAAAAACACACCTACAAAGTGATCTCATACCTATCTGAAGCAAAAGACCTACATAATACATGAACTTCACCTTGATACATGTACCCAAAATATTAAACCATGTTATGATAAAAACTTCACATTAGGATTTGCATTATCCAAGGAAAAGGTGAAAAACACTTAGACAAATGAATTAAAAATGAGTACATAGGTACCCTAATATCATTTATCTAATATCTGAATACATAGTTGCATATCATCATAACTTCAGTCGTAATCATAACATATTTGATCTTTTTTAATAGAGTGACTAAAATATTGACCTATGAGGTAAGTTTGTGAAATAAAAATAAAAAGAGAATGAAATAAAAATAAAGAGAGACTAAGATAGAGAGATTAATATAGAGATAAGAAAGAAAGAAAATAGATGGAGAAAGAAAGAGAGGGGAAGAGAAAAGAGATACAAAGAAAGAGAAAAATAAAGAAATGTAAAGAAAAAAAGATTAAAAAGATAAAGATAAGAGAGTGGAAAATAAGGAGTGAATGAAAATAAAGAAGTAAAAAAAGTGTGATAAACCCTTTTTCACAACTCTTATTCATGTTTGTTAATTGGTTAATGATAATGATTAAGTTAAGAAATAATGTTGTAATTTTAAAAACAAAAATTAAATTTATAAAAACTATTGAACTATTTATTTATTTTCATTGGTTAATAAATATATTTTTTATTTTCATAAATTTTAAATAAATTGTTTATGGAAATATTTACACTACAAGATTATTATAATAATTACTAAAAATTTTAATATATGAATTATTTTGGCTTTTAAATAAGCAAAGTTAGAACTAAAAGAGTGTAATTTTAGGGTTTAAAAAATAAGATCCTAAAACAAGGCTAAGAGATCCAAACAAAATATGACTTATTTGTGGAACTCAAATCAAACAACCATGATATGAATGAATTGTGTAATTTTGAAGGGTAAGAGTATTTGCAAAGAAATAGATAACAATATTATGTGGATAACTACTATTCTTACATGTACAAGTACTAGGGTGGCAATGTACATGCGTTGGAATACTACATATTATATGTTTTTGTCTTATGATGTCAAATGATGTCTTTAAAGTGTTACTCCATACCAAATGCTTTTATCTATTAATATAAATCTAGTAATTAATATTGCACCAATGAAAGCATTTAAAATGACCCAACCTTAACCCTAACTCTAACACTAACCCCAGTGTTAGGATTAAGGTTAGGGTTGAAATTAGTGGTATATTAGATATGAAAATGGAAACCTAATGGGATTGGCAAGGGTGGCTAATAATGGAATAATGATAAGTAAGAATACAATCCCTCAAGATCTTAAAAATGATAATGCCATCAAAAATGACATATCTAAGACCCTAAAAGTGAAACCATACAAAATGTGTACCAAGTCTGCTCATGGTGGGAAAGAAATGGGCAAGAGTCAAGAAAATTATAAGTTTAAATTAGGGTTAGGGTAAGGGTTCGGGTACCAGTTAGAATTAGGGTTAGAAATATGGTTACTGTTAGGGTTGGGGATAGAATTAGGCTTGTGGTTATTATTAGAACTAGAGTTAGAGTTACAATTAGGATTGGGGTTAGGGTTAGGGTTCAGGTTACAATTAGGGTTATAGTCAGTATTACAATTAGGTCTAGAATTAGGGTTGGTGATAGAATTAGGGTCAGGGATATAATTGGGGTTATCATTGGGGTTAGAATTATAGTTAGAATTAGGATTAGGGTTAGAATTAGAGTTAGGGTTAGCATTAGTATCAAGATTAAGGTTAGGTTTAGGGTTGTTATAATTTGGGTTTGAATTAGGGTTTGACTTAGTAATAGAATTAGTATTGGGGTAAGAATTAAGGTTAGGGATAAAATCAAGATTAGAATTATAATTGGATTTAGGGTTAGGGTTACAATTACGGTTAGAATGAGGGTTAGGGTTGGGGTTACAATTAGGGTTAGTATTACAATTAGGGTTAGGGTTAGGGTTAGGATTACAATTAGAATCAGGGTTAGGGTTGTGGTTACAATTAGGGTTAGTATTGGCTTGATCGTTAGGGTTAGGGTTATAGTTATAATAAAACACCAAAAGTCATTTACATTTATATCTATATATAGAACTATTAATAGAATTAAGGTTGGGATTAGGGTTGGAATTAGGAGTAGAATTAGGGTTAAGTAGATCTAGGGGTAGAATTAGGGTTAGGGTTAGAATTGTTGTCAGGATTAACATTCGAGTTAGGGTTATAGTTACAATTTGGGTTCAAATTATAAGTTATGCCTACAATTAGGGTTAGGGTTCAAGTTTAAGGTACAATTAGGGTTAGAATTATGTTTTGGTTAGAATCAAGGTTAGAATTATGGTTAGTATTAGAGTTAGGGCCAAAATTATGGTTAGAATTACATGTTTAGAATTAGGGTAGGGTTATGGTTAGAATTAGGGTTAGGGGTAGAATTAGGGTTTGGGTTTGAGTTAGGGTTAGGATTAGAATAAGGGTTAGTATTGGGGTGAGGGTTACGATTAAAATTATGGTTAGGGATAGAATTAGGGTTAGGGTTGGATTATGATTATGTTTAGTGTTAGTATTAGAATTATATTTATATTTAGGTTTAAAGGATTAGGGTTGCAATTAGGGTTAGGGTTAGGGTTATGAATAGGGTTATAATTAGGGTTAGGGCTAGAACTGGAATTAGAATTAGGGTTAGGGTTAGGATTAAAATTAGGGTTAGGGTTAGAATTAGGCTTACAATTTCAAAAAGGGTAAAAATTAGAATGGGAATTAAGGTCAAAACTAGAATTAGGGTTAGAATTACATTTATATAAATATAATATATCTAAAGTACGCCGAGACAATAAAACCTTTTTTTGTCTAACTAAATAATTTAATTATTATAAATATATCTAAAGTATGTCAATAGATATCTTTATCATAATAATAATCGTTATAATAATTAAATATATTAAATATTTCTAATATATAATAATTATAACTATATTATTATTATATTATAATAATTAAAATTAAATTATCATATTAATATCTAAGTATTTATTTACTATTATATAATAATATAATTATTTTAACCTTATTATTAATATAATTTATAATAAATAAATTATAAATATTATAATTATATTATATTATTATATTAGTATTAAGTTAGGATTAATATATAGTATATTTAATATATCACAGTGTTTCAATTAGGATTAACCTTAGGGTTAAAATTAGAGATATGTTTAGGGTTAGAATAAAGGTTAGCATTAGGGTTAGAGTTAGGGTTAGAGTTACAATTAGAATTAGGATAACAGTTTGAAAAAGATTGCAATTGATTAGGATTACATTTTGAAAAAGATTGGAATTGAGTTAGGGTTAGAGTAAGAATTAGGGTTACTAAAGTAGGGTAAGCATTAGAATTACATTTAGGCTTAGGGTTAGGACTAGAGTTAGAGTTAGAATTTGGGTTAGGGTTAGGATTAGAAATAGGGTTAATGTTAGAATCAAGTTAGGGTTATAATTAGGGTTAGGTTTGGAATTGAGGTTAGGATTAGATTTAGAGTTAGGGTTACTAAATTAGGGTAAGCATTAGAATTACAATTAGGATTAGGCTTAGGGCTAGAGTTAGGTTTAGAATTTGGGTTAGGGTTAGGGTTAAAATCATAGTTAGATTTAGGATTAGGGTTAGAATTAGGGTTATTGTTAGATTTAAAATTAGGGTTATAGTTAGGGTAGAATCAAAGTTACGATTAGAATTAGGGTTAGGGTTAGTGTTAGAGTTAGGATTAAGATTAGGGTTCCTATTAGAATTAGGTTTAGAATTAAGGTGAGTTACTATTAGAATTAGGCTAAGAATTAGAGTTAGGGAAAGCATTAGAGTTACAACTTTAGGGATAGGGTTAGGGCTAGAGTTAGGGTTAGAATTTAGGTTAGGGTTAGGGTTAAAATCATAGTTAGAATTAAGATTAAGGTAAGGGTTAGGGTTATTGTTAGATTTAAAATTAGGGTTATAGTTAGGGTAGAATCAATGTTATGATTAGAATTAGGGTCAGGGTTAGGGTTAGGGTTAGAGTTAGGGTTAGAGTTAGATTTAGGGTTAGAATTATAATTAGAATTAGGGTTACAGTTTGAAAAAAGCTGACAATTAGAATGAATATTAGGGTCAAAACTAGGGTTAGGGTTAGGGTGAAATTTAGGGTTACAATTAAAATTAATGTTAGGGTTAGGGTTATGATTAGGGTTATAGTTAGGGTAGAATCAAAGTTATGATTAGAATTAGGGTTAGGGTTAGGGTTAGAGTTAGGATTAGGATTAGGATTAGAATTATTATATAATATAATATATAATTATAATTATTATATAATATTATATTTAATAATCATTATAGTATATTATAATAATATATCTAATATATATTATTATATTATATTATATTATTATAATAATTCATATAATTATATAATATACTTAGAATTAAGCTATAATATAATTAGAATTAGAACTATTATATAATATAATATTATATTATGTTTAATAATTATTATAATATATTATAATAATATATCTAATCTATCTTATATTATTATATTATATAATTGTAATAATTCATATAATTATATAATTTAGTTAGAATTAGGCTTGCCACTCCGGATGCTACTAGCATATCTATATTAAATATAATATATCTAAAGTACGCTGAGAGATATCCTTCTCGAGGTGCCTAATGTTAGGATTAGTGATTAAAAAAATTGGCGCCTCGAGAAGGATATCTCTCGATATACTTTAGATATATTATATTTAATATAGATATGCTAGTTAGAGACTATTTGGAGAGATTGGTTGGTGTTACAACGAAAAAATTATAATGGGTATTAACAACGAGGTTGGTTTTCATTCATTTGAGTAATTATGGAAATGTCTACATTAGAGCCAATATGTGGGTATTTAGAAAATAAGTTTGCACATTTCAGAGTGATATTGGTGTGGAAAGGGATAATGGATACCACAATGTGCTTGTTGACCAAGAAGAGACAAATCGCCTTTCTGGGTAAGATTTCCAATATGTAGTTGATGAAAATCTTTAACACTTGGGCTATGATAATGATCCACACAATTTGCATGGTGTTGGGGGAGACCATTCTAGCCTCAACACATCACTACAAGGTAAACACAAGTATTTCGTTGATGTTCATTGCAGTATTTTTCGAGGCTGGAGAATCTAAGGAAGTCATTCAAGTCATTGTTGAATCCTTGATTACACCAAGATGGAGGTGCAAGCTAAGAAAGATTCTAGATGGTGTGGTACTTAGTCTGGGCTTTCACCTAGGGGAGTGGATATGGCCAGTGATTAATCCTTCATACATTGGTCCCTAGGTTCCATTCATCATCATGACTATTGGGCAAAATGCTACACAATGCAAGCAACAGGCCAAATGGGGAATTGAGTTTCTGAAAGCCACTTGTGGTGTAGTGTTGTCACAGGAGGTGGATTGAACATTTGCATTCGATGGTGATGGTGTTGAGTGGAGCGATGAGGGGTTTAAATATAAATGATAAGTACTGGAATATAGGTTGTTGTAGAGTAGATACTAGTATACAGAATACATAGAATATAATATAGATGTGGGAATCTAATTTTTGTATACAGACTGCATAATGTAATACTATATACCCTAGGTGGTTTTTGGTATGGGCCCTCCATTGGAACAACTAGTTTAAAGGTTTTTCTTGGACTTAATCTTCTCAGGTATGGCCTCCTCAAGCCAAGTTCACCTATAAAAAAAAGATTGATAATAAATTATTAATTAACAATAGTTATTGCTAAAAATGATTTTTTAATTTTTATTTTTAAATTTTTTAAACAATATAATATTAATAATTAATTATAAAGTAATATCATTAGCAATAATTTTAATTGAACTTATCAATTGATAATCAATAATAAATTATTAATCATTAATTAATAATTAAAGTTAAAATTACGAACAAATTGCAAACATCTGATAATTTGACATTTTGGAGTTCGACAATATGACTAATGACTTGGCTAGAAATTGACTAGTTTAGAGTTTGACAAACAATTCAACACACATAAATGACGATTTGACATCAAAGTTTTATGTCTCACAATGGAGTTTTGGATTGGGTACAACAAATATATAGGTTAAAATATGAACTCTTTTATTATAATAAATGTAATAATTAAACATTTGGGGAGTAAAATGTAATTTTTAGATTATGGGTAAATGCTTTTGACCAGAGCTATGAACCGATGGGTTTTTGAAAGGGGCCAAATAGTTGTACATGAAATCAATGCAACTACCGCTGTCACAAACAACTTATATAACCAGCATCATCTAGCTACCATCTTGCCGCATCCTTCCAACTCTACCTGGATGCCTCCTTGTTGCATCCTTCCATCACTCCATGACTACAAACCACCTCATGAAACAAATGATAAGATAATCATTCAGCACAAACATATTACCTCAAAAGTAAATGGAATAATAAGCAAAGGTGGACTCCCTAGAACATATAATTCATTGCACATTAAAATAATGTTTATGTTAACCAATAAGTATGCACTATTAAATTTACAAAGAATTAACCTTTTTTCTCTAATAAAGTTCTATGACATCTTGTCAATGCATCTATATGTATTCCATTTATCCACTGGAAATTTTTTTAACACATCATATCTTAATGCAATTTATTTTTAGTTATATAAGTAATAAGTTATAAAATGATATTAAATTGATATTAATATAATTTGATTTATTAAAGTTATTTTATTTTATTTGAGAGTTATTTACTTAAGAGTCATTTTATTTACTTAAAGAGTTATTTTAAGTAAAATAGTTCTAAAGTAAATTCAAATGTGAATACATTTAGAAACATTGTTAATTCATTCATAATCATGAATTGCCTAAACTCTTTCTCTTAGGTTTTCCAACATTAAGTTTTTCAATTCAATAATAATCATCTTAAGATTTGAATTCTAATTTTCAATTTTAGATTTTAAACTACGTTTAAAAAATCTAGACATTGAGAATGATATTGTAATTTAAGTGAAATAGTGTCTCGAGAATGATATCTTTGACATATTTCACATTTTTCTAAAGATAAATATGCTAGCATATACACATGTATATGTATATATACATAGTGTGTATACACACAAATATATGTGCACATGCACACATACATATGTATGTGTATGCACTTACATAAATAAGTGTGTATATGTATGTATGTTTAATATATATATACATATATGTGTCTCATCCTATGGCGTCATTATTCTAACCCACAAGAAATATCAATGCACCACTAAGTCTCAAGACAAATACCCCTTGCCCATCTTTCATGCAATTTGTTAAACTCTCACTAGATACTTCGTGCATGCCTATACTAAACCTTGCAACTCATGTTCCCATACCCATCTTTACTTTTATCTATAATAGGATTTGAATGTCTGCTTGAGAGAGAATTCTCTCGTTATCAATTTAGCGACTTACTAGGGGGCTCGCAATTTAGCGACTTACTAGGGGATTATTTTCAAGTGCATACAAAACTTGCATTGCTCCCTAAATTTCCTCTCAAGTTGATTATTTGGCTTAAGCATTAAATCTCAAACAACTTTGGGGGGGGGGTGTTGGACCACCTTGTTACATGGTCAACAAAGTCTAGCTCATACCATGAGAATCTAAGATGTTTCTCATTTTAATTCTCAAACTCAAGAAGAACTGAAATTCTAGTATTCGTCTTCATTTAAGATTCTTTTAAGGAAGTCCTAAGCAAAGGGAGCTTATCTCTTAAGGAAAGATAACTTTCGTACCATAACCAAGATAAACAAGGTTTCCCTAAAAAGGAATGCAAATGTTGGTCCATTGAAGGAAAGATAACTTTCGTACCATAACCAAGATAAACAAGGTTTCCCTCAAAAGGAATGCAAATGTTGGTCCATTGGCCTACAGGTAATAGGAATGAAGAAGTTATGTTTAGTATGACATTGTTCACATAGTTTTTGCATCTCCTTGTTGAATTCGATAACATTAATAGTAATGATAACCACAACAATCATAAATGATGACAAGAAATAATGATAGAAATGTTTATTGTACTCAAACACTAAATAATGATAGACAAGAAACTCGGCCATCTCCAAGATGGAGTTAGACGTAGAGAGCATCCACCAATAAATATTAATTAAGGGAGAAAGAATCCCAAGTGAATAAGACTAAAATTGTTCTTCAAATAAAAAGAATAATAAGACATTGTTGGAAAATCAGAACTTGTCCACTAAAGATATCATTACACATCAAAACTAATTTAACCCCAAAAAATCATTACATACCATCACAATGAATTGTTTGTTTGCAAAAGTTTATAAGTTGATAAGCATATCGGTGATCTAATGTCTTTGACGAAGACTGATTGCAAAAGATGAGAGCTTCTGTAAAGTTCCAAATGAAATTATATTAAGTCTATAACCCAAATTACTCTTCATATTGCATTACACAACGTAGGATGCCGTTAATGAGATATGGGACAGGTTTAGGCCACATTTATAATTTAGTGGTCTGAACATGCAAACCCGCTTTACTCAACAGCTGTTTGGATTTGGAAAGATGCAAAACAAGCTAATAAGGCATAGTTGGAACATAAGAAAATTGTTCATTAAACACTGCATGTTGAAAACTGTGAAAATTAAAGTCGTGTTCTCGTACATGATTCTTGTCCTAATAGCTTAGCTTGATTTTTTATATTCATTCCCAGTTTGGTCCAATATCATTAGTTACTTAATTAAGCTCAAAATGGAACATTTATTATATATGGGCTTACCCTCTCTAAGACCATCCCTATTTCTATATTGTAGATACAGTTAAATATAACTTTTTCTCATGTAGATTGTACGGTTATTTGCAACATAGTAAATTTTCTTTTATAACTGAAAAAATAAGCTTAGAAGATTAAATCATTAAACTACTCATAAAATCCCAAACAAGGACGTTTCTTAATAAAGGATACAAAGGCAAATATGTTCAGACTGTTCAATATAACTTCTACACGCGTAAATTATACAGTTTTTTGCTACAATAAGTTTTCTTTATAACTTCAAAAAATAAGCATACAAGAAGATTCAACTACTCATAAAATCCTGAACAAGGGCATTTCCCAATAAAAGACATACAGGAAAACATGTTCAGGTTGTTCATCTAGAAAATGGTGAATGATTTAGAAGCTCAAGTACAGCTCAATAAATTTATATAAAAAATGAGGCAGTAAGGAAAAGCAGAGTCATGCGATGCTTCGATACCAGGATCTACAAGCTTGTGAGTATGATTGACCTATAACTTGGAGGCTTTTTACAACCTTCTGAAGAGTTATCAGTCTACAATTAGAGTGACAATTTCAGTAGTAGTTATCAAATTCAAGAACATCCATCACACTTACAACTGACTTTTATATGCATATATGTAATTTCCAACAATCGGGAGGTCATAAGAGATGCTAGCAATATGGCTCACAAGTCACAAGGTATACTTGGTCGGATGTGTGAATTTCCTTGCATATTTTATGTACTTGATTCATCTCTTATGTAATGTTAAATTATTAAATAATCAATATTTGTGAATTTGGGAGAAATATCTTATTAAATCATAAACAGTGTGCATGTGTACATAAAATGGATGCTTTAATCCTACTATTGTTAAGATCCCATAAATGTAGTCCATTCGCTCAATTATAATAAGAAGGAATACTTGAAACATCACTCTTACATGCGAGCACATAAACCAAGAAGGTTATGTATGATGTGAAAAATGATGCCGAACTTCACAGTTTTGGAAGTGGAAACACTGAGATAAAAGATTATTAGCATGCAAGATATTTTTATTTGCAGTGTTTCTCTTATGCAGGAGCACATTTAAACTTTGTGCCTTATAAAAGTAGAACCATAAGATAATGATGTGCCCCACAAGAAGCACTGTGGATTTGAATAAGCCCTTTCTTAATATAAGCAGGCATAGCATTGAATGGTTATATCATGACTCAAACAGGAACCTAAATTTGTGAGTGAAATACAGACACAGAAAAGATAACTATATTATGAGCTCTCTTCTCCCATGTAAAATTTCTCAACATCCATCGCCAGTCTTATCTTCACTAGAATTCTATTAGTGAATAGGCTTTGGACCTCTCACTGCAATTGTAGTTTTCATTTAAAAGCAAATCTTTTAGCCGCCTATCATACATTCACAAATTCATTGACACTGGAGCATCTGCCTAACTTCACATAACCATTCCTCCATCAACATTGAAAACCTGCAAGAAGTAGTAAACAACACCATCAATGAAAAAGCTGTACATTTTCTGTAAGGAAATAATGTCTATTTAAGATATATTTCTCATACCTGGCCTGTAATATATTTGGCAGCTGGATTAAGAGCCAAGAATTCCACAAGACCTGCAACCTCCTCTGGTTGTCCATATCTACCTGCAAATTTACACACAACAAATAATGTTAAAACTTGTAGAGAATTATCTGTCCAGATTGTTTGTGCTGAGTGGAGAGACTACGATAAGTTACAGCAGTTGGATGGAGGCAACCTTCAAACAGTTTGCAGACTCCATCAATGTGAAGAGGTTACAAGGTGGTTGAATCACCGTGACAATTTTGAAATGGATTGTTTGGTAAGAGCCTGTTATGGGATCACCTATATTATGTATGCTTAAGATTAATGAATTTATTCCCCGTTTCTACCAGTTTTCTGATCTCAATATGATACAAGTTGATGCAGGCACATCTCAGGGATCAAACAATGAGCATCAACCATAAATAATTTTCTCTTTTTTTGTGTTCATGAATAAGGACCTTAGGCTCCAACGGTGTGGATGATCTCTAGGATTTCATTTTTAAGCATTTTAATATTATCTCTCTTGTAATTTGTGATGTCCCACTTGGTGAGAATCTTGGAGATCCTCTTTTGCCACTTGTATGTCAGTCCATGACAAGTTATGACACCTCTTTCAATGTGGGGGTTACTTATGGCATAATCTATGATGTGGAAGAGCATCTATGATACATCATAGAAGAAGAATTACATGCAAATGGCATCTTTGAGTTGTCTGAATTGACCCTTGGAAATGGAGCGCTCCAACTAGCTAATTCTAGCTGGGTATAAGAGAGACCAATGAAACAACTATTGCATGTTGAAGAGGGTGCCCCACCTAGCTATTTTTAACCAATGATGAAATTCCCTTTGGTGAAGAGGGGTCACACTTTGACCATGAATGCAATTTTGAATTTGGGTCTCAATTGGAGAGGAAAACTACAAATAATTCTTGGAAATTGAAAGAGTTAGCTTCCAGAGAGGATTGGCAAGTAGCAAGGAGCATGAAGTTCCTCTCCATTTGTAGATTGCCAAGGAGCTCAAATGTGGAGACTGGGGAGCTCTTAATGTGTGTGTTTCTTCCAGGGGTTGGATTAGTGTGGCATTGCATGTGTGCAGGTCTTTTGCAAGTTGCAAGTGTTGTGTTTACAAGGGGAAACTCTCAAAATTCCCCCATAATCCTATGTACATGTCATTGGGTGGAGATCTAAAATCTGGTGTAAACAGTGATGTAATATCTTGTTTAGTGTTTGTGGGTGCAATTTTTGTTGTAATCTCTAGGTTAGACTCTGCTGGATTTTCTTTGGAATCCATGCATGTATGTCTATCTTGTGCTTTGAATAAAATCAGATCTATTGGTGAGTCAAATCCTCATGCATGTTCAGATTTGTGAAGTTGCATGTGTTTAATTTTTTTTGTTGCAATCTCTATGGTGATTGGGTTCCAATTCTGGGAAGTTGAAAATGTTGTGGGTGTCTATTTCAGTGTTGGCTGCAAGGACAAGGCTGCAATTCATTTGGCCCCCTATCCTTGACTACATCACAAGTACTCACGTTTTTAAGATCCTACATTCTAAAGAGTTACTTTTGCAATTGAGATCAAAACATGTATCCTAAATAAAGTGCATGAACAATATTTCGCTTGCCCAAAAATACTGAGAATCTTGATTGATTTAAATCATAACTTGTCTGAAATGCTTACCCAGAGGTATGGTTTGAAGAATTTTCTTCTCAATTTCATCACCAAGTGTTGCTGTCATATCGGAAGCAATAAATCCAGGAGCAACAGCATTTGCCTGAATAAAAGACAAAGTAGTTATAAGCATCCATTTCTGATTCTTGTAAATGACTTTGCGGTGAGCATAAATGTTTACCATATCTACAAAGAAAAAGGCTAAATGAAATCTTATTATAAAAAATTAAAGTTCACTAAAGTTCAGAGACATACTGTGATATTCCTGCTAGCATATTCCCTTGCAACGGTTTTTGTCAGGCCTATCACTCCTGCTTTGGCTGCACTGTAATTAGCTTGTCCTATATTGCCCGTCAAACCCACTACAGATGAGATATTGATGATTCTTCCCTGGAGGAGTATAATGCAAGGAGGTCTATTTAAATGAGGAAAAAAATATAGGTTCTTAGAGCATACATAACATATTAAAAATTTTGTTCATATTAAAATTCTACCATTTCATTATGCCAAAACATGGGATTTGCCACTATATATAATTTTATTCAACAGACAAGTAAGAATAGAAGATTCTGTATCTAAACTAACAGAAATTTGAAATAATTAAGCTTCCGTATTTACAAATCATATGCACAAGGTGAACATCTAAAAATCACATTTCATTTCAAAAATAACTAAAAATACATTAAACTACAGTAACAATGTAACTCAAATATAATAAAATAAAATTCAAAAATATATGAAAGCCTTGCAACAACATCATACATTCAATATTTATAAAATTCACAACAGGAAACAGGGTGCATGTACTGAGTAATGCCTCAAGATTATCCTATGAAGCCTGAATTTCACATCATTCGTAACAAACAAGGAAATTTCAATTAATTGTACAGAAACAGACTAAGCATATGGATTTTATGTGCTTCATACTTTCAAAGAGAAGAAAATTGTTCTCCTAATATTTTGGAGTTGGCACTTTGCGCTGGCATATCATATAGATTCATATCAATATGCTATAAGCTCTTTTGAGTCAATTTATAGTCTCTAATCTATTGCAAGAATCAGAAAAGCAGTCTATGCATTTTCTGCTTAGCTATCAAACATGATTCTCAAAGAACCAATTTGTGATATGAAACAGCACTGGTTTTGGCATTGAAATATGTCAGACAGAAGGATGGGTGTACAGAGCTTCTCCAGCAAGTCTGTGAAGGTAGCACAATAAATTTTAGGAATTCATGTGAAAGATGGTCTTTCTCAGGATGCCATGAAGTATTAAGGAGCATCTTCTTCTCATTCAGATTTTGTGTTTGATAAAAAGCAACCCTCCTAAATATAATATAAGGCATTTGAGCATTAAAATGTAGCCAGGTACTATGTAGCGGAGCGGACATTTACTTTTTCAAACAGGACCTAGGAAAACCATTCAAAGATTATACAAAACTTTGAAATTTAATAAGTGGTTTGTGGCAGTTATGAACTCTCTAAATTGGTTTACTCGGGGCTATAAATTGGCACACCAGTTTATCTCATTTTCATTGCAATTTCCACAGAATATAATGCATATTTTTTGCCAATTTTGTTCCAAGTTGCTTGTCAGTTTTGGCTCTTTTGCTTGCCGAGTCTGAGTCGTGCTAATTTGTCTGTTATTCACTGAACATGCTCACCTGTTTCCAAGGCATGTACCATTTTGTGGCAGATATGAACTCTCTAAATTGGTTTACTCAGGGCTATAAATTGGCACACCAGTTTATCTCATTTTCATTGCAATTTCCACAGAATATAATGCATATTTTTTGCCAATTTTGTTCCAAGTTGCTTGTCAGTTTTGACTCTTTTGCTTGCCAAGTCTGAATCGTGCTAATTTGTCTGTTATTCACTGAACATGCTCACCTGTTTCCAAGGCATGTACCATCTCAGGTCATAGAAAAATTAAAACGTCAGAGTTCTGTGCCGCAAGACAGAAAAATCTTATTTAAAAGAAAATGCCAGGAACATAACATTTGTAGCATCAATACTAGTTGGTATATATGTTTGCTTAAGTAATAAGAGACTCGAACAAAACAGAAAACTGGAAAAGGTCACAATTATCTACCACAGGATAACAAAATCTTTTATGAAAGAAAATGCCAGGAACAAGACATTCATAAAATCTATATATACATACTGAAATAATAGGGCAATGACACAAATAAATAGGAAACTGTGCCATATATCACATTTTTGGAAAGTGGGTTATACCAAACAAAAAGCTAAGGAAAACATGGGAAGCCAAACAATTTTAAGTGGACCGTATGGAGGTATTTTTATCCTACTAGCACTTGCTTCAGAAGCATCCATGGAAATCACCCAACAACCATTATTTATGTAGACCCTTAAATATCTATGTTATAAAATTCCATCACAGATTTGATTATGTTTTATATAAGTCTCATACTGAATAGGGTTTGAAACTATGATTGACATAAGGAATGCCTATGCAATTATGGAACACAACTGAAGACCCGTTTTTGAAAAGTTGTGATATGAAGCAATGCCAAATATTAAGCGATATCATTGTGGAGATCTTATCATAATGAGCTGAGAATATGCTATAAAGGATACAGTGAGAAAGATTAGAATGTAACTTTAAGTAAAGCTGGAAGCTGCACTCATATTCACAAATTAAGAAATTTCTGCCCCCTGCTATAGTTACACTGCTTACTATGGACATATGTCTAACTCTAAATACTATGGACAAGAACAAAGCCATGAATCTGCAAGCATGATATGGGAACTCTTATTATTTTATTTTCATATTACATATACACAAATAAGTGCACTGTAATTCCTTCCAGGTTATATTATTTTAACTAGAAATACAAGATAATCAACCCATTATCTGAATACAACTAGGAACTAGGCTCTAGCCCATTGCATCTGTTAATTTCACCTTGGGGCCAAAATCTGGCATTAATATATGTTGTAAGATTAAGAATCCATATAAAAGAAACTACTCGTCATCTACAGTTCTCTGTTGATATCAAACAGTCAGTAACTAGTGGAATGTTGTCATTTCAATTATTATGAACACGTATCAAAGGATGAGAGAATATGATTTCATAGAGATAGATTTCAGTACTCAGGCATTATTGTTCATAGGCTCTGGAACATATGGGGATCAAACTATGACACAGAAGGATGAAATAAGACAAGCATATAAACCATAGAATGCAAATATAATTAGAGATGGGTTGTATCACAGAATACAGCCTAACAGACATCTCATTTGCATTATAAACTTCCTGCAAATAACGTACAAACCAAAAACACTATTAGAACAGCAGAAATTTGCAATATTGTGTAATGTCCCCTCCTTAGCTCTTCAGAGAGTTGATGTGATTAGCCTACTCCAGGGTTCCCGTAGGCTAGTAGATATGGTTAGGGAACCTATCTTGGTCGTTATTCCAGGACTTACTATTTATAGTAAGTCGGACAGGGGCTATCAGGTGGCATTGACCAACTTACTATTTTTAGCCTGTCGGTTGGAGCACCTAGCACTTGCAGTTGGACTTCAAAGAGCAACGAGGGGATTATATTTCTAAGTATAAGTTAAATTTAATATTTAACTTATAATATTTTATGAGCTATGGTTACTTTCAGTTAATAAAGTAACTTTCTAAAATGAACTTTCAGTTATAACTTAAAGTTGTGGTGCTAGGAAGGGGGAACGCTCCATGCAGGGATAAGGGGTTATTTTAAATTTAAAACAAAATAGAACTCCCTCCTTTTTGGGCGTTGGGTTTGAGGCGAGTATATAATGCTACGAGACTTCATTTGCCTCTCTCTCACACTTTGGAAAAATATATTTGTCTGAGCAAGCTGGAGCTTGGCTAAGGGTTTGAACATGGAGTTTTACAGGGATGTAGCCCTCTGTGAGACTGCCTTCTTCGTTCTTGAAATATAGCATCAGGAAGGGTTTGTTGGGAGCTTCTCTTAGAGGCTTCATTTGTACTTTCATGATCTTTTTATGTGGTTTGTTCAACATGGCTTTATCTGATTTTTGGTATCAGCTGTTACAAGGATTCAGTGGGCAGATTTCAGCATTTTTTTGGTGGAGTTTGAGTGTTGAATATTTCCTTTCATGGCAGGCCGTACATCCTGTATCTGGCCGTACATATTGCTGCAGATTTCACAGTGTTTGTTTGATGTTTGATGCAAGGGTTTTGGCGTTGAGGGTTTTAGTAGAACTGCAGATCTGTATGTGCAGTTTGGCAGAGATTAGGAGGGTTTAGAGGAGATTCAATGCTGTTTGACACCAGTTCCAGGCCGTACAGCCCTCAAAATGGACGTGGGTTTCCTTTATGTAAAACGCCTAGGGTTTAGGCTTCCCAATGCATCCTTCTATGGTGCCTAGGGTATCTGGCCGTACATATTGCTGCAGATTTCACAGTGTTTGTTTGATGTTTGATGCAAGGGTTTTGGCGTTGAGGGTTTTAGTAGAACTGCAGATCTGTATGTGCAGTTTGGCAGAGATTAGGAGGGTTTAGAGGAGATTCAATGCTGTTTGACACCAGTTCCAGGCTGTACAGCCCTCAAAATGGACGTGGGTTTCCTTTATGTAAAACGCCTAGGGTTTAGGCTTCCCAATGCATCCTTATATGGTGCCTAGGGTTTGAGTATTCAATGCTGCATTTTGTTTGAAGGAGAACAGCCTTGTGTTAGGTTTTTGAAGTGTTTTTTATGATGCATTTTATGCTGGTGCAGCTACAGCCAACTGATGCAGTTGAAAACTGTTATCTGGGTATGTGTTTATAATTCATGTTATGCAATTCTAACGCCCGGGTCATCGTTATTTCATCATTTTATATCATAGATTTTCTGGGTATTCGTTGCATGTTGCTTGTTCATTGATATTTGCAAACAAACAACACATGCAAAACCAAAAACCCCTTCCGCATCTTCTGTCTAGTCTGAAAGACCACAATCTAATTAAAAAAAATAACACAATTAAGAAATAAAAAAAATTTACAACAGGGGCAGATCATTACATACTGTACAGTCATTAGGAAAATAAAGGCTTACCTTCTTCTTCTTCATCATGATTTTGGCAGCAGCCTGTATAGAAAATCAACAAATATTACTTATATGAAGAACAATTAGCATGATGACACAAATCATGAAGAAAAAATAAGATATTTGTGTATTGTCATTAGATATACCATTGTTCAGAAAATAAATTTATATTAGATACATCATCAAAACGTACCTGTGTACAAAGAAATACACCTGTAAGATTCAAGTCAATGACATCCTGCCACTGAGATTTTTTCATCCTCATCATTAGTGTGTCCCTTGTAATACCTGCAAAGAAAACCAATGCAAAGATGCTTGGCACACCATAGATATTTTGCAAAATAACTGATGCATCTTGTCCAACCATCAGAAAGAAAGAAATGAAAGGCTAATAATACCTGCATTGTTTATCAAAATGTCAACTGTACCCCATGAGTCAACTACCTGCTCAAACAAAAAAAGTACCGGCAATGGTTGAGTACAAAAGGGAATCTGCTTGAGAAACATAGCTTGGCATCAGAATTAGATCTTGATAATTGATTCTTACTGTTTTAAACATAGCCGCAACATCGGCCTCCTTTGAAACATCTGCTCCATATATCAGTGCCGAGCCACCAGACTCTTCAATCTGTAATCAGGTCACTCTTACAGATTGCTTAAAGCCGTAAAAGCTTAATTTACATTAGATATTACTATACATTTTGGGAAAATATCCAGCAAATCAATAAAACAAGAATGGACATAAATGCTGAATACAGGCAAGTGCGGAGATTACAAATTTTGACATCATGATTCATAATAGATACATTTACAAAAAAGGAGGAACTAAAAATTTGACAGTCACATCTGTATCACAAAAGATATATGGTCCTATCATTGAAGGGGAAACAAGTTATCTCTACTCCACCCTCAGCTAGATCAGAATGTTCATAACACCAATTCAGCTAAAGACTGAATCACTTCTCAGTGTGCCTGATCACTTAATTATCAATTTGATTCGACCCTATATACAGCAGGCCTGCAAAGCTGATGGAATTCACCACTTGAGTTTTGCCTGCAAGCTGTGTAAGGAATATTTACTTTTGTAATATTATGTCCGAGTTATTAATCCTGATCGGCATACATGTAAATTGTTACTGTCTCCCTAGATTTGATAAAGAAAATCTGATTCATCTTCCTAACTACTAATCCTTCACTTAAATCCAGACCCTTCACCCATCACAAGGATCTTGAACCATATAAAGTAGTAGTTCAGGAGTTTGGATTTTGCATAGTAAGGTTTGTTTATTTAAATCTAATTACTATTTAACAACTACATCCAGTTTACCTACAAGATTAGGCAAGGAGAGGGTTCAAGCAATTTTGCATTTTATTTCCCTATTTCAGATTTTTCTTGTTATCCAAGTATAAAGGCTAAGTCTTCCTCCCTCCTCAGGTCTAGGACAAAGCCCTGATTGACATGAATTCTCCTTTGAATTTCATAATTTTATGAAAATGCTTTATTTATCCATGAAATCTCCATGTCCCATTCCTTTCCACATTCACCACAGTTCACAGGGTATCTATCCTTACCACATATATCAAACTTAAGGTCTACAAAGCATGAATAGACTGAAGTTAGGCTAATTTTTTATCCAATTCGATTCAAAAGAAAATCACTTCTTGAATCATGCATATTAATGTATAATTGAAGGACTCAATGGCAATGCCTTAATTTCCTACAAGCACTATAGCAAATGTACATAGTGAAAGCTGTAGATGACAAAACAAAATCTGCTCCTGATCACCTTCACACATGGATGGGAAGGTGTGACCTCTCCAGATTTCACCTCAAAGAAACAAAAAACAGGGTGTAAATACAATGCTAGATGCAAGGCCTAGACCAAGTGGTAAGGCCATTGGCGTACACACCCAAGGTTGTGAGTTCAAATCCAAGCCTTGCCTTGCTATTTGTTGTGGCTTGCTAGTTAGATATTAAGGGTTGCGTAGCAGGATTTTGATCTGACACATGGCAGATTGTGGTGATTTGGCATCTAACTTGAACCTTTCACATTCTTGAAGTACAAAATCTAACTTCAGAAGGTGTATGACAGACAAGTGACATAGTTTCTCTTAGCAAAATAGAAGACAACTGTTAGTGGGCATAGATATTTTCTCACCAATTTTCAAAAAAAAATCGCACACTAGCAAGTCAATCTTCAAACAATCATATTTTGGTCATACAAGCTCCATTTTCTTTTGTTCTTGAAGTGTTGGAAAGCTTGTTTCAAGCTTGATATAATGGTATCAACCATTAGAGGGTCAAAGATCTTTGGGAAAGTGGCTTTCCAATACTCTTGTTGAGCCAATATTGTGTGGGCACAACTACAAGGAATAGGTGAAGGCCATGGAGCTCATATTCCTGAAGGAAGGTGTGTGGCAGATTATCAATGCAACAAAGGCTCCTATGAAATAGGAGCAGGTGAAGTTTCATGTCCAAGAAAACATTGTCATGGCAACAATGACAACACATGGCCTTGGACTTAATATACTACATTGAAGGGTAAAAGACTCCTCATGAAAAATAAAAATCTCTAAGCATTTTTTATGTCAAGGATGGAGCAAGGACATTTCGACTACGTCAAGATTTCTGAATTACCTTAGTTACCAAATTGGAATTGGGTACAGGTACAGGTACATGGGTAAGGTATGCCAGTACGGCAAAAATTTTGGGGGCTCTGGGTACATTTTGGGTACACCCATACAAAAAAAATATAAAAATTATATATATATATATATATATATATATTTCAGAATGCCACATATCATGTATATGCTAAATAAAACTCCATAAATATTACAAATTTGAAATACAATATAATAATCGGATATCAATTTATCAAACTTAAATATCATAATAGATTCATTGTTCATGAATATTATGTATAATTTTTAATAAATATTTATTTATTTAATAAATAAGAAACATTATTTTATTTATTTAAATAAACAGACATTTATTTATTTAAAATTAAAAATTAAATAAATTAAATTTTGAAATCTAGAAAGTAAAAATAAAAAATAATAATAAATCAAACAAAATTAAAAATAAACAAGACAAACCAAAAAGAATATTGCAATAAAAGATTAAAAGAGGGTAAACAAGGAACAATAATATTACAATTGTCATTTCAGCACCACGGGAGTAAATGACACAAAATGCATGCTAAGGAATAAAGTGAGAAGTAAGGAAAATGGGAGATGAATACGTAAATGATTTCAGAATAAAAAATTGTTGGAGTTGGAGGCGAAATAAAATCAAATGATAATTTTAAGGATGCTTTCTCTTTGGTTGTTTGTTGCAGGTTGCCCTATCAACACATGAAAACTCCTTTTCTTTCCCTATGGGCTCCTCCTTTCCTTGTTCATTGTCTTCTTTTGCTGCAACACAGTAATATGTTGGTCGTTTAGTTTGTTCATTGTCTTCTTTTGCTGCAACACAGTAATATGTTGGTCGTTTAGTGTTTGGGGATAGTCTATTAGGGTTTCACAGGTCAAAAATCTTTTTAAAAGATGCCTTCAAAAAATCGTCGATGTTGGAATCAATCTGAAATCGGCATGTCGACCCCCAAGATCGTCCGAGTATGCCTTGTATTGTTTCTACATAATTCCAACTGCTCAAATCCGAACCCAATCCAATTCCACGGGTGATTCGGATCAGAACCAATTCCAATACAGCTCATACCCAAAAACAGTGTGTTTTCTAGTTAATTTGGCAACATAGTGAATTATTCAACCTCAATGGTGATGATTTTGAACAAACTAATGGCATTTGGCTAGAATAAAGGAATACAACATCAAATTACCAATGAGAAGGGGAAGTAGATGGAAAAATGCATCAAGTGATACATTTGCATTTTACCAGGTCTTATGATATTTTCCTTTCTACCTTCCATACCACAAAATAAATGAAGAAAGAAAATGACACTACATTTTTTAGGACATTGCATGCTTTTCTTACAAATACAAGACAAGCTTCTCACAATTGGTGGCATCTCCAACAACTTTGACCATGCCAACATTGAAAAAGAAAGATATGTAAGAAAAGTTCCACAAGGAGATGGACAAGGAGTATTCAGAGAAAGAGCGATGAAGGTCAAAAATGGTCAAACAAAAGAAAAGGAAGCAACAAGATCAACACATTGAGGAGGCTAAGCAAGTGTTTTCATTGTGGGAAACCAGAACATTGCCAAAACAAAAGCTTTTCCTACAAATACAAGACAAGCTTCTTACAATTGGTGGCATCTCCAACAACTTTCACCATACATCGAAAAAGGCAGATATGAAAGAAAAGTTCCATAAGGAGGTTGACAAGAAATATTCAAAGAAAAAGCTCAATGAAGATTAACAAAGGCAAAACAAAAGCAAAGGAAGGCAAAGATCAAAACATTGAGGAGGCTAACTCAAGCAACTGTTTTCATTGTGGGAAACCAGAACATTGCTTAAGCCTTAAAGCATCTCAAGGAGAAACCACAAACATTTGAAAAACTAAGAAAAAGGTACTAATAATTCTGCTCTTCTACGTTATCAAGTCTTAATTGCTCATTATAGTGATAAGAAATGGATTCTTGATACTAAGCTATTTACATCTCTTGAAAAGACACATGGTGAAAAGATATAGATTGTTGATAATTCCATCTTAGAAGTTTAAAGGATTGGTATAGTTAGAGTTTCCAATGGAGTGATAAAGAATATGTGATGCAGAGCATGCAGTAGAAGCTCACAAACAGGGTGAACAACCCATTAAAACCCACAAAATAGCTATACTGTTTCCTATCGGCAAGATACCTCTAGTGTCTCACCGAAATATTCAACTCCTTTACCATCGGCAAGACCACCCTCTATCGGTGAGTCTAAATCTTTATTGGCCGATACCCATCTTCTCCCCGATGAAGCTTTACCCTTCGCAACCATCGGTGTGACATTCACCATCGGTCGACCAAATTTATTCTTCCCCGATCACTTAACTCCTACCGATACCTTCTAACCGGCTAAGTTGCCAATCGGCAACACTTTAGTCATCAGCTTCTTCACAAAAAGTCTCCCCGAAAGCCTTCTCTCAGCGATATCGTTATTATCGCTTTTGGTTGCCTATCAGCAACACTCGAACCATCGGCCCTCGAGAGATTTGTCTCTCCGACACGCCATCTCGTCGATACCGTTGACCCCCGACGACTTCTCTTATCTCCGACGCCAAGCTCCTCATCGCCAAGACATATAACTATCGGCGAAGACTTCATTTCCTCTGCCGATACACCTCCTTACGCCGATGCACCTTTGCAGGATACTCACACAATGTCTGTGACATACAAATGCAGGATACACATAAAATATTCACTACATACATTTGGCATATACGCATAAAATGCATGATTCCTCCCCTGCAACCATTTTTAGCCGAACAACACATGGAAAATGCAAAAACCTACAGAACAGAAATAGAACTCCACGATACAGAACAGAAATAGAACTCCACGATACGGAGGTCATTCCACTGATTTCAAAGAAATCCACCAGTGGAATGACCCCGAACGATTTCCCCTGTGGTTACACCAGAACACAAACTGTTTTTATTCCCTCACAGAAATGATTTACAATCTTTCTGATCTCTCGTTGTTCTTCTCTATCACATTGTGTTGAGATCGATCAGATCTCACATATTTATCCCTTCACGGGGTAGTACAGAAAATGACTCCCAGCGGCTGGGAGTTACAGCTGTCTTAACAAACTGACTTTCTAACAAACTCTTAACAACTATCTAAAAATAGCAAGCACGGTCAATTCAGACCTTATTACATTAAATGTCCGTTTAGGACTTCATTGAAAACATAACAACAAACTCTAAGACATCTAATGCCTCATGGAGGCCACTGTAGATTGGGTGCTCCTGCACCAATATGTAATAAGTTCCTCAATTATTGTGCAATTTGTTGTGTGTCCGTCAACTAACACAACAAAATAAGAAAGCCAGGTTTCAGCCAAACCGATGCATTTCCAAAGACATCAAAAATGATTACAAAGCAGTTGCAACAGCAGAACTAGATGAGGAAATTAAAACATTTATTAGGGGCAATTACAAACAAATTGACAATCAAAGCAGTTATGACATATCTTCATTTGGGACACTCAAATCTCCATAACATGAATCATGGACTTTCTCAAATTACTTTATACCACAGTTCCAATGTCTATTAAGTATAACTATATTTTCATTTTGATTTTCGTTGTTTCAATGTTCACTAGTTCAATGAAATCATTGCAATGTGTTAAACCCTAAACTTTACATATTCCTTAGGCTTCTACAGTTATACATCTTTTTATAACTAATTTTTCAAGTACTATATATATTTCAGCGCACCGCTCCCCTGCCACCGTCCCCCCGTCCCCGAAACGCGTCCCCTGCCGTACCCCCGTCCCCGTCCCTGAAACCCTGTGGAACTATGCTTTATACATTTGAGTATCTGAAGCTTGTATTCTTGGAAAACATCACCATGATAAAAATGAGAAAGCATCCAATTGGCATGAAAAAGTATCATTAGAACTTGTTTGTTTTGACCTTTGCACAGGGGATCACCCAACTATTGCAAGGGCGACATAAATTCTTACATTTATTGATGATTGTTTGCAATGTCCCCTTTTCACTAAGTCAACACGTGTAGAACCCATAAGCCCATTTATATACTTCTTGGTGGGTGCGGGGTGATTGCTAGATAAGTATATACCAGTGAGGATTGGTTTCGTTCACTTGTATCAGTGAGGATTAGTTTCGTTCATTTGTCCATAGTATTTTTATGAGATTTGGACCATTTCCTAAATTTTAGGAGGTCGATTGGAGGCAGGACCCTCACCATTAGTCTGATTTACCCTAAGGGGACCATTTTACTATTGAGATTGTTCATGCCCTTGGAGATTTTTTAGTGTACATGTCTGTTATGAGTGCCTTGGTGAAAACTTGTTCCTATTTTTTTAAGGGTTTTTGGAGGGCTACTGAGGATGGGACCATATAATGCAGCCTGTCATTGGATCTGAGTGTGAGTCAGTTGTTCATAATGATTTATCTCAGGTCTTTCTGGCAAGTGGTTCTCAACCTATGATTGATTTACTGATGAGGGGTCAAGGTTTATTGGCTACTTGGGCAATTTAATGTTATTACACTAGTGCCATGTTATGTGGTACTTGATATTTAAGTGATATTGGTGATTGGTGTCATATCAAAATTAAAAAAAATCTTTATTAATTGACCCTTAGGCTAGGCACCTAGGGTTAGAAGCATGTCAATGAATAAATAAAGGCCACCAAACCTTGAGAGGATCATTTTATCTCGTTTCACATTTTGCAGATCTAGAGTGCAGCTACATCAGGCAGCACCCATCTACCAATTCAGGGACGAAAACCCTTGGATCCAGAGATCATAGGACGAAACCCTTTTGGTTTCTTGCAGACACAAGATTGCATTGGACTGAAAGCATTCTCTTTTCTATTGGTATACTGATTTGTGGGGCAACTGGAGCTGCATTATACAGCAGCACCAGTTCTGATACGGGAAAGATCTTCCACCGGGTGCTTGAGTTCTAATTAGTTCCACGTTATTATTATTCTATCAATGTATTCTAGCAGATTTTATTATTATTACTCTATTGATATATTCCAGCAGATTTTATCAATAAAATACAGCTCCAAGGCTATTGTTAGTGTTTACTTTGTTAGTATATTGGTGTGGTGCATTTTTCTTTCTTTCCTAGCATCATTCTGGCTTAATAAATTTTTAAATAAAATTAGATAGAGGGCATCACATTTTTTTAGAAGAAAATGGATGTGTTTCCTGAAAAAGAAGTCCTCGAGTCTTGAGAACTTTGTTGAATGGAAAACTGTAGTAAAACAACAATCAAGGTACCTAGTGAAAACCATAATATCAGACTGTGGAGGAGAATATGTGAATAAATCCATGGAGGCTTATTGTAAGCATTATACCATTGTTTGGTAAAAAATAGTAGCATACAATTCTCTAAAAAATGGTATCACTTAATGGAACAAAAGAAACTTAGTTGAAATGCCACATTTCATGCTCCAAAGTCCAAGCCATGAAGACAAAGAATATGTTTTCAGCAAAACTAGTTAATTTTGCTAGCATCTTAATGGAGTTGCTATGAATGTTACGATAAATATCACTCCACAAGAAAAATGGAGTAGAAGAGAACATTTATTTTACATTTTAGAAGTTTTGGATGTGTTGCATGGGTTTATAGGTCTGCTGATAGGAGGAGGAAGCTTGATCTGAAAAGTCACAGACGCATCATGGTGGGACATTCAAAAGAATCCAAAGCGTGTAGATTATGGGATCCTATGAAAAGTGGACTGTAATAAGTAAAGATGTGATATTTGATAAGATATTTCTTATGAGGATGCAAAGTTGTTGTAATGATGAATCTTTATACTTACAAATTTCTATTGGTCCAAGTTTTTCTTATGACGATGATGAAGAAGAAGAACCCAAGATCGTGAACCAGGATCCTTCTATGCTCATAATTGAAAAAAGTGCTCTAGAAGTACAAACATCAAACAATTTTGCTATGAATATACAAGAAAATACGTGTAGATCATTGCAATGAAGACAAAGCTCAACACTTTGAAATTGTTGCACCATTTGGTGATCATTTCAATAATTTTCCCACATCACAAGAAAATAAACAGCCTGTAGAAGTTGTTGAAGATCAATCCAATCAAGGGGTAGGGATCAATCTTCCAATATGACCTGCCAAGACACTTGAAGAAGCAAAAGAAGCCAGCAAAAGTTAGAGAACCAAAAGCAGAAAGAAGAGAGCTACCTATGCACTAATTGCAAAAACAATGAAGAATTGTGATCTTCCCTCATAGAAAGAGGCTAAAGTAAGAAATGAATGGAAGCAAGCGACGAAAGAACACAATTCCTCAATCAAACAAAATACTTGGGAGCTAGTGCCTTATCCATCTGGGAAGAATATGATAAAGTGTAAGTGAATTCTAAATACAGCCAAGAGATCCCTAGAGAGGTAAGACATGTTCCCTTTCAAAATGATTATCTCAAAGAAAGGAATTGATTATTGGGAAACATATGCTTCTGTTGCAAACATTAAATTTGTATGATAAGCACACCAAATCAATGTCAAGCGTGTTTTTTTAATAGGCATCTCAAAGAAAAGATGCATATGGAGCAACCACAAGGATTTGTGCAAAAAAGAAATCAAAATGGTATGTAAATTGGTTTAATATTTATATGGCTTAAAACCAATACCTAGAGCATGGTATCAGAAAATTGATGAACTATTTCTTTCAAGGGATGTTAAAAGATGTGAATGTGATCCTAAAGTTTATGTCATGCATGAAAATAGTTAATCCTTTTTGTTGTCTTATAGGTCAATGACTTAATTATCAATGGCAACGAAACACGAGCAACAAGTGGTCTAAAGGAAAAGTTGAGAAAAACCTTTGAGATGATTGATTTGGGGCTCCCACATTACTTCTTGGGAATACAATTCATCCAAACTGAAAAAGAAATTTTCCTTTGTCTACCAAAACATGCTATTGATTTGCTCATAAATTGAAAGCCCAATGCTCCACAGCTGCAGTTGATGCCAAATTATGAAGAAAATTAGTCACAAGCTTATTATATCAAACACACAATAGACCAGAGTTGTCCTTTGTAGTTAGTATAGTTTGCAGGTTTGTGCAGGAGAACAAGCAAAGCAATTGGCAAGCTGCCAAGAGAATCATCATTTACATCAAAGGTACCATTCATATGGAGATAGCCTACTCAAGAGTTGTCAATGGAAGCCTCGTTGGGTATGCTGATTCAAATCGGGCAGGAGATGTTGATAAAGAGATTCAACTGCTAGATATGTATTCCACTCAGACTCCAGTGCTATGCAATGGGCTTGCAAGAAATGGACGAAGACAGCTATACCCACACTAGAGTTGAAAATCGAGGAGCAATTAAAGCGGCACAAGAAGTTTCTTTCGTAAAAGAATTCTTTCAAGTCTTGGAGTAGTTTCAATTGCAGAGAATCCAGTTGAGAGGAAACAGACTACGCACACATAAACACTATATAAGGAATTACATCAAGAACTGTTGCAGCTAAATTTTATATAGAGCAGATTACAAGTTGTGGACATCTTCACAAAGCTTTAGTTGAAGTCAACTCTCTAGAGTTGCAAGTTGCTTGGGCTTTCTGAAGATGACATTAGAGGGGAATGGCAGTGATTTCCTCCTTTGGAGGGGAAGAATATTGGCTTAATTAATGCAATCTTCCTCTCAGCCCTCTAAGTAGAGATTTCAGGGGGGGGATATTAGAATGGATATAAATCCCTCTTATACAGCTTACATGAGTTAAGAGCCTACATGTGTATTATAGAAGGCCAACTTGACAGTGAAAATACAAAAGGAATGAACATATAAATGGACGTGAAATTATTCCATTGTCATCAATTTCAAATTATTCTTTCCTTACTATATACAAAGTGATATCTTGGGGATTCTTCCCCTCCTCTTCTTCGCTTGTGTTTGTGTATTACATGTGCATATGATGGATAATCTCTTCTACTAACAATGGAATATTATACTTCACACTAACATCCAACTAATGGAAAGTTAATATATTCAAACAATATATCTAAAAATCCATTCAAAAATATATAAAAAGTTACCTCTCTAGAAACATCTTCAGCCTCCTTTGAAGACCGAGCATAATTCACAAGAACCTGCATCACCATTTGATTGATTATAAAATAGAATTGCTTTCCTATTAAAATACAAATTCATGTATCTAAAACAAAACAGAAAAAGGAACCACCTGCCTAGGGAAAAAAGTTGAAAGAAAATATATTGATATTCATGAATGACTGAAGTAAGTCAATGAGATTCCTCAGTACATTCAATAAATATAAAAAATTACTAGAGTAAAGAGAACCCTAAGAACTAAAAGAGTAACTAACACTAAAACAATGTGAACATAACTACAGAAGGGTAAACCTCAAGCAAGGAAACCCAAACCATATAATCAAGAACAAATACAAATAGCCATATGAAGGAATTTCCCTCTAGAGGACATGGAGTTGATGAAGACCATATCTAGAGAGTGTGGTTGGAAAGAAGAGTCAACACACGTTCGTAGCAAATCTCAAAGCAAAATAGCCAAGGGTATTACTATTCAACACCGTGATAGGGCCACAACAAGACTTGATAATGTCTGTAGGAGAATATCTTGGGCTAAGGGAGGCTAGGCACAACAATTCTAGGAAGAAGTTGGGTACTCACTCTAGAAGCACTCATAACACCCAAGGCTGACAAATCCTATAAATGCATGAAGTGGCAACATCCAAAGGGTGCTTGATATCCCTTTCATGTATGATAGTCTAAAAGGAAGAGATAATCATTCTAGTAGCCCTAGGATTACCCTATACATCCATCCATTTGATAAAGACATCACCAAATGCAGAGGACCACAAGGCAAGGGACAAAAAATCGGATCCGATTAATGACCAGCTAGCAACTAGACAATCAATAAAATAGTTTACTAAGACCATGAGGAGAGGCAAGTTAATAATTATTATATTATAGACTTGTTCCCAGTACAAAGAAAATAAAACTGAATTGCAATAATTTATTAAGGATTGACACTAAAAATTCACCTTATTAATGCCATAAGGAGAGGAAAGTTAATGCTTATGAAATTGATTCCATTACAAAGAAGACAAAACTGAATTGCAAAATTCTACTAAGAATTGACACTAAAATACACTTTACTAATAACATAAGGAGAGGAAGTTCAAAATTATGTATTCGATACCTGAACAGCAAGATCAGGTGAGACAGAAGACCATACTGAAGTGCAAATGTTATTAAGCATTAAAACTTGTAATCACTAAGATTGCTGAAATGCCCAACATGTATTACAGCATTAAATATCAATTAATTCTCTTTGACACTTCTTGTGATATTACAAATGCTACAGCTTCATTCTACTTGGCGTTATCGATGAAAGCTTGCACTTAGGACATAGATTTCATAAGAAAATAGAAGTTACCCTCCCAACTGAATTTCAAAATTGGCTCACTGGAGTAAGGAGGTAAGAATTATCCACAATGGGAGAGGTCATTCTATATTATAATTTGCAGTTGATTTGGGGCTTGTAACAATGTCCTTGATATGGAGGCGCTATATGTGGCAATGAAAGTGGCCCTGAGAATGGGTATCACTACTTTACCAGTTCGGAGTTTATCACAATTCCACGTTACTTATAATCTACTAGTGATCCGTAAATAGGGAGGTTATACCTATCTCCACTATGAGTAAACAGAGTTCTATAGAAAGAACCCTTCAAAACACCTCAACAAGCATTCTTAAACCACTTAGCAATGATTGACATACACACAAAATTGAACACAAACAGTTTGCCCGAGAAAACTCAACTTAGGGTGTGTTGCACCCTCACGAAACTTTTAATGACAAAGTCCTCCTTATATGTTTTGTCGTGTTCATCTGTCAAAGTGTTGCATGTAAGAGGTTGAATGCCATGGTTTTATCCAGGTTGAATTTGTTATTTGTTCTGTCCTTGCAAGGTTTTTTGTTCTTAAGGTTGTATTGTCTGTCTATCAAGCCTTGTACAAGAGGAAAAGTGATGTATAGCTGTCCAGGAGAAACAAGAAACAATAAAATCTGCTATGTCAGAAAATTGGTGAAGAGGCAGGAGCGTACCCCAAGGGTTGCAGCAAAGTGTGCGGTGGTAATTACAAACCAGAAGTGTTCCTTGAAGTGTTTGACAGTTGTTTTAGTGGCAGAACCCCTCAAGGAGCATGCCACGCAGGTGATGGCCATGTCTAAGTGCCAAAAATAGGTGGAAAGGGCGGCTGAAGGATCTGAGCCATCTGTAAATGGCATAGAGTGACAGAGTGCGCCTCAGAGGGTTTTACCCAGTTCAAGTGGCATCAAACATTGAAAAGCATGCCTGGCAGTGGTTGGGCAATGGTTTTGGTGGTCAAGACAGAAGAAAGGCACTCTTGACAGTGTTTTGTCAGTTTTGACAATGTTTTGAGTGGCTGGCAAGGTAGAGGAGTGCTCCTAGGCCACTTTTGTCGGTTTGAATGGTAGGTGTTCCTCAAAAGTGTGCCCAACATGATTATAAATTGTTGAGTGACCTTTCTCCATCTTTTCATCATTCTTCAGCTTCTTCCAGGGTGCCATAGCAGTTTTAATGGTTATCATCATTGGTCAACCTTTTTCCGAGATGCCACCAGGGCTTAAGGTAGCTTTTTTGCCCATTTATTGCAAATCTTAGTGTTTCAGCTTGCTACAGTGGGGTATCATGGTTGGTGAAATCAACAATGGTTTGGCAATTAGGGTTTCAAGATTATTCAGAAGATCTATCATATTTCAGAATGAAAGATCTATTTTTAGCAGTTTGCTTTTTCAAGGAATTGCAGAGAGGGCATTTGTGAATCAAAGTGCTACAATTAGCAGTTACTTTTTTGAAGGCAATGCTTTTTCGGAGGTTCTATTTTTGGCCAGATGGCTGAAAGCCTATTTTTAGCTTTGTGTAGAATAGCTTTTTGTTTTAAAGTTCTTTCTTTCCTGCTTTTCAATAGCTTTAAGCATTTTGTATTAAGAACAATGATTTTTGGAATAACTTAATTATTATCCTAAATCCCAAAAATTGGGTGTTTTGTAACCTTGTAAGTGCTTGAAGCACAGGAATTCTTAATGATAGTTGATGCTACACTTATGCTGCTGAAATTATTGTTCAAGTGAATAGTTTTTATGTTCATGTGTTTGTGTCAATTCTATCTTGCATTTCAAGGGTTAGATTGAAAGAAGGTAATAATGTCAAGCTTTGTATCAATATTACCTATCCATCTAAGTGGCAGCTTTGCATGCAATTTAGCAGTTTTATACTTGAAGTTGAGTGAGTGTTGTTGTGTCAAAACGTATTCATTTTAAAATATTGTGTACACTAAATTGTTGGTTTCTGCATTTAGCTAGTAGGAAAATGTTGTTGCGTTTAGAAAAGCCACTTTCATTCATAGAATCTATAAAATATCGCTTGTGAGACAAGATTTCTTTACCAGTTTTGTGCTCGTATTGAAGGCAAAAAGATAGGCAGGTAGTTATTTAATTATTGCAAAACTCCCCCAAAAATATTGTATAGTGTTAATAATTGTAGATTTTGTCTATAGCTTTGTGCCTAGGGTTAGTTTAGATCTCAAGGAGCTTCCCATAATTTGAAGAAAGGTGTTTTGTATTGACTTATAAAAAATTAAAATGCTAACCAGATGAAAAACTCGAGCTCTAGAGGGCAATTTACCCTCCATTGCACTATCAAAAGGTTGCTTACAGATGATTATAGTGCCAACATGGCTAAAATGAGCTCACAAAATGGTATTATAAGAAGTATTACAGTGAAACAATATCCTCAACAAGATATATGCCACACTGAAAAGTCAAAAAACATGTAATTAAGAAGAAATCACAAAGACAAAAACCAAACCACAAAGCCCGCATAGGAAACAATGTATATTAGCAGGAAGAGTAATCACAGCTGAGTGCAAGAGTCTTATTAGAAAACATTCAATTCCTAAAGGCATGTCTTCTTATTGTGGTCAATCTGCTCAGTTTTTATGTTTAGTGGTTATAACTTACAGATATCCCCTAGGTCATGTGACTTCCGTGAACGCATTCACAAGGTCATAAAATGAAAAAATCTAAAAAGGAAAATTAACTAGTAGACTCCTAATTGTGTAAATACTGAAAACTATTTATCTCATTCCTCATGCAGTTGCACTATATTCACCTCCATCTATTAGACCAAAAAACAAGAAAAGTGAAGCATGAGAGTCTGTCACATCATCCATTCCAAATTCTTTTCCTTAAGAACAAGTATATAGCCCATCCATACTAAACAAATAAAAAAAACCAACATTTGCACATATTAAGTACAGAATCATATAAGCATGCAGTTGCACCTTACAGCCTACTCTACCTAGGGCTAAGGCAAACAATCATCATCCATTCCAAATTCTTTTCCAAATGAGTAAGTACATGGCCCATCCATAAGAAACAAATAAAAAGACAACATTGCACATATTAAGTACATGATCATATAAACATGTACCTTACAGCCTGCTCTACCTAGGGCGAGAGCAATAGCTTTGCCAATTCCCCTAGAGGATCCAGTCACAACAGCCACAGGAGCTTCAACCACCTTAGGAGTTTCAACAGTTGCTTGTTCAACTAAAGCAACTTGAACCTTAACCCCTGCATGCCAATGTATATAGACAGTTCCAAAAGTTTAGTTCCTATAGAAGCTTTTAAACAAAACAATAACAAAGATTATTCCCTTTTGTTTCTAACTGCTAGATTTAGAGGGTGTTCTGCACTCTAAATCTATGAAGATGCACAGATAACCTTTTGCTTAAGAAACAGTGAAACTACTTAACCAACCATAATATAAGCAAAAGAAGCATTGACTGTATACAAAACAACTGGTCTTAAGGATATCATTACAATACTCCCTGTTTGTTTAAAATATACAACAAAGTAAAGATTGCAAATTTCAAAAACAGAATCAAGTCCCATGAGCTCCCCCTCAGCTCCTTCTTAGGTCAAAAAATCTACTTAACAAGGATTTGAGCATTCATATTTGTGATTCTTTTCTTCAGTGTCTTTGGCAAATTGGACAGCCTAAAATCATATGGGTAGCACTTGGCAAGCAGTCAATGAATAGAAAGAGATAAGAGAAGCTATTAGCATTGAACATTTTGCACATGGAGGTATACCATGATAACAATCGCAAGGCAAATGTATTCATACATTAGAGCTCTTAGGGCAACCAGCGCTTATGTTACAAATCCCATCCACCTCCTCAGGTCTAGGAGATCTGTGCAAATTTTTATAGCATGCCCATACCAATAAACAACAAGTATAAAATATCTATAGGTCCAAGGATAATAAAACAAAAAATTAGTTTAGAAGCAACAGGCGGCCCTCACAAATAAGGAAAAGTAAAGACAAATAGATGGCATGGGAAAGCTATAATTAATTCATCCAGCTATTATGTCCCCCACACACAAAAAAAGTATATTGAGATCCTGCAAACTGAATATCAACTTCCAAGCACCTAAGAACTTAAGTCTATGTTACCTGAAATGAGAAATGAGAAACCGCAACCTTAAAAACAATGTGATGAGAAACAAGATTAAAGGAGTTGCACATAAGAAATGAATATTATATATATAGATATATTTATATATTTCTAAAGTAATAATTGATTGTGCCAGAAAATCAAAAAATAAATAAAATACAAAAATAAAGGGTCAAGAAAATTAAATTCATTTTATTTAAGCTTCATTTTGGAAGAGGCAAAAGAGTTCCCCCTTGTCAAAGAATACAGAAAGGGACCATATCAAACAGACTCTTTACCTTTTACTTCCATTCCTCTATACAGATTAAACATGCAAACATTTACTATAGCAAGCAAAGTACATTGAATGCAATAAAGATAGATTTCCGTCAGGGAGCACATGCAGAGCAAGTGCAACACATACAGGAGAAATCTAACAGAATCATTCAGGAACATTTTCCAAATTTACAATACAAAACAGCTGAACATAATCTTGGTTGCAAATGCAATGAAAATGCACAAGTCTCCTTGAGCTGCTTAAGTTGAAAGTGAAACCCTTCAAACCCTACATGACTTTGGAAAGAGACAGAAAAACTGCCAAAATGTGGAGGTTACCACAACAACTGCTGTAGCTGGAAAAGAAGCAACGAATGAAATGCCTTTGTTAAACAGCTAAATTGCCATATCTGGCTTCTAACTGGAGAAAAAAAATGCTGAGCAACCTGATTCAAAGACACAGACTTGCCTTTAATGGATGATTAAAAATTCTTAGGAAACAATATAGAGCTGAAAAGTCCATGCACAAAACAAACAATGAAAGTAGATCCATCACTACTGTGAAAAACCTATCAGAGAGAGCCTCTCCCTTATCAGAACTTTCCTGACTGTATCAAGATTTTAATTTTACTTGGTTATATGAATGTTTTAAAACTGGATAAGTTTATTGGAAATTATTTAATCTTAATCTGAAAAGTAAATAGATAGCAATTTATTACTCAGGATGTTGGGGGTAACCTAAATATAGAGTTACATAGAATATAGTTTATCCATTTAAAATTATTTTGAATAAAGAAACATTTCACATATAGTTGTATTTTTAGGCACATTCTTTTTGTTTTCTTTTTAGTAATTAAGGACATCAAACTTCTACCCCAGTAATTAAGGGGCTCTAGGCAAGGCTTGAACATGGCTCTCTTGCCTGCTGAAACCCTCTCTTATCCAGTCAACCCAGCCCAATGGACCTCCTACATTCTTTTTACTGTACCTGGTGCAATGTTTTAGGCTCTTTTTGGCCTCTAGCAAATGTTAATGTTTAAATTAAAATGAACTAAATTATTCAAAACAGAGATATACATTTATAGCTTTCATGTGAATTCAATTTCATGGTCACTATGGTTCACCCTTAATATCAATCTTCTACCAACAAAAAATCTAGTTCACAACTTCATCCCGGCCTTTGGAGTATTGTTTATGATATTCTTTTGCTTCGTATTTTCTAGAATATACTTTTGTTTTCCTTTATACAGGCTAATTATCATCTGGAGACTTTAAGAAGGCACAAGCACAAATGCTGGCTCTAGCTATCAATGTTGAACAGTTCTTGTGTTTCAGCGGTGTTTAGGAAGGATGTGTTATTGTATAGAAAATTAACTTTGTTCCTAAACAAGAACCTGTTATGACATGGTATCATCATCAAAACTCGTGTTGTAGCCAGGTTCATTCCATAGCCATTTCTAAAGATGGACTGTGGTGATAGAACAGTTGGTCATGGCAGGTGACTTTTTAGTCAAATATAGAGAATGTTTTATCTACATGAGCATAATTGATGCTCAAATTGCTGCTTAATAAGGTCCATTTGAGTACAATTATTTAATAGTGTAATCTGTTTTATTTTTTAAGGAAAGACTAGTTGTGCATTCAGAAAAGGAATTGTCCTGACATGAAATGGTATGTTTGAAAGCAATTATCAACCGGTAACAAAATCAACTTGGCAAAACATTTCTTTCATTTTTAATTTTTTTGTCATCTACACTAACGGATTTAATTGAAGGTGGATTTAGAATGATTGCATTTTTGTCTGTATCCATTTGAATATCTGTGTGCAAGAGAAGGCTCCTAATGTAGCCCTATCATTTCGATATGCAATCAAAGAATTTGGACTCCTATGACAAAAAAGATACTGCATGTACAAGAATGAATGAACCCCAAATTTCCAGAAACAATAGGCTAAGAATCCATGAAAATCTAAGAATCTGTATGCTTAAACATTTCGTGAGATGAAGTTTTATTGCATATTTGTGGTCCTCTTCATAAAAAATTTAATGCCCATTTTGAGCTTAGAATTTTTAAAGAATAATTCTTCATATGGAAAGTTACTTAGATCAAGATAGACCAGCTGAAGTAAGAAAGGACCACCCACGTCAACAGAAGATGAACTAATCAATTGAACCATTTAATAGAGAAAAATGAGGTAATAGATGTGGAATTCACTCTCAAGGGCGCTACAGATAGTGCATCAAAATAAAACGAACCGACTATGTGGTAAAATAAAAATTGTGTGTCATGTGGAAATGCCCCACCCCTCAGGTCCTTTCCCTGTTTCCAAATTATTTTTGTATTCCAGTATCATATTTAGGATTTTAGGGTTACTTCAAGGGGGCTCAACCACAGTTAAAATTGACAGGTTCTTGCCTTGCAGAAATCAACCGTTAACAATTGAAGATGACTACTCATGTTCATCGCTGCATCCTAATTCACCATCGGCTCATCTAGTTAAAAATCCATCCAAAGAACTCATTTTAGAAATCTTCATTCAAATTCAGCATCCAGAGATCCATAAGACAATTAGTGAATCATTGGTAAAAGGGGGCTCCATACGAAGACCATGATATGTACACATTTTCAGTGAAACTGAATAGGGAAGCAAAGACTTCAAAGATGCATAAGAATTAGAGACGTCAAACATCTGCAATCTATAATGTTTATTAGATATCAACTTTGATTAGAAACTGGGTAGGAAAAATGTGGCCTGAAACGACAACACTCTTTTATGGACCCGATTGGGTGTTTTCAGAGACATGAATACGTCCAGGAAAGGCTACGTTACTCACAATCCCAAATCAAGGATTCAAACTTCTCTTTACACTCTCAAATATTCAGAAAACCAATAACTTTTTTTTGTTGAAAAAGAAGTAACCACACACATGCTGCTAATGGGATGTCCATGAAAAACAATAACTTAAAAACAAGGAGTTGAAAGCAATGTTTGCAGTAACAACAGAAGACAACATTAGAGATTCCATTATTTGTAAACCCATTTTAGAAATAAAACAACCCAAGTACCTGTTAAATGAGATATGGACCTCGATCTTGAGATGGAGGAAGAGAGAGCGAGAGAAAGAGCAGGGCGTGAGTAGTTTCTGCAAGCTACTTTGTGAAGAGGAAGAGCAATTCTTTTGGCCACCACATTATTTGCTGCCTGCAACATCACTACATTTGAGGCTGAGGCTGCCACTGATACGCTACCACTTGCTGCCATTCTCCTCCTTTTCTGCTGCTTCTACCACCTCGTAACACAAAACAGACTGCTTAAGTTGTCTTCGGTGGAGAATGAGGTTTTTCATGAGAAACCTTTGACATATGAAATGAAAGGGTCGATGATTTCAAGAAGCAAAATTGAAAATTATGTTGTTGTCGTTGCACCCAATTTCATCTACCCTAGACGGTGGTTCCAATGGGAGAACTTCATATTAATGTATCTTCTGCTTGGGTAGGTGTCTCTTTTATTTTTCATCTCGGACAGAAAATTTATAGAATTTTAGATGACAGGTATAAAGTAAAAGTATACAGGGAAGATTTCCCCTTAATTGTGAAATATACTCATGTAAATTCCCACTTAGTTTTGTGTTATTTTGGTGAAACATTTTTAATGTAATTATATTTTGATAGGGCACATATTTGTGTTAGGTTTGGTTTATGTTATGATTTATATCTATTTAAATTTATTTTATGTACTCATCACCAAAATTTGTTTTATCTTAATATAATTGTTTTATGTCTCTAGATTATTGTTTCACTACCTAAACTTATTTTTGCATCACTCAAGATTTGATCTCATAGCACATGGGAATGAACCTCTAATTCGAATTCCAAGATTCCTACCCCCCTAATAGCCATTGTGAGCTAACTTAACACAAGTTTTGTGCAACATGATGTTATTTCTTAGTATTTAAAGACATCCAATGTGCCATTAATTCATAAATAGAACTCAAGATGAGTAATATAAGGAGAAATCATTAGAGCACACTTCAATTTTCTAAGGGACAAAGAACCTCATCTACTTATAAGTCATCTACATGTTTGTGCATGTTATCTTTGAATCTTCTCATAGAGTCATAAAACCAACCGATCTAGGGGTTTGACCTAGGAGAACTTGACCCTAGCAATTTAGTAAATTCCTTTGAGGTGTTGATAAACACTAGAGTCCTTATAAGTTTATTAAAGATCAAGGCAAACAAGTTTCAAAAATCTATACAACTTCAGAAATATGCATCAAAGTTCAAATCTGTGACTGTCAGGATTGAACCCATTGTGCATGGGATTGAACCTTAGGGCTTTTTGTGCTTTTTCAAATTCTAAGATATCCATCATTTAACTAAGGGCGTAAAGTTTAGAGAAGCAGAGAATTAATTATGTGAATCATCAACATTAGTCTTTTGCCTTCGATATTAGAGCTAAGTATACTAATTCCTCTCACTTAATTATTACATTTATTACTATTTACTTATCAACCCAACTTTGAATTTAATCTAGGTTAACTTGTGTTAAATGTTTGCATTTATTTAATTAGCCTAGATTATTTATGTAAAGTAGTTTATTTCCTTACATTTGTTGGTGAACCGACTTTGCTTACGCAACCTAAGGTTCCTCCTTCAGGTTTCTCCCTTATTGGGATTTTCCAAATCTATAATTTATGATTGCTTTGTCATATTTCACATCTTGTTAGGGTTTATGTTGTACTTCATATCTATATGTTTATTTAATGTTTTCTAGCTTATTGATATTTTTATCACTTACCAACCCTACCTACGCTTGCTTTGGCCTCTAGGGTTTGCATTTCACACTCATTTCAGATTTGATTATTAATTAAACTTTCTATTTTTTATCATCTATTAGGTTATCTTTATCCATTTTTCTCCTTTAGGGTTTTGAGAGTTTTTTGTGTGCCAAAGTCACTTCCCTTTCATCCCCCTTTACAGAGTAGTGCTTGTTTAACCCCCAATGTGGCTTAATTCATTGAAAATAGTGCCTCTAATGATGTCCACATATAATGTTGCTACTCTTGTCATTAAGAATGAAAGTGAAGAATATGACCATGATGAACTTGTGGCTTAACAAGAGTTTGCACAAGAACTTGCTATCTTAGCTAACATTGAAAATCTTATACAACTAGTGAATGTGATTCATAATTTGTTCATCAACAAACCATTTGGGTTAGAGATCTTGCAAACCATTAGTGTTAAGGTTGTCACCCCTAGCTCTTTGACTAATGCATCTATCCTTCCTCCTCCTTTCATTGCCATGCCTTCCTCTACCATTGTCCCATCTCATATCTTTGTTCCTCACTATGGATTGCCTCCTTATTTTACTCCCTCCACCATACCCACATCTCACATGCAAATTTTCACAACTCCTCCTTCTTCATGTCCAATTATCATTCCCCTTACAACTTCCATCACTCCTACAATCATTGTTCCTACTACTACTTTGATTAATGTCATTTATACTCCTACTGGTGCTTCTTCCACTATAGTTATATCCTACACCATCCTCAATCCATTCCTATGCATAACCTTATTACATATCCTTATATATTCATTTGCCCATTATACTCATCATTCCACTCCTCCTTAAAAGCCTCTCACCCAAACCCCTTTTATGGCTTATTCTTTAGTTCCTACATAAACCCATCCTAGTGGTGACCAACCCTCTTTGGTTACCATTCCCTCTACTTCCCTAGATTCACTATTTCAAAATATTGATAAAGTTGAAAAATAGTCGATACTATGAATGGGGGTAAGACAATAAAGAACTTATATAGGCTAGAAACACAACTTTAGCGTTAGAAATTGTTACTCATCCTCTACCCATTGGTTTTGTGGCACCTCATATTTTTAATTTATGATAGCAAAGGTGACCCTGATACATGGTGTTCCTTAATTATAACATGTCTAGACTTTGTGTATGAGGATGTGGTCTTGGCTAAACTTTTTCCTAAAATATTGAAAGATTGTGCTATTCGATTCTTGTCATTACCTTTTGGGTCTATACTTTCATTTTCAAATTTGATCAAGAATTTTTTTAAGCAATTCAAACTTAACATGGGCCTTAAGGTTACGATTTTTGATCTGTTTGAATGTGCTTAAAAGCCTAATAAACACATCAATGGTTATGTTGTATGATTTTAGCCCTTGCATTCTAGATTGCATCATTGCTTGCATGATTTAGAATTATAAAATATCTTTGTTGAGGGATTGCTTAAGCCAGTTGTTGATAGTGTTCATCTCAACAACTTCACATTTTTCATGGATCTTTATGCACATGCCAAAATAGTCAGGTTTAAGCTATTAGCAATAAATGTATTCAAATATGAATCATCAACTATTAATGTTTCTTTATACCCTACAAAATTTTGAAAGTATATGTTATTCTCTAAAGGCAATCATTGCAAAGACAAGTAAAGTTGCTACTACTTCTAGTATTCCTTCTTTCAAACAAAATGCTCCTATAAAGTTTTAAAAGTTACACGAACCTTTAAATAATGTGCTTCAAATATTATTCAACTCTAATTTGATTATTCTCACTCTTATTCATCCATTGGATCTTAGTAAGGTACTTCTAAAGAATTATAATGACCATGCATTTTCTCATTATTGTAGAGTCAAAGGACATCATACTCAATCATGAATGGGCCTAAAAAATGAGATATAGGATCTCGTAGATAATAACATGATTCATATTGAAGGAGTTAATGACAATTCAAATCATGTGGTTGCACCTCCAAACCAAAATATGTAAATCTTTACCAATCCATTCCCAAACCACACTAATCATGTGGAGACACAAGATTTTGTTGCCATGGACCATGATAGTTTAGGTGTTCATTCCATTGATTCGCATGATATGTTACATACAAATGCCTTTGTGGGAACAATACATTCTCAAGCTACATCACCTTCTACTCCATTGATTGTACTTTTTGATAAGGAGGTCCCACATAATAATCATTATGGTCTATAGTATATGTTAGGTGAGATACACGATCATGTAATTGGTGATATCCTTATGGATCCTACAAAACAATATAATATATGCACTAAGGATTTCCTAGTTCATACATATTTGAAGCCCAATTCTTATGTTCATTCAAGAGTGTTCTTAAAAATGACAAATGGGTTGTTGATTCATACATTGGGTTGTATTATATTACCACTTAAAGTTGGATCTAAACAAGTGCAAATATTATGCCACAAATTATTCCTTCTTCTAATAGATTCTCTATACTACTTGGTTGACCTTGGTTAGAACACTTGAAAGCAGTACCTTTAATTTTACATCCACGTATAAAAATTGTTCATGAAGGTCAAGTGATCAAAATTCCACATGATTGATATGAATCCTTTGCAAAGTTGAGCCACTTCACTTTAGATACTTACATTCCAACTCCAAATGAACCTCCGTATGAGTTTGAGATAGATCTTCATGAGGTGTATAAAAAAATTACATGCACAAAAGGAACAAAAGAGGTAAAATGGTCAAGACAAGTGTACATCATCATTCATCCCACCAAAGGAAAACAAAGAGTCAATAGTACAAAAACCAATGTTTTAAGCCAAGAACAATACTACATGGAATCCAAAGACAAGTGTTGTGGGGGAACAAATGTAAAATCTTCCTACACAACCACCTTCAAAGGTTCAATAAAAATGGCAATGGAAAGAAATACTAAATATTCTACCCATTGATAGGTGTGTTTACTAAAAGAAAATTCATACCAAGAAGAAACATATGTAAGCAAAAAAGCAAGCAATGAATAAGCAAGTTACACCATTAAATAAGAAGAACTTATGATGATACCTTTTCGGAAGAGGATGACTTCCTAGAGGTAGACATTACCAACTCTATATAATGAGTCATTGAGCACCATTATATCTATATGATTATAGCCTCTTTTTTTAATTTGATTGTGGGTGGATGCAAGATCATGATGGGCCAAACAATTCCTCTAAGTGGCAATGAAAATACTAAAAAATAGACTTAATCAAGTTTATGTGAAAATTTGAATGGATTATCTACACAATTTGAAAAATATGTAAGAACACAATTTGTAGAGAATTGAATCTAGTTTATGGGCTACTTTTTTTTTTTTGAAAAAAACTAAATTTACTTGGTGAAAAATGAATATTTCAATAAACAACTATTAAATTTTTTAGAAAAAAAAAAAAAGTGGGTGTCATTCTAGCCAACCTAAGTATGAACCAATATATATATATATATATATATATATATATATATATATATATATATATATATATATATATATATATATATATATATATATATATATATATATATATATATATATATATATATATATATATATAATCTTTCAAAATAAGTAAAGGACTCATGCTCATATGTGATGCATATTTTTTTTAAAAAAATTCTAAGAAAATAATTAGTTATGATTTTTTATTTTTTTTTTCCTGTGTCCTTTTTTAAAAACTAAAAAGTAATTTTCCAGCCAACCTAACTCAATAAAAAAAATTGGAATTCAATTTTTTTTTTAAACCTATAGCTAGAAAAGCATAGAATGTGACACATCTTTTGGATTTGAAAAAGGTGAAACAGTTTGAAAGTTATGGATGTTTTTCAATCAGTGTGTCCATCAGGATTTCAGACACACTATATAGAAAATTATTAATAATTGTTTAATAATAGGATAATCAAGAAAATCATATATTTTTAGAAAGTTGACAATTTCTTCAATAAACCCTTTTCGCTTTATCAAATTTGAATAAAAATAGTCGTCAACACGGAGGGTGAAGTCAGAAGAAGAGGGTGAAACCTGTAAACACATTAGAATTGAGACAGAGTCAACTATGACAGTCCCAAGCCTAAATCCAAGGCATTCCTAAAGCATAATGGATATCTATTAATAACGGATATCTGTTCCTAGAAAACTGGTATCCGTTCCTAGGTAACGGATATCCGTTCAAACTAAGTGTTCAAGCACTTATAGGCTCCATATGGATTAAATGAGAAGTTCCCAAAAGGCTAGAGAATCATCATTAGCCCACTTGGTGGGGGTAAACCTAGACAAGAACTCAAGAGAGCTAGGATAAATAAAAGTAGGTGTCCAAATAGAAGCAAGTGGAGGAATATCAAGATTATAATTAAAGAGAGTGTCATTATAAGCATGAGGGGGTGAATTTTTTTAACTTGCATATAGTATACTAATATTAATCAAAAAAGATGAGTACAGAGGGTGGCTAAGAGGGCCACATCAATACAAAACTATTTCATATGTCCATCTTACTACCTGCAAGTTAACATGTTACCAAGTACAATGCCATCTATAATCCATAATATTTACATTATTAAATTGAAAGTGCCAACAAATTTTCCTCTTGATTCAGCTATCTTTTATCTTTCCTGTAGCACATTTCACAGTTGAGTATATTGTCTTTTCATTGATGTCAAAATGATGATGTTTTTCATTGATGCCAAAATGGTAGTAACATCAGGAAATGGTCTTCATCAGTAAATGGTACTCATCAGTGACATGGTCTTCATAGTAACATCAGTGACATGGTCTTCATCAGTGACATATTTTTCAGTGTTATAGTTTTCAGGTCTTCAGTGATATGGTGGAGGTCTTCTCTCAGATCAGGGACATTTGTTTTTTTCAGTGATATGCTTCTCTCAAATCAGGGACATCAGATTTTACAGTGAAATGGTGTGAGTGAATATGAGACATGTCCTATGTTATGTCATATACTTATCTATTATATATGTGGTCTCATCTATACTCATCTGTAGTCAGTTTATATGGTTAGATTAAGCACATGGTGAAAAAGTTAATTCATATGGTGTAAAGCTCAAATTGTCACATTTGATTATTACTTAGTATAAAGCTTTACAAAATCCAAATTTAAGAGTGAAAAATCAAAAGAACTAAACGTCATTGCTTTATGTTTTAATTTCCTGTTGACCTGTTCAAGCGGTGAATGTCACTTAAGTGACAACTTAAGGGCTACTTGGTCGTGGCTTTTACCGGCCCCGTTGCCTAGGGTGCCCGGTCACCGGTTAACTCTTCCTTGTGCTTCGTGGGAAAAGGCTGATCAACGTTCCTTATTTAAACAGCATGTGGCGGGCCGCGCAAATCAGAGGGATAAGGTTTAAACTACATGTTGCCTCCAACGGTCAGTTATCTGGCATAAAATTGACGGTTGAATTGTTTCCTTTAGAACTAAAACTTGCTTTTTTATTACATTCTTCACTGAAGTTCAAGTGATTTTGAAGATAGAAACTTATGTAAAGGAAAGAGTGCAATGGGGAATGTTTCTAAAGATGCAGAATATGAAAAGGCAAATCTTCGAAGAGTTGTTTTTTGTTTTGTGTTTTGGTTTGAAAAAGAATGGTTTTTTAAAGAAGAAAATAAAGATATGAAGTTGAACCGGTTACAAGAGAGAATGGGAAGATGAATGTTTATAATCTTTTTGTGTGTGCAGATATGTTTCAAGGAGGTGTGATAAGATCTAATGGAAGTGTGAGAAAGTTTTTTTTTAGTGAGGAAGAATGGGATTATTAGTTGCAAGATAATTTTTGTTATTAATTGCAGATATTTTTTTGACATGAAGAGACATTTTTGAAAGAGAGATTTGTTCAGTTTTGGAGGTGTGATTGTGCAATCAAGGATGGAGATTTTTTGATCAGAGTAGAACAATATTTCCTCAGAGAAGGATAAAGCTTCGAAAAATAATTTTGGAGAAGGTTAAAATTTTTCAATATTGCAGTGAAAGAGTTTATGAAATTGAAAAGTATAAATTGAGTTGTTTTGAGATTGATTTGCAGAGATAGAGGTATGAAATATCTTAAAGATCAAATTTGATTAATTGTTGTGAAGATGATGTCTAATATGATGATAACTGTTGAAGGTTGATTACAGAAAATATACATTTGTTTGTTTTGAAAAGGAGAAATAAGGTATTGATCTTATTGAAACAGGGAAACCCCCTGAGTTGTACTGTTCATTAATTTTAGATGTTGTAATGTCAGTGAGACATGCAGAGAAGTACAATATGCCAGTGAGGCAGAATTGTAATGTCAGTGAGACAATTGTAATCAGAAATTTGTGTTAAGCCAGTGAGGCAGTTGAGTGGTTTTTATACCCCAGGAGGGTTTTCCACTCGGGAAATTTCTTGTGTCAAGTTTTGTTTTGATACTCTGCATATTTTCTTTGTTCTATCTGAAGAATTCTACAATTGTGAATTTAAATTAAGAAAAGGAGTAAAAAGTGTTAAAATTGTTAACAACACTGATTCACCCCCCCTCTCAGTGTTGAGTGTATTCCTACAATTGGTATCAGAGCTTGGTACCCTGTCAAAGCTTAATCAGCTTGGGTAGATCATATTTTTGGAATACTTATCATGGCAAGTCAAGAAGGTTACTCTAATTATAAAGCACCTGTGTTTGATGGTTCTAACTATGCTTTTTGGAAATTCAGGATGGAGTCATATTTGTCATCTCTGGGGTATGATGTGTATGCTGCCATTGTTACTGCATATACTGCTACAAATCCTCCTAGCACAGCTGATGAGAAAAGGGCATATGAAAATAATGCTAAGGCTAAAAATGCATTATGTTGTGGTCTTACCAATGACATACTTGTCAAAATCATGGAGTGTAAAATAGCCAAGGAAATATGGGACAAACTGTCTAATATTTATCAAGGAGATGATAAAATCAAAGAAGCAAAACTGCAATCCTACAGAGCCAAATTTGAAAGTCTCAGAATGAGTGATGATGAGAAAGTGGCAGAATATCTTCTAAGGGTCCAAGAAATTGTAAATGCTATCAGAGGACTTGGTGATACACTGGAAGAGAAGACAGTTGTTACAAAAGTCTTAAGGACTTTAAATCCAAAATATGAATCCAAAATGTCTGCAGTTGAAGAAAGAGACTTAAGCAAAGTTACCTTTGATGAACTTCATGGCACTTTCACAGCTTATGAGATGAGAATTAGTAATGACATACCTTCAAGCAAAGAAGCTGCTTTCAAATCAGTCAGAAAAGAAAAGGAGATTTTTGATTTAGAAGATTTGGATGATGATCAAGAAATATCTCTTGCAAGCAAGTTGAAGAAGGGATCTGTTGGTAAGTACAAAGGTAAGCTTCCATTCAAATGTTTTGAGTGTGGAAAGATTGGACACTATGCAGCTCAGTGTCCTTACAAAGACCTAGACAGTGATGAAGATGAAAACAAGAAGCAATTTAAAAAGAAACAGTTTGTTTCTAGAAGGAAAAATAATTTCAGAAAGAAAAGAAGCTTGTTCATCAAAAATGTTGATATGTCTGAAAGTGATTCAGATGATTTTCTTGATGAAAATGCACAGACTTTATTTATGGCTATTCTAAATGAAGTTCAAAATGAAAAATGTGATGAACAATCAGACAGTTGTGAAGCTGTTATTGATTTTGAAGGAGAATTGATGTGTGCATTAAGTCAAGTCAAGAAACTTAAAAAGGAAATCATTGCACAAAGAAGTCAGTTTCAAAAAGAAAATGATATCATGAATGATAAGTTAACTTGTTATGAGAAACAGATTACTAATCTAATTCTTTCTCTTGAAGAAAGTAAAAAAATTATTGACGATAAAGACAAAGAGTTGAATAACAAGGACAAGGAATGTCGTACACTTGAAGCTGAAATTGTTGGTTTGAGAAGAAGACTTGATATGTGCAGAAGTAGTGATAAACTTGATGATCTTCTTGATAGACAAAAAGGATTCAAAGATAAATCAGGTCTTGGATTTGAAGAGGGACAATGTTCTCAAAAGGCTAGTACAAAAGGCAAATCAATCATAAGGACAACAAATTACAACAGAAGTGATACTTTCAGGTATAATGCTCACTTTACTGGATATTGTTTTTGTTGCAACAGGTTTGGACATAAAGCCAGTGAATGCAGATTTGGAGTCATAAGAGAAATGCTTTTATTTCCAAGGAATCCATTCATGTTTTTAAGAAGTTTGAAGTGTCACAATTGTAAAAATTTTGGGCATATTGCCAAATTCTGTAGACCTTCATTGCAAATGCAGCAAACAACAAGAAATACTGTTTCAAGTTTGTCTTCTTTGGGTTCTGAAAAGAAATTGCTTGTTTGGAAACCTAAGGTAATCAATAAGAGCTTTGATGTTATGATTGCACAAGCTGCTTTTCATGCCAAAAGGAAGGAACAGTGGGTGATTGACAGTGGTTGCTCCAACCACATGACAGGGGACAAAGATAAGTTTGTTAAGTTTGAAGACATTAATGAAGGTTATGTTATGTTTGGAAATAATGATTGCATTATGATCAGAGGCAAAGGTACAATTCTTCTTGATGATGAAACACCACTACATGATGTGTATTTTGTAGAAGGACTGAAGCACAACCTGTTAAGTGTCAGTCAAATATGTGACAATGGTTTTAATGTGATTTTTGATGCACATGGATGTGAGATTAAAAAGAAATCAGGTAAGGTTATTGCAGCAGGTCTAAGGACTAGTGGTAACATCTACAATCTTCATAACTCAGAAACTAAAAGTGTTGATAGCCATATCTGTTTCATGCATCAAATTGAGGAAAGCTGGTTGTGGCATAGAAGACTTGGTCATGTGAATTTTGACAATCTTGTGAGAATCAGCAGGAATCACAATGTCGAAAATATGCCTCATATTTCAAAACCAAGTAATACTATATGCAAAGAGTGTCAGCTGGGAAAGAAAACCAAAGTTAGTTTCAAGCCTGAGGAGTATTTTACTTCAAAACCTCTGCAGCTGGTACATTCAAATTTGTGTGGTCCTACAAGGACTAAAGCTTTGGGAGGAGAAAAATATTTTATGCTTTTCATTGATGACTTTTCAAGAATGACATGGGTAACATTCTTAAGGCATAAATAAGAGGCATTTGATAGATTCAAAATCTTCAAGAAGATGGTTGAAAAAGAATCTGATTTCAAGCTAAAATGTTTAAGGTCAGACAATGGAGGAGAGTACACTTCAAAGGAATTTGAAGAGTATTGTGAAAAACATGGAATAAGAAGGCAATTCTCCACTCCTAGAACTCCACAGCAAAATGGAGTAGCTGAAAGAAAAAACAGGACTGTAAAAGAGATGGCAAGAACCTTACTACATGATGCAAATCTGCCTAATGTCTATTGGAGAGAAGCTGTTCATACAGCTGTATATACTTTGAACAAAGTTCAATTAAGGGTAAAGTCAAATTATACTCCTTATGAACTTTGGTATGGTAAGTCAGCAAATGTTGGGTATTTTAAAATTTTTGGAAGTAAGTGTTACATCAAGAAAGATAATGATAGCTTATGTGGTTTTGAGACTAGATGTGATGAAGGCATATTTCTTGGTTATTCTACACATAGCAAGGCATATAAGTGTTTTAACAATAGGCTCAAAAGAATAATTGAAAGTACTAATGTTAAGGTGATGAGGATTTGCAGCCCTGTATGCAGTTGATTCATGACAATGAAGTTGATCATCATTTACAAAAGGAAGAAGAAATTCAGGAAGAGGAAGAAGATCCTGAAAAATCTATTGATGTTAAGACAAAGACTCTTTCAAAGGCTTTTCAAAGAGATCATCCTCATGAGTTGATCATTGGGGATAAGGACAGTGGTGTGTTAACAAGAAGAGGAAAGCTTGATGCTGCACATAATCAAGCACATGTGTGTTTGATATCTGAAATGGAACCAAAGAATTATGTTGAGGCCAGCAAAGATGAAGCCTAGATTAAAGCCATGGAAGAGGAGTTAAGTCAAATAGAAAAGAACAAAACATGGGAACTTGTTCCAAGACCAGAAGGTAAGAATGTCATTGGATCAAAATGGGTGTTTAGGAATAAGCTTGATGATAAAGGTAAAGTTGTTAGAAACAAAGCTAGATTGGTTTGCAAAGGGTATTCACAAATTGAAGGTATTGACTTTGAAGAAACATTTGCTCCTGTTGCTAGATTAGAAGCTATAAGAATGTTTTTAGCTTTTTCAGTTTATAAAAATTTCAAAGTTTACCAAATGGATGTAAAATCAGCATTTCTAAATGGAGATCTTGAAGAAGTCTACATGGAACAACCAGAAGGTTTTGTGAATAAAGATAATTCAGATCATGTTTATAGGTTGAAAAAGGCTTTATATGGTTTAAAGCAAGCTCCAAGAGCTTGGTATTATAGACTGGATAAGTTTCTGCAGGAACAGGGGTTCACAAAAGGAGGTGTGGATAGTAATTTGTACTATTTAATCAAAGGTGAGGATATTCTGGTTGTTGAAATTTATGTTGATGATATCATTTTTGGTAGTAACAATGATGATATGAGTCATTCATTCCCTAACATTATGAAGTCAGAATTTGAAATGTCTATGTTGGGAGAATTGTCTTTCTTTCTTGGTCTTCAGGTATCTCAGCTTGAAAAAGGAATATTTATCTCACAAAATAAATATGCCAAAGAGATATTAAAGAGATTTCAAATGGATGATTGCAAACCTTTGGGTACTCCTATGGAGACAGGGCATAAGCTAAGTAAAAATGATGAATCACCTGAAGTAGAACAATCTCTTTATAGATCTATGATTGGGAGTCTTTTATATCTCACTGCTTCTAGGCCTGATATTATGCAAGCTGTTTGTTTGGTTGCTAGATTTCAAGCTTGTCCTAAACAATCACATTTGAATGTTGTTAAGAGAATCTTTAGATATATTAAGGGTACACTTGATTTTGGTTTATGGTATCCTAGACACAGTGATTTTACACTTCTTGCCTATACAGATGCAGATTGGGTAGGGTGTCCTGATGACAGAAAAAGCACAAGTGGGGCAGCTTTCTTTCTGGGTGGCAGATTGGTTGCATGGCATAGTAAGAAACAAGATTGTGTTTCTCTATCTACATCTGAAGCTGAGTACATTGCTGCTTCATCATGTTGTACACAGGTACTTTGGATGGTGCAATCACTTCTTGATATTAAGGTTGAGGTTAAAAAGCCTGTGTCTATCCTTTGTGATAACACAAGTTCTATCAATATGTCAAAGAATCCTATAATGCACTCAAGAACTAAGCACATTCCTATCAGATATCATTTTCTAAGGGAAAAGGTGATTGAAAATGAAGTTGCTTTGGAATATGTGCATACTAGTGATCAATTAGCTGATATCTTCACAAAGCCTTTGCCAAAGGAGACATTGAAACTCTGAGACAGAGATTAGGAGTTCTGTCTCTTGTCTCTCTTCAGTAAGTTACAGAGATATTAGATTCAGGGGGAGTTGTCTTCTAGATCATTTTGATGTCCTGAATCTCACTTGTACATAGTCTGTATATAGTTTTTATACATTTTTTTTGGTTGATAGTGTTACAGTATTGTGCATTTGATCAGTATGAAGTAAAATGTTGGTTTTGACAAAAAAAAATTCAGACGATTGTATTTACAAGAACAGGAATCTATTGGCTGTGGTATTTTTTTTGCCTTTGACATTTTTATGTCAAAAAGGGGGAGAAATGAGTTATGGTTTTGCCATCAATGTCAAAGACAAAGGGGGAGTTTTGTAGCACATTTCACAGTTGAGTATATTGTCTTTTCATTGATGTCAAAATGATGATGTTTTTCATTGATGCCAAAATGGTAGTAACATCAGGAAATGGTCTTCATCAGTAAATGGTACTCATCAGTGACATGGTCTTCATAGTAACATCAGTGACATGGTCTTCATCAGTGACATATTTTTCAGTGTTATAGTTTTCAGGTCTTCAGTGATATGGTGGAGGTCTTCTCTCAGATCAGGGACATTTGTTTTTTCAGTGATATGCTTCTCTCAAATCAGGGACATCAGATTTTACAGTGAAATGGTGTGAGTGAATATGAGACATGTCCTATGTTATGTCATATACTTATCTATTGTATATGTGGTCTCATCTATACTCATCTGTAGTCAGTTTATATGGTTAGATTAAGCACATGGTGAAAAAGTTAATTCATATGGTGTAAAGCTCAAATTGTCACATTTGATTATTACTTAGTATAAAGCTTTACAAAATCCAAATTTAAGAGTGAAAAATCAAAAGAACTAAACGTCATTGCTTTATGTTTTAATTTCCTGTTGACCTGTTCAAGCGGTGAATGTCACTTAAGTGACAACTTAAAGGCTACTTGGTCGTGGCTTTTACCAGCCCCGTTGCCTAGGGTGCCCGGTCACTGGTTAACTCTTCCTTGTGCTCCGCGGGAAAAGGCTGATCAACGTTCCTTGTTTAAACAGCATGTGGCGGGCCGCGCAAATCAGAGGGATAAGGTTTAAACTACATGTTGCCTCCAACGGTCAGTTATCTGGCATAAAATTGACGGTTGAATTGTTTCCTTTAGAACTAAAACTTGCTTTTTTATTACATTCTTCACCGAAGTTCAAGTGATTTTGAAGATAGAAACTTATGTAAAGGAAAGAGTGCAATGGGGAATGTTTCTAAAGATGCAGAATATGAAAAGGCAGATCTTCGAAGAGTTGTTTTTTGTTTTGTGTTTTGGTTTGAAAAAGAATGGTTTTTTAAAGAAGAAAATAAAGATATGAAGCTGAACCGGTTACAAGAGAGAATGGGAAGATGAATGTTTATAATCTTTTTGTGTGTGCAGATATGTTTCAAGGAGGTGTGATAAGATCTAATGGAAGTGTGAGAAAGTTTTTTTTTTAGTGAGGAAGAATGGGATTATTAGTTGCAAGATAATTTTTGTTATTAATTGCAGATATTTTTTTGACATGAAGAGACATTTTTGAAAGAGAGATTTGTTCAGTTTTGGAGGTGTGATTGTGCAATCAAGGATGGAGATTTTTTGATCAGAGTAGAACAATATTTCCTCAAAGAAGGATAAAGCTTTGAAAAATAATTTTGGAGAAGGTTAAAAATTTTCAATATTGCAGTGAAAGAGTTTATGAAATTGAAAAGTATAAATTGAGTTGTTTTGAGATTGATTTGCAGAGATAGAGGTATGAAATATCTTAAAGATCAAATTTGATTGATTGTTGTGAAGATGATGTCTAATATGATGATAACTGTTGAAGGTTGATTACAGAAAATATACATTTGTTCTCCTTGAAATAAGGTATTGATCTTATTGAAACAGGAAACCCCCTGAGTTGTACTGTTCATTGATTTTAGATGTTGTAATGTCAGTGAGACATGCAGAGAAGTACAATATGCCAGTGAGGCATAATTGTAATGTCAGTGAGACAATTGTAATCAGAAATTTGTGTTAAGCCAGTGAGGCAGTTGAGTGGTTTTTATACCCCAGGAGGGTTTTCCACTCGGGAAATTTCTTGTGTCAAGTTTTGTTTTGATACTCTGCATATTTTCTTTGTTCTATCTGAAGAATTCTACAATTGTGAATTTAAATTAAGAAAAGGAGTAAAAAGTGTTAAAATTGTTAACAACACTGATTCACCTCCCCTCTCAGTGTTGAGTGTATTCCTACATTTCCTTGTTGTAGACTGTTTGTTCCTTCTGGATCACCTACGCAGGGTCTCTCTCATCTGGTTGAATAGGAGCTATCTCAGGACCAATATTCCCACTATTAACCAGAATGTAGTGTTCTATGTTGATGCTCAGACTGGGGAATTTGCAGAAAACATCCTGTCTATCCTCGTCTACCTGATCAGAAGCTTCTGTCACATATGAAGTGCCTTTTTTCAGGCCTCTTCCAGACTTGCGGTTGACGCTGATCACCTCATTAGTTTCATCTCTTTCAGACCGACGCTTCACTGCTCTGTATTCATGTGGCCAAAATTCAACCTCCTTGATTACTGCCCTATACACCATACCTGCACCCTCATCCCATATTTGCAGGAATCTCTCAGCTAGGAGCTTCAAGACTGTTGTGGCCTATTCAAATATAAGATGAGTTATGAGTCCAATGAAGGACCCAATAAACAATCTCTCCTTGCCCTAGAAAAAGTTCTCATTTCTTATGAGCCTTCCACAAGGCCCATAAAATCTCAGTAGTAAATAAAATCCAAAACAGACTTTCATTTTTGTTCACATTTATACTAAATCCACATATTATATCAATTTTGGACACACATATTTGACAGATTCCCTTTTAAGGATTTTAAAAACACAAACCAAATAGCTTTTGCAAATAGACATTCAAAAAAGACATGCTCACTATTTTCCTTCCCATTACAAAACAAACAAATACTATTTATGCCTACAGCCAGTCTATCAAGAAGAAGCAGCCATCTGAAGCATCTTTTTTTTGGCTCAAGAAAATTGGACCAGACATTAACGAGAGCTTTAGACAGTATTTTGGGTTCCAGGTTAACCATCCATGCCCGGTTGATGTGTGCAAGTATCTTAGGTTTATCAGTTGTCATCCTGTATATTTTTTTGAGTTATATTGGCGAATTCAAAGTCGTCTTTCCATTTAACTTGACTCTAGTCCTCTGTAGCTAATCTTGTCTTTTGGTTAAACATGTTCTACATAGCTTTAGAAAGGACTAAGTATGTTCTCCTTTGTGATTTTGGTAGCATGAACTCCATTTTTAATTGATTTCATTATTTCAAGCATTTGTTTGATATAATATCTTTAAAGGCACAACTTCCTTGCTTTTGCCACTTCCACGAGGAGCAGCCTTGTAGTAGAGCCAAGGTCTTACCATTTACTTTCAAATTCCACCATATAGATCTGGTTTGAACAATTTCATTTTTGTTGAGATCAAAAGCTTCTCTATTGCTAATGAGAGGTTTAATATATTCCCATGCTTTCCAGATCGACCCAAACACAACTGACCTTGCATGTTTGACACTGAAGTCCCCAAGAACAACATCTTAAAGATTTAATCCAGACCAATCCTTAGCTTTCTTGGGCACTACATTCTTCAAGTTATTTGTAACCAATCTTTTCCAAGGCTTAGAGCCATCAAAAGCCCTAACTATCCATTTTGTAACCAAAGTTGCACCCTAGACCTTTAGGTCTTTCAATCCCAAGCCCCCTGTATCTTTACTTAAGCAACACCATTCCCAAGAAACATTATGCTTTTTTTTGTTGCCTTTCCCATCTGACCAGAGAAATTCTCTTATTTTCTTATGAATAATGTTCGCTTGATAGTTGGCAAAGAACCAAGAGGAGGCATGATAAATAGAGTAAGAGGAAAGAATCGTTTGGCACACCTGGAATCTACCAGCCAAGGATAGGTACTTTCTATTCCACATATTAAGTTTCTTGTTGATCTTATCATACACCCAATCCACCCTGCTAGGCTGGGATGAGGGAGTGAATTAATGCCAAAGGAAGGAGAATAATATGAGGCAAGATAGAAACAATAGTGATGAAGTCCTCAGGAATGCTAGAAGATGTGGAAGGCTCAAGAGGATTTATAGAAGGCTATATAGGGTCCACAACATCATCATATATAGGAGGAGATGATGTGGAAGAAGATAAGAATGCATAGGTGGTCATAAGTTTGGTTTTAGGTGGTTGAAAAGACTGAAGGGAAAACTATGTCAGTGATACATCTAGGATGGATTTATAATGTGTTTTGATACATATAGTATGATTTCTATTGATGATATCACACCTCCCTCACCTATGCATCATATTAGTAGTGGTTCGTTGTGCTGGGGGAGGGGGTGCTAACCTGACTACCAACTATATATAGCTATAGCCTAAGCCTAGTCTCCCCTAGATATATAGGGCTCGACCTATGGAGATGGGCTTGAGGGCACTTATATAGAGAGAGGACCCCTATCTTGATATATATTTGACATGTCATGTTGGTCCTATGTCCATAGATTCGTGTGCTTTGAATGAATTGCCTTTTTTAATAGATGATGATGAGTATAAAGATGACCATTTTTTTATATCTCATGTTAAACCTATGGACACCTATAACGTAGATATATATGCCTTACCTTTACCTACATGTGATGATGATTCACCTCTATCCATGCCTAATGATATACTTGTTGAATTTAATTACCTATTGTATACAACTAAAAATAGCTAAGTCGAATTAAATAAATATTTTAATATTTATTTTATTCTAATTCCTCTATCAATTAAATAAATATCCTAATTTATTTAAATGATTCACATTCCTCCAATAATTAAATAAAAATCAATTTATTTAATTAAATACCCTAATTCTTCTAATGTCTCATATAATTAAATAATCCTAAATTCCTCTATCCCAAAGTCCCAATTTCATAAATCCACATCACCTTTCCACCTCACCATGTTGCACACATAATTAAATATTTTAATATTTAATTAGCTAATATCCCCTCACCCACATGTCCTATTTATCCTCCAGTCAAATTAGTTAACTCAATAATCAAATCAGCTAACTAATTAGTCAATTGAGTTCAGTCCTCAATCTATTATGTTAACTCCTCAGTCTATTCAGTTAACTCTTCAATCTATTATGTTAACTCCCATAACTCATGAAAGGAGCTTGGACACTTGTCCTCTTCTTATTGGTGCACATTCCCTCAAGATTTCTCAACCATACAGCTCACAGGTAATTCCTCCTGTTAGCACTCATTTTGACTTGGAGGTTGATTTTTCATGTTTGGGGGGTTTCTTCATTTGAACCCTATATCTTCTTGCCCATTTTCCTAAGTGTTGGACCTCCTCGGCATTTTTCAGCTGCAGCATCATATTTTCTTTGAGGAGGAGATCATCATCATCATATTGTCTTCGATGATGGTCCGCATCATCATGTTTTCTGTCGACTTGTTTTTTATCAGGATCATCATATTTCAATATCGGGTGATGTTTGGATATCATCCCGATCCTGCTGATGAGCTACAATGTGCCTTAATTTTCTTGCGGAGGGTGATTTTTCAAATATCTGGTGATCTTCCAATTATCACCCTGCCCTTTTATGATGATGATGTCACCCCGATCTTCCAAAGGGGTCATTTTCTAAGTTGTTCAACACCGGCCTATTTTTTTTCTTAAGGGTCGTCTTCATCATCATCATCATATTTCCGGTTATCACCGTGTTGCTTGCGAGGGTCATCATTTTTTCTGCCTGCATGATCTTTCGCCGGGGTGATATTTTAACATCGGGTGATCTTTGTTAAGATCATCCTGATGATGTTGCTGTAAAGTTCTAAGTGTGACCCGATTTTCATCGTGGTCATCATATTCTGAACGTCAGGATGATCTTAGTCAATATCATCCTGATGTTGTTGTATCACTTCATGTTCGTTGTTTTATCACCCTGATGATGCTGACGTCATTCTTATGTCAGGGTGATATCCGGTTTTCTGCTTGTCTGCATCATGATATTTCCGAAGGGAGATATCCGCCTGTCGGCTTCATGCATTATCTAGTGGGGGGTGATCTTTTCAAATATCTGGCATATTCATCTATCACCCCGATCTTATAGTGGAGCTACAGTGCAGCATGATATTTGTGCATCAGGATGATATTTCCAAATATCCGGTTATCTTCCAAATATCATCCTGATGTCGATATGATGATGACATCATCCGGATATGAGGAGGTGCGTAGTAGGCAGATATGCTGATGACATCAGCAGGATATGACGATGACGTCATCAGGATGTTCATCGGCCAGACTCTTGGTATCAGCTAAGCAGGAGGATCTTCCTCCGATGGATCAGGTTGTGCCGATGAAGGCGTTTATCATGCAGGTGATTTTTCGAGCAACAGGATATCATGCTGTTGGAGGATGATGATGAGGTCTTATACTAGTGTCGTCAGGAGCAAAAGCACTGACATCATATATGCTCGTGGCCTAGTATATAAAGTGTTGAAAAGGTCGCTGCGGGGTGCATGTGGGATAATTGATATCCTGCATATTTGAAATATCATGACGATGTATCTTAGCGGGAAACGGTTGCGACGCACAGTATTCTGCATTTCCCAGGGCCGCGGGTTGGTGCGCCATTAATGGCGATTGTTGCAGAGGTATGGGCGATGGCGTGGACGGATCTAGTACCCGATTGAAGATCTGGATCCCTAGGCGGCGGCGCAAGGCTCGAGATTTCTTCCTGTCTCCTCTCCCACCTGCTGCATTGAATGTTTGAGCACCATTTTTTTGATACTGTGTATCTGGCGGGAATTTTGGTCAACCATGTAATTAATTGTTGTGGTACACTACCTGGCTGTTATAAGCAGGAAGTGTTACTCATTTGTTGTTGTTGAAAGTTGAAGATTTTTGGCTCTGTAATTCAAAACAAGCTGATCTGGTTGCTCTGTACAGTTAAACCTGTGAGTCTATGTATCTCTTGTTGTATGTTTTGGCATGAACCCACTGATTTCATGATTAATCTTATATGAGAAATGCTGTCTAGCATGTGTTTTGTTAATTCTGTCTCCAGTATTGCATGTATTCTTCTTCTGAATCTGGATATCTGGGTAATGTTTAGATTCTAGAGCATAGAATTCCTATGTTGAATGTCTGATCTTTTAACTTCTGCTCAAGGGGTAGATTAAACCGTTTTCAGGTTGAACATTGGGAAGGGTATACTGCAGTAGGGATACCATAAGTAGAGATAACTTAACATTCTGTATAGGGAGATATCTGTAAGGCAGGTATCACATATATCCCCCTGAAATCCAGTTTTAGTTGTTCATGCTGATCATTCACAGGTGTATGTCTGCTGACTCCAGGCCCTGGATAGGCACCAATCTTGCTGTGTGTTTGTGTTACAACCATGTCCAGCTTTGCATCCAAACTCAAAATCTAAATCTAAATCTAAAACAATCTTTAGGACATTAGAATTAGTTTTAGGATCCTCAGTCCTCTGTCTACAACTGCAAATAGGCCCAAAGCTAGCCCCTTTGCTCTTATCTTTCAGTTTTGGTCTACTTACAGGAGGACTTATCTACTTTCTGTCAGCATCCCAACCTTGTATGCATATCCTCATGGATGTTGAATAGGGAATACCCCCCTAGGTCTTGCAGAGCCTGAAGAAGAAGAGGAGATAAAATATAGAGTCTATCTCCTACACTGTTGGCCCCTAGCCCAGAGATCCTGTTGATCACTGATGGCTACCTTGTAGGGAAATCTGGGAATAAGCATCCAGTCTGGGAAAACAGCAACAGAAATTGGCGACTCCGCTGGGGACTGAGAAGTAAAAGTACTATCTAATCATCTCCAGTAATATATCTGTGACCCATCTGAGTCAGCAACAGAAATTGGCGACTCCGCTGGGGAACGGTGATTTGAAAATTGTTATTTGTGAAAGAACCCTGGTTTTCAAAAGAAAACAGTTCCTAGTAATAGGTGGCGACTCCGAAGTAATCTCCCAACCGGTCAAAGTAAAATTTATATGTAGGGGAGAAGATCCCAACAAAATCCTTTATTTAAAGAGTTACCAGTAACTAGAAGAATGATGTACAGAAGAAAGGGAGCTGTCTCAGTTAGTCATGAGGGTTCCCCCAGAAAAGGTGATGATATGCAAGATAACCTTAGGCCATCAGGACAGCATGTGCCTTACTTTTCAAATGCAGAAGCTGATATTCAAGGCGCATATGAGAGGCAACAGGGTGGTAGCATGAGAATGAGGTCAGAGGTGTTCCAAGAACGCCCATTTCTAGACCCTAGTGAAAGGTTTGAAGAGGCAGAGTCTCTGAGGGATGATGAAGATGATGACCAGAATGGTATGAGACCATCTACCTCCATGCCTAGGGATGAACAGTTAGCTGAAGAAATCAGAAATCTAAGAGCAGAACTAGAATATCTACAGGCCATGAAAATCAGAGATGATATGAAGCAGAAAGTGCAAGCTTTAAGAACTGCCCAAAATGATTCAGTTCCTACCCTAGAGAATGCAAATGTGCAGAGACATCAGCAAAGAAATGAAGTGCAACATTAGCATAATGATGAGAGACAAAATGTGAATGATGCTAGGATACCACTGAACAATGTAAGAAACCAGAATGCAAACAGAAATATTAATGTTAATCAGTTAAACAGACAGCCAATGCAGTTAGATAGATTCAGGCAGCTGGTGTTTGATGGTATTCCTGGGTATCCTAACCCCATTGACAAGCATCTGAGGCTGCAAGTGCCTAAATTTTTAGGAAACAACACAGTGTCAGGAGAAGATCATTTAAAAGCCTTTCAAAATGTCATGGATAACTTTGAGGTTGAACATGAGGATGTTTTCATGAAGTCATTCATGCAATCCTTAATAGATGAGGCAAGAGAATGGTACAAGAGTCTACCTGACCGGAGTATTTCATCATGGGATGATTTTAAAAGGATGTTCAAGGAGCAATATGGTGACAAAACTGACCCTAGCTTTTTTGTAAATGAGTTCACCAGTATCACTAAAGGGTCAAATGAGCAGGTTGCAGATTTTAATGCAAGATTTACTAAAGTGTTAAACAAATTGCCACATCACATGAGGCCAAATGAACCAATGTGCATAATATTGTATATCAATGCCTTTGATGCAAAAACTGCATATGGATTAAGAGATAAAGGTCCTGCTACTCTCAGGGATGCTTTCAGAATTGCAGTGAATATTGAAAACAACAGGAAAGCATCAGGCAAGACAAATAGAAGGGATGATATAAAAATTCTGCAGAATCCAAGCAAGCCTCAGAACACTCAAGGTAATACATCTGCCCCTGAAGATAAGATAGACAAATTGGCAAATGTTGTTAAGGACCTAAGCTACAGATTAGCTAGAAGTGAAAAAGGGATGGGTCCTGATAGGCAAGTCTATCAAAGACAGGAAAAGAGGCCATCATTGCATGATATGCCTTATAATACCAATTGGCATGATGGTAAGCCTATATTCCCACGTAATCACACAAATCAGAGGGCCCAACATGTCAAAGAAACTCCTGATCCTCTAAAGAAAGCTATAAATATTGTTGATGATGCTCCATGGTGTATAATTTGCCAGATGCCACATTCACAGTTACAGTGTATGATTGCTCAATCCTTGTATGATAATGCTACATCTTGTAATGAATGCAATGAGCCACATTATGTGCAAGATGATGATGTTAATATGATGTCCATAGGCAATGGATACACTCTTTATGATGCTGATGAGAGTGCAAATGATGGAACTCAGGCCTGCCAACAGTTCCCATATGATGAAGATAATGAAGATAACTATTTGTATGCTCAGAGCTCACACAATTTTCTGAGTAACTTACAACGACCTTCTGATGAGGAAATTAGAGCCTTCACAGCTGCAGCAGTTGCTCAAGTCAAAAGCAACTACAATCTCAGAGGTAAAAATCAAGTAGGCAGCCCACATCAGCCAGAAGGTATTTCTGCAGGTCAGCTAGTGTATGGTCATAAAGGAATTGAACCACAAAAAAGGCAGTGGGTAAATGATAAACAGAATTTTAGACATAGAACAGGTCATGAATCCCAAAGACTAGAAAACAAAATCCCTCAGGCTGAAGATCAAAGTAAAGGTTCCCAAGACAAGAATGATGATCAGGGAACTATGAAAGTAAGAGCTAAATCAGTTCAGGATAAAAACAAGATTGTGGAGCAAGCTACAACTGTTACACAAAATTATGCTCCATTTGATATAGCTCAAGTCCTCTCTCAGGTGAAAGTCTCTGTTCCACTTATGGAACTGATGAAAGTGGAAGAAATCAAGAATAGGACAATATCCCTAATCTCAGGGGTACCTTTTCAAGCTAAACAAAATGTTCAGACCCAGAGTGAGAAACATGTCATGTGTAATGAAGAAGATGAGGCTCCTGAAGTCTATTTAGGAGTGACTATGACAAAGTGTCCTTCACAAGTGGAACCATTTTATGTTTCCCTGGTTATAAATGGAAAAATAATTAGAAATTGTATGCTTGACTCTGGAGCATCTACAAATGTCATGCCTTTGGCCATCATGCAACAAACTGGATTGAAAATTGACAAGGCATGTGGAAAATGTTATGCTATGGATGCCAGAGAGGTACCAGTTATTGGAATCATGAAGGATGTAGATTTCAAACTGGCAGCATTTCCTGAAAAGAGATATAAAATGAATATAACAGTGGTTGACATCAAGCCACAGTATGGTATGTTGTTGTCAAGAAGATGGGCAGCACTAATTGGTGGAAGTATGCAGCTGGACCTGTCATATGCCATGATTCCAATGAATGGCAGGGATGTTAAGCTAATCAGAGAACAAAGATCATCAGAGACAGTGGAAGACCAAGAAGCAGAGGAACAGGTATGCTTTGTAGACACTGACTGTGATAACTTCAAGGTTGTCTCAGATGATACAGAAGATAAAAAGAAAAATGCCTGCATTGAAGAATTGGATCAGCGAGGTCTGTGGACCATGTTTTTTGATGGAGCTTGTGCAAAAGAAGGCTCTGGAGCTGGAGTTGTTTTCCTGTCTCCAACTGGTAAGCTCCTCAAATTCTCTTTCTTGCTGAGGTTTGATTGCACAAACAACATTGCAGAATATGAGGCTTTACTCTTAGGCCTAAATATTGCTCTCAAACATGGAATTAAAATGTTAAGAGTATTTGGGGATTCTGAGCTGATTGTATCCCAAATTAGAGATAAGTATGCTTCAAAAAACAAAAGATTGAAACAATACAAGCATGCTGTTTGGGATACCATTGAATTGTTTGATGCATTTTCAATAGGCTGGGTAGAGAGGTCAAAGAATGTTATGGCTGATTTCTTAGCCAATGTTGCAATAAGGGCAGATGACATCACTCTATCAGATGTTACAAATGTAGAAGTTAAAATTAGGCCTGCAATACCAGAAAATATATGCAGTTGGCAAGTGTTTAATGATGATAGGGACTTGTTGAAATTTTTGCACTGCATAGATGAATATGAGAATCAAGAAATTGATTTCCAAGCTTTTGTAGAGACTATAGGTGGAAAAGAAACTCTTGTGGGAAAAGAGATAATTCAGTTGAAGACTAATAAAATCCCTAGAGGGTTGGTAGCTTTGGAAAGAGCCTTTGACAGTAGAGACAAATTGGTCACAAGGACATCTCCCACGAATAAGGAAGATTTAGAAGAGATAAATTTGGGGACATCTCAGGCCCCTCAGAGGGTATACATTGGTAAACAGCTCAAACCACACATTAGGAGTATGCTGATTGCATTACTGAAAAAGTATAAACGTGTTTTTGCTTGGTCATATGAGGACCTAAAAGCCTATAGGGAAGATTTATTCCAGCATGAGATCCCATTGAAGCCTGGAGCTAAGCCATTTAGACAAAAGCAAAGACCTATTAATCCTACCTTAGCTCCCAAGATGCAAGAAGAACTCAAAAGGCTCAGGGAAGCTGGAATAATTGTGCCAATTAGGCATTCAACTTGGGTGTCTAACCTTGTCCCAGTCAGGAAAAAGAATGGTGATATTAGGCTTTGTGTTGACTTCAGGAACTTGAATGTATCCTCTTTAAAGGATAACTATCCACTGCCTAATATGGAAGCTATGTTGCAGAGAGTGACTGGTTGTGAACTCTTATCCATGATGGATGGATTTTCAGGTTATAATCAGGTGAAGGTAAAGGAATCAGAACAGTATAAGACCGCCTTTACCACTCCATGGGGAACTTATGTGTATGTCAGAATGCCCTTCGGACTAACCAATGCAGGTGCTACATTTCAAAGAGCAATGGATGTTGCTTTTGCAGGGTTGATTGATTCAATTCTGGCTGTATATCAGGATGACTTGACTGCTTACTCAAAGAAAGAAGAGCAGCATTGTTTGCATCTGGAGCAGATTTTCATAAGAGCACTAGAGTATGGCATTTCTTTAAATCCAAAGAAGTGTGCCTTTGGGGTAGTTAAAGGAAAGCTTCTGGGACATATTGTTTCCAAGGATGGAGTCAGGATAGATCCAGAGAGAGTGGCTGCTATTGACAGAATTCAAATGCCAAAAACTGTAAAAGGAGTTCAGTCCTTCTTTGGACAGATAAATTTTGTTAGGAGATTTGTTCCCAACTTTGCAGAAACCACAAGGAACATTTCCAAGATGATGAAGAAGGATGCAACTGTCCACTGGGAAAGGGAAGCAATAGAGTCATTTCAGAGTATCAAAGAGGTAATCAAGATGGCCCCTGTTCTTAAATCTCCTGACTTTTCTAGGCCATTCCAAGTATTTTCATTCGCTTCTTTTCATACTGTTGCTGCATGTTTGCTACAGAAAAATAAAGATGGTTTTGAACAGCCCATAGCTTTCTTCAGTATGTCCTTACAGGCCTCTGAGTTGAAGTATGATATTATGGAAAAACAGGCATATGCACTAGTCAGAGCCATCAAAAGTTTCAGACCATACTTGGTAGGATCATATATAATTGCATATGTACCCCATGCAGTAATCAAAGACATATTCACTCAGCAGGAGGTGACTGGAAGAAGGTGCAGGTGGATAAACAAACTGCAAGAGTTTAACATAGACATACAAGTTACCAAGTTGATAAGAGGACAAGGATTAGCCAAGATGATGGCACAATCAAACTTGGAAGCATGCCAAGTTAATGCAGTCCAAAATGAGAGTGTGAATGTATCAGGATCTGAATGGTACAAGGATATTATCTACTACTTGCAAAATCTGAATTGTCCTTCCCATTTCAATGACAGTCAAAAGAGGACTTTAAAGTTACATGCAATCAGGTATGTTATTGTTCAAGGTGAGTTATACTGGAAAAACCCTGATGGTGTGTTGTTGAGATGTGTGGATAAGGATATGGCTAACAATGTTTTGATTGATATGCATAAAGGATTGTGTGGTGGACATTATACTGCTCAAACAATAGCTCATAAAATTCTCAGAGCAGGATATTGGTGGCCCACTCTCTTTTCAGATGCACAAAAGTTAGTGAGGAAGTGTGACCCTTGCCAAAGATTTTCAGGAAAGCTGAAATATGGTGGTGCTTTACCCCTCAGAACTGTAACTGTGGATGCTCCATTTCAGCAATGGGGAATTGACTTTATAGGGGAAATTGCAGACAAATCAAGTGGGGGACACAGTTGGATTTTGGTGGCAACTGATTACTTTACCAAATGGATTGAGGCCATTCCAACTAAGAGAGCTACAAGTAAGGTGGTGACAGATTTCATACTGGAAAATATTATTATCAGGTTTGGAGTACCATTCAAGATAGTCACTGATAATGCTATGTGCTTCAGATCAGGTGAATTTGTTGATTTTTGCAACAGGTATGGGATAAATCTATCATATACATCACCATATCACCCACAAGGGAATGGTCAAGCAGAATCAAGCAATAAAAGCATCATGAAAATTGTCAAGAGGATACTGGACAAGAATAAGAGAGCTTGGGACTCAAAATTAAGGTTAGCCATATGGGCTGACAGAGTGACAGTAAAAAGGGCTACTGGGACGTCACCTTTTGAGCTAGTATATGGTGCATCAGCTAGATTGCCCATAAACAATCTCCTACCAGTTTACAGATTCATCCAGGAAAATGATGAGGAGATTGAAGACTCCATGACAGAAAGAGTGAACCAACTGGTTGCATTGGATGAGAACAGAAGGAAAGCCCACTGGATCAATCTCAAAAGACAACAAGATGTGAAATATCAGTTTGACAGGAAAGCTATAAAAAGGAAGTTTCAAGTCAATGATCTGGTGCTCATTTGGAATGCAAAAGGTCAAGAAAAGGGTAAACATGGTAAATTTGAACCCTTATGGATGGGCCCATATCAGATTTGCAGTGCTCATGGGGAGGATTCTTATTTCCTCCAGGCCCTAGATGGTGAAGTTCTGGAATTGCCTGTGCATGGCCAATTCCTTAAGTTCTATTTTGCATAAATGACTTGTCGCTGTGCACATTTGTAAAAACATGTATGTAGTGTAAGTGCCTTGTACAGTTCGTGCTTTTTGACTTTTTGCCTGGTCTGCCCGGAGATCTGGTTCTCGCTGCAGTCTTTCACCTGCACGTCCCCATTCGGAGCCAGTGTTAGCACTCATTTTGACCTGGAGGTTGATTTTTCATGTTTGGGGGGTTTCTTCATTTGAACCCTATATCTTCTTGCCCATTTTCCTAAGTGTTGGACCTCCTCAGCATTTTTCAGCTGCAGCATCATATTTTCTTTGAGGAGGAGATCATCATCATCATATTGTCTTCGATGATGGTCCGCATCATCATGTTTTCTGTCGACTTGTTTTTTATCAGGATCATCATATTTCAATATCGGGTGATGTTTGGATATCATCCCGATCCTGCTGATGAGCTACAATGTGCCTTAATTTTCTTACGGAGGGTGATTTTTCAAATATCCGGTGATCTTCCAATTATCACCCTGCCCTTTTATGATGATGATGTCACCCCGATCTTCCAAAGGGGTCATTTTCTAAGTTGTTCAACACCGACCTATTTTTTTCTTAAGGGTCGTCTTCATCATCATCATCATATTTCCGGTTATCACCGTGTTGCTTGCGAGGGTCATCATATTTTCTGCCTGCATGATCTTTCGCCGGGGTGATATTTTAACATCGGGTGATCTTTGTTAAGATCATCCTGATGATGTTGCTGTAAAGTTCTAAGTGTGACCCGATTTTCATCGTGGTCATCATATTCTGAACGTCAGGATGATCTTAGTCAATATCATCCTGATGTTGTTGTATCACTTCATGTTCGTTGTTTTATCACCCTGATGATGCTGACGTCATTCTTATGTCAGGGTGATATCCGGTTTTCTGCTTGTCTGCATCATGATATTTCCGAAGGGAGATATCCGCCTGTCGGCTTCATGCATTATCTAGTGGGGGGTGATCTTTTCAAATATCTGGCATATTCATCTATCACCCCGATCTTATAGTGGAGCTACAGTGCAACATGATATTTGTGCATCAGGATGATATTTCCAAATATCCGGTTATCTTCCAAATATCATCCTGATGTCGATATGATGATGACGTCATCCGGATATGAGGAGGTGCGCAGTAGGCAGATATGCTAATGACATCAGCAGGATATGACGATGACGTCATCAGGATGTTCATCGGCCAGACTCTTGGTATCGGCTAAGCAGGAGGATCTTCCTCCGATGGATCAGGTTGTGCCGATGAAGGCATTTATCATGCAGGTGATTTTTCGAGCAACAGGATATCATGCTATTGAAGGATGATGATGAGGTCTTATACTAGTGTCGTCAGGAGCAAAAGCACCGACATCATATATGCTCGTGGCCTAGTATATAAAGTGTTGAAAAGGTCACCGCGGGGTGCATGTGGGATAATTGATATCCTGCATATTTGAAATATCATGACGATGTATCTTGGCGGGAAACGGTTGCGACGCACAGTATTCTGCATTTCCCAGGGCCGTGGGTTGGTGCGCCATTAATGGCGATTGTTGCAGAGGTATGGGCGATGGTGTGGACGGATCTAGTACTCGATTGAAGATCTGGATCCCTAGGCGGCGGCGCAAGGCTTGAGATTTCTTCCTGTCTCCTCTCCCACCTGCTGCATTGAATGTTTGAGCGCCATTTTTTTGATACTGTGTATCTGGCAGGAATTTTGGTCAACCATGTAATTAATTGTTGTGGTACACTACCTGGCTGTTATAAGCAGGAAGTTTTACTCATTTGTTGTTGTTGAAAGTTGAAGATTTTTGGCTCTGTAATTCAAAACAAGCTGATCTGGTTGCTCTGTACAGTTAAACCTGTGAGTCTATGTATCTCTTGTTGTATGTTTTGGCATGAACCCACTGATTTCATGATTAATCTTATATGAGAAATGCTGTCTAGCATGTGTTTTGTTAATTCTGTCTCCAGTATTGCATGTATTCTTCTTCTGAATCTGGATATCTGGGTAATGTTTAGATTCTAGAGCATAGAATTCCTATGTTGAATGTCTGATCTTTTAACTTCTGCTCAAGGGGTAGATTAAACCGTTTTCAGGTTGAACATTGGGAAGGGTATACTGCAGTAGGGATACCATAAGTAGAGATAACTTAACACTCTATATAGGGAGATATCTGTAAGGCAGGTATCACATATATCCCCCTGAAATCTAGTTTTAGTTGTTCATGCTGATCATTCACAGGTGTATGTCTGCTGACTCCAGGCCCTGGATAGGCACCAATCTTGCTGTGTGTTTGTGTTACAACCATGTCCAGCTTTGCATCCAAACTCAAAATCAAAATCTAAATCTAAAACAATCTTTAGGACATTAGAATTAGTTTTAGGATCCTCAGTCCTCTGTCTACAACTGCAAATAGGCCCAAAGCTAGCCCCTTTGCTCTTATCTTTCAGTTTTGGTCTACTTACAGGAGGACTTATCTGCTTTCTGTCAACATCCCAGCCTTGTATGCATATCCTCATGGATGTTGAATAGGGAATACCCCCCTAGGTCTTGCAGAGCCTGAAGAAGAAGAGGAGATAAAATATAGAGTCTATCTCCTACACTGTTGGCCCCTGGCCCAGAGATCTTGTTGATCACTGATGGCTACCTTGTAGGGAAATCTGGGAATAAGCATCCAATCTGGGAAAACACCAACACCTCCAGTCATGGATCTATTGACACTTGGATTTGGCCTCTCTTGAGCCTATAAAAGGAAACCTCATTCCCTCATTTTCATATCTCAAGCTTTTGCAATCTTACTCTGCAGAAATCCTACTAGCGTGCCTTTGGCAAAGTATCCTCATTTACATTTGCATAATCCCATTATCATTCACAATCATCCAATCATGTCCCCATTATCCATCATCCATCTCCATTAGAATTGCATTTGTAGTTTAGTCTTCATTGCATTATCCATCTACAGCCATTCTCCTATTGTCATCTTCAATAGTAAGGAAGTACAACTTTTGAGAGCTAAAATCATACACAAGATCGATATGAGATAGGCAACAATGGAAGCTACGAGGTAAATCAGTCTACCAAGGTAATAATCTTTGTTTATTATATTTGCATCAATTTCATTGAGTTATTGGATATTTAGTTGTTAATACTATTGTTCACATTTTCCTCGAACATTTCTAGTGCCCACTTGGGGCCTAGCCCCGTTTTTAATCTCTATTTTGAGTTTTTGGTCAAGTTGCAGGCATGACAGGTCATTCCGGTGCATTCATTCTTCCAGTTATGCACATCCATGATGAAAATGACAGTTTGGTGCATATAAAGATTCTTTCTACACATTTGACGACTCTTTCAGCGCATCCATTCTGTCTGCGCATTCAAAACTTCTTCCTACGCATATGTTAGATCTTTCTGCGCATATGTAATCCTACGCATCCATTTTGTCTTTTGCGCATCTACTCATTGTTTCAGCGCATCTGATCCCTGTTAGAGAATTATATTGAATTTGTAAAATCTTTGATACTAACCTTGGTTGCAAGAATATCAGTCATCAAATGGAGGCCTTTAACACAATGATCTTGTAGGTGTAGGAGCTTGGTTTAGTCATTTAGTTGCATCATAACTTCATCTAGATCTAATTAAGTGGAAGAAATTTGATATCTTCATGCAAACTTTCACTTAGATCTAATTAGGAGGAAGTAAGTTGTATTGTTGCATTACAACTTGCACATAGTCCCAACCTAGGTGGATAAAAACTGAACAAATCTTTCAAGTCAATCTTGCAATTACAAATCTCTCATCTAGCTTAAATTAAAGGAAAGTAACATGTTTCATCCTTCAACAACAATCTTCACATAGATTTGTTTAGGGGGTTAAAAATGAACCATCTTTTCAAAGTTTTTGCTATCTTGTCAAATGGATTGTGCTTGGTAGAATAAACACACTTAGTTTTTAACTAGGAGGATAAAGAACCAGTATACTATGTTCTCCCCTTTCTTAGGTGACCAAAATGCCAAACTCATCATTTTATATGTGTTACCTTTAGAAGAGGTCTACCCTTGGAATTCTATCCTTCCAAGCGGGACAACCTCGAGCGATAACGGGCTAAAGCCAAGCCACTTCCAAGTCGCTATAAATAAATTGTGTTTGTGATGAAAATTGCAAACAACGGGTGCTATTGTGTTACACCAACAAATGTTTCCCCCAAAACCTTGTAGAGCATAACCTCTGCAGGGTAGGAAGCCTCCTTATCGGAGCGAATTTCTGTACGTGTAACCACCCGAACAGATGTCCGTACTAAAAAGCCAATTGTTTTAGAAATCTAAAAACCCCTATTTGTTGACACGGGAGGATAATCCTCTAGAGTCGTCCAACATCATACACTCATTTAGTGTGGAGACATAAAAGTTTAACTCCTCGGAGGAACTGTAACTTGGTATGCGTGAGAAGTGAGTGCCGTGGAGGGGAGCCGGTGCTACCAAGTTACTATCTGTCATGCCTTTATGTAAGTGGCTGGAGTAAAATCCAAAACCTTGAGCATCCTAGGAAAACGTGCAAACAAGACAAGATTGACAAATTGAAGCAAAAAAAAAAATTGTAGACCTGCGCATATACAAAGTCCTGTTGTGCATTTACCATATCTTGTTGCGCATTTACACCATTTTGCGGTGCATATACCATTTTTGCACATTCAAATAATAGTCCTACGCATACACAACACAGCCCTGTGCATGCAAAATAGTGCATTCATTAAACAGAGCTACGCATTTGATCTTTGTTTCTACGCATTTGAACCTGCACATTCATAACAAAGAGTGCTTCTGTACAGTTTGAGAGAAAATCAAAATTAGATCCTTGTACCCATTTGGACCCAGATCACACTTGGAAAGTTAGTTCAACCATTGCAGACCACCTTCATACCATTTTCACACATCACCTTTGCATACTATTATCTTGCTATCCGAACACGTCAAACCAAACCAAAACTTGCATCAAGGCATTATTGAGACTCTTCCAAATTCAAACAAAAATCTAATTAGTTTCATATTAGGATTCCAATCATCCTTCACATCGAAACTATACTTGTGTATCTTGATAGAAGAATAGTCTACATCAAATAGTGGTGTTCAACCATCCCTATTTTGACTACCTTTTAGCTCAAGAACACCTTGTTTGGACAAATAGAGTCAATAGAAAACCTTAGCAAAATCTTACCAAAACCATATCCAACCAAATAATTTTCGTACCAAAACATCAAACCAAATCCACCAAGTCTCACAATCCAACTTCTCTCACATCCAAAAACTGCATGGTTAAAACTAGATCTCAATCTAAACAAAAGCAAAAAATGGGTTCCCTTCACAATAGTGGGCATAATTTTGATGATGAGGAGGTTAGTCAAGAGGAAATCCTTAAACAACTTCAAGATCCAAAATTTCTAAGGATGATGGATAGGGTAGTTGCCACAGATCCTCATAAATATTTTCTCATGCTAGCTCAACAAGGAGCTAAGTTGCCCTTGGATTTTGATGTCTCAAACCTCAGAGAGAACAATCCCTCAAATGAAGCCGAGTCTTCGAAAGATGGTTCCAAAACTGACAAAGATGGTTCTAAAATGGAAAAGGCTAAGGATACACCCAATTTCTTGGACACATTAACAACACAAATCCAAGCCTTACAAAAATAGTTGATGGACATCTAAAGTGGGACAACAACAAAACATTACTCTCTTGAGGATATTTCACCATATCCCTTTGATAAATCTTTGCTCATGATCCCTTTTCCCTCAAGGTTTGAGGCTCCAAAATTTGATAAGTATCGAGGAAAAGGTGATCCAAGAGATCATATAAGGGAATTTAGCGCAGCATGCCTAGAAGTCGTACACAACGAAACATATCTTATGCAACTATTCCCACGAAGCTTAGGAGGCCAAACAATGGAATGGTTCTCCCACCTACCTCCCGGCATCCGCACTTTTGATGAGCTAGTGGATAAATTTGTAACACATTTCTCATACAATATCAAACACAAAATCTCCATTTAGACCTTTGTAATAACAAGCAAAAGGGGGGAGAATCTTTCGCCTCTTTTTTGCAAAGATGGAGACAGATTGCAAGCAAGTGTCCCTACCATATACCAGAGAATAGATGATAGAAATGTTTGTTCACAACCTAACCACAAAACTGAGTTATCAAATCCAAATATAATGCACAACTACATTTAGTAAGGTCATTGAAATGGGGCTACTCATTGAGAAAACCTTGATAACAAAGGGGCAAATTAAGCTATACAAAGACACCCCTAGCTCTAACAACAATGCGGACAAGTCACAATTTTGGACCAAGAACAAACCCATTGTAAACGATGGTGTGGTAGATGCTAAAAATGTTGTGTAAAAGCAACCAATCTTCAATCTATCCAAACCACAAAACAATACACCAACCAACAAGCCTCAAAGCAATGAGAAAAGACCTACCAACTTTCCTCCTAGGAGAAAGTTCACACCACTCAGAGAGTCTCTCGAATCCACCCTTAGGAAGTTAATAGGGGGCAACCTCATAACACTTCCGCCGGTGTGTTATTATGAACCAAAATTTAAACCCACTTGGTGGAGTGATTCCAACTTTTACAAATATCACCAAAACAAAGGACATAAAACAAATGATTGTCAAGCGCTAAAACATGTCATTCAAGACCTCATTGATCAAAAAGTAATAAAAATTGAAGGGCATACCACTAATGAAGAGCATATAGCATTCAAAAATCCTCTTCCACACTATGAGAAAGGAGGATCATCCAATCAAAACAACAATGGTGCTGACAAAGCAAACTATAATAACGTTTCTTATGAGTACATCGTCAATCATATCTCACACAGTGATTCAAACATCAATGTAATCACTATCAATAATAATCCCGACTGTAATGTGACCACTCATCATGGAAACATTACTCTACAAGGAGCTCCACCCAAGTCATCATCCACATCGAACCAATACAGTATCCTTGACCAACTCCATAAAACATCCGCACACATATCCATTTTGGAGTTATTGCGTCTATCCCCGTCTCATAAATCCATCTTAGAGAAAGCTCTCTCAGAAACAACTATTCCTACAAACCTTGCTCAAGAGCAATTCCAAGCTATGGTTGGTCATCTAACCACACCACATTTCTTATCCTCCACAGAGAAAGATGAAATGTCCATCAACCAACCACACAATGCATCCCTCCACATTGAGGCCCAAATCCACAAACACCGAATAAAAAGGATCCTAATAGATGGAAGTGTTGGTTTAAATATATGCACGTTAAAGTCAATCCTTGCATTGGGGTTTTCACAAAACATCGTTGATCCCAAAAAGAAAATAACTATCAAGGCATATGACGAAGAAGAGAGAACTTCCAAAGGAATTGTAGTCTTGTTGATACGGGTTGGACCGGTAGAGAGAGATGTTGTGTGCCAAGTTCTAGACATGGAGCTCACATATAACATTCTTCTAGGAAGACCTTGGATCCATGCAATGAAGGCCGTTCCATCAACATACCATCAATGTATCAAATTCCCACACAATGGCCAAGAAATTACCATACAAGGGGACCCTGATCCATTCCAGTATTGCAACAACATCCAATCAAAACTAGAAGTTGTAATCCCTACAAATCGAGCAACTTCCTCTTTTTCACACCATGTGGATCCAAGTTCTCTAGATTCTACCTCCAAAACATCAGAGATTAAAGTCGATGTCAAGGACAAGGGAGTTGGAGAATATGTCATTGAACAATCTTTATGTCTAGCATAGCTGCCTATATCACCAAAATCCTATGGAAAGCCATTACTGAACAAGGACAAGTCATTAGAAACTTCTAAGGGTCCTTTCATTACATGGGAAAACTTATCGGATGAGAGTGATGAAAAAGATCTCTTACACTGGCTTTACAAAGATGAAGATAGTGAAACCACACCAAATGATCATCAACTTGAGCTACCCACTGCACAATATGGTCAAGGGTTTTCTATTTTACAAAGGATGGGATATGAAGGACATGGTCCCATAGGATTAAGGAAAGATGGTATCATAGAACCAATTCAACCCTCTACTTCCACACCCCGAGACACTACTGGGTTGTGATACAAGGGTAAGGAGAAGATCAAAGGTAAGGAGAAACTCCAAGCAAAAGACAAACAAGTAGTTACCACTAACTTCATAGAACAACTTCACCGACTACAAGAATGGAGTGAGACAGATTCCAATGAGTATGAATGGGATAGCCTCTCATAAATGTCTTGGGAAAATAAAGAGATTGACGCGGTTCAACGGTATAGCTCTACTCATACGACGCATGGGGGACAAAGATCTAGGGCTAGATCGCTAGAGTTTGCTCTGCAATATGACGAACGTGAACTTCATGAAGAGAGTACGATATCACACTTGACGAACCAACTTGAGGAGAGTACCATAATAGACCTTGTCAATACCTTTACCTATTCGAATGACTCCTCCATTCTAACCATCACCACCCTTGAAGCAGACCAACTAGATGATCCATTACCCCTAGTCCATCCTGAATTGATAGACTGGGATTTGTAGGACACCACCCCTGAATTAGATACATTCCAAAATGATGACGCTATCATCAATTATCTAGAGCTTAGGGACCATTTACCCGTAGGAGACCACAAGGCTGGCTTCACCATTGAACTTAACGACATGGAATACTTTGGAGAGAATGCCAATGCTTTCAGTCAAAAAAATATAAAAATAAAAGCAGATCTAACAGTGAAAACTGCTCCGGCGACAGTGTTAGATCACAAAAAAGTAAAAAGAAAAGACACATTTGACAATGAAAACCTCTCTGAGGCGCCAACAGATGAAGGGATTGACACTCTTCCCTACCACGCTCATTAGGAGAGATCTTCAATATTGATTGAACCAGCTCAACCAATAAACATCGGCACAGAAGAGAACCCAAGGACAATCCATATGGCACAATCATTATCAACACAAGAAAAGCTAGAATTCACCGAATTCTTCAAGCGGAAACAAATTAACTTTGCTTGGTCATATGCGGATATGCTGGGTCTGGATACAAACCTTATAATGCGTCATCTTTCACTAGCTCCAGGAGCCAAGCCAGTTAAACAAAAACTGAGAAAAATGCACCCACATATAGCATTAATGGTCAAAGAAGAACTAAAGAAACTACTAGATGTGGGGTTCATCAGAGCCATTGATTATCCAGAATGGGTTTCTAACATTGTACCTATTTCCAAACATGATGAGAGGATAAGAATTTGTAATGACTTCAGAGATCTAAACAAGGCTTGTCCAAAAGATTACTTTCCTCTTCCAAACATAGATATCATTGTCGATCTAACAGCAGGACACACCATGTTGTCATTAATGGATGGGTTCTCTGGCTATAACCAAATCAAAATAGCACATGAGGATCAGCACAAAACAACATTCACATGTCCATGGGGTACCTATTGTTGGTGCGTCATGCCATTCAGACTAAAGAATGCAGGGGCAACATATCAGCGAGCAATGACTATAGTCTTTCATGACATGATGCACACCATCATGGATGATTATGTAGATGACATCCTAGCCAAGTCACTCACCAGAGAAGGACATCTACAAGTCTTGGATAAGATCTTCACAAGACTAGAGCAATTTAATGTACAGTTAAATCCAAAAAAGTGTGTTTTCAGAGTAACATCTGGTAAACTCCTTGGATATATTGTATTAGTTAATTGAATAGAGGTGGACCCGGCCAAGGTAAAAATAATCATGGAAATGCCACCACCTAAGAATCTAAGTCAATTGCGGTCTGTACAAGGAAAGTTGCAATCCATCAAAATGTTTATCTCTCAACTGGCAGATAAGTGCCATACATTTGCCATACATTCACACATCTCTTACACAAAAATGATCCATTCAAATGGGATGAAAGGTGTGAGCAAGCATTTCAGCATCTAAAGGAGTATCTAATGAACCCACCAGTCTTGATGTCGCCAATTCAGGGCAAGCCATTGCTACTCTACATCTCAGCTACACCCATAGCTCTTAGAGCTCTGCAAGCCCAACAAAACCACGAAGGAAAGGAATAGTCAATCTACTACATTAGCAGGACACTAGTAGGTTACGAACTGTAGTATACACCAATTGAAAGAGCATGTCTTGCTATTGTCTTTGCTTCACAAAAGTGGAGACACTACATGCTCTCACACTCTATCAAGCTAGTGGTGAAGATTGATCCATTAAAATTCCTACTCAACAAAGCTACCCTAACATGTAGAATATCCAAATGGGTTATGATACTCAGTGAATTTGATATTAAGTATGTAGATAGAAGAGCAATACAAGGGCAGGTTATTGCAGATCAGCTGGCGGATGCACCTTTGACAGACAACAATCCATTAAGCTTTGAATTTCTAGATGAGTCTATCTTCAACATCACTACCACAACCTGGAAACTTTACTTTGATGGGTCATATACTCAACATGGATATGGAGCAGGAATCTTGTTGGTAACACCACATGGCGATACAATCCCTAAATCATACGGACTTATGTTTCCATGTACCAATAATGTCGCCGAGTACGAAGCACTAGTTATCAGCATAAAGATGGCAGTAGATTGGAAGGTCAAGGAACTTCATGTGTACGGAGACTCACAACTCATCATTAATCAAGTAAATGATGATTATCAAACTAAAGATGAGAAGCTGATACTATACAAGCATATGGTGGATGATTTCAAAGAGTATTTTGTTGTGATATCCTTTGAGCAGATACCAAGATTGGAAAACAAAGCAGTAGATACAATGGCTACTATTGCATCCCTTCTTGACATACCTATAAATCATTCTCATTATGAGTTTTTGATGGAGCCAACCCCTATCCTACTTATGAAATCCCATAAACCAGCACCATTTACCACATCATAGGGTTTGATTCTCCCTTATATGGCAAAGTTTACACCTATCTAAAAGAGAATATCCTCCCACTCGACCTATCACACAACCAGAAATAAACATTTATACGCCAAGCATCTCGATATACCATCATCGCAGACACCCTGTATCGACGAGGTTTAGATAATACTCTCCTTAGGTGTTTGGATAGTGAGGAATATTAGATTGCTCTGAGTGAAGTAGATGAAGGAATATGCGGGACACGCTCTAGTGGTCCTACCTTGGCAAAGAAGCTCATGCGTCTCGAATACTATTGGCCAACCATGGAAAGAGACTCCTATCATTTTGTGAAGAGATGCACTAAATGCCAAATCCACGGGAACCTCATACATGCACCAGCACAAGAGCTGCAGTCTTTAATGACACCCTGGCCCTTCTACTAATGGGGACTTGATCTAGTAGGCAAGATTCACCCTTCATCCTCCAACGACCACAAATTCATTATCACAACCACTGAGTATTTCACAAAGTGGATTGAGGCTGTTCCATTAACCAACATCATAGGGAAACAAATCTCCTCTTTCATCCTTAACTATATCATATGCAGATATGGTATTCCATTATCCATTATCACATATAATGGGTGACCTTTCAAGAATCAGGATGTGAAAGAACTCTGTGATAAATTCCACATTTAGCATCACTTCTCCACTCCATACTACCCACAAGGTAACGTCTAGGTTGAGGCATCGAACAAAACTATTCTGAAGATACTCAAAAAGACTATCGATGAGGCTAGCCGTGGCTGACATATGCAATTGAACCCCGCTCTTTGGGCCTACAGAACCAGTATACGCACTCCCACAGGTGCGACACCATACACCCTCGTCTATGGATCTGAAGCCATCTTGCCTATAGAAGTTGAGTTACCTTCCCTTAGGGTGTCGTTAAAGGGTCCCATAAATGATGAGGAATACAAAGTATCAAGACTCTAGGAGCTAGAGCTGCTAGAAGAATGAAGACAACATGCCTTCAACCATCTTAAGGCATACCAGCAAATAATGTCAAGAAGTTATAATCACAGGGTCAAACCATGAGTCTTCCAGGTGGGTGACTTAGTTCTAAGAGAGAATCCAAAAAATCAGCAAGATAGAGAGAAAAGGGGGAAATTTGAACCCAATTGGTTGGGTCCCTATGTCATAGTTGTTGCCTATGGATCAGGCACTTATTAGATATCAACATTAGAAGATGAATTATTCAATGATCCCATCAACAACATGCATCTTCACAATTTCTACACCTAAAACCCCAATGCAAGGGAGTCAAAAATAACAAAAAAAAATGGAAAAATAACAAAAAAAATAAAAAAATTGGAAAAATAACAAAAAAATCATCCTCTGGTGAAAACTTGGTAAATAGGTGCCTTGGATAGATACCATGATGAAAACCTGGTAAACAGGTGTCATGTGTATTTTAACAAATCATGCAAATAATAGCAAGTGGTGAAAACCTAGTAAACAGATGCTATTTGTGATAAACCAATCCCTCCATCTCTTAGGACTTCAGTCCTCATCTAGTCTTTTCTAATCTGCATCCACCCAATCACATTGAGATACCTACCATGGCTTGTTGTTCGCTCATCCTTATCGCCTTATTCCACCAGGCTATCGATCCAAACTTGCATCCATCTTGTCATCCATCCTCAACCAATCCATTGAACCATTGTTGAACTACATCGCCTCTAAGCTATCACGTAGGAAAGGCCATCATTGATGAGCCCTCGAGGCTTCCCATCCATTCCATCCCATATCACCCATCCTTTTGTCCATCCAAATCAGCACCATTTTCCCACCGCCTAGGTTTTAGGTCCACATAGTCCACACCCCGAACTACATTACCTCTGTGTTGTCATGCAAGGCCATCATCGATGAGCCCCCGAGGCACTAGGTCAATCCCTTAGGGTCTATTTCTTCATGTCTATTGTCAGTTTGCCCATAATAAATTGATCCTTTACTTGACTAGGGGCAAAATCCTCGACCTAGTTAGTGAATTGGATTTTTGAATGCTACAACTCAGAGGATAACAAACTGGATCGTGGTTTTATCACTAGACAACAAGCAACACAACATGCAAGCTTTAAAACATTGTCTTGGCAAGAAGACATTTAAACTACACCTACCAACACCAACCTACCTAAACCATCAAACGTGACTCTATCAAGTTATTGCAAGAAAACATATATCTATGGCACGAAGGTCTTTAATTGTTGTTTAAAGTCTTATATCATGATTTTTGTTATTATGTCTTTTAATGCTACTCAAGGATGTCAAAAACTAGAGGAGCTATGATGGGGGCATAATCATTTTCTTTGTTTGTTGTTTGTGGGTTTACCTTTAGTAATGTTAACCCTTGTCTAACGACACGATCAAAATAATGATCATCAAGGACATCAAGGGTCTAAACATGAAACAGGTGTAATCCTTGTCTGTTGATATGCAAGCAATACTCAGGTCATCTTGGTTCAATTATACTTAGATGCTTGTATTAACTTGCTAAATCAAAATCCATGTAAGTAATACTCAGGTCATCATGGTTTAATTATACCTAGATGCTTGTATTTTGTTGCAACATTTTAAAAGCTCAATGATGAAACAAAGTACTTCAAAAACTTGTATACAAAGATGACAAAATCAACATTCATACATATCAAATTGAATTTCATTAATAAGCATTTCATCCTTGTCAAAATTCCAAGTGTCGAAAGATCCATTTCATCCATTAACCAATTTAGTCTTCTAGTCAATTCTTATAAAGTGTCTTGTTATTTTATGATTGAGTATACTTGGACAACAAAAACAATTCATTAGTTCATTATCATTTAGGTGCATTAGTGGTCTTAAACATTTAGATCATGATAGTTATGTCATTTATCCACATAGATTGCATAACATTTCACATCAAAAATCTACAAAAACATAGATATCACAGTGTTTGCATATTAGATCATCATCCATACATAAAGTAATTAAACCATCATGTGTCGCATTTTACAATATCACCACAGTGTGCATTAGTTCATAATAACATATCAACATATAGGATCATAAGCATGTATATAAGTCATCATGTCCATCATGTATCACATAAAAGCATCATGTCACATAGATATCAAGTGCATCATAGGGTCACATGAACATATTAGAAGCATCACATATAACCATAAGCATAATAAATAAATCCATCCATAAGAACACATGCATGTAGTGCGTCGAGCTCATGTAGATAATCATCATATATAAAAATAATAATAAAGTCCAAGTATACAATGATGTCATAAAAAGTATCTATCTCAACTGGTAAAAAATGGATTATACAAAAACTGACATAACATGATACATGTCCCAAGCAAGTGACTAGGTAGAGCTAGCATTGGACGGTGCTAGATCCTGTGGCTGTTGTGAGGGAGGCCGAGGCCCTATAGAACCTGTCAGACCTATAGGACCAGTCCCTGATGGGCAATGAGGAAGTGGTGGCCTCATTCCTATGCTCTATGTCTGCGTCTGCCTTGACCTACTGCGTGAGCTAGGATGAAAACTGCTGACCCTCTACTCTATTAGTACAGCCTGCTCATACAATCCTCTCCAATAGGATATCTCTTGTCCCACCCTAACCATATCTACCACAATCTGGCTGTGTGGACCCTGGGATGTCATCTGCTACACCTGTTGTAATAGGGCCTCTGCCCTAGCTCTCTGTATGGCCATGTCTCACTCCAAAATCACAGTGCAAACATCACCTTGCAGCTGTGTCACCTGCCCCTGTAACCGAGCCACCTGGGCTCACAAATCTGTCGTCTCACCATCATCCTGCCCCTACAACTATACCACATGTGCCTGTAACTAAGCCACTTGGGCTCGCAATGCTGATGCCTCTCCATCACCCTACCCACCCTGCACCTATGCATGTGCCGGTACCTGTACTTATGCCTGTACCTGTGGCTGCACCTTTGCCTCTACCTATGCCCGTGCCTGCATCTGAACCACTCTCCTCTGTCTCACTCTCCTCTACCTACCATCATCCCCACCGTCATCACCTCTGCCACCCCCACCTCCATCATCTCCTCCCCTATCACCTCTGCCACCCCTCCCGCCTCACCATCATCCCCTCCTTTGTCGAGGGGCATCATCCTCCTCATCGTCATCCTCAAGAAGTGGAACCAACTCTCTGGGACCTGAATATCTAGGAACTGGATGAGCAGTAAAGTGTGCCTCAAAATTTGATGTCATGCCTGCATCCACTATATTCTGCCTCAGATCCCATGCCTGGTAAGGAAGCTACAAAAAATTCATCCTAGCTGTCTCATACGACACCACAGGACCCCATAGTGGATGCTCCTTGTGCGTCTGAGAAAAAATAGCAGTACCCTGGGGCATGCCCTGAATCCTGCCAAACTCTCGACACACACGACTAACCAGGTGACGCTCTAGTATATAGGGAGTCCTCCCTATCAGCCATCGAGTCTGGAAACAATAAGGCAACTCTGTTGCATCCTCATCCCACACCTCACAGTCTAGGTATGGTCGCCATATCACCTCATCCACATTATCCAATGTGTGACACCAATACTCTAACTTCCCCAGCTTGGGCTTGGAAAGAGTCTCCTGGAACATATAAGAGTAGGGTCGGTCATGTCCCCTCACTCCCATGCCAATCGGTCGTGTCACTACTATATGCAGCCAAGCCCAAATCTGAAGCAATGAAACACCAACAGAAAGACTAGCAGCTCCATCATATACAAACTGATGCAAATCATGGTACAAATGGGCTAAGATGCAGGGACCCCAAGCAAACTGTGTCCTCTCCTAAACCATCCTCTCTAGAGTTTGTCCCCATCCAACCTGGAAGCCACGGGATCTCTTGTCGGGGCATACAACTCCTCTGATCAAACCTGCTAGTATGGCTGGCAGGGGCTCATAATACTCTACAATGTTTGCCCAGTTGATCTCTATGCCCTCCAAGTCTGGGTCATCGAACACTCATCTACACTCGTCCAATCTAGCTCCAATGGTTGACTCGTACTCAACCAGCTCACCCTAGATGGGAATCCGTAGAATCCAGTGAACATCCTCTAGCGTCACCATCATCTCTCCAGTGGGTAGGTGAAACGTGCCCGTCTCACTGTGATACCTCTCACCTAAAGCAATCAATAATCTAAGGTTAGCCCGCATCTTGGGCATGAAGCAAACATACCATAAGCCAGTCGACCCAAGCATCAAATGATCAGTCTTAGTTAGGTAGGGCCTCAAAAGCTGTGTAACCAGGAATCTCTCCCATGACATCAATACATGATCTAGGATCTCCTGCAAAATCAATAACAAAGTGCGTTAAAAAACCAAATCAAACTAAGCCGCAAATCTATCAAATCAAGCAAAGTACTTAGCTAACCTATCAGGAAACCTATCCTATCCTCTCTTCTGAGATTTAATCAATCTCAAAGATGACCTAGATCAGTTGGCCAACATCGATCACGATGCTGACTTTATCAAACCAACTAAGTATTTTACCAAACCTATCAGATGCGCAGCTCTGTTTACCAGATGCGTAGCTTTGCATCAAATGCACTAAATCCCCTATCATTTGCGCTATTTCAGATAATTACACATGAATAGTACTCATTTGCACGTTTTCATATCAAATGTGCAGCTTCCTGTCACATGCACGAGAAAACTACTTGTTTGCGCGTTTTTACAATGTTTGCACAACTTTATAACACATGCGCAAGACTGCTACTTGATTGCACCTAAAGACTTAAATGCGCTGAAACTAAAGTTGTTTGCGCAGGACTGTTTTTCATTTGTGAAAAAATCATGTATGCGCCGATTCCTCACATATATGCGCATAATCGCATCATTTGCGCAATTTCATCGCTTATTTGCACCTAAACACTAAACCCGTGCATTTAACAATGACACCTTTGACCTACAATTTGACCACCATAAATGCAAAATCGACCAAGTTTCGAAGGGTACAAACTGGGGTTCCGTACTCTGCTGGACACCTGAATCATCAGATCCTCTCAAATCGGTGGTTGGCTATCAGAATCTAGTCCATCTCTGCTGACTGCTTTGCACTGCTACCACACCGGAGCTCCTCAAATCTCTCCACAAAAGACAAGTGTACAAATGACTAAGGTTATGACCCCACATACGTATATATAGCAAAATGAGCCCTAATTGGAGGACTTTAACCTTTTACATGCTGGGGCATGGTTATTATCCCATTTTTCTTCCGTGTTAGCCAAATTCTTCTCCCGTCTATCCTGTCAACCTATCTCATCGTGAGATTATCTATCATCCTGTCATCGCATTCTTCCCATCCAATCTCCTAAGGGGGCATCCTATCATCATAAACCTGTACCAGGGGCAAACTAGGGCATGTATCATAACTAGAACATTTTTATTCTTTGAAACAACGTGATAAAACACATTGCATCAAAGAGGGGAAAAATGTATACACCTAAAAATGGCTAAGTCGAATTATATAAATATTTTAATATTATTTTATTCTCATTCCTCTATCAATTAAATAAATATCCTAATTTATTTAAATGATTCACATTCCTCCAATAATTAAATAAAAATCAATTTATTTAATTAAATACCCTAATTCTTCTAATGTCTCATATAATTAAATAATCCTAAATTCCTCTATCCCAAAGTCCCAATTTCATAAATCCACATCACCTTTCCACCTCACTATGTTGTACACATAATTAAATATTTTAAGATTTAATTAGCTAATATCCCCTCACCCACATGTCCTATTTATCCTCTAGTCAAATTAGTTAACTCATCAATCAAATCAGTTAACTAATTAGTCAATTAAGTTCACTCCTCAATCTATTATGTTAACTCCTCAGTCTATTCAGTTAACTCTTTAATCTATTATGTTAACTCCCATAACTCATGAAAGGAGCTTGGATACTTGTCCCCTTCTAATTGGTGCACATTCCCTCAAGCTTTCTCAACCGTACACCTCACAGGTAATTCCTCCAGTCATGGATCTATTGACACTTGGATTTGGCCTCTCTTGAGCCTATAAAAGAAAACCTCACTCCCTCATTTTCATATCTCAAGCTTTTGCAATCTTTCTCTGCAGAAATCCTACTAGCGTGCCTTTGGCAAAGTATCCTCATTTGCATTTGCATAATCCCATTATCATTCACAATCATCCAATCATGTCTCCATTATCGATCATCCATCTCCATTAGAATTGCATTTGTAGTTTAGTCTTCATTGCATTATCCATCTACAACCATTCTCTTATTGTCATCTTCAACAGCAAGGAAGTACAACTTATGAGAGCTAAAATCATACACAAGATCGATATGAGATAGGCAACAATGGAAGCTACGAGGTAAATTGGTCTACGAAGGTAATAATCTTTGTTTATTGTATTTGCATCAATTTCATTGAGTTATTGGATATTTAGTTGTTAATACTATTGTACACATTTTCCTTATATATGATGATTATCCTAGTGATGATATTTATGATGATTGTACTTCATATCTCACTAGTGATAAACCTATACATGATAAACCTTGTTCAACTTCACATGAGATCATTAACTCCCACGTAATTCATGATGATCCATCTTCTCTGTCTTGTGGCTTATGGTCTATTGATGATATGTTTAGTGATGAGCATAGTGATATTTCTTTATCTTCTTATGATGAGGTTAATGACTCTTTGTTACATGATTACGTGATTTATGATGAAAATTCTCTTAATACACATATGCTAGAGTCATTTAGTGGTGATGAAGATGTAAAGATACATGCTAGATAATTTCAAATAGCTTCAAATTATTCTTCTATACATGATGACTATATTTTGATACAAACATTTAGTGATACATTAATTTTTATCACTAAGTAATGATTTAATTAATGCCATGCTTCTCATACATCCTTTCATGCATTGTCATGTGCTTTCATAGATCACTTTACTATTGGCCCTAGACAATATTTTGCTCATGGTTTTATTTCTTCTCCTTCTAGTGGCCCATTTGTAGTAGATCCCATTAACTTTTCTATGCATCAGTATGATATACCAAATTAGTAGAGACCCCCATTTGGATCCACTCATACTTTCACATGTCATATCTTTAAGTACTTATGGAGTACCTCCTACTATATACCATCTTGCACAGGATATAGACATACTTAAGAATGAATAACAACATGAGGATCTTTTACAATTTTTACTTGGTATATGTGAGGATAAGGTGGCATTAGTTGATAATATATCTTTGACACCCTCCATCATTGTTACATATGACACGAGGCATACACATGTGAGTTTGAGAATGATATTTCACCTTATTTGAACTACCTCATTACTGGGATTGATAATCTAGAATGATGTGTTGACACTCATGCACAAAGTGTTCAACCAAAAAATGACACTACTAAAATATTTCACAATCCTTTGGCATATGACATTTTGACTTATCATTTAGAAAATGGATTTGTGGAGTTATTCAGAGTCAATTATCTATCCACAACTCCATTGCTCCATGGAAACATCACTTTTTCCTTATAGGGAAACTATTCCTCCTCTTTACCTAATGTTGGTTGTGTCACCAAAAATCTATAAGCACAAAATATGCTATTATTCCCTTCAATCTACATCTTATTCTTATGGCCATTTTTGGTCACCTCTCTTGCCTTCCTACCCTCACTATTCCATCCTTTGATGGGTCTATGTCCATTGTGTGTTGACCACAACCTCATTTATTTTCTTCTTTATTGGTTCATACATCTTTTATCCACCTATTTCCCATGCGAGTCTTTTATCCTTTCAAGTGTCATCATAGATTATGTCAATATCCTCTAATCTAGAATTTCTAGTCCATCTACACCTTGGTGAAATTCCTCTTCTTTCCCACACTTGGCCTTTTCCAACCAAACAACTCTACTAGTCTCACATACCCATACCAAGTATCATGATGTATTCCTTGATATGTATATTGTACATGATATTATATATGATACCTATAAAAATTTCATAGGTTATACTAGTGCCTTTGCCACTTGAAATCTCTATTGTGCCATCAACACCCTTGGCAATGTCTTCAATAGTCATCTAGAATGGTGTTCTTCTTCTAGATCCATCCTCTGGATTTTGAGTTTGCACCAACATACTAGCATAATACACATGTTCACTCCTCAATTTATATATTAACCATGGCACAAGAACTTAGTATCTTCACTTGAGATGACACTCTATGACAACCCATGTAACTTCTCGACTTTTTGAAAAGCATATATCTACAATACTAGAGTCACCACTCAACTTTTATCACATTCTCACAAATGTGTTTTCAACTATGAAGTTAAAAATATTGCCTTCCTAAGGTTATGGCAATCCATAGACATATTCCATGGAAAGTTGTTCCTTCAACTTAGTTGCTCCTTCTATGGGAACAATCTAGAGATCACAATCCTCCAATGTATCTCCTTCTTTAGGCATCACTTCTAAAGTTCCTAATCCTTAATGAAGATCACATCCTCTTCTTTCAACCATAAATAAGTCCTTTGGTTTTGTTCACCGCCTTATTCCAACCACACATAAGTCCTTTGGTTTTGTTCACCACTTTCTTTCAACCACACATAAGTCCTCTAGTTTTGTTAACATAGGAAAAATGGAACAAATATCCATTTTCCAAACTGAATATCTATTTTCTAGAACAAATATCCATTTTCTAGAACAGATATCCATTACCTGGATATTCATTGCCCAAAGAATTGGGCTTTAGGTAACGGATATTCGTTATCTAAAAGCTAAAAAAAGGCAAAAAGAATATTGTTGGGCCCGACAATGATGCCTACAGTCCCTCTGGTGTCAAGAAACCTATGATCTCTACCTATTACAGTAAAAAAAGCACTTTTATACACTTTCGGACACAAAATTTGCTTGTTTCGATCATTAGGGTGATATTTTTGTTCCCCTAATGGGGAGCAATAGTCGTCATAAATCAAAAGGAGGAAGAAAGTTACATTGGAGGAAATTGAAGCAATTAGGGAAAAGGATAGAGCAAGGAAGAGGATTGGAAGACCGGGTTTGGTGGATGCACATCAAGGTGAAGCTTCTTCTTTACCATGTAATGACATGCAAATTTAAGGTGTTAATGTTGAATATAATGAAATGTTAGATAAGAATGAAATTCACCATGATATTGCAAATGAAAATGTTGCAAAATGTTATGAAACACCTATTGATAAGAGCAATATCATGGACAAAGTAGAAGAAAAACATTTTCTTGAAGATTGTGGATATGAACCTCATGATGTTGAATTTGCACTCCATAATCCATTTGTTGATAAAATTGATGAGGTTGATAACATGGATGAAACAATGAAAATCAATGTATCTCCAAATTACATAAGAAGAGAGGACGTTTGTCAAGAAGAGAATGAGCATGATGAAATTGTAAAACATCCAAGAACCCCAAAATGGTTACTTGAAATTGATGAGAACATAATGGAAAAACTTGAAGGCAAGAGGTCGTCATGAATGGTTTGGTTGTGAGCTTCAAAACTTTTCAATGAATACTTTGAGAATAAAACATTAACTAAACAATGTCAACTTTTTGTGTAATTACTAAAGATGTACAAAATGAGACCTTTACTAAAGAAATTAAAGATTCAGGCAAACAAAGTGTCTGATCAAAATAAAATTATTATTAGAAGCATTTTCAATGCACTCAATTCTATTAGAAATACTAGCAAGGAGTAAGATAAAAGAGTTGCTCGTAGAGTAATAACAACCTCAATAGTGAGCAAATAATTAAGAAAGGCTCAATTAATGAGGCACACTTGTGTTGACTTAAGATTGAATCGTAAAACATTGTCAAAAGTACTAGCATTGAGATCAAGACTAGATGGTCCTCTTGGAAATGATATTTGGGCTTTCAGTGGTAGGCTTCCACGGGTTGATAAGAAGCTAATCAATAGCACAAAGGATGAAATTGAACAATTTTGGCACAGTAAATCTAGGGTATCACCGAATGTAAAAGATATTTTAAATTCAAGAATTGGTGATAAAGACCGCACACCACGTCCTAAACATTACTTGGAATGCAGCCAAACAACTGTGTACAAACAATTTAGTGAAACACACCTAGGTATGCCAATCTCACAAAGAGCATTTGAATCTTGGAAGCCATCTTATTGTATTCCTCTTAAAATTCATAATACATGTTGCAAATACCATGTAGAGTTTTCTATGTATCATGAATTATTATGAAATATTCATTCTACTTTGTACACTAATGAAATGTTATAGGAGTGTGGTGCAATTCAACTACCAAAGTCATTTAGGGGCTTATTGGATTTATATCTATGTATTAGAGATGATGGTTGCATTTTCTTTAAGAATGATTGTTTAAATGAAAAGTTTTTACAATGTGGTGGGTTATTAAAGTTTATATCATGTATTCATGAGGGCAGCGAGCATGATTTTGGAAAGCCAATGGTTGAGAAAAAGAGATACGAGACATTGACATACAATTTAAAAAGTGGAGGTGAAGGTTCTAGATGTGAGTTGATTGTAAGAGAGGTAAGTATTACTGATTTTAAGAAAAAACTTTTTTACAAGTATGCCAGACACAACCACATGTCTCGATGGTTAGATCAACAGTTCAGGATGTGTAAAGACTTTTTTCTGATTGGAACTATTGTCTTTGTAGTTGATTTTGCAGAAAACTACACATTACAACCACAAAATGAACTGCAATCCCAATGCTACAATTCTATTCAGATTGTTATTTTTGTTCACATCACATATAGACATGCCCTTGAGAATACATAAGAGAATAGGAAGATTGTTAAAGAATACCATTTTTACATGAGTGATGATCGGTCTTATTCATCAGAGTATGTGTAATATCGTTTTCAAAAAATTTATGGGTTCTTGCAAGAAAAAGATATTAGAATGGATCAATATCTCATTTGGTCAGGTAATTGCACTGGTCAATTCAAGAATGCTCGTATGTTCTATTGGTTGAGCAAAATGCATGCAATGAAGGGCATACCTCATATTTAGAATTTTTTTAAGCTGGGCAAGGAAAAGGAGAACATGATGGAGTGAGTACATGCACGAAGAGAGCTATTTTTAAAAAACAACTAAATATTAGAGGTGGTGCTACATTTAATGATGGAGATTCTATTGTTAAGTGTTGTAACTATGCTTTTGTCACAAGGAGTGGCTCTTGATTTAGAAGTATGCAGGTTCTTTTGGTTGGTTGATGAGGAGATAGCGAGAGAGAAATTGGATTGTCAGAGAATCAATGAATCATCAAAGATACATTCATTTCAAATATCAGATGCAAGTGCATGGACTATTTAGACATGAGAATTAGCTTGTTTTTGCCAGAGTTGTATTAAATATGATTGGGATACTTGTGAGTCAAGTGAGTGGCTAGATGCATGGATTCCACAATATTTAACCCCTTTATCTCAAGGTCATTCATCTTTACTCAATGACATGGAGAGCTCATTTGACTATGAACATCTTTCAAACCTTGTACAGCCAGGTCATGTTTATGTAGATGTTGTACCACATGGAAATGAAGAGAGATCAGACTACACTATAACAAATCCCTATGATTAGCTCCTTTTTTTGCTTCCACCCACTGTTTTAATGTATTTTTCTCTAATTTTTTGAAAAAGTTGGTGCTATTTATTGGGATGGCGCTATTTTTGGTATTTTTTGCGCCGATCAAAACACATAGGCGTAAATTAGTGCCTACTTTAGCACCGACAGTAGCGCCTACATTAGCGTTGTCTTTAGCGCTTACATTAGCGTCGGCTTTAGCGCCGACTTTAATGCCTATCTGTGTTAGATAAATGTCACATGGTGGAGGATGGTGTCAGGATGAGTGATGATTATTGTCGCAATGTTATGGTCAAATGTGTTATGAAAATGAGGTGGCATGGGTAGTGGGCTATTAATGTTGGGAAAGGGGTTAGGAAGGATGTAATGGAGGAAGGGATGTGTGTCATGGTATGATGTCTATATATATATATATGTGGAGAGAGAGAGAGAGAGAGAGAGAGAGAGAGAGAGAGAGAGAGAGAGAGAGAGAGAGAGAGAGAGAGAGAGAGAGAGAGAGAGAGAGAGAGTAATTTGTGCCTAGTTATGATAGATGATTATAGAAATTATAATGAGTGTGATATGAACTTGCTATTGGTGATTTAATCTTTAGTCTAGTATAAAGAAACTAATTTGTGCCTAGTTATGATTTCAATGAAATTTAATTGATGTGCAATTTAATCAATTACATCTCTCTATAATTACAAGTCCTCGCTATTCCATCCACCTTGTCTAGTATAATCTATGAATTTATTGTTATGATCTCCTCCAAAAGATATGTTGCGGCAAATGAACCATTTAAGCACTCATGCTAACAAGCATTAGCCTATCATAAAAGAGTGATTGTAAGGCACTATACTAATTCACGATCTTTAGGTTGAGCTTATTGTTGTAAGTATGGGCCTAACCGTTGTTGTCATTGATGTCAACATACTCTTATTGCATTGATGTCAAGGATTGGATGAGTTGTGTGATGAGGATATTGAGAAAATTAGTCCTATCAAAAATAGAGAAGAACAATGAAGACAGTGAAGCTCTATGAAGTGAAGATCCCAGCCAAGATGAAGATTAGAGGATGCACATCAAAGGGTTTGTAGATATGTGTCTAAAGGTGATCCAGTAAAGATTTGAGAGGTCCGCATGAATATTTGAAGAAGTTATGGCCATATGAGTAAAACCGGTTCTGGCAGATGTTCAGAGGTGACAGAGTGACACAAATAGGTCCGGTGAGATCTGGAAATGCAATATCTTGTTCTGTGGATTTGGTGGAGTGTTTAGGAAGTCAATGTGAATTAACAACTCAATTGGTTCATGGTCTGGAGGTCCACAAGCATCTATTTCAATATGACAGTGATGATAGACTGTGTTCTTGAGATTCTGGATGAAGAAGAGAATGATTTCAGTTATCAGAAGTGGTGTGGATGTTCTTGGTGAATCAGGAAATCTTGTGGGGGTTTGTAGATTGTGTCCAATTTGTGTTGGTGGTCTGCACTAAAGATTGAGCTCATAATTGAAGAATTACTTCTGGATGATGATGTTCTTCCTAAGCTTGGCTGACTGGATGATTTACACATCTTGCGGATGATCTTGAAGATGTTTTGCGAAAGCATGGCGTGTTCCTCAAAGAAGATTGAAGTCCCAGATCTGTGTGGCTAACAGAGTGGTGATTCGCATGAAGACTTTTGTAATAAGTCAAGTTGTATTTGTGTATTTGTTCTGTAATAAAATAAAGTGTGTCGACTTTGATGGTTATCCCAAAGTCGATGTCTTGTATAAATAAGAGTTGTGAAGTCATTTCAAAATGATCTTGGTGAAGATGAGAGGGTGGTAAAGAGGAGAAGAGAAAAAAGCAAAGCATAAGTATTGAGCTTAAATGGAACTGACTCAAGCATGGTGAAGATTCTATTCTTCAGTTCAAGTATGTAATATTTATAATTCTGTAGACAGTGAGTCTCTTGTAGGTAGTGTGCCTCTTGTGAGCAGTGTGCTCAGGTAGTTATCCCTAATTGGCATCTGCCATTTTGTTCCTTTTATTGTTTTAACAGAGAATACAATCTTGGGTTAGTCACCCCGTGGTTTTTCCCTTAACCGGGTTTTCCACGTTAAAATCTTGGTGTCATATGTGTTAATGTGTTTCTGCTCTTGAATTATTGCATTGTGTTTCCATGATTGATTTATTATTATGCTGCTGAATTACACAAAGGATTTAAGTGGTTAATAAAAGGAAAGTTTTGAGACAACTGATTCACCCCCCCCCCTCTCAGTTGTTTGTCTTGAAACTAACACTTATGAGCTAAATTACATGTATTTTGCATATGCACCTAAGACAAGTCAAGGTTTGAACAACTTACACAAATTTGTACCAAAAATTGAAGACTCTTGATATGAGTTATAGTATACAAAGATGCAAATTTCATGTGAAAAGTTTATTTAAAAATAAAGGAATAAAAACTTTTGTTATCGACGTCTTTAATTTCGAAGTGGGTATCATACATGAGAAGATACAGTACAAAAACTAGAAAATGAACACAATTGGTGTCGATGTTCTATGCATATGATATTGATTAGTGATTTCATAGATACTTTTCTCCTCAAGCATGAGTGTTGACATTGGTTCTGATTCACAAGAAGGGATATTACTTCAAGCAACTCTATATTCTAATGCTAAATTTGAATGGCAAATGCACAACTGAATACAATAGGATAACACTTTGGCAAAGAATTATAACAATATCCTAAAATAACTCTTCGAACTAAACACTTCAATCAATACTTTCTTCTCTAGGTCATCCATCTCTGATCAAAGGAGCCACTAATGCATAGAGTTAAAATAATGTTGTCAATTGTCATTTGAGAATTAATTACTTTCTACACAATTAATGAAAATAACTTTTGCAATGAAATGTACAATTATATATATGTTCACACAATGACTCTTCCAAAGCCACTAAGTTTTGATTTAATAGCTACTAGAATCATGATAAAATCTGCCATGACTTGTTGATTACAATTGTATTTCCCCTTCTGATACCCATGACTACATCTATTCTTGTACATTTTGTTCCATGTTCCAGAAGTAAAAAATTAATTGCATACCAATAACAACGTCCTTGCAAAAATATAGATAAGTACAGTTTATATAACCAAATTAACACTATTATCACTTCCAAATCTAACTACATTAGAGGTCATTTATTTGCAACCCCTTTCTTTTCTCATTGATATATCTGTTTGTTGTATGTTTTGAATTCTATTTTTGGTCATTTGTTGACATTAATAGAATTATTTGGAAGGGTTTAATGTATCTAACATCTTGATAATTTTCTTTCTTGCAAACTAAATCAGTTTGCTGTCTATTTGACAAATTCTCTACGCACTTAAAATTTTCAAAATAGTCTTTTGAAAATAGTTTAAATCTTGTCCAAATCTCTAGACAACTAGAATTGAAGTAAAAGGTTGCCTTATTGCCTCAAGACTAAAGATGGTAAACAATATATAGTTACAAGTAACAATATGCATTTTACTTTATAAGTAATTCACAAATGTCATCTAAGCCAACTACCATATGACTTGCTGATGCTTATTTTATTTTACTGTTCTAATACATACAACCTTAGACATATGCCTCCCATCATGAACTAGAATAACTACCATATAAATTGCATAACTCATTTTGTATAAGTACAAAATAATTTGCACAGTTGATTGTTTCATGTTTAGTTTGCATCAATGATCTACTCTTAATTCATGTTTAGTCAGGGTGATTTGAAGGAAGATCAAAGTTGCACGCCAAGTAGATGTGTGGATAAAGAAGGGCTTAGCAGAATATGGAAACCTTTAGATTTTGTGATTTTTGTTTTTCCATTTCAAAACTATTTGTTTTCTTCCTTTACTAATGAACATTTATTCAGAAGCCCTTTCCTACACTCAAATCTTCAGTTTTAAACTCACTTGCATGGAATATGCATTAAAGGTATCAATTATATATGTTCCATGATTTAAATCCATTATTTTGTGGTTCTCAGTATGAAAGAAAGAAGGATGTTGTTGCTTCTTAGAATTGTTGCACACCTTGCACTAGGTCCACAGGCTAGTGGAATGGTATCCGAGGACACAATGGCTCTCATATCAGATTTTTTTGCAAGGAATCAATTTAAAATGGTCTGAGGCCTAGCTTTCATTCCAACCTAGGATTCCATCACAATAATGTCATATTACAGTCTTCAGATATGTGTATAGTTTATGTGCATGGTAACAACCATTTAGTAATAACTCCTCACACACCACACTGTAACTGAGATGTGTGAATGCCCTAAAACTATACAGGTTCAGTCCAAACACTATCATAAGATCATGCTTGACAAGATCATAGATACATCATAGTTTAGGTTTCTGAATGCTTAAGTCCTCCTTTGTCAGATGTTGTATTGCAACTACCTTGTTAGACATGTATGCAAAATGTGGAAGCATAGACAAGGCATGTGAACTTTTGATAGAATGCCTCAAAGAAATGTGGTCTCATGGACTGCAATGACTGCAAGATATGCACAAAATGGATTTGTTGAAAAGGCTTTAGAAATTTTAAAGCAAATGCAATTGGCTGGTGTAAAGCCAAATTCCACAACCTTTGCCAACATCCTCCCTGCCTGTGTCAAAATGGCAGCTTTGGAATAGGGTATGGACATCCATCAAAACATAAAGAATAGAGGAATTTTGTCACATGTTGTAGTTGCAACTGCCCTGTTAGACATGTATGCAAAATGTGGAAGCATAGACAAGGCACGTGGACTGTTTGACAGAATGCCTCAAAGAAATGTGGTCTCATGGACTACAATGACTGCATCATATGCACAAAATGGATTTATTGAAAAGGCTTTAGAAATTTTAAATAAAATACAATTGGCTAGTGTAAATCCAAATTCCACAACCTTTGCCAGTATCCTCCCTACCTGTTTCAAAATGGGAGCTTTGGAATAGGGTATGGACATCCATCAATACATAAAGGATAGAGGAATTTTGTCAGATGTTGTAGTTGCAACTACCATATTAGACATGTATGCAAAATGTGGAACCATAGACAAGGCATGTGAACTATTTGATAGAATGCCTCAAAGAAATGTGGTCTCATGGACTGCAATGATTGCAAGATATGCACAAAATATGGAATCATAGACAAAAAACATGAACTGTTTGACATAATTAAAATATGTTGTAGTCATCAAATCCTCAATCATAACTTCCTCGCAATGAATCGAGGCCATTGTAGAGTTAAGCCTAAGGTTTCTTCTGAGTGCAAAATGAGGATTAGGTTGAGACCTTGACATTAAAGCAAAATATAAAGCAATGAAAAGGAAATTGCATCCAAGTAATCCTATTTTTTTATGCCAACAATTTATACCAAAGATTGAACAATTTAAGGATATTGCAACAGGTAATTTGTATCGACACAAATAATATTACTGAAGCATTACAAAGTTTAGGCCATAAGAATCATTCTTTTTTAAACATGGATTGCAAATAATTCTAAAAATTTAGAAGTCTTGGTCATTAACATTATTGTTTGCTACAATGTCATCAAGTGTATCATTGTCAATGTTCATATGTTCTTTCAAGCATAATATTATCATCATCCTCATCTTGACCTGCATCATCTTCATCATCATTGAAATTTGACTATAGAACATCTATATTGTTACCAGATGTATTTGGATCATCATTTTCTATACCATCCATATTGTTGTCTTCCATAACATCATCTAACTCTGGATTGTTGTCTTCTTGTGCCTGAACATAACCATCTTCAACATCATCATGGATGTCAATTTCTTCAATGTTCTCTAATTCCTCTCTCATTTTGTTGGCCATCATTGTTTTGCTCAGTATCCACTAATGCATCGTCAAATACATGCCTTAATCTTGGATCATAATGTATGACAAATATCCATTTCGGGTCCAAAATATCTTCATAGAAAAATACCTACACATGAACGACATACATATATTAGACGTATGGTATAACAATTTTATTGATTAATAAACACATGTATATATTCGCAATAAACTATGAATTAATAGATTAATTATCACTACCGCTTCTTGTTTGAGTTATAGAAATACTTGCTCACAATGAATTGGTAGAACATAAGGCTCCTTATCCTCCGGTAGGAAACATGAGGAATCTATAGAAAACAATCCACTATGGGTATCATGTCTTCGTGTCCTCTCAAATGCTTCATACCATCTACACTTAAAAACACAACATTTAAAAGAGCAGTAATCCAACTCAATAATTTCTTGTATTTTCCCAACATATTGTAGATTTCCTTCAATCATATTCTTATCTTTTGAGCTTGATTGAATGGATTGCTTGAAGTCAACCATGATGCCACAATCGAAGGATCATCTCTTTACATCTACACTTTCTACACGATAATGTCGACCATATGACCACATTGCTGGATATTTCCTCGCATGTGAAAGACCATTTAATTCAGTGAAAACAAATATAATTCAACAAATATTAAAATAGTTAATAGTGTCAAAACTGTAAGGAAACAACATTTTGTAAAATTCCAACTGTACCTTTCTTTCACATCCTCTAGACATGTTGATTTCGTCTTCTGTTATGTTTGAATCTATACCTGCATCTTCTATTTGATTTTGAATTTGTTCAGTAACCCATTCTAGTGTGCAATCTTTGCCCCATTCCCCAAGCAGATCAGTGGGAAATGGAGTATTCCTTGGGTTCAATCTCTTAAACTGTCTCCTTGCTTCTAACACTTCTTCTCTCTTTTTATCATACAGATCGATCCATTTTTTCATAAAGTCCGTGTGGTACAAAATGAACTTGTCGAGTATAGCACTTTCTTCTACACCTATTACATGTCAACATGTTTATTTCAAACTCCAAATGTCATGCTGTTAATTTGACAAATAAATTACAGAGTAAATTAATGATTGCAAGAAAAACAACCACACTGATCATGAATTTACTTACTAATTTCTACTTGAACACCTTTAGATTGTGGTTTTTCTCCATCAATAATATCTGATGCTCGTTCTTCATCCCAAAAGCGTGGCCCATCTTCAAAATCCTTACCAAGGAATTCACACAGGAAGAAAAATGCTTCATTCAATACATACCCTTCAGCCATGCAACCCTCTGGATGTGCCTCTTGTCGAACATATCTTTTTAGAGTTTTCATATACCTCTCAACGAAAAACATCCACCTCGTTGATACGACACTCGCCAATTCAATGTGATCAACTAGGTGTATAAGTAAATGGACTTGTAGGTCCATGAAACTTGTAGGGAGCTCCTTCTCAAATACACATACAATGTCTGCAATTTCCTTCTTCCATTTTGGCACTTCACATTCGTGGATCTCCTTGGAGGTCACCCACCTAATATACGAATAGTAAATTAGTATGAACCTTTAGTCAAAAATTAAAATGCAATATAATAGCTCTATGTCTCTCACACATGAACATTTCATATAACCACATACCTTGTAAATGCTGACAATCGACTTATGGCATTCCTTAAGTCAACTATAAGACAAGAATCCCCCCTAATTGCCAATGGCATGATATGCTATCATACACATTTATGAAAAGGTCATTAGTAATTTTTCCTCACACAACAAAATATCAAAATATATTTAGTACTTAATCAATGTTACCAGTAAATGTTAAATGATGATATATAATACCTTCATAAAATTATGAAAATCATGTGTTTTAAATCCTGTGATATGTCCATCAACTGTAAAAGATTTAGCCAATGACGACCCATAGCTAGTAGGTGTTCTTATTGAATGGATGACATTTTTTAGTTGGTCTAGCTCTTTTTTTTTTCAAAATCCATGGAGCTTCTGCATATGTTTCATTTTCCCTGTTTGGCCACAAATGTTTTCTATCAATTGTGGTACGCGAAAGAGCAATATCTCTCCTCGAAGACAAGGTGTCCTTCTCTTTGCCTGATATATGTCAAAATATAGAATCTAGGACTTTTTTGAAGATGTGCATAGGATCTAATAGGTGAGATATTAATAGATCCTTCCAGTAAGGGAGCTCATAAAATATGGATTTCCTTTTCATTTCTTGTGGCATATTAACTACAACTTGTTCTGGTTCTTCAATTGAATCACCCTGATCAAAAAATCCTCCCATGATTTCAATTCAGCATCTTCATACTTCTTAAGCCAATCACCTAGACCCATAATCATGGGAGGGCCTCTATTTTCAACTTTTCCATAAAATTGATTCTTCAGGTGATTTCTAAACTTATGATCTAGTTGTAGAAAAACCTTGTTGTTTGCGTAAATAAATTTATGTAGATCTTTAGAATATTGCCCTTAAAATTGTTCTTCACATCTTGGACATGCAAATATCCCATTTTTTTGAAGCCCTACAATTCAATAAGTAATGTTAATAACATCAAAAAAATAGTATAAAACTAAGTATGAAAGTTGGGATGGAAATAAATTATGAGTGTAAATACGTAAATATTTTATCTTACCAGAACAAACACCAAGTCCTGGGAAATCACGAATAGTCCAAAATAGCACACCATACAACATGAAGGACCTATTTGATGGGGGACATGATATGTCATACATTCTTATGCCTTTCCATAGCAGTTGCATCTCATCAATAAAAGGCGTAAGATAAACATCCATGTTTTTAACTTGATGTTTTCCTAGAACAATGAGAGTCAGCATAAGGTGCTCCTTTCTAACACTCATCCATGGGGCAATATTGTACACTATCAATCTGACTGGCCAAACACTATAATTTGATCTTGGGAAAGAGAACGGGCACACTCCATCAATTGCAAGACCAAACTTGATACGATAGGATTCATCTTTGAATTTTTTTGGCCATTTTTCCTCTATGTTTCATTGCTTTGGAGTCGGCCGGAATTTGCATGAATCCATCTTTACTCCTATTTTTTGCATGCCAGTCCATCAATTGTGCAAGTGACTTGCGACGAAACATTCGTTGAAGTCTAGGTATAATTGGCATGTGACGTAAAACCTTCTTTGGAACTGTAGGACCTTGTACATCTGTACAATATCTCTTCTCTTTCTATACAGGGCATTCTACCTTGTTTTCATATTCATCTCTGTATAAAATGCAATCATTTTTACATGAATGAATTTGCTTATATTCAATCCCCAACTCAACCAACAACAGACGTGCCTCTCTGCAAGTTGATGGCAACACATTCTCTTCAGGGAATATTTTAGTTTTTAGTGCCCTGTAAGATTGCCAGAGATTAAATCAATTGAATGTTTGACTTATGATGAACATGTTTCATATGTCAATCTATACTAGGACTATTTATATACAATATATGGTTTTAAATTGCCCTTAAATAAATATAAACGAAGTTGATGAATTTTTATGAATTATGTACACCAATTTACAATGCAAAGTAAGAAATGGATTTCATCTCACTTTAGTGGGGTGGTGAATCCTTTGTCTGACCAACCAAATAGTGACTTGATTTCTAATAATATTAATGTGCATGGCAGTTTTAAAGTTCTACTTGCACCCGATTTGAACATGAGTGTCTTCGCTGCTTGCTTGATGGAGTCTTTTAGGTTGTTATCATCAACATTACGGTGGTGGTATTACCCCTGCTATCATCATTACTGTCAACCATATGATCATTATTGTCATCATTATTTCCATCCCCAAAGAAACCTGTAAGCATTTCATTCAATCCTTCTTCATGTACTGCATTTTCACTATCATGATCATCATCATTAAGGCTAGCTGGCATGTCATCAGTGTATGCGGATCTCATCAACAATTTAAATTTCTCAGCTGCTAGTATTGTCTTCAATGTTGCCCTTTTCTGCTTGGTATGGTTTAAAGGATGGTTTGGATCATCCCGTCTAAACCTTAATAACCCAGTTGGATCTTGGGTATTAGTATGTGTTTCATCAACATCTTCTACCTATCAACAAACACAAGCATTATTTAATGTTTGGCAACAATTGCACTAAATTCAAAATGTATCAATTTCAAAGAAATATAATCAAATATGGCTTAAAAAATAAAAATATAAATTGTATGAACATATATACATCAATTGAATAATGGAACATTATTTTATAGACTACTTTTTTATACAATAATTTAAAGAAAACACAATTTTGACAACATAGTTTATAAAACATTAGTCCACACTCATTTATTATTCTTTGGTTTTCCGCCCTTAAGAACATCCTTAGGGAGACCTTGTTCTTCCCTTTTCTTTCACGTAGGAGTGCGTTTTAAGAAGGGGTAATCAATCAATAACTCATCCCCAATGGTAAGGTCCATAATAGCCTCAACCATTATGAATCTATCAACCTCTCTTTCCATATCTCCATCTTTATCATTTATAACCTCAACAAATTGACAATTCAGTCTTACATTAGGGTCCCTTCCCTTACTACTATTCATAAATTCTGCAATATTTTTGTGTGTGTATGCACATCCATCTATATACATAAGATGACATCTATTCATTTCTTTTCCACTTTCCAATTGGAGACGATGTGTATACATATTCAAATTTAGACCATATGCTGACATGCTAGGCTTATATCCTGCTAGCCTTCTCCATTCACCACTGTAATATGATGGACCATAATATGGCATTAATCTCCTAGTGGTTTGTTCTGAATTGTTTCTATGTTTAGATCCCACATGTACATTTTAGACGACAAAGAGGCCTAGATTCGCTCCGTGAATATTGGAGGGTCATATCATGTAGCTGTATCCCCAAAATTGAAACACCTCCTACACTCTAGGTAGTTGTTGATCACTAGGCCAAGTGTAATATAGTCGACGATCAAATGTATCTTTGTAAATTGATCTCAAACTCAGGGGCAAGTCATCATCTCCATCACATTCATTCTCATAGGGTATGTAGTCCACCTTCCCCTTGTCTTTAAGCAAATTATGCATCTTTAAACTGGTTCTTGTTCTGTTACTTTTTTTCATCAATTCCTCGTCTTCGGAGCTGGTATATTGGCACATATTTTTGTTAGATGTATCATCTGATGAATGATCATTGCCCTCTAGGCTAGAAGTCAATGATCCAGGAAACTTTAAACCAAGAAATTTATCCTGCAAGTATCCATTAAGAAAAAAATTAGTTATTTAAATAATATAAAACAATGTTTAAATGAAGTATACATGTTATTTATATCAAATTGGAAAATTCCTTACCACAATTCCTATTGGATTTGAATTGATTGTAGGAGGCATACTACTGACTGGAAGCTCATCATATATGTAATGTCTTTGTACAATCGTTCGTTTGAATTGTTTCTTTCCACGACATACAGAACATCCACAAACAACAATTTTCTCAAAGTATTCATCCCATGTACTATAGTCCTGACCAACCTCTTGTTCAGTGCAATCATTTGTTGTGTCTGCAGGATCCATTGTCATATCCTCTTCCACCCACTATCGTCTATGTGATTTAACAGTTTTAGGTCCACATCCACGTACATATCTTTTTCTTTTGCTAGTTGAACGCTCGGGCTCTGCATTTGCTCTAATCTCCATCTAAAATAATCAACAACATGCATTAATTTATGTCAAGATTGGATAATACATTATAAATTTTAATAATACTGTGAAAAAAGATGGACATATCACAAAATGCCATCAGATCATTTTTTCCTAAGTTAAGTCAAAATTTGAGTACATGATGTCCTGCTTCATCCGTTGTGTCCTCATTTGATATGACACGATCTGTTGCCATGGCCTCGTCTAGCTCCTATAATACACAACATAGTAAATAATGTTTAGTACACCAATTATATCATTTCAACGAATATGCTATCCAACACAAAACCTCACTTTAGTCATATATGTGACATATTCATATCATGTTTTGGCCATCCTAATTTTTCAACTTTTCCCTTGATCATAGAATCACATTTAATCACCATTCATGTGCATTTTCAACCAATAAGTTTGACCTCAGAGGCCTCATGGACAAAAAAATGACTTTATCTCCTCTATGTTGTAGCATTTGTGAATTCATAAACACCTTCCTCCTTTGGTTGAGGTTGCTTTCTCTTCTTACCTCTATTGTATCTGCAGATTCCGTTGTCATATCTATTTCCACCCACTTTCCTCTCTGCGATTTAGTAGTTCTACGTCGTCCACATCCTCTCTCCATGGCCTCCTCTGGATCCTGTAATACACAACAATGACAATAGTCACATAACAATTGTGCACCAAGAGGTTAAAAGGAACCAATCAAGATAACCACACATGAACAACAAATGTGTCCTGACAGATTATATAAATTTCCTATATGTTTGCATTTATCCTCTAACCTTTCTACATCAGCCCTCAATTGTGCAGACCTCCTAGTTGTTATATGCAAATGATTTGTATCCTTGCATTCCTATTGGCAAATACAGTGAACTGATTTGAATCCTTGTATAACCAATTTGCAGGTATAGTGAATTGATTTGAGTTTTTGCATTCACAATTAAAAAATCACAGTGAGATGGTTTGAATCCTTGAGTTTTAAGTAAAATGAAATGGGTGAGACCAATGCCTTGTTGGGTAAATGGAGTCAAATGAAAATCTGAGATAAGTGGCTTATATTTGGTAGTAATTCTAACTGTTTGGCACACTAATATTGGTTAATAACTTGTATAATCATGCAAGAAATAATTGACAGACTCTTCTTAATAATCCAACTGACACAACCAGGTTACTTGTAATTTATCAAAAGGATCTTTAATCCCTACTTGAAGGAACCAATTGAATAAATCAAACAAGAATAGTAGATGATATCAACTTGGAAACATAATGCCAACCCTAATTATGTGGTTCTTCTTACCGATCCAATTAATACTCCCATATTACTATGATCTAAAAACAGTGTTGGTAATATTTTTGGGATATCTTCAATGGGGCTCTCGGTATCACTAAAAGTAACATAGGGGAGAGGACCCAATTGTTGTGCGTGTTCCAATAGCTGTGATAGTGTTTGTGGACTTAAGGCTCAATATTTTTAAAACTTTAGCACTAGTAGTTGTAACTTTAAGGTTGTTAGTGTTGACTATAAGTACCTATAATTGAATGAAATGTGCCCTTTAGATTTAAAAACAACCAATTATGTGATGCCACATTAGCTCACCAACAAAACATGACTTAATGAACAACTATTGGTCCACCTTTGTTTGGGAACTATTAGACACCTTAACAAAAAGCATGTTGAGCAACTATTGGTCCACCTTTGGTCAAGAGCATTGCCCTTAGACCTCACTCTAGTTTTAAAAAGAAAAAAAATAAAAAACATTTTGAACCATGCTAGATGGAAAAACAATTTTTTTAATTTAATTTTTGACTTTTTTTTCCAATTAAATCCCAAATATTTGAATTACATTTATTCTTCTAGTTTGCTAAGTCAATCTTTATCCTAAGTAATGCTCCTATGGCCCTAGCAGAGATACAAACACATGGCTCCACAAAGAGATAGCAATTTTGGACTAAATGATACAAACGTCTTTCTACCATAATTCATGATTCCATATTATAATTTTTGTTTTTGATGCCATGGATATCATAATTGATAAGTTTTATATTCCTAAAACACTTTGACAATATTTATATATCTAAAAATGATACAAACTTCTTTCTACCATAATTCATGATTCCATATTATAATTTTTGTTTTTGATGCCATGGATATTATAATTGATAAGTTTTATATTCCTAAAACACTTTGACAATATTCATATATCTAAAAATGTTGTTTCTTTTATACTTGATCTTAGTAGCTTCTATTAGATTAGTTTATTGTGTCTTTATAATTTATTTAATAAAGGATGCATGAAACCGATTTTAAATCCTTAAAAATCTCTATATTTAATTGCCTAGTCTTCACTGAGTTTTGACCGAATCTAAGCACAGAATTTGAGGTCAAAAAGAGTCCAAACCAGTCGAATCAAACCATCATAAATTTTTATATGCCAGGTAGCTATGACAAGAGTCAATACTAGAACCTATAGTAGAGGAAATCACAATGAACCTATAGTAGAGGAAATCACAATGAACCTATAGTAGAGGAAACCATCGTAAATTTTTTTATGGCAGGCAGCTGTGATATATCAATTTAAATAACAAGGAAGCACTAAAATGGAGACAACCAAATAATTGAATAACTTTAACAAATAATTGATACCAATATGGTGCCACAGAATCAGAGATTTTCCATTAACTTCTTCAAAATTATGCTTGCAACACAGTCTTTGAGTTTGTAAATATTATGGAACTTTTTCTACTATCTACCACTACTAGCTCCTCTCTTCCCCCTATATCTTTTTATCAGGTCTTGGTCTCTCTTTTTATAGGAGAGGCAAACAAGCTTCAGACCCGTTACAACAGAAAAGACATAACTATTCATAACTGTTAAGAAAATACTTTTAAACTTAACAAAATGTTTTTAATTAGAAAAGACCAATCTGTTATTCACTGAATAGAAACCCATGACCATTCAAGGCTCGAGCAAGGCATTCTATTTTCTAATGTGGTATATCCTCTTCACATTCAATCCTCTTCAGAACCTAAATATGTTCATAACTGTTAAGAAAATACCTTTAAACTTAACAAAATGTTTTTAATTAGAAAACACCAATCTGTTAATCTGTGAATAGAAGCCCGTGACCATTCAAGGCCTAAGCAAGGCTTTCTATTTTTTCATAAGGTGCTTCATTTGTTTACTAGCTAATTTACTCCTTTTGAAGAATTCATGGCGGCGTCAGTTGTATCAATTGCTCTGCACAAGAACATATTAATTTCAGATAAATGTTTAATATACTCATGTTTTGCATATGTGTCAACATTAAGGGCTATCCCTTTCATGTCGTGCTCCATGTTCATCATTTTCTCAAGATACTTGTGAATATTCTACATGATCATAACTTCATTATTGATTTCTTGTAAAGTAGTATTTAGAACTATGGATACATCTTCCTTCCACTCTTCATATTTTTGCAGTTCTCCAGTATCATCATGAATTGAGGGAGCGATATCAAGAGAATTCAACTCCTTATTTAATTTATTATGATACTTTTCATGCATCTTGACCAACTTATCATACATCTGCAATCCTTGTTCTGTTAAAAGTTTTTTGTCTGAAATTTCCTCTTTCCTTTCCATCATCCTCTCCTGCAATATTTTGTTTTCAATAATGACTAAATATGTTTGTTGGAATGATTTCCAACAGGTATCTGCATATTCCCACATCTTTTTGAACATTTCTTTTATTATTTCAGAGGCCATGGTGTATTTGAGGGTCTTTACTTCCCTAAAAAGCTTCTCACATTTTTTCTGGGATTTAGCATGGCATTCTTTCTAATAGATTACATCTGTTAATGCCTCTATCATTTCTTTGTCTTTCTGGATCCATGGGGAATGTAGCTCAGATGCAGAAGAAGAAGCTCTTTCCTTGTGGTATATTGATTCTTTCTTCATCTTGTCATTTTCCTTGATTAATTTCTCAATCTAGGCCTTAGTGAACTTTGCTACATTAACATTTAGTTTGGCAATTTCCAAGGGATTTGTGTCTCCTATCCTTTTGACCAAGAGGTGACCAAACATTTGATTTGGGTCACTGGTTATTAGTGGTCTCTTATCTTGGGGATAAAAAGACCAAATCAATAAAGTGGCTTCATCTGCATTATACCCCGACCCTGAGTATACTTTGTGTTGGCGTTTCAATTCGCACCTCTGGAATGCGATTTGGAAATAGACAGCTATGCACAGATAAACTGCTCTCCTATTGGAAGAGGGAGTTCCTTTTTTGCTGATGTTCGCTAAAAAGATAAATTAAACCAAAATTTGCCTATCTTCTTTTTGATTCTCAGCTGTGAGCACAAGGTTATAAAACTCTAAACATTGCATAGGAGGTTTTTTCCTTTTTTAAAACTTCTACTACAACTAAGCATAGACTAACGACGCTTTTAATCTCCTGAGTAAATTCAGAGCAAAGGAAATTAAAAGTGAACAAGGAATGATTGTTTTAACAAAAACTTAAGCAATTTTCTCCTAGATTTACACCACAAGACTTATAGTACTTTAATGATGAAAACTGAAATGAAAGCTACCAAAGCCACACTTCTGATGATGAAAACTTGATGAATCAAGATAGAATATCAGAGCAAAATAGGCATGAGACTTCTATTCAATATTACAAAGTTGGCACAACTCCAGGACAATAATACTGTAGCAAAAGGCAGGCATACAGTAAGCAATCAAACACCAGAGAACAGATTACGCAAAGAGAAGAAGGACTTTCAATAACAATTATGCAGGCTAGAATAGGCACAGCAAAATATGTTATCTTCAACACCACTTCCTTACAATGAACATAGAGTGAACAGACACTTGGAATAACAAGACTTGCAGGATAGAATAGGTACAACAAATTTGCTATCACAATTACCATTACATATAATGGGCAAGGATGCCCTTATTTATACTAAAACCAAAGGAGTAGGGAACCCTAAAATCTCCTTGATTAACCCTAACTTGCCAACTCGTAAGCTTTATTACTATTCTAGGACAAAGATACAATAAACAAATGCTTTAAAGCAATCTGCTTTAAAGCAAAGAAGATTCCAACTATCACAAAGTGATTTCTTTTCTAAATATAGAATGGATGAGCTTAGGATGAAAGCAAATGCTTTAAAACAAAAAGCATCTGTCTTTAAATATGCTTTCTTTTGAAATGCATCCTCATCAATATTCTTACTTTTTTGGTGATGTCATCCGTTGATATTTTGGTAAACAATATCTTCTAAAAAGCGAGTGACTGCATCTCTGCTAGGAACACTGATACTCTCTAGAATGATATTCTGATTCTCTAACATTTCTTCACCGTTGGCAACCATCTGAAGAAACTCATGAACTTCACCCACAGCCTTGTCAAACTTCACTGTCATTGCGGCAAAATGACTCATCTTGCCAGCACTGATATCATCATTAAAATTGCTGCGGACGAGAGTCTGGAACTTTGCTTGCACTTCCCTGAGATCATACAGGGTACCATCTTTTCCCTTTCATATGAACATGGGATCCGAGAAACAAAAGATCTGATGAACTTGAGGATTTTTACTACCTTCTCTTTCCATTCTATCAACTTTGAAATCATATTGTCATAAGTTTTTACTGTGAAGAGGTATTGCGCCTTCCAAGTAGAAACTATCTTCTTATCTTCAGCTGAATCAACAGAATTAGGTGTAATCTTCAAGTCAGAGATAATGATCTCAAACACTGGTCTATTTTTGGCCATGGTTTGCTGCAATCCCTGTATGCCTTGGCATAAATCATGAGCGTTGTATTTTAATTGATAAAACTCTAAGAGTATAGCTCTCCCTTTAGTGACAAATTCTTCCACCCAACTATTCATGTGCCTCCCATAGAGAACCAACTGACTGAACTACCGCTGATCGATTGGTGATTCCAGATTCGGTGAAAGCAATAAATCATCCTGTGATGCACCATGGAAAAGGTTGGAAATGTACTGCCGCAGCTGTCTGATTTCAGCTTTGAGAGTTGCCTTGTCTTCTCCATCTTTCAACACCCTTTCCTTCAAATTATCTGCTGCAACCTCGAAGAGATTTACATCTGTGTGGCGGGTGGTTCTACCAAGGTTAGCTTTGACAACCGTGAAGTCATCAACCTCGACATCATCAACACTTCTATCCTCTAGAGGTGTTGTAGTTTCAAGGATTATTTCTCCATCCACATTCTTCTCAATGTGAACCTGCTTCTTCAAATTCTTGTCTGGTGTGTCTTGGTAGACGCTTTTGAGCTTTGTCAAATCCAGCTGATATGAGGGATTTCTCCTCTTCCTTCCCAGAATGTTTTCAAGCCAAGATGAGTCATCCTCTCTTGGAAAGTCATTTCTAACCTCATCAGCTCCTGATGAATCAATGTGTGCATTAGAGTTGTGAACTGGCGAATCTGGCTCAAAATCTATGTGGATAGGAGAAGTGATCGGTGAAGAAGGTGGAGAAACATGATCTGGAGGTAACACTTCAACATGCAATGTTGGTTCAACAGGAACTTTTGATTCAACTGGTGGTTGTTCCTGCTAGACATGGGCTGGAGACTCATCTGTTTTCCTCTTTAACTTAGCCATTTTTGTTGCTTCTGGAAGAACACTCATGGCTTTAACCCTTTGTTTTGGCTTGGAAGTGGAAGGCTTTGATGGTTGCACAACTAGCAGCTCTGCTAACAGAATATCATCCTTCCGCTTAGTCTTCAAGAATATCAAATTGTTCTTAACCACTCAACTCAATCTTTCCTCAATGGAAGTGCTCTCTTTTATTGACCAATTAATAGGTGGCAACGGTTGTTGCTCAATTTGGTCCCTAAAATACATGGGAAGTAGAACTTCACCACTCTCTGTCAAACCTTCTATGTCTTCTGATAGGATATCAAATATCTACTGAAGAGTAAACCTGTTGTAACTGCGTTCTCGCACTTCAAACTCATCAGCACAATTAGCCCATCTTCAACCACAAACTTGTGTGTACAATTTTGACCAAGATGTGATGCAAAAACACCACGAGGATCATATAAAGACCTATCAAAAAACTTGAGACCATATCTCGATGATTCATTACCGATTGCCTTGGCATCTGCTCCAGATCTGCATCTGTAAATACTCATCCCAAGTGGAAAATTGAAAGCTACCTTGTGTCTGCTACGCAAAAATGTATGAACTTCATAGGCTTGCCTCAAAAATTGCATAAATGCTATTTCATCTATAGGATATCTCGGCAACATGGCTGTCTCTCTTGAGAAGCCATATACTCTGATGTAGGAAAAAGTGGGAAACTGGATAAACCAATCAGCCCATTTTGCCATTGCTATTCTAGCATCTGCTGAAAACTGTATATGCAACTCATTGTCCATATCTCGCACTGCATGCATCAGGAATGCATCATTCATCCGCCTGTAATGTCGTTCAGCTTGGGAAATTTCTAACTGCGGGAAATGGTGATACACACGCTGAATACCCAGAGTTCCAACAATATTCAAACCTTTGAATTGACCTTGAAAAGCCATCAAATATACAAGGTATGACATCATGTGGAATTCATGAGCCCTTTGAAAATCAAGTATTTGTTGGTGGAGACTATCACTGATGAGTGCTGACCAGTCATAAAATTCAGTTCCATCAACAATCTGGGACATGATGTAAAACATCCAAGGCTGGAACTTGTTTGCATCTGCTTGACCCGTGATCCTTCTTAGCAGAGTAATCATTATTGCATGTTCCTCCTTGAATTCTCCACACTCAACATTCTTTGGCATGACATTCTACTTCTCTTTTAACCACCTCTGACCAATCTTTTTCCAGTATTTTTCTTTATCATTATTCCAAACCCTCTTGCATTCTTCAATTGAAACAGTTAAGTTTTCTCTCCAAATTGGTATTGTAAAACACTTCTCAATGTCGTTCGGCCTTAGGCTACAGAGCACATGTCCATCTCTTGATTGGATTTCTCTTGTGACCAAATTGTAATGCGTCATGCAAGCAATTACAAATTCGATACTTTGCACTGTGATGGGAAAGGATTCCACTACAAGCAAACCAGAGTGTCCTAGATTCCTGATAGCATTATTTCCTACATCCTCCAAAGAATGTAAATTGATCATTGGAAATACTTTATGCAAGTCTGTTTCACAAGTTCTCAGGGAATTGTGAACCAACGCCGTTTTGGGCCTGATTTGTGTTGGAGAGTACTGCTACTGGAAGATTTGAAAATTGACTGTGAACACGCCTGTGTTGGAAATATCTTGGACAAATGGCTGAAAATTACTTGCTAATTTTTAGAAAAAAGTAGAGTGTGAGCAAAAAGGCTGGCACATGGGTTTTGTAGGCAATTCTGTTTCGAAGCAACCCAAATTGTTGGATTTTGAAAAAGTGGAGATTTTCCCCAAAAAATAGGAAAAAAGTAGATTCTTGAAAAAAAAAAATCCCAATTTTCAAGAGGATGATATTCTGGATGGACCCATCTCGATAAAAACTGAAAAAGCTTCGGTGCAATTTCTAAAAAGCGATCCCCTTGAAACAAGGACCCCGAAAAAGCAAGCCTCCCTACTTCCTCAACCCGAAAATATGATGAACGCTGAAAAAGCACTTCGTTTGGGTCTTTGAATCTTCGTTGAAAGAAAAATAAAAATCTTTCCTTTGGATGCAACCTACAAAAGATAATGAAATAAAGAAGCCAAATGCTTGTCTTTATAGATCTTTAGGGCGAAAAAAGTAACTTTATTTGTGAGAGAATAAAACTTAGACCTCATCCATGAAGAAAGCAACTTTTAAAGCATAAATCCAAGTGGATGTCTTTGAATAGGAAGAATCCCTATTTTGTAGCTGCCTATGGCTTCATGTGCAAGATGACAAAAAATATCTTCTTTTGATGATGTCATCGAACATGCGAGTTGAAGGAAGTGTTAGCCAATTTTTCTTCGTTTTCGACACTTCAACACTTGTTGACTTAAATATGGCCTATTTTTGACTTCAACAAGGTGGCAAAATGTCACTGTTGACTGAAAATGCTGACTAATCCTGACATTTTGGAGACCTATCAACTGAGATTCCATTTCTGGCCTCTGATTGACGGTTTGGCATCATTTGACCAAGTTTGACCTCCTGAAAACTACCAACGGGCGAAGATTGGGAAACAACTGTCAGAAAACACTGTCAAATCTGAAAATTTTCTAACACTGAGTAATTTGGGTGCCCCAAGTCACCTGGGGCGCTTGGTTTCACCAGACTTAGCCATTTTTTCAATTTTTGTAACTTCTTTAATTTCTCGATTTGTGTGTGCGTTCCAGTGGTGGAGGACCCCTGTTTGACTGTCGATTTCTATCAACTAGGATAAAAATGAGTCTGATGATCTAGCAGATATGTAGGCCTAATGAAAATTGAGCTGACTGTACTCTCGATCTGCCTTAGAAAATGCGCCAAATTGATCTACTCTGACCCAAACCGGGTTGACAGAAGGAGATTCACGTTTTTTAAGGAAAAATTCAAAAATAAACTAACTCTGATGAGTTTGGGCGCCCCAAGTCACCTAGGGTGCCTATCTTGCCATGCCTTAGAAAATTTTCTGAAAAACTCAAAATTTGTACTATTTCTCGTTTTTTGTGCCAACGCTCCTTTTCGATCTTCGATTTCGGTCGTTCTGACGACTGTCGAGGCGGGATGGAGGGTGATCTGGGTAGTCTGAACATATCTGTGATGAAATCCTAGCTTTGACTAACTTTTGACCAAGTTTGACCAACTTGAAAAAAGCTCTCGGAAGCATTTTTTACGTTTCTCAAAAAATGTAAAAAAATATAACACAAGAAAGGTTGGGCGCCCCAAGTCATGTGGGGCACTTGGATTCTCAACACTTAGTCAAATTTCTAATTTTCCAACCTTTCATTCCACCTTGGATCGCATCTTGCATAGTTTTGCGTGTGTTGTCGAGTTGACGACTGTTCATCCATTCAGCGTCATTGAAACAGCGTTGAAAACTCGTCGATGAGCTCTGGCAGATGAACTTTCTCTGTTGATGACTTTAGAGCTCATGCTTTGCCTTCTAAAAAAAAGCAGAAATGATCCAGAAGAGAAAATTTGGTCTTTTGAAGATTCCATCTAGATCGCACTGATCGTGAAGCAAAATCGAGCAATGAGAATCAAGCGCGACACCTGAGTCAGAGACTCTATTTTTAGAAACTTTCTATTTTTAGAAAGTTTTGCCAGTATCCATATCTCAAGAAACCCAGAAAACCTAATCTAACGTCTATTTTTAGAAATTTTGCTTTTTTGACTCTTTGACGAAAAATTTTCCAGACTTGTTCAAAATGCCTTAATTTAGCAAAAAATTTGATTGGGTACAACACTTTGTCACTTGCTTCCTCTATCAAACTCAGTGTTTTATCTTCCCTCCTCCTAAAAGTGTCAAATACAATGGCAGAGCTCATATCCCAACCTGGCACAAGCAATACCTTGGCTTCTTGGAGTAGTTGTCTTCCTCTTTCTAGAGTAATAGACTCCATTTCTCTGTTAATCTCTTTTTTCAATTCCTCCAAGGCGGCAGTTTCTTGCTCAGGGGTAGTATCTTTCATTTTTTGCCTCATTTTATTTCCTTGATATTCACATACAAAACATTTAAATTCAAGAGTCTTAATAAATTCATCATCAGAGACAAACTTCTGAGCAACCATAACTCTGATGTCATCACACAAATCCTTAGAAGTCTCAAATTTTACATGGTTCAATTTTGCAGGAGGCTTATAATGTGGAACAACAGGAGCACTTATTGTTTGCATTTGTTCAATCTCATCATCACTCACTTCTTCATCTATATATGTATCTACATAAAATGATACTTCAGGGGTTGGCTGTGAAGGTATGTGAGTCAGAGGCTGCACCTCTTGAGCTTGTGTCCCAGAGTATTGTATGTAAGTTGTATCAAAAGAAATTAAAGGCATACCCTCAATTATCTCATCTGCATGAGCAATAAGTTGCTCAACTCTTGATAGTGGGTCTTCAATTTTAGAAAAGGCTCTTGAGTATGAAGGAACATTCTTGCATTTCCAATCCTCTACAAGTAGAATTTTATTAAATATAGCCATTCTATCTTCAGTAGAGGCTTCGTCTCGATTTCTAATTATATCTACTTTTGAAAAAAGATGTTCATAACCAAATAGACCCTGTGAGACCCTGGCTCTGTGAATGAAACCCTCTGTATCAAAACCTTTTCTTTCATCTCCTATTGGGAGATCATACTGTGCTAGTTTGGCATTGACTTCTTCATAACCCTCATTCATGACTATTGTGAATTCCCCAAAGTAGAAAGTGTTGGGCATGAATGATTGTTTGTTGTTCGTCTTTAGATGAATAGCATCAGATTTAGCCAATTGTCTCACAATTTCTAAGTATGCAATTATGTCTGGGACAACCCTAGGCAATAGATAAGGGGAACCCTCAAATCCATAGACTCGTATCATGGTGTATTCTGAAAAGGCATACCAATCTCCCCAGTTATGACCCACCTTAGTCTTTGGATTGTTTTCCTTTGGCCTAAGAAACCTTTGTATCCTGGGAGAGAGGCTATAGTCATGAGAATGTCCCAATAGTTGCATTAGAGGCTTCACAAAATATTCTTCAAAGTAAAAATAATGAGATTTGTCAAAACGACAATCCCACAGTGAAGTCCACATTTGCACTGGTTTTGGGTCCCCATTGTCAAATGAGTCCCAAATTTTCATCTCTGAACTCCACCATCCTCTACCATGCCCTTCATGCAAAAGCAAATGCATTAACAAAGAGTAGTGTTTGAAATTAATCTTATCACTATTATGTTTGATTTTCTCCAATCCATGGTTCAGAGCATTAGCTATGTAACTTGCATAATCAAAAGGCCTTGCTCCCTTTGTTTGAATATTTGCAGCTAACACCATAGGTGCAATTGACATTTGTGGGGGAACCTCGAGACCTAAGACTTGACCAGCAGCATAATAAGTGTAACAAAAGTACTCCTCAAATAATTCTTCAAAAAATGGAGGGTTCTCAGCATTGGAAAATTTCCTCATCTAACCCTCGTCATCTTTTAGCCTATGTAAAGCTAACTTGCCTCTCTTATAATTGGTGTCCATATGCCTATACTCTAGCAATAGGTCTCTGACTGTAATGGACGTGTCAAAGCAACATTCCAATTGAAAAACATTCGCAATGAGATCCTTGGAAAGCACCAGTATATTGTCACCAGTGTGTGATCTAATAGTTCTTGTTTTCAGGTCATATTTGCTAGCTAAGGCTTTAATCAAATCCACGTTGATAAACACATTAGACGCTATTAGCCTTGCTAAATTTAACCTCCAAGGGTTGCAGACAGGATCATACCTATATTGTTTCTTGAAATGATATAGAAACAATTGATACCCTCGAAGAGGGGTCCAAACATCTCCTAACTCCTTATAGTCTTCTATCAATTTATCTATGGAGGGATTAGTCTGAGCACTTCTTTTTGGTCTCAGCCCAGACCCTGGGCATTGGTCAATTAAATCTTGATTCACTGATCTTTTCTTGACCTTCTACTTTTTAGCTTTATGTTTCTCTGGATTATTTTCCATAATGCAAACTCCAAAGCTTCTACACAGTATAAATTTATAGTCAGGACCGATATACTTGAAATATATTTCTGGTTGGCCTTTTTCTGCTCCTTGCTCTGCGAGAAGTCAAAATTCCTTTCTCCTTCTTTCTTCAACCAAATCTTACAGGGGTGGAATAACTTATTTCAATCTTAGCTCATAAATGCACCATCAATGTGTATCTTTCCATCGAGCCAGTTTATTAATTGCAAATATTTGAATGATGTCTTGGAATGTCACATCAATCTTGTTTGACAATCATCGCTGTATCGCTGAGACTTTGTTTTATATTCCCTCGAAGTCCATCCCTTCCATCGATAAATTTCCTTTTCTCAGTCCATCAATGAGGTTCCATATGAAGTTGCCCCTATGTGCCCTAGTTCGGTCGATGCTCTTCATATCCTTAATGTTTTATAGTTATTTCGGGCTATCAGTCAAAATTCATCCTTAGTTCCACCTATCCTTACATGCTACAACGATGCTTTTGTCTTTGTTGGTTTTATCGGCATGTCGGGGGAACTCGTATATAAGTTCTGCCGAAGTTGACATGTTCCAGTGATATAACCTTCTTCAGCCAAATCTTACAAGGGTGGAATAACTTATTTCAATCTTAGCTCATAAATGCACCATCGATACGTATCTTGCCATCAAGTTGGTTTATTAATTGCAAATATTCGACTGATGTCTTGGAATGTCACATCAATCTTGTCTGACAATCATCGCCGTATCGCTGAGGCTTTGTTTTATATTCCACCGAAGTCCATCCCTTCCATCGATAAATTTCTCTTTCTCGGTCCATCAGCGAGGTTCCATATGAAGTTGCCCCGATGTGCCCTAGTCTAGCCGATGTTCTTCATATCCTCAATGTTTTATAGTTATTTCAAGTTATCGGTGGAACTTCATCCTTAGTTCCACCGATCCTTACATGCTACAACGATGCTTTTGTCTTTGTTGGTTTTATCGGCATGTTGGGGGAACTCGTATATAAGTTTTGCCGAAGTTGACATGTTCCGCGATAAGCTAACTCCTGTCGAGTTCATTGGCTCATCGGTGAGGGTGTGATATGTATTCCACCGAAATCCACATGTTACAACGATATAACCTTCTTCTACCAACTTTATCGACCTATTGATGGAACCATGATGTGGTTTCCACCGATGTCTGCATGTTATCCCGATAAGCTCATTTTATTCCATTTTGTCTGTCTATCAGTGGGATGACCTCAAAGGTTACCTCGATATATCGTTGTTTTGCCGCTATACTGATACTATATCTTTATCAGGCCATTGGTATAGCAAAGTGAAAGGTTCCAACGATGGGTCACATTGGGCCGATATGTTCTTAGGAAAGGCAAAGGGTACAATTCATGGAATGGATATGCAAGACTTACGTTAATTATGGATTTTGTAACACAATTGATTACTATTATGTGATTAAGGGTATAATGTTTTGATCTTGGTTGAAAAGGGGATGGATAGAAGTACAGAAAAATTAGGAAATTTTCCTATCCCAACAGGGTTTAGGGTTTAGGGTTGAGGGTTTAGGGATTACGGTTTAGAGTTGAGGGATTAGGGTTTAGAGTTGAGGGTTATAGTCCCATTAGAGAACGATGTCCTCGTGCATGGACCATGTCGAGTGCCCTCATCAATGTTGGTAAGGGATACATGGAAGGCAAATGGATTAGGCAGATAGTGGATTATGACATGGATTCTAGAGGGGAGAAAAGTGGATTATGACGTGGATTATGTAGGGAAAATAGTGGATTATGATGTGGATTATGTCAGACTTATGCCAAAGCATGGACCATAGGGATGGTATGTGGAGGGTATGTAGGATAGTGGATGAATGATGGTGGATTACAGAATGGAAGGGAACCATAACCAATGGTTGCACACATCCCCATAAACGTTGAAGCTTGTGATGTGGAGGTGGTGTAGGGTGCAATGGAGATGTTTTCTTAGGAGATGGATGATGAAGGGCTTTAGGAACCCACATAGACTTAGGCATTTTATTACTTTTGTTTTGCTTGTGGAATGGAATGTTTTGACACTTTTGAGCGGAATGGGAATTCGAGATGGGAGTAGATGGTTGGGATTTTTTAGAGGTAGATGCCTCATTTAACTTGATTTCTTATTGCTTAGGTACCCATACCATTTTGGTTTTGGATTTTGCTTGTGGAGGTATGGGCTTGGATAACTTTTTGGATTGATTTTTCTTTTACTCTTTATTTTTATGTCCTGAGGCATGAGGACCCTTACGATGTTTGGCTTTATCAGTAGAGGCATCTAATTTTGTATTTCTGGATCCCTTGAGGATGGTGGAATGAGTGGAATCTTTAAGTTTAGCTTTAAGATTAGGGTTGAGGATTGAGGGTTGAGGGATTAGGGTTTAAGGTATAGGGTTGAGGGTTGAGGGTTTACGGTTTACGGTTTATGGTTGAGGGATTAGGGTTTAAGACATAGTACTGTTTAGGGTTGAGGGTTTAGGGATAGGGTTTAAGGTTTAGCGATAATGGATTAGGGTTTAGGGTTGAGGGATTAGGGTTTAGTGTTGAGGGATTAGAGTTTAAGGTATAGTGTTTAGGTTTGAGGGTTTAGGGTTTAGTGTTGAGGGATTAGAGTTTAAGGTATAGTGTTTAGGGTTGAGGGTTTAGGGATAGGGTTTAGGGTTTAAGGTTTAAGGTTTAAGGGTTGAGGCTTCAAGCTTTAGGGATAGCTTTTACGGTTGAGGGATTAGGGTTTAGGGTGGAGGGATTAGGGTTTAAGGTATAGTTTTTAGGGTTGAGGGTTGAAGGTTGTATTACGCTGCAATGAAAGGTTATAGTCCCATTAGAGAATGATGTCCTTGCGCATGGACCATGTCGAGTGCCCTCATTGATGTTGGTAAGGGATACATGGAAGGCAAATGGATTAGGCAGATAGTGGATTATGACGTGGATTCTAGAGGGGAGAAAAGTGGATTATGACGTGGATTATGTAGGGAAAATAGTGGATTATGATGTGGATTTTGTCAAACTTATGCCAAAGCATGGACCATAAGGATGTTATGTGGAGGGTATTTAGGATAGTGGATGAATGATGGTAGATTTATTGCATAATGGAAGGGAACCATAACCAATGGTTGCACACATCCCCATAAACATTGAAGCTTGTGATGTGGAGGTGGTGTAGGGTGCAATGGAGATGTTTGCTTAGGAGATGGATGATGAAGGGCTTTAGGAACCCACATAGACTTAGGCGTTTTATTACTTTTAGTTTTCTTGTGGGATGGAATATTTTGACACTTTTGAGAGAAATGGGAATTTGAGATGGGAGTAGATGGTTGGGATTTTTTAGAGGTAGATGCCTCATTTAACTTGATTTCTTGTTGCTTAGGTACCCATACCATTTTGGTTTTGGACTTTGCTTGTGGAGGTATGGGCTTGGATAACTTTTTGGATTGATTTTTCTTTGACTCTTTGTTTTTATGTCTTGAGGCATCAGAACCCTTAGGATGTTTGGCTTTATCAGTGGAGGCATCTAATTTTGCATTTCTAGATCCCTTGAGGATGGTGGAATGAGTGGAAGCTTTAAGTTTAGCTTTAAGATTAGGGTTGAGGGTTGAGGGATTAGGGTTTAAGCTATAGTGTTAAGGGTTGAGGGTTTAGGGTTTAGGGTTGAGGGTTGAGGGTTTAGGGTTGAGGGTTTAGGGATAGGGTTTAAGGTTTATCGATAAGGGATTAGGGTTAAGGGATTAGGGTTTAGTGTTGAGGGATTAGAGTTTAAGGTATAGTTTTTAGTGTTGAGGGTTTAGGGTTTAGTGTTGAGGGATTAGAGTTTAAAGTATAATGTTTAGGGTTGAGGGTTTAGGGATAGAGTTGAGAGTTTAAGGTTTAAGGGTTAAGGCTTTAGGCTTTAGGGATAGTGTTTATAGTTGAGGGATTAGGGTTTAAGGTATAGTTTTTAGGGTTGAGGGTTGAAGGTTACGTTACCCTGCAATGAAAGGTTATAGTCCCATTAGAGAATGATGTCCTCGCGCATGGACCATGTTGAGTGCCCTCATCGTAAGGGATACATGGAAGGCAAATGGATTAGGCAAATAGTGGATTATGACATGGATTCTAGAGGGGAGAAAAGTGGATTATGACGTGGATTATGTAGGGAAAATAGTGGATTATGATGTGGATTATGTCAGACTTATGCCGAAGCATGGACCATAGGGATTGTATGTGGAGGGTATGTATGATAGTGGATGAATGATGGTAGATTTATTGCGGAATGGAAGGGAACCATAACCAATGGTTGCACACATCCCCATAAACGTTGAAGCTTGTGATGCAGAGGTGGTGTAGAGTGCAATGGAGATGTTTGCTTAGGAGATGGATGATGATGGCGCTAAATTAGGCGCACTTCGCACCAGTTTTGGTGTCCCAAAAAGATTACATTTAGGGCTAAAAGTTGGCGCAAAAGTCAGCGTTAGAGACGCTGACTTTAGCGCTGACTTGTTAATCCAAAAAAGAAATTTAAAGTTTGCACCAACGTTAAAACATACCACACAAAAAAAAACACAAATAAGTTAATACATTTAAGCCCACAACACAGTGTACTCTGCCTCTATTTTAGGTTTCTTGCTAAGAATTGTAGGCTGCAAAGCGGCGACTTTATTAGGTCAAAAATGAAAGTTACTAAAAAGTTTCTACAACAGATCTATGAATTTGTATTTTATTTATTTTTGGTACTAGACATCCAGAAGATAAAAAATTACTTTAGGTAGCTGCTAAATTTGGGGTTTCTAGCTACCTCAGCCATTCAATCAAGCTTGTTCATCTGCCTTTTAGCAAGTAAGTTCCAATTGCTGAGCAATTAACTCTTGACTTAGGTTTTTATCGATTTTGATATAATTTTGAGCTCAAAGAAAGTTTTTCTAAGATGTTGTACTCATGCTTTAGGGTAAATTTGAGTAGTAATGTTGTTAATTATCCTTGCTTGCAGTATAACTTGCATTTACCATTTTTGGAAGGCATGTCAAATAAGGTCTCTTTGTACATCATACCCAAAATACAAGCTGTTAAGATTTGTTTTTGGCTACGATTGGTCAAGCATGCTGTTAATTCATACCTGGATACGATTGCCTCCACAGACTGGATGAAAATAATTTGCCCTAGGTCACCTCAAAATGTCAAGCAATAGAGGGAAGGGAGAAAACTCTGGCCATAATCAGGTAATTCACTGTCAATTTATAGATTTGTAAATGTTTCCATTATTTCTTTGATTTTTAGTATTTAGTTTTCTATTTCTAAATTTAAAAGAAGAATTTTATTATATATATATATATAGGGACATGATACTGACAAAGATAAAGAGGCATTGGCTTCCATATTGGGGGTAGAGGCAGTGAACAAATTGGACGGTGTTGACTTGACAATGCTTGCCAGATACATAGAAAAATGATCTAGTAAAGCCCCTGAAACATTGCAACCAAATCAACAGTGTCAAAGGGAATCAATTGATTCCCTAACCAGTCATGGATCAGGCAAAAGATCTAGGATGAAATCAATAACAGTAACCTCTAAGAATGTGGAACAGGGAGTAGAGGCTTCCAATGTCCCAGCCACTCCTGGGACACAGACTTCTTCGACCACCACGCCATGTTTTGCATCTTGCATTGGTAGCTATGATACCAAGATAGAATACGATGTGGTTTCAGGGGAAGTCCGAATGATAGATGCTAGAAAAATGTTTGTGAATAGGTTGAAGGAATCATGCCTTCAACAGTTCAAAGACCATCTAGACTTGCCATTCTCAAAGATACCCATGCACCTGCAAAAAGCAGTTATCCAAGACATAGAGACTGAATTTGGCACAGGTTGGTCTGTAAAGAAAATAAAGCTACAAATGTCTCAAAACTGCAAGAGATTTCGGTGCAACCAAACAAAAAAGATAAAAAAAATCCCTCCGAAGCAAACGCTAAAAAAAAGGCCAATTGATGTAAGTCTCAAAGTATGGAAAGAGCTTGTAAAAGCATATGAGAAGTCCGATGCACGGAGGAAGTCTGGTGAGGAGAGTACGCAGGTATTTGAATTTTCTCATAAGATTATATCAAATTTATTAAACTCTTTTTACATTTTATTTGTGCATAATTAAATTGAATTAACGTATGTTTTAGGACAAGGCCTCCAAGGCTAGGCTTGACAAACTTCGTGCCACTCATCACAGTGGCCATAAAGGTTTATAGAGCTTGATCTATACATTTGTAAGTATATTTAATATGTTAAATGATTTTTTTTTATTTCCTAGGAAAAAGTAAATGATTGCATATTAATTAGTTTAACTAGTCCATGTGCCATGTTTTGACAGGAGGAGAAATATGGCCGGCAACCAACGCAATTTGAAAAGGAAATGTTACAAAGCAAAAAGTGGACTGATTTTGTAATTTGGATGGAGAACGAGGTATCAGTAGTTGATTTTCAATAACTTAGTTGGATATTGTTGTGTTAATATGTCAATTTGCATTTCTTGTGTTGAGTTTCAATAATCTTTGAAGACGTTATAGAGTGATACTTGAGACAAACAGTTACAGTTGTACTCTATTTGTTGTGTTTGGTTTCTATTGGTCTTCTTGTCTTTTTGACTCAAGTGGATTGTTATTCATAGGTCACTTGTCATTCTCGTTGATCACGTGGATGTAGTTATCATTGAGTTTCAGGTGGTCTCCTAAGTGAACAAACCAAAGGGTTTATCTCAAGTCTTTGTTTCCTAACCTTTTTATTGTAAGACTTAAAGGGGGGCATGCATTACAGTTACGTTGTTGGTTATATTTCAAACCTTTGAAATATAATAGTGGACATTTAAATTTTAATATACACATTTTTTTTTGTTGAGAAGGAGCCATCATTGGCAGTAGGCATTAACTCTCCTCTGCCATAACAGCTTTGCGAAGTACTAGTCTTTAATGTGATTGGTTTTGGGGTATGTGAGGGAGAAAAGGAAGGAGTGGGGAACCATTTTGGGGAGGAATTCTTCTTTTTGCCTTGGGGTCGAGGAAGGAAGGTTGATGGTTGGACTATAAGTGATTTAGAGGAAGGGAAACTTTGGGTGTGCTCATCATGTTGGCTGAGTGTCTTGCTGTTTGGGTTGGAGACTAAGATTCAAATCGCCAACTGGTCTTCTTCAACCAAGCTAACCTTTATGTGAAGTAAATCTCCTTGTCATCCATTCTTGTAAAATTACACTGACCATTTTGGTGAAACATTTCCTTTAACTTGTGTAACTATATGAAGTCTTGTGAAATCCTATGCTAAAGGGTTTGGATGAGGAAAATATTGTTAACTATAGAGTTTAGACTTAAGATCATGGGACTTACGAACTATGGCAAACTGTTGGTTATTGTGTTTTAGATTTCTATCATGAAGGAAGCTACATTAATTTGGTCACAGTTTGAGGTGGAGTTTCAAACCCTGGCTAGAATTGCTAGAATGTTATCATTGCAACATACCATGAGTCTTGAAGAAACCTGGCCTAGTTCATGGTTATCTTTTTTGACATGGTTGTAAACCCTAATGGTGTTGGTATTTCACCTATAAATGTCAACTCTCTCAATTGTGGATGCAAGGTCTTCTTGGGATTAATAATGCCACTCCTAGGTGAGCTTTTGGGATGGTTTTGGATCCTTGGTTCAGGTCAACTTGCCCCCCAACACTCCCTCCGAGGTTATGAGGTTTACATTACTGAAGCCACAATCGAATACAATGTTGAAACAACACTACATGATTGTATTTGATTACTAGTTGACTCTTGGAAAGAATGGGTTTTGTCAATTGCATACAATTGTGTAACATTGCAATAGTTGTATTGTACTTGTAACTAGAACAGTCTATTGTGAAGGCATTCATTTGATGAGAATGACCTTTGAGTTAATTGTAATGACTTGCACTAACTTAGAAATGTGATTTCAAACTAGTATTTATTAAATTGGAGACTATTTGTGAACAAATTTATCTCAGTATGGACTTCCCTGTGTTTGAATGTCTGAGCACTACCTATGGAATAGTAGATATTATGTACTTGTGATCATTGTGTCATTTGGATAGAGGACTCATAAATGGAATATAGGACCTTCTATTTCATTGTCCATAAAATCCTAAGGGTTGATTAAGTTATTGTGCATGGATGTAAATGGAAACTTTAAGCTCTCCGAAGGCTTGCTTATTGTTTGCAAAGTAGCATTAATTTCTTATTTTAACTGTGGAAACATCTTGTGGACACTAGTATGGTGTTGACTAAGGAATTATCTTGTAAACACTAGAAAGGTCTATGCATGTTAATCATAGACTCTAACCCTACATTTGGAAGGAAATTGTTACCGTAGATGTGATATATACTGTACAGTGGTATCTGGTCTATGACATGACATCTTTAGTAGGAGGTACCTTCAGATTTCTGTAGCATCATGTCTGGGCTAAGGTACCGTAAAGTTAAGTGTGCATTGTATGGTGTTATTGTATTGGAGTTTGTTGTATGCAAATCTATAGTGATGTAAGGAGACTCAACTCTCGTCATTTCATTGCACAAAGTGAGTGACAAAAAAACTACCTAGTTTAAAATTGGCCCTTCTTTAAGCAACATATGTAGCAATGAGACTTAGGATTCTTGAAAATGAGAAGCATCCTTCTCCCCATACAACCTGCTAACTAGAGCCTCTTTGTTTACGTGCATGGTTGACCTCCTTGCCGTTGCTGGCTATCTTGAAGACACCCTAAACTTTATCATTGAGATACCTGTTAGATCTGTACTGGTTGTATGCATGTGTTTTCTTGGTCCTGTAGATCACATATGAATATAGGCTTAGGAGTATTTACAGCAACACTACTTTTTTATTTGGATCCTAAAAATGTTGCACAACTTATGTTCTTCTCTCAAACATCTATCCACAAGTGGGCAGGTGTGGTGAGGTAAGGAGATTGATGAAAGATAGAGGAATTAAAAAAATGCCCGGATGTAGTTGGATTGAAGGGCATAAAATGGTACATGCTTTTTTGTGTAGGAGACAGATCACATCCATAGACAAAGGAGACCTATGCAAGGTTGGAGAAATTGGCTTGGAAGATGAAGGCGGCAAAGTATTTTCCAGATTCAAGAATTTACTTAATGCTGTGGAAGGATGGGAAAAAGAATTATTTCTCGGCCACCATGGTGAAAAGTTGGCAATTGCATTTGTTTTGTTAAACATGCCCCATGGAACAACTATTAGACCTTTATCTTAAGGTTACTCATGAACCTTAAGATAAATAATTATTGAAAAAAATTGTGCATTCATTAATGACATGTAAGAGAATTTAATCAACTGTTACTTAAAAACTCTTTAATGTTTCTATCTAATGCAGGTTATTAGATTAATAGTGAAAAAGAACATACATTGACCATGCAATTTGTGGCACTTAAGGTTATGTAATAGAATTTATAGTTGATAGTTAAATTGTATAACAATTTTTTTTATGATCTTTAGTACCGTTTATTAGAATTGTTGCATGTTTTACATCATTGGAATGACATATTAGCTTTAACTTTTTTGAAATTTTATTATGGTATGTGCACTTTGATATGATGCAATATGATTATGGTTTCGTTTCATGTGTTGGAATATTAGATATATAACAGAAAAATAAATTATTACATGAAATAAATAATAAATTTTCATTTTAAATGTTTTTTTTGCAAAACACGGGTCTTCTAGAAGATGAAGATGATCCTGATGATATAGATCCAAATTATATTGGTTCTGGTACAGATCACATTGCAGAGGATGATGATGATGTAGATATAGAAGACAACGAGGCCAATGACGATGACGATGATGATCATCATCATCATGATGATGATGGTGGTGATGATGATGAGGCAGTTGGTGGTAGTAGCCAGTAACATTCATGATCATATAGACTGCATCATGGATCATTGTTGATATATCGTTATGATGCCTCTTTTCATGGTTACCATCATATGTATCATTTTCACGGCCTGCAGTACCATATTATTGAGTTGTATCATTTTCACATGTATCAATTTGACTTATACCATTTCAACGTGTATCATATTGACTTGTATCATTTTGAGTTACATAATTTATCATTTTTACTTATATCATTTGTACATGTATCATTTTGACTTATGTCAACTGTTGGACATGTATCATTTGACATGTTATTGATCTACTGGCATATTTGACTTTCACTTGTTTTAGTTATATATGATGATGATCTTATCAGTATTGACTTGTCAATTTATATATATTAAAAGTGGTCGATAATTTTTGATGGATATTTATTACATATGATGATTTTAATTTACTACAGGATGGATGTTGTAAAATTCAATTAAATTATAGATATTTGACTCACTTGTTTTAATTATAGATGATGATCATGTTATAATAATTATCTTGTTATTTTATAATAATTATCTTGTTTTTTATATAATTATCTTGTTATTTTATAATAATTATCTTATTTTTTATATAATTATCTTGTTAAATTGGAAGCAAAACCCAAAGCAATAAAGGAGGTCATAATGGAAGCAAAACTTGGCATCAATTAGGAAGCTAAAAAAAAGCTTTTTTAGACGCCATACAAGAAGCAAAATATGAAGCACGACTGAGAGCAAAACTAGAAGCAAAAATGGGAGCAGACATGGAAGCAAAATTGGAAGCAAACTTGGAAGCAAAAATGGAAGCAAATCTAGAAGCAAAACCCGAAGCAAACCTGGAAGAAAAATCAAAAGCAACATTGGAAGCAAACTTGGAAGCCAAACTTGGAAGCCAAACCGAAAGCAAAACTGGAAGCAACACAAGAAGCCAAACCAGAAGCAAAATCAGAAGCCAAAGTGGAAGCCAAATCCGACGCTAAATTGGAAGCAAATCTGGAAGGAAAATGGGAAGCAAAACTAGAAGCAAAACTGGAAGCAACACAAGAAGCAAAATTGGAAGCCAAACTGGAAGCCAAATTGGGTACCAAATCCAGCGCTAAATTGGAAGCAAATCTGGAAGCAAAATGGGAAGCAAAATTGGAAGCAAAACTAGAAGCAAACCTGGAAGCAAAACCAGAAGCAAAATCAGAAGCCAAATTGGATGCCAAATCTGACGCTAAATTGGAAGCCAAATCTGGAAGCAACACTGGAAGCAAAACAAGAAGCAAACTTGGAAGCCAGACCAGAAGAAAAATTAGAAGCCAAATTGGGTGTCAAATCTAGCGCCAAATCTGGTTATTGCTTTTCGGCGTTAAAGTCGGTGCTAAATCTACGCCAAAGTAAGAATGTAAAGTTGCGCCGAGTTTTACACTGGGAAAAGTGTCCAATTTCTGAGCTCAATTACACTAAAATCTGGCGCTATTTTAGGCGCTAATGGCCTGTTCTATTATAGTGCTATAGGTTGGCACAATGTGTATAGGGAAAACAAAAGCTAACACGACCTATGACAGATGATGATGGGTTCACATATCCTACATAATCAATTGTTATTGTTGGGACTTGGTTGCAAACATATATGATTAGAAAGAATGGCATCCCTGCATTTGAAGACTTTGAGAAGCACAAAACAATATTCATGTATTCACACCTAGTTGTAGCAACAAATGTTAAGTTACTAAAGCATCATGCAAAACTAGAAATAAAACAACTATGGACAATTAGTAATGTTGATCATGAAGCAATATTGGATACTCTGAAGGTAAGAGATGACCCCTCAAGTCCGCTTGACTAGCATGTAAACTTCCAGATGGGACAGGTATGACAATTTTTATCTTAACTTGTTCTTGTTTTTTCTATTTTTTAAAATTTTTTTAATTAAAAATCTTCTTTCTTTAACTATAATGCATGCTTTTGACTATATATGACTGTGAATGAGGTTATATTGCATGACATCATAGATGCGAGGCACAAATTTTAGTGTGCATTTGTGTTTCTTAATATTTTGCTTTCTATAAATTCATTTTGTGCATATCCTGCAATCAAGGCATTCCATGAGATGGCATCTCTTTGATGTGTTCTGCCAAACAATTGATGTGCCTTGTCTATGCTTCCACATTTTGCATACATGTCTCACAGGGTAATTGCAACTACAACATCTAACAAAATTCTCATATCCTTCATGCTTTACACCTACCAATTACATTTGCTTGAAAGTGTCTAAAACCTTTTCAAAAAATCCATTATGTGCATATCCATTTTTTAACAAATCCATTTTGTTCATATCCTACAATCATGGCATTCCATCAGACCACATTTCTTTGAGGTGTTATGTCAAATAGTTCATGTTTCTTGTCTATGCTTCCACATCTTGCACACATGTCTCACAGGGCAGTTGCAACTACAATATTTGACAAAATTCCCTTGGCTATGCTTCCTTGTTTATGCTAGACTGTGCATGACAGTGTATGACTGTGTATGATAGTCCTAAATTCCCTGAAATCCTCGTCACCACCCTGCAAAACACATAAGAGAAGAGTGTTAGTTTGAAAACTAGATATATAAAGAACAAACACGAGTGATCTTTATGCATGAATTAAAGATTATGAATGGAGAATAAAAACCTCTGCCCCATGACTAAGAATATCCTTCATATCATCTATAAAAAGATTGTTATAACAATTGGAACAACAATTTAGAACTCCCTTGCTTTACTCAAAATCATCAAGAGGTATAGTCAAAATCATGTCAAATGTGTCATAGAAGTCTTCATCCATCCTCATACATGTGTGTAAGGGGCTAGGAACCAAAACCTAGGTAACTAAATGTGTCTTAGAAGTGGACTGTGATATCTATTCCATAAACAAGGTAGTGTTAGTGATAACTCTAAGGTTTGCAACACTTCTTACTTTTCCTCAACCTCCTCCTTTGCACCTTTACATGGGTGGGCCCTTTAGACTAATAACCTCAAGCTCATTAATCCCCCCTCAGTTTAGAATTTAGCCTATTAACCTAGGAAAGAACATTCTCTCATCATACTCAAAACTCCATGCAACCATGATGAAACAATGAATCACCATGTCAATCAAGAAAAACCAAGTAAGCATGTAGGACCTCCTTGATTGTATTTCCTTCTCAAGTCTATAGCATATTAGTAACAAATTTATAGCATATTAGTAACAAATATAGTAAGGCAGTGATGGACTGTAAAGACCTTAGATCTCTGTTAGGTCATGACAAAGGTCTCTGTATGCTCTTGAACAGACCTTGTGTTATGCCATCCTATATTCCTGCATTTTAATGATCTTAGTGGAATGTTATGCCATTGGCTACAAAGTAACTAAGGTGACATGAGGTGGGACCAAGGTGAGCTTAGGATAGTGCATACATGATGTTGCATGATCATTGATGTGAGTCATAAATGCATGTGTATTTCACACAGGGTTGGAGTACTTAGATCTACTTATGTGGTTGGAAACGACATTTTGTGTATTTTACCTAGACCATGATTGTGTGTTGGGACCTATAAAAGCTATCTCCCAAACATGCATATTGTTGCCCCAAAATCAATTAAATTTCAGTCTTTTTGTCTTTGCACTCTAAACCCACCATTTCTACTCGATCCAAGAGATCTTCCTTGGGTTTATTTCAGAGATTTCTAAGTATGATGTTCAACCTTGTCATTGTTTCTTCCCTTTGAAAAAATTGTTTTATTCAAAGCCTTGGTCAAAAAATCAAAAAAAGGTGAACTAGAGAACTAGTTCATGAGTTCGCCTTTTTCCCAATTCCTTGATTTGCTGATAAGGCGATAGGAAGGCAAGAAAAAGAGGCAAATGAAAGAAACTTATCTTCATTGGCAATGAAACACTCAAAGTCTTTAGTCGACGAAAATGTTGGTTCTTGAACCAACGGGTTCGCCGACTAAAGAAAAGTGAAGGAAAGAATGGCCAAGTGCTTATTGACGAAGTTGGAGGTTCGGGAACCCCCAAGTTCACCAATTGAAGGTTTTTATGACATCAACTTAGTTGATAGCATGAGAGACCGCGACAATTGAAATTTTTCTAAGGCACGAAAAGAAAAGAAAGAACCAAAGTCTTTTGTCAGCAAAAATTGTTGTTTGCGAACCGTTTGGTTTGCTACGAGTAAGGTTCAATGATGGAAGAATTCGTCAATAGGGCGAAAGGTCGATAAAGCAGAAAAGATAGGTGGAAATGAAAGAAGAAGAATAGTGAGGAACAAATGGTTCGTCATTTCCACATTTTGCCAATAAGGCAAAAAGGTGTCAAGGATAGATGAAGAAGAAGAGAGAGACGGTCCCAAGGTTCACAAAAGTAATGATTTGCTAATTGAAGGAAAGGAAACAAAGGCAGTGGGAAAGCAAAAATTTTCTAAGGCGAGAAGGAATGTTTCTAAAGAAAAGATGAAGGCATGCAAGTCTTCGTCAAGGAAACCTTGAGTTCGCAAACTCTTGGTTTCGTCAACAAGAAGTTCGCCGACAGGCCTTTTCCCAACAAAGGGAGAGATGGAAGAGACAAAGAAAAGCTACAAATAAAAAAGGATAGTTTGCCAAAAGAAGAAAATTGCTGATAAAGAAGAAAACTAGAAAGAAGAGGATGAAGACAAGCCTTGGTCAGATAGAGTGATGGTTCACGAACTAGGAAGTTCACCAACAACTTGGTTTGCTATGGAGCATTTTCGTCGATAAAGCAAAAAAAAAGGGAGGATGAAGCCAGCGAGGGAAAAAGAAAAAGAATAGAGGTTTGTGATAAGGGAAAAATGCCAATATAGAAGAAAGAGAAAGGTTTTTCTTTGGTTTGTGAAAAGGATAATTCATCGATAAAGTGAATAGATGAAGGGAAAAGTGACAGGGAGCCTTTTCCAGGGAAATGTTAGTTCGCGAGCTTGACAGTTCGTCGATAGAGTAGTTTACTAACCAACCGAAAGGTCGATAAGGAGAAGAAGATGTGCCCAGTGTAGAAAAGGTATAAAATCAAGATTTAGATGGCCTGATAGTGATGAAGATGAGGATCAACCTGGTAAATTTTGAGTTCTTCAAGTACAGTCAGAGTTCAAATGGCCCAAAAAGGAAAATCAAGGACAACACATTTAAAGTGTTATAAAGGTTTAAAATGGAGATTTCCTAAAAATATGCCATGATTACAGGATTGTATAGATAGATTTGTACCCAGAATTTAATGATTTTGCAGAACAAGGCCATTTAGGTAGTTGACTTGGAAGACAAAATGGACAAATCAGATGTTGCAGGTGTCAGGAAGTGGACTCGAACCTTCCCTCATTATTTCTCCAAGTACCCAAGGCATGTGGGAAAATATTCTGGGGTCAGTTTCTAGAGTTGTCAGGGAATGGGTAGGCTTCCAAACGTGTAAATTTTCTGACAGGACAGTGGACCAAATTCAATGAAGTATGGATGTACTCATTAATTGAGTGCAAGGCTTGGAATGATGAAATGAATTGAATTGCTATATATGCATATTTTTTTTATTCATAAGGTGTTGGTTAATTGGGCATTGTTCTCTCATTAGGTTCAGAGATCTAGAGGCAGAAAAGAAAAGACCATCTTTGTAGTTTGTTGTTCTTCATGAAACAACTGTGAAATGTAATTACATATTTTACAATCTTTGTATGGAATCATTGTTTTTCTCCATTGTTGTAGATGTTCTTCTTAGGAAACTGAATCGTAATTATAGTTTGCTCTTGCCACATTTAGTGGTGTGAATGTAAGCTCTGATTTTAATGAGTGTGACAGCTCTTAGTTCATTTCCAATTTCTGTAAATGATCATTTTAGTATTGCATAAGGAAGAACATTGTATGGTGTTGGATTATTAAGCATTCTTACTGATTTGGTATTAATTTTCATTTGTTTGAATCTTCAAATAGGCAGTCGTATATTTCTTTATGGTTGTATTCCTCTGTTGAATGTGAGACTCTATAGCCCAATGGATAGACACCAGTCTGAGTGGCCTGTGATCACCCAACTTTTAAAACTAAAACTTCATAAACATATCTTTAGACACAATAGTATTTCCAAATGCATCCTCATTTTGTAGGATTGCCCTCATCATCTATATAGGGGTCTTATAAACACCAGTTGTTCTTAGTTTAGTGACAAATTTGGGGCTAAGAAAGCGATTTGGGTTTGGTTGTTCAATTATTTTAGTTGTTCATCTGGTTTGAAGTAAATACTTGTTTAGCTATACCCCTTGGAATATCCCTCTTGAGTTTAAGTTGAGCTCAAAGAGCAAAGGAGACTGAGACTACCACTCTTGTTAGTTGGCCAAAATCACCCCTAATGTGTTGATAAACCTCTTTCTATCACCCTGATGACAATCCATGGCCTAGGTGATTTAGAAATGTTTCAAAGTTTTGTGTTGCAGTTATTTTAGGACCCAACAGAATGGCGTCATTGTTGGGGATGGATTAAAAGGTTGATTTATTTTGAAGACCTTTGTAACAGTCATCCAGGTTTGTAACAATTTGTTGTTTGTAGTTTGTTGTGTGTTGAAGTTGGTAGCCCGTCAACTTAAACCAACAGATTGGCATCGTTGCTGGCAAACCACTAAATTTTATTTTTGGTTGCTACAATATTGAAGTGTAGTGTTTGTTCAAGTATTTCTTCCCAGTAGGGGAAGTGGTGACTCTGTTTTACAACCTAGAAATTAAATTCAATCTAAAAAATATCTACAATGCACAGAGGAAGGAACCAGGAGTAGTTTGGACATGAGGAATCATCTAGTAGTGCAGGAAATAGGAGTATATGGAGAACAAGATTACCATCCCATGGGGTGCCTCCATTGAATACCCAAGATCCAGTAGGTGCTTCTGGCAGAGATGATATATTTGTTGACCTCAAAGGCCAGTATCAATACACATCTGATGACTCTTCTGATAATGTACTCAAGACAAATAGAAGAATGAACATGATTGAGTATAATGTTACAAGAAATGAAAATGTTATTGGTAGAGGAGGTAGAGACAACTCTCATGGTCCACATGTGAGAACATTTGGGATGCCTAGTGAGAATCAAGAGACATATTAGAATGTTGGGTATCCTACTTCTCCCACAGGATCACTTAGAAATCAACACGACAACATTCCAAATGAGGGAATCCAACAACAATAGCCTAGTGATGAGGAAAGAGAAAGAAAAATCTAGGATGAGGTTGACTTACTTGATCACCTCAGAAATAGACAAAGAGAGGTGTAGGCCTTGCTTGATCAGCAGTAAGCTCAACTTGGCCATCAAGCCCAGCAAAACTAAAATGCACGATAGCCAGGACATAATCAATAGTATAGACAACAACAACAATGACATCAAATGGGACAATAGGGCGTAAATCGGGCCAATGCTCAAAATATTAACATTCATCCACCACATAACCAAGCTAATTGACAACATGGCAACGTTCAGAACATTGGGCATGTACAGTGAAGACAAGAACATATGTTTTTTCCATAGAGGTAGCCTCTGGGAGCTGAGAGGTATAAACAACTTGATTTCTTTGGCATACTTGACTTTCCTAATCCAATTCCAACTAAGATTAGGGGGAAGATTCCTAGTTTTCAAGGTAACAATGTTGTCACAAGTGAGGAACACCTTAGGCATTTCATTAATGTCACTGATGAATATGAAATTGAGGATGAAGATGTTATGATGAAACTTTTTGTACTCATTCGAATAGAGTGCTAAAGAATGGTATAAATCTCTCCCTAATAATAGCATTGATTCTTGGGAGGAGTTCATGAGAGTATTCATATTACAATATGGGGACATGATTGATCCCAAGTTTGATATCCACAAACTTACAACCATCAAGAACGCAATAAATGAAACAGTAGCTAATTTCAACAACTGCTTCATCATGACAATGAGAAAGGTACCTCCTCATATGAGACCTAATGAATCTGTGTTAAGTTTTATATTGTGGTGCATTTGATTCGAAGATTGGCTATTATTTGAGGGATAAGAGTCCACAAACATTAAGGGAAGCATATGCTACAACTATAAACATAGAAAGCAATATGAGAGCTTCAGGGGAGCATATCAAAAGGCATGATATCAAATTGTCCCAGCCAAATAAGCTAGCTTTCAACAAACCTCTCACTACTGATGACAAATTGGATAAACTCATGGGGGTTGTGAAAGATTTGTCTTATAAAGTTGCTATAAATGACAAAAAGTTGATACCTCAGGGTGTTACAACACATTTCAATGAAGGTCAGAGACTGCATAATAGGAACTATAATACTTATTGGTCTAAAAGACCACAAAAAAATGATAGACAAGCTGCACCCAAGCATGTTAGCTTCAAACAGCCTAAAAGGGACACTCCTGATCCATTGAGAAGGGATCAAGTCATTTTTCAAGATGAGTCTTTATGGTGCTAGGCTTGCTTCCTTCCCCATGATCCAAATAATTGCATAGTGGCTTAGTCATTAGGTAGAGAAGAAGAATTTCCAAATGAAGAAGTTGCAGCTAAGTATTATGAGGAGGAAATAAATCAGTTTGACACAGAGGATTATGAGCAGATGGATTAGGGTGTTGATTATGACAGCTATGAAGAGGATGATCATATTTCCAATATGATTATGATGAAGGCCCAAAGAAATATCAATTGCCAGTTCATGATTTTGGGCACTTGAGGGATCTTATGCAGAAGAAGTATCAATAGTCCAAACCTTTAAAAGAAGACATGAAAACCTTGATTGATGTAGCCATTTTGCAAGTTCAAGGAGGCTATCAACTGAGAAATAGGTCTATCCCTGTGCATAATTCCCTTGTCAAGGAATCAAGACAACAAGGATTGAATGGGGATAAGGACAAATGTAAGGGGAATGTGGAGCAGAAAAGTAGTAGCACTCCTAAAAAGAGTGTGCCTAAAAAGAAGAAAGCTCCAACACAACCACCAGTAGCGAAAAAGAAATATGTGCAAAATAATCAAGCACCAACTATGCAACCAGTTACTACACCCACTTTAGGGGTCCATTATCCAAAAGGTGGTGAGAAGCATGATCAACCTTAGGCAAAAAAAGAACCAAAAAAGAGAAGGCAGAGGAAAAAGGTAAGGATATTTCATCCAATCAAGTGATACCTTACATTCCTTGCGCAAATGATGTTACTATTTCATGTGATACTCCTTTGCCCAATTATAACCCTATTGTCATGGCTCAAGTCTTTAGCCAAATCAAAATTTTTGTGCCTATAGGGGAACTCCTTAGAATCCTTGAAAATAAAGACATGGCAGCATCATTTTTCACTGCTGTAGATGCACAAAAACAACCTGTTGTTGTTCCTAGTGGTAATGATGAGGGCGTAGGTCATGATGAAACAAGTGAGGTTTATTTAGGGTCATCTATGGTCAATAGTCAGATGGGTGTGGATCCTTTCTATACCACTTTGATCATAAACAGATGGTTGTTACATAACTGTATGCTTGATTCAGGAGCATCTAGCAATGGCATGCCACTTGAAATCATGAATGATTTGGGGTTGAAGGTGTACAAGTCTTTTGACAAATGCTTTGCCATGGATTCCATGGAAGTTAATGTGATAGATTTGGTTAAGGATGTTGAGGTCAAGCTTGTTGCTTACCTAGATAAATCCTTCCTAATGGATATAATTGTTGTAGACTACTCTGCCAAGTAGGGTATGTTATTATCAAGAAAATGGGCAGCATCTATGGATGGAAGTATCAAAATGGATCTTTCATATGCCACTATTCCAGTCTAGGGTGTGGAGGTGAAGTTGTATAGGGAGAAGAAGGTAGAAGACCAAAACATAAAGGACATATATAAAATAGAGGAAGATCACACCAATTTCTTTAACACTAATATAGACCATTTTATGGGATATTGTAGTGATGATGACCCTAGCCTAGATGATTTACCTTGCAATCTTGCTACTTCTATTTGTGGTACATCTGATTTATGGACACTATATTTTGATGGTGCGTACTTAAGGGAAGGCTCAGGCGCTGAAATTGTTCTAATATCCCTAGATGGTGAACAATTTGTCAAATTTTTTAGACTTGATTTTTAGTGCACCAACAATGTGGTTGAGTATGAAGCACTCTTGTTGGGTTTAAATGTTGCTCATAAGCGTGGAATCACATGTTTGAAGATACATGGCGATTCAAAACTAATTGTGCAATAGATTAGAAATATGTTTGTTGCTAAGGATAGCATGTTAAGGGCATACAAGAATGTTGTATGGCACACCATGGAGTTGTTTGATGCCATTGGCATTGAATGGACTGAGAGGACTAAAAATGAAGAGGCAGATTCCCTAGCTATAGTTGCATCAAAATTTGATCCTCAATCAGATTTTCATCATGACCATCATGCTATGGAAGTGCTGACAAGGCCAACAATCCCTGATACCATATACAGTTGATAGGTGTTCAATGGCAATAATTAGATTTTGTTGGCATGTGTGTCCAACTCTCCCCGTGATGTTTCGTGACATGGACTAACCACCTCTCGTGGATCTTAACTCTGGCGAGGAGATTAATGCCTGCGGGTTTTGGTCTAACAACAATCATGGTCCATCAAATTGGTATCAGAGCTAGTGGTCAGGAGTTCGAAACTCCCCGGGTAATGCTGGCGGAGATTGTTGGCATGTGTGTCTAATGCTCCCCGTGATGTTTTGTGACATGGACTAACCACCTCTCGTGGATCCTAACTCTGGCGAAGAGATCAATGCCTGCGTGTTTTGGTCTAACGATAACCGTGGTCCATCAAATTGTTAGAAGATTAATCTTTACTTGGTAAAGGATATTTAATCCTTACCTTAGTAAAAGTTATATTTATTTTCATCTTATAATTACTTGTATTTTAGATACAAGTATTTTATTTTATTATCCTCACATATGAGGATAGTTCACGTTCAATTCCTCTTTAGAAGATTTTATATTATTATTAGATTCCTCCTTAAGAGGTTGACACGCATGCAACTCCCTTCTCACCTCTATTTATGAGGTGCCTTCTCCTCATTTTTTCTATAATTCCTCTCATTCTTTCATTCTTTCATGGCTTCTTGCCATCTTTCATAATCTATGGGGATTTTCCTTTGCTTTTCCCCCTTCAAAATCTTTGTCTTCTTTGTTGAATGTTGATGGTTTTGCTCCTGAATCTTGTTCTTCCTTGGATAGTAAAATACTTCTAATAATACTCTAAATTCTTGTTTAGTTTTTTTTCTGGTCTTTATTTTTCTATCATGTATCAGAGCAGGTTACTAATACAAGTTGTGAGTTGTTGAAGGTGCCATCCCTTCTTTGGAGCTTTCATTGCAGATTCAAAGAGGAGAATTTCTTTTTGTGTGCAAGATTAAGGGTTTTAACCCTTTCATTTCTATTTTTTTTCTAACCCCTATTTACATGCATTTTTGTTTTTTTATTTTTTGGATGAAGGGTTTACTGGAAGAAAACATTTGCAGTAAAGGTGAAATCATGTGCTATAGTTTAACTTTTTTTTAAGGGCCCATGTTGTATAATCAGTTTTCTTAATCAACCTGCCAAAAAAAAAGGAGCTTTTAATTCATACATGTTTTAAAATTAATCGAGGGTTTAAATTTTTTTATAACCCTACATAGTTAATTAAAAAAAAAATTAGGGCCTCAAGCCCTTTGCATTCTACTTAGTTTTTATAAAAAAATAGTTTGAAACATAAATCTGTTTTTAAAAAAAAAACTAAATTTTCATTTTTTACTATTTAAAAAGGGTTTTTAATCTTTAACTGCTTTCTAGATCTACAAATGCATTTCTGTTTTAAAAAAATTGGTGTTTTAAATCCTACTTTTAGGACATATAAATACAAAATTATTCTTTAAAAAAAAAATTATTTATTCACAACTTTCAATAATTTTAAAACAATTTTTTAAGTGCTGCATGCTTCAAAATCCTTTTTTATTTAAATTTTAAAAATTTGAACTATTTTCAAAATTCCAAAAAAAAATAAAAAATATGCCTTTTAATTTTTTTTTAAATCAAAAGTTTTTAAAAACAAATAAATTAAATTTTCAAAAAAAATTAAAGAAATGGGGCTTTCGGCCCCTGCTCCCCTTCTGCATTTGTGGCCGCTGCCAGCGTGGGCCCCTTCTTTTGCTGTTAACCTGCAATTAAAAAAACTAATTATAAACCCCAACCTTTTTTATTTTACATGCATAGCAGGTTCAACGAATATGACGTTGGAATAAAACGAGATTAGAAAATTTTCCCCCAATCATTTTTTTTTGGCGTGAGACAATTTTTTCTATAATGCTCTCCGTATATAAGCCTTTTTTGTTTTTAACCTTCTTTTTTATAATTTTTTTTTCTATAAGCTTCTTAATTCTTTTTAATTATTTTTTCAATTCAAATATATTTTCTTTTAAATAATTTTAATAAAGTTTTTTTAATAAATTTTAAATTTATTTTTTAAATAAAGTTTTTTTATATAGTTTTTAAATTAAATTTTATTTTTCATGTCTACTGGTACGAGACCTCGTGGCCTCATGCCTACCAGAGGAAGCTCTCACCAACCAGTCCCCCGCCCTTAAATTAATTTTTTCTATTTATTTTCAATAAGGTATTTTTTTAAAAATAATTTTTGCTCTTTAAATTTTTTTTAATGTAATTAGACATTATTATGGTAATTTTTTTTTTCATCATATGCAATTTTTTATGTTTTTCATAAACTTTATTATATTAAGTGTTTAATTTATTAAAACTTTTTCATTAAGTTTTAAAAATAATTTTGAAAAAAAAATCATATGAATTTTTTTAAGTGTATTTTTCAAAAAACAAATGTCTTTTAATTAGGCATTTTTTTTTAAAAAAATCAATTTTAAATATTTTTTTTCTGTGATTATTACACGTGTACTATGTTATTGGACTTGATCAACCCAATAATTGTGTACTTATTTCCATTCAATTGTATTTGGTATATGTAAAGGGGATATTCATGTAGTCCGGAATGTATGAATATCGTCTTGGAATGTATTTTGAGTATAATGTACTTATTGTCATGGTACACATTAATGACCAAATCCTTATTTTTTTTTTGACAATCCTTATCATATTATTCAAGTATAAATTTTTAATATTACTTTATTTGCGACTTATTTATGGGTCTCTAATGTGCCTCGTCAAATTCCAATGTATCTCTAAGCACTTTCTATCACAATTTGTGAGAAATTATCATACTCTCTACCCCAGTCTTGATCTATCACATTTTCCCATATTATTCTAATATTCAAATACTTCTAGAGCTTCCTTATCGACTACAATTATGTTGTTTTGATAAAGTGAATATGATATTTTATTGTGCCTCGTTGGTAAATTTGCCTTTGTGATGGTTTTATTCCATATGCATTTTTTTTATGCGTTAGACGCATTTGTAGTAATGTTGCATAGGGAGCCATGTCTATAAAGAATCAGATATTTTATCAAGTCTTATTGGAGCATTTTGGGACCCATGGAAAATATTTTCATCTACTATGTTGGTATGCACTTATTTATTTATTTCTTGATGATTCAAGATGAACTTAGATCTATTTTCTTAAATGAAGGATCAAGTTCTTGAAACTTTTAAGTTTCATTCTTTTGTTGAAGGCACTCGGGTTTTTAAACCATCTTTAGGACTGATTTTCAAAGTCCTTTGCTATTAATCATGATCTAATTTACCTTTACAATTCAAGAAATGAAGTAGCGACAGGAAACCTAAAACTATTATTGATATGTCTATATGTTGACATTTTATAATTTTTGGGCTAAAAGCCATGATTTGTGCTACAAATTTTTTAATAGCACTCATGCTCAAGACTTAAGGTTATTTTATCTACATTGGATCACTCCTATATTAGCTAAGCTAAATTTTCCCTTCTTGCTTTTATGACTCAAATTTGGATTCAGTTCATCCACAAAATTTTATTATACAATATGATTATATCTCCTTGAAAGCAATTATAATTGTTTTTCTCTAATTATATTAGTTCAAGATTTAGGAGATGATCCCAATGATGGGAAATCCATTTGTGGTTGTTGTTTCTTTGTTGAAACTGGTTCAATATCTTGGAATAAAACGAACCTACAATCCACTTCTTTTGGCTCTATAGGTGCTCACTATTCAGATTGTTCAAATGCATCTCTACAAGCACCATGGTTAAGACGATTACTTGAAGACTTGGCTCTATCTCAATTGATTCTAGACTTCTCTTCAAGATTCTTTCTCAAGATCTATATTCTTCTTCACTATAAAAATCAAGGCTTTCATGCCATTAATGTATATGTTGTAATCATCCCATTGATGGATTCATTGTTAGAAGATTGATCTTTACTTGGTAAAGGATATTTTATCCTTACCTTAGTAAAGGTTATATTTATTTTCATCTTATAATTTCTTGTATTTTAAATACAATTATTTTATTTTATTATCCTCACATATGTGGATAATTCACGTTCAATTCCTCTTTAGAGGATTTTATATTATTATTATTAGATTCCTCCTTAAGAGGTTGACACTTTGCACTCACTTGCATGAAAGGTGGCAAATGGGAGTTGCATGCAACTCCCTTCTCACCTCTGTTTATGAGATGCCTTCTCTTTTTTTCTACAATTCCTCTCATTCTTTCATTCACACTCATTCTTGAGGAGCTCCTCTCTTACTTTCTGTAATGTAATTCTTTCATGGCTTCTTGCCATCTTTCATAATCTATGGGGGTTTTTCTTTTCTTTTCCCCTTCAAAATCTTTGTCTTCTTTGTTGAATGTTGATGGTTTTGCTCCCGAGTCTTGTTCTTCTTTGGATGGTAAAATACTTCTAACAATGCTCTAAATTCTTGTTTAGTTTTTTCCTAGTCTTTATTTTTCTATCAGATTTTCAGTTTCCTCAATTGCATGGATGAGTTTAACAGTCAAATGATTGACTGGCAGCCTATGATAGAGATAGAAAATGGCAAGGAAACATTATTTGGTAGTGAAGTAGTGTAGTTGAAGACAAATACCGTTCTCGAGGGATTGGTGGTGCTAGAAAGAATGTTTTATATTGCAAACCACTGGAAGAGTAAAGGTAGACCTGTTGAAGAGGATAGTGTTAAAGGTGTTAACCTTGGAACTAAGGAGGCACCTAAAATGGTTTACATAGGTAAGAAGTTGAAGCCTCATGAAAAGCAGATGTTGATTGCTTTACTAAGGAAATTCAAGAAGTGTTCGTCCTATGATGAGCTCAAGGCTTATAGGGAGGACTTGTTTCAACATACTATTCCCCTCCAACCTGATGCAAAACCCTTTAGGCAAAAATATAGGCCTATAAACCCTACTATATCTCCCAAGATGCATAAAGAATTATTAAAAATGAAAGAGGGAGGTATTATTAAACCAATCAAACATTCTAAGTGGGTGTCTAATCTTGTCCCAGTGAAGAAGAAGAATGGAGACATCATACTGTGTGTAGGTTTCAGAAATCTAAACATCAAATCCCTGAAGGATAATTATCCTCTTCCAAGTATGGATCATCTTTTGCAGAGGGTTGTTGGTTCAGAGCTGATGTCTATGATGGATGGGTTCTCAGGATACAATCAAGTGTTGGTCAAGGAGTCAGAACAATGCAATTTGGGTTGAAGAATGTAGGATCAACATTTCAAAGGGCAACTGATGTGGCCTTTGCAGGCCTCATTGATGAGATCATGGTTGTATACCAAGATGATCTTACTGCATTTTCTAAAGATAGGAAAGATCATTGCAAGCATTTGCAAATGATTTTTGACAGATGTTTGGAGTATGGGAGTTCCTTAAATCCTAATAAATGTCAGTTTGGAGTAGAGGATGGGAAGTTGCTGGTACATATTATGTCAAGGGATGGGGTTAGAATTGATCTTGAAAGAGTTAAGGCCATTGACCTTATCCCTCATCATAAAACAATCAAGAATTTTCAGTCCTTCTTTGGGCAGATCAACTTTGTGAGGCGAAACTTCACTTAGAAGACTAAAACAATTTCCAAGATGCACAAGAAGGGACATTCCATCACATGGGAAAAGGAACCGGCTGAGGCTTTTGTTGATATAAAGGAGGCCCTAAAGAATGCACTAGTGTTGGTAAGCCCAGATTTTGCAAAGCCTTTTTCTAGCTCTTCTCTTTTGATTCATTTTATACTATTGCTGTTGTGTTGTTGCAAAAAAATAAAGATGGATTTGAGCATCCAATAGGATTTTTTAGCAAGTCTTTGCAAGTTGCTGAGTCAAATTATTCCATGATGGAGACGCATGCCTATACATTGGTTAAGGCCACAAAAAATTTAGATCTTATTTCACAAGTGCTAAGATCATAGCATATGTATCACACACAAAAGTAAAACATATATTCATGCAACAAGAAGCTTCAGGTAAAAGATGCATATGGATCAACATGATCCAAGAATATGACATGGATATATAGGTCACAAAGCTAGTTAGAGGCCAAGGATTAGCTAAGCTAATGGCTAACTCTAATCTTGAGGTAGTAGAAGTAAATGAAACAAAGGTAGATGTTGCTCCTCATTATAGATTGGTTCACAAGGCATGGTACAAAGATATGATATTTTATCTTGAAAACATGAATTGTCCACCTTGTATGGATGAGAATCAGAAAAGGACCCTCAAGCTGAAATCTCAGAGGTATGTCCTGTTCCAAAATAAGCTAGTTTGGAGAATTCATGATGGTGTATTGCTCAAATGTTTGGATCAAGAGCAAGCTGAAGCAATGATGAACGAGAGTCACCATGGTGTTTGTGGGAGACACTTCAAAGCTAAAACCATAGCCCACAAGATCCTTAGAGCTAGGTATTGGTGGCCTACTTTATTCAAGGATGTAGCATAGAAGATAAGAATGTGTGATGCTTGCCAATGATTTTTTGGCAAGATGAAATTTGCTAGAGCATTACCCCTTTTTCCCCTTGCAATTGAAGCACCATTTCAGCAATGGGGAATTGATTTTATTGGGGAGATATAAGAGAAATCCAACAATGGATTTAAATGGATTCTTGTGGCCATATATTACTTCACCAAATGGGTGGAAGCAATTCCCACTTGCAATGCAACTTCCAAAGTGGTTATTGATTTCATAGTCAATAATATAATCACCAGATTTGGAGTGCCATCCGGGATTTTGGTAGACAATGCAATGTGTTTTAGATCTCAGGAAAAGTTGAACACATGTTCTAAGTTTGCCATAAGCCTTGTGCATTCATCCCCTTATCACCCCCAAAGCAATGGACATGTTAAATCCTATAATAAAAGCCTGATGAAGATCATAAAAGGAACATTGGATCATAATAAGAAATGATGGGATGATAAGTTGAAGTATAATAACTTTCAAGAGATCCATTGGTAGAAGCCCATTTGAGCTGGTGTATGGAGCAGAGGTAAAGGTAACCATCACCATGGAATTGCCAGTTTACCCGTTGTTGCATGATGTAGAAGAAGATCGGTATGATGCAATGTCCTAGAGGATCCTGCAACTGATTGAGTTAGAAGAACAAAGAATAGCTTCACATGATAAAATGTTGAATCATAAGTAGAAAATGAAGCTTTTATTTGATAAAAATACTGTGTCAAGAGATTTTCAGGTTGGTGACTTGGTACTTCTTTGGGATGCAAATTTTGAAGATAAAGGGAAACATAGCAAATTCAATCCTTTATGGCTTGGGCCATATGAAGTAGCTGAGAAATTAGAGCTCAATGTTTATCATTTGATGACTCTAGAAGGAGTGCTCTTGGAGTTTCTCATTCATGGTCAGCATCTAAAGCATTATTTTTCATAGGTAATGCTTCCTCTAAATTTTGACTACAGTCAACTTTCTTTTGTGTTCCCCTGTTTATGACTATATTTTTCTTTGTATATAAGCCTTTGTGTTTTTCTCTTTTGTGTGTTTTGTGTTTTTTTTGTCTACTCGGAGATCTAAGGTTCTTGATGTGACATAGTTGCCACACGTCCAGAGCCACTATTGGGACCTGTAAAATCTAGTTCCCAAATATGCATATTGTTGCCCCAAAATCCATTAAATTTCCTAGTCTTTTGTCTTTGCACTCTAAACCCACAATTTATACTCGATCAGAGAGATCTTCCTTGGGTTTATTTTAGAGATTTCTAAGTATGATGTTCCCCCTTGTCATTTTCTCTTCCCTTTAAAAAAATGTCTTATTCAAAGCCTTGGTTGACAAATCAGAAAAAAGGCAAACTAACGAACTAGTTCATGAGTTCACCTTTTTCCTAATTCAAAGTCTTTAGTCGGTGAAAATGTTGGTTCTCGAACCAACGAGTTCGTCGACTGAAGAAAAGTGAAGGAAAGAATGTCCAAGTGCTTTCGACAAAGTTGGAGGTTCGTGAACCCCTAAGTTTGTCGATTAAAGGTTTTACCGACAAGGACTTAGCCGACAACAGGAGAGACCACGACAATTAAAAAATTTCTAAGGCACAAAAAGAAAAGAAAGAACCAAAGTCTTTTGTTGATAAAAGTTGTTGTTCATGAACCGTTTGGTTCACCATGAGTAAGGTTCGTCGATGGAAGAATTCACTGACAAGGCGAAAGGCCAATAAAGCAAAAAAGATAGGTGGAAATGAAAGAAGAAGAATAGTGAGGAACAAATGGCTCATCATTTCCACATTTCACCGGTAAGGCAAAACGGTGCCAAGGATAGATGAAGAAGAAGAGAGAGATGGTCCCAAGGTTCACAAAAGTAATGATTCACTGATTGAAGGAAAGGAAACAAAGGAAGCGACAAAGAGAAAATTTTCTAAGGTGAGAAGAAATTTTTCTAAAGAAAAGATGAAGGTGGGCAAGTCTTCGTCGGGGAAACCTTGAGTTCGCGAGCTCTTGGTTTCACCAACAAGATGTTTGTCGATATGCCTTTTCTTGACAAAGGGAGAGATGGAAGAGACAAAGCAAAGCTGCAAAGAAGGAAGGATAGTTCGTCAAAAGAAAAAAAAAATTGTGGATAAAGAAGAAAACTAGAAAGAAGAGGATGAAGGCAAGCCCTAGTCGGATGGAGTGATGGTTCAAAAACTTAGAAGTTCCTCGACAACTTGGTTCGTCATGGAGCATTTTCACTAATAAAGTGAAAAAAAGGGGGAGATTAAGCCGACAAGGGAAAAAAAAAGAATAGAGGTTTGTGATCAGGTAAAAATGATGATAAAGAAGAAAGAGAAAGGTTTTTCTTTGATTTGTGAAAAGGATAATTTTCTAATAAAGAAAATAGATGAAGGGAAAAGTGACAAGGAGCCTTTGCTGGGGAAATGTTAGTTCGCAAGCTTGACAGTTTGCCGACAGAGTAGTTCGGCAACTAGTCGAAAGGTTGATAAGGAAAAGAAGATGTGCCCAGTGTAGAAAAGGAATAAAATCAAGATTCAGATGGTCTGATAGTGATGAAGATGGGAATCAACCTTGTAAATTTTGAGTTCTTCAGGTACAATCAGAGTTCAAATGGCTCAAAAAGGAAAATTGGACAACACATTTAAAGTGGTGTACAAGTTTTAAAAGGGTGATTTCCTAAAAACATGCCATGATTACGTGATTGTGTAGGCATATTTGTACCCAGAATCTAATGATTTTGGAGAACAAGGCCATTCAGGTAGTTAACATAGTGAATGTTTTCAATGCCCCAATACACTTGGAGGACAAAATGGATAAATCAGATGTTGCAAGTGTGAGGAAGTGGACTCGGACCTTCCCTCGTTATTGCTCCAAGTTTCCAGAGTTGTCAAGGAATAGGCAGGCTTCCAAACATGTAGATTTTCTAACATGATAGTGGGTTGAGTTCAATGAAGTATGGCTGCACTCATTGACTAAGTGCAGCGCTTGGAATGATAACATGAATTGAATTTCTATATATGCATATGTTTCTGATGCATAAGGTGTTGGTCAATTGGGCATTGTTCTCTTAGCAGGTTCAGAGATCCAGAGGCAGAAAAGAAAAGATCATCTTTGTAGTTTTTTGTTCTTTATGAAACAACTGTGAAATGTAAGTTACATATTTTGAAATCTTTGTATGGAATCTTTGTTTTTCTCCATTGTTGTAGATGTTCTTCTTAGGAAACTTAATCACAGTTATAGTTTGCTCTTGCCACATTTAGTGGTGTGAATGTAAGCTCTGATTTGAATGAGTGTGATAGCTCTTAATTTATTTCCAATTTGTGTAAATGATCATTTCAATATTGCATAAGGAAGAACATGGTATGGTGTTGGATTACTAAGCATTCTTAATGACTTGGTATTGATTTTCATGCATTTGAAACTTCAAATAGGCAGTCATATATTTCTTTATGGTTGTATTCATTTGTTGAATGTGAGACTCTGCAGCCCAACGAATAGGCACCAGTCTGAGTGGCCTGTGATCACCTAGCTTTTAAAACTAAAACTTCATAAACATATCTTTAGACACAGTAGTATTTCCAAATGCATCCTTGTTTTGTAGGATTTCCCTCACCAACTATATAAGGGTCTTATAAAAACCAACTATTCTTAGTTTAGTGACAAATTTGGGGCTAAGAAAGCGATTTGGGTTTAGTTGTTTATCTGGCTTGAAGTCAATACCTACTTACGTATGCCCCTTGGAATATCCCTCCAAAGTTTAAGCTCAACTCAAAGAGCAGAGGAGACTACCCACTCCTGTTAGTTGGCCAAAATCACCCCTAACTTGTTGATAAACCTCTTTCTAACACCCTGATGACAATTCCTGGCCTAGGTGATTTAGAAATGTTTTAGAGTTTTGTGTTGTGGTTATTTTGGGACCCAACACTGTGTTTTGAGTATGACTCATGGTTACTATTGACCTATCAGGCTCTAAATCCTTCAAATCCTGGTGTTCTACCTTGCAAAATTCCCTAAAATTCCATATGGGGAATCCTTGCAAAAAACCCAGAAATCTTCAGCCTTCAATGTTTGCTTTCACAGAGTTTTCTCCATCTTCATACTTAATTGTTTCTAGGTATGGATATTTGCTGTCTTAATATCCAGATATTTTCCAAGTATCTAGACCTTCGCTAATATCCAGATATTATTTTAATGTCCAAACCTTAGCTAAGATCCAGACCTTAGCCAATATCTAGATCTTATTTAACATCTAGATATTATCTTAATAACCAGACCTTAACTAAGATCCTGATATTTCCCAAATGTTCGGACCTTAGTCGATATCCAGACCTTTCCCAACATCTAGATATCTCCTAATGTCTAGATCCTTAAGGCGAATGTCTCGATGACGTCATCCAGATCCTTTCCCAAAGAAGCACCTTATGATGATGACATCATCAGGACATTCTAGCACTGATATTTGGCAAGTCTTAATATCTTGACACTCCCAATATGCAGTGACGTCATCAAGATATGCACGTTAGTTTATTAGTATGGACACAAAGAAGCATCCAGATATTAAGCTAATATCTGGATATCAAGTTAATATCCAGACATCGGGTATTCATGCGGATGATGGCCCAAATAACTATTGAGGTAAATTTGACGGGTGCATCTAGATATCAAGATTTTTTGACTCTTGTGTTCAGATCGGATATATCATCTGGATATTTGTGAATATGAAGACCTTGGGGATATTCTTGGATATCCATATGCTCCTTGACCGTGACTTTGATCAAGAATATCTCTTCCATCCAGAGGAATTTACAAATGATCCAAAAGACAAATTGCTCAGAATTTCATCCTCTTTCATTTGGCAGTTTTGTTTAGGGATATCCACACTTTGAAATTATGATCCAAAATTCATGATCCAGATATGGATACACATATCTGGATATCAGGATAAGTTGTCGACTAAAGAGGAATATGAAGACTCAGCTGATAAGACATATCAAAGGCCGACTTAAAGTGTTGCAAACGCTTTCAAAGATGGATATCTTGCATTGATTGTTGCAGGTGCATGATTCAACAGTTGTACTAATGGCACAAATATCTCCCAGCTACTTGATGGATTTAGATATTTTTCTACATTAAATTCTTGCGGGTAGACATCTCTTCTGGCGAGGAAATATCTCTGACAGGCCCATGGGCACATTCATTACAGTAGGTAATGGCACTCCATTTGTAAATGTTATATAAAGCATGAGATGTAATATATTGTGGTTGACATTTGGTCTAAAAAACCATCTTTCTTGCAATTGTAACCATGCCTTTCGAGAATAGACATCAGATTTTTACCTTCTCATGAATTGCCTCTGCTCTATGTATCTTTTTGTTTGATCTCCATTTATGAATGCATCTTTCCTCTTGGATTTCATTTAGTTCCCTTACCTCTGCAAATAGTTCATGATTGTGTATGTTGATCTGTTGAATATTGTTATTCTGTGCATACATGGTTGTTTGAGGGCCTCCCCATATTCAAACTTGGTGTATCACCTCCTTTTACTTTCAATTTTATTCCCTCTTCCTCTTTTCATAAACAAGTGGATAGATTAGGTTTAGTCTTAGGATCACTAAATCTCATATTCAACAAAGGAAGCAGCCTCTCTTTGGAGATTGGCCTCCCTATAGGGTCCCACACCAGGATGTCATCTCAATGTTTCACTAGATTGTTAGAGTCCTAAAAGCCTTTAACACTGGGTGCAAATCTATGTGACAACAGTTTTTGGCATGCTCAATGGACCGTAACCATAAGCAATCAAAGAATTAAGCTGAGAGTTTGGTGTGCTTCTCAGTACTTTGCATCTTGGTAGACATTTTCATACACCTAGAGACTCTACATGTGTCTAGTTCTGATCAACGCCATCTTTTATGCCTGTACAAACTAGGGCATCTTCAAGAGATAACTTTCAATTCGTTGAATTATCTGCTGCTGCTTCAAGGAGAAGGTCTAGGTTGTCTAGGTCTCCTATGAGAAGGAACAACAACCTTACTTTACCTCATTTAAGGGCTCAATCCACACCCCCTCCTATTAGGTTTCGATATAATAGAAGAAGCTTGCATATTCCTAGATTGAATTTGAATATCCCTAGGATGGCAAGGAATTTGCCTTTTGTGACCTTCAATGGAGGCAGTCCTTCATGGGTGATGGTTCTATTACCCCTGCTGAGCATATAAAAAAATCCAATGTATGCTCACTCCATCATATACAACATGAAGATGTTGCAGTTCGGCTCATGGTCTCATCTTTTATAAAGGGAGAGCTCTTCAATGGTTTAGGAGCTTGACCCTTGCTTCAATACATACCTGGGATGAGCTAGGAGAAGCCCTCTACAAAGAGTTTGGAGAGAGGGCAGATAATGTTTCATTTCTTGAGTAGTTGACAACTATCAAAAGAGCTCCAAGTGAGATGCTGGCAGACTTTAACTTCAAATTTCAGAGGACGTGGGAGAGAATTCCAGCCACCCTCATACCATCCCCACAAGGTACTTTTTTATATTTTTTAAGAGCTTTGAATTCTGACATTGCAATGATGATGCAATCTATGGGTGCTGAGACCCTACCAGCTGGCTATGAGACAACCCTAAAAGCTGAAAATTGTTTAATATAGGATAGGAAAATTACTCTGAGACCTCCTATCCCCTTTTTTCTAGAGCTTCCATCCTCATCCCAGCAACCCATCATTGCCCCCATCCCAGAGCCTAAAGCTTCAATGTCCTCTCTTTCTCAAGAAGAGAGTGACCTAAAGACCCTAATGGCCAATTTGACCAACAAAGTGAATAGTATAGCTATTCAAACTGCTCCCAAGCCTCATCAAAATTATAGTCAGGGGCAGTCATCTAATTCAAATTAGAAAGGGTATAGTCCTAATAGAAATCAAAATTGGAATCAAGGTTACTAGCAAAATAGATACCAAAATCTTAACCTTGCACAACCTTTACAAACAGTTAGACCTATCCAACAAATACCAGCTGTGAATCTAGTTAGGGATTTAGTCCCTACTCAAAATAATCTAGCCCAAGGGGCATATTGGTGCTACCCTTGCAACCAACCTCATAATCAATCCTCTTGTGCTTTTGGAGCACAGAGAAAGCTTTAATGTTGCAGAACTTTCACACTCAACAGGCATCATTATCAGAGGCAGCTAATAACAACCCTGAAGTATCAAATGAGGCTACCTCTGATGCCAGCATGATGCTATGGACTGCAAATGATTTTGCGCTATCAACCAGCCCATGGATAATGTTGTTATGCCCATTGCAGACAACATCAGGTCAAAAAAGAGATCGTTGGAGGCTAACCCTATGCCTACTGTATTACAAAAGGAGCCTGTACCAAAGGTAAAAGTGGTCAGTGCCACAATTCTAGTTCAAAATAGTAGATCTGTAGCTACAAAAGAGACCCCATGAGGCTTAAAAGTGTTTGAGCAACTAATTGAACAATCAAAGAAGGGAACATGGGTTCCCTCAATGTATAAGGCACCCTTTGTTCCATTAAATATTGTGGAATAGATGAAGAAAATAAACATCAATGTATCAATGTGGGAAGTAATGTCAATCCCTTCTTAGAGGGATCTATTGCAAGAAGCCTTGAGGCACTTCCCAATAGCTGAGTTAGCACCATTAGACTCATCATCAAAGAAGAAAGAGAAGACTCATGTCAGTCTTGTGCAACCAAGTGAAGGACAAGTAAGTATAGTCAAGAAACCATCTCCTTTCTACTTGTCTTTGATCATTGGAAAGGTTTTTAGTGCACAACTGTATGATTGATTTGGGGGTTAGTGTTTCAGTTATGCCTAAGAAAATAGTAGATGCATTAGGCATCAAGTATACCCCTGTTTCATCAGGAGTATTACAATTGGATGGCATCTCTGTAAAAACCATATGAGTGATCAAAGGACTAGATTTGACTCTGCATGCATGCCCAAACCTGACTTTCAAGTAGGACATTTCAGTCATTAATCTTCCTCCTTTCTTCGCCATCTGTCTGTCAAGGGACTTCACAGCCAAGGTAGGTGGCTACCTTTCTTTTGACTAGTCTCACATGTTGCTAAGGACCAGATATGGTACATAGTTCACCATCAAGGCTGAACTATTTTCATATTATCATGTGGAGAATTATGATCACATCCCAGTGAACCCACATGTTATGATTCAGGGTGAGGAAGTGCACGACCCAAAGTCTATTGAGGTAGAACCTCCATCTCTTCCTATCCCTAATCTGTTTCCTGATGAATGGGCAAGGGATCATGAAAACTTCGATCCTTATGATAGTACTAAAGCAACTGACTTGGGCAATTACATGATCCATGAAGGGGATTCTTCAGTCCCTTCTATACTGAAGCCTGATGATGACTCCATTGGCCCGTGGAAGATGTTTTTCGATGGTGCAAAGAGCAGAAATGGAGCTGGTGTAGGTGTTTTTCTAGTCTCTCTGACTGGTAAGAAGTTACATTTTGCCCATAGATTGCATTTTTCTTGCATGAATAATGTAGCAGAATATGAGGCATTGGTCCATGGTCTTCTATTAACAGAAAAGAATAAAATCAAGCATCTAGAAATCTTTGGTGATACTGAATTGGTAGTCAACCAAGTCAGAGAGAGATGTGTAACAAAAAATTAGCTTCTAAGAGCTTATAGACATAGAGTTTGGGACCTGTTTGAGATTTTTGATGCTCTCAACCTGCAGGTGATCCCAAGAAAATTGAATGTTGATGCTGATCAATTGGCAATGGTGGGGGCTCAAATTTTTCCACCTACTGACTTATTTTAAGGTCTTGATCAACATGTGACGGTTGTTGTCAGACCATCTTTTCCTGATAATGATGTCCATTGGCAGGTCTTTGACAACAACGAGCAGATTGTGACCTTCATCTAGAATGAAGCAGAGTTTTCTTCCATAGCGCAACCCTAATTGCAGGAATGTTGTGGTAATCAGATCATCCAGCTCAAATCAAACAAGTTGCCCAAGGGTCTAGTCACCCTTGAGGCCATCTTTAGCCGTGATGATGAGTTTAGGGGTGAAAGGACTAACATGACCTTCAAAAAGGAAGATTACTAGAAGGTAACCGTCACCCAGGGCAAAGAATTACTACTGGGAAAAGTGTGCGATGATGCAGAAGAGCAAGAGTTCATAAAGCTTGCCCAAAAATACGGTGATGTCCTGGCATGGACGTATGAAGATCTTAAAGGATTCAATCTAGATGTGGCTCAACATGCCATTGATCTAGATCCTAGTTATATGCCAGTTCACCAAAAGCAGTGGCCCATAAATCCAAAGATCGAACCTTTGATGAGAAAAGCAAGGATTATCTTCCCTATCAAGTATTCTACTTGGGTTGCTAATCTAGTGCCAGTGAGAAAGAAAAATGGAGAGATTAGGCTCTGTGTAGACTTCAAGGACTTGAATCGTGCTTCTCTAAAAGATCACTATCCTCTGTCCTCTATGGATCAAATTTTGCAAACGATTGCAGGGGCAGAGATGTTTTCATTATTGGATGGCTTCTCTGGCTATAATTAGATTTTTTTCAGAGAGGAGGATAGATTTAAGACATCATTTACAACCAAATGGGGAACCATGGCATATGTAAAGATGCCATTTGGTTTGTCAAATGCAAGTGCCACATTTCAGAGGGCAATGGACATTGCAGGTTCAAAGGATTTATAAACAGATTCATCATGATTTATCTGGATGACATCACAGTCTTCTCCAAGAAGGGAGAAAATCACATGGAGCATCTGGAGAAAGTGTTCCAGAGATGCGGAGAGTTTGGGGTGTCTCTGAACCACAGGAAGTGTATTTTTGTTATTGCCCAGGGTAAGCTTTTGGGCCACGTAGTATCTAAGGATGGGATATCCATAGACCCTGATAAAACATCTGCTCTCCTTTCTCTTCCCTTGCCTACTCACAAAATAGCTTTGCAATGTTTCCTAGGGCAAATTAACTTTGTTAGGAAGGTCATTCCTAACTGTGTTGGCTTGGTGAAGCCTCTAACTCTTATGCTTAAGAAGGATGTTGTGCTCAGATGGACAAAGGAAGGGAAGGATGGTTTTGAGAAGATCAAGGAAGAGATTGCCTAGGAACCTACTCTCATGAACCCAAATTATGAGAAGGATTTTGTCCTCTATGCACATGGAGGAGGGATCAATATTGCTATTGTCCTGATGCAACAGAATGAAACAGGAATGGAGTTGCCCTTGGCCTTCTTTAGTCAGACTTTGAAGGACTATGAGGTTAGATACAATCCCATGCATAAACATGTATTTGCCATTATTAGAGCTTTAAAGAAACTCAGATATATGCTGGCAAATAATCATATTAAAGTTTTAGTTTCTCATCCCAGTGTGAGAAACTACATAATGGGAATTGAGATTAGTGAAAAGAGAGCTAGCCGAGTTACCAAAATCTTGGAGTATGAAGTGATCATCAAAGCCACTAAGCTAATTAGAGGTAGAAGATTGTGTGAACAACTTTCTTAGACATCGGTGGATGAGGTGCATTCCGCTTACCACTTGAATGAGGAGGAACCTACAGCTGATCCATCAGTTGTAAGTTCTTTGACAACCAATATGGCCAGATTCCTATCCATTGGTGAGTATCCCTATGGACTGGAAAGAATCAAAAGAAGGCATTTCAAGCTGCAGTCTACCCCTTATGCATTGATAGATGGTGTTCTCTTCAAAAGAAACTTGGATGGAGTCTTACTGAAATGCATAGAAGAGGATTAGGTTGATAGACTTCTTAGTGAGTTTTATGCTGGCCCAGCTGGTGGCCATTTCTCTGCTAGAGCTACAACAATGAAAATAATGAGGGTAGATTACTTTTGGTCCACATTATTGAATGATGCTCATGTGTAGGTAAAAAAATACAAAGAGTGTGCTCTCTTTGCTGGAAAGAAAAGATTGGTAGCACTTCCACTCCACTCTATTAAGGCTGATCAACCCTTTTCACAGTGGGGATTAGATTTCATTGGCATGATAAATCCCTCTTCCAATGCCGGTCACAAGTGGGTTTTGACTACAACAGACTACTTCACCAAGTGGGTTGAGCAATCCCACTCAAGGAGGCCACTGAGTCATCTATCATGGATTTCTTGGAAGAAATCATGACAAGGTTTGGAGCTCCTCATACTATTCTTTCTGATAATGCAAAAGCATACATTAGTTTTAGGATTGTTGATTGGGCTCTTAAGTATAATGCATTCTTGAAGACTTCATCCAATTATTACCCCTAATGTAATGGGTTGGTTGAATCTACCAATAAGAACCTGATCAAGATTCTGAAAAGGACCATGGAGACAAACCAGAGGCAATGGCACAATAAGATCAGATTAGCTCTTTGGGCTAATAAGATCACATACAAGAGAGTCATTGGGAACTCTCCTTTTGTTCTGGTGTATGGAAGAGAAGCCAGACTACCTATATCCTTAGAGCTTCCTACATTATAATTGATTCATCAATTGGAGTTGGAAGGAGAAGATGCAAGGTCTGTCAGAATGGTTGAATTGACTGAACTAGAAGAACAAAGACAATCAGCCATGACCATATTAGAAGAACATCAGATGCAGACCAAGTGGTATTTTGACAAAAAGGCCAAGGCCCAAACCTTCAAAGAAGGTGATCTTGTTCTGAAATGGGATGTTGATTGAGCCAAACCTAGAAGCCACACCAAGTTTGATGCATTATGGAGTGGGCCTTATGTCCTCACCAGCAGCAAGCAAGTGAATGTCTTCATTCTTTCAAGGCTGGATGGTGAAGTTCTACCGATCTCAGTAAATGGGATCCATCTCAAACCTTACCATTAAGGTTGGTCTAAGGTCTTGTACATAATGTTTTAGTTTATTTTCTGCTTTAGGTTTCCCTTTCCCTAAGTGCTTTTGCACAGGCTACATTGTCATTAGGAGAATGTAGGCCTCTTCTTTTTGATGTGTTTTGGGAGGCATGTTTCAGTTGTCTTGACCTTTTAAAATTCCTCTTTTGGACTCCATGCCCAATGGATGGTTAAGGCCACTGATCTATTTGTTTAGCAGGCAAACATCCCTGAGAGGTCGCCAAAATTTTGACCTATTTTCCTCTGCTCAGAGTCTAATAGTTCACCTTGAAAATCTCCTTGAAATGCTTTGGAATATAGCCGCACAGGCTCTAAATCCTTCAAATACCAGTGTTCTGCCTTGCAAAATTCCTTAATATTCCATCTAGAAAATCCTTGCAAAATCCTAGAAAAATCCAGAAATCTTCAGCCTTCTATGTTTTCCTTCATAGAGTTTTCTCCATCTTCATACTTAGTTGTTTCTAGGTATGGATATTTGCTATCTTAATATCTAGATATTTTCCAAGTATCCGGACCTTAGCTAATATCCAGATATTATTTTAATATCTGAACCTGAGCTAAGATCTGGACCTTAGCCGATATTCAAATCTTAGTTAACATCCAGATATTATCTTAATATCTAGACCTTAACTAAGATCTTGATATTTCCCAAATATTCAGACCTTAGTCAATATCTGGACCTTTCTCAACATCTGAATATCTCCTAATGTCTGGATCCTTAAGGAAAATGTCTTGATGATGTCATCTGGATCCTTTCCCAAAGAAGCACCTTATGACGATGACATCATCAAGACATTCTGGCGCAGATATTTGGCGAGTCTTAATATCCTGACCCTCCCAATATGCAGTGACGCCATTAGGATATGGATGTTAGTTTCTCAGTATGGACACAAAGAAGCATTTGGATATTAAGCTAATATCTGAATATCAAGTTAACATCCAGAAATCAGGTATTCATGTAGATGATGGCCTGAATAACCATTGAGGTAAATTTGACGGGTGCATTTGGATATCAGGATTTTGCGACTCTTGTGTTTAGCCTAGATATATCATCCAGACATTTGTGAATATGAAGCCGTTGGGGATATTCATGGATATCCATATGCCTGTTGATCGCAACTTTAATCGAGAATATCTCTTCCATCTAGAGGAATTTCCACATGATCCAAAAGACAAATTGCTCAGAATTTCATCCTCTTTCATTTGGCAATTTTTTTAGGGATATCCACGCTTTGAAATTATGATCCAGATTTCATGATCCGGATATGGATACACATATCTGGATATCAGGATAAGTTGCCGATTGAAGAGGAATATGCAGACTCGACCAACAAGACATATCAAAGGTCGACTTAAAGTGTTGTAAACGCTTTCAAAGGTGGATATCTTGCATTGATTGTTGCAGGTGCATGATTCAACAGTTGTATTAATGGCACAAATATCTCCCAGCTGCTCGATGGATTCAAATATTTTTCTACATTGAATTGTCACAGGTAGACGTCCCTTCTGGCAACGAAATATCTCTGATAGGCCCATGGGTGCATTCATTAGGGTAGGTAATGGCACTCCATTTGTAAATGCTATATAAAGCATGAGATGTAATATATTGTGGTTGGCATTTGGTTTAAAAACCATATCTCTTGCAATTGTATCCATGCCTCTTTGAGAATAGACATCAGATTTTTACTTCTCATGAATTGCCTCTGCTCTGTGTATCTTTTTGTTTGACCTCCATCTGTGAATGCATCTTTCCTCTTGGATTTCATTTAGTTCCCTTACCTCTACAAATAGTTCATGATTTGTGTATGTTGGTCTGTTGAATATTGTTATTTTGTGCATACATGGTTGTTTGAGGGCCTTCCCATAATCAAACCCGGTGTATCACCTCCTTTTACTTTCAGTTTTATTCCTTCTTCCTCTTTTCATAAACATGTGGATAGATTAGGTTTAGTCTTAGGATCACTGAATCTCATATTCAACAAAGGAACTAGCCTCTCTCTAGAGATTTGGCCTCCCTATAGGGTCCCACACCTGGAGGTCATCTCAATGTTTCACTAGATTGTTGGAGCCCTAAAAGCCTTCAACATTGGATGCAAATCTATCTGACAATAGTTACGATGGAAATATATCCACCATTGTCAAGTTAATAGTAGGTTAAAGTTTATTTTTCTTGACAAATTTTAATATATAAATGTAGGTGTTTTGGAGAATAGAGCTATTGTACATTCAAGGGACTAAGATTAGTGGTTAAATCATTTAGATTTCATTTTGGAGACATTAGATATAATTCCTAAGGTGACATATAAGATAGAATTCTAAACTTAGTGTTTCTTAATCTTCCATCAAACTTCTTATTACAATTTTTTTAAGTTAGTTGCAGTTGATAGTGTTTACTTTGCTTAACAATTTTTTAGCCATTATAAATGCATGAATATTTCACACAGTGTTGGAGTACTTAGATCTACTTATGCGGTTAGAAACAAAATCTTGTGTATTCTACCTAGACCATGATTGTGTTTTGATTATGACTCGTGGTTACGATGGAAATACATCCACCATTGCTGAGTTAATAGTAGGTTAAAGTTTATTTTTCTTGACAAATTTTAATATATAAATATATATGTTTTGGAGAATAGAGATATTGTACATTCAAGGGACCGAGATTAGTGGTTAAAGCATTTAGCTTTCATTTTGGAGACATTCGATATAATTCCTAAGGTGACATATAAGATAGAAGTCTAAACTTAGTGTTTCTTAATCTTCCATCAAACTTCTTATTACAAATTATTATAAGTTAGTTGCACTTGATAGTGTTTACTTTGCTTAACAATTTTTTAACGCATTATAAATGCATGTGTATTTCACACAGGGTTGGAGTACTTAGATCTACTTATGTGGTTGGAAACAACATTTTGTGTATTCTACCTAGACCATGACTGTGTTTTGAGTATGACTCATGGTTATGATGGAAATACATCCACCCTTGCTGAGTTAATAGTACGTTAAAGTTTATTTTGCTTGACAAATTTTAATATATAAATGCAGGTGTTTTGGAGAATAGAGCTATTGTACGTTCAAGGGAGTGAGATTAGTGGTTAAAGCATTTAGCTTTCATTTTGGAATATTTGATATAATTCTTAAGGTGACATATAAGATAGAATTCTAAACTTAGTGTTCTTAATCTTTCATCAAACTTCTTATAAAAAATATTAAGTCAGTTGTAGTTGATGGTGTTTACTTTGCTTAACAATTTTTTTAACTTATAATGCAAGTGTTTTGGACTATAAAGCTATTGTATTCAAGGGATTGAGATCAGTGGTTAAAGCATTTGGCTTCCATCGTGGAGACATTTTGAGGACATTTTGTATATTTTTTATATTTTAGATTTGTAAATTTGTATATTTTGTATATCCTACGAGGAGATTATGACCATAATATTGAATAATGTTACTATGAGTTTGAATGAAAAAGGTTCCATCTTACAAATCCTCCTAGCGTTTCTTCACATTTGGTGCTAAGAATTGATAACCATTTCATGTGATTTTAGTAGCACACTCTTCAAGGTGTGTTTTTTCATTATGTTTTATGTTTTATGTTAATATTAATGCATATATAGGATTTTGATCCTTTATTAGTTTATATATGTAGTGATTTGATGTCATGTATAATTTAACAATAAACTAGTATATCCCTTCAAATCAGTCCCAAAAACCTCTTAAAATCAATCCCAAAACCTCTTAAAATCCTTGAAGCTCTTTAAACATTTGCAACTACTTTCCTATTCAAATGTTGGATTAAATCCATGGGAAGGTATCACAGGTCTTCCCCTATGAAAACTAGGGTCTTTGCTTATGAAACTGAGGATTTTGGATTCTCAACAAGGTTACCCTCCAATAATGACACCCTCATGGTATTCTGATAATGCTTTCCTTGATGATCTAATGACTAACCCTCCCTCTAAGGGTTTGGTGAGTTTCCCTCAAAAACCAAACCCTAGGCTTGAATTAAGACCTTCCTTATGAGATTTTAGTAAAAAAATTTAGAAAACCACTTTGAATCATACTAAAAATCATTAAATAAGCTTTTAGACCCATTGAATGGTTTGGATTGAGTGATTGTATTCTACCTACACCATTGTTGTGTTATGAATAAACCCAACATCCAACATCCAACTATATGCACGAACGAGACATTCCTAGTTGCCTTCGTCATTATCATGGTCAAACAATGTTGAGTTGGTCAAAACTAAAGAGGTTATTGTGGAGGGACTTGACATCCAACCGTAGGTCCAAACAAATCATTTCTAGGTACCACAAAGTCTGAGAACTACTCTATCAAAGTTTGGCAATTTTTTGCTCTTAGGTCTCTTAAGAGACTTTGTCGATACACTGTAGCCCAATTCAATTGGCATGCATGGGGAATGAAACAAGGCCTCAACTAGCATAAACCCACCCACCCTAACCTATTGATGTGTTAGTTAGGTCACATGGGGTGAAGAACGCAAAATATGGCTCTTGGCACCTTTACACTAAATGCCAATGAGGCAATTTTTCAAGAATGCATCCGTCGTTGGCACGGTCCAAGGATGTTGAGTTGGTCAAAACTGAGAGAGGTTATTATGGAGGGACCTGACATCTAGTTGTAGGTCTAAATAGATTATTCATAGGTGCCATGAAGTCTGAGAACTACTCCGTCAAAGTCTAGCAATTTTTTGCTCTTAGGTCTCTTAAGAGACTTTGCCGGTACACTGTAGCCCGATTCGATTGGGACGCATAGGGAATGAAACATGGCCTCCACTAGCATAAACCCACCCACCCAAACCTGTCAACATTTTCAGTTAGGCCCCATGGGGTGAAGAACGTAAAATATGGCTCTTGGCACCTTTACACTAAATGCCACAGACATTTTTCAAGAATGCATCCGCCATTGGCATGGTCAGACGATGTTGAGTTGGTCAAAATAGAGATGTTATTGTGGAGGGACCTAACATCCAATTGTAGGTCAAAATAGATCATTCATAGGTGCCACGAAGTCTAAGAACTACTCTGTCAAATTCTAGTAATTTTCTCTTAGGTCTCTTAAGTGACTTTGCTAGTATATTGTAGCCTGATTCAATTGGGATGCACGGGGAACAAAACATGGCCTCCACTAGCATAAATCCACCTAACCTAACCTTTCAGTATTGTCAATTAGGCCCCATGGGGTGAAGAATGCAAAATATGGCTCTTGGCACCTTTACACTAAATGCCAATGAGGATTTTTCAAGAATGCATTCATCGTTGGCATGGTCAAATGATGTTGAGTTGGTCAAAACTAAGAGAGGTTATTATGGAGGGACCTGACATCCAACCATAGGTCCAAATGGATCATTCCTAGGAGCCATGAAGTTTGAGAACTACTTCATCAAAGTGTGGCAATTTTTTGCTATTAGGTCTCTTAAGAGACTTTGCTAATACACTATAGCCTGATTCGATTGGGATGCATGGCGAATGAAACAGGGCCTCTAATAGAATAAACCCACCCACCCTAACCTATTGATGCTATCAGTTAGGCCCCAAGAGGTGTGTTGGTTCCCAAATCTATACACACCAAACTTTAAAGATTTGCTAATTCTTGAGATCAAATTTGATGGGAGACTTGACCATTAACGAATGGGAGAATGTTTACATCTATCTCCCTTGCACTTCAGGCTCTGCCAAACGTAGGGGGTAACCCTTATCACAACATCATTAATATATCTTTCATTTACAACTAGACAGATATGTTATCATATATTTATACCAAGATGTGTAAGATTAACCTCAGATTGGCAATATTCTTGGGTTATCTTCACTATTTAAATTTGAGAACATGCAGCACCTAAACTAAAACAAAACATAAAATAAATTGATTCAAATGATTTATCTTTAAAATTCAATGTTCTTCTAGACCTTTGGGTAAATAAATCCTCATATTGGTGCTTTATCAAGGCAACAAAGTAAAATCTCACAATACAAATTGTGTTTCCTTTAACATCAAAACTTCAAACTCAGAGGGTATACTTGTATCATTTCCTGATAATAACACACCCAAGAAAGAGTATCTCCTACAATTTTGTTTACAAATCCTTAAATGAATGCACAATCCTCCTATAGATCAAGGAAAATCAAGGGAAAGCACTGAATCATCAATAGCAACCACAAAAGTATCTAAATTCAAGCCATAAAGACCCTAATCTTGTTGGGAATTAAGGCGTCTCAACCTTGGTAATTCTTTGTATTTGTAATGTTTGTATTTATTATTCAATTGCCTATGTTGTAAATAATTGGAAATTCCATTTTGTCATATTGTGGGATGTGGCACAGTGATGTGTCAATCCTACATGGATTATGACAACTTGTTATTTTGTCCTCACATGAGGAGATAGGCATCCCACTTAGTGGTAGGAATATTTTGCCATGTGTCAGCATCTTCTATGTTGTGTAAGGAATGTTTGACCGAAATGGTTATGACGGATTCCTATGACGAATCTATGACATGTAAGAGTCGAGAATAGAAGGTTGTAAGACAGGTAATGACATGTGCCATGTAGCATCTTTGAATGGGGCATATTTGGGCACCCCAAGGTGGAATATGATGTGTTGTAAGAGAATATGCTATTTATAGCATGTGTATGACAGAATCTCTTACAGCTGTAAGTTGTAACCGCTATGACAGATTCTATGACGGTCGTAAGTGTCGTAAGAGCATCTGTCATAGCCCATTTTGGAAATAGGTGACCTCTTTGGAATGGGAGCTATGGATAAGTGTCAAACACATTCTACAATGTTGACCAAGTGTCCCTAGGCGTGGGTTTTGGTCCAACATGCCATATTGGACGCCTATTCCAAGATAGGCCCAATATTGCCTTGTATTTCTTTATATACAGGTGCTTGGAGAAGGAGTTTGTATCACAAGTTTACAGGTACTGTTATGCTGCCGGATTGACTCTAGACACGAGTGTCGAAGATCATTGAAGCTTGCATTGCAAGTGTATTGTAAACATTTTTTTAGATTTGTTAATACATTGTGCAGGTTTCTGAGTGTGGGGTTTTTCACCTGATAAGGGTTTTCCCCATGGTAAATCTTTGTCTCTCTTCTTCTGTCTACTTTCTGGTTCTTGTGTTTTGCTGCAATATCTCATGTTAATGGTTTAACATTGCTTTAATAGTTAGGATAAAGTTGAATTTGCATAGCCCTCTCCTTAATAGATTAGTGTAGGAAGCGTTTTCCGCACACCTAGCTTCCTTTCAGTTGGTATCAGAGCTTGATCACCTTTGGTCCTAGTTGTAGGGTAGGGTTTTTTTGAGCTCATCTTAGGTTGAGTGGGAGTCTATGCAGAGCATTCTGTATCTTATTATGGTAAGGAGCTGGCAGGCACATCAGGAAGGTTTGAAGTAGAGAAGTTCAATGGCAGTAATTTCAAGCTGTGGAAGCTCAAAATGGAAGACATGTTAGTTGACCGAGACCTTTGGGAAAGTGTGAACAGAACTAAACCAACTACAATGACTCAAGATGAGTGGGATCTCAAGGATCGGAAGGCTAAGGGTCTCATAAGACTTAGTCTTGTCGATTCTGTGTTGTTAAATGTCCATGAGGAGGCTACTGCAAAACTCCTTTGGAAGAAGTTGGGGGATGTGTATCAAGCCAAATCCCTAGTCAATAAACTTTTCTTAAGAAAGAAGTTGTATTCTCTTCGAATGGAGGACGGAGGATCCATGGTTGAGCATATGAATGCCTTTAATAATTAACATCTATTGGTGTAAAAATGGAGGATCGATGTATGACCCTGCTTTGTTCTCTACCGGACTCATGGGATCATCTTGTCATGGCAATCGAAAGCACCACATCCACATTCAAAATGGAAGAAGTGGTTTCTTCGCTGTTATCTGAAGAGATGCGGAGAAAGTCTTCTGAGGTAGCCAAAGAAGCCCTTGCAGTCCGAGAAGATCCAAGGAGAAAGGGAAAAAGAAGGATAGGAAAGCTGAGAAGGGTAGATCCAAATCCCGTGGGAGATCCAAATCTCCTTGAAAGTCCAAAGCTCTTTGTTGGAACTGTGGCAAGACCGGGCATTTCCGAAAGGAATGCAAAGAGGAGAAGAAGAAAAAGAAGAAAGCTCCTGATTCAGATTCTGACAAATCACAAGATGACGGTGATGCTTTTATCGCAGCCATGGCAACCCATGCATCTGATGATGTGTGGCTAATCGACTCTGGTGCATCATTCCACATGACCTCGCATTGAGACTAGTTCACTAAGTATGAGGAGTTCGATGGTGGAAAGGTGTATCTGGGTGATGACTCTCATCTGAAGATCGTTGGTCGTGGAAGAGTCTCTATCTAATTCCCTGATGGTCGAGTGAAGGGGATCTCTGGGGTTATGCACATCCCAGGCTTAGCACAGAAACTGCTTTCTGTAAGTAGTTTGAATGATGCAGGTGTGCAGGTTGTCTTTTTGAAAAAAGGATGCAAGATGACTAGAGGATCTATGGTTCTTGCTAAGGGTACTCAGAGAGGTACTCTGTTTCAGCTGGAAGCATGCATTGCATAATGCAATTGTTCTTCTAACTCAAGGAAGAGGGCAACAGTCACTTCATCCCCACCATCTGAACGAGCAGTGAAGAAATCTGTTGTTTCTAGTCTTGATGGTTGTAATCGTGCATTGAAAGTTAAGCTTCCTGCAGAAAAGACAATGTTATAGCATAAGAGATTTGGCCACATTGGTGAGAAGGGTCTGCGTACCCTGAAAAATAAGAACCTCGTTGAGGGGTTAGATGATTGTAATCTTGATTTTGACTTTTGTGAACATTACATTTATGGAAAACAAAACCGTGTTCAGTTTTACTCGAGTTCTCATAAGTCTTATGGTGTGTTGGACCTTATTCATTCTAATGTGTTTGGTCCTGTTAATGTTCCTTCATTATCAAAATTTGTATACTTTGTATCTTTTATAAATGATTGTAGTAGAAGGACATGGATTTATTTTCTTAGAAGCAAATCTGAAGTCTATAGCAAGTTCAAGGAGTTTAAAGCTTTTGCTGAAAATTAGATTGGTAAAAAGATTAAATGTTTGAGAACTGACAACAGTGGTGAGTTCTGTTCTATAGAGTTCGATAAGTATTGCAAGGAACTTGGGATTGAAAGACATAAGAAACTCCATACACACCGCAACAAAATGGAGTTGCAGAGAGGATGAATAGGACACTGATGGAGAAGGCTATGAGTATGCTTAGTGGAGCTAGTCTAGAACAAAAGTTTTGGGCTGAAGTTGTTTCCACTACTTGCTATCTGGTAAACAGATCTCCTACATCAGATCTTGTTGGAAGGACATGCATGGAGGTGTGGTCTGGTAGAAAGCCTTTAATAAGGCATCTTCATGTTTTTGGTTGTCAGGCATATGCACATGTGCCTAGGGAGAAGTGGTCAAAGTTGGAGAACAAAGCTCTTAAGTGTATCTTCATTGGCTACAGTGTTGGTGTGAAAGGATACAAGCTTTGGGACCCCATGGCTGAAAAAGTGTTGTATAACAGAAGTGTCATCTTCAGAGAGCTTACACCTTCTTCCACTGTTTTGCAACCAGAAGAAAAAGAAAAGAAAGAGGATGTTGTTCAGTTTCCTCTCACCCTTGAGAAGACTGAACAGAAAGATAATGTTGGACCTGATGATGAGGAGAGCTCTAGCAGCTTTGAAAGCTCAGAGGAAGAAGCTGAACCTCAACCTCAGCTCTTAAGGAGGTCTACATAGATAAGAAAGCAACCTGAAAGGTTTGGTTTTACATTGCTTGATTCTAGTTGTGCTTATGCTTTAGTCACTAACAGTGATGAACCTAGAACTATATCAGATGCTTTGGATATGAAGGATGTAAGTTCCTAGAAGGAGGCCATGGAGGAAGAAATGGCTTCTTTAGAAAAGAATCAAACTTGGGACTTGGTGCCTTTGCCTCCTAGACGAAAACCCCTTTGATGTAAATGGGTGTTCAAGAAGAAGATTGGTGCAGATGGCAGTATTGAGAAGTATAAGGCCAGATTGGTTGTGAAGGGGTATTCACAAGTGGAGGGTATAGATTATGGTGAGATCTTCTCTCCCGTTGCAAAGCTGACATCCATTCGATTCCTGTTGTCACTCGCAACAGCTTATGACTTGCAGGTAGAACAGATGGATGTGAAGACAACTTTCCTTCATGGTGATTTGGAGGAAGAGATCTACATGTCACAGCCAGAGCACTACACGATGAAAAGGTAAAGAAAATTTGGTTTGCAAACTTAAGAAGTCTTTGTATGGTTTGAAACAATCCCCTAGGAGATGATACTTGAAGTTTGATGCCTTTGTGTTGTCAATTAGATTTGTGAGATCAAAATCGGATCACTGTGTGTATTATAAATTTGATGGTGATCGTATTCTCATTGTTGCACTATATGTTGATGATATGTTGCTCATTGGGAAGGGTAAAAATATGATTTCTGATTTTAAATCTCAGTTGTCAGCTTAGTTTGAAATGAAAGATTTAGGGGTAGCTAGGTACATTCTAGGAATGGAAATTAGAAGAGACAGAACCAACAAAAAACTTTGGTTAAGCCAGAGTAAGTATGTGAAGTCTATGTTGGATAGATTCAACATGGCAGATTGTAGACCATTGTGTGTTCCCATTTCTTTGGGGACAAAGTTGTCTGTTGAGGATTGTCCAAAATCTCCTAGTGAGGTGGAGGACATGAGTAGAGTACCTTATGCTAGTGTTGTTGGCAGTTTGATGTATGCTATGGTCTGCACAAGACTAGACATTGCCCAAGTAGTGGGAGTCCTTAGTCGATTTATGGCTAATCCTGGACGGGTTCATTGGGATGTAGTTAACTGAGTGTTCAGATATTTGAGGGGTACTTCCGAGTATTCCATTTGCTATCATGGTAATGTTTCAGGACCTCTGCATTCTGTTGATATTCGTGGATTTGTGGATTCAAATTGGGCAGGTGACATTGACAGTAGGAGATCCACCAGTGCTTATGTTTTTACACTGTTTGGTGGTGCTATTAGTTGGATGAGTAAGCGATAACTAGTTGTTGCTTTGTCCACGACAGAAGCTGAGTATATGGCAGCAACTCATGCTTATAAGGAAGCCATTTGGCTTAAGAGATTGTGTTCCGATATTGGTGTTGATGCAGGTCAGATCACAATTAGTTGACAATCAGAGTGCAATTTGCCTTGCAAAGAATCCAACTTTCCATGCTAGAACCAAGCACATTGATGTTCAGTTTCACTTCGTGAGGAACATGGTTGAGGATGGAAAGGTAAATTTGGAGAAGGTAGATACTTTGAAGAATGTTGTAGATGCACTGACGAAACCAGTGGGCACATAGAAGTTTAGATGGTGTTTGAAGTCTATGGGCCTCTCGGCCTATAGCAGTTAAATCCTATTTTTTCTATTGGCTCTTACAAGGTGTTTGACAAGTGGGAGAATGTTGGGAATTAAGGTGTCTCAACCTTGGTAATTCTCTGCATTTGTAATGTTTGTATTTATTATTCAATTGCCTATGTTGTAAATAATTGAAAATTCCATTTTGTCATATTGTGGGATGTGGCACGGTGATGTGTCAATCCTACATGGATTATGACAACTTGTTATTTTGTCCTCACATGAGGAGATAGGCATCCCACTTAGTGGTAGGAATATTCTGCCATGTGTCAGCATCTTCTATGTTGTGTAAGGAATGTTTGACCGAAATGGTTATGACGGATTCCTATGACAAATCTATGACATGTAAGAGTCGAGAATAGAAGGTTGTAAGATAGGTAATGACATGTGTCATGTAGCATCTTTGAATGAGGCATATTTGGCTGCTCCAAGGTGGAATATGATGTGTTGTAAGAGAATATGCTATTTATAGCATGTGTATGACAGATTCTCTTACAATTGTAAGTTGTAACCGCTATGACAGATTCTATGACGGTCGTGTCGTAAGAGCATCTGTCATAGCCCATTTTGGAAATAGGAGACCTCTTTGGAATGGGAGCTATGGACAAGTGTCAGACACATTCTACAATGTTGACCAAGTGTCCCTAGGCGTGGGTTTTGGTCCAAGATGCCATATTGGATGCCCATTCCAAGATAGACCCAATATTGCCTTGTATTTTGTTTATATACAGGTGCTTGGAGATGGAGTTTGTATCACAGGTTTACAGGTACTGTTATGCTGCCAGATTGACTCCAGACATGAGTGTCGAAGATCATTGAAGCTTGCATTGCAAGTGTATCATAAACATTTTTTCTGATTTGTTAATACATTGTGCAGGTTTCTGAGTGTGGGGTTTTTCACCCGATAAGGGTTTTCCCCACCGTAAATCTTTGTCTCTCTTCTTCTGTCTACTTTTTGGGTCTTGTGTTTTGCTGCAATATCTCATGTTAATGGTTTAACATTACTGTAATAGTTAGGATAAAGTTGAATTTGCATAGCCCTCTCCTCAATAGATTAGTGTAGGAAGCGTTTTCCGCACACCTAGCTTCCTTTCAAATCTAACAATGAAGCACAAGATGACAATAGAAATCAAATGATAAAAGACATAATATCTAAATTCCTATGCCAAATTTGATTCTCCTCCATTGCTCTTCCCAATTTTGCTCCGTTTGCTCTTAGATTTCCCCTAATTTTTTATTGTTTACACCTCCATATTTTACTTAAAGCAATTTAATTCATTCCTTGAATGAAAGAAAGAAATAAAATATGCAACTCAAGAAATCTGAATAGATAAATACACAGACCCTTGATCTTCTATTTAAAAGGAAAATGCATACATCCAGGCAATTGCAAGAAACACACACACAATGTTACTCATATATTGCAATCTGAGCTGAAACATGTCATACAAAAAATTTGATCACCTATAGGTAACATTATCCTCTACAAACCTGACAATATGAGCCTCTCTATAAAAGAAAATACTTCCCAAATGTGTGTTGCTGCACTCAGCTTAGTTAATGCATTTGTTTTGGCTTTTATAAGGCATAAACATTATAACCATAATGTTTAGTTTAAAATATTTATCATTTAGAACATTATTTGTGCCAGTTAATTAAAACATATAAATGTTTTAAAAAACTACATTTGGCATTCAGCTAATTCCTTCTTCCTGACAAACGACACAAAAACATTATGGTCACATAGGATGATATGAGGCTGTGAAAACTTGCATAGGGCCATAATAAATTATTTAAAACATACCCATGTCCCCAAAACTCGTACCACCAAAAGATTTTTGGGACCTCCTTTGTAAATTGAGCCCCCGAGGGCCCAATTTTAGAAAAAAAAATCATTTTCACACAAGGACACCTCAGATCACCAAAAAAATGGAGTTGGGAACTGTTATCACATAGAATTGTACCCTACTTGGAGATAGTGCAAGCATTCTAATGACACAATGGGAATAATCTCAAGGTGTGGGACCTATGAGATCAGACCTCTGGAGAAGGTTGGTTCCTCTTTATGAGCTTAAGGCTCAAAGAAATAGACTAAAACTACACTAATGATCACCAGGGAAAAGGGAGAGAGGGAAACTAAAATTAAAAAGGGAGGTGATACATCAATATTTAGGGTGTTTAGCTGCAACTGACATAACACAACAATGACCTCAAATACTGAAAGAGACACACACACTTACAACTTTATCAGAGGTTCGAATTAGAAAACTATAACCAATGGAGGGACCATTTTATCCATAGAATGAGTTATAGATTTCAAGTAAACATAGAGCGAAAGCATAAGAATGAAAAAATATCAGTGATTATATTGATCATGAAGGCTAAATCGCCATTACAAAAGAAAAGTACTTTGTTACAAAGAGATAGACACAAAATAACCATCTACATTCATTAGTGAACCGCTATTGGAGACATCAAAGGCTCAGATTTGAGCACAATGCATCAGATCTGACTGGTTCTTGCAAATGCGTTACAAGGACTGCGATAACAAACTACCCAACTAGCATGATAGCCCAGAAGAACAGCTAACCAACAATCCCAAAATACATCTGAAACATGCATATATAGCTTTTACAATCGCATTGTAGCAACAATGGCATGGGAGGTGAGAAGTCAACAAGATGGGACATCGGCCATGCTTCAATAACTTGAACTGGCATCCTTGGAGCGCATCCACATGGCTCTGCCCAGGAAATCCACTGAAACAGGAGGTTCACCCATGCCATGGGTACAAGAAATTCAATGCAGATGGGGAACAATGGCATGGGGAAGTGGGAAGACCATCTCCTACATAAAAACATGCCCTTACAGAGCGTTAATGGTGACCATGAGGGTCGCTGACTAGTCAAATTGCATTTTCTTTCCGTGAAGAGGGAAGCCATCAGAGTTTCATAGTTCAGGCCTCTGACCCTCTACCTTATCACTTGCAGAAGAAAGGAGGTGGAAGGCGAAAACCTCGAACTCCACCATAACAGTTAAGAAGATTTTACCTTATTGGCGATCAAACCTCGGACATCCAGCGCTCAACCTTCCACCATGATGCTATCGCCAAGTGGAAGCATTCTGCCATTCCGCAAACGGGCAAGGGGCCCACCAAAACAAATGGCGGAATGGTGAAATACCACCATGTGGCCATCGACAGGTTTCAGAGTTTCAACATTTAGCCTTCTAAGAGGGAAGGTGGAAGAGAAAAACTTTGAAGTTTGATAGCAAAACACTTAGCACATATGCACCTTGTGGACTTCAGCCTTTGAGCTTTTGACATTCTGAAGTAGAAGGATGAAGAAGAAAAGACCAACTTTCGATGACTTCTTCACACTTAGATGATTTTCGAAAGAAAAGGTTGGAGCTCAGGCCCCAGACCTTCCAGCCTCCATAAAAGAACACAAAAGAGGAAAACCCCGATCCCTAACATCCCACTAAGCTTCCAAGACTTATTTGAATTTGCAAGGGAAGATTCAGAGCTTGGGCCCTGACCCTTCCACCTTTCAAAGAAGAAGGGAGGAGAGGAGAGCTCTGAACTCTGACACTGAAACACTTAGAATATTTTGCAAAGGAAAGGGGTGGAGTTCGGGACTTTGGGCTTGACAACAATGAAGAGGTGAAGACCAAACTCTGACATCTTGATAAGGCAGAAAAACACAAGGAAAACTCTAAATTTCCTAGGACTTAACCATTTTTTGATGTTTTTCCCTACATCCTTAGAAGTTGAAATGCCAGGATCTCATGGATCTTAGACTATTTGGCCAAAGGGGGCAAAATAAGATATCATTTTGGAGACTATGCAGGGGTGTTTTCCTGCCTAAACACTAGGATCCAAAGGCCTATCCATCCATTAGGCACAAAGTCAAAGGGCACAGCAACAAGAATAGGGGGTTGGCCAGACCGACACAAAATTGAACACTGCCTCTGAGAAATAAGATAAGGCAAAACAAACAAGGCAAGCATCCTCCTAATAAGAATGCAGTAGAGTGCAAGGGCACTTATAGAAAGAAAATAGAAACAAAACTAACCTACACCTAAACTAACCAACTAGAGCTGACCTTAAACAGAGCCATTAACTAGTTCTTGAAAGTAACTACCCTTTCTCAACAACTTACAATGTTTTTCATGCTCATGGGTAGTTAGTAAGAGATGGGGAAGGAGTTGACATATGACAAATTGATGGAGCACTCTCCCAAGAATGGGGATAAATTCACCTATCCACCTGAACTGATTATTGATGTTGCTACCAAGAGATGAATAAATGGGTTGATCCCACTCATTTTGATGCTCAACTTCATGCTTAGAGGTAAGCATGACAAGTGGTGACTCTTCTTGATGTGTCTCCAGTTGGGCTAAATGCCTGATAGGGCATCTCCTAGAAATGACATGCAAATCAACATAACTGATCTCATGCCTCTATTCTGATTTCTTCTCTTCTTGCTGGCCTAAATGCTTAGGCTTGTGTGATTCAACTGGGAATGTGGTTAGAAATATGGCTGCCTCCACCTTGTGAACAAGATGCTCATGATGTTCCTCCTCAGGGGATGCCACCTCGATGTTGCATTTTGAGCAGAAAAGATCTATCTCATCCCTAAAGAGATCTTCTAGCTCCTCAAAGCACATAGGAATAAGAAGATCCACCCTAGCCTCCTTAATTTTTGTATTTTCTAGAACGAGTCTACTTACATGCTCCTTTTCATGACCTGGAACCTCATTATTATGTTTGGCTTCAACTTGCAACAATTCGCCATCAGTTTCACTACCCTCATGTTGCTCCGGAATTACAGCTAATACTAGCATCTGCTTGCCTTTTTCATTTTCAATGTAGCTAGACAACACCTTTGCCTCAGCTACTTCCTCCTTCAAATCAGGATTGCCCCCAATGTTTGACTGTAGCTCCACATTATTCTGCTTGAGGCCTCTGCAACTGGAACTCTTCACCATGCTTCCTCTGCATTTGGGTTTCATTCATCCTGTCCAAAGCACATCAGAACTCTTTAAATGAGCCAAACTCTAGAGGACACAACCCTACGCTTGAATTAGCATTAATCTCATGCTCAACACACTGCTGCTCCATCATATTTGGCTTAACTTCTTCTAGTAGCAGGTTTGAGTTTTTTGTTTCACTAGTGCATGAGGGTTCACTAATAGCTGGCTGCTTCACAACAGCATCAAATATTTCTTTTTGTGGCTCATAAAACCTCGCATCCCTCCAAAAAATTGGTCTGTCCTCCACTTTGGGGCTAGGGCAAGAGGACTGACATGAAACATGGGCTGAAAGGGCCTCTTGAGAGGGCTTCCCCTGAGGAGTGATAGGCTGATTTGGTGTAGGAACAGGCTCTTTTGAAGGCTGGGGGCCTCTGAAACATGGAATTTTAAAATTGGAAGGTGGTTTTAGAGGCCTAGAGGGGTTATCTTACCTGAAGCTTGGGATCTTGAATTTGGGAGTTGCTTCTGCAACAGGCTAAACTTGTGTATGAGGGAGGGGCTACCTGAAACTAGGAATGAAGGGGATTGATTGAACTTCCCGCCTCTAAGCATCAACAAGCATTTGGTTTAACTATCCTCATATAAGGTTGTGAGATGCATTTTAATTTACTCTCGGTAAGCCTTTTCCTCTACTTCCATCTGCTGCTGTTGAAGATGAGCCTGATAAGCAAGCTCCTCTTGCTGGCTGTTATACTCCTTGACTCTTTGAATTTCATCCCACTCCCATTGGAACCCTCGGAGTATCTCCATCACATCATCTATGTTTTTGATATTAAAATCAAAGGGTTCTTGTGGCAGATTATACCCCATATCTCTTTTGATGTCATCCAAATGTTCCCTAAGCTCGAACAACTTAAGGTAGTCTTCTTGGGGTTGATAATAGGCATTATTTGGCTAACAAGAAGATTGAGTAGGGGCAGGAGGGAGGTAAGAATCATGAGGATGTTGATATTCTATTGTGACAAGGACACATGACCTAAAATCAGAGGTATTTTGGGCCTGATATTGCTGGTATGGGGGCCAATAACTTTCATTCTGGCTAGGAGGAGGGGAGTAGCCATAACTCCCATAATAACTTGACATTTTATAGCATCTAAATACTAGATAATCATAAAAATATCAGAATTAGAGCAAATAGGTCCGCAACCAGAGAGAAACTGGATACATACCAAGAAAGAGTTGCCAGGTGATTTGAGATGCTTCTGAAAGATGAATAGACCAGAAAACCACCGAAATCTGGATCCTTGGAGTTCTTTAAGTGCTTGGACTAGATGCACCCATAGATTTGTTTAGCAGAGTCACCATGGTGTTTGAAGAAGACTGCCCAGAATGGCAACATGTGCTAACGAACACACCAGATCCTTCAACAGATGATAAACCTCATGAAGCTGGTCCCATCGGACGTGCCAGAAACTATTATCACATATAATTGCACCCTGCTTGGAGATAGTCTAAGCATTCTAATGACACAATGGGATGATCTCAAGGTGTGGGACCTTGCATATGAAATCATACCTCCAGAGAAGGTTGGTTCCTCTGTCTGAGATTAAGGCTCAGAGAAATAGACTAAACCTACACTAATGATAACCAGGGAAAAGGGAGAGAGGGAAACTAAAATTAAAAAGGGAGGTGATACACCAAGATTTAGGGTGTTTAGCTACAATCGACATAACACAACAATGACCTCAAATACTGAAAGAGACTCACACAGACTTATAGCTTTAATAAAGGCTTGAATTAGAAAAATATAACCAATGGAGTTTTATCTACAGAATGAGTTAGAAATTTCAAGTAAACACATCTAGCGAAAGCATAAGAGGAAAAATATCAGTGATTATATTGATCATGAAGGCTAAATAGCCATTACAAAAGAAAAGTACTTTTTTACAGAGAGATAAACACAAAATAACCATCTACATTCATTGGTGAACTGCTATCGAAGACATCAAAGGCTCATCTTTGAGCACAATGCATCAGATCTAACTGGTTCTTGTAAATGTGTTACAAGGCCTATGATAAAAAACTACCCAACTATCATGATAGCCCAGAAGAACAGCTAACCAACAACCCCAAAATACATCTAAAATATGCATATATAGCTTTTACAATCGTACTGTAGCAGCAATGGCATGGGAGGTGAGAAGTCAACAAGATGGGATGTCAACCATGCTGCAATAACTCAAACTAGCGTCCTTGGAGCGCACCCACATGGATCTATCTAGGAAATCTACTGAAATAGGAGGTTCACCCACGCCCTGGGTACAAGAAATTCAATGCAAATGGGGAACAGTGGCATGGGGAAGCGGGAAGACCATCTACTGCATGAAAACATGCCCTTACAGAGCATTAATGGTGACCATGAGGGTCACTAGCCAATCAATTCATGTTTTCTCCGTGAAGAGGGAAGCCATCAGAGTTTCAAAGTTTGAGCCTCCGGCCCTCCACCTTATCACTTGCAGAAGAAAGGAGGTGGAAGGTGAAAACCACGAACTCTGCCATAACACTTAGAAGATTTTACCTTATTAGCGATCGAACCTTGGACATTCGGTGCTTGGCCTTCCGCCATGATGCTATCACCACGTGGAAGCATTCCACCATTCCGCAAATAGGCGAGGGGCCCACCAAAAGATCACGGTAGAATGGTAGAATACCACCACGTGGCTGTTGGCGGGCTTCAGATTTTTAGCGTTCAACCTTCTAAGAGGGAAGGCGGAAGAGCAAAACTTCAAAGTCTAATAGCAAAACACAACACATATGCACCTTGCGGACTTCAGGCTTCAGGCTTTCAGCATTATGAAGTAGAAGGATGAAGAAGAAAAGGCTGATTTCTGATGACTTCTTCACACTTAGCTAATTTTTGAAAGAAAAGGTCAGAGCTCAGGTCCTAGACCTTCCAGCCTCCATAAAATAATGCGAAAGAGTAGAACCCCAATCCCCGACATGCCGCGAAGCTTCCAAGACTTAGCCGAATTTGCAAGGGAAGAGTCGGAGCTTGGGCCCTGACCCTTCCACCTTACAAAGAAGAAGGGAGAAGAGGATAGCTCTAAACTTTAGCACTGAAACACTTAGAATATTTTGTAAAGGAAAGGGGTGGAGTTTGGGACTTTGGGCTTGACAATGGTGAAGAGGTGAAGCCTGGACTCCGACATCCCGACAAGGCAGAAAAACACAAGAAAAACTCTAAATTTTCTGGGACTTAAACTATTTTTTGATGTTTTTCCTTACATCCTCAGAAGTTGAAACACCAGGATCTCATGGATCTTAGACTATTTGGCCAAAGGGGGCAAAATAGGGTAAAAGGAACATATGAAGGCAACTCAACAATTGGGTTGTCACCAAAATCAAGAAATTTGAAATTTTTTATGGGACCCTCCGAAACAGGCTCCAAGTGATGATAGATTAAAAAATATGTCAAAACACATCCTCGAATAATGCAAATTGGCACATGTATATTTCTGATAACCCATAAAAACTTTACACGAAAGGATTTCTCTTGATAAATCAGAGATTGAGAAATTTTAATTCTAACATTTAGAAGTATGCTAGGTGCCATGGGGCCTGAAACTCAACTAAAACCATCAAAAACACTGAGAATTTGATAAAATTACAGGTTCTAACAAGGTGAAGAATGCAAAATACAGCTCTTGGCACCTTTACACTAAATTCCATTGAGCCATTTTTCAAGAATGCATCCGTCGTTAGTGCGGTCAAACGATGTTGAGTTGGTCAAAATCAAGAGAGGTTATTGTGGAGGGACCTGACATCCAGCCGTAGGTCCAAACGGATTATTCCTAGGTGCCACGAAGCATGAGAACTACTTTGTTAAAGTCTGGCAATTTTTTTCCTCTTAGGTCTCTTAAAAGACTTTGCCAGTACACTATAGCTTGATTCAATTGGGACACATGGGGAACAAAACAAGGCCTCCACTAGCATAAACCCACCCACCCTAATGGTGCAGGGGCACCTAGATACTTTAATTAATTTCACGTTCATTTTGATGTTTTGGTGTTGTATAAGGTCCAAGTGACCAATTGTAAGGCCTAGTGCCATGTGTGAGTCCAAGTGGAATAAATCTAGGTTCATTTTATAAGTCCCAAGTGACATTTGTCAATTGTAATCGCATAATGCTAAAAATAGCAATAATGCCAAAAATAGGCAGTAGTGTTTCCCAGCCGCTTGGAATCGATCTCCCAACCACTTGGAGTCAGTTTGGTACTACTCTAGGCAAATCTATAAAAACTAGGGAAATGAACAAAATTAGGTATTAGGGTTTGAGATTGTAATCAGTCATATGATATTGTGATCGAATGTAATCATATCACAGAGAGGAGGTTGAGTGTGATTGAACATTGTTTCAAAGAGAAATAAAGATATTCTGTTCTGTCAATTCGATTCCTGTTCTCTGTAATTGCAAGTTTGTTAGTTGTAGATTTCCTTTCCGTTCTGTGCTTTCCCATTATTGCAATATGTCAATATGAAGCATTCCAATGATAAGATTTCTGTTGAAATTAGTGGAATGGATTCATTGTATCATAGTTGTTTGTTTTCTATTTTGTTTCATGATTCGGCGGCACAGAGGATCGGGACAATGCAAGGCGCATAGTAGATCGCCTAGCATCTCCATGTACTAGGGTTCGGTGAAGGCAGACTGTGCAACGACGTACAGGAGTGTCGGTGTAGGAAACCCTAGCGTGGCCGATAGTGATTGTGTCATCGATAGAGAAAGTCAAGGTCAGTGCTAGAGTGTGTCCAACAGTACACCGGCCTGAGTTTGTAGGCATTCACCGATGAAAGGAGTCTGGGTGACAAACATGGTCCAAAGGCATATCAGAGTGATTAGTGTGTATCGGCAGAGTAGCTCTCAAGCTCGCCGATCGTGAAGGTCATACCGACAGGATGAAAAGGATCTAAAAATTGATAAGTGTTTGGTTTCCGCTGTGTGCTCTGCATCATTTTGGTATCAGAGCTAGCGAGAGATCTGCAAAAGTGTTGGTGTTGTCTGTGAATGTTTATGTCAGACAGAGAAAGTGAAGAAGGGGCTAGTGATATGCCTCCAAAGGGAATGACCACCTAAGTGGTCAAGAAATTCAAGGAGATGGAGGAGATGATCAAGACTGGAGTCAAGGAAGCACTCCAAGCTGAGTTGAAGAGCTTGGGAAAAGGCAGGAAATTAGACAAGGAGTTTGATGGAGAAGAAGAAGATGGGGAAGAGGAAACAACCCCAGAACAGACAAGTATATCTGCAGACCAGAAACAATTTCTGGAGGCCATAAAATCACTTGGTAAGGAGTCATTCGAGGCAAGAATGGAGATTCTGATGTTCAGCGGAAAGGTGGACGCAGATGAAGTCATCGAATGGGTCAAGGCTTTAAACAATTACTTCAAGTACAAGGAGGTACCGAAGAATAGAAGAGTCAAGTTTGCAAAGACGAAATTGAAGGGCGTTGCACTCACATGGTGGAACTACACCCAGGGAGAAAGGGTGAAGAGTGGCAAGAGCATGATCTCATCCTGGAGTCGGATGGTAGAGAGGATCAAGGCTCAGTTCCTACCAGCAGATTATGAGGTGCAGATATATAGGAAAATGCAGAACCTCAGGCAGAAGGATATGGATGTATACACCTATAAAGAGGAATTTCACAAATTGTCTCTAAGGTGTGGACATGCTGAGGATGAGAAAGGAAGAGTTGCCAGGTATATTAATGGCTTGAAGTATAGTATACAAGATGAGATTACCATCTTGACACCAGAAACCGTGGACAAATGTTTCCAGGTGGCACTGAGAGTAGAAGAGAAGTAGAAAAGAAAAGGAGAACAATAGAACAGAGGCAGAGGTGGAAGGAATTCCAGGGGCAGAAATAGCTTTGGTGGCAGAAATCAGTTCCAGAAGACTCAAGGGGAGTCCAGTCAGCAAGAACACAGTGGAGAATCTAGTTCTAGAGAGGGTTTTAGAAGAAGGAGACCCAATGGGAGAGGTAGATTTGGTGGACCAAGTAGAGGTCCTAATGTCTTCACAGGAAGATGTTATAATTGTAACCAAATCAGGCACACAGCAGGCAGGTGTTCGGAGAAAGCCTCAAGCTCTCATGGAGGAGAGAGAAGGAGCCAGTGGATTCAAGAAGAAGATTATCAGAGTGTGAACTCACCTACGGGAAGCGCAGCTCCAGCACAAGATGGAGAGAGTCTCATGATGAGAAGAACAATGCTGAAAGTGCCACAGAACAAGGAACCACCCCAGAGGAAGACACTATTCATAACTCTGTGTAAAGTTTCTGGCAAAAGGTGTAAGGTAATTGTTGATTTTGGTTCAACTAAAAATTTAGTTTTAGTAGAAATGGTAGAGAAATTGAACTTGAAAATATTGCCACATGTTAGTCCATACAAAGTGTCCTGGCTGAACAAAGGGCAGCAAGTCTTGGTTGATGAACAAGCTTGGGTAGAATTTTAGATAGGGGAATATCGGGATAAACTTTTATGTGATATAATTCCCATGGATGCATGCCATTTACTGTTAGGTAGACCTTGGCAGTATGATGTACAAGCCCAACATGATGGTAAATCCAATTCCTTTGTGATCACTAAGAATGGTAGACAGTATAAGATGGATCCTTTACCAGAAGAAGGTGTAGACAAGAATGTAGGCTCAAGTATCATGTTAATGAGTGGGAAAGAGTTTCTCCATACTCTAAAAGAAGAGGGAACCCAGGGGTATGCTCTGATTTTGAAACCTAAAGACAATTCTGATTTGTCTAAAAACAACAAGGAAAAAGTCCCTAAGGAAGTGCAGGAATTGTTAGACAAATATAAGGTTATCATGGTGGAGGATATGCCCAATGCACTACCCCCTGTGAGAGACATAAGTCATCAGATTGACTTCATCCCAGGATCCACATTGCCAAATAAACCAACTTATAAAATAACACCTAATCAGAATGAGGAGATTGCTAAACAAGTACAAGAACTGTTGGATAAAGGCCTGGTGAGAAAAAGTCTTAGTCCATGTGCTGTACCCACAATTTTTGCTCCCAAGAAGGATGGAAAATGGAGGTTATGTACTGATTCAAGAGCCATAAATAAGATCACCATCAGATATAGGTTTCCTATGCCTAGAATAGAGGACCTTATGGATTGTTTGGGTGGAGCTCAATATTTTTCTAAAATTGATCTCAAGAGTGGATACCATCAGATTAGGATTAGACAAGGGGATGAATGGAAGACAGGCTTTAAGACTAATGAAGGTCTTTATGAGTGGCTGGTGATGCCATTTGGACTGTCCAATGCTCCAAGCACTTTCATGCGTCTAATGAATGAGGTATTGAAAGATTTTATTGGCAAATTTGTTGTTGTCTATCTTGACGATATTCTAGTTTTCAGCAGGACAAAGGAAGAACATTTGCAACATTTGGAACAGGTGTTGAAGAAGTTGCATGAGGAGAAATTGATGATCAATATGGAGAAGAGTGTATTCATGAAGGAAGAACTCACATACCTTGGATTTGTGATATCCCAGGGCAATTTGAAAATAGATCCAGAGAAGGTAAATGCTATTTTGTCTTGGCCAGCACCTAAAACAGTAAGTGATGTAAGAAGTTTTCATGGGTTGGCAACTTTTTATAGGAAATTCATAAGAGGATTCAGTCATATTTGTGCACCCATTCTGGATACCATAAAAGGAGGACATAAATGTAAGTTTGTTTGGAATAGAGCAGTTGATGAGTCTTTTGAGATTCTCAAATAGAAAATAGCAGAGAAACCCATTTTGGTTTTACCTGATTTTAATAAGTTGTTTACTGTGGAATGTGATGCCAGTAACCTTGCCATTGGTGCTGTCTTGAGTCAGGAAGGCAGACCTGTTGCTTTCTTTAGTGAAAAGTTGAATGATGCTAAAAGGAAGTATTCCACATATGATCTATAATTGTATGCAATGGTTCAAGCATTGAAAAAATGGACACATTATCTCTTGCCCAAGGAATTCATTGTTTATACTGACAACCATGCTTTGAGTTTTCTGAATTTGCAGGAGAAGCTAAACCACAGGCATATGAAGTGGGTCAAACAACTCCAGGTGTATACTTTTTCCATTAAACATAAGAAGGGACAAGCCAACAAGGTGGAAGATGCTCTAAGCAGAAGAGTGTGCACTATACAGGAAATCCAATTGCAAAGTGTGGGAGTGGATTCTCTCAAGAATATGTACCAGGATGATGAGGACTTCAAGGAGATATATACAGTTTGTTCACAATTTTTAGATTCCTATCATTCTAATTTTTTTGAATTTTTGCTACAACAGGGGTTACTGTTCAAAGGCAGCCAACTGTGTGTACCTAGGTGTTCCATGAGGGAGAACATCATAAAAGAGAAACATTGCGGTAGCCTTGGAGGTCATTTTGGATTGGACAAGACGTTGGAATAAGTGAGATAGCTTTACTTCTGGCCTAAGATGCAAACAGATGTCAGAAAATTTGTAGACAGTTGTCACATTTGCCAGAGAGCCAAAGGGACTTCATCCAATGCAGGTCTCTATCAACCACTTCCAATTCCGCAAAGACCATGGGAGTGCATCAATATGGATTTTGTTTTGGGTCTTCCTCAGACTCAAAGAGGTTTTGATAGTGTGTTTGTTGTAGTTGACAGATTCAATAAAATGGCTCATTTTGTGCCATGCAAATGTACCAATGATGCTTCACACATTGCTGGCCTGTTCTTTAAAGAAATAGTTCAAATTCATGGTTTGCCATTGAATATTGTCACTGACAGAGATCCCAAGTTTGTGGGACATTTTTGGCGCACATTGTGGAAGAAACTGGGCACTCAATTATCTTTCACATCAGCATATCACCCTCAGATAGATGGACAAACTGAGGTGGTGAATAGATCACTGGGTAATCTTTTGAGGTGTTTGACTAAACAACATGGAGAAGCATGGGATATGGCTATCCCATAAGCAGAATTTGCATATAATGACTCTGTTAATCGGAGCACAGGAAAGAGTCCTTTTGAAGTTGTATATGGGATTCATCCCAGGGGAATTTTGGAGCTCAGGGATCTCCAGAACATGGAGAAAAGGAGTGCACAAGGAGAAGATTTTGCAGTCAACATGAAGGATATCCATGATGTTGTAAGGGAAACTATCCAGAAGAGCACAGGGAAATACAAAGAGAGAGCTGATAGAAGAAAAGGGATGTCCAATACAAAGTTGGGGATCTAGTAATGGCAAATCTGAAGAAGGAAAGACTTTCGAAGGGGCAGCCCACGAAGCTTCTTATGAAGAAGATAGGTCCTTGCAAGATTGTACACAAATTTGGGTCTAATGCATACAAAATTGAACTTCCTCCAAGTTTAGCAATATCACCCATTTTCAATGTGTTAGAACTGTTTCCATTCAGGGGAGACAATATTACAGATTCAGATGTGACAGGAGCAGGGGATGCAAAATGGATTTTTGATTTTCCACCGAGTCAGCCAGTACAACTGGAATGTATTTTGGACACCAAAGTTTAGAAGAAGAAGAGACATAAAATCTACAAACAGTATCTGGTCAAATGGCGTGGTTTACCTGATGAGGATGCAACCTGGATGAGCGAGGAAGACATCATCAAGCATGGGGTTAATATTTCAGACTTGGTTCCTCAAGGGACTTGAGTTTTGTTAACCCCGAGAGTATGGTGCGGGGGCACCTAGATACTTTAATTAATTTCATGTTCATTTTGATGTTTTGGCATTGTATAAGGTCCAAGTGACCAATTGTAAGGCCTAGTGCCATGTGTGAGTCTGAGTGGAATAAATCTAGGTTCATTTTGTAAGTCCCAAGTGACATTTGTCAATTGTAATCACATAATGCTAAAAATAGCAATAATGCCAAAAATAGGCAGTAGTGTTTCCTAGCCGCTTGGAATTGATCTCCCAGCCGCTTGGAGTTAGTTTGGTACTACTCTGGGCGAATCTATAAAAACCAGGGAAATGAACAAGATCAAGTATTAGGGTTTGAGATTATAATCAGTCATATGATATTGTGATCGAATGTAATCAGATCGCAGAGAGGAGGTTGAGTGTGATTGAACATTGTTTCAAAGAGAAATAAAGATATTTTGTTCCATCAATTCGATTCCTATTCTCTGTAATTGCAAGTTTGTTAGCTGTAGATTTCCTTTCCATTCTGTGCTTTCCCATTGTTGCAATATGTCGATATGAAGCATTCCACTGATAAGATTTTTGTCGAAATTAGTGGAATGGATTCATTGTATCATAGTTTGTTTTCTGTTTTGTTTCATGATTCGGCAGCACAAAGGATCGGGACAGTGCAAGGCGCACAGAAGATTGCCTAGCATCTCCATGTGCTAGGGTTCAGTGAAGGCAGACTATGCAATGGCGTATAGGAGTGTCAACATAGGAAACCCTAGCATGGCTGATAGTGATTGTGTCACCGACAGAGAAAGTCAAGGTTGACGCTGCAGTGTGTCCAACAGTACATCAGCCTAAGTTTGTAGGCATTCACCGATAAAAGGAGTCTAGGCAATAGACATGGTCTGAAGGTATATCAGAGTGATCAGTGTGTATCGGCGGAGTAGCTCTCAAGCTCGCCGATCGTGAAGGTCATACCGACGGGATCAAAAGGATCTAAATATTGATAAGTGTTTAGTTTCTGCAGTGTGCTCTGCATCACCTAACCTGCCAGCGCTATCAGTTAGGCCCCACGAGGTGAAGAACGTAAAGTATGGATCTTGGCACCTTTACACTAAATGCCATTGAGGCATTTTTCAAGAATGCATCCGTTGTTGGCACAGTCAAACGATGTTGAGTTGGTCAAAACTGAGAGAGGTTATTATGGAGGGACTTGACATCCAACTATAGGTCCAAACTAATCATTCCTAGATGCCAGGAAGTCTGAGAACTACTCCGTCAAAGTCTAGAATTTTTTTGTTCTTAGGTCTCTTAAGATACTTTGTCGGTACATTGTAGCCTGATTCGATTGGAACACATGGGAATGAAACATGGCCTCCACTAGCATAAACCCACCTGATAGGCTGTCGTGAGGTCCTAACACTTTAGTTGAAAAATATCAGTTTATCAACTGGGTAGTGTTCAAGGCTGTATGCAATAGGGAATATCATTTGGATATCTCATCTAGAAATAATTTCCTGAATCTTTAAAAAGGCTTAAACAACATATCAAACTAGAAAGCATTTGAACTCTATATTAGAAAGCATTTCAACTCTTAATCTAAGAAAACATATAAATTTTATACTAGAAATTCATACATGCAATTTTTACTATGAACTCGAACAATGACTAATCCTATAACTGCACACACATTCAAAATTCCAACTAATAGTTAAGAGTAATTTGAAACTAAAGCAAATGCTTCAAAAATGTTAAACAAATAGAGCTCCAAGAATTAACATCTTAAATATCACAACCTGTAGGCACACACAATAGAACTAAACATAAAATAACACTACTCTAAACAAAACATTCACAAAAATAGAAATACTTATCTACTCTAAAATCCCACGAGTGGCCAGCTCTTGGGAGAAATTTGCCTTTTAACTCAGATCACATTCAATTATTTCCACATAAACATGGTAACTTCATTCATATCTTCATAACTCAAAAATAAATACTTAGAATAACACTATTTGTATTCATGAAAATATTGTAGAACATAACTCTTCGATTATTTGCCAAAAAGAGATTGATATCCATTCTTCACACAGTATGATATATATATATCCATGTTTTGAGCAACTAACTAAAACTGAACTATTACAAAATCCTATATTCTAGATGGCGGTAAAATGCCATTGAAAAAGTCTTATAATAGAAAAATAGAATTTTAACTACTGATGTCTTTATGGAATAAAAACATATAAAAGGCTCTGAGTGGAGCCATAAAGTCTCAGATAACCAACAGAAGTAAACAGAATTAAAAGAGTCTCCAATCAATGCACACCTAAAATTTCTGGCACCCTCAAGCGCACTTGACCTCAGCTGCTTGAAGTCCACTCCTCTCGTAGGCTGTGCATTAACCCTGCATAATTACTCAACTCTAGATACCATTATATCAACATTTAATAGCTAATTTCAATCAATTTAGGAAATAAAGATTTGTACAACATTTCATTAAAAATAGATAAATATTGCTTCTAAAAACAAACAAATTGGCATGACTAGGATGATTGGGCAATGCAAAAAGGGTTATTTGTTTTATCAAAGCAATGAGGTTTTTTTATACCTCGTCATCCTCCCCTTCTTAGCCTTGAGTAGGTCCTCCTGCTCTCTGATGAATCCTCTGCCTTTCTGCATCTCTTTTCCTATTTATTTCATCAAATTTTGAACTGAGTTCATATATTTCCTCTGCATCCTCATCAAAATGGTCAGGGTATTTCAAAAAGCCTTTGTTCAATATGATTCTCATCTGCCATGTGTATAAGTCTCTAAGATCCTGCTCTGCAACCACTAAGACTGTAGGGGGTGGCTATAAAAGTAGTGGAGGCCTGTAATGCATCCCTATCCACTTAGTTTTGAGCTGCTGTAGTATCTTTGTTAATGCCTTAGCTATTCTATAAGACCATCTAAGGTTGGTAGGGGAAATCATTTCTCTCCTTTTCAACTACATAGGTAAAGGGGTATATCTTTCTTCGCAGGCACTCCAAGCTTTGTCAATCAATGGTGGTCCATTAACTTTGAAGTCTTTAAAACAGATCCTAATACTTTTATTGTACTTCTCTCTATATGTGCATAGCTCTTAACTCTTCAAAATTGAGCTTTGATTAGGGTATCTCATTTGTAATCCCACAGTCCTTTCTGCATGGAGATACTCCCTAGTTCTATCGTGCCAATGAATTTGATTTTACATGTTGGACATAAATGCCCTTAGTTGAACTTCTCCTACAAACAGGTTGATAAAAAAATCATTATGTTTTTCAAGAAATAGATTGTGTATGAAAAATTCACATAACAATTTTTTTTCTAAACAGGAGGTGCCTCTTTAAATGCTTCTAGGAACTGTTGATCATCTAGGTCATGTGGCAAGTTGCAAGAAATTCTTAAGAGCTCCCATCTTAATAGCTGCTCATCAAGGAACATGGAGTATAGTCTGGATGGTTTCCTACAGGCCAATAATAGTTCTCCAATTTTATATGCATCCATTTTAGTCTGATACAGTTACTTGTCATAAGATTCCTTTAATAATACCATTTCCTTTTTAAGTCTAGCATTTTCAGCCCCAGATTGTCTTACAAAATAGCATCTCTCCATTCATTTGGTCAACATGGGAGGAATGTGGACTTGAAACCACTCCATCTTAGTTGGCTCAGTTTGAACCTCTTTTGATTTTATAGTTGGCCTGACATTGACTTTATGTACATCCTGTTCTAATTCAACAGTTTTGCTTAAAGCTCTATTCAGTTCTAATTTTTGTTTTTCTTGTTCCTCTACAAATGTTTTCAAACACTGCTCCAAATTTAAGGTTAAATTCTTAATCTGTTTATCCTTTTCAGATAGACTGGCCAAATATTTCTTATCTTTTTCTTCAATTTGTTGCATTTGGGACTGTAACTCTTTAATGATTTGATCTTTCTATTCCAGAAGTTTTGTTTGTTTCCTATCTCATATTGTTGTTTGTTTAACTATTCCTCATTCTGTTACAGTTTATTTTTCAATTGCATAATCTCTGCTTTTAATTCCTCTATTTCTGGTGTCATATATTCATTTTTTTTATCCTCTGCATCTATAGAAAGGGGTAAAATAAAAAAAATTTCTTCACTGCCGGACACATGTCCTTCATTAGTCACTTCCAATGGAGCCTGTTCTATGTCACTAACATTATCTAAAGGAGACAATTGTCTCATCTCAGGCACTGTGTCAATTTCCTGAATGTCTAATGGCTGCTGTGAGGGAAAAAATATTTTTACAGGCTCATACTCATGACCCTCTTCTTCTTCAACTAGAACATAATTGGGCATTTGTTCACTTGTTCCCTCTTGTCCTTTCTCTCCTATTTATTTTTTTTCTTCCTTAGATGGGTCAATTGTTTGTTCAGACTTAGGGGGCTTACTACTTTCCAGGGTTTGAGCTATATCCTCACATGGTTGAGATACATTTTCATCTGGCTGGGCTACTTTTTCACAAGGCTGAGATACATTTTCATCTGGCTGGGCTACTTTTTCACAAGGCTAAGATGTTTCTCCACAAGGCTGCCTCTCTTGCCTCTTTTTCTTAGGAATAGGAGGCAATTCACAAGCTGCAACACAACTAAATTCAGCGGCCAACCATTTGCTCCTTCTTGGAGGAGGGGTTTTTTACAGTTTTATCTTAGGTCTCTTCTCCTTTTTACAGGGCCGAATGTATCCATCCTCTGAATCTACTAAATCCACATTTTCTTGTTTCTCTAGGGTCTCAAGCACATTATGTGGTTTAGGTCTTTCTTCAGGGTTTGAGAGGCTTATTGGATTTTCTAGCACCTTGCCGCCAGGAGCTTGTCTATCATTTTGAGGCATAGGGGAGAGTTCTCTCAAATTTTGGGCTGCCACACCAGATGACTCACCTTCATCAAATTGTTTTGAGAGCTCAAGGTTCACAAATTTCTATAGAAATTTCTGCCATTTTGCATCTGGTTTTCTTTTCTTATGGAAATGATGTTTGCAAATTAAATGAACAAGACCATGATGTTTCAAGGGACCAAACCCTATTTTGAACCTCTCTATCATATTAACAAGGGAATCATGGAGGAAGGCAGGAAGGTTAACCCTTAATTTGAGGTTTTCCAAGCCATGGCGCAAGTGGATGAGTAACCGAAAGGGGGGGCCAACTATAGTGGCACATTTCCCTTCACATGTGAAGTATTTAATGATCCATGCAACCACTGTTCTCCATGGTTCTGCAATAGACATTTTGTGGAACCCTTATTTTGCCCACGGGTGTTTATAACTAGTAATGGGTGAGATTCCCCTTCCCGTGCAAAAAGTTCTATCATTTTCTGATAGGAAATGTTTGTAGTTTCTGACAAATTAACACCTTCATTCTTAATACCAAATAAATTAGAGATAATTTGGGGACTTACCTTGAACTTCTTCCCATGCACAATTGACTGGTCGTCTGAAAAGTTTTCTACAAATTCCTTGACCAATTGCGCATGATGTCCCTCAAATTTCTTCATAAATTCCATCCATCCTACCCTCTGAAATAGCTCTGAAATATTCCCTAGTGCCAACAATTTATCTGGTGAAGCTAGCTCAGACTTGCATTCGGCTCCTCCCATTCTATTTCTTACTGGTAATATTGCTAAGTGACTACTAAAATATCGTGGCACTCCAAAAATGATAAAACTGCTCAAGTAATTGATAGGCAAATTAAAGAAAATGTAGTTTTTAAGGCCACATGTACTTTGGCAATGTTGATAAGACAAGAATTAATTTAGGGCACTTAGCTTCTTAGCAGTTCATTATGACATTGCATGGGATAGGATAGAGTGAGTGAGCTGCCACCTTCTCCAGTGAAGAAACAGTTCACACATTTTGCCAAATTTGGAAAAGAAAGGGGGTTCGTGCCAATTCATCTATTTTTATTCACAATAAATTACCTATTTAAAATAAATGATGTATGTACCTTCCATTCTGTTATTGATTTGAAAGTTGTTTATTTTTGCTGATGTAATAGCATCCTAGGTGGCGGTACCTTTTAATTCAGACGGAATGAATTTATTATAACATGAGAATGGGGTGGATGAAAGTATTTACTTATTATGATGATAGGTTGCCATAATAATATTATTTATTATGGCAGGGAATGACAAAATCGCGATGGCTTAACACATGGTGTATTATGGAGGTGACAATGGGTGTGTTTTAAGGATGTAGGAATATTTACATAGAAGGGAATCACAAACTCAAAATGATGGAGGAAGATGTCTAAGAAATAGATATACAAGATATGAACAGAATTCCAGAGCATCACCACAAGATGCAGCCAGAATGAAGGAACAAAGTTTCGGAGCATCACTGAAAGATGCAGCCAGAATGAAGGAACAAAGTTCCAGAGCATCGCTGAAAGATGCAGCCAAAATGAAGGAACAAATTTCTGGAGCATCGATGAAAGATGCAGTTGGAATGAAGGAACAAAGTTCTGGAGCATCGCTGAAAGATGTAGCCAGAATGTAAGAACAAAGTTCCAAAGCATCAACGAAAGATGCAGACAGAATGCAAGAACAAAGTTTCAGAGCATCGTTGAAAGATGCAGTCAGAATGCAGGAACAAAGTTCTGGAGTATCGCTGAAAGATGTAGTTAGAATGAAGGAACAAAGTTTTGGAGCATTACTGAAAGATGCAGCCGGAATGCAGGAACAAAGTTCTGGACCATCCTTGAAAGATGTTGCCAAAATGCAGGAACAAAGTTTCAGAGCATCGCTGAAAGATGCAGCTAGAATGAAGGAATAAAATTTTAGAGCATCGCTGAAAGATGCAGCTGGAATGCAGGAACAAAGTTCTAGGGCATCGCTGAAAGATGTATCCAGAATACTGGGATAAGATGAGGGCATGGATCTATTCGAACAAACAAGTTCTGGAGCATTGCTGGAAGACGCGCCATAATTTGTACTCTTTAGAGATGAAGCCATGCAAAACAGTGATGAAATTTAGACAAGTACAAAGATGAACATATGAATATATACACACTTGAAAATAAATATATTATTATTATCATTATTATTATTTTACTATTACTTATTATATTGTCTCTACCGAAGTAGAGTCAAAACATTGAGTTTCTCCTTGTATTTCTACCAGTCGAGTAAACTCCTCTTTGTTGATAGGTTTGTGGTAGATCCGTAGTCAATGTCCATTGACTAAGTGAGTTCAAGTATCACCACCAATGGGTTTGAGTTGCACTGCTCCATTTGGGAATACTTCAGAAATCTCATATGGACCTAGCCAATGAGTTCGCAGTTTACCTTTCTGGTCTTTGTATCAAGAATCAAATAGCAATGCCCAATCTCCCTCATGGAATTTTCTTTCTTTGATGTGTTTATCATGCTAGGCCTTTCGTTGTTATTGAACTAGCTCAGTTTGACGGATAGCTTCTAAGCAGAGTTCATCTAATTCACTAAGTTGCAAGACTCTCTCTACCTGAGCCCGATCGAGGTCTAAATCTAACTCCATTGTTGTTCTAAGAGTTTGAATTTCAAATTCAATGGGCAGAAGATGTTTCTTCCCAAAGACTAACCCATAAGGAGTAAGACCAGTAGTTGATTTCCAAGTTGTATTGTAGGCCCAAACAGCTTCAGGTAATTGTCTGGCCCAGTTTCTTCTTCCTGATGAGACTATTTTTGTCAGGATATTTTCAAGCTCCCTATTAGTGACTTCTACGTGACCATTTGCTTGTGGGTGATAAGGTGACAAATTTTTATGGCTTACCTAGAAATGATCAGTAAAGGCTAACAAAACCTTAGACATAAATTGGGGTCCTTGATCTATGACAATTGATCTAGGGGCTCCAAATCTGAGAAAAATCTTGTTATACAGGAAGTCTGCAACATGTTCTTCTCTAGCAACTTTCAATGCTTGGACTTCTGCCCACTTGGTCAAATAGTCCATATAGACCAAAATATATTCTTTTCCTTACAAAGGGGGATCTATAGGACCAATGAAATCCAAACCCCACTTTTCAAATGGTACAAAAACTACCTGCGGCTGTAGAGACATTTTGTTGGATGCCGTGGGTCTTCCCACTCATTGGTATTCATCACAGTGGTGAACATAGTTCTTCACATCCTTGTGCATAGAGGGCCAATAATATCCTGCACCTAAGATTTTATGGGAAGTTCTTTTGGCAGAGTAGTGTCCACCAGATGGATCATCATGGCAAGCTCTGAGGATGTTGTATGTTTCATCTGGTCTGACACAACGTCGCAGGACCAAGTCAAGGCCACATCAGAATAACATGCCATTAATCCATTTGAAGTGAGCACTTTCCCAAATGAGGTGTTTATTTTGTTTCGATGTAAAGTCTGGTGAAAGTTCCAAGGTGGCTAAGTAATTGACAATGTCTGCAAACCAGGGTGTTTTAATGGAGACAACAAATAAGTTTTCATCTGGAAATTCATCCTGTACAGGAGTACAATCTCCATTATCTTGTTTTATCCTGGATAGAAAGTCTACAACTACGTTAAATTTCCCAGGCTTATCCATTATGGTCGCATTGAATTCTTGGAGGAGTAATAACCATCTGATTATTCTCCTATTTACTGAGGGTTTGTTCATCAAGTATTTGATAGTTGAATGGTCTGTGAACACAGACACTTTGTATCCTATAATGTAATGCCAAAATTTGTTTATTGCATGAACTATTGCTAGTAATTCTTTCTCTGTGGTGGTGTAGTTTTGTTTAGTGGGGCTCAAGTTTTTGCTGATGAAATATATAGCGTACTTTCCTCCATTCTCATCTTCTTGACCTAACACTGCTCCAATAGCATCATTGGAAGCATCGACATAAATATGGAAGGGGAGTTTCCAGTTAGGTCCTTGTAGGACTGGGGCCGAGACAAGCTTTTCTTTAATAATGTCAAAGGATATTTGACATTCTTTTGTCCAAACAAAATCCACATCTTTCTGAAGAAGAGAGAACATGGGAGTTGCAATCTTACTAAAGTTTTCTATGAACCTCCGATAATAACCAGTATGCCCTAAGAAAATTCTGACATCTATTTGATTCTTTGGGGTTTCTAGTTGTTGTATCACTTCAATCTTCTTAGGGTCAACCTTTATCCCTTTAGCTGAGATATGATGTCCCATCACTATACCTTGTTCTACCATTATTAGACACTTCTCATGGCTTAGAGACAGTTGATGATATTCACATCATTGCAATACTCTATCCAAGTTTTTGAGGCCTTAATCAAAAGTGGAACCATAGACTGTGAAGTCATCCATATAGACTTCTACACAATTGTTTACAAGTTTAGCAAAGATAGCCAGAACGACTCTCTAGAATGTGGCAGGAGCATTACAGAGCCCAAAGGGAAGAACTCGATATGTGAATGTTCCCCAAGGATAGGTGAAAGTAGTTTTGTCCTGGTCCTCTACTACCACTTGTATTTGGTTATATCCACTAAATCCATCCAAGAATGAAAAATACTTCCTTCCTGCTAGATTATCCAAAACTTGATCTATGAAGGGTAGTGGGAAATAGTCTTTGTAGGTCGCTTTGTTGAGTTCTCGGTAGTCAACGCACACTCTCCATTTTCCATTTTTCTTTAATACTTCTACCAAGGGCGAAACCCATTTGCTGTCAGAGATAGGATAAATGAATCCTACTTGTAAAAGTTTCTCAATTTTTGTTTTGACAATATCTTTGAGAGCAGGATTGAGTCTTCGCTGTGGTTGGCGAACTGATATAACATCCTCAGTATAGATGTGGTGGGTACAAACACTTGGGTGAATTCCTCTCATGTCTGTATAGTCCCAAGCAAAAGCTTTGGACCTATTCATCAAAACATCGAACAATTTGAGCTAATCTGACTCTATCAACTAGCTATTGATATTTAAAGTTTTTCCTGGTAGTAACATGATAGTCTTGGTCCCAGGGTAGTTGGAGGTGACAGTATGAACTTATTTTGTTAAGGTGTTGAGAGGACAACTATGTGGTATAGTTCTATGGAGTCTGGAAATATCTTCGAAGAAGTATTTTATTTTCAGAATGATATTAGCCAGGGGACATGGTAACGCTGTGAAGTTGGTGTAATCATGTTCATTGTCTTCAATGTGGATTGGATATCCCAAAATTTCTTCCACTTCTAAAATGTCTTCATCACCTGAGTCTAAGGCAAGGTCTTGGATGTTTTCTAATTCATCTTCCAACTCTTCACCATGTTGTTTAATGACTACCATAGCAAGTGAAGCTAGATTCTCTTGTTTGTCAGATTCATCTGATTCATCAACCCAAACTTGGTTATGCTGATCAAGTTGAGCAGGGGGATATAGGCTTAAGTGTTTGCTATTGGGACCATGTTAAATGATCATTCCTCCTGCTTTGTAGTCAATCTTAGCTGCAACTGTAGCTAATGATGATCTGCCCAATATTACTGGGTAACTGTCCTTGGGTGTGAGGGATTGGATGATTTGGAAATCTACTAGATATTCCCAATCATCAACCTTGACAGGGACATTTTATAGGACACCCTTGGGAATGGATATGGATTGATTTTCCATTTGCAATATGGTAGTTGTGGGATGCAAATCAGTGAGTCCTAGTTTTTCCATAACATCCATTGTCATAATGTTAATGGTTGCTCCCAAGTCCACTAGTGCATTAGGTATTGCTACCTCATTGATTGTTATTGTTATGAGTAGACTACCTGGGTCACCATATTTTGGACTTAAGGTTTTTCCATCTAGAAGGTCATCTAGATATCCAGTGATGTGCACCGTATTAATCAGTTTCAGTTTCCTTCCTGGTGTTTTTATGCACAACTATTTAACTAGCTAGTTGAGTTCAGGAATTTCTTTAATCGCCTGTAACAAGGGAATCTCGATATGGAGTCGTTTAATTTCCTGTATTAAAGCAGTTTCATTAGACAATGGCATTTCCATAGAGTTTCTAGGAACAATTTCTCTGAGGCATTCTGGAAAGGGTGCATGAGTTTTCTTTCTTAGCATAGAATCTTTTTCTAGAGTATTTGATGGTCATTTGGTGACTTCTTCTTGAGACGATTCTATGATAGGTGGTGAAGTTACTTGAAATTGTGTTGGGGATAACTTCTCCTGATTGTTCTCAGGGTCATGCTCTGAAGGTACAAGAAGAGTCTTTGGTTCTATGTTAGGTTCCTCGTTTGGGTCTTTTGTGATTTCAACAATGGTGGGTTGATTAAGTGTTTTTCCTAACCTCGACTGTAGGTTTCCACAATAGATAGCATTAACTCCCGCTATGTTATCTTGATCAACAACATATACTGGGGCATTTTGACATGTTTTCTTGGGATTAGAGACATGTTGTGCCGGTAGTGGTGGTTGATTAACTTGTTCATTCTATTGAGGATTTTGGGGAGCTGGAAGAAGGTTCTGTTGCGGATTTGGCATTCGTCTTGGACCATTATAAAATTGATTTGGTGGTTGGGTCCATTGTGGAGGTTGATTGTGAGGGTACCATTGTTGTTGAGGCTGGTTTGACCATGGAGGATTTCCCCAAGCTTGGTTCATTCATTCAGGTGGTCCCCAAGGTGGGTAAGATTCCCAACCAGGTGGTACTGAAGGTCAAGGAGTTGTCCACTGTGTATTGTTCCAATTGTTTGGAGGTCGCCATGTAGGGTTGGAGTTTTGACCATAGGAGAAATTCCCTCCAGGTCTTTGACCCACAAAATTGATCTCCTCCTTACTGTAAGATGACCTTTTTTAGAATTCTTGATTGCATTCAGGATCTCACATTGATTAGTGGCATGACTCCTTTTACAAATTTGGCAATTGTCAGCTTTATCCAGGCATTCTCTTAACATATGTTTGTTCCGACACCTAGGGCAATAGATGGATAGAGTCTCAGGATTATGTGTTTTAGCCCGTATTCCATCCAAAGTGGTGTTTAGCTGAACAAGAATGTCAGTTTTCAGATTTTCTATTTCCTCTCATAGTTTACCTATTTCATTTGAACCTCTTAAAAGACTAGATTTATGGATACCTCCTCGAGTATGGGAGAAATTTCAGCATAACTCAGCGATATCACTGAGTTCAAGTTAGGACACATCTCCCTTTCCCATTAAATCTAGCTTTCTTCTAGCATCCTCATCAAGTCCTTTGAGAAATATAGTCTTCATAATTTCTAGACTTATGGCTTCTTCACCACAATGTTTGGTTAAAAGGAGGAACCTATCAAGGTAATCTTCCAAACTCTCATCTTCTTTTTGTCTTAGTTTGAACAGTTCCTCTTTCCTGTCACTAACTCTACAGTAACTTTGATATTTGTCTAAAAAGATGGTTTCTATTTCATCCCACGTAGTTATTGACCCTGAAACTAACCCTATGAACCAACGCATTACAACGTCTCTCAGAGTGGAGGGAAAGAGTTTAAGTTTCTGGTTATCATTTTTGTAGCCATAAGTCTGACACATGACTTTGAACTCAAAGAGGAACTGGTCAGGATCTTCAGAGGATAATCCTCTGAAAGTCGGTAAAATGGAGGGTGAAATGTTTTTCATTGGTGCATCGTCATCTTCGTTGAGAGCAATAGGGTAGGTAAAGGTTCGTGTTGCCGCTCTTCTTGGGTTATCACCATCTCCATGGTTTGCTCTCCTATTGAGAGGGTCATTATTGTGATTATTAGCTATGATGTCAAAAGGAATGTTCTCCTCGAAGACTAGGTTTGTTGGCTGAATGATCACCACCTCAAAGGTCTGGTCTGCTGGTAGAACTTTTGGGGTATTTTGGGAGGTCTAAGGTTGATCCTACTCGATCAATTCGTAACTTAGTTCTTCAACTGAGACTTCTACCTACCTACTTATGGTTGGAACTACTTTTGGGGGGGGTTTTGGTATAAATCTTCAGTGTGGACCTCGTTTCTTGACCATACAGAAAGAGAGGTTTGGTAACTATTTTTGGGTGTTTACTACAAGAGGTCTCCAAGCATTTCCCTAATAACACTTAGACAAGAATCATGTCCCTGACAATGACACCAAAAAGTGACAAGTTGTCGTGAGGTCCTAACACTTTAGTTGAAAAATATCAGTTTATCGACCGGGTAGTGTCCAAGGTTGTATGCAATAGGGAATATCGTTTGGATATCTCATCTAGAAATAATTTCCTAAATCTTTAAAAAGGCTTAAACAACATATCAAACTAGAAAGAATTTGAATTCTATACTAGAAAGCATTTGAACTCTTAATCTAAGAAAACATATAAACTTTATACTAGAAATTCCTACATGCAATTTTTACTATGAACTCAAACAGTGACTAATCCTATAATTGCACACACATTCAAACTTCCAACTAATAGTTAACCATAATTTGAAACTAAAGCAGATGCTCCAGAAATGTTAAACAAACAGAGCTCCAAGAATTAACGTCTTAAATATCACAACCTGTAGGCACACACAATAGAACTAAACATAAAATAACACTACTCTAAACAAAACATTCACGAAAATAGAAATACTTATCTACTTTACAATCCCGTGAGTGCTGGCTCTTGGGAGAAATTTGCCTTTTAACTTAGATCACATTCAATTATTTCTACAACAACATGGTAACTCCATTCATATCTTCATAACTCAAAAAGAAATACTCAGAATAACATTATTTGTCTTCATGAAAATATTGCAGAACATAACTCTTCAATTATTTGCCAAAAAGAGATTGATATTCATTCTTCAAACAATATATATATATATATATATATATATATATCCATGTTTTGAGCAACTAACTAAAACTAAACTATTACAAAATTCTATATTCTAGATGGCGGTAAAATGCCATTAAAAAAGTCTTATAATAGAAAAATAGAATTTTAACTACTGATGTCTTTATGGAATAAAAACATATAAAAGGCTCTGAGTGGAGCCATAAAGTCTTAGATAACCAACAGAAGTAAATAGAATTAAAAGAGTCTCCAATCAATGCACGCCTAAAATTTTTGGCGCCCTCAACTTTCGGCGCACTTGACCTCAACTGCTTGAAGTCCACTCCTCTCGTAGGTCGTTTATTAATTCTGCATAATTACTCAACTCTACATACTATTATATCAACATTTAATAGCTAATTTCAATCAATTTAGGAAATAAAGATTTGTACAATATTTCATTAAAAATAAATAAATATTGCTTCTAAAAACAAACAAATTGGCATGGCTAGGGTGATTGGGCAATGCAAAAAGGGTTATTTGTTTTATCAAAGGAATGAGGTTGTTTATACCTCATCACCACCCACCCTGGCCTATCGATGCTGTCAGTTAGGTCCAAATGAGAATCATTCCTAATGTATCTCTCTTCATATGTAGTCATCTTGATCATTTTCAAGGGCAAAATGTTCATTCCCCCATAATCATTGGAATACACCGAGGGCACAACTCATTCCAAATTCAAAATTTGCAGCCACATGGCACTGGAGGTTATTCGATAAGGACCCTACACTGCTAGCAAATGAGTCTCTCTCCCTATGTCTCTCTTCCTCTCTACCTCATTATGCTCTTTCCATAATCCATATAGATGGTGAAATGAGGGTATCCTAGACCTATAGATAATAAAATGATGATAGGAAAATCATGTTAAACATATAGAAGGTGAAATGAGGATAAGTAAATCATGTCAAACATGTAGACACGAGGAAAATGAGGATATGCAAAGTATGTAGACCATGTAGAAGGTGAAATGAGGATTGTGAATCATGCCAAATGTACATCTCTCTCCCTATGTCTCTCTCTTCCTCTCTACCTCATTTTGCTCTTTCCATAACCCATATAGAAGGTGAAATGAGGGTATACTAGACCTATAGACAATGAAATGATGATAGGAAAATCATGTTAAACATATAGAAGGTGAAATGAGGGTAAGCAAATAATGTCAAACATATAGAAGGTGAAATGAGGATATGTTATACATGTAAAAGGTGAAATGTGGATACATTATACATATAGAAGGTGAAATGAGGATACATTATACATATAGAAGGTGAAATGAGGATAAGTGAATCATGTAAAACATGTGGACTTATGAAATGAGGATATGCAAAGTATGTAGACCATATAGAAGGTGAAATGAGGATATGTGAATCATGCTAAATGTACATCTCTCTCCCTATGTCTCTCTCTTCCTCTCTACCTCATTAGATGCTCTTTCCATAACCCATATAGAAGGTGAAATGAGGGTATACTAGACCTACATACCGTTAAATGAGGATATGATATTGAAACATGGAGTATATATGATATTGAAACATACTTCTATTTAAGATGTACACCTATTTACATTTCTAAATGCAACGACTATTGAATTTGGGTTGTGGATGACATTTCTTTGCATAAACTAGATAATGAAATGGGTAAACACACAAACATGTCTTTGCTCATTAATACAAAAATAACTATCTTGGATTGAATGAAAAACATCATAAGTTTTATCCTTTTTAACATGTATCTTGCATGTTTAACATGTAGGATGAGAAATTATCAATGATTATCATATCAAATCTAGTAGTTTCTATATCAAATCTAGTGTTCTAAGAAAAGATAACATGTAAGCTTTGAATGAAAAAATCTCACATGTCAAATGTTCTAAGAAAATCCTATATCTAACTAAAACTACAATCACATGGTGATTAAGATCAAGTTATGTATCGAGGTATGAAACTACATATATCATCTTTCTACCAAGAAAAACAATAAGATATAACAAGAAATCAATCTATAATATGTTATTGATCATAACTCAACCATTGTAAACTGATTATACATTAAACTTTTAAGTTTCAAAGTAGGAATACATGCACATAAGGAATTTAAATTATATTGTATATCAAGGTGTATATATATATATATTAAAATCTAGTCCATAAAGGTAGACATATACAAAAATTTGGCAAATATGCCAACTCAAAACATTTTTTACAAAATGTGGCATATGCCATCTCAAAATCTATATACAATCTACATGTCGAATAGCTACATCGAATACTAAAGGTCCACTTGACCCTATGTCTCTAAAGAATCCTCAACTTGTGATGGATCCTCAAAAAGTGTCCTCTTCGTGCCATGATGTTTAGTAGTTGATGGATGCAAAGTTGACTGCATTAACAAGTCAAACTAGAAATTTGATTAATTAGTTCAATGGTAAATATAAATAAGTTAGAGTTAGTAAATAGAATCTTATACATCTAAATAACTACAATCAACTATAAGACCTCTCTAAACTATCAATTATTTAGAAAAATTCAACTCAATTACCTCAACTATTTCTTGTCGTTTAGAGATTTGTTCTATAAATGATTGTCTCTTAAGATGATCAGGTGTCCTACTGAAGCATGATGGCAAAGGTGCCACATCACTCACTTTCTTAATTGACTGTAAAAGTAAATAACATTAAAATAAATTAATATATAACTAATAACAAAAAAGGAAATGCATACATTAAAAAGGTTAGATGTGTTACACATAAACAATCTAGACTGCACTAAATAAAAAACTTATCTACTAGAAAATAAGCACATACCACCAACGAGACCTCCTGCATCAATTGAGAAGGACTCATCATGGATGAACCAACTAATATTTATTGTATGGAAAATGACAAGAATGTAAGACTCTATGTATACAAATAATCATAATAACTTTTAAATTAATATATTAATTTAATCAAAACAAAAAAAAATGCTCACTAGCATTAGGGGAGAGGAGCTATTAGTCAATAGGGATAACTTTATGACCATGTAGAAGTTACATGGAATATTGTGGTACCTCTATTTTTTTAGAATGAGATATGGACTCTTATCTATCTACAACTAAGGTTTAGAGGTGTGACTCATCATGCAACTCTCCACAATAGCACATCTAGTGAGAAGTGTCCTTAAAATGAATTTTTAAAGATTCAACGAAAACGAGCTATCATGGAATTTTTTTTACAACCTATTATATTTTATGAGAAAATAAAAGGTATTTTTTTTGCTGCGTAATAAGATTTCTATTTATATTAATATCATCCAAAAAAATATAGTTTCCAGTTCTAATCTTTGACAGAAACCAGCCTATTGGTTGCCCTTGACACCACTCTACCTATCTACTATAGCTTCAAAACGCTGCGCAGGGCTGAACATAAGAGTAGAAAAGACTAAATAGAAGATAACTTCAACGATATCTTACTAGACATGTTAACCCCAAACCTGAAACCAAGACACCCCATTGAAACCCTAATTGCTTCATGCCTCTAGTTCATAGTTATGCAATTTCATGTTGAAATCCTCGGTCCAATCACTGCCCTGAGTCTCTAGAATTTGGAAATAATTTAGCAAGAAATTCACCCTAACCCATGCATGCTGCCTGAACCAGACTAGGTCCTTCCCCCTCAAATGCAAAAGGAAGGGAAAAAACTTGACAACGCTACCTAGCTGCTATAGGAGAGGAATGTCCCTTGGACACGGCATGCTTGCACTGAAAGTAGCAATCTCCAAAACCTCTGCCAACCCTCCTAGCACGTTGGGAATGAAAAGTCTTCGCACCACCGAGTCAACCCATGTCTTTGCAACATTAAGGTCCAACATTGTTGCCACGAACTGAGAGCTTATATAAGATTCCACCTGGTATCACTTGCCACCATCTAAAAAATCCTTCCCGAGGATCATCTTAACTGCCCCCAAAACCAGCACATCCTGACATTTCAAAATTTTCTTAATGCGCAGATCAGTGATACCACCTAAGAATGCCATCTGCCTTTTGCCACTCACTAGCTAAATCAGAGTGTCCATACCTCCGTACCTAATCCACTCAGCAGAGAAGAGCAACACCTTTGGTTTAATAGACATTTCATTTGGCTCCGAGAAAATAGAGAGAACAAAGTTAAAAAGAAACTGTCAGTGCTTCATGCGTGCTTTGAAATCATGGCAACTATCAAGTCCGCAGCTATAACACCCTATCGAAGTCCTCATAACTGTTGCCCGCTTGTGAGAGCCTTGTCCTCTTTCACAAACTTACTAAAGAAATGACTTGAGGGTTTATTGGTGTAGGAGCACCTCAAAACCTGAAGAATCTAGAAGATTCCCTACATTTTATGTGATGTCCAAAATGTTATGTTGTAAGGCCTTAGGCCAATTTGAGTCTTAGTTAGCCACCTAATGACATGTATGTCAAGAAACAGCTTAAAAGCTTGTAACCGAACAAGGAGTGTAACTGATTGGCAGTGGTGGTTCGTTTTCCACCATGTGTAACTATCAATTGAGAGTCTTTATACAGTTGGTCTCTGTTCATGTAGAAAGAGAGAAGCGAACGAACGGACAGAGAGGAAGAACAAATCTGTATTAATATTTAGAAGAAGGAAATAAAGAGTTTCTGTCGTTTTGGTGTAACCCCTGGAATGTAGTTTGGAAGCATTCCACTGGTTGAGGTTTCTTCGAAACCAGTGGAATGTCTTCCTTAGGAGTAGATCTATTTATGTCCTGTTAAGTTTTTAGTTATTCTCGTGTGTTGTGTTCGGTTACAATGTGCAGAGAAGGAATTAGCACTTCATGTGTATACAAATGTATGTGGAGTAGATACATTGTATCGAGTCTATCGACTGTACATGGTGAATTCATAACGACACTGTATGTATAGAGTGGAGTCATCGGTATAGAGAGAGTCATCAGAAAAGAACGAACGAGTTCCACCGACGGTTGAAGTCTGACCGATGGAGAAATTAATATTAAGTATTTCGGGGTGAGAACTGAGAAGTTTTGCCGATGGATGGTTCATCGGTGAAAGATGTGTTGTCGGGGGATGCGAAAAATATATTTCCGATGGTTCAAGTCTTACCGACAGATAGAATGCTCATCGGAGTGAGAGTTGCGGGATCTGGCCGATGGTAGACTCGTCGGGGAGAAAATGTATTGGCGAAAGTCTTTTTCGTTTGACCAATGGTGTACAGTCTTGCCGATAGGCAAGAATATGGATATTTCGGTGTGACTTCTACCTTGTCTTGCCGATATACACTATAATGGCTATTTTGTGGGCTTTTCGAGGGATCTTCCACCTGTTTTGTATGTTATCTGGTTGTGCTCTGCATCAAATTGGTATCAGAGCTAGCGAAAGCTCTGGGAAGTTTTGTGTTGAATTATATCTGAGATGGGGATAAGTGAGAAATTGGTGTTTTGGTTTGCTAATATTTGTAGTTGCAGATGTATGTCCACAAGCTGCAGGTAGGCAGATAGGAGATCTGTCATGGGCCTGAGAAGGAGGTCCAGTTGGTGTCGCCAAAAGTCCTGGGGAGGGAGGCGAGAAAGGACTCCCAGGTGAGGGACAAAAGTGTTGGTGCAGCATTGAGGGTGGACTTATGTTTGGAGCAGCATCTGGAGGAGCAGCCAGTTAAACTCCATTGATAGAAGTCACAGTTAGAAGGTAAAAAGGAAGCAGCAGAGGCATCCAGTTAGCATTGCAGACATCGAAAAAGTCAAAAGATATTGCAGGCTTTTCACTGAGCATTTCCATGGGACATGGAAAATTTTCAAGTCTGGGAGTATGGTGCAGGAGCACCTCAAAACCTGAAGAATCTAGAAGATTCCCTACATTTTATGTGATGTCCAAAATGTTATGTTGTAAGGCCTTAGGCCAATTTGAGTCTTAGTTAGCCGCATAATGACATGTATGTCAAGAAACAGCTTAAAAGCTTGTAACCGAACAAGGAGTGTAACTGATTGGCAGTGGTGGTTCGTTTTCCACCATGTGTAACTATCAATTGAGAGTCTTTATACAGTTGGTCTCTGTTCGTGTAGAAAGAGAGAAGCGAACGAACGGACAAAGAGGAAGAACAAATCTGTATTAATATTTAGAAGAAGGAAATAAAGAGTTTCTGTCGTTTTGGTGTAACCCCTGGAATGTAGTTTGGAAGCATTCCACTGGTTGAGGTTTCTTCGAAACCAGTGGAATGTCTTCCTTAGGAGTAGATCTATTTATGTCCTGTTAAGTTTTTAGTTATTCTCGTGTGTTGTGTTCGGTTACAATGTGCAGAGAAGGAATTAGCACTTCATGTGTATACAAATGTATGCGGAGTAGATACATTGTATCGAGTCTATCGACTGTACATGGTGAATTCATAACGACACTGTATGTATAGAGTGGAGTCATCGGTATAGAGAGAGTCATCGGAAAAGAACGAACGAGTTCCACCGACGGTTGAAGTCTGACCGATGGAGAAATTAATATTAAGTATTTCGGGGTGAGAACTAAGAAGTCTCGCCGATGGAAGGCATATCGGTGTGAGTTTGTAGTTCGGCAAACAAGGAAAAGGCTACACCGATGGTGTAAGTCTGGGCGATGGACCCTATTCATCGGAGAGAGTTTGACCATCGGGTGGAGGCATTTGTGTGTTTCCGATAGTGAAAGTCTTATCGATGGAAGGGATTGTTAGTGCATCGGCAAGAGTGACCACATCGGGAGACTCACTAAAAGTTAGGCCGACAGTATCGGTCTAGCCGATGGTTCTAACCATCGGGGAGAGGAGATTTATCGGCGAAGGAATTTATGAAGTGGCCGATGATTTATGTCAAGCCGATCGGGGTGAGATTCGAGAAGTCTTGCCGACGATGGAGCGGATGCTAGGTCTATCGGTCTGACTAAACATATCGGTGAAGAAGATGTGTGCTAGCCCGATGCGGAAGGTCTCACCGATCGGGGAGATCATTATGAAGTGTTGCCGATGGAGAAGTGGGAGTTAGACGCTCATCGGTATGACCGATAGCGTCGGCAGAAGATTCGAGGAGCTCGCTGATAGAATACTGTCTTGCCGATAGGCAAGAAAATGTATATTTCGGTGTGACTTCTACCTTATCTGGCCGATCCACTCTATAATGGTTATTTTGTGGGCTTCAAATGGAGTCTTCAACCTGTATTTATGCTCCAACTGGTTTTCCCTCTGCATCATTTATGAATCATAATTGATGGGTTATCAATCCCCTTGTGACATGTGAAACTAGCTTGTCATCGTTTACACTTGCCACTCGACCAAGGAGACACTCTGTGTTATGATCATAAAACCACATGTCCCCAAGCCTGAATCCAACTGGCCGCCTCATTCACCTCTGAACCTATTGCCATCCCCTTGTCTGCTTTAGAAAACCCCAGTCCTTCCACACCCATGGTGTGGAAGGACTCCCTCCCATCCGCCCACGAAAATAAAAGGTATTTATTGTACTCACCTTTTACATTTTTCATAGGATAAACATATAATATAAAGTATTCAAATGCATGTATATTGCCACTTCAGTAGTTCTACACATAATAATAGTATTTGTTTACATATTTGGAGCATTTTCATTATAAGTGGCTCCTCAAATAGTTTTTAATCTACTAGGATGTTCCCCTAAAACTTGAAATATATAGGAGGCACCAGAACTCACCACTTAGGCCTTGGGAGATAGATAGACCACCATTTTCCACTCACGAATTTACTAATGACGATGATGGAGATGAGCAAATTAAAGTTGTAGTTGAGGATGATACAGGGTCACAAATGCATAGAGATTATTGGTAGAAGATGTTTCCCCACTATTATATCCATTAGATGTAGGTAGAGGAGTTGGTTCAAGAGGATCAAAAGGAGAAGGAGGATTAGAAGATGTGTCCCCACTATTGTATGTGCCTGATCATGTTATGATTTTTGTTATGTTGATGACATTTGGTATTGGACACTATGATATGTATGGTTGGTCATCATATTTATTGGTTTATGGCATGGGCATCTATATGACCTATATTTTTATGGAATTTTAGTTTGCTTGTATGTTTATGCATTTTTTATATGTTGATGTGTGTATGTAAATGATATAGCATCAATTTATCAATACACACAATTATCTTGGTGATCAATGGACATTGTATGTCATAATGTAATCCTCATAAGATGAATCAATCAATGCATTAAGATGGATCACATAATCATTAATTAAATCAATTACAAAATCTGTATGAATATTTAAATGAATAATTGATATGTTAGTAAAGCTCAAATCTATATTATGAATAATGGATAATACATGTTTCTTTCTTTCTTTCTTTCTCATTTTCATTCTTTTAACCATTATTTTATATGATCAAACATGTAACAAACTCCATGATTCTCTATTTTATTATTTATCTAAATGACTATAATCAAATATTTAAGTTTTATAAATGATCAATTAAAGTATAGTTCAATTGAATTACCTCCACCCTTTATTAGCGTTCTGAAAGCCATTAGCAAATAGATTTGGACACAAGGCTAACCAATGCAGGACCAGAATGAATGGAAGGAACAACGGTCAAAGAAATGATGTGTGCTCTAATTGTAATAGGCTTGGACATATTGCAAAATTCTACAAAAGAAAGAACATGAAGAAGGATAACCTGACAGAAAAGAAGAAAATAATGCAAAAAAATGATCTGGTAGAAGCCAAGAAGGAAATGAACAAGACATGGATCAACAAGGATATAAATGAAGACAAGAATAAGCCTGTGTCAGCCTCTGGGACATATGTTTTCTTCAGGAACTAGATACATAAGGCAATACACTAGTCCAGTGTGGTTCATGAGTCATTCTTTTATGGACTGATGACGGAGTCTACCTCTCAGGGGGAACATGTAGTGATATTGAAGAATGTTGCAGACTGAAGGAAGCATTCAGGGAAGTTAAGAACAAGTGCAAGTATGTGCAGTGGAAAGAGATGTGTTGCCCTTTGCAATTGATGTCAAAGGGGGAGAGAGTTCATGTGAAAAACTTAGAGAAAAAGAGAGTTTAGATGTGTAAAGAGAAAGGGGGAGTTCTGATCCAGAGTTGTGTCTTGATGGTGGAACAGGTTATTCAGTTTTTCACATCGTATGTTTCCATCAATGACAAAGGGGGAGATTGTTGCAAGTATGTGCTAACCGGTGTTGTCATTGATGTCAACATGTTTGTGTTTTCATTGGTGTCAACTGTGCTCTTGTTTTGTTACTTGATTGTGATGAGTTAGTTGCTTTGTATTGTGTTGTATAAGTGTTGAAGATGTTAATAATATGTTCCTGATATTGAATATCCAAGTTCTTTTGAGAAAATTTGGGTCATACTGAAGACATAGTTGTGAAGATGTATTCTGACTTACAAGATATTGTTTGAGATTTTGCTCTGCATTTATTTTGTGTTGAAGACCAGAGTGTGAGATTTGGATATGTTTTAGAGAAGTGTTTGAAGATACTAAATCTAGAATTTGGTGGTCCGGATCGCTGTGCAGTAGAAGTCCTATTCACCAGTTTGAAGACTGTGCCTGGCAGCATTTGTAGTGTGACAGGGAGAAAGTATTTTGCTCGGCATTTCTCTGTAGTTTGGTTTTTGGTCTTCCAGCTCTGGACTTATGTTTATAAGGTCCTTAGCTATCTTCATTCCAAATGATTTGTGATTTGGTGCTCTGAAAAGCAAGTTATTGATTAGCAGAGTTTGACAGTGTCTGTTGTGAGTAGTTTGTGATCTGTCTTCAAGTGATATTTGTTGTCTTCAAGTGAGATCTATTGTGGATAGATTTTTCAGCTCCTAGGTGATTTTATGTTGTTCGTGGATGTCTCCAGATGGGGGTAAAGGCTTGTGCTTGATCTACAAGCAATGATTGAGCTCTTGGAAGCATGTGTTTAAGCATACTTGGTGTTTGCACAAGTTAGGCTGACTTGGATGCTAACACTCTTTGCGAATGTGGTTTGTGGATTGTAGAAGCGGGTTGAAGCATGTGAAGATGTATTTGGGTCTGAGCTAAGCCGTGAAGTGTTCTTCTTTCACTCATTTTCTCTACAAGTTTGTTTAGGTCCAAACCTAATTCGAATTATGTATGTTTGCCAACTTTGGAGATTCTTCCAAAGGTTATAAATTGTATTACCGACCTTGATGTGTGTTCCAAGGTTGAAGATTGCTATAAATATATCTAATGAATTTGTGTGTTTGAGTGGGGGATGCAAAGATGCACATATAAGAGTGTGTGTGTTGTAAGGGCAGTGAAGGTGATTTGTATTGTGCTTTAATGGAATTGAACTCAGGCATGTTGTATATGCTATTATATCAATTTATGGCAATGAGCCACCCCTCGGCAGTGAGCCACCTAATGGTAGTGATCCCTATTTGCAATGAGCATTTCTTTGGATAGTGAGTCCTTGGGTAGTGATCCCCATTTGTTTTTCGGTATTGTTACTAAATTATATTATGAGCTAACACTCATCGTGGTTTTTCCCTTTTAGGGTTTTCCACGTAAAAATCTGGTGTTCATGTGTGTATGGTGTTGATGTGTTTAAGTTTTGTTTCTGCACTTCATGTTTAATCTTCATAACGGATTAAGGAATTAAAGTAAGTGAATGTGGATGTGATATTGTTTAAGAGGAGTTAGAGTTTTTGATACAACTAATTCACCCCCCCTCTCAGTTGTTTTGTGCCTTCAATAATTGGTATCAGAGCACAAGACAACTGAGAGGGGGGGTGAATCAGTTGTATCAAAAACTTTAGTTCCTCTTAAACAAGATCACATTCACATTCAATTACTTTAATCCCTTAATATGTTATGAAGATTAAACATAAAGTGTAGAAACAAAACTTAAACATATCAACACCATACACACATGAACACCAAATTTTTACGTGGAAAACCCTAAAAGGGAAAAACCACGGTGAGTGTTAGCTCACAATATAATGTAGTAACAATACTGAATAACAAAAGATGCTCACTGCCCAAGGACTTACTATCCAAAGAAATGCTCACTGCAAATAGGGCTCATTGCCATTGGGTGGCTCACTGCTGAGGGGGTGGCTCACTTCTGAGGGTTGGCTCACTACCTGGAGGGGTGGCTCACTGCCATGAACTGATATAATAGCGTCTACAACATACCTGAGTTCAGTTCCATTGAAGCACAATACAAATCACTTTTTCTGCCCTTACAACACACACACTCTTATCTGTGCATCTTCGCATCCCCCACTCAAAAATGAATTCATTACATATATTTATACCAATCATCAACCTTGGAACACACATCAAGGTCAGCAATATAATTTATAACCTTTGGAATGATCTCCAAAGTCAACAAACATACATAATTCAAATTAGGTTTGGACCTAAACAAACTTGCAGAGCAAGTGAATGAAAGAACACTTCACGACGTAGATCAGACCTAAATACATCTTCACATGCTTCAACACACTTCTACAATCCACGAACCACATCCACAAGGAGTGTTAGCATCCAAGTCGGCTAGCCTTGTACAAATACCAAGAATTCTTAAATACATGCTTCTAAGAGCTTAATCATTGTTTGCAGACCAAGAACAAGTCTTTACCATGATCTAGAGACATCCACAAACAACATAAAATCACCTAGGATCCAAAAAATCCATCCACAACAGATCTCACTTGAAGACAGATCATAGACTGCTCACAACAAACACTGTCAAACTCTGCTAATCAATAACTTGCTTTCTAGAGCACCAAATCACAAATCCTTTGGAATGAAGATAGCTAAGGACCTTATGAACATAAATCCAGAACCACAAGACCAAAAACCAAACTATAGAGAAATGTGGAGCAAAATACTTTCTCCCTGTCACACTACAAATGCTGTCAGGCACAATCTTCAAACTGGTGAATAGAACTTTTACTGCACAACAATCCGTACCACCAAATTGTGGATTTAACATCTTCAAATACCTCTCTAAAACATATCCAAATCTCACACTCCGGTCTTTCAACATAAAATAAATGCAGAGCAAAAGCTCAGACAGTATTCTGTAAGTCAGAATACATCTTCACAACTTTGTCTTTAGTATGAACCAAATTTTCTCAAAATCACTTGGATATTCAATATCAGGAACATATTCTTATCATCTTTAACACTTATACAACATAATACAAAGCAACTAACTTATCACAATCAAGTAACAAAACAAGAGCACAGTTGGAACCAATGACAACACAAACATGTTGACATCAATGACAACACCGGTTAGCACATACTTGCAACAATCTCCCCCATTGTCATTGATGGCAACATATGATGTAAAAAATTGAATAACCTATTTCACCATCAAGACATAACTCTACATTAGAACTCCCCCTTTCTCTTTATGTCATGCCCGCATTTGCCATGTGGTCATGACGCGCAACACACGTGTCATGTCCACATTTGTCATGTGGTCATGACATGAAAAATCAAAAAAACTTTTCCACCTGACTCTACAAACCCCCTTCACGCGCATCAAGCACGCTTGGTGACACATGAACACAACGTAGTTGTGTCAACAACCTACATTAGGCATGTCACCCGAAGGTGGGGAAGTCAATCTTAATCAGGATAATGCAATATCAATTCGCAATCCCTATGAGGTGATAGCCACTAAGGGGTTATGCGTTGCGAGGAGTGACACTAAGAGGGTTGGTTCCTATTTCGGGGTCCAAACTAAGGGTTTACTAAACGAGGTGGAATAATTTTGATATAAATTGAAATCTAACCTTAAAGCAACTATCAACTATATAGAAAAAAAAACATAGATTAAAGCCACAAAGCAACTTACAAATTAAAACATTTACTCACATCTAATGCGGAAAGAATGGAAATTAATCAAATTAAATTAAACAAATATTTCCATCTAAGTCTAGGGAAATTTCGACAGCATAACAGGTTAAAATGGAATGAAATCTATAGTGATTTCGATAGCATAACGCCATCTCATCAACTATAGGAGAGTTTGGAAATAAATTAAAATAAAAACTTTACATTAACCCCTTTCTAACTTTAAACAATTTAAATGCATAAAATAACTAGAAATCCTTCCCAATATTTTAACCAATGAAATAAACATAACTAAAACTATAAATTAAATTCCAATATGATACAAAAATGTAATCAAAAATTGCATTAAGGTTTATCTAATTAATTGAACACAAAGGATAAATTACTCTCACTAAAAATGTACACAATAAATAAAAACAAATAAATAAATTAAATGCCTACACACACTAAAGTCAAAAAGAGTCTTCCCGCTCTCTAAGCAGGTTCAGTCTTAACAAACCCAAATTAAGTATGTTAAACCATCACCTAATTCTTAGGGCTCCAAACCCTAGATGAGGAATTATAAAATCACAATAACTCTCATTTGCTCTCATTCTAACTTTGTTCTCTCTCTGGTTGGTTTGCAGGTTTCAAGAAGGTCAAGTGGCAAATGGAAGGTACCTCCCCAAGTGGGAGGCATCTTCCCAATCAAGGGTTTCCTAATAGTTTCTTTTGATATTTTCTAACATTGTTTATTCTACAAGTTTAATTGAATTTGTTCTCTAGAACATTAATTCTCTGGTTTTATGAGTTTAATCTTTTCTTCCATTTTCTAACTTATTTTCTTGCATAGGTTACTATGTTTGCTAGGATCAAAAAAGTAGTTTTCTATAGCTTAAATTCAATCTCTAAACTTGTTTAAAAGTTCTCTAAGTTCTCCCATTTTTGCTCTCTAGTTTTTTTTTGAAATATACACAGAGAGGAAAAAGTGTTTTACCCACAACTATATATATATATATATATTGTTGTTGTCCTTAACCACATGTTATTAATAAAATTATACAACAATAAGTAAATGGAAGAATCCTTTTTATTTAACAAAGGGTGTACATATAAATATATTTGTTTTTTTTATACAGTGCACCCAAAATCCACACAGTGAATATTATATATATACTTGCATTTTAGGGCCGAAAGGCACATGAGATCAGAGACTGGTAGCTAACAAAAAGTAGCAGACAAAGCATAAATCATAGTGGATTTTACTACTGCATTGGCTGAAAGGCTGAACGCATTTTTTGATGGCAGACCCTATTATAAAATCCGCAGAGATAAGGACCTAGAGCCACGACCGAAAGGGGGAATAGGGCTTTTATCCCCACTTTGAAGGTGCCATGTGAGGGTGTGGGGCTCCCGTCCCACCCGCAGGGCTCTGCCCTAGGTTGGGATGGGGGTCCCAACCCCCTTCTCCTTAAGTTGTCAGCCGCCTCAGCCTTGCCAGGTCGGCCTAAAAAAAAACTTCTTTTTTTAAACGAAAGCCTCAACGCTACATTAAATTTGAAACACTAATTCAAAATAGGGCATTCACCTTTATTCATTGCTATAAACTTAATATTTATTTTAATACAACATGTACTATATATATATATATATATATTATAGTTTAAATAAAAAAATACTTTCTGTCTTATTTTGTTAGTAAAAAAAGAAAACAGTCAGCGAGTATTTAAAACATCAAGCACTTATATATATATATAAGGAGCAATACATACAGAAGGACAATGTAATAAGACTATAAAATAATTTTACCTTAATAAATAAACTTGCCTATTTCACATTTAAGGAGGCATAACTATCTATATATACATTTTATTTTTCTTTCAAAATCAAGTAGATGTATTTTTAATTCCTATCTTTTCCAAGTTAACCAAATCAACAAAATGAAGAGTGAGAGAAAGAGAGGTTTATTTTTTTATTTCACAAGCTTAAATATACTAAGGAAAGGAAAATTAGAGAAAAGAGAGATATTTTCATATACACCATATGTCATTTATAATTAGAAGCAAAGATATAGAAACTCAAAAACCATTCATATCATTAAAATAACAAAAGTATTACAAGTATAAGAAATACAACAAGGACACCCTAAGGGAGATTTGACTCCCATGCTAACAATAAGCTATTACACGCCCAAAATAGGGTTAAGGCATCACAATGCCATCTCTTATACAAAACTACAAAAGCCATAACTCAAATTTTCTTCTCAAAACCGAACTCCTCCATAGCCACCAAATGGACCTACAAACACACAAAATAGTTCAATATGCCCATGGGAAGCTCTCCTCCCAACCTAGGCCTACAAGTAGGCCACCCCCAAGCTAGGAGGCCTTTCAATAACGAAGGTTCGAACCACAAGGATAACAAAGCGCACACACCAAACATAATAACACCCTCCCAAGGTTAAACACAAAACTAACCCATTTTGAAAATGAGTTTGAAGGGTGAGAGAGTGGACTACTCTCAACTTAAGGAGACCCAAAACTTGAATACTCATAAACCTTTGGCCTCTTGCCATAAACTTCTCATATTTCCATCACAAGGCACTCTTGCCATAAAACCATACTTTTCAAAATTGCAACAGAAGGCCCATGGCCATAAAAAAAACTATACCAAAACCAAGAGGGGAAATCGAGGATGTTCACACCTCTCTCACCCAAGACAAAGGTGAGCTCTCTCACATGGAGAGCTCACCCAAACAACCCTTTAAAACCCTACACAAAACTAAAAGAACATAAGCACAACAATCATAAGCATACATAATGCATAAGCAAAAGCAAGTAAAACAATAGGCTTGAAGCCTTGAGGAATACATCTCAAGCTTCAAGGGTAGAGGATGTTGATGAAGAGCTTTCCACAAGTCCTTCCCAAAATCCTTCAAAGATCTACCAATCCTTCTCTCCTTCCCAACACAACCATAAAAATCCCAAAAGAAAGAAAGAACCCCCATCTCATCTCAAAGAGAGATAAATAGACAAGGCTCACAAACCCTAATGGATGAGAAGGTGACAATTGTCACCCTCTCCTCCATCCACATAACCCTCCTCACAACCCCACAAGAATGAGGAGGTGACACTTGTCATCTCCCCATTCCATAAAGCTACACACTCTCCCACAAATGCTCTCACACATGTGTGAGAGCATAGGGAGATGTGAGCACACAAAGGAAGCTTCTCATGAATTAGGAGGTGACACTTGTCACCTTCTCATTCAACTAAGCTACACTTTTCCCCACAAATGCTCTCACACATGTGTGAGAGCACAGGGAAGAGGTCTCACACATGTGAGAAGCTTCTAAAGCACCTGATACAAGGGTAACCTTACCCAAGTGGGTGAGGTTAGGTTAGGTGAGATGGTGACATGCCAACCACCTCTCACATCTCCCAAACTCGTCACTTGACTCAAGGGCCAAGTTTGGGTGACCATACAAGGTTTAAAACAAGTTTAAACATGTTAAGAATGGTCCTAGACCCTAGGGGTATGACCTAGGGTCAATATTTGACCATTATTAACACTAGGAAACACATAAATTCACTTGAAAAGGGCTCCAAACATTTAGCACTAAAATTGTGCAAACCCAACATTACAATTTTCACAACACATCAAGAGATAAATTAAAAAGGGGTAAACCTTACAAAATATCATAAATCAAATACAACATGATCATCATTCTCAACCACAAATGACCTTAGTCCATCTTAGGGACTAGGTTGACTTAACAAGGATATAACATATGGTTATTGTCCAACCTCCAATTTTCCACGGGCATGGAAAGTTACCTGCACACTTCCACAAACCCATTAATAGCACATGGTACAAATAGCTAAAGCAAAGTGAACTACATATAACACACACATGATCGCATAATCACATATAACATCACTAATAACCACATGCTAACATATATATGTTTCTCAATTCGTTAACCATTCACGAGTATAATCAGGATCACATAATGTAAGATATATCATCAATTTCACCATCACTACACATACCAATAATGTCAAATTAAATCATAGCATCTAAACATCATATCATCAAATGAAATCTAACATGAGATCTAATCATCCACAAAGTATAAACCATCTATCTAATGAAGCATAATATATAGTAAAGAAGGTCTAAGCACAGGATCAGCAGTCCCCAAATGTCTACATGTCCATCATAAAATCCATCAAATATGTATCATAAGCAAAAATATAAGGTGAGATAAAAGTAGGCCTCACACCACAACATCACTACACTGACGCAAGATAGGGCCATAATCCCATAGATCAAACCCTTTGCTAGGGTGAAGCAGAACAACACGGTCTAAGAGGGCAACTACTTCCAGTCGCACAAGGGTAGGCCTCACACTTTACACATTTGAACTCTCTTTTTCTCTAAGTTTTTCACATGAACTCTCTCCCCCTTTGACATCAATGGAAAAGGACAACATCTCTCTTTCCACTGCACATACTTGCACTTGTTCTTAACTACCCTGAATGCTTCCTTCAGACTACAACATTCTTTAGTATCACTACCTACTCCCCCTGAGAGGTAGACCCCATCATCAATCCAGAAAAGAATAGCTCCTGAACCACACTAGACTGATGCACTTCCTTATGCATCTAGTTCAACAAAGGAAGGACCACAACCCCTAACTTCTCCTGGAGATACTCAAATGTGTCCTTAGGAAGAGATTTGGTGAATATGTCAGCAACCTGATCTTTTGTAGGCACATACTCAAGCTTCACTTCTTTCTCTACAACCTTCTCTCTTAGAAAGTGATATCTGATAGAAATATGCTTAGTCCTTGAATGAATCACCGGGTTGTTTGAAATGTTAATGGCACTGGTGTTATCACAGAAAATAGGAATTGGATCTTCATACTCAACTTGAATGTCATTTAGATTTTATCTCATCCACAACACTTGTGTGCAACATGATGCTACCACAATGTACTCTGCCTTTGCAGTAGATAAGGATATTGAATCCTGCTTCTTGCTTTGCTAAGATACAACTATGTCTCCAAGAAAGAACACTCCACCACTTGTACTTTTCCTTTCATCTACACATCCTACCCAATTTGTATCTATGTATGCATTGAGGTTGAACTCATTATTCTTGGGATACCACAAACCATAATCAAAAGTTCCTTTCAAGTACCTGAAAATCCTCTTTATTGCCATAACATGTGACTCTTTAGGATCTGCCTGAAATCTGGCCACAAGACAAATTGCATGCATGATATCAGGTTTGGTAACAGTTAGGTATAGCAAACCTCCAATCATATATATATATACTTGCTTTGATCAGCCTTAGGGGATTCATCATCTTTGCTCAGCTTACAATCAATTGTCATGGAAGTACAGACTGGTTTAGATTCTTCCATTCCAAACTTGTTTAACAACTCCTTGAGATATTTTGATTGTGAAATGAAAATGCCCTTATTTGTCTGATTAATTTGTAGTCCAATAAAGAAGTTCATCTCACCACACATTGACATCTCAAATTCCTTTTGCATCTCATCTATAAAGTTCTTACACATACCTTCATTTCCACCAAAGATTATATCATCTACATAGACTTCAATAATAAGGATTTGATCTTTGCTTACCTTGATATACAAATTACTGTTTGCAAATCCTTTACTGAATCCCTGTTACAACAAATACCTATCCAACCTTGCATACCAAGCTCTAGGAGCTTGCTTGAGTCCATACAATGCCTTCTTCAATCTACATACCATATCTAGTTTGTTTGATAACTAAAATCCATCTGGTTTCTCTATATATACTTCCTCTTCCAACTCACCATTCAAAAAGGCAGACTTCACATCCATTTGGTACACTTTGAAATCTTTGTGTGTTGTATAAGCTAGAAACAATCTGATAGCTTCCAGTCTTGCCACCGGAGCAAAAGTTTCTTCATAATCTATTCCTTCCACTTGTGAGTAGCCTTTGCATACAAGTCTAGCTTTGTTTCTTACCACTTCTCCAATCTCATTCAACTTATTCCTGAAAACCCACTTTGTTCCAATCACATTCTTATCTGCAGGCCTAGGAACAAGTTCCCAAGTCTCATTCTTTTTAATTTGCATCAATTCTTCTTCCATTGCCTTGACCCAGTGTTCATATTTACATGCTTTAGAAACTGTCTTGGGTTCAACTTTTGAAATCAAGCAAAGATTTGCCTGTTCTTCTGCAACTTCTCTTCTTGTCAATACTCCTTTCCTCTTGTCACCAATGATTTGATCTTTAGATTGATTTCTTTGCACATACATGGGGGTTTTAGGAACTCTTTCCGAAACTTCTTGTTATTCAACTTGAGCTTCTTCTTCTGGAACAACTTGCACTTTAATTTGAACTTCCTTGTCCTTTTCTCCAACTTTCTCTGAATCAACAGATCCATCTGACTTGTATCCATTCCGCTCTGAAACTTTCTGAATATCTTCATCTACCTTCACATTTGCACTTTCAATAATCTTCCCCAATCTTTTGTTATAGCATTGATAAGATTTTCTTTTAGTAGAGTACCCAAGGAATATGCCTTCATCACATCTAGCATCAAACTTTCCCAATTCTTCATCTCTTCTGATATAACATTTGCTTCCAAAAACTTTGAAATACCTGACAATAGGAATTCTTCCATACCACAGTTTATAAGGTGTCTTTGTTCCATTTGATTTGACTTGCACCCTATTTTGAATGTAGACAACAATATGAATAGCTTCTTTCCAATAAACTTCCAAAAGATTAGCTTCTTTGATCATTGTTCTAGCAGCTTCCTGAACTGTTCTATTTTTCCTTTCATCTACTCCATTTTGCTGAGGAGTTCTGGGGGCAGATAGTTGTCTCTTTATTCCATGTTCTTCACAAAAAACATTGAATTTATTTGAAGTAAACTCATCACCTGTGTCAAATCTTAGACACTTGATTCTCAAATCCATTTCATTTTCAACCATTGCTTTAAATGCCTTGAACTTGTCTAAGGCTTTTGATTTTTCTCTAAGGAAAGTAACCCAAGTCATTCTTGAATAATCATCAATAAGAAGCATGAAATACCTATCACCTTGTAGACTTCTTGTTCTTGTAGGACCACACATGTTATTCAATTTTTCACATCATATGTTTCCATCAATGATAAAGGGGGAGATTGGTGCAAGTATGCGCTAACCAGTGTTGTCATTGATGTCAATTGTGCTTTTATTTTGTTACTTGATTGTGATGAGTTAGTTGCTTTGTATTGTGTTGTATAAGTGTTGAATTTGATAAGAATATGTTCTTGATATTGAATATCCAAGTGCTTTTGAGAAAATTTGGTTCATACTGAAGACAGAGTTGTGAAGATGTATTCTGACTTACATAATACTTTCTGAGTTTTTGCTCCACATTTATTTTTTGTTGAAGACTAGAGTGTGAGATTTGGATATGTTTTAGAGAAGTGTTTGAAGATGCTAAATCTAGAATTTGGTGGTCCAGATCGCTGTGCAGTAGAAGTTCTATTCACCGGTTTGAAGACTATACCTGACAACATTTGCAGTGTGACAGGGAGAAAGTATTTTGGTTTGCATTTCTCCGTAGTTTGGTTTTTGGTCTTGTGATTCTAGACTTAAGTTTATAAGGTCCTTAGCTATCTTCATTCCAAAGGATTTGTGATTTGGTGCTCTGAAAAGCAAGTTATTGATTAGCAGAGTTTGACAGTGTTTGTTGTGAGCAGTCTGTGATTTGTCTTCAAGTGATATTTGTTGTCTTCAAGTGAGATCTGTTGCAAATAGATTTATCAGCTCCCAGGGGATTTTATGTTGTTCGTGGATGTCTCCAGATCAGGGTAAAGGCTTGTTCTTGATCCACAAGAAATGATTGAGCTCTTGGAAGCGTGTGTTTAAGCATTCATGGTGTTTGCACAAGTTAGGTCGACTTGGATGCTAACACTCTTTGCGGATGTGGTTCGTGGATTGTAGAAGCGTGTTGAAGTGTGTGAAGATGTATTTGGATTTGAGCTAAGCCATGAAGTGTTCTTCTTTCATTCATTTGCTTTGCAAGCTTGTTTAGGTCTAGACCTAATTTGAATTATGTATGTTTGCTGACTTTGGAGATTGTTCCAAAGGTTGTAAATTGTATTGCCGACCTTAATGACTGGTATAAATATATGTAATGAATTCATGTGTTTGTGTGGGGGATGCGAAGATGCACAATAAGAGTGTGTGTGTATTGTAAGGGCAGTGAAGGTGATTTGTATTGTGCTTCAATGGAACTAAACTTAGGCATATTGTAGATGCTATTATATTAGTCCATGGCAGTAAGCCACCCCTCCAGGCAGTGAGCCAACCCTCAGTAGTGAGCCACCCAATGGCAGTGAGCCCTATTTGTAGTGAGCATTTCTTTGGATAGTGAGCCCTTGGGCAGTGAGACCTTTGGTAGTGAGCCTCTTTTGTTATTTGGTATTGTTACTACATTATATTGTGAGATAACACTCACCGTGGTTTTTCCCTTTTAGGGTTTTCCATGTAAAAATTTGGTGTTCATGTGTGTATGGTGTTGATATGTTTAAGTTTTATTTTACACTTCATGTTTAATCTTCATAAGAGATTAAGGGATTAAAGTAATTGAATGTGAATGTGATCTTGTTTAAGAGGACATAAAGTTTTTGATACAACTGATTCATCCCCCCTCTCAGTTGTCTTGTGCCTTCAACAAGTACAGTTCAATTGAATTACCTCCACCCTTTATTGGCGTTCTGAAAGTCATTTGACAAATGATGGTCCCTTGGATCGATCAAGAGTTCAACTAAAGAATATTAGCAAAGATGCCACATCATTCACATTTTGGATTGATTATAAAATTAAAGTAACATAAAGATATAAATTAATATAAAATTACTCACAAAGAATTAAATACATACAATAAAAAAATTAGATGTGTAGAAAACATTATACCAGCAAGTCCAAGCCAAATTGGATGGCAGAAAGAGTTCCATGATGAACTTCTATCAACTCCTCTTCTATCATCAACTATTATCACCCTTAGATACATAGTACTAATCTTTGTTTATATTATTCAAATGGAATACACCATGAAATTTAACTTTAAATTTTACCTCTAAAAAAGATTGGCCATGCTCGTCTCCTTCTCTATTGCCTGATGCCTGTGCTTGTGCTCTTGTTCCTGACCCTTCAACTTGAGTTCTGGACCCTACTACCTCATCTCGCGAATGTGATGTATGAGGGACATCATACTCTGAAGTGTTGAGGGGTGGCTCACTACTCTCCCCAAGAGGACCTAAGCACAACTGATTGCAAAAATGCAATGATGAGGCACACAAACATGTGTGGACAAGGAGGGTCTAGTAATATCAGGTAATCCAACATGACCGCCAATATCATGTGGATGTGCAAATTGAAAGGTTTGTGTAATCAAGTGCTCAATCAAAGAGTGTATTGCAATGAGGCCCTACTGTGATGCATTTGCAACAATGTCTGAGTGTTGAATTGGAGGTGCAGAAGGAATACCAGGAGGGGGAATAAAAGGACCTTGCACTTGTCTCATTGCTCCAGGTCTATCGTGAGGCATTCCATTACCTACTCCCTGGAACTCTCTAAAATCAAAGTAATTCACATGGTGACCCATTACAAACTCTACATATAGTTTACGAAGGAAATATAAAGATACATCTAAATTGTTGTTGGGTGGTTTATCAAAAACCATCTACCAACGATCCCAAAAATTATGACTATCTGCATATAGTTTACGAAGGAAATATAAAGATACATCTAAATTGTTGTTGGGTGGTTTATCAAAAACCATCTACCAACGATCTCAAAAATTATGACTATCTGCATATAGTTTACGAAGGAAATATAAATATACATCTAAATTGTTGTTGGGTGGTTTATCAAAAACCATCTACCAATGATCCCAAAAATTATGACTAATACCCTGATGTGTACACCATTTGATTGAAAACTTAGGCTTACGAACATTAACATGCAATCCAATTTTAGGATTGACAAAATATTGAGCTAACATAGCTTCAGTAATGTCTAACTCTTTCACTTGATCGTATGATAAACCATTAGCATATTTTGCCTTCTTGGTTTCTCGCCATTGCCTAAATGATTCATGTTGGCTTGTGAGAGTTAGAACATGAGTAATAATCCCCTCTAAATTTGATGTCATTGAAGACAATCGAGGGTGGCGGTGATAAACTTCTATAATTCTACTTATTTCATCAATATTTATTTCAATTTTCTCTTGGATTGTTGGAGGGGGAGGCTTTGGTGGGGGAGGGTTTGGGTTTTGATGTTCTTCATCTGTTTTACCTATTTAAAATATAAAACATACCAATTTAGGATGTAAAACAAAAAAAATCATTCGATTTACCAAAAAAATTAAAACAGAGAAGAATGAGACCTTACCTCTTTGAATTTGCCTCCTCCTTGAATCAGATATCCATCTTGCTTATTTGATATCCATTTTTAGAGAGCCATGTGTTTTGCAAGCCACGGGTTTCGCAAAACACATGCCTTTTTTTTATTTTTATGTTTTCCAAAATAGATATCCATTTTAAGTTTTGGTTTGGTATTCCAAACCAATACGGATATCCTCTTCAACCCATAAAAAAGTCAAACTTCAAGATTTCGCAATTTTGGCATTGTAAAACATGCTTTTTCTTCCTATTGCCACTGTTTGGCCCCCCGTGATGATCCTGCACTCACCCTATAACTCTAATGAATACAATGTGAGTTAAATTAAAGGACATGTTGAAAGGAAACCCTAGGTAACTTGAAAATGATGATGATAAACCTATGCCACATGAATTATCAACCAGCAAAATTAAACATAAATATAGTAGAATAGAATAGAATATGATTGTTAAGATTTCACAAATTATGTCATTAGTACATGAACAATCCTGTTATGTTGGAGACTTAGTAGAGAGTGATATCTTGAGAGGATAAACTTGTATTTTCTTGTTAATTAGTTGAAGTATTTGTGTGAAGACACATATCACTTCCCACTCTCTTTCTCTCACCCTCATCCCAAGGATGTTTGGTGCAAATTTATTTTGTAGTATAATATATAGCTTTCTATTTTTCACAACTTATACCACAACCCTCTGTATTTTTATTTGATTTTGAAGTTGAAGAGCATAAAAAATATTCTATGTTTATGACCTAAAAATGTTGGCTCTTATCTATACTCATTGAAATAAAGCATTGTAGTAAAATGTTATACAAATACCCCACTAATACTAAATTTTTTTTAATTGAGAAAGATATGTCATTAAGTATCATGATAGGGAGAGAAAGTTCTTAAAAAAGAACAACATTATTTTTTTTATTAATCTTACTTTAATTAATCTTACTTTAACTAATCTTATTATTTTTTATTAATCTTACTTTTTATTAGACTTGCTTTTTATTAAACTTATTATTTTTTTCTAATGTTACCTTTTATTAGACTTTTTATTAAACTTACACTCTTTTAAATTAGGAAATGGTCCGACTTTTTAATTAGAAAATAAACCTACTTTATTAGCTAATAGGCTTTTATATGTGAGCATTATAGTGCTTGGAATTGTCTCACGCCATAAAAAATTTCCACGCCGGAAAATTTTCTAAACTCGTCGATTGTTCCTATCTACGTATTCCTTGAACCTCCTCTGGGCGCAAGTGCTAGTTATTAATCTCCTTTTTCCTTAAGGGATTTGACGCTCTCTTAAACAAAATACTTTTTTTAGAAAAGACATCGATTCTTTTTAAAAAAATTGACTTACTTTATGTCTTAACTTAATCGGTGCAATTTCCATTAAGGGAGTGATCTTCCTTAGGAAGTGACTTTAAGAAAGGAAGCGACTTTCAGGTGCTAAAGTCTCTAATTCCTTATTAATGCCTTTTCATATATAAACATTTTAGGATGTATATTCATTAGGAATATTTTAAGACTATACCAAAATGAGAAATGCTTTAAGTTTGTTGAAATTTAATCGTGCTAAATTTTTCACCCACTTATAGTTTAATAAAGGAGGTGACTTTTCCTTACAACTAGAAAGGATGTGTCTTCCTAGAAGTAGACGACTCTCACTAATGACTTAAAGGATATAGATTGCTAAACCTCTTAACTGTTACAGAAAATGACTTTCTTTATATTATATGATGTCAACCTTATATGAAGTATTGCAATTAGAATTGACAACATTAAGAAATCAAACTCATTAAACTTCCATAGTCCATAGTTGTTGCATGAGTGCTTCTAGATTTGACTGTGATCGAGATTTTTCCCTCAACATTTCGGATCACACTCTGTGATCCATCATCAGGAGAAAAAAAGAGTAAGAGAAGAGGCATAAAATTGATAAAATGCATACCCATTCTGAATAAAAAGAGATGGAGGGAGGAGTGTGACACGGTAACCAAGAGGGTTCTAGGGGGGAGAGAGCAACTACAAAGCTAGAAGGTGTAAAAAGAAAGGAACTTAAAAAGAGTTAAAACAAGACAAAATATAAAAGTAAGAAAAAAATTAAATAAAAATAAAATATTTATATGGTATGATAAAATATTATATATATCTATATACATCACAAATTAATACACCTAATACATATATATCTAATGATATATATGATATGATTGGTAAAAGCTTGGATGTCGATTTTTTGCTCTGCATGTCGAGCTAGGGCTTTCGTGCCCTAGCCCGATCCTCTGGTTTTTTCTTGGTCGTGCAAAGTGTGGGGAGTGCATGCATTTTGGGGAGGTCTGGGGTTGTGTTTTTTTATCAGTGCAAAGTTTTTTCATCTGCATCGGTGTATCTTTCTCCTTGAGCGTGCGGGGGTTTTGTGCCTGGCTGGAGGTAGTGGGTGGGGTTTTTGTGCCTGGTTGGTTTGGGTCTGCAGTTCGAAGGCAGTGTTGGGTGGTGGATCGGTTAAACCCTAGTGGTGGTTCTTTTTTCTCAGGGACCTGCTTGCCCGCCTTGGATCTTGTTTAGCTTCAATGCCGATCGGGGAGTCTTCAGGGGCTAGTCCCAAGATGGATTTTCGCTCAGCAGCGGTTGGTGCAAATTCTCCTTCGCACGCTTTGAAGGTTTTTAATAATAACTTGTTCTCATCAGATCCAGGGTTGGTTGGTTCGGGTTTGTCTGGTGGTACTCGGATTACGAAGATCAATGGATGTCTTGAACGTTGTGAGGAGAGGCCAAAATTGGTTATCCCGCTGGAGATGATTGCGGAAGATATTGATTATTATTCGAAGCATGCATTGCTGTGCAAGTTTATGGGGATGCGGGTTTCTTTACAATTTCTTGAATCATGGGCCCAACGGACTTGGATGCCAGAGGGAGAAATGGAGGTTATGCTTTTAGCAAATAACTTTTTCATGGTTTCATTCAATTGCTTAGCAGATCGCAACAAGGCCTTTGAAGGAGGCCCCTATTTTCATAATCAAATTGGGTTATTCATTAAACCTTGGCATGCGGGATTCAATCCTGCTGAAGCTTCCGAACCGGGTTCCAGTGTGGGTTCAGCTTCCAAGGTTTCCTGTGGAATGTTGGCGGGATGATGTTTTACACTTGTTGGCTTCAATGCTAGGAAAACCAGTTGGTGCTTCATAGCAGACTCAAGTTAAAAAGGTGATGACTTTTCCTCGTATCTGTGTTGAGATTGATTTAAGTAAACCCTTGCCAGATTCGGTGGATATGTGTGCGGGTCCTTACTCTTGGGTGCAGCAGTTAGACTATGAGACTCTTCCTTTTCGGTGCTGTCTCTGTCATGAATATGGACATTTACAGAGGAGATGCCCTAAGGCTAGGCCTATGGACTCCCAGCCTTCTTAGCCTCCCCGCAATCCCCCTAGAGTTGAAAAGGGGAAGGAACCCATTCCTGGTGATGTGGATGGGGCTGATGGTTTCGTTCCTGTCAAGGCTCGAAACATGAATCGAGGTCAAAAGAGGACTTTGAAGGAAAGGCAGGATGAAGATTCTTTCAACATATTTGAAGTTTTAGATGATCTCAGCCAGCAGGAAGTGAATCCAGGCTTGGTGAATATGGATCAGGGTGCTTCAGGTACAGGACAGGAGGGCCTTCTTTCCGAAGCTACTCAGGTTTTGCAGGATAATGGGGCTTTGCAAATGGACACAGATGTTCAAATGGAAGTCCAGGTGGAATCGGTTCCTATTATAGTAGGGAAGAAGGGTGGTGAGGATGGATCTCCTCTTGTTTCAAATGTAGGTACTGAGGGGGTGAAGATTAATAAGTCTTCTTCTCATTTGGGTCTTCATCAAAAGGATCCAAAAAAAGGGGCTGGGGAGAAGTCTTCCAAGCTTGGTAGAAAAAAGGATTTGGATAAGATTAAATTAACAGGGGAAACTTTGGTAGAGTCAGGGTCTGTTAAGACTTTGGATTCTCATTTTTCGAGCCCCTTGAAATGATTGTTCTATCCTGGAATGTAAGGGGCTTGAACAGTGGCCCTCGACAAAAAGTTGTTCGTGATTTGGTTAGGAGTCAATCTCCTGATGTTCTTTTCCTGCAGGAGACTAAGTTATCAGTGGAGTGTATGTTTGGTTTAGTGCCTAAGTTGTGGGGGAGTGGAGAGTGCCAGTGTATTGGTGCTCAAGGGTCTGCTGGAGGAGTGGCTTGTTTATGGAATCCTCGGAAGATCCGCCCTCTTGGGTGGTTGTCCTTTCAGTCTTCAATCTCTATGATTGCTTCTTGTTTTGAGACAGGGGAGTCTATTCTCTTCGCCAATATCTATGTGCCTACTGAACTTCAGGGTAAACAACTGTTGTGGTCCCATATCCGGTTTGTCCGAAGCATGGTTCCTTTCCATCCGTGGATTATGGCTGGAGACTTCAATGCTATTTCTGAGTTGGCTAAGAAGAGGGGTGGTATTGCGAGGCTTGAGCCTTCTGCGCTGCTACTTCAGGATAACATTTTAGCTTTAAATCTTGTGGATATCAAGCCCATTAATGGCCAGTTTACTTGGAATAATCAGAGGATTGGGAATAACTGCATTCCGGAACAACTTGACCGCTTTCTGGTTTCTTGCTACTGGGTTGGTGGGTTGTGGTCTTCTAGCTCTAAAATTTTGGATTGGAGGGGATCAGATCATTGGCCTATCAAGCTGGCTATTTCTTCAGCTCGTGTGCCTCGGTCTCCTTCTTTCAAGTTCCAGCTTATGTGGTTGCGTGACTCCTCTCTCCATGACTATATTGTTGAGTGGTGGAGGTATGGTAGACCTGCTTATGGTATAGCAATGTATACTTTTGCTAAGTTACTTCAATTTGTCAAGTATCAGCTTAAACGTTGGAATCGGCAGTGCTTTGGAAACATTTTCCATGCTAAGACTGCTGCCCAGGCTGAGTTGGATGGTATTACGAGGTTGATCAGGGAGGATGGAGTGACTGAGGACCTGCTTCGGGAGGAGACTAGGGCTTTGAAAGCATTGGAAGAGTGTGAGCTATGAGAGGAAGTTTTTTGGAAACAAAAGGCTCGGATTGAGTGGCTTCAGGAAGGGGATAAAAATACCGCTTTTTTCTTCAACTCGGTGAAAGCCAGGAGACATGGCAATTCTATTTCTACTCTGGTGAATGACAGGGGTGAAACTCTTTCTTCTTTGCAGGAAATCACATGTGAAGCTATGCAATATTTTGCTTCTTTATTTAGGGAGGACTCACAAGGGGGTTCTGATGAGGAAGCTCAGGTCCTTTCTTGTATCCCTTCTTTGGTTTCTAGGGAGATGAATGAGCATCTTATGAGTGATATTTCGATTGAGGATCTAGAGGGGATCGTGTTTCAAATGAAGAGGGGGAAAGCTCCTGGCCCTGATGGTTTCCCGATTGAGTTCTTTCAAGAATTCTGGGAGATTATCAAGTTGGACTTGTTGGAAGTTGTTCAGGAGTCTCATAAGAATAAACAGATGTTACGGGCTTTGAATTCTACCTTCCTTGCTCTCATCCCAAAGTGTGATGGGGCGGATAGGTTAAGTCAATTTCGTCCTATCTCTCTTTGCAATGTGATTTATAAAATTATCTCTAAAGTGATTGCTGATAGGTTGAAAAAGTGGCTTAAAGTGCTGATTTCTGAGGAACAGAGTGGTTTTGTGGCGGGACGTCAGATTCTGGATGGGGTTGTTATTGCAACTGAAACCATTCACTCTATGGCTAATTCCAAAGATAAGGCAATGTTCATCAAGCTTGATATGGCTAAGGCTTATGACCGTGTTCGATGGTCCTTCCTTCAGAAGGTTCTTGGTGCTTTTGGTTTTGGGGATGAGTGGATTTATTGGGTTATGAGTTGTGTTACTTCGGTCTCCTTCTCTGTGTTAATAAATGGTGAGCACTCTGAGCTTTTTGGCGCCTCTCGAGGTTTGCGGTAGGGTGACCCCCTCTCTCCTTACTTGTTTCTTCTTCTTGTTGAGGGTCTGGGACGCTTGATAAGAAGGAATGTGGAGTTAGATTTCATTCAGGCCTAGGGGTGGGGAGGTGGTTTACCTCCATAATCTCACTTGCAGTTTGTTGATGACACTGCTTTGATGGGTATGGCTACAATTAGGGAAGCTTTGAATTTGCGCAAGGTGTTGGATGTTTATCTTCTAGCTTCGGGCCAATTGATTAATGAAGATAAGTCATCCATCTTTTTCTTCAATACTCCAGGTTCCATTCAGAGGCGAATTGCTCATATCTTGAGATTTCAGACTGGGGTTCTCCCTTTGACCTATCTTGGTAGTCCCATCTCTATTTGAAGACTTCCCAAGGAGTCTTGGTAGAATATTCTGGATAAATTTCGTGTGAAAGTTAATCATTGGACCCATCGTTGGTTATCCTTTGCGGGTCGTGTTCAGTTGCTCAAGTCTGTGGTGCAGGCCCTCCCTATTTATAGATGTATGATTCAGGTGGCCCCTTTGGGTTTTGTTAGGGAATTGGATTCCTTAGCAAGACAATTTTTATGGGCTAGTAGCTTATTGTCCTCTAAATGGAGCCTTGTTAGATGGGACATTGTTTGTAGCCCGAAGTAGTTTGGCGGCCTCGGGTTAAGGCAGTCATCGTTGTCAGGGATGGCGTTGGCTGCTAAATTGTATTGGCGGTGGTGTGTGGAGCAGGATGGGATCTGGGCCAGGATTTTAACTCAGAAATACTTCCTGGGGATCCCTCAAATTGATATTCCTCGGTATCCACTGGTGGGGAAAGGCTCGGTGATTTGGAGTACGCTCAAGAAAGGGGCTGCTCTGGTCAAGGATGGTTTATTTTAGATTTGTAAAAGAGGGACAAAAGCTCATTTTTGGTCTGATTCTTGGGATGGTTTTCCTCCCATTGTTTCTCAGTTTCCTAATTTGGTGACTCTGTGCCGGAGGTTCTGTGAAGTTGGTTGGTCAAGGGTGAGTGACTTCAAGTCCTTTTCTTCTCATGGGCAGTTGGTGGTGGCAAGATGGAAGAATCCTGATGAGTGGCCTGTTGTTGGTATGGAGGAGAAGTGTGCTGAGCTTCATAGTATCCTTTCTCATAGACATTGTAGCTCCCTCCAGGAAGGGGATGTTCTTTCTTGGTCTCCTAATCCTAAGGGTGTCTATACTATTGCTTCTGGATATCAGGTGTTGTTATCTAACTAGCAGGATGGGGTGGAGGTTCACTGGTCGAAGAAAGTGTGGAATAAGCTTTCTTGGCCGAAGTGTAACTGCTTTATTTGGACTTTGGTTTGGAATAGGTGCTTGACTTGGGATAATATTCAGAAGTGGGGTTTTCAAGGTCCTTCTATGTGTGTTATGTGTGGATGTGGAGAGGAGGACTCCTCTCACTTGTTTTTTCGTTGTCCCTTGACTTTGCAGCTTTGGCATTTTTGATGGGAAGTTTGGAAAAGCCCCTGTGTTCATGCTTCCTCCCTGGTGGATTTTTGGAGTAGTCTGGGTAGACCTCCTTCTATGGCCTCTTTCTTGCAAGATGTGTGGTATGCTGGGCCTTCCTTCATACTGTGGCAGATTTGGTTGGAACGGAATCGCAGAATATTTCAAGGTGAGAAGCTGTTGATTCAACAAGTTTGGCACAAAATTATGAGTATGATTCGGGAGACGGTGGAATCTAAGTGTGATGTGGTGTTCCTTTTAGAGAAAGGAGATGCTGAGCTAGTGGATAGATTGGGTATTCAGGGGTTGTCTCCAGCTTCTGCTTTTGTCAGGAAAGGAAGGCGAGTGAAAAAGAAAGTGCAAAGGGTGGGGAGATGGCTTCCCCCTCCATCTGGCATTCTGAAGCTCAATACTGATGGTTCTTCAAGGGGCAATCCTGGGCCTGCTGGGATTGGTGGGACTGGCAGGAATTTTTTAGGATCGGTGGTTTTTTTCTACTCTGTTCATGAAGGATGGCAAACTATCAACCTTATGGAAGGCTTGGCGATCCTCTATGCTTTGGAGAGGGCTTATGCTTTGGGATGGCGCAAGGTTATCTGTGAGTCTGATTCACAGGTTTTGATTAATTTGCTGAATACACAGAAGGTTTCTGATGTTAGTTGGCTGTTGGCTATGATGGTGCAACAAATTCTGCAGATAAGTTCTTTGATGGAGATGGTGTTGTTTGTCCATATTCCAAGGGAGTGGAACAGGGCAGCAGATTGTTTGGCTAAGTGGGCTTCTGAGCATTTAGATGGTTGGAAGATTGATGAATGGGAGCAGGTTCCTCATGAGCTCTGGCATGACTTGGAGAAGATTCTTGCTGAGGATGGGAATGGTATTGGTGAAGGATGATGTTGTTTCATGTTTTGTATGGCTGTTTCTTATGGATTACTGGGGCCTTGGCCCTTTGATGCTTTGTAATGTTCTTTTCTGAAGTTTAATAAAGTTTTTACCCCTTTTTTAAAAAAAAAAAATGATATATATGATATAACTATATACGTTTATAGATATGAATAAACATAGACCCATCACAAAAGACAAAAAGAATGTGAGATAATGGGTGCAATAAGGAATATAAGAGACTACAAACCTAAGTATCAAAAGGGTAATTATAAATAAATATATATTGTACAATATATAAAACAACCCATTCACAATGATCAAATACGAATGTATAAAAGAGTATATCATAGAAGAAATATAAATAAAGAGTGTAAGGTCAAAAGTGACAATTGGAGCCACGAGAGGACCAGAAAACTACAAGGACGACAAACAGGAACATGAGTAGCACTACCACATGCAAGGACGCAAATAAATCATGAAAACTGATAAAGCGAGGCAAAGAGTGAGTTATGAGAAAGGAAGTGTAAGGGGGTAAAGCTGAAGACACAATGTAGAAAGCAAGGATCTGGGGAAGACCAAGGACGAGGAGGGTACCAAGGACACAAAGCCAGAACGGAAAACCTAGAAAGGCAAGGTGAGGAATAGTGGCCCCAAGGAGGATCGACAAAGAAGAAAGGGCACGGGGGAAAAAAGATAGGAGAGGGGAGCGGGATAGAAGGGGAAAAAAGGAATGACACAGGGGATGAACAAGGATAGTGGTAGGAAAAGGATAGTGGTAGGAAAAGGGGATTGTAGTGAGGGCTCGAGATCAAGTGGTTAGAAGAGGTCAACATAAAAAAGAAAAACACACCAAGCAAACCTCAAAAGTGGTGAGGGGGGAGAGTTAAGGAAACTACTAAGTATATCTAAATAGGAGAACAAATATATATATCAAAATCCTACCACTATCCTTGTTCATCCCCCGTGTCATTCCTTTTTTCCCCTTCTATCCCGCTCCCCTCTCCTATCTTTTTTCCCCCGTGCCCTTTCTTCTTTGTCGAACCTCCTTGGGGCCACTATTCCTCACCTTGCCTTTCTAGGTTTTCCGTTCTGGCTTTGTGTCCTTGGTACCCTCCTCGTCCTTGGTCTTCCCCAAATCCTTGCTTTCTACATTGTGTCTTCGGCTTTACCCCCTTACACTTCCTTTCCCATAACTCACTCTTTGCCTCGCTTTATCAGTTTTCATGATTTATTTGCATCCTTGCATGTGGTAGTCCCACTCGTGTTCCTGTTTGTCGTCCTTGTAGTTTTCTGGTCCTCTCGTGGCTCCAATTGTCGCTTTTGACCTTACACTCTTTATTTATATTTCTTCTATGATATACTCTTTTATACATTCGTATTTGATCATTGTGAATGGGTTGTTTTATATATTGTACAATATATATTTATTTATAATTACCCTTTTGATACTTAGGTTTGTAGTCTCTTATATTCCTTATTGCACCCATTATCTCACATTCTTTTTGTCTTTTGTGATGGGTTTATGTTTATTCATATTTATAAACGTATATAGTTATATCATATATATCATTAGATATATATGTATTAGGTGTATTTATTTGTGATGTATATAGATATATATAATATTTTATCATACCATATAAATATTTTATTTTTATTTAATTTTTTTCTTACTTTAATATTTTGTCTTGTTTTAACTCTTTTTAAGTTCCTTTCTTTTTACACCTTCTAGCTTTGTAGTTGCTCTCTCTCCCCTAGAACCCTCTTGGTTACCGTGTCACACTCCTTCCTCCCTCTCTTTTTATTCAGAATGGGTCTGCAATTTATCAATTTTATGCCTCTTCTCTTGCTCTTTTTTTCTCATGATGATGGATCACGGAGTGTGATCCGAAACGTTGAGGGAAAAATCTCGATCACAGTCAAATCCAGAAGCACTCATGCAACATTAAGAAAGCCATCCATATGTGCTTAAGGCGGTATTTTATATTAATGGATTTCCACATGTGAATAATGTTAGCTAATGAAAAGAGGGAAATAAAACTAATTATTTGTAAAGGGCTTAAAAACAATGATTAACCACTTTAAAGGGATATGACAATTAGATTTTTTTTAAGGACTTGACCTATTAAATAAAGTAAATGAAGGTATTCGAGGGCTATATCATATGTCTTTTAATAAAAGACATTATATATATATGATTAATAATAAGATTGATTAATATGATTCATGATTTTTAATTGATAATTTTAAATCATTTGATATATAATGAGATATATATATTTCCAAATAGTATATATAATGGTTATATTCCAACCAAAATTGATGATATAAATCTTTAGTTGTTGAATGGAGAATCATAATTTATAGGACTAATAAGAAAACAATGATAGATATAGTCAAGGATAAGGGGCAAAATGAATGACAACCTCGCCTTGCAACTTAACACCACACAAAAAGAAGCCATTTGGAGAAATTTCACGAGTATGTTAGAAAAAAATTAGTATGAATAATATTTTAGATATCACCTATAAAAATGATTACTATTTCCTAACATGCTTGATTTTAAAACAATAGAAAAGGCAAACCAGATGTCTTGCACAAATGGCCTTGCATGGGTGTTGAATGAACACAGAGGTTTCCCATCAAGTTTTACATGTCTTCTAGTATAACCTAACCTGCTTTGATACCATGTTAGAAAATAGGATCTTAGGGTACTAATCATTATAAACAAAAAATAAAATAAATATAAATGAGAATTATACAAGCATAGATTTAACACATTACACAAGATATACATGGGGAAAACCCTTTCGGGTAAAAAACCCCATAAAGCATTATTTTATTAAAATGCTTACAAAACATAGTTTATTAAGAAATAGATTGAACCTGGGGTTATACTCCTCTACATACTTCCACAAGGCCAACAATAACTCATGTGCATGGTGATATAATTCACTATAAAACTCCAATTTCCCTTACATCTCAAATGAGAGAGAAGCTCCTTAAATATAGGATAAGGGGTGGCAAAATACTTGAAGGGGTATTAGTCACACCCATTCAAAGTAACCATTTGTAAATAATTAATAATCCAATACTTATTAGATTATTAATTATTAAATGGTATATGCTTTATAACATAAGGTTTTATAACTTTATTTAGAAGAATATATAAATGTTATATTGGTATGACTCCTAATAACATTATGTTCTAATAGTTATATCCAATATAGAATAAAAGAATGTTGTCAATAGTTATGATGCATGCAACATATTATCCACCTCTAACCTACTCAACACTTGTGCCCCTAGCTCCAATTTCCCATCAAACTCAAACATAGTTTCCTCAAGAGGCTTGGAAGAATGTGAATGTGCAAAAAATCTTGCACATGTGAACCCCTGTAGAATAATGTTTATGAAGATCAGTGTCTTTATATATTAATGTCCTTTCCTTCATCTACTGTGGTTATAATTTTCCACCTGAGAATAAATTTGGGTACATTAGCAGGTTTACAAGTTAGGCTCAGTTGGGAGATCATTAGATGTTATGTGCTTCAAAAATTATCTAGATTTTTGCAGTGAACTTGTCTGTATGTTTGACTTGGAAGGCATGCTTGAGGACCCCAAATCAAGCTAGCAGCTTGTATTTGTTGATTAAGAAAATGACATTCTCCTCTCCAAGACCTTGCAAAAGAAAGGAGGATCAATTAAATGAATATATCAATTTGTATTATATTACAAGGAATAACAAAAAAGAGGAATTTGACAACAATGGATTTGTTCTTGCAAGATAATGTAATTCTATAATTTGTTGCATCAGAGCAAGAGATGAACGTGTCTTCTGTAGGAAGCTTTGTTAATAAAGTTGACATCACTTGCAATTAATTTCATACTAGAAATTGCCAGATGTCAATACTCGTTTTGATAGCATTTAGCAATATTAATGAATATTTGAATAGGGATTTTTGATATGTTAGTGTTTAGTGATAGGTGAAATTGTTGTAGTTGGTCTAGACACCCGAATTTGTCCATGTCTTGCAACACTTAGTCAAATACATTATTAGAGACATCATGTAGCATTTTATCCTAATCCCATCCTTATCCCACTTTCCAATTAATTAAATAAATCTCTATTTATTTAATTAATTTTCCATCATAATCCCATCCCATCCTTATCACCTAACCAATTAATTAAATAAATCCTATTTATTAAATTAATTCCCTCACATGTCCCAACTAATTCAAATAAAGTATTTGAATTAGGTCCTCACCTTTCATCTCATTGCAACACTTGTTCACCTCTCAATTGAATCATGTGTGGTAGTACAACTGTCATTTAATGTCCTTCACATGTACAACTAATAAGACCTAATTTTATTAAATAAAAGTTTTTGTGTATATGATCACACATGAACTTTATTCTCCTCCCAACACTTGTCACATGACTACAACTTCCTCAAAGAGTGGGAAATCTAATCGATCCTAGCCATCCACATCATTCATTTAGCCTTTTACTCTCAACCATCCATTCAAATTAGACCTCTCCTATAAATCAATCCTCTCACAAGCCATTTGGATTATCCACATTTTGAGTATCCTCATGCTATCGAATTTTCAATCATCTATTCTTCAAGTATCCTCATGTTGTCAAAATCTCTCCACAATCTTTCGTCCATTGTCTTTTCATCTATTATTTTCCATCTATCATCTTCACTCAATCAATTTATCTATCATTCCATTTATCTGAGGTATTGAAGATTTGGATTAGGTAATGCATTTCATTGTTTTATCATTTTGATCTATCCAAATTTTTTGTATACAGTTGGCAAAAATGTGCCTTAGGTTTTATCCCAAGTGGCATGGAGTTGGTGACAATGCACCCTAGGATTTATGTAAAGTGGCATTGTATAGTTGGTAGAAATGCACCCTAGCACTTATGCTAGGTGGCATTGTGTAGTTGTTAACAACATGCCATGGGTTTTATGCTAGGATATGTGAAGGAAAAAGAAGTTTATCTTGATAAGAAACTCATTCTTGTAATTGAAGTTTTAGGTTAGATTCATAGGTCAATATTTTTAGTGATGGTTCTCATTAGGTTGTGCACCGTGATCTCATTAACCCATGTGCCTATATTTACTCAACGAAGTTGGGCCTTTTTCATACCCAAGGAATGCACCACCAAGTGTACATCACTATTTGGCCTACAAGCACAGTCTCTAGGTTTAATCAGTGCAACTTGGGGGTTATTTTGATGTCATTATTAGAGATCATATATTTTGTATTTGGTGCTTTCTATCTACTTATTCTTTACCTCTTTGCCTTTTATCCACCACCCAACTTCCACTACCATTGGAATGCATAAAAATGATGATTAGAAGCATAGGAGCTCATGCATATTTTGGAAGATGCAAAGGAAGAGTGGAGTGTTATAGAGGAGATAGGGTGATCAATAAATTTCTTAGTGACTATATATCCTGGAGATTCCTTTTGGTGCTTTCTATAATCATAAAACGAACAAAATTTATGACTTCTCATTAGCAATTTTATCCATTACCACAACCCTACATGCACGTGTTCCTTAGTTGTCTAATATTTGATTCTTTGTTGCTCTTCAACCATAGGCATGATTTACAATGCTCACTTGTTTTTCCTTTTATTGATTTGAAACTGATTATCAAACAACTTCAAGACATGGTGTGAATTACTAAATGTACATGCCAAATAGGTGGTAGAAAACTCATATTTGTATAATGTGGCAAGATCTTCCCTTGTTAGAACCCCCCTATGCTAATCATAGCCACTCTAAGATTGCTTACGATATGAATAGAGCATGGTAAGCAACAATCCCTATATGCCCCATCGTTTCCCTACTCAATTCACAATTTTAGCATTCTCATTCATTGGCAAGGTTATAGGTTCCATTCCCATTGGGGTCTTTGAGGCTACTCTCGTCCATTAAGAAATTTCAATTCAAACATCCACCTCCTCCCTTACTTGATTATGTATTCCCCTTGTCACTAGCTACTCACCTTCACTTTACTTCATTTTAGAAGCAACCCTCCTTGGAGGTTGTTTGCATCTTTTCTTTGAGTATGTTCTTTTATGTCATAAAATTTCACAATATTCTCATTGTAAAGATATGTTTTCTTCTATTTTCTTATGATAAATGGGCACATCAATTTAATGGTATAAATATGATTTCATTGCAAATAATAAAATTGAGCGATGGAATCTATTATGCTCAAAGAAGTCATTTTCAACACGTGAATAAAGCTCAAGCTCATCTTTTTTTATTTCATTAGGCAGTTACCAATGGGTTGTCACATCTACAAGACATCAAATATAACACAGTATATTAATTTATTTCAATTTTAGAATCCATTTAAGGACAAGTATCATGGATGTTATTAAAATCTCCAATGCCAAATATCCATGCATTGCTTTGAATTTCCTATATTAATTTCATTCTCAACTTTAGTATTCTTTGAGAACATTGAATAAGATTGTTTTAATGTTTGTGTTAATCTTATTTCTTCCTATAATTCCTATGTCCTACTATAGAGAACTTGCATCTCTTATCGTGGAATGCAAATTGAGATGAGTCAATTTATGTCCTTAGATTTGATTCAATGCTATGCAACACATGATGAACATATGCATTCACAATTAGAATCTTAGCTCTACAAAATCACTACACTAGGAAACAACCACCACTATGAGTGAAACCCCCTAAAAAAAATGCCAAACCTCTAGCCATAAAATAGAAGAATACTTACTTATTAATGATTTAATAACTTAATGATATATGCCATTTATGCTCCAATGAGTGCCTCTGTCCAGTAGTTATTGAACTAAAATTATTTAATTTTGAGACTTTATCTTAGATTAGCATGTAAGGCTTTTGTATTGATCAAATGCTACTTTCAAATTTATAAGGCATTATATATAAACTAGCACTTGCACCCATATGAGGTTCAAGGAATACGCCGATAGGATATTGACGACTTTAAAAAAATTTCTGACGTGAATTTTACGGCGTGAGACAATTCCGAACACTATAATGCTCACATATAAAAACCTATGGACTAATGACAAACATAACCATTACACCTCCTTTTGGTGCAAGTGCTAGTATTAAAATACAGAATTATACAATTATTGGTTCTTTCACCTATAAACACATGATATAACAACAAATTATCAAAATTTAGACAGTGAAATATTATATTCAATTCCTTTAGAAAAAGGAATTGAAGTCATTTTTTTTTTAAATTATTGCTCTTACGCTTTAACTTCCCATAAGATTATTGGTCTTTTTCCCTAACTCTCCCACAGATCTGAGTGCCGTGAACATTATTAAAATCCCTAGGACTGACGGCTCTATGTTTTCAGACACGAACACTTGGATTCCACGGCTCATAGAAATCAAATAAAATAGAAAATACTGGGTCGTCATTGTGACGAATAATCCTACCTTCTAGTACATTTGATTGTCCATGATTCAGCAAAACACCGCAAAAGTCTTAGTCAAAGTTGGTGTGCGTGTTGGGTGGTTGAGTTCTGAGCGGAGAGAGGTTTAGACCAAACACATACAGCTTAAAAGGCAGATCTGTCTGATAAAATTGTCAAAACTCTCAAAACTCTCTGAGATTTTGATTTTGGGTATTGAATTCTCAAGACAACCTCTGGAGAATACCAGAGGAAGAGGCAAAAATCACCTTGGATCTGGAAAAGTTGAGATATTGATTGTTGAGTAGAAGAAAAAGAGATGGCTGAATTGTCAAGAATAGGATTGGCTGGATTGGCTGTGATGGGGCAGAATCTAGCTCTCAACATAGCAGAAAAGGGCTTCCCCATCTCAGTCTATAATCGAAGCCCAGAAAAGGTAGATGAGACGGTAGAAAGAGCCAAGGTGGAAGGCAATCTGCCAGTAAAAGGCTTCCATGATGCCAAGGAATTTGTGCACTCAATCCAGAAACCCAGAGTCATAATCCTATTGATCAAAGCAGGACCCCCTGTGGACAAATCGATAGAGACTCTGGCTGCCCACATGGAAGAAGGGGACTGTATTGTGGATGGTGGGAATGAATGGTATGAAAACACAGAGAGAAGGCAGGAGGAGGCTAAGAAGAGAGGGCTTCTGTATTTAGGCATGGGGGTTTCAGGGGGTGAAGAGGGTGCCAGGAATGGCCCATCTCTTATGCCTGGAGGGTCACATGAGGCTTACAAGTATATTGAGGATATAATTCTTAAGGTTGCCGCACAGGTGGACAGTGGCCCCTGTGTTACCTACATTGGAAAGGGTGGATCCGGCAATTTTGTCAAGATGGTGCACAATGGGATCGAGTATGGTGACATGCAGCTTATTGCAGAGGCTTATGATGTGCTCAAGTCCGTAGGTAAGGAAAATCAAGATTATTTTTTTCTCACTTTCTGTGAATGATTTTTTGGGTGGGGGACATGATCTGTCAAGTCAGTAGGTTAAGAAAATCAAGATTCGATTCTGTTTCAATTTTTCAACCTTTGAGGTTTTGGGATAGTTTGTTTCAATTATAAAACAAATTATAATTTTTTTCAAACTTAGGGGTTTTGCGATAGCTTGTGTATGGTCATTGTTATTTCTGACAATTTGGAGTTGCAACTTCCCGATCCATCATCATAAGATGGGCAGAAAATGATTTGGATCATCTTTCATATTTAGACGAGTGTCAGAAGTAAATCCCAATTAATAATGAAATCCGGTCATAAGCCCCAATAGAGTTGAACAACTGATGCACGAAATTTGTCACGAACACACAAAAACAGACACAAAGGTACCCAAGAATCTGAGGAGACTCGGATCAAATTCTAATATAATTATTCCTCAATATTCTGCCTTATTAATTCTGCACTTTCTTCCCTTTTTATAAGATCCAAAAAGGCATCCTTTGTGTGGTTGCAGATTGTTTCCATGCAAGACAGATGGAACCTGCCTTATAATAGCAGCTATACTAATCCCATCAAAATAAAAACACTATACTAATCTCATCAAAATAAAAACAGTATCCTAATCTTACCAATCTAGAAGCAACTTTTACAACTGTAACCCAATTCCTAACTAAACCCAGCTTTATAGAAACTCCAAATTATGCTTTTGAAAACTCTCAATTGGATAACTGCTGCTAAAGCTAAGAGTTGCCAAAAAGAGATTGATGCTTCTGCATCAAATCCTCATAGCCTGAAAGTTTTGAACCTCCTGGTTCAAACTTCAAAATATTTTGTGCTCAAGGTCTGCCAACTTGACCACTTACCGATCCTTGAATCCATGCCAGGAAGTAAAAAATTAGACTTATTTAAATTCTAGTATTTTCGCCCTTTCTTTATCTTGCAGTTTTTTGGGCAATTGGGTGGTCCAACTCAAAGGTGGATTAGCTGCCCTGCTGCTGGATAGTGTCATGGTTTCCCCCTCCTTATATTCATAGAGATCGACAATATTAAATATGGGAGATATATCTAGCTCTTTTGGCAAATCCAGGGGAGATGAGCATCACTGACCAATTTTCGTCATTTGTAATTAGTTGTATTGACCTTTGTGAAACCAGTCCTTCTGCAGATACACCATTATAGATCACCAACTTTGTTCTGCTTTTTGATTTTCCCCCTATCAGCTTTCTCCTTTTAGGTTTCAGTATTTTGTTCAGTATTCTTTTTCATGGTTTGAATGAAATCCTTAATCACTTAAAAAACAGTTCTGCATTGTGACCTCTTTAGGAGAGTGGCCATACATTATTTGCTAAGGGGAATACTCAATGGAGCAATTAACTGAATTGTTAAAGCAAATTCTGCCTGTGGTAGACCCATTCCCACCATCTTCATTTGTATTTGAGTAAACAATGCATCAACTTTCCTAGCATTCAATGGATCACTTTTGCTTGTTCTTAAGTATGGGAATGATATTCAGAACTGTACTGAAGTCATGTTCATGACATCTTCCATATATTCTGCCAAACATGACTAAGAATTTCATATCTCCATATGTGATGCATCTTTGTGTTATTTACAAGCTACAATATGAGCCATCTTGGAAAATTGATCCACAACAACAAATAGGAATTATACCATTGAAACCTCTTTGTGTCTGTCTCAATATAAAATCTATGCTATTTTGTTGCTAATGCTTTTCCAAGATATGTAAGTATTGCTACCTTCCCAAATTTCATTGCCTAAGCTTGGTAAGTTTGCAAATGTAACACCTGTTCACTTATATTGCAACTTCTCAAGTCATACAAGGCGAATAATTATGCTCTTCTAGTTGTTGCCGGGCTTTATCTCTCCCAAAATATCCTAAAAGCCCACCTGCATGTGCTTCATTTATAAGGTCTCCCTTGTGGTACCTTGAGGAATGCACAATTACTTTCCACGGGAAAAAAAATCATCATTCATCATGTAGTCCAAGTAGGAATTCCTATTCCCTATAGTTGGTTCTTTACAAGTATCATTAGCTGCTCCAAAGTCTGGATCTCAGTCTAATACATCCTTAAGATGCTCCTAACCTGCCACCTCATTAGTCATAGCTGTCAATTAAATCCTTTGTCAACTCAGAGCATTGGCAACAACATTTGTCTTCCCTGCCTTGTCCTTGATCATAAATGTAAAAGTCTTCAAATAAAAAGCCATTTGACATGGGGAGCATGTAGTTGTTCTTGAGTTTGCAAGTTTTTAAAGCTTGATGATCTGTATATAATATGAATGCAAATGTATATGGGTGCCTGAAATTCGGATTGTTTGGCCTTCACACAAAGATTCTTTGACATTAAATAATGTCTCCAATGGCATAGTGCCTGAACAGTAGCATAGAGTTCCTGATCATAAGTGTAATATATCTTGCTAGCTTCATTGAACTTTTCCCTGTTATATGCTACAGGGCGCCGTTCTTGGCTAAGTACCTCTCAAAAGTCACAACTGAAGTGTCACAATCAACTTCATAAACCTTGTTAACTCTGGAGGAGATAGAAATTGAGCTTCTGCTACATACATCTTGAGATCTTGGAAACTTTCTTCTGCAGCTCTTGCAAATGAACTTACTTTCATTTGATAATTCACTAAATTCTTAAGAGAAATTGAAAAATGTTTTTTGACACCCCAAACTTAAAATATTGAGCATAATATTGAAGATGATTTGCCAAGATTTTAAACTTTTAAAAGTGACTGGCTTTTGAAAATCTTCTGTGTGTAGGTAAGCTTACAAACCAAGAGTTGCAAGAGGCATTTTCTAATTGGAACAAGGGAGAATTATGTAGCTTTTTAATAGAGATCACTGCAGACATTTTTGGGGTTAAGGATGATAAGGGGGCTGGGTGTCTTGTGGACAAGGTATTGGATAAAACTGGTATGAAAGGCACTGGTAAGTGGACTGTGCAACAGGCTGCAGAGCTTTCTGTTGCTGCACCCACCATTGCTTCATCGTTAGACTCTCGTTTCCTTAGTGGATTGAAGGAGGAACGAATGGAGGCTTCCAAAGTATTTACAAGTGTAGACCTTGGGGATGGGGTTGTGGAGGTTGATAAGCAGACACTGATTGATGATGTGAGGAAGGCTCTCTATGCATCCAAGATCTGCAGTTATGCCCAAGGGATGAATTTGATCCGTGCCAAGAGTGCAGAGAAGGGATGGGATTTGAAATTGGGTGAACTCGCCCGGATCTGGAAGGGTGGCTGCATTATTCGTGCAGTTTTTCTGGACCGGATCAAGAAGGCTTATGACAGGAATCCCCAGCTGGCTAGTCTCTTGATGGATCCTGAATTTGCACAGGAAATGATTGACAGACAGTCTGCTTGGCGTCGTGTTGTGACTTTGGCAATCAATGCAGGTATCAGCACTCCAGGTATGTCTGCAAGCTTGGCCTATTTTGATTCCTATAGGAGAGCCAGGTTGCCTGCAAACCTGGTACAAGCACAGAGAGACTATTTTGGTGCTCATACCTATGAGAGGATTGATATGCCTGGCTGGTTCCATACAGAGTGGTTCAAGATTGCAAAACAATCAAAGATTTGAAAGAGAGAGTAAGCCTTGCTTTCTCCAAGTCTTCTGTTTTGATTAGCTACTGAATTCTGCTTCATGAGAAAGTTTTCTGAACTCAGCATGGGCATTTCTTTTTGAAGTTTGAAGAAATAAAATGTAGTTTTGTTATTTATATAGAGGTCCTGTACTAATTTCTTGATTGAATTTCAGAGCCATAGGGTGCTCATGTGTTGCTCTTTTCAGATTAAGAGACCAAATTATGTTTGGTTGTCCAATTGTGATCCATGATTCTTTAATGGAGAACATAACATTTGATATTGCAAAGTCAATGAGTTTATTGGATAACATTTTGTTTTTTTGTTTTTGTTCAAATTTTTGTCTCATTTAGCAAGCCACTAGCCCCAATACAATTTAATTAGCTCTTATCTGAAGCATATAAAATACAAATTCTAACTAGGCATCTTCTCAATGCGTTGAATTTTTTTTTAATACCAAATAAAAAGCAATTCAATTCATCAGGTTTTTTTGCATGTAGTGTACAGAAGTATTTAGTTTCTATCTTCCTACTTTTAAGAACTTTTGTCATGCAGGAGATTGAATTTAACCAATCAACATTATTTTTTCAATAATATCAATGTTGCAATTGACACTAACGAACTTCTACTTGTAATTAAAATTTGTATCAAAATTCAGAATGGACATATGGATAAGGTGGTCTATCCAAGGCATATTTTCCATCTTGTTTTTACTACTGGTAGCATTTAGTGTCTGGTATGCTCTTATTCTCATGGGATCAAACATTGCTTTACAAGCCAAATAGTGTATATGCTAATTGAATCACATATGTGTTTAGCTGCTGACCTTGGGTTTTTTCAAACATTGTTTGTTATGTATAGGTCATGCATGTCTTGTTGGTATATTACATAATTCATTTCGTTTCTAATTTGGTCTCCTTGTCTAGCCTTCTTGTATCTGATCTGGTAATCAGTACTCTTTTACTGGTTGATTCTTTTCATGTTGTTCAAGTTGATATATATGCATACATTTCTACATTATCCAATTCACAGATATATTGGTCACCTTTGCATGCAAGTTAATCATTTCTTTCCTTCAGATGTTAGAATGGAATGCACTGAATGGAATAAAAAAAGAAAACTGACTTGAGTTCAAGCATTATCACACATTGAAGGATTGAGCACCGGCACACACATAATTCTGGTTTCCCCTTGGCACAGCATATTAGGATATCATTCTTCGTATTTCTATCTTGTTTTTACTACTGTTAGTATTTAGTGTCTGGTACGCTTTTATTCTCACGGGATCAAACATAGCTTTACAAGCAAAATAGTGTATATGTTAATTAAATCACACCTATGTTGAGCTGCAGACCTTGGGTTTTTTCAAACATTGTTTGTCTATATGGATCATGCATGTTGTTGGTATATTAGATAATTCATTCTGTATTTAATAAGTTCTCCTTGTATGGCCTTCTTGTATCTGATTTGGAAATTGGGGCTTGTTTAGTGGTTGGTTCTTTTCATAATGTTCGAGTTGAATAGATACAACATACGTTTCTACATTATCCAATTTAGAGATATGTTGTCACCTACGGATGCAAGCTAATCACTTCTTTCCTTCAAATGTGTTTTTATGGTTGTACCTTCTTTCATTTAGTAGAATTCATTTTTATTTCTTTGTTTGATATCTTGTTTTAAGTTTATCATTTTCTTGTGAGACAAACTGTGTTTTGCTTGCTGATTGGGCCTTTCTATGTTTTTCTTCCTAGTGCAAATTTAGGGATAATTGTAAATTGTTGTTGGCAACAAACTAGCCACGCTGCACCTAGGCATATCTTTAATTGATCTTGTTTTTTTGTCTGATTACAGTTTTTCTTTTGTTCACATATTACATTTTGACAATTTATTAACTTGAGATCATTAGGTTTTCACAGTCCATAATAAATGTAATATGCAAGCTTTTTGGAATAAACTGTGTAAGTATATAACACCAATGTTTCAGTTCACACTTTGTGATTCATCATCAAGATGCTAAATGCTTGCATATTACAGGTGTTTATGCATTTATCATCCTGATGGTGGATCACAGAGTGTGATTTGAAAGGACGATGTTAAAAATACTTGCACAGTTTACTCCAAAAAGCTTGCATGTTATAGATTTATTAACTGCCAACCGGCATGATGTAGTCCAATAACTTTGGATTATATGTACTACTTTCTTGTCTTTGATACTAACATAATCCTATGTGAGTCACTGTGCATATTCTGGCGATAGTAACCTTCTTAATTTCTGCCATCTCACTAGTTCCACAACCTTAAGTTTCTTGTGTGGCTGTTGGAGTTGGCACCATTAGTAAGTAAAAAATGGATTTCAATGTCATAGCTTGAATAATTCTTGTATTGAACAGTATTATTGCAGTTACTTGATCATTATGAGTAATTTTGTCCAAACTTTGATGTTTTAAAGCTTAAATTCCGTTGCAATTTGTATTGGACTTAAGGGAGATGTGTGATTTGGGTTTCTAATTTGGTAAGAACATTATGGAAGAAGTTTCTGCAACTACAGTTTATGAGGATTATTTTTTATTTATTGGTGTGTGAGATTTAGGTCCTAGGTCCTTTGGAGCACAAATGGTGTCCAGTCCCAGGCACAACGTACACTTTTTATCAGCACAAGCACTAACATAGAGCAGAACAACTTGGTGTTGTCTCTTAGGGCATGATTGCCCCAAAGCTAGCCCAACGGTTCCCAGAGAATTGAACCTGGGTCATTATTGTGGTAGCGTCTAACTTGACCCTTCAGTCACACCCACTTCACTAGTCTGATACTAATCCATATGCACAAATGCACATCGTCCTCATAACTTTTAGGTAGGATGGTTTGTTTTTTTGCAATCTATTATGATATTTCTTGGAAATAAATGCAAAAATCAGTAACATGGCAGACCATTTAAGGGAGTGACCTCCAATAATCAGAAAATAATATATAGATTCAATATTAGAAGTTGTGATGGTTTGTGAGAACCTTTCTTTTTCTTATTTATATTCATAACTATGCAGGGACACATCCTTCATCCTAACTAAGTCAACTTAAAGAATAACTAAAACTATTAGGATTAAGCATGTCACAAGTGTTTATCCTTAATATAATTAGAAATATAGAATATTAGGATCATAATATTCCCATCTTCAAAAAAGTGTTGCCCTTAATGCTCAACTACTCTAGAATCTTTTTTTATGAATTGCTCATCATTCCATGTTTTATTATAGATGAAGATGTTATCAAAGAATACCGCCACCAATTTTCGAAGAAATGGGTGGGACATTGAATTTATGATGCTTTGAAAAGTTGATTGGGGATTAGGGACACCAAATGACATGACTCATGTTTTAAAAGTGGTTTTATTTATATTCTCTTCCTTTAGTTGAATTTGATGATAATCTAAATGTAAATCTAACTTAATAAAGAAAACTATATTCAATTCATCTACCAATTCATCAATAATAGGAATATGAAACTTATCTTTAAAAGTGAGCTTGTTGAGCTCCCTATAATGTGGGCACATTCCCCATGACTCATCCTTCTTGTTAACCATAATCATTGGAGATGAATATACACTTTTTGATTTGAACAATGCTTCTTGGTATTAAATCAATGGCTCGATCATGGTCTATGATTGGGGGTGGACCCTTGGGTTCTTGAAATGCTTGTTGATGGTGTTGATTGATCTCTTGAATCTTTGGTCAATCTTGACTTTTCACATCTTGTGCTTCAACCAAATGTAGTTGTTCCCCTATGCTATAAGAACCTTTCTTAAATAATTTCTCCATCCTATTGGAGCTAATAATTTGAATTGGTGGTGATTGTATCCCTATAAGTTTATACTTTTGCACATGTATTAAAAGTCATGGATAAGTCTTGGAAATTGAAAGACATTGTTCCTAATTACACACTCAAAACTACATTTGCTCCCCCAATTGGGATAGCAAACATTTATGAATCTAGTTGATAATTTCTCATTGAGAGTTTTATATGATGACATTTACCACCACAAGAGAGTTGTTTCCCATCAGCGATCATGACGTGGAAATTAGAGATTGGATGAACAAAACAATTGAGCTCATTAGCTATGGTTTGACCTTGTGTGGAACTTCTGGTGGAGTTTCGTTGCTCAATATGCAATGCTTGTTGCATTGTTCCTAACTACACGCCCAAAACTACATTTGCTCCCCCAATTGGGATAACAAACATTTATGAATCTAGTTGATAATTTCTCATTGAGAGTTTTATATGATGAGATTTACTACCACAAGAGAGTTGTTTTCCATCAGCTATCATGACGTGGAAATTAGAGATTGGATGAACAAAACAATTGAGCTCATTAGCTAATTTTCTATCATTAAGGTTGTGTGTACTACCTATATTAATCAACACTATCACCTTTCTTTTTTTATATAACCAAACACTTTTGCATGTTTGTGGTGCACTTGTGCTATTCAATACATGTAGGGAGATAGTAGTGCATTCTTCTTATGAATTCTCATACTGAAGTTTCATATTTGATTTTTTTGTAGGTACTCCTCTCTCTTCTTCAACTTCACTCTTAATAATCACTAGTATTTTCTCACTATTAGTACACTTATGACCCCTAGATTATTTGCTACCACAATTCCAACATAGACCTTTTTCTCTTTTATCTACCTCTTGTTGAGGAGAGAGTTTACAAATTTGTTTTGGATTAACGAAGTCGTTCCCATTTCTGTCAATAGGATTAGTCACATTTATGTTTTTAAATCCTATGGTTTGACCTTGTGTGGAACTTCTAGTGGTGGAGTTTCGTTGCTCAATATGCAATGCTTGTTGCATAGCTTTTTTAACTGTAAAAGGTGCCAACAAACTAACATCATGCTTAATTTGGTCATTAAGTCCATTGATGTAGAATTGTAGCATCTAATAAGGTGTCATCTCGTGAGCCCGGATTGCTAATCTCACATGCTCAACATTATATTTGGCTATAGACCTTAATTGTTTTAAGTTTTCAATTGGGTAATGTATCTTCCCTTCCATGGTTTCTCATAGAGGGTTGCTAAGTCATGACTAAATTCTTTCCAACTGAGCATTTGCACTTGCTTGTCACTCATCCTCCATTGGTACCATTGATAAGGTTTTGAATCTAAATGTAGCGAGGCTATGTCAACCATCATATTCTTTGGTATATTATGAAGTTTAAAGTATTGTTTTGCGAGACTTATCCATGAAGCTACATCTGTACCATCAAACTTAGGAATGTTTATTTTTGGTAGGTTCAATTTTGGACCTTAAAAAGACTATCCTATCCTTTGATTTTTTTGTTAGGGTTGTATCTGCTCAAATGATTTGTTGGGGTTTCAATTCATATAATAGTTCTTGTTTAAACCTATCTAAATTTTATTATAAAATTATGCAAATGGGGCAAACAAATTATCCTTAATAAAATGTACCACTATTTCACATTCCAGAGGAATTTTTTCCTCAATTTTAGATGGTGGAGAATAAAGGTCATTGGATTCAATATTTGTAGAAAAGTCTTTGAATCCTAAAGATTTCACGGCTTCTAATGTGTTTGTTTTTTGAACTTTGGTTTTTTATTAGGTAAAGGAGGAAAGTATCCAGTGAAAGTTGTAACCATCAAATTTTAAAACATGAGCTAAACTAAATTTGATGGTTGTCTTTTGACCAAACCTTGACCACTAAATAATGGAATTAAATTTTTATCTAATAAAAAACTGTAAAGAATAAACCCTATCTAGTTTTTCAAGAGTTTTCCAAAAATAAAAGAAAAAATAAAAATTCTAAAATTTGTGGCTTGTAGAGTAGAATAATAGAATATTTGACCTAACTTTGACCATTAAATTATGGAATGTATTTTGCCTCTGATAATAACAAACAAAGAATTGACCCCACCTAATTTTTCACAAAATTTCCAAAAATATAAAAAAAATTTATTTTTTATAAAATTTGTGGCATATAGAGCCAATTAATGGAAAAATATAAAATTGAAATAACTTGCACAAAAATTATCATAGAAAGTTATTTTTTTACATGAACCTCCATGATTGTATACCTCAAAAGCCACCAAAAAATCAAGCCTTAATTCAACATGGTTTGTAAGTTATGGCTAAAAGAAAAAACTTGGCCCAAATTGTAGCTCTAATACCACTTGTTATGATATTTCTTGGAAACAAATGTAAAAACCAGTAAATGATTTTGAGGGGGTGACCTCCAATAATTAAAAAATAAATATGAATTCAATATTAGATGTTATGATCTAGTTTAGGAGAGTCTTTCTTTTCCTTTATATGCATAACTATACAGGGACACACTCCTTTATCCTAACTAAGTCAACTTAAGGAATAACTAAACCTAATAAATGAAACTATTAAGGTTAAGCATGCCACAAATGCTTATCCTTATTATAACTAGTAAAAGCACCTAAATGTGCTATCAAATGGCCGATACACACATATTTATAGCCTTATTATCAAGCGTATTTATATTTGTTGGCCATTTAATATTACTTTTAAATGTTGTGACTAGTTTTCAAGAGTTTTATGAGTGATAATTGAGAGATTTTTAATGATTTTATAATTAAGAAACAACTTTGAAAGTATTTTAATTTATTAATATTGATGATGATCTGTCATTAAAATCATTTCTTTAATTCATCGTTTAGAAATACATTATAGAACATTTGGATTTTTTTTATGTGTTTTTCTCTCTAATTTTATGTGAGAGTTATGTTTAGCTATTTTCATGGATGAGTGTCATAATATTTTCTTTGACATTGTCTTATATGAGTGCTTTAGTTATAGAGTTATTCATGAATATTTTAACCTAATTAAAAACCTACCACTCATATTTCTACATGGAGGATAGAGTAAGTTTGATTTAAACATATTTTACTTGTGCATGACTACTTTGTTGGCAATCATGGATTTTACATGCCTTGTAACATGTACCTTCAAAAAAAGTCTTATATGAGTGTTTTAGTTATAGAGTTATTCATGAATATTTTAACCTAATAAAAAACCTACCACTCATATTTTTACATGGAGGTTAGAGTAAGTTTGATTTAAGCATATTTTACTTGTGCATGACTACTTTGTTGGTAATCATGGATTTTTCATGCCTTGTAACATGTACCTTCAAAAAAGTGACGTTGATACATATTTGAATAATCACTAAATGCTAAAATATTGCTATGATACATATTTGAATAATTTCACAAAGAGTTGGTTATAAAGACATGGCTTTCTATAATAGTTTTTTGGATTTCAATTTATTCCCTGACATTTGGCTCTATAAGCTAGCAATGCAAGTAGTTTACATTTTGAATAACTCTAAACAATATGTAACCATTCATTTACCAATAAAAAAGAATATAAAATTTTACAATAATTTAGAAGGATTTTGAAACCTTGGCCCAACCAACTCAAACATTCAAACATCATGATTCAAGGATAAGAGAGAAAATAATTCTAAATAACTTACAAAGATGAGTAAAATTATAATAGCTAGATCATACAATAGAATATGAATTTGACAAGGAATTTGCAAAAACATAACAATGTTATATAAAAAAATATTATATATATGCATTTAATTTAATTTCCACGCTTAAAGTTAATGAAGACATAAAATCCAAACTTTGGCATTCTATTTTTAAGTACAACAAACATTAAAGTAGATTTATATTAAAGATGTATTTGATGAAATATTTTAGTTTTTTAAATTCATATAAGATAATACCTTTAAAATATTAGAAAAATTATAATACCTTTGGAGCATCATTATTGTGGCTTGGGTTTCCCTAGGGACTTATTGAAGGTTGAACCATCTATAACTCATAAAGAATCAATTCCTTACACTTGATATATTTTATTCACAACAAAACCCACCTAGCAAACTCCATGATAGTGCCATATCATATACTAGATATAGTCTTCCTATAAAATTCTTCCATGGCTACAAAGTTGCTTCTATCTATAGACAAGTGAGGACCTATGAAGCTCAATATATATGACTTTAGGAAGCATGTTCTTAAGATCTTGTCAATGGTTCTCAATCCCTCAACATAGTTTTGGATATCTTAAGGTTGTGAAAAATAATTGAAACTAATAGAAGGATTGTCTTTGATGTCTACATCTTTAGATGGACCTCTCCCTTTGAGAAGTGACTTGTCATATATATATATGAAAAGATTGTTGTAAGACATTAAAATTGAAAATTTGGCATTAAGGCAACATGAACACAATGGGGACAATGATGAAACTACACCAATATTTTATTTCCATCTCAAATGAAAATACTGGATGCGTGCCATTTTTTAATAAACCACTTTTTCAATTATGCATTGTTTTGATGCTACCATGGTAGAACAATGTGCTTCTATTGAAGGAAACACATACCTTCATTCAAAATATAGCTTGTGAATGTAATTAATGCCACATCATTAGCACCAATTCTTCGTGCAACTCTTCTCATATCTCTCTTGCACTCCTATTGCCCTCTAATTTTCATCTTTTCCTTTTACCTTAATATCTATTATAAATATATATAGTTGACAAAAAATTATTTATTCCCATCCACAACAAAATATTCATGGTTAAAGGAACCATTATTTTTTAGTGCATGTAATATCTCATACCATGTTCTTTTGACCTTTATAGATTGCAATTTGATTAAATCTAAATTCATGATCATACACCTTGTATATAAATAAAAGATGCCAAAGTTATTATACCTGGTAATAAAAGTATGAGGAAAGTAATAGAGTAAAAAAATGATTGGTAAAGACTTTGAAGTTGAGCTAAGATATTGAATATTAAAAATGAAACTTTAAAAATATTTATATAATAAAATCTTACATATCTATGAAGTTCAAACAAAAAAATAAAGAACAACAATGACATTTGTAATAAACAAGAAATGAAATAGTACAAAGATTTTATTAATCCTAAGACTGATCAAACTTATTTTCCTAACAATGTGAGATTTAAAATAAGAATGAAAATTGCTAAAATAAGGAACCGAAAAACACTTCCTCAATGAAATTTGTTATTGGTTAACCCAACGGGGTAAGAAAATTTGTGAAATTTGCAACATGCTAATAAATTTGAAGATGAACATCATGGCCTTCTAACTATCTAGATAACAATGTGAGAATCAACTTCACTCTCTTCACAACACAAATAATTTCCAATATCTTTTCAAGAAGTGCTAACTCTAATTTTTAATATAGAAATTGATTTTGAAAGAAAGAAAAAAATTACATGGTTGAAAATTATTGTGAACACCTATAGACATTACACTTTACCAACACCACTCTTAGTCTTGGATGGAACTTAGTCCTCTTAGTATAACAAATCTTTGAGCAAATATGTAGATATTCTAACATTAATCGTCTCTTTTATCCATCTTTTGGGGCATTGCCAGCATTGTCAAGCCACATAGTGGGAACCAACATATTTAAAGAAAAATGAGTATTACCATTAGAGGGTTCCTATGGTCTTGGATTTGTGGTCTAGACATATTTCTTTTGCATTCTTGGCATCCTCTTACCCCTTGCTTGAAGTATAGCCTTTTACAATCCTCTTTTGAAGAAGAATTGTTTCTCTCATGTAACTCTCAATCTTTTTGCATAGGAGAGTTCTAATCAATTTTGTCAATATACGAGTCAAAATTGGGTAAAGGAATATGACAAGGCCACTTCGAGGGGGTGACCTCCAATAATTAAAAAATTATATATGAATTTGATATTAGAAGTTATAATGGTTTGTGAGAGTTTCTCTTCCTTATTTATATGCATAACCATAGTTTGTAGATTTAGACTCGACAAAAACTTAGCAACTTAAACAATTACTTAAATTTCTTTAAAAATACTTTTTTTTGCAAAATTCAATGACAAAAATGTATCCACTGAGTCAATAAATGAGCACAAAAGTGGTTTCTATTAGATTTGATTCATTTGAATGCAAATTGAGTACAAAATCATATCATCATGTAGAATCTCGATACAATAGTTAGCTCAAGTTGGAAACTAATATGAATTTATGATGATTGCCTTTGAAAATCATCATCATAATTCATGTATTGCATATTACAACATTTTACATCTTCCTCTTTCCTAATCTAGTGAAAAATTGGAGAGAGGTTCTAATCCTTGCACTCTGTTATGGCTCCTCACTTGACATAGAAGGTTGCGCTTGTGGCTCCAACTCCACCTCCATCCTATTGCTAGATGGCACTAACTCCTCTGCCTCATCAATGTCATCCAATGACAATTCAGTAGCTCGTACTTTTTCTACAACCACATCCTCCATTATTTGCCTTCCAAAATCAAGAATCTTGTCTACAATAAACAATAGGGTCTCCTCATAGTGTTGGCCAAGAGCTATGGATTTTTTTTTGAAATGAAGAGTCTCGCACGCACTTTTGCAACAATTGAGAAAGGCCCTAGTTCTCCGCTCTTGTTTGTTTTCTTCCCTCCACACCATTCTAACATTGGGGTTTATGTTGTTGGTGGACCGATTTCTATTAGCGTTGGTGGAACAATCAGTTCTTCTTGGGCTGGTGCTGATGGCATCATTTATGGGTTTGGTTTGGGCAGTCTACGACCAAGTTCGATTGTGCAGGCACTTGTGGATCTAGGGGTTGTGGCCTCTCGCACTAGTGTGGATGTCCTTGTCATGCCTAATGGACCTTTGAATTGTGATTTGAAGGGTCATTTCGGGTGTTGTTCTTTTGTTGGTACCCCTTCAAAGGGTTTATCTTATGCTGAAAGGGAAAGGATTGGTCTTTCCCCTCCCCGTTGTCCTTCGCTAGCTAAAGCTTTCCTTTTGGCCTATTCTCACACCACCCCTGGTGTGGCCTGCAGACAAGAGGTTAAAGAAAATGAGAATTTATTTGCACAATGAGGATTGATCAAAAGGTTTAACAAGTTGTGGCCTTCTCTCCTAAACCTACATAGGTGGGTTGTGGATTCATGTAAGACACTCATTAAGGTTTATATCAAGTTATACCCCTATGCAAAGGGTTTCTTCATAGCGAGATTTTAGTCTTTTAAAGACAGGGAGGCGATGTCGGATGGTCAGCTTTGGATGTGGAGAGAGCAGTCTCTCTTCCTCAAGTCATGGTTCCCCTCCTTCAACCCTCTCACAACACCATTAAATTTCATACTGATTTGGGTCAGATTTCCCAACCTCTCCCCCCATTTCTAGGAATACTCTTGCTTTGAAGGTATTAGCAATGCTATTGGCATATTTCTAAAGGTGGATTCTTCCACATCCAACATAGGACACTCTACTTATTTCCACCTTTTAGTGGACATTGACACCCCCAAGGCTCTTCTTGGGGAGGTTGTCCTCATGGTTGAGGATAGACCATGGACTCAACAGATGGATTATGAGGGCATTCCTTTTTGCTATAGACATTACTTTTCTACTGGTCATCTTGCATCAGATTATCCCCGCACTTGTTGCATTGGCTTAGCTACGTGGTTGTGGAACACCTTCCCTAAACATTTGAATGTGGATTTTGAGGATGATGTTCCTTTGAGCCACGTTGCTAAGGATGGCATGGCCTTGGTGGCTCCTATGACGACCCCTTTTGGGGTTGGTGTGGCTCTATTTGTATCTTCAAGTACTGTTAGGGATCCTTGGTGTTAGCATAGTCTGATTTGCTTGTTCGCTCTGTCCCCAATGGACCATGGGGGGCTCAACTCTTCCCCATCCTTCTTTGATGCAACCTTTGGTTGATTTTGCTACCCCGTCTCATGTGGTGGCATTTGTCGAGGAATCCCTTTCTCCTCGGTTTGATGATTTTGTTGACGACATGTCTTGGATTGTCATGCATAGAAGGAAGAAATGCCTTCCTAAATCAATTTCTTCTTCTTAGTCTCGAGATTCAGTTGTGTGTCCTTCTAGATCGGGGTTAGAATTTGTGTAGTTAGCTAGCTTCTAGGTGTTGCATGTAGCCTCTTCATGTTACAATTATTTTGGTGACCAATGCTCTATCTATGTCCTGTCTATGACCTTATTGGTCTTTGCGGCTGTTTTGATTCCATTTCTCATAGAACCCATTCCTCTTGCCTCTCAACTATTTTTTGTAAAAAGGTATAGCCCCTTTCAAAACTCATATTTATATATATCAAAAACAATGGGGTCTCCTCATCCTACCCTGTCTAATCACTATAAGGATAAATGTCATCCAAATCATATTTGACCTCCTCTAATTTATCCTCCACCTTTCTTGTGCAAATTTGAAGGTTGTATTATACAAAGACCAAGTTATTGAGACATTTTTGAGTTAATTTATTTGGCTTCTTCGTGTGAATGGCCTTAAACAAACTTTAATTATGCTCATAGCCAAAAACACTACAAGGTTGACACAAAATGTGAAGGATTAATCTTTGAAGATTTGGGGTATTTCCACCCCATTCTTCCCACCAAGAACCTACAAAATAACATATTCAAAAGTTAATAAGCAAACCATATTTTATTAATAGTTATAAATTTAAAATTTGTAACTTGTAAGATGCATGTAAAGACTTCATTTTTTGTTACTTGGTAACTCAATGTTTTTTCCTTGAATATCGAGTGTAAAAAAAATGAGCTTCCCCCTACCAATCCTATAATTCTGCAGTTCCTTAATAATTTGGTCTCTCACCTCCACCTTAGGTGTCATCCTCTCAATGCATGTCATGAGGCCCTCCATAACATCCCCATTAGGATCTGTGAAGCTATCCAAATAGAAAAATTAGGGTTAAGGAAGTACCCCATTGCATGAATGAATTGGTGGAGTTGATTATTCCACCTCTGATCAATGATCTCCCAAATAGAATCAAATTTGAGTATGTCCCCCTTGTAATAGCTTCAGATGTACTCTTTGGCCCTATCCATGGCCTTATAAATGTACCCCTCTGGGTTTTGATCCCCATCTACCAAGCATAGAACTCTAACCAAGGGCTCTGATACCTATAAATGCAAACAAATTAAATTTATAAATTTATAATGAAAGTAAATATTTTAAAGTTTAAAAATACAAGATTCAATTTAAATTTTAAATCAAATTTTTGAGGTTACCTTAACGATCTTTGTAGCTCTTTGTGCAAAGATATTATCAAAGACTATTCTTGTGATCCTCTCTTCTTCATGCTTCTTTGCATATGATGAGTCTAGCCATGATTGACTCACAAACATTTGTTTCAAAGAAGTCAACAAACTAATAATGCTTTACAATGTTAGGAAAATCGTTGCAAACCTTGTGACACTTAATTGCATGAGCTCTCTCTTTGGTGTGATCTCTCATCAAGCCAAGAACCCAAGGGTGTGATTATTAATATATTTTATTATGTTTCTTGCATCTTCTACAACCAGTCTCACCGATTCAATTTTGCTTATGTTCTCCAAAAGAAGGTCAAGGCAACATGTTGTGCAAGATGTTCAAAATAGTGATGGATGCCTCTACTAGAGCAATCTCCTAGCTGCCACAAACAATGTTGCATTATTAGTTATAATTTAGACTAAATTCTCTATGCTCACCTCTAAGACAAATTCCTCCAACATCGGAGTCAAAGTTTTTGAATTTTGACTATAAAGTACGTAACCCAAAACTATATCATGGAAATAGATAAATGCTCAAATTCACATTAATATAAAATGGAAAAAATGCATCTTCAATATATGTAAAAATGTCATATTACATCTAACAAGTACAAGTGCCCAATCCATGTGTTAGCACAAGAAACATGATATACAAAATGGTAAAACTCTGGCTCTCATACCATAAAGTCAACTCTAAACAATAATGACGTACAAATACAAGAATTATACAAGTAATGATATATGAATATAGTCATTGTCACCAGCTACCACTAACCCACGCGGTCATCCGTAAATTTGAGAGACGAGAACATGATTCATGTACTTTTCCTCCCAACCACGAAGCTTATACTTCCTCAAAATTCTTCCTACTTCAAAGAATACTCAACCCTGCATGAAATGCCTAGAAACCTGGAAACAATAGACATGATGGAAACTTGGTACAACTTGATATATCTACATGCATTTCTAACATGAACATGCAATGCCTTACTATTAGGGTATGAAAGAGAAACATATCAATATAATTTACTAGGCAAACATTCATCTATTTCAATGAAAACATGGCTTTGGCCAAAGCACTTATGAATATACCGATAGATCCCAAAAAGAGGATCAACCTTCTTTGTTAGCCCATATTCGACACCCTTTCTCGGAAACTAAACCCATCACATGCATAGAAAAGTAAACTAATCTACTTTCTTAACAAAGACAATTCATGGCATCACATGCATTTGCCCAATAAACAATTACTATCTCTTTTCTTGCAAAAAAATTAACGTGAATTACAATTTTCTTTTCTTGCAAATTATACTTCTAATATGGGGATTCTTTATGCATGTTATACTTCATACCATATTTATTTCAGATGCAACTACTATCTAATATTCATGTTTTCCTAACTATATTCATGTTGTTTTTGTAACAGGGACAAAGAGATTTCAGTCATATACAGAAAGATGCAAGCATTGAACATGATTATATATATATAGATATATATCTGGACATATATAATCCTCATTACATGTGCAACTAGCTCAAAAGAAAGACTGATTTAATGATTTTATGCTCACAAGTAGAATTTGATTTCATGTTATAGCTGCAATAATTCTGAGATAAGGAAAAAATGATTTGAACTATTTTTATATCATCATGCAAGGTCTGATTTCATGGTTTGTATTCAAACAATAGATATTTATCTATGTATATTACCAAACAAAGTGCAGTCACCACATATATATACCTCTATATATTCCAAATAAATGCATATACAGTAGATATATACCTCTGTATGTTCCAAATAAGTGCATATACAACAGATATATACCTCTGTATATTCCAAATAAATGCATATACTGTTAGACTTAGGGCACACAACTGAGAGGGGGGGGGTGAATCAGTTGTTCAAAAACTTTCTTTCAATTACACACTTAATTACACTTAGCAATTTAGTAGCATAACAATAAGTTAATCATGGAAACAAATCAAGAGCAAAAACACATCAACACATGAGACACCAAGATTTTGACGTGGAAAACCCGGTTAAGGGAAAAACCGCGGGGTGATTAACCCAAGAATGTATTCTCTGTTAGAAGAATAGGAAGAACAAATGGCACATGCCAATTAGGGCTCACTGCCTGAGCACACTGCTCACAAGAGGCTCACTGCCTACAAGAGACTCACTGTCTACAAAAGAATAAGCACCACATACTTGAACTGGAGAATAGCATCTTCACCATGCCTGAATTAGTTCCATTTAAACCCAAAACTTCTTCTCTGCCTTTCACTCTCTTCTTCGCTACCACACCCTCATCACTTCCGAACACCAATGAAATGACTTCGCAATCCCTTATTTATATAGGACATCAACTTAGGAATGATCATCTAGGTCGGCAAACATTAACAAGAACATCCGCAGGATGTGTATTTCATCTGGTCGACCAGTCTCAGGAAGAACACCTTCACCCAGAGATTATCCTTCAATTGCGAGCTCCAAATTCAATGCGGACCATCCACTTGATCTGAACACGATCCAAGGACCTTCACAAGATTGCCTGAGTCACCAAGAACATCTGCACTTCATCTGCATACTTAAATCCTTCTCTCCTTCATCTGGAACCTCAAGAACACAGTCTATCATCACTGTCACAAAGGAATAGATGCTTCTGGACTTCCAGACCACAACCCAATTGATTTGATACTTCAAACAGACTTCCTGAACACTCCCTTAAATCTGTAGAACAGGACAATGCATTTCCAGATCTCACCAGACCTTTCTGTAACACTCTGTCACCTCTGAACATCTACCGGAACCGATTTTACTTGATCAACCATAACTTCTTCAGATCTTCATGCGGACCTCTAAAATCTTTATTATACCATCTTAAGACACATATCTACAAACCCTTTAAACCGCATCATCTGATCCTCATCCTATCTTGAGCTTTTACCTTACTGTCATCATTGTTCTTCTCTGTTCCTAATTGAGACTAATTTTCTCAATATCCTCAGCACATAGCTCATCCAATCCTTATCATTAATGCAACAGAAGTATGTTGACATCAATGACAACACCCGTTAGGCCCATACTTGCAACAATCTCCCCCTTTGTCATTGATGGCAACATATGATGTGAAAAACTGTTTTGACCATCAAGACAAGAACTGCTCCTTACTGTCACAACTCCCCCTATCAGCAACAACCATTCACATGTCTTCTCTCCTTTTACTGCTCCCCCTTTGATCAGCAACCACTTGTTTTTCACACGTCTTCTCTCCCCCTTTGACATCAATGGCAAAAGGCACATACTTGCAATTCCACCACTTCAGAATAATATCTGTTGCTCCCCCTGAGTAGCAGCTTCCCATCATCAATCCAGACCACAAGGTGTGATTGTGATATCCACCGGACTAATACACATCAGTGCACCTTAGTTCATCACTGGAGGAGCAATAACTCCTAACTTCTCCCTGAGATATTCAAAAGAGTCCTTAGGTAGAGGTTTAGTAAAGATGTCTGCAATCTGATCCTTGGAAGGCACAAACTCCAGTTTAACTTCATTCTTGTTCACTTGCTCTCTCAAAAAATGAAACTTAATGGATATGTGTTTAGTCTTTGAATGCAACACCGGATTCTTAGATATGTTTATTGCACTTGAATTATCATAGAAAATTGTGATAGGCTCCTCATATTCCACTTTGATATCTCTTAGCATCTGCTTCATCCACAAAACTTGAGTGCAACTACCAGCTACTACAATATATTCTGCTTCCGTTGTAGACAGAGATATTGCCTCTTGTTTCTTGCTTAGCCAAGAAACCAATCTCTTCCCCAAAAAGAATGCTCCACCACTGGTACTCTTCTGGTCATCCACATCTCCTGCCCAATCACCATCTGTATATGCATGAAGAGAAAAATCATGATCTCTAGGATACCATAGACCATACTCAATTGTCCCTTTTAGATATCTAAAAATCTTTTTGATTTCCATGACATGAGATTCTCTAGGATCAGCTTGGAATCTAGCAAGAAGACCAACAGCTTGCATAATGTCTGGTCTAGTTTGAGTGAGATATAACAGTCCTCCAATCATTGACATGTACTTAGTCTAATCTGCCTTAGGAGAGTCATCATCTTTGCTCAACTTACATCCGATTGCCATGGGAGTATTCATTGGCTTTGAATTGTCCATCCCAAATTTCTTCAACAATTCTTTCACATATTTGGTCTGAGAAATGAAGATTCCTTTCTTTGTTTGAGTGATTTGTATACCCAAGAAGAAATTCATTTCACCAAGCATGGACATCTCAAATTCACTTTTCATTTGATTTGCAAAATTTGTACACATACTATCTCTTCCTCTAAAAATGATATCATCAACAAACACTTCAACAATCAAGATGTTTTCATGATCAATTTTGAAATACAAATTACTGTCAGCAGTACCTTTGTTGAAACCAATCTTCAAAAGATGCTTATCCAATCTTTCATACTAGGCTCTTGGGGCTTGCTTCAATCCATACAAAGCCTTCTTCAACTTGCAGACCATATCACCATGATCGGACAATTGGAATCCATCCGGTTGCTCAATGTACACTTCTTCTTCCAAGTCACCATTCAGGAAGGCAGACTTGACATCCATCTGATATACCTTGAAATCCTTGAAAGTAGCAAAAGCAAGAAATAATATGACTGCTTCAATTCTTGCCACTGGAGCAAAAGTTTCTTCAAAATCAACTCCTTCTATTTGAGAATAGCCTTTGCAGACCAATCTGGCTTTATTTCTGATTACTTCACCAATTCATTCAGTTTGTTCTGAAAGACCCATTTGGTTCCAATCACATTCTTATTTCTAGGTCTGGGAACCAAATCCCAAGTGTGATTTTTCTCAATTTGCATTAGTTCTTCCTCCATAGCTTTAGACCAATTTTCATCATTGCAAGCTTCATTCACTGTCTTAGGTCCAATCTTCGAAATTAGACAATCTTCTTCTGAATCTTGAGCAATTCTTCCTCTTGTTTGTACTATGCTTTTATCACCCATGATCTGATCTTCAAAGTGGTTCAATCTTACATACCTGGGAACTTTGAGAGTTTCTTGCACTTCTGATTCTTGATTAGGCTCATTGAAACTCATCTCTTCCTCCTGGTTGAACGGATTAGTCTGAATCTGACTTACAGAGGAAGCTTGAGCTCCTTGAGTCATAACACCATTCTGATCATCTTCATCATATTCATAAAACCTTGAAGGTTTCTCAATTCCCTCATCAACCTTCACATTTGTGCTTTCTATTAGCTTTCTCAGTCTCTTGTTATAACACTGGTATGCTTTGCTTTGAGTAGAGTAACCCAGGAATATTCCTTCATCACTTCTAGCATCAAACTTGCCTAGATATTCATCTCTTTTAATGTAACACTTGCTACCAAAGACTCTAAAATACCTCACAGTAGGAGTGATGCCAAACCAGAGTTCATAAGGAGTCTTACCAGTATTGCTTCTAATTTGAACTCGATTGAGATTGTAGACTGCAATGCTGACAGCTTCTCTCCAATAGATCTGAGGAACATTTGCTTCCATCATCATGGTCCTAGAAGCTTCCTAGACGGTCTGGTTCTTTCTTTCCACAACTCCATTCTACTGTGGAGTCCTAGGAGCAGACAACTATCTCTTTATTCCATGTTTCTCATAGAAATTTATGAACTCACCGGATGTGAATTCTCCACCTCTATCAGACCTTAGACATTTCAATTTTAATCCGGTTTCATTCTCTACCATAGCTTTGAATATTTTGAATTTCTCAAGTGCTTCTGATTTCTCCTTTAGAAAGGTTACCCACATCATTTGGGAATAGTCATCAATTAGCAACATAAAGTATCTATCACCTTGTATACTCCTAATTCTTGCCGGACCACAAAGATCAGTATGAACTAAGTCCAATAATCCGGTAGAGGACAGTTCCTTACTTTTGAATGTGGCTTTGCTCAGCTTACCTAACTGACATTCTTTGCACAAGCTATTAGTAGGTTTTACTAATTTGGGAAGATCTCTTACAACCTGAGTATTGCTTATCTTGATGATATTATCAAAATTCACATGACACATCCTCCTATGCCATAACCAACTCTGATCAACTTGAACAAATAAGCAACTTTTATCAGTACCAACCAAGTGGAAGATATTACCTTTAGTTTGGGTACCGGATGCAATCTCTGTTCTGAAACTTTCAAAGATCTTGCACTTTCCATTCTTGAATTGGATATCATAGCCCTTGTCCAACACTGAGAAGATTGTGCTTCAATCCTTCAACATACAGAACATTACCAGTTTTGTTTCTTCCATCAAAAGAAATAGTTCCTCTACCTCTGATTCTACCACCAGAATTATCACCAAACTTTACTACTCCTCCTTCATATCTTTCCAAATCTATAAACTTATTTATGTCACCTGTCATATGGTGAGAGCAACCACTATCAATGACCCAATCATCCTTTTCTTCAACTTGGGCAGCCAGAGCTCTTTCTACAACTTTATGATTGACAGATTCAGAGGGCATTGGATCTTCTTCCTTGATGGCAATGAACACCCAGTCACTTCCGAATTTGTCTCCTGTCTCTGATTCATCATCTGTTACTCCATCATCTCCTTCATGAGCATAGTAACAATTCTTTTGGAATCTTGATCTGTTGGAATTTGGTCTTGAAAACCTTTCCGGACACCTTGAGGCAAAATGACCAATCTTATTGCAGTTAAAACACTTAAAAGGTAATTTCCCTTCATACTTACCGGATCCTCTTGGCAATCTTTTTGCAATAAGAGCTTCAAGGTGAGCAGCTTCAGCTTCTTCTTCTTCCAGGTCTTTTCTTGCTTTTTCATACCATGATAGTTTCCCTGAAGAGTTTTCTCCCTAATCAAACCTTTGTTTACCTTTTACAGAGGCACTGGCTTTGAATGCAGATTCAGTCTTTGGGGGTTCATCTCCAAACTCTGTCATTTCAAATGCAACCAATTTACCAACCAATTGTTCTCTAGTGACGGTTGTGTGGGCTCTGAATTCTTCAATTGCAACAGCCTTGATTTTATAAGAAGCAGGAAGGGATCTGAGAACTTTGCCAACAATCTCATCTTCATTCAAGACTCCACTAGCATTTCTAATTCCACAAACAATCTTATTTACTCTTGGCATAAAAGATGTGATATTTTCATCTTCTCTCATCTTCAGATTTTCAAATTTCCCTTTCAGACTCTGTAACCTAGCATTTTAAACATATTTGTCTCCTTCATGCAGAAGTTCCAATTTTTGCCAAATTTCAAAAGCAGTTGGTAGATAAATAACATTTGAGAGTTCTGAATCAGATAAAGCACTTAGAAGAGCCTCTATAGTTCGCAGATTGTTTTCAGCATCTGTGATTTCATTTTGGGTTTTCAGACCACCCTGTGGAGGTACATACTATGTTGTAGCCATGGTCCAGTACGCCATTCCCATACATTGCAAGTGACATTTCATGCGACCTTTCCAAAGATTGAAATTGGTTCCATCAAACTTCAGACTATCCTTCTTGTAAGATGACATCCCAGATCTCCTCAAGCGGTTAAGCTCCTTTTAGAGGAACTTGGCTCTGATACCAATTGTTAGACTTAGGGTGCACAACTGAGAGGGGGGGTGAATCAGTTGTTCAAAAACTTTCTTTCAATTACACACTTAATTCCACTTAGCAATTGAATAGCATAACAATAAGTTAATCATGGAAACAAATCAAGAGCAAAAGCACATCAACACATGAGACACCAAGATTTTGACGTGGAAAACCCGGTTAAGGGAAAAACCACGGGGTGATTAACCCAAGAATGTATTCTCTATTAGAAGAATAGGAAGAACAAATGGCACATGCCAATTAGGGCTCACTGCCTAGGCACACTGCTCACAAGAGGCTCACTGCCTACAAGAGACTCACTATCTACAAAAGAATAAGCACCACATACTTGAACTGGAGAATAGCATCTTCACCATGCCTGAATTAGTTCCATTTAAGCCCAAAACTTCTTCTCTGCCTTTCACTCTCTTCTTCGCTACCACATCCTCATCACTTCCGAACACCAATGAAATGACTTCGCAATCCCTTATTTATATAAGACATCAACTTAGGAATGATCATCTAGGTCGGCAAACATTAACAAGAACATCTGCAGGATGTGTATTTCATCCAGTCGGCCAGTCTTAGGAAGAACACCTTCACCCAGAGATTATCCTTCAATTGCGAGTTCCAACTTCAATGCAGACCATCCACTTGATCTGAACACGATCCAAGGACCTTCACAAGATTGCCTGAGTCACCAAGAACATCCGCACTTCATCTGCATACTTAAATCCTTCTCTCCTTCATCCGGAACCTCAAGAACACAGTATGTCATCACTGTCACAAAGGAATAGATGCTTCCGGACTTCCAGACCACAACCCAATCGATTTGATACTTCAAACAGACTTCCTAAACACTCCCTTAAATCCGCAAAATAGGACAATGCATTTTTGGATCTCACCGGACCTTTCTATAACACTCTGTCACCTCTAAACATCTACCAGAACCGATTTTACTTGATCAGCCATAACTTCTTCAGATCTTCATGCGGACCTCTGAAATCTTTACTATACCATCTTAAGACACATATCTACAAACCCTTTAAACCGCGTCATTTGATCTTCATCCTATCTTGAGCTTTTACCTTACTGTCATCACTGTTCTTCTCTGTTCCTGATTGAGACTAATTTTCTCAATATCCTCAGCACATAGCTCATCCAATCCTTATCATTAATGCAACATAAGTATGTTGACATCAATGACAACACCGGTTAGGTCCATACTTGCAACATATACAACCAGTATATACCTTTGTTTATTGCCAAACAAAGTGTAGCTACAATAGAGATTATATATATATATATATATATAAAACAAAATAATAACCTTTTTAGACAACGTATTCAATTCTAGAAACCACTATTGCATTTAAAAATCAAAACAATAGAGAGGCCGATAATTCATTCATTTCATTGGTGTGAACAACATAGATAACAATATTTCATTCATTTCATTGTGTGAACAAAAGAGATAACAATATTTCATTCATTTCATTGTGTGAACAACAGAGATAACAATATTTCATTTGTTTCATTATGTGAACAATAGAGATAACAATATGTATGCATACATTTACATGTATACATGTATACCAAAAAAAGAAAAAAGATTAAGTTAATGGACAGTGAAATCATGGTCACATACAGAATGGATACATAATTCTTTCTTGTTTGTTGTTGTTGTTGGATTGGCATTTGGTAAAATCTACTAAAATAAGTTTTGAATATATATTCCTCTACGGATATAACTGATCCATAACAGATTTTGGAGAGGGAACAAGGCAACAGAGTAACCCTAGCTTTAAACAATATGCACACTGCTAAAAAATAATAAGAACATCAAACTTACTGGTAAGATGTGATTGTTGTTACAACTTTCCTTCGCAATCCCTTGCAATCTCCTTCTTCTCCCTGTTTTTCTTCCTTTCATCGATGGTGTTTTTTTTCTTCTCTGCTCTCCATTTTTTTAATATGTTTTTCCTGCTCTAAATGGGGCATTTTTCATGCATCGACCCAACAAGCTTTTCTTTCAGTTCTAAAATTAAAATTCTCACTTTTCATTCTTTTACCAATGTATGATCTGCCCACATGCCAATATTTTTAGTTTTTAATTCAATCGCTATAATAAGAACATACATAATAAGAAAAATCACATTTATGTAACTAATTGTTTAAACCATCTTAACCATAAACAATATTCAAAGTATAATGCACAATTAAAACTATGTATCCATGTTAACACAAATGCATAACAAAAACATTCGCAATGCAGTACGTATGCAACTACCTGAGTGTGTGTGTTTATCGGGTTTTCCGTCATGCCAACTCTTGTCGGGCGGATAGAACACTTCTAACTCAACCATGTTCTCATCTTCAACATGTTCCTGTACTCACTCACACTCAAATTCTCTTCAATGTTTAGCCCATAAAACCATAGCCGAAGCACGAGCAGTATATAAAGTCATAATCACAAACATAATAATCCATCATCATTTCAATTTCAATTTTATGCATTTTTAGAAATAACGACAAATTACCTTCACACACATGTAATTATCCAATAATCAAACAATCATAAGGTAATGTCCAATAGTCTCATCAAATATAATGAATTATAAATGCAAGCAAAAGTCAAGATGTGACATCCTTCCCCACTAGGAAGAGACATCGTCCTGATGTCTTATTACACACACACTTAAGTAATAAAAGTATCTCACTCATGCTATCAAAAGTGTCACACTAAGCAAATAAAAATATCTCAACTAAGTCCTCAAATGAAGAAAATAACGGTATATCTCCTCAACATCCTCCCATGTGGCACTATCCATAGAATATTGGTCCCACTGGACCTTATACTAAACAATATCTCTGTTACGCAACTTAACGTTGTGTCTATCAAGAATTCGAGTGGGCTCCACTAGCACCACTTCTGGATCATGTACCTATAAAGCATGCCAATCCATTGTTGCACATAGGTTACCTAAGGTTGGCATTGATGTGGTTGTCATTGATGTCAACACTCAGTTTGGGCTGTCATTGATGCTTATGTTAATTATATACTAGCATGTTGTATGTTAACAATGATGTCGTTGATGTTCATGGTTGGATGTCATGCCTTGTTTAATGTCAATTAAGGTTGTATTGAGTATGTTTGTTGTCAGCAGAGATGATATCATGATGATATATTAAGATGAGAATTAGAAGCATCAAGATGAGGATTAGAAGTAATGCTGATGTTGGGGAGATGGTGTTGATCGTTTGTAGCATGTTGTATGCTCTTTCCTGCTGATCCTAAGGAAGTATGTGTTTCTATAAGGAGACTTTGGTCTTTGGATGTTGGTGAAGGTTTCTACTATAGGAAGTTGCCTTAAAGACTACTTGGGAAAATGCTCTGCATTCCTCCACATTTGAAGATATGGTCATGCAGTTCAGACGTAAAGTTCAATGTGTTGATAAGGTGTTTCATTCAAAGTTTCATATCATTTGTTCCTCCACAGAGAAAGTTGTAAGTGACAAAGTGCATAACTATATTGTCTGGTGGCTTGTTTCAGTGTATGTTGGTATGCGCCAACTTGTTGTTGTATGAAGTGATAAAGTGGTTGGTGGAGAACAATCCTTTAAGAATCTTTTGATGTTTCATGTTGCTCTGCAAGGTGTTTTCTAGTTTCTCCATAATAGGTTGTGGTCTGAAATGATGGTGTTGCTGGGTTATGCTCTTGCCTGGCCGACAAAGGCATGTTGAAGTGTGCAACACAAAGTCTTTGTTGTGTAGAGTTCAAGGAGTGTTTGGAGATGTTGTGTGGGTCATGCCAACTTATATGGGAGAAGCACAAGTAAAAGTTAATCATTCATGAGTACTGCCAAGTTGTAATGACTGATATGCTACAAGATTCATGTTTTCTTAAGGTTGACCTATTTCAATTGTGTAAAGCATGCGGATGATATTCATTGAAGGCTAATGTTGTGAAGAGTTTTTAGGACTAGGATAAGCATGTATTGAAATCCACAAGGCGTGTTCCTCTTCCTGGTGTTGAGTATAATTCATGTTAGGGCTTGCCCTCTACATATTTCATGTTGTTTGATCTCTGACCGACTTGTAATTGTAATATTGAAGATGAAACAACTGATCAAGATGATGATCTTGATGAGGTAGAGGCAAACTTTGTGAGAAGGTTATAGAAGGGCACCGACAAATACAAAGGTAAGTTGCCTTTCAAATGCTTCAATTGTGGGAAAGTTGGTCATTTTACCTCTAAATGTCCTTTTAAAGAATTAGGGGGTAGCAACAAAAGAGAGAAGTTCAAAAAGAGTCTTTATTCCATGGAGAATAGATGTTCTTCAGAAGAAGAGGTTCATGATGATTCAAATGATGAAACACTTTTCATGGCTTTTAAAGTTGGTGACAAAAAAAGTGATATTGGAAAATGTAAAAAGTCTGACACCTTCCAGGCTGACAAAGATAATGAATACTCAATAGTTATGTGGACTACCTTTCATGCAAAAGAAGAAGAAAATGCTTGGGTAATTGATAGTGGTTTCTCTAACCACATGACTAGTGATAAGGAGAAATTCATCAGCCTTAAGAAGTGGAATAGTGGAGCTGTCAAGTCATAAATTTGTGGAAAGGGTGCTATAACCATTGATGGAAAGAACAAGACTGAGGATGTCCTCTATGTCAAAGGGCTGAAGCACAATCTCCTCAATGTCAGTCAGATGTGTAGTAAATGATACAATATTACATTTCATGCCAAAGGTTGTGAGATCAAGAAGGCAAGGTCCGGAAGACTAGTTGCAAAAAGTACTAAGACATATGGAGATATCTATCATCTAAAGGAGGTAAATTAAGGAACCTATTTATTGGCTCAATCTGGTGAGTGTTGGTTGTGGTACAAGAGAATAGGACACATCAACTTTGATAATATGGTAAAGATCATCTCTATGCATGTGGTGAGAGATATGCCTAAGATAACCAAGCCTGCAAACACATTATGCAAGGAATGTCAAATGGGAAAGTAGACAAAGACAAATTTCAAGAGTAAGGAGTGTTCTTCTACAATGCCTCTAGAGATGATTCACATTGACCTATGTGGCCCTACAAGAACAAAGAGTCATCAAGGTGAAAGGTATTTCATGTTGTTTATTGATGATTACTCTAGAATGACTTGGGTTACTTTTCTAAGAGAAAAATCAGAAGCCTTTGATAAGTTTAAAATTTTTAAAGCAATAGTTGAGAATGAAATGGGTGCTAAGATCAAATGCTTAAGATCTGATAGAGGAGGTGAGTTCACTTCAAATGAATTTGAAAAATTTTGTAAGGACCATGGTATTAAGAGACATATGTCTACTCATAGGACCCCTCAGCAGAATGGGGTAGTGGAGAGGAAGAATAAGACTGTGCAAGAGATGGCCAGGGCAATATTGAAAGATGCAGATCTACCTAATATGTATTGGAAGGAAGCAGTTCACACTGTTGTCTACCTGCTTAACAGAGTACAATTGAGGGTTAATAGCACTAAGACCCCTTATGAGATATGGTATGGAAGGCCTCCCACTGTCAGATATTTCAGGATCTTTGAAAACAAATGCTACATCAGGAGAGATGAAGAAGACCTTGGAAAGTTTGATTTAAGGTGTGATGAATGGATCTTTCTTGGTTACTCAACCAGAAGCAAGACCTATATATGTTACAAAAAGAGATTGGGAAAGATGATTGAAAGCACAAATGTTAAGGTAGATGAAGATTTGTGTCAGATCTCACAAGAACCAGAGGATTGTGAATCTGATATACCTCCCTGCATTGAAGAAGAAGAAGAGAAAGAAGAGAAGGAATAAGAATCAAAACATATCCCTAAGGTTCCAGCAAAGTATGTTCAGAGGAATCATTCAGCAAATCAGATCATTGGGGACAAGAATGAAGGTGTGCAAACTAGGAGAAGGCTTGAAAGAGCAAGTGAACAAGTGAATTTGTGCCTACTGTCAAAGGTGGAGCCCAAAACCTTTGTTGATGCTAGCAAGTATGATGGATGGTTGAAGGCAAGGAAGAAGAATTGAATCAAATAGAAAAGAATCAGACATGGTAACTGGTTCCCAAACTAATGTTATAAGAACAAAGTGGGTGTTCCAAAATAAGCTAAATGAAGATGGTGAAGTTGTAAGGAACAAAGCAAGATTGGTGTGTAAGGGTTATTCACAAGTTGAAGGTATTGATTTTGAGGAAACTTTTTCTCCGGTAGCCAAGATGGAGGCAATCAGGATGTTTCTTGCCTTTGCTTCTCACAAGAACTTTAAGGTCTATCAGATGGATATCAAGTCATCCTTCTTGAATGGTGATTTAGAGGAAGAGTTCTATATTGAGCAACCTGATGGTTTCTAGCTATCAGAAGATCCAGACATGGTGTGCAGACTCAATAAAGCTTTGTATGGACTCAAGAAAGCTCCTAGAGCTTGGTATGCTTGGCAGGATAAGTATTTACTTCAGCAAGGTTTCAAGAAAGGTACTATAGATAGTAATCTTTACATTAAGGAAGAGGAAGACAAGATTTTGATAGTTGTTGTATATGTTGATGACATCATCTTTGGTGGAGATGATAATATGTGTAAGAGGTTTGTAGAAGAGATGCAAAAGGAGTTTGAAATGTCTATGATTGGTGAGATGTCTTTCTTCCTTGGGCTTCAAATTATTCAGCTAGATGATTGTATCTTTGTTTCTCAGGCTAAGTATGTTAGAGATATGTTGAAGAAATTTGGTATGGAGGATTCCAAACCAGTAAGTACTCCTATGGTTACTAGTTGTCACTTAAGCGAGACTGATGAGTCACCTGAGGTTGATCAGACTCTTTATAGATCCATGATTGGAGGATTATTGTACTTGACTACTTCTAGACCTGATATTATGCATGCGGTATGTTTGGTTGCCAAACATCAAGCTAATCCTAAGCAAACTCATGAAAAGGCAATAAAAAGAATATTCAGATATTTGAAGGGTAATCTAGATTATGGATTATGGTATCCAAGAGGCAATGACTTTGATCTGAGTGCTTACACCGATGCTGATTTGGGCTGGTTGTGTTGATGATAGAAGTACAAGTGGTGGTGCTTTCTTTTTAGGAAGTAGATTGGTTTCATGGCATAATAAGAAATAGGATCCAGTGTCCTTATCAACTGCAGAAGCAAAGTATATTGCTGCAGTATCTTGCTGTACACAAGTATTGTGGATGATGCAAACATTGAAGGATATCAAGATATAGTATGATGATCATATTCCTATTTTGTGTGATAATACTAGTGCTATCAATATTTCCAAGAATCCAGTGATGCATTCTAGAACCAAGCATATATCAATCAAGTATCACTTTTTGAGAGAGAAAGTTGCAGATAAAGAAGTGAAGTTGGAATATATTCAAAAAAAGGATCAGATTGCAAATATTTTCGCAAAGGCTCTTGCAAATGATACTTTTGCATATCTCCAATAGAAGTTAGGGGCAATTGCCCCTCCTTCTTGCTATATGCATAGTTGGTGCATCTGTCCAAGGGGATTAATTCATGCTATATCTTTTTTTTCTGTACTGATGGTGGCTACCTCTTAGGGGGAGAAAGTAGTGGTTGTTTCTGACAGGGGAGAAGGTTGAAAATGAGAGTTTGTGCCCTAAGAGGGAGAAGAAGTTGCCCTTTGTTCTTGATGTCAAAGGGGGAGAATGAGTAGGTGTGTGTTGCCATCAATGCCAAAGGGGGAGATTGTTGCACATATGTTACCTAAGGTTGTCATTGATGTGGTTCTCATTGATGTCAACACTCAGTTTGGGTTGTCATTGATGCTTATGTTGATGATATACTAGCATGTTGTATGTAACAGTGATGTTGTTGATGTTCATGGTTGGATGTCATGCCTCATTTAATGTCAATTAAAGTTGTATTGAGTATGCTTGTTGTCAGCAGAGATGATATCATGATGATTTATTAAGATGGGAATTAGAAGCATCAAGATGAGGATTAGAAGTACTGATGATGTTGGAGAGATGGTGCCAATGGTCTGTAGCATGTTTTATGCTCTCTCTTATTGATCCTAAGAAAGTATGTGTTGCTACAAGGAGACTCTGGTCTCCAGATGTTGGTGAAGGTTTTTGTTGCAGGAAATTGCCTTAAAGACTATTTGGGAAAATGCTCTGCATTCCTTTGCATTTGAAGATATGGTCATGCGGTTAAGAAGTTAAGTTCAGTGTGTTGATAAGGTGCTACATTCAAAGTTTCATATCATTTATTCCTCCGTAGAGAAAGTTGTAAGTGACAGAGGGCAGAACTGTATTGTCTGGTAGCTTGTTTTAGTGTCTATTGGCCTGCACCAACTTGTTGCTGTATGAAGTGATGAATTGGTTGGTGAAGAATGATCATAAGGATCTTTTGATGTTTCATGTTGCTTCACAAGGTGTTTTCTGGTTTCTCTGGAATAGGTTGTGGTCTGGAATGATGGTGTTGCTGGGTTATGCTCTTGCCTAGCCGACTGAGGCATGTTGAAGGTGTGCAACACAAAGTCTTTGTTGTGCAGAGTTCAAGGAGTGTTTGGAGATGTTGTGTGGGTCATGCCAATTCATCTAGGAGAAGCACAAGTAAAGGTTAATCATCCATGAGTATTGCCAACTTGTAATGACCGATATGCTACAAGCTTTATGTTTTCTTGCTTAAGGCTGACCTATTTCAATTGTGTGAAGCGTGCAGATGATATTCGTCGAAGGTTGATGCTATGAAGAATATTTAGGACCAGATTAAGCATGTATTGAAATCTACAAGGCATGTTCTTCTTCCTGGTGTTGAGTGTAATTCATGTTAGGGCTTTCCCTCTACACGTTTCATGTTGTTTGATCTCTGGCTGACTTGTAATTGTAATATTCTTGTTGTCTTTGGTCGACTTGTAACGTAATCAATGTAATATCATGTATATTGTAAACCTAGTTGATCTAGGTGAGGTATGATTGTGAGTGTGAATGTGAGAATTAGAATATGGATTTGTAATGCATTATGATGTGTGACTGAAAGAGAAAGAGCAGAAGTGATGGATTTTGTCTAGATTCATCTTGAAGATATTCTTGAGACATAAGGGAACTGAAGAGTGTGCCTAACTGATTGTTGGAGGTAGTGAGCCAAAGACAAAACTTCTTGAAGGATGAAAGCAATGAGCCAGTAAGCTACAAAGAAGACATTTGAATAAGTTGCAAAAGTTGTCAAAGCAGAAGAGCAAAGATCAAAAGAGGAGTGAAAAAATAGAATTGCAATCATAAAAAGGAGTGAGATTCAATGTCAGTTTCAAGAAGTAAAAGGACTGTCATGCTGTAATCTTTTCTGAGTGTGTTCTCAGTTCAAGGAGTAGTTGCTTCCTTGGGGTGAAGCCCTAAAACAAAATCTACAGGGAGTTGTAGCTTCCTTTGGAGTGACCCTAAAACCTTTCTTCATTGAGTAATAGCTTCCTTGGGTTGTAACCCTACAAAAAAGTTGTAATTGTGATTCTTTTGCGATGCTAGATTAGGACAGTAGCTCCTAGCAGCTTTTCTCACCATGGTTTTCCCCCTTTGGGTTTTTCCACGTATATCTGGTGTTATGTGATGTTGTGCATTGTATGGATCTTTTAAGTTTCTGTGAATGCTACAAAGTCTAAGTTTTAATTTGCTCTGGAGGGTTTGAGAATTATTTTAACACTGATTCACCTCCCCCCTCTCAGTATCAGGTGTGTTCAACATCCATGCACACAACACACATGGCACAATTGCCAATATAATGCATATAAAGAATGCATGGTACAACTACCATCTAATTGCATTCAAGTAACATATGGCACACTTGCCAAACCATAAAAGAATGACATCACAACATTCAAGCATAAGGGAAATAATCACACCTCCAATGCACACCAAACGAGGCATAAATCATAGTCATTCATAGGCACCTACAAGCATGAATCAAGCATCACAATGCACATGCAATCACATGGTAAACACAACATATTCTCAAAAGATCAGTCCTCCTAACCAACAAACTAGGTCGAGGTCTCAAAAAAATAAAACAAATCTCCAAAAGTGCACCAACTAGGTCAAAACCAACCATCATGCATACAACTCCTCTGAGATTACATTCCATCCTCCAACTGCCACTACAATGAAAAGAGGCTCTAGCCAAAAAGTGCAATAGACCAATGTAAGCATCGAAAGCATGCATAGCCTCCACGAGGACCCTAATGTTTACTCACAATCCTTGTCATGTACATCTAAGCGTGGAAAGATACCCTCTCAACAGATATTATCTTGGTAGCATGTGGTTTCTTCATTTTTTTGTTTCCCCTTTGTCATTCTTTCCCTTTCTTCACTTTTTGACACTTGTCGATTTGAGTTTCTTGTGCTTGCGACTTTGTCCCTGAGCCTTGTATTTGTTCATTTGTTGTGTTTTCACCTCTCCCCAATGTTTTTCATATATTCCCACCCCTAGGATCCCTCTAGAGGACCTCCCAAGCCATCTCCAACTTTCAATTTTTTGTTTCAGCCAACCAGTACAAATCTCCCCCTATTATTTCTAGATCTCCCCCAAGAGATCCTATTTTACAAGTGGAAATTTGGTTTTTGACTCCTTTTTGACATGTTTCTGGAGGTAGATCCCCTTCTTTTCTCCTCCCCTTCCATCTCCCATCCTGATCTTTTACCCAAGACCTATCCTCTAAGGCTCGCCCATGGTTCGCCCCTCACAAAGTGAAAAGAATGCAGATGTGATCGGAAGTCCATTGCATGGACCAACCATCCACGAGCCACTCAAGCACTCATCTTGATGACGAAGTGAGAAGGATAGAAAGAAACTTACAAGAAGTAAGAGATGCTCAAGAAGCCCTGAAAGTTGCGCTATGAGAAGAGCAATGAGAAAATGCTATGGGTAAGTGCACAAAGATGGGGGACCAATGTTAGAATCTGAAAAGATTATTAACCCAGAAAACTAGTGCAAATGAATAGATATTTAAACTATGAATGCAAATGATACGAAATCAAAATAGCAACACAGAGTTAGTCTCCAAGAGAGTAATGCAAATGCTAGAAGCAAAATAGCATTAAGAGGATGCAAAAGCAAAAGATACAAAATACAAGCCAGGTAGCATGCTTATATAGACCAGGGAGAGGGAGGAGGTGGCAACACCGACCAATGAGGAGCAACCATCTATCGGACTAAAGATAGTAAAGTATCTTCCCAAGATAGCTAATGGATGCTCACATGTAGGAAGGTGACACCTCGCAACCACTCACCTAACAAGACATGCTTTATTAACCTAAGCGAGATTAATAGAAGTGTAGGAAAAACCTAGGAATATAGGGAAAAAATAAATAACCCTCTAGGAAATAAAAACCTACACTAACACCCCCATAAGAGAAGCTTAGGTGGATGTAGAAATGGGTCCCGGCAAATCAAGCCTAATGAGGTATCCATGTACATAAAATTCCCCCCAAAGAGAGAGAAAAGCCCCCCTCCCCCCGCCAAAATAGAGAGAAGAGACCCCCCAAAGGTAGAGAGAGTCAGGACTCTGAGTGAGAGGAAGAAGCCCCCCAGAAGATGAAGCATCCCACACCCCCAGCAAAGCTCGCAAATGAAGGAACTTGCTCTCAGTGAAGGGTTTGGTGAAGATATCAGCAACCTGCTCAGAAGTCAGACAGTAGCGAAGGTCGATGACATGGCCATGGATGAGCTCCCTGATGTAGTGCATGTGGACCTCTATGTGTTTGGTCCGCTGATGATGGACCAGATTCCGTGAGATCTGAATGACACTCTAGTTGTCACAAAATATGACTGATGGCCGTCTGATCTGGATACTAAACTCAGTGAGAAGATTTTGAAGCCAAATGGCCTCAGTGGTGGCATTCACAGCCCCCCGATACTTGGCCTCAGTAGAAGATAGAGCAATAGCAAACTGCTTCTTGCTTGACCAAAAAATAGGACTTGAACCAAGTGAGAAGCTATAACCTGAAGTAGACTTGCGATCCTAAGAATTGCCCGCCCAATCTGAATCTATGTAGCCCACCAAGTCAAGCTCAATGCTCGCTGCGTAGTGAATCCCAAAACTGTGAAAATCCTGAATGTAGTGAAGGATCCGCATGGCTGCTTTCCAGTGCAGCTAATGAGGCTCCTGCATGAATCGAGAGACCATGAATACAGCAATGAAATGTCAGGTCTCGTATGAGTCAAATAAATGAGACTCCCAACAAGCTGTCGGTACAAAGTGCCATCAACAAGTGGAGAAGAACACTGAGCCTCAAGTTTGACTCTAGAAAGAAAGGGAGTCAGAGCAGGCTTGCAGTTAGCCATATGAAACCTCGACAGCAAATCTAGAGCATACTTGGACTGTGTGATGGTGATCCCGGAAGAAGACCGAAAGATCTCAGTCCCAAGAAAGTAATGCAACAAGCCCAAGTCAGTCATTAAAAACTTGTCATGAAGGGCAGTTTTGACAGCCCCAATGGTGGATGAAGAACTCCCTGTGATCAGCAAGTCATCAACCTACAGAACCAGAAATAGGAGTGAATCATCCTGGTGCAGAATGTAGACATTGGGATCAGAATGGCACCGAGTGAACCCAACTGATAGAAGGAAGGAGTCCATCTTGGCATACCAGGCCCAAGGAGCCTGTTTGAGGCCATAGAGAGACTTCTGAAGATGACACACAAGTGAAGAATCCTGAATGAACCCCTGTGGCTGCTCCATGTAGATCTCCTCCTGAAGGTCACCGTGAAGAAAAGCACTCTTCACATCCATCTGGTGTACTTCCCAATGATTGGCTGCAGTAATGGCAAGAACAAGTCGGATGGAATTCATTCGGGCAACTGGTGCAAAAGTCTTAGAGTAGTCAATCCCAGGAACTTGGGAGAATCCTTTTGCGACCAAGCGAGCCTTATGCTTGTCAACTAACCCATCTGCTGCAAATTTTGTCCAATAGATCCACTTACATCGAACAAGTTTTCTTCCCTTAGGAAGAGGGACAAGATCCCAAGTGTGGTTCCTCATCAAGGAACTATACTCTTCCTGCATAGTTGTATCCCACTCAGAAATACTAGAAGCCTCATGAAAAGACTGTGGATCTGAGGCAGTAGCAATGAAGACATGTGGAGCATCCTGGAACTGTGAACGAGTCCGCCTAGTGTCTGATGGATCCCCAACCCAATCACCTGCAGATTGCAAGGTCTGTCTAACCCAAAGTGGACTGGAAGATGGAGAATCTGGAGGAGAATCATCAACCTCTGAATGATGACTAGGAGAGGAAGGAGGTGAGTCCTCTGAATCACTCTCTGCATCGGAAGTGGAGGTAGAAGACTACTTAGGTGAATCTGACTCATCGGAAGATCTATCATGTATCCCAAGTGACTCCAATGTCAAAGTAGAAGGAGTTGGATAAGTGATAGAAAGTGAGGTCAAAGAGCCCTCCTCAAATTGACCACTCCTCTCAATGAACAACTCATGTGTAGTAGGGTGGCGCAACCAATAACCCTTTAGACCATCAGGATAACCTACAAATATGCAAGGTCTGCTCTACGGATGCAAGGCCTTGTGTTTCTCTGCAGGAATGTGGGCCCATGCAAGAGAACCAAAAAATTGAAAGTGCTTAACTGATGGTTTCTGACCGCTCCAAGCTTCAAAAGGAGTGACTCCCTTCAAGGCTCGGTGAGGAACACGGTTCTGGATATAACAAGCACGGTTAATGGCCTCTACCCAATATTGTGGTACAAGAGATCTGGAGTGAATCATGCAGTTCACCATTTCTTTCAAGGACCTATTCTTCCATTCTGCAACACTGTTCTGCTGAGGATTGTATGGAACTGAATGCTGCAAATCAATCCCCTCTAAAGTGCAAAACCTCTCAAACCAATGGTTGACATACTCACCACCATTGTCAGTGCGCAAAACTTTGATATCTTTCCCGGATTGCTTCTCTACAAAAGTTTTGAAGTCCTGAAAATGATCAAATACCTCTAACTTCTGTTTGAAAAAGTACACCCAAGTATATCGAGAAAAGTCATCAATGAATGTGAGGACATATCGAGCCCTGCTGAAAGAAGGATGCCAAAATAGACCAACCAAATCATTGTGAACTAACTCCAGTATCTGTGAAGCTCTCCATGCCTTACCTTTGTCAAACTTTTCCTTAGGATGCTTACCAAGAATGCAACCTTGGCAAACACTGCCTGAAAACTAAATTGAAGGCAACCCTATGACCATGCTCTGCTGGTTGAGCTGCTGCAAGTAGCGGAAGTTAAGATGGCCAAACCGCTCATGACATAATCTACTCACATCATTAGAATGAGTGAGCAAAATAGTCGAAGGAGGATTAGGAACAAAGTGAGAAAACAGATAGAGTCGTGACTAATGATCTGCTCTCCCAACTGCAACTGTAGAACCGTTGTGCAACTCACGAATCTCCACTGAATCAGGAGTGAACTCAACCCGCTTGCCTGAACCTGTGTGAGTGATTTGGTATACCAATAAGAGATTAGTTGATAATGAGGGCACACAAAGAACATCATGGAATGTGCCATCCCCCAAATCAATAGACCCTCTCCCACACACCTCAACAGGAGTGTCATCACCCATCAAAATAGAAGGCATAGTACACGGCTCCAAAGATGCAAGTTCTTCCTTAGATGAAGCCATGTGGTGCAAAGTACCCGAATCAAGAACCCAAGTGGATGGTGAAGAAGCAACTGCAACAAGGGCCTTGCCCTTTCCTTTCCCCTTGTTTTATTTTTCCTTATTAGACCCCTCATTAGAACTCTGTTTGATAGACTCGGGAACACTGATATTATTCTTCTCAAGAATGTGTGTCAAGTGATCAATTTGTTTCTTCAGACATTTATGTTCATCATGACTGGGTCTTTTATAATAGGCACATTGGACCTTCTCTTTCTTAGGCTTGTCGCCCTTGGAAGATTGGGTCTCATTAGTTGCTTTGAAGCAACCAATATCTGATCCTTCTCCTTGCTATTCTTTTGTTTCTTATCCTTACTATTGTTGTTACTACTTTGTCCTTTCTATTCTTTTGTGCCTTGGTTGGCAGCCAAGGCATGTGACTTAGAGGACTTAAGAGTGCCCATCTAGATTAGCTTGTCCTGTTCCCGAGTGAGATTGACAGCAAAATCATCTAAAGATGGCATGGTGAAATGAGTACCAAGTGCACCCTTAGTAGCATAGAAGGTATAAACAAATACAGAATATTCTGAACTTAGCTTAGAGAGAATACTAAGAATTAGTTGTTCATCTTTCTTTTCAATTCTAGATTGTTTTAACTGCAGCCTTAGTGATTTCAATTTAGTGAAGAAATCTTGGATTGTGTTGAAATTGCCTGGACTTAAACTAATTAGTTCATTTTCCAACATATGACCCCTCATTGAATTTTGTGTGCCAAATAATGTTTCTAGCTTTGTCTAGATTTCATTTTGTGAATTCAAAGACTTAATGTGAAAGAGCAAAATAGGAGAAACAGACAAACACAATGTTCCATATGCCTCATCACATTTGTTAAACCACTTAGGCGTATCTTCATCTTTAGCAGGTTCAGTTTCAAGTCCCATAGTTATCCTATTTAATCCATCTTTCCTTAAGTGAATTGTCATGTGTGATTTCCACTCAAATTAATTGTATGGAGTTAGGATAGGCACATTTGTTTGATCCATGGTGAAGAAATGCAGAGAAGAAATGTTGAAAAGAAGAGAACACAACCAAGACAACCCCCCCTTTTCACTCAATCAAAGAACCCCCCAAGAAAATATGATTTGGCACTTTATATTAGTGCGTTTAAAATTGCCACTAGCAAGAAATATTAAGTGGTCTTGATTTCAATGCATTACAAAACCCTCACGAAGAGCATATGTTGAAAATACAACTTTGGCACAATACCGAAGAAAATAAATAGCACTACTGCGATCTACTCAAAAAATAATGCACTTTCAAAAAAAGAATTACCTTGATACGAGGTCGTATGTGAAAGTTATGATCTTCCGAAGTTCCCAAAACGAGAATTATGTAGTGTCACGACTGAGAATGTGCAATTTCTGAAGAATATCTGCATAAAAATTAAAAAATGTCTGCACTAGTGTATAGATCACGAAAAAATAGCCAAAATAAAAAAAAATTCGTAGGAAACAGAGTCCGTATGAGCAAGAACGGAGCATTTGAAAACTGTCTTCAAAACTACAACTGCCAATGGAGAGGGGTCATGTTGTAACTTTTGGAGTGCGTTTCTACAAAATCTATAGACTACATGCAAAAAATAAAACATACCCAGATGGTTTTTCTATGCTACGAACAAAACCTAGAAGATGTTTTTCTTTCTGATGTATAGAAGATGTTGATCCAATGTAAACAAAACACCTTTAGCAATAAAAAATGACTCTGGCAACCAAAAAATGACATGCAAAGGCTGAATCAGCTACCTAAGACAAGAAAAGGCATGTTGGAACCTACAATATTTATTGAAAACACCAAATATGCAAGCTAGTTGTCAGATTTAAGCTTGAAACCCCGGTTCCGCAACTGTGTATGATGATCTCCGATTTCAGTGAAACGAAAGCCAAATCTGACTTTCTCAAGCCTCCTGGATGCGTTGGAATAGCCATAAATGCTATCAATATAACCAGAAACACTGCAATCACCCAGATTTCATAAAACACATGTGCAAATCCCAGAGATTAAAAAAGTTTTCGTCAAACTTTTCTGATTCTCAAGATCATCTGAAGTTGCAAGAGAAAAGCATACTGAGTTTTTCAAAAAATTGTAATAAGATCTATTAGCCCCCCCTGAATCTCTCAAATATGGAAACTAAAATCTACTCTTGCACATAGCAAGGCTCTAATACCATGTTAGAATCTGAAAAGATTATTAACCCAGAAAACTAGTGCAAATGAATAGATATGTAAACTATGAATGCAAATGAAACGAAATCAAAATAGCAACACAAAGTTAGTCTCCAAGAGAGTAATGCAAATGCTAGAAGCAAAATAGCATTAAGCGGATGCAAAAGCAAAAGATATAAAATACAAGCCAGGTAGCATGCTTATATAGACCAGGGAGAGGGAGGAGGTGGCAACACCGACCAATGAGGAGCAACCATCTATCAGACTAAAGATAGCAAAGTATCTTCCCAAGATAGCTAATGGATGCTCACATGTAGGAAGGTGACACCTCACAACCACTCACCTAATAAGACATGCTTTATTAACCTAAGCGAGATTAATAGAAGTGTAGGAAAAACCTAGGAATATAGGAAAAAAATAAATAACCCACTAGGAAATAAAAACCTACACTAACAACCAAAAAGGGGTCTTAAGATGCCACGTTTTTTTCTAAAATCAAGAAAGACTGATGTTGGATGAGAAATTGAAGATAGCTACACTTAAAATTTAAAGATAAAACAAAAACAAGAGTCATAGTGCTCCGAATCTAGTTTCTAAAGTACTATTTTTTTCAAAAATGGTTGAGATTAAGGGGTTGAAAAAGGGGGCCACACAAATTGGTCCTGTTTTTTTCAAAAAACATAACATAGCGTATGATGTGCCCCCCTAAAATGCTAACTTTTTTTTGGTATTTCAAAAATTGCTTCAGAGAGAAATTAGCTAACACCATGTACTTTATCCCTAATTTTTTCTGATAATTTTTTCATGAATAATTGATTTTTTACTAATTTTCAAAGTGGACACATCCTGAAAAATAGAAAATTGACCGTGCTCCCCCCCTAAAATTTGTGAAAGCTAATCGAAAATCCAACTTTTTTTTTCAATACATGTAGAATGGAGTCTAGTTTCTAAAGATGTAATTTATTTGAAATTTCAATGAACGGTTTTTAAAAAGTCAAAAATACCACACTGGTTTTTGACAAAAAACGGATACACTAACAAAAGAAATTAAAGATGAAAAAACATACTCAAAATGTGAAAAAATTATATGGTTAGAAAGCTAAGAGAGAGATTAAGATTATGATAGTATTTTTTTGACTTGCCATTGAAACAAGTGCAAACCTGATGGGGAGCATGCTCCAGATTATGTAATTTTTGTTACAATCTGCAAAAACACATCTTTGGATGTCCAAAACATAGTTCAAGCCTTTAGGTTGGAAGCCAAAGGCTTGGAAATTACCAAAGCAAAGCATAACGCGATTGCATTATAATGCACTCACGTTATGGTGAAATAAAATCATCTCACTCTCTCTCTCTCCATGCTGCCCTCTCTCTCTCTCTCTCTCCGTGTTGCCCTCTCTCTCTCTCACCTATCTACCTCCTAGTTTTCCTTTTCCTAGTTTTCCTAGTTTTCCTTTTCCTTTCCAATTTCCCTTTAGATCCCACTAATTTTCCCTATTTTACTATTTTCCACCTCTCCTCTCATCATTTTTCCCATCCAATGAACTTTCATTTTATCTTGTTTCCATTCCATCCTCCCAATTTATATCCTCGGCCCTCTTTGTATGTCCTAGTTTTCTTGTTTCCATTTGCTTTATCGATAAGGGAGAGGGAGAGGGAAAGGGAGGGAGAGAGAGAGAGAGAGAGAGAGAGAGAGAGAGAGAGAGAGAGAGAGAGAGAGAGGTTTAGGGTTTAGGGGCATTATTTAGGGTTTATGAGTTTAGGGTTTGTGTATGGTCTTTTACCAATCCATATACCATCCAATCATCAAAATAGACCTCTAAGAAATCATGTATAAATTCCCTGAATGCATTTACCAAGATTCTGTTAAATATTACATGTGTATTCTTCAATCCAAAGGGCATTACTGTATACATGTATGATCCAAGTTCTAAGGCAAATATTATTTTTGGTTGATCCTCCTCTCTGATTTTCACTTGATGGTAGCCAGAGAACCCATCAGTGAATGAATAGATTTCTCTCCCCGCTACTGATTCTAGGATCTATTCTGTGAATGGTGTTGGAAATGGATCATGAATACAAGCTTTGTTTAGTTCCCTATAATCTCCACATATTCTTAATTCTCATGACTTCTTGTTCTATACCACCATTGGACTAATCCAATCTACTTCTGCTGGTTTTATAATTCCTATTGATAACATTTTATCAATTTCCACTTTGGCCCTCTTCTTCATATTTGGGTTTAATCTATATGGCCTTTTCCTTACCGGTTTATTTCCTTATTTTAAATGAATTTTCATCATACCTGCCTCTTCCTTGATTCCTTTCATTTTAGTGAATGTTCTTGGAAATAAATCCTCAAATTTAGAGAGAATTTCAGTTACTTGCTCTACTACTTTATCATGTGAATAGTCTCCTATTTTTGCTAGCTTAGGGTCTCCATCTTTTGCAATATTTTCTTCCCCGAGTTTGATTGGTTTATTGTAGTATTTCTCCTTTGGCTCAGTTGGTAGTTCTAGAGCTCTTTCTCCTTCTTGAACCTCTATTTCTAGATCTTTTGTACCCTCATAATCTATTTGTGTAGCCTTATAGCATCTCTGACCAGTGTGTTTTGATTGTTTGTCTATCCATCATATAAGTTTTCATATACCTTCAGTTCTATGTGGTAGTGTACTTTACTTCGGTTCTTCTCTATCTTCCTATGTAATTTGTTGGAAGATTATTTCCTTCATTTTCAGGAGTGTGGTATGTATATATTTGTTTGGGTTGTAGAAGGAAAATGCTTGCACAAAGTCATTTTGTATCTCATCCCAATTTCTAGTTTCTTTTCTCCTTTCTTGGTTTATGTAACAAGTTTGTGCTATTGGTGATAGTGTCCAATGGAATAAATGGGCGTATATAATATTGTTTTACTCCTTTCTTCCTTCCCATATTATTATACAGGTGGTTAAATGCTCCTATGGTGGGATCTATCCCTCATATTTGGGTATGTTTTTATATTCTCCTTCCTCTATTAGATATATTGATGAGAAGCTTAAATACTAATAATTTTTTAACTGTATCTTTATGGGTGGTCCACCAATTTTCTGTGTTGCATACTAATGTATGTTGTACTTTTTCTAGTCCCCTCCGTTCATTTTAAAAAGTTTTCTCCATCTCTTTCAAGTATATTTGTAGGTCTTGTACTCCTAAAAACTTAGGCGGTTTGATTTGTGAAATGCCTTGCATAATATAATTAATTTGTCAAGATATTTGAGAATTATTTGTATTCTGTTCTTCATATATGCCACATGTGTTATGCAGTGGATTCTCATTTAATGCGGAGGTTTGTAGTAGGTTTTCCCTACTTGTTCAAAGCATAAATATCCTTTTGAACCTGGTCATTCTTCGAGTTCTAAGCTCTAATTCATTTCTTATCCATGCCTCTAGTACTTCCTCAATATCAGTACTATAATTATCATTTTCTACTTCTATCTCTGCTTCTAAGTTATGTTCTTCTTTTGTCTCATCCATATCTAACCTTGATATTGAGTATATATTCTTAGGATAGTCATCAGTACCATTTGCATAGTTAGATTCTTCAATGTATGCTTCTTCCATGGTTGTTCCCAAAGGTATGCATAAAATTTTATTGTTATATGCAAAAGATAATTTCTCTTTGCGGGAGTCAATAATACCATTTGCATCAACAAACCATCTCAATCCTAGTAATGCATTGAATGAATCACATTGTTCTTCCATAGCTACAACAACAAATTCTATGACTTGTTTTACCCCCATTAGGTTTACTTCCACTTGTTTCCAAGTTTCAAGTGTTCCCATACTAGATCCATATGCCAAAGTGATATTATAAGGAGTTTTGGTCAACCTAGTTGTTCCCATAGCCTCTTAGTGATCATGTTCACATCTGCACCTAGATCTATCATAACATGTTTGGCCTTTTTATGGTTTATATGGACATATACCAATGGAGGTTTTGTTTTCCAGTATCTATCTATTCTACTCATTTGTCAAATTTAGTTTTTAGGTATTTGCTCCTTGTTCTAGTATTTAGCAAACTGCTTTAATTTCTCAATAAGATTGTGTTGTTGTGTTAGCACAATAAACTATTTAAGTGCCACAACCTCTTCTTTTGTAAAGAACTGATTATATTGTTTACATTTATCTTGCTCTTGAGTTACCATCTACTTTGTTTTCTGTACAATATCATCATGTTGTTTTTTATCAAGGAAGAATGTGTCTTCCTTCTCACTTTCTTCTTCTTCTATTTCACTAGTACGATCTCCTACGATATTTGTACCTTATCTTGTTACTACCACAACTTTTTATTTCCCTTTATTTTTCTTCTTTTTCTAGATTGCTCATGCTTGAATTCCTTACGTTGATTCTCTTCTGCCAAAAATTCCATTGAAGATGTATCTGTCTGACCATCTTTGTTTTTCTAGCAAGTTCTTGCTACCTGACCTCAAGTTCCTTGGGGACTCTTCGGATTACCTGGACACCTTTTTGTGACATAAATTTTTCTAGTTCATCACTTTTTGATTGTTATGGTGAGTTGTGGAAGTATTGTTGTGCTTTGTCACATGAAAATAGGTCATGCTCTATACTATTGCAGAATGTGCACTGTTTTCTCCACTCTCCTAACATTCATTGGCAAAGTGTCCCAGTTTATCGCATTTATAGCATGTTGCATCATCTCTCCTTCTTCTACCTCTATCATGGCCACAACCTCCTCTATATCCTCCAAATTGATCTCTTTCATAATTGTTGTAATTATTTCCATATGGTACACCGTTAGAGTTTGAATTTTGTACAATGTTTATATTCCTTTGGTTTCTCTAGCTAGGTTGTTTGTATCCCTGATCCTAAATGTATAAGGGTCTTCTCGCCTGGCCTTTTACATATGCCATAGTATTGTTATTCACCTTATTCTTATGGTGTGTGTTACACCTTGAATCATGTTCATCATCATCTTCCCTTACTCTATATAATTGTGAAGGTCAATCTGGTGTCTCATTGTCATCCCACTCACTACATAATCCATAATGTATTGTATTATTTATTTTAGGTACTGCTTTTATATCTACCTTCATGGTGGTAGCTTGTCTTTCCCCTTTCATCATTGGACATTCATATATTATGTGTCCTTAGTACAATATGAGCACCATATTTCAGCCTTTGTTTATGTGAATCTTCCTCTTATTTTTCTAAAAGTTCTTGTTTTAGCTTCAATTGTTCCAATTCTATCCTCATTTTCTCTAATTCTAGGTTTTCCTTATTTTTATCCTACTTTCACCATGTTTGTGATTCTATGCGGCAAGCCAATGTAAATACTTCTGCATAGGTTTCAAATACCCTGTCATCCAAATATGCTCTAACCTTTGGGCTTATTTCAGATATGAACCATTCAATTTTTTATTTCTCAGTTAAAGGATTCTCTAGCTTGTGAGTTGTTTCTTTAAACCTTTTATCAAATTCTTTTATTGTTTCCCCCTCCTTTTCTACTAACTCCCTCATTTTGATCACCCCCTCTATAGGGATCCCTGGAGTTCCAAAGTTTTCCAAAAATTCCCTCTTGACTTCTTCCCAAGTTTTATCATGCTTAGGGCATGACTTTCTATACCATTTCAAGGCATCATTCCGTAATGTTCCTATAAAATCAAATAGTTTGGTTTCATCCCTTGTTATGTCATTCTAATTCCAAATGGATTCTAGAATGAAGATATGTTCTACTACTTCGGTGGTGTCCTTTTTGAATGTTGGTAGCTTAATTAGTGCATCCACTTGTACTTTCTTCTATTTTTCTGGTACCTCTGGTGTCTTGAGATGGTTTTCTTCCCTACCTTTCTACTTAGGTTTTCACCTTTGTACTAGGGTTTTGTCTTTCCTTCCCTTATCTCATTTTAACTTGATATCAAAATAGTCCTTTCCCAACATTTCTTCAAAATCTCTCTTAATTTCTTCTTCGATATCTTCCTGATTGTCAACTTGATCTTCTACTAAAATTATTCTTGCTTTATAAGGCACCTAGGGTGACTCCTAGTTGAGGGGGTGTGTCTCTTCAAAGTGTCTTTTTGTTTTTGGGGATACCTCTTCATTTGTTGATGACATCATATCTTTTACAGGTGACTTTTCACTTAATTATCTTATACTTCCGGAACTAATCTCCTCATATACCACATCTTCCTCTATTTCTCTAATCTTCATCACACTCCAATTTACTAGATGGTCTAGGTAATCTACACCCAAGTTCAAGGGATGGAGGTTACCTATAGGATTTAATAATTCTTCCTATTGTTTATTAACTCTAATTTAAATATTAGCAAAATTATATTGAAACTGAGGGGTTTTACTTATTTGTGATTAGGGTTTGATTATTATATTTAATTTCTATTTTCTAGTGAATATAGGTATTTTACCAAACATAAAGGTCTATGTTTGACACATATGGAAAATAGAAAAAAATAGATTTTTTTTGAAAAATATGTCTACCCTCCATATTGACATCCTTGCTTTTTAATCAAAAAATAGATATACATAAAAATGGTTGTACGAGATGGAAAAACATGTGTCTAAATTATAATTAATCTAAATTAAAAATAATAATAATAAATAAAATATGCAATAAAAAAAAGAAAAGGAGAATGCGAACAAGCATCTTCAAGCTTTGGAAGACAAAGAGGAACCAACATCAAAGGCAATGGAGGAAAACGACTTATAAGAGAAGGTAGAATAAATAATTACAATGAAAAATCATCTATGACTACCATGAAGCAAGAGGAACAAATAGTAGAGGAGGAAGCGACATGCATGAACGAGCGAAAGGAGGCAAGTGACGCATGGAGCAAAAGCAGGTAAACGGAGGCAGTCTGGGTGCAGGGAGTAATAATGGAGCGAGGGAACCGATTGGCCAAGGGTTCTATACTTTCGGTTCCAAGGAGGACGGAAGGTGGAAGGATTTGTAGTAGGATTTTGAGGCTTCAATACCTCAAATATATGCGAAATGTAGAAATTGTGCAAATCCTTTCCATGAATGGAGTGCCTTTTGTAGGGCACATATCTTGGCAAATTCAAATTCTTCTTCTAAAAAGGTGGTGCGATCTTTGATTGAGCATAGGGTTCAAATTCTTGGAACCAGATCCTCTTTTGGACTCATGCACATGTGCCCTAGTTCATTCAGAGGTGGTTTTGACAGGGGATTCTATCAATTTCCATATCCCTGATGACTATGTCAATGCAACAATAATGGATGTTGGGAATCGATCCCTCATCCTCAAATTTATGAGAAAATGCTTTCCTTTCAAGGTTTTTATGGAATGGACAAAATCAACATGGAGCAATCTGGCCACTCCAGAAATCAAAATTTTAGATTATGGTTTCTTTTTTCTTTGATTTCAATCTACAAATGACTGTAATTTTGTAAAGTAGAACAACCCCTGGTTCTATGAATAGTTGGGCCTTTTTATTGCTCCCTGAAACCCTTTTTTGATCCAACTGCCACAAAAATTACCTCTATCCCCCGTTGGATTTGGTTGTGTAATCTCCCCTTGATTATGAGAAATGTTGATCTTATCAGGGGGATGATTGATCAAGTTGGTTCCTTTGTTAAGCAGGACTGTGAATCTTCAAATAGATTCACTCAGGTGTGTACCATGATTGACATCTCCAAACCGTTGCACCATTCAATTAGAATCCACTCCTCTTTTGGAACTTGGATTCAATTCTTAAACTACGAAGGGTTAACTTTCAGGTGTTTCTGTTGTAACAAGGTTGGGCATAAAATTGTTGTATGCACATAAAAGAGATCAATTGGATCAAAGGTAATAAATCTCAAAAAATGGATCAAGAAGTCTATTACACTAGATGATGATTTCATCTAGTGCAATCACGGTAGATTCATAGAAATTCAAAAGGAGACTAGGCCTGAACCGATGATCCCTGTTGAATCTTCAAATCATGTTGACCCCACTCCTGCACACAATAGCCCTAGAAATGAACTGTGTATTTTAATCAACTCACTAAGAGGAAGGAAGATTGCTCTGATGATGAGGGCACTTTCCCTTTTATGGAGGATCTAGATGAAGACTTCCTTGAATTAGACCAAGATGAAATGATGGTTCCTTTCAAGGTGTGTTCCATTGCTCAATCTGCAAGTCACATCACTCACTAAACATAAGCAAATTGGGGAAGAAGAAAGCATAGAAAATTGAAGAAGAGAAACTTCAAACATAATGGATGTTGTTGAGGAGGGCACCCAATGGACCATGGATGCTCTCCTTACTAGGAGTAAAAAGAAATTTTTAGCCAAATGGACCTAAGGGATAGTCCACTTTCGCGGTGGGTGATTAGTTATTTCCATTTGATGTTCCTATGTGCATCTGGTAGAGCTATATTTTCAGAATCCCTTTACTTATGTCTTAAGTTGACTTCTTTAGTTAACAACAGTTTCCTTAGTTAATTCTTCAATCCTTTGTGCTCCCCTATTTTGGGTCTAAAGCTATACTTTATTTCCAATTTGTTTTAAAATGGGAGTGGGCTCTAATTCCACAAATTATGGATAATAAAATGCAATAAAAAATTACTAAAAAATGAATGCCCTAGATATTAGTGTTAATTATTTATGTTTAAGAAATCATGAATTGATCATATTTCAAGCTCAAGTTATGTGTTATAGGAAACGGTTACTCATTAAAAATAATATAAAGTATAGGAAACAATTTATTAGAATATATTTAAAAATGATTTTTTTTTTACTTAAAATATATATTTAGAATATAAACAAGAAATCTCAAAAACTACTAGTTTGCATTGTCTTCAAATTCTTAGTAGTTTTCTTAGTATAAGTGACAAAAAGGTGAAAATTTGGCTAAAAATGTTGATTAATGAGTGCCCCACTTAGGTCAAAAAGTGGGACACACCTTTATTCTCTCACCTCATAATATCTAATTTGGGCATTTAAAACTCAACCCCCCACCCGAATTGAGTTGGTGATTTGAAGTAGTTCTCTTGCCTCCATCCCTAAATTTAAACCTGACTGTGTTCTCCTATAGATAGTTGATTTTTAGTCATCATGAAAAGTCTATATTTCTCCTATAGATAGTTGAACAGTTGCTTCAATGCCCAAGTTTTATTTGAGACCACTTGAAATCTTCCAAGCTACTAGCTACAATCCATCATATAACCACTATGTTTTTTCTTCATCATTGTTCAATCTACGTTTGTTTAGTACTTCTCTTCTACCATTGGAATTGGTTTCAAGAGTTGAAGGCGATGAGAACCAAATAACTATGTTACTAAAGATCTATGGCAACACCAAAGTTGTTCCACATCTTGGATAATCCTAGTCCTTGGTATAGATCCTTAGTATAGATTAATTTTATAGTTCTAGAATTAGATTAGATTGTTTATTGTGCTTGTTTAAAAGAAGTGTTGAAAGGTTAAATTTAAGCATAGGGTAGGATTCAAATTTAGCTATAGTTTTCATTTTCTTTTAAAGATTGTTGTTTTAAAGTAGAAAAATCATATTGTCATTACTATTTTAGAAGCATAAATCAACATTATCATTGAAAATATCTCCATCCTATTCTACTTCAAAGATTGTAGTAATAAATCATGCTAGAGAAAAATCTTCAAAAGAGGTAGAAGACAATAGCTTCAAAGCTCCATCCTTCATCAAACAAAGGTAATTTTATTTCAATTTTATATTAGAGATTTAAGAAAAACAGTCATTTACAATAGCTGAAAAGATTCAACTTGATTGTGTGTTTCTTCCCTCTATTGTTTGGTGGACAACTTTGTCATTAGGAAGGAAAATATAACATTGATTGTCTGTTTGTGAAAAGGAAGTTCATTTGTCATTTATTTTGTTGATTTGTGAAAAATGAAAGTGGTGTAGGAGCACCTTGGTTCAATAGGTTGTCAGGGGGTCAAGTTTGCATTTTGGGTTTGTTGGTGTTGAATACTTGTAATAAGGTCATTTAAGACCATTTTGGATGTGCTAAAGTCCATGTTAGGTCATTAGGAGTTTTGGTGAGTCAAGTTACAAAATATTGTCAAAAATTGCCAAAAGTTGCAAAATTGTGGAATTTGAAGTCACATGTTGTAAATGAAGAAAACTAAATGGTGGAAGTTGGAAAGGTAGTTAGAAACTGATGAAACATGTTGTAGAAAATGGGAAACGGTGGACACAAGTTGGGTTGTTGAAGTTTTGCACAAAAATCAATAAAAGAGACTCTATTTTATGTATTTCTAAACACTATTTTGTTGTTTCTATGGTTTGTACGGAACTGTACAATCGAGTTGTGACTTGAAACCAATTGGAGTTGATGTCGAATTGAATCTACTTTCATTTGAATTTGGTTTCATTGAATTTCATCTAGTTTGAAGCATTATAGATCCAAATTACTATGAACTAGTCTAAAACCCTAGGTTTTGGTGCTTGAGAGGAAGAAACATGAAAAACTCACACTTCTTCAACTCTGATACCATTTTTTTCAACCCTACCCCATTTCAAGATATGTTATAAAAGAGCCAAATGGGTATCTGGAACTGCCCTTATGTTTTTGTTTCAAGATCTTCCCTGAAAGTTATGCCAAAACATGTCATTTTGGAGGGCTATAAGGACTAGTGGTGGTTTGTGAAGGAAGTATATTGAGAGATGATCCAAATACCCTTCCAAGTTTTTGATTGATTCTTTGACATCATTCCTACCCCTGCTCTGCATCAGATTGGTATTGGTCTGTAAGAAGGAAAGTGTGAAGTAAAGAGAGAATAAGGTGCCTCCAAAAGGTAATCCTATGGCTAGGGAAATGAGTGAAATGAAAGAGAAGACTGCAAAAGAAATTAGGAAATTGAAAGAGTTGCAAGATATGATGGTAGCCAGGCTTGAAGTTGTTGAAACTAGTCAGAGGAGAGGTATGGTCACAAGTGATGTGAGTGACCAAGAGGAAGAGGGTGAGAATGAGAGCCCTCTAGGAGGATCCCAAGAAGAAGAGTTAGATCCTGATGAAAAGAAGATGACCTAGCTATAGAGGAAAACTAATACGTTGTAGACTTAAACAAAATCCAGGGTTAAACCTAACTAAATAGTCCACTCTATCATTGCATTCCTACATTGAATTATCAACCAAGGAGCGTAAGCTTATGATGATGCTCGCACTATATATGCCTTCAAGACTCATTTCTATCCTAAACTATCTCATACAAACTTATTCTAATCAACTTAATTGACTAGAGTTCATAGAAATGAAAGAACAAAAAAAATAGTTAAAAACCTAGTTGCTACGGGTACCCCCAACATAAGATGAAGATAGCTATATTCAACAGAGAATTACAAAATTAACTTGAAATACACAGAATGAGAAAAGACTTAACACTAACCTCCGGAGGACTTCAATAAGGTATTCTATTTATGAATCACAACTTATTAGAAATAACAATCACGATTTCTTACTTCACAATGCAATGTATAAGATAACATGAAACAATCTAACTAGAAATGCATAAATAAATAAATGAATGTATGAAGTGAGAGTTAGTACCTTGAGTGGCCAGGTCAGGGAACTATCTCACTTCTTCTAGAAACTAAATCTACTTCAAATCTTCACACTTTTCCCATGACATGCAGTTGAATTCAATTCATATCAAAGACAGAATCTTCTTTAGATTTTATTCAAAATCAAAACATGTCTAGAATAACAGATAATAGATAACTATAAAAATAGAGTAATGGATATGTAGATAGAAAGTAAAAATAATAGCTAACCAATCAACGAACACATCCCCTAACTTATACAAAAGTGGGAGAGTTGTATGCGATCTTCTAACTAACTGTGATCATCAATTCATCCTAGGATATCAAGTTATAATTTTAAGATCAACTTATTAATTATCTAGAACAAAGGAAACAGAGTCCTATTTGAACAGAAATCCCATACAACGGCTCATGAATGAAAACACATAAGTTGTGGTTAGACTTCTAGAATAAGTCTTCTTCCTCCTTGCATTTATTCTTCCATGATGACCACGTTCATCTCCATCGATCTTCATTTCTGGCACTTGGACTACGCTTTAATCAATTCCCCTGTTCTACATTCTGCTACAATTACTCCTTCCCGGATGCTAGGTCTTTGCTGCACAAGGTTAATTATTCCAACATATATACACAAAATAACCTTTCATATTACACTTATGAAATCTTATCTATATTGCATGCATATCAATAATTTAAAACATCCACTTGATAATATAATCACCATATTCCATTTATCAGCATAGGTTCAAAGTCTCTGAGAAGTATATGTGAAACAACATATAATAAGGGTAATGTCTATAAGGTTCTTGCAGAATCATGTAAAAAGGTCTTTAAAAACATATAGAAACATTATAAAAGAAAGTCAATATTTCAACCCAACATTTCCCCCCAACTAAAACTTTTGCTTGTCCCTACGCAAAACCAAAGAACTAACATCTAGGGCAAAAAGTTATAATGCAAAGTAATTTTTCTGAGGTCCATGTTTTCTTTGACTCCTTGTTTGAGATAGAATCCATTGTAACATGCAAGGCTTTCCATCTTGTTTAGCTCAGCACGCCTACACTTATCACCTCTCCCTTGTGTCTAGTGTGGCACTGGGTAGAGAAGGATAGGGGGCTGATAAGTAAGAGGCAACCATGCTACTCCCTTTTGCTCTGAGATCTGGATGTACCTGCACAATCTCTCAAACATATTCATGAAGTTGTGGAAAGAGTGGGGTTCCTTCTTTTGCAATTCTGGAGTTAGGCTATTCCACCTGTTCTGCACATACCTTTGACAATTCTGAATGACAGACACTGCTAATCTCTATATTCTTCTGTGATCCCTAAGTCTTAAATCCATGATCACCTTACCTGGACCCTTATGAGAAAGTAATGTTAGCCATTGGGTCAGGATCACTTTAGGTTCTAAGGCTTCTTTCCTAATTAGCAGTGGCTCCTTCTTTTCCTGTTCTTCATATTGGTTCTTCAGTACTCCCCTGAGTTGTTCATTTTTAAAGTATGACATTAGTGCTCTGATCTGTAGGTCTCCAACATAGATGTAGGGGTTCCATTCTGTGTCCTCACCCATCAGGTAATTATGCAGATAGTATTCACACAATTGGTCCTATTCTTCTAAACTGACCTCTTTGAAATAATTGCAAAAAATGTGCCTTGAATGTAATTCAGGGTGATTATTGATAAATCTATTAAACTAAAAACTAAGGAATTTCTCTTTCAGAAACAATGCATAAACCCTAGGTGGAGGCCTGCATCCAATGATTTGCTTGGCTCTATCAATAAATTCTTCCAAACGATCCTCCAACCTCTTGATTATCAAATCTTTTTCTGCAATTGATGCATTAAAACTATGTTTTTCTTTTTCCCAATTCTCTTTTTCTTGCTTAGTCTTATCAGTCAATTTCATTAGCTCAAAGCCTAAAGACAGGGTAGTATGGTACTCTGGGGTCCTTGTCACAAAAAGTTGGAGAGTAAGTACTTCTTCTTTCTCAATTTATGTTTTATTTTCAGCCAATTGTGCCAACAAGTCTAAGTTAGAACCACGGCCATAAGTTTGGATCTTCTCCTCCAACTCCTAAATTCTTTTCTCTTTCTCTTTATCTTTTTCTTCATAACCCCTTACCTGTTCCTCCAGCTTCCTTATTCTATCAAAGGCTTCTTGAAGTTCCTTACTGATATCTCTGTCCTCTAATAATTCCTTTTCTTTTTCAACATTTTCATCATTCTTTTCTCTAGGAACATCAAAAACTTCTTTAATAGAATCATTTGGCACAAGTTTATCCATCTTTCTTGCAGTAAACAAGTCTTCTGACTCAGAGTCAAAAGAAGAAATATACTTTCATTTCTTTACAGGCATATCAATATTTTCAAAGGCATCTACAGAGACATCCTCAAGGGGGTTTTCTCCTCTATCTGAATCTAGATTCAGAGGAGTTGGATCATTGTCCTGCTGGCCTATATTTTTGTCCTCTCCTCTCTACTTCTCAACAACTTGTTCTTTGGCACCTTGCCTCCTTAACCTCCCTGAGCATCTAGGTGTGACTATTTCTTCCTTATATGTCTTTTTCCCCTTTTATTGTCCCCCTTCTTCCTCTTTTCCCCTGCGCTTCCTTCTTTTGTTGCACTCTTGTGTTTACTCACTCCCTTCCTACTCTTCTTTTCCTTACCAGATGTTGAATGAGTGGTTATTTTAGTTTGAGGGGTGGATGTTGAGGGTTCCTTAGCTGATACAGACCTAAACTCTAGAGGGTTCTCATGTTGTGGCTTTTCCTGCTCAGTTTCAAGAGGAGGCTCAGGCTCATATGGAATTTCATCTTCTGGTTCTGGTGACTCTAAAAGTGTTGAAATGCCTACACATTGTTTAAAAGCTTCCCATCTAATCTAAGGGTACTGAATCCTTAAACTCCTTTTTATTAAGAAAACTATCAAACAATGGTGGGAAAGAGTAGTGTATGCCTATTATCTCTGATATTTTGAAGACATCCTTTTCAACATAGTAAACAGATAGTTTGGAACATTGACAAGTTTTTCATGTCGCAAATGGTTGAGCAATTTAAGTTGTGCAGTATATAACATATTGTATCTACCATCACAGGTAATATACTTGATAATATAATAGGCACATTTCCTCCAAAAGAAGGGAAGAGATAGTCAGTTGGTACCTTGTGTGGTAGAATCCAGGTGTTCACCCCTTTCACAGAACTTCTCCCTAGCCGTGGCTGCATCAGCTCTAGCTGGGTACTCAAACCCTGTATGTGGCAACCCTGTGACTAAGCAATAGCTAACTTGAAAGCATCTATAGTTAACCCCTTCACCATTGCTTCATCATACTGTAGAGTAAATGCAAATTCTTTCGTCATATCATCATCAAACTGTCAATTTTAGGAAGTAATCTAACCAACCTACTCTCGTGAAGAGCAGGAGAACCATCACATCTTCCAGTAGTTCCTTATGTGCCAAAGGTTCTCTTCTGATCATGTCTCCTCCCATTACCGCTGTGAATTACAAACTCTACAGTGTCAATTTTCTGCACAATGTCAATTTTTGTTGCTCAATTCATGCTGCTTCAGCTTGCCACCCCAAAGAACCAATCTACCTCTTATTTCCTTTGCACTAAAACTTCCTTAGGGTACTAATTCACTTGTTGGTAAAATAAGGTAAGTTCATGGCACAAAATATTTGTCTAGTTTTCTTGAAAAGCAAGGTTTTCAAAGAAAAATGTTTTTCTAATGGAAAAAATTAAAAAAAAACCCTCCCCCCAACTTAATTGTGAAGTGACCTCACTTCATGTGGCAAATATTATGGCATGAGGAGGAGTGACAAAAAGAAATGGTGATAATATTCGTCGCATGCATGAAATAAACTATTACTAATCATGAATATAAAAAGAAATCTAGTTGTAATAATAGAAAACTATTGAATGTACATATGAAGTGGAAATGAATAATTAACATACCTTGGAAATTGTGAACAACTTGGATGATTTGAGATGATATGCATGCGGCGAACGAGATATAGGGTGATAGAAGGTGGTGGGTACGACTTCAGAGATATAATGGGATAACAAGTGATGATGGAGAAAAGTACCAAGTCATTGATGTGAATTGATACATGGAGCAATAGAATGAAGTAGTTTAAAATGAATATGGGCATGTGGAATGGGTGGGAGAATTGAGGTATTGTTCACCAAGTGATGGAATGGAGTGACATGCAGATGGTTCTATGAGTGCCTTCAGCACAGGTCTCGACTGGTTAATTGGAAACACAATATATCAGGTCCCAGCTGAGTTAGGTCCCAATCTGAATGAGTGAAAAATAGGTCCCGGTGGAAATAACTTGTTGTAACCATGGAAATTGTGCAATATGTGCATGTGATTTAAAAACAAAGAAATTTAATTTTCAGCAACAGGGGTTGAGTATTGCAACTCAACCTCCACATCACTGCATAGTGTTGGTGTATTAGCATTTGAATGTTTATCATCTAGTGTCATAGCATCATCATCAGGAGTATCAGGAGGAGCATGTTGAGTAGCTAAGGAAACAAGAAAGTCATCCTGCTAAAGTGGCTTTTTATATAGTTTTAGCCTGTGACCATTTATCAGTAGTGAAAATTGAACTTCATCAATAGTCTGCAATTGAACTGCACCATTAGGAAAGACTTGCTTGATCTCATATGGGCCTAACCAATGTGACTAAAGCTTGCCCTTGAAGTCTTTATACCTTGAATCATAAAGGAGTGCCCAGTCACCTGTAGTAAATTCCTTTGATTTGATGTACTTGTCATACCATTTTGCCCTTTGTTTCTATATGACCTTTGTATGATGAATGGCCTCTAGTCTAATTTCATCCAAGGCATTCAAATGTTGTAGCCTTTCTTGTTGTGCAGTTGTCAAATCTATTCCTAGGTTTATTGTTGTCCTCAGGATTTTGTGTTCAAATTCAATAGGCAAGACTGTTGTCTTGCCATAGACTAGCTCATAAGGTGTAAACCTTGTAGTTGTCTTCCAGGTTGTTCTATATGCCCAAGCAACTTCAGGGAACCTAGAAACCCAATCTCTTCTGTGAAGTTGCACTGTCTTTGTCAGGATGTTCTCAATTTCTCTATTAGTAACTTCTACCTGACCATTAGCCTGAGGATGGTATGGGGTGGATTTCTTATGCCTGATCTGATATTCTTCAACCAATTTGGTTATTAAATCATATGTAAACTATGGTCCCTGGTCAGTTACTATTTCTCTTGGAACACCATACCTAGTGAAGATGTTTTCATACAAGAATTTGGCCACATTGCCATCTCTGGCAAATTGTAAAGCCTTCACTTCAACCCATTTAGTTAAGTAGTCAGTACACACTAGGATGTATTATTTGTTGTTTGATGCAAGAGATATAGGACCCACAAAATCCAAACCCCACTTGTCAAAAGGAGCAAATGAGATTTATGGCTGCAAAGGCATCTCATCACTTCTAGTAGGCCTCCCCATTCTCTGGGATCTATCATAGCTCCTAGTGTACTTGACAGCACCTTTATGAAGCATTGGCCAGTAATATCATGTTGTTAGGATCTTGAAGGTTGTCCTCTTCGCTACAAAATGCCCTCCACAAGGATCATCATGACAAGCCTTCATTACATCAAATACTTCATCCTCCCTGATACATCTTTGCATAATATTGTTTGGCCCAGTGTGTTAGGTCTCAAAAATGCAGGTCGTTAACCCTAAGAGGGTGCCAGGCTCTCTTGACGTTTTTGGCTAACAAACACGGGGTAGATATGGCTAAACCCCCTTCACTTCAGGCTCTTCCAGACCTAGGTGGGTGAACCTCTAATTAATAAAGTAGATAAAGATCAAAATTAATCTAACTATTGATAATGACACAAGTTATAAAACAGATAAAAAGACAACAAGTTGACTCTAAATGATGTAAATTGTAATGCTAAAACAATAATGCAATCTAACTAAGTAACTCTAAAATGAATTTGGATAAGGAATAATGAAAATATTAGATCAGTGCCCTATTGAATATAGAGTTAGTATGATCATGAAATAGATGACTGTTTATTTGGTAAAAACTCGAACTACCTGGCATGAAATAATAGGTATGTAACTAGTACAACCCTGCAAGGAAATAGTTAGTATTCATACTTATATATATCCAATTGACAAAATCAAATTATTTGCATTCATCTAAAAGGATTTAATCCCTCTTTGAAGGAACCTATCAGAATGATACTGCAATTGTAACAGATTTATCAAAAATTGGAGACATAATACAAACCCTAACTATATGACTCTTCTTACAAATCCATGACAATGCCTTCACAGTTACTATGATAGATTTAAAGGATTTAATGTTGAAAGCATAAACCAATTAATCTTATCACACTATAACAACAAATGTGTATAGACAACTTAAATATATACTTGATAACTCAAATTGAATAATAGAGAAAACTTTGAAAGGAGACAATCATATAATTGAATAAATTTAATAGATAATTGATACCGAAATTCACGGTCACTACTTCATGCTTACAGACTTGACTTCATCAGAGAATGCTTGCACATGGTCTACCAGAAATAAAATATATTAAAAATGAACTAGCATTGCTATTCAAATCTCATCTATAGTGTTCTCCCTATTATATCATATATTCTCTAATCTCCCCCTTTTTCTGGTCTTGGTCATCTCCTATAAAGAGTGGCATACAAGCTTCAAACCAGTTACAACAGTTGTGATGGTTGATAACCGAACAACAGTATTTGTTCTAATAAAACAAATTCAAGAAATTTAATTCTCGCCACTAATCATCAAATGGATAACCATTTCAGGGTCAAACAAAATCTTTAGTTGTAATTCTGCTTAATATCTTTCGAGGGTTTTATTATTCCTAAAAAGACCAGATAAAACACAGATTAGTCTCTGATCAAATGATCAAAATAAATTTATTCAAACATATATATTTACTCAAATAATTACTTCCCTTATCGACAAGTTATCAATTGCTTAAGGTCCTTTTGTGGGTGTTTGTATAACTTGATCACCACTGTGTATATCTTGCAAAAAACAAATATTTTAATTGTCAGAAAGATATCTTAACCATTCTAATTTTAATGTCATTTTAGGGTTTCCTTCATTGGCGTAACCTTGCAGTCGGGTTGATCCAAAAACTTCCCACCTTTTCACTTTCTGTACATCCTTGTATCTTTTGCTTATATATCGCTCTTGTATATCTTCTTGTATGAACGCATAAACAAATGACCCATACAAACGTTCCCTTTTTGATGCTTTCAATTTCTTTATACATTGGATATGCTCATTTCAAACATACAATCGCTAAAACATACAAGGATTTTTTAATATTTAATTTTTTCTTCGCATCCGGTTCTTGTATGTCCTTTTATATCTATCGCTTGTATCTTTAAGAATGTATGTTTGAAACATACAAGGCACTAAATATACAAGCACTTAACTCTTTCAAATAACCTTTCAGTTCTGCCACTTGTATGTAATGCATTGTATATCGGCAATGTATGTCGGATAGATACAAAGTGAAAACATACAACTGATTTTCCATATTTCACAAACTTTTTGGGTCCAGCTTGCATAAAATGCAATGTATATTCTGATATACATTGAGTAGTGATGCATCGTTTATATCATTTCTTAATTTCTTTTGAGTTTCAGCTTGTATGTACTGCAATGTATGTATCTAAAACATACATACAAACCTCAAAACATATAAGGATAAAACTAGTTTTAATATCACTTTCAGTTCCATCACTTGCATAAGTGCAATGCACATCGCAATGTATGTATACTAAAATATACATCTCCGAAAGCATACATATGTGAAGCGTGATATATACAACAACTTAACTTTATTTTATACTTTTTCAAATCCACAGTATGTATATTAGCTTTGTATAACCCGAAACATACAAGACGCAACGCATACAACAATTTCACCACTTTTCATAATCTTTCAGTTCTGCGCTATGCATAAAGTGCAACGTATATTTCAATATACAATGAGTCAGGATGCATCCTATATCAGATTTTAATTTCTCCTGAGTTCCGGCTTGTATGTATCAAATGCAATGTATGTTCGAAACATGCATACAAATCGAGGAATATACAAGCATTTAACTCTTTTTAAATAAACCTTTGGTTTTGCGACTCACATGTAATGCATTGTATATCGGTAATGTATGTCAGACACATACAAACAAACAATGAATGTTTCAACTTTAATAAACTTTTCAAGTCCGGCTATGCATATCGCCTTGTATAACCCGAAACATACAATATGCGAAATATACAACGATTTTATCATGTTTCATAATCTTTCAAATCTGCGACATGCATATCGCCTTGTATGTAACACAATGTATGTATACCATAACATACATACAAAGCGTAGACATACAAGGACTTAATGTTAATTCATAATTGTTTCGGTTCCGGTCAATGCATATCGCCTTGTATGTACTGCGTTGTATGTTGCGTTCTACTAAACATACAAACATAACATACAAGCAACGAACCTGACAGAAAATATATTTCAACTCTTAACCTCGTCGGGTCCACTTTGTATGTAACAATAAAACATTAGCCCAATGCATACAAGTGAACAATGCATCAACCCGATGACTCTTTTATGCGACCATATCATGACCCGATATACAAGGGACTTCGCATATGCATCATACAACATACAAACCACTTTGTATATGAGAGACTTTGTATATACAAACATACAAACCCATACCACAATGCATTTTATCAAAAACACACATAACTTACAAAATACAGGGAATTTTAAGATGGTTCAAAAAGCAACCCCTATTCATTTTCAACAAGGAATTCACCCATATTCAGCTCTAGTACTTAATGCCATTTTTCCTTTATTTTCAACAAGTTTTGTAACTTTTTACTTCCTTGATTACTGTTCATCTTTGATGAGCACTTCAACCATGTTATATTAAGTCTTTAGGAATCAGAATAGATCAAATCCAAATATTTCTATCAGCTCAATTGTTAATTTCTGCTTGAAAACAAATGTGGATCTTTCCATATATGCTCACATACTGAAATCTTTAGATGATTGAAACTTAATATTTTCCAAAAGTACCCTGGGAATTTCATTCCCAACACAGTGTAAAATAGAAATCCAAAAATCCAAGAGTAAGAGAAACATTTATGAACTAGCTGCCTCTTGTCCCTTGGGGAGAAGTATCCTGGAATCTGCCCTATAACCAAATAATTGGCTATATCTACATACCATGGAGTGTGTATAGTGAGAGCAAATAGATGCTCATCAGGAAAAGAATCATCAACCACTCCATATGAAGATTCTGTAGGTTGTCTGGACAGAAACATTGGCCTTGCTTGGTTTGTCAACAATTGTAATATCAAACTCTTGCAACAACAATAACCACCTTACAAGTCTACCACCTACTATGGGTTTATTCATCAAGTATCTGATGGCTGCATGATCTATATGGATGAAAACCTTGTAACCAGTTATGTAGTACTTGAATTTATTAATTGCATAAACAACTGCTAACATCTCTTTCCCTGTCATAGTATAGTTTAACTCAGCTCTTTACAGATTCTTAGTTACATAGTTTATGGCATACTCCTTGTTTCCTTCTTTTTGACCCAGGACTACTCTAATGGCAAAATCAGATGCATCTGTATGGATGTGAAAAGGCAGTGACCAATTCGGACCTCTGAGACAAGGGCTTGTGTTAAGGATGTTTTTGGTTTTTCAAAAGAGATATGACAATCTGATGTCCATTCAAATTCATTGTCCTGGGTCAGTAGGGTAAACAGAGGGGCAACATTCTTGCTAAAATCTTGAATGAACCGCCTGTAATATCCTGCATAGCCTAGGAAGCTCCTTACATCTTTCTATTTTTGTGGAATAGGCAGGGTAGATATAATCTCGATCTTCTTTGGGTCAACTTGGATGCCTGCACTTGAGATGAAATGTCCCAAGACTATTCCCTGTGTCATCATCAAAAAACACTTTTCATTACTCAAAGAGAGGTTATGCTCTATACACCTCTTCAATACCTTATCCAAGTTGTGTAGGGCTTCATCATACGTGTCACCATATGTCGTGAAGTCATCCATATAAATCTCCATACTATCATGGGCAAAATTAGAGAAAATGCTTAAGACTGGTCTTTGAAATGTAGTTGGAGCATTGCACAGCCCAAAGGGTAAGACAAAGTATGCATATGTCCCCCAAGGGAAGGTAAGCGTTGTCTTATCTTGATCTTATGGAGAAATCTTAATCTGGTTATAACCACTAAAACCATCAAGAAAGGAAAAATATTTCTTACCTGCTAAAGAGTCAAGAACTTGGTCAATAAAAGGCAATGGAAAGTGATCCTTCCTGGTAGCAATATTCAATTCTCTGTAATCAACATAGACCCTCCATTTGCCACCTTTCGTGGGGACTATAACCAATGGTGAAACCCATTCACTGTCCGAAATGGGATATATAAAGCTTGCATCCAAAAGCTTCTGAAGCTCAGCTTTAACAATTTCTCTAAGGGTTGGATTCATGCGCCTCTGCTACTGCCTGATTGGTCTATATCCATCATCTATGTATATCTTGTACATGCATAGGGTAGGATCAATGCCTTTCATATCATTGTAATCCCAAGCAAATGTTACTGAGTGTGTATGTAATATTGTATGCAAGGATTGTGTTGTTCATCAGTCAGTGTATTGTTAATGTTCAACATCTTACCTGGCTTGACTTCTACTTGTTTGGACAGTTCTTGAACGGAAGACAAATCAAGGTTGGGTAATACAGGTAAGCACTACTGAGGTAATAATGCGTGGAAGATTTGGGAGATTTCTTCTGATGAACTGCTGGGTATTATGCTATTTAAAGGGTCTTGTAAGAAAGATAGGCAGTCTTGCTGATGTGGATGTCCCCCGCAATCATTTTGTATAACATGAGCAATTAATTCATCTTCATCTGGAATAGTCAAAAAAGGGCTATGTTCTATAGTCATCAGGGTTTGTAGGGAATAAGTGTCATCATCCTCCAGACTAGGCCAAATGGTTTGCTCAAGCTCATGGTATGGCTAGCTTGGTGGATATAAAACCAACTGCTTGGTCACTGTCCCATTAGATATGATTATATTGATAGACCTACAACCTGTAAATGCATCAGCAGTAGCAAGCCATGGTCTACCTAGTATAAGAGGATATCCAGCAAGATTAACCTTAGGCTGCAAAACAATGAAATCAATAGGGTATTCCTAAGAATCTAATGGAATGACCAAATCTTCTATGACCCCTTCAGGTTTGACTGTAGACCTATCAGCTCATTGCAAGACTGTCTGAGTAGGCCTAAGGTTGTTCAATTTGAGTGTCTGCATTATTTCCTTGGTCATGACATTAATTGCAGCTCCTAGATCTATCAAGGTGTTTTTAATCAAAGTCCCATTGATCTTTACATCCACCACTGGGCTACCTGGATTTGTATATTTGGAATAGTTATATTACCCAACATGATGTCAGCAAGATTACCTAAAACATGCACTGTCTGAGGGTCTATTCTCTTCCTTCCTGGCTTCTTTATGCAAAGATCCCTGATAGTTTTAGTATAGATAGGAATATCCTTGATGGCTTGGATTAAGGGAATCTTGATGATTATATCTTTTATCTAGCTAAGAAGGACAGTATCATCTTGGGCTATTTGCTTTTGCATGGCTAAGCACTCAGGAAAAGGAGGAGACTTCTGTTGCAAGGTAGTTTGGGCATCTTGGGTTGATTCAGGTTCCAAGGGTTGCTTATTTAAGGTTTCTTCAGTGGGTTCTTCATCTTCAAGCTCGGTAATTTGGGGAGATGAAGGTCCTGCAAGTTGCTTCCTTGATCTGAGATGAACATTACTCACTTCCACCCAATAGGTGGGATATTGCATTACCTCATTAGTATAAGCCTGCTAGACAGGCTTGTTGTTAAGGTTAGGTGTAGGTTGGGCAGGGATTTGGGTAGGTCTAGGAGGTGGATTTTGAGATGGATTTTGAGGTGGTGGCATTATGGTTGGCTATTGTAGCTGAGATGGAATCATAGGTTGCTGAAATTGTGCATTTTGTTGCCATTGTTGGCCCTTGTTCCACTGAGGCTGCCATTGTTGCTACTGAGGAGGCTATTAAGGGCTATAGTTGGGACCTTGGAAATTTTGTTGTGGCCATGAGTTAGGCTATTGTTGGTTCCAACCAGCTTGTGGAGTAGGACATTGGGGAGTAGACCATTGGGGTTTGTGCCATGCATTTGGGTTACCAGGCCATTATTGAGCATTCCAAGCAGAGAAGTTCTAATTTGCAGTAGGAAAGGGAGAATTAAAACTAAGTGGATCAGTGGGCATACCTTGCCTTTGCTGCCAAGGTCTCCTTTGAGCAATGAAGAACAATTGCCCATCTTCTCCTTCAAATTGCTGCAACTCAAGTCTCTCAATCTTTTCTTGCTGGATACTGGCCACCCTTTTGCATTTACAGTTGGCCTTGCTCTATTTACAGTTGGCCTTCCTCTGTCTACAGCTGGGGCAATACTCAGTGAGCATTGCATTTGCCTCTTCTTGTTTCTTCTTGATATGGAGAGTGTCCAGCTGTGTAGCCATGTGGCTAATAATGTCCTCCTTCATGTTGGTCAGCAAGTTACTAATCTCTACCCTTGAAATTCCATTAGTTGCCTTGCCTGTGATGATTGTTCTTTCTCCCCTTGGTTTTTTGGAAAGTGTTCTAAAATAATTTCTGTAGGCTGTATAGATATCTTCAAAGGGAATTTGAGATATATCCCCTATTCCAATTAGGTTGAGGGCATCCATATAGTCATCATTAACTCCCCTTAGAAAGACCATCTTCAATGATTCTTCAGACAATCTATTCTGAGGGTTTTTCTTCAAGGCAAACTAGAATCTTTCCACATAGTCTTCTAGTGGTTCATCCTCTTTTTGTGACATCCTAAAAATGTTATCTCATCTCCTATCGTGTCCTCTGTAGTAGTCTTTATATTTCACTAGGAACTTTGTCTTCATGGTATCCCAGTCTGGGATAACATCTTTCCCCAACCCCATGAACCACCGTAAAGCAAAATCTTTTAGCATGGCAAGAATAGCTTGTGTCTGTAAGGATCAATGGTGTAGTCATAACTCCTACACAAGACATCAAACTCGAATAGGAAAGTGTCAGGATCTTCGGTCACCAAGCCATAGAAAACAGGCAATGCAGAAGGTGGTATATTTTTTAGAGTAGCAGCCCATGCTTGGTCTTGGATAGGGAATTCAAATGTTGCTTGTCCTGGAGGATCATCTACTGCAGCATATCCCATGGTTCTGAAAGTTCCTTTTCTGGCAGTAGAGGAAGCTGATGGAGATGTAGGGGGTGTTGATGAATATGTAAAAGGAAACTCTCCTTTAGCACTTCCTACTGTGTAGTTGTTGAAATCAGTTGTGCCCTCGTTATTCTAAAAACTTGAAGGGAGGAATCCTCCTTGGTTATCTCTCTGCCTCCACATACAGTAATTTGAGCTTTATGTTTCAGCAGCCCTGCACAGTGTTAGCAGAATGCCTGGTGTTTCTTAAAAAATGAATTTATTAAATCTAATGCTGAAATCAAGATTTAACTATGAAAGCATGTAAAACTAATGAGACTATGAAGATAGCACCATCCCCAGCAACGGCGCCAAAAATGTAGAGGAAAACTAATGTGTTGTAGACTTAAACAAAATCCAGGGTTAAACCTAACTGAATAGTCCACTCTATCATTGCATTCCTACATTGAATTATCAACCAAGGAGCGTAAGCTTATGATGATGCTCGCACTATATATGCCTTCAAGACTCATTTCTATCCTAAACCATCTCATACAAACTTATTCTAATCAACTTAATTGACTGGAGTTCATAGAAATGAAAGAATAACAAAAATAGTTAAAAACCTAGTTGTTATGGGTACCCCCAGCATAAGCTGAAGATAGCTATATTCAACAGAGAATTACAGAATTAACTTGAAATACACAAAATGAGAAAAGAATTAACACTAACCTCTGGAGGACTTCAATAAGGTATTATATTCATGAATCACAACTTATTAGAAATAGCAATCATGATTTCTTACTTACTTCACAATGCAATGTATAAGATAACATGAAACATTCTAACTAGAAATGCATAAATAAATAAATGAATGTATGAAACGAGAGTTAGTACCTTGAGTGGCTAGCTCAGGGAACTATCTCACTTCTTCTAGAAACTAAATCTACTTCAGATCTTCACACATTTCCCATGACATGCAGTTGAATTCAATTCATATCAAAGACATAATCTTCTTTAGATTTTATTCAAAATCAAAACATGTCTAGAATTACAGATAATAGATAACTGTAAAAATAGAGTAACGACTATGTAGATAGAAAGTAAAAATAACAGCTAACCAATCAATGAACTCATCCCCTAACTTATACAAAAGTGGGAGAGTTGTATGCGATCTTCTAACTAATTGTGATCATCAATTCATCCCAGGATATCAGGATATAGTTTTGAGATCAACTTATTAATTATCTAGAACAAAGGAAATAGAGTCCTATTTAAACAGAAATCCCATACAACGGCTCATGAATGAAAACACATAAGCTATGGTTAGACTTCTAGAACAAGTCTTCTTTTTCCTTGCATTTATTCTTCCATGATGACCACGTTCATCTCCATCAATCTTCATTTCTGACACTTGGACTGTGCTTTAATCAATTCCCATGTTCTGCATTTTGCTACAATTACTCCTTCCCGGATGCTATGTCTTTGTTGCACAAGGTTAATTAATCCAACATATATACACAAAATAACCTTTCATATTACACTTATGAAATCCTATCTATATTGCATGCATATCAATAATTTAAAACATCCACTTGATAATATAATCACCATATTCCATTTATCAGCATAGTTTCAAAGTCTCTGAGAAGTATATGTGAAACAACATATAATAAGGGTAATGTCTGTAAGGTTCTTGTAGAATCATGTAAAAAGGTCTTTAAAAACATATAGAAACATTATAAAAGAAAGTCAATATTTCAACCCAACACTAGCTACTGAAGGCAGTCAAGGGAGATAGTCACAAGGTTAGTATGGAATTACCCATGTATGGAGGGAACTTGAATGATGAAGAGATTTTGAATTGGATTGCAACACTTGACAACTATTTTGAATGTGAAGATATTCCAGAGGAACGAAGGGTAAAGTTGGCAAAAACAAAATTTAAGGGCCATGCCCTACTTTGGTGGGATTATGAACAAACTGAAAGGAGGAAAGGTAAGTCAAAAATTGTCTCTTGGGATAGAATGGTGGCCAAGATTAAGGGTAAGTTTATACCAAGTGATTATGCAATTCAATTGTACAAGAAACTTCAAAATTTGAAACAAAGAGATATGGATGTCAAAACCTATACTGAGGAGTTTTATAAACTGAGTATAAGATCAGGTCACATGGAGGATGATGTGGAGAAAGTGGCTAGATATCGCAATGGGCTAAGATTTAACCTACAAGATGAGTTAAGTTTGAGAAACCCAAGGACAATAGAGGAATGCTACCAATTGGCAATTAAGGCTAAAGAGAAGGAAAGACAAGCAAAGCAGGGGTAGAGGCAAACATTTCAGAGGAAGAGGAACCTTTAGTGGTAGAGGATAGTCCACCAAAACTCAAGGAGAAGCAAGCAACAGTCAAGAACAAGGACCAGATCATAGAGGTGGATTTAGAGGAAGGAGACCCAACAATAGAGGCAGATTTGGAGGTCTAGGAAGAGGTTCACAAGGATTCACAGGGAAGTGTTATCAGTGTAACAAATTTGGACATCAAGCATAGTAATGTCTTGAGAAGACATCCACTACTTCAGCAAGAGGAGAAAGGAGAACTCAAATTGTTCAAGGAGATGATTGTGAGAATGTAAACTCACCATCACAGCATGTTGGTCCAGAAGTTGGTGAATCACTCATGATAAGGAGAACCCTCATCAAGGTGCCAATAGAAAAGGAGCCACCACAAAGGAAGACTCTCTTTAGGACAACTTGTAAGTGCTTGGGTAAAGTTTGTAAAGTAGTAATTGATTCAGGAAGCACAGATAATTTGGTCTCTATTGAAATGGTTGAAAAGCTTAATTTGAATAAAATTCCTCATGCTACTCCTTATACCATTCCATGGCTTAATAAGGGACAACAAGTAGTGGTAAATGAATAAAGTTGGGTGGAGTTTCATATAGGAGGATACAAAGACAAAGTTCTATGTGACATAATACCCATGGATGTGTGCCATTTGCTACTAGGGAGGCATTGGAAATATGATAGGAAGGCTAAGCATGATGGGAGGAAGAACACTTATGTGATTGAAAAGGATGGGATCTCATTCACTCTTACACCTTTACAAGATGATGACAAAGTTTCTCATGAGGGCCCTAGTGTGATGATAGTAAAGGAAAAGGAGTTCCTAAAGAACTTGGAAGAGGAGAACATGGGGTATGCCATCATAGTGAGGCCTAAATCTGTCATGGCAGAAAATAAGAAGGAAGAGTTGTCTTTGGAGGTGAAGACATTGTTGAAGACATATGATAGTATTGTGGTAGATGAGATTCCTAATACATTACCACCTATGAGAGACATTAGACATCAAATAGACTTCATTCTAGGAGCTAGCTTACCCAACAAAGCTGCTTACAAGATGACTCCTCAACACAATGAAGAAATAAAGAGACAAGTCTGTTGGAGTTTCTTCTGAATCAGTAGAGGGTTTGCCAATTCCAATGCACAGGCAGATTCAACCAACAAATACAGGAGGTTGCGTGAGCTGCCTCTCCTTCACTTCTGGTTCTACCGCACCAAGGGGGGTATCCCTATTAGCTAAAGATTTAAACTTGACTCACCCAATGACACAAAGATTTAGCTTTACAACAATAGGTAAAATACTCTCACGTATGGACCAAGATTTGGGTGATAAATCACAAGGTTGGCAGTGTTCTTGGACATATCTAACTAGTTGTGGATGAGAGTATGCAGGGGTCCTATTTCTACTCCTACAACTAACGGGTTGAAGCTTTGAAAGGATTTGTATTTAAGTTTTGGATGCAAGACATATTTGTTTTGGATCATAACTACTACACAGGGAGCAGACTGGTGCCTATCTCAGGGCAAGGAGTCAACTAGACATATACAAGAGAATGATTTGCACTGGCATTCAAGTTTCAAGGGGTTAGGATTGGTATTTGCCTTACAAACACCACCCAAGATTGAGTATTTAGCTACCTCTACTTACAGATATCCCAGCTGACATACATTCTTCCTCATACTTAACCTAAAACAATTTAATCCACTCCTTGAATGGAAGTTAAAAGATCAAGCATGCAATACAGAAAATCTGTATCCTAGAATCTTAGAAACCCTTAGCAACCAGATTCAAAAGAAGCAATGCATACAACAAATGAAGACAGACAACTAAACACATGCAAGAAGCATTTTTCATATAAAACAACAATGAAACTAAAAATTTATGCAACATGCATTCAAAATGCAACACATAAACTCCAAAATGAGACAGAACAGCCAAGAAAGGCTTTCTTTTCGTTATTTTTTCCAAAAAATGCCCAAGTCTTCAACAACCAAAAATGAGTCACACAATTTGCCTTTTATAGCAAGAATGTGCACTCAGCATTCAGTACAATGGTCTTTTCAGAATTTCACCAGATACACTACACCGTGAGGATGGCGCTCAAAATATTCAATGCAGCAATGAGAAGAAGGAGGAAGAGCAGGTGGACTCAGGATTTGCACCACTGCCTGAAGAACTTCTCATCAAATATGGTAGTTGGCTTATCTATTAGTCGACCATACCTCTTACAAACTGCCATTAATGGCCAACCTACCTGCAACCTTCTTGAAAACGCAGCAGCGAAAGCATAAGAGATTTTCCCGCTTGAAAGACCAGCTGCAGATACAAAGAAAATCCCTCGCCTTCTGGAAATTTAAAACAGGCCGTCGATCTGCTTCCTATCGCTGAGATCTGCGGTCACAATTCGCTTGAAAAGTTGCCAACCAGTGAATTCGCACCACGTAGGTGCCTTTTTTCTATCACTGACTTTTCCCTCTCTTATTTTGCCTTTTTCGCCACTACATGCAATTGTATGTAAGATTGTATATACATACAATCGCAAACATACAAGGTGGACCCCAAATCCTTATAGAACAAAATGCAATCGTATTCGGGTCCAGCTTGTATCCTCCTTTCATATACATTTCCTTGTATATTGCATATACAAATGCAACATACAACCCCCGGACCTTACCACAATTATGAGGCAGACAGGAAATACTTTAAAATCTGGCTTGCATCTCCTCCTTTTGCATATCGCAATGTACATTGCACATACAACATGCAATATACATGCCGCGGACCCCAAAACATTACGAAACTCATTGAATTCGCCATCGAGTCCGGGCAATGCATCTAATTTTTTGCATCTTTCATTGTATGTCAGCATATACAAGCACCTAACATACAAGCTGTGGAATCCACCGCTGAATTTGCCAATTTTGACTTTTTTAAGTCTAGTCCAGCTTGTATGTCACGAATGTATATAACCAATGTATATCGCATATACAAATACAAACATACAAGGAAAACATACGTTGACCCTTGTATGTGAGGACCCCCCTGTTGTATATCGGCCTTTGTATGTTGACTTTGCATGCGCCATCCTTGTATCTCTACAATGTACATTTCCTTTGTATGTGCGCTCGCCTTTGTATCTTGCTATTGTATGTAGTGAATGTATATTGCACATACAAACCCCTTTGTACATATAAGCACATAATATTCCCAGAATCTGTGATGTACATACAACCCATTTTTTCCACCTTTTGAAGCTGATTGAACACTTTTTTGGGCCCACGAATGTACATTTGAACCTGCATGTATATACAAATGGCCATGCACATACAAGGACACATGCATACAACTATTTTTTGCACTTTTCAACTGCAAAGGCCAAAAGACTTAGAATTTTTGGATTTTTCTGAAAGGTGCCTGTGGATTCAAATGCTCAAAATCCAAACTTGTAGCAGGCACCAACATTGGCTCTGTCTGGTGATGCATCGCTCTTGCAGGCATGGCGAGAACTTCAGATCTCTAGGATGTAGACCAGTCCCTTATCCATTGGGCGCAGTGTTTGAATCACAAATCACATCTTTTAAAATCTACTTGGCAGCCCAGGGCCACCAAAAAGAAAAACCAGAATTTTCCTTTGTCAAATACCCTGTTTTCTTTTGATTTCTTCAAATGAAGCCTAAAGGCATTTTGCTATTTGTAGCACCCAGCGTTGCAATTGGTTGTGCTGCTGCCCATTTCTTTTTCTTTGACAAATCTACAATGAGCTTCATCAGCATACATTATCATTAGCTATAGAATGTCATCATCATATGAGTCACTGATGTTGCTTGGAAAAATAACAGACTCACATGAAATAAATGAATCCACATCAAAATTTTGCCCTTCTTCAAAAAATAAGAGCTCCTCTATATTGAACAAGAAATATTCAGGCACAAGCAACATCTCATAATCAGATTCATTTTTATAAACATTCAGATATCCATCATCATTGTGCTCAACAATTTTGTCATCAATGTCCACCTGGAATGTCTCAAGAGAAGGCATAAAAAACTCAGAGTGCAGCCCTTCACTGAATGCTTTGTAGTCACCCCTGCAACCAACATTATCCCCAACTGTATCAACACACACATATGCAACTTGTCCATTCATGTCTGAATAGTGACCCTATTTTTCATCTTCACCAATGCACTGATGATCAAAAGTAAAATTTTCAACCTCTGCATTGTAGAGGTGGTCATAATCTTCAAGGAAGCACTCATATTCAGCATCCATATATATTTCATCATCCGAAAGGCTCACATATGCATCTAGATGCTGACAATCATTAACATATTCACTGTCATCCTTTGAATCTGCATATTCCATATTCAGAGTGAAGCTTTGCAAATCCACCTCATATAAATAATCAGGAATAATTGGGATATGCCCATTACTGCAAGATACAAATTCATGTATATCCTTCATTTGATCATTTGGAGGGCACTTTGTATCTGGAGGCTTTTCTTTTAGAGGGTGAGAACAATATTTGTCTTCACCGTTATAGGATGTGCCTACATTTTCTACAACATCTTCTTCATATTCATGCATCACATCATGACTGCACCCATTGTTGTGAAATATATTTCCCTCTACAAAATCATCTCTCAATGAACACACTAGGAGAGCTGAAATATATTCACCCTAAAAATTGTTTTGAAAACTTGCAGCCATGAAACCTATTGGCATTCCATATTTTTGATTGTTTTCAATATCCATAGCAAATCTAAAAGCCTGGTGAAGTGTAGCTGGTTCTTTATCTCTCAATCTATAACTCATTTTCTTATCAAATGCAGCCAAATAAATTGCCAAGCACAATGCATCATTGGGTCTCATATATTCAGGAATCTGCTTGAGCAACTTAACAAATCTAAGATTAAAGGCTGGAACCAGTTTCTCATCTTCTTTTTGGATATTCATGAAATGTATGATCAATGAGGCCAAATCAAACCTTTCACCAAACTGCTCTAGGAATGCAATTTCTAAATCTACCCATGAAGAAACTGAACATACAGGCAGGTCTGAAAACCAGACCCTAGCATCATCCTCTAATGACTGAACAAAGAGTCTCATTACTACATCTTCATCCTCTATCTCATAATCTTCTACCAAGCTGCAAAAATTTTGCAGATGTTTGTTTGCAGACTCAGAATTTGATCCACTATATTTTGGAAAACATTTTCTAATCTTATTGGGAATAACATTTGGATAACCACATATTCCTTTGAAATTCAGAGCTTTATATCTTTCAATAACAAATGGTCTTCTTTGAGAGCACAACCAGGATTGTTGCTCTATTTGAATCATTTTTTGAATCAAAAGATGAATACCTGGAAATATGTTGCAGCATTGGATAGGTTCAATCAACAGAGTCACCACCTCTCACAGAGAGGACAGAATATCAACAAGGCACATTTGTTTTCTACATTCATCACACTAGCAGAGCACCACATGGTCATTTCTTTGGTCTTAATGGAACAACTTTTATTGGAAACTAGATTTTCCAGCCTTTAAATTATTTGACTCTCTCCCCAGTAGAGTCGCCTCTTTGTTGGAGTTTCTTCCGAATCAGCAGAGGGTTTGCCAGTTCTAATGCACAGGCAGATTCGACCAAAAAATATAGGAGGTTGCGTGAGCTACCTCCCCTTCACTTCTGGTTTTGCCGCACCAAGGGGGGTATCCCTATTAGCTAAAGATTTAAACTTGACTCGCCCACTGACACAAAGATTTAGCTTTACAACAATAGGCAGAATACTCTCACGTATGGACCAAGATTTGGGTGATAAATCACAAGGTTGGTAGTGTTCTTGGACATATCTAACTGGTTGTGGATGAGAGTATGCAGGGGTCCTATTTCTACTCCTACAACTAACAGGTTGAAGCTTTGAAAGGATTTGTATTTAAGTTTTGGATGCAAGACAGGGGGTTTTGGATCATAACTACTACACAGGGAGCAGACTGGTGCCTATCTCAAGGCAAGGAGTCAAGGATTGGTATTTGCCTTACAAACACCACCCAAGACTGAGTATTTAGCTGCCTTTACTTACAAATATCCCAGCTGACATACATTCTTCCTCATACTTAACCTAAAACAATTTAATCCACTCCTTGAATGGAAGTTAAAAGATCAAGCATACAATACAGAAAATCTGTATCCCATAATCTTAGAAACCCTTAGCAACCAGATTCAAAAGAAGCAATGCATACAACAAATGGAGACAGACAACTAAACACATGCAAGAAGCATTTTTCATATAAAACAACAATGAAACTAAAAATTTGTGCAACATGCATTCAAAATGCAACACATAAACTCCAAAATGAGACAGAACAGCCAAGAAAGGCTTTGTTTTCGTTATTTTTTTCCAAAAAATGCCCAAGTCTTCAACAACCAAAAATGAGTCACACAATTTGCCTTTTATAGCAAGAATGTGCACTCAGCATTCAGTACAATGGTCTTTTCAGAATTTCACCAGATACACTGCATCGTGAGGATGGCACTCAAAATATTCAATGCAGCAAAGAGAAGAAGGAGGAAGAGCAGGTGGACTCGAGATCTACACCACCGCCTAAAGAATTTCTCATCAAATATGGTAGTTGGCCTGTCTATCAGTCGACCATACCTCTTACAAACTGCCATTAATGGCCAACCTACCCGCAACCTTCTTGGAAATGCAGCAGCGAAAGCATAAGAGATTTTCCTGCTTGAAAGACCAACTACAGATACAAAGAAAAACCCTCGCCTTCTGAAAATTTAAAACAGTTCGTCGATCTCCTTCCTATCGCTGAGATTTGCGGTCACAATTCACTGAAAAGTTGCCAACCAGTGAATTCGCGCCATGTAGGCGCCTTTTTTCTATCGCTGACTTTTCCCTCTCTTATTTTTCCTTTTTCGCCACTACTTGCAATTGTATGTAAGATTGTATATACATACAATCGCAAACATACAAGGCGGACCCCAAATCCTTATAGAACAAAATGCAATCATATTTGAGTCCAGCTTGTATCCTCCTTTCATGTACATTTCCTTGTATATTGCATATACAAATGCAACATGCAACCCCCGAACCTTACCACAATTATGAGGTAGACTAGAAATACTTTAAAATCTGGCTTGCATCTCCTCCTTTTGCATATCGCAATGTATATTGCACATACAACATGCAATATACATGTCGCGAACCCCAAACCATTACGAAACTCATTGAATTCGCCATCAGGTCCGGGCAATGCATCTATTTTTTTGCATCTTTCATTGTATGTCAGCATATACAAGCACCTAGCATACAAGCTGCGGAATCCACCACTGAATTTACCAATTTTGACTTTTTTATGTCTGGTCCAGCTTGTATGTCGTGAATGTATATAACCAATGTATATCGCATATAGAAATGCAAACATACAAGGAAAACATACATTGACCCTTGTATGTGAGGACCCCCCTGTTGTATATCGACCTTTGTATGTTGACTTTGCATTCTCCATCCTTGTATCTCTACAATGTACATTTCCTTTGTATGTGTGCTCGCCTTTGTATCTTGTTATTGTATGTAGCAAATGTATATTGCACATACAAACCCCTTTGTACATACAAGCACATAATATTCCCAGAATCTGCGATGTACATACAACCCATTTTTTCCACCTTTTGAAGCGAATTGAACACTTTTTTAGGCCCACGAATGTACATTTGAACCTGCATGTATATACAAACAACCATGCACATACAAGGACACATGCATACAACTATTTTTTGCACTTTTCAACTGCAAAGGCCAAAAGACTTAGAATTTTTGGATTTTTCTGAAAGGTGCTTGCGGATTCAAATGCTCAAAATCCAAACTTGTAGCAGGCACCAACAAAGTGCACTTGAACTTCTTGACAAAGGGCTGATTAGGGAAAGTTTGAGTCCCTGTGCTGTTCCAGCGGTCCTAGCACCCAAGAAAGGGGGAGAGTGGAGGATGTGCATTGACTCAAGGGCCATCAACAAGATTACTATAAGGTATAGATTTCCTATCCCAAGAATTGAGGATCTAATGGATTGTTTGGGGGTGCAAACTATTTTTCTAAGATTGATCTTAAAAGTAGATACCGTCATATTAGAATCAGACTTGGTGATGAGTGGAAAACAACTTTTAAAACAAATGAAGGTTTATATGAATGGATGGTGATGACTTTTGGCTTGTTAAATGCTCCTAGTACCTTTATGTGTTTGATGAATGAGGTGCTCAAATCCTTCATAGGTAAGTTTGTTGTTGTGTTTCTAAATGATATTCTTGTCTTTAGTAAGACTAAGGAGGAATATTTGAAGCATTTAGATACGGTTTTGAGGAAGCTACATGAGGAAAAGTTGATGATAAACTTGAAGAAGTGTGAGTTTTTGAAAACAGAGTTGGTCTACCTTAGATTTGTGGTGACTAGTGGCACTTTGAAGATGGACTCCAACAAGGTTGAGGCTATTTTGAATTGGCCTACACCAAAGTCAGGGGCTGAGGTAAAAAGATTTCATGGCCTAGCCAGCTTTTATAGAAAATTTATAAAGGGTTTTAGTCACATTTGTGCTCCTATGATTGATACATTTAAGGGTGATAAGAGAAAGAAATTTGTGTGGACTAAAGAGGCAAATGGAAGCTTTGAGTATTTGAAGAAGAGAGTGTTTGAATAACCTATATTAGCTTTTCTAATCTTTGACAAGGTTTTCACCATTGAATGTGATGCAAGCAATCAAGCTATAGGAGTTGTTTTTAGCCAAGAAAACAGACCGGTTGCATTTTTCAGTGAAAGGTTGAATGAAGCTAAAAGAAGGTATTCCTCTTATGACCTTGAGATGTATACCATGATACAAGCACTAAAGAAATTGAGAAATTACTTGCTCCCTAAAGAATTCATAGTGTATACTGACAATCATGCATTGCAATTTTTGAATAGTCAAGAAAAGCTTAGCCATAGGCATGTGAAATGGGTTGAGTACTTGCAAGGGTATACTTTTACCATAAAGTACAAGAAAGGACAGTCAAATAAGGTGGTATATGCACTCAATAGGATGGCTTTGATGATCCAAGAAATTTAGCTACATAGTGTGGGGGTTGATTCTCTAAAAGGTATGTACAATGATGATGAAGATTTCAAAGATATCTATGCAAATTGTTTACAACCTTGTAGCAATAGTTATGAGAAATGGTTGGATTATCTGATACAAGATGGTTTGTTGTTTAAAGGAGCTCAGTTATGAGGACTAACCTAATTAAAGAAAAGCATTGTGGCAGTCTAGGGGGTCATTTTGGTGTTGACAAAACTTTGGAGCAGGTGAGAAGATACTACTATTGGCCTAGGATGCAAGTTGATGTGAGAAATTTTGTGGAGAAGTGTACCATTTGCCAAAAAGCTAAAGGAGGTAGTAGTAATGCAGGCCTATATCAACCACTCCTAATCCCAAATAGGCCATGGGAATCCATAAGTATGGACTTTGTGATGGGGTTACCTAGGACTCCAAGAAGATTTGATTTAATATATGTGGTTGTAGACAGAGTTTTTAAGATGGCACACTTTATACCTTGTAAGGGCACAAAGGATGCTTCATACATTGCATGACTCTTCTTCAAGGAGGTGGTGAGGATCCATGGATTGCCTTTGACCATTGTTTCAGACCAGGACAGTAAATTTGTGAGCCATTTTTGGAGGACTCTATGGAGGAAGCTTGGTACAAATTTGACTTTCAGCTCTGCTTATCATCCCCAAACAGATGGGCAAACTGAAGTAGTAAATAGAGGCCTTGGAAACCTTCTTAGATGCCTAACAAAGAAGCATGCAACACAATGGGATCTGATTCTTCCACAAGCTGAGTATGCATATAATAACTTTGTGAATAGGAGTGTTGGTAGAAGTCCATTTGAGATTGTGTATGGTCTATGACCCGGGGGTGTATTTGAGCTGAGGGACATTGTTGATATGGAGAGGAGAAGTGTTGAAGGAGAAGAGTTTGTTGTGGCTATGCAAGAGATCCACCAACAAGTGAAAGACCATCTTCAAAAGAATGTTGAGAAATATAAGCAAAATGTAGATGTAAAAAAGAAGGGAGGTTCATTTCAAAGTGGGGGACTTGGTCTTAGCTCATTTGAGGAAGGAAAGAGTCCCTAAGGGGAAGTACTCTAAGCTACAGATGAAGAAGATAGGGCCATGTAGGGTGATCCATAAATTTGGAACAAATGCATATGAGATAGAACTCCCTCTTGAGGTTGCTATCTCTCCCATTTTTAATGTTTCTGACCTATACCCTTATAAAGGGGCTATGATTGTAGGTAATGATGCAGGTAGATCAGAGGTTCCAGATGAAGATTGGATCAAGGATCTTCCTTCAAGCCAACCCTTGGAGTTGGAGTGCATTTTGGACAAGAAGGAGCTTAAAAAGACAAGGAAGAAGACCTATTATCAATACCTAGTAAAATGGAGAGGGCTGCCAATGGAGGATTCAACTTAGATGACTGAAGAAGATATTGTTAAGAATGTATACACAATTGTAGGTCTATCCTCAAGTGGGACTTGAGCATATTTTGTCTGGGGAGTATGGTGCAGGAGCACCTTGGTTCAATAGGTTGTCAGGGGGTCAAGTTTGCATTTTGGGTTTGTTGGTGTTGAATACTTGTAATAAGGTCATTTAAGACCATTTTGGATGTGTTAGAGTCTATGTTAGGTCATTAGGAGTTTTGGTGAGTCAAGTTACAAAATGTTGTCAAAATTTGCCAAAAGTTGCAAAACTATGGAATTTGAAGAGTCACATGTTGTAAATAAAGAAAACCAAATGGTGGAAGTTGGAAAGGTAGTTAGAAACTGATGAAACATGTTGTAGAAAATGGGAAATGGTAGACACAAGTTGGGTTGTTGAAGTTTTGCACAAAAATCAATAAAAGAGGCTCTATTTTCTGCATTTTTGCACACTATTTTGTTGTTTCTGTGGTTTGTACGGAACTGTACGATCAAGTTGTGACTTGAAACCAATTGGAGTTGATGTAGAATTGAATCTAATTTCATTTGATTTTGTTTTCATTGAATTTTATCCAGTTTGAAGCATTATAGATCCAAATTACTACGAACTAGTCTAAAACCCTAGGTTTTGGTGCTTGAGAGGAAGAAACATGAAAAACTCACCATTCCATCGATGAAAAACCTTGAAACTTGGTGGAATGGCTGTAAATATGTTGGTCTTGATGTTCCCAATTTTGCAGGTGCAGGGGAGGTTGGTAACACATGTTTCTATGATGCCCCAGCCTAATATCACCATGTATTAGGCCTTTGAGACCACTTAGACACAAGGTTTTGATAGGAAACTGTTGGGAATTTGTTTGAATGACTTGGAGATGAATGTGCAGACTCTAGTTGATGATTTGGAAGTCTTGGAACAGGAGTTGGAACTTGTTGAAGGTTTTTTTGAGACAAGTCTAGTGCCAAGCAAGCCTAATTAGGCCTATTGTCCAGGCGGGACAGTCAATTTTTAGCCTTGTTGTTCCAAAACAACCCTACCCCATTTCAAGATATGTTATAAAAGGGCCAAATGAGTATCTGGAATTGCCCTTATGTTTTTGTTTCAAGATCTTCCCTGAAAGTTATGCCAAAACAGGTCATTTTGGAGGGCTACAAGGACTATTGGTGGTTTGTGAAGAAAGTATATTGAGAGATGACCCAAATACCCTTCCAAGTTGTTGATTGAGTCTTTGAAATAATTCCTACCCCTGATCTACATCAGAAAGGAAGTTTATTGCTATTTACAATCACTACTTGATGATTTCAACAAGTTAAAAATAAGGTTCTCTATTTATTATTGTAGATACATGGTTTATTAAAAGCATTTGTATTCATGAAAAAATGAATGGAAAATACAAAATAAAGGGACTCTTGCATTTTTAACACATTCATATCAATTAGTTAGTTGCTTTTGAAATAGTTAAGAGATTAAAAAAACCAAAAACATCATTTAATTTAGTTTCATTCAACATGTTCCAAAATATCTTAAAACATTCAAAACACACAAAAGGACAAAAATATTAGCAAATATGTATATTTCTAATTCATTCAGGTGATCACTACTTCAAACTTAGAAAAATAAGTTCTAGAAGTCAAGCACTTAAACATTGCAAACTTAAAACAATCTAAAGCTTGATCACATTGAAAAACATCAAAAACATTTCATTTTATTTTAACCAATCACTTCAAAAGGACTTCAAAATCTCCATCTATACTTCATAGGCCACATCAAGTATTTCACGCTTACGTGTCTTGGTTTGAGACTGGATCTAGTAGAAGAAATATTGGGAGGGTTGAGGGAAACCTTACCTACTCCAACAACTACAACCATCCAAGAACACATTACTATAATTGAAGAAATACAATGAAAAATGCCTATCTGGAAGCAATCCACATAACAAATCTCATTGAGGCTATAGATGCCCTTGGAAACTAAAGATAGTCAAGGCTATTTCTAAGGGAAACATCATATTAAACACTTCATGCATATTCTTCAATGGATATTCTTTCATATTTACACACACAACTTCCCAAAATCAAACATACAAATCAATCACATAAGAAGATTTAAGGAAAAAGGACAATGATTCACTTTCCTTCATTCTCAATTTTAGAAAAGAAGAAATTAGTTTTGAGTTGTTTCTTCCCCTTTTGCCTCTTACTTGTCAAATGCTGAAAATTGTTTGTGAAGAAAGAGAAAGATTTTTTCACTACTTCTATATTTCTTCTTTGGAAAAGGGAAAAGGAATTATCCATTATTTTTAAGATTCATTTTCTAAAAGATTGTTAGTTTCATAATTAGATTCAATTAGTTTGTAGTTAGTTAATTTTGTTTCTCAAAAAGGAACAATACAAAAAAAATCTTCTTTTCATTAGGTCCAATCTTTGCATTGAACAACCAATATGAATTATTTAGTTGATTTATTTAAAGTCAAAATAGTAATATTTTCAACTTAGTGAGTAAACTACTTGGTTATTATTGATTAATTAGACCAATAATGGTAGTTCACTAAAAAACATAAAAGACCAAAAATAATTTGTTTCAATTTATTCATCACAATTAAAAAACTACCAAAAACATAATAAAAAAAATCAAGGACATTGAAGACATTTACCTTCAAACATAATCCAAAACAAATAAAGTGATTGATGCTTCACTTTTAAGCCAGTCATTCAACTTGAACAAGACACCATATTTAAACCAATAAACAAGGATAATTTAAACTTTCTACTTTGGCCCCATAGGTCATATTTGGTTTTTATTGCTTATGTGTCCTAGGTTAAAGCTAGATTTATTAAAGGAAATCATTGGTGAGTTGAGAGAAACTCTACCTGCTCTTCTTGTTATTAATCAAAGACAAGCAAGTACGTTTGAAGATATTTGGTGTGAGAATGCTAGCTTAGAGGAAATTGAATAAAATTTTTTTATTGAAATATTGAAATACATAAACACCCACTTAGAAGAACTTTTAAATATCGGTTAATAGTTTATCGATGACCCATGTACATAAAATTATCCAAATACAATGTATTCGTAAAACACCTACCACTTCATTCTACAAAACACAATGCTTATTTCTACAAAACAGTCCTTACATCATATTTGTTTGATTCTTGAGAACACCCAAGCCTATTCCAATAAATCTCATGTTCAACCAATCATCCACTCACTCCTACCTAAAGAAGAAGGTATTTCATCTCATTGTTTATTATGTGCTTGTTACTTGTCTAATCAAAGCTAAATATGGTCAAGAAACCCCATCTAATCCAATTCCTATCATGTCCCTAGCAATGAGTTGCCACTTCATCTGATCCACATGAACAATCATGTGTGTGAGCCAATTTTGGGTCATACATATTTTGGTGAATCCATTGTGAATGGAAAATCCTTGTGTTAAACCTTTCACTCTCCATTTCTTCCATCTCACTTGAGTTTATCTTATACCCTATCCATTTACACTATGGTACCCATGATACCCCTATATATGTTTGAATTTGAAAGAACCTAGAATTGGCCCCCTTCTAGGGACCCAAATGCCATTATCATCAAAAACAACAACAACAATTTACATAGTCCCCAAGGAAACCACAAATATAACCTAAGGCCAAACTAAATTATGACCACATTTGAAATCCTATGTGGCCATATTATAGGAAGAAACCCAGACCATTGTTACAGTGCCTAACCTCTCACCTCAATAATGTCAACACTTGGTGGTTTGACTAAACATCCACAAACTAGATATAGGTTTAACATCGCATAGTTAGAGAGCTACCTAACTTGAAAATGATGTGGACCAACTATCTAATAAGATTTAGGTAGATCCCTTAGGCCAATTGTGCTCCTATTGCTAATAACCGAAAGCAACTAAATTTCACCACAATAACCTTGACTCGAGGCAAGACCTAGACTAATAATGAGGATACCTCACCCTCCCCAAGATGACCAACCCCAAAGAAAATAGAAAAAAATCACTAAGATGGTGATGTAAATAATGTGAGTTACCAAAACTAAGCCATGAACCAAGCTACACCAAAGGCCCTTATTATCACTATAGTAGAAAGAATTTAAATGTTGGAAGCGGGTGGTGCTAAGCAACCCAAACAAAATTCCACAAATATCGATGTGAGGCAAAGATCTCCTAGGACAAGTCATGCCAATACAAATCCTTTCATCATTGTCCCAACTAATGTAAACTAGGGGGTTACTCAACCACCTCCATATTTAAACCTGTATAATACAAGTAATGGAACTTTCTTACCTCTACCTCCACCACCACCATTCAATACCACAAACACATACAAACCTCATGGATTGTCCCAAAACTAGGTTAAAAAATACATGACACCTTCTAGGTTCTAACATGTGAATCTCAAATATAAAAAAGACACAACACCTACTAGGTTTTTAGCAACTGAACCCAAATTTCCAAAATTATCCAGGTAATTTATTTTTCCCATGGTCCATCTATATTTGGGGGATTGTTACCTTCCACACATGACTAGTTTTCTATGCGCTACCTAGAGTACTTGAAGGAAACATTGGATCTCATGATCCAAAGTGTTATATTACCTAGGTCACTCCGTAATATGCTAAAATTTAAAGAACGGGATCCAAATTCCTACAAGATTTGCCAATGGGGAAAACTCTAGAGATTCGATGACACAGACAAGCCACAATAGCAAAAGCATAGTTGTAGATTGCAAAAATGTAAGATGATTGCTATTCCAATATGAATACAAATGCAGTTACAAATATTGCTCATGTGATAGAAATAGGTGGGTATACATAGGATACACCGCCAAGATATGTGAATGTATAACCAATGTGGGATAAAGGATCTATGTAGTCACATGTGTGCACAACATCTCCACCAACTAGGAAAGTATAAGTCATGTGGTGTAAGTACAACCCACCTAAGCAAGCTTATCATATCCTAGGTTCATATAATGTAAAAAATTAACTAACCAAATGCAAAAATAAAACAATGCATCAATAGCTCCTAATAAGCATAGGTTGGGCAGATAGGAAAGATCGATAAATAGGTCCCAAAAAAAGTGTATCCATGTTATTTACACACGTAAAAAATGATCTCATCAAAAAAGAAGAGAAGAAAATTCATATGATAAAAATCCCCCATAAGAGACGATGAAGAGAGTAGGGCTAAGTGACCCCACTTGAAGAAGTAGCCTCCCATGCTGATGGTAGATGCTCAAATATGAATATTGAAGATGATCCATGCTCATCGAATAACATTTATATCATTAGGGAGAAACAAACATAAAGGTGTATACATGGTATCTTCCCATTGTTGAAAGGAATATGAGGGAAGAATATATAACATCTCTAGAGGCTACGTAGATGTCACAATGCTAGTGCCAAAAGATACCATGATCAAATCAGGAACCCCAAGCCTATTTATAGAAATAACTAATGAAGATCAAGAACCAAAGATGAAGAGACAACAAATATATCAATGGAACTTGTTAGATTTAGGGCACACAACTGAGAGGGGGGTGAATCAGTTGTACAAAACTTTCTCTACTTTAAACACTTAACTCCACATTGTTAATTAGCAGCATAATAGAAGATCAACCATGAAAGCACAATGCAACAAATCAAGAGCAGAAACACACCAACACACGAGACACCAAGATTTTTGACGTGGAAAACCCAGTTAAGGGAAAAACCATGAGGTGATTAACCCAAGAATGTATTCTCTATTAGAAGAATAGAAAGAACAAAATGGCACGTGCCAATTAGGGCTCACTGCCCGAGCACACTGCTCACAAGAGGCTCACTGCCTACAAGAGATACACTGTCTACAAAAGAATAAGTATCACATACTTGAACTGGTAAATAGCATCTTCACCATGCTTGAGTCAGTTCCATTTAAGCCCAAACCTTCTGCTTTGCTTTTCGCTCTCTTCCTTACTACCACATCCTCATCACCGCAAGTCACACTTTGAAATGACTTCGCAATCCTTATTTATATAGGACATCAACTTAGGAACAAACATCTAAGTCGGCAATCATCCACAAGAACATTCGCAAGTTGAGTAAATCATCCGGTCGGCCAGCCTAAGGAAGAACACCTTCATCAGGAAGTATTTCTTCAATTTCAAGCTCCAACTCTAATGTAGACCATCAACACGAATTGAACATGATCCAAGGACCTCCACAAACTTGCCTGAATCACCAAGAACATCTGCACTTCCTCTACTTACTGAAATCCTTCTTTCCTTCATCTGGAACCTCAAGAACACAGTCTGCCATTACTGTCACAAAGGAATAGATGCTTGCAGACCTTTAAACCACGAACCAATCAAGTTGACACATCATAAGGACTTCCCAAACACTCCTTCAAATCTGCAGAATAGGACAATGCATTTCTGGATCTCACTAGACCTTTCTGTAACACTCTGTCACCTCTGAACATCTACCGGAACCGGTTCTACTTGAGCGATTCACAACTTCTTCATACCTTCATGCGGACCTTTGAAATCTCTACTGCAACATCTTAAGACTCATATCTTCGAACCCTTTAATTCGCATCCTCTGATCCTCAACCTGTCTTTGGACTTTTTACCTTATGATATCACTGTTCTTCACTGTTCCTGATTGAGACTAATTTTCTCAATATCCTCAGCACATAACTCATCCAATCCTTATCATTAATGCAATAGGAGTATGTTGACATCAATGACAACACCGGTTAGGCCCATACTTGCAACAATCTCCCCCTTTGTCATTGATGGCAACATATGATGTGAAAAACTGATTGACCATCAAGACAAGAACTTTTCCTTACTGTCACAACTCCCCCTATCAGCAACCACCATTCACATTTCTTCTTTCCCATTACTGCTCCCCCTTTGATTAGCAGTCACTTATTTTTCACATGTCTTCTCTCCCCCTTTGACATCAATGGCAAAGGGCACATACTTGCAATTCTATCACTTCAGAGTCATATCTGCTGCTCCCCCTGAGTAGCAGCTCCCCATCATCAATCTGGACCACAAGATGTGACTGTGATATGCACCAGACTGATGCACCTCAGTGCACCTTAGTTCATCATCGGAGGGGCAATAACCCTAATTTCTCCCTTAGATACTCAAAAGAGTCCTTAGGTAGAGGTTTAGTAAAGATGTCTGCAATCTAATCCTTGGAAGGCACAAACTCCAATCTGACTTCATTCTTGTTCACTTGCTTTCTCAAAAAGTGAAACTTGATGGATATGTATTTGGTCTTTGAGTGTAACACTGGATTCTTAGATATGTTTATTGCACTTGAGTTATCATAGAAAATTGTGATAGGCTCCTCATACTCCACTTTGATATCTCTTAACATCTGCTTCATCCACGACACTTGAGTGCAACTACCTATTGCTGCTATATATTTTGCTTCAGTTGTTGACAGAGATATTGCATCTTGTTTCTTGCTCAGCCAAGAAACCAATCTCTTTCCTAAAAAGAATGCTCCACCACTGGTACTCTTCTGGTCATCCACATCTTCTGCCCAATCTGCATCTGTATATGCATGAAGAGAGAAATCATGATCTCTAGGATACCATAGACCATACTCAACTGTCCCCTTTAGATATCTAAAAATCCTCTTGATTGCCATGACATGAGATTCTCTAGGATCAGCCTGGAATCTAGCAACAAGACCAACTGTTTGCATAATGTCTAGTCAATTTTGAGTGAGATACAATAATCCTCCAATCATTGATCTGTACTTTATCTGATCTGTCCTAGGAGAGTCATCATCTTTGCTCAACTTACATCTGGTTGCCATGGGAGTATTCATAATCCCAAATTTCTTTAATAATTCTTTTGCATATTTGGTCTGAGAAATGAAGATACCTTTCTTTGTTTGAGTGATTTGCAGACCCAAGAAGAAATTCATTTCACCAAGCATGGACATCTCAAACTCACTTTTCATTTTGATTTGCAAAAGTTTTACACATACTATCTCTTCCTCTAAAAATGATATCATCAACAAACACTTCAACACCTAAGATGTTTTCATGATCAATTTTGAAATATAAATTACTGTCAGCAGTACCTTTGTTGAAACCAATCTTCAAGAGATGTTTGTCCAGCCTTTCATACCAAGCTCTTGGGGCTTGCTTCAGTCCATATAGTGCCTTCTTCAATTTGCAGACCATATCACCATTATCTGATAATTGAAATCCGTCTGGTTGCTCAATGTACACTTCTTCTTCCAAGTCACCATTCAGGAAGGCAGACTTGACATCCATCTGATATACCTTGAAATCTTTAAAGGCAACATATGCAAGAAATAATCTGACTGCTTCAATTCTTGCCACCGGAGCAAAAGTTTCTTCAAAATCAACTCCTTCTATTTGAGAGTAACCTTTGCAAACTAGTCTGGCCTTATTTCTTATTACTTTACCAACTTCATTCAATTTGTTCCGGAAGACCCATTTGGTTCCAATCACATTCTTGTTTCTAGGTCTGGGAACAAGATCCCAAGTGTGATTCTTCTCAATTTGCATCAGTTCTTCCTCCATTGCCTTGGTCCAGTTTTTATCTTTGCAAGCTTCATTTACTGTTTTGGGTTCAATCTTTGAAACCAGACAATACTCATCTGAATCTTGAGTAATTCTTCTTCTTTTTTGTACACCATTGCTTTTGTCACCTATGATCTGATCTTCAGAATGGTTCAGTCTTACATACCTTGGGACTTTGGGGGTTTCTTGTACTTCTAACTCTTGATTAGGCTCATTGAAACTTATCTCTTCTTCCTAAATTACCGGATCACCTTGAATATGTTTTTCAGGAGGGACTTGGGCACCTTGAATCAGAGCATTATTCTGATCATCTTCATCATACTCATAAAACCTTGAGGGTTTTTCAATTCCTTCATCAACCTTCACATTTGTACTTTCTATAATCTTTCTCAATCTCTTGTTATAACACCGGTATGCTTTGCTTTGAGTAGAGTAACCCAAAAATATTCCTTCATCACTTCTAGCATCAAACTTGCCTAGATCTTCATCTCTCTTGATGTAGCATTTGCTACCAAACACTCTAAAATACCTTACTGTGGGTGTAATACCAAACCAAAGTTCATAAGGAGTCTTACTGGTATTGCTTCTGATTTGAACTTGATTGAGGGTATAGACTGCAGTGCTGACAGCTTCCCTCCAATAGACCTGGGGAACATTTGCTTCCATCATCATGGTCCTAGATGCTTCCTAGATGGTTCGGTTCTTTCTCTCAACTACTCCATTCTGTTGCGGAGTCCTAGGAGTAGACAACTGTCTCTTTATTCCATGTTTCTCACAGAAATCTATAAACTCACCAGATGTGAACTCTCCACCTCTATCAGACCTTAAACATTCCAATTTCAATCCAGTCTCATTTTCCACCATAGCTTTGAATATTTTGAATTTCTCAAGAGCTCCTGATTTCTCTTTCAGAAAGGTTACCCACATCATTCAGGAATTGTCATCAATTAGCAACATGAAGTATCTATCACCTTGCACACTGCTGATTCTTGCCGGACCACATAAGTTAGTATGAACCAAGTCTAATAATCTGGTAGAAGATTGTTCCTTGCTTTTGAATGAGATTCTACTTTGTTTTCCCAACTGACATTCTTTGCACAAACTATTTGTAGGTTTTACCAATTTTGGAAGATCTCTTACAGCCTGAGTATTGCTTATCTTGATGATATTATCAAAATTCACATGACACATTCTTCTATGCCATAACCAATTCTGATCAACTTAAACAAATAAACAACTTTTACTAGTACCAATGAAGTGAAAGATGTTACCTTTTGTTTGGGTACCGGATGCAATCTTTGTTCCAAAACTTTCAAAAATCTTGCACTTTCCATTCTTGAATATGAGATCATAGCCTTTGTCCACCAACTGTCCAACACTGAGAAGATTGTGCTTCAATCCTTCAACATATAATACATTACCGGTTTTATTCTTTCCATCAAAAGAAATAGTTCCTCTACCTCTGATTCTACCAGCAGAGTTATTACCAAACTTTACCACTCCTCCTTCATATCTTTCCAAATCTATGGACTTGTTTTTGTCACCTGTCATATGGTGAGAGCAACCACTGTCAATGACCCAATCATCCTTCTCTTCAACTTGGATAGCCAGGGCTTTTTCCTCAACTTTATGATTGACAGATTTAGAGGACATTGGATCTTCTTCCTTGATGGCAATGAACACCCAGTTACTTCCGGATTTGTCTCCTTTCTCTGATTCATCATCTGTTACTCCTTCATTATCTCCTTCATGAGCATAGTAACATTTCTTCTAGAATCTTGGTCTATTAGTGTTTGGCCTAGAAAATCTTTCCGGACACCTTGATGTAAAATGACCAATCTTATTGCAGTTAAAACACTTAAAGGGCAATTTCCCCTCATACTTACCGGATCCTCTTGGCAGTCTCTTTGCAATAAGAGCTTCAAGATGAGTAGTTTCAACTTCTTCTTCTTCCAAGTCTTTTCTTGCATTTTCATACCATGATGGTTTCCTTGAAGAGTTTTCTCCCGGATCAAACCTTTGTTTTCCTTTTACAGAGGCACTGGCTTTGAATGCAGATTTAGTCTTTGGGGGATCATCTCCAAACTCGGCCATCTCAAAAGTAGCCAATTTACCAACCAATTGATCTCTTGTGACAGTTGTGTGAGCTCTGAATTCTTCAATTGCAGCAGCCTTGATTTTATAGGAAGCAGGAAGGGATCTGAGAACTTTGCCAACAATCTCATCTTCACTCAAGATTCCACCTGCATTTCTAATTCCACAAACCAGCTCATTCACTCTTGGTATAAAAGTGGTAATATTTTCATCATCTCTCATCTTCAGTTTTTCAAATTTCCCTTTTAGACTCTGTAATCTTGCACATTTAACATACTGGTCTCCTTCATGCAAAAGTTCCAGATTTTTCCAAATCTCAAAAGCAGTTGGAAGTTTAATAACATTTGTGAGCTCTGAGTCACATAATGCACTTAGAAGAGCCTCTATGGTCCACAGATTGTTTTCAGCATCTGTGATTTCATTTAGGGTTGTCAGACCACCCTGTGGAGGTACATACAGTTTTGTAACCATGGACCAGTACACCATTCCCATACATTGTAAGTGACATTTCATGCGACCTTTCCAAAGAGCAAAGTTGGTTCCATCAAACTTCGGACTATCCTTCTTGTAAGATGACATCCTGGATCTCCTCAAGCGGTTAAGCTCCTTTTAGAGGAACTTGGCTCTGATACCAATTGTTAGATTTAGGGCACACAACTGAGAGGGGGGTGAATCAGTTGTACAAAACTTTCTCTACTTTAAACACTTAACTCCACATTGTTAATTAGCAGCATAATAGAAGATCAACCGTGAAAGCACAATGCAACAAATCAAGAGCAGAAACACATCAACACATGAGACACCAAGATTTTTGACGTGGAAAACTCGGTTAAGGGAAAAACCACGGGGTGATTAACCCAAGAATGTATTCTCTATTAGAAGAATAGAAAGAACAAAATGGCACATGCCAATTAGGGCTCACTGCCTGAGCACACTTCTCACAAGAGGCTCACTGCCTACAAGAGACACACTATCTACAAAAGAATAAGTATCACATACTTGAACTGGTAAATAGCATCTTCACCATGCTTGAGTCAGTTCCATTTAAGCCCAAACCTTCTGCTCTACTTTTCGCTCTCTTCCTTACTACCACATCCTCATCACCGCAAGTCACACTTTGAAATAACTTTGCAATCCTTATTTATACACGACATCAACTTAGGAACAAACATCTAAGTTGGCAATCATCCACAAGAACATTCGCAAGTTGAGTAAATCATTCGATCGGCCAGCCTAAGGAAGAACACCTTCATCAGCAAGTATTTCTTCAATTTCGGGCTCCAACTCTAATGCGGACCATCAACACAAACTGAACATGATCCAAGGACCTTCACAAGCTTGCCTGAATCACCAAGAACATCCGCACTTCCTCTACTTACTGAAATCCTTCTCTCCTTCATCTGAAACCTCAAGAACACAGTCTACCATTACTGTCACAAAGGAATAGATGTTTGCGGACCTTTAAACCATGAACCAATCGAGTTGACACATCATAAGGACTTCCCACACACTCCTTCAAATCTACAAAACATGATAATGCATTTTCAGATCTCACCGGACCTTTCTGTAACACTCTGTCACCTCTGAACATCTACCGGAACCGGTTCTACTTGAGTGATTCACAACTTCTTCATACCTTCATGTGGACCTCTAAAATCTCTACTACAACATCTTAAGACTCATAGCTTCGAACCCTTTAATCCGCATCCTCTGATCCTCAACCTGTCTTTGGACTTTTTACCTTATGATATCACTGTTCTTCATTGTTCCTTATTGAGACTAATTTTCTCAATATCCTCAGCACATAACTCATCCAATCCTTATCATTAATGCAACATGAGTATGTTGACATCAATGACAACACTGGTTAGGCCCATACTTGCAACAGAACTATCATCAAAGAGGATATGGATGTACTCAATGTTGTCCTCCAAATCTATAATATAGGACTCACAAAATAAATACTCAAGATCTATCAAGTACTCATCCCAAGGAGGCCCATTAAATACATCATTAAACTCTAAAGAAGTAGGAGAAGATGGAGAATCATGTCATTTGAATACACTACCCATCCCATGATGATGTACATCCATGCAAGATGTCTAAGTATGAACAATGGTGTTTGCAAGATCATCAAGATGAGATTATACAAATAGACAAGAGATATCTTGTAAGCAGTCATCCATGTGAAGTGAATCTTGTAGACATGTGTAGTCTTGTTGAAGAGAGTTGATAGTGCTTGATATACTAGATAGGATCATTTCCAAAACATTAGTAGAGAACTCATGACAACCCATGCATGCTTGACATTTCTAGAGAGCAATACAATTGCATGGAAAATGATTAGGGTCTCCAAATTATTATCAGATGATGATCCAAGTAGTATAAGGACACTTGGTGCATGCTTGATGTGATGTATCAAATATCTAGCATTAGTATGACAAATCACTCTATAAAATATATCATTATCAGTACACCATTTAGACTTTTGTTTAAAATCTCTTGGCTCATGGGTTATGTCATAGAGTAAGAGATCTAGTTGTATGCAATGATTCCATGGAGTTAGTTTCACAACTAAAAGGTAAAATTGAACAATGGGAACCATGACGAAACTCCCAAAATAAGTCAAAAACATGATGCTTTTAGCAAAACCCAATGCACAACCCCCTAAAATCACTCAACCAAGAGATTCCCCTAGTACTAGTGATTATGGAAGCACTTTATAAGTAGTACATGTACAATTGCCACTTGCCAAAATTGAAAAGTGGTTTTGATCTTGATGTGTTACAAATGCCAAAATAAGGCTACAATATTAAAACTATAGATCTATTTCAACCCACAATGTATAACATGATTTAGCAATTTTCTTGAATTTTTTGTTTAAAATTATGAAAAAATAAAATTGAAACTCAAGTTTAGAGAATCATATCTTGCTCAATACTATTCCAAATCCTTATTATGACTACTTGCTAGAAATATCTTGAAGTCCTCCTTCCAACAAATCTAACATCACTTTTTTCAATATTAATGTTAGGTCTACGACCTTCTACAAATAAACATTTTTTAAGAAAAGAATCAATAAAAAATATTATAGAGGCTCCTCACAAAGTTATCCAAAGTAGACAAATAAATAGGCGATCCTAAGGTTTTTGAGTTCTCTATATGCAATGGTAATATCAATTTTGGTCCAAAGTGCTTCAACTGTTGAGTTATCTATGGATGTCCAATATAAAACTCCTCCTTCAAACCCTTGCAGATCTCACTTATAAAGCCTGATCTTAGACAATATAGCTAAAGCAAGATGCACTTGTAAAATAATGCCATAAAAGGAAGTCTATGATCTTGATCTCTCTTTCAAACTTTTTTTATTCTTTAGATCATCATACGATGCAAGAGAAGAGCATACTCAATTCTTAGAAATATTTGTTATCCATAATGTTGATAGGAAAGTCTTGAGTCACCTACTACTATGATACCATGTAAGATATGTGGATAGGAAAAATCTTGAGATTTGATGACATGAACAAGTCACAATAGTAAAAGCACAACTGAAGATTGCAAAAATGTAAGACTATTGCTTCTTCAATATGGATGCAAATGTATTTTCAATGATTGCTCATGTAAGAGCAAGAGGTGGGTATATATAGGATACACCACCAAGGGACGTGAATATACAACTAATGTGTAGTAACATGTGTGCACAACATCTCTACCAAACTAAGAAAGTATAAGTCACATGATGTGAGTACAACCTACCTAAGAAATCTTATCTTGTCCTAGGTGTATATAATGCGATAAAGTAATTACCTAAATGTGTTTTAAAAATACACCAACAATTCCCACATTAAATCCTATGCCATAATTATTTAAGAAAATTTATCTTGAGATGCAATAGTCACTTATATCTTTGTAAAAACATTAGAAGGAATCACCCTCAACTACTATTACTAGTTTCTAAGGAGTTATATTCATTCTTTCTAACAACTTATTATAGCGTTTATAGTAGAATTTGATATGAATAAACTAGTTAAGACAAGAGTAAAGGAATTTCTCAATAGAAAATAGGATAATAATGAGTTTGTCACTCATTTCCTGAATCACTGAAGACAGGTCCTATAAACTTTTACTAGTACACCCCACATGGATCATATAGAGCTTTATGATATCACATTACATTCCCTAAGCAAGGACACATCATAGGAATTCCAAAATCTCCATTGCAAGTTTTGTGAAGAAGCCCTATAGAGTGCCATTAGGATAGACAAGGCAACCACTAATAGTAGTAGAAAAACTTATGGGGCTAATGGAAAGTTAGGCACTCATAACCAAAGAAACACTCAAAATGAGAACAATAACAAAAATCATTATGGACCCAAGGTCCTAAAAAGTAATGCGAGTGCTACCATTGACGAGGTTTCTAACGCCCCAACTATCAAAAATAACAACGGTGGAAATGGTTGTAACCAAAACAATAGTTATGGCAACAAAAACAACAACGCAAATCAATGAAGTTGAAACACTCTTATGGTGGCTAATGTTGTTGACTAGTCACCAAAAATAGTTACTACTTGAGGAACAACAAGCCTCAAAATAACCATCCCTAAGGAAAATCAATTTAATCATTATTACAAGCCTAGGGATTTCAATCCCAAAAAGTTTTGTGTATTCCACAAAATAAGGGGGCATGACATCGAGATTAAAACATGTTCATCTCGAAGCTATTTGAGGAAAAACAACATCTATTCATAGACATGTTTCTCCACCCATAAGATATTCCAAACCAAAATAACCAAGGGCCTATTACTCCCCAAAACTTAAACCTGTGATTTTAGCAGAATTCTTTCCTAGATTATGGATGCAACATTATTGCACATGCCAAGTATCATTTATTCTCTCTTTGATAGGCTCAACCATAATCTCAAACCCTAAAGGATTGAACATGTACCCTGACTAGGAGTGGCAAGACAAACAAATATGTTAAGCTTGGTAGAACTTGTCTGAGATGAAGATATGTCCAACCATCTATCCAACCTGAGTGTGAAGGACACATGATTTGTTCAATATAACCAACTTCGTAACCTAATTGGCCCTTGTGAACTAATTGAGGATCATAAGAAATCATTTGATTAGATATCCTTCATTGATCTCCTAAGAAACTCTCCACCCCATCAAGTTATGCTTATGGAAGCAATTGGATTGAAATATATAAATCATATAACTTCACCTCTAAACACTCATGTGAATCATGTGGATTTGGACTTAACCCCTTAAACTCTAAATTGGAAGATTCGTGCTTCTGTTTTGACCTTGGCCATATGCCTTCGAAGACCAAAATGACTAGAAGAGGAAGCCTACCTTGCATTTGCAAGTTTGGATCTATGATACATACATTAATAGAGCTCTAATTGATGATGGGGCCACAAAGAATGTAATTCTCTTCTTTCTTTTAAAACAATGGGGTATGTTGAGACAAACATCACTTGTGTAGAGACACCTTGTGAGGGTATGCAAATCTAAGAGTTGTAATGGTAGGAAAGATTGTCTTCAAACTAGTCTCAGCCACAAAATGACCCCTACTATGTTTTTATCATTGACAAGGATATGAGTTATAACACGTTGTTAGGGAGACCTTGGATTAATAAGATGAAGGTTGCGCCTTCCACTTTGTTTTAGGAAGTTAGTTTCCTACACTTGGGAAATATTTTGTTGCTAAAAGGGATCTAAAACCATTTGAGATGGTTAAAATGTATTAAACAAATAAGAGGTAAAGGATACTAGTCAATTATAATTTTTCTAATAACAAAGTGACAACTCCTAAGCCCAATCCATAAGTCAGCCTCTCTAGAAGAGGAGAAGAATCCAATAAAGAGATTAAGAATCAAGAGAAGCATCCATGGTTGAGAAAGGTGAAAGTCGAAGAATGGTTGATACCATCTTGATGAAAACCATTATAGAGATAGTCTAGTTATTAGAAAATGATGAGCATTCAAATTTCCCTTCAACATCCAGTTGATAAAAACTTATGATCTCTATGGGACTATAGGTATTATCAATAAAGGACTTGATTATATTAATATGGTTGAGCTCATTGATGACTTAAATGAAATTAAGCTAGATTTCATGAGAGGAATAAATGAGACACATACAATGACATTTCATTTAGTGATCCTAAGCTATCAAACATGGACTTGGAAGGACTCCAAGTTCATATTGAGAGAATAGAAATATTTCCATATGAAGATGAGGTAAGTGAAGGACTAGATTTTGAAGAATGCAAATGTTTCACAGAACAATTGGAATAATAAATTTTCTAATCATAGAGCTCTGTGACAGTATGAAGACCTACCCATGGACATGAACCCCCATAAAAGTGGGAACCTAAGGATTTGCATCATTCTTAATGAACAACGAGAAGAACCACACACTTTACACAAGCTACATAAATTCTTGCAGTGCGCTAGATATTATAGAAACATATAAAAAAACTTCACACAAAGGCTAAAATCTTAAAAGATAACTTATCAAATGAAGGGATTACTTACTAGACATTGATTCATCAAAGAGACTTCTTACCTAGTTAAGAAAGGATCTAGTTCCAGGACCTCTAATAGCATTGAACCTCAAGAATAAGAAAGGTCACCGCTAGTTGACATGGATCTTAAAATTTGTAAAATAAAATAAGGATTGACTCTTACCTAATCAAAAATTATGGGGAACAGTGCATTTTGTTTGTGCATAGTGGAGGGAAAATAATTTGGTGAAATCATGAAACACATTCTACCTCAAAAAGTATGACATTTAAAAAAATTGCATCTCATTCTGTTTAATCCATGATATTATGTTACTTATATGCTCTTATCTAGTTTTCACCTTAGTAGGAGCCATAAGTTGCCATCACATTGTTTGACTACACTAGGTAATGAGATTCTTTTTACCATAGGCCAATTGTCCCTATGTCCTAATGAGTTTTGAATAAGTTAATTTAAACATCAGATTGATCCTAGTGTAAGCTAGCATTACCTTATGATTTTATTCCCATTTGGTAGCCAAGCCTATAGTACTACATAGAAGCTAACAAGTAGGTCTTCCCAATTATCCTCAATGAAGAGGGAAGTCTTAGAAACAAGTAGGTAACCATTTGGTTGCATTTATCCCCTTACTCACCTTTTCTAATCTTTGGTAATGAGACCTCACTTCCTCCTAGTAGGGTGGGGTAGGTGGTCCATACTCCAAAAGTATCAAAGAGTAGACATGCAAAAAGAAAAAATAAAAATAAAAAGGAGTATCAAAACACACACATGCATAAAAGCTAGATTTCAAAACAACTAAGAGTCTTACTTTACTTTAAAAAGGCCATATTTTGTCAAAGTCATCTTCCTTTACCTTAGGTGTCATCTATGATCTTAGTCTAGAGAACACCTATGAAGTTTAAGTTACCTAATGATCCATGTTTTTATTTTGTAGTCAATTTGGAATATGATCAATTTCTTGTCGGATGTGAGATTATTTACGATCTTCCTCTTTGCACTCCCCATTCCCACTTGTCTTCCTTTTATCTTACATCCTAGAAGCCTAGGGTATAGGATAGTGTCATGGTTAACTTGCATATCTCCTAGAGAAAAATTATAAAAGTGCATATTAGCATTGTCCTAGAAACATATATGTATGTTAGCAAGTAAATAAAATATAACAATGTAAAATGTACATCTATAAAAGACACATGTGAATCTATCATCCACACATATCTACCCATCTCCATGTACATCCACATATGCATACATCATAAAATAAAAACATGTATACAATAAAATGCTAAATCCAAGTCATCCATGTACATAAATGGAAAGTATGGCAAACTAAGTCTATTAATGGAAAAACACAAAGGTTGATCTAAGAAGAATCTGAATATAAATATATTCCATCCAACACATAAATGTTTGAGTACAATAAAAGTACTTGTCATGGAAGCCATCTAAAGATGAGATACATTAATGTGTTAGTATTTAAGTCAGACCTCCCATGTTAGGAGCAATCAAAATCATACCTTCAAAATGAGGGATCTAATAGTAAAAAAGACCTAAATTATAAGGCCTCAACAAAAAGACAGAAAATAAAAAAGAGCAAAATAAAAATACATGCCTAGTCACTACTAAACAATAGACATTTTTACCCTACCTAGATCTCAATTTTCATTGATCATAAATAATGAATACGAGAAAACTAAAAACTAGGACATAAAGAGATTTTTTGAGATTTTGCACTGTGCCACCTGAGTTGGAGCATCATCCATAAATTCAATCATCATCTCAATATCTATTCATTGACTGCTCATGTTCTCAAAATTGTCATCATCAATCCAAAGCACCAAAAATATCTCAATCTCTCAAGTGTGTGAGTGTCAATGAGCTCTCCAAAAGCCTAATTTTTCATATATGGGTTGATCTAACCCCTTCTATAGGACATGGTTATTCATGTAGGTGATGAATGTGGAGTGATACTAGTATGTTTTGGACCCTCACACAAATGGTACATCTTATCATCTTTGATTAAGCAAAATATTTGAGTGAACTATGTATGAAGAATGTGCTCGAGTCATGTAGAGGTGTTTATTTTGCAAGTCTTAGATAGACACGAGGATGTGCACATCAAGGTGGTATTTCTAACCCCTTGCCAAACCCCTCACTAATGGTAAGTAATCTTGTATGTTTTAGCATTTCAATATTTATTTCTAAATGTTGTTATACCACACATGATTGTTTAACCCCTCTTTACAAGTCCAGATATAGGAAATCAAACCTAGATAAGTATAGACAAGTGTTTGAGCTCCCTACACCACATGTCAAGAACCAACATCCATTGAGTATTATGAAATGCCTTTCCCGAGGGAGCAATACTTAAGTGCCCAAATATGAACATGCATCCATGGAAAATTCGACGATGATTTGATAACCCTACCCATGACCTTACATGGCATAGAAATTAATAAACTTGACATTCAACTAATTTCTCCAAGGTGAAAGTGTCATGCCATCTCTTTAGGATCTCTCATTTGTCAGTCTTAGTCACCTCAAGTCTTCCTACTAGTGTCCATATCTTCTTTCCAATCAAAATTTAATTTGTCTTGCACAAATTATAGGTTCATTGGTTTAATTCTAAAATGAACAAATAGTTTTCCTTGAATAACACCCATGTGTTGCAGTGAACACACTAATTTTGGATGTGTGCATATTTTTTTCTTTGACTCAACTTTAGTTAGCTTTATTTTTAGATCAATTATCTTTAGAAATCTTTGCTTACATCCTTTGATCACTCTTTTGTGCCCACATTCCTATTTATAACTCCTTTCTAATCAAGCAAAGGGTCCAAGTTTTTGCATTCAAACTACATCTAAGAATTTTAGACTAGAGCTACCAAGATTTGATCTTGATCTCTTGCATGCCATAGTATAACCCCTACAAACATTTTATTTTAGTTATACCAATACATTTTGTCCCCCCTTTCACCATTGGAGAGTTTCACAAGTTGAAGAAAGAGGAAAAACTACAACTAGGTTCTTGAGGATAATATTGCCAGCCCAAGGAGGCCACAACCGAGGGACCTCTCCTAAATGAATTTATCATCAAGACCACTATTGTGCACCTCATTCACCAAGGTATTATCACCTTGTTCAAACTTGCGAGCTCAATGACCCAAGAAAGGTACATAACATGCGAGCACAATCACCCAATGAAGGCACATGGCCTACAAGCTCAACAACCCAGTGGGGGTTTGAACCTTGATGACCACCACAACAAATTTGTGATTTGAACCCACACTATGCCCTTATCAAATGCTTCAAATTTCTCTTGAAATACTAGTTAAAAGCTTCTTTTATCATTAGATAAGGAAATCTAGAATCAAAAGATTCAAAGCACACTTCAAAGTTTCCCAAGAAAGGATCCTCATAGGTCGTCCTTGGAAGCTCTTTGATTTATTGAAAAGGTTTTAGAAAAGTTACTAGGATCTTCTTCAATGGACATCTTTTAGATTTACACATATAACTTGTCAAGATGAAACATACAAATCAATCATATAAGAAGACTTAGGAAGAAGGTCAATCTTTTCACTTTCCTACATTCTTGATTTTAGAAAATAAGAAATTAGTTTTGAGCCACTTCTTCCCTTTTACCTCTTCCTTGTTAAATGCTAAAAAAATATTTGTGAAGAAAGAGAAAGATACAATTTTGTTATTACTTAGTATTTCTTCATTGGAAAAGGAAAAGGAATTATTTGAATTACCTTTTAGATTCATTTTCTAAAAGTTTTTTAGTTTCATAATTAGATTCAATTAGTTGGTAGTTAATTGCATTTGTTTCTCAAAAGGCAAAACAAAACACTTCTTTTCATTAGATCAAATCTTTTTGTTCAAGCAATCAATATTAATTGTTTAGTTGATTATTATGTTAAAAGAGGCCTTTTTTATTTAGTGAGTCAACTACTTGGTTATTATCAATTAATTATAGTCATTAGATTAGTTCACTGAAATGCATAATAGACTAAAAAACAATTTATTGAGATTCATTTGCCACATTTGAGAAACTAAAAAAAACATTCAAAACAAGTGAAAAACACCAAAAACATTTACCGTAAAAAATAATCCAAAACAAAACAAGTGATCAATGCTTTAGCTTCAAACTAAATATTCAACTCAAACATTAAAGGCAGAATCAAACAAATCAAACAAGAAACCACATTTCAACTAATAAATAAGGATAACTTGAACTTTCCTCTTTAGCCTTGCATATCATATTTTAGCTTTTATTACCCGTGTTCTAGGTTGAAGCCCAATTTATTAAATGAAATTCTAGGTGAGCCAAGAGAAAATCTACTTACTCTTCTTATTATTGATCAAGAACAAGCAATTATCTTTAAAGACATTTGGCACAAAAATGCTCGCCTGGGCTTATTCCAACAAAGCCCATTTAGCTAATCATCCACACAATCCTACCTTGAGAAGAAGGGGGTCCAACTCATTTGTCCATCGCGTGCTTTTTACTTCCCTAACTAAAAGGAAATTCCATCAATGAATCCTAATTAGACCAGCTTTTATGCCATCCAAAACAATGAATTGCCACTTCATTCAATCCATGTGATCAATCATGTCTAAGCTAATTTTGGGTCATAGAGAACCTATACTTGTTTGGGTCTGAATTCAAGTGGTAAGATGACACAACCCAAGGTTTGGATAAAAATTTCAATAGTCATCTTTAAATAGACTCCTAAATAGCATATGATTGTAGTTTAATTTTTGGATATTCTAAGAAGTCTTTTTATTGAACGTTTTATATTAGTTTGTTGGATCAATCAGGACATCTTGGATTTCCCATTCTTTCATGTATGCTCAAATTTATAGTGGTCCATTATGGTTGTTTGAAGGGCTTACTTATCATAAAATGTAATCAATGGGTTAGGAGGAGGAGATGAGGAAGATGTATCATTAGATTCAATGTTTTCTATAGAAGCATGCCCGTGTGGTATATCATCATGTTCTTCATTATCATCATTATCATACGACTCTACGTTGTTTGAGTAATGTGGAAATGAATTTTTGTAAATTTCTTGATGACTATTTGGGGGTCTAACATATGGATTTCCATTATCATTAACCTCTCCAACTTTGATTGCATTTTTATCAATGAGCTCTTATAGCTTGTGTCTAAGACCTATATAGGTTTGGGTTTAATGACATTTGATGTGATGATAGTTGCAAAGTGTTTGATCATTATATGCTTTAGGAAATGGTTTGTTGGGATTGAGTGGATGAACTGAAGGAAATGTAAGTAAATTAGCACTCAACAAGGTTTGTAGTGTTAGATCTAGGGCACACAACTGAGAGGGGGGGGTGAATCAGTTGTGCAAAAACTTGCTTCCACTTCAAACACTTGATTCTTCTTTGTTAGTTAACAGCATATCAGTTAACCATTCATGAACGCATAAAACATAAAGCATAAACATCAGAGCAGATAAACATCAACACATTAGACACCAAGATTTTGACGTGGAAAACTCGGTTAAGGGAAAAACCACGGGGTGATTAACCCAAGGATTATTCTCTGTTAGAAGAATAAGAAAAATGGATGGCACATGCCAATCAGGGCTCACTGCTCAAGCACACTGCTCACAAGGAGGCACACTGCCTAAAAAGAGACACACTGTCTACAAAGTGATAAGAATCACAAACTTGAACTGGAGATTGACATCTTTACCATGTCTGGATCAGTTCCATTTAAGCTCGAGACACACCTACTCTACCTTTCGCTCTCTCGCTATTCCACACTCATCTGCAACCAACACACTTCGAAATGAATTCACAAACCTTTATTTATACAAGGCATCAACTTAGGAACAATCATCTAAGTCGGCAATTATCCACAATATCATTCGCAAGTCAGCAATCATCCACAAGAACATTTGCAAGATGAATAACTCATCTGATCGGTCGGTCTGAGCAAGAACATCTTCATCCGGAAGAATACCTCCAATTCTGGGCTCTAACACGAATGCAGACTGACAACACAACCTCAACATGATCCAAGAACCTTCACAGGCTTGCCTGAATGACCAGGTACATCCGCACTTCCTCTACTTATTAGAATCTCTTCTCTTCTTCATCCGAAACTTCAAGAACACAGTCTACTGCCACTGCCATAATACAAAAGGTGTTTTCGGACCTCCAAACTATGTACAAATCGAGATGACACATCACAAGGACATCCCAAACACTCCTTCCAATCCGCAGAATAGGACAATGCACTTCCAGATCTCACTAGACCTTTTTGTAGCACTCTGTCACTCCGGAGCATCTTCCGGAACCGATTCTACTTGATCGATCACAACTTCTTCATATCTTCATGCGGACCTCTGAAATCTTAATTGGAACATCTCAAGACTCATATCTACAAACCCTTTAATCCGCATCCTCTGATCCTCAACCTATTGAGTACTTTGGCCTTCTTCTCATCACTATTGTTCACTGTTCCTGATTGAGACTAATTTTCTCAATATCCTCAGCACACAACTTTTCCAATCCTTCTCATTAATGCAATATGAGTATGTTGACATCAATGACAACACTGGTTAACCTAATACTTGCAACAATCTCCCCCTTTGTCATTGATGGCAACATATGATGTGAAAAACCATCAAGACAAGAACTACTCCTTTCTGCCATAGCTCCCCCTCTCAGCAACAACTCTTCACATGTCTTCTCTTTCTTTACTGCTCCCCCTTTGATCAACAACCACTTATTTTTCACATGTCTTCTATCCCCCTTTGACATCAATGGCAAAGGGCTCATACTTGCAATTTCAACACATCAGAAACATACTAGCTGCTCCCCCTAAGTAGCAACTCCCCATCACCAATCCGGATCACAAGATATGACTGTGAAATCCACTGGACTGATGCACATCAGTGCATCCTAGTTCATCACCGAAGGGGCCATGACCCCTAACTTCTCCCTGAGATACTCAAAAGAGTCCTTGGGAAGAGGTTTAGTAAAGATATCTGCAATATGATCCTTAGAGGGTACATACTCCAATCTGACTTCATCCTTGTTCACTTGTTCTCTCAGAAAGTGAAACTTGATAGATATGTGCTTGGTCTTAGAATGCAACACCAGATTCTTAGAAATATTTATTGCACTTAAATTATCACAGAAAATTGTGATAGGCTTCTCATATTCTACTTTAATGTCTCTTAACATCTGCTTCATCCATAAAATTTGAGTGCAACTACCTGTTGCAGCAATGTATTCTGCTTCAGTTGTAGACAGAGATATTGCCTCTTGTTTCTTGCTTAGCCAAGAAACCAACCTTTTTCCCAAAAAGAATGCTCCTCCACTTGTACTCTTCCTATCATCCACATCTCCTGCCCAATCTGCATCTGTATATGCATGAAGAGAAAAATCTTGATCTCTAGAATACCATAGACCATACTCAATTGTTCCTTGTAAGTACCTAAAAATTCTTTTGATTGCCATGACATGAGATTCTCTGGGATCCGCCTGGAATCTTGCCACAAGACCAACTGCCTGCATTATATCTGGTCTAGTCTAAGTGAGATATAACAATCCACCAATCATTAATCTGTACTTTGTCTGGTCTGCCTTAGGAGAGTCATCATCTTTGCTCAACTTGCATCTGGTTGCCATGGGAGTATTCATTGGTTTTGAATCTTCCATCCCAAATTTCCTCAACAATTCTTTTACATATTTGGTCTAAGAAATGAAGATCCCTTTCTTTGTTTGAGTAATTTGCAGTCCCAAGAAGAAATTCATTTCACCAAGCATAGACATCTCAAACTCACTTTTCATCTGATTTGCAAAAGTTTGACACATACTATCTCTTCCTCTAAAAATGATATCATCCACAAACACTTCAACAATTAAGATGTTTTGATGATCAATTTTGAAATATAAATTATTGTCAGCAGTACCTTTGTTGAAATCAATCTTCAAAAGATGTTTATCCAGTCTTTCATACCAAGCTCTTGGGGCTTGCTTTAATCCATACAGTGCCTTTTTCAACTTGCAGACCATATCACCATGATCAGACAATTAAAATCCATCCGGTTGCTCAATGTATACTTCTTCTTCCAAATCACCATTTAGGAAGGCAGACTTAACATCCATCTGATATACCTTGAAGTCTTTGAAGGTAGCAAATGCAAGAAATAATCTGACTGCTTCAATTCTTGCCACCGGAGCAAAATTTTCTTCAAAATCAATTCCTTCTATCTGAGAGTAGCCTTTGCAGACCAATCTGGCTTTGTTTCTGATTACCTCACCAACTTCATTTAATTTGTTCCGGAAGACCCATTTGGTTCCAATCACATTCTTGTCTCTAGATCTGGGAACAAGATCCCAAGTGTGATTTTTCTCAATTTGCATCAACTTTTCCTCCATTGCATTGGTCCAGTTTTCATCATTGCAAGCTTCATTTATTGTCTTAGGTTCAATCTTTGAAATCAGACAACATTCATCTGAATTTTGAGCAATTCTCCTCCTTGTTTGCACCCCTTTACTTTTGTCACCTATGATCTGATCTTTAGAGTGGTTTAGAGTTACATACCTTGGAACTTTGGGAATTTCTTGCACCTCTAATTCTTGATCAATCTCATTGACACTTATCTCTTCTTCCTATCTTATCGGATCACCTTGACTTTGTTTCTCAGAGGAGGCTTGGATACTTTGAATCTGAGCATCATTCTGATCATCTTCATCATATTCATAAAACCTTGAGGGCTTCTCAATTCCTTCATCAACTTTCACATTTGTACTTTCTATCATCTTTCTCAGTCTCTTGTTGTAACACTGGTATGCTTTGCTTTGAGTGGAGTAACCCAAGAAAATTCCTTCATCACTTCTAGCATCAAACTTTCCTAGATCTTCATCTCTTTTGATGTAACATTTGCTACCAAATACTCTGAAATATCTCATAGTAGGAGTGACACCAAACCAAAGTTCATAAGGAGTCTTACCGGTATTGCTTCTGATTTGAACTTGATTGAGAGTATAGATTGCAGTGCTGACAGCTTCTCTCCAAAACATCTAAGGAACATTTGCTTCCATCATCATTGTCCTGGATGCTTCCTGAATGGTCCGGTTCTTTCTCTCTACTACTCCATTCTACTGTGGAGTCCTAGGAGCAGACAATTGTCTCTTTATACCATGCTTCTCACAAAAGTCTATAAATTCACCGGATGTGAACTCACCACCTCTATCAGACCTTAAACATTTCAGTTTCAATCCGGTTTGATTCTCTACCATAGCTTTGAAGATTTTGAACTTCTCAAGGGCTTCTGATTTCTCTTTTAGAAAGGTAACCCACATCATCTGGGAAGATCATCAATCAGTAACATGAAATATCTATCACCTTGCATACTGTTGATTCTTGTCAGACCACATAAATCAGTGTGAACTAATTCCAATAATCCGGTGGAGGACTGATCCTTGCTTTTGAAAGAGACTCTGCTCTGTTTACCTAGCTGACATTCTTTGCACAAACTATTTGTAGATTTCACCAATTTTGGAAGATCTCTTACAGCCTGTGTATTGCTTATCTTGATGATGTTATCAAAATTTACATGACACATCCTTCTATGCCATAACCAACTCTGATCAACTTGAACAAACAAACAACTTTTATTAGAACCAACTAGATGGAAGATATTACCTTTTGTTTGAGTACCAGATGCAATCTCAGTTTCAAAACTTTCAAAGATCCTGCATCTTCCATTTTTGAACTGGAGATCATAACCTTTATCTACCAACTGTCCAACACTGAGAAGATTGTGCTTCAATCCTTCAACATACAGTAATTACCAGTTTTTCTCTTTCCATCAAAAGAAATAGTTCCCCTACCTCTGATTCTACCAACAGAATTATCACCAAACTTTACCATTCCTCCTTCATACCTTTCCAAATCTAAGAACTTGTTCTTGTCACCTGTCATATGGTGAGAGCATCCATTGTCAATAACCCAATCATCCTTTTCTTCAACTTGGGCAACCAAAGCTCTTTCTACAACCTTATGATTGACAGATTCAGAGGACATTGGATCTTCTTCCTTGATGGCAATAAACACCCATTCATTTCTGGATTTGTTTCCTATTTCTGATTCATCATCTGTTACTCCTTCATTATCATCTTCTTCATGAACATAATAATAGTTCTTTTGGAACCTTTGTCTGTTAGAATTTGACCTTGCAAATCTTTCCGGACATCTTGAAGAAAAATGACCAATCTTATTGTAGTTGAAGCACTTAAAGGGTAATTTTCCTTCATACTTATCGGATCCTCTTAGCAGTCTCTTTGCAATGAGAGCTTCAAGATGAGTTGTTTCTGCTTCTTCCTCTTCCATATCTCTTCTTGCTTGATCATACCATGACAGCTTCCTTGAAGAGTTTTCTCCCGGATCAAATCTTTGTTTGCCTTTCACATATGCACTGGCTTTGAATGCAGATTCAGTCTTGGGGGGATCATCTCCAAACTCGGTCATTTCAAATGCAGCCAGTTTGCCAGCCAATTGTTCTCTTGTTACAGTTGTATGGGCTCTGAATTCATCAATGGCAGCAACCTTGATTTTGTAGGCAGCAGGAAGGGATCTGAGAATTTTGCAAACAATCTCATTTTCATCCAGAGTTCCACTAGCATTCCTAATTCCACACACCAGCTCATTTACTCTTGGCATAAAGGTAGTGATGTTTTCATCATCTCTCATCTTCAATCTTTCAAATTTCCCTTTGAGACTTTGCAGCCTTGCACTCTTAACAAACTCATCTCCTTCATGCAGAAGTTCCAGTTTAGTCCAGATCTCATAGGCAGTTGGCAAGTCAATAACATTTGAGAGTTCTGAGTCAGTTAAAGCGCTTAGAAGAGCCTCTTTGGTCTGTAGATTGTTTTCAGCATCTATGATTTCATTTAGAGTTGTCGGACCACCCTGTGGAGGTACATATGGTTTTGTGACCATGGACAAGTATGCTTTTCCCATACACTCCAAGTGACATTTCATGCGACCTTTCCAGAGAGAGAATTTGGTTCCATCAAACTTCGGACTATCCTTTTTATATGACGACATCCTGGATCTCCTCAAGCGGTTAGGCTCCTTTTAGAGGAACTGGGCTCTGATACCAATTGTTAGATCTAGGGCACACAACTGAGAGGGGGGGTGAATCAGTTGTGCAAAAATTTGCTTCCACTTCAAACACTTGATTCTTCTTTGTTAGTTAATTGCATATCAATTAACCATTCATGAACGCATAAAACATAAAGCATAAACATCGGAGCGGATAAACATCAACACATTAGACACCAAGATTTTGTTGTGGAAAACCCGGTTAAGGGAAAAAACACGGGGTGATTAACCCTAGGATTATTCTTTGTTAGAAGAATAAGAAAAATGGATGGCACATGCCAATCAGGGCTCACTGCCCGAGCACACTGCTCACAAGGAGGCACACTGTCTACAAAGTGATAAGAATCACAAACTTGAACTGGAGATTGACATCTTTACCATGTCTGGATCAGTTCCATTTAAGTCTGAGACACACCTGCTCTACCTTTCGCTCTCTCGCTATTCCACACTCATCCACAACCAACACACTTCAAAAAGAATTCACAAACCTTTATTTATACAAGGCATTGACTTAGGAACAATCATCTAAGTCAGCAATCATCCACAATATCATTCGCAAGTCAGCAATCATCCACAAGAACATTTGCAAGATGAATAACTCATCCGGTTGGCCGGTCTGAGCAAGAACATCTTCATCCGGAAGAATACCTCCAATTCTGGGCTCTAACACTAATGCGGACTGACAACACAACCTCAACATGATCCAAGAACCTTCACAGGCTTGCCTAAACGACCAGGTACATCCGCACTTCCTCTACTTATTAGAATCTCTTCTCTTCTTCATCAGGAACTTCAAGAACACAGTCTACTGCCACTGTCATAATACAAAAGGTGTTTCTGGACCTCCAAACTATGTACAAATTGAGATGACACATCACAAGGACATCCCAAATACTCCTTCCAATCCGCAGAATAGGACAATGCACTTCCGGATCTCACCGGACCTTTTTGTAGCACTCTGTTACTCCGGAGCATCTTCCGGAACCAGTTCTACTTGATCGATCACAACTTCTTCATATCTTCATGTGGACCTCTAAAATCTTAATTGGAACATCTCAAGACTCATATCTACAAACCCTTTAATCCGCATCCTCTGATCCTCAACCTATTGAGTACTTTGGCCTTCTTCTCATCATTGTTGTTCACTGTTCCTGATTGAGACTAATTTTCTCAATATCCTCAGCACACAGCTTTTCCAATCCTTCTCATTAATGCAATATGAGTATGTTGACATCAATGACAACACTGGTTAACCTCATACTTGCAACATGTAGTACATTGTCTATAGATTCTTGAAGTTCAATAAACTTTCTAAAAACATCTAGCTTAAATGAAGGAACATGGAAGTGTTAAGAACTTTATGAACACTTTTCTTCACATCATTATGCTTGGAAAAGTTGTTTGACTTTTGATATTTGGAAGGGTGGGAAGGATTTTGGCTTGAAGACCCATATTTGAAGGCATTTTGTGGTAAGAATTTGGAATCTATAGTTTTCACATGTGCACATAAATCCATAAAAGAAGACAAGCTATTCAAATACACATTATCTTCAATTGGTTTAAGTTGACCCTTAATAAAGATGTTTTTGACTCAAAATTATGTAAGAAGGTTATCATTTCAAAGCATAAAGATTGGAATCGAATGACATAACCATTGATGTGTTTGTTTATCCTTGGGCACATTCAAATAGATCGACAACTATAACTCTAAGGCCCATGTTAACTTTGAATTGTTTTAGGAATGTTTTTCCAAATCATTAAATGAATTTATAGAACATCAAGGAAGCAAAAAGAACCACTCAATAAAATAGTCTTCGAGAGTGTGTGGAAATAACTTCATTAACAACATATCCTCCTAAAATAGGTGTTGGGATCACCTTTTCCATCATACATTATAAATTGAGGTGCCATGAAACTCATGGACGATGGATATGTCACAATGTTGAAAGATAGGGTGTGTATGTCTAAGATCAAAGAATTCATCACTATCTTGTCCATGTAGCTTTGCATCCATTTTCTTTTCTACTTGATATATTTTGTGAAATAGTACATTTAGGGTTGAAGAAGAAAGATTGACAAATGAAGGTTGAGGGCCACCATGTTAGGTATGGATATGAGTGTGGGAAGTAAGAGGTGTATGAATGACAATATTTATAGTATCTATAACTCCACACACAGTGTATAAAGATTCAAACTAAGACCTTACTATTATATCCTAATTTTTTGCAATGTCTTATTTTTTAATTTTAATTTTTATCTAAAGTCCCAAAAACTATTTTGATGTCACAAATAATATTAAAATTTTTTATATCATATTATATCACACGATCTTAAAAAAAGAACTTACACATAATTTATTCCTCTACCAAAAACACAACTAAAACAAGATAAATTGTAAACCAGAGATGCCCTCCTTGACTTAAAAATCATTTCAAAACTTCACATTTCATTTAAAACAATCCAGTTCTAGCTCAAACTGACCGTCACAAATCATACAAAACATGTAATACAAAGTGTTATCAGAAAAATGGGAACAATATAAGTATATCAATATAATCTAATAACTCAACAGAAAATGAAACAAATAAGATTAAACACAAATAACACAATATCTTGCAAACCTTTCTATTTCGTGACTTCCATTGGTTGCCTATCTCGAATTGATCTTGTGTATGAATAGAGCCCTCAGAAGGTTCACTTCCTTTCTTTTTTCCAAGATGACAATGGAGAATGGTTGTTGATAGGTTTGCAAATGAAGAGGATCTTCACAATACAATGATAATGGTGATAATGGTAATAATTGATCGCAAGCTATGAAGTGATTTGTGCCAAGGCGCACTGTGATTCTTGCAGAGTAAGTTTATAAAAAACTTGGATGATTCAAATGGAAGAATATGGGTTGTATTTATAGATTTGTGAGAAAGAAGATCAACGGTTGGGGAAACTTGAGAGGATGTGCGTGAATAGGGAGAGGATAAGTGTCCTGCTCTATCATGCATCAGGGGAGTTAATAGAAAAGATTGAGGAGTTAACTGAGATGATTGATCAGTGAACATAATTGATTGGAGAGATAAGTGGGCCGATTGGGGAGTTGACTGAGATGATTGAATAGTGAACTCAGATGACTAATCAGTTAACTAATTTGATTGATGAGTTAACTAATTTGACTGGAGGAGAAATAAGACATGTGGGTGAGAGAATATTAGCTAATTAATATTTAAAATATTTAATTACATGTGCACGTGGATTAATTGAATTATTTTTGGTATTAATTCAAGTTTGGAGGAAATAGATAATTTAAATAAATATTTGGATTTATTTAAATATGGAGAATGAGAAGAAATTAATTAAATAATTTGGTATTATTTAATTTAGAATGATTTTAGAAGAAATGGGATGATTTAATTAAATAAATGATTTTATTTAATTTTTTGGAGAAATATGAATCAAATAAATAAATCGATTTATTTACTTATTAATAGAGGAATTTAAAATAAAAAAAATATTTAAAATATTTATTTAGCTAGAGTCGTGTCATTTTTAGGTGTATACATTTTGCCCCTCTTTGATGCAAGGTGTTTTATCACATTGTTTCAAAGAAAGTAAAATTTTTGCGATTGATACATGCCCTAGTTTTGCCCCTGGTACAGGTTTATGATAGTAGGATTCCCCCTCAGAAGATTAGATAGGAAGAAACTGATAGGATAACGGACAATCTCACGATGAGATAGGTTGAACAGTTCGGTTAGGGTGAAGAAAACAGGTTATGGCTTGAGAAAATGGGGGAGAAAGGGCGCGGAGAGCAGGTCAGGTCGCCACACAGCTAGTTAGGGTTGCATGTCTATATATAGAAGTTGGGTCCACAATCCTAGTCATTTGTACACTTGTCATTTTGTAAGAGATACTTGGAGCTTTGCAGAGTGCAAGAGCTAGAGCAGTCAACGGAGAGATGGATATTCTGGTCGAGGAGCATCATTTCGAGTGGGTTCGATGATTTGGGCAAGCAACGGAGGTAGGACCCCTGGTACATATGTCAAAAAAATAAGGATAGGTGCATTTATGAGTGTAATAAATGCTTGGTAAAGATAGTGATGTAGAGCACACAACGGAAGCATTCAAAACACATCAATTTCTAAACCTATTGAACCGTTCAACTCAATACTTCGACCGTCGGTGAGACCTTTACCATCAATGGTGTCTTATCAACACAAACTGATATGCCGATAAACTAACCCATCGGTGACGCTTACCATTTATCACCCCAATACAACTCGATCGGTGATATCACTATTGTCGGCTCAATACAACTTTGTCTACCCAATAGCCCTTGTCACTCTGATGTCTTCTACTTCTCATATACATTACTCAACTTGCTATAGCTGATAGTCCAATGTATCTCCAACCCGTCTTCACCGTTACGACCAGTCATTCTTTGCATCTAATGCAATGTATATTCATTACATACAACTTCGACATACAATTGTAGGATACACATGAAATGATACTCACATACTCTTGCGATATACACACAAATTATATATTCGGTGAAACAACATGAACTCACACTGATATAAACCACTACAAACCCTATAGCTACATAGACCCTTTTCTCCGACAACCTAGCACATGACAATGCTAGGATCTCTCAGTGAATTTCATACTTAGTCCTGCAGACACAACACCAAGCGAACAAAATAGAAAACAACAGAAACTATACAGCCATTCCACCAATTTTGAAGAAATCTAACCTGTGGAATGGACTAAGAATCCATCTCGACCACAAAATAGAAATTTGACTGTACAGAGGAAACCTTGAGAATTCAGAATAACAGAAAGTTACACAACACAGAACAGGACCTTTTTTTTTCGCTTTTCAAAAATGTACTCACACAAGTGCTCTATTTCACAATTGCATATCACATTCCCTTCCTCCTCTCCTCTCACTCTTCCATAGACTTAATTAAAACCTGATCTTGGCCATTATCTTGCAATCTTGTAATGGTGGGAAGGCCAACCGTTTCAACCTTATCACAACCGATGACTTGTCACTAACTTCCCAACTAACACTTGGACATGCCTTTTGTAAGGCTTACAAACATGACTATTGTCTCTACATGCCTTAGGACAGAAATAGATACTTGGACATAGTCCTTATTACATGAATGGTCTTCTAGGACCTTATTAGAAACAACAAAATTGAACATCAGACACAACGTGAAATTGAAAGCCTCATGGAGGCCACTGTGGATTAGGTGCTCCTGCACCAGATAGGAGAGTAAATGCACAGCTATGGGTTTTGGTGTATTTGTGCCCCAAAACTGCGCATGTGTTGTGCTTCGGCATATTTAGGTCATTTTCCTACGCATATGCTAGTTCTGCGCAATTACTATGTGCTTCTATGCATACGTTGTGAAACAACGCATTTAGATAGTCTTGCTGTGCATACACGAGGTTATGCACATTTGTTACTTGCTGTTGCGCATTTGTTGTGGAATTGCACATTTACTCCTTTTGGCTATGCATGCATTGTGAAGCTGCACATTTGCTCTAATATTGCGCAAATGCTACCTGGAATGGCGCATTTGCTTAGGATAGTCAAATACTTAGCGAAATTGACTCAATTGTCATCTTGATTGATGCGACAATTGATAAGCGATCTCTGAGATTGATAGAATCTAGACAAGAGATGATATGCTTGGTTTGATCAATTTGATATGTTAAGTGATGTTGATAGGGTTGATAGTTGAGCAGGTTTGTATTGATACTTTTATGGTTGATGCCTTGCTTTGTTGATTGCAGGAGGATATTTCTGATTGCCTCATGTCTCGAGAGCAATTCCCTATTACGATGCAGCGACAACACATGCTGACAGAGGCAGATTGTCTTGTGCTTTGAGCGATCAGCTTGTACTATGTTTGCTTCATGTCTGAGGTTTGTGCAAACCTTAGTCTACTGACTGCTTTAGTTGAACGCTTTCACAGAGAGGATGGGAGATTCCACCTCCCCACCGGCGAGATCACCGTGACTTTGGAAGACGTCTATAGGATCCTAAGGCTTCCTATAGTAGGGGAGCTGGTAGAGTATGACTCTCAGCGGGACGCCAGGCTAGCTAAGTGCAAGAGGATATTTGACGATCCTGAGATACGGGGATCAATGATTAGCTGGCAAGACATTTATGACTGCTATGATTACTTTCCTGAGATTGTAGCTGGCTTGATCAGAGGTGTTGTATGCCCCAATCGAAGATCACATGGATTTGCAGTTGGTTGGGGTTAGACCTTAGAGAGGATGTTGACCAAGGGCACTCATTTTGCTTGGGGTGTCTGTGTATTAGCTCATCTCTACCATGACATGCATCAGGTTGTGTGTCATTAGGCGTCTAGTCTTTCTACAGGTGTTTCATTGTTACAATTCTGGGCTTGGGAGCACATTACAGTGACATGGCCTATTGTTACATTTCATTGGCAGTCGGATGAGCCATACTCCTATGGATACGCTGGTGTACTTACTTAGCACAGGCTGGGTAAGTTGGAGTATTGGCACCATCAGTTGGATAATGTAGATGCAGTTGTGTGGTGACCATATCTAGAGTACGAGTTATGGGATGACAAGGTTGATGAGCTGTCATATGTGTTTTAGACATGGTGGTTGATTGGGCAGACCCATCACATTTTGGAGAGGTAGATAGTCAGTCGTGTCTTCTGGTAGTTTGGGCGGATATAGGGTATGCCACAGGGGCAGGCATTGTTTGCAAGGACATTTACAGAATGGCGGCGATGGTGTCATGTGGCTTCCTATGAGGAGGCCCGGGCAGACTTCCTACAAATTCCCTATCAGGCGTGGCCGATGAGGAGGGAGATAGTGGATGTAGGCATGACACGAGATTTCGAGGATTGGTTCGTTGCACACCCGTTCCCTAGATACTCAGGATTGGGAGAGTTAGCTCCTCGTCTAGAGGAGGTTGAGTCAGAGGAGGAGGATGATGGAGGTAGACGGAGGAGGCGAAGGAGGAGGATATGAGGAGATGATGGAGGTCAAGGAGATGGAGGAGATGGTGGAGGAGGAGGTTGTGGAGATGGTGGAGACGATGGAGGTGACGGTCGGATGAGACAGCGGCAGGGAGTGGGGCAGGCCCCACCCCAGCAGGAAACACATTAGGTGGTACAAGTAGTGGTTTCACAAGTACTGCAGGCCCCTGATCAACTCAACTCGTAGTAGTAGGTGTAGGGAGATGTAGTGACATTATTACGAGGCCAGGTGAGATAGATGAGGGCACAGTTGAGAGCCGCTGAGGCTCAGAGAGAGGGAGACACAGGGATCATTTTTGGCATCACTACAAAGCGGGATGCCACACTAGCTAGGGTATAGGCTTTGACTGGGGAGAGAGATGCAGCATTGGCTAGGGTACATGCCCTGACAGGGGAGAGAGATGTAGCCATAACCACCCTGGGCACTAATGCAGCTACAATAGTACTTGTTACACAATTGACACAGGCCTAGGCCCAGGTGACACATGTGATGGGAGAGTTGGCCAAATCATGAGCACATACTCAGTACTACAGAGGGCTATACCACGGGACAGTGCCAGCAGATGAGAGGGAGCTGAGTTACAAGACCAGTCAGTGGTTGTGTCCTCGCGGAGGGCAGGCGGTTCACGATCGGTGGCTTCAAGCATGGGCCCATAGCAGTCTAGGACAGGCTGAGGTGGAGGAGGGGGAGGGGACAATGCTAGGAGTAGCATCCCACGGCAGCAGGGTTAGCTGAGATTCTAGATGGATTTTTGCCTTTGTACATACATATTTTTGATGGCTCATGGATAACTAGTTTATGTATATACCACTCTTATTTTGTATAGCTAGTGAGGCATGTATCATTATTATTTTGATGTATGTATACATCTTTTGTGATTCGACTCATGGATGATGGACTGATTTTGTACACTTGGACATTTTTATGTTTTATGTTTATATATGATGATGCAGTTATGATGGCCTACATGCATTTTTATTTGTATGAGATGATCATGGATGCACTTCTATTTGTTATGGACACTTTTACGTTTTATATTTATATATGATGACGCAGTTATGATGGTTTACATGCATTTTTATCTTTATGCGATGAGCATGGATGCACTCTATTTGTTATGTTTAGATGTTATGCAAATGTTATGATATCTAATGTGCAACACCTGTTATGCAAATAAAATGGTATTAGATGATTACTGATGGTTTTTCTGATGAGATACTATGTATGCATCTATGGTATGTTGTTACAAATGTACATGGATGCTTGAATGCACCTATATGTATACAAAATGATTCAATCAATTTAAGGACTATTGCACTTAATATTAAATGCAAAATAATGATATGTATGATTTAATGCACCTATATGTATGCAAATGATCTAATCAACGAAATGACTATCTCACCTAAAATGCAATGCAATATGATACTATGTGTTTGTTATGTCCAAGTGTACTCAATCAATGTAGAAGAGACACAATGATAGATAGACATGTGATTGACAGAAGAAATGTGAATGAAGGAATCACAAGCTTTACTTATTTGTAAACACTGGCACTATGAACAAAATCTTTATCTATGGATGGTATATGAAATGTAAGTGGATATGTTATGGATGTAGATATTTGTCACCTTGATATTACAAGTATTTTGAAGTGCTTTGTTTCATCATTGGGCATTTTTTGTTTTTGTTTTTGTGTTTTTAAAATGTTGTAAGAAAATACAAGATTCGACGTATAATTAAACCATGATGACCTAAGTATCACCTGCATGGATTTTAATTTAGAAAGTTAATACAAGCATCTAAGTATAATTGAACCAAGATGACCTGAGTATTTCTTGCATATCAACAGACAAGGATTACACCTATTTCATGTTTAGATCTTCGATGTCTCGATGATCATTATGTTGATCATGTTGTTAGACAAGGCCTTACATTACTAAAGATAAACCCACAAGCAACAAACAAATAAAATAATCATGCCCCCATCATAGCATCTCTTGTTTTTAGGCATCCTCGAGTAGCATAGGAAACATGATAACAAAAGTTAAAATTTAAGGAACAACCAATCAAAACAAAAATTTCTTGCATTAGATGTGTCTTCTTGCCATAATTTAGGTAAGATCATTTTGAGTGTTTAGGTGCTTGTTTGCTTTGTTTTGGATAGGTTGATGTCTTGTGTTAAAACTTCTAGTTGGAAGAGTGCTTTGTTGCGCATGCATGTCTAGTTGAAAGGTATCACAATCCTTATTGGTATCCTCTTAGAACATGTGGCATTGCAGAATCCAACTCCGTAACCAGGTTGAGGACTTACCCCCAGTTAGGTAAAGGTTTCTAGATTATTATGGATGAAAGACCGTGAGACGCTTATGGTAGACTTGATGGGACGGGCCCTAAGGGACTGACCTAGTGCCTCGGGGGCTCATTGATAAATGGTCTTGCCTACGTGACGATGCAGAGGCAACGTAGTTCAGGGTGAACTGTGTGGACCTAGGACCTAAGTGATGGGCAATGGTATGGATGCAGATGGACCAAAGGATGGGCAATAAGGTATGGAACGGATGGGTAGCCTCAGGGGCCCATCAATGATGGCCTTGCCTACGTGACGATGCAAAGGCAATGTAGTTTGGGTGGATAAGATACTAACGATGGACTCTATGACAGGCTGACATTATGGATAGGATACTGGATAAACCTTAGGTTGTAAGGCGACAATGGTGATAGAGTATTAAGCCATGATAGGTTATCGTTAGGTGGTTTGGTTAAACAGATACAATCGGATGATGGATGATGGTAGGAAGGATGGGTGCAAGGTGATGGTTTCCCAAAGATGGAGGAAGTCATTTTCATCACAAAGAGCACTTACTTGCCAGGTTTTCACTACTTTGCTTTTATTGCACAAAAGCCAGAATACACATGATGCCTGTTTGTCAGGTTTTCATCATGGTATCTATCCAAGGTGCCTGTTTACCAGGTTTTCACCAGAGGATGATTTTTTTGTTGTTTTCTATTTTTTAAAATTTTTTTGCTTTTTTTTGGCCCCCCTTACATTGGGGTTCTCTAGGTATAGAACCGGCGAAGATGCATACTATTGATTGGGTCATCGAATAACTCACCTTCTAATGTAGCTAATTGGTACGTTCCTAATCCATAGACAGCAATGATTACATAAGGACCAAGCCAGTTGGGTTCAAACTTTCCTTTCTTCTCCCAATCCTGTTGATTGCGAGGATTTTCTTTGAGCCCTATATCACCAACATTAAATACTCTTGAATGGACTCTGTGGTTATAGCTTTGTGACATTCTTTGTTGGTAGGCTTTGAGATGGTTGAAAGCATTCCATCATTTCTCCTCCAACAGTTCTAACTCTTGTAGTCTGGAAACTTTGTAGTCTGCATTAATTATAAGACCTTTTAACAACACCCTTAAAGATGGTAACTTGACCTCAATGGGCAAAATGGTTTCAGAACCATAGACAAGGGCATACGGTGTGGAACCTGTGGGAGTGTGTATGCTGGTTCGATAGGCCCATAGAGTGGGATTGATTTGCATGTGCTAATCACAGACGGCGTCATTGACAATTTTCTTGAGAATTTTTAAGATGGTCTTGTTGGATGCCTTTACCTGACCATTGCCTTGGGGGTAATATGGGGTGGAGAAGCGGTGTTGGATTTGGAATTTGTCACAAAGCTCTTGGACATCCTAGTTTTTGAAGGGTCTTCCATTATCTGTGACTATGGATGAGGGAATTCCATATCGACAAATGAGGTAATTAAGGATGAAGGAGGCAATTTGCTTGCCTGTGATAGTAGTGAGTAGGACGGATTCAATCCAAATGGTAAAATACTTAGTGGCGGTTATGATGAACTTGTGGCCATTGGATGATGGAGGGTGGATTTTGCCCACAAGGTCAAGTCCCCACTGACAAAAGGGCCAAGGTGTCATTAAAGGTCGCAGTTGCTGAGCTGGTGCATGGACGAGGTTACCATGAATTTGACACTGCTTACATTTCTTGACAAAATGATACGAATCTGTCTCCATGTTCGGCCAATAGTATCCCAAACACATGAGTTTCTTAGCTAAGGTAGGACCACTAGAGTGTGATTTGTAGATTCCCTCATGTAATTCCCATAAGGCGGTTTGAGATTCATCACGTTTAAGACATCTGAGTAGAGTACCATCCAGACCTTGACGGTAAAGGGTTTCGGCAATAATGGTATAACGAGATGCTTGGTGTATAAAGGTATGACATTGGTTATTGGATAAATCAGCTAGTAAAGTGTTATCCTTCACGTAAGGGTAAATTTTACCATAGAAGGGTGAATCAGATCCAACTAGGAGGCAAATGGATTGTGTTTTGGGGACATCATAAGCTAGTTACATGACTGACTCCACAAATAACTCAAAATGTGACTCATTCTCTGGTATCTCGAGAAGTGAGGCGATGGTTGCCATGGCATCTACTGCTTTGTTCTCTATGCGAGGAATCTACTCAAAGGAGATTATCACAAAGTATCCTTTAAAGTCATCTACCATATGCTTGTATGGTATTAGCTTGTCATATTTTGTCTGATAGTCATCATTCACTTGGTTGATCACTAGTTGTGAATCACCATAGACATGTAGCTCTTTCACTTTCCACTCTACCACCATCTTAAGACCAATGATTAAGGCCTCATACTCTGCAATGTTGTTTGTGCAAGGAAAAAGCAAATGATAGGACTTAGGTATTGTGTTGCCTTGAGGAGTGACCAATAAGATTCTTGCCCTCGATCCATGGTTTGTATAAGAGCCATCAAAGTATAGCTTCCATGAATGTGTTGTGATACTAAAAATTGATTCATCAGGAAACTTGAATCTCATTGGAGTGGTATCTTGCAATGGTGCTTCTGCCAACTGATTTGCGATGATCTGACCTTTGATAGCTTTACTTTCCACATATTCTGTGTTACTCACTTAGTAGCATTACCCATTTTTCTAGGCGGCATGTTAGGGCTACTTTGCTTAACAAGTATTTGAGTGGATCAATCTCTGCAATTAGCTTGATGGAATGTGCAAGCATGTAATGGCGTAGTTTTTGGGAAGCAAAAACTACAGCAAGACAAGATCTTTCGATTTGAGAATATTTCAATTCATACCCCACCAATGTGCGGCTAATGTAGTAGATTTCCCTTTCCTTGCCTTCATAGTCTTATTGTGCTAAAGGGGCTCCCAGAGCTGTCAGTGTAGCAGATATGTAAAGATATAGTGGCTTGCCTTGGATAGGTGGCATCAAGATAGGTGGATTCATGAGATACTCCTTCAATTTGCGAAATCCTTCTTCACACTTCTCATTCCATCTAATTGGGATGTTCTTATGCAAGAGATGAGTGAAAGGTTGACACTTGTCCGCCAGTTGTGAGATAAACAAATGGATTGCCTATAATTTTACCTGTAAAGACCGCAGTTGGGTGATGTTCCTTGGTGGTGGCATCCCCATGAGAGATTTGACCTTCGCGGGATCAACCTCAATTCCATTTGTTGATACTATGAAACCGAAGAGTTTGCCGGAGGTGACCCCAAACACACTTTTTCGGATTCAATCAAACCTTGAATTGTTCCAGCCACTAAAAGACCTTCTCTAGGACATCTAAGTGAGATTCCCTTGTAAGTGACTTGGCAAGGATGTCATCCACATAGTCTTCCATGGTGACGTGCATCATGTCGTGGAAGATAGTAGTCATTGCATGTTGGTATGTTGCTCCTGCATTGTTCAACCCAAATGGCATGACGTTCCAGCAGAAGGTACCCCATGGACAAGTGAATGTCGTCTTATACTGATCCTCTGGTGCTATTATGATTTGGTTGTATTTGGAGAAACCATCCATAAGAGAGAGCATAGTGTGTCCAGCTGTCAAGTCTACGATGATGTCAATGTTGGGCAATGGGAAATCATCTTTGCGACAGGCCTTGTTGAGGTCTCAGAAGTCATTACACAATTTGACTCTTCCATCAGGTTTTGATACTGGTACAATGTTTGATACCCACTTTGGATAATCGATTGCTTTGATGAACCCAACATCCAGTAGCTTCTTTAGTTCCTCTTTGACTAACAATGCGACATGTGGCTGCATTTTCCTGAGTTTTTGTTTAACAGGTTTAACTCTAGGATCTAGTGGTAGATGATGCAAGATCAAGTCTGGATCTGACTCAGGCATATCTGCATAGGACCAAGCAAAGTTGACCTGTTTCTTTTTGAAGAAGGGTACAAATTTCATCTTTTCTGGCAGAGATAGAGACTTGGCAAGGTGTATGATCTTTGGGTTACCTTCTGTACCAATGTCAACAGGTTCTGTAGGTTCTACCACAATTTGTGACTTCTCTTGATACATGTCATTGGGGAGAGCATCAATCCTTCTATCATCTAGCACCTCAGAGAGGTTTTCACCATCCGATGCGTCCTTTATTTTTACTTTTTTGGGATCTGACACTGCTGCAAAGTAGTTTTCACCATCAAATCCATGTTTGATGTTTTTGCGACTGGAAGGCTTGGAACCCTCTCCAAAATAAGCCACGATATTGAGTTCTATGGTGAAGCCAGCTTTATGATCTCCCGTAGGTAGGTGGTCTTTTAGTTCCATGTAATCAATGTAGGCATCATCGTTCTAGAACATGTCTAGTTGGGGGTTCCTTGTAGATCCCAATCGATAAGCTCGGGATGTACCAGGGGGAGGGGATCAATAGGTTGATTTGATTCTATGGGTGTGATGGTAAGGATGGATATATGATCAGGATAGGGAGCTATAGGAACAAGATTTGTTATGGTACTCTCCTCAAGATTGTTTATCTCGTGAGAACTCTGACCTTCCTTGTAATTTGTTCTCTCAGGAATAGGCGAATCACACTCTACTGGTCTAGGCCTTAGAGTTTGTCCCTCACAGTAGGGGCTATAGGTAAGAACGGTATCGATTCCTTTGTCCTCATAGGAATGTTTTGGAAGGTCATCCCATTCATACTCATTAGAATCTGTATCACTATTCTCTTGGAGGTTATGGATCTATTCCACAAAACAAGTAGTAGCCTTAGGTTTGCCTTTGCCGTTGTCTTTGTATTCAAGACCTCTTGTGTCTTAGGCCGATGAGGATGAAGAGGGTTGAATGGGTTCAGTTATTCCTTCTTTTCTTAGGCCGATGGGACCTTGTCCTTCATAGCCCATTTTGTGTAAGATAGATTGACCACACCCATAAATTTTTGTTGGGAGTTTTGGTTGTTTGTCTTGCGGTGTGTCATCTTCGTCTATGTAGAGCCACTGTAGAATGTCTCTTTCCTTACTCTCATCTGATAGGGTGCCCCATTTGACAAAGGGAGCTTTGGAAGGTTCAGGAGGAGTAGATAGTTTTTGGAAGGGTGTAGGTCACCCAAAGGACTTCGGAGATAAAGGAAATTTGGCTAACGAAAAGGAATGTTCGATGGAGTACTCTCCTACCCCTGTTTCTTTGATCTTGACTTTTTTCTCTTTGGCCTTTGATGTAGAAACTTGGGAGCTAGGATTTTGCTGGGAGGCAGAAGTTGTGGAAGCTCTATTATTAGGGATGCTAAAATCTAGCTTTGATTAGATAACGTTACAGTGTTGAAAAGGATCAGGGTTACCTTGGATGGTGATCTCTCAGCCGTTGTGAGGGAAATTGATACACTAACGATATGTGGAAGGGACATCTTTCATGGCATGTATCCAAGGTCTTCCTGGGAGAATGTTATAGGCGAGCTCCCTGTCAAGGACTTGGCAAATAACTTTTGTCACTACTGGTCCAATTCTTAACGGTAACACCACAGTTCCTTTGGTTGTCTGTTCTTCTTCATCATAGGCTTTTATTGTGATCTTCTTTCTTGGATCCACTACATTTTATGAGTACCCCAATGTAAGGATTAATTTAAGCATGCAAATGTTCAAACCTACTCCTCCATCAATGAGAACCCTTTTGGTGTGATGTTTATTAATGAAGGCCTCAATATGTAATGATGTGTTATGGGGTTGAGATACAGATAGATCATCCTGTTCCGTGAATTATAGGATGTTAGGTGAGGCAAGATGACCTACCATGGCTTGAAATTTCTCTTGGGCGAAGTTGGTGGGCACAGTGGTTTCCACTAGGGCTTTATCAAGAATCTCTTTATGGGCTGGTGATAGATGCAACAACTCTAATATGGATATATTGGTCAAAGTCTTTTGTAGTTGGTCAATGACATTGTACTTGTGGTGGGTAGATGGTGAGGATGATGACCTTGGAGGGAGTGTGTGCAAGGTGACTTTCCCACTACGGGTGGTGATATTGCAATCAGATTTGGTGTTGGACTCTGATTGTTTGTTAAATGTGAGCATTGATTTGCGGGATATGCTTTGATATGCAATTAACAGTGTATTCAAATGACACATTCATGTAGTTAGCATCATTGTTCCCGTTATTGTGATTTTGACAGTTGTTATTGTTGTTGTTGTGAGGGTTCTGCCTATCATGGTTAAGGAGCGGATCCTTGAATGCCACATGTGACTTGTTAGAGGGATGATCTTTTGTGCCCACAGGATTTTGGTAGACCAAGTCTTGTATGACATTTTTCAAGTGAATACAGTCATTAGTTTTATGGCCTTTTCCCCTATGGTACTCACAGAAATTGGTATCCTTCGACCAAGGAGGTTTGACTATTGGTTTATAGTCTTTTGTGGTGGGAAGGGTGATCTCATTGTTTGCCAATAACTTTCTCAAAGCAGACTCATATGACTCGCCCAGTGGTGTAAATTTTTGTCTAGGAGGAAAATTGTATGGTTGTCTCACGTCATTTGATGGAGGTTTGCTTGGTGTTGTGTTGTTTGATGCTCCTTTGAGATTAAAAAATGGTTGTTTAGGAGCCATTACTTTAGCATCAACCACTCCATCGTTGACGATGTTCTTGTTTTTGGTCCAAATTTTTGACTTATCCGTGGTATAGTTTGAGTTAGGAGTGTCTGAACAATTTTATTTGTCCTTTCGTGATCATAGCTTTTTCGGTGAATAACCCCATCTCAATGACTTTTGTGAATGAGGTAGGGCATTAGATTTGAATCTGATAGCTAAGATTGGGATTGAGATTATGGACAAACATTTCAAGCATTTGCTTTTCTGGTATATGACGAGGACATTTGCTGGCAAGTTGCCTTCACCTTTGTAAAAAAGCAGCGAAGGATTCACCACTCTTTTGTTTTGTGTTGCAAAGGTCAAGCATGGATATCTCATGTTCGATATTATATGAGAAATGCATTACAAATTTGTTCACTAACTCGTCGAAAGTACGGATACTCGGGGGAAGTCGAGAGAACCACTCCATGGCTCGCCTAGAGATCAAGGGAAGAGTCTCATGAGAAAAGTTTCATTGTGGGCAACCTCTAGACATGTGGCACTGAATTCTCTGATATGGTCTCTAGGGTCACCCTTTCCTCTATACTTGTCAAATTTTAGAACTTCAAATCTAAGGGGAAAGGGGATCATGTTCAATTTTTTATCAAAGGGATATAGTGAGATTTCCTCCAATGAATAGTGTTTAGTGAATGTCCCTATTTGGAGGTCCACTAATTGTTGTTGTAGGGTTTGAACTTGCTTTGTCAACATGTCTAAAGGTGTGGTTGAGTTTATGGTTTTCTTGCCTTTGTCTGTGCCAAGGGTTCTTTCCTCATGTCTGATGTCTTCATGAGTTCTTTCCTCTTCGGTTTCTTTCAACCCTGTGACGTCAAAATCAGTGGGGAGCTTAACTCTTTGAGTTGCTAGGTGGAGAAAGAACTTTGTAGGGTCTCGGTGGAGTACTTTGTCCATCAAACATTGAAATTTTCTATCTTGGAGAGCTTCTTGTAAGTCCTCCTGAGATATTTCCTCGTCACTATCGTGAGGGGAGGGGATAATTTTGTCAGACGTTCCAACCATTTCAATTTGTTTTTGCTTCTGTGATCTATTTAGTACCATGCAATGTGATTTGGAATGGGGTGGGGTGAAATTTAACACCTTGGTAAGATGCGTTTGGCAGTTGTAGTGAAGGGGATACTAGTGGTGATAAGATTGGAACAAGGGTTTTCTTTGATCAGTGGTATCAAACAAGTTGGTCGATACAATTTGGTAGCCAAAAGTAAGAATGGTTGGAATCCAATTACCTGGTAGAGACTAGTTTTGCACCAAAACAAACTAGTGAAGTTCTGAGAGTGAAGGATGATAGATCCTGTTAGTGGAGACTTACTAGTGATGTTCAAATCCAGTATGATCAATAAATTACCTTGTAATAACCTGGTTTTGATAGTTTGAGTTGTTCTTGGGAAGTTTTGCATAATTTTGACGAGGTGAATGATAAAAAGAGGGTATGCTGCGGAAATGAATGGGAGAAGTGACTGCACGGTTAATTTGATCTCAGAAACTGAAACAAGACTGAAATGGGTGCTCAAAAAGGTTGATGTTTTTCTGATAAACTATACAGAAGTACTCATTGTGACATATGCATAGGAACAGAGCATATATGTGCAGCAACAAGAAACAAATACGTAGTTCTGGTGGAAAAACGGATGCGCCAGAACAGAGTATAAATGCACAGCAATAAGAAGTATATGCGTAGGTCTGGTGACAAAGTATATGCGCAACAAAACTAAGTAAATGCATAGCACAAAGCAGATGCATAACAGGGTGAAGTAAATGCGCAACAGGATGAGGCAAATGCGCAGCTATGTCTGTTTTACCTGATGTTGACTAATTTTAACTTGGTAAAGGCACATTTTTCAATGTTTTTGGGTTCTTTGTTTGAATGTTGCTCTTTTTTATTTGTTTCTTTGATTATGGCAAGAAAGACACATCACACACAAAGAATATTTTCATGATTGTTTGATTTTTTTGTATTTTTTGTATTTTTTTGACAACAATGCAAGCACAATCTTAAGGTTGGCAAGGACAGTATTCAATGAGTTTCAACTTGGTTTTTACACTAGCCACTTGCATAAAGGTAGACAGCTAATAGCTTGGTAGCACTGGCTCCCCTCCACGGCACTTACTTCTCACGCATACCAAGCTATAGTTCCTCTGAAGAGTTGAACTTTCCTATCTCTACACTAAATGAGTGTATGACGTTGGATGGCTCTGGAGAATGTTTTCCTCCTGTGTCAGGTAAGTGCAAGAAGATGGGGGGCCAAAAAGGGGACTTAAGTGGCCACCTTTTTTTTTTTTTGAAATCAGGAAATCCTGGCCTTGGATGAGAAATTGAGCATAGTTACACTCAAATTTGGAGATGAAACCAACATAATGTTCGTAGTGCTCCGAGTCTACTTTCTAAACTATTTTTTTTTTAAATGGCATAGATTAAGGGGTTCAAAAGAGGGAGCCACAGAAATTGGTGTTATTTCTGTCAAAAAAACACAACATAGCCTATTTTGTGGCTCCCTCAAAAGGTCAAATTTTTTTTGGTATTTTTAAAATTGTTTCGGTGAGAAATTAGCTAATAGCATGTAGTTTATGCCCGATTTTTCTGATAATTTTTTGATGAATATTTAATTTGTTACTAATTTTCAAATTGGACACATCCTAAAAAATAGAATTTTGGCCGTGCTACCCCTATAAAATTTGAAAACTAATTAAAAATCATTTTTTTCTTTTTTTAATATTTGTAGAATGGAGTCTAGTTTCTAAATATGTAATTTTTTTGAAATTTCAATGAATAGTTAATTTACAATGAAAAAAAGACCAAACAGTGGTTTTTGCCCAAAAACGGACACACAAACAAAAGAAATTAAAGATGAAAGGCTTAACATTGTTAAAATGTGAAACAAATCACATCGTCAAATAGCTAAGAGAAAGCCTAACATTACCCAGGTGTTTGATTTGTTTGACCTTGAAACACATGCAAATCTGAGGGTTAGCACGAATGAAATTATGTGAAATCTTGAAGAATATGGAAAAACATGTCTGTGGATGTTGAAAAGGCACTCCAAGCCTTTGGGTTGGAAAGCCAAAGCAAATCCCAAGCACAAGGCTTGGGATTCCCAAAGAAAAACATAACGCGAGCGCATTATAATGTGCTCACATTATTTTCTGCTTTGAATTTTTCCTTTCCCGCAAAAGTTTGTGTTGTTTGTTATGTTTGAAATAACGCTAGCACATTATAACGCGCTCGCGTTATGTTCCCCTTAAATTTTTTTATGTTCAAGGCTATTAATCATGTATGTATGTATGTATGTATGTATCTATGTATTCCTATATGTATGTATGTATCTATGTATGCCTATATGAATGTATGTATAGTGTCGAGGGTAGAGGAGGGTAGAGATGGGATTGAGCCAGATAGGGGAGGAGAGGGGTGGATAAGGATTGAGTGATTAAGGTTTAAGGTTGAGGGTTGAGCGTTTAGGGATAGGATTTAGAGTTTAGGGATAAGGGATTAGAGTTTAGGACCTTGAGGGATTAGGGTTTAGGGTTGAGGCTTTAGGGATAGCGTTTAGGGTTAAGGGTCGAGGGATTAGGGTTAAGGTAGAGTGTTGAGGGTAGTGCGATTAGGGATAGGGTTTAGGGTTGAGGGACTAGGGATAGGGTTTAGGGTTGAGGGATTAGGGTTTAAGGTATAGTTTAGTAGTTCTTGTGGATAGAGCCAGTAAACAATAGGAGATTATTTGCCTGTTTCATAACAATATACCTCCCCTAAGTGTGGGGTGGACAAAAAGAAACATAGATGTACCCCAATGCAAAGCTTTTCTCATAATGATCATCCTTCTAATTTCAATTGTTAATTACTCATTATGGATGTACCATACGCAAAGCTTTTCTCATAGTGTGTACACCTATTGGCATAATGAACCCCATATGGGCCAGAAAAACATGCCATATAACATTACTAACATTAAAAAAGTTCACAGCCATTTTCTGACATATTCTTGCAACTCAAATATCTTTAAGAGAAGAGTGTAAAAAATGATGGGTTTAACAACCTAACATAAGGCAAAGCAGTTTTGTTGGGTTTAGGGATAGGGTTTAGGGTTGAGTGATTAGGGTTTAGGGTTGACGGATTAGGGTTTAATGTTGAGAGTTGAGGGTTTAGGGATAGGTTTGATGGTCAAGGGATTAGGGTTAAAGTAGAGTGTTGAGGGTAGAGGGATAGGGTTTAGGGTTGAAGGTTTAATGATTGAGGGTTGAGGCTTTAGGGCTGAGGGTTAAGGGATTGGGGTTTAAAATATAGTGTTGAGCGTCAAGGGTTTATGGATAGGTTTTAGGGTTTAATTTTTAAGTGTTACGGGTTGAGGGATAGGGTTTAGGGTTTAGGGATAAGGGATTAGGGTGTAAGGTACAGTGTCGAGGGTTGAGGGTTTAGGAATAGGGATAGCGTTTAGGGTTTAGGGATGAGGGATTAGGGTTGAGGGTTGAGGGATTAGGGTTTAAGGTATAGTGTTGAGGGTTGAGGGTTTATTGATAGTGTTTAGGGTTGAGGGTTGAGGGATTAGGTTTTAGGGTTGATGGATTAGGGTTTAAGGTATAGTGTTGAGGGTTTAGGGATAGGGTTTAGGGTTGACAGATTAGCTTTTAATGTCAAGGTTAGGGTTAGAGTGTCGAGGGTAGAGGGATTAGGGATAGGGTTTAGGGTTGAAGGTTTAAGGATTGAGGGTTGAGGCTTTAGGGATGAGGGTTTAAGGCTTAAGATATAGTGTCGAGTGTTGAGGGTGTAGGGATAGGGTTTAAGTTTTAAGGGTTAAGGGTTGAGGGATAGGGATTAGGGTTTAAGGTATAGTGTTGAGGGTTGATGGTTTAGGGATATGGTTTAGGTTTGAGGGATTAGGGTTTAGGGTTGATGAATTAGGGTTTAATGTTGAGAGTTGAGGGTTAAGGGTTGAGGGTTTAGGGATAGGGTTGATGGTCAAGGGATTAGGGTTAAAGTAGAGTGTCGAGGGTAGAGGGATTAGGGATAGGGTTTAGGGTTGAAGGTTTAAGGATTTAGGGTTGAAGCTTTAGGGATGAGGGTTAAGGGATTAGGGTTTAAGATATAGTGTCAAGTGTCGAGGGTGTAGGGATAGGTTTTAGGGTTCAAGTTTTAAGGGTTAAGGGTTGAGGGATAGTATCGATCCCGTTGAGGGTTTACGAATAGGGATAGTGTTTAGGGTTTATGGATGAGGGATTAGGGTTGAGGGTTGATGGATTAGGGTTGAGGGTTGACATATTAGGGCTTAGGGATAGAATTTAGGGTTAAGGGATTAGGGTTTAAGGTATAGTGTTGAGGGTTTAGGGATAGGGTTTAGGGTTGAGGGATTAGAGTTAAGGGTTGAGGGATTAGGGTTTGACGTTGAGTGTTGATGGTTGAGGTTTTAGGGTTGAGGGTTTAGGGATAGGGTTGAGGGTCAAGGGATCAGAGTTAAGGGTTGAGGGATTAGGGTTTGACGTTGAGGGTTGAGTACATTGAGGTTCGAGGGTTGAGGGTTTAGGGATAGGGTTGAGGGTCGAGGGATTAGGGTTAAAGTAGAGTGTCGAGGGTATAAGGATTAGGGATAGGGTTGGAGGGTTTAGGGATAAGGGATTAGGGTTTAAGGTATAGTATCGAGCCCATTGAGGGTTTAGGAATAGGGATAGTGTTTAGAGTTTAGGGATAGGGTTTAGGGTTGAGGGATTAGAGTTAAGGGTTGAGGGATTAGGGTTTGACATTGAGTGTTGAGGGTCAAGGTTTTAGGGTTGAGGGTTTAGGGATAGGGTTAAGGGTCGAGGGATCAGAGTTAAGGGTTGAGGGATTAGGGTTTGACGTTGAGAGTTGAGTAAATTGAGGTTCAAGGGTTGAGGGTTTAGGGATAGGGTTGAGGGTCGAGGGATTAGGGTTAAAGTAGAGTGTCGAGGGTATAAGGATTAGGTATATGGTTGGAAGGTTTAGGGACAAGGGATTAGGGTTTAAGTTATAGTATCAAGCTGGTTGAGGGTTTAGGAATAGGGACAGTGTTTAGAGTTTAGGGATGAGGGATTAGAGTTGAGGGTTGAGGGATTAGGGTCGAGGGTTGCGGGATTAGGGTTTAGGGATAAGTTTTAGGGTTGAGGGATTAGGGATTAGGGTTTAAGATATAGTGTTAAGGGTTTAGGGATAGGGTTTAGGGTTGAGGGATTAGAGTGAAGGGTTAACGAATTAGGAATTGACATTAAGGGTTGAGGGTTGAGGCTTTAGGGTTTAGGTTTTAGGGATAGGGTTGAGGGTCAAGGGATTAGAGTTAAGGGTTAAGGGATTAGGGTTTGACGTTGAGGGTTGAGGGTTGAGGGTTTAGGAATAGGGTTGAGGGTCGAGGGATTAGGGCTAAAGTAGAGTGTTGAGGGTATAAGGATTAGGGATAGGGTTGGAGGGTTTAGGGATAATGGATTAGGGTTTAAGGTATAGTATCGAGCCCATTGAGGGTTTAGGAATAGGGATAGTGTTTAGGGTTTAGCGATAAGGTTTAGGGTTGAGGGATTAGAGTTAAGGGTTGAGGGATTAGGGTTTGACGTTGAGTGTTGAGGGTTGAGGTTTTAGGGTTGAGGGTTTAGGGATAGGGTTGAGGGTTGAGGGATCAGAGTTAAGGGTTGAGGGATTAGGGTTTGACGTTGAGGGTTGAGTACATTGAGATTCGAGGGTTGAGGGTTTTGGGGTAAAGTAGAGTGTCGAGGGTATAAGGATTAGGGATAGGGTTGGAGGGTTTAAGGATAAGGGATTAGGGTTTAAGGTATAGTATCAAGCCCGTTGAGGGTTTAGGAATAGGGATAGCGTTTAGGGTTTAGGGATGAGGGATTAGAGTTGAGGGTTGAGGTATTAGGGTTGAGGGTTGAGGGATTAGGGTTTAGGGATAAGGTTTAGGGTTGAGGGTTGAGAGATTAGGGTTTAAGTTATAGTGTTGAGGGTTTAGGGTTGAGGGATTAGAGTGAAGGGTTGAGGGATTTGGATTTGACATTGAGGGTTGAGGGTTGAGGCTTTAGGGTTTAGGGTTTAGGGATAGGGTTGAGGGTCAAGGGATTAGAGTTAAGGGTTGAGGGATTAGGGTTTGACGTTGAGGGTTGAGGGTTGAGGTTTGAGAGTCGAGGGTTTCAGGATAAGGTTAAGGGTTGAGGGATTAGGGTTAAAGTAGAGTGTCGAGGGTATAAGGATTAGGGATAGGGTTGGAAGGTTTGGGGATAAGGGATTAGGGTTTAAGGTATAGTATCGAGCCTGTCAAGGGTTTAGGAATAGGGATAACATTTAGGGTTTAGGGATGAGGGATTAGAGTTGAGGGTTGAGGGTTGAGGGATTAGGGTTTAGGGATAAGGTTTAGGGTTTAGGGTTGAGGTAGACAAGGAGCGATTGAGAGACATAGAGAGGGGAGAGGTAGAGAGATGAGGGGGAGAGATAAGTGAGATATAGAACATGAGCTAATGGAACTAGAGGTGAGATATTGTAAAGGTGCTATTGAAGGTGAGATAGGCACAAATATTTATGGATCAATCTATAGCAAGAAAAAATGTGAGCCAGTAAACAATGGGAGATTATTTGCCTATTTCATAATAATATACCTCCCCTAAGTGTGGGGTGGATAGCAAGAAACATAGATTTAGGGTTTAGGGATAGGGTTTAGGGTTTAGGGATAGGGTTTAGGGATAGTTTTGAGGGTTTAGGGATAGGGTTTAGGGTTGAGGGATTATGGTTTAGGGTTGATGGATTAGGGTTTAATGTTGAGAGTTGAGGATTTAGGAATAGGGATAGCGTTTAGGGTTTAGGGCTGAGGGATTAGGGTTGAGGGTATACAATAAATAAACTAGAATTTAGGTAGAGTTGGAAATTTTTTTTGAATCATCATGGGTTGGAGATTGGAGATTTTGCTATGTTCAAGTACAAATCCAAGTCATATTTTAAGGTTAAGATATTTCAAAGAATAGGGTGTGTGAAAAATATCAATGCTCTTCAGCTTATGAATACCAACATTGATATAAATAAAAGATGCCCTTTTTCTAAAAGAATATGCAGTTCAAGTCAACCAATGGGCAGCAAGTTGCTGAATGAATTGGTTTCTGATGGGGAAAATAACAATGATGTTGAATCAATGGAAGAAAATCAAAATTAGGGTTGGGGGTTGAGGATTAGGGTTGAGGATTGAGGGTTGAGGGATAATGTTCAAGGTTGAGTGTCCAAGGTTAAGTGTAAAGGGTATATAGGGTTTAAGGGTTTAAGGGTTTAAGGTTTGAGGGATTAAGGGTTTAAGAGTTGAGGGATTAGGGTTTAAGGCATAGTATTGAGTGTAGAGGGTTTAGAGACAAAGTTTATGGTCGAAGGTTTAAGGGTTGAGGGTTGAGTCTTTAGGGCTGAGGGTTAAGGGATTAGGGTATAAGGTATAGTGTCGAGGGTAGAGGGTTTAGGATTTAAGGTTTAAGGGTTAAGGGTTGAGGCTTTAGGGATAGGGTTTAGTGTTTAGGTTAAGTGAGACACCTAGATGACTAAGGACAATTGAAGAGGCAGACAAGGAATGACTGAGAGACCTAGAGAGGGGAGAGGTAGAGAGGTGAGTGGGATATAGAGGTGAGAGATAGAGAGGTGAGGGGAGAGATAGAATAAAATGAGAGATTGAAGTTGACAACTTGAGGGAAAGATGGGTAAGGAGGAGGGAGAGAGGTGGAGAGGAAGGGAAATATCTAGAGAGCCCTGAGAGATATATAATTGAGAGACCTACAACCTAGGGAGAGAGGGGTGAGAGAGATAGGGGAGAGATGGGGGTGAGGCAGATAGGGGAGGAGAGGGGTGGATAAGGGTTAAGGGTTTAAGGCTTCAAGGTTTAGGGTTTAAGGGTTGAGGGTTTAAGGGTTGAGGTATTAAGGGTCTAAGGGTTGAGGGATTAGGGTTTAAGGTATAGTGTCAAGGGTTAAACCCTAATCCCTCAACCCTCAACACAATACCTTAAAACCCTAATCCCTCAACCTTGGGGTTTAAGGTATAGTGTCGAGGGTTGAGGGATTAGGGTTCAACCCTCGACACTATACCTTAAACCCTAGTCCCTCAACCCTAAAACCTAATCCCTCAACCCTTAGACCCTTAATACCTCAACCCTTAAACCCTCAACCATTGACCCTTAAACCCTCAACCCTTAAACCCTAAACCCTTGACCCTTAAACCCTCAACCCTTCTCCACCCCTCTCCTCCCCTAGCTGCCTCACTCCCATCTCTCCTCTATCTCTCTCACCCCTCTCCCTAGGTTGTAGGTCTCTCACTTGTATATCTCTCAGGGCTCTCTAGATATCTCCCTTCATCTCCACCTGTCTCCCTCCTCCTTACCCATCTTTCCCTCAAGTTGTCAACTTCACTCTCTCATTTTATTCTCTCTCCCCTCACCTCTCTATCTCTCACTTCTATCTCTCCCCTCACCTCTACCTCTCCCCTCTCTAAGTTTCTCAGTCACTCCTTGTCTACCTCTTCATCCGTCCTTAGCCATCTAGATCTCTCATTTAACCTTAAACCCTAAACCCTATCCCTAAATCCTCAACCCTTAAAAATTAAATCCTAAACCCTATCCCTAAACCCTCAACCCTCGACACTATAACTTAAACCCTAAACCCTATCCCTAAAGCCTCAACCCTTAAACCCTAAACCATAAACCCTCTACCCTCGACACTATACCTTAAACCCTAATCTCTTAACCCTCGTCCCTAAATCCTCAACCCTCATCCCTTAAACCTTAAACCCTAAACCCTCTACCCTCGATAGTATGCCTTAAACCCTAATCCTTCAACCATTAAACCCTCGACCCTTAAACATTGGGTAAACTTTTGCAAAAAAGAAAAAAAGTGGCCCCCCATCTTTTTGCACCCGCCCTGTCACCGAATATGGAATTTTAGCTTCTACAAACAATGGATATGTAGTAAGGGCAATTGTTCGAGTGGTTATACGTGCAGCAAAACTACTCTCCGTTATGGAGTCTCCCAGCCTGTAAGGGTTGCACCTTGCGAGGTGTATGGGGAGGTTGGCTATTGGTATAACTAATTTGCACTCATTGCGTGAAGCTCTCACCTCAAACACAGTTTATTTATAGTGGATAGAAAGAGCTTGGCATTAGCTCATTACCACTTAAGGTCATCCCGCTTAGAAGGAAGGAATTCCAAGGGCAGACCTCTCTAAAGGAAACACATGTGAAATGATGATTCTGGCATTTTGTTCACCCAGTTAAGGGGAGAGCATAGTTCTATCATCATTCCAAAATCACGAAAAACACTAATTCTTTCCTCCTAGTTTAAAAGATAAAAACTAAATGAGTTACTCTACTTGGGCACACAAAATTTATTAAACTTGAAAAAGCTTTTGAAAGCAATTGTTTAATTTTAATCCTCCTAGTTGGGACTATGTTCAAGTTGTGATGCAACAAGTACAAATTACTTCCCTCTTATTTAGAATCTAAGTAAAATTTGCATGAACAAGTGCAAATACTTCCTTTGCTATTTAGATCTAGATGAGAGTTAACCATGCAACTATATGCCTAACCAGCTCTAACCTATAAGGTGGATCTGAGAATATTCCTATAAATGATGTTAGTGTTTAGAAATTTCCTGAGAAATAGCCCAAAAACCCTAGTAGAATGAATGCCCAGATACAGTGAATGTATGCGCAGATACAAATGCGTAGTTACAGAGAATATATGCGTAGAAATAGAGAATAAATGCATAGATATGATAGATGTACCATAATAGAGGATAAATGCGCCAGAATAGTAAACATATGCACAGATCTGATAGATGCGCCATAACAGAGAATAAATGCACCGTAACAGTGAATATATGTGCAGATCTGACAGATGCGCAATATCAGTGAGTAGATGCGCTGTAATAGTGAGTAGATGCGCTGTAATAGTGAGTGGATGCGTAGAAAAGTCCTATGTACGGATTCTAACACAAAAACTCAATTTTGAAGTTAAATTGGGGAAAGGGCCCCATGGTGGGCACCAGAAATGTTATCAGAAAAATGGGATCAATATAAGTATATCAATATAATCCAATAACTCAACAGAAAATGAAACAAATAAGATTAAACACAAATAACACAATACTTTGTAAACCTTTCTATTTTGTGACTTTCATTAATCGCCTATCTCGAATTGATCTCATTTATGAATAGAGCCCTTAAAAGGTGCACTTCCTTGCTTTTTTCCAAGATGACAATGGAGAATGACTGTCGATAGGTTTGCAAATGAAGAGGATCTTCACAATACAATGATAATGGTAATAATTGATCACAAACTATGAAGTGATTTGTGCCAAAGGCGCACTGTGATTCCTGCAGAGTAAGTTTATAAAAAGCTTGAATAATTCAAATGGAGGAATAGGGGTTGTATTTATAGATTTGTGAGAAAGAGGATCAACGGTTGAGAAAACTTGAGAGGATGTGCGCGAATAGGAAGAGGATAAGTGTCCTGCTCTATCATGCATTAGGGGAGTTAACATAATAGATTGAGGAGTTAACTGAGATGATTGATCAGTGAACATAATTGATTGGAGAGATAAGTGGGCTGATTGGGGAGTTGACTGAGATGATTGAATAGTGGACTCAGATGACTAATCAGTTAACATATTTGATTGATGAGTTAACTACTTTGATTGGAGGAGAAATAGGACATGTGGGTGAGAGAATATTAGCTAATTAAATATTTAAATTATTTAATTACATGTGCACGTGGATTAATTGAATTATTTTTGGTATTAATTTAAGTTTAGAGGAAATGGATAATTTAAATAAATATTTGGATTTATTTAAATATGGAGAATGAGAAGAAATTAATTAAATAATTTGGTATTATTTAATTTAGAATGATCTTAAAAGAAATGGGATGATTTAATTAAATAAATGATTTTATTTAATTTTTTGGAGAAATATGAATCAAATAAATAAATTTATTTATTTATTTATTGATAGAGGAATTTAAAATGAAATAAATATTTAAAATATTTATTTAGCTAGAGTCGTGTCATTTTTAGGTGTATACAGGGTAAGTGTAAAAAGATGGGGGGCCAAAAAGTGGCCAAATTGTTTTTAAAAAAATAATAATGCAAAACGCAAGCACGTTATAACGCGCTCGCGTTATGGTTTGGTAATGATGAGCCTAAGGCTTGTCAAAACCAAGCCATAATGCGCTCGCGTTATAACGCGAGCACGTTTTGACTTGTTATAAATTAAAAAAAAGGTTATCTATCTCATTTCATTTATTTCTTCTCCTCTATACCTGCGGCCTGCAAACCCTAGGAAGCGTGCTCACGTTTTGCAAAACTCAATTCAACACAAAAATCTTATCGATTCATCACCAAAATGCTGCCACGACGTCGAGCACGCCAAAGGAGTGAGTTATATATATTTTTTGTTTGAATTTGTTTCTAAATAGGTAGGTTTGAGTTGATTTTTGATGTATATTTCATTAATTGTCAGGAAATGTTAATGCGCCTCCTCCTCCCCAAAATCCACAAAATCCTGAGGAGGAAATACTTGCGGAACAACAACCTCCTCCATCCATTCCTCGACATGCCCCTGGAACACAAGAAAATATAATGGGGCAAATTGAAAACAACAAAAAAGAAATTGAAGATATAATTGCAAGGTTGAAAGATCCTTCCACTTCAACCTTGCATAGGTCCACGCTTGCTGAATCTCTTGAATCTATGTTATCAAATGTAAATTCAATTAGCAAGCAAATAACTAGTTGGACGGATAAGAGGAGAGAGTTTAGAGACTATTATGTAGACAAGCTGTCATACCAAGATGTGAAAAAATTACAAATTACAAAATTAGACTTGTGTTCAATTTTCACAAACCCACAAACAAATCAACCTCCACCCATTACATGCAAGAGGTTCCCTATCCATTGGTGCAAAAACCAAGTGATAAGGGACAATTTTGGGTAGAGGTGGTGGATGGTTTTTGACCATCCTCCATGCAATAATAATGAGGTCCCGCAATACTTTTTGAGGAAACTCTACTGTGAGTTTGTCATCAATAAAGTGCCAAACTATTTTGATATGTGGGACTTCCAGGGTAGAGGTGGGGGGTTAGCACAAGATAGACCAGGGGCATGTGTTGACCCACAGCGGGTAGTGAGACGAGTAATCAGCAGACCAACCCATGAGCATGTTTCTATCCCTTCCATTGTGAAGGAGAGTGTTGAGATCGATACACTTCAGTCCATTAGTGTCTTGACCCAAAGCATCATAGAGCATGCCAATCCTGCAGCATAGAGTGGGTTGGGGGATAGTGCAAGGAGTAGGGTCCCACCCCATACTTGTCAGACTTGTGGGTCAGCCTGTGGTTATGACCCCATGGATAGTTAGGACGCAGGTGCACAGGCTAAATTTGCAACTGAGCAGATGGTGATGACAAATACCCTCCTGAGTGAGACTTTCTGCCTTGATACTCAGGTAAATATTAGCAAGTTTATTGAATTTAATTTATTAAATTTTATTTTTAAAATGCAAGATTAACTAATTTAGTTTGATGATTTTAATAAAATTTTAGGGTCATAGTGTTGATGCAGTTTTCAGTGGTTCTCCACCTGCATATTACACTAGATCATCTACTGTTGGGGTATGTAACTAGTAAACAATTATAAATATTACATGTGAATAGCATCGTTATATGAATGGTATTCTAATATCTAATTTTGGATGTTGAATAGGTTAATATTAGAGATTTCATGGCAACACCTGTCAATGGTGGTGGACTTCAAAGCTTCACGGAGGTAATAAAATAAATAGTTTAATGAATGAATTGTACTTACTAGATTTTTGTATGTGACTTGTGTGCTTTATTGTGTGTACTTCCATGTTTAGATGAACGTGTGTGTATGTTAGGAGCCATGATTTGCATCAATATTATAGTTTTCGTAATTGAATAATGTTGTTTTATTTCTAGATGATGCAAGATGTGGAGACACCTCCCGATGTTCAGTGGGCAATGGAGCATGGTGTGACCTTTGCGATTCATAGCTCCATGGCATTAACAAGGGTATGAGGCAAATTAGTAAATTTTAATTTACATTCATTGTTATAGTTGTTTATTTTTGAAAAATCAAAAGATTATTGATTTGAATTTTAATTTCTATTTGGATGGTTTCTATAGGACATGACATCACCACGGCCTATTCCTACTACTGAGGCAAATGAGGAGACAGATTATATGTTAGCGGTAAGTGATTATTTTGTTAAATGTTTCATTTTTTATAACATGTAATTTCTATATATTAATGTCTATACTTTTTTATTGTAACAACTAAAGATGCTGGAAGAACTAAATAGGAGAAGCAGCCCTCAGGTTCGTAGTAGACCACCCACATGTGCGTCTCCATCCCCTAGAAGATCAAAGGCTGCCCGTGATCTATTCTCTTCACCAGCCAGAGGGGAATGAATTTTTATTGTGTTCCTTTGTTGTATGCCTATATGGGATTTGTGGACATATATTTTGTATTGTATATAGTTGACATTGTATGCCTATATGGCATTCTTGTAAGCCTATATGGCTATTTTGTATATATGTTATACTTATATCGACAGATATTGATGTATGCCTATATGGATATTTGGTTAATACAAATCTTTTTTATTGATGGCATCCATACTTGCATTATAAATCCATATTTGAATGGATATTTGTAGATGGCTACTTCAAATATTTAAAGTCCAATTGTATTACATAGGATGTTTGTTGATCTAATAAGCTAGCTATTGTTGTTGAAGTATCACCTAAACCTCATTTTGGAACTAAAAGATAAAAGTTGTATTTAAAAAAAAAATGAATCATCATGTTGAACATAAAATATTAATATTCTTTATGAGTTGCTCAATTGAAAATATTCAAATGAGTATGCTGATTCATATTCTTTATGAGTTGGTCAATTGAAAATATTTCTTAATTTCTTTTTATTATACCATATTGGGATGCAAAGAGTATGTTTGTTGTTTTGAATAAGATAGTCAAAATCATATGCTTATGAGCACCTGATGACCATTGTGATTATTAAATGTAATTCCTCTTGCATATAAGGCGAGGTTATGAGATTACATTGAGTCTTACCTTGATCATCATCTAAGGCGCCTTGCAAAGGAGGTCTTGAGCAACATAAACCTTAGGCGCAATTTCTTGCTTCTACAATCAAATTTGAGCGCCTAAGGAGTGGATTGGTGATGGACATCACTTTGAGCACCTTAAAAGTGTTTGAAGGTTTGAATTGGTGAATGATAGCGCCTAAAGGTCTTAGAACTAACTAGAATAAGGAATTGAAGAATGAGTTAACCACTTTGAGTGCCTTGAAGGAGATAAGTATGTATATGAAGATTGATTAAATGTTAGCAATAACTGACCATTGTGGTTATCAAATGTAATTCCTCTTGCATATAAGGTGAGGTTATGAGATTACATTGAGTCTTACCTTGATCATCATCTAAGGCGCCTTACAAAGGAGGTCTTAAGCAACATAAACCTTAGGTGCAATTTCTTGCTTCTACAATCAAATTTGAGCACCAAGGAGTGGATTGGTGATGGACATCACTTTGAGCGCCTTAAAAGTGTTTGAAGGTTTGAATTGGTGAATGATAGCGCCTAAAGGTCTTAGAACCAACTAGAATAAGGAATTGAAGAATGAGTTAACCACTTTGAGTGCCTTGAAGGAGAGAAGTATGTATATGAAGATTGATTGAATGTTTGGAGTTTAGGCGCACTTTCGTTGTCATCTAATAACACATTGGTGCCTAGGAAGAGTTGACATGAAACAATCCTTTGAGTGGACTCCTTGATGAGATCTCTCCCATTGCTTAAACTTGTTGAAATGTTAAAAGCTAGGTTAAATGGATTCTAGGCGCTCTTTGCCTTCAGAATGACCTTGAATTGGCGCCTAAGCATAACAAGAGAGTTTAAATCCATTCAATATGACACCTTGTAAGAGGAGAGCTTAAGAGCACGAGACTAGATGACATTTAAGAGTCAACATCATCAAAATCCAAAGAAATGGGCTAAGTAAGCTAAGGCACCTTTGCTTGTCATTCAATACCTCCATGAGCGCCTAGATTGAAATTGCATCCAAGGACATCTAAGAGTAGGCGCCTAGAGGGGAAAAGTCATCCTAAGACCTTCATAATTATTTAAAGCATAAAAAATGCCAAGTATAAAGCTTCATGATGTTGGGCGCTCTTTCACCTCCATATAGATCTAGATTGGCGCCTTAGATAAAGTATCACAAATCTATATCATTGAGTAAGTTCCAAGAGAGAAAGGATTACTTCAAGCATGTTTAATCATTGAAGGTCTTACAAATAATGAATAGAGCCTAAATTGATGCTAGGTGCCTCCTCTTGTCTCTACTATCTAGTTTTGGTACCTAAGGAGAAATTGCATCTAGTGAACTCATTAATTGACGCTAAGGAGGAAAAGACCTTAAACTTATATTATTGAGTCAGCACTTTAGAAATTGAGCCATTCCTAGTCAATTGGAGTCATAAAATATCAAATACAAAGTCAAATTAGACTTAGGCGCCCCTTCATGTAATTTCCCACCATCATGAGCGCTTAGATCTAGGAAGATCATTTAATTGCGCCTAGGAATAAGATACAAGTCCAAGACCTCAAATTTGAGCGCCTAGAAGTGTGATGGATTGAAGAAGCTACATTGGTGCCTAAGGGTAAGTTGTATCTAATGACATCACCTAATTGAGTGCCTAGGAGGTATAAAGCTTAACATTGACATGAGGACAAGCGCTTAGTAAAGGAGAGTTTCTCAAACATTTAAACATGTGAATGAAGTCATAGAAATGCACTAAGTCATTTAGGCACCATTTTCCCCTTGTGTACCCTTACATTTGTGCCTAAGAAGAAGTTGCTTCAGTTCATTGGAGTGTTTGAGTATTGAGGACTTCTTAGCAATGCTTTGCAACTTTATACTGCCTCCTGCTAACGATTTTTGGGGCAACAGAAAACCTTTCACCACAGGAAAACACCTCAGAGATATAAAAAACTGTGAGAGGTTATTGTAGAGGCACTCTATGTGATCGAGTTGCTTTAGATAGAATGTTTCAAAGTGACAGTTTTTGAGTAACATCTCGTCATGGATTGCTACCTTTTTGTATTTTGGACTCTTCAGGGATATCATTGGTACAATGTAGCTCAGACTATTTCGACATGTTTGGGTGAAAAATAGGACCATGCCTAGCGTAAATGTACCCATATAGATGTGTTGGAATAGTCAGTTTGGTCGACTCAGTAGCAGGACGAAAGTTACACCTCTTTGCAACTTTACACTGCCTCCTGACAATTTTTGGGGCAGCAGAAAACCTTTCACCAAGGGCAAATGCCTCAGAGATATAAAAAACTGAGAGAGGTTATTGTGGAGGCACTCTATGTGATCACATTTCCTTAGACAGAATGTTTCTAAGTGACATGATTTTTGAGTAACATCTCGTCAAAGATTGCTGCCTTTTTGCACTTTGGACTCTTCGGGGATATCGTCGGTACAATGTAGCTCAGACTGTTTCGACATGTTTGGGTGAAAAAAAGGACCATGCCTAGTGTAAATGTACCCATCTAGACGCATTGGAACAATCAGTTTGGTCGCATCAGGAGCAGGATGAAAGTTACACCCCTTTACAACTTTACACTGCCTCCTTCTGATGATTTTTAGGGCTGCAGAAAACATTTCACCACGAGCAAACATCTTAGAGATATAAAAAACTGAGAGAGGTTATTGTAGATGCACTCTACGTGATCACATTGCCTTAGATGGAATCTTTCTAAGTGACATGGTTTTTGAGTAACATTTCATCAAAGATTGCTGCCTTTTTGCACTTTGGACTCTTCAGGGATATCGTCAGTACAATGTAGCTCGGACTGTTTCAACATGTTTGGGTGAAAAATAGAACAATGCCTAGCCTAAATGTACCCATCTGGACGCGCTGGAACTATCAGTTTGGTCGCATCAGGAGCAGGACACCAAAAATACATAACATGATGATGTAAAAATGTGTATATGTGTAAAAATGTAGCAGAAAATTAAAAAAAGACAAACCTTACAAATTAATGTGCATACTTACAATTCAATGTAACATGACTTTACAAAATCAATGTGAATACTTACAAATTAATCCAATGAACCATCCGGGTCTTCTCTACTCTTTATTATGTCAAGCATTACTTCATGGTCAGACTCACGCACCTTCCACAAGATTTTGTTTAAAGGTCTACCCCGATACTTTATCAAATGAACATTGGAGGCCACGACAAGGTTTGAGTAACGAAGAATCTTTCGATGCGTGTCAAAATCCTGAAATAGCCGAACATTAACACTCTTATGTGGGTACCTTCTAAGCCATGTTCTAGTAAAAACCATTAACCCTATAGGGTATTCGATGTTTCTCCATCTGTAACAGGGGCCTCCAATTTCTTTTTGGCCTCAACACAATAACATAAGTAATAATTTGTTCCCTCTTCATTATCTTCATCTGTAATAACTGCATATGAGTGCCCTACATTGATATGTGTAGCAAATTAGATAAAATTAGTCAACATTACAAAAACACTACAAAGTAAGATGACATTACCTGGTTGAACTAGATGAAATTAGATGCATATACGTGTCCTATATTACTTGGTTGAACTAAATCTGCTATGTGGTCAAAGTCAACTGATGATTGCATCTGTGTTAGTTCCAGTGCTGTCAGGGGTCGATATGTGTCAATTGGGCTAAGATAACTTAACTGCCATTCATCAACCCACTCCTTTGACTCGCACTCATCCCAGACTTGAATTGTACAAGAAGAACAAAAGCATGACATCTTTCGCATATGAATACTCCATGAACCTGCAATTGAGCTTCTAAAAGAGTGCATCTCATTTGATCCTATCAGTGTACAATAGTCCTCATATGGTGCAATGTTAGTATCATCTATCAACCCAAAAAATCTACGAACTGAAGACTTACCTTCATTACCTGGACCCATGGAAGCATTACACAACTCGATAATCAATTTTTCATCTATTAACTCTTCTCGTGCTATGGCTCTTTTGATACATGCTCCTGCACCATCATGCTCCCCCTTTCCATGCCCGGCCTCACAAAAGTTCCACATATGCTGAATACCTGTAAAATTATGCCTCCTACTCAGCCAATAGAAATTATGTGAGTTCTTGAATTGTGACGCACAGTTATCCGACCATATGATATGCTGACTGAACGATATGCCCCTTCTAGCCAAATCATTGTAGAACACCTGAAAGCAACCTTGCACGAACTCCGTAGAATGCGTGCGATCATCACTAATATAGAAATTATACTCCCTTATGATCTTTCGGTCATCCTCTGTACTATCATTCGCATGAATGAATGCAATGTGCACAAATATAGAAACCTATGTGAAGTTGTAATATTGTGATTACACCTTACGTTGTGGCTGTAGACTGTAGTTCTCTACAAAGTCGATGACTAAAACAATGCTACCAACCAGAAATGTGTCCTTACATAACTTGAATTGCAGGTCCAACCATCAAGCTCTATGTGCATGTCTTGCATACTCATACACTATGTTGTCACGAAATATAGGCATAAACTGATACACTGGAATCTTTTCAATAACCAATTCACACCTCTTTGCTTCTTTACCATCTTTTGTATTGTATGCCACTGTTTTATACTTGCCAAACTCTACTAGTTCGTTTCCAACCGCATGTGTTCTTTTCATATGTTCACATATTGGCAAATGTTGCAAGCCACCGCAACGATGACATGTGCCATCCAAGCATAATTTCTTGTAGAATATTTGACCTTCCTCTCTTTCACATAAAATTTTTGATATGAAGTCTCTTGAAGATGTTGGTGGGGCACATATGGCACAACCCTGCAAAACATTGTTAGTATGCATATCTAAATATATAGACCTATAAGAATCAAAATAGTTAGAAAATTCAATATGTAATCTACAACAACAAGTTTTGTGTGTGTGATTTATCTTGACATAGAAAGGTTTTAGCATTTCAAAATATCTTTGACAATTTTTAATTTGAGGATACTTCTCTAGAAATTTACCATAAAATTGTGTTTGAGTCTCATCCAAAAAATACTTTGGATGTGGCTCACAGTTCTGACTACCGATTCTCCTTCTTACCACATCCCTTTGATTCGGAGATACCCTTGTGTAATTCTTCCAAAAGTCTTCAAATAGTGATCTCAATGCTTTAAAACAATTGGTTTATCTTTTCGTGGTAGTCTCCACGAGAATACTCATAATTCATTGGCATTAGTGTCCTTAATTCTTTGGCGTCTTCCAACGGCTCTTGATAAAGTTTTCCTATTAATTCTCAATTATTAACTCGTCTTTCTAATGAGACGATCTTTCCTCGTTTGACTACTTACTATAGTCAATGTAATCACACGCCATGTTGCATTACTATCTTTTGTGCGTGAGGTGTTACCCACACTCTCATATGTACTCATTAGATTCTTGAGAATAGATTTTTCACTTGAAGCCTCTAATGTTCTCAACCCAAGAATCTTCATGATGGACCTATACTTTATACTTCGCATCATTTCAATGAATAGTTGACATCTTGTAGTCTCATTTAAGTTTTCAAAGAACAATCTCCAAATCTTATGAGCATATCTTCTACAAGTGCGTTTTGGAATCTTACCTTCCATTGGCTGCAAAATATTCTCATCAATATCAATCAAATACTTTGGCTTTCTATGGAAAATTCTAGGTGGTGTTAAGTTAGGTAAATTCATCTCAGCATTAGGAATTTCATCAATATTTAAATGAGATGGGCTATATGGCATACCTTCAATTGAAGATGGAATAGATGACATACCTTGAGGTTGAGGTGGGAACGATGGCATACCTCCTTCATCACATGTGAGTGATGATGTACTCTCAACTTGAGATGTGGTAGATGGTGTCCCTACATGTTGACTTGCGGTAGAGGACATGTCTCCAACTATGGTATTTAAATCTCTCGTAGCACGAAGTTTTTGCATTTGTTATCTTTGTGCCGCCAATACCATATCTCTTTGTGATGGTTGCGATTCCTCTTCAATTGGCATGTCTTCATTTATCGTGTCTAATTTCCTCTTCTCACGAAGTTCCCTCATAGCCACTGCTTTTTTTGCATTCTTAGCTTCTATCTCTTCCTGTGTTGGTTTAATTCTTGATCGTTTCTTCGGCATGACAGAGAATTTGTTTGTAGCATGATAAAGAGACCAATATTAGTTCATAAGAAATGAATACAAGATAATAGTGGGATTGTATTTTTATTATGTTGTAAGGATTTATTCTTGTATAGTTTGACATCATGGTATGTTAAGGTCCATTTATTACACATAATTATTAAAGAGCCCAAGTGTAGAAAATATACATGGCATCATGTGAGATTGTAGGCTGCTTTCTTGATTGGGAATGTGTCTATTTTAAACATGTATGATAAAGCATGATAAAGTAATTCAAATAGAATTAAGGAAAATGTAAAGAACATGCATGTAAAGACTTGACATACCTAAAAAATGAAGATACGAATGGAGAGAGTACCCAATTATGTAGTGTTTTTTTTTTCTTGCATCAAACTCCTCAACAATTTGAGTTTTTCACCACTTGCTTCCTTTTCAATGTTAAATTGAATAACACTCAAATATAATTACTAACAACAATACTATTAACCAATCTGTAATGTTAAATTCCTAAAATTGAATCACAATTAACATTGCAACACTACAAAAATTGAAACTTGAATAGATATATATCAAACTTGGTGTGAAAACTATGTTATTTCCTCCTTCTCAAGTTGGCAAAGCAGAAAAGGTGGTGGAAAGATCATGCAAAGGTGGTAGAATATGTGAAATGTGCATGTGAACTTCCCAACAACATGAAAGCACTTCTTTTTTGTCGGAGCACGCGCATAATCAATATGAAAATAGAGCATGTGGGCCTGGATCATGAGGGTCAACACTTTTTTACCATTTTTATAGCAAGACAAAACATGAGCGCGTTATATCGTGCTCGCATTTTGTCTTGCTATAGATTGATCACATCCTGTGCATTATCTTCCTTAACACAAGTAGGGATGACCACATCCTATGCTTCATCATCTGACACTTCCAAGCCTTACAATTCCTCTTAAATACGGGAGGATCCATGACTGGAAGAGCTAAGCCACTTGGTCCCGCCTTGCTGAAGGATGACATTCTGGGAGAATTAGGATATTTTCCTTTGGAGATCATATAATCTTTAAATGCTTTCCATCTTGGTAGGTCCTCTGCATCAGAGAAAAACCACTGATGGTGTCTGAGAAATAAGAAATTCTTCATCTCTTTGGTGATCCATTTCTCTTTCCAAACTTTCCCCTTTAGACTTGAATGACCACAAGGTTTTTGAGGGAGAACTTTTCCTATTTCCTACAAGAGCTTGCCAGATGCTCTGCCTTATGATAGGCATAACAATGAAGGGGCAAGCCTTCATAATCAAGTTCTTGATAGAAAATGCCCATTGAGGAAGAAAGACAGATCTTCTTTGGAAGCAAAAGTTATAGTTTGTGACAAATCCTTATCCAAGCATAAATAGCAGGGGTTCTATCAAGCGATTGCCAATCCACTTCCACAAAGCCTCCTGAAGACTTCTTGATTAATTCCAAAACATCCACACCCCAAATTTGGAGAGGCAATCAATATAATCGAACCCATAAATCTGTATTTGATGACAGAAACTCTCTTCAGGTTAGATTAAGAGTCCAACATTTCAGCTCAAGTCTAAACCCATCAACATCTAAATAACCTGAATACAAAATCTCTGTTTGCCTATCTTTAGAACTCAACCCTCAACGTCAAACCCTAATCCCTCAACCCTTAAATCTGATCCCTCAACTCTCAACACTATCTCTAAACCCTAAACCCTAAACCCTAAAGCCTCAACCCTCAACCCTCAACCTTCACTCTAATCCATCAACGCTAAACCCTCAACACGATACCTTAAACCATAATCCCTCAACCCTCAACCTTCACTCTAATCCATCAACGCTAAACCCTCAACACGATACCTTAAACCATAATCCCTCAACCCTTAACCCTAAACCTTATCCCTAAACCCTAATCCCTCAACCCTCAACCCTAATCCGTCATCCCTCAACTCTAATCCCTCATCCCCAAACCCTAAATGCTATCCCTATTCCTAAACCCTCAACAGACTCGATACTATACCTTAAACCCTAATCCCTAATCCTTATACCCTCCACACTCTACTTTAACCCTAATCCCTCGACACTCAACCCTATCCCTAAACCCTTGACCCTCGAACCTCAACCCTCAACATCAAACCCTAATCCCTCAACCCTTAACTATGATCCCTCGACCCTCAACCCTATCCCTAAACCCTAAACCCTAAAGTCTCAACTCTCAAACCTCAACGTCAAATCTTAATCCCTCGACCCTTCACTCTAATCCCTCAACCCTAAACCCTATCCCTAAACCCTCAACACTATACCTTAAACCCTAATCCCTCAACCCTAATCCGTCATCCCTCAACTCTAATCCCTCATCCCTAAACCCTAAATGCTATCCATATTCCTAAAACCTTAACAGACTAGATACTATACCTTAAACCCTAATCCCTTATCCCTAAACCCTCCAACCCTATCCCTAATCCTTATACCCTCCACACTCTACTTTAACCCTAATCCCTCGACCCTCAACCCTATCCCTAAACCCTTGACCCTCGAACCTCAACCCTCAACCCTCAACGGCAAACCCTAATCCCTTAACCCTTAAATTTGATCCCTCGACCCTCAACCCTATCCCTAAACCCTAAACCCTAAAGCCTCAACCCTCAACGTCAAATCCTAATCCCTCAACCGTTCACTCTAATCCCTAAACCCTCAACACTATACCTTAAACCCTAGTCCCTCAACCCTCAACCCTAAACCTTATCCCTAATCCCTAATCCCTAATCCCTCAACCCTAATCCATCATCCCTCAACTCTAATCCTTCATCCCTAAACCTTAAACGCTATCTCTATTCCTAGACCCTCAACGGGCTTGATACTATACCTTAAACCCTAATCCCTTATCCCTAAACCCTCCAACCCTATCCCTAATCCTTATACCCTCGATGCTCTACTTTAACCCTAATCCCTCGACCCTCAACCCTATCCCTAAACCCTTGACCCTTGAACCTCAACCCTCAACCCTCAACGTCAAACCCTAATCCCTCAACCCTTAACTCTGATCCCTTGACCCTCAACCCTATCCCTAAACCCTAAACCCTAAAGCCACAACCCTCAACGTCAAATCCTAATCCCTCAACCCTTCACTCTAATCCCTCAACCCTAAACCATATCCCTAAACCCTCAACACTATACCTTAAACCCTAATCCCTCAACTTGCAACCCTAAACCTTATCCCTAAACCCTAATCCCTCAACCCTCAACCCTAATATGTCATCCCTCAACTCTAATCCCTCATCCCTAAACCCTAAACGCTATCCCTATTCCTAGACCCTCAATGGGCTCGATACTATACCTTAAACCCTAATCCCTTATCCCTAAACCCTCCAACCCTATCCCTAATCCTTATACCCTTGACACTCTACTTTAACCCTAATCCCTCGACCCTCAACCCTATCCCGAAACCCTTAACCCTCGAACCTCAATGTACTCAACCCTTAATGTCAAACCCTAATCCCTCAACCCTTAACTCTGATCCCTCGACCCTTAACCCTTAAAACTTGAACCCTGAAACCTATCCCTACACGCTCGACATTCGACACTATATCTTAAACCCTAATCCCTTAACCCTCATCCCCAAAGCCTCAACCCTAAATCCTTAAACCTTCAACCCTAAACCCTATCCCTAATCCCTCTACCCTTGACACTCTTATTTAACCCTAATCCCTTGACTATTAATCCCATCCCTCAACCTCAACCCTCAACCATCAAATCTCAACATTAAACCCTAATTCATCAACCCTAAACCCTAATCCCTCAAACCTAAACCCTATCCCTAAACCATCAATTCTCAACACTATACCTTAAACCCTAATCCCTATCCCTCAACCCTTAACCCTTAAAACTTAAACCTTATCCCTACGCCCTCAACACTTGACACTATATCTTAAGCCTTAAACCCTCATCCCTAAAGCCTCAACCCTCAATCCTTAAACCTTCAACCTTAAACCCTATCCCTAATCCCTCTACCCTCGACACTCTAACCCTAACCTCGACATTAAATGCTAATCCGTTAACCCTAAACCCTAATCCGTCAACCCTAAACCCTCAACCCTCAACCCTCAACACTATACCTTAAACCCTAATCCATCAACCTTAAAACCTAATCCCTCAACCCTCAACCCTAAACACTATCAATAAACCCTCAATCCTCGACACTATACCTTAAACCCTAATCCCTCATCCCTAAACCCTAAACGCTATCCCTATTCCTAAACCCTCAACCCTCGACACTATACCTTAAACCCTAATCCCTTATCCCTAAACCCTAAACCCTATCCCTCAACCCTTAACCCTTAAAAATTAAACCCTAAAACCTATCCATAAACCCTCGATGCTCAACACTATATTTTAAACCCCAATTCCTTAACCCTCAGCCCTAAAGCCTCAACCCTCAATTGTTAAACCTTCAACCCTAAACCCTATCCCTAAACCCTATCCCTAATCCCTCTACCCTCAACACTCTACTTTAACCCTAATCCCTTGACCATCAACCCTATCCCTAAACACTCAACCCTCAACTCTCAACATTAAACCCTAATCCGTCAACCCTAAACCCTAATCCCTCAACCCTAAACCCTATCCCTAAACCCTCAACCCTCAACACTATACCTTAAACCCTAATCGCTCAACCCTAAACCCTAATCCCTCAACCCTAAACCCTAAACCCTATCCCCAAACCCAACAAAATTGCTTTGCCTTAGGTTGTTAAACGCATCATTTTTGACACTCTTCTCTTAAAGATATTTGAGTTGCAAGAATATGTCAAAAAAATGGCTATGAACTTTTTTAATTTTAGTAATGTTATATGGCATGTTTTTCTGGTCCATCCGGGGTTCATTATGCCAATAGGTGTACACACTATGAGAAAAACTTTGCATATGGTACATCCACAGTGAGTAATTAACAGTTGAAATCAAAAGGATGATCATTATGAGAAAAGATTTGCATTGGGGTACATCTATGTTTCTTTCTGTCCACCCCGCACTTACGGGAGGTATATTGTTATGAAATAGGCAAATAATCTCCCATTGTTTACTGGCTCTATCCACAAGAGCTACTAAACTATACCTTAAACCCTAATCCCTCAACCCTAAACTTTCAACCCTAAACCCTATCCCTAATCCCTCTACCCTCAACACTCTATGTTAACCCTAATCCCTCAACCCTTAACCCTAAATGTTATTCCTAAAGCCTCAACCCTAAACCCTAATCCCTCAAGGTCCTAAACTCTAATCCCTTATCCCTAAACTCTAAATCCTATCCCTAAATGCTCAACCCTCAACCTTAAACCTTAATCACTCAATCCTTATCCACCCCTCTCCTCCCCTATCTGGCTCACTCCCATCTTTACCCTCCTCTGCCCTCGACACTATACATACATACATATAGGCATACATAGATACATACATACATATAGGCATAAATACATACATACATACATATAGACATACATAGATACATACATAGATACATACATACATATAGGCATACATACATACATGATTAATATCCTTGAACATAAAAAAATTTGAGGGGAACATAACGCGCTTGGGTTATTTCAAACATGACAAACAACACAAACTTTTGACGAAAAGGAAAAATGCAAAGCAAAACATAACGCGTTATGTTTTGCTTTAGAAATCCCAAGCCTTGGGCTTGGGATTTGCTTTGGATTTCCAACCCAAAGGCTTGGAGTGCCTTTTGAACAGCCACATACATGTTTTTCCATATTCTTCAAGATTTCACATAATTTTGTTCGTGCTAACCCTCAGATTTGTACATGTTTCAAGGTCGAACAAATCAAACATCTGGGTAATGTTAGGCTTTCTCTTAGCTATTTGACGATGTGATTTTTTTCACATTTTAACAATGTTAAGCCTTTCATCTTTAATTTCTTTTGTTTGTGTGTCCTTTTTGGGCAAAAACCACTATTTGGTCTTTTTTTCATTGTAAATTAACTTTTCATTAAAATTTAAAAAAAAATACATATTTAGAAACTAGACTCCATTCTACAAATATTAAAAAAAGAAAAAAAATAATTTTCAATTAGTTTTCAAAATTTATAGGGGTAGCACGGCTAAAATTATGTTTTTTAGGATGTGTCCGCTTTGAAAATTAGTAAAAAATTAAATATTCATCAAAAAATTATCAGAAAAATCGGGCATAAACTACATGCTATTAGATAATTTCTCACTGAAGTGATTTTAAAAATACCCAAAAAAAGTTGACCTTTTGAGGGAGCCACAAAGCATGCTATGTTATGTTTTTTTGACAGAAACAACACCAATTTCTGTGGCTTCCTCTTTTGAACCCCTTAATCTATATCATTTAAAAAAAATAGTAGTTTAGAAAGTAGACCTGGAGCACTATGAATATTGTTTTGGTTGCATCTCCAAATTTTGAGTGTAACTATGTTCAATTTCTCATCCAAGGCCAGTATTTCATGATTTCAGAAAAAAAAAATGGCCACTTAAGACCCCCTTTTGGCCCCCCATCTTCTTGCACTTACCCTACACAAAGCAAGGGAAAGTAGACAAGGTACCTGAGGTTGATTCCAGTGTTGACGACGACGACGGATTTCAGTGTTTGAGTTGGTGTAGAAATAGAGAGAGCAGATGATAGGGTGCCGAACGTTCAATCAGACATTTAATAATAATGGAGATTTGTTTGATTGCAGAACGCTCAATCAAACATTTAATAATGGAGATTTGTTTGTTTGAACAAAAATATTCCGTCACAGTACAATATTATGGCAGGAGACTCAAGAATAGTTCAAAATTAAAATTGTAGTGGAAAACCAGGTAAAGAGAAGGCCCCACAACCCCATGTAGATACAACGGGTAGAATGAAATGATGGAGATGTCATGGAATTAGTTTTAAAAAAGGTAAAAGGTGCCACAGATCCATTCAGAGAGATTTATAATTATTCCATACCAATAATATATTCTCTTACATTTAATAACTGTAGATGATAGACCAAAAAAAGTACCCTGTACCCATAATGATAAATGGAATAATTGTAAAGGACATGTCAATTTAAAAAAAAAATAATTAGCTATAGACAAATAAGTCTCATGTACCCACTTTGACTGTATTTAGTTGCATTAAATATATGCATATGAAAAAAATCAAACAATATCTATGTGAATTAATTATGTGAGTCCAATTGATGATGTCATCACAATAAGACTATTGGAGACTTAGCCAATAGAATAACAATAAAATAAACTTATTATATTAAAATTGAAATGATAAGATAAGAAATATTAGGAAATGTGGTCAAAGAAATTTAATTCTACAATTTCATTGGAAAATAGAATAGAGATAAAAAAATTGTATTAAGACATTAGTATGTACATAGGGAACTAATAATCTTATACTCACCTTCAAATCAAATCAAAACATGATAATCAAATTATCCAAACATATATGCTAAGCAAATTATGGCAAGATCCCAAAAAAAAAGTAAAAAAATAGAATAACTTTTAATGTCCACGATGCTAAGTAAACAAATGCAAGCAAATAGGCCACTTTCTTTAACCATAAACGAACAAAACTGAAATGAATGAATGAATGATGAACAAAATTGAAATGAATGAATGAATGAGTTTTTAATAAAGTCCACGAGACCAAACAGTCTATGGGACCAAGTGTCAAAAGCACTTAGGATTTCTTCAGGGTCCTTTCGATGTCATCTTGCCTCCTATGAATCTTTACCAACAGCCGGGCCGTGTTGTGAAGCCTCTCTCCCTCAAATAATTCAATGAAATTGCCAACATTCACGTTGTTACCCTGCTGCATACAAATACTCCCTAATGAAGTGCCGCTCAGTTTCAACCGCTCTATCACTACATAAAATGCAAAAGAAACTTTAAAAAAAATCTCGTCCACATCCAACCGAACGGCTACTTCGAGTGCATATCTTCAATTGTACCTTCCTTAAGATTCACAGGTACCTTTAATCGTACCCTTGCTTTTAGTTTTTCATTTCCCCATATTCACGGAGAAGACTCATCCTTGCAGCACCCGACAACAGGATAATTCTGTTTGACGGACTGGGTTGAAGTTCGTACTGTCATTCTCACATTTACTAAGGCGCTAGCAAGGAAACCGAAGCCCTGCATGGCGAATACGGCTGTGAGTAAGGCTCCTCCTATCATCTTGTTGGCGTACTCAAACATGAAGGCTCCTCCTGTCACATTATCTCTATCTAAACAACGATGTGTTCTTGCTTTGTCATGAAAAAAACATGGGCCATGCCATTCAAGTACAGGAGTACCCTCCTTTTATAAGATTCCTTGTTTAACTACTTGGGGTTTCGATTATGGGGTGATTATAGATTGTGCAATTTATGAAATAGGGTTACAGGGTATACGAGGGTCATAGAAAGCACATAACTACAATCGGGGATCTTAGACATTCGTTATGCCTCTGCATTGTACGGTGAGTCCCATGCATCTTTTCTCTATCTTTTTCTTTGTGTGTCTTTTTAAGGTATAACCATGTTTTTTGCTTTGCAAGCTTCGCTGTGATTGGTTCTGTTTAGAGTCCCTTTGTTTTGTTGACTTGTGTTGGGTGTCTGATATGGCATTGTGCATGTCTTGTTTATTAGGCCTTCTTTATATTTGTCTGTGAAACGGTATGAGTTTATTTCCCTCTTTCTGTTATGGAGATTTAAGAAGTGTTTTCTGGGTGTAGGGTTGGAGCTTGTTTGTTAGCTAGTTGTCTAGGAGGGCTTGGTCATGTGGTTTTTGCTAGGATTTAAGATGTAGGGTTTGTGGTTGGGTTTATCCAGTTTGAAGTAGGGGGTTGGTTTCTTTATCTTTCATAATAACAAGTTGGGCATAAATAATAAGTTCTTCCCAGAAAGAAATACCCCGAACCATGCTTTGATGTAGACTATGTTATTTGCAAGTGATGGTTGACCAGGTGATTGGTATAGGATGACATGTCAGTTTTCCAAGACCAAGAATGAATGCTTGCTTAGTAACATAGATTCACAAGCCATAGCATGATGTTTCAAGGTGGAACATGATTGGTGACAGTATTGGTTAGATATGGGCATTCTAGCAGAAAACTGGATTGGATTTTATAGATAGTATTAGTACTGCCATCATTGATGTGATGCTCATGGATTTTCCAATTTGACAAATACCGCTATTACCATATCATATATATGGTCAACAGAGGAGCTCAGTACAATAGGCAATAGCTGGAAAAGGCTTATAATGGATTTGTATTTGATCCCCTCATTTCCCAATCATTGGTTGATTGATTAATCATATTACCAATTCAAATGGCTTTGATTAAGGTTATATACCTAGTGAGGATTCAAAAGTGAAGGTGAATCTTCTATTAAATCTTATTTGCAGAAAGGGTGTGCATGGGAAGGATGTTTCCATTGTGAAGCTAAAGTCAGATTCAAATGATCTCAAGGCACTAACAGTTGAAGAAACGATTTTGTGGGAGTTTTGAGCTTGCCATATAGCATGTCCCTAGAAGTATGGTGATGCAGATTCCAAGGAGATCCTAACAACCCTCAACAAGTTGGCTTTGCAAGGCATTCAATGGAAGCAAAACAATTCACTATTTTTGAGGACAAGGTTCTCAAATCCATACCCCATACCAATGACACAAATGGGAATCTCAATCAAAGCATTCAACCAAGACAGGGTAGACATCTACAAGGTCCTTTGATGACTTAGGCAACTTGCTCCAACCATCCAACAAGGTGTTGTGACCCTACAATCCCTACTTCTTTCATAGGACTGCTTTTGGCCTTGTAACCCTATGTTTTGACACAGTCAACAATAACTTGTTATGCAGACCTGCTACCAAGGATCTTAGACAATTGAGAGATACCCTTTTGGATTCCCTATAACATATTCCAAATTGGGTATGGGTTGTTTTGGACGATATGGTCTAACCTATAACCCCTTCTAGTAGCCTAGAGCCCCAATTAGCCTATTTTGTGAAGCAACCACCCTCAATTTTGATCACAGTGCTCAACCAACCATTTAGACATCTTAGGGGCATGGTAAAACTAAGGATTTCTCAAGTTTTAGGTCTCGAAAATGGGCTGCAACTGATTGGGCTTATACTGTTCCTCTTCTTAGCACCTAACACATAGAGATGTTGAGTCTTTTAACTCAAACTCCTCCAACAACATTCCCTGCTCCAACAACATGTTACGAAGTACAGAAAAAAATAGAGAAGAGCCCATTCCACTGGTTCAAGGGGACTCAAACCAGTGGAAGGCATGAATTTACCATCGTTTTTACACAAAACCCTAAATCAGGGTTTTACAAGTGATTTACAGTCAAACTCTTATTTCTTCCTTATAAAATAGTTTCAAAACCTCCAATCACCTTTAAACTGATCTTACTTCATGCCACTATTGAATCATTACTGTTAGTGAGTATGACTGTAACATACAGGTACGGAAAAAGAACAGGAACAGCAAAAACGCAGGAAAAAACTACAGAAAACAGGGAACTACTTCTTATATCTCCTCCAAACTTCCTCATCTCCTCCACGGGCCTGAGGAGTCTTATATGCACATTTACAAACCTCCCACTCAGTTTGAATTGATTGGGCAACTGAAAACCGCCCACCAATCTCTCAAAACTGCCTGAACTGTCCATTGTTTTCATTGTCTACAATGGGCATTAGAGGTTGATTACAAATTCACTATTACAAACCCCTCTAGGATGATGTTAACATGGCTTTTAACATGCAAATGAGATGCACACCAGACACCTATGACAAATTGTCACTCCATTGGAGACTTATGGAGGATTTGATTGTCCTAGACCAACTATGACTTGACTGCCTTCTTGAAACTATTGGCACCATGGCCATACATCATTTGCAATCAACATGGAATCAACTTGAAATGGTCCAATGGACCTTATTACAACATAGGACAATATGACCAACATGAAATCAAAACAAAAACTCAACATGAATCTCCTTGAATCACTTGGTGCTCCTGCACCATACTCCCCGAGGTGGAAGAAGACTCAAGTCCCTTGAGGAACTAGAACAGCAACAGTGGTTCCATGTTTCAAAATGTCATCTTCAGTCATCCAAGTGGCATCCTCAGCAGGTAGGCTGTCATGTCCCTATAGTTGAATCGATTGTATATTATTCATTCAAATTAAAGCTATGAATGACATTAAATCTATTATATCTATAAACCGAAAATTAAATATATTTCATATGTTTACATAATAAGAAATTAAATATATTAAGTAGAATATATTTAATTTAATATTACAAATCAAATATATTTAAATATATTTGAATTAAATATTATATAAATTGAATATATTTTTATATACATAAATATTTATTATAAATTAAATATATTAAATATTATAGATTTAAATATTATAAATTAGATAATATAAATAAATGAAATTGGCCGTTGCATTGAGCAAGGGCCGACCAACCATATAAGAAATGAATCAATGAAAATACTTTCACATAGGCTGTGAATTGTTAAGCAGCACCCATTATACTTATTCAAAGAAGAATAGTTTAAGAGTACCGGTTAAGTATAAAGCAAACTCTTATAAGCATCAGTTTATATAATAAAAAGCAACACTTGAAGGCTACGATCAAAGGGCGGCAGTTGATCTGTAAGGGTTATGACTCTTTGAAGAGTCATCACCCTTTTAAGGGGATGCCCTCTTATCATAAAGGAAAGATATATATATATATATATATATATATATATATATATATATATATATATATATATATATATATATATGGGGAGAGAAGGGGTAGTTAAGAAGATAGGAAAAATACAGATTTAAAAAGAATAAATATAATACTCAATAAAAAAGAAAAGAAAAAGGTAATAAAAAAATAATCAGATTCACATCTTCAGATCTACCTAAGAAGATATAAGAAAGATATAAGAAAAAGATAGAGAGTTAAGAAGAATAAAGATAATAAAAAGAGGACTGATATACAGGCCAGCAAGTAAGCAATATTTAACATTAAAGAAATACACAGCATGGGCAAACAATAAAGGCAGCTAGGTATGGATATAACAGCAGTGGTATACATAATTATAAAGGTAACAATAGAATGGTAATGTTATCTACCCCTTTGAATAATTATAGTTATGTTCATTTAATGAATATAGAAATGGATAAATATATTCAAATGCACTTATAATTATACCAATTAAAAGCATTGATAATTGATGCCAATACTATTGATATTATGCATAATAATAATTTGATTCTAGCAATGATTGGTCAAGGAGGGTTGAGGCAAGACTGCAAGAAGGGGGAACGACGAATGATCCATCACTAGGCATGCCACCTCATGATGATGGTTAAGGACCATCGGTTAAGGACCACATGAGGCCAACAGAGGATAAGGTCTTGCTGTTGGGCCTAGGGTTGGGGATCTAGGACACCCTATTGCAATCTTCCGAGCTATCCCTACTTGAATCAATTATTGAAATAAGAGGATCTTCAATCATAAGAAGGGATGGTGTGATGGAGGGGAATGGTGCAAAGCCCTCGCTAGGTACGCCACCTCATGATGATGGTTAAGGACCACATGAGGCCAACAGAGGATAAGGTCTTGCTGTTGGGCCTAGGGTGGATGAAACTTGGGACACCTCATTGCGACTCTCTCCCTCTCTCTATGATTGAACTCATATACGACCCTTTTTTATTGTGTATACTCGGTGGCCTTGAGATGGATGGATGGAACGACGATGTAGTATGGGATGCACCAAAGTTCTCCTTTTCCAAGTTGTCCAACGGTATACTTACATGTATTAATGCAATTTATGTGTATTCATACCTTGTGGCCTATGTGCATTCAAGTGTATATCCTGTGATCTATGTGTATGAGTGTAATCAAGTGTATACACTAAGACTTTGTATTTGTATTCAAATATATACTTCATGAGACTAATGCACTATTATAAGTATTTTCTAACTTGTTTGCAAGAATTAAATCAAGCCAAGGTACTCTCTAAACCTTTGTTTGCTTGGAAATTGATAATTTTGGGTAAAATTAGTATTGTTCCCAGGACATTACATAGGCCACTCCATTTGACAAGGTACTGCTTGTAGATCTTCTTCCTAGTCTTCTTCAAGACTTTGGTGTCCAAGATGCATTCCAATTTCAAGGGTTGATTGGGTGGAAGACCCTTAACCCATTCCTCATTGCCTGCTACTGTCACATCTGCCTCTGAATCTGCATCATTACCACCTCTGAAAGGAAACAAATCTGAGACATTAAAGATAGGAGATATGGCCAAGCCTTGAGGAAGCTCAATCTCATAGGCATTGGGTCCAAACTTACGCACAATCTGGCAAGGTCCTATCTTCTTCATGAGGAGTTTGGTTGGCTGCCCCTTTGGAAGTCTTTCCTTCTTCAAATGTGCCATGACCAAATCCCCAACCTTGTATTGCACATCTCTTCTTCTCTCATTGGCATTCTCCTTGTACTTCTCATTGTTCCTTTGAAGAGTTTCTCTTACATTATCATGGATGTCCTTCATGGCCAATGCAAAGTCTTCACCTTGAGAACTCTTCCTCTCCAATCCATGTAGATCTCTCAATTCAAGAATGCCTCTTGGGTGAACACCATAGACAATCTCAAATGGACTCCTTCCTGTGCTTCTATTGGTGGAGTCATTGTAAGCAAATTCAGCTTGAGGGATGATCATATCCCATGCCTCTCCATGCTGCTTTGTAAGACATCTAAGAAGATTTCCCAAGGACCTATTCACTACCTCAGTTTGGCCATCAGTTTGCGGGTGATAGGTTGAAGTGAATGACAACTAAGTGCCCAACTTCTTCCACAAAGTACGCCAAAAGTGGCCCACAAACTTTGGATCCCTGTCAGTCACAATGTTAAGAGGCAAACCATGGATTCTAACAATTTCTTTGAAGAACAAACCAACAATGTGTGAAGCATCATTAGTGCATTTACATGGCAAGAAATGAGCCATCTTACTGAATCTATCCACCACAACAAAAATGCTATCATAGCCTCTTTGAGTCCTAGGAAGACCCAAGACAAAATCCATGCTAATACTTTCCCATGGCCTATGAGGAATAGGAAGTGGCTGATATAGACCAGCATTAGATGATGTTCCCTTTGCTCTTTGACAAATACTACAACAGTCAACAAATTTTCTGATATCTGATTGCATTTTAGGCCAAAAATAAAACCTTTTCACTTGATCCAATGTTTTGTCCAGTCCAAAGTGACCTCCTAGTCCACCACAATGTTTTTCCTTTATGATGTTCTCCCTCATGGAACACCTAGGAACACATAATTGGCTGCCTTTGAACAACAACCCCTGCTGTAACAAAAACTCAGAAAAATCAGAATGATAAGAGTCTGAAAATTGTGAACAAGCTTCATATACCTCCTTGAAATCCTCATCATCCTGGTACATATGTTTGAGAGCATCAATACCCACACTTTGCAACTGAATCTCTTGCACCATACATACCCTTCTACTCAGTGCATCTGCCACTTTGTTGGCCTACCCCTTCTTGTGTTTGATGGAAAAGGTGTATGCTTGGAGTTGTTCAACCCATTTCATATGCCTGTGATTGAGTTTCTCCTGTGAATTCAGAAAACTAAGTGCATGATTGTCAGTATAAACAATGAATTCTTTAGGCAAGAGATAGTGCCTCCATTTTTTCAAAGCTTGCACTATTGCATACAACTCCAAGTCATAAGTAGAATACTTTCTCTTAGCATCATTCAATTTTTCACTAAAGAAGGCAACTGGCCTACCTTCTTGACTTATGACAGCCCCTATAGCAAGGTTACTAGCATCACATTCCAACACAAACAACTTGTTAAAGTCGGGCAAAACAAGAATGGGCTGTTGTGCAACTTTTGTTTCAGAATTTTAAAAGAATCATTGGCTGCCTTTGTCCAAGAAAACTTACATTTCTGCCCCCCTTTGATGGTATCCAAAATAGGTGCACAAATATGACTAAAACCTCTTATAAACTTCCTATAAAATGTTGCCAAACCATGAAAACTTTTTACATCACTTGCTGTTTTAGGAGTTGGGCATGACAAAATGGCCTCTACCTTTGCTGGATCTATCTTCAAATTGCCTTGGGAGATGACAAAACCAAGATAGGTGAGTTCTTCCTTCAGGAAGACACTCTTCTCCATGTTGATCATCAATTGTTCATCATGCAACTTCTTCAAAACCTGATCCAAGTGCTGCAAATGTTCTTCCTTGGTCCTGCTGAAAACAAGAATGTCATCAAGGTACACCACAAGAAATTTGCCAATGAAATCTTTCAACACTTCATTCATGAGACGCATAAAAGTACTTGGGGCATTGGATAGGCCAAATGGCATCACCAACCACTCATAAAGACCCTCATTTGTTTTAAAGGCAGTCTTCCATTCATCTCTTTGCTTTATCCTAATTTGATGATACCCACTCTTAAGATCAATTTTGGAAAAGTATCTAGCCCCTCCCAAACAATCCATTAAATCCTCAATCCTTGGCATAGGGAACCTATATCTTATAGTAATCTTGTTAATAGCCCTAGAATCTGTACATAGTCTCCATTTACCATCCTTTTTAGGGGCTAGGACTGTTGGGACAGCACATGGGCTAAGGCTCTTTCTCACCAATCCCTTATCCAACAACTCTTGTACTTGCTTAGCAATCTCTTCATTTTGAGAAGGTGTCATCTTGTAGGTTGCTTTGTTTGGCAAAGTAGATCCTGGTATGAAGTCAATTTGATGGCTTATGTCCCTAATAGGTGGTAATTTATTAGGCATCTCCTCTACCATGATACCCTTATACTTTTCTAACAATTGCTGCACCTCCTTGGGAACTTCTTCCTCACTAGGACCATGCAAATTAGGACTGTTTTTAGGCTTCAAAATCATAGCATACCCTTGGGTTCCTTCCTCCTTAAGGGTCTCTAGAAACTCTTTACCACTCACAATCATGACACTTGACCCAACACTCTTCTCTACATTCTCATCCAGCAATGGATCCATTCTGTACTTCCTACCATTCTTGGTTATGATGAAGGAGTTAGATTTACCATCATGTTGGGATTGTACGTCATATTGCCATGGACGTCCTAATAGCAAATGACAAGCATCCATGGGGATTATATCACACAAAATCTTGTCCTTGTATTCCCCTATCTCGAACTCTACCCAAGATTGTTCATCTACCAAAACTTGTTGCCCCTTATTCAACCATGATACTTTATAAGGACTAACATGAGGAATTCTTTTCAATTTCAACTTGTCTACCATTTCAATGGAAACCAAATTTTCAGTTGAACCTGAATCAACAATTACCTTGCAAATCTTACCATAGGCCTTGCATGTTGTCCTGAACAATGTCTTCCTCTGAGGGGGTTCTTGTGTTTGAGGCACCTTCAACATGGTTCTCCTCATCATCAAACTTTCTCCTTCATGGACTGGGGCTGCACTTCCAATTGGAGAGTTAACACTTTGGCAATCTTCCTCTTGGATCGACTGATTCCTTCTCTCTCCTCCATGAGAGCTTGAGGCTTGCTTTTCAGGACATTTGAAGGCTAGATGTCCCACTTGGTTGCAATTGTAGCACCTTCCTATGAAGACATTAAGACCTCTCCCTGGTCCACCATATCTACCCCTTCCATTGGGTCTCCTTCCTCTAAAGCCTCCTCTAGAACTTGATTCTCCACTTTGTTCTTGGGAACTAGATTCCCCTTGACTTCTTTGGGACTAATTTCTGCCTCCAAAACTGCCCCTAACTCTGAAATTTGTGCCACCTCTTCCTCTATTTTGCTGCTCACCTTTCCTCTTCAACTTCTCTTCAGCCCTCAATGCCATTTGAAAGCATTTGTCCACGGTTTTAGGGGTTAGTATAGTGATTTCATCTTGTATACTAAACTTCAAACCATTTAGATACCTTGCCACTTTACCTTTTTCATCCTCCATATGTCCACAACGAAGAGAGAACTTGTGAAACTCCTCGGTGTAGGTGGCCACATCCAAATCTCTTTGTTTGAGATTTTGCATCTTCTTGTAGATCTGCACCTCATAATCTGATGGAAGGAATTGGGACTTGATCCTCTCCAACATTCTGCTCCATGAAGAGATCATGCTCTTCCCACTCTTCACCCTCTCACCTTGGGTGTAATTCCACCATGTGAGGGCAGCACCTTTGAGTTTAGTTTTTGCAAACTTCACCCTCTTGTTCTTAGGAACCTCTTTGTATTCAAAGTAGTTATTTAGGGCCTCAATCCACTCCATAACTTAATCAGCATTCATCTTGCCACTAAACATTGGAATCTCCATCCGAGCCTCTGAAGAATCTTTGCCAATTGCCTTGATGGCTTCAAGGAAATGTTTCTGATCTGCAGGTACCTCTACCTCTTCTTGATCTTCTTCTTCCTCCTCTTTTTCTTCTTCTTCATCAGAACCTTCATCTATCCTCTTCCCTATCCTTAGTGCCTTCAACTCAGCTTGGAGTGCTTCCTTGACTCCACTCTTAATTTTCTCTTCCATCTCTTTGAATTTCTTAACCACCTCAATGGTCATTCCTTTTGGAGGCATGTTGCTAGCCTCTCCTTCACTCTCCTCTGCTGACATATACTAGGTCTTACACACAACCAATTGACAGAACCTTTGGTGGTTCTGATACCACTATGATGCAGATTCCAAGGAGATCCTAACAACCCTCAACAAGTTGGCTTTGCAGGGCATTTAATGGAAGCAAAACAATTCACTATTTTTGAGGACAAGGTTCTCAAATCCATACCCCATACCAATGACACAAATGGGAATCTCAATCAAAGCATTCAACCAAGATAGGGTAGACATCTACAAGGTCCTTTGATGACTTAGGCAACTTGCTCCAACCATCCAACTGTTAGGCGGAAATTATATTTGTTATGTTGTTGTATCGGTAAATATGTTGGTTAGTTGGTATCGGCGAGTAGTTACTCCCGACCGGTGTCGGCGACGGTTGGCAACCGTTAGACAACCTATATATGTATCATCATTCCAAGGTAGAGGCGGCATTGTGACATTGTAGTGTAATACTGATATATTCAATGAATGGAAACAATGTTTTATTCTGTGCAATGCTGTTATAATTTCATGTTCTGTGTTATGCACTATACTACATAATTCTTTATTTCTGTTTACTTCATATTCTGTGAAACACACCATATTGCGGTAAACATTTGGCGCCGTTGCCAGTTCGAAAACAGGTTGAGGGTGACAAGTCGATGACAAGTTGAGTCGTCTGAGGCCATCAGATGACAAGTTGAGTCGTCGGAGACCATCGGATGACAAGTTGAGTCATCGGAAACCATCGAACAAGTGGCATCGTCAGAAACAAGCAAACCATCAGGTGTAACCAGGGTCGAGAAAAACACAATGAAGATGGCGTCGTGATGGGGCAGTCGACCGAAGAGCCAGTACAAGCAACCGAGGATCATGAAGATGCTTTGACGGAAGACCTCTGCAGTTTGTGGGAAAACTCGTTGAAGGACCACGTACGGAGGGAGGCTCTCAGATGAGAGATCCCTCAGTCGGTCATCTGGAATCAATTGCACGTCGACCAAGAGGTTGACCATCTCCCCACCTGAGTAGCAATTAATGCCCATACAACTCAATAAGGATAAGAACCGAGTACCAAGTGGGCATGAAACACCAGAGGAAAGAACATGAAGATCATTGAGATTAAAGGAACAAGAAGAACGAAGGAAAACACTGAGACAAATTGTTAATGAACATCATCATGCCGATGAAGGAATTTTCAAGACACCGCTGACAAATAAAGAAAAAGGGAATGAAAATGAATTGACAGAAGAAATTGAAAACAACATACGTCGCATCGGAGAGTTATCCATATCGGATGACGAAGGGCCGAGAGTTGGAAGATCTGAGCCTAAGACCCTAGGGTAGAGGGAGTATCAGAATGAACTTGAGGAGACTCAAGGTGTAGAGGATGCTGACAGAGGACGCGGGGAAGACTCGAACATGGCCGAGAGTGCAAGTGACACATCGGGACGTTACGAGAGAACCAGTCCAGTCAGGTCCAACGCACAAGGAGGGCATCGGGGAAGGATGGTGACTCCGCCAGCCGAGAGGCAGAAGATGCCAAAATTTACGGGGGATGGGTCAGAAGATCCAGTACGACACTGTAAGACGTGCGAGACGATTTGGATAGCCAATGGGCAAGATGATGTGGACTACTGGCTGAAGGCATTTCTAGCGACACCGAGAGATAGTGCCATCGACTGGTACACAGAGTTGGACCAAGCACACAGGGCATCATGGAGATTACTTAAGAAGGCATTCCAAGACGAATTCAAACTTCTGAGGGATGACAGTGAAATTGTAGTGGAGATCTACAGTACGAAGCAAGGGAAACACAAGAACATGCGAACCTACAATTGGAGACTGAAAGAATTGTTGGGAAAACTGGAGACTCAGCTGACTGACGGTCTGAAGAAGTGATGGTTCATCGAAGGGTTGCGTCCATCGCTGAGAAAGAAAATGAAAGTCGTGCCTCCGTCTTCATACGATGAAGCGTACAATCGAGCGATGGATATAGAGAGTGAAAATAAAATATCCTTCCGAGGGAAAAGGAAGACGGATGATGAGGAGAGTACGGATGACAACAACGATATTGAGTCCAAGACCGTGCAAGCACTCAAGAAGGACATGATGAGAATAATGAAAGAACTGAAGGCTGACAAGGAGAGTATGAGGGAAGCCAGAGAACTGTGGTGTACAGATTGCAAGGGGGAAGGTCATATAAAGGCAAATTGTCCAAAAAAATTGTTTTGTGATATCTGCCAAGTGATGGGACATTCCATCAAGGAATGCCCATACAATCTGAAAGCAAGGGGTACACAAGTACTCTTCACTCAAGGAGAACCGTCAACACCGTTGAACACACCACCAAAGCCCCAGTACAATAGCCATGCATCCCCTGGAGGTTACCAAAGCAATAGAAGTCCGAGAAACAGATTGCAGTACGACAGCAAGGGGCGACCTATGATATAGTGTCGGCAATGCAACGAGTGGGGACACTTTGCAAGAGAATGCCCGAACAACAATCAGAACACAATAAATGCATTATGCAAGTGGTGTGGGCCTGGAGATCACGAAGAAAAAGATTGCCCGAAGCAAAAAGGGGTGAACCTAATCAGTTTCAAGGAAAATGATGAAGAGAACCTGGCGGTCACCCGAGCACAATGGAAAAAAGTGATGTATCCAGATCTCCGAACCAAGAAGGAGAGACTTCGGGAGGCTAGAAAAGAAGTAGAGATGGCAATGGAAACAGAAGGGAAGAACAGAAAAAAAAACTACCGTACGACCAGAGTCAGACAAGAGTATTGTGAACCAGGTGTTACAAACCACTATATCGGTCAGAATAGTAGATCTTCTACAAAGCATGCCGCAACTGAGGATGGCAATCTCGAAGGCGATGGAAGGAAACCCAAACGGGCAAACAAAGGACGAAGATGTCATAGTGGAGCCACCACTGGAAGGAGAACAAGTCATCGACCTGAGACTGTTGGCAATTAACAATGGCAAGAATCCAGCCGTTGTACACATGGAAATCGGTGGATGTCACCTGACGAACACAATAATCGACGGTGGATAGGGAGTGAATGTGTTGACAGAAGATACGTGGAAGTGCTTGGGGAAACCTACATTATGGCCACAAAATTTCCAGTTATTGGGAGCAGATCAACACGGAATTAAAGCGCTGGGAGTGCTAATGGCTCAGAAAGTGAAAATTGGCACCCAACTCTTTCGATTAAACTTTGTAGTCATAACAGCACAAAATGCGTCGTACGATGCATTACTCGGCCGAGGGTGGCTGATAGCCGCCAAAGCCAACCATAACTGGAAAAAGAACACATTGTCAATAGAGAACAAAGGTAAGAAGATCGTCATAGAATTAGCATCAGATTCCGATTCAGATGGAGGGGAGTTAGTTGGTAGAGGACCAATAGAACCTGATGAGGAAGGAGTATTAAAATTGCAAGAATGTGACCCTACAATCCCTACTTCCTTCATAGGACTGCTTTTGGCCTTGTAGCCCTCTGTTTTGACACAGTCAACAATAACTTGTTATGCAGACCTGCTACCAAGGATCTTAGACAATTGAGAGATACCCTTTTGGATTCCCTACAACATATTCCAAATTGGGTATGGGTTGTTTTGGACAATATGGTCTAACCTATAACCCCTCCTCGTAGCCTAGAGCCCCAATTAGCCCTATTTTGTGAAGCAACCACCCTCAATTTTGATCACAGTACTCAACCAACCATTTAGACATCTTAGGGGCATGGTAAAACTAAGGATTTCTCAGGTTTTAGGTCTCCAAAATGGACTGCAATTGATTGGGCTTATACTATTCTTCTTCTTAGCACCTAACACATAGAGATGTTTTAAAAGTCTTTTAACTCAAACTCCTCCAACAACGTTCCCTGCTCCAACAACATGTTACGAAGTGCACAAACAAATAGAGAAGAGCCCATTCCACTAGTTCAAGGGGACTCAAACCAATGGAAGGCATGAATTTACCATCGTTTTTACACAAAACCCTAAATCAGGGTTTTACAAACGATTTACAGTCAAACTCTTATTTCTTCCTTATAAAATAGTTTCAAAACCTCCAATCACCTTTAAACTGATCTTACTTCATGCCACTATTGAATCATTACTGTTAGGGAGTATGACTTGAACATATAGGTACGGAAAAAGAACAGGAACAGCAAAAACGTAGGAAAAAACTGCAGAAAACAGGGAACTACTTCTTATATCTCCTTCAAACTTCCTCATCTCCTCCACGGGCCTGAGGAGTCTTATATGCACATTTACAAATCTCCCAATCAGTTTGAATCGATTGGGCAACTGAAAACCACCCACCAACCTCTCAAAACTGCATGAACTGTCCATTGTTTTCATTGTCTACAATGGGCATTAGAGGTTGATTACAAATTCACTTTTACAAACCCCTCTAGGACGATGCTAACATGGCTTTTAACATGCACATGAGATGCACACCAGACACCTATGACAAATTGTCACTCCATTGGAGACTTATGGAGGATTTGACTGTCCTAGACCAACTATGACTTGACTGCCTTCTTGAAACTATTGGCACCATAGTCATACATCATTTGCAATCAACATGGAATCAACTTGAAATGGTCCAATGGACCTTATTACAACATAGGACAATATGACCAACATGAAATCAAAACAAAAACTCAACATGAATCTCCTTGAATCACTTGGTGCTCCTGCACCATATGGTTTCCCCTATTATCATATGAAATAAATCTTTGATATTCCCACATGACTATAGACTATGGTATTTAAATAGGTATGTATGCCATTAATTGTTACGCCTTTCTAGCTGTTGTTCCATATGTTGAAAATGAAGGCAGGCATACCTTTTAGCTTCTTCAATAGATTGGGCCTAGCACTCTAGTGATATTTTATGCTATGTTAATTGAATAATTCTATTGTCTTTGTATTGGGTCATATACACCTGATGCAACGTTCCTGAAGTCCAAGCCAAGATATTTTATTTCAAGGTTAAAGAAAGCAGTCAACATGAAATTTCTATCCAAGTCGTTATATGTGTGACAAATTGCAATTTTCCGCTATGATGTCAAATTCTATGGAATTTGTTCATATCCTGGCAGAACACAGACTATAATGTCAAGTGCAAATGAATCCAACGGCAAGCCTACGGCATCTATTTTATTATGAGAGAAAAAATAACGAATGTTGTAGTTAGCTCGTTAGGGAAATTTAACCATGTGAAACCTTTTCTTTAATTACTTTTCATCAACAAAATTTAGCTGTCATTATCATTGAAAGTATTAACAAGAAGATAAATTTTCCATTGTAGCTCTGAATTTGCTCTTCGGTCATATTTATACATTGTTTTGCATGCATTGATAGCTGCTCCAGCTTCATGGTTGTTTGTTATGGGTCAAGGAAAGGTAATACAACTCTCATAGTAGCTGTATCTTTAAAATATGGCTGAAGGCCGGCAGTTACCATCCTTTTCTTACTTGCTTTTTTAAGTGGATGCTTTATAGGTAGTACAACCTGTACAAGTATTATTATTCATTGTTGCTTCTCAAAAATGATTTCTGGTGGCAAAACAATGGAATCATACATTTTACGTTTGGTGTCTCAATCTTAATCCGTTTCATTTGTATAGGTTTCTTGCCAAGTACATTTTTAATGCATGCAATTATTGCATCAGCTGAACTTCTCCTTGATAAGGCTGCCATATCTGTTTCAGTGGTGGCTGTTGGTGTTCTTCTTGGTTGGCCATTCTCTTTTCTTGTAGCAGGTCCTCTGGTTATCTATGCTTTAGCCACCAGAAGTTTTAAAAGAGTCTTTCTGGCTAGGCCAACAACTTCAATTTGTGTGATGGTAAGCATTTCTTTTGACTTCTGAAGATCATATTTGTAATTATTTTGAATTGTTGTTTGTAGATTTCTGCATGTTTGGTTAGCTGACAAAATCTCTTCACTATTTGTTGAAACTTTTTTAATATCTAGTAAAAGTTGATATGCTTATTCAATTTTCAACCATTTAACTAATGTGCTGTATATAAGCAATTCAAAACTTTGAATTTTTTTTTGCTAATTTTTAGTTAATTTTTAGGTAAGGTTTAAAGAAAGAATGGGGATTAGATTCAAGATTTTTTGCTTTAAGGCATAAAAGAATGTGTAGGGACTGGACTATGGTTTAAATAGGGGAAATGTCAACAATTATGAAGCTAGTTTTTGATTGTTCACTGTTCGATCAAATCCTTAAAGAATGTGTATGGATTGCAATGTCACAGTTTGTAGTTGACATATAACAAATTGAGAACTATTATAGAGCTTATTTTCAGCTCTCGTCTTTAGATCTTCAAGAATGTGTGGGGGTTTGTAATTTAAGCAAAACAAATTGTGAACAATTATAGAGCTTATTTTTAGCTATGATTTGGTTTAGATCTCCAAGAATGCATAGAATTTGGATTGTGATTGTATGCTGTTTAAACATGTCATATGTGCATTATTAGTGAACTTATCCTCAGCTATTGTCAGATGTTTTTTGTTTGATTAATGTCTTACATTACGTGTATGGGTCATATTGTGATGATTTGCATGGCAAATGTGAAAATTGTTGAGTTGGTTTTGAGCTTCCAGTCAATTCCTTAATGAACATGCAATATTAGATTGTAACAGTTTGTAGTTTAAGAAGAGTACATTGTGAACAATTTTAGAGCTTGGATCTTGAGAAACCCTGTTCCAGACTGCCAGTTCTGATAGATTGAATCATCATTATATATTCTTAAGGGCATGATCTGAGTTTTCTTGATTTTGAATGCCCATTATGCATGGTCAAGGAATTTTTATTGTTTGTTTAGTTGTCTATTTTGTCTGAAAATATTTACAAAAATTCTCTTTGCAATTAGCACTTGCATTGACCGTGCTAATAAGTAACATTGTCTAATAACCTTTTGTTTAGTCATGCATGTTAAAGGTGGGTTATAGGGATGACTGAAAAACACCTTCCTAGTTAGGAACATAAAAATAACACGTACTAGTTGAGATCTCTAAGCTGGAGATGACAAACCATAAGGTCTATGAGCTCCCTATATCTTGGAAGTTATAGTGATCCCGCAGCACTAAAAATTGCATCATTTTGTGTAATTAATTGATGGGTACTGTTTCAGACCTGCTACAGTTGTTCCATGTGTGACATATGCATGATCAATTAAACATATTGCTACTCTATATGCCAACACAGCTCATGGCATGAATCATAATTATAGAACTTTGAATGCTTATGCCATACTTATATGAACTTTTTGTCTCTTTCTAGGAATATTGATATAACCGTGCTCTGCCCATATGTTTTGTATTGTTAATAATATTGCTGGGACAGTTAGCATGCTCCTGTACATTCTGAAAACGTGTCTAGATAATGGATCTTTATGATACCTGATAAAACCTGATAGAATGAGTCATTCTTGATTGTCAAACTTGAGTCTCTTGAGAGGTTGTTGCTTCATGGAAATTTACTTTAGAGAAAGGTAGGTTTAAGGTCTAAATTGACATCGTGTCATAGTGATTATAGATGTGCTGATGAACATGTTGTAAAGCATCGTGGATTTCAAGGAACATTATAGAGGATTGACAATAGGTAACATCCCCACTCAACTTGTTGTATGAGGAAGAACAAACCAAGACAGAGTGGACAACTTAATGAGACTAGATAAGATCCCTACCCAGCTGTTCATATGCAGTATACAACAATGAACCAGGACAGAGTAGAGTGGCAATTTGTGGGAGAAAATATATTTTAAAACTATAATCTGGACACATGGGGAAGCCGATTGTATTGGCACAAGCAAGTTTATTCTCCATTTATACTAATTGCTACTTTTTTCTAGCCTAGTCCTGTTTTGGTAGAAGTGGGATGTAATTTTGAGTCTCATTGACCTACTTGGTTTTGCTGGATATTAATATAACATTCAGTTTTTTTCCAATGTTAATTATTTATTTAAATATTAGAAGCTTCTATACAAAATAGTGCCTATGTTTGAGGATTTTGTTGATGGTTGTTTTTCGACAAGTCAACAATAGGGTGAAATACTAGGTATCTGACCCTCTCTTGAGCAAAGCCTCTCGAATGCTAAACCAAGTGATCAAACGAGATAACTCCAAGGTTCCTTCTTATAATGTTTTAATTTCAGTAAGAGACAGCTCAATGATTTAAGTATGATTCTGCTGTTTACACACAAAGGGACTTACGCAGACTCTTCTCCTTTCATTCGACTTATTCCTCCTTTGATGTGGATGATGTATATACAGAGCTTCTATGATAAAGAAAATGAAAAAGGGGGTAAGGGTTTAGAAGGCTAATCTAAGGACAATGAGATAATGAAACATGTAAAGATAGACAAACTCCTCATGAAACCAGACTTCACTTCGCCATGAGAACCAACAACTACACGAAGCTAGTGCAATCTTCTAAGGAAACTCAAGGATTTTCATGTTGTAAATCTCCATCCAAACACCCACAGCTGGCGCAATTTGAACAAGCATTCACAACCGAACTAAAGAAAATGAAGGTTCAGTCTAACTTTGCAAAGTGGGTTGCCTTCGACAATCCACGAAAAGTATGAACCAGAAGAATTCATCAAATATCTTTACGCATATTCATTGCATCACTGCACTTCTAATCTAAGCTATTTGAAACATCTCTTAATTCCATCAAGATTCAGGAAACCATGATACTCCACAAGATAATACTTAACACCAAACAAGTAGCTCCAATGTCTTTGCATTAATCTTGGAAAATATTTACAACAATCTCCAGCCCTCTCAGAGAATTTTGAGAGTCTCTTCTATTCTACTCTTAAAATCTACTCTCTACTACTAATAATGATCTCCTCTCTAATCTATATCTCTAATCTATTCTCTAATGTCTAATGAATTACAAATGAGGCAACAAGGCCTTTATATAGTGTCTAGAATACAATGAAGGGCTAAGATTAATTCAATAGCCAAGGGTCTAGATCGTGCCACCTCAGAGGTAGTTACAACAACTTGCTATTTTTAGCAAAAAAGAGAGAGGCAATGAAGGCACGTTTTCCAATGTGATAAGGTAAGGCGAAAGCATTTAAAATATTCGTCCACATAGGAATCCCTTTGACTTCTTTTATTAAATGATACATTGCATGCATTAAATAATGCGGCTAATCAAAATTAAATGATGTGTACTCGCCACATAAGTGCCAACTCAGCATACTTTGAAAATTGTATCAACTTGTAATGATGTATTCAATGTGATTGTTTGAACTTGTATATTTAAGAATACATCCTGTGGATCTCGCCTTGTTCATTCTTCTTGTTAACTGGATGTATGATAGTTGTCGCCTCACTTGACTAACTTTATGATTCTTCTTCTTGTAGATAGATTGATGTGAATCTTCTTCGATGTATCTTCATGTAGGCTAGAGAGTAGATGATGACACTTGATTTCTTCATGAAGAGTAGGAGACTCTCTTGGACTTAGAAATTTGAAGAGTCTTGAAGTTTGATGGATGAATGCTCTTGCTTGATGATAACACCTTCCTTAGAGGTGAAGTAGCTACTTGATGACTTCTCTTGAAGGTTGAAGAACTTGAAGTAGAATTGATACCTTAGGAAGCCTTGATGAAGATGATGTCCTTTGGGTGGATGTCTTCTAGACAATCTCAACTTGATGCCACTTGATGAAGAATTCCAACACAGGGATGATGAAGGATACCCTTGAAACAGCTACATGATGCCTTGCTCTTTCTCTTTCCTTGCTTGTCAAAGGTTCTTATCACTTGATCTTTAGATGATTCCTCCCTTTTGCTGCAACACAAGTAAAGGAACAGCATCAATCCCCTTGATAAACATGATAATATTTGATTTATAACATACAAGAATGCATTTCCAAGCCAAGCGTATTAGATAACAAGTTCTTGATCTTCATTGAAATTCTTAAAATTTGCATTCTAAACCACTACTTTTTAATCCTCTAGAAGTCGCATTGGATCAAGAATTGAAATTCTCCTTGGCAATTCGCATTGGATGATACTTAGTTTTACTTGTTCAATGAGGTGGCGCATTAGATGGAGGGTAGAGAGTCTTCTAAGATTTTCGCATTAGATGAAGTTTTTAATTCCTCTTCACATTTCGCCTTGGATTTGGTCTTGATAATCCTCAAGTCTTGCCCTTAGAGATAGGTGCATTAGATCAAGTTTGTTGATTCCTCTTCATATCCTTTGGGGTTGTATTTGAGTTTCTCTTCATATTTCGCATTGGATGGACATAACGGAGTCTCCTTCTCGGAATGTCATGATCTTCCTTAGAATCCTCTTGTCTTGTTACACCGGATGAAACTCTAAAACTTGCTTTCAGCATTTTGCACTAGATCAAGTTTGGAGAATCTTCAAGGATTTCGCATTAGTTCAAGGTATAGGATTCCTCTTAAACATTTCGCATTGAATGAAGAATCGAAATCCTCTTAACACTTGGCGCATTAGATCAAAAGTTTGAATCCTCTGACTTCGTCAAGTATTTTTCAGGATCGCGCGAGTAAAGGTATATTAAAAAATATATTTAAGTATAAGTTTAGAGATTGAATTTCTTATACTTTAAATATTTTTCAATATACCTTTCAGGATGTTTGAGATAGGTCCCGAATCCACCGGATTTAAGATGCAAAATATAGAATTTGGAGGATTCACCAGATTTCAGACTTAGCCATTTTTCAGGATTTTCAGGATTTCAGGCTCCAGTCTTAGTCTTTTCAGGATCTCAAACATTCTGAAGGATTCACTTCAAAACTCAATACCTAGATAGGATTTTATTACAATACTTCATTATTACAAGTTCATCTATCCTTAATCGTGAACCAAAGATCATAGGCAAGGAAATTGTTACCGAGCCGGCAAAGGAAAACAAGTCAGGACATCATTAAAATCTCGTTGAAACTCATTGAAAACTCATTGGAAACTCACTGAAAAGCTCAGAGCTCAAAAAAAGGGGGGTCCCTATTCCTAATGGGGTGATGTGTGATTTGGTCACAACAGATTTCATGCCACATTAATATCTACCTAGCTGTAGGTGAGGAAATATGTGGAGCATATGACTGTTGGTGGATCAACCAAGGATGAGCTTGAGTTGAAGCCCTCATAGTCCAAAACCTCACCTACACCTGTACCTGCACCCATATTTGTTACAAGCCACTCTAGAAGGTGGTACTTGTTGTGACCAAATCACACATCACCCCATCGGACTGGGGACCCCCTCTTTGTGAGCTCAGATGCTTTGCACAGGAGTTGTTATGTGTCGTGTTGGCCAAGGTATTCCGGAGCAGTGAAGACGTTAGGAAGGGGTTGATTGTTCGGATAGTTTTGAATGCTTTATCTCTCCTTGTTTAAACTAGGCGCTCACTGAGAGATGGGGTAGCCTTTGCACCTTTACATCACGTCAATCGGCATTTCAGAGGCAATCATAGTTTAGGAAGATTTGCGCCTAGGAGGTGTTAGGAGCAATCCTTTATCTTCTGGCACTGTAAAGAGTGTTTTGAGCGCCTTGGATAAGTATTGAACTCTCTTAAAGGAAATGTGAGCGCCCTAAGGGAGAGTCATGTGCCTAACAATCATCATTGAGCGCCTTCAACTTAGAAGAGGAATTGGCGCCTTGGGTGATGAGGATTGATGGTATCATGTATGAGCGCCTAGGTGAAAATGCGCCTTGCATAAGTGAACTGAGTGCCATCAAAGGGCGCCTTACTTGGAAGATAATCCATCTGGCGCCTTGGACATGTTGGAGTGTTTTGGAGTCAGAATGCGCCTTAGGAGGAGAATAGCGCCTTGAGGAAGAATCACTTGGATTCTAGCGCCTAGATATGGGATGAAGTGCCTTTGTGAGATCATTAAGCGCCTTAAGGTGAAAGAGACAAGCTTTGGCGCCTAGGAGGATGAACCATCAATTTTAGCGCCTTGAGTTTCCAGAGTTAAGTGTGCGCCTAGAGCAATTCGAGCGCCTAAGGGATATTGGTAAGTGATAGATGGTCTTCAAGAGTGCCCTAGTTTGGATTGGCGCCTTCTTGCGCCTAGGTAATCATTGCGCCCTCAGAGTGCTTGGGATGCCTTCAAGGATTGAAGATGGTGTTTCTGGCGCCTTAGGTGATTGCACATGTGGGTTTGAGCGCCTAGGGCATTTGACTAGATAAAGGTACTTTAGCGCCTTGAGCTTAAGACTTCCAAATGCGCCTTGGAATAAGCCAGTGTGAGCCTAAGAGTTGTAGCGCCTAAAGCAAGAAGGTCGCTTTAAGGGTCTTAATCAAATTGCACCTTTTGTGCCTTGGAAAGTTTAAGTTGAAGGTTTAAGATTGAGAGTTTTAGAGAGAAGTGAGCTCCACTGCAAAGTGAAGTTATGCGCCTAGCAAGTTCAAGAGGTGATATGCGCCTTAAGGTGAAGTCAAGAGGGATAGATGAGTTCTGGCGCTTAGATCCCGTTAAAGAGAATGAACTATCAAGTTGTATCCTTGAGAGGAGGAGTGTTGGCGAGGTTTAAAAGTCTTCGAGACCAAGTCCCCAAGTCAATCCAATTGCGCCTTGGTAATGAGTTATGCACCTTGAAGTAGGTATGAGGATTGGAACGTCCAGAGAATTGAAACCTTGAAATATGCGTCCAGAGTGGATATAAGCGCCATTTTGGTTACTTTGAGAGAAGGACTCTTTGATGATGGGCGCCTTGAAGTGTTGTTTGCGCCTAGGGAGAATGCGCCTTGAGCTTTGCGATCTAGTTGGAGTCCCTTAAGATTTTGAAAGTGAGATAGAGTAAGTGCCTCAAGGGAGAAGTGAATAAGCGCCTTAGGACGATGTTTTTGCAATTCAGAAGAGTGATAAGCGCTTTGAAGGTGAGGTGAGTTTAGGTTAAACACCTTGATGTTGAAGTCCTTAAGAAGCACCTAAAGGAGTGGATCCCATGTCCTTGTCAAAAGAATATCTAATGAGCGCCTTAACTTAGGTGGTGTTCAGAGAGTTTGAGTGCCTTTAAAAGATGAGTGAACCTTGATGATGGGGTCAGAAGCAAAGTGCGCCTAGGAGAATTTGAGGTTGTTTGAAGAAGATGTGAATTGGCTTTGGTGATAGAGACCTCTTTTTGCGCCCTTGGTGATGGAAACCTCTTCTTGCGCCTTAGAGAATTTGAATGTTCATTGAGCTCCTTGAGGTTGGAGCTAGAATGTTTGGGCGCTCTCATTATGAAAAGTTACAGACAAGACATGTTCTCATCAAAATGCGCCTAGATTGTAAGGTGGTGTTTCTGGCGCCTAGTGAAGAATGTTAGCGCCTTAGAGTTGTAAACTGGCTTTGACACCCTCAATTGTTTCTGGCGCCTTGGACAGGAGACTTCAAAATGCGCCTTTGATGGGAGTGGAGCCCGGAAGACAAGTAGGAAGAAACCTAATCTTCAAGATTCATCAAGCTTCAAAGTCTTTGTGAGAGGTTATCCACTTCATATCCAAGGTCAGATACTGAGTGCACTACTTCATCTTTATCTGCAAGAGCACCATGTCAGAGATACTTCATCCATTCACTCTTCAATTTTAAGAGAGATCTCTTACTCCAATTCAAGAAGGAAGTTGTCTTCATCTACTCTACTTCGTACGAAGAAACATCAAAGAAGATCAACAAGTAGGAGGAACATCATAGAGTTAGTCGCTTATAGATATGTTATGCAAACTTCTCTTTTTGCGCCCTTGATATAGAGGACAATCCATTTTGGCGCCCATCCATGCTTAGACTTTCTCATTTGGCGCCCAAAGATGTTTTTTTTTTTAAATTTTAAAATTGCCAATATTAAGGTTAGGCCGACTTTACTTACCTAGCCGCCCATATTAAATGAGGGGTAAGTTGCCTATTTAAAGAGAGCGCTCTCCTTCTTTCACTTCATTCTATCATAAAGGGGCAGTGAATTGTCATAAAGGAGCAGCAAATTTGTACCAAGAGCAGCGATTTTTGTTGAATGGATCAGCCAATCTAGTAAAGGGAGAGTGAAGTGTTTCAAGAACTTACCAATTTGAAGAAAGAGCAGAATTTTCAGAGCAGACCTGCTTTTAGAAGACTGCTCCTACATTTTTATTCCTGATTTTTGACATTTGTTAACTGATTTGCATCATTTAATCCAGAAAATTGCATTTTCTAAGGCAGAAAATTGAACACGAGGTATGTATTATCACTTCTATTTTATAAATTACCTTGTATTTGTTTAATTTTGCAAATTTATATTCAGAAATCAGATAATGCTTCAATGAAAAATGACTTAGAATATATTGCTCTTCATTCATAAAACCTCTTTGTGCTTGAAAATTGATTAGGACATGATAACATGATAATAGTAATGCAGAAGACTCATAAAATCTACTATTTCAATCCACTTATTCGAGTCTAGTCTTGCAGGTAAATGGGAATGACGGCCAAAGAAAGACAAGTACTTATCAAGATGGATGCCAAGTCCAGCATACCGGAGTCCAAGCTAGAAACGCAGTGGAAGGATGTCGGCGATACCAACATGGGACACGTCAACTTGGAGGAAGTGAAAGACTTCTTGCTTTCGATCACTAGGAATGAAGACATTAAAGCCATTGCGAAGAGCGGGATTGTACAAGCAGCTTGCTTTCCACCGGCCTTGCCAAGCGCCGAGCTAGTGTTAGAGTGTGTTCAACACTATGACAAAGAGAAAAGACAGATTATAGCGAAGGATGGAACTGTTCTCGCCTACCTGCAAAGGGAGGCCATTCAGGAGATCTTCAACATCCCGAAGGCGAAAGGAGTCTTCATATGTCCTACAACTGCTCAGATGACGTTCGAAGGCAACTCAAAGGTTTACATGCAAGAAATCAGGAAGAAGTGGATGAATGATTCGTCGATGAAGATATACAACTCAGAAGATCCTAAGTATCACAAGGCTGACTTCAAGCAAGAGATAAGTTACTTGATCATGTTCTTGAATCGAGTAACAGGTAGGCCACAATCATCTACTTTCGAAGGATGGATGTATACTTACTTTGATCATATGTTTACAAAGAACAAGATGATTGACTGGGCTGGCCTTATAAGCCACTGTCTGGATGAACAGTTTGAAAACTTTGATGAAACAAAGTCTTTCTTTATGACTTCATACCTTGTGTATATCTTGGCAAGAAATGTAGTTTACAAAGGACTAATAGCTAAAGGGCAAGTAGGTACAAAGCCTGGACAGATTCTCTCGCATCAGTGTTGTCCTCAGCTCCACCTGAAAAACATCAATCACTATAAGAGGTTTAATGATGCTTTCGCCATGTTCATAGTGAGGAAATTGAGAGGTGAACTGCATCGGAGACTAACAGGTGCTGCCAGGAACTTCATCAAGCAGTATGGAAGGTATTATATCTAGTATGATAAGTTCACTTATATCAGGATTCAAGGATTCACATCATTCCCATACAGACTGCCTAGATATCCTTCAAACAGGATGGTGTTGCTAGAGGTTTCCAGACAACTGTTAGAATTTCATAAGATGCAGAAAGCAAGGAAGAAAGCAGGAGTTCAGTTCCCTCTTCAACTGGGTAGATACTATTCTTGTCCATCATTACAGGCAGCTGAGCATTCAGAAATTGAGCTTCAGGCTTATCATCCGCATCCACATGATTCGAGGAGAGAAAACTTTGATCCACATGGAGCCATCAAGCAGTCTTACTCTTCTTACAAACATAAAGAACAACTGGAGGATCACTGGGCTAATGCTATAGATGATGATGACATCAGGATGCAAAAGTGTTCAAGATTGAAATGGGACCTGATAAGAGCTACAAAGGTACTAAGAATTCCTGATCAGTTAGAAGGTGAAAGAGCTCTTCTTGGTGATGAATATGATAAAATCCGCAATTTGCCTTATGAAGTCAACTGGGTAGATAGAGAAAAGGTCGATGATGAAGGATTGATAAGGCCTGTTATTGCTATCACTAAAGAGCAAATAGACAAACAAGTACAAGCTTTGCTTGATGAAGGTAAGAAACTCACCTATACTAAGATGGGAGAAGTGGATCAGCAAGAACAACATAAAGCACCTAGTAAAGATTCACGAAGCAGAGGAAGTGAGAAAGATTCAGGATAGGGAAAGAAAAGAAAACAGCTTGAGATTGTTCAAGGAGAATCCAGTAGAAAGAAGAAAAGGATAAGCATTGAGACTGCTTCTTCTAGACAGCTAGGTGACATCCCACTGAATCAAGACTTAGTGATTCCTGCTGAGAATGTAGTTCCAGAAGTTCCAATGGAAGAAGTACCTTCTAGCCCACATGATACTGAGATCATCGATGAAGCTAATACTGAAGATAAGGATGAGGTTGAAGAAGAATCATTGCCTACACAAGGAAGACAATTACAGCAGCAGCAAGATCTTTCATCACTGCCAGAGTGGTTACAGGAAAGAATCAGAGAGAATTGTGAATTTGAGAGCTGTCCTCCCCTTCCAGTTGATGAGTTACTCTTGGATATGTCGAAGGAGAAACCAAAGAAGAAGGCAAATATCCTTTCCAAGATTACTAAAGATGAAACAGGAGTAAGGAAAGTACATGTAGCAGTTCCTAGGCTTGAAAAGAACATAGAGGATGTAACACCTGATGATTATGACATTAATACAATCAATCTGGGTCCTTTAACTGGAATGCAAGTTGAAGAAGAACTTCAGGATTCGATTGATAATGCTCGAGCTATCATAAGACAAGAGACAAAAGGCAGAATCAAAGCTGAGCAAAGATGTCGAGCCTTAGAGCAATACATTCAGCATTTAGTACATCCTATTCGTCAGCAGGAAAGAGTAATTACACCTCCATCTCTCCTTCCTCCTGAAACAGTTGAACATCTAGAAGAGTTGAAGTCTTCGTCTTACAGAATAAAGGATTGGATGAAAAGATCGAAGGAGACTACATTTAGACATCTGAGAGACATTATGCAAGTGAGTGATAAGATTACTAGTCTTAAGGAGAGGGTGCTTGCACTTATGACAGCTTGTGCTGAATTCAAAGACCTCAAGGATCAATACCTGTCACACTTGAAAAGCTTAATGGAAACATCAGTGGATGAGTTGTTACATGCTGAAGTCATTGAAGAAGGTAGAATATACAACTTTTCCTCCTGGTATTATAGCCTTCGCATCAAAGGACAGTTGCTGGATAAGATAGAAATAGATATGTCGAGAATTAGAAGTGTGCTTCAAAGGATTCAGGATGGAATACATGCCTCTTTGATGAAGACCTTAATCCTTTTGGAGAGATGACCCTTGAGAATCTGAAAGAACAAGTTCAAGTTTTCTATTTTCAGGAAAATGATGTTACAGATGAAAGACTTGATAGTATATTTTCACTTGCTGTCCACCTTGGCAACAACAAAGCAAGAATAACCGATTGGGAAAGGACACTTGGCCTTTATTCAATTGATGTACTTGAAGCTGAAGGAACCATTCAGAATGCGCCAAGTGTACCTGTGGAGGAAGTCAAGCAAATAGTGTCGAAGTTCATTGAATGCCAAGCTTCTAGTGATGGATATTCACATGGGGATTCTTCATAAGACAATGATATATCATTCTTATCTTCTTGCGAGGCGTGCCTTTGTTCTTTTATTCATAGCCTCCCTCATTTAATATAGATAACCTCCTTCATTTAATAAAGTTGGCCTCTTTCATTTAATAAAGAGAAGTTTGTTACAACTACTTGTGATGTGGCTTGATCTGGTCCGCTGACTTGGCCGATCAATCTTGACTCTTCATTCCTTTTGAAGTCTATAAAAGGACTCTTGTTGCTCTCATTTGTACGGTTGAAATTTCTGAAATTGTTGCAAGAGCTCTCCGAGATAATAAAAGATTCATTGCCTTGGTGATTCTATTTGTGTTTTTGAGTGTTGCATGGTTTAGATTTTCAAGCGAACATTAAGTTATAAGTTTTCTTTAAGTTTATGTTAGTTAATGGAAGGTTTCTTTATTGCTTTGTGGTGAAATCTATAAGTTCATACCATTTGTAGTTTGTGGCTCGCAAATTGCAGTGCATGGTTAGCCTGAACAAAATTGGACATCAATTTGATCTTTATGTTTGTTGAAACTTTCATGAGCATAAGTGATTTAAACATCTTGTACACCCTAGAAGATTGCACCTATCTTGTGTAGTTGTCCATCTTGGCGAAGCAGGATCTGGTTTGGTTTCACCTAGAGCAGTAATCATCCTTACATCTAGGATTCGATTAGTGTTTCTAAACCTTACTCCTTTTGTCCTTTTTTACCATTTAGTTAGAATTAGAACCAAGAACATCAATTGCCAAATCATACGCCATCGTTTGCAGTACTTAGACTCTCCAGTAACAGTTTATTTGAACAATTGCGTAAGTCCCTTTGTGTTTTACAGCAAAATCATACTTAGTCACTGAGCTATCTCTTACAAACTCATCAGAAAGGAACCTTGGAGTCATCTTGTTTGATCACATCGTTCAGCATTCGAGAGGCTTTGCTCAAGAGGGAGTCAAATACTTTGTATTTTACTCTAATTGTTGACTTGTCGAAAAACAATCATCAACAGTCCCCACGAAGAAGGGGTTTAAGACTACTAGGATTACTGAGAAGTTTAAGCGAGGGATATTTATGAGGTGCTTATGCATAAGAATAAATGGGAGGGCTTGCCACAAAGAATGGGAGGGCTTGTTGCAGAGTAATGCAAAGATAAGTAGAGAAGTTGGTGTCGAGTTTTTGGTCTTTAATGGGGCTATTATGCATGTTAATAAGGAGCTGTAGCAAGACAGGCTTATTGTTTAGAAATGGACATCTGGAAGCAGGCCTGATTGACTTTATATGACAGTAATTTCTCTTTTAGTTCATGTAATTTCATTGCAATTGTTGTGTAAAATTTATTACTTTATGTATATAATGAATCCAAGGTGTAAGAAACCTTTTGTCTAATTTTTTGTGTTACAAATATATTGTAATTTCTTATGGCTGCCACCAATGAACATGTTGGAAATTTATGAGCAACTGGAAGGCTGTTTTAAAGATAGGTTTTTTTGTCATATGATCTAGGCCCTAGGGTTTAAGCAACTTAAACAATGGTCCTCTGTTGGAGGGCTATGGTGATTTTCTTTAGGAGCAACTGATAGGAAAATGGCTTTCGGAAAAATGAAGTTTGTGTATGCTTCTGCTGTTTGATTTTTGGACTATGCATACAAAATTATGAGGAACGATTTATTTAGCCAAAAATAGGTCTGCATTTTGCAGAATTACTCCTAAAAAGTATTTGAGTTGGTGCTGCAAACTTTCATTCCTCCTACCTATCGGTCGTTTTAAAGTTTCTAGCCATAAAAATCATTACTTTGAATTTTGAGTAGTGGTTTGAATTTTTCTCTGGTATCCTTTTACAGGATTTACATGGGTCACTTACGTGTAGGAAAAATAAGATCCTCTATTAGACTGTGTCCTTGACTTGGTCTTCAAAATGGCCCATGTTTAGTAAATTCGCATATTTTCTTTTGATTTCAGATCCCATCTAAGTAATAACTATTTTATGATGCTCTCTATATCTTTGCATAGTTTTTTGACATGTAATCTTTTTAATCCAAATATGTACTTTTGGTGTTTGTAGGAATAAAAATCCTAGAAGTTAAATTCAGTATAGATATTGTAATAAAATACCATATTAGAACTTTCTACTATAGTTGATTGGACTTATTGGGTTTTCAATTGTAATTCTCACTCAAGACTTTCTCAAATTTTGATATGTGGATAAGGTTTGGTCAAAATAGCCCTTGTCGGCATAGAAAAAAACACCATTAATTCAAGATAATTTTGAAGGTTGTATAAATTGCCTCCCATAGGGTTCATCTAATAAATTGGTAAAGAGTTATATTGAGTTTTGTCCATGCATTAAAATCGGGACCTTGATAATCTGATCCAATGATGGGACCCGACTTAATCCTATCATGATGTTCATATATCTTCATCAACCATCTAAGAGGGCAAGCAAGGATAATTTACTATAGTGCTTTGTCTTTGAGCATATAACATGAGGACCTAAATAGGAACTCTATGGTGCGAATTTGTGACTGAAGATGACTCTTCATCTTAAAATTTTTGCTAGTGTACCGAGGCACCGTATACTGAAAGGGAGCTGGTAAATTCTTCATGTTAAGACAAAAGTCTATTAGTATTGTTAAAACATTGAGCAGGATTTTGGCCTTGTTGCTATTGAGACAAAAACACCATTGAATTGAGAAATTTTGAAGGCTATATAAACTGCCTCCCATAGGGTTCATCTAGTAAACTAGTAAGACTTATATTGAGTTTTGTCCATGCATTAAAATTGGGACCTTGATGATTTGATCCTAGGGAAAACTTTTTTTTAACTAATTAAAGGAGGTTTCATCTATGGGACCCAACTTAATCTTATCATGAAGTTCATACATCTTCATCAATCATTTGAGAGAGCAAGAAAGGACCTAAACATGAACTCTATAGTACCAACTTGTGACTGAAGATGACTCTCTTCATCTTAAACATTTTTCTAGTGTACTGAGACACCATATATTGCAAGGGAGCTAAGAAATTCGTGCTCCAAACAAAATAAGGAATTTACTCTGCCCGTGAAGGCAAAGGTCTATTAGTAGTAGTTCTAGAAAGTTAGGTAGGATTTTGGTCTTGTTGGCACTGAGACAAAAATGCCATTGATTCGAGATTTTGTGAAGTCCATATAAATTGCCTTCCCTAGGGTTCACCTAGTAAATTGGTAAGAGTTATATTGAGTTTTATCCATGCATTAAAATCGGGACTTTGATGATCTGATCCTAGGGAACTTTTTTTAATACTAATTAAAGGAGGGTTCTGTTGATGGTTGTTTTTCAACAAGTCAACAATTAGAGTAAAATACTGAGTATCTGACTCCCTCTTGAGCAAAGCCTCTCGGATGCTGAACTAGGTGATCAAACGAGATAACTCCAAGGTTCCTTCTGATGTTTTCGGTAAGAGACAGCTCAGTGACTAAGTATGATTTTGCTGTTAAACACAAAGGGACTTACGCAGACTCTTCTCCTTTCATTCAGCTTGTTCCTCCTTTCAGTGCGGATGATATGTATACAAGGTTTCTATGATAAAGAAAATGAAAAAGGGTTAAAGGTTTAGAAGGCTAATCTAAGGACAATGAGATAATGAAACATGTAAAGATAGACAAACTCCTCATGAAACCAGACTTCGCTTCGCCATGAGAACCAACAACTACACGAAGCCGGTGCAATCTTCTAAGGAAACTCAAGGATTTTCATGTTGTAAATCTCCATCCAAACACCCACAGCTGGCGCAATTTGAACAAGCATTCACAACCGAACTAAAGAAAATGAAGGTTCAGTCTAACTTTGCAAAGTGGGTTGCCTTCGACAATACACGAAAAGTATGAACCAAAAGGATTCATCAAATATCTTTACGCATACTCATTACATCAATGCACTTCTAATCTATTTCTAAGCTATTTGAAACATCTCTGAATTCCATCAAGATTCAGGAAACCATGTTACTCCACAAGATAATACTTAACACCAAACAAGTAGCTCCAATGTCTTTTGCATTAATCTTGAAAATATTTACAATAGTTTCCAGTCCTCTCAGACAATTTTGAGAGTTTCTCCTATCCTACTCCTAAAATCTAAAATCTATATCTATCTCTATGATCTACTTTTTTTTACAAATAAGGCAACAAGGCCTTTATATAGTGCCCCAGGATACAATGAACGGCTTAGATTAATTCAATAGCCAAGGGTCTAGATCATGCCACCTCAGAGGTAGTTACAACAACTTGCTATTTTTAGCAAAAAAGAGAGAGGCAATGAAGGCACGTTTTCCAATGTGATGAGGTAAGGCGAAAGCATTTAAAATATTCCTTCACATAGGAATCCCTTTGGCTTCTTCCATTAAATAATGCGGCTAATCAAAATTGAATGATGTGTACTCGCCACCTAGATGCCAACTCAGCATACTTTGAAAATTGTATCATCTTTATGTGATGTATTCAATGTGATTGCTTGAACTTGTATGTTTGGGAATACATCTTGTAGATCTTGCCTTATTCGTTCTTCTTGTTGACTGGATGTATGATACTTGTTGCTTCGCTTGACTAACTTTGCAATGTTTCTTCTTCTTGCAGGATGTAGATATGAATGATCTTCTTTGGATGCATCCTCTTGAAGAGAGTAGAGAGTAGATGATGACACTGCTACCTTCATGTAAGAGTAGGAGATTCTCTTGGACTTGAAATTGTAAAGTCTTGAAGTTTAGATGAATGAATGCCTTTGGAAGTTTCAATGAAGTGTTCCAACTCGATGATCTTCGAAGTGATCCTTCGGAGTGTAGATGACAACACCTTCTCTGGATGTGGAGTAGATGAAATGCTTCTAACATTTGATGATGATACCTTCCTTATGATGGAGCAGCTACTTGATGACTTTCCTTGAAGGTTGAAGAACTTGAAGTAGAATTGATACCTTAGGAAGCCCTAATGAAGATGATGTCCTTCGGGTGGATGTCTTCTAGACAATCTCAACTTGATGCCACTTGATGAAGACTTCCAACACAAGGATGATGAAAGGTTCCTTTGAAACAGCTACATGATGCCTTGCTCTTTTCTCATCCCTTGCTTGTCAAAGGTTCTTATCACTTGATCTTTAGATGATTCCTCCTTTTTGCTGCAACACAAGTAAAGAAACAGCATCAATCCCCTTTCGATAACACATAATACATAAGAATCATTACAAGCATTTCTAATCTAAGCACATGAGTTAAGGAGTTTGATGTCTATCTTGAATGATATGAAAACTTTATCTAGACTTCACACTAAGATGGCATGCTGGTTGAGGTAAGTGAATTCTTCCTAGATTCCTCCTTGATAAGCTTCTAAAGTTTGCCTTCAACACTTGACTTTACTTTCATCTACAAGGTGGCAATGGATCAACGTTTTGATTTCCTCTAGAAATTTGCTTTGAGACTTGACTTTGTATTCCTCTTGAAGAGGTCGCATTGGTTTGAGATGTTAGGATTTTCTAAGATTTGTGCATTGGTTAAGGATTTGAAATCCTCTGGAAACATCAAAACTTACACCTTGACACCCAACATTTTTCTTTCTCCTTAGCGCATTGGATAGGGTGTAAGAGATCTTCTTGAAATTTTCCTTTAAAACTCCACTATTTTCTCCTCTACAAGTCGCATTGGATGAAGGATTAAGATCTTCTTTGTATTCCTTTTAGAATTTCACTTTAAGACTTGATTCTTGATTCTTCGCATTTGATCACACCTTCGAAATCCTCATTCCTTAGGTGCTTTGGTTGAAGTTTTTGATTTCTCCTAGCATTTCGCATTGGATCAAGTTTTTGATTCCTTCTAGCATTTCGCATTGGATGAAGGATTAAGAATCCTCTCAACATTACTTTGGTTTGAACTCGTTTTCACTTGCAAGGGAGTGGCGCATTGGTTGAAGGTGACAAGATCCTCCTTGATTTAGTGTTTTGCAAAACATTCTACCCTCTTCCCTCTTAGCGCATTAGATGGGCAACTTGAGTTCTTCTCATGTGTGGCGCATTAGATAGGTAGTTTGAGATCTTCAAAAATGAACTTCATTCTCTCTCATGTGTGGCGCACTAGATACCACCTTTGATTTCTTCCTGTTGAGCATTTTGATAAAGGGTCTTGGAAGTGGCGCATCACTTCATTATGTTGAAATCTCCAAAACTTCGGTATATTGATGGCCTTTACCTTGAAGTGAATCATGCATGGTGTTGGCGCATTGGATGGGACATGGAGAATCCTCTAGAAACAAATCTTACTCGTCCTTATGTTGCGCATTGGTTCAAGGATGGAGAATCCTCTGAGATCTCGCCTTAGACAAGGATCCTCTAAACTTTATATTGAAACTCCTTTGGCGCACTAGATCACTATGTTGGAATCTCTTGAACATTGACTTAAACCTTGTGATGTATCCCCTTTGGAGCGCCCGGAGTCTTCCTTCATGAAGTCGCATTAGATAAGGGATAAAAATCCTCAAGTTTTGGCGCATTAGATGAGCTTTTGAAATCCTCTCCAACTAGATCTTCCTTAATTCAAAAACCTTAAGACTTCTCCTTTCTTCTAGGTGGCGCATCAGTTGAGCTTTTCAAATCCTCTAGTTTCTCTTCAAAAATTTTAGATTTCGGAATCCATCCTTCTTCCTAGCACATTGGATGAGCTTTGGAAATCCTCTGACACTTATCATCTTTTAATCCGCTCCAAGATTCGTTCCAAGACTTGTCTTTTCATTTTCGCACTAGTTGAGTGTTTCAAATCCTCATCTTTTCCTTAAAAATGATCTTTTAGTTTGGGCGCAGTAGATCATTGATCGAAATCCTCATGCTTTTTCGCATTAGATCAAGGTTGTAGATGGGCGCATTTTTTGAGCAAGTGGAAATCATCATCTTCAAGCGCTTTTTCCCTCGTGATTTCGCGCCAAGGTTTTGCGCCACTTAAGTGCCCCGTCGCACTAGATCAGCTTTTTGAATCCTCTGGAATTGTCAGGCATTTTTCAGGATCGCGAGGGTAAAGGTATATTGAAAAATATATTTAAGTATAAGTTGAGAGATAGGTCCCGAATCCACCGGATTTAAGATGCAAAATATAGAATTTGGAGGATTCACCAGATTTCAGACTTAGCCATTTTTTCAGGATTTTCAGGATTTCAGGCTCCAGACTTGGTCTTTTCAGGGTCTCAAACATTCTTCAGGATTGATCTCAACATTCATTATCTAAATGGGATTTGATCAAGATTCTTCATTTTCTAGATGAGACCTCCAGTTATGAAGCAAAAACCTTCTGGGAGAAAGACTTATTGTTGGATTGGCAGAGGAAATGAACCTAAGGCATCATCTAAGATCTCATGCAAAACATCGGAGCTCAAAAAAAAGGGGGTCCCCATTTGCAATGGGGCGATGTGTGATTTGGTCACAACAGGTTCATCAATGGGACCCAACTTAATCCTATCATGATGTTCATATATCTTCATCAACCATCTGAGAGAGCAAGCAAGGATAATTAACTATATCACTTTGTCTTTGAGCATATAACCCGAGGGTCTAAACATGAACTCTATAGTACCAATTTGTGACTGAAGATGACTGTCTTCATCTTAAATATTCTTCTAGTGTACTAAGACACCATATAGTAAAAGGAAGCTGGTAAATTCCCTGAGGTGTTTTTGCATAAAAGAAATAAATATCTGCTTATGTTTTTGCCTGGGATACAAGTACCATACTATTAACAGTTGTGCCTTGCAAATGAGATTTTTAAGATATTAAAGGATGAAACAACTAATGTTTAGTAAGATTTGAAGGAATAATTGTTAGAGTTGGCTATGATTGGAGCCACCCAAGATCTAGGACTTCATGAAAGCACAAGAGAGATCAAATGAGAGAATAATTCTATTCTATCAATGAATGCAAAAAATTGTTGTAATGTCACAATGTACATGAAGAGCCTTTCTTATAAAGACAAGAATGAGAGCTAAGATGTTGTAGTCATGTGACAAGTGTCTTAACCTATGACATGTGACAACTATAGAATAAGACAACTATCAACAATTAGAAACAACTAGAAACATCTAGTAGACTCACTAAGTCAACTTAACATGTGAATTATGTGTGATGTGTGAATATTATTTAACTAATAAATAGTTGAATAATATGAATTATTCACACAAGGGGAAATTAACTAGGAAATACTAAACTAGTTAGCAAATTCACACCAACACCCCCCTTAAGTGCAACTTAGGGAGTAGCTGATTAAAGCAAAGATGCAATGATGGGTCCCAGCTACTAGGCTATGTTAGGTACCCATGTACAACAAATCTCAAGTGGAGAAAAGGAGAAAACCTCATGGGACAAAACTCCTCTCCGAAAGTGAGAATGCAAGAAAGTGAAAGAAGTGATAGTAGGAGGACTCAACATGACCCCCCAAGGGCAACTTCTATCACATATGTACAATCAAATACCCCCCATAGGAGAGCAAGAGTGAGACTATAGGCCCCCCCCCCCCCACAATGAAGGAGCTCCTATGCCGTTGGTGAATACCTAAAGAAGAATGCTGAAGAGAATCCAAAGCTGACAAACAACATTCCTCCCCTTAGGAAGAAACCAATCCAAAGGTTGATAGAGAAGAAACTCCATTTCCAAGAAGAGAGATGAGGGAAGAAGTCTCATGATGGGTGTCTTGGAAAACTGCTCAAATGTCCACATGTCATAATCAAAGGATGGCACTATACAATGAGGTGTGACCAATCCAAAATCCTTGGGTAGACTCATGAAGAACAATCTCCAAAGATCAAGTAGATGGGATACCAATTGTGCTATAACTGTCGTCAAAGAGGAGAGATATCCCCTCAAGTGTGTCCTCCAAATCTGCAATATGAGACTCACAAAACAAGTCTGATATACCTGCCAAGAAAGTATCCCACAAAGCTGTGTTTGAAAAACCTGAATGATCCTGCTCAACTGCTCAAATGTCCACATGTCATAATCAAAGGATGGCACTGTACAATGAGGTGTGGCAAATCCAAAATCCTTGGAAGACTCATGAAGAACAATCTCCAAAGATGAAGTAGATGGGATAACAGTTGTGCTGTAACTGTCATCAAAGAGGAGAGATATCCCCTCAAGTGTGTCCTCTAAATCTGCAATATGAGACTCACAAAATAAGTCTGATATACCTGCCAAGAAAGTATCCCACAAAGCTATGTTAGAAAAACTTGAATGATCTTGCTCAATTGAAGTAGAAGAAACCATGTCGATGTCGATCTCTGAAGAAGCAGGAGGTTGAGGAGATGGAATCTCATCACTAGTGTCAAGAGCCGAAGTAGATGAAAGAACATCAAGTTTCAAGTGATCAAACTTCTCAGAAACATGATTCACACTTGATGCATGAGTGTCAAAAGAAGCAAAATGGGAGAATGTATACAAGCAAGATGCATGATCAGCGATCCCAACAACAATGATATCTCTACTCTCCAAGTCCCTTATGATCATTGAATTAGTAGTGAACTCAACTGTCTTCCCTGCACCACAATGAGTAATCTGATAGATGGAAAGGAGATTGGTTGACAAGGAAGGTACACACAATACATCATTGAAAGTACCCTCACCAATATCAATAGTCCCTTTTCCAGTTGCATGCATGTATGTATTGTTACCCATTAAAATAGGTGACAAAGTACATGAGTCAAATTAAGAGAACATCCCTTGTGAAGATGCCATATGATGAGAAGCTCCAGAATCAAGAAGCCATCTCTCTGATTGAAGACTTGTAGAAGCAAAGAGTGCTTGTCCTTTTCCCTTGTTTATTCTAAAAAAGATATAAGTTACCAAATGAATAATTTGTAGAATAAAACATAGGATAACTTATTTTAATCTTTCTTAAGATGACATTTTCCTTTATTCACCTAAGTTAGCCTTCGGGAAATAAAATAATAAGGCTAACATTCTCCAATATTCATTGATGGAGAAGGGACATTACAGTCCTCCCTCCCTGAAGTTGCTTGCCCTCAAGCAATTGGCAATCCATAACCAACAGAACCATCCTGAATAATGTCACTCTAGGATCCCAAATTAGTCTAGGAGGTTTGTGAACTCCCAAACAACATGTGCCATGCTGTCTCACAATTGCAATCGCCATTGTCCTTCCTCCAACAAACTCTGAATGATGAATCCAAGCATGCGGGAGTTTGTTGTCCCGACTGAACTCCAAAGGTAAACTATCATAGTGTACATCATAAACCTTTGAAAGATGAACTCTCAAGGTCTGGGAGGTCTGAAAAAACACATCCTCGCTGCTGTTCATGATTGAAGTCAGCGCTGAACAATCTGATTTTAACTCCCTCCACAAGGAACAATAGCTGCACCAAAGGAATCTCCAAGAATGAACATGAAAGTGGAGTATTGGAATGCTCAAACCCCACTTAGGAGATGCTGGAGAAGACTCCCTAACATCCTCCAATTGGAAGTTCCTCCATCTCCTAACTGAAATACCTTGCCAACCTTCATGAATAAGTGCAAACAAAAGTATGAGGTGGCTGATCTGAAATAAAGCAACAGAGTTAAAACTGGAAATTTGAACTTTCCTCCACCAAGGAACATCTCTTTGGTCATCGTAACCTTCCAACATACTTTGTTGGTGACCTCTATCAAGAATTTGATAGAATGAGGCAACCCCACCATGCTTGTGTTGTGCAACTCTGCTATTCATGTGAGCTTTATCCAATGACCTTCTAGTGAAACCAAAGATATCTTCCCCAAAAAGAATGCCCTTCACATTGCCAATCCAAGTGCTTTCAACAAATGGAATCAAAGTCTCCAAGGTACTAGGATTTTTGTAACCAACATCAAACATTGCATGCTCTCTGAAATCATCCTCTTGCTTCCAATGTAGATTTGAGACAACTAGATCATCTTCTTCTTCCAACTTAGACATGTCAACATTAATATTCAAGGATCTAGGAACAATTAATGTCTCCCAAACCCACTCAAAAAGAGAATTATCATATATCAAGTCAGCACCTATTTCATAGAGTGGATTATTAGATGTTTGAAAAAACGTGAATAGTCACCCTTGACTTACCTGGTCTCTATGCAAAATAAATTCTAAACTTGCATTTTTTGCTGTTCTGATTTTTCCGGCTAGCTCCTCAACTTCTTGTGGAAGCTTCTTAGGCCATTTACAGCTGAAATCTTGACTTTGCTTATTTGGAAAGGCTTGCATAATTGTAAGGTATTGCTTTTTCTCTTCCATTCTTTTTGCAGTGGGAACACGTGATGTATCATTTGACATTCCCCTCAAAACCACTATTTTTCCATCATTTTTAAACTTGAGTACCCTGGTTTGAAGGTTCAAATAAATTTTTCCTAATGACTTAAGCCATTGAATGCCAAGGACAATATCTGAATCACCAATACTTACTATATGAAAAACATCCTTAACCTCATAGTTTCCCAAATGGAGACACAAATTTGGAATCCTTCTTGTGCATTAGATTGTAAACCCATCCACAACCATAACATTGAATCCCTCAAACTCTTCTGTTTGAAGACCTCTTTGTGCTACAACTCCATCAACGAAGTTGTGAGTAGCACTAGTATCAATGAGGGCAGCGATTTGCTGTCCACATAGTACACCACAAATCCTAAATGGATCATTCTTCGGTTGGCATGAAAGTTGGGCAAAGATACCATCATCAACTTATTTTTTGGCCCTTCTGGAGCTTCATCAAAATCCTCAACTTCTTCACAATCTTCGAATTCAGCTTGCTGTTCTGTTTTTTCTGATTCATAATCAACATCAACATACACCTCCGAATTGCGTGCTTGACCGTTCTCATAGCACATGTGACTCGGAGCCCATGGCTCTTTGCTTGTGAAACACAATTTTTTCCTTTTGAGTTCATCTTCGACTTCATCACTCATTCTTTGCATGGGTGGCTTTTGCTGATTGGGAATTTTTGAGATTGGTTCTTTATCTTTATTGAGTGGAGAAGATTTGACTTCCATCTTGGTCTTTGGAGTTGAAAACTCCATGCTTCTTTCTTTTTTAATGGCCTCTTGCAAAGGTTGTGAGTCCAAGGATTTGACCCATCCTCTAATTGGTTCTGCTAGTCCTTCAACAAACAAAAAGACGAGTCTTCTTTCATAAATGTTCCGAACCATTACACTAAGTCTTTGAAACTCAGTGATGTATGCATCAATAGTGTTGGTTTGCTTTAGCTGTGCAAGGTCCTTGAAACTTTGTTTCGGATCTTGCTTGTCAAACCTATCAATGAGTCTATTGGTGAACTCATCGTAGGTTGTGATGAGATTGTGACCTTGCGTCACCAATTCGTGGTACTACCACTCGTAAGCTACTCCATCCAAATGCAAAGTAGCAAAGTTTAAGGCTGTTTCTTCAGGTATAGGCTTCAAGGTAATGTAGGTGTTGAGCTTCTGAGCCCAAGCTCTTGCTGAACACTTCCCACTACCATCAAAACGGTCTAAAGATACTTTTCTCAGAGCATGCTTGTAGTCTTTGTTGTCCTTGATGTCAGGTCTCCCCCCATTCTTCTTCTTTTGGTTCATATATATATATATATATTTTTGTTAACTCAGAGGTGTCCCCGTGACTCTGCCCAGTGACCCCCCTCACCTTACCTTGGGCTTACAGATTGCTAGGTTGGGGTTCGGGAGGGGGCGAGCAGAGGTGAGACTAGTCCTCTGGGAATGAGTGCAACAGCCCACAAGCCATGGTCATCGGGTAAGCCCGACGGGAATTGAATCCGGGCCTCGAGGGAGCAAACCTCGAGTCCAGGCCAACACGCCACCATGCGGGCTTGGTCTTTTGGTTCATATATTGATCAAAAGTTAAGTTCCCGCGGACTTGGTCAGGGAGTGTCATATATTCATCATGACAAATCATTACATCATCAGTGAATGCAATTTGGTCCTCTTGCACAGGAGGTGCTTCTTCCCTTCTATTGGCGTAAGGTTGAAGGGGTCTAGTAGCGGATCCCACCAATGTTCTGGATACTCTAACATTGTCATTTCTAGCAGCACTATTTTGGGAGCTGCTGGCTTCAGTATTATTTCTTGGGCCTTGAAATAAGTTCTGATCCATCTTGTTCATTAATCTGGCCATCATATCAAACATCTGATCAAACTTCTCTATCTGTTCGCCCAGACTATGAGGTGGACAATTTTCCTTATCTCTCTCTGCCATGGCTGGGTTCTGTTCAATAGAGCTCTATGTCCCACAGGTTGATTTCAACTTTCTCTCTTCTCTCTGTTGGTATCTTCTTTCTCTAGTTTGCTGCATGCATGGTTAGAAATTCTCATAGGCTGGTAGGAGACCAGCTCTGATACCACTGAATGTTCACCCCAGTTTAATCACAAAACATCTTAAACAAAATCATGATATGCTGCAACAACTTGACAAGTCTGAAAGCATCATTGTGTAGCTTCATAGGATCATAGGACAAATTGAGGATCATTCCATACCTTGGCAAATTTAAATCTAGAAAACCATATTTGCTGCAATAATAATGATGCTACAAGATTGACTGAAGAAATCACCACAAGACTGATGAAACTCAGAAATTACAGTCTGTTGGTACATTGGTATGATAGCCTAGACTCACACCAAAATGCTTAGTACAAACACCAAGTAGAAGATACCCCATTTTCAATGCTTGCCATGATTAATGCTACCCTAGGCGCCACCTTTAAGCACAGAACAATACTCAGAAGATAGGCGTTTCATTTCATCTATTCCGATGTCCTCAATGGCTGGTACGATGCTTCTGGCAAGTACAACAAACTGGGACTCAACAATCAACAACAAAACTGAACATTAAACTGCCCAGAACTAGGCGTCTAACCCTGTATAATAGTGTTTCAGTCATAAACAAGCAATATCAAACTTCTTTCATGATGTGTATTTCAAAACCCCAAGCTACTGTACGGCTGGGTATGTACGGCCATCCTTGGAAAGCAAAAGAAACAAAACATAAACTCCAGATGCAATAAAATCACACCAAAAACTTCACTTCAAAATATCATTTCAAATTCTATCACCGCAACAAGGCATTCACTCCAAAATGATCAACAACATTGAACTCCATTGATGCTCAGTGCGATTTCTGGATGAAATCACCAGATATCTAGCTGGGGTTGATCTTTCACAACCGGAACCAGATGAGAGACTGAGGCTAAACAACCCCAATGAGAAACTCAACTCAACAACAAAGTTTACAAAGAGAATGAAAATATATACAAATGCATCCAACTCTCCAATGAGCAAATGATCCAATAAATAAACTTCTGTAGACTCCCACGCCTCCATGCACAATTAAAATATTAATTAATGCCCATAAATTTGAGCGCTCCAGTCAAACTTGAAATATTCCAAGTATAGGCGTCTACTAGAGAAAGGGGCCCACCAAAGTTAGCACCCATTAGAGGAATGGTTCTCATTTATTCTAAAAAGGATATAAGTTACCAAATGAATAATTTGTAGAATAAAACATAGGATAACTTATTTTAATCTTTTTTAAGATGACATTGCCCTTTATTCACCTAAGTTAGCCTTCGGGAAATAAAATAATATGGCTAACGTTCTCCAATATTCACTGATGGAGAAGGGACATTACATGTAGCTGCAAAAAGATCTGAAAGTTTTTCTGTAAGATTTTGAGACCTTGCCATTTCCTTGTCTTTTCAGCTTGTTTGTGCAACTTCAGGTTTTTCTTGTTATATTTTACATTTGGCCGGATGTGGGAAGTTCGCCATTTTATGTATAATTAGACGATGTAATGAAGAAAAAGGAAGAAGAGCTACAAACGACCTTAGCTGAGTTTAGTGAAACATGCTTCTTGCTCCAAGTAAAACGTTAAAAAGTAGAGCCTGACAGAGAGGCTATAAATATTTAGCTATACTCTATTCGTTGTAGGCACCACTTAGTTTATAGTTATGCATTATGTTGATTGAATACATGGCAGAAACTATAGTCATGTTTTAGTCATGTGTGTAGTGGCTATAGTCATGTTTTAAGATTATAAACTATATATGTTCCAAAACATATATTTTATTTTATCCAATGATGGTAACCTTGCTAATTTTGCTAAACCATTTAGTTTAAGATTAACAAAACTGATTTGTTTTGATAATCTTTGTTTGGAAAACATTTTGATTATATTGAAGCTAAGGTGAAATCAGAATGAGCCAGAGCATATAAACAATTCAAATATATTTCATTTTACCAATGCAGGCCAGCATTCAAGCTCATCAACAAGATCTAGAAGCTTGGAAAGTTATAGTAAAAGCAAGGGTCTGCTTGTCTGAAGAACATAATAAAGCTCAACAAGAGGAATTCAGTGCAAATCAGCAGGTATGGGCAAGCTCTTTGGCTCCTGGAATTATTTTATTTAATGCTTTGTTCTGATTCTTTAATTCAGTTCTCTATATCTTGATTGTAATATTTAGCACACATGATTGGGGGCAGGTGACGTTGCTTCAGAATATCAGTAAACATTTACAAGAGTATGATACTAGTTTGTAGCAATATAACAAGAAGCTTTAGAGTGGTGCTGCCACTGCTACAGATACCATTTTCCAAATGAGAAAGAAATATCAACAATAATGGAAACTCTCAGTAGCTTGAGAGGTCACCATGCTGCAATTCAGGACCAGCTTAATGTAACTAAAGTGAATGCCTTCTATAAACAACTTATCTCTGTAATTGTACTTTTATTACTGCAAAATTATCAGATTTTATTCTATAGAGTCCATTTGGAGGATTGACTTGATTTCAATATTTATTTGTTCTAATTACATCTTACATATGATCTATTTTTTCGCAAAGGGTTTGTGGAGCATTTCTTCTCTATAGGTTTATTTTGACTTACAACCTTAATCTACTCAAATAGTTAGCCTTCTAATTGAAGCTTTGCTAACTCTTGCTTTGCCATTAATTTTATGGCATTCGCCAAAACCAAATTTGTGTTAAAATATATTTATTTAATTTAGTATGCAAAGCAAATATTATTAAGAAGTGTGTATTCAATTTTGTTTTGACTTATATGACTTGATCATGTTGCACAACAATCACAAGCTTTAATTAAGATTTGATTTTCTGTAGACATGTAGGATTATACTTCAATCAAGCTTATTACGAGACTAGGGAAATAGACTCTTGCCTCAAGCATTTGCAACTATCTATTAGCCTATAGGTGTTTCTCATGCTAATGCTGCATATGGTTCAATTTCCTCTTATGATTATGGACATGTATAGTTGCTTCAGATTACTTAGCAATGCTTGCCCCTTTATATCTTAGGCCTCACTACAGAAGGCTTAAAAGGGGTTTCCAGAAGAGATAGAGCATCTCCACAGGGAGCTTTAACACACTACAGATGATAGGCTCGGTCATGTTGCTCAAGCTCAAATTCTGCTAGTTGAGGTAACAAAGTACAAAGAATGTATTAGAAAATCCACCACAGAATTGGAGCCACTCACATACAAGTCAGCATATTTGCAAGTATGTCACAAGGAAAAATCTAATTTTTTTGGCTTTTGCATTTTTTATGTACATGGAAATCCCAGAAGGCCCTATGATCAAATTTCAGTCTTAGTATAAATATGTATTGAATCAAAGTGACATATTTCAGTCTTAGTATAAATATGTATTGACTCAAAGTGACATATTGTATGTGGCAGGAGAGTTTTTCTTGTCCAAGCAAACAAATAAGCTGCTTGCAGCAAGGACTTTCAAACAAGAGGGTAGGTGTATTCAAATTTGGAAAGCAGAACAAGAATAATGCTGATTGTAATGAGCTAAGATTAACCCATCATAATAATTATACTTTGTTGGATAAAATTGTTTATGTGAAGTCATATGTATGCTGGTTTTGCAGATTGCAGAGTGTTCAACTTTTCAACAAAAATTTCAGTGTGCAAAACAACACTAAATAATAGAAGAGCTTTAAATTTGCCTTGCAGAGGTTGAAGTTCAATTTTTTGAAAGTGAGCTGCTATTAAGGGAGCTGCATAACACAATATTGGTAATGTAGCGCTATCTCCTCTACACCTTTTACAGTGCTTATGCAGACAAATTTACTTCTACTGTTTGACCTAATATGTATTAGGAACTCAAAGGCAATATATCATTGTAGGATTTAGTTTTACTCGAAATCATTTTTGATAAATTGATTGTATGTATTTTCCCTGTATTGTCTCTAAGCACAACCATGAATTTTAACACAAGAATACTAAATTGTAAACAATAATTTCTGGATTGACTACTTCCAACTATGAATTTAACACAAGAATACTAAATTGTAAACAATAATTTCTAGATTGGCTACTTCCAAACATGCCTAAGTGATTTTAAATTTACCTAATTCCATTTAAAATAAGTATGTGCCAATTTAAATAATTAAAAATCACATTTTAATAGATTTTGCGATCAAAAACAACTCTTGGTACCTCCATATGGTGCTTCTATTGAATAATCAATAACCTAAAGCCAAAACAAAAATCTTAATACAGCTCAAAGTTCTGATCCCTAGAGCAGTAGATACAACTGAATTTGATGTTTTCTTGATGTGCCTTCCATTCTAAATATGTTCAAAATTGTCTACTTTGATCTATTTTTATAAAAAAAATGTATATCTATTTTTAGGTGCTTCTATTTACTAGTCAGTAGCCTAAATCTATATACATCTATTATTGACAGCAAAAACAAGAATCTTAAGAGTATATATAGCTCAAATCTCTGATCCCTAGAGCAGTAGATACAACTGAATTTGATGTTTTGTTGACACCTTCCTTGCTAAATCTCAGTAGAACATATGTTGAAAACTATACTTTGATCTATTTTATGCGAAAAACTATACTTAATCTCTAGGTGCATTTTATCATTTATAATAGTGTATACTTTTTGCATCTACTAAATCTTAGTGGATATCGTCTATTGTCATAGTTTAGTTATTATGTTGTTTCTCTTATTTAGATATTATTATGATAGTTGTTTATATTTAATGTTCTAATGTTTAGCCATGATTTTTTTGGACTATTTTCCATTAGATCTCATTTCTTTTATATGACTTTCGATCGATCACATGTATTAGTAATTTTCACAATTAAAAGAAACCCACAAAGAATATTTGAAGACCTTAGTGATGTTAATGTTGGGAGGAGGATGGTGGTTGCTCATGAAAATAATCAATGGCAGCGACTTAAGAAATATAAAACATGTGAGAATATATAAGAAAATAAAAATAATTGATTAATAGTCCACTATAAACCCCATATATTAACATTGTTTAATATTATTTGATTTACTGCCTTTTTATTGTTTAACGATTGCAATTACTAGGAGAAGACCCCTTAAGCTTTTGGGTGAAAGAACATGATGGCATATAATGATAAAATAAAAAATGTAATTTTTTTGGGCTATTAAAACATCCATGCTAATTATTTCCAAGAGCATGAAAATTATCGAGTTTAGTACCAACATAAATAACTTTAATAATGTATAATGTTTTCTTGATTTCAGTTAAATGTAGATGATGTGGTTGAAGGATCTAATAAGTCCAAGTTTGATGTAAATGAGGATAATGAAGAAAGTGGAGAGGTAAATATATTTATGATATCTTTAAAGCTATAATAGTATCTTCATTTATTATAGATATTTTTTTCTGAAATAATCTTCTCTATATTTAGAATTCTTTTCAAGAGGATGATGTATTTTAAAATTCATTGTTTGGATTACATGGAATGAATTTGTAACCTCACCTACTAGACACCATAGTTTAAAAACTCATGACTCAATAAAACTCAGGCTTGATGACTCAATAAAAATTCGCTAGAACTTAGCGACCCTCTCGCACTTAGATAAACAACAATTGTTTAATCACTTGCTCATGATTAGATTATGTGCACTCAACATGATGTGATTGAAGATGTGCCCTTAACAAGTTGCAACTGGAAGATGTGCCCTTGATGGATTGTAACTTTAAAATGTGTCCATGAGATTGTGTTTTTTGGCATTTGGCATGTGCGTGGTCGAGGTTGTCCTTACACAACACTATTCTTGCATTTCATGTCCTTCATACGGTGTCATCACATGTTGCCTATATCAATGCAATACAATGTCCTCATGACTTTGGGCAAGTTTTTGGTTGAGTTTTGCCACATTTTTGGCTACTAACTTTACTAACTTCTTGATTTTTACAAACAATTGCCCTAGTGTTTTTGGGTGAGTGACTTGGGAATAGTCTTGTCTCATGAGAATTCGTGAGTCAAGGGATCTTTTGCAAGTTTTTTAATTTATGCTAGGTACTAGCAAAATTATCTTGCTATGATTACAATCCTTTGTAGTATTGAGGGGGTACAACCTTTACAATTATTTTTTGGTTCTTTGTCTTAATTATAGTTATTTAGGAATATGATGTTAAAAATCTTGATGGTATCATGCGATGGTCTTAATATGGTTTTGATCACCTTTAGACATAATGTTCTTGCTGTTACTTGTATAGTTATTTTTCTTAGAAAATATTGAATAGCTCTTTTTGCTTATTTGAGTACAATTGTGTTGTATTATGACTTTGGTATAAATGAAGTAGATTGCTCTTTTTCTTTCTCTTTCTTTCTTTTAGTCTTTTTTTTCCTTCTGTCTCTTTCTTTAGTGTGGTCTCTGTCTATTTTTCTATCATTCTCTCTCTTCATCTATGTCTTTCTCTCTTTACTTTTCTTTCTTCATCTCTATGTGTCCTTTATCTCTTTGTCTCTCTATTTGTTTGTACTTCTCTCTTTTTCTTTCTCTTAGTGTAATTTCCTCTCTTAGTGTGTTTTTTTCTTTCAAGAGCCCTGTTTCCCTTTCTTTTTCTATTTCTATAGCACTCAATCTTCCTTTTCTTCCTTTTTATATATCTCTTTTTTTCTTTCTTTCACTTGCTTTCATATATTTCTTTGCCACTTTCTTTTCTTTGTCTCTATCTCTCTATTCTTTCTCTCCTTTCTTTTATCTCTCTTTCTTTATCACTTTTTATTTTTATTTTTATTTTCTCTCTTTCTTTCATTCTTCCTCTTTATTTGTTCTCTGCTTATTTATTTATTTATTTTGTCTTTATTTTTTTTCCCAAATCCTTTATTTCTTTATATTTTCTATTGTTTTTTTATCTCTCTCTCTCTCTCTCTCTCTCTAATACAACTCTTTCTCTCATTATTTTTCTTCCCGTGTTTCTTTTTAGCCATTTCAATCTATCTCTTTCTCCTTATTTTTCTATGTTCACTTTTCCTCTCTATTTCCCTACCTTTTCTCTCTCTTCTCTTTGCTTACTTTTTTCTCATTTGTTTTTCTCTTCCTATATTTGTATTTCTCTTTTCCTTTCTTTTTATCTCTTGTTTTGTCTTTGTATTTCTCTCTTTCTTTCTCTCTTAATAATTTTAATTATTTCTTTTTCTTTTTTATTTTCTCTCTTTACTTTATTTTGTTGTCTCTTTCATTCTCTCTCTTTATTTTTGTCTCTTATCTCTTTCGTTTCGATTCTATATCTTCTCTTTTTTCTTTGTAATTGTATTTCGATCTCTCTCTATCTCTTTCATTCTCTCTCTCTCTCTCTCTCTCACACACACACACACACACACACACACACACACACACTCTTCTTTCTTTGTTTCTTTGCCTCTTTCTTTTGTTGTTTATTTGTCTCTTTTGTATCACTTTCCCTTTCTCTTGTTGTCTATCTGTCTCCTGCTTTGTCTCTTTTTGTATCGCTTTCCCTTTCTCTCATTGTCTATCTGTCTCTTGCTTTGTCTCTTGTTTATTCTTACAATTTTCCTCTCTCTCTCTCTCTCTCTCTCTCTCTCTCTCTCTCTCTTCCCCTTTGTTTTATTTTTTATTTCCTTCTTTCCTTTTATGTGTTATTGTCTTTATATTTTCCTTTGTCTTTATTCCCCTATTCTTTCTCTCTTCCATCCATACCTTTGCTTTTTGTTTCTTATTTCCCTCTTTTTGCTTTTATCCTTTTTATCTTTATTTTTTTATTTTGTTCTCTTTCTCTCTTTTTGTTTGGGTGTTTTTAATATTTCTCTCCATCGCTATCTATCTTTCTCTCTTTGTTTTTTCCTTCTTTCTATTTTTCTTTCTTTCTCTCTATTTCTAGACCCTGGACCCTTGACATAGAACCCTTGACCTCTTAAAATCTAGATCCTAGAACACAAAAATATGGACCCTGACCTTGGACATTGGACCCTATTTCATAGAACATGGACCTTGAACACTAAACCTTACAACTTGAACATTAGATCTTAAACCTTAGAGCCAAAAACATGGACCCTTGGACTCTCTAAGATCCTACATCGTGGACTATGGACCTTAGACCAATAAATATCTACCTTAAATTCTTGGACCCTAGACCCAAGACCTAAGCCCTTGAACCTAAGACATTGGACATTGAACACTTAAAACATGGACCTTGCACCTTGACCCTAGACCCTTAGAACATGGACCTCAAACCTCTGACCACCTTGGACCTTGTATGCTAGATTTGGAACTTACATCCAAAGACTCTACACCTTGGAACCTAGACTCTACACCCTGGAGTTGTGAACCACCTACTCTAGACCATGAAACATTTACCTTTACTGTAAACCCTAGGATCTTGGACATTGGACCCAAGACTTAGGATACATGACACTATAACCAAGACCTTAGACCCTAGTCCCTAAAATTAAGACATTGGACACTAGATTGTGGACATTGAACCCTTGGAACATGGACATCAAACCCTTGACCCTAGACCTAAGACCATAGACCAAGGTTGCAGGATACACCCCCCTCCCACCCTTGGTACGCATATTGATATATTTGGTATGAATTTGGTATGGTACAAGATGAATACGACTTCAATACTATACCTGCCTATACGCAAAGCACTCAAGTTTTTTTAGTTGTGCCGTATGCATAGGATTCAATTGCTTAAAAAAACTAATTGAATCTTGAAAATTTTGTCAAAAAAACCCAAAATTGTAGGAAAAAAACATGGGTTTTTATGGCTATAAATAAACTCGCAAGCTAAATGAAATTGCAACCTTGTTTTTTAGCATTTTTTCCCTCTGTGCGACTTGTTTTCTCAATGGATTTCTCATTGCACACGACCAATTTTTTGAGTTTTACTTCCTATGCGTGACCGCCGACCAGTCCAGAGTATCGAAGTGAAAGAATACTTGATGGACGTAGGCTATAAATTTCTTAAGTGAAATCTTGTAAGACTTAGGGTTAAAAAAATGCACGCACCAATATTTATTTTCATTTTTGTTTTGTTTTTATTTTTATTTTTTTAATCATTCTAATCACTCCTATTTTAAATAAAAATTATTGTTTTGTAATATTTTTTACTCAAATTATCTATATAATTTTCTATTTATATTTAATTTTTTTTAAGATTATTGTTTTTTATTCTTATTTTTTTAAATTATTCTTTATTAAATTAGTAATATTTAAATATTTATATTATTATATTTTATATTTACTTTATTTTATTATAATTTTTAATTAAGATCTATAAAATTAAATGTGAGTGAATTATGTGTTAATTATCTAAATATAAACATTTCAGAATATGTAGCAATTATGAGTCTTTATTGCTTCTAAAGTAATGAAAATCTCCTCTAATAACTTATAAAATTGTGTTATATATATGTGTAGGTGTTTTTTATAAATGTTGTATCCAATCGTATCAATATTAGGGGCCTTGAAAAATGCCTGTATCCGTATTTCATACTGTATCCATATCTACGTTCATGCAACTTTGCCCTAGACACTATACCCTAAACCCAAGACAATGGACACTAGGCTGTGGACAATGGATCTATGGAACATAGACCTCAAACCTCTGACCCTAGAACTTAGACCTTGTATGCTAGACCTAGAACATACACTCAAAGAATCTACACCATGGAGTTGTGGACCATGGACACTGGACCATGAAACCTTTACCCTTTACCTTGAACCCTTGGACATTTGACCGTAGACCCTACAATGTGGACTATGGACCCTAGACCAAGAAATCTTTACCCTAAACTCTTGGACCCTAGATGCAAGGCCTAAGCCCTTGGATTGTATTTCTTGAACCCAAGACATAGACATTGAACCCCTAGGACATGGACCTCAAACCCTTGATCCTAGACCTTGCACCCTTGAACCTAGACCCTTGGAACATGGACCTCAAATGCTTGATCGTATGTTGCGAAAGGTGTGTTGTACAACTTGCATAATAATAATAATGCTAATAATGTAAAATAAATATTTAATCATGGTGCATCTTAGAGATATGGATACCAGATAGGTTAGAAATTCTTGGGGACACTTGTATGTTGTATGTGACATTGGGATAAATATTTAATGTGTGTGTCAGATTGGGAAAATATTTATTATTGGGAAAACATGGAACTTAAACCCTTTTCCCTAGACCCTAAACCCAATACAATCGACAATGGGCCCCTAGAACCTGGACCTTGTATGTTAGACCTAGAACTTACACCCAAAGACTCTACACCATGGACCCTAGACCCTAAATCCTAGAGGAATGGACCATGGACCCTAAACAATGAAACCTTTACCCTTTAGCTTGAACCCTTGGACGCTCGACCCTTGACACTAAACCCAAGATCCAAGACCCGAGACCTGAGACCCTAACCTTCAACCCTGAACCCAAGACCTCAGACAATAGACTGTGGACATTGGACCCTTGGAACCTAGACCTCAGACCCTAAATCTTGTATGCTAGACCTAGAATGTACACCCATAGACTCTGTATTCTTTGACACAATATTGTAGACCATAGACCTTTATTTTTTTTATCATCTGTTCTCTCTTTTTCTCATTCTCTCACATTATCTCCCTTTATATGTCTATCTGTTGGCATTTCATTGTTTCAATGCTTTTCCTATCGTTCTCAACATTTCTTTTCTTTTTCCTCTTTTTCCTTCTCATTTTGTCTATATTAATTCTCTCTATCTCATTTTTTTAATGTGTGTCTTTTTCCTTTTTTTTCTCATTTTTGTCTCTTTTTTTTAATAGTTTTTGTATGATTGTCATTCTATCTCTATCTTACTATATATGTATTTTTCTCTATATCCTAATCTTTTTATTTTTGTTTACTCTTTATTTCTTTGAGCCCCTCCATCGTTGTTGCTCTCTCTCTCTCTCTCTCTCTCTCTATTTTTACTCTTATTTGTATTTATCTTTGTTTCTGTCATTCTTTATTCTCTCTTTTTATTTCTCTATATGTATTTTTTTTATCTTATTTATTTATTCTCTCTTTTTGACTCTCTCTCCATCTTCTTTCTTTGCACCCCCCTCTCTCTTTATTAATTTCTAAATTAATTTTTTCTTTCTTTTTGTTTATCTCTTTCCCTTTCATTCTTTATTTCTTTATATGTTTTTACTTTGTCCTCTCTCTTTATATTTTTCTCTCTTTGGTGGTTTCTCTTTTTCTAATTTTTTTTCCACTCTTTCTAACTTCTCTCGCTTCTCCTATCTGCCTCCTTTCCCTTCTCCATCTTTCTTTTTTACTGTCTTTTTTATTTTTTTCCTTCTCACTTTCTTTCTTTCCTTTTTTTCTTTTGTTCTCTTTTTTCCTTCTTTCTTTCTAACTTTATTTCTCTCTCATTCTCGTAATTACTCTATCGTCTCTTCTTTCTTTGTTTCTTTCCCTCTTTCGTATGTTATTTCTTTGTCTTTCTTTTGTATCTCTTTCCCTTTCTCTCATTGCCTATTGCTCTCCCTCTATCTCTTTGTCTCTTTATTTTTCTTTATTTTGTTTTTTATTTCCTTCTTTTTCTCTTTTTAATGTGTTTATTTATCTTTATATTTACCCTTTTCTCTCGTTATTTTTCCCTTTATTTCTCTCTTCCATTCATCCCTTTTTTTCTTATTCTTTTATTTCTCTTTTTGCTCTTTTAATGTTAATATTATTTTGTTCTCTTTTTCTCTTTTTGTCTGAGTGCATCTTTCTTTCTTTTCAATGTCTTTCTCCATTACTATCTACTTTCCCTCATTCATTTTTCCTCTCTCTCTCTCTCTCTCTCTCTCTCTCTCTCTAGGTCCTTGACCCTCGACACCAAACACTTGACCCCTTGAAACCTAGACCAAAGACCACAAAACAATGGACCTTGAACCTTGGACACTAGACCTTGAACAATGAACTTTATACCCTAGAATGTAGAATATGGACCCTATACCCTAAATCTTAGAACTTGGATGCTAGAACCTAAAATTTGGAATCTAGATGTTGGAACCTAGATCCTCGACCCTAGAACCCCAACTTTGGACCCTTGGACCCTAGACCTTGCATTATGGACCGTAGACCCTAGACTAGGAAATCTTTACCCTGAATTGAATCCTTGGAACCTGGATCCTAGACCGTAATTGCAAGACAATGAACAATAGATAGTGGATAATGGATCCCTGTAATGTGGACTTGAACCTTAGACCTTGGTGCTTGTATGCTAGACCTGGAGATTACACCCAAAGACTCTACATGTTGGAGTCGTGGACCATGTACACTAGACTAGGAAACCTTTACTCTAAATCCCTAGACCTTAGACCCTAGACATTAGACCCATGACCCAAGATCCAAGATTTTAAATCGTAACTCTGAACCCTAAACGCAAGACCCTAGACACTAGACTGTGGACATTGGACCCTTGGAACCTAGACCTTTAACCCTAGATCCTAGATATTGCAAATCAGAGTCTAGACCTTGAACCTTGGATGCTAGACCTAGAACTTACACCCATAGACTCTGGGTCCTTGGACCCAACACCATAAACATTTGACCTTTTTTAATTTGTCATTCATTCTTTGACACTCTCTCTTGTTCTATGTCTATATATTGGAATTTCATTTTTTCTATGTTTTTCCTCTCTTTTTCCTTTCTCACTTTGTTTATATTAACTCTCTCTCTCTCTCTCTCTCTCATTTCTCTCTCTCATTTCTCTCATTTTTGTCTCTTTTTGATGTTTTTGTATCTTTCTTTGTATGTTTGTCTGTCTTACAACATTATCTTTTTCTTCTCTATTTCTTAATCCTTTTATTATTGATTCTCTTTTTTTCTTTTAGTCCCTTCTTTTTCTCTATTTCCTTTGCGCTCTCTCTCTCTCTCTCAGTTTCTCTTTGTATTATTATTTATGTCTTTTTTTCTTTTGTCATGTCTATCATGAATTCATTCATTAAACTTATTCATTTCTCTTTCTTTCTTTTGTTTTGTCTTTCTATTTCATTGACAAATTTTTGTTTGTATTTGTTTATTTTATTTTTTATTATCTCTTATTGTCTTTGTTTCTCATTGTCTGTCTTTGTTTGTTTCTCCCTCTCTTCTCTTTTTTACTTCTCTCTATTTCTCTCTTTTTCTTTCATCCTCTCTCTATAGTTCTCTCTTTATTTCTTTTTATTCTTTCTTTGTTTCTTTCTTCATCCCCCCTCTCTCTCTTGTCATCTTCTTTCTTTGTACCTAACTGATTTGGCTATATCTTTATCTTTTTGTTCATCTTCGTCTTTTTTGTTTCTCTTCTTTCTTTCTTTTTCTTTTGCACTCTCATTCTTTATCTTCTGATTCTTTATTTTTGACTTGCTTCCTCTTTTACTTTATTTCATTATTTCTCTCGTTCTTTTTCTTTCTACTTCTCTCTATCCATTTTTCTCTCTTTTACTATGTTTTTCTTTCCACTTATTTTTCTATCATTCTTTTTTTTTTCTCTATTTATTTATGTCTATTTTTGTCTCTTTGTTTCTTTTGCCTTTTGCTTTTATATTTTTTCTTTCTTTATCTGTGTGACTGTCTATCTTTTTTTCTCTTTCATTCTTTCTTACTATTTGTCTCTTTTGTTAGAGTAAATGGCATATTTACATTTAAGTTTACTTAGGATTGCATTATAGTTTAATAGTGCATTTAATTAATTAGGGTAGTTGTGTTTCCTGTATCAGGAAGTTTCATACTTGTCACCTATTTTTCACGCCTTTAAAAACCCTATACCATATGTAGATTACTCATCTCATTCTCAATGCATTTTCTCTTCGGTAAAATATCTTCTCTCTTGTGAAGGTTTATTTCTGTAGTTGGTCATCCTGGGTGTGTTGCTCTCACATGGTATTAGAGCCTCCCAGTTTGCAGTATCTTCCCTGAGAGTTTTTATCCAAGAGTTGTGGCTGGAGATTTGTGAGATCATTATTTTCTGAATATGTTCAGAAGAATGTTCATCTTTATAAATTCTGTCGTTAGACATTGAAGTTGCCGTATTATTCTTTTTTTTTTGCTGGCGAATGCAATTGATTGGAGGCAGATTTTTTCCAAGCATTGAAAAGCTCAAAATCACTGTTGAAGAGGGCAGGATTTTGCCAAAAGAGGCAAGTGTTGAAACTGCTTGGAGAGTCCGCGATTTGGTTTTGCTGTGAGGAGGCACTATTGCTCTAACAGGGGCATAAATTTTTCTTGCCGTATTTTCTTTTGGAGGCATTTTTTTGGTGTTTATTTCAGCATTGAAGGTCGATATTCTGAGGCTTTATTTTCAGTTTCAATTTGGCCATGATTCCTTGTTGGAAGGCATTTGCAGGGTCTTGAAGGATTTTTTGTTGAAGTGGCTGCGAACTTTATAGTTTGTAATCAAATATTTTCTAGGGTTTGCTGTGGTGGGACCGACGTGAGCAGGTTAAAATTTTCGCTGAAAGATCTTAGTCCCACATTGGTTGCGTGAAGGATAGTTTTTCTATTCATATACCACAACAATGTATTTGGTTGGTGAGTAAGACTCACAGGCTCGTGACTGTGCTTTGTGTGGAGGCTGGCCATTTGATCAAGGTGGCTTTATTTTTGCTCAAATTTTTTTTCCAATTTTTTGCTTGGAATAATTTTGGAAAAGTGGTGAAATAATTTCTAGAGGCTACATTTTTTTGGAGGCTTTTATTAGTTTGGTTTAATTTTGCCTTTTTAGTGCAATATTTGTCATGGATACTCCTGGAACCATTAAATTGTTAACTCCCCATAATTACCACACCTGGAAAATGAAAATGCGTAGATTACTTCAGTCCTAGGGTCTGTGGTCCACTCTAAATGCTACCCAACCCACTCTCACCAAAGAATATGAAATATTTTCCCATCAAAATAAATGTGACCAAGCTACGGGGTGGTTGAAGTTAAATGTTTCAGATAGTCTCCCTTTCCATATTGATGAGTTGGGTACACCCAAAGAAATCTGAGATAAGTTAGAAAACCTATTTGGTAAGGTTAGCGAGATCCATGCATTGCAATTTGAGGCTGAGTTAAACTCTCTTATTCCTGAAGCATTTCCTACTATTGATGACTTCCTAGTGAAATTCAAATCAGTAAGGTCACAACTAGCAGGATGTGGAAATGGCAAAACTAATAAGGAGTCCATTTTTTTGATTCTATCTAAGTTAAGAGGCCCTTTTGCTGTGTTTTCCTCTACCTTTTACTCTACAATGGATGCCTCAGGTAGTGCATTCCAGATGCCCTCTTTTGAGACCTTCTGTGACCGGTTAACAAGGCAACAAGCCAAACTTGCCCAGTTGGTGAGGGTCCCTAAAAATCATGCATTGGTTGCACATGGCTCATAGAGTAAGGGGAAGAAGAAACCTCAACCTAAAACAGAGTCAAATGAGACCACCATTGCAAAAGAAGAAAAGGCAAAGAAGGAGAAAGTCAATTGTGTATATTGTAAAAAGAAGGGGCACGATGAGCATCATTGTTACAGAAAGAAGATAGATGAGCTCTCTCACCTTCTTCAGAAAAACAATATCCCACTGCCATCTTCTATGACTCCTACAGCCTCTGCATCTTCATCTGCTCCATACACCAAGCCCACACAGTTTGGTAGTGCAGACATTGCAAACAGTAAAGAAGATAAGCACTACATGGGTAAGGGACATGCACTGGTCACTTCTGCAGTTGATTCCCGGTGTGACAGAAGTTTCTGGATTCTGGTGCATCTCACCACATGAGTTCTTCACCCTATCATTTCATGGGTTTGCATCTCTCTAACACTTACAAAATTTTGTTGGGGAACAATAAGCTGTTGGATGTTCCGGGGACAGGCACTGTTGACATGTGTGATGGCTACTTTCGGGATGTACTGTGCATTCTAAAGTTGCACACAAATCTTCTGTCTATATATCAGATAACACATTGGTGAAGTCCCTAAGACCGTGGAGTTTATAGTCGATTCTGTGTTTATCAAAGAAGCTGATTCTGGAAAACTCATTGCTATTGGTAATGCTGATCATGAGTCTAGACTATATAGCTTCTCTCACTTTGTTGAGGATGACTATGTACCTTGCACACCCTTGGCCAGTGTTGATAGTAATATTGGTCATCTGCATTTTGGGGTACTTCAGACTCATGTTGATACTGTTCCTGTTACTTCAGAGGTTGGGTTTCTAGCCCAACAGGCTATCTTTGATCCCTCAGATCTTATTTTGTTGGATGAGTACTTAGCAGGCATATCTGATTTGTTTGTAGAGTCTCACCTCGCAGATCTGGGAGATTCACTTGAGGGGATTTCTCTCCTCTTTGATGACAGTTGCAGCATGCCACTTGATTCATTTAGATTGTTTTTGGAGGTTGACTTGGATGTGCCTTCTCTTAATTTGTCGCATTTCTTGGTTGTGGTTGATCATGATCATGTGATGGATTGCTCTTTTTGGAGACTTCCTTCCCCTTCTCAGTTGGATATGGAGTGGTTCCTTCTTCATCTAGTGGACCTGTTTCTTCCTAAGGGAAGAGGTGTTGCTTGCAGGCACTGGATCATCTTCTATTTTCAGGCATCCTTCATCAGTATTGGAGCTTTTTCATTGTGGGGGGGCTATATAGTCTCTCTCTTTCCCTCTTATGGGGGGGCCATTGATTGTATATACAGGATGTATGTAGCACTTGGGCGGATGTGATTAACTCCTCCATCTATGCATCATTTTTGTTTTTCTCCCTCTCTTTTGGAGAGGGGTTTTTTCCCATAGGGTTTTTCTCTTTTTCTCCGGTTGTGAGAGATTTCTTTTTTGCATTGTAAATGGGTACCTAACATGGTTGTGTTGCCGGGACCCATATTGCATCTTCATTCTCCCTAAATTGCACTTAAGGGGGGGTGTTAGAGTAAATAGCATATTTACATTTAAGTTTACTTAGGATTGCATTATAGTTTAATAGTGCATTTAATTAATTAGGGTAGTTGTGTTTCCATTATTGGGAAATTTCATACCTGTCACCTATTTTTCACTTCATCTTTGTCTTTGGAGAATGTTGAAGATTAGCTACAAGCTTTTTTAAAGCCGTAAAAAATAGGTGACAGGTATGAAACTTCCCAGTACGGGAAACACAACTACCCTAATTAATTAAATGCACTATTAAACTATAATGCAATCCTAAGTAAACTTAAATGTAAATATGCTATTTACTGTAACACCCCCCTAAGTGCAACTTAGAGAGAATGAAGATGCAATATGGGTCCCGGCTACACAACCATGTTAGGTACCCATTTACAATGCAATAAAGAAATCTCTCACAACCGGAGAAAAGGAAAAAAACATTGTAGGAAAAAACCTCTCTCCAAAAGATAGAAAGAAAAAACAAAACTGATGCATGGATGGAGGAGTTAATCACATCCACCCCAAGTACTACATACATCTTGTATATACAATCAATGGCCCCCCCATAAGAGGGAAAGAGAGACTATATAGCCCCCTACAATGAAGAAGCGCCAATACTGATGAAGGATGCCTGAAAACAGAAGATGATCCAGTGCCTGCAAGCAACACCTCTTCCCTTAGGAAGAAACAAGTCCACCAGATGAAGAATGAACCACTCCATATCCAACTGAGAAGGGGAAGGAAGTCTCCAAACAGAACAATCCATCACATGATCATGATCAACCACAACCAAGAAACGCGACAGATCAAGAGAAGGCACACCCAAGTCAACCTCCAAAAACAATCTGAATGAATCAACTGGCATGCTGCAACTGTCATCAAAGAGGAGAGAAATCCCCTCAGTTGAATCTCCCAAATCTGCAAGGTGAGACTCTACAAACAAATCAGATATGCCTGCTAAGTACTCATCCAACAAAACAAGATCTGAGGGATCAAAGATAGCCTGCTGGGCTGGAAACCCAACCTCTGAAGTAACAAGAATAGTATCAACATGAGTCTGAAGTACCCCAAAATGTAGATGACCAATATTACTATCAACACTAGCCAAGGGTGTGCGAGGTACATAGTCATCCTCCTTAACAAAGTGAGAGAAGCTACATAGTCTAGACTCATGATCAGCATTACCAATAGCAATGAGTTTTCTAGAATTAGCTTCTCTGATAAACATAGAATCAGCTGTAAACTCCACAGTCTTAGGGACTTCACCATGTGTTATTTGGTATATAGACAGAAGATTTGTGTGCAACTTTAGAATGCACAGTACATCCCAAAAGCAGCCATCACATATGTCAATAGTGCCGGTCCCCTGAACATCCAACAACTTATTGTTCCCCAACAAAATTTTGGAAGTGTTAAGAGGGGTGCAAACATGAGTCTGAAGTAACAAGAACAGTATCAACATGAGTCTGAAGTACCCCCAAAATGCAGATGACCAATATTACTATCAACACTAGCCAAGGGTGTGCGAGGTATATAGTCATCCTCCTTAACAAAGTGAGAGAAGCTATATAGTCTAGACTCATGATCAACATTACCAATAGCAATGAGTTTTCCAGAATTAGCTTATCTAATAAACACAGAATTGGCTGTAAACTTCACAGTCTTAGGGACTTCACCATGTGTTATCTGCTATATAGACAGAAGATTTGTGTGCAACTCTAGAATGCACAGTACATCCCAAAAGTAGCCATCACATATGTCAATAATGCCGGTCACCCGAACATCCAACAACTTATTGTTCCTCAACAAAATTATGGAAGTGTTAGAGGGGTGCAAACCCATGAAAGGATAGGGTGAAGAACTCATGTGGTGAGATGCACCAGAATCCAAAAACCATCTGTCACACCAGGAATCAACTGCAGAAGTGACCAGTGCATGCCCCTTACCCATGTAGTGCTTATCTTCTTTACTGTTTGCAATGTCTGCACTACCAAACTGTGTGGGCTTGGTGGATGGAGCAGATGAAGATGCAGAGGTTGTAGGAGTCACAAAAGATGGTAGTGGGATATTGTTTTTCTGAAGAAGGTGAGAGAGCTCATCTATCTTCTTTCTGTAACAATGATGCTTATCGTGCCCCTTCTTTTTACAATATACACAATTGACTTTCTCCTTCTTTGGCTTTTCTTCTTCTGCAGTGGTGGAGGTCTCACTTGACTCTGTTTTAGGTTGAGGTTTCTTCTTCCCTTTACTCTGTGAGCTATGTGCAACCAATGCATGGTTTTTAGGGACCCCCTGAAACTGGGCAAGTTTGGCTTGCTGCTTTGTTAACCGGTCACAGAAGGTGTCAAAAGAGGGCATCTCGCATGCACTACCTAAGGCATCCATTGTAGAGTAAAAGGTAGAGGAAAACATAGCAAAAGGGCCTCTTAACTTAGATAGAATAAAAAAAATGGACTCCTTATCAGTTTTGCCCTTTCCACATCCTGCTAGTTGTGACTTTACTGATTTGAATTTCACTAGGAAGTCATCAATAGTAAGAAATGATTCAGGGATAAGAGAGTTTAACTCAGCCTCCAATTGCAATGCATGGATCTCACTAACCTTACCAAATAGGTTTTTTAACTTATCCCAGATTTTTTTGGGTGTACCCAACTCATCAATATGGAAAAGGAGACTATCTGAAACATTTAACTTCATCAATCCCATAGCTTGGTCACATTTATTTTGATGGGCAAATATTTCATATTCTTTGGTGAGAGTGGGTTGGGTAGCATTTAGAGTGGACCACAGACCCTGGGACTGAAGCAATCTACGCATTTTCATTTTCCAGGTGTGGTAATTATGGGGAGTTAACAATTCAATGGTTCTAGGAGTATCCATGACAAATATTGCACTAAAAAGGCAAAATTAAACCAAACTGATAAAAACCTCCAAAAAAATGCAGCCTCTAGAAATTATTTCACCACTTTTCCAAAATTACTCCAAGCAAAAAATTGGAAAATTTTTTTGATAAAAAATAAAGGCATCTTGATCAAACGGCCAGCCTCCACACAGCACAGTCACGAGCCTGTGAGTCTTACTCACACTAGCCAGATACACTGTAGTGGTATATGAATAGCAAAACTATCCTCCACGTAGCCAATGTGGGACTAAGATCTTTTAGCGAAAACTTCAACTTGCTCACGCCGGTCCCACCACAGCAAACCCTAGAAAATATCTGATTACAAACTACATATGGTACAAGCTTTTTAAATAACCATTTGATTACAAACTATAAAGTTTCATACCTGTCAGGTCTATTTTTCAAATCTTTAAAAAGCCTGTACCATATGTAGATTAATCATCTCATTCTCAATGCATTTTCTCTTCGGTGAAATATCTTCTCTCTTGTGAAGGTTTATTTCTACAGTTGGTCATCCTGGGTGTGTTGCTCTCACATCTTTAAATATTTCTTTATTTGTAATTCTGTTTAATTTGTTCTATTTTTATCCATTTTTCATTCTCTTTCTTTTCTTTCATCTTTATGTAAATTCTATCTTCATTCTCTCTCTCTTTTATTTTTTCTCTATCTTTATTTCTATAATTTGTTTTATTTCTTTTTCTTTCTTTCCTTTTTCATTAATTTTCTATTTATCTTTCCTTTTTTCTATCAAAAAATTTATATTTTTTAATTTTTTGGTTTATGTTTATTGTAGAAACAATTATAGATATTCCTTTACACTAGTTCATTGGTATTACAGTTAACCTAGGAAGATAAATAGCTACAAATGTAAGAGTACAAGCATCAAAATGTGCCAAATACTTCAAGAACAATAATTTACCTCCTAATCCATTATCTCCATAATTTAAGTTACATCTAAGGATTACATGTCTAGATGATGAAAATAGATAGCCTGAACTCTTGTCAAGATCTACATGGTTCTTACATAGGAAATCTCAATTGTTCAAACACAACTATGCAATATTACATGAACATATTTGAGAAATCACAACTAGGCAATCCATACAACGACGGTCACTAACAAGGTCTTATGATGGATCCTCCAACTTTGATGGGGCTTCTAGAATCTTCTTGGCCTACTCTTGGTCTCTCATAGCATCTTCCAACATGTTGGGATTCCTATTTTCAAGCCAAGTATTTGCAAAATCTTGCCAAATCCATCAAATTTTCCTGAGGGTCCCTATTCTTTTACCTTGGTGCATGTTGCTAAAACCCTGGTTTTGGCTAAGTTTGAAACCTTGAAAACCCAGAAAACTTGGCTAAGTATAAAATCTGATGGATCCTTCAAATTCTAGAATTTGCAGTTTAACTCCTATGGATCCGAAACCTATCTCAAACATCATGACAGTATATTTTAAAATAACTTAAAGTATAAGAAACTCAAATGTTATTTTAAAATATATTGTCCTATTGAAATTTCAGGATTTAAGTCAATTTTAGGACCTGATGCAATTTCGGGACTTAAGTCAATTTCGGGACCTGATGCAATTTCGGGACCTAAGTCAATTTCGGGACTTGATGCAATTTCAGGACCTGATGCAATTTTGAGACCTAAGTCAATTTTAGGACCTGATGCAATTTTGGGACTTAAGTCAATTTCGGGACCAAAGGGAATTTAGGGACCCAAGTGAATTTTGGGACGAAAGTGGATTTTTGGACCTTTTCCTAAAATTTTCTCGGACCCCCTGAATTTTTAAGGCGAATTAGGAGGTGCAAAAAATTGAGTTTTCAAAAAAACATTTGAGGAAAGGGCTAAGTTTTTCGTGGAGTTTCGGGTCAAACTTTTGGTTTTGATTTTCAACACTTTTGGTCCCGTCGGGATTTTGGGACCAAACTGGGCTTTTGGACTTTTTCCAAAAGGGTCCAAAAGTCCTAAGTCCTCCTGCCGACCCAACACCCACCGAAGGCCTAGGAATGTCCAGAAACACACAAGAATGTGCCACCAACTCCCCAGTCATTAATGCAAAGTGGATGGTTGAAAATGATGTTATGAATGCAGTTGGTGGGGTTGTTGGGGTTTTCCCTCCCAGTTCATCATCAATTCCGAGCTACAAATGATATAAATAGAAGGTTGAAACTCATTTCAAAGGAGGTTGGTTTTTTGTGTGTGGTCTCCAAAAGATAGATACATGTGCAGAAAGTTGCAGGGCAACCATTGAAATGCCAGTTCAGCGCATTAAGGAGTGCAGACCCGCGAAGTCAAAGGAGTTGATATTGTATATGATTCTTGTTGTAGAACGTCTCCAGGTCATTAGGTATGTACCCATGAAGATTTCTCAATCGTAGTTGGGTATTTTCTTTTGCCATGTTTAATGACACAAATGTAATATTGGGTCAGATGGATGTGATAACACTTTGAAAATATTGCAAGCTTTGTAATAATCTCTCTCATGTTATAAATGGGTATATACAGTTATGTTTTGGTTTACTAAGTATGTTCTATTTCAAGATCTCATATTCTGTGGTGTATGCAAACACATATTTCATTGTCCTTTTGGTTTCAATTTGTTGTTTTCTTAATGAACTATTACTCTATTCCCCATATAATAGGCATCGATCTGGAGATATTCCTGTAGTGCCCCTCCGTTTTCACTTTGGTTGTGTCAGGAAAATTTAAAAGGGTAAACCCAAATTTATAAATTATTATTTTAGGCCCCTATATTATTTATAGCACTATAGTTTATTAGCTATATTAATTTGTTACATTTTCTAGAGGTTATTTTATATTATTGGTGAGTGAAACCTTATTTTATATAAGGAAACCTAATAAAATATAATGTTATTAAATATTACTTTAGGATACCTAATTATAATTGCTTGAGGACAAGCAATCTTGAGTGGGGAGGGTTGTCATGTCCCTATAATGATTTATAATTGAATTGTTTATTTAAATAATAAGTTAGCCTTATATAAACTAAATATATAATATATATATTTAAAATATATTATTAATATGTATCATTTAATAAATAATATTATTAATTTAATATAATTTAAATATTATAAAATATATGAAATATATATATTTATATTTTAATTAACTAGATATATTATAAATATAAATATTTTAATATAATATTTATGTGAGTAATTAATAAGATATATTATTATATATAAAAATAAATATTATGAAGAGTCTTACCCATTAAAGTTAGAAAGTAAAGTAATTTGGAATAAGACAAAGTAATACGGTTAAACAAAAGGTTAAATTCAAAATAAAATCATATAAAAATAAAAGTCTAAAAAGACAAACATTATCCCACCATATTATATGCTTGGAAATAAAATAAAATAAAAGAGCTCCCGTACTTAATAACAAAAATATTTATTTATACTATATATATTATATAAATAATGTACTTTAATAAGATTAAGGGGAGGTCGAAGGAAGATATTTATAAGTGCAGCACATTAATAAATAATATATTATAAATATATTTAATAATATAAATATATTATAAATAAATAATATATTATAAATATATTTAATAATATAAATACAAATATTATTATTATTATTATCTTATATTGTAATATGAATATAAATAATATATCATTTATTATAATGATATAATATAAATACAAATAATGTAAATAAATAATAATAAACATCTTTTAACCTATCCTCTTATGATAAGGGAGTTACGTATGGTTAGAACTAGTTTTATTACAAAAGGGAATTAATATAAAGTAATAAAAATAATAAAAGACATACCTCTTCGAACATATCCCTTGAAAGGGAAATAAATAAAGGTTGTGAGATAGAAGGAAATGATCATGGAAAGAATGAAGTAATAAAAAGAAATAAATAAATAGCTGTGAATTCAATAAAGGTAATAAAGAAGAAACATCATTTGAATTCATCAAAGACACAACAAGAAAATATCACAAGGAAGACACGAGGGCAGCCAAAGAAAAGGATCATGGGGAGAAAATATAAAAAAAGTATGGGATAAATACATATATTTAGATCTGCATTTTATAACAACAATACAATAAAGACTATATTACCGCAGCATAGGTAAGGAATCCCAGGTAAAACAGGTAAGTAAGTATTTATATTTACTTATTCAATTTATGATTTGTAAGAATTTATAATTACTTGTTCAATTTATAACTTGAAAGATATAAATAATAAGGTTATTAAGTAGAAATTGATATATGTGATATATACATTTATATCTGAAATTTATATTTTAAATATGTATTTTGTATGATTTGAATTCATAAGTTGTTAATAAATGACGTATGAGAGATAACAAGTATGTATGGGCATTGGTTGACAAACTAAGAAATAATATTAATGGACCCATAGGATTGAGATGACATCACCTACCTAACGAATCTTCTCTCACAAGGTGGAAGGTGAGGTTAATAAGAGGCCTAAGGATTATCTCACCTGAGAAGAATCATGATGTATGGAAAAATGAATTTATGAAATGGCAAATAGTATATGGTTATGTTTATGATTATCATCAAGATTAAAAGGAAATGAAAAATGGAATACTAATGTTCTCTTTTGGTAAGTTGAAATTGTTTGCAAGGGTGCGAAAATTTTGGCTTGCTAGAAGGGGACATTACAATTCCTATTAGCCTCACATCATTTAAACAAACAAAAACATTTCCCAGTGGTTTAGGGGAAGAACCATCATTCCTGTTCATGTATACTTGCACAATTTGTATCAACTATATAGGGGTTTTGTGACAACCAGTTGTTCTTGGTTCAGTGACAGTTTTGAGATCAAGATAACAAGTTGGGTTTGGTTGTTCATTGGGTTTTAGTTGTTCATCTTGTTAGTGTAGGTTTTTCATTCCTTATTATAAGGTTTTTCCTACACATTTATTTAAGCTTGCTTAGGTTAATAAAGCATGTCTTATTATGTGAGTGGTTGCGAAGTATCACCTTCCTACATGTGAGCATCCATTAGCTATCTTGGGAAGATACTTTGTTATCTTTAGTCCGATAGATGGTTGCTCCTCATTGGTCGGTGTTGTCACCTCCTCTCTCTCTCTTGTCTATATAAGCATGCTACCTAGCTTGTATTTTCATTCGATATTAGAGATAGTTATCTGATGCTATTTTGCCATTCGAGCATTTCACATCAATCTCATGGTATTCCTATTTTTGTTTTTTTGTATTTACAGTTTATGTTTCTAACTCTTTCAATTGATTCCGGGTTATAATCTGTTTTACGGATTTTAACATGGTATTAGAGCAAGTTTTGTAAGGTTAGATTCTTTGTAGAGATCTTGTAAAATCTCGTATGCTCTTCTCTTGCGTTTTTCGAATGATCTGGAGAATCAGAAAGGATTTATGAAGATCTGGTAAATCTTGATTTGCTCAAATCTATCAATCGACTTGCATATTTGGTGTTTTAATCAGTATTGCAGGTTGCAGCAAGCCTTTGCTTGACTTAGGTAGTTGATTCTACCTTTGCATGCCGTTTTTTGGTTGATGGGGTCGTTTTTTGCAGCTAAAAGCCTCTGTTTTACACTAGATCTACATATTTTGTATATGAGCAAGAAAAATGCCTTCTGAGTTTTGTTCGTAGCGCAGAAAAACTATCGGGGTGTCTTTTAGTTTTTGCATGCAGACAGTATATTTTGCCGAAACGAGCTTGAAAAGATACAGAAGACCCCCTCTCCGTTGGCAGTTGCAGATTTGAATGCAGTTTTCAAATGCTCCGTTCTTGCTCATACGGACTTCGTTTCTCATGAAAGTTTTTTTGATCTTGGCTATTTTTTTGTGCTCTATGCACTAGTACAATTGTTTTTTGATTTTAGTGCAGAGATTTTTCAGAAATTGCAGATTTTCAGTTGGGACACTATGCAGTCCTCGTTTTGGGAACTCCGAAGAGGCATAACTTTTGTATAAAACCTCGGATCGAGGTGATTCTTTTTTTGAAAGTGGATGTTTTTTCGTGTAGTTTGCAGTGGTGCTGTTTATTTTACTAAGGATTAGCCCTAAGTATTAGTTTCAGCATATGCTCTTTTTGAGGATCTGTAATAGCATTGAGATCAAGTCCACTTAGTATTTCTTGCTGGTGGAAATTGTAAACGCACTAAATATAAAGTGCCAAATCAAATTTTCTTGAGGGGGTTCTTTGATTGAGTGGAAAAGGGGGGGTGTCTTGTGTATTCTTGCATCTTTTCTTTCCTCACAACAGCAACAACAACAATCTAATTCTGCATTAAGATGGATCAATTAACAGTGCCTATTCTAACACCCTACAACTACTATGAGTGGAAGTCCAAAATGACTATCCAACTTAAGAAGTTAGGACTATATAGAGTAACAATGGGTCTAGAAACTGAACCAACCTTAATTGCAGAAAGGCCTAAATTTCATAACAGGCTAGATGAAGCTTTTGGAACTCTATGCATGTCTGTATCTCCTGATCTTCTTTTTCATGTTGAAGCTGCTACAACACCAAATGATGTATGGACTACTTTAGAAAATCTCTTTGGTAAACAAGATGAATTAAGGGGACATCAATTGGAGAATGAGCTAATAGGGTTAAATCCATGTAATTTTGATACAATACAAGACTTCTTCACAAAGCTAAGGCCATTAGATTACAGTTGAAGCAATGTGGGATTGAAAAGAAAGATCCACAATTGATCTTAAGTATTCTTTCTAAGCTTGGTCCTAACTACTCAGTGTTTGTTTCTACATTTTATGCCACCAAAAGTGCTCTTGGGACTACCTACAAAATGCCTTCTTTAGATGAATTTGCTACTGAACTCACTAAAAAACAAGATAAATTAATTCACATGGGTATTATTAAGCCTTCTAAGTCACATGCCTTGGCTGCAAATCGGGGCACTAAAGATCAGAAAGGCAATGGAAAGCAAAATAAGAAACAAAAGGATCAAGGAGAGAAGAAACAAGCCCAAAACAAGCTGCAAACAATGCAACTCCTGAGTCTTCCTCTAAAGACAACATGTCTAAAAAGGAGAAGACAAAGTGTGCCTTTTGTAAGAAACCTGGCCACGATGAGCATAAGTGTTTGAAAAAGCAAATAACTCATCTCACTTATCTTCTTGAGAAGAATAATATCAAAGTGCCAGATTCAGCTAAAGAAGATTCTTCACAATCTTCAAAGGACACAAAAAATAGTAAGGGGAAGGGCAAGGCCCTTGTTGCAGTTGCTACACTACCAGATAGTTGGGTAATTGACTCAGGTGCTTCTCACCACATGGCCAATACAAAGGAAAGTTTCTCATCCTTGGAGTCATGTTCTATGCCTGATATTCTTATGGGTAATGATACACTAGAGGAAGTTCTTGGGAGAGGGTCTGTTGACGTTGGTGATGGGACATTCCATGATGTTCTTTGTGTGCTTTCTTTGTCAACTAATCTCCTATCTGTCTACCAGATCACCCATACAGGTTCCGACAAGAGAGTTGAATTTACACCTGACTCAGTGGTTATCAATGATCTGCACAGTGGGTCTATAGTTGCTGTAGGAAAAGTTGATAACCATTCTCGGCTCTATCACTTTTCTCATTTTGTTCCTGATTCTCCTTCACTTGCATTGCTCACTCACTCAGATGAGGTGAGCTGTTTGTGGCATCAACGGTTTGGCCACTTGAACTATCGCTACTTGCAGCAGCTCAGTCAGCATGACATGGTTACAGGGTTGCCTTCTATTCGATTCTCTGATGGAGTTTGTCAAGGTTGCATTCTTGGCAAGCATCCTGAAGAAAAATTTGACAAAGGCAAAGCACGGAGAGCCACACAGCTCTTGGAGTTAGTACACAGTGAGTTGGCTGGTCCATTTCAACATCCTTCATTCAGCAGAGCTAGATATGTATTGACCTTCATTGATGATCTTTCCCGATACACCTTTTTATACTTTCTCAAACAAAAGTCTGAAGTCTTTGAGTCTTTTCAGGACTTTAAAGCTTTTGTAGAGATATAATCTGGGAAGGTTGTCAAGATTCTGCGCACCGATAATGGCGGGGAATATGTCAACCAAAGGTTTGAGCAGTTTTGTGCCTCAAAGGGCATTGATCTTCAGCACACAGTTCCCTACAGTCCACAGCAAAACGGAGTTGCAGAACGAAAGAATCAGTCATTGAAGGAAATGGCCAATTGCATGATTCACTCCAAATCATTGGCACCTCAGTATTGGGCAGAGGCCATCAACTGTGCGTGTTATATCCAGAACCGAGTTCCTCACTGAGCTGTGAAGGGGGTAACTCCTTTTCAAGCTTGGACCGGTCGGAAACCCACAGTCAAGCACTTCCGAGTATTTGGGTCTCCTGCATGGGCCCACATTCCAACAGAGAAATGCAAGGCTATGGATCCGCAGAGTAGGCCTTGCATATTTGTTGGCTATCCAGATGGTGTCAAAGGCTATAGGCTACTCCACCCTACCACACATGAGCTCTTTATTGAGAGGAGTGTTCGGTTTGAGGAGGATACTTCTTCTACCACTTCTCCATCTTTCATTCCCATGGAGACACTGCGACTTCATGATGATAGTTCTTCTGAGGACCTTAATCCTCCTGAGGAGTCTTCTTCCTCCACTTCAGATGGCGATGATGAGGGTTCATCTTCCTCCTCTCTTAGTCATCATTCAGAGGATGTTGATTCTCCTCCAGATTCTCCTACCACTGGGCCTCTTTGGGCTCGTCAGACTTTGGAGTCAGCAGGTGCTTGGGTTGGTGGTCCTTCAGATGCGAGAAGAACAAGGTCACAGTTCGAGCAGGCTCCTCATCTCTTCTTTGCTTCAGCTTCTGATCCACAGTCCTTCAGGGAAGCTTCTGGTGTCCCCGAGTGGGATGTTGCTATGCAGGAAGAGTTTAGTTCCTTGGAAAGGAACCATACATGGGATTTAGTCCCACTTCCTAAGGGAAAAAAACTTGTTCGATGCAAGTGGGTCTATCGAACAAAATTTGCTGCAGATGGGTCGGTCGAAAAACATAAGGCTCGCTTGGTCGCAAAAGGATTCTCCCAAGTTCCTGGGATTGACTACTCTAAGACTTTTGCGTCGGTTGCCAAGATGAATTCAATTCGACTTGTCCTTGCCATTGCTGCAACCCATCGCTGGGAAGTTCATCAGATGGATGTGAAGAGTGCTTTTCTTCACGGTGACCTTTAGGAGGAGATATATATGGAGCAACCACAGGGGTTCGTCCAGGATCCTTCACTTGTCTGCCGACTTCGGAAGTCTCTCTATGGCCTTAAACAGGCCCCTCGAGCTTGGTATGCCAAGATGGACTCCTTTCTTCTATCAGTTGGGTTCACTTGGTGCCATTCTGATCCGAACGTCTACATTTTGCAGCAGGATGATACTCACTTTCCTTGTTCTCTATGTTGATGACTTGCTGATTACAGGGAGTTCCTCATCCACCATCAAGGCAGTGAAAACTGCCCTTCATGATCATTTGCTGATGTCTGACTTGGGTCTTCTTCACTATTTCTTGGGCATTGAGATTACATAGTCTTCAGCTGGTATCTTTCTTTCTCAGCCCAAGTATGCTCTTGCTATGCTCTCCAGATTTCGCATGGCTGACTGTAAGCCTGCGCTGACTCCCTTTCTGTCAGGAGTCAAACTTGAGGCTTTTTGTTCTTCACCTTTGGTAGATGCTACCTTGTATCGCCAATTGGTTGGGAGTCTCATATACTTGACTCACACGAGGCCTGATATTTCATATGTCGTGGGCCTGGTCTCCAGGTTCATGCAGGAGCCCCATGAGCTGCATTGGAAAGTAGCTAAGATGATTCTTCACTATGTACAGGGCACTCACAGTTATGGGATTCATTATACAACAGGCGTGGATATTGACTTGGTGGGATACACAGATTCAGATTAGGCAGGCGATTCTCAGGATCGCAAGTCTACTTCAGGGTATTGCTTCTCTCTTGGTTCTGGTCCGATTTTTTGGTTGAGCAAGAAGCAGTTTGCTATTGCTCTTTCATCTACAAAGGCTGAGTATCGAGGAGCAGTTAATGCTGCTACTGAAGCCATTTGGCTTCAACACATTCTCACTGAGTTTGGTATTTCCTTCAGGAAGCCTACGGTCATCTTTTGTGACAACTAGAGTGCTATTCAGATCTCTCGCAATCCGGTCCATCATCAGCGGACCAAACACATTGAGATTCACATGCACTACATTCGGGAGCTGATTCATGAGCAGGTTCTTGATCTTCAGTATTGTCCGACATCAGATCAGACAGCTGACATCTTCACCAAACCCTTCACTGAGAGCAAGTTCATTCATTTGCGAGCTTTGCTTGGGGTGCGGCAGGTGTCCTCCTTTTAGGGGGCTTCTTAGCTCCTTCTTTCTCTCTTATTCAGGGGGTGTACTCTCTTTTATGGGGGGGGGCTACTTCTCTTTTGGGGGGGGGGAATTCATTGTACATGGGTACCTCATCAGGCTTGATTTGCCGAGACCCATCTCTTTACCCACCTAAGCTACGCTTAAGGGGGGGTGTTAGTGTAAGTTTTTCATTCCTTATTATAAGGTTTTTCCTACACATTTATTTAAGCTTGCTTAGATTAATAAAGCATGTCTTATTATGTGAGTGGTTGCGAGGTGTCACCTTTCTACATGTGAGCATCCATTAGCTATCTTGGGAAGATACTTTGCTATCTTTAGTCCGATAGATGGTTGCTCCTCATTGGTTGGTGTTGCCACCTCGTCCCTCTCTTTTGTCTATATAAGCATGCTACCTAGCTTGTATTTTCATTCGATATTGGAGATAGTTATTTGATGCTATTTTGCCATTCGAGCATTTCACATCAATCTCATAGTATCGTTGTTTTTGTATTTTGCATTTACAGTTTATGTTTCTAACTCTTTCAATTGATTCTGGGTTATAATCTGTTTTACGGATTTTAACACATTTGGTTTGAACTCAATAACTGTTAAGGTATACCCCTTGGAATATCCCTCCAGAGCCTAGCTGAGCTCGAAGTGTAGGGGATGAAACCCACTCCCGTAGAGTTGACCTTCAACCCTCCACGTTCTGTTGGTGGACCGATTATGCTTGCATGACGACAACCCCGGCCTTGTGAGTGTGATTCCATTTGTATCAACTATATAGGGGTTTTGTGACAGCCAGTTGTTCTTGGTTCAGTGACAGTTTTGAGATCAAGATAACAAGTTGGGTTTGGTTGTTCATTGGTTTTTAGTTGTTCATCTGGTTTGAACTCAATAACTGTTAAGGTATACCCCTTGGAATATCCCTCCAGAGCCTAGCTGAGCTCGAAGTGCAGGGGATGAAACCACTCCCGTAGAGTTGACCTTCAACCCTCCACGTTCTGTTGGTGGACCGATTATGCTTGCATGACAACAACCCTGGCCTTGTGAGTGTGATTCCATCCTAGGAAGTGAAGCTGTGGTTTTGGGACCCAACACAACACCTACATGATTTCTAGACCTTCCATGGTCCTCCAATGGACCTTGGATGCCAAACTCTGTCTCTAATGCTCAAAACATGTCTATATTCCTTTCCCACTTCTTTACACTTGAAAACGTTGAATATACTTGTATAAGTTGAATTGGAAATCGAACAGTAGAAGGAAATGATTGAACTAATGACAAAATTGGTGCTTGTTGTAGATTGCTGAAAATGCTTTCGTTGTGGTTGAGACAAAATTATCAAAGTTGCCATGAAAATGTTGTTGTCGATGATGAAAACACTGCCTCCTGAAGATTTTTTGATTGCCAAAGTTGACACAAAGATTTCCCATACCATCTTAATTATCTCTAGTTGTCTTAGCCTCCGAATTGGTCAAAATCTTGTACTCCTTCATGTGGAATCTCTCAAAACCACATTTGCTTCAGTCATAGTGGAATGGAATTTTTAGAACTCTTTGAAGGACCTTTGTTTACAGATCACACCACTGCAATACAGAGGCTTTAGGTCCCCTAAGGCTCTGTAACTAATGAAATGAGAAGTTACCTGTAAGAACAGAGAAAATGAAAACCACATCCTCAGTCACAATGGATGCAACCCGGTTTGATACCACTTGATATGTAAAAACTATGGAGCTTACCACAAAAACTAGGATAGGTATTCCATACATTGTTGGTAGGATTGACAGTGAAGAAATGAGAATGAGAGAGCAATGAGGCATTGCATGATGTGTGTGAGGCCATTTATTTATTATATCCAAATGGAGGTTACAAATCAGTTGTAGTGAGAATGTGTATGGTAATATTTGATTAACATGTTTACATAAAAAACCATTAGTATGCTTACAAAAACTTACATTTACTATTTTAATACCTATAATGACTAAATCAGAAACAACCCCAAGCTTGTCTTGAAATCTGACAAAGAAAACAAAATAGGACCAAAGGTTTAGTCATTAGATCAACAGATTGCTCTTGAGATGTGCAATAATGAAGAAACATGTCTTCAAGATCAACCAACTGGAAAATGTAGTGATAGTGAATCTCAATGTGTTTTGTGCAAGCATGTGTAAGCATTATATGTTGGATTTTTCACCAACTTTAATGCATATCCATTATCACAGAAAATGGAGTAGGTGTATGCTGAGGGAGCTAAAAATCAACCAAAGTTTAGTGTAGTGTACTTGCTTCATTGATAGTTGCTTTGTTATTTTGAATGAGTGGAAGATTAATCCATAATGTTTTAAAGCTTACTCTACTACAAAATAACTCTTTCGTTGTAGACTGATGAGTGTTCAATAATCTTGGCCAATAAGAGTGTATATCCTGTCAATTATAATTTTGTTGTCCTTTGATATTATAAGCCACTGTCAATTATAATTTTGTTGTCCTTTGATATTATAAGCCAAAGTCAAGAATACCTTTGAAATATCACAAAACTTGCTTTGCTACTATCTAATGAGTGAGCTTTGGTTTTAACAAAATTGAGAAAGATGGCTGATATCAAAGTAGAGATCTGTTCAAGTAGAGTCAAGGTATATTAGGTTGCTCAACAACTCTATCTATATAGATTCATCGACTGTGTCATGTCCTCCTTTTCCAACAACATTTAATATTATTATTAATTAAAAGTGTTTCTCAACACTAAATTAATATAATAAATAAAAATAAAATTTATATATTATAAATTAAAAATAAAAGCAATTCAAATTTAGCGCCCAATTTAGGTCCCATGGTTCCCAAATCAGCAAGGTGTAATTTTAAGCACTGGTCTCTCATTTCCATCATCTAGTTATCATATCACATTGTTGATTTCAAATTTGAGCAATTAAAGCAATCTGGGACAAAACCCTTGGACTGCGAACCAGAGGTAGGATGAAAACTCTATCCTCTTTGAGCAATTTCCACTCAGGAATTGCATCGGCGCTAAAATTGTGGTCTTGTTCACATGTTCAGGAAGCTTGCGGGTGTTGGAAGACAAGTAAGCGAGTGTCATTGGATTGGGAATTGAAGATTACGTTACTGCATGTGGTGCTCTCTATTAAGTATTCCATCCGTGAGAAGGAGACCTGCTACAACATTGGAAAGAATACGCTAGTCTCTGGGGCTTGATCCTTTTCCAGAGTGAGCTTCAGGGCCACAACTAGACTCTTGTAGATTTCGCATCCGTCAACAGTTCATTGCTTGCCGTGTCCAATGAGTAGTATATATATTGATTAGAATCTTTCAATTGTAATAAATTCCTCCAGTTTGTGAGATACATTACTCTGAGCAATGTAAGTTAAATCTGTCCTAAATATTGGTGAAATCTTGAGCAAGGAATTATTTATTCCTGAATCACCTTTGATGTGTTATTGTGGGTATCTATGGAAGTCACTGATTTAATGCTTATCGCTAGTCTGAATAACATATATGTATATCTACTTGATTCTCCAATAAGTTGATACAGCTGTTCATTCATGTGTTAGAATTGAATGTGGTGTAGGATAGAAGTTCGTTTATAGATTCCTGATTTCTCAGCTACCATAGCAGGTTGCAAATTACTCCAAACTAATTGTTTCAGTTTTATAATTGTTGTAGGGGAGTAAGCAGATTGGTTATTGGTCTATTGATTGATTCCTGTGAGTGTGCTAGTGCTGGTAAATTTCGCTGCACTGTGAGTGACTGCATTTAAATCAGGAAGAACGACTGTATATTTCAAGATCATCACAGATTGAAAATGAATCATCATTGGCTAACAACTTCAACCTAACCTTTGTAGGTGTCAAAGAGGGATTGCATCCCACACTCTCCAATATACTTTTGGTATATTTGATTTAAGCCATGAAAATGAGATGATCATATTGCCAAAATTCAACATCTAGGCAATAGTGTGGGAGGCACGGATTTGTCATGTCAAAAGTTGCACAAAAAAAATGATTTGACTCATTGAAGTGCAAAGCCCCCATTATTCGTGATGGCAAGATCGTCAACATATACAATAAGTATCACAATGTTATCACCATTGCTTTTGACAAAGTTTTGGATTAGAAAGACTTATTATGAATTTAGAATCTTGGAGATGTTGGTCAATTTGGATATATACTAGGTTTGTGGAGCCTGCTTAAGCCCATACAGAGACCTATCAACATGTAGACTAGATGATCATGACCAAGTAGCTGAAAACCCTCTAGCTGCACCATGTAAACCTCCTCGTCCAAATCTCCATTCAAGAAGGCACTAACCCATTTGATAGACCTCTCAACTAGATTGAGCTGCTACGGAGAGAAGCAATTGAAATATGACCATATTCGTTGTATGGGAGAGTTTCTTGTCATAATCTATCTCCTCTTGTTGTGAATATATTTTAAATTTTTTTTCAAGAATACGGGCCTTGTACTTATTTGAAATACAGGTAGCTTTGCATGTGACCTTATAAATCCATTTGCATCCAATGGGTTTTTAATTGGGAGGCAACTCCACCAAGTCTTAAGTATGATTTTTAATCAAGGCATCATACTCAACCTTCATGGTAGCTTCTTGGTTAGGTTGTCTTTGTGACTTTGAACACTGTTGTGGTTTAGGCACTTGAAAAAGATCTGATGAAAGAGAAAAATGAATATTCACCTTTGTTGAACCCACAATTTGTTTCCCTATATGTTGATGTCGTGCATCTAATTGAGGAAGTTCATCCTTGAGCACACTTTCTAAAGTGGAATAACACCGCCTAGGCCTCTGATGCACCTTAGGTGTACTCTATATGGGTAAAACCTCAATTGGAGTCTGAGGTGATCTCTGTGTGGGCAAAACTACAGTTGGAGTGTGGCATCTCTGATAGACTACTGGTGAAGTATCAACCAAAGATTGACGCACTGGACTACAAGATCAATTGGAGGGTTCATCTTTCAACAACATCACAACACTAGGCTTTGAATCTTCACTTACTACTTGCTGAACACAAGTAAAGAACAACTTTGTTTCCTTCACATCAACATCTCGACTAACAAATACTTTGTGAATAGAAACATTAATGAGTCTATATGCCTTAGATTGATCACTATAACCAACATTGGTACTCTTGGAGTTTAGTTTAGTCTTCTTCCTGTTAGGAACCAAAGTATATGTGGCTAAGCCAAAAACATGTAGAGTTTTTACCTTAGGTTTATTATCGGAGCGAGCTTCTTTTGGTGTGATATCTTGCAAGGCTTTGCAAGGACTCCTATTGAGAAGATATACCGATGTGCTCACAACTTCTCCCTAGTATCTATATGGCACACTTTGTTGTGAATCATGCATTGTGCCATCTATATTATAGTCTCGTTCTGCCCTTCTACCACCCTAGTTTATTGTGTGGTGTATGGCACAGTTAACTGGTGTTAAATATCTTCTTTATCACATAAATATTTGAATTATGTGGAAGTGAACTTGCCTTCATTGTCAGATCTTAGGGTCTTTGCTTTGATGCCTTATGTGGTTTTCCATTGCCTTGTATCCTTCAAATGCACTAAAATAATCACACTTTTATTAAAGTAGACCCACATCTTCTTGGAGAAATCATCCACCAACAACAAAAAAATACCTCACATCTAGGACAATGGGATATTTCTAGGATGGTTTGCATATATTTGCACGAACAAGATCTTAGAGCCCCTTTGCATGCTATACTCCTTCAGTAGGGAAAGGATTTTGCTTGCACTTACAAGCCAAACAACCCACACATATATTGTGTTTCTCTTGGATAGTAGGCAAACCTTGAAACATGTTATCTTTTTTAAGTTTGGTGAAATATTGAAGTTCAAATGAGCGTATCTTTCCTGACAAATAATATTGGTATTCTATTCTTACAACTAACACATGCAAATTCGCTATGGTTGGATCAACAAGTTTGTACAACCTGCCTTCCAATGCTCATGGAAACCACTAGCTTATTTTAGATCAGAAATAAGGCACTTCTTCCCACAAAAATTCACTTAACATTACAAACTATGAAATTCACATCATCACTTAGGACAATTCTGATACAACCCATCTCCTCTACTACATGTGATCTACCATCACTCAGGAAAACAAAATTCAAGTGGCTAGAATCAATTAATTTTACATTTAAGTCCTTTCGACATGTGAAGTGTTTGGATGTGCTGGAATTAGAGAACCAACAATTGGTTGGTACGAACAACTCGTTGGGAGGATGCCATGAATGGATATTCTTTCTCGGGATCATGCGCTACCTCAACAACTGTCACATTAGCCTCAACATGTGATTTCTTATTGCGGGATATGACAGTTCCTTTTTTGACATTCCTTGTTTACATGCCCAAGTTTATGATAATAATAGCACTTCACTTTTGCTTGTGGTTTTAAAGTGGAAGGAGAAGAAGTATGAGGAGAAAAATTCTTTTGTTTTCCCTTATACCATGCAACAAATGCACTCTTTGAATTTCTATAAGAAGATTCACCCATTTGTGTTTGCCTACGTTTTTTCAACAAATTTGTGTTGATTTTATCAAAAGTTAAAGTTTGAGCTTTAGCCAATATTTTTAATGACTCCACAAATGACTAATAGGAGGTTACCAGGCTATTGATAATCAAGACAACCATATCATCCTTATCCATCTTTTGGTCTACAACGGTGAGTTGATCCCTTAATTTATTTTCCTTTTCAGGAGGTGCTTCTATAGAGATCCAACCTCATTAAGTTTAGTAGAGAACAACAATTTTTTAAGTATAATACTTGACCTATTTTTGAAGTGTGATTTATTATCAAATTATCCCCTAGTTCATTTGTAGACGCAACATTATGAACCTCGGGAATAAGGTCATCAAACACAAACAATTTTTATAACAACAAAGCTTCTCTATGATGCATGTCATAGGCTTTAGGGTTTATTTTTTTGGATTAAGTAAGCGGGGGTTATATTGGGGCTCTTGCCCTTGAGAAAACATGCCAAAAGATAATCTAATTATTGCATTCTGTTTTTAAAATGGGATCTTAAAATCATTTGCGAAGAGGATGTTTTTTCGACTTTGCTTTCTTGTTGACTATAGTTGTCCAACCCTCTTTCATTTGTGAGACAAGCTCCAAATCCTCTTCCTCCTCCATACCGTCTAATGGAAAGTCCTCATCGGAAAAAAAGGATCAACACTAACCAACACTCAAAATAGTTTTGAACACCCAACATCATTAGCTGGAGATACAACCATAAGCTTCTACACATCCTTCTCCAACAATTTAGAACAAATTGCGTTACTCTCTTTGTAACATAAGGAATTGCATACCCTTGCAATTTTAATGTTATGTTTTGGACTTGCTCTAGTGTTCGTAACCCTTAGCATGTTTTTAGACTCATTTGGCCCTTGCCTTAGCCTTTCCTACCCGTAGTGCCAAAGTTGTGCTTATGTTTTTGCCTTTTCTCAGTTCCTTTCTGTAAACCCATGTCCTTTTTGCATTTGTCTCATGTTTTCCTAGTGTCCCAAGCCTTCAGAAGCTCATTCTGCTTAGATACCAGTGTGATGCACAGGTGTCCAGATGATGAGCTAGTTTCCTCTGACATTTTGTTGTATGATGGCAATTTCTGAGCATTTTTCCCACCTTTTCTTAGCACCTAGGTTTCGTAACTGACTAGAGTCCAATCCCAATGGCTGCTTCAGACCTTGGGCCTCTTTATTTTCCCTCATATTCCATTTTTGAAATCTCCTAGACTCCTAAATCTGTTGCATTTTCTAGCTCTCAAGGTCAATCTTTCTATCAACTTCTTGGCTTCCTATGTTTTGAAGCTCTAACATGAATGTGATCAACAACTTTTACCGACATCTCCAACTTTTGAGCACACTACATTCCAACTTGGGTTACCATGGCATCTCTGCATTGTTGAGGACATCTTGCTTGTGGTTTTTGTAGATCATCTCTCTACTTGGTGCAAGGTGCTAGTGTTCTAGTTTTTTATTTTATTTCTATTTTATCATTTGTAAAATCCATTGTTGTGTCCTTGGCACCTGCTGGGTTTTCATTTCCTTTTATCTAATCTCATATGTATACTAGTCTATTGCTCCTTGTAGACCTAGGGGTAATATTCATAGCATTTTTGTCATTGTTCTTAGTCCTATACTCACATAGGATAAGGCACACACTATTTCAATCTATTTTCTATTTGGTTGCCCGTGGAGGTCAAATGACCAAAATAGGGGCTTGACCATTCGTGGCAAGCTCCTAAGCAACCCCAAACCTTTTTTTTTGTTTAGCTACAAGGGTTTAGAAGGCCACAACCGCACATAGGTTTTGTTTTTTCTCTTCCTTTCCTTTGTTATTTCATTTCTCTATCAATAAAGCTCTATTTCAAAACTCTTATTTGATCTGGCACATTCTGGGATACTTAGAGGTGGGGGTGAATTAGTATAATACAATCTTTTTACTTTTTATAACTTAACAACCATAACAATATCAATCACAGAAGATCTACCAATTATGCAACACAAGAACACAAGGTTTACATGGAAACCCTTTCGGGAGAAAACCATGGCAAAATATTGCTTATATAAAATATCTCTTACAATCTTTGTAGGCACTAACCTACAGGAGACACCAATCCCCTCCTTTATATAATTTGTAGGCACCAACTAACTGGAGACACCAATTCCCGCAACTGAGCACTAATTCAGTAAGAGACACCAATCTCTTCTTTTGGGAGGCACCAACCTCTACAAAAAATCACTTTCGAGATGTTGCTTCTTCAACGGATAATGACCATATTTTTGTTCACAAATCTGTTTACATTTAATTCAGAAATCTGCATGTATTTCCTTCACAAATTTGCATGTATTTGATGTAACATTTCCACACAATTTTCCTTTAAATATTTTTGCTCAAGATCTACTCCAAATCAGCTCTTATGTCTGCTCCAAATCTGCTTTTAGGTCTGCTACAAATCTGCCATAAATCACCTTGAAGTTCTGCTACAAATCTGCCATAGATCTACTCCAAATTCACATGAATATCATTGCATCTTCCATGCTAAATCTGCTCCAACTTCCTTCAATATAAATCTTCAATACCCTTCATATTTTTTGTTCTAGGACTGCTCTAAATCGTTTGATTTATCATTGTATTTCTGCTCTTCTTCTTCTCCTTAGGGACCTGCTCTAAATGGGAAATGAGTTGTGGATTGCTTGCATGAAAGACCTCCAAACACCACCTATTTATATCCCATCAAGTGCCCTTTCACAACCTAAGTCAGCCTCATAAAGATTTGATTTTAATTTAATGAAACTTAATAATTTTTCTACTCTCCACATTTAAGTTAATTTATTTATTTTAATATTCCCTAAAAGGGGCGACTCGCTAAGAAGGGTCGGCTGCCCCAAAGGAGATGTCTTTTCCCTTTACTCTTGAGCGTTGCCCTTATGAGGCCAGCCTCATTTATTTATTATTTTCTCCAAAGCACTTAATCCAAGGGAGTCGGCCAACATGAGTGTAATGTAGTTGATTTCCTTCTTGATATCATTGACATTCTTGAACAATAGTTTCCTTCATTGGCAAAGTACTCTCCAGACCTTTGACATCAATGACAATATTATGAATTCTTTCTTTCCTTTGACATCAATGACAATGATATTTCCATCGATCTCCCCCTTTGTCATTGATGTCAACCTTGCAAAGAAATAACTTGTGAATACAACAAAAACATATTACTCCCTCTTTCTACACTGCTCCCCCTTTCTGTATCCCTTCCCCTTTGAATCAATGGCAAAGGGATGTAACATGCTTCTCTCCTTGATGATGTGATTCTCCCTCTTTTCTGTGATGCTCCCCCTGTTTGTAAGGCTCCCTCTTTATGTAACTCTCCCTTACTGTAACACTTCCTCTTGATGCCAACGACATCATTTTCCCTTTTCCTATAACTCTTCCAAAGAATCTTCATCAACTGATCTATCTCTGAATTTTCTTCTCCACGGAGCTGAAAGATAATACAATGATTAGCTCCCCCTGAATTCATACTTCTCTTTAATGAACTTAGTGATACCTCTTGTGCATGAAATGCAATTTGCACAAGCATAGATTTCTCCTTCTCTTGCTCTTGCTTTATCTTCCACACTTTTCAAGATTCTTCCTTTTGCTTGCCAAGGGTATCCACCTTGTTTTGTCTAGGAGGTTCTACAAAACCACTTCTACAAAACCGAGCTAAATGACCAAAGTTGTTGCATTTATAACATATGATATTGTAATCCAATAGAGGAGCAAATGAATTATAGTTCCTATTTGAGAACCCATAAGGACTTCTATTCTTATTCCAACCAAAATTTCTTGCATGAGTCCTACAGTCTATTGTTTTATGACCAAAGTGATTACATGAAAAGTAATAACCATAAAATGAATTTTGGAACTTGGTCTTATGTGCTTGCCTTAGAGGAAAGGACTTCCTAAATTTTTCCTTGTTATCTTTTGGAAGAGTGCTTGTTTTCTAGGGGACTTGATTCTCTTTCTTCTTGTTGATAGGACTTTTGAGAGCATTAGCATAACTCTTCAATTTTTCTTCATTTGTCTTCTTTGGTGGCTCTTTGTTATCTTCTTTGTTGGCCATCTGATTTTCTTCATATCCAAGACTAGTCTTTATAAGTGATGACCTGTGCCCATTTATAATATCATCCAAGATCTTAGTACCGTTCTCAAACTTGAGGTTCTTGTTTAGCTTAGCTGTTGTTTTCTCTAATTCTATCAGCAAGGAAACAATCTCGGACTCACGTCTCTCACAATCTTCTTCCTTCTTTAATTGGATTCTCACCTCTTCTTCAATCCCGTTTCCTTCTTCAATCTGAATTTTTAGCTCAACGATCATCTTCTCAGATTCTTCAAGACTTCGTAATAACTCTGCATTAGATTCATTGTCCTCTTGAAGTTTTAGCTTTAGTTTCTGGTTCTTCTTTCTTTGTTTCTTGATTTCACTTAAAACACTTATGAATTCTCCTTCAAGATCCACTTCTCCTTCACTTTCGTCATATTCTTCTTCATCTAAATTCATTTCATCTTTTCCTTCATGACTAGCCATATGTGCTTCCAAGATCTACCATCAAGTGGTTAGACTATCTCTAGAGGAACCCGCTCTGATACCAATTGATGAACACATGATTATACTGGGGGGGTGAATCAATATGATACAATCTTTTTACTTTTTCAAAACTTAACAACCATAACAATATCAATCACACAATATCTACCAATTAGGCAACACAAGAAGAACACAAGGTTTACATGGAAACCCTTTCGGAAGAAAACCACGACAAAATATTGCTTATATAAAATCTCTCTTACAATTTTTGTTGGCACCAACCTACATGAGACACCAATCTCCTCTTATATAATTTGTAGGCACCAACCCACTTGTAGAATTTGTAGGCACCAACCCACTAGCGATACCAATCCCTGCAATTGAGTACCAATTCAACAAGAGACACCAATCTCTTCTTTTGGGAGGCACCAACCTCTTCTACAAAAAATCACCTTCGGGATGTTGCTTCTTCAATGGATGATGACCATATTTTTCTTCACAATCTGATTACATTTTCTTCACAAATCTGCATGTATTTCCTTAACAAATCTGCATACTTCCCTCACAAATCTGCATGTATTTGATTAACATTTCCACACAATTTTCATAGAAATAATTCTGCTCAAGGTTTGCTCAAAATCAGCTTTTAGGTCTGCTCCAAATCTGCTTTTAGGTCTGCTATAAATCTGCCATAAATCACCTTGAAGTTCTGCTACAAATCTACCATAGATTTGCCCCAAATTCACATGAATATCATTGCATCTTCCATGCTAAATCTGCTTCAACTTCCTTCAATATAAATCTTCAACACCCTTCATATTTTCTGTTCTAGGACTGCTCTAAATGGTCTGATTTATCATTGTATTTGTTCTCTTCTTCTTCTCCTTAGGTCTGCTCTAAATGGGAAATGATTTGCATTGGATTGCTTGCATGAAAGACCTCCAAACACCTATTTATATGCCATCATGTGCTTTTTCACAACCTAGGTTAGCCTCATAAAGATCTGATTTTAATTTAATGAAACTTAATAATTTTTCTTTACTCTTCCAAAGTGGCGCATGCATAAGGAGGGTCAACCGCATTTAAGTTAATTTATTTATTTTAATATTCCATAAAAGGGGCGACTCACTAAAAAGGGTTAGCTGCCCCAAAGGAGATGTCTTTTCCCTTTACTCTTGAGTGCTGCACTTATGAGGTTGGCCTCATTTATTTATTATTTTCTCCAAAGCACTTAATCCAAGGGAGTCGGCCAACATGAGTGTAATGTAGTTGATTTCCTTCTTGATATCACTGGCATTCTTGAACAACAGTTTCCTTCATTGACAAACTGCTCTCCACACTTTGGACATCAATGACAATATTATGAATTCCTTCTTTCCTTTGAGATCAATGAAAACAATATTTCCAACAACTTTACTTTGTCCTTTCATCTCCTATGTGCAAAAAGTTCTAGAATTCGTATGGCAGAATGTACTGCACAGTTTTTTGGGATGACAACCTGTAGAAGGGACTACAATGTGTGACACATACTACAACACATCATGTAGACATCCACGCATTGTGGTTGCGTCCTGGATAGAGGACTCCATCTTTTGGCACCGGGTTCCCGATTCTTTTCATTTTTAAGTTCTGTATTGTATTTTGCATTTCAGTAGATATAGTTTTTGAAATCTGTAAATCTGCAATTAGTTTCCTTTCTTTCTCTCACTTAGCTTAGGTAGAAAATATAAATTTAACTAGATAAGGTTTCATTTATCTTTTTGTTACAGTAGTAGAGTTAAAAATTATTAAACACAATCTTATCTAATGTAATGTGTGGAAAGTTTTAAAGTTTAAGAAAATAAACTAGGAAAACCAAGTAAACTCCTTCACACTTTTTCCTACATTACACTCTCATAGGTAGCACTATATGATTCAACTTTATTTCCACCTGTGCAACTACAGGGAAAGTATTCAGTAGGTCTTGCACACAAGACAAAGACAAAACACCATGAAAGTAACTACATTGGAAACTTCCAACGAATGCACCTTCCCTCAAACTGTACTAACAACCATTTCCTTAGATCTCTTATCCAATAACTCCTCTTCATGCTTCATTGGTGACCTGTAGGAAGGAGAATTCAAAAAGCCGCTAAGAAACTGATGTTGCCTTTTCACATTCACTGACCATGCTGTTTGCTAATTGATCTTTTTCATCCAACACACACTAGATAAGTGTCCCATCCTAAAGAAATTGTAACACTTGAAGTTTTTCTTCTTATAATGAAGAGATTGCTTCCATATTGTTTACCCTATTTTAAGGTACATCTACACTGGGAGACCCACAAAAAAATCTAGATCAACTAGGATTCATGTATAGGTCGTATGTGTGCGCTTTGGGATTTATTTCTTGAAAATTGACCTGAAAATTGAAAGACATTGTTCCTAATTATTTAAGCCATTGAACTCCCAAAACTACATCTGCTCCCCCAATTGGGATAGGAAACATTTTTTAATCTAGTTGATGATTTCCCATTGAGAGTTTTATATAATGGCATTTACCACCACAGGGGATTTTTTTCCCATCAGCTATCATGACTCGAAAATTGGAGATTAGATAAACAGAACAATTGAGCTCATTAGCCAATCTTCTATCAATAAAGTTGTGTGTACTACTTGTATCAACCAACACTCTCACCTTTCACTTTTTGATATAACCAATTACTTTGAGTTTTTGTGGTGCACTTGTGCCCTTCAATGCATGTAAGGAGATAGTAGTGCATTCTTCTTCCTTGGAATTCTCATGCTCAAGTTCCACATTTGGTTCTTTTATAGCTACATCTCCCTCTTCTTCAAACTCATTCTTAACAACTATTAGTGTTTTATCACTATTAGCACACTTATGACCCCTAGACCATTTGCTATCATAATTTCAGCATAGACCCTTTTCTCTTTTCTCTACCTCTTGTTGAGGAGAGAGCTTACTAATTTGTCTTGGTTAAAAGAAGTTGTCCCCATTTTTGTTGATATGATTATTTTTGTAGCTTTTAATCCTATGGTTTGATCTTGTGTGGAACTATTAGTGGTGGAGTTTTGTTGCTCAATATGCAATGCTTGTTGCATAGCTTTGCTAATGGTACAAGGTTCCAACAAACGAACATCATGCTTAATTTGGTCATTAAGTCTATTGATGTAGAGTTGTAGCCTCTTATAAGTTGTCACCTTGTGAGCCGAGATTGCCAATCTCATATGCTCAACATTATATTCGACACAAACCTTAATTGGTTGGTCATGGAGGGTTGCTAATTTATTACTAAACTCTTTCCATGTAAGCATTTGTCCTCACTTGTCACTCATCCTCCATCGGTACCATTGATAAGGCTTTTATTCTAAATATAGTGGGGCTATGTCAACCATTGCATTGTTTGGTATATTATGAAGTTTAAAGTATTGTTCCATGAGACTTATCCATGAAGTTACCTTAGTGCCATACATAGGGATGTCTATTTTGGGTAGGTTCAATTTTGGACCATGAAAAGGTTGTCCTGTCCCTTGATATTGTTTGTTAGGGTTGTACATGCCTAGGTGGTTCTATTGGGGCTTCAATTCATATAATAGTTCTTGTTTAAATCTATGTAAACCTTTATTTAAAGATGATGCAAATGGGGAAAACAAATTATCCTTAATAAAATATACCATTGTTTCACATCTTGAAGGAAATTTTCTGTCAATTTTAGGTGGTGGAGAATAAGGTCATTGGATTCAATATTTGTAGAAAATTCTTTGAATCTTAAAGATGACATGGGTTCTAATGTGTTTGTTTTTGAGCTCTAGGTATTTTATTAGGAATTGGAGGAGAGTAAACTAAATTTAGCTTTTGTCCTTTGACCAAACCTTGACCACTAAATTATGGAATTATTTTTTATTTAATAGGAAATTATAAAGAACTAATCCTATCTCGTTTTTCAATATCTTTTCAAAAATATAAAAAAAAAAAATTCTAAAATTTGTGGCCTGTAGAGAATAATAGAAACTTTTGACCTCTAAATTATGGAATGTATTTGGTCTCTAATAATAAATTTAAAAAAAATGATCCTACCTAATTTTTTATAAGCTTTCCAAAAATGTAAAAAATTCTAAAAATTCCTAAAATTTGTGGCTTCTAGAGCCAATTTATGGAAAAAAAAAAATATTTGTAACTTCCGCAAAAATAATCATAGAAGGCTAAATTTTTGTTAGATAATTTTTATTACATCATTGTATATCTCCAACCAATAACTATTTTATAGTGATGGTTGGGGTCGGATATGCCTACCTTGGTGGTTATTTAACCATCATACTTTTGTATATATTGGCTGCTCATACATTAATCAATCTGCTCATTGCTCTCAATAATTTATCATGGTATCAGAGCAAGAATAATCCTGAGCCTGTGTGAGATTGGGAGGTTGAAAGAAAATTAGAAGAGCTGTTCAAAGGAGGCGTTGAAATTACAAAGAAGGCGTAACAACAGAACACTCTTTTTATATCTGAAAAGAGGCATTTCAAAACAGAAAGGCGTTGAAGAGCATTGAAATCTTTAAGCTAGAGGCGTTTAAATCAGTGTTTAATCTGCAACTACAGTAGGAATTTAAATCTGCAACTACAATAGACGTTGAAATCTGCAGAAATCTAAAAACAAGCGTCTAAGATTTCATAAGGAGGCATTCCAGATTTTCTTTAAAAAGAAGGTGTTTAAAACATGTTTTAAGGGAGTTGAAATCTGGGCGTTGAACTTTCTTGTGTGGCGTTGCAATCTGATGTGTAAGGCGTGAAAATAATCTCGTTTTTATCTGTAGAGACGTCCAAAAGAGAAGTTTATGAAGCTGTTGCAAGATGTTTGAAGTTGTTTGATCAGATCAGTTGCTCAAAAATGCACATCCAAGCATGAACTCAAATTTGCGAACTGTTTGATAGGACGTTGAAGAAGAATCGGGCAAAGCAATTTGATCGGGAAGCATATAAAGGTACAATTTTTTTGTTTTGTTTAGAATTAGAAAAGTATTTTATTAATAATGCAAAAATATTAATTATTTTTAAAATACTTTTTTCTTTTCTATAGTTTACACATTTAAAAATAGAAAAAGGGGCAAATTAATTCATTTTTTGCATTTAAATCAATATTTTTGGAGCAAGAATTGTTTTTGAAAATTAGAATTAAGTTTTGGAAATTCAAAACCAAAACAAACTAGCTGCGTAATAAAGCTGCAACAACGACATCTATGGCATCGACTCTATAAAATGTCGAAGAGAAATAAGGGTTACTCTATAAAACAGTCTTTGAGGCTAAAAACAAAAACCAAATCCTTCGTCTACAATGTCAATTACATTGTCTCCAAATGCAAAATGGTGAGAAGGTAGAGGCATTTTTAGAAGAGTTACCGGAATAAGAACACTTCAAGCATTAGGGGAAGAAGTCATAGATGCTTCTCTTGTACTCATTGTATTGAGAGCACTAACCCCCTCGTTTCAATTATTTGTCACATGTTTACATGTGGCTCATAAAACACCATCATTTGAAGAACTGGTCAACTTGCTTCAACAGGAAGAAGCAATTTTTGGTGAGACAGACTCTCAAGACAATCAGGACCTCGCAGCAAAGCAGAAGGGAAAACAACCTGAATGTCAAAGTGGTCCATCAGGTCAATCTAAACCAAATCAAGACAACTCTTCTCACAAGAAAAAGAAATGTCTAACTTGTGGCAAAAAACGTCATGAACTCAAAGAATGTTGGTATAATTCCTATGGCAATAGTGAATCTAGTCAAAGAAAGCCACGCAAATCTTTTCACGGGGACAAGAAGAAGCCACCCCATTGGCAAAAAAAGCCAAATAAGCAACAAGGCAATGTTGCATTTACAAGAAATTCAGATGAAGAAGAGTTCGTGTATACTGCAGAAACTAAGGCCTCCACATCAAGAAGTTTAGTTTGGTATGTTGATTCTAGTGCATCCAGAGACATGACGGGGGAACAAGAATGGTTCAGTGATCTCACTCCATCCACCTCCTATGGGTATGTTTCATTGGGTGATGATACCTCATATAAAGTTCAGGGAATTGGTGATATTTTCCTTCCACTAAGAACTCACAAATGTCGGATTATAAAGGTTTTGTATGTACCTGGGCTCACTAAGAACCTACTTCTAGTAAGTCAGTTACTAGAGCACAATTTGCAAGTTAAATTTGATCAACACAATGGTGAGAAACTGTCTTATCAAAGACAAAACTCGCAATGGAGCAGTTGTTGCTCATGCTTCAGGGGTAGGAAAAATGTTCCAACTAATTGATATTTCAAATGAAGATCAAGCCTTTACAGTGAAAAGCAATGTATCCACAACTCTTTGGCATAGGATATTTGGCCACCTCAATTTTGGTTATCTTCTTGCATTGAGGAAGAGAAATATGATGAGAGGACTTCCCCCCATTTAGAAAACAAAAGTTCTTTGCTCACATTGTCTTGTCAGGAAACAACATAGGGTTCCTTTTTCTGCTGCAGAAAACATCACCTCAAGTGCCTTAGAATTGGTTCACACTGATCTATGTGGACCCATGCCACTTAGTCATCAGAATGCCTGATATTTTTTGCTTTTTGTGGATGATAATACTAGAAAAATGTGGGTCTATTGTTTGTCTCACAAAGATGAAACCTTTGAGAAATCAAAAGAGTTTCGAGCCCATGCAGAACGGTCATCAGGTTAGACTCTCAGAGCCCTTCGTTTAGATCGAGGGGGGGAATTCACAAGTAAGGAGTTTGTAAACTACTTGCAAAAACATGGAATATAAAGACAATTGACCATTGCATATACGCCTCAACAAAATGGTGTTGTAAGAGGCGTAATTGTAGTATTGTTGAAATGGTGCGATGCATGTTGAAGGATGCAGATCTTGCTTCTACATTTTGGGCTGAAGCAATTCATACAATGGTGTATTTGTTGAATCGAGCAGCCACCAAAGTGCTTGATAATATCACACCAGAAGAGGCTTGGACTGGGAAGAAGCCCTCTATTTCTCATTTTAGAGTGTTTGGATGTACCGCTTTCATGCATGTCCCCAAGGTTCAGAGAACAAAATTGGATGATAAGTTTGTGAAGTGTATTTTTCTTGGGTACAGTTTAGAGTCAAAGGGATATTGGCTTGTGGATGCAGTCACAAAGAAGGTGTACATTAGCACGGATGTTTTTGATGAGGAATTTGGTTGCAACACCTCTTCCTCTTGATCACGCGTTAGTTCCCAAACACTTAGAATTCTTGAACTTGAAGATGAGGAAGTTGATGATGAAACCCCAAAAGAGGTTTTGTTTCTGTTGGATGAGTTTCCCCCTCTATCTCCTATACACAAAAAGCTTCCTAAGTGGTATCAAGACACAATAAAGGATGCTAAAGATGATGTAATTTTAGACACGTCTTTCTGTGGGCCTAAGACTCGTAGCAAGTCTTGTGAAGAAGTAAACATGGCCCTTATGTGTACAATTATGCAAAGTCTAGAAACTGAAACAGTGCAACAAGCTCTTGAGTCACCACCTTGGAAAGATGCTATGGATGTTGAATATCAGACACTTCTAAGGAATAATACATGGGAACTTGTTGATCTTCCACCAAGGAAGAAGGCTATTGCATGCTAATGGGGTTTTCAGATCAAATATAAGGCAGACGGTAGCATTGACAAGTATAAGGCACGACTTGTGGCTAAGGGTTATGTACAAAATGAAGGCATTGATTATGATGAGACTTTTGCTCCTACAACAAAGATCAAGACTATCTGTATGGTATTGGCTATGGCAGCGCAATTTGGGTTGAACGTTCACCAGATGGATGTCAATAGTGCCTTCCTTAATGGAGGTCTCATGGAAGAAGTCTACAAAGGGTTATGCACAAAATGAAGGCATTGATTATGATGAGACTTTTGCTCCTACAACAAAGATCAAGACTATTTGTATGGTATTGGCTATGGCAGCGCAATTTGGGTGGAACGTTCACCAGATTGATGTCAAGAGTGCCTTCCTTAATGGAGGTCTCATGGAAGAAGTCTACATGGCTCAACCAGAGGGATACACTGCACCTGGGCAGCAACACAAAGTATGCAGACTCATCAAATCCCTCTACGGTCTTAAACAGGCCCCTTGAGCCTGGTACATAAAGATCAATGAGCATCTCCTTAATCATGGATTCATCAGGAATGCATATGATCCCGATCTCTATGACAAAGAGCAAGGGGGGATTGTTTTTGTCGATGATCTGGTCATCACATGGAGTTCTCTATAGATGGGGTTTGGTCGACTCCCATGGAGACAAGTTCGCAACTTTTGCGCCATGATCTATCTGCTCAGGTGAATGCTACTATTTATTGACAGTTGATTGGGAGTCTCATCTACCTGACATATACCATGCCAGATATCAACTATGCTATTAGTTATCTTTCTAGGTTCATGCAGGAACCTAAGGTTGTTCATTGGAAGGGAGCAAAGAGGGTTTTGAGATACATTCGTGGTACAGTGGCATATGGTCTGGCATAGAAGCAGAATGCAGATTTTTCATTGTATGGATACACGGATATGGACTATGCAAGTTCAGTGGATGACAGGAAGTCTACTTCAGGCTTCATTTTCTTTTTGGGATCTGGTCCGATTTGTTGGGGGTGCAAAAGCAAACCATTGTTGCTCGGTCTTCCATAGAGGTAGAATATCGTGTCGCAGGGGCTGTGTGTGAGGCAATATGGTTACATCGCATTTTGACAAGTATAGGTGTTCCTGATATAGGTCCTACCATATTGTTCAGCGACAAGTAGAGTGTGTTGAAGCTTGCTCACAATCCAATTTTTCATGAGCGTACCAAGCATATGGAGGTTTAGTGCCATTATATCCGTGAGCATATTCAACAACAGAATATAGAGCTCCAGTTTTGTTTGACTAAAGAGTAGCGTGCCGACATATTTACAAAATCACTTGCAGTCATGAAGTTCGAAGCCTTCCAAACTTTCATGCTTTGATCTCTTGGGCATATGATGGGATTATTTTTATTACATCATTGTATATTTCCAACTAATAACTATTTTATAGTTATCGCTGGTTGGTTGGTCGGGTATTTCTGACCTTGGTGGTTATTTAACCATCATACTTTAGTATATATTGGCTGCTCATACATTAATCAATCTGCTCATTGCTCTCAATAATTTATCAATTTTTACCTGAATCTTTTTGGGTTATATACCTCAAAACCTAGAAAAAATTAGGTCCAAATTTGCAATGTTTTGTAAGTTATGGAGAAAACAAAATCTTGGCCCAAATCATAGCTCTAATAACACTTGTTATGATATTTCTTGGAAATAAGTGCAAAAATCAGAAAAATAGTAGACCACTTTGAGGGGGTGACCTCCAATAATTAGAAAATAATATATGAATTTACTATTAAAAGTTATGATGGTTTGGGAGAGTCTTTCTTTTCGTTATTTATATGCATAACTATGTAGGAACACATCCCTTCATCTTAACTAAGTCAGCTTAAGGAATAACTAAAATTTATAAATGAAACTATTAAGGTTAAGCATGCCATAAGTGCTTATCTTTATTATAATTAGTAATATAGAATATTAGGATCATAACAAATACAAGGGCATAAGTTCAATCCTGATTCCATAGTAAGCTATTGATAATCCAAGAGAAGTCGAGTGCTCGATAAGTTATTTATCTATCGACGAGTCAATTATTGATAGAGGCAACCCTCGATGAACATCTCTTTGGAGATAATCTAATTATGGATTGAGGTGGTCCTCAACGGACATCCCTTGAGCCCTTATGTCAGTTGCGTGCAAAAGGGCGATAGTTGGTTGAACTTTCTTCTTTTTCACTAGAGACCATTCACCTTTTCAAGCCGGGCTTTTATTTATTGGAAAATCCAGAGCATAGAGAGACAAATATCTAAGCGATGATTGAGAGATGGGGAATAAGCATTGGGCAATAATGCCTCAATTGAGGGAGCAAGCACTGGACAATCACAACTTGATTGGAGGAGTGAACAAGCATTGGACAATTATGTCGCAATAAGAGAAGCAAGCACCAAGCAATGACTAATAGAAGTGAGATGTGATGTTTGCCTAAATCAATTGACTTGAACTCCCTTTTGGAGAACTCTTGAGAGCTATAGAGTAGAGAATTCCCCTAGTCATTATCAAGTTGTAATCAACTAGACCTTGATGGAGTCATCCAACAATTAGCCTTAGTCATAAACCCCCACTCCACTAGTAGTGTTTGATCCTCGTACTCAACTACTAGTCACTCAAGTCAGTTTGATCCCTGAATATAGATGTTGAATGCTTGAGGGAATTGTTGTAGCAGGGAGACAATTGGATAGTAGGGAGAATTGATGTGGGAAATAGAGATAGTAAGTTGTTCTCTACAATTGTATGGTAAGATGATTGGGTCACTCTCCCCTTATTGATTGCTTGTAGTCAATCGAAAATGTGAGTTCCTCTCTCCAAGGGGTTTGAGCGGTAACCCAATTATATAGCTATACCATCCTCGGTCTACTCGCATTTTTCTTAGGCTATATATAGTTAGGATCAAGGGGCCCTCACGTTGACCAAGTGCCTAGGACATGTAGTCTTATATTATATGTGATACTAGTCATTTTTTGTATCACATCTATCTATCCTTCTTTGTATAGATAATAGATGGAGGATGGATAGATATAATAATCACTGGATCATTTACTCTCCCTTGATGTTAGGATGGAGAGGGGTGAGTGATAACAAACTACTCAAGTGATAGATCAAGGGGGAGTTTGAGGGATGATTGCGCATTGATGTTGTTTAAGCCCCAAGTTGATCGTTGAAGGTAGTTTGGATGAGATGATAATGCATTGAGATGGTAGGTATGGATGAGATCATAATGCATCAAAATGGTCGGTATGGACAAGATAATAATACGTTGAGATGATAAGTATGGATGGGATGATACTGCATTAAATCTCATTGTTCTTGAATTTTGCTTGTGCAAGTTGCCAATGATGGCCCATTGTTATTGTCTTTCTCTAGGTGGTTGGTTGGTCCATTATCTTTCTCGTTGGTATCAATTAGCCATTGGCAGCTAACTGGTATTAACCAACCGTTCTATTGTTTTTGTACGATTAGACCAATTGTCCACCCATGTATCGACATTCTTCATCCACCTAATAGTGATGGGGAAAGAGAGGAATGGAGTCTTGTAGACTATACCTGCTCTCTATCCATGTAACAAGAAGATCAACTTAGTTATGACTATTGATAGTCATTCAGGCAACTAGAAGACCCTTCTTACCAATTATCATTGACGTTATATCTAGTGATGTTAAAATTTAACAATTGGTGACGACATCAATGGGGATTTAGTGTAAATGGTCTCATTCATGAACCAACCAACAATGAGAAGGAACTAAAAACCATGAATTGTCAAACAAAGAGGGGCTTCAACACCTGACTACAAGAAGAGGGCCTTTGGTGCCTATCACAAAGATTCTAGTAATTCCAAGCAAACATCCTAGTGAGCATTTCTTCAATATTATGCCATGTGCATGGACTATTGATATTAATTGATCGATCATCTGCGCATGTATTGACAAGATGGTATTATAGATAATAGATGTTATATCATCATGAGTTGAGTTGAACCAACATCATGTAATTTTTTAATATGCCTCGATCTTTAAGAATTGGGTGATAAATGAATCGATAATTAAGGGTAAAAATATTATCAGAATGATGAGAGGGTTAGGTTAGACTGGGTTTGTGTATCCATTTCTATCGCATTGACTTGGGTTAAACTAGGTTGTGTCACCTCGGTTAAACCAGGGTGGGCTGCTTTTAGTTGGCTTTAGCACTGTTGAGCATGAAGCCCGACCTAGCCTTGTGTGGGTAGTGGGAGAGATGAATAAATAGTAAATATGTTACATGTCGAACAAGAATGAGTGGACTAAGCTTCAACCTTGTTCAATTGGCTTGCCTAAATAGTGTTAATGGACAACACATTTCTCTCCATTTGGATGTGTAAGTTAATAAATGATTGTCTAGATGAAGGAATCAATCGGGGTTTAATTCATCTCATTGTTCAATGACACTCCTTGATCATGAATTAGAGCTAGATTATAATGATATGCGATAATTCTGGCCCCATCTTGATTGATTCCCCTTTGATCATCCTAGCTGCAAGAAAAATCTCATAGGCTATCATACTTATTTATAATTGGGTCTATATTCTAGATAGTGGGAGTGCCTAGCTCTAAAGCAAGTACCTATATGACTAACTATAGTATAACATATCGTTAGTTGGGAGAGGCTAGATAGGGTGGATAGGGGGTCGATGGAGTCTCTTTGTACCCTATAGATAATAGGTTCCTCTAGGGCATACCAAATATTTAGGTCTTGGTCCTTGTAGAGGGATTGCTATTATTTGGGTAGAGGAATTATTTGGAGGTAGTAGTCTTCTCATTCCTTGGTCGATTAGTTCATGCTGGACAACCTACCCACTTTGTTTTAAGGTCTATGAGATCAGAGGAGGAAATGTATCCTCTCTCTTGGACATTCTAGACTCTCCTAATCAATCACTAGATCGATTAATTAGATCATGTGCCTTATCACATGCCTATCACACCTATCACTATTGTGACATGCGATAGTGTATTGCTTGAGCAACACATTGTCTTGACCATAGCCACTGTGTACATAACATTAGTCATGCTACATATGCAATCCGTATATGGATGATACAATTTTCTTGATTCCTTCCTTCCAGTTGTTATCATATTCATACATATGTAGTCCCACACAATAAGCTGGAGTGCATAATCGACACTTTGTTGTGTGCTATCATGAGCAGTTTGAGAATGTATTGATGCCTTAAATATTAAGTATAGATCATGGATTAATGCAATTAGTTAACCATCTCATCCCATATGTCTAGCTCAAGGGACTATAACTATAGATGGTTGTCCTTATGGTTGAGGGTTCTCCTGCTGGTTGAGGATAGCATATTGCTACTCATACTTTGATGTATAGGTTGAGTTCTTCATTCCATCGCCTAAAGGTTTATATGGGTGCCTAAACTTCCTTAGTTTGATTGAGAGCATTCTATATATAGTTAGTTCCTTGACTATAACTATAATTATAACTATAGATTGCCCAAATGGACATATAGGGTTGAACCCATGCCTATGAAATCCTTTCCCTCGATGAGAGAAAAATCATTGGTTTAGAGGTTCGATTGAGTAGTGTGCACAATGAATCACTCGAAAAACAATCTGGGCAGTGACACTAAACAATAGTCTAAGAAGTGATCGCAATGTTTTGACAATCCCAGTTTGGTTGAGCAATGAGTGTAACAAACCACTTGGACAAGAGGGTTGGTAGGAAAAAAACAAATTTCTTGATGCAGGAGGAAAACACAACACAATATAATTTTGAGAGAGCAAGACTGCCTACCTTATCGGCTATTAGATGCCATACAATCAATAAACTCCTATAAATATTCTCATGTAAGTCATCAACTAACTCCCAACAAACATACAAACTTCTAAATATATTATCTATTCATTATATCATATTAGTCATACCGATTCACAACAAGCATATAATGAGGTAGCAAATGACTCAATCATCTAGAGGTTAGGTATGGCTTAACTCAATTAATGATGGTAGGTGGATCTAATCTCTAGTTGGTATGTTCGATGTATAGTCAGTATGCTGGTTGGTTAGTTTGAGAATGAACCAATCTATTTTATAGGGGTCCATAGGAATAAAGAGGTTCATGAAAGGAATGGTTTGTTCAGTCATTATTTCAGTCAGAATATTGTATTGGAGAGGGCGAAGCAAAATATTTTATCAGAAAGAAGCACAATCAACTTTTATATATAGGGATTCATGGAAAAATCCAACTACATTGGAAAGGATTTCTGATAAGTGATAACTACTTAGTCATGCTTCTATTTGGCTTGCAGAAAAAATACATATCTTTTTAGTTTGTTAAGAATTTGACTATAAGGAATACTTACTATATGATGACCACTATGCTAGGTTGGCTATTAGCTGGTATTGGCTAGTATAAGAGGTTAGTAGGTGGCATCCTACATTCTATTGGTATTGGTTCCACCACCTACTCTCCTATCAAGTGGGATTGCTACTATATTGGGATTGGTTACTTGATTGGCTGCTATTGATTGGAATTGGCTGCACTGTTAATTGGGGGTTGATTGTGTACATATTGATAGGTACTAATTTGTGAATATCATTATAACTACCCAACCACATCTACATAGATCTAGGTAGTTGGTCGAGCGTAACCTCCATGTCCATCCTCCCTCCCATCAGTAGATGGAAGATTCAATGTTGGTTGAGTGAAATCCATTGAAAAAGGTTGAGTGCTCTCAGTTAATTTGAAATCACTCAATCTAGGGGAATCACCGAAGTTGGTCCTTCCCCACTAATCACCCACGTTGAGTTGATATGGAATTAGTCATCAATCATTTGAACTAAACCGGCACTTGAGTGCTATGTTTTAATGAAATCCCTCATAACTATATAGATAAATCATTGACAATGGAATGGGATCTAAATGGAAAAATTCGGTGTATTATCATCATCATTATCTAATACATCTAGGTATCTAGGTATAGGGATAGAAATAGGGGGAATAATGGGGTATGCAAAAGTCCTTCCCTTCCAGGTATTGGATAACATGTCCATCTAATCCATTGGATACACAATATGATTGATGTTGTTCCCATTATGTTACAATATTTCTTTGTTATGATGGTGTATACAGATTGGATATCAACCTTTGTTCCTTCAACCTAACCCTCACTCTAGAATTGGAATATGAAAAGATCCCATCCTTTAATATGCTTGTTGAATAAGACTACTCCAATATATTAATAACCTTTCCACTACACGTTGATTGGGGGTATATATATTATTTTCCAATTACTATATGGTATACTTGGCTAAATGTACCATATAGTAGGGCTGAACAAACATAGTTTCTTGTATGCCCTTGTATTTATATTAGTGTTAAAAGACTCAAACTCACCCAAGACTTGGCAAGCTGATTTTTGACCCTGACTCAGACTCACCACCTAGAGTCGCCAAAGACTCGACAAATCGAAAAACCCATGAAATTTAGAGATTTTTAAGGATTTAAAACTTGTTTCATGCACCCTTTAATAAATAAATCTTAAAGACACAATAAACTGATCAAATAGAAGCTATTTTGATCGTATACACAAGTATACATTGATCACATAATTATAAACACATTTTAACTAAAGGAAATAACAAATTTAGATATATGAATATTGTCAAATGTATACGAAACTCATAAAATATGAAATCCATGGCATCAAAAGTTCAAAACAAATATCAAAACAAAAACTAGAAGTGTATGGTTCAGAGTGGCGTGCATCACTCGACCCAATATTATGGCAAGTCCTGTGTAGGTGTCTAAGATAAACCCTGGATGATGATCCAACCGGGATATTTGCTTGTGTCTTAGTGAACATTCACACCAACATCCAAGGTGTCTCCTTGTACTCTATCCTCCTCCTCTGCCATGGCTACTGCAAAGACAAGATCCTTAACCTTAGTGATCCACTTTGATTGTGGATCAACCTCCTCTAGTGAGATTGTTGATAAGTCACTGCCCAAAATCTATTTGTGGCAAAGGCGAAGGTTGTAATGAACATAATCTAGATGATTCAACCTTTGCACTGACAGTCTATTGTGTTTCTCAGAGTGTATTTGCTCAAGCATACTCCAATTGCGCTCATTAGCTGAAGTACTACTTGGTTGGTTCAAGACTTGAACTGTAATCCTTTGAAGATTTAATACCTTAGCACCAAATCTTTCCTACCATGCATCTGAGATAAGAAAAAGAAACAATAATCTCACTGTCCCACTTTAAGTTTCAATATTTAATAATGTAAAAAAAGGAAAAGTTTTAATTTTTAAACTTAAATTATGCCCGTAATGGATTTTTACTTGGTTGCAATGTCCTCCGAGTTGAGTTGCATATATCTCATGCAAGTCTAAAGATCTCAATCTCGGTCACTATTTGTACTCCAAGAAGAGAATTAGGCACCATTTGCTCTTGACTATGTAGAGCTCACTTAGAATCTCCTCATCCGCAATGAAATCAGGGCGAAATTGGAATGTCGGATTGAGGAAATAAGTAGTTGCATGTAGGGGCTTGTGAAGTTGGTGATGCCATCATCTATCAATGATTTCCCAAACGGGGCGATACTTATCCTCAAATCCTGCATAAACAGATCTAATGACCTCCTTGGCCCTATCCATGCCCTCGTATATGTAGCCCATTGCGAGCTTCTCCCCATCAACAACTCGTAGAACCACTAAAGGCTGTGTACTGCAATTATTGTGAAAGTTGAAACATTAACATAAGTAAGTGTGAACAAAAATAAGCAAATAAAATATAAATATGAATAAAAATATAAAATGTAGATTTACCTCTACGATCTCCGCAGTCGTTACCCAGAAGCTTTGCGTATCAAAAGTATAATTAGCCACATCAACCCTTGCATTGGTTTTAGCATATGAATGAGGAAGTCCACTTCTCACTAACAAACATGCGCATCAAACCTCCCTTTGCCTTAAGCAAGGATTGTAATGTGATAAAATTAGATGCAAAGCGATTTATTTTAGGACGAGCCAACTTTGTCTGCGCTGTGAAACTCCTCATTAGGTTGAGGACCCAACTATGATTATAAATATATTTACAAATATTTCTATCTTGCTCCACACATGATTTGATTCAAGGAATCTTGCCAAGATCCTCCAATATGAGGTCAAAGCAATGAGTAGCACAAGGAGTCCAAAATAATGATGTGTGCCTATCCATGAGTAGTCTACTTGTAACAACATAATTTGGTACATTATCTGTCACTATTTGCACAACATTCTTCTCACCCACCTCAGCGAAGATTCCCTCCAAAATTTCACAAAGGAATTCAACATTTTTTGTGTTTGCTGAAGCATCAAAAGATTTAATGAACACTGTGGCACTTGAGAAAGAAACAAAATCAATGATTCAATAAAGTAGAAATATAAAATCTTAATCACTAAATCAATGCATTTCGGGAAGTACAATCACCTAAGGAAGAAACAAGAAAATTTAGCAATGTTGTATTTCTTCTAGTGGTCGAACCATCAGCCATGATAGTGAAACCATTTTTCCTCCATATCTCTCGCTGCTCGTCAATTATGGCTTTCACATCGGCCACCTTTTGAGTCAAAATGAGGCCCTTTCTCTCCTCATCATTAGGGGCTTTGAAACCTGCCCCACAAACAATAATGACATCCACCATGTTTTGCCAATAAGGAGACCTAACACAAATAAATTAAGCAAAATAAGTATTTTAAAATTAAGAGCTTTAAGTATATTATAAAATTAAATTATATTAATTCTTTTGAATTAATTATTCTCATTATAGTCATAAAAAAATTATAATTAATTCAATCTTCATGTGAAATGTCATGAATGCACTTTTAAGTTTGTTAGCATTTTAATTCGCACCTTTCAGTGTGACACAAAATGGAATAGCATGTACAATAGAATTGTTTTTCAAATTAGGAGGGGAAGCTCCCTCATGAAAATCTAAAGGAAAACCAACTAAACTATTGCTATACTTTTACAATAGTTCACAACTCGAATAAAACAGTGAAATTAGAATTATTTATCATTTTCATCTTTAGACTCATCTTTAGACACATCTTCCAACACACCTTCAAGTTTGAGATAATAATCATCAAACACACCTATAACATTTTCAAGTATGGGGTAATCAACATTAAACACACTTTCAGACACATCTTTAAGTATGATTTCTTTTAGATGACACAGGGGTAAGTTCACCATCATACACATTATTATCATACGACACAAGTGTAAGTTCACCACCATCATACACATTTTTGTTAGAAACATTTTCTTCATCATCTTCAGACACATTCAAATATCATATTTCAAAATTTCAGACGATAATATTCCTCATTTTCATTATTTTTAGCCACATTCAATGACAATTTTTTGGCCAAATTACTGATAGCATATTTTTTAGGTTTAGGTATATAAATTTATACTATATAAACTCGATATATTGTTGCATTACCTCCGGCTGCTCATTTTGTGTACACAACTCTGATATCTCATCCTGTTCAGGATGGGATGTTACATAACTCTGTTCCTCCATTGAATTTGTTGCGTGACTTGATGATTTAAAAGCATCTACTACAAACTAAATTTGTCGTGTGACCGGACGATTTTAAGGGTTTCATTGCAATCTGAATTCGTTGTGAGAGCCTTGAAATCGTCGGGTCACAGCGAATTTAGGTTGCAGTGAAAGTCCTAAAATCATCGTGTCACACAACGAATTTAGGTTGTAGAGAAAATCCTAAAATCATCGTCTCACACAACAAATTCAGCATAGTAAAGTCTTGATGGAGGAGCAGAATTTTGTGGCATCTTCTTTTGAACATAATGTAGTATAAGAGTTGTCCGCACAAAATGAGGAGCTGTAGGTAATGCAAGAATATTTAAAGTTTATATATTATATATTTATATACCTAAACCTAAAATATGTGATATCGGTAGTTTGTTGAAGAAAAAATATCGTTGGAGTTGAAGATTAAGAAGATCTCGAAGATGAAAAAGAATGTGGCTGAAGAGATGAAAATGATGAATATTAATATTTGATACTTGGAAATATGATATTTGAATGTCTGAAGATGAAAATATTTTTGACAAAAATGTGTATGATAGGGAACTTACATATGTGTCGTCTAATAAAAGTGTGTATGATGGTGAACTTACAATTGTGTCGTCTGAAGAAATCATACTTCAAGATGTGTTTCTGATGTTGATTATCTCATACTTGAAGATGTTGAAGGTGTGTTTGATGGTGATTATGTTAGAGTTGAAGGTGTGTTTGAAGATGTGTCTGAAGATGAAGACTAGAAGCATCTTCTTGAAAATGAATGCACTCGATTGAAAATACATGTGCCAAAGAAAATAAAAAATTTAATTTCATGGCACGCCTTGGGAAAGATTGCACACCTAATCAACGAGAATCTGCAAGACTAAAGCGCGCTTTGTAATTCTTGGATTCGCCATTTCAAACAAAAGAATTTGAGTCTTACATTATTAGGAGCATCCAACTTTCCTTCCACGCACTTCATAAAAAAAGGAATGGAGATGAAACACATCTGAAGTTAACAAACGCATCCGAAAGTATGAATACGGACCTGATAGAAGAGGTTGCACGCTTTTAATCATTTAGGCACACTAATGGTCTTAAAAAAAAGTTCGTACAACATTCCTAGCACGTGCCACTACAAAGAAAGCGCACCCCATTGGTTAAAAAGTAAATCAGTATGCAATCAATTCAATTATTGGTTGTTGCAAACTCATTTCCCGCAATGCGTCGTGCCTTCGTTCAAGGCCTCAACTGGAAAGCTATAGAACACGTAAATTGTTCACTCTTCAATTCCAGAAAATAAATTGAACAAAAAAAGACAATACCACTCGCAACATATAATTTAGAGTTCTGTATAATAAACTCACTTACAACAAAGAGTAAACTAAACAAAGCTCCACACAAGAGAACTAGATGAACAACATACACAAAACATATCTTTATAAAATATTGAATTTTCTATGTGCAATCATTTTATAAGAGGTCATAGCTCTAAAATAAAACTAAAAAATTAGACTTTTTTTCATGCATCAAATGCATGTAGTTTTAGTCTATTGAATCTCAGGCATTTTAAAAACAGTTCAAGCCATTTCTAAAACAAAACAATTTAAAAACTTAAAATAGATGAAACAAATAAACTCCAACATGTTTATAAATAAAACTTCTTTTGAAAATAGTTACACTCCAGTTGCACGATTCCGTGAGCATCATTATCAACAATTATACGCAGAAAAGACAGTTGCAACAGAAAAATAAAACCACATAAATGTACTATCTACACATTAGACGGTCATGTTTTTCCATCCACCTCAATGTTGTCTCATCGTACTTGTTGAAGTAGAATTCATAATCATCTTCATTTTCATGTTCATCTTCAGACACATCTTCAAACACACCTTTAACTCTAAGAAACACATGTCAACTGTCCACACTCTTCAATTCCAGAAAAGCAATTAAACAAAAGAAAAAGACAATTCCACTCACAGCATATAATTTAGAGTTTTGTATATCAAATTCACTTACAACAAAGTGTAAACCAAATAAAACTCCATACAAGAGAATTAGATGAACAACATACACAAAAGATATCTTTATAAAATATTGAACTTTCTATGGGCAATCATTTTATAAGAGTTCATAGCTCTAAAATAGAACTCGGAAATTAGACTATTTTTTCATGCATCAAATGCTTGTAGTTTTAGTCTATTAAATCTTAAGACGTTTTAAAAATAGTTCAAGCCTTTTCTAAACCAAAACAATTTAAAAACTTAAAATAGATCAAATAAATAAATTGCAACGTGCTTCTAAATAAAACTTCCTTTGAAAATAGTTGCAATCCAATTGCACGATTTCGTGAGCATCATTTATCAACAATTATACACAGAAAAAAATAGTGGCAACAAAAAAATGAAACCAAATAAATGCACTAACTACACACTAGACGGTCATGTTTTTTCATCCACCTCAACGTTGTCTCATCGTATTTGTTGAAGTGGAATTCCTTATCATCTTCATCTTTAGACTCATCTTCAGACACATCTTCAAACACACCTTTAAGTTTGAGATAATCATCATCAAACACACGTTCAACATTTTCAAATATGTGATAATCAAAATCAAACACACATTCGGACACATCTTCAAGTATGATTTTCTCAGACGACACAGATTTAAGTTTACCATCATACACATTATTATCAGACGACATAGGTGTAAGTTCACCATCATACACATTCTTGTTAGAAACATTTTTTTATTATCTTTAGACACATTCAAATATCATATTTCTAAATATCAGGCAATAATATTCATCATTTTCATTATCTCTAGACACGTTTTTTCTTCATCCTTGAGATCATCATTCTCTTTTTCATCTTTAGTGACAATTTCTTCACCAAACTACTGATAACATATTTTTTAGGTTTAGGTATATAAATTTATAATATATAAACTCAAAATATTGTTGCATTACTTCTGACTCCTCATTTTGTGTACACAACTCTGATATTTCATCTTGTTTAGGAGGGGATGCCACATAATTGTGTTCCTCCATTAGGGCTTTACTCACTAGATTTGTTGTGTGACCTAATGATTTTAGGGCATCCACTACAAACTAAATTCGCCGTGTGACCTGACGATTTTAGGGGTTTCATTGCAATCTGAATTCATTGAGAGAGCCTTGAAATAGTCGGACCACACAACGAATTCAGGTTGTAGTGAAAGCCCTAAAATCGTTAGGTCACACAACGAATTTAGGTTGTAGTGAAAGTTCTAAAATCATCAGGTCACACAACAAATTGAACAGAGTAAAGCCTTGGTGGATGAGCAAAATTTTGTGGCATCCCATTTTGAACATGATGAAGTATCAGAGTTGTTTGCACAAAATGAGGAGTTGTAGGTAATGCAACAATATTTAGAGTTTATATATTATAAAAAACCTAAAATATGTGTTATCGGTAGTTTGGTGAATAAAAATGTCGCTGAAGATGAAGATGAAGAAGAATATGTGGCTGAAGATGATGAAAAAGATGAATATTAACGTCTTATACTTGGAAATATGATATTTGAACGTCTATAGATGAGGAAGAAAATGTTTTTGACAAAAATGTGTATGATGGGGAACTTACATCTGTGTCGTCTAATTAAAGTATGTATGATGGTGAATTTACACTTGTGTCGTCTCAAGAGATCATACTTGAAGATGTGTTTGAAGGTGTCTGATGTTTGTTTATCTCATATTTGAAGATGTTGAACGTGTGTTTGATGGTTATTATCTCAGAGTTGAAGGTGTTTTTGAAGATGTATCTGAAGATGAACTTGAAGATGAAGACGATGATGAATTTCACTTCAAGTACGATGAGACAACGTTGATGTGGATGGAAAAACTTGACCATCTAGTGTGTAGTTAGTGCATTTATTTGATTTCATTTTTCTGTTGCCACTCCTTTTCTGTGTATAATTGTTGATAAGTGATGCTCACGGAATCGTGCAACTGGAGTGCAACTATTTTTAGAGGAAGTTTTATTTAGAAACATGTTGCAGTTTATTTGTTTCATCTATTTTAAGTTTTTAAAATTGTTGTTTTAGAAAGCGCTCAAACTATTTTCGAAACGTCGTAGATTTAATAGACTAAAACTATATGCATTTGATGCATGAAAAAAAATTCTAATTTCCGAGTTTTATTTTAGAGCTATGAACTCTTATAAAATGATTGCCTATAGAAATTTCAATATTTTATAAAGATATGTTTTGTGTATGTTGTTCATCTAGCTCTCTTGTACGGAGCTTTATTTGGTTTACTTTTTGTTGTAAGTGAATTTGTTATACAAAACTCTAAATTATATGTTGCAAGTGGAATTGTCTTTTTCTTTTGTTTAATTTTTTTTTCTGGTATTGAAGGGTGTGGGTAGTTGACATGTCGTACAACTTTCCAGTTGGGGCCTTGAATGAAAGCACGATGCATTGCGGGAAATGAGCTTATAACGATCAATAATTGAATTGATTGCATCCTGATTTAGTTTTTAGCCAATGGGTTGCGCTTTCTTTGTAGTGGCACATACTAGGAATGTTGGACACACTTTTTTTCTAAGACCATTAGTGTACCTAAATGATTCAAAGAATGCCACCTCTTCTATCAGGTGCATCTTCATGCTTTCGGATGAGTTTGTCAACTTTAGATGCATTTTGTCTCCCTTTGTAATGTCCCCTTCCTAACTCAGGACTTGATCATCGGGCTAGTCTCCCATTCGGGTTCCCATAGACTAGTGAGGTGGATAGAGGACCCACGGTGACGTGGCTCAACCCAACTCAAATAGTTTTTTGGAGTCATATGATGGATTCCTTGTGGCGAGGAGTTGCCAGTTGGCATTTTCCAGAGTGAGTTTGGGACGGGACTCCGAGAGAGTCGGTGCAAATGATCAGAAAATATGTTGACATTTCATTGGCTAGCTCAGCTATGCTATGGATGGCCAAAGGAGACCGTTTGAGATTTAATTCAATTCATTAATATATATTTAAGTTAAATTAAAGATTTAACTTAATATATTTTATCTGACTGACTTTATTGTATAGTGGGACTTTATGAAATATTTAAATCATTAAAGTCACATTGTTTTGGGCGCCCAAACTTGGGAAATAAAAAGAAATGTTAAAATATTAATATTTCTCAAAAAAGTGGCGTTGAGGCATGAGGAATAAAATAAAAGAAAGAAGTTTCATTTGTATTATTCACTTGGTTTATTTTCTTTGTTTGAGCTTTGTTCATGGTTGAGCAAGGGTTTCATACTAGTAGGCTATGGGGACAAAAACCTTCATAGTTTGAGCATCTGCGAGGTTGCGAGACACTAATGATGTTATTGGTGTGGCTTCATATAGGGGGCACCATTTGAGCTTCATTGCATCATATTCAACTTGTCGCGGAGGGGTTTAACTTGACAAATCTCATGAGTTTTGGCATGATAATTATTGGTGGACATTGAGGAACAATTTGCAAGTCATAGACAGATTTTGGAAGGTCATTTGTGTTTGTTTCAACTTCCATAGAGGGCTGTACCAGGGCTGTACTTGGCCATACCATCTATAGCAGGGTTGTGAGTTTTTGATGGGAGTTTTGAGTGGGATCTCTTTGCAGCCAAGCGTTGAGGGATTGCGGTAGTAATATGAGGTTTTGTACAGAGTTTACAAGTAGATTTCTACATCTATGATGATATTCATGCTATCAATGGGTCGTATCAATTGCTACAATAGGCGTGGGTTAGCTTAAGGAGTAGTTTGCTTGGGTTTTGTGACTTGTGGAGTCTTAATTGGGGCGCTTTAGTTGCGTATTGATTGTATTTGCTTATTTTGATGACACAAATATGAGTTTGCATCATTTCTGAGGGATATCCATTGTTCATATTGTTGTACTGTCAATTTCCAGTCTTGTATATCATGGACAACGAAATTGGTATGTTGAAAGCCTAGCATTTTGCATTTTTTTTCATATGGGTATTGTTTCTATATGCTTCGTAATACATTTCCATTGAAAAAGAGCATCTGGGTATTTCTATTTCATTATACATTTTCGAAAATATATACATGCATGTGTGTTATGTCAAAATGCAAAAAACCCAAAACGAACTGGGTTTCAACTAATCGTCAGAAAACACAAGGGGTGGGCTATTACAGTGGTATCAGAGCTGGTGCATCTTGCCAACCTGTGTTGATTACAGTTCATGAGTGAGAGGAGATAGGTTTATACCAGAGATACTTCGCAGTGGAAGCCACGCGAGATTTCCAGAGGGTGAAACAGTTTTGGACATTCTTAGCATGTACATAAATTCTTTTAGTGATAGTGATAGCATAACTGGTAACATGGCAGACAAACAGGAGACCTAGAGCATGGGTCCAGAAGCTGGATAACTATTTGACACTTAAGCCTATGCTAGAGGATGAGGCTCTTAACTTCACCACCATACACTTAGATAGGTTAGCTCATGAGTGTTGGTATCATGGTTTGGTCACTTTGGGCCACAATCTCATCACCACATACGATGAGTTCGCAAATCGGCTCACGAGAGATTTGACACCAAGGACCCATAACTACAGTTCAGAGAGTTAACACAGCTGAAACAATACAGGTCACTTGAGGTTTACATTTCAGAGTTCCAGAGATTCAGTGCGATGGTTACCAGCATATCAGAGAGGAGACTTATAGTCCTATTCACTGAAGGACTAATGGAACCACTTCGAGGATGAGTTAAGGCATTCGACCCACCATCATTACAAGAGACAATCAAGAAGGCTTGTAGTATGGAGTTTGCAGTACCTAAAAAAACATTTGTCTCCAAATCCTTTCCTCCAAAGAAGGATAAGAGTTTTTCACATCAGCGAGACACTATCCTACAGAAGAAACCAGCTCCACGTCTTGATGATGATGCCTTGAATGAATACAGGAGGAATAAGTTGTGCTTCAAATGCAAGGGTCCATGGGATCCCAATCACAAGTGCCCAATGAAGGGGCAAGTGAAACAATTAGAGTACTATTCTGTTGAAGAAACAACATCAGAGAAATCAGATCAACAAAGTGATCGGGAGGATAGTGATGAAGAGAGTGCAATAGAAGAAGTGCAGGATGTACATGATGATGACATACCTACAACATATCTTTTTGCTATTTAGAAAGACGGATCCTTCAAGATTCTAGGAGTCTTGGAGGGACAGAGGGTGACCACATTACTAGATACAGGGGCCACTCATAACTTCATTGATGAGGGGCTTGTGGCACGGAGGGGACTCAAGACTAAGGAGTTCGAGGGATTCAAGGTTAGAGTTGCAGATGGCTTTGTTATTACATGCAAGCAGAGAATCCCAAACTCAACTATTAAGTTAAGTGATTACGAGTTCTAGGCCGAATATTATGTGGTCAGTATGGGGACATGGATGTAGTCCTCGACATGAAGTGGCTTCATGCAATAGGTGAGTTCTACCTCAATCTACGGACCATGGAGATGAAATTTGAGGTGGATGGACGTAAGCATGTGCTCAGGGGAATGTCAGATGTGGGACTCAAAGTTGTATCACTCAGGAGGATGGAGCGGTTGCTCAGACATGATCAGGTGGAGTGGGCAGCTGAGTGTGTTGTTATGCCTTCAACTAGAGGAGGGGCCAAGCCAGTCATCATCACCCCTTACAGACATCCTAAGAGGCTAAAGGATGAGATTGAGAAGACAATCAAAGATCTTCTCGAGATGGGGCACATTCGTCCCAACAAGAGCCCATTTGCATTCGCAGTGGTACTAGCAAAAAAGAAAGATGGCACATTAAGGATGCGCATAGACTACAGGGCACTTAACAAAAAAACAATTAAGAACAGGTACCCCATCCTGTAGATAGATGAGCTACATGGGGCATGCTACTTCTCCAAGATTGATTTGAGATCTGGTTACCATCAGATTTGGGTGAGAGAGGAGGATGTGGAGAAGACTGCTTTCCGATGCCATTTTGGGCATTTTGAGTTTCTGGTTATGCCTTTTGGCTTAACCAATGCACTTGCCACTTTTCAGTCCTGCATGAATAGGGTCTTTAGGGAGCAACTGAGGAAATTTGTCCTCATATTTTTTGATGATATATTGATTTTTAGCAGGACATGGGAGGAGCACCTCCAGCACCTTGAGGAGGTACTTAGCATTCTTGAGAGGGAGTCTCTTTATGCCAAGGAGTCGAAGTGTGAATTTGGCATGACTGAGCTCCTCTACTTGGGACACATCATCAGTGCAGATGGTGTTAGAGTCAACCCTGAGAAGATCATGGCAATTATTGATTGGCCATCGCCCACGAATCTCTCACAACTCAAGGGATTCTTCGGGTTATGTGGGTTCTATCACAGGTTCGTCAAGGGATTTTCACAGTGCAACACCTCTGACAGACTTGATGAAGAAGAGATCTTTTACTTGGTCAGATGAGGCACAACAGTGTTTCGACAGATTCAAGCAGATCATGAGTTCTTGCACAGTCTTGGCCATTCCAGATTTCACCAAGCCGTTCGAGCTTGAGTGTGATGCCAGTATGGGGACATGGATGTAGTCCTCGACATGAAGTGGCTTCATGCAATAGGTGAGTTCTACCTCAATCTACGGACCATGGAGATGAAATTTGAGGTGGATGGACGTAAGCATGTGCTCAGGGGAATTTCAGATGTGGGACTCAGAGTTGTATCACTCAGGAGGATGGAGCGGTTGCTCAGTTGAGTGTGTTGTTATGCCTTCAGCTAGAGGAGGGGCCAAGCCAATCATCATCACCCCTTATAGACATCCTAAGAGGCTAAAGGATTAGATTGAGAAGACAATCAAAGAGCTTCTCGAGATGGGGCACATTCGTCCTAGCAAGAGCCTATTTGCATCTGCAGTGGTACTAGCGAAAAAGAAAGATGGCACATTGAGGATGTGCATAGACTACAGGGCACTTAACAAAAAAACAATTAAGAACAGGTACCCCATCTCGCAGATAGATGAGCTCATAGATGAGCTACATGAGGCATGCTACTTCTCCAAGATCGATTTGAGATCTGGTTACCATTAGATTCGGGTGAGAGAGGAGGATGTGGAGAAGATTGCTTTCTGATGCCATTTTGGGCATTTTCAGTTTCTGGTTATGCCTTTTGGCTTAACCAATGCACCTGTCACTTTTCAGTCTTGCATGAATAGCGTCTTCAGGGAGCAACTGAGGAAATTTGTCATTTTTTGATGATATATTGATTTTTAGCAGGACATGGGAGGAGCACCTCCAGCACCTTGAGGAGGTACTTAGCATTCTTGAGAGGGAGTCTCTTTATGCCAAGGAGTCGAAGTGTGAATTTGGCATGACTGAGCTCCTCTACTTGGGACACATCATTAGTGCAGATAGTGTTAGCGTCAATCCTGAGAAGATCATGGCAATTATTGATTGGCCACCGCCCACGAATCTCTCACAACTCAAGGGATTCTTCGGTTTATGTGGGTTCTATCACAGGTTCATCAAGGGATTTTCACAGTGCAACACCTCTGACAGACTTGATGAAGAAGAGAGCTTTTACTTGGTCAGATGAGGCACAACAGTGTTTCGACAGATTCAACCAGATCATGTGTTCTTGCACAGTCTTGGCCATTCCAGATTTCACCAAGCCGTTCGAGCTTGAGTGTGATGCCTCAGGAGAAGGCACAGGAGCTGTTTTGATGCAGGAAAAGCACCCAATTGCTTTTGAAAGTAAGAAACTCTAAGGTGCTGAGCGGGGTTACATGGTATATGATAAGGAAATGTTAGCCATAATGCATGCCTTGGTTAAATTTAGACAATATCTAGTGGGTATTAAATTCGTTGTTAAGACAGACCACAATAGTCTTCGACATTTCCTTAATCAACACAACCTCAATGATAGACAACAGAGGTGGGTGAGCAAATTGCAAGCCTACGAATATGACATAGTTTATGTCAAAGGGAAGAAGAATGCGGTAGCTGGTGCACTCTCACGGAGACCTCACTTGGGTTCCTTGGGTGAGATTATAGTTTATTGGTGGGAGTGGATATCATCAGAATACGCTAAGGACATGTGGGCCATAGGGATCATTGATGGTACCATCTAGGACAACAGATACACAATTGTAAATGACTTGATCATCAAGTCATTTACAACGGGAGAATCTTATTGCTACCAGGATCAGACATGAAGAAAAAGGTAATGAGATATTTTCATGATGCACCTACAATTGGTCACCCAGGTTATTTCAAGACATACAGGCAAATTCGGGAGAGGTTCACATGGAAAGGACTCAAATCAGATGTGTTGCAGTATGTCTGTGAGTGCCCCACTTGCCAGCAGAACAAATAGGAAAATTCATTTCGAGCTGGTCTATTGTAGTGCCTATCCATTCCTAACCAAAAATGGGAATGAATTTCGATGGATTTTATCATGGGCTTGCCCAAAGCCCAAGGCAGGGACTATATTTTTGTTGTGGTTGACAGATTGACGAAATTTGCATATTTCTTTGCAATTTAGCCACATTTATAGCAACATAGATCGCATATCTATTATTTAGAGAGGTATTCAAGTTGCATGGTTTATCCAGGAGTATAGTCAGTGATAGAGATAGTAAAGTTCATGAGTCACTTCTGGCAGGAGCTATTCAGGTTGAGTGGGACTGAGCTCACTCCTAGTACGAGCTACCATCCACAAATTGATGGACAGATAGAGATTGCCAACATGTGGGTGGAAGGATACCTCCAAAACTGCATTGTAGGGCAACAAAAGGCATGGGTTAAGTGGCTACATTTGGGAGAGTATTGTTATAATACTACTAACCACATGTCTATTCAGATGTCACCTTTCATGGCCCTTTACGGATATGAGGCTCCCAATTTCTTGGACTTACTTTTTGGGGACAGTAGAGTACTGAAGGCTAGGGACTTATTGCAGGAGAGTCAAGACATCATGAGGTCCTTAAAGGAGAATATTCAAAAGGCATAGAACCAACAAAAGCAATATGCAGATCAACACAAAGTTTAGAGGTCTTTTGAGGTAGGTGACATGGTTTATCTGATGCTGTAGCCATATAGACAATCTACTCTCAAGAGGAGTGGCATAGAGAAGCTCAAGCCATGATACTATGGACCTTTTCGGGTATCCAGGAGAATAGGAGAAGTGTCTTATGAGTTGGAGTTACTAGCAGGTAGCAGAGTTCATAATGTGTTCCATGTATCTCGCCTCAACAAGGCATTAGGACACAATGTGATACCTTCCACAAAGTTACCCCCTTTGGATGAAGAGGGTAAGTTGATTCTCATCCTTGAGGCCATCATTGACACTAGAGAGCGTAATTTGCGGAGGAGAGTTATCAGAGAATATTTGGTTAAGTGGAAGAATTTACCGGTGGAGGATGCTACTTTGGAGAGTGAACAGATTCTTCAACATCCAGAGTTGAAATTGCTTTTGGGCAAGCAATTTTAGGGAGGGCGGACTGTAATGTCCCCTTCCTAAGTTAGGACTTGATCGTCGGGCTAGTCTACCATTCGAGTTCCCGTAGATTAGTGAGGTGGATAGGGAACCCACGGTGACGTGGCTTAACCCAGCTCAAATAGTTTTTTGGAGTGATGTGATGGATTCCTTGTGGCGAGGAGTTGCCGGTTGGCTTTTTCTAGAGTGAGTTTGGGCCATTTAGCCAAACTTACTATTATAGCAGGGGCATGAGACTCCGAGCGAGTCGGTACAAATGGTTTGAAAATATGTTGAAATTTCATTGGCTGGCTCAGCAGTGCTACGGATGGTGAGAGGAGACCGTTCAAGATTTAATTCAATTCATTAATATTTATTTAAGTTAAATTAAAGATTTAACTTAATATATTTTATCTAAGTGACTTTATTGTATAGTGGGACTTTATGAAATATTTAAATCAATAAAGTCACATTGTTTTGGGTGCCAAAGCTCGAGAAATAAAAAGAAATGTTAAAATACTAATATTTCTCGAAAAAGTGGCGTTGAGACATGAGGAATAAAAGAAAAGAAAGAAGTTTCATTTGTATTATTCACTTAGCTTATTTTCTCTATTTGAGCTTTGTTCATGGTTGAGCAAGGGTTTCATACCAGCAGGCTGTGAGGTCGAAAACCTTCATAGTTTGAGCATCTGTGGGGTTACCAGACACTCTAAGGATGTTATTGGGTGGCTTCATACAGGGGTCACCATTTGAGCTTCATTGCATCATATTTAGCTTGTCGCGAAGGGGTTTAATTTGACAAATCTCATGAGTTTCGGCATGATAATTATTGGACATTGAGGAACAATTTGCAAGTCATAGACAAATTTTTGGAGGTCATTTGTGTTTGTTTCAACTTCCATAGAGGGTTGTCCTAGGGCTGTACCTGGTCGTACCATCTATAGCAGGGTTGTGAGTTTTTGATGGGAGTTTTGAGTGGGATCTCTTTCCAGCCAAGCATTGAGGGATTGCAGTAGTAATCTGAGATTTTGTGCAGAGTTTACAAGTAGATTTCCACATGTATGATGTTCATTCCATCAGCAGGCCGTACCAGCTACTATAGTAAGCGTGGGTCAACTTAAGGAGTAGTTTGCTTGGGTTTTGTTACTTGTGGAGTCTTCATTGAGGCGCTCTAGTTGCCTATCGATTGTATTTGCTTGTTTTGATGAGACAAATCTAAATTTGCATCATTTCTGAGTGATATCCATTGTTCATATTGCTGTACTGTCAATTTCCAGCCTTCTATATCATGGCCAATGAAATTGGTATGTTGAAACTGTTGGTGTGAACAAGGTTATCACCTAACTGGTTTACCCTTGTGTGGATAATTCATCTTATTTAACTATTTATTAGTTAAATAATATTCACACATCACACATAAATCGCACATGTTAAGTTGACTTAGTGAGTCTTCTAGATGTCTAGTTGTGTCTAGTTGTGTGTTGAGTTGTTGATAGTTGGAGTGAGTTGTCTTATCCTCTAGATGTGCAATTAGTTATCATCCTCTAATTGACACATGTTGTAGGAATATCTCCACTTTCCACTCCACCTTTCTAGCTCTCACCTTGCCTTTATAAGCAAGGCATATCATGTACATTAAAACAACAATCTTGTAATCTTTTGCATTCAGTGATAGAATAACATTATTCTCTCATTTGATCTCTCTTGTGCTTTCATGAAGTCCTAGATCCTGGGTGGCTCCAATCATAGCCAACTCTAACATGGTATCAAAGCTCTAGAAAGAATCACTTTGTGTTAGTCATTTTTGAGAGATCTTGAGTGCAATTCATGGTGGATCTTGATTGTTGAGTATGCTCTTTTCTTGCATCGAATGATGACTTAGAGAATCAGAAAGAGTTGATAGAAACATCAGATTTGTGAGGGTTTCCTCTTCATGCCCTTTATTGCAGGTGCATTTCGGTGCGTGTTGTTGCAAATCAGACTTCACCATTGCGTCCAGAGCAGCCAAAATAGTCAAGATCGCCTTTCGTTTCGTTCAAATCAGACATCAGAGGCAAAATTGACAAGGGTCTCAATTTGGGGCTCTTCGGCGTGATCCAGGAGGTACCAGCAATTTTAGAGCAGTTTGGCCCAAATCAAACATCACCATTGCGTTCGGAGCGGCAAAATCAGTAAGGATTGACTGTCCAAACCCCAAAATCCGTTACTATCGCAAAAGGCAATTTTTTTTTTGTCTCCACCTTAAGAATCTTTCTCGGAGATCGTAGTTTGTTTTATCCTCTGGGTAAACATTTTTGTTCATTGATTAAGGTTTCTGTGGGTTTATTTCTATTCTTTGTCAAATATATTGGCAGAGTACCTGCGTATTGCAGGTACCCTGTACCCGTTGCAGGTTTAATGACCTTTCCAGATCTGCCACGTGGACAGGGACTATGGGCTTTAATAGATCTCACATTGAAGTCAATCAATCATCGACGATCAATCTGCTATACACTCGTCGATATCATTGGCCTTCGCATCCTCTACAGATATCATTGGTGGATCGGGTTTGTCTCAGCAGCAAATAAAAACCCGCCGACAAAACCGGTGACACCTATTCAAATTGGGGGTTGTTAAAACAAGTTCGGCAAATCCTTCATCGGATCTGTGAAAGCATCCACGGTCTGCAACATCGGAGTTTACTCCATTTCAAGCCAACAAATTGTAGTAGCGACGAGTCTTTACACAAATCCTGGCGGTCATGCGGCCAAATCAGTGATCTCAGTGAGCCTTCAAACAACTCCGGGTGACTTACAAGTCTCAGCAAACGGTCAACACAGTTAGTGGATTTCACATTACCGTTGGCAGTCAACCTTGTTTTGGCAGTCTTGCCACATCAAGCGGTCTGCAGAGTCATTGTCTCATGCCATTAAAAATTAACGCCAGATTCTTTTCTAAGGCTCGTCGGTTGTTCAAATCTGCATTTCCCGACAGCCAATCTTCACCGCCAAATCCTTTGCCAGCTTGCAGTCTAAACTCGTCGGTTGTTCCTTGGCGTCGCAGGCACCTTAAACACACACCGGCAATTTTCTAATCTCGGCGATAACATTTATCGACCAGCCAGTCTTCGAAACCACCAGCGGCATATGTGGTTGGGAATTGTCTCATGCCAGAGATTTTCTAAACTCGTCGGTTGATCCTGTGAAACCTCAGCGGCCTTCCAAAAACCCAGTGGTGGTATTAAGGTGGTTAACAACGTTTTTTTGGAAGAATCGTAGGACGTTTACAACCATCAATCAACTATTTTCTGTTCTGAGTGGTTTCAGACAAAAACCCGTGGTTTTCGCCCACTTATCAGTGGTTTTACCTTGCCCAACAACGATTTTGCTGTTCTCACAGGGCAGTTTCCTTAGATTCAGGAAGGTCATTAGCACAAAACCACCAACCCGCTACATGTAAGCAGTTTCCGCCCATAATCAGGTGCTTTTAACCCTCAACAGTCATCTTAACTCTGCATATCGGCGGTTTTGCACCTAACAAGATTTTATTTTCCTCAAATGGTTTTTTTTGCTTTTCCGGAAGGAGGGATTTTTTTCAGGCACAAGGGAATATTCCAGGCATATTTCGCTGACGTCAGCACTGCGTCAGCACCAGGGGCCATTTTTGCCCCTCAAAGCCCTCAAAGGGGGCTTTTTTTTCTTTTTTGCATAACTTTTGCCCACGAAGGCGAAATCAGGAAAACGAGATATCGTCGGAAAGCTGACAGAGAGCACTTCACAGTGGTGTCAGTAGTTTTCTGAAATTCTGATGTAGGTGACTGCTATAGCAGTTTGAAGTGAGATCTTCATTTTTTGCTTCCAAGTTCACAACTTTTTGCCACGATCTCCGATTTTCACAATTTTTCTGCATCGGAAAGGTATTCAGGAGCTCTTCAAATCCATCTGTGCATTTTTCTCAGATTTTTCTCCAAGTTCATTTTATTTCATTTGTCAATTTTTTGGCTTTTAAGTGATAACTTGGGCATTTTGACACTTGAGGAAGTGAAACTTGTTTTGAAGGGATCTATTTGCTGTGGTTAATCATTGTGAGCAATTGTAATCTCCTTTGGATCTCGATTTTAAGAGATTTTGATGCTTTCCCAAATTTGGTCCCTTGAGGATGATTGTAAATTGCACTAAGTTTAAAGTGCCACAATTATTCTTTTTTGGGGGGGTGATCTCTTTGATTGAGTAACAGGGGGTTCACTTGTGTTTTTTTTTGTACTCTTACATCATGGATTCACACAAACTTCCTCTACTCACATCATATAACTATCATGAGTGGAAAACTAAAATGGAGATTCATTTAAGAAGTTTGAAAATTCATAGAGTAACAATGGGTACAAAAATTGAACCAACAACAGCTACAGAAAAGAGAAAGTGGTATAATAGATGTGATCAAGCCTATGGAACATTATGCTTGTCTATCTCTCCTGATCTCCTTTTTCATATTGAATCTTGTACTACACCTAATCAAGTGTGGACTACCTTAGAAAATCTCTTTGGTAAACAAGATACTATGAGAGGTTTCAAATTGGAGAATGAACTAATTGGTTTGAATCCAACCGATTTTGCAAGCATCCAAGACTTCTTCACAAAACTAAAATCACTTAGATTGTAGCTCAAACAGTGTAGAATATAGAAAGAGGACACTCAATTGATTCTTTCAATCCTTGCCAAGCTTGGTCCTGACTATTCAATTTTTGTTTCTACCTTTTATGCTACTATGGATGCACTTGGGAAAGCTTTCACAATGCCTTCACTTGATGAGTTTGTTGCATCACTCACAAGGGAGCAAGCTAAGTTAGTACACATGGGCAAACTGAAGTCTCCTAGACCTCAAGCACTTTTGCTAGTCAAGGTACAAAGGATCAAAAGGCTTCAACGAGCAAAGGCAAGAAACAAAAAAATAAGGATTTCAAGAACAATGCGCAAGCAAAGGAGTCAACCAAATCACCTAAGTCCTCATCCTCTCCTAAGGAGGAATCATCTAAGGAGAGACCAAAGTGTGCGTTTTGTAAGAAACTAGGACATGATGAGCATAAGTGTTATCAGAAGAAAATTGATGAGTTGACTCACATTATTCAAAAGCACAATATCCAAATGCCATCATCATCACCTAGTATAACCTCTTCATCGACACCATCATCATCTACACATACAGGGATAGCAGCCATTGCCAATGGGATAATCAAAGGAAAAGGACAAGCACTCTTTGCTACTACAAGTCTTTAGTCAAAGAGATGGCTTCTTGATTCAGGAGCTTCTCATCATATGGCATCTTCACAAGGGATGTTCTCTTGATTTGAGTCATGTACTTCGACACCTATCTTGATGGGTAACAACACATACATGCATGCATCTGGAAAAGGGACAATTGATATTGGAGATAATACATTTAACAATGTGTTGTGTGTACCTTCCTTATCAACCAATCTCCTTTCCATCTACCAGATTACTCATTGTGGTGCAGGGAAGATAGTTCAATTCACTCCTGATTCTGTGATCATATGGGACTTGGAGAGCAGAGATATCATTGCTATTGGGATGGCTGATTATGCATCTCGCCTATATACTTTCTCCCATTTTGCTTCTTCTGATGATGTAGATCCCTTGATTGATACTCACACTCATGCATCAAGTGTGAATCATGTTTCTGAGGAGAAGTTTGGTCTCTTGAACCTTGGTGTTCTTTCACCCACTTTGGTTCATGAGACTAGTGCTGAGCTTCCATCACCTCAACCTCCTGCTTTTTCAAAGATCGACATCGACATGGTTTCATCTACTTCAGTTGAGTAGGAACATTCCAGTCTTTCAGACACAGCTTTGTGGGATACTTTCTTGGCAGGTATATCGGACTTGTTTTGTGAGTCTCATATTGGAGATTTGGAGGACACACTTGAGGGGATATATGTCCTCTTTGACAATAGTTGCAACACAACTGTTATCCCATCTACTTCTTCTTTGGAGATTGTTCCGCATCAGTCTACCCAGGATTTTGGATTGGTCACACTTCATTGCATTGTAGCATTCCTTGATTCTGACATGTGGACACTTGAGCAGTCTTCAGAGACATCCATCATGAGGCTTTTTCCCTCATACCTTGAGATGGAGTTTCTTCGACATTAACCTTTGGTTTGGTTTCTTCCTAGGGGAGAAATGTTGTTTGCAGGTACATGACACTTTCCAGCGTTCATCTTCAAGCATTCACCATCGGCACAGGAGCTACTTCATTATGGGGGGGACTTATAGTCTCACACTTTCTCTCCTATGCGGGGGTATTTGATTGTACATATGTGATAGAAGTTGTCCTTGGGGGGTCATGTTGAGTCCTCCTACTATCACTTCTTTCACTTTCATTTTTCCATGCATTCTCACTTTTGGAGAGGAGTTTTGTCCCATGAGGTTTTCTCCTTTTCTCCACTTGAGATTTGTTTGTACATGGGTACCTAACATGGCCTAGTAGCCAGGACCCATCCATCATTCCATCTTGCTTTAGTCAGCTACTCCCTAAGTTGCACTTAAGGGGGGGTGTTGGTGTGAACATGGTTATCACCACCGGTTTACCCTTGTGTAGATAATTCATCTTATTTAACTATTTACTAGTTAAATAATATTCACACATCACACATCATTCACACATATTAAGTTGACTTAGTGAGTCTTCTAGATGTCTAGTTGTGTCTAGTTGAGTCTATTTGTGTGTTGAGTTGTTGATAGTTGGAGTGAGTTGTCTTGTCCTCCACATGTACAATTAGTTATCATCCTCTAATTGACACATGTAGGAATATCTCCACTTTCCACTCCACCTTTTTAGCTCTCACCTTGCCTTTATAAGCAAGGCATATCATGTACATTAAAACAACAATCTTGTAATCTTTTGCATTCATTGATAGAATAGCATTATTCTCTCATTTGATCTCTCTTGTGCTTTCATGAAGTCCTAGATCCTGGGTGGCTCCAATCGTAGCCAACTCTAACAGAAACCCTAGCATTTTGCATATTTTTTTATATGGGTATTGTTTCTATATGCTTTGTAATGCATTTCCATTGAAAAAGAGCATCTGGGTATTTCTATTTCATTGTAGTTTTTCAAAAATATATACATGCATGTGTTATGTCAAAATGCAAAAAACCCAAAACGCACGAGGTTTCACTAAACGTCGGAAAACACAAGGGGTGGGATATTACACCCTTCCCTTTTTTATGAAGTGCATGGAAGGAAAGTTGGATGCGCCTAATAATGTAAGACTCATTCTTTTGTTTGAAATGACAAATCTAAGTATTAAAAAGTGCACTTTTGGTCTTGCAAATTCTAGTTGATTATGTGCGATCTTTCCCAAGGCGTGTGATGAAATTAAATTTTTGATTTTCTTAGGCACATGTCTTTTCAATCGAGTGCATTCATTTTCAAGAAGATGCTTCTAGTCTTTCTATGGCACGCTTTTCCTTTGTTAGACGTGCTTGGTTGAAAACAAAATAATTCCTTATAGTGGCGCAGCTTTTGAATGTTGGACGTATTTTTTAATTCAAGGCACATTCTCCTGTTTAAGGGTGCGTTTGAGACTAATGAAGTGCGCTTCATCACTAGACACCATCTTCCATTTTTTAACAAAATGTGAGTAATACAGGGAAGGGACACTTTTAGACTTAACTTCTACTTTTTTGTTCAAATGCGCTGAGAATCCATAGAACACACTTCTAAACTATTTGTCTCATAAACTTTGTTTTACATGTTTTGGCGTGTGACATTTCTCCTAGGTGTGCTTTTAGCCTGACAAACTCTTCACTTTGATTATAGTCTTTAGGTGCGTCCATTAGGATGAAGGCACACTTTTAGACTTATTTTAATTATCACCCTTTCATTAGGCGCGTGTCACCTCCGTTTGGCACGATTTTGCTCTAGCACTACCTATTTCTTTGTTTAGGCACTTTCAAAGTCCCTAGGCACACTTTTGGCTTGAGATTGCAACTTTCAATGTAGAGGAGTGCTTGAACTTATGAAGGTGCACCTTAACTCTGCTAGTTATTGGTCGCTGCAAGCTTGTTTCTCGCAATGTGTTGCACCTTTGTTCAAGGCCTCAACTAGCAGGCTATACAACACGTTTACCACCGACACTCTTCAATACTAGAAAAGAAATTGAACAAAAGAAAAAAATGATACCACTCACAACATATAATTTAGAGTTTTGTACAACAAATTCAGTTACAACAAAGAGTAAACCAAATAAAGCTCCATGCAAGAGAACTAGATGAATAGCATATGTGCGGAATATCTTTATAAAATATTGAACTTTCTACGGACAATCCCTTTATAAGAGTTCACAACTCAAATAAAACAATGAAATTAGAATTCCTCATCGTCTTCATCTTTAGACTCATATTCAGACACATCTTCAAACACACCTTCAAGTCTGAGATAATCATCATCAAACACACCTTCAACATTTTCAAGTATGGGATAATCAACATCAAACACACCTTCAGACAGATCTTCAAATATGATTTCTTTTAGATGACACAGGTGTAAGTTCACCATCATAAACATTATCATTAGACGACACAGCTGTAAGTTCACCATCATACACATTTTTGTTCGAAATATTTTCTTCATCATGTTCAGACACATGTTCAAATATCATTATTCCAAATATCAGGGGATAATATTCATTATGTTCATTATCTTCAGCCACATTTTTTTCATCTTGGAGATTGTCATCGTCATCTTCATCTTCATCTTCAATGACAATTTCTTCACCAAATTATTGATAAGATATTTCCTTCAACACATTTCAACTAAGTTGCATAGAACGGGCTTGGGTACTATATATATTTTATATTAAAATAATATTAATATATAATAATAAATTATAATATAATATATAGATATTGTATTAATATTATTATTATAATAATATATAATATAGTATGATATATTATAATATAATATATTATATTATAATATATAATATTATATAATATAATATAATATAATATAATATGTTATATTATATTATAATATTATTACAATTAATACAATATAATCGTTTCTAATTTTATATAATTAATACAATTAATAATATAAATTAAATTAATTTTACATTTATACAATATAATATATAATCTATATATTTAAATATATAAATACAATATATTTTATGTAATGTATAATTTTAATATATAATTTTTATTTAATATTTATGCAATATAATATATAATCTATAAGTAATATATAATATAATATAATTTATTGGGCTTCTAGAGTTTGCAAGATCAGAATGCGAGATTGGTTAGATGGCCTCCCTCGGAGTGCGGGTGGATCAAGCTCAATTTCGACAGAGCGGCCCAAGGAAACCTCAGAAAGGCAGGTGGAGGAGGGATCTGTAGATATGAGGGCGAACAACCATTGGGGTACTACTCATTAGACTTGGGTTTGGATACTAGTAATGTATTTGAGGGTAGTGCGCTTTGGGAAGGTCTTGTGATAGCTAAAGGAAAAAATTGGTCAAAGCTCTAGACAGAAGGTGATTCGAAATTGGTAATAGACCTAGTTAACAAAGAAGCATGAATAAATTGGAGGTTAGATCAAATAATGGCAGAGATTAGGCTCCTTTCAAGGTGGCTCATCGGGTTCAAAGCTTCACATTAAAAAGGCAGGAAATATGGCGGCAGATTGGGCAACCAAGGTATTGATGCAGAAGACAGGAGCAGGGTTGGCAAGGGCAAGCTCAAAGTAAGCTATTCGGTTGATCTACTTAGACTAATCCAATTCGATATTAAGGAGCATCCACTTAATAATGGGCAAGCTCAATAATCTGCCAGCTGTCGTTTCATAAGGTTTCGTACGTGGGAGTTGTTAGAGGACAGGGTGGTTTCTTCAAGTTCCTTTAAGGCAAGCTGGAAGGGTGTGATTGTTAGGAACCTGTGTTTAACCCTTCTCTTTACTTTGCTAGTATATTACATTTGGACGCATATGCTTTGTAAGTCGTCCCGTGAGCATATTGTATTATCCCACATTCATGGGAAGTAATAGTTATTTAGATTAGACTTAGTATATAAGTACGTGTTGAGGCCAATAAAGGCATCCACGAATTTATTGTATTGAGCTTGCTCAAAGGAGGTTGCCCCCTCGAAGTGGCCTGCGATCAATAAATTCCTTCTGTGTTTCTGCTATTTATATGTATTTATGTTATTTCGTGCATTTTTTCAGTATATTGCTGTAGGATGTTCCTCTCATCTAGTATCATAGTGCTTTCTTCGGCTCGCTGGGTGGAATTTCTATCGATTTTTTTTTTCCGCAGTGGCTTCTAGGCGCTGTGATTATTGCAGTACTTTTTTTTTGCATCTATATTGTTCATATCAATTGCAAGTTCGGATCCGGGAATAATTCCTATCCGCTTAACTGTGGGAAGTGCCTGGGCATAGCCCTAAAATTCATTGTGATGAGCACCACAGGAACCCCGAAGTAGCTATCCCATTGAGAGGACCTACCAACGAAAAGGGTAACGGCCCCTACCTAATTGACTAGTTCCCATCCGTGAGGTAAACCAAGAGCTGTCATTTGTGGCAAAGCGGTTATCAGTTTTACCTGAGCCGTGGAGTGAGGGGTACTGCCCCAATACGCAAGCCGTTAGACAGCATTAGTAGCCGAGTGAATCCCCTGAACCTTTAGGAAGCCAAACATACTTGGGGCCCATATCTATTGACAGCCGACAAACCGCAGATTGAATCCGTCCAGAGCAGTTGGTAGATAGTTCCCAGAGAAAAAAAAAATTTCTCCTACGTTTGCCATACAAACCCTTTCTGCAGCCGCCAAACCCTTTCTGCAAGTGCCAAATGAACCATCATTTAGTGAAGCACTCCATACGGATCTAAAGGTAACCTGCATTGTGTTGTTGCGTGTTGGGAGTTCCATACACATTTTAGCATCAGGAAGCGGTTGTAATAACCTTCTACGGCAAGAAACAAATTGGGGAGAGTGGGTTAAAAACTTGATTATTCCATATTGTGAATGTTGGAAATGTTGTCATTGATATCAAGGGTGGACAAGGTCTTCATTGATGTCAAAGAGCTTGTTGTGAAGATAGTTGCAAAAGTTGTCAAAGGCACGATGTCAAGAGTAATGTTATGAGGAGCAAAGATACATAAGACAATGGTGTTCAAGTAAATTAGCAGAGATATAAGGTAGATATTCACATAGAGCAGAGGTAGATTAGTAGAGATATAAGGCAGATATTCTCTCCCTTAGCGCCAAAGTTCAAAAGATATATGCTGGTTGACTTTGGGCAATATAGATTGAGTGTAATTTAAATTAAAGATTTAAATTACTAGGATGGCCGACTTCCTTAGTGAATGGATTAAAAGATAACTGACTGCTCAAATGAAGCCGACTCCCAAAGTAGAAGATCAAAATTTAAATAAAAGATTTATTGTTAAAATAAAAATAAATGTTATAAGTATGGCTGACCTCAAATAATGCTCAACTTCATTTTATCTTGGCACTTAAATAAAATTCAAAGCATAAAGGTTTAAGCCAACTCAATATGCAAGCCGACCTCCTTTTTCTTGGAGCACCCCATATATGTATATAAGACAAAGGATGTCTTATTTAAAAAGGATAAGATGTTTAAGACATGTTGTGATATCCCAATATTAAGGCATCGTTTAAATTAAAGATTTAAACATAATAATAAAAGACGATGAAGTTGCTATTTGAGTGTTAGAGATAATTATGTATTAATATTTAATAAAACATATATTTAATAAATAATATTAAATAATATTATTATAATTAAAATATATTTATTTAAAGGGATACATTATTATATTTATAAATACCAAATATAAATATGAATATAAGTATGAATTTTAATATTAATAATATATAGATATAAATACTAAATTAAATATTATTATTACTATATGTAAAATCAATAGCAATGAATGAATTCATATAAGCACTGTATTATAAACAATGATCCATAAATAGGAAGCTGCGATTCATTAAAATTGAGGCACGGAAAGGCAGCAATCATTGGTAATAAATAAAAGAAAGGGGATTGATTAGTAGAAGGAAATGATTGAAATAAGTTTAGTATAATACAAAGGCAATAAGCCACAACGATGACTATAAGGAGGCATCACCCTTCAAAGGGATGCCTCCCTTCATAGGGAATTAAACACATAATTTTGAGTCTTACAGAAAAGGGAAGGCAGAGAATAAGAAATATATATAATTCTGATCTTCTAAATGGACAACGATTCTGAGTTCTAATCTGTAATAAGTATAAGCTCGATCATCAATCAAAAACAGGAAATATATATATATTTCCAAGCCTTCTAATTAGTAGCAGAAGAACATAAAGGACCATTAGTCAAAATTGCACATAAGAATTGTTTAGAAGATTATTTAAGCAATCAAGAAGAGGATATATGTAAGAACAATTATAAAAGGGATAATAAATCAAGAGAAGACATATATACGGGGTCAGCAATCAAGATATATATAGAAAAGGCATCAAAATGTGGTAAGATCTATATAGGAATATAATGTATAGTTTAGATATGATCATACATATTTATAATTTATGATATCTTCATGATTCATTTTGTATGGCTGATAGGATTATTTGCAACTGATATAAAATCTCTCATAATGTGTTAATATGGAAATTTGTATGAATGTCATGGTCACCATGATGGAGGAAATGTGGTGCAAGAGGGATAACGAAGATGATGCACTCTTCTAGGTACGCCACCCCTATAGGGGGGATTGAAAAATCCCATTGGGGCCAAGGGGGTACAAAGGGTACCACCCTTGGGCTTAGAAGAGATGGCTTCCGGGGCACCTTTTGTGATCTCATTCTCCTATCATAGACATGTAAACTCAAAGGAACCAATCATAGAGAAAGGGAAAGGAAATGATAAGATGAGGGGATAATGGGAAACAAATGCCTCATTAGGTAGACCACCTCATATGGATGGCATGCACCACATGAGGCCAAGTGGGATGGTATATCCACTCTTGGGCCTAGGGTAGAGGATCCAAGATACCCCATCGAAGTCATGTTCTTCAATTCTCTTATGGTTGAGTCTCCTATATAGTTAGGTTTAGTTGGTTTATAATGCCATTATGAGTTGTTAATCATGTTAAATTGATTGTGAGAAATATTATTGTAAGTATTTTCTAACCTGTTTGCAGGAATTAAATCAAGCAAAGATACTCTCTAAATCTTTGTTTGCTTGGAAATTGATAATTTAGGGTAAAATTAGTATTGTTCATATAAGGGACATTACACATGCGATTTATAAATGGCAGCGATCAATATTTGCGAAAGGGAGCGATTAATATAATGAGCAATGAGGATTTAAATAGCAACGATTAGTTTTGAAAGGAATTAGATAAATGGCAGCAATTTATTTAAGAGATACAATTTGGAAAAGGCGTGTGTTATGAATAGCTACATCCATATTACAAAAAGTCATACACATTCATAAAGACGCCTTCTTTGGAATGCTATAAAAGTAGAAGATGGTGTGAATGGAAGGTAAGATTTTAATGAGTATTTTCTGAGTTTAAGAGAATATTTAAAGAAGAGGAAGGGGCAGAAAATGAAGTCCAATTCAGATTCATATTGAAGAATATATGCAGCCCATGTATGAAAGTTAAATGCAAATATATCTAAAGAGTATATGTGAAAATTAAGAGCAGATTGATAAGGAATAAAGGCAGAAATTTATGTGAAGATATTGCTATGTTATGAGCAGTTTTGTGTAAAGATGTTGTGCATGAATGTTGTGTATGATTTCAATTAGATTTGAGGTAGAAGAAAGTGTAGGGATCAAATTTGTGGGAAAAGGTTATTGTGTGGGCTGTGATCAGATTTGTGAAAAAGGAAGGTTGTTATTTGAGTGTGGATCAGATTTGTGTTTGGATCAAATTTGTGAGAGGAAGATCCTGCGAAGAAACATACCATATCATCTATTAAAGAATTGGTAGGTTGGTGCCTAGTTGGCTTGGTGCTCAGTTGTGGGGATTGGTGTCTCTAGTGGGTTGGTGCTCACGAAGGAAGAATTGTAAAAGGAGTAGGTTGGTGCCTACAAAAGAAGAATAAATATATACAAGCAATATTTTGACGTGGTTTTCTTCCGCAAGGGTTTCGACGTAAAATCATGTGTTCTCTATGTTCTTAATTGCTAGATTTTGCATATGTTTAGTTTTTGTGATTGATTAAGTTTGGAAAAGTAGAAGTATGTTTGATACTGATTCACCCCCCTCTCAGTGTGCTCATCAGTGAAATCACGAAAGCATGTGGAATACAAGATTTAACAATAGGGACAATGGCGAGGAGAATAATTAAGGAGGAATCACCTGCAAAGTATAGACCAAAGGTGGCCACAGATACCGTAGCGCAAAAGAAACAACCACCCTCCAAAGGCAAAGCAAAAGAAAAGCACAAGACGGATTCTTTGTAATGGGAGAGTTTAACAAAAACAAAGTGTAGAATGTGTTGGACAAATCACACAACTGACCATCTGCTCAAGGTAGCTCTTCAAAAAACATGGATAGATAGGGTGATTCAAATACTCTATTTTAATTTCTAGGACTTTGAAACTTTCTTGAAAAGCATGGTCACAAACTATAATGTACGCTCCCAGCAAACAATTATCAAATACATGAATACATCAATTAAAATCACCTTCAGGCCAAAGGATTTTGAAAGGGTTCTTGGTATCCCACGACATGAGTTCTCGGTATCTAAATAAAAAGTTTCACCAAGCCAGAGAGAGGCCACACTCTAGAAAATATGCAAGGTTGATTTGAGTGACAAGGAGAAGGCAAATTTGCTAGCTATAGGTAATTGAGGTTGCATTGCGACAAATTAGCAAATCATGAGTGGAGGTCTGTAATGGATCTAATTTGGCCAGGTTGATGGGAGCCACCCGCTCCTTTGACATTGCTCTTTGGATGACCAACTACATGGTGGTTCTGAGTGAGGGAACCATGTATAATTGGGCAGTAGTATTGTCTGAAAGAATACATGAATTCATGAAGATGACACACAAATCTTTTTATATGACGCAACATGCTATAGCTCTTCTCCTCGATGCCATTCACACTAAGGTGCTTTCACTGGCAGGAGGCCCGTTCTAACCAGATGAGTAGTATGATTCTTCTTGCCTAGCATTTTTTGATGGAAAAATTTACAGGCTTCCGCATAGGTTGGGAAAAGGGAAGAGCCCAAATCAACCATCAAGAAGAGGAAATCGGCAATAGTAGAGTCATCCTAAAAGGACTCACATAGTGTAGAGGAAGAGGATTGCATTGAGGTCACCTCATCGGCCTTAGCCACTCTTCCTTCACTAGGTGATACTCCAATGCAACCGTTGAGTGATGTTCCACTACAAAGTGATATTCCTGCTTAGTAGAGTGTTATTCCAGTACCTTGCGGGGATATTAGGATGCCATTGAGTGATGATCCAGTTCCTCTTCTTGTTGAGGACATCACCCCAGCTGTTCTCGGATGGTCACCGAAATTTTTTGCATAGGTAGACAGTTGGTTGCAGTTGTTGGGAGCTCCCATCTGGATTACAGATTTTCCTCCCATGAGTCCTTGAGAACCAGCTACGAGTGAGCCAGTAGTCATTATTCCACCGCCGATTACTCAGGTGCAGGGAGTAGATATACCACAACTAGTGCCTACTCAGGTGCAAGGAGTAGATATGCCACAACCAGTGACAGGAGGCCCTTCGGTTGAGTAGGCACCTATAGTTGATTCTGTCAGGATGGAGAGTGACTCTACAGGAGGTGAGGCTTCATCATTTTCGAGACCTGAGAGTCTAAAGGAGGTGACTGTACAGTTATTCAAACCTGATCTAGAGAAGCGGCTTGGGACAATTCTCAGATATGTGGAGGATCTTGAACCGATAAGGGTGCTTATTAGCGAGGTGGTTAATATTGCTCGAGGACTGGATAGTAGGCACTCTCCCTTAGATCTCTAGGAGGCCTGAAGGATTGAAAATTTTGTCATGGAGGACTGTGAACTAGAATTTATACGCATTTTTAGGTCGAAAGGGTGGTCGAACATAGACACCTCGGAGATGAAAGATGCATGGCGACTGAATAGGATTGTCCCTTCATTTGGAGGTGGGGATGGTCATGTTCTAGCCATGCTATACACCTTTGAGGATCACATTTAGGCGTTGTTTTATCTATGCGAGGAAGAACTAGAGAAACATGTCACAATGACGAAAAAAATTGAGGAAGCTGCTCAAGCATCTAGTAAACTCCGAGAGGCAATGGAGGAGCAAACCATTCAATATTATAGATAGTTGGTTCAGCAAGTTGAATTGACAGAGTTAGAGAAGCACAAGGTGATAAAACGAGAATATGCCTTGGAGGACAAGGCTAAGGAGCTTGCAGCAAAAGAGAAGGAACTAGGTGACCTCCTGCACACTCATGAGATGACAAAGAAGGAGATGGCTGATTTTGCTAGCACTCATGTAAATACCAAACAAGAATTGGTCGACCTCCTGAGTGCACATGAGAAGATAAAGAAGCAACTAGAGGAGGCAGTTCATATGGTCAGCGTGACTAGGGAGAGGGAGCTTACAATAACTCATCATCTTAGGCAACACACGGATGAGGTCTATCGACTGCGGTAATTGGTTTCACAGCAGCACACGTCCACTCCTTTAGTTTTCTACACCACTAGGGATGACCCCTCCCCCTGGTGTTCAGTAAAGTCTTTTGTTTGGGTGTTTTTCTTTTTGGGTTTTGTTAGTCTAGTCCTCTAGAAGACGACTAAAAATTTTGGGGGGGATGATGTTAGTGTGCAATATAGCGAGTTGTAATCAGTTACTTTTTGGTTTGGTTAGTGAGGTTAGTCATCCTCTCGACGGTTGTAATTAGTTGGCGACGGTTGGCAGTTTACAACCGTCAGCCACACTTTATATGTCAATCATGTTGTTGTATTTGGGACTAATTCTTCATGTAAGACATTCCTGTGTACATGTTGGAAACATATTTTGGAAATATAATGCTATCATCCTTCTATGAGCATTTCATGGTAAATTGTTATGAAACTTCCATGTATTTTGCATAAGTTATCTTGTTTACTTCCATGTGATTCAATCTTAGTCAATTAGGTAGTAAACAATCACTAACTATGGGTGTACGAGTAGTTGATGTCTCCAAACTCCACTCAAAAAGTGGATTATCATAAGTCAATTCAGCACCCATTCCAAAGAGTGGATTATCAAATAACTGAAAATCATGAGTAGATCCTTGACATACCCAGTCTTCATGCAAAACAAGTTTTGAACTTGCATTTTTTGCTGTTGTTCTGAAATTTCTAGCAAGCTCAAAGTCTCTTTTTGGAAGCTTCTCAGACAATATACTTTTAGAATCTTCACTTTGGTCAATGGGTAAGGCTTGTACCTCTGCAAAATATCCTTCCATTCTTTTTGCAGTGGGAACACGAGATGTACCATTTGACATTTCCTTCAAAACCGCTATTTTACCATTATCTTGGAACTTGAGTTTCATGGTTAGTAGGTTCAAAAGAAATTTCTCTCAACGATTTTAGCCACTGAATACCAAGGACAATATCAGAATTTCCAATACTTACTACATGAAAAACATCCTTTACCTCATAATTTCCCAAATGGAGACTCATATTTGGAATCCTTCTTGTGCATTGAAGGGTGAACCCATTTGCAACCATAACATTGAATCCTTCAAAGTCCTCAGTCTAGAGGGCTCTTTGTTCTACAACTCCTTCGTCAATGAAATTGTGTATAGCACCAGTATCAATTAGAGGAATGATTCGCTAACCACTCAACACACCATGGACCCTAAAAGGATCATTCTTTGGTTGATAGGATAATTGGGTTAAAATGCTATCATTAACCTCCTTCCTTTCAGGTTCTTCTACAATTCTTTCTTCCTCAAAGTCCTCATGATCAGCCTGTCGTTTTGATTTTTTTGATTCAGATTCTTCATCCGAAAACACTTCTATGTAATGAACTTTGCCTTTTCCAAGACACGTATGCCTTGGAGCCCAAGGTTCTTTACATGAAAAGCACAACTTCTTTCTTCGTAGCTCATTTCTAACTTCTTCTATTTTAGAAGGCAAACTCTTGAGCTGATTGTCTGAATTCTGAAATGGTTTCGTGGATGAGAAATTCTTCTTCTGAAATTGATACTTAGGGCAAGATGATTCAAGATCTAAAGATTGCTAGATAGCATCTTGTAAGGTGGTGATTTTGAAATCTTTGACTAAACTCTTCGAGTTTTCTAATAAACCTTCAGCAAACAACATAACACTTTCTTTTTTGATATATCCGAAACCATAACAATAAGTTTTTGAAATTCATTTGTGTAACTATCCACACTTCCATTCTGTTTGATTTGAGCAAGTTCATGAAAATACACTTCGAAATCTTTCCTATGAAATCTTGTAATTAATTTCTTAGTGAACTTGTCATAGGAATTGATCAAGGCATGATTTTGTGTGACTAACCCATGATGCCACCAATCATAGGCAACTCCTTCAAGATGAAGTGTTGCAAACTTAATAGCCTCAACTTCAGGGATGGGTTTGAGAGTCAATAAAGTATCCAACTTTTGTATCCAAGCACAGGCTGTGCTCTTCTGACTTCCATCAAAAGAAGAAAGAGATAGTTTACCCAAAGCTAGCTGGTACTCCTTCTGCTTTCTTTTAGGCTTATGCTCTTGCTTGAACCTTTTCTTATCGTTCCTCTTATTCATGAATTGGTTCAAAGTCAATTCATTCCAAACATGATCAGGTAGTGTGTGATATTCATCATAGACAACCAGAACTTCATCTATAATAGGTGCCTCTTCTTCAGGTTCAAGAGCTTCTTCTTCTTCTATTTGTATGAAAGTCGACTAGAAAGGTCTTTCAACCCCACTTGTAACAGATCTCACTGTGTTGTTAACACTATCTTGTTGATTGTTTGAATTTTTGCCTTCTGCTTGGTTATTCTGATTTATTATAGGTGACCACTATTCTGTGACAATTGAGCATTGCCAGTAATCAATTGCTGCTAAGACTGAGCAAATTGATTCATCATTTGTTGTTGTTCACAGGCAAGATCATTTAAGATACTGGACAAACTTGGCATGACCTTCCTTTCCTTTGTCCATGCTTTTTGTCTCTATTTTTGATTCAACTGTAGGGAGCTGTCTTGCAGCTAGGGCTGCTGACCAAGTGTCCTCTTCTAGGTATATCAGAGTTTGAAATTGTTTTCTCTTTTGTTCTCTTTCAAAATACCTTTTTTCCCTGTCACTCCCGTGCATGGAGCAATTTCTGCATGAAGAAGTTAGTGTCTAAAACTCATAGTCTAGCAAGATCTCCAACTCTAATACCACTATAATAAACCACCCCTAATTTTTTTTTAATTTTGCAAAGAGAAATGATATGATGCAATGTCCTTAACACTTTCTATTCACCCAGTTCCCAAAGAAGGCAAGGTGAGAGCATACGGTGTCTCGAAATTCACACAACTAATAACTATTACAAACACAATCATCCACTTATTAAGTAGGAACTTCCACTTATTTAGTGAGAACATCCACTTGTTTAGTGGGATTACTGTAAACAAAATGCAAGACACATCCACTTATTCAGTGGGAGGCCTGTTACAATGAAATCCAGATGCAAGGCACATCCACTTATTTAGTGAGAAGCATGTTACAATGAAAACCACTTGTTTAGTGGGGTGAGAAACATGTAACAAGAGAGCAAACAATCCCACTGGCGGTACAACCAGCCAATGAGTTACAAACACAAAATATTGCAACTAGGAAATGATATCACAATCATACATACATATGCTGCAAATCAAACTATATTTTTTATTTAAATCTGATCACACAGTGTTGCAACAAAAATATAAGGATATTAACTTGTAAATCACATCAAATGATACCAATGGATGCTTTGCTTCTATAGTATGAACAGGAGAATCTGAAATCACTGTCAATCACTAAAATACCACTGCCCACAATTGAAACCCTCAAGTCTGATCTAAAAATGACGACATTGTCAACTCAGACCAGCAACATGACTCCATTCAAAAACCCTTCAAACGACAAGGAAACCCCACATCTCATCCACCAAACAATAGTTTTTTTTTATAAAATACCAAGGAAGAATAGAGGAATGTTGGGTGCCACCCAACATGCAAAAAAGACAGAATAGTGGAGCAATTCAACACTAGTCTTCAATTGACCACCTACAACAATGTAGAACCTAAAATGAAGAATACGAGCAACAAAAGATAAGTTTTATCAGCAGCAAATACTCCTTGGAATCGACTTCAAATAGGACGACCAACATTGGACATCCTAGGCCCTGCACATGGGAGCATTAAACAATGAATGGATGCCATTGAACTCCCCAGAAACCCTCACACCATCATGGAATAGTACGGCTTGATGGGAAAAACAACAAACTCCAAAATCTACATTCAATAATCTGTAAGAAGTTGCGATATAATCGACACACCAAAACTTTAGAACACATCAAAACATAACAACTCCATTTGTAGCTCTAATGTGTTCTCTGCGTGAAACCACCACAATTAGATTGAGAGGATCTTTCACCACTGAAACTGATCTTCTCCAAGAGGGTTTTCATCCTCATGAAGGATTGGAAGAACTCATGTTCATTCCAGCAACATAACAGTATCAATTCAACAACCATCCCCAACAATGAGCCCTCAACCTCCTTTTATAACTTTTCTTGAGGGAAATATACAATTTTAAAATATAATAATTCACTTTATTTCCCTCACAAAGACCTTTTTGAAATAGTAATATTATTTCATGTGCAAAGGTTCCCTTTCGCAATCATCCATCATTTAAAACATTTAATTACCTTTCCAGAAAGCTATTACACTAAGTAGCTTTTAAAATTATTTCATAAAATTAAGCAACCTTAGTGAAATTATTAAATAATTACTCATTAACTCACTCGAGTTACGGAAACCACTGAAACAATATCATAATCAAAATATAACTATACTGGAATGATACTGTTGATGAAGACTAAAAATTGGAGCCAAATAGGTGACTTACTAAAAATAGATGTTCTCTCCAAGAGGTTTGGAAAACACACTGAATGCCGTAAATAACTTCTGAAAGTGTCATGAGGCTCTTCAAGACCAACTGAGCTCACTGCCATCAAGAACATCACTGCAAACACAACCTGAATGCTCCAAGAACCTTGGATTTCCCCAACACACACCAAATTGCTCGGTCAACTTGGAATTGAACAAAAGCTCACAAATCAAAATTGCTAAAAATGAGAACATTACATAAATTCACATTTAGACTCCTTTGCAAACAAAGATTGAGCCTCAGGAATTCCCAAAACCACATCTAGATGTCTCATGTGCTCTTCCCAAGTCTTACTTTAAATTAAGATGTTATTAAAAAATACCAAAACAAACTTTCTGAGCTGCTGATTGAAGACTTGGTCCATGTAAGGTTGGAATGTTGCTGGTGCATTTGTCAAGCCAAATGGCATGACTAAGAACTCATAATGCCCAAAATGGCATCAAAAAGCAATTTTCTGAATATCTTCCTCTCTAAATCTGATTTGGTGGTAACCAGAACTCAAGTCTATTTTGGAAAAATAGACTGCACCATGCAATTCATTTATGAGCTCATCAATCCTTAGAATTGGGTACTTATTTTTATTGTCTTCTTTTTGTGTGCACGATAATCAATGTACAAACACATTGTCCCATCCTTCTTTTTGACTAGAACAACAGAAGAAGCAAATGGGCTTTTGCTAAGGGGGATATGTCCCATCTCCAAGAGCTCCTTGATGGCTTTTTCAATCTCCTTATGCCAGCTATGATGACAATAAGGAGTGGTAATGACAGGTTTGGCACCCTCCTCCAACTCAATCACATGCTCGATCCCTCTATTAGGGGGCCTTCCATGTGGTATTCCACTGAAAACCTTGCTATGCTCATTTAACAAGGCTTGCACATCCGGACGGTACCCTCTTTTTCCTTCATAAGAGTAGTTGGTGTGATGATGCATTGGGCTGCCCACGCCACTTGCCCATGACGAAACAATCTCTCCATTCTCTTTGCAGTCACCACACGTGGAGCACCAATAGACATGCCTCTCAAAACCACCTTCTTCCCGTCAGCTTGGAACTTGAGTTCCACAGTTTGGAGATTCAATGTGATCTGTCCCAATGATCGCAGCCATTGAATCCCTAAGACAACATCAGTATCTCTAGTGCTAACCACATAAAAATCATCTTTGACTTCATAATTCCCTAATTGGAGACTCATATTGGGATTTTTTCTACTACAATGAAGGGTGAAACTATCTGCAGCAATCACATTAAATCCTTCAAACTCCTCAAACTCTTCATGATCAGCCTGTTGTTTTGAAATTTCTGATTCAGATTCTTCCTCTGAAAACACTTCTATATAGTGCACTTGTCCCTTCCCAAGGCATTTATGCTCTAGAGCCCAAAGTTCTTTGCATGAGAAGCACAACTTCTTTCTTCGTAACTCATTTCTAACTTCCTCGTGCATTCTTTGGAGGCACATTTTGTAACTTTTCCAATGTGACTAGAAAAATCTATAAATTTAGGTATATTGTGCCACTAGAGATAGGCCACATTGGTGAAAAAGGTCTTTGAACCATGATTAATAAAATATGGTGGAATTTTTTTTTGGTTATTGTACTAAGTTTGATTTTAACGAGCACTATGTGTTTGGCAAACAAAATAGAGTTAATGTTCTTTCTAGAAGTTTTAGAGCTAAGAGATGTTTAGAAGTTATTCATTTTGATGTTTTTGTTCTTGTGAATGTTCACTCTATTGGCAAATCTCATTATTATGTTTCATTTATTGATAACTATTCAAGGTTTACTTGGGTTTACTTTTTGAAACACAAATATGAAGTTTTCTTTAAGTTTAAAGATTTTAAAACACTTTTTGGGAAGCAGACAAATAGGAAGATTAAGGTCTTGAGGTCAAATAATGGAATATTGCTCTAGGGGATTTGACAATTTCTATAGACATGCATGTATTGTGCGATAGAAAACTACCCCATACACACCACAACAAAACGAGGTTGTAGGGCAAATGAATTGTATTGCCGGATGAATATTTTTGGGTTGAGGTTGTGAGTATTGCTTGTTATTTGCTGAATAGATGTCTTGATTTAGTTTTGGTTGATAAGACGCCTTATAAGGTGTGGATAGGTAAGAAACCCTTTGTTTCAAATCTAAGAGTTTTTGGTTGAGGCTTATGTTCATGTGCTTAAAGAAAAATTATCTAAATTGGATTTCAAAGCAGAAAGATGTATTTTCATTAGATATGATGAGAATGTTAAGGGTTATAAACTTTGGAATCCTCTAACTTTGACAATGGTTTATTCCAAGGATGTATTTTTTAGGGAATTTAGAGTTATTTCTGATCTTGCACAGCCAAAGGAAAAAATAAGACAATGCATTTTGAGACAAGAATTGAGAAGCAAGAAGATGAACATGTGGAAGAGCAACATGATGGGTCTGGGGATGGAGAGGTAGAAGACGAATTATATGAGTGTTTTGAACATGGAGAGCATGTTGAAGAATAGACAATATCTTACTCTACTCTTGTAGAGATCCACAAGGAAACAAAATCTTGTTGATAGATATAACCAACTTAATTTTGGTTGTGTATTTATTTTATGTTGTATTGCAGATGAACCTAGATATATGAAGGAAGATCTTTCTTCAGAGGAGTTTTATGTCCTAGCAAGAGACCATGTAGGAGGAGATGATGGCTTTGGAAAAGTGTGATACTTGGGATTATTTAGTTTTCCCAAAAGAAGAAAGCTCATTGGATGCAAGTGGGTGTTTCAGAACAAATTTGGAGTAGATGATAAGTTGAAATAGTACAAGGCAAGGTTGGTGGCAAGAGGACACCTTGAGAGAGGGAGTTGATTTTGGTGAAATTATTTTATTCTGTTACAAAACTTATATCTATTAGATTACTACATTCTATTGTTGTTGTTTATGATTTAGAAGTAGATCAAATGGATGTTAAAACTATTTTTTGCATGAGGATCTTGAGAGATTTATATGAAAGAACTTGACAGTTTTGTGGTGAAAGAAAAAAAAATTTCTGCAGGTTGAAGTAGTCTTTGTATGGTTTGAAGTAGTCATCTCACATGTGGTATTAGAAGTGAGGCCGATCATTGTGTTTATTTAAAAGTGATTGATGGTAAGTTATTAATCATTATCTTGTATGTGGATGACATGGTTTTTTAAAACAATAAGGGTAGGATTAGGGAGCTCAAAACGTAGCTTTCTAGTGCATTTGATATGAAGGATAGAAATCATTGTTTTGTATGTGAAGACTATTTTGCTATGCAGGATTATAAGTTGTTGAGTATTCTTTTTCTTGTTTGTACTACATTATCTTTAGACCAGTGTCCTAAGATGATGATTTTGCGTATATGTAAAAAGTTCCTTATGCCAGTGCCATAGGTAGCTTGATGTATGCAGTACCATGTATTAGATTGGACATTGCTCAAGTAGTGGGAGTTCTTAGTAGGTTTATGTCTAAACCTGGTAGAGAGCATTGAAATTTTGTTAAAAAATGTTTAGATATTTGCAAGGAACTTTTGATTACTGTTTATGTTTTCATGGGACTACTGGTGTGGGCAAGATGTTGGACATATAGTGCTTCGTTGATTTAGATTAGGTTGGTGATTTGGATAGTAGGAGGTCCATGAGTGGTTATATGTTCACTTTGTTTGGAGGTGTTGTCAGTTGGATGAGTAAGAGGCAACCCATGGTCACTTTATCTATGACAAAAGCAAAGTACATGGCTGTAACACATGCTTAAATGGAGGCAACATGGTTGTTAAAGTTGTGTTCAGGTATTGGTTTTGATTGTAGGATGGTGAGGACCAATTGTGATTGTTAGAGTGTTATTTGTTTGGCAAATAATTCCATGTACCATGCTTGTACTAAACATATAGATGTTCAATATCACTTTATTCATGAGATGGTTGAAGTTGGTAAGGTCATGATACAAAAGTTGGACACTTTGGATAATGTTTCACATTCTTTTATGAAACCAATGGGCAGAGATAAGTTAAGTTGGTGTAGGAAGGCCATGGGCCTTGCCTCTTCTTGCTCCTAATTCATTTTATGTTTTCTATTATGTCATTGCAATGTAAATATGGAGTGGGAAAAAGTTAGGATTTAGTGTGTTTTTCACATGCAATCCTATGTATAATGTTATCTCCAAACATATTGGAATGGGGTACATGGATGCCCATGAGGGTTTGGAAGGCATTATTTAATAATTATTATATTCTAAGATACTTGGGATATTGTTGTAATGGCATCGAATAAGGAAGTTATTGAAAAGGGTTAACATTGGGTGTTACAATCATCATTCTTGAATGCCACTCTTTTTCTTCTTTCTTGGGAGTTGGGAGCTACGTTGCGAAGAGTGGAGCATCTTGTCATAACTTGTGTGGCACTTATTAGTTGTCATGCTCATCATGGCGTGGTAGACTTGGGGAAGTGTGCTACTGGTTATGGGTCAAAGGTGCTGTAATAATTGATATCTATTTTGAGTGCTTGATTAATTACATAATGGTGTGTGGGTTTTTTATTGTGAAAATGGTTTTAGTGGCCACAAGTTTCTAAAACCACTTATGGTTTTTATATCCTTTTGCTCTATAAATTGGAGGCATGATATTAAAGTTTTATAGTGTTATGCAAGTGAAATACTATTAGTTGACTCGAATGTTGTTAGACTGAAAAATTAGAGTGGATTGAATTGATGTACTTACTTTGTTAAGATTGATCCAAGCGTGGTGTCTTGTTGTTGGTGGAGTTTTTTTCCATAAAAGGTTTATCTACACACTTCCAGTGTTATATATATTATTGTTGATTTTAATTTGCTGCTATATGTGTTTCTCCATATTATTTTTTAGATTTGATGGTTAATCACATGTTAATCTAATCGGTTAATTGAATTTTTACACTTTGTATTTATGCTTTCACTGTATTTATTTACCCTATTCTTAGACATCCAAGAACCAACCAGTCTGATATGTTCCAACAGAGGAACTGCTGTTATGGAATTAAATTACCTACATAGTATGTTTAACTTCCAATTCCTTAAAAGGAAGAAAATAGTTTGTAATGAAAGGAATTGGGATTCATAACTATAATGTGAGTTCTATTCTTATATTTCTTTCAAGTGTGATAAGTTTGTTTAGACTCTAAAAATTGAAGTTTTCCATGATTATATATATACTTCAGGTATTTATAGAAAATCAAGAGAACAAAATCATATATCATATATTTAAATTATAAGTTAAACTAGAAATTTATCCACAAATAACACTTTTAAAATGTATGACAAACTTGGTGAAACCCTTCAATTCTCTTCAATATTTTTGTCTGAAACCTTAACAGTTGGCCACTAGCTCATACATTTGAGATGGCTATTACAGCATGCTCATTGGATGATACTATCCCCCCTTATTTCTTCAGAATTGATAGCCAAAACTTTACCAAAATTGAAATTGCTATTCACAATTTATGCAAAGCCAAGGTCTTACCCATTGGTCTCAATCTTAAGGTTTAGAAGTATCATCTTGAAAGTTATTCTTCCCATTGCTCATTTCAATTTCAATTTTGAAGAGACAAAAACTAACGAAAACTAATTGGACAAAAACTAACAAAAATGAAAGTTATCATTTTATATATGCACAACAGATATGGGGGTGGGAATGGGAGCGATGTAGATGGTGGCGATGAAGATGACAACGCTGAAGGGTTTTTTGGTGAAGACTGGGATCTACCCAGTGATGATGCCGTTTAGATTTTGGAACTTTGGCTAGAGGTTGAATGCTCAGTTTCTCGAGCTCGGTCAACGACTACATGCCCACGAAAATCTTTATCCACTGCTGGTGATGGTGTGTTTTGCTAGGCACTTAAGCTGGGTTTTCTCTCCCCCAAGTTAGGCTTTGTAGCTCAATCTAGAATGATTCAACTTCCCCTACCGCGTGCTGTGTCCCTCACATTTTGGCGCGGTCTGAGATTGATTGCATGGATGATAAATCCCCAACAATCTTGAAGAAAGTGTGTTTGGAGGAATCCCCTTTGGTGGGGCCTGCTCTTGGCCAGGACGTGGGAGGTTCTGTTATGTCTTCAAAGTCTTTGCCTCATGTGGGAATGGGGACGTTTGTTCCTTCTTGGAATTGTTCTCTTGGGGCTACTAGAGGTTTGACTTCTGCTTCCTTTGTTGGGCTTATTTCTCTAGAGGCCCAGGGGCTTTCCAATACCCTATAGTCAAAGGATATACTTCTGAATGGGGCTATGTTTGGGAAGGCCTTTGTTTCCCCCCTTGTGAATGAGGCAGGTAAGGTTTCTGGCGCCCCTCGTCACAACCTTGTCTCAAGATTTGGCGAAGAGGGTCAGGGCTCTATCCTGTCACATGAGTTGGGCCATTTGCTAGGGGCCTTGAATTACAATAGTCTACTTGAGACCCATGTTTCGAGGGCTACATTTGGGGAATCTCACATTTGTATTCCAGACTCTGTTATTGATAGATCTGCTGTTTGGCTTTGGAGCTCTCTTGTTGGGAGATTCAATGGTAACTGCCCTAATATTGATGTGGTCAGAAGATGGGTGCTTCGAAAATGGAAGGTTAGGGGACATGTAGAGGTAATAGCTTTACCAAAAAATTTGTTCCTATTTTCATTTTCAAACCCTGAAGATAGTTCAAGGATCCTCTTGGGAGGTTCCTAGTTCCTTGGGCAAAATGATCTTTTCCTTAATACTTGGTTTCCAGGCTTCAACCCTGAGAAATATTGCATCAACATGTTTCCAATCCGAGTTAGGTTGTCGGTTGCTATTAGAATACTGGGATGAGATATTTATTAGCATTTGATGTAGGAGCATCCCTGGTTCAAAGCAATCATGCATCAACCAAAAACATTTGCAATTCAGTTTGTTTTCTTTGATTTTTTAGTTTAGTTCAGTCAGTAGCAGTTTCTGTATTTTGGTCTGCATTCTGCCGCAGTTTCATTTCCAACCTTGCGGAGTTGGACTTAGCATCTAGACACATTCATGCGCAACATATCCAAATCTCAGAACATTTGGATCAAGTACCAGAAAGTTATCGCTATCAGAAGAACAATTGTTTTCTCAGAACAGAGCATCTTGACATTCTCAAACAATCAGCTAAAGGAGAAGACTTGTGAAGCTAAATGACACATCATTCAATGTTGTTTGGATCGTGGCCAACATTCCTTGAGATCCGCACGCTATTTCATTCATTTGCGGAGGAGTTCTATGTGATTGGGTCTGACCTATCCGTGTACACACGTTACAACTCTTCATCAGAGGTTGTGATCTTCTTTGGCCAACACGAAGGAATCTAACATTCCAGAGATGATATATAATCATGTAATAGATGCATAGGAAAGTAGTAGTAGATAGTTAGCATAATTTAGAAGATTGATAGTTCGAATTCTTTGCGAAGGAGCTTCAAAGCTATATCTGGTGCATATTCTGTAACTGAGGAATCAGGCTTGTGAGCCCTAATTGTAAGCTCGCATGATGCTGGCCAGTTTGCATTTGGATTCTATGATATATTGAATGACTTAATCTACATTTTCTTTATATCTTTCAGTTGTTTCCGGTGTGTTTACTCTTGCTGCACGGTCTGGACTATGATTGCACCAAGTGGTATTAGAGCGAAAGTTTGAATCTTTTGGGAGCGAAGTGAGCAAATTGAGCAAAGTTTGTGAAGATCTTGTTGTGGACAGATCGCTGAAACTGAAGTAGCCTACCTCTGTTGTCAACTGATCGTCAATTGTGAGGCAGTTGTCACCTTGTAGCCAGACCGCCGAACTTGAGGAAGTTTACACTTGATCCTAGGAAGAGATGCTGCCGAGGAGAATACCTACTATTGGTACTATAGCTGGAAGAATGGATGAGATGATGGAAATGATGAAAACAATGCGAGTTCTCTTGGATGCTATTGAAGAAGATTGGAGAAGAGGATTTACACCTAGACCTAATTTTGAAAGTGATGAGGAATTTCAATCTGCTAATCAAAATGAAGTAATCCTAGATGATGAAGAAGAATTAGATCAAGTGATTTTGTTGTGAGCTATTTCAAAGATTGGGAAAAGAACTAGAGTTGATGTGCTGAACTATACTAGTAATTTGAATCCTGAAGAATTGACTGATTGGATAAATGTCCTAGAAGAATAATTTGAGTATGAAGAAATTGAAGATCCGGAGAAGGTGAAATTTGCAAAGACGAAGATGAAAGGTCATGCTGCTATATGGTGGAAAGAAGTTCAGTTGGATAGAAATAGGAGAGGAAAAGAGAAGATTATAAAGTGGGACAAAATGGCGACAAAGTTGAAGAATCAGTTTATTCCTGCTGACTAGGAGTTGGAACGGTTGAAGAGATTGGAAAACCTGAGACAAAAGGAGAAATCTGTGAAGGAGTATACTAAGGAATTTCAAAACATGATCATAGGAACAAGACATAATGAAACAAGCAAGGAGAAAATAACTAGATATATCAATGGACTAAGATTGAACATTCAAGAAGAACTGCGTTTGGTGAGGATGACAAAATTGGAAGAATCATATCAATTTGCCCTGAAAATTGAAGAGAAGTTGAACAAGAGGCATGATTAGAGACAAAGAGGTAGAGGAGGTAAATTTCAGAGAGGTAGAACATTTTCTGGAGGAGAAAGATCATATGTGGAGCAGAACAAACATGATAGTCCATATAAGAAAGAAGATAGAGATAGTAGTGCATATCGGAGAGATGATAGAACTTTCTATCGAAGAGGAAATCATAATGCTTATCGGAATGACGGATACAAAAGAGAAGGAAGAGGACTTGATGGGAGAACATTTAGAGGAACTTGCTTTAAGTGTGGAGGTGAAGGACATAGTGTTGATAACTGAGAGGGGGGGTGAATCAATTATCCTAATCTTGCTTTAAATTCAAACACTCAAATCCACTTTGTTATTCAATAGCATAGCAATTTATCATTCATGAAAGCTTAAAACACCAGAGCAGATAAACATCAACACATGAGACACCAAGATTTTGACGTGGAAAACCTGGTTAAGGGAAAAACCATGGGGTGATTAACCCAAGGACTATTCTCTGTTAGAAGAAAAAGAAAATGATGGCACATGCCAATTAGGGCTCACTGCCCGAGCACACTGCTCATAAGAGGCACACTACCTACAAGAGACACACTGTCTACAAAGTGATAAGAATCACAAACTTGAACTGGAGATTGACATCTTCACAATGCCTGGATCAGTTCCATTTAAGCCCAAAATCTTCTGCTCTACCTTTCGCACTTCTCTTCGCTATATCAGATACATCACCACAAGACACACTACAAAATGAATTCACAAACCCTTATTTATACAAGGCATCAACTTAGGAACAATCATCTAAGTCGGCAAACACCTATAAGATCATTCGCAAGATGTGTAATACATCTGGTCAGCTAGTCTTAAGAACACCAAAATCTGTGGTTATTCTTCAAATACAGACTCTAACTTCAATGCGGACCACCAACATGAACTGGACACGATCCACAGATCACCACAAGCTTTCCTGAATCACCAAGAACATCCGCACTTCATCTGCTTACTGGAATCCTTCTCTCCTTCATCCGGAACTTCAAGAACACAGTCTGTCATCACTGTCATAAAGCAAAAGGTTCTTTCGGACCTCCAAATCATTCACAAATCTATTTGTCACTTCACACTGACTTCTTCAATACTCCTTCCAATCCGCAGAATGAGATAATGTAATTCCGGATCTCACCAGACCAATCTGTGGCACTCTGTCACCACTGAATGCCTGCCGGAACCGGTTCTACTTGAGAGAACATAACTTCTTCAGATCTTCATGCGGAGCTCTGAAATCTTAACTGGAACATCTCAAGACTCATATCTACAAACCCTTTAATCCGCATCCTCTGATCCTCAACCCATTGAGTACTTTTGCCTTCTTCTCATCACTGTTCTTCACTGTTCCTAACTGAGACTGATTTCCTCAATAACCTCAGCACACAGCTCATCCAATCCTTCTTATCAATGCAATATGAGTATGTTGACATCAATGACAACACTGGTTAACCTCATACTTGCAACAACCTCCCCCTTTGTCATTGATGGCAACATATGATGTGAAAAACCATCAAGACAAGAACTTCTCCTTTCTGTCACAGCTCCCCCTATCAGCAACAACTCTTCACATGTCTTCTCTTCCTTTATTTCTCCCCCTTTGATTATCAACTACTTATTTTTCACATGTCTTCTCTCCTCCTTTGACATCAATGGCAAAGGGCTCATACTTGCAATTCTAACACATTAGAAACATACCCGCTGCTCCCCCTTAGTAGCAGCTCCCCATCATCAATCTGGATCACAAGATATGACTGTGATACCCACCGGACTGATGCACATCAGTGCATCCTAGTTCATCACCGGAGGGGCCATGACCCCTAACTTCTCCTTGAGATACTCCAAAGAGTCCTTGGGAAGAGGCTTAGTAAAAATATCTGCAAGCTGATCCTTGGAGGGCACATATTCCAATCTGACTTAACCCTTGTTCATTTGTTCTCCCGAAAAGTGAAATTTGATAGATAAATGCTTGGTCTTAGAATGTAATACCGAATTCTTAGAAATATTTATTGCACTTGAATTATCACAAAAAATTGTGATAGGCTCCTCATATTCTACTTGAATATCTCTTAGCATTTGCTTCATCCACAAAAGTTGAATGCAACTACCTGTTGTTGCAATGTATTCTGCTTCTGTTGTAGACAGGGATATTGCTTCTTGTTTCTTGCTTAGCCAAGAAACCAACCTTTTTCCCAAAAAGAATGCTCCTCCACTTGTACTCTTCCTATCATCCACATCTCCTGCCCAATCTGCATCTGTATATGCATAAAGAGAAAAGTCATGATCTCTGGGATACCATAGACCATACTCAACTATTCCTTTCAAGTACCTAAAGATTCTTTTGATTGCCATGACATGAGATTCTCTAGGATCAGCCTGGTATCTCACCACAAGACCAACAACCTGCATTATATTAGGTCTAGTCTGAGTGAGATACAGTAATCTACCAATAATTGATTTGTACTTTGTCTGATCTGTCTTAGGAGAGTCATCATCTTTGCTCAACTTACATCCGGTAGCCATAGGAGTGTTCATTGGCTTTGAATCTTCCATTCCAAATTTCTTCAATAGTTCTTTCACATATTTGGTCTGAGAGATAAAGATTCCTTTCTTTGTCTAAGTAATTTGCAGACCCAAGAAGAAGTTCATTTCACCGAGCATTGACATTTCAAACTCACTTTTCATTTGGTTTGCAAAGGTTTTACACATACTGTCTCTTCCTCCAAAGATGATATCATCAACAAATACTTCAACAATCAAGATGTTTTCATGATCAATTTTGAAATATAGGTTACTATCAGCAGTACCTTTGTTGAAACCAATCTTCAAAAGATGTTTGTCCAGCCTCTCATACCATGCTCTTGGGGCTTGCTTTAGAACATACAGTGCCTTCTTTAATTTGCAGACCATATCACCATGCTCAGATAACTGAAATCCATCCAGTTGTTCAATGTATACCTCTTCTTTTAAGTCACCATTCAGGAAAGCAGATTTGACATCCATCTGATACACTTTGAAATCTTTGAAGGCAACAAATGCAAGAAATAGTTTGACTGCTTCAATTCTTGCCACCGAAGCAAAGGTTTCTTCAAAATCAATCCCTTCTATTTGAGAGTAACCTTTGCAGACTAATCTGACTTTATTTCTGATTACTTCACCTACTTCATTTAGTTTGTTCCGGAAGACCCATTTGGTTCCAATCACATTTTGTTACTAGGTCTAGAAACAAGATCCCAAGTGTGATTTTTCTCAATTTGCATCAACTCTTCCTCCATTGTTTTGGTCCAATTTTCATCATTGCAGGCTTCATTTATTGTCTTAGGTTCAATCTTTGAGATCAGACAATATTCATCCAGGTTTTGAGCAACATTCCTTCTAGTTCGCACACCTTTGCTTTTGTCACCTATCATCTAATCTTCAGAGTGGTTCAATCTTACATACCTTGGAACTTTGGGAGTTTCTTGCACTTCTGCTTCTTGATCAGGCTCATCCAGACCTATCTCTTCTTCCTGATTTATCGGATTAGTCTAAAACTGACCTTCAGGAGAGGATTGAGTTCCTTGAATCAGAACATCATTCTGATCATCTTCATCATACTCAAAAAATCTTGAGGGCTTTTCAATACCTTCATCAACCTTTACATTTGTACTTTCTATCATCTTTCTCAGTCTCTTATTGTAACACCAGTATGCTTTGCTTTGAGTGGAGTAACCTAAGAAAATTCCTTCATCACTTCTAGAATCAAACTTTCCTAGATCTTCATCTCTTTTAATGTAACATTTGCTACCAAATACTCTGAAGTATCTCACAGTAGGAGTGATGTCAAACCAAAGTTCATAAAGAGTCTTACCGGTATTGTTTCTGATTTGAACTCGATTGAGAGTGTAGACTGCAGTGCTGACAGCTTCTCTCCAAAACATCTGAAGAACATTTGCTTCCATCATCATTGTCGTGGATGCTTCCTGGATGGTTTGGTTCTTTCTCTCAACTACTCCATTCTGTTGTGGAGTCCTAGGAGCAGACAACTGTCTCTTTATACCATGCTTCTCACAAAAGTCTATGAATTCACTGGATGTGAATTCGCCACCTCTATCAGACCTTAGACATTTCAGTTTCATTCTAGTTTGATTCTCTACCATAGCCTTGAAGATTTTGAACTTTTCAAAAGCTTCTGATTTCTCTTTTAAGAAGGTAACCCACATCATCCAGGAATGGTCATCAATCAGTAACATGAAATATCTATCACCTTGCATACTCTTGATTCTTGTCGGACGACATAGATCAGTATGAACTAATTCCAATAATCCGTCAGAGGACTGATCCTTGCTTTTGAATGAGATTCTGCTCTGTTTACCTAACTGACATTCTTTGCACACACTATTTGTAGGTTTTATCAATTTTGGAAGATCTCTTATAGCCTGAGTATTACTTATCTTGATGATGTTATTAAAATTTACATGACATATCCTTCTATGCCATAACCAACTCTGATCAACTTGAACGAACATACAACTTTTATTAGCACCAACCAAGTGGAAGATATTACCTTTAGTTTGAGTACCGGATGCAATCTCTGTTTCGGATCTTTCAAAGATTTTGCATTTTCCATCCTTGAATCGGAGATCATAGCCTTTGTCCACCAACTGTCCAACACTGAGAAGATTGTGCTTCAAACCTTCAACATACAACACATTACCAGTTTTGTTTCTTCCATTAAGAGAGATAGTTTCTCTTCCTCTGATTCTACCAGCAGAGTTGTCACCAAACTTTACCACTCCTCCTTGATACTTTTCCAAATCTAAGAACTTGTTCTTGTCACCTGTCATATGGTGAGAGCATCCACTGTCCATAACCCAATCATCCTTTTCTTCAACTTAGGCTGCCAAAGCTCTTTCTTCAACCTTATGATTGATAGATATTGGATCTTCTTCCTTGATGGCAATAAACACCCATTCATTTCCGGATTTGTCTCCTATCTTTGATTCATCATCTGTTACTCCTTCATCATCAGCTTCTTCATGAACATAATAACAATTCTTTTGGAACCTTTGTCTGTTAGAATTTGACCTTGTAGATCTTTGCGGACATCTTGAGGCAAAGTGACCAATCTTATTGCAGTTGAAACATTTAAAAGGTAATTTTCCTTCATACTTACCAGATCCTCTTGGCAGTCTTTTTGCAATGAGGGCTTCAAGTTGAGCTGTTTCTCCTTCTTCCTCTTCCATGTCTTTCCTTGCTTGATCATACCATGACAGCTTCTTTGAAGAGTTTTCTCCCGGATCAAATCTTTGTTTGCCTTTCACATAGGCACTGGCTTTGAATGCAGATTTAGTCTTGGGGGGGTCATCTCCAAACTCGGTCATTTCAAATGCAACCAGTTTGCCAGCCAATTGGTCTCTTGTGACAATTGTATGAGCTTTGAATTCATCAATGGTAGCAACCTTGATTTTGTAGGCAGTAGGAAGGGATCTGAGAATTTTGCAAACAATCCCATTTTCATCCAAAACTCCACCAGCATTCCTAATTCCACACACCAGCTCATTTACTCTTGGCATAAAGGTAGTGATATTTTCATCATCTCTCATTTTCAATCTTTCAAATTTCCCTTTGAGACTCTGCAACCTTGCACTCTTAACATACTCATCTCCTTCATGCAGAAGTTCCAGTTTGATCCAGATCTCATAAGCAGTTGGTAGGTCAATAACATTTGAGAGCTCTGAGTTAGTTAATGCGCTTAGAAGAGTTTCTTTGGTCCGCAGATTGTTTTCAGCATCTGTGATTTCATTTAGAGTTGTTGGACCACCCTGTGGAGGTACATAAGCTTTTGTGACCATGGACAAGTATGCTTTTCCCATACACTCCAAGTGACATTTCATGCGACCTTTCCAAAGAGAGAAGTTGGTTCCATCAAACTTTGGACTATCCTTCTTGTATGACGACATCCTGGATCTCCTTAAGCGGTTAAACTCCTTTTAGATGAACTTGGCTTTGATACCAATTGTTGATAACTGAGGGGGGGTGAATCAGTTATCCTAATCTTGCTTTAAATTCAAACACTCAAATCCACTTTGTTATTCAATAGCATAGCAATTTATCATTCATTAAAAGCTTAAAACACCAGAGCAGATAAACATCAACACATGAGACACCAAGATTTTGACGTGGAAAACCCAGTTAAAGGAAAAACCATGGGGTGATTAACCCAAGATAATTCTCTGTTAGAAGAATAAGAAAATGATGGCACATGCCAATTAGGGCTCACTGCCCGAGCACACTGCTCACAAGAGGCACACTGCCTACAAGAGACACACTGTCTACAAAGTGATAAGAATCACAAACTTGAACTGGAGATTGACATCTTCACAATGCCTGGATCAGTTCCATTTAAGCCCAAAATCTTCTGCTCTGCCTTTCGCACTTCTCTTCGCTATATCAGATACATCACCACAAGACACACTACAAAATGAATTCACAAACCCTTATTTATACAAAGCATCGACTTAGGAACAATCATCTAAGTCGGCAAACACCTATAAGATCATTCACAAGACGTGTAATACATCCGGTCGGCCAGTCTTAAGAACTCCAAAATCTGTGGTTATTCTTCAAATACAAACTCTAACTTCAATGCGGACCACCAACATGAACTGGACATGATCCACAGATCACCACAAGCTTTCCTAAATCACCAAGAACATCCGCACTTCATCTGCTTACTGGAATCCTTCTCTCCTTCATCTGGAACTTCAAGAACACAGTCTGTCATCACTGTCATAATGCAAAAGGTTCTTTCGGACCTCCAAATCATTCACAAATCTATTTGTCACTTCACACTAACTTCTTCAATACTCCTTCCAATCCGTAGAATAAGATAATGTAATTCCGGATCTCATCGGACCAATCTGTGGCACTCTGTCACCACTGAACGCCTGCCGGAACCGGTTCTACTTGAGCGAACATAACTTCTTCAGATCTTCATGCGGACCTTTGAAATCTTAACTAGAATATCTCAAGACTCATATCTACAAACCCTTTAATCTGTATCCTCTGATCCTCAACCCATTGAGTACTTTTGCCTTCTTCTCATCACTGTTCTTCACTCTTCTTGATTGAGACTGATTTCCTCAATAACCTCAGCACACAGCTCATCCAATCCTTCTTATCAATGCAATATGAGTATGTTGACATCAATGACAACACTGGTTAACCTCATACTTGCAACACATAGAGCATTTGAATGTAATCAAGGTAGTACAAGCAAAAGAACAAAGAACAATGCAAGGACAATTTATGTGGAAGAAGAACCTGTTGTATCACCTAATTTTGTTGGTAAACCTGAGAAAGGAGAATCACTTGTCATGAAGAGAGCACTATTTCAAGCAGAGACAAATGAAGAACTATCGTAGAGGAAGAGTTTGTTCTGGACAAGATGCAAAACAAGAGGTAAATGTTGCAAAGTTGTAATTGATAGTGGTAGTTCATATAATTTGGTTTTAGAGGAGATGGTGACTAAACTAAAGTTGGAAAGATTGAAACACCCTAAGCCATATTAGATAGCATGGATTCATGATGATCATAAGGTACTGGTGTGTGAATAGTGTTTGGTCAAATTTCATATTGGATCTTATCATGCTGAAGTCTTGTGTGATATTATGCCTATGGTTGTATGTCATATATTGTTGGGTAGACCTTGGCAGTATGATAGAAAAGCTATAGATGATGGAAGAAAGAATACATATACTATAACATCAAATGAAAATAGAATTACTTTGATTTCTTTGGAAGATGATCCTAAGAGTGAAGTATGTGGGAATGCTAGAATCTGTTTGGTAGATGGAAGAAAAGTTCTGGATGGTTTGAGACATGAGAATATGTGTTATGCTTTGATTCCTAAGAAGCTTGGAAACTTGAAGACAGAGAATGAAGAATCACAATAGGAGATAACTGAGTTGCTGACAGAGTATGAAGACATCATATTAGATAATGTACCTAAAGAATTGCCACCTATTAGAAGTATCAGTCATCACATGGATCTTATACTTGGAGTTAGTTTGCCTAACAAAGCAACACACAGAATGACACCGACAAAGAATGAAGAATTGAATAGACAGATACAGGCGGCGTTGAGGAAATGATTGATCAGAGAAAATTTGACCCCTTGTGCAGTACCTGTAGTATTGGCACCGAAGAAGGATGAAGAATGGAGAATGTGTACAGACTCTAGAACAATAAACAAGATCACAGTTAAGTATAGATTCCCTTTACCTAGGATGGATGATATTATGGATTGTTTAAGTGGAGCAAAGTATTTTACAAAGATAGACTTGAAGAGTGGATACCATCAGATCAGAATCAGAGAAGGAGATGAATGGAAGACTGCTTTTAAGACAAATGAAGGATTGTATGAGTGGTTAGTGATGCCTTTTGGATTAACAAATGCACTGAATACTTTCATGAGATTGATGAACGGAGTTTTGAAGAAATCTTGGGTAAGTTTGTTATTGTATATTTGGATATTTTTATTTTCAGTAAGACAAAGGAAGAACATTTGTGGCACCTAAGACAAGTATTGCAGAGACTGAGAGAAGAGAAATTGTTGATAAACATTAAGAAATGTAGTTTCATGAAAGAAGAATTGGTGTACTTGGGATTTGTGATTTATGTGGAAGGATTAAAGATGGACCTTGAGAAAGTAAGAGCAATTATTGAATGGTCTACACCAGAGAGTATTGGAGAAGTCAGATCATTTCATGGATTAGCTAGTTTTTATCAGAAGTTCATCAAAAATTTCAGTTCAGTTTGTAACCCTATGACAGAGACAATGAGAGGTGACAGAAAAGACTTTAAGTGGACATCAAGAGCAAATAAGAGTTTTGAATTGTTGAAGTAGAAAGTGACTGAGCAACCTATGTTGGCATTACTGGATTTCAATAAGGTATTTCAAGTAGATTGTGATGCAAGTGGAAATGCATTAGGAGCAGTATTGAGTCAAGAAGGTAGACCTATAGCTTATTTCAGTGAGAAGTTGAATGATGCAAGGAGAAGATATTTAGTTTATGATCAAGAGTTCTATGCCATAATTCAAGCCTTGAAGAAGTGGAGACATTACTTGTTGCCTAAGGAGTTTGTGTTGTATACAGATCATCAAGCTTTGCAATATTTGAATAGTCAAGGTAAGTTGAATTAGAGACATATGAGATGAGTAGAGTTCATGCAGAGTTACAATTTTGTATTGAAGCATAGGAGTGGAAAGTCAAACAAAGTTGCTGATGCATTGAGTAGGAGAAGGAATTTGCTGATAGAGATGAGAGTTGTAGTATTGGGATTTGAAGAACTAAAGAACATGTATGAGGAAGATCTTGATTTTGCAGAGCCTTGGAAAGCATGTAACGAACTTATTGTCACAGATAGGAGTAAGTGGTTGGACTATTTCATTCAAGAAAATCTATGTTGTTCAAAGGAAACTAGTTATGCATACGTAGGAGTTCAATGAGAAATAATCTGATAAAGGAGAAGCAAAGTGGTGGATTGGCAAGACATTTTGGCATTGATAAAATAGTGGCTTTGGTAAGTGAAAACTACATTTGGCCTCAGATATATAAGGATGTAAGGAAGTTTGTGCAGATTTGTATAATTTGTCAAGTTACAAAATGGAGTAGTCAGAACACTGGATTGTACAAACCTTTGACAGTACCGGAGAGACCTTGGGAAGACATAAGTATGGATTTCATTTTGGAATTGCCAAAGACATAGAGAGGACATGATTTTATATTTGTAGTGGTGGACAGATTTTCAAAGATGGCACATTTCATACCATGTAAGAAGACAACTAATGCAGTTGATGTTGCTGACCTATTTTTGAAGGAGATTGTGAGATTGCATGGGTTACCTAAGAGCATAGTTTCAGACAGAGATACAAAGTTTGTTGGATACTTTTGGAGGACACTTTGGAAGAAGATGAAGACAAACTTGAAGTTCAGTTCAACATTTCATCCACATACTGATGGACAGACATAGGTAGTGAATAGGAGTTTTGGAAATTTGTTGAGATGTTTGGTTGGAGAGAAAACAAGAAATTGGGATTTGATTCTTTCACAAGCAGAGTTTGCATAAAATAATTTAGTGAATAAGAGTACCAGAAGAACACCTTTTGAGATTGTGACAGGAACTAACCCTAGAGGAGTAGCAGAATTGAGAGATATCAGTATGGAAGACAAAAGGAGTGCAGAGGCAGAAGAATTTGCAGGACACATGGAGACAATACAAAACCAGGTGAAGAAGCATTTGGAGGAAATGAACAGTAAGTATAAGGAACATGCAAATGAGAAGAGGAGACATAAGGAATTTGCAGTTGGAGAAGAAGTGATGGTGTATTTGAGAAAGGAAAGATTTCCAATTGGTACATATAACAAGTTGAAGATGAAATTTGGACCATGTAGGATACTCAGAAAGTTTGATTCAAGAAATGTATATGAAGTGGAGCTACCGAAGACATTGGGTATTTCACCTATATTCAACATTGCAAACCTATATCAATATCATGAAGCAAAGTTTATTGACAACATTGAGGAAGACTTGAAGAAGCAGTTGCCACAACAAGTACTGAAGCAGATTGAAGATATTTTGCACAGTAGAATTGGATGCAGCACCAGAGGAAAGCAATATAAGGCATATCTAGTTAAGTGGAAAGGCAGACCGGAAGAAGATTCATCATGGATTTCTTAGGCCGAGGTGAACCGCCTTGGTTTTCCTCTAGCCCCAGCAAAGTGAGGAACTCACTTTCTTAAGAACCTCGAATGTCTGATGCAGGAGCATCCCTAGTTCAAATTAATCTTGCATCAACCAAAAACATTTGCAATTCAGTTTGTTTTCTTTCATTTTCCAGTTTAGTTTAGTCAGTTCAGTCGGTAGCAGTTTCTGTATTTTGGTCTACATTCTGCCGCAATTTCATTTATGAGTTTGCAGAGCTAGACTTAGCATCTAGACACATTCATGCACAACATATCCAAATCTTAGAACATTTGGATCAGGTACCGGAAAGTTATCGCTATCAGAAGAATAATTGTTTTCTCAAAATAGAGCATCCTGACAGTGTCAGACAATCAACTAAAGGAGAAGAATTACAGAGCTAAATGACACATCATTCAATGTCGTTTGGATTGTGGCCGACCTTCCCTGAGATCTGCATGCTATTTCATTCATTTGGGGAGGAGTTCTATGTGATTGGGTCTGACCTATTCGTGTACACGTTACAGCTCTTCATCGGAGGTTGTGATCTTCCTTGGCCGACACAGAGGAATCTAACATTCCAGAGATGTTATATAATCATGTAATAGATGCATAGGAAAGTAGTAGTAAATAGTTAGCATAATTTAGAAGATTGATAGTTCGAATTCTTTGCGAAGGAGCTTCAAAGCTATATCTTGTGCATATTTTGTAACTGAGGAATTAGGCCTGTGAGCCCTAATTGTAAGCCCGCATGATGCCGACTAGTTTGCATTTGGATTATATGATATATTGAATGACTAAATCTGCATTTTCTTTATATCTTTGAGTTGTTTCCGTTGTGTTTACTATTGTTGCACGGTCTGGACTATTCTCTTTGAGGACCCTCCTAACCGTGACTGCACCAGCATTGCTAATACTTTCGGGCAGTATATTGCGGCTGATGTTGTTACAAAATTTAAGAATCATTTGGTATATGCTAGATTTTGTGTTTTTGTGGAAGTTGATAGAGTGTCCCCTTCTCAAATTACACTATCTTCCAACATGGGAAATTGAGTGCATCAGATTGTTTTCAAGAATTCTCAAGTTATATGCGATTGTTGCCTCAAAGTGGGCCATGCTGCAACTATTTGTCCAAGTCTTAACACAAATCATTTTGTGTGGAGGAAAAAGGAGCAAGCATCTGATAATGCTTGCAAGACCTCTTATGAGGATGAGAGAAGTAGGGAGAAGGATTCTGAGGACCCCAAACCTATGTTTGAGACTCCTTTGATGGAGGTGCGAAGCGAAAAAGGGGTATCCATAAAAGGGAGATTTGAGTGGAAGGATTTCAACATTAAGGACAAGTTGGGTGAGTTTAATCAATGTTCTTTCGACAAATTTGGCTTCAAACCACCCTAACTTTGGGCTGGTTGTTTTTTCGAGGTTTCTGCCTTTTGTTAGTCTTGCTGTTGTAGCGCGACTATTGTGCTATTAGTGTCTCGTGTTTGTTCTTTGTTGTTCTTTGGGCTTCAATGTTTTAACATTCTCTTGTACAAGGGTCTGGGCCCTTTCAAAACCCCTGCTTACCATAATCAAAAACAGATGTGGGGTTGCTTGAGTGACAAATTGTGTCATCTTCCCCAACTTGTTATGTCGAAATCCCCACTGACCTCACTTGTGTAATGTCCCTTACCTAAATTGCCCTATAAAATTCAAATGCCACAAATTTGGTTTAGTGTTTTATGATTTACCAATTAGAATATCTTCAAAACTGCATAATTCTTGTACTTGAGTTTTGCAATAATAACATAGGAAAACATATATAAAATATAGATATACAAATATACATCTTTTACCATTTGGGTTAGATAAGATTTCCTTGCATTCAAATTTATAAACAATATCAAAATAGAGAGATTATATATACATTACCATGCAACTAACTTTGTTTACAAAATCTAGTCATAGAAGTGGATGGTGCAGGGAGGCATGGTAGAGTGTTGTCAGTCAACAGTTCTCCCTCCAAACAGTCCCCTCGCCATTCTTCTTTGACTGGTGAACCTTAATTTGTCAATAAACTCTCAACATGGAAATCAAGGAGGAGAATTCTGCCCTTGGGTGCCCTTAGTCGTTATCTCCCTTTCACATGATAGTATGGTGCCCTACTAGCTGTTCTCTCCCTACCTGTCAATGTAAAGGGTGCCTTTAGTTCTTCTCTCCCACAGTGCTTATTCCCTCTTTGTCCATGTTGATAGTCTTATTGCAAATATTTTTTTGTATTTTCATATATGGCAGTGATATGCAATAAGTAAGACATTCGACAATCAATAATGATCTGACCTGATGTTCCTTAGTTTATTTCTGCATGTATATTAATAATGATTTTTATTGAACTTCTAGTTCAGTCCAGACTTTGCAATGTATCCCCTTGCTGTCCGTAATAGTCTCTATGACTGAATAAGTAGATATAATTCTACAGATCGAATGTCTGCTATAATATTCAATGATCCAAATGATCGAGTTCCTTTATATGAGACTGTTGCATATATATCTGTTACTGCTAATATATTTCTATTGCTGCCCCCCCCTTCAAGCATTTTATGATTCTTCTTTTATATCTTCCTTGGAATGGAGTCACACCTCTTCACATACATTCGTTGCCTTTAAAGGAGACACAACTCTTCATGATGCCACCCCTGCCTTCTAGGAACTATGATTGCATTTTAATTCAGATTTGTTTCATTCCAAAGCACTAGCGCCATTATCCTTAATGTTTTCCTCATATGATATGGGTGCTTCTTATTTAAATATTAACTTCAACTATTTTTGTTACTTTGGTGGTCAACAACATAATCGTTGTCTATATTAAACAAATCCTTTTTTCATTATTAATCAACTGTATTCATAATCTTCAAATCATTTTCATAGATCTCCTCTCCTTATAATCGTTGCCTTTACATACACTCAATACCACTGCTGATCGCTGTAGTTCATAGGGATTTCTGCCTTATACAATTCACTTTGCATTCCATATATTCACTGTCTTTGTTAGTCTTTTATAATATTTCTTTTGATATTAATCACATCTTAAATTAATTCATCGAATGTATTGAAGGAGTCGGCCATAGGGGAAGGGGACATGACAACATGGGCCTATGTATTTCACTTTGATTTGCCATAGTTATGTTACTATTTATTATTAATTGGTAAAAAATTAGCATCAAGCTTAGAACTTTATATGCAATATACAGTATACACATTTGATGTACTATACATATAAATACTTTTAACCTTTTATTATTTTAACGACATATAGAGGCCAAGTATACCATGACCTAGCATAAACAAATATTTTTATGTACCATATATAATATATATAGATAAATATGACCTAGTGTTTAAAAAAAGGTGATTAGGAAGTAGAACATCTAAACTTTTAGTCTCAATTATTCTACAAAAATCTGCATCTTTGTAGAGGTATAAACAATAATATTCAAAAAAAATCTCATGTATATCTCCTTGATTATAGAAATGTGATCATTGGCATGCTCCAATTATCTCGAGTAAGTATCTACAACACTAGCGTTACTCATTCTTTATACATAATTCAGTCCTTTGATGCAACAACAAAGGGTTGTCCACATGTAATGAGTGTGGCCAGGATCTTTCTTTGTAGTCATAGGTAACCTGGTGGAACAAGTCACTTTGTTAGATAAGCCTCTATTTAGATGGTGTTCAGCAATAATGCACAAAGCCCCACTATCAGTCAAACTTGAAGATGACTATCCCAAACATTGAAGAAGTGTCAATCTTTTTGGTGCCAGCATCTATTGATAACTGTAAGAAGAGAGGACACATGGCGTAAGCACTTGTCTGCAATAAGGAAATGGAATGTGAAGAAGTGAGCCGTCCTTGCATTGTCTACTATGTATTATGTTCGTCGAAGTCATGCCCAACATATTTTGAGCCTTACAAAGTTAAGTCTCTTGGCTTCTGGTCTAAATGACCTTTGACCGTGTTTTGTATATGGCAACCCTGCAATTATTCATATTTCCTGCACGGTTTCTCGTATAAATGGGGCCTTTGGGCAGTGCCAATGACAGTTACAAGTAGCTATCATGATGCAGGGGCATCGACCGAGTTTTGACTTGATTAATTGCCTTTAACTAACTTATCACATTTCATGCATTTGATGCTAGTTATTTGGAAGAAGTTACAAAAATGGCCAAGACAGTTTGAGAATGAGACAGGGAAAACTAACCGAACAGTCAAGAGGGGAAACAAAGACAAGTCAGGGGGAGTTTTTGTGGATGGCAGCAATCGACGCCTCAGGCAGGGCACGGAGGTTTCAGGTAGAATGACCCCGATCAACTGTTAGGATTGTGGAGTTTTGGGAATAGAAAAGGAGAGTATTCATAGAAGGCTGCGGGTGATGGTATGATATGGCATAGCACAGATATAAGGTGGAGTTTGGAGGTCATGACATGGTAGGAAAAGATTGTAATAGAGGATGGATAGCAGATTAGAGTCCACAGAGCGAAGGAAAGAGAATCAAAACATAGAAAAGGTATATGTCTAAGTAAAGACTCGGTTTGGGAATGTGAACCCATGAAAACTATATTTTGTAGAGGATGTTACAGTCTTAGAGTCTATTAACACGAAATTTCTATAACCCTGGCCGATCTGGCTGAGTATAAATAAAGGATTCTTATTATCATAATTCTTGTAGTCCCTTTACTATCATTCGAATGTTAAGTTGGTTTCCTCAAATTGTATTTCATTTATTTGCTTGAGTTTTTATCACTGGAAGATTCCTATCACTGAGATTATTTTCATTGAGTTTTCTATTATTGATTCTAGCTTGGAAAGTTCCTATCTCTTAAAATGTTGTTACAAAATTGTTTATATTGTTGTCATGGTTCCTATCACTATTAGGACAGAAAGTCTGTAGAAGTTTAAATGGTCTATTCAAGGTGTAAGAAACTGAGTATTAATGTATCAGAGAGTGTTATAATGTGTTGTCATCAATTTGGTATCAGAGCCAGAAGATCATTGGCATGGAGAGAAGTATGCTTGAAGATTGAGGTATGAGTGAGTTGAAAAAGAAAAGAGTTGTGAAAGAGTTTGATTGACGTAGGTATGAGAGAATTTGTTGTTCTAGGCATGAGAGAGGGTCTATAACTACTATCCTCCAGTAGAGATAAATCTCGGTAGAAGGTGGATAACTTCCTCCACTAAGAGAGAGTGGGTAGAGGGGGTTTGAGAGGTGCATCTTCTAGAGTTCTTGTTGGGTAGAGGGTAGTTGTTGAATGTGAAAGATTATGTTGTAGGAGATTGCAGCAGTGAGCAAGATGTATTTGGAAAAGAGAAGGAAGATTGTCTTGAAGAAGCAAGTTGTGTGGGAAGCTATGGGACAACATTGGGAAGAAAAACAAAATAGAAGACTCTATGAAGAGTTGAAGAAAATAGAAGCAAGATTGGATGCCCTTGAAAATGGGTTGAAAAAGAAAGATACAAATGAGAAAGAGAAGGATGAAGAAAATAAAAAAATGGGTGAAGTTGAGTCCCATTGTTCTTTTTATGATAATAGGTTTGCAAGTGATGTTTTGTGTACAGGAAATGAAGATGAAAAGTTCAGAAAATGGACTTTGGAAATCCAAAATTTGACAAGGAGATAGATGAAGATGAGGAAGATCTATTGAAAGAGGAGAGGAAGGTGTCCATAAAGGAGGCACTTAAGTAGACATCTATATCTCTTGATTTATTTGCTAATGATATGTTTGAGAATGTGAATACATGTACGAGGAAGTTTGAGAACAAGACCTTGAAGACGATAAGAGTATGGGCGAGAAGAGTATCCGTAGACAGATAAAGATGAGAAAGAAAGGAAACAAGTTGTAGCGATATGCGAAGTAGACCAAAGAAAATAGTTTGCAATAGAGGTACATCATAAGGTACTTAAAGATGAAGAGAGGGTTATTGAAGAAATGAAGGAAACCTGCAAAAAGGAAGAAATGACAAGCAATGACTCCAAGGATGGAAGCAAATGGGGACAACAGGCCAATGAATAGGTAAATGTGAGTATGAATGTTGATTTTGATCATATATGGGAAGCTAGGAATGTAATTGTGCAAGTTAAAAAATAGAAAAGACAATCCGAAGACCATGGATATAGGGTGCCAAGTTGGCAGAAGAAACCCATTAAAGAAGGACAATAGACAAACTGTAAGCAAGGGGTGGCTAATGATAGAGTTTCGGACAGAAAACAGAAACAAAGGATGGAAGAAATGACAAAGTTTCCAAGTAGACAAGAAGGTAGGCCAAGTGCAGAAATAGAAAAACATCAGCCCAAGAAGATGGAAAACAAAATGTGGGTAGTGAAGTGTGGGAGAGCAGTAGAGGAACGTGGTGAAGAAGAGGGCAAGTCCAATGAGCAAAGAATCATGAGGGAGCCAACAAAGGATGACAAGAGGACATTGCAACATGGTATACAACAAGCAGGAACTTATGTAGAATTCAAAAAGAAAGAAGAAACATTAGTACTCCACGAATATGACGTGACAATGGAGAGTACATCCAATGTGGAAGGTAAACAAGTTGATTTTGATGTTGGTACTTTTGAATTTTGAAATGAAATTGTTGAAGGAAAGAATTTTAAAGAAGAAAATGATAAGGATATGGAATTGAATAGTGATAATAAGATATTGGAATGTGAGATGGAGTTGTGGAGGCTTGTGGTTGAAAAAGACATGAGAAGGGAAAGGTACAAGAAGAAAAAGGAAAGAAAATGGAGGCAGATTGAAAAGCATAGAATGAATAAATATGAGTGTGGAATGAGTCCGAAGAATGAGTTGGACAGGAGGAATGGGAATAAAGAGTGGACAATAGAAGAATGGTATGATAAAGACATGAGGAATGAAGAAGGAAAAGCAAAGTTAGAAAATTCAGAGGCAGATATTATTGCAACAAAGATTACAAAAGATGAAGGCAAACAGATTCATGTTGAGGACATGATAGAGGTGGAATCAGAAAGAGGAGCAATAAACTATAATAGTGCAGCTGATTTGTGGTCACAATTTTCTAAGATAGAACAAGAGTGGAGGGCACAGATTGCTAATGAAGGAATGAATACAAGTATGACAGAGAAGGATACAAAAAGGAAGGTTGCAGTTGTTAACAAAAACGTTGGTGCAACTATTAAAATAGAGGTAAAAATGAGTGTCTTCCATAAGAGTGTTATGTATTTGTTTGCTATGTTGTATGATAAGGAGTTGGAGCAAGAGTCTGGAATAGTGTATGTAGATTGTAGTGAAGACATTGGGGGTTATGTTGAGAATGGAGGAGTCATCAATGATTTTTTGTTGTGTAGTTTGGATGTCATCAAAGAAGAATATGAAATGATGAATGCAGATTTACATAAGATTGTGAATGGCTTTGATGAGGTTGACAGTCAGATGGGTAAGGTGGAAATATTAGAAGTAAAGGTAGAGACCTTTAATTTTAGTACATTTGGATATATTGATTTGTGTGCGATTGTGTGGGCAAAAGAAATTTCGCGAAGGAAGTTGAGAAGTATAGAGTGGAGTAAAGATCTGCAATGTTAGAGAAACCTGATAACCAATCTAGCACGATTGTGGAAAAGGCGGAAGAAAATAATAGCAGCAGATAAGTTGATTGATAGCTTCATGTGCATGAGCACATGCTTTCTTTTGGCTCTTGGGGAGTCTGATGCAGAGCCATCGATCAAGTTTTGACTCGATTAGTTGCCTTTAACTAACTTATCACATTTCATGTATTCGACACTAGTTATTTGGAAGAAGTTACAAAGACGACCAAGTCAGTTTAAGAATGAGACGGGAAAACTAACTGAACAGTCAAGAGGGGAAACAAAGACAAGTTACGGGGTGTTTTTGTGGATGGCAGTAGTCGACGCCTCAGGTAGGGCACATAGGTTTCAAGTAGAATGACCCTGATCAACTGTTAGGATTATCGAGCTTTGGGAATAGAAAAGGGGAGTGTTCATAGATGGCTGTGGGTGATGGTATGATATGGTGTAGCAGAGATACAAGGCAGAGCTTGGAGGTCATGACATGGCAGGAAGGGATCGTAATAGAGGATGGATAGCAGATTAGAGTCCACAGAGTGGAGGAAAGTGAATCGAAACATAGAAAAGGTATATGTCTAAGGAAAGACTCGATCTGGGAATGTGAATCCATGAAAACTATATTATGTAGAGGATGTTAAAGTCTTAGAGTCTATCAACACGAGGTTTCTATAACCCTAGCCGATCTGGCTGAGTATAAATAAAGGATTCTTATTATCATAATTCTTGTAGTCCCTTTACTATCATTCGAATGTTGAGTTGGTTTTCTCAAACTGTATTTCATTTATTTGCTTGAGTTTTTGTCACTGGAAGATTCCTGTCACTGGAAGATTCCTGTCATTGAGATTATTTTCATTGAGTTTTCTGTCACTGATTATAGCCTGGAAAGTTCATGTCTCTTAAAATGTTTTGTTACAGAATTGTTCATATTGTTGTCTTGGTTCCTATCACTGTTAGGACAGGAAGTCTGTAGAAGTTTAAATGGTCTGTTCAAGGTGTAAGAACCTGAGTATTAAGGTATCAGAGAGTGTGTTAGAATATGTGATGTCATCATATCAGCCTCTTTTTCAAGAACTTTATTGGGGGACATTAAAGTGCAATAATACATCAGAGTTTTGGATTGTAGTTGTTTATCAACTATTGTAAAACTCGCCAATTTTTTTTTCTTGAGAATCTCAACTAGGGAATCACTAAATCTAAATGAATTTATGTTTAATTATTGACACTACAAAATTTGCTATTTTTCCATTTGAATTGATTTGTTTATGTTGTATACTAATAGGTTTCATTAGTTGATTGCCCCATCTTTATGTTGGTATCACCTTAATTGCAATTATTTGGGACCTTGATTAATAATGTCCAACTTCCTAATCACAAGTAACCTTACCTGTAGTTCTTAAATCTAAAGTTTCGATTTTAATATTTTAGACCCGATCTTGTCCATGATTTTAGAAGTTGAGTTGAGTGTTGAGTGTGTTGAGTTGAGATTATATGAAGAGATTGAGGAAAAAATGTGTAATTGTTCATTTAATGAAGTAACACTTGTTTAGGATTGCAATTGAAGAATTATTAGAGAGTTGTAGTATCATAAGTTTATCGATATTATGTTTTTGATATGTGTTGTGAGACCCCTATTCTATGTACTCTTGTTTATTTGAGATCCTTGATGTTCTTAGAGACATTTTGATGATTATGATACTCGATACTTATGGATGGCACATTTATTTATTGTGTATGGTATTTGATATACTTATGGATGTTATATTTTATGATTTGATTCCATATGATATCCTTTGATGAGATTATTTGATTTATGTATTTGTGAATGATGAATTTTATATGTTAGTCTATGGTTACTAATGGATTTGTGATATATATTTTGGCATATTGTTGTTTCCCTCTCTTGTTCATTTTCAGGTTCTTGGATGGAGGTTGAAGATGTTTTGGAGTTGTTCAAGTCTCTTGGACAGAAAAGAAATATTGTTTTGTTTTCAAGAAAGACATCTTTCTTTCATGATGTACTTTATGTACCAAATTTTGTTGATCATCTGAAAGTGTTAAAGTAGAAAACTTGTGTTGTTACTTATGCATTTGAGGGAAAAGAAAAAGAAAAGATCAATTGTTAAGTTTTAAGTAAAAAAGTGGATGTGCAAGAAAAGCAAGTTATGTGTTTCTTTGGAAGAAAAGATTGTATCATTGCATTATTTAGTTATCAAGGAAAAAAAAAATGATAGTTATGTTTGGTTTAGATTGAGTTAAATTTAGGGCATGACATGTGCCTAATGCTTAAGGTGCATAAGGTAGAACTCCAAAAGCTTTACTATTCAATTCAAGGTTCATGAACATTTACTGAATGTTGAGAATTACAGATGCACTGGGGGCTTGGTCATGACCTAGGCAATACGTAGAGGATTCAGATTGATTCCATTGCTAAGATTTTTTAAGATGCTGCAAAGTACTATGGTTGGATCTTGTTTGAGTTTGATGACAATTTCTATATTTGGGGATGCTATGGTTAGCTTATTACAGAAATGTGGATGAGTGATATGTTAGAGTAGCCACAATACCATAGGATGAATAAAGTAGTTGATGAAAATAGATTATCAAAGCTCAATCTTGTGGGAGATTATAAGGTTTAACATCGAAATAGAAGAAGAAAAATAAAAACAACTGACAAACGTGGATAAATGAATTAAATATAGTAGAAATGGAATAGGTATAAAACTAACAATTGATGTATGCTAGCTTTAGATACAGTTTGAACCAAATCTAGAATGCACAACTTGACATACAAGGAGATTGTAAAGAATGATAAAGATCCATAATTGACTTGGATGTTCCAATGAACAATTTACCAAGATGGATTTACATTTCCTTATGTTAGGTCCATTGTTGTATGTTTACACAAAACTACCAATTGACGTTTGCTACAAATCTATGGTTATTTTCTGTTTGTATACTCTTATGCACTCTACTAAAATATCATCCATTTCAATGATCAAACAATCAACAGCAATTTTACACCTCATTCACAACAAAAAGTGGTAAATATTTGTCCTAGGCCAAAATTGACCCTTGGCTATTGAAATGGATGATATTTAAGAATAGCCACCTTTATGTACATGTGCCAACAATGCCTTTGTATCAGTTTTTACTCATTCTATTTTACTACCAATATGTGTCTCTTATTCCACAAGATTGATAGTGCAACAAAGTGTAGGTTGATTCTTTTTACTTACATGCGACATGATTCTATTTCTATCTACTGTTATGAAGAAGTGCTATGCTTGCAATCAATGGAACATTTCATTAATATACTTTCTTAAGTGCTTGAGATAGTGAAGTAGTTGCATGGGATGAAAGGAAGAAGCAAATAGATCTCTCACACACATGAAAAGAGAGATTAACACAAGAATTTACATTAGAGAAACACGATGTTCTGAAAGCATGAAGCTATGTCTTCTCATAGCGACTATCATCTTGCAAGTTCTTATAAGCTAGTTGCTTAACTGATACCAATATGGCACCTCTTGAATACATATTTGGAAGTCTTTCTCGCCACTGTGACGCTTAGACCCATCATTGCATGATACCAACTCATTTCCACAAACGTAGATGTGCATGCTGCGATTGATTTCTATAGCGAATACATGATATGATCCCTATTTAAAACAATCGCTGACATGTGTTATGAGTATCAATATTTCACAAAATTGCTGACATGATAAGTTGCATTTTTTTTTCAAACTTTAGAGAAGTATTTTATTGTATATTATTTTTAAATTATTAGGAGGAAACCCTTTTTTGTGAAGAAGCAATTTTTTTTTTAAATTTTTTACATTGGAGTGCTTTGGAGGATAGTTAAATAATATTAAAAAAAGGAAGTATTTCCATTTGAAGATTTTTATGATTTATTCAAAATATCGTAAAATAAGTCATCTTGGTGCAATCAAAATTCAAAATCAAAATAAATTTTACAAACCTAAAATAAGTTGCAGTGTTTGGTATATGTCATTATTCCTTTGTTATTTCTTGGAGTTTCTGAGATGGGGTGATGGGTTTTTGTGGATAGCAAAAAATTTTCAAAATTTTAGGGATGGCAAGGGGATGATGGGGGCATATATATATACACAAAATAAAAGAAAAAAATTGAAACAAACAAATTTTGTAGGGGAGATGCCATTAAAAGTAAATTGTATATTACATATAATTAAATGTGTTTTAATAAGTGTTTTGGAGGGGAGAATAATTTTGATTTATATGTAAAGTATATCAAGAAAATTGTAAAGAATAGGGTAAAGTACAAGTGGTTTATTGATTACACAAGCAAGAGTGGTGACAATGCTGCCAGGAAATATGAGCATACCTAGTTGGAGAACATGAAGCTACCACGTGTGAGAAAACTTAGAAACTTAGATTTGGTTGCTATTGGTACGTGACATGACTGATTTAATTCTCTTTCAACTAGGATTGCATTTGATGAAGTAAACAAGCTTGATTTACTTTCATTTGAGGTAAACAATTCTTGTTTTTGAAAACATATTTTAGATTTTTTTCCTGTGATCGTGAAAATCTATTTTGGCCCAAGGGATGTCAGGTTGCCTTTGGGACATTTTGGCACTCTCCAAGTGGATGACATTCCCCTTGTAAAGAGAGTGTCCTTGGGATGTCCCCATTTTAAAAAAATCCAAAACAATAGGGAGATGTTTTGTCCCCATCTTCCCATTGATGCAGGAGCATACTGGTTCAAGAGCAATCTTACATTACTCAAAATCATTTGCTTTTCAGTTTGTTTGCATTTGAGTTTGTTTCTTTTCAGTTTCAGTTCAGTTCGGTCAGTTCAGTCATAAGCAGTTTCAGTATTGTGGTCTGCATTCTGCCGCAATTACATTTTTGACCTTGCGAAGCTGGACTTAACATCTAGATTCATTCATCTACATCATATCCGAAATTCAAAGCATTTGGATCAAGTACCGGAAAGTTATTGCTATCAGAAGATTGATTGTTTTCTCAGAATAGAGTACCCTATCAGTCTCAGACAATCAGCTGAAGTAGAAGACTTGCGGAGCATTTCACAACATGCGGAGCTAGTCGACATATTTGGCGATGTTGTTTGGTTCATGGCCGACCTTCCCTAGGATCCACACGCAATTCTATTCATTTGTGAAGGATTTCTAATCAAATAGGTCTGACCTATCCATGTACACACATTACAACTCTTCATTAGAGTTTGTGATCTTCCTTGGCTGACACAGAGGAATCTTATGATCCGGATATGATGTATATTGATGTAATAGATCCTTAGGAAAGTAGTTAGGGTGATTTAGAAGATTGATAGTTTGAATTCTTGCGAAGGAGCTTCAAAGATTTATCTTGCGCATATTCTGTAATCAGGCCTGTAAGCCCTAATTGTAAGCCCACTTAATGCTAGGCGATCTGTATTTGAATTCTATGACATACTAAAAGACTGAATTTGCATTTGCTTCATATCTTTGAGTTATTTTCATTGTGTTTACTCTTGCTGTATGGTCTGGATTATTCTTTCGAGGACCCTCCTAACCGTGACTGCACCACCCATCCTTTAGGCATCCCTATTTCAAAAATGCCTAAAAAATAGGGGGACACATCTTGGGTATATTGGTACATGTGGTGCCTTTGATTCACGTTTACATGTAAATCCATAATGCTTGAACTAATGAACCCAACGCCTAACATAGCCACAGCAATGATATAAGGACAAATAATTCGTTAGTTAGAAATTAGGACAAACTTTTTATTTTCTTATTCCCCTCCGTTATCCATTCGTCTTTGTTGTTAGACGTACACCTTGATAGTAAGAAATTTTGAGTATATAGGAAGTTATACTCGTGGACAAGGATTTCTTTCTAAGCAAATGTCATTGATAAGGTGAATCCTTTTCATGTGTTGCCTGAGCACAACATACCACTTTGTTCTCATGTGCCTTAAAGTCTCTTTCACATATGTTGTACCTAGACAAAACTTTCATATTTTGTCAAAGTTTTAAAATTGGAATCCATTGTTTTCTCACAAGTCATGATTGCATCTTGTCCTATCTACTTTCTCTTGACGTTTTTGCCTCTCTTTTCCTTCAGGTTTACGGGGTGAAGCTCTTGAAGGCATTCATCATTGCCTAAAATGAGAGGTTGTCATTGAAGATTTCTCTAAGTATCGAAGGATCAATACACATTACTTAAGGGAAATCAAAAGTCAAATTTAGTAATATCTCTCTATGCTAATACCCACTCTATTTATATCTCTCTATCTTTCCCCCCTCTCTTCCCTCTCTTCTTCCCTCTCTATCTTTCCCTCTATCTAGATCTATATCTCTTTCTCTATCTACTCTCCCTCTATCTCTCTATCCTCCTCTCTATATCTACCTCTTCATCCCTCTCCATCCACCCCCCTCTATCTTTCTCCCTTTATCTCTCCCTCTCTATCTCTCTATCTTATAAATATATATAGATATAAACAAAATTGAAACCTAATTTAATACCATCAAGGATAACTTTAAGAAAAGACCCCTAAAAAAAGTTATAAAATCCTAGCGAATCCTAGCTAAGTGCTTTAATTTTCCTGGGGAATCTTTTATTTTTTTCAAAAAAAATACCAATTTTCTTGGCGAATCTATGCACATTACTAAAAAAATTAAAAAATCATGGCGAATCCTAGTGAATACTCGCTAAAAAAATAAAAACACTGGTGAATCTTAGCAAATAATTACTAAAGAAATTAATTAGAATGGCGAATCCTTGAAAAATTTGCATATTATTTTGGGTTGCATGCAGAGGGTTTTATTATTTTTGGATTGCATGCAGAGGTTTATTTTACAAGGTTTTATTATTTTGGGTTGCATGCAAGGTTTAATTACTAAAGAAATTAATTATAATGGCGAATCCTTGAAAAAATTGCATATTATTTTGGGTTGCATGCAGAGGGTTTTATTATTTTGGATTGCATGCAGAGGATTATTTTACAGGGTTTTATTATTATGGGTTGCATGCAAGGTTTTGCAGAGATTGTATTCTTTTTCTTCTTTAATTTTGAAGTGGGGGCAGGAGACAATTTTATAAACCTAATAATTATCGCTAGATTATAGTTTTCTCACCTAAGGATAGTTTGGTTTGCATCCTAATTTTTTTTATATTGACTAAAGTTTAATTAGTTTCGACCAAGAAAATTTAAACATAGGTACTCTTCCTACGAAAAGGCTGTCTCACATAGGGTCTAAACATTTAAGAAATAAATAAAATTAAAATGAAAATTGTAAGTAATAAACATTTAAGAAATAAATAAAATTAAAATGAAATTTGTAAGTAATAGATAAATTTATAATTAAATTCTAAAATTTAACCATTTTCCCTAAGGCAATTTAAAATGATAAACTAAGTCAAATAAAATAATAATAATTAAAAATTCATTACACTAACCTTTAAAAAATAAAGCTAAGTCCATTTCATGTTTAAAATACAATAAATATTTAAAATTGAATTATATATGGAAGAATAAAATATAAATATGAAAATTATACTAAGTAAACATTTATTTCTAACTCTAAAACAATTAAAAAAGCATGCCACTCCACTAAAGGTGAAGTCAACTAAGTCAAATAAAATACTAATAATTAAAAATTCATTACACTAACCTTAAAAGAATAAAGTTAATAAAATATAATTCCCTTTCATGTTTAATATACAATAAATATTTAAAATTGAATTATATGTGGAATAATAAAATCTAAATATGAAAATTATACTAAATAAACATTTATTTCTAACTCTAAAATAAATACTACTATGAGTGCAACTATTTTAAAACAATTTAAAAAGCATGCTACTCCACTAGTGAAGTCAACTATATTTTATGAGCTAATTATGTAATTTCTAAACTTGCTAAAATATTAAAGTATTGCATAAATATTTTTGTTGCTACCTAACCCTTTCATTTTCTCATAATCATTTTGGTGTGAAGCTTTATTTTCATGAGAGGAGGTTATGCAAGTGGAAGGTAATTTCTATTGATCTTAATTTTTACAGATCTCATTTGGGTTTACTCCTTTCTTCCTATTTTTTTTTCTTCTCATTTTATTGTCCATGTTTTTCAGCTAACCTCTATAGGTTTTGCTTTGCTTGCAGGGTAAAAAAAATCTTCTGCAGATTTGACAATTGTATTACAGCTATAGGGTTTTATTATTTTTGGTTGCATGCAAGGTTTTTCAGAGATTGTATTTTTCAAAGGGAAAAAAAGAATAAATCCTTTACTTATTTCCTTTTGTAACTCATGTATTCCTTCCATGAAATAAAAGAATGAATGCTTCTAGAAAATAGTTATCTCAAAATATTCAGTCAAGCTAAGCACAAATACACTATTAGGAATGATTTGAAAATACAAAAACACAGAAATTAAATATTTTAAAAATATCAAATTAAAAATTAAACTAAAAAACAATTATAAGAAAATGCAATGCCTTTCTTGTTGAGCTCTTAGTTGCACCATCGGCTATTGTTTAATTCCGACAGACAAAGAGTATATGTCTTTTAAAAGACTTGCTGAGCCCCAGAATTGATTTTGGTCCAATCTTGTGGCCCAAAATCAATTATGGGGCTTAACAAGCCTTTTAAAAGGCATGTGCTCTTTGTCTTTCGGAATTAAACAATAGCCGTTAGATCAAAACTATAATCAATAGTAATGAATAAAGTTGTATTAAAAATATAAATAGCCCTAAAGTACATGATAAATTAGTAATGGCGATATTGCCCAAAATTAATGGCAAAAATATATTATTAATGGCGAATATGGTTAAATTTTTAAATTATATTATAAATTGTTGGCAAATCGACTCTAATTATGCATCATTTACTTGGTGAAAAAGTTCAGGTTATTAGTTTAAAAAAAAAACCTTAGGCGAATTAATTAAGACTATTTTTTTTGGTAAAAATGGGGCGATTTAGTTGGCTTCATAGCTTGAACTATTCACCATTTTGGGTGGCTCTGATTTCAACTATTCGCCAATTAGCGAAGATTCGCCACTAAAAAAATCCATGAATACCGTTAAGAGTAAACACACTTGATTGAAATTGACCCTACTTGCAGAAATAAACACTTATTGAAAACAAATGCACTCGATAAAGTAAACATCACTTGCTAATGTGGAAATGCTAGAATCAAAGTACAGAAATGTAAATGTTTCTTATTAAGAAAGCAGGAAACAAGGGTCATGATCCATTTACAAAAGCAGTGCCAAGGGCATGGCAAAACAAGTATGAACTAGGCCAACAACAACAAAACACAAGATAAACAAAACGACCTACACAACACCAGATCCTAAACCAACAAATCTAACTCCTTTGACATGAGGGTGCAAATTAGATATAGATTTAGGTAATCCTTTCTTTCTACGTTGGACCACTATCTAGGAACACCCTGAGTCCAAATCCTCAAAACGAGGTGAGAGGAGGAGATCCTTGACCGATGTTGCAACCATAGAAATCTCACGTAAAGAAGCCCATCCATAAATAACTGGGGCAAGAATCTCAACACCATCCAATAGGGATGGACCTACCAATGAAGGAGCAATCTGGTCATGATCTGAAGAAGATTCGGGAGAAGTTGTGGGGTTTTTTGTAGCTGCATTCACCAGCACCCCCACAGGCACTGCAAGGGGAACATGCAAAGTATCCTGAGAAATCTCATCCTCCTGAGGAGAATCGTTCATTGGAGAGTTAGATGCACTAGTTGTCAAGTGATCATTGAGGGCATTCTTCCACCAATTTGCCAAATCTTTACGTCGAGAATGTGGAGAACAAGATGCTAAATGACCCATAAAAAAATATCATCTACATCTAAAGGGAAGGCCCTCATAGTCAAGTAGTTGTGTTCATGGCCTTTCCTCCACAATTAGTACTATATCTCCATGAAGAGCTAAGGAGATATCAATATCTATTGAAATTCTGACAAACATAGAGTCCCATGAATGAAGTAGTGGAATGCACCTTCAGGAACCGCCCAATAGTGTTATCGATGGCCTCATAGACAAGAGGCTTGGTGAGTGGGTTAAAAGAGATAGACCATGGTTTAATTAGAAGAGAATGCTCTCTCCACAACTAAACCCTATCATCCAACACAAGGTCCCTCTCCTTGGAGGTTACAAAAGTCACAACAAGAAAACCCCTTACATAGGGTATGAGTTCAATCTTACCCTCCACAAGAGGCTTCCAAGACTCCAAGACCCATTTTTGAAGAGGGCCAAAAGCTATTTAACCTACAAATCATCGCATACTTTAGGTAAAATTCTTCATTCTTGGTGACATCTTGGCCACACACCACAACCGGAGGATAAAAACACACAGTAGAGGTTTTGAGGGCATCTTGAGGCCCTCAAGCTTGTAACTACTGCGTAGGAAGTCTTCCTAGAGTCGTCACACTCAAGGGAGACAACATAACCATTGTGCACTACAGGACGCACCTTAGGTTGCACAAAAGAATCTGCACCTCTAGACCATGGCCCAACTCCAACGCGAGGAAAATTAGGACGCACCTCTGGCTGCATCGAAGTATCCACTCCTCTAGACCCTGGCCCAACTCTAGCACCAAGAAAAACATCGCATTTGTCTTGATAGATCTGCCCTGCAACAACACACTCGCTATTCAAATCTTCGTCAGGTGGGAGCATAAGTGCTATATGCATCATAGTTTTTGATACAAGAATGTAAATGTTGAAATGAAATATTTTTGTTATATTTTTGGATTATATGGAAATGTTTGCAGTCCTTTTCTATTAAGCATACAATAGAATAAATAGAGCAAATTTATCTAAACAAACAACAAGATTAATATAAACAAGCAAAATACTACAAGATCTTCTATTTTGGTAGAGTGGGCCCTACTCCCCTTCTAGATTGATCGTTTATGCTTAAGATGATGTCAAAGTTGCTTACTTCTTATTTAAAACTAGTAAAATTAGATCTTACATATTATTTTGTAACATAATTACTTTCTACTTAACTTGCCTTCTAAAAGGAAATGTTTACAACTCAACTAACTTTTGAAGGAATTGTTCATTGAGTTTTATAACTAAGGTGGTTTATTTGTCTAATATAAACTAAGACTATTAAAGGATAAAGAACTAGAGTGTTTGATCTATGAAAATAGGGGCATGAATGAAGGCACTAACAATAGATGGTGAAGAGTTACTTGATAGCTAGGTTATCTGAAGTTACTCAAAATTGACTCACACTTTTGAAGGCATACACTAAAATCCTTAAGACTAGTATCACAAGTTGAAACCCAATGCTCTAATCTAAGTTTGTCTAGACTTCATGCTTGCTAGAACCTTGTGGCGCAACTTTGGGGCTCTATTGTATCAATCTGGACTTAAATGTTCAACTACATAAATGACTTTAGAGAGATATGGAATGTTCAGATCTTCACTCCTAATTCTGTTTTTAGCAAAAAGACACATATATAGATAGAAAACAATGAATACTATAGCCATGTATGCACATTTAACCATTAAAGAAATATGCCCAAAACATACCATTCGTCTAGCTTTAAAACAATTATAATTAATTAAGCATGTAATAAGTATGCCAAGTCCATTATTAAAAGAGAAAAATTAAGCAATGTCTTATCAAAATATTAAAGTAGTATTGTTTCTCATCACACAACTTGAAACAAAAATTGAATAACAATAATAACTTGAGGACTTACAGAATAGGCAAGCTAGGCATAATATGAATATATATAAACATTAGTAAAGAGTTTTCTTTTTCTATATGTCATTTGATCAATTGTACTTTTTTTCCTAAAAAAAAACCAAAAATCTACAAAAAAGTATTGGCAAAATTAAAACAAGCCAATAAAAAATTCGGAAACCAAGAATTCTATGAGAAAAATCATATGCCTTTGTTTTGTGTAGAGTATGTGGCAAGTTTGTAGCATTTTTGTTTCCCTTATGGTGCATTGTTAATGAGTGGTCTTGAGAGAAAGTTTGGTGCTTTGCATAGTGAGGGTTTGAAGGTTTATTTTCATTTTATATAGTTGTTCTTTTCATGTCATTGTTGCAAGTAATTTTTCTTGGGCGTGTGTTTGTTTTTGAATAGTTTTTTCTTCTATTTACTTTTGGTGCTAAGCAGTAATGTGGTTAGGATTTTGTATTTGTCCCCATAAGCATACTAGTAGTAAGCTCAACTCAAAATATCAAATGCCTATTGAGCCAAACCACAAGTATTTTAGACATAAATGTCTTGTCATTATTTAAAAAAATCCTTAACCAACTTTGCTTATCTTCTCTAGCATTTCAAAATAGCTTTGTAACATCTTATGTCTTCCTAATCTCATAGAAATATGTAATTAGGGCATTAAAGGTGTGTTCATTATGAGGCACTATTGCAACCTCTATTTCCAGAAAAATTATCTTTACCTCTAGCATAATCCATAAAGGATCATTTATTATGTACAACCTACATACACAATCTAGAAAATCATTATAAGCCATGGAATTCATTAACAAGATTTGTGCTAGAAACCATGCGCTAACCTTGCATGAAAAAACAACCATAAATAGGTTTGAAAAACATGGTCACTAATATAAATTAAACACAAACACCTATCAAAATATTCAGTTTGAAGGTTTCTTCAATTCTTATCAAAATTGAAGGATCAATCTTTGCAAAATTGGCATTTCAGGTTTTATATTTGGAGGTACGTAGCCTATTTGTAAAACATGAGGCTTCTAATTTGTTTTTGTTCTATAAACACATTTTTCTCTCTACACAATGGTTGTGTAGCCTTTGCATTTCTAAGGTTTATTGTTCCTTTTTAAAGAGGAAAAGAAACTAAGGGTCCAAGTTCTTGTCCCACCTAATAGTTTATGGTAGCGGGCCTACTCCCTTAAGAAAGGTGTTGAAGTGCTTTTTCTAATATGAGGCATTGCAAAATAAGTAATATGTATCATATAAAAGCACAAAATAATGTTTTTTACTATACCATTTTGGTGAATAACAATTATCAAGCATAATTGAGGGACTTCACAATCATGTAATGTTCAGATTTATAGGTTGGCTCAGATTCTATTACTTACTACTTTGTTAGGGTAACATGCTACACAAAGTCATTTGATGAGTAGTGTTGATATTCAAATTTTACTTATGGCAAAATCTGTACCAACATCAGAAATTCCACATGTATAAAACATGAAATTCCCTCCAGAATTTTGAAGTCGAATCTTCATAGAATATTTATCAAGCCCTTCTGAGTTAGGAGTAAGAAAAGAGAAGAGGAATTAACAAGATAAATAAATTTAAGGCAATGCACCAAAGTTATAAGATTTTACTAGACAAATGATGTGCACATTGTTCACCAATTATTTAAATCATGATATAAATTTGTGCACCAAAGGGTGCTAAGGTGCATGGTCATTACATCAATTGAATCACCAATTATCAAGCATAAGAATCAAAGGCTAAATAATGTAATAATGAGAGGAGAATGCAAGGACAAAATCGGGCATAAGGTATCAAATTTCATTCATAGTCGAACATAGAACAAAATTCATACCAAGAGGCAAAAATGTGCAGTTCTCAAGTATTCAAGCAGTTCTTGAAAGTTGCCCACAAAGGCCCCTATTTCTTACAAAATTCTCCTCCCCTTTTGGAATTTACATGTATTTTTATATTTGCAACTAATCCCTTTATCCTTTGGGACTGGAGTGATGGTAGTAAATCCATGTGTAAATATTGAATTGTTGAGAACTCGGTCATTTTTGGAGATTGTTGTAGAAGAACCAATGAACTTATATTTTTCCTAACCAATGGCATAAGAGAAAAGTGTGTCAGATCTGACAATCACTTCAAGGAGCACCGAGATGCCAAGTGTTGCTAGGACGTTGTTCATTACTCTTTGTTATTTGGCCCACCACTATGTTGACTTAACTTCACTCACCCAATAGCGTATACTATAAAGTTGTTAGGGTGACAATATTTATGTGTTGTGTGAGTTGTCAAATCATTTTGAAAATGATCAATGACTCATGTTCTTTTATATCCTACCGAGAGGAATGAGGCCCACCAACTAATGAGTCATTGAAATCAACCAATGTCACAAGATTTTGAAGTTCTTAGACATGCTAGCTTCAAATGTTACACAATGCTAGCATATGGAATCAAGAACCACCATCTACTCTGTCCGTTCATCCTTTTGATAAAGAATTGGGGCCCAATGATACTTGTTGATTCATGTGCTCTGGGCAATGGTGCAAAATTATAAATTTGTTAGATTGACAATGTTTATAAGTTGTGAAATGTTACCAGATGGAGCTCTTTCATCCAAAATATCTACGACTCATTCCCCATATTCCTTGAAATTTTGAAATGTAGGCCCCACTAGCTACTAACTCATATGAAATGACAAATGGCGCAATATTTTGAACTTGTCAGATTCTCAAGGTTCAAATCATGTGCAATATTGACACGTCTCTATTATCTTTGATCAATGATTTCGAAGAAACGATGGAGCACTTGAAACTAGAAGATTATACAAGGGAAAAAATTGCCATTTTAAAAATAGAATAGACTGCAAGGCCACCTATTTTGACTACTCAGCCTGAAATCTATCTAGTGCAATCAAAGATTGAACTTCTGTAGTCAATTTTTGTACCTCTCATTCCTAAGATTTCGCTTGAACTCGAAGTTGGTTTATTTTATCCTTGGTGCGTTTTAGCTCCAACTCCCTTTTCTCTAGCTTTTTGTTTATTTTCACAAAATTTGTAGTGACAAATTTTTGAGTTTTTTCCATCAATTCCACTCTATCCTCAGAGTGAGCCTATGCCAGATTCATTCCCATAGCATGAACAAAGTAATCTTTAGGATGCATCTACTCTTGCAACTTATTGACATTTGGTGTCATGTGAGCAATCATTTGTGCTTATTGTGTTGTATCATGTAGTGATCACATTTGCGGGTGCACTGGTGCTTTATCCTCCTTTTGTCTTCATCCTTTTATTCTAGCCTTCTGAGTATGATGAGTAGTCTTCATTTGTTGTTGGAAGGTGGTTGGTAACTGAATAAAACTGACTGCAAATGGAAAACCTTGAGGGAGTCCAAATGATAAAGTGACCTATTGTTGTGAGGGAGCAAGCACATTTTTGGGAGGCAATGGGGAAGGTACCACGAGTGTGGAAGGGGAGAAAGGGGGTAAACTCAAAGTATGTGGAAAATATGGAGTAGGGTGTTGTTGGGAAGATGGGGAAGAGAATGATGGTGACAATGGAGTCATGGGCATTACAAAGGGTTGCATGAAAGGAAAATAAATTGGTATAGCTGTAGCAGTGGTTGTGGATATGGGGAAAGCTTACACAGAGAGAATCAGTGTATCCACTATAGTTTCTATAGTGAAGGGAGTCAATGAAGGCAGGGATAAGATGATTGTGAGCATTAATCTAGAGAAAGGGGACTAGACTGAGTGATAGGAAAGGGAAGAATAACACTTACATGTGCAAATGTTAGGGTTGTGGATGTTATAACTATCCTAGTTGTCAATGATGTAGTTCCTATATCCACCTATTCTTCATCTGACTCCTTTTGTAGGACCAGTTTTATTTTATTTCTTAAGGACTCCTCAATTAATGGAGGATCAAAACTTTATTTTGTAGTTGATGATGCTATAGGAACATGTGTCTCTAAGCTACCTAATAATGATACCATTGCAGTAATCAAAGGAGCTATGGTAATTATCAGTTTTAGTGATGCTTGAACACCCAATGGTAGGATTTGTTGTGTCACTTCTTTGATTTTTTCCATTCCTTGTTCATAAACTAGTTGTGCACTGTGGTGAGCTTGCACGAGTTCTTCCCTAAGGCCCCTAGATGTTGAAGATATTTGGGCCAAATGAGTAGGATCTTGTGAGGATTGACCCTTAACTTGATCAAGTGGAAGTGGCCATTGTTGGTGATTGGGATCCGGTCCTAGAGTTTATTTGACAAAATCATTACCAACCTCTAATTCAAAATATTCTTCGCCCTCTTCCTCTTCTTCTTCTTGAACTTTAGAGCTTTCTCCTACCTAAATATTACTTGTATCATAGTTTGAGGTGGGTGAGTCATGCTCTTGATCCCACAATGTTTTCCAAGTGCCATTAGTAGAGACTAATCCATATGACTTTTCAAACTATAGTATTTTTTACCTATATTTCCAATAGGATTTAACTTTTTTTTCACTCCATTCAACCCTCTTAAGTTCTCTTCTAAGGTCTATCATCATAATCTTAGAAAAATCATAGACATGCATTGGCTTGTAAAAGGTTTCTTAAGGGGGAAGCAACTTTGTTGGAAGCTGATGGATCTTGACATATGCATATGGAGAATCTGTATTAAGGGATTTTCTAGCTCCAATGGTTGGCCGACTCTAGTGAACAAACACCTCTTTTGTTTTCAGTTTGCCAACCCAACTAGCCATGAATCCATTTAGACCATGTGACCAATAGTCCTCTATAATGTCTAAGCCTAGGTCTAGCAACTTTAGTGATAGGAGATTTTTCACTCCTTTGTTGACTGTTATGCCTCAAAAAGAAAATGGAATATCATAGAAAGCTCTTTTCTTTCTTCTAGCTCCAAATTTGGAGTCGATAACATCAAGTTTCTGATCATATTCTATGGATGTGATTTATTTTGTGATTCTGGGTATGCTGAAAGGCTCCTCCTTGAAAACATGCATTTAAATCAATGTAATGTACATCAAAAAACCAATCACAGGGAATGCGACCATTTGTCATTAAACCCTTTTGGCTATCACTCAATCTAAAAACATTAGATCATCAAAGCTAAGGTCTATGAGGGCTAGGGCGAGAAAAAATTCAACGTGGTGTGTCGTACACCCCATTTTCAATGACATCAAATGGCTAGTTTTGGTAAATGACTGTAGGTAGTGGTGAAATTAGCATCGACATTTTTCATTTATATATATATATATTGAAACTTGTAATAATCCAAAGTTCAAGGGAGGATAGGTGTCCAAGCATATATTGAGAATTCTGGGATAACATCAAATGGAGCAAAAAATGAGGAATACCTGAATAGTTGCTATGTGTTGAAATGAGCTAGTTGGAAATTCATTGTATTAGATATTAGTCTTGCAAAATCAAGTTTAAGTGTCACATCTTGAACCTTGTGACTCTTTTTACTATTGGTTATTATCTTGATGGATTTACTCTATGGTTAAATTGCATATACCTAACAAGTAAATGTTTGTAATTTATGAATATCTAGTCATTGTGATTGATTTATGCTACTTCGGCTATGGTTTTGAGACTAACCTATTAATGCTATTTGGAGTACAACTGGATGCAGCTACTCGTCGAAGATGAGAACATGACTGAGGTAGAAATGTTCTAGCCGCCTGGCAAGAACTGACAAGATGGACCTTGATACTTGCACACACCACTTAGTTTATGTAGCATCATGTCTTGCATTTTGATTGATTCCATTAGAGTGAGATTGTTTATTTTGTTATGTTTTCTTCCGACGTCCGTCTCTGTCACATAAACATCCCCATGAACGCATGCATCTCTCTCTCTCATCCTGTATGAATAAATGATTTAGGTGTTATTAATTAGATTAGCAAAGTGATTATTTAAAATAGTTATAAATATATGAGTTTGAGTGTGTGCTTCTGGATTAGATTGTGTGCAGTTTTTTTAGATCGACATTTTGGATCACACTCTGTGATCCATCATCAGGATGACTTATTCACTTATTCTCTTCTCTTCATCCTAATGATGGATCACGGAGTGTGATCCGAAACGTCGATCTAAAAAAGCTGCACACAGTCTAATCCAGAAGCACACACTCAAACTCATCATGGATTGTGGAAATATCATGTCTATAATTATATATATATGGTTAAAATTGATGCAATTAATTAAAAGGTGTGACTCTTTTATAAGTAAAATCATTTCTTAGGCAATTATAAAACTATTTGTCTTAAGAACGAAAAGAGGTTTAGTTCCTTCTAATAAAAAAATGTATATTATATAAATTAATAAACATCTGTTTAATTTGCTCTAGCTTTGAACTTGGAAGTTGAAGCATATAAATAATATAGTCTCTATATTTATAAATATAAAAAAGGAAAATTAAGAATGAAAAGATGTTAGGATTTGAATAAATATATTTAACTTAAGAAATTTAAACTTAAATATCTTTCCATGCGATTAAACCAAGAGATGAACGATTGCTATGTGGAGTTTTGAAATCTAATTATAAATTCGAAATAGAAAGCATGCAAGCAAAGGAAGTGAAAGTAAACTATTAAGAAGATAACTGCAAGGGGATGGCACATGCACCAAACACTTTTTGATAGGAGATAACTCCAAGTAGAGTGGGGGCGTCATTCTTAGAACAGAGAAAAAGATAAAAAGAAAAGGAGGCAGCGAAGAAAAACATAGAAAAAAACACACTCTCACAAGGAAGAAAAAGGAAAAAAAGTTAGCAAAGAAAGAAATATAGAGTATATGTAGGAAGGAGAGAAAAGGACTGAAGGGACAAAAGGTAGAGAGAGATGAATCTTTGGAGAATCAAGAATTACCAGGAAGATTTGAAACCGGGTAATCTTCTTTTAATTTTGTAATTAGATAATTTGGTTACATCTTTCTGTAAAACAACTATGATTTGAATTAAATTAAATCAGATTGTGAAAATAACCTTTGCTTGCTCCTTGTTTCCTTGCTTCTTTTATATAATTTCCTTCGAGAGTATGAAATCTTGTAGCGATTTTTCTTTTACCTTCTCTGTTACCTTTTAAGGGTATTCGACCTGTAGAAAATTACCATCGGCCTGGTTTACGATGTTAACTAGAGTATAAATTTCATTGGAGTCGAGAGGATGAAATGACCCTAATTTTTCTAGTCGCCTTATTTTACCACTTACCGGCTCGAATGTTTCTCTGTGAAATAAATTATCATCGCTGATGAAAGAAAAGTATTTCTTTTTAACATGCGAAACGTTTAATCAGTGATTGTTTTAAATACATCAACTCCTTTAAGATAAGTTGTCGACCTGTTTGTTCCTTTTGAACCTCCTTATAAAATAGGACGACCGTATGATTTTGCCCTTATAAATAGGTGTTTATTTCCCTAAACTAATAATCTCAAACCTATTTTTGTTCTATCATGTGTATAAAAGAGGAATGTATATATATTTGAATGTATAATGGGTTTAAGGGAAAGAATATTTAATCCATTTCAACTAAGTGGGGGTAATGTTATCGAAAATATGAATGTACGAAATGAAAGAAACCCTATTTTATTTTCTTTCGGCTTGCCTACGGAAGAGTTTGATTTCTTGTTTAAATTCATGTTTTCCTGATGGTGGGTATCATGGGGGATAGATCATTTTCTTGATTATGTGATTCCTGAATATGGACAACTAGGCTAGTTTTTTTCCTTATTTATGTGTATTTGAGTTAAGAGTATTTTCCTTTATGCTATTATTAGATTCTTAAAAATGGTGTACTGGGGTTAGAGTTAACTTCTTGCATTAGTTATGATTCTGGAATGGGCATACAAGGGGATTAGTTTTCTTTCTTGTTTTTGTTATGCATGTTGGGTTGCTTTTGGGCTAGGATGCTGAATGTGGAACAACAGAGATAGCTTTTCCTCTTCAGGATTTGACCTTAAACTATTTCATATGCTTGGCCAAGCTGGGAATTCATTGAAATAGATGGATATTTGTCTAGCAAAATTTTATTTATAAATATTTCTGCCACATCCTGTTGTGAGACATTTGCATATCATCATTTAGATTTATACTTAGACATCAGGTTACATCAGGTGTTCCCTCTTGCCATTTGTTTCCAAGTTGCTAGATGTTTCATGCAACGCTGGGTTTCCTTTGTGTTATGAAGGGATCTGAGGAAGTGTAATTGCTTCATGGTTGGGCAGAAAAGCACTTGAGTCATGTTCCCATCTCTCGGCTAGCAAGAGGACCATGTGGGTTCGTGGCCACTGGAGAGTTTGATTGATTTATTATTCTTGTATTGTACATGATTATTGTATCTTGTAATTATCATTGGATGATTTATGGCATGATAACCAATGGACATTGTATATTCTTTTATAGTGCTAACACCTAGATTAAGCACATGATTTGTAAGATTTAATGACTTTTATTGATTCATGTTTGTGAGATTTATCTTTTACTTGAGATGATGTAATTAAGTGGTTTCTTTACTTTAGACAACTATTGTGTTAGTATCCGTACTTTACATTAAGGACTTGTTCATGAGTGATAGTTTTTATTTTAAAAAGAGCACCCAACTAGAAGCTATACACACTCCTATCATCATCCATGTCAAAGATAAGATCCATCATGGAACAAATGTGTTGGACGTCTTGAGTGAACTGTGGTAAGGAAATTGGGATAGGATGGAGCTCAGTATTATCTTCATCCAAACAGAGCCCTTTATTCAAGATCATGACTTGTCGCTTCCTAGTACCCCATGTTTATTGTAGTCTTTGATAACTATAGGTGTGAGCTTCTTTGTCATATTCTAGCCACAGCATCTCTTTGATAGCATTGATAGTGATTGTCACTCAAATATTCCTTCCCTGAATCACTCTATTTTTGCATCAAAACATTTAATGCAGGCTTTGATAATTTTAGAGAAAAGGTGTATGATTGGAGCCATATACCGGGCTAGAGTAGATCTCCATATTCTTATCCCAAAAATTTCTTTCTCCCCCATCCTTATCTTATTGAGAATTCATGCATGTGCTCCTTCCCTTAGATTTTTGGTTGGTCTCATCAATTCTATATCAAAAAAATGGTCATCCATGTCAAATACAAGAGAAGAGATTGCACATTTTCCTCTTTGAGCCACACTTACATTTGGGATGTATGTGTTGAAAAACCTAGATAAAACCTAGGTTTAAAAGATAAATAGAAAGCTCTCAAACCATACAATATTGCAGCACAAGTTAGTTGCAAAGAAAATAGAGATAGTAATAAAATATAGAATAATCAAGCACACATCAACAACACAAAGATTTACATGGTAAAACCCTAGCATTATACCATGGAAACATCCATGAGGCAAAGGTATCAGTATTCTTATTGCTCAGAGAATAATTGCAACTACAGTTACAAAATATGCATTGCCCTTTTGGGGCTACAAAGATATACTCTCTTCAACATAACCGCCACTGTCAAATCTAGGGCTTTTAATGAACCGCCTAGATTTTCTCTCTAAAGATGTTAATTTTTAATTTAATTTTAACATCATAAATTTTTCTTCAGGGGCTATGCCCTCGAACCCCCATTTGCAGGGGGTTGTGTATGTCCCCTCACACTCCCCTTATCATCAAGGTGTGCTGCAAATAGGTCTAAAAATTTATTGTTGTCACAATTCCAACAGTATGCCCTTGACTATGCAAGAGTTACAACATAGGATTTACTATCTCTAAATTCTAGGGGAAGATCTTGGAGTGGTTTGGAAGATGAACTCCTTTTCCGTTTTGACATTTTGATGTTTGTAAGTTCTCTCTACAAATCTACTTCAACCTTTTGCATATAGATTCAATGGAAAATTCTAATTTTTCACTATGAGCATAGGTAAATATGACTACTTTGACAATATATAATAATGCTTCCTATGTACAACTAGAACTTGATTTATACCCATAACCTTTTGTATGGAACTTATGCGTTTGATGAGGTGCATTAACTGCAACATGTGGGAGCTCATTTTAAGCATCACTTCACATGTTTGGGTTGTCTCATTAATCATAACCCTTGATTTTATGCATCATTACCCTTTTTTCAGTGAGTCTCCACATTCAATACCCATTAATGGGTAGTTGGCTTGTCATTCTCAATAATTCTCTTAATTCCAAGAAAGATATGATCATTTAAGAGATGGTGGTGCTAATGATTAGGCAGATACTTCTATTCAAATTGAACTTATTAACCATTGTGGTTCAAATGCTACACATTGAACACACTTATTTCAAACAAAAGAGAGGCAAGAAAACATATTAACCCACCTTCAATAAAAACCAATTGAAACTAAAGGAAAACATGAAAAGTATGGTGAAAACATAAAGCTAACCTATCTATGTATAAGGACTTGGATTACTTCAATTGTGATGTTTTAAATAGATCCCATTGATTGGGATCCGCAACAATTCCCTCATTTCATTTGTCAGGTCAAAAGCATTATTTTGTTTACATGCCACAATCTTATATAGACTGCTTGAGAAGGAATCAAACTTTGAATGATGTCCTAGTTTTGCTATTCTCTCCTCCCATTTCAACACCGAATTACCCACCTTGAAAATTGGTATAGATGAATGCTTGCCAAACCATCATTTAACCATTTGTTGATGTTTATCCATAGAATTCAGCATAGATTTCCCTCTTTCTTGTAATTCTATCAATTCCATTATTTGAATTTCCATGGCACCATTTTCCTTGACTTTGAGTTTCTTAACTAACTGGAGTGTAGGAATCTCAATGGAAATTGGGATATGCCAATAATTTGCTTTGGAGTAATTCTATCTGCCCACAATGCTAGCTTTAAATTTTTATGCCATTCTCTCTAATGTTTTGAACCAATGTACTTAAGAAACTAGATCAAATTATTTTTTGTTGATTTGGCCAAGTCATTTCCCTATGAATAATAATTTGAAGAAGTTTTCAAGTAGATCCCATTTTTAGAGTGAATTCAGAGATTTTGGAACCAAGAAATTCTTTCTCATTGTCCAAGATAATGATGTACAAAACATCAAACCTGGTGACATTATCTTTGAGGAAATTAAGCACAACCCCTTTTGTTGCCTCCTTTAATGCAATTTCTTTACACCATCGCAAGAAGAAATATGTTTTTGTTAAAATCTATTTATGGCCTGCACTTGAAACTAGGTTGATCATTCTAATAAAGTCTAATCCCTATTGTGCAAATGGTTCTACCACTAAGATTGGACTGAGGGGAGCTACATTCCTTCTTTTGCCAACATAAAACTGACATTGTTGGCACTATTTTACTAGCTTATAACAATCAAAAAACATTGAGGTCTAGTAATAACTTGCACAAGCTATTCTGATTGTTATAGTTTGGGCTAAGAAATATCTGCCAAATATTCCTTGGTGAAACTCCATAAGTATTCTATTAGCTTCTTCATTTTCAATGTACCTTAAGATAATTCCATTGAAATTCCTTTTGAATAGGATACCATTATTTAAAACAAAATTCACCCCTTGAAACCTATGAGATCTTCTTTTAAAAATAGGAAGTTGATTAGGATATAAACCAATTTCCATGAAACAAATTCTATCTTCAATCCATGAGACTAGTGGAGTGTCTTCATTAACGAAAATGGTATTAGGCATTTGATTCTCCTCCCGCGCTTGATCTTTTTCTTCCTTTGACCTATGATTTTGAGTTTGAACAATATGCTAACATAGAACTCTCCCTTTAACTAGTGGAGTAGGCTTGACGTGTACATATTCCATAATCTTGGTTATCTATCCAACCCTTTTGTTAGTGATTTAGGATGGACTGCGTAAGCTGTGACTCTATTGCTTGATATTAGATGTCTAAACTTTTTCAATCCTTTGACCAGTACATAAGCTTGTCTTTCAACAAAATTGTACTTCATTTCATAGTCCTTTAGGGTTCAAGAACTGAAAGCAATTGGGTGCTCACATTTAATTGTATCATCCTTTTGTGTTAAAATTGTTGCTATGCTATAGTCTTCGCCACATACATACATGATAAAATCCTTGGAGAAATATGAATTCACAAGAAGTGGCACAGTAGATATTGCTTTCTTTTTCAAATACCTGTCTCCCTAAAGGGAGTCCATTTAAACTCTTTATCCTTCTTTAGCACATGAGAGTGATAGGTTCGACTAACCCTACAAAATCTAAGATAAATCTCCCCACAAATTTAATCTTCCCTAAATAGGATTGAACTACTTTCTTATTAATTGGTAGTTGTAGGTCTAAAATAACTTGAAATCTATCAAGGTCTATAGAAATCCCTTCCTTTGATACAATGTGGCTAAGGAGCTTACCTCGGGGAAATCCAAAAATACACTTCTTGGGATTCAAGGAAATTATGAATTATTGACATTTCTAGAATTCTAAATGTTTGAAATGGTATTCTTTAGCCTTTGAGAACACTTGATGTTGTCGAGGTAAATTAGGATTATTTGTTTATTAAATTGTTGAATGCTATATCCATATCATGCTAAAAAGTTGCTTCTGCATTCAACAAACTAAAAGGCATCTTCACATAAGTGAATGTTACTCATTTAGTAGTAAATGCTATTTTATGTTGATCCTCATCATTTATCCAAATTTGGTTATATCCAGAAAAACCATTTAGCAAAGAAAAATCTTTTTGATCCTACCACTATTTGAAGTATTTGTTCTATTGAAAGGAGTGGCTAGTGATCTTTGAGGAGAAGCTTGATTCAAATCCATGGAATTGACATAAAACCTAATTTCACCATTCTTTTTCCTCATTGGTACTAAATTTGACACCCATGTTGAATATTTTATGGGGAATATGACATTAAACTCTATTAGCTTGTTGGGTTCTTGCTTCATGAGAGGCTCAATCTTTGGGTTAGCTGGTCTTTTTTTTTTCAAATAGCCTTTGTATCAAACACTAGTTCAATAGTGTATTGAACCATGTCCTTATTCTACCCCTTCAAATCCTCATAATTCTAGGTCATGACCCAATCATATACTTGCTACAAAGGTGAATCAACTTATTTATTTCTTCTTGAGTAGAAACTTTGCCTACTTTTATTTTCTTATCAGGGTTGACTTCAACCTCTGTATAATGTCCTTTATTTACTGAAAAACTTCTCTTATCCATTTTGGCATCATCAGGGTTAAACAAGCTTTTAAAAGTTATCAAACCTTTTAGAAGCTTATTGGATTTCAATTGCATCACCTATTTCTTATAAGCCTCTTCAATCTTGGATTGAAGCTAATTTGCAAACTTTCTTATCTGTTTTAAAAATAGAGCTATTTGTTTATCACTCTTAAACACCTACCAACAATCTCTATTATTAGGAATTGTAGGTCTTATTATTAATTTAATAGATTCCTTGTTCACAAGAAGATAATTGGTTATATCAAACCGTGATCCAATCTGAGCCATCAGTCTACCTCTACATTTTGGGATCTCGAGATCACTTGAATATTTAAGGCCTCAAAAAGCCTCTAGTAAGTCTTATACCCTATGACAATATGATCTTATTTTCACATTCTTATAAGTAGCTGTCCCTTTGACCTATTTGATGGCTAATTCTGAATCACCAAATACCTATAATTATTTTATCTTCATTTTCTAAGCCATAAGGATCCCATGTACAATAGACTTATATTCCGCCTCATTGCTGGTATAGCTAAATTGAAAGAAAAAAGCTTTCATAACTTTCTTTCCATTTGATGAGAGAAGGCACACACTTGCCTCTGACCCATTTACACATCTTGCACCATCAAAATATATTTTCCATCACTGTTAAACATTGCAGTGCTTTTGTTCACCTTCACATTGGAGCTACTAACTTAGGGATAATTTGTTCTTCATCGTAAATCGCATATTTTCATAGTCTAGTGTAATCAAAATTCCCATACGGGTATAATTCGAAGGTTTAGAGGGGGATAAATCTAAGGTAGAGATGCAACCTAAGCTACTAGACTACCTCTACCTTAGATTGGAGCATAAAAGGAAAGTAAATCAAAGAAAATGCAAGACCAAACAAAAGCTCATACCTTTCCTTGATGTGAATGATGACTCCTTGTGATGAAGTACTTGATGTTGATTTGCTTTGTTGAGCTGCTCTAATGGACTCCTTAGTATGATATGTACCTACAAATATTTCTTGATACCTTGGATGAGGGAGGAGGCCTGGATTTATAGATTTGAGATAGAGGAATGAAGGGTTAGGATTCATTTGGATTGGATGGCTAGGATTGAATGAGACAAGATTAGGGCAAGGTTAAAAGTTTCAAGCAAATTCTATAAGGGTGGACAGTTGAGATTAAAGATGAGTGGATGGCTAGGATTAAATGAGAAGAATTAGGGCAAGGATGGAAGCTTCTAGGGCTTATCCTTATGTGAATGGCTAGTATTAGATGTAGTATGAAATAGATAATGGAGGTATAAAATTAGTTTGACTTTTGTGAGTGTCTAGGTTCAATGAATCTAGACAACCTTTAGTTAGTGATGTGACTTCTTGAATTTTTTTATTCATTTATTTGTAGATAATGAATAAGAATGGGATTTAATTATGATAAATAGAAATTTAGAATAGGATTTAGCATTTTTAGACTAATTAATTAAATAATGAATTTATTTAATTAATTAGTGTAGTGGGATGTGGAAAATTTAGATTAATTAAATAAACATGCTTTATTTAATTAATGTGATGATAGAGCGAATGTTAGAAGATAATCCCAATTAATTAAATAAACATGATTTATTTAGTTAATTAGTATTGAGATGTATGTGATGGGATGGGTTTAGGATGGTGTCGAAAGGTGTCAAAAGTGATGTTAGATGTGTTGTTAGGATGTGGTCAATTTTTGGTGTCTACAAAAGGTCTCTAGAAGGAATGCATATTCTTGTTTAGTCTTGTCACTAGGGGATATCTCATGGTTGATGAGGTCCATGTTATATCTCTCATTCTTTGTGATCATGGTATGAGTTGGTTCAAAATTTGTCACTACCTCATGGGTAATAGGCACCCTATGTAGTGGTTCTAACAAAATATTCAATTTGGAGCCATATTTAGTGTAGAGGATAAGATGGGACCAACCAAGGTAGAGATATACACCAATTTTAGTAGTAAAATCCCTAGACAAACATAACCCAAAAACTAGTGGGATGTCAATTATCACCACTTCTTGAGGAATAGTAATATTTGGATAGGCATATAGAGTGAGAGGAAGTTCTTTAACAATTCCTATTGTTTGAACATTTTTGCCATCTAACTGCATGACTCCCTTTTCCACGAGTTCATACTTAACTTCAAGAGAGTCAGCTATTTACTTTGACATGACAGTGTTGCTTGCACCAGAGTCAACATAGAATTGTGTAATAATTTTTTTACCGATTATTAAGGTTAAGTAAAATTACATTGTCTTTCTCTTACTTACCTTTGTACCAACATTGAGAAGAGTAGTCATATGTTGAGTTTACACCAACTTTCAAGATCCTATAGCTTTTCCTCCATTATTTATGGTTGATTCAATAATTGTAGCTAGATTTTCTTGCTTCTTAAGAGCTTCCTGGAGGAAAGATTTCTGCTCAAGGATAGATAACACGTCCCATAGTGATATATTGGTTGATTTTTTCTTCAATGGCTCAACCACGTTAAGCAGTCCAACTAATGGGAGCTTTGGAACATATCCTAGATATTTTGGTCTTTTAGTTTGTAAATTGGGAGCTCCAATGTTTTGTGCTAGAGGAGTCTCATTTTCCTACCTTCACATAACCAAATTAGGATTCTATACATGGGGGAAGCTTTTTTAAATATTGGTTCTAAACGCAGTCCCACATTGGGGTTTTCCACCATCCTTCTTTTTGACCGAGTGAAGTAATTGGAATCCACTTGCAAAGCCTTGGAAGTGGAGGGATCATTCATGAATACAACTTCTTCTATCTAATAAAATAACACTTGGTTAGAAGTAATTTCCTCCTCTTTTTCTAAAGACATTTGTTGCATTTTTGCAACTAATACAATGTTCTATAGTCTTGGTGATTGATAAAATGGTTGCCCCATTTGAGTCCCTTCTTGTATACCTTGTTGTCTCTGATCTACTATCTTCTGTTGTAAATTCTCCCTTGGGCATGCTTTGGGTGTATGAGCATCATTGCAAGGAAAACACCATGCATTTGTATCTTCTGTAATGTTATTTTGTCTTAAGATTAGGTCTCTTATTAAATTATGCAAAATCTTATGAAGTGGAGATGGTACCGACACGATTTGATTCGATTCTTGCTTTTGAGAGGGACCAAGACCTTGTGGATTTTGATATCTATTTAGTTGGTGTTGAGGCCTTGGTCCTTGAAAATTTTGGTATGCAAGCAAGGGATACAAAGTTTTTTTCTTTTTTAGATTGATGATCTCATTTGAAAAGCTCCATAAGATACTTTTCATATCATCCATCTCAACTGCTAACTGGGGAGTTGGAAACACAGGTATTGGAACTTGAACATAAGGGTAAATACACATAGAAGGAGAATCTTGGTGTGTGTTTAATATAGGATAATCCATTTTTGGCAAATCTTCTTGTATTGGAATGGATAATTCTAGAAACATAGGCATGGGGGTCGACGAGAAATCTCCTTGCATATAGATTAAACTATTCTCTACTTTGACTACCAAATCATATGTTGACTACCCAAAAATGTCCATCTCTTGCAACGCCTTATGTTTTGCCCTAGGTACCCATGTCTTCATCCTAATACTTCCTCTAATAAATTAAATAAATCTAACATTTATTTAATTTATCCCATCCTTTCGCATTATTAAATAAATAAATTTAATTTATTTATTTAATCCCCTTTCCTATTGAATTAAATAAAATAAATCTTTATTTTATTTTAATTTATCACTTTATAAATAAATAATTTTATTTATTTTATCCTCACATTCCTCATGATTTAAATAATATTAAATTATTTAAATTATTAGCTGACCTTCCATTTCCATCTCTCAAGTTAACTTCATTCACCTTCCATTTCTTCTCTCTTGTTGCACGATCAACTTTCTAATTCTATTACCACTCACAAAATGGAAGTTTTATTCCTCCATCCTCTCATCTTTGTCTATAAATTAACCCACAACCAAGCCATTTGCATGGATGAGCTTTCAAATACAATTACTGTATTGAAATATCTCCTCAATCTTTCATCCATCATCCTTCATCTATCTATCTTTCATCTATCTAATCTTCATCTTATCACCGTTATGCTGCATATCTGAGCAATCAACATCCAGTCGTTCGAGCAATCAAACATGCATGCATTGATCTTTCAATGTATTTGAGGTATTCGAAAGGTTTGGTCAAAGGTATTGCATGTTTTGTTGTATCTTTCATTTTCATCCAAATTTTTTGGTTACATTTTTGGCACGCCTGGTGGGACCTACTTCTCCTGATCAAATCTTACATTTGTGCAAGTTTTTGTAGTAAAAATTTGCATTTCCTAACCCTCATTTGTTAAGTTTTGAAGGGAATCTATTACAGGTGACCTCTTGGGATGAATTTGACATCGCCATCACGTCTGGGAGGTCGTTTCCATGCTTTTTGACTTTAAATTTGCTAGGGTTTTATAACTGTGAAAATTTTAGAAAAATTTTGAATTTTTTTCTTTACCGTTCTAAACCATATGGATCCGTACGGTATGGACCAGCCGTACTGATTTGTGCAGTGGCTTGTTGTTGTGATCATAGGTTGAAATCCTTGTGTCGGGAGTTCAACTGGTTGTAGGTATTATTGTTTATGTTGCTTAGTTATAAGGACCCAGTCGACCAAAACCCTAGTCACTGTTGTTGAAATCCCTATTGACCTCTCCCTTTGACCACCGATCTTAATGTGCAGTTTGTCGACCATTCCCTGAACCCTAACCTGACACCGAGATCTAAACATTAGCACTGATATATATTCTTCGCCTAAGCCTCTGTCTCCACTCTATAAGCTAAAACAATACCTAGTCGATACATTTCCATTGACATTGAAATCACTCGGTCTCCATTCTGTATTGTAAAATTCAACCTAGCATCTTCTGCTCGTGTCAACTTCTCCGTCTCCCATAGCCCATCTCACCGCTTAGTTGACATTATGATATTTGATTACTACCATAGCATTCTTCTGTAGCCTATAGAAAATTCTCAGATGTTAAGCTTTTTGTTGAAGTCATCATAACCCTGAAGTCGCCACTACCCTATCGCCGCCGCCTATCTCTAATCTTTTGGGCCACCTGATCAACATCTTAACACAAGCCCTAACAGTCATCAAAAACCTCTGCCCTCATCAGTCTTCCTGTTACGGTTAAGAGTCCGTCGTAGTTTCATCACACAATTTTAAGAATCTGCCACCCTATCAAAACCTACTTATTCACCGTTTAACTTTTGACCGCTCTCTTGCAAACCGGTTGCAATCCTTACAAGTCTATAGTCGATGCCTGTATAAAACCCCTCCGTATACCTTCGAACACTCAGTCTCTGCCTTGGAAACCTTCCAATGTCGCTATCTCCCTTTTAGTCAGTGTTGAAAAATCAATAAATCCAAATGCTTGAGGTTGGCATTCTAAATTGAAGGTCATTTTTGCTTGGTATTTGAACATGACATTGTGAGCTTTGACTTTAATACTTAGGGTTGGGTATGTATCATTTAATATTTTTGGGATCAATATTTAGGTTTTGGTGTTTTGGTAAAGATTTGCGCTTCTAGGTACCAACATAAAACAAAACTTGAATGCAAGATAGCTTTATGCACATGTAACTGAAAAAATCTTGCAAACTATCAAAAGTCAACAATCAAGTCAATCCGGTCAAACCTGTCTTCTTCAAACAAGCCCAAGGAGGTATTTTTTTTCTTTTTGTTATAACTTGGTCATACGGACTCCAAATCGCGCAAACGAACACTCGTTGGAAAGATGACTTTGTAAACTTCACAGTGGCATCAATATATTTAGGTAATTCTATCATTTCATTAGTAATTTCTTTGTCAAACTTCATCTTTTTAAAAAACTTCAATCAAGCATATCTTGAGCAAAACTCATCCATTTTTCGTGCAAATTTTTTAAAAATTGCTTAGAATTTTTCAAACTTTCTGTCTATGTAGTCTATTTTTCTGTATCAGGTCATTTATCACAAATTTTTTAACAGATCACAATTTTTTGACCTAACCCTCTTTTGGCTTGCAAGTTTGGTTTTCTTCTTGTCTTGGTGATTTTCAGGGGCATCTAAGGAGCTAGAACAGTAGGAGCATCAACATACATAGCAGATTTAAGGACAAAAAAATCAGGTGAAATCAATCCATCTCTCATCTGTAAACATTGCCTGCCTTCACACTTCGATTTGGAGCTTAAAAATCAATTTTGTTTGCTATCACATCATTGAAATTAGGCTAAAAACAAACAAGTGTCTTCCTACACATTTGGCTTTGGGGTATTAAAAAGAAAAAGTGCTTGCATTGTCTTCTTATCACACATTTCATTTCAAAGGGTTAATTAACAATTGTAATTTGTCAAACCCTATCTAGGAGGCCTGCTAGGGGATTTCATCACCCCTAGGGATGACCTCAACCACATGTTTTGGTGGGGTATATCAAAGGGGGGAGAGGGAAAGGTGTACCTCAATCTAGCTATGTAGTCATTGGGATAGCCTTGTGGCCTCGGGTGATTCCAGACACAAGGTGAAGTGGTATTCGCTTATGCTTATGCAACATCCCTTCAATGGGCTAGTGTTCACATATTTGGGTCCCTCGTACCTTGTGTATTGACAAGGGTCATTGGTCCTTGGCATTTAATCATGTTTTCATGTGTTAAGTCTAGGGCTGTGTCCTTGGCTATCTGTAATTAGGGATCCCATAGATACCAGTCTATTTAACTAATTCTGCTAATCTTATTTGCTCTGAAAATTAATACTGTTGATTTATTTGCTATGAAAGTAAATTTTGAAAGTACTGGAAACAAAGCTAAAATAGTAAATTGCTAATATTGACCTATTATGATCTGTACAACTAAAACATACATTTATCTATGTGAAATCAATAACTATTTTCCTAAGTAGAATCTGAAAAAAGGTAATGAAAAAAAAATACTAGTCTCCTGTCTTGATGGCGGGAGTGGGCCCTTGCTCCTCGCCCTTAGGACTGAAGATTAAGGCAATAAATCAGTATAGGAATATAGTATCACAATCTTTCTTTAGTCTAAGTTCATCAGTATGCTTTGTATTCAGAAAATATATCCAATCTGGAAAAAAATGAGATTACAACAATCCAATGATAATCATCTCTATCTTGCTTCTACCTTATATATCTATATATCAAATCAAGCGATGAGATATCACTCTACTCTAACTATTAGTTTATCTATGAGATAGCATCAATCTCTTATTCTATCAATTGTTTAACTACAAAGTAAAATCATGCAACTAAAATAGATTTTAGTGGTACAACAGTCCCACTAAATCTGGAGTCTTAGTTTAAATAACAACTGGGCAACGAGGCCCTGAAAATATAGGTATTTAATAAGTCTTTTGGGAAATCATGCAAAATCAATAAAAGAGGAATTAGACCTCTGGCAGTCAACTAGAGTCTTCACCCAATCATTCAGGTGTTGGCTGAGTAATCCCCGGAGCACTCCAATTGCCCCCAAAAGTGTTGATTGATAGTGGTGCTGGAGACTCTACACTATCTTAAGGAGGGCTCCGAAGATGTGTGCTTTTGTCTGGAGCTCCAGAGATGTGTTTATGACTTCTATCCAGCTCTGGAGATGATCCACCCTTGGTCCTCCTATTTTGAAATATCTCCAATCATATTAGAAAAACATTGGAGTCTAGTGTAGTATTCCTCATGTCAGCTCTGGAGACTGTTTAGACCATCTCTGGAGATGCTTAGAGTTTCCTTTTCCCGTACAACTGCACCTGTAGATGTAAAAAGAGAGAATTTTCTGCATATTTCCATTAATTTGCTGCACATTAGTCCTTTAATCAAAAATCATGACTTTTGGTAATTCATCTCTCATTAATGTAATTAGAACAAACCTTATCAGTCTACTATGGTGCAATTACCAGGAGAACAGAATAATAAGGATGGAAAAGAGAGGTAAAATGGGTATATTATTTTGGGTGCTACATGTCACTCATCATGTATATCAGGGACACCCCTAGTTAACCCTTGTGCACCCTAGCTTAAGACTTATCGGTCATACCCTACCTGATTAATCATTAGGGCTTGTTGTTGTGTTTGCAAGTGTTTGCTTAATCATAACATTTAATCTTGAAAGGAAATTTGAACATTGTGCTTAGCGTGTGTGTTTATGCATTTACTATGTGTTTGATATTCCCCAAGTCAAACTACCAATCTTTCCTTATCATCTAAGCAATCACATCCTACTCAAACACTTGACACCATGTCAACATTAGAAGACCTAGCACAAGAGATCGTTCACATACTTCACCAAGCTCAAACAAGCCAATCACCTTTAAGCCAACAAATGATTCAAAAGGTCCATGGCATGATTCAACAACTTCAACATCAAGCAAGCCAATCCCTGCATATGCAACACCTGTTGACACAAATCCAACACCTCTTGGCCACTTGTAAAATACAACAAACACATCCTCAACCAATGCTAAATCAATCCTATGTGTCACCTATCCCATCATGTCAACCTTATCCATCTACATGTCCCATCAATCCTTCATCAACCTACCACACTTCTTCCAATTTCAACCCTTATCCATACCAATCCACCTATCAACAACCATTATCTTATGTGATCCCTCATCCAACACAAAATCAACACCTTCAATCACAACAACATCAAGAACATCAACCTATCCAACAATTCCAACATCAACATGTCCAACAATAAATCATACAACAACCAATCACATCACAACACTATCCAAACCTCCAACCCATTCTATCTCAATCCTATGTGGCACCTTCACCATCATGCCAACTTAACCCATCTACCTATTATGTAAATGTCACTTCAACCCAAGATCATCCAATTCCTTCTTCCAACATGCCACCTCACCATCAAACCCATGTCCAAGACCAAAAGGTGTTCACACAAGAGGTACATGCAAGCCCAAATAGCCCTTTGTACATAAATCAAACATCCTTAAGTCCACTTTTGGAGCAAGATCTAATATCTTTTGACAGGGGAGATACCTATGTGTCACCTAATCCTACTCCAAGTAGCCCTTTGTACATAAATCAAGTATCCTTAAGTTCACCTTTGCAGCAAGACCTCATATCCTTTTGATGAGGGAGATACCAATCTAGTCAATGTACCCTAACATTCCTCCATCCAATCCTAGTCCCAATCCAAATCCTAATATGTCTAATCCATCTAATCCCAATCCAAATCATCCCACAAGTCCTAATTCTAGGCATACAACACCATCTACCCTTATCGTCCATCCCCTATATTGTCCATTCACACATACCGATGTGATCCATTGGCTACTAGCTAGGAACAACGTATCCCCATGTTGAACACCTATCTTAGAACCTAACAACGAGCCCTCCATTAACATGCCTAGCTCGTCAAGCCCATCATGTGACCCACAAAACATTGATCCTATTCAAGAACCTCCTATCATGAGCCTAAGTCAAAGTTCATCATACTCTCTTATGGATGAATACCAAGAACCCATCAAACTTATCCAAGAGGCTCCTACATCCACTTCTTTAAAACCACAAGAGTTATATCAAGAGTATGATCCTAAGCATGTGGAAACGTCGATTCCTAGTCCTAATCAAGATCAATTCCTTTCCATTCACCCCATTCATAACATCTATCTTTTCTATGATCAAGATGACACCTATGAAGAAGCTATCTATGAGCAACTTGATCCTATACCTATCCATGAGCAAGACACCCCTCCCATCCATCCTTCATCTAAACCTAATAAGCCAACTTCCACCTCTCATGATGAGACATGTGTCTCCCAAGAAAAAATAGAAGATCAAACAAATATCTTGGATCTTAGTGAACATAATGATAAGCAAGATCCTAATGATCCTTCCTCATCCACCATCGATCCCATTCCAAGTCCACCATCACATCCTATTGGTCTTTCCACTCTCATTCATGAATGTTCCTCCCTAGGAACACTATAGCCATTGTCTACCATCTCACCTTCTCCATCCAATAAGGAACTCGTGTCTAGTGTTCCACCTACACATAGTCCCATAGTCAATTGCATACTCCAAAACATGAACTACCAAGCTAAAGGCTTACGCCTTCGTGAACAAAGAATTTTGGAGCCCATCCATGTCAAGGTACCTTCACACTCATATGGCCTTGGATACACACCCCAAGGACATCAATCTAAAGATGTTGGTACTTCCTCCATCCATCTTAAGTCCACCACTCCCTATCACAAATCCCATCATACACCCAAAACATATGTTTCCATTCCACCTCCATCATCTTATAAATGTCAAAAGAATGTGACCATTCATCTCCCACCATCCAATTTACCTCCGTTGCTTCCAACTCCTAACACCCCTCCATTGAATTTGCCTCTGCTACTCCCAACTCCTAATATCCCTCCATCGAATCTACCTCCATTACTCCTAACACCTTATCCATCCATCCATAAATCTTCTAAAAATCCCAATCATGACCAACAAATGCACATATTGTCTAAACATGAAGCTTCCTCTCCTTCCACTCACTCCATGGGATTCCAAAGCAAAAAATTGGATGCCTCCACTTATAAAGCAAAAAATCCTAAAAACCCTAATGCCTTAGGGTACAAATACAAAGAATCAAAGCAAAATCCCTCCAAGCCCATACCTCCACAAGCAAAGTCTAAAAGCAAAATAGTATGGGTCCCTAAGCAAAAAAACAAATCAAATGAGGCATCCACCTCTCAAAGATCCCAACCATCCACTTCCACCTCACATTCTCATTTCATTCAAAAATCTCAAGTTCCTCTATCCCACAAACAAAATAAAAATCATAAAAATACTAAGCCTATGTGGGTACCTAAAGCACTTCATCACCCATCTCTTAAGCAAACAACACCATTGCTTCCTACACCGCATTTCCACCAAAATTTTCAACATTTATTAGGGTTTGTGTAGCCGTTGGTCATGAATCCCTTCCATCCCATAACATTTCCACATACCTCCATCTCTCCCTCCTTCCACCACTATCCTACATATTTCACCCATCATATCCCTATGGTACAATCATTTTGCATAAGCCCTCCATCCATAAGTCCTACATAATCCACATCATAGTCCACTATCATTCCCTTCATAATCCGCTATCTACCTACTCCATCTACCTCTTTCATGTCATCCCCTACCAACATCTATGAGCACACTTGACATGGTCCATGTGATGGCATCCATCTCTAGTGGGACTATCACCTTTCAAGGTACTAAACACTTGAGCCCCTCTTATTCATTTCCACTTGTCCTATCCCATTCGAAAAAAAAAGGTCAAAAAAAAGAAAAGAAAAAAAATTAAAAAAAGTAAAGAGAAATCCCTTCGTCTAATGGTGAAAACCTGGTAAACAGGTGCCTTGGATAAGTACCATGATGAAAAGCTAGCAAACGGGCATCATGTGTAAATTGATCTTCTATGTCACCTACACTTGGGGGCACCTTGTCTCATCCACCATATCATTTTCAACCTATCCTATCATGTTCTAAATTATCACTTTCCATCCCATCATATCCCATCTTACCATGTCCTCATCCATTTACACCCACCTACATACACCTATCCCATTGCATCTGTTCATCCTCCTTTCCTCATCTTGATCTTGATAAAGATTTGGGGGCAACAATGTTGAAACATGCTTTGGATATCTCTTGACATACACCTTATCCTTCCAAACCAAATACTATCATTATCCTCTTGCCATTACCCATTTAGCCATCCTATCCAAACTAACCAAATCAAACCCTATCATCCCATGGTCATAAGCGTTGTCATGAAAATCCTAAGCATATTAGCTAGAATGGGGCATGTTATTCTGATGCGAAATAGCCTTTGGAGATCACATTCTTGCTCTCTTATGTATACATCCTTTCCACTCCACTATCACTTATTCATTTATCTATCCATCCTACATTCATCCTTGCATCTAGACTTGGTTTTCCCTTGTCATTGGTATCTAGCACAAAAGGCTGCACAAATTGTAAATCCATTGACATTCCAACACATTTAAAAACCCAAAAAAATCACATGTCAAAAATACAAAAAATTCCTAAAAAATACAAAAAAATCATAAAAAGTCCTAAAAGAAATTACAAAAAAATCATAAAAAGTCCTGAAAAAATTACAAAAAATCATAAAAAGTCGTGAAAAAAATACAAAAAATCATAAAAAGTCCTAAAAAAAATACAAAAAAAATCAAATATCCAACAAAAATACAAGCAATAAAATTAAATCAATCTCATAAATTCTTCCAATCAATCAAATCAATTCTTCTAAATCCATCAATCAATTCTTTAATCAATTCAATCATCATTCATCAAATCACTTTCTTCTAATCAATCAAATCAATCACTTCACCCAATTATCCTTGTCAAATTAATCACATCAATCCAATTCAATCAATCAAACCACTCAAATCACTTCTTCACATCAATTCATTAAAACAAATCCAATCACATCATCAAATCAAATCTAATTATCACTGCATCAACGCACATCAATCCATCCACCTTCATCATCATCACAAATCAGAACTACATCTCATCTCTATCGTTAAGTGCCTTGATCCCATGGACACAGGTATGTAGGTAGTCTAGAGAATGAAGGAAATATCCAAATTTGGGCACAAGACGATGCACTCTCTTTCATCTTCCACCCTTCTTCCGATCATCATCATCTTCATCCATCTCATCTTCTTCTATTATCCATCTTCATCAATTCATCAATCTTTCTAAACAATTCCTCCAATCAATCACTCAAATCAATTCTTCAATCACTTCTTCCATTCATCAAATCAATTCCAAGCAATAAACTCAAATGCAAGTCATCATTTATCCATACCAATCAAGGCAATCAATCTTGTCAAATTATCCAATCACATCATTGGTCTTGATCCTAGCCTTGTTGTAAACCCAATCAATTAATCAATCTCATCATCAATCATCCTTGTGTTGATCTAGGGATATATCGTTCCTCACAATGACAACACTATCATCATCAATCCATCAATCAATTAATCATCAGTTTACAACTTGACAAGGGCAAACCTTGTTTGTTTTTGTATCATTTGTGCATGCTTGCATGCTTGCTTGTGTGTGTTATCATTTTTGCATTTGCATCAAATCCAACCCAACTAATATTCATATCTTGTACCTAGACAAGGTTGTATTATGCTGGGGCACGAGACACATTGTCACCTTGGTTCTTATACCTTGGTGCATAACATCTAGTGCTAAATTAAACATATGATTGCTCACTTTCATTGCAGCATAACATATCCTTCATCTCTTTCCTCCATTTCCTATCTTGCATCATTCATCTTATCCCTCCTTTATAATTTCAATTCATTTTGAGAGCATACCCGTGTTCTTCTAACCCGCCTATCCTCTCAAGGGGGCATCATCGTCCCATCATCATATCTTTACATCATCATCATCCTATCTTTCCTTCATCCACCCATTTTCTTCTATCCATACCTTAGCTTCTTTGAAATGATGTTACTCGACACAAATTTCATCATCTCAAAGAGGGGCAAAATGTAGACACCCAAAAATGGCCATCTCTTGCAACACCTTATGTTTTGCCCTAGGTACACATGACTTCATCCTAGCACTTCCTCTAATAAATTAAATAAATCTAACATTTATTTAATTTATCCCATGCCTTCGCATTATTAAATAAATAAATTTTATTTATTTATTTAATCCCCTTTCCTCTTGAATTAAATAAAATACATCTTTTATTTTATTTTAATTTATCACTTTATAAATAAATAATTTTATTTATTTTATCCTCACATTCCTCATGATTTAAATAATATTAAAATATTTAAATTATTAGCTCACCTTCTATTTCCATCTCTTAAGTTAACCAAATCATCTCTCAAGTTAACTTCATTCACTTTCCATTTCTTCTCTCTTATTGCGCAATCAACTTTCTAATTCCATTACCACTCACAAAATGGAAGTTTTATCCCTCCATCCTCTCATCTCTGTCTATAAATTAACCCACAACCAAGCCATGGATGAGCTTTCAAGTACTGTTACTCTGCTGAAATATCTCCTCAATCTTTCATTCATCATCCTTCATCTATCTATCTTTCATCTATCTAATCTTCATCCTATCACCATTATGTTGTGTATCTCAGCATTGATCAGCATCCAATCATTTGAGAAACCAAACATGCATGCATCGATCTTTCAAGGTATCTGGTGTATTCATAGGGTTTGGTCAAAGGTATTGCATGTTTTGTTTTATCTTTCATTTTTGTCCAAATTTTTCGGTTATAGGTAGAAGGTCTAACTATGAAGATGAGTTTACCTTGGTTTTGAGGTATGATTAGTTGGATGTGTTAGCAACTAGTTGTGGTTGCTATTTCAACTATTGGTGAGTTCTTAGCAGCTACTTAGGCCTCTTTGTTACCATTAGATTTGATGTCTGTATTTGGATACCGAGTTGAGGTAACCTAGGATTTATGCTTCTATGTGATAGTGTTTTCATCACCTTTTGATAGGTTCTTATCTTTCATGTCTTGGCATGATGGAGGATGAGACGGTTCTTTTTTGAGATGGTGGTCACCTTGGTTGTTGTTGCATGTATCTTGATGGAGAACAGGGAGAACTTGGATGTTTATATGCTACATGTTAGCTATAGGTATTGCATCATTGATGATTGAGTTTACTATTGAACCTTATGCAATGTACAATTGGGAGAATGTTGGGAAAATGTGTGATGTACACCTTGCATAATGCTAATAATGTAAAAGATTATATTTAAATGTGGTGCATCTTAGAGATGTGGATGCCACATAGGTTATACATTCTTGGGGCCACTTGTATGTTGTATGTGACATTGATAAATAATTAATGTGTCACATTGGGAAAATATTTATTATTGAAAAAACTTAGTATCAAATATTTAATTTGGGGTCATGGTTTAGTGAGCTTATGGTTTTGAGGGACATGGTTTATGTAATACCACTTAGTGGTTTTGTGCAAGTTTGTCTTTATAAAATCAAGCACATGAGTAGTTGTCGAGGTTGGTTTGCATAACATCTCACTTGCTAGATAAGGTTCTATTGAGCATCTCTTGTAAGTTGTATATGTGAAAGTATGTATTGGGATGTGTGGTTGCATAGTTCTCATTTGCTTATTCACATGGAGGAATGCAACTAGGGTGCTTGATTTTTTAGAAGCTTTACATGGAGACTCTATAAGTGTAGTGTAATCTTGATTTGAGATAACACATGGAGTGTGTGAGTGTTTTTGGAGGCTGGGGTTTCCCTTGAGGGTTTTCCCAATGTACATCTAGTGTCATCTTGTGGTATGCTTTGTTATTCTTTAGCATTGTGGATTCTAAATATTTGTTTTTTCATTTGTTTCTTTCATGAAGGTTATGTGGAAATGTTTTTTTTGCAAATTTTATTTAACTACAATGGTCCCCAACATAGAGGTGCTCTTCATTGCTTGTGAATTGAGAAAAATATAAAATGAATAAAGTAAAAAAGAAAAACATTAAAGTAAAAATTTTTAAAACTTAAAAAGAGCTCAATTATCTAGGTGATTTAAGTAACTTTTACCAAGGCTATGGATGCCTAGTTGGTAGTAGAGCTATGCCTAGCCTGGGATCAGAGGCAACTTTGTTAGGGTTGTGGATGCCTGGTTGGCAATGGAGCAATGTCCAGGCAGTCAAAGACATGTCTATTAATTCACATGCTTATCCAAAAAGACCTTTGTCAATTTCATGGTAAGATGCACAATCATAGCTAGATACTTGGGTTATGTTGAATAAACTCTACAAATTTAGAAGGGAAGAAATACAAGATCACACATTATGGTAGAAATAATACATAATACTATTTTATGGTTGATTTGTACATTAACCCCAATCCTCTAAGAATCAGGGACCCTCTTTCATAAATTATAGTGATCTCTGGTCTTAATTTTGGTCATGTCTACTAGTGCATTCTAAGGTGAAAGAATGACTTTCTCTATTTTAGTTGTAGATTTCACTTTGTCTATTTGATATTGAAATTAGAATCCATCAATTGATGAACTTGAGATTGAAAAGGCCTTCACGATTAACATTATATAGGTTTGGTCATTCTACACTTAGGGTTCACTTGATTGATCTTTGGATCTCTAGCTCAATCCCTTGTTTTGTAGACCTTACTTGTGTGCATTTGAAATTTGTCCTTTTTTTGTTTGACTAATTTTGAAGGAATTTGAATGATATTGACTAATAGTGATCTTATTCACATTGCTTCTATGTAGTTTTGGAAAATCTTATTTATAAAAATGATGCTTCAAATTAACTTGTTATAAAAAATTTACCTCAAGGGAAATTTTGCCCATATTGTGAAATAACAAGCTTATTCTTGTTTTAGCTTTCATGGGTTTCTTTGTGTTGATCTTGTTTTAGAAACCCTTGTTTATAACTTTAGTGACATTTGTTTGTACTTTCTATAGGTTTCATTTTACATTATAGATCATGGACTTACTAATTAAAAGGATAGAGTCCTTGACGGGCCTAGATATATACATGTTTTATTTTCATACCAAACATTACAGTATTTTTTACTTTCATGAATTTGACATTTTTTAATACATTATTAAATAATTATAACTATTTTATGGATGGTATGTTTGGTATTTATTTTCGAAGGTAGAGATTATTGATTATTGCTATCATTCCTGGTTTATGTGCATGCATGCTTGTGACTTTGTGACAAAAATATCCATTGGAATGATGGATTCGACAATCCATACCACTCTAGAGCCGCTCATAAAAGAAGGACAATCAACTCTGGATAGCCCTGGAATACTGCCCAGCATGTTTGCCGCTTATCCTCTTCCCAATTTGGGGGTTAATCGACCAGGCCTCACAATGCTCTCAGTTCCATTGGTGCCACACAGAGGATAAGGTGACCTTAATTGTCCCATCAATCACCACAATGTTGATTAGCTCCAGCTAAAGGAATAAGTCAATTAAATAATTGAAGCTTCGCTTCAATGTAGTCCCTTCGCTTCAATGTAGTCCCTTTAATTTAGATCCATATTCCATGTCTCATACCTTTGATCAGGGATCTCCCTTTTCTAGAGGAATTCAACTGATGACATTTTTAGTTCATTAATGAGGGACTGGTCTAAGAATAAAGATAAAATGAAGATCAGTCTTGTTGTAGTCTGCAATTTTAGTTCAACCTAGTCTAATAAATGTGACTCTAATGTATAATAGAGAGCCAGTAGAATAGTAGGATTTATCTTTTGATTCTTTTGTTCTTCTAAGAAAATAATTCCCTAAAGGATAATTTTCTCCGATTTGGCAGTAGCTTAGGATGATCCTTCCAGAAGGAGAGTAGGGCTCATTCTACCTAGAGGAGATCTACTAGTATTTTATTCTTTGATATTTTATTTTTATTATTGTGCATTAGAACTTATGTGATGTGGTTAATGTAAACTCTGTGTCCTATGATTTTTACTATTCACCTCCAAGATTATAAAGAAAATTACAAAATTATTTACTTCTTCTTGGTCTTATTTATAGTATAACTGTTAATCCTAGGCTAATTGTTCTTCTAGATTTGATCAACAATTATTTGATTCCATTCTAAGCATTTCTTTTCTCATGTGTGTTTTAATTTAGCATTTCAATTCAGTATTTCAATTCAACATTTCAATTATGTATTAGAATAGCGTGGAGTTGGTTTGATTTATTGATTTTTGTACGTGTGTTTATTTTTAGAAATAGTATAATTTGTGTGCTTTCCTTTCAATAGTTTAGAATATGCTTTTGTTCCAATTTAGAATCGAAACACCGTAAGGAACCCCCAAGAAAAAACCTTACCATAGACAACTCCAGAAACTACCCCGAATCGATAAAATAAAATGATAGTGGCAGTTGATAGTTACAATGAACCTATAATTTTTGGTGTTGTTACCAGGGAAAATAACTACAGATCTTGTAAGTTAAGGTGTTGGTAGAGTTTGTTTCAACTGGGAGCATTAAGGCTCTTGTAGTTTATGAATAGGCCCAAATATTCTTTAAGTCAATTCATAAAGAGATCCTTAGTTTGCGCGTCAAAAGAACCTCATTCTCCACTAGGGTCGGGACTACGTTCAATCCCTAGACTCTCTTTAGCTATGGAAGATAACATTGGAGGATATGATGAGCCAAATAATAGAACATTTTCTTATCCAATCTCCCTAACTCTTGAAAGAAGTGAGCCGCCCATTAAAAACATATTGCCCTCAATATTACCAACATTTAGGGGAAAGGCTTCTGAAGATCCTAATCAATTCTTGTTCAAATTTAAAGTCCTTTGTCAGACATATGACTATGGGACTTCCAATCAAAAGCTAAAACTCTTTCCCTACACTTTAAAGAAATCAACCTTACATTGATTTATGGGATTAACTACTAATTCTATACATACTTGAGACCAAATGGAAACTACTTTCCTTGATAAGTATCAAGACTACTGTAGGGTTCGAGCTAGGAAAGAAGAACTCTTTAGAATGAAGCAACTTGAAGATGAAAACCTAGAGGATTATGTGGATCGCTTCCTATTTGTTCATAGGAGGTGCGGTAGTAACTTGGATGAAGAACTCAACAAGACCATTTTTCTAAGTCATAGATGAAGATTCTAGGGAATCCTTAAACCTCATGGGTCGATGAGATATCAACAAGTTGTGTTTTGGTGAAATAGTGGAGTTTAGCAAGAATTACTCTTGTAGATGCGCTAGAAATATATGGATTAAGAAAGGGAAAAGTGGTGGCAATGATGTTGCCAAAGTGATGGAAGAACTCGTAAATCTCAAAACTGATATTTTACTCCATTTAAGCACCACTTTGGATGAAATGTAGGAAACCAAGAAAATCATTGAGCCATTAGCCATTCACTTTCCTCGATGTAGGGAAAAACATCCACTCTAAGAATGCCCATGAAACAAAATGGAGTTGTGTTGAATATGTGAGAAAAGTCATCCCATGAACGAATGCAGATTGCTACTTGAAATTAAAAATTGGTTGAAAAAGGTACCATAGGTTGAGGAAGAGATGAATTTCATCAAACAAAAACAACCAAGTTTCAAATTTAATCCTTATTCAAGATAGTTCAATGGGTCCCGAGTGCCTCTAAATTGGGGTCCAACCCAATGGCTTGGATACTGGGGAGGTCCCCCTCCACAAATGACACCTCAGTGGGGTCCATCTTGGTCCCAACGTGAATGGATGAGTCAACCTTGGATTGCTCTTTAATAGAAAAATTAGAGTCAATATCAACAGCTGTGGGCACCTCAATACAACCAAGGGCCAAGACATTATGATAATGAACCACAAGCTTTCTTGCCTGAGCCATCTCAACCATCATAAAAAAATACTAGAGAACAAGTAGATCAATTGCAACTTCTTGCTCAACCTATTCCAAATCCTAAGGTCAATTGTCTTCAACAAGTTTACAATGCATATCAAAACACGACAACTTTAAATGTAGTGGAGATTATTGATATTCAGGTGCGTTCTCATAACATCCTAGTAAAATTCCTTACTGTGGAAACTCCTGATGAAGCTAAAGTTCATCTTGATGAAGATAAGGAACAACCCCAAGAAGAAGCACCTAAAGCAATGAATCCTAAAAAGTTCCAAATGTTGTATCGATTCCATTTCCCGAGCGGTTGAGGCAACTCACTCCGGAGAGATCCAAAGAGCTCCAAACTACTCTACCTAATTTTCAGTTAATTAAAGAACTAAAAAAAACTATTGAAGTCCCCTTGCTACAATCTATTAAGGACATTCCAAAAAACAATCAAACAGTTAGGGACTTGTGTTTGAAAATCCCTGGAAGGAAAAGGAAATTGCCAAAAATAATCTAGGTAGGAAGAAAACTAGTGGATTTCCTGTCAGGAAAATTGATTCCACAAAAATATGGTGATCCAAGAAGTCCTATTTTTTTAGTAATGATAAGAGGGATTCCAGTTTCAAATGTGTTGATTGACCTAGGGGTTTCCATCAATGTAATGACTGCAGATACTGCAGAAGCTCTATCTCTGAGCAACATGCAACCTACATCTACAGTCTTGCAACTTGCTGATTTATCCATCACCAAACCTAAAGGGGTATTAGAGGATATGATCATCACAATAGATACATGGGAGTATTCCATGGATTTCCTAATCCTTCAAACTAGGAAAAAGAAATCGGGGTATCTGATCATATTGGACTAACCCTGGCTAGCCATTGCGGCAAGCTTAATTGATTGTCGATCATGGAGCATGGCCATTTCTATTGGGACTAGACTAAAGGAACTCTCCATTTACCCACCTACTAAACCGTCCATGCACTACAAAAGCAAACTCTGGGTAGATGATCTCATTGAGTCGGACGAGGAAGATGCTTCCACATTAGCCATGTTTACAATTATTAAACATCTGGAGGAATACCATGAGGAGGATAAAGTTGAACTGCCCTTCTCCAAAGACAAACAACAAGATGTCTCTAGATGGCTCTAGAAGAACCCTTTGGACTCGCTAAAAGCATTTAATTACCCATTTTCTGAAGAAGTCTCATCCCAATTAGACTATTAGTAGGCAAAAATGTTACATCAAATCCTCCCACACCATTTACCCCTAAATACACTCATAAACCCTTATAGAGAAGTTTTGTCCATCCATTCCAACACAAAAAAATTACTATCCAAGAAAACAAACAACTTACTCTCAACATTTGGTTAATACACATGGAGGAAGCAAGACTGATAGAGGTATTAAAAAACCACACATATTCTTTTGCTTGGGAATATAAGGATATGAAAGGGATTCACCCAAGTGTTTGCATGCACCATATTTACACAGAGGATGTTTGGCCTATGAGGCAACTCTAGAGGATAATTAACCCTGCATTGAGAGAGATAGTGATGGAAGAGATAGAGAAATTATTATAGGTTGGATTCATTTATCCCATCTCCAAAAACCAATGGGTCTCTACATTAGTAATTGTGCCAAAAAAGAATGGGAAATGACGTGTCTGTATCAACTATAGGGAGTTGAATAAAGTAACTAAAAAGGATTATTTATGTTTCCCCTTCATCAATCAAGTGCTGGATAATCTAATTGGTAGTTGATACTTCTCCTTCCTAAATGGGTTTAGTGGGTATAACTAGACATAGGTAGCTCTGAAGGACCAAGACAAAACCACTTTCACTTCCCCCTAGGGGACATATGCTTACAAAGTCTTACCTTTCAGATTATGTAATGCTCCAGCCAATTTTTAGCAGGCAGTCCTAGTGATTTTTGTTGATTTAACTAATACTTGTGTTGAGGTATACATGGATGACTTCATGGTCCATGGAAAAATGTTTCATGAAGACTTGAACAATCTCAACAAGGTGCTCGAACAATGCAAAGAGCATCAATTATCCTTAAATCATGAGAAATGCTATCTTATGATGATTGAGGGAATAGTGCTAGGCCACCACATTTCTCAAGAAGGAATCAAAGTAGACCCTAAGAAAGTCGAGATCATAGTGTAGATTCCTACACTCCAAAACCAAACTAAGGTTAGAAGTTTATTAGGGCATGTTGGCTATTATAAAAGGTTTATTAAAAATTTTAGCAAAATAGTAGACCTATTGTTCACCCTCTTGAAAAAGGATTCTGAATTTAATTAGACTAGCCAATGCCAAGAATCATTAGAGACCATAAAAAATCATTAATCACATCACTTGTTATTAAGGGACCTAATTGGGAGAACCCTTCCACATCCATATGGATGCTTCCAACCAAGCAATAGGGGCGGTCCTAGGGAAAAAAAATAAATTTGGAGGCATGCATGTCATCTATTACATTAGTAATATCCTAAACCCAGTAGAGAAAAATTATACCACCACAGAAAAATAATTCTTGGCAGTAGTTTATGCCATTAATAAGTTTCACCACTACATCACAGGGTACAAGGTATTCATTCACACAGACCATGCTACCATTAGATACCTCATGAATAAATATGTAGTTGGAGGAAGAAAAATTCATTGGCTTTTGTTGTTGCAAGAATTTGATATAACCATTGTTGATAGACTAGGGAAACATAATGTGGTTGCTAATTTTCTGTCAAGACTAACTATGCAAGGGAATAATGAACCGATTGATCATGCATTTCCATATGAATACCTATTTGCCATCTCTATTCAATCACCATAGTTTGTTGATCTGACCAATTATTTTGCCATAGGGAAGTGTCCTCCACATTTTACTCAAAAAGAAATAAAATAGTTGATCAGAAACAACTCTAGATATAAATGGTTAAACGCTATCTTGTTTAAATTTTTCCTTGATCATGTTTTAAGAATATGCGTGCAGGAAATCAAAATTTATGACATTATCCTTGCATGCCATGATGAGTCGTTCAGAGGACATTTTTCAACCCTCCGAATTGGACATAAGATCCTTGGAGCTGGATACTTTTGGCCCATCATGACAAAATACATCCAACAATATGTGAGACAGTGCAACTACTGCCAGAGAATGGGACGACCTACATTGTCCAGTGAGATGCCTCTTCACCTCCAAGAGGTTCTTGAGCCATTTGAGAAGTGGGGTATAGATTTTGTAGGTCCAATTGATCCACCCTCTCGAGGTAACCATTACATTCTAGTCTTCACTGATTATGCTACCAAGTGGGTTGAAACAAAGGCCTTACCAATTGCAAAAGAAGAAAAAGTGGCAAATTTCTTGTATAAGCATATTGTAGAGGTTTGGTGCTACAAGGGTCCTTGTCTCGGACTAGGGACCACAATTCATGTCCACCATGGTCAAAGCATTCATGACCAGATACTAGATTAGTCACATAAAATTTTCTCCCTACCACCCTTAGACAAATGACCAAGTTGAAGTAACAAACAAAGAACTAGAAAACATTTTGATGAAGACAATTTCAACCAGGAGAATAGATGGGCTGATAGGATGATGGAGGTTGTATGGGCCTACAACACCACTTGGAGAACTATAGCTAAATTCACTCCTTATGAACTAGTTTATGAGAAAAAACTAGCTCCCCATTGAGTATGAATTAGAGACACTGAAAACAACATTGGAAATAGGGATTGATCTAACAAAAGCTCAACAACATTAAATCATGCAGCTCAATAAGATGGAGGAAATGAGATTGGAATCACTTCACCATACAAAACTAATTCAACAACAAAGGATGGAATGACACGGCAATCACATCAACAACTACCATTTTAAGGTAGGAGATTGGGCTCTATTGTACAACTCCAAGTACCAATATTTCAAAGGTAAGATGCATACTAGGTGGGTAGGACCTTATAAGATAGATCAGGTTTTCAGTAATGGTGCCATGCAGCTATCCCCAGTTGATGGGGAATGTCGAACCCTTCTAGTCAATGGTCACCGGTTGAAAGTATATCACAAACTAGTATCTAAAGAAGAATTCTTTGCTGAAATTCAATCCCAAATCGAGCACTTCACTTTGGAAGATCTTTCTTCTATGGGTTTAGAGCTCCGACCCTTCAAGAAAGATTGAAACTCTGAATAAAGTGGGAGGATTGAAAATCAGAAATGGAAGCCTTTCTTGTCAAAAAAGGAAGGGTTGAAAATCAGAAATGACAGCTCTACCTAAAAGAGGAGGTTGAGAACCAGCAATGGCAACCCCTCTATCAATCATCTTTGCTTTCATTGAACTAATCAGCTTACTTTTGGAGCATTTTGCAGGATTCAACATGGACCATTGAGCTCTAGATAGCTCTAGACCTTTGCATAGGGGAGTTACTTAGAGCTCTGGGTAGCTCCAGAGAATCAAAATGAACATGAGCAACTTGCCAAGCTCTAGATGGTGCTAGACACAATTGATGTGACATTCAAAGATTTGCACAATAAACTACTTTGTTGTTAAGCACTAGAAATCTAGTAATATTCAATTGGACACTCCTGCAAAGTAAGTACCCTAACATGCCCTTCATCTCATTTATTAAAACAAGTATAGTTATTTAATAATGTATTTAAGTGCCCAAATTTTCTCGTACCTAAAGTCGTATCATGCACTCAAAATATTGCATGCAACATGTTCCACTTGGCCACATGGTAGCGCTGTACTATGACAATTAGCACAAAAGATAGTTGACATTTAGGGCATCACTTGGCCACATGGCATTATGGTACAATTGGCATGTTGTGATTTAAGCAGTTGACACAGCGGATATTATAGCTTCCTTCATCCATAACACCGATATAATTAATGCACTAAGGGCGTGGAGATTGCTGATCATAATAACAAGACCATCCCATCAATATGGCATGTTATGAAATAATGAGCAAGGTAATTCAAAAACACCTGCCTCCATTAGCAATGTGTCAACCCTGTGATGTCCTCTGCATTAGAAATATGATTGACAAGACACCCCGTGCAAAGGAATTCATGAGAGGATATCAGCATTGCATGTCCTCGTATCCCAATTCATGTGCCTTAACTCACCATTATTACAGATGTTTCATCTCACCCTGCTCTCCCACGTCCAAACATAAATGATATACTAATTAGGAAATGACAGAGGAATAGTACACAGATACAACATTCCAATTTGAAAGGAGTATTCTCTCATATCTCTCTACAGCTCTCTCACATTTCATATCCCTCATTTGTACAAAAGAACAGAGCCTAGATCTATTCCAGCAACCATGGGGAAGAAAAGAAAAGTAGAGCTAGAAAATGTAGTTTTTGACCCACCAAGTGCGATAGTATTTGTACAGGCACATTGTTTGGAATTATTGCAAAAATTGAGGGGTTCGAATCAGACCTAGTGGAGGAATTCGTGGCCGACTACCATCTTACTTTTTCCACAGTGAAAGGCGACAGGTTCATGTTAGTCCTGCTATAACTAGTCAATTGTCAGGAATTTCTGAAGTAGGCGAAGCCCTATCTCAGTCCAAATTGTCCTACGAAGAGCTCATCCAAAACTTCCACGTCACTTTGGAGCCTCTATCATGCTATATCATCAGCAAATGAGCCACCAAGGGCATTGACAGAACCAATATTCTGGAACCTTAGGGAACTGTGCTTTTATGAGCTATGAAGTTTTTGACATGTGACAAGCAATATGGCATTATTTTGGGCCCAGGTATGCATATACTTAACCACTTGCGGCATGGGGCCAATAGGCCAGAATGCCTTTTGAATTTACCTGCTTTTCTGTACAAATGCCTACAAACAATGATAAACAAAGTAAAATGGTGTAATCATCAAATTATCCACCATGGTTTAATCCACTTGATCATTAAGCATTACTTTTTGCAACAAGAAAATGGTCAGGATAGGTGGAAAGAATTCCTACTCCGTAAGCCCCAAAAAGAAACAAAGAAGAAATCGAAATCCCTCACTGTATCTGTCTCTGCAATACCAGTCACATGCTCCTCCCAACGACTCTAGAAATCCATTGTACAGCCTATTGAGGAGGAAGTGGAGGAAGAAATGACCACCTTCGTTTCACGGCAGCAGAGAATACGCAGGGGATTTATTGTGCAACCCTATGATGAAGAGAAGGTCAAGGCCGAGAAGGGGGCCGCTGAAATTCTAGGGGGTATGTCAACCTCCATTGTGGCAGAAGAACAAGCCTCGGGAGTCATCTGAAGAGAAGGAAAGTAGCCATAGGTTCACCTCATTGAAGAGACAGAGGCATAGAACTTGCAAGCCCTTGCCCTATCAAAAGTTGAACATGATCTTATGGAATGTAGACGTGGAGGAATTAAAGCAACTTCTAGTAAAGCGGGCTATGGAATTAGAAGAGATGCAACAGAAAGTTGCATGGGACAAAGAAGAACACCAAGGATAGGTCTCAACACTGCGACGCAATCTCGAGTAGGAGAAAGCCAGTGTGGCTACCAAGGTACCCAAATTGTTGCCCTCACCCAACAATCTTCCCAACCTGCCTCTGTGATGGACAAGGGTGTGCAAGTTTATATTCCTCCACCTTCCAGGCCTCTTCTACTCACAACAATTAGGCTATGAGAGGAGAACACCCAATTCTAAAGAGATCTAGAGGCTTTGCAACAGGAAAAAGCAGCAACGAAAGAACGAGTAGCCTAGGCATATGAAACAAGGGAAGCCATTTTGGCCTAGTGACAACCTATAGGTGTGTATGCACTATTCTTGAGAGAACAATTTTTATAGTGGAAACTTCTTGGAATTAGTTGCAATCTTCCATTTGATTTTGAAAATGATAAAGAATTTGTAGCAAATTATCGTGAGAGTTCAATGGAGCAAAGGGATATGTTATGCGAGTTCTTTCAACATGGTTTTCTTATGGGACACAATAACATTTCAATGTTGAATCTATATGTGGGACAAATTCAATCGAGAAGTTTTGTTTCACTTCTAAGAAATCAGACAGAATGGGAGAGCCGACAGACATAATATCATGATGTTGTTGCCAACGTGGGACTTTCAACACGCCACGAATAACCGAGGACCACTTTGTTTGCCAAAGCCTTCAAAGCACAGGCATATAGGCAGGGTATTAGAGACCAATATATCCAAAATTTGAATTCCAGCATTGCCACCCTCCAGGATCATAAAGGTTACCTTCCCTCTACTACTGTCAGGGCTTGTATCACCAAATGGGAGGATTCGCCATATGATTTACAATGGAGAGAGCCCATATCTCCAACAAATTTTATGGTGGATGCTCACCCATGACCATAGTCTTATTGTACACATTCAGGAGTGACAGCATAATTGGATTGGTATGAGATTTAGACCCGCTCTCCTACTCACACCAACACCCTTGTTGATTGCAGAAGACCCAATGCCACATAGAAAGATAGACAAATGGCTTGGAATTTTTTCTAGAAACAATGGGTATGCCGGAAGTGGAAGACACTTCATTCTATACACGCATGAGGACTGATTGTAGTAGGATCTTGGAGGAGAAGAACCTAGAGGATGATGATGTCGTGCATCTTTCACCATGAGGACATGGTGTACTTTGAGTAGGGGGAATGATGGGCCTAGATATATACATGTTTTATTTATATACCAAACATTGCAATACTATTTACTTTCATGAATTTGGTACTTTTTAATACATTATTAAATAATTATATTTTTTTTGTAGATAAATGGACGGTATGTTTGGTATTTATTTTTGAAGGTAGAAACTAATGATTATTGAGCTATCATTTGTGGTTTATGTGCCTGTATTCTTGTGTCTTTGTGACAAAAACAACCACTGGAATGATGGATTTGACAATTCGGATCTCTATGGAGTTGCTCATAAAAAGAACTTCAGATAGCTCTGGAATACCACCCAACATGTTACCCACTCATCCTCTCCTCGATTTGGGGGTTAATCAACAAACCTCACAATGCTTTCAGTTCCATTGGTGCCACATAGAGGATAAGGTGACCCTACCTGTCCCATTAGTCACCACAACACCAATTGGCTCCAACTCCAAGAATAAGAATTAAATAATTGAAGGTTCTCTTCAGTTGTAGTTCCTTTAATTTAGATCCATCTTCCATGTTTCATACCTTTGATCGGGGATCTCCCCTTTTTTAGAGGAATTCGACTAATGACATTTTTAGTTCCTTAATGAGGGACTCCCAGTCTAGGAATAAAAACAAAATGAAGATTTGTCTTGTTGTAGTCTTCCAGTTCAGTTCAACCTAGTCTAATAAATGAGCTCTAATGTATAAAAGAGAACCAATAGAATAATATAATCTAGCTTTTGATTCTTTTCTTCTTCTAAGAAAATAATTTCCTTGTTTGCTTTGTGTAAGTATGCCCATTCAGGCTTTCACTGCATGTGAATAAAGAATAATTTTCCCCAATTTGGCGGAAGCTTAGGAAGATCCTTTCAGATGGAGAGTAGGGCCCTCTCTACTTGAAGGAGGAGATCTACTAGTATTTTGTTCTTTGAGATTTTATTTTCATTACTGTGCATTAGAATTTATGTGATGTGGTTAAAGTAAACTCTGTGTCATATGATTGTTACTGTTCACTTGTAGGATTATAAAGAAAACTACAAAAATATTTACTTCTTCAGCATTGGTCTTATTGACAGTATAATTGAACTAATCCTAGCCTAATTGGTCTTCTAGATTCGATCAACAATTCTTGGATTCCGTTCCAAGCATTTCTTTCGGCATCTGTGTTTTAATTCGACATTTCAATTTTGTATCAGAATAGTGTGAAGTTGGTTTGATTTATTGATTTCTCTATGTGTGTTTATTTTTAGCAATAGTATAAATCATGTGCTTTCTTTTCAATAGTTTAGAATATGCTTTTGTTCCAAGTTAGAATTGAAACACCTTAAGGAACCCCCGAGAAAAGACCTCATCGCAAACAACTCCAGACACCACCCCAGATTGATAAAATTAAATGATAGTGGCAATTGATAACTACAATGAACCTATCAGTCCTTACCCTAAGGGTTAGCTTTATTTCAAAAGCCTTTGGTTTATATTTGCATAAAACATTTTCAAACCTCTTAAAGTACGTCGACAAGCTCTTTGTAAGACAATGAACTTTAGTCAAGCTTGTTGTCTCTTCATGGGGAGCCCATATTGAAAGGATCTAATCAAGTTCATGGTTGATCACTGCTCTTTCTAAATTATGTCCTTTGGCTCCATTTAGAATTGATGTCTTACTATCCTTTTGTATTTTGTTTTTCTTGCTAACCACAATCTAAGCATTGAGCCTTAAAGTTTTACTAGGCTATCCACTTGTCTCCTCCACATTGGAGAATGGGCATTGACTAATTTTAAACTTCCCACAAGTTTTTTCCCTGCTAGGAGATGGTGGTCATTGATCTTAGTGCCTCTTCATATAGACTGTTGGATTACCTACCAAGTGATCCAATTTTTATCATGTACATATACAACATAACTGAAGTGGGTCCCACCATAAAGATGTATGGCATGTTTTCATTGCATGAAGAGGAGCCATGCACCATGGAATTATTTTTTTCCATATTCATTTTACCCAACCTATGATGTTCATGGATCTCCACGATCCCTCTCTGTTGTTCATTGCATTGAAGTTAAAGTGCTCAAGCCATATCTCCATGTGCATTAAGAGATTTGGTACGCAGAACTTGTCACTAAAAATTCTATATACAGCGTGAGTTGCCCTTTTGGTGAAAAACTTGCCCTCTTGAAAGAGAGGTCACACGTTCAAACCCTGCAGGGGGGTAGGGTATGTATGTCTTATATTTGAAGCACAGTTAGGTGCCTCGTGCAACAACTTGTATACATTAATAATTGTGGGTATGACTAAGCATTACATCCGAGAGGTCAGGGCAATATCCATTGGACACGTACGGATGAGCTATCACCATGTCAAAGACATTTTGTCATGACTGTGCTTGCTTTAGGTGTTGCCTCAGCTCGACAAGGCGACTAGACTTGAGGCTTGCGCATAAGAATCCCAACTATCGTGGGCTCCACATGAGGACGCGTGGCAAAAAGCTATTGAATCAGTGAGAACTATATTATTCGGCAATTAAGTTCATGTGGTTTCATTCACCAAACATTACTCGTTGATCTCCAACTCCTCGTTCACGGTGACCGTTGATTATTTACAAGGTGCTCGATAGTTTAACACGCATGGCACACGGGCATTGTGTCACTGGACGACAAAATTTGACGATCTACCTTAGTTGAGCATGATGACCACGGACCTATCATGAATATTGCCATGCTTGCATCTATTCACCACTCTACATTGCTCGAACATGTATTTACAACCTCTAAACAATTTGAACACATAGAGCTATCTCTCAAGCCATGGAAATATGACATTGAAGTTTTCAAATAGAAAATCTAAACACCACGAGGAAATGATATAGTGTTTGTGGTAGCCCATTTGAGTGATGAGCAAGCCTTGATTATTGTGGTGGCTAATGGGTTTTTATTAGGACCCTACACATTATAACCATGGGATACCTTTGAAATTAGGAATGAACAAAGGGGATAACATTAAAACTCTTGTAAGAATAATGTAAGTATATATAGGAGCCTAGCATGAAATTTGGAATGAATAAGAACATTTTGGTTTGATGTTAAGCATTAGGTAGTTACTTGGGCTAGAGTAAATTTGGGAAAACTCCAAGACTTCGAAAATAATTGAGCTACAACTATATTCCTCTAACCTAGAAATAGGGGAATAAGGTCTTAAATATTTAATGAAAAGATAAATTTGTGCATTTGAATTGGGCCATATAGGAGAGAACTTATAGAAATTTGATACAACTGCACTTGGAATTTTGTTGGCATACAAACCTAAATGAATAAGTATGAAACTAAACTCATGCAAAGTTTATAAACCCACTCATGCATTGTGCATACCATGTTTATCTTTGGGTGAGAACTAAATGAAGAATGAATAAACAAAAGAATTGGACAAAAGTTTGTCATAATAGATTAAATTTGTTGAAATTGACTAAGTATTCATTGATTGTGTATCTCAAGAAGTTCAATATAAATGTTGTTTAGGTATATTGGGATGACTTTTCTTAATTTAACTATTCAATTTCATTTGAGTGATTTGATGCTTTATTGTTTGTTGTGGGATTTTGTCTTCTTGCAATGGAAACTTGCCACTCATGGATGATGTAGAACCTAAATAATGAATAAATATTGCTAAAGCAATGGGAGAGTTAGTTGCTACTAAGAGTTAAAAAAAGAGAATTCCCTTACTCCTTCTGAATGGAAGACCTATTCAAGAAGTTACTATTGCAAGACTTATATGGTTTTTCTGCCTAGTCTGGGCTTTTGAATCATATTGTAACCTGCATATTATTTTTTTGTAATATATAATCAATTAAGAAACAAGACTTATATGGTTCAAGATTGACTTTAAAAGAAAGAAACATGGAGCCCCCCCCTGAAAAAAAAAAAGAGAAAGTCAAATTGCAATAGCCCATGTAAAAATATAAGTCTTTTAATTATAATTTAAATTATATTCAAATGTAAATTTGTCTTATATTGGTGAATTAGAGGGAAATCTTTTGGAATTGCCATCCTCACATACCTATATATGCACAAAAACTTGACATTGTAAAAGGTTGGAAATTAAGAACTTTTATTCCTTAGGCTTAATTGTTTTCTTTTCTAGTTTGATCAAGATTGGTTTTCCAATATAATTCCAATTATTCTATAATCCTTTTTCATGGATTATTGAACAAATCAAATGAATGTTTCATACAACTAATATTTTTCTGATTGTAAGATACTCTATGTGATCAACATGAACATTCTAGTTGGTTGTGAATGAATTATCAAATTTGTATCAAGGCTATGACATTATGTGTTATCAACTTGCACATGATCATGGTGGTTGCCTACCCAATCTATCATAGTTGGTTAGTCTTCAAATAATTGCACAATCTTGTGTATTGATTGTGGGAAACCTATTCAAGCAAGATTGGTTTCCAAGCTAGATTAGGCTCACTCTTATCCCTTTCCTTCTTACCTTTTCTTTTGCAATATTTTTAATAAAATTAGTTAGGTTAGGGTTAGTTTAATATTAGTTTAAGATCTCAAAAACTTGTAGACATGATATTTCCACAGTCCATGATCAAGTTAAAGCTTCTGGAAACACTGTGTTTTGCCTTTTTTTCTGTCAATGTTTCGGATCACACTCAATGATCCATCATCATTTTCATTCTCTTCTTTTTGTCTTGATGATGGATCATTGAGTGTGATCCGAAACATTGACAGAAAAAAAGGCAAAACATAGTGTTTCCAGAAAATCTCAAAAACTTGTTCTTTATTTTGAAATGGTTAAATTCTTTGGCTATGAGTACGTGTTAGTACATGGAATGATGAATAAGAGCTTGAATTGAATTAAGTTGCCTCAAATTTATTTTTCATGTAGTCTAGAATGCCTTTGCAATCAAAATCTTGTGTTTCATTCCCTTGATTTTGTTGGAGCTCCTTGGACATGTGACAATGAAATACCTATCTATTGGGCTACCCATAAGCATCAAAATTGTCATTATAAAGGACCTTAAGGAAAAAGATTTCCTTGAAAGCAAGGAATAACTTGTTCCATGTGTTTTCATGTCAAAATGCACATCAACAAGTTGGAAGAAAACCATTGTGGATGCAATGTATGACCTATTTTGTGCATCTCATGTTAGTTGTTGTTTGTATCATATTAGGATTAGTATGAGCAATTTAAAGGTGAATAACATGTTGTGTGTTAATATTATCTTGGGTAGGAAGTGTTGTTAAAACTCCTCCATGCTCCTATGTCACTTCTTGATATTGCTATGTTGTCCTCCCCTAGCCTCGACCCTTGCTCAATCTTCAGAACAAGCTAACTAGTGTAACTAGGGGCTAGAAGAGATGATATGTTTGAATTTGAAGGCTTTACTTCTCCTTGGATACTATAATCCTTTATTGACCCCCTATAATTAATACCACATGGATGGTAGGTAGTGTATACCTAAATCACCCTTTTTTCATATTATGTTAGCTAGGTGTTAGATTTTATCATTAACACCTTATCTTCACATATGATATTGGCATTGCAACTAATCCTTAGGATTAGCATTGGTTTTAGTTCTAGTGTCAACACTTATTTGGGATAGTGGCATTATATATTGGTTCTTTGGAGGTTTTATATTACTCTAAGCATGTTGGTGGTTGGTATTGGTGACAAATTTTTGGTCACGACTCTTGTAACATTACTTTAATTTTTTTTTTTGTTTAAGAAATTATGTTTCCATAGATTTTTCTTCTTTATAACAAATTGGATAAAAAAAATTTTGTAATTATTCTTTTGAAATGATCCAAAGAACTTACCAAAGCATTCTTTAGGGACATATAAAATAAGAGACTCCCAAATCAGGGGCATGTTTAGCCAATTGTATTCTAGAAAAAAAGAGATATTTTGTTCAAGAGTAAGAGTATGTATATGCTAAAATATACCTCAAGTTGGGTTAACTAATTGTCCAAATTTTTCACATCCATATCACATTTTAATGGTGAAATAATTTGAATCTTAGCCTTTTCTTTGAACAAGGGATTATTTGAAAAACTCTTGTCCACCTTAGGCTCCTCCTAATCTTCATTTGAACTCTTGTCTTTGCCCAATCTTTCCAAGAGAACTTGCACAAGGCCTTTCATAGTCTCCAAGGATTTGGAAAGGTTATCAATGCCACTTTCTATCCTAAGGAACCTTGCTTCTACATCAAACCCTTATTATCTATCAATTTGTCTTAACTATTTCTCCCTCTTATAGAATTCAATGTCTAGTACAAAAGGAAATAATATATTTCCACTTGAATAGGTTATGAGCATAGACTTGCAAAATACCCACAACACAACAACAATCCCAATGAAATAAAATTGCTCTAAACTATAACTTGATCCATTAAATAGGGGGGATATTCCTTATGTGTATAAGTAACCAACTAACACAATTCTAGTGATATCTACAAATTCATCCATGGGTAAGAAATGCACTTATTATATTGATATTCAAAATATTTGGATATGCAGAGTGTGGTGTTTAATGATTTGCCTCCAAGAATACCACCTGATAGAAGATTCTAGCATATCATAGAGTTGGAACCGAGCTCTCAACCTATTATTTCCACTCCTTACTAATGTGCCCAAGAACACAATTTGAAAGGAGTTAGTTTAAGAGAACAATAAATGTTTGAAATTATTTTAACTAAAATTGAATATGTAGCATGAAATGATAAAATCATAGACAATAACGATAAAAAGAAGACAAGAAAGTAAAGTGGAGAAACCCCTTATGGGTAAAAACTCCACCATAAGTGTGAGATACCTCACACATACACTTTAAAATGGCTTTTTTACAATCATAGTCTATAGACATACTCAAGAGCTTCGAAACACCCTTGTAAGACCATTTACAACACCTTTCTATAATATCTCAACCTTGACACTATAAGGCAACTGTGGACATGAGCATAAAACACTCACAAATGCTCCCAAATACAAGAGATACAAGCCTCAAATCACACCCACCAACCCATATAAAAAATGCAACATAGTATATGTATATAATCTCAAGCAATCTCAAAGCTAAAATGACCATGAACAAGAAAGAGAAAGCCAAAAAAACCCCATGTTTTGTGTAGTGTCCCCTCGTCATTGGCTTGTGATAGCAGTGGTTCTGCATTGCTTTTTGTCAATCGAAGACAGTTGTTAGTCGTTCATTGCATTGATTCAGTCTGAGACAGTTGTTTAGTAGGTTATGATTTATGTTTATTTTGATAAACTATGTTTGACTGATATAATTAGACAGGTGTTATGAGTTTATGATGGCACTACTATTATTCTAGTTATGATGCGAATTAATATCATCATGTGTTATTTAATTGTGGTATTTAAATTCAGATAAAAGTTGTTATGATATTATTTCAAGAGCGAAGACGGTGTAGTACCACTCGCTTCGAGTACCCTACTGCGTTGCGATTCTCTGGCTCTCAGTGTGTAGACATATATGAACTTGATCGTATACAACCAATTGTTTAAACACAGGCTGCAGGTACTGAGCCTCGACTCCACCTGATATAGCAGGTTTGAGCGGGCTATTACACCAATGGGTATCAGTGATGGGAGATAATGCGAGGTCTATTCCATTAGGTCAGTCCTTGTCATTGTTGTGGTCTCGAGTCGTGCTGTGTCGCTTGGTCCTTATTTTTTTGTTTGGTTATCCTGTGTCATGGAGTAGCGTCGCATTGTGTTAATATTGCTCTTGTGTAGTGGGGAAATATTTTAATGATTTATTATTAAATAATAATGCTTCTTTTATGATTATTGGATAATATTTGCTTGGCTTAGAACTTGGATCGATTCCTTGGTTAGATTTTTAAATAGACTAGAGTTAATTATCATCTGTCCAAGAGCATTTATGTCATTAATTGGAGTTATGGGTATTAATTTATAATTGGTGCAGAATAATCTTGGTGTGTGAAAATAAATGCCTTGAGTTGTCAATTTGAAATGGGACTTCAGATTTGGGATCTCTGTTTATAGTAAACTTTTGAATTTCTCGGAAGAGTGGGTTATTGGGTAACGGATGCATGTCTGCATTTATTTTTAGAGATTGAATCATTTTTTTTAGGGGGAGGAAAAATAAAATCTGCAGGGAAGGAGTGGGAAAAAAAAAATGAAGAATTTGTTGCAGAATTTTGGAGAAAAACATTTTTTTTTTAGAGGCCTAGAGGTGGTATTCTTTTCGGATTTTGCAACTCAGTTCAAGGTGCTTTTCACTTCTACAGTAGCTTTGCAGGTAAGTTCTTATGTCTTAACCATTCTCTATTGATCTAGAGATAATTTTGATATTGCTAGGTCCATGTTCTTTTATCCCCTGTAGAGTCCTCTATAATGCAAGTATGATGTATTTAAGTGTTGTGGTGTTCGGGTTATGAAGCTCTTTAATGATGCTTGATTGGATTTCTAATTGTAAGTCACTCTAAGGTTGAATTCTTGTCTGTAAATAAAACAAGCTTTTGCTCCATAAGATATTTGAGGTCTTTAGGATTTGTGCCGATAGGAGCAATCAAATGGTTTAGAAAATTTTCTTGTTAGAAGACGTTACCTTTCTCTGAGAATCTTAACAACCTAGGAAGAGATACTTTCTTTCCCCTCCCATCTGTACCTTCTTTCTAGTACTCTTTCTCTGTGTGTGTGTGCCAACAATCTGTGTGTTTTCGCATGTTAAGGAGGTTTCAATTTTGAGTCGTAGCATGCGCTATCTTGGGTTCCTCGCTTAGCATCTTTTAGAAGAAATACTTGAACCTATTCTTATATCGCTTTGGGGTTTATCCTATAATTGTGACATACTACCAAATTTGTTCTGTGCCATTTATCGGTCAAACCCTCTTTATCCTTGTCCTTCTGTCGATTCTTCTCCTCGCAGCATTTTCGTGGTTGATCTGCACATTGGGCTACCCTAACTTAGTTATTATAGAAAGATCATAGTCATTTGCACTCCAACTCTATCAAAATTGTCGTAAGGATACATAGGCACTCACCATGAGAACAATGTCACACTTCTTTAGACTTTACCGATTCTTTTTGCTAGTATTGGTGCCCTTGGGATCGCCAGCGGTAGATCAAACCTTGCTCACATCTTAAGCTAAGAGTAAATCTCACTTAGGGTTTAGAGGCAATGGTCGATCGTCTGGCTATCTCTTGTTAATCAGCAAAGCCGTATGCATCATACTATTTCACCTCGTTGTTTACTGCAATCATCATCTATCTCGTGGGATTTAATCTTCTAGCGCTCAGTCAACATAATGTTTTTTGTGCACATCTCACTAGCATTGTGTTAAACCCTTGTTCGGCCTCTCTGGGGTGAGTCAATACCAGATCGAGTGATTGCTTAGGTATCTTTAACATTATCAGCAAACCCTGGAGATTGCCAAGTGCATTCCTCATAAACTTTTTCATCGTAATGCTGCCAGAGGAAATAAATATCCTATCTCCGTAAATAGAATTTAACTCAGTTAGGTAGGCATCCTTACTGTAGCCATTTTTTTGTCTATCTCTGTAGACGCAGCAGATTTAGAAAATAGACGACTTTCTTAGCTTTGTTTGCTGGCCAAAGATTCTAGGATTTGCTTCCAGATCTCTCTGCATATTGATAGGATTGGAAAGTTTCGTTTGTCAGCGTTGATAGTCTAATTTATCGAGTTTTCATCTCTTCTCTGACGATGGCTAGTTTCCCATTTCGGAAGCGAATCTGTTACTGTTGTCTCCCTTTTTATTTATTGTAGATATCTCCTAATTCATTCTATGTTAAGGTTAGAGTGCAAATCTTCTATTCTTCATTTCAAATAGCAGTGCACCTTGTTGATAGCAATAATTAATAATGAGTTTGCATTGTAAACACGTCAGTCGTTGAGGCAGTGAGTGGTCAGCCTTTTTGCAGTCTATATGTTGTCGCTGCAGTCAGTACGGTGTTAGTCAGTTTTTGCAACAGATATATTTTGCGTCGACCTTGCCTTGTTAGTTTGTATAGTTGGTAGGTTCGTAGGGGTGCCTTGGAAACAAATAACTTCCTTCGAAGCATGCTTTTAGTATCTTTAGCGGTATCATGTTAGTCAGAATCTTGCGTAGTGTATTAGCAAGATTCCTTATCTGTGACCGACCTCTCTCAATAGAAAATGTTAATTGTTGGTAAATGGTTATTAGTGATTTAGGATATAGATCAAATTCTTGATACCTTTAGAAGTTTATTTGAATTTGAGATACATAGGTTACTCTTATCAAGGCTATAGGTGTATTTTATAAATGTCTTGATTTAATGGATAATGCTTGTTTTCGAAGTTGTAATTCGTATAATGTTTTGGCATGTGATTGGTCATGTGAAATGTGGTTGTAATTTAAGATCTTTTTATGAATGTTGTCATAGCATGTCAATTGAGCCTAGATGGGTATATAAAGGTTTAAACTAGTAAAGTGGGGTCAATAGTCTAATTCGTTAGTAAATTATGCATTTAAAGATATTTATCCTATTTCATGAATGTGTTCGTAGAGTTAGTAGATTGGAGGGTGTTTATTGGAAAAGTATTGATGTTATAGTTGTTTGATTTTGTTTGTAATTGGTTTAACGTCGAAGGAAAACCTTGCTCTTGTAGATAAGTACTTATAGATGTTTTAATTAGATTGGTAAGTGGCAAATCTTGAATGGTAGGTTTCACTATTTAGGTTTATAATGTTTTGGAATTGGAATATGTTAGTTAGTAGGTTTTCTTAAGGAAAGTATTATGTTAGATGTGATTCATGCGAATAAGGAAATTCATATTCTCCTTGTAGTGATCGATTTGAGTTTGTTTCGTATTAGATGAAACCTTTGCTTATGGGAAGTGGGGGTAAAGGAATATGGTTTTAGTCAACATTCTTTTAGATTGGAAACATAGAATGGATGGTGATTAGTAGTTTAGGGTTATAGCTTTTATAAAGGTATATAATTGTATCTGTGTTGATAAATGTTAGACGCTTATTCTCGTAAGGAGATTATATATATGGTTTTAGTGTTGGATTGAAATTCTAATGCTAGATGATAATATTTGATCATAGGAAATATTTGTGGAATTTTAGTTGTTTTAAATTGTAGTAGTAAGAACTTTTGGGTTTTTCGAGTTATAATGCTAGACTTCTGTAGTTATGTCCACGTAAATGTTATTATATAGGTTAAATCATTTCTTTACGTGGAAGTAAAAGCCTTGTTATGAAAGTCAGTTTATATCATCCTTTAAGGGTTATGTCAAGGTGATTTCAAATATGGTTTGGTTGGAAATACATTGTTAGGAGTAATGACGTTTACCGGGTAGTTTTTCCTTGGTATATTAATGTGGTAAGTAAATATGGAGACAGAAATGGTTGGGTAATTTGTATTAATGTGTTTTGTTCCATGAGGTAACGAATCAGGTATTATTACCTTGTTGAATATTAATTGTTAGTCAGGCTTGTAATATTGTATTTCGTGCTTCGTAAATGATGGATATCATTGTACCTATATTTGTGTTTCTTCATTTACTTTGGGAAACAAGGACTTGTGTTGTGATCATACTACGGGAAATTAAAGTGTCTTTAACTTGGGAATGTTCATTAATGGAATTACTTTATGAGCTTTCCTTGACCTTTGAGAAGAAGGGATGTTTGGTTTATGGTTCACCTTCTTGGCCTTATTAATTCCTAGAGTTTTGAAGTTTTACTATTTGTGATAACTTGATGTAAGTTGATTTCTTGATTGAATCTGGAGTCCTTTGAACCTCTTTGCTTGATCTCCTCCTTGGTCATGTCTTATGTTTGTACTGGAGTATTATGTTACCTTGGGGGTGGAGTTTGGTCTATGTTGGTTGGTTGTGTAGTAGGAATCTTGTGTGATGTCATGGCCACTTGTTGTCAATGTCGAAGTGTTGACCTTGTCTGATTGTGGTTTCTTTATCTTTGGTTGTACCTAACTCCAGAGGTGAGGTGTATTGATCTTTGGCCCTGATGGTGGCATGTCGATGTAATTGGATACCTAGATTTTCGTATCTTGAAATGAATGGGGAATGGTCTCTTGGATACAGTACTTGGTTCTTGATGGTATTTCTTCAATTTTGAAGAAATTATATGGATTTATTGTTGTGGCCTAGTGAATGGCGTAAGTTATGGCTCGGATCTGTTTGGTGACTTTTCCCTGCATGTTGTGGTATGTATGTTGACTAGAGAATGCTAAGGGAGTGGCTTTCGTGGTGGGGCCGGTGCCTAGTAAGAGGCTGCCTAGGTAACCCCATGGAAGTTGTTAGCATGTGGAAAAACTTAATAATTTAATCAAGAGGGTTGGGATATTAAAACACTTAACAAGATAAGAGACCTCACCCATGCCTTGAGTGCTCTCGCAGGCTAAGGATGGGATGAGAAGGCTTGGTTGGCAAGGCCGACCTTCTTGTCTCCATGAGAGGACATGTCAGCTCCGCATGTGTCACCCTATGGGGCTGGTGCCTAGAGAGAGGCTGCCAGGGTAACCATAGATGGGGGCCGGCTTCTGGTGATGGATAGCCTGGGTAACCCATGCTAGGACCATGCGATGACACTCTCCTTATGCAGTTCAGTTGTTTCTTTTGGTTGAGCCTCTGGAGTGATGTCTTGTCTGGTGTAGTTTGGTTGATATGGTCAGTTGTCGTTCTTTTACCCCTTTTGGATGTTGTTCTTGGCTTAGTGGAATCCTCATCATTATCTCCTAGCTCGAAGGGGTGGACCTCAAGGTTCCACATGGTTGGGAGGCAGAGCTATCCGTTGGTCATCTTGGAGATGTGGTTCGTGTTCTGCGCTGAGGTGTTCCAGTGCCAGATTGCTTTCTACCTTCTGGGATGTTATACCTTCATATGTATTCTTTATAAACTGACACGATCAATCTTGTAATCTTGCATTGTAATTTTGTAAAAAAAAAAAACTATCTTGCTTATGTAAAGTTGTTCTTAATTGAAGTAGCAGTAAAATGTTTATCACTTATGTGGTTTTTTTCTACTTGTTATTCTCTAATGCAGTTGTGTTTCCCTAGAGGAGTTAGAAGTGCACCTTTCTTTATGTGGTGTATCATGATATCTTTGGTTTCTGTTATTGCATTTACTTGTTTCAAAAAAAAAAAAATTTTGTAAATTTTGCACTTGTTGTCTAACACTCTAGGGTTGCATGATGGGGCATTATTTTGGATCCTCAAAAGGCACATTTGTACGTAATGAGTTAGTCGCTTTACTAGAGAAAATGTCCATCACTTTTGATGAGTAAATTGGGGTGAATAGTGGTTCACCATGGTAATTTGCAAACTCATCATGGTAAAAGCACATTTGTCAAGATGAAATATGCATTCATTGCCTATGTAACTAACAAATTTGACATAGAGGTTAGAAAAATGCTATTTCCACAAATTTCCTATCAATTGAAGTCTACATATTGATGTCTCATTCCTTTCTGCACATGCCCCAACTTCAAAGAAACTAACCACTGTCTAGAATTATGCCAAAGTGTATAAAAACTAGATCCATTTTTAGATCAACTTGTCGCTAGCCAATTCATGGACTAGATTGTGAAAAAACAACCTTCCTTAATTTACTAAGAGAAACACCTAGAGTTGTCAAATCATGAAACTTAAGTGTATATATATTGTACCTACCATGTTAAGACCCTTTCCTCATGCAATAAAAACCATAACTTTGGATAACAAAACTACCCCAATCTTCTTTAAAGTCTTTCTCGATCTAAAATTTTCAAAACATGTCAACCTCACAACATCTTCAATATGATAGGATGCTCCTTTATCATGTAATCTTCACTCCGTTAATTTATGATAGCTCCTGCAAGGCATGGTGGCCTTTGAACAAAGGGTCAAACCCTTCATTCTAATACCATATTAGAATTACCAAGCATTCACCACTATATCTAATAACATCTACTCAAATAAAGAAAGTGAAACACTATTCAAAGAGAATCAAATAGAGATATTGGGAGAGTCCAAATACACCAAACAACACTAGAATCAAATAATCTCACTTGAATGAATGAGTAAGAAAGCAAAGATGCCTTGCTTAAATAGGATTCTTAGAAGAAAAAAGAACCCACTTCTTCTAGGGACAACTTGTTCACATGAATTCTAAATTTAAAAGCACATTATTCATCCCAATAAACCATATACAAAATCATGTCTCCTCAAAGGTTTTAATTACACTATATAAAATCAAAATCTCTCGCACCTACTGCACCTACTCCAATTGTAAATTATAAATACTCTAATTGTAAATTATAAATATTCATATCACAACGAATAATGTGCCCATTGCATTTTCAAGTATCATTTTTAATGCTACGTTATTCCCCAAATGATCATATAATTTATGGTTTATTATTTTGATTGGATGAATAATCAATTGAGAAATAGATAAAATAAATATTAAATTAATTTTTAATAGATAGTTTGTCACTATATAAACACTCAATAGTGTAAATATATTACCAAATTGTTTATTTAATTTATTTAATTTTTATTTATAAAAATAAAGATAAGTAAAAGTAAAAAATAATAACGTAGTGAAGATAAAGAAGCTTCCCTTTGATTTCATGATCTTTCCGAATTGTGGTCGGTAGCGGAGAGAAAAGATGATCATTTTAGATGATAAAGATTTTGACAGTCTAACAAATGAGAAAAGGATTACAGTTGAACTGTGCAAGAAAAATCTTAGTCAAAAAAAGCTGGGGAAAGTTGGAATGGATAGAAAGCGGAAGTCTTATCAACAGCATTCATTGCATCTCTCTCTCATCACAATTGTAGTTGTCATGTCGTGGAGAGAGACAATTCCTTACGGAAACTTCGAACGGGGTTCCAGAGGTTTTAATGTTGGAATATATAAGTTAAAGCAAAAACAATGTGAACACAGAAAAGCTTCCCTGTCCGTGGTGGAGAAAAAAAGAAAGTGGGAATTGATTGAAGAAGAACTCATTTTAGATGATAAAGATTTTGACAGAAACGGAGTGTTATCAACAGTATTCAGTCCATTCCAGGGAAGATTCATTGATCTTTTCATCCTTTAAAGGGGCCCTCCTCTTATTATCTTTCTCCGCTTTTCTTTGATGTCAGACAAATGATAAGACTGTGATGGGGAAGACGGGGGGTAAGCATTCAAAATCGGGGGAAGACAATTGATAAGGCTCTGATACTTTGCGTAAGGAATCGTTTCAGTGGAAATGTTAAACAAAGAAATGCACACAGTTTAATCTAAAAGTGATTCTATCTGTATTCTATGGACTGTGGAAAACTCATGCCTACGACTACAAGAATAAACAAATGGAGTCTTTTGTTTGTTTTGGAAAAGATAAAATTTCTTTGACTTTTTGTGCAGTGTGAAGTTTACTGGAAAATCATAAAGAGGGGTCTTGATTTCCAAGGCAAAAATAAATGATAAGACTTTGAATCGGTGGGAATGAGTTGGGGGATATGACCAAATGTGCATCTAGAATGTTGGATAAATGTTGTCCATAAAGTTTACTAAAAAGTCAGTTCAAGATGTGAAAATCTGTCTTTTTGTCCTTTTGCCCTTCTATCCTTTCACACTTTCTAAAACTATTGACACTAAGTCTTCAATGAAATTATTTAGTATAAAATTGCATGGGTGTCCATGCCCTTTTCCCTTATGTTTTAGGATTGTTTTAAATGTAAATTAATTTATAAATGATATATTTTTATGTGAATTTGGTTTATGATATTATTATAATTTGATTCTTTTATTAGTGATTTCTAAAATTTTATTCTTGGTTTTTGAGATCTTTTATTTATCATCTTAGATTAGATTTGTCTGCGAAAACTTAATCTATGCCACTTTTGCATTCATGGATCTAAACCTTAACTTTTAAATTCAAATTTCACATTTAGTCATTGGTAGTCACTTCATTAACCATCATGAGCCAACCTAGTGCATGTTTGTGTTATTTGAATGCTATGTTGTTGTATTTAAAGATATTTGTTCACTCATTTAACAACATCAAGGACTATGTCTAATGAATAATTATGGGCACTCTAGAGTTTTTAGCATAGCTTAGCATTACCAGAGTATTACATTAGAGCACATCATCCTAGGTTCGTTGCATGTTTGTTTATTATCCTAGATTTTGGTTCATCACCATTGGATCAATCCAACTATGGATCTAATTGACGAAAACTTAATCTTCAAAATTCAACAAATTCTTTGAAGGCATTCATAAACACAAATAATCTTTACAATAATTCAAATATCAGAGATTGAGGTGAGCAAACTCTAATAGTCCACATCATATTAATTCAAATCAACAAGTTATATTTTAGGTCCACACATCAACTCAAATCCACACTTGTAGAGATCGGATCTGCACTTACATAGGTGAACTTGAGTGAAAGAAAATTAATTTGCACAATCTAAGATCTCCATCTAAATAAACCATAAAATTCTAATACCTTGACAAATCAAATCTTGACAAATGTCATGGCATATTTCTATCATCAAATGTTCCCTTCCTTCTCCTACATTGATTCCTTTATTATTTCTCTACCTCCTCTTGTCACCTTTGCAAGAAATCATTTCACTCCTAAACTTCATTCAGTTCTATCTATCTTTCTCGCCTCTTATTCCTATATCCTTTCCCACATAGATTTTTCACTTCATCTGTCTTGTTCATCCCCACATTCATTCCCTTCTATATTTATATCCAATCATATGTTGCTACATAGCACATCTAGATCCCACCTACAATTGCACCATATTTCCAGCCACAATTCCTGTGTTCCTCGCATTTGTAGATTTCTGGTGAACTATAGGATGTTATTTGAAATGTCCCGTACATTCTGGTTGACTAAGATATGATAAGAAGGAAGTACCATTTATAAAGCAAATGATGATCGACTTGAGAAAAGCGCCAAAACCGTGGACTTAATATTTAAATCAGGTTCTCCTCCATATACTTGGAGCAGCCAACACATAAGACAAAAGTCTCATAATTTATAAATAAGAGTTATGTGATTTAGAGTATAGCAAGAGCAATGATTTATATTTAATTAAAAGTAGTATTTAATTAAGGCCAGCGACCTCACTAGAAGACAAAGGTATCTATTAAGAGAAGCAATTTTATAGGAAGGGTTGCGATCAGTTGAAGGGGTAGCATTAATAACAAAAGACATCTCTTTTCAAAGAGACACATCTTAGAGATATGAGACTATAAAAAAGAAATGGCCGATCTATCATAACAGAAGGAAATAACTTATATACTATACAACATTTCTCATATAAAGGGCATTTGATTCTTCATAACAACAACTATATTCAGAAATAAATAATAAAGGAATCCAAGCAACAAACAAGAAACATAAAACAATTACAGTAGAGATATATATGTTCAGTCATATAAACCATTGTGAACATCAAAAGGGATATATGGCAATCCTTGAACTGAACTAGATAATTTTGCCTATGCACAATAGAATCAATATAATGACTTCCTTAAAGTTCTCATCCAAGTAGTCAATCCATTTTGGAGTGGAGATAGTACATATAAGGAATGCAAGTAGCTAGGGAGTCCATTCCAGTAAGGGCACCCCGAGTGGGGCTAGGAGACCGAATGGCAGGTGTCATTCTGTGCTCCTGGGCTGGATGGAACGGCTCGAGGCGCCTTGTATGATCTCCCAAGTGGTGCTCCACATTGACGATGGGTTGTTTGGATAGAACCTAAAAGGGAACCCTGTATGATTAAGATAATGTTCTTAACCCTAGTATGAAATATTATTTTATGGATTATGCTTTCAATGATTATCTAACATGATTGCAAGTTCTCAACCAAGATCTATCTTGTTCAACAATTTAAATTGGTAAATGATATCACTAACTCTATTTCATTTCTTTCTTTGCTTGGAATTGTGATTTTAGGGCAAAAACTAGGGCATATACAAAAGGGGACATTACAAATAGTATCAAAGCATTAATCCTGCTAGTCTGCAGGACAAACCTACTTTAACCGTCATTTAATTAGAATTAACTATTGAGCCTTCCTCTTAGGTAGGCCAATAATGCATTTCTATATGTGTGTGCCTTTCACATGTGTGCTTTGTATCTTATGTGTATTCATACTTTGTGACATACGTGTATTCATGTATATACTTCATGACTTACGTGTATTCATGTGTATGCTTCATGACTTACGTGTATTCATATGCATACTCTGTATATTATGTGTATTTATGCATATACTTTGTGTATTACCTGTATTTATGTGTATGCTTCATGCTTCTGTATTACATGTATTTATGTGTATGCTTCATGCTTCTGTATTACATGTATTTATGCATATACTTCATGTATTACATGTATTTATGTATGCTTCATGCTTCGTGTATTATGTGTATTTATGCGTATACTACATGTATTACGTGTATTTATGTGTATTCTTCATGCTTCGTGTATTACGTGTATTTATGCATATACTTCGTGTATTACGTATATGCTTCATGTACGTGTATTACATGCATTTATGCATATACTTTGTGTTTTACATGTATTTATGTTTATACTTCATATATTATGGATATTTATGTGTATGCTTCATGCTTCGTATCTTATGTGTATACTTCATGTATCATGTGTATTTATGTGTATGCTTCATGTATTACATATATCTATGTGTTTGCTTCATGTCTAATGTTTCTTCAACAAGTTTACCCCATGTGTGTTTAAGATTACTTTATGCTTAAAAATTATGAAAATGCCAAATCTATCAAAGCTTTATCTGTCAAAATGTTTCTTGGGTTGAGAAGCACTAACAAATTAACTTATGCAATAATGAAGAGTTGTAACTATTGAAGTGAAAAAGTGTGACTCCATTTAACTTGAGATATAAAAGGGAGAACATTTCATTTGAGAAAGACATCCAAAACATCATTGAAGAATTCAATTGAAAATAGAACCCTTAGTGATTTTGCAAGTGAATTAAATTAAGTTCTCAAGAATAGTGATGTGACTCCGAAGATGAAAAGTTGTGACCCTTCAAATGTGAAAGACTATAACCCCCTCAACAAGGAGATATAAAAGGGAAATCACTTCCTTGTTAAAAATCAACAATAGGAAAGAAACATGTCAATCAACTTGGAAGTAAAGTATTATTCTCAAGGTAGCCATGAAGGGTGGTGATTCATTAACTATGAATCAATCATTGACATTTAATAAGCAATCATCACTCACTTATCCTTCAAGAAATCAAGCAATCAAAATATCCAAAAAGATTCCCAAAGGGGGAACAATCATAACAACTCAACATAATTAAGGATAAAATCTAACGATATATAACTTAACTTTCAATTCTCAAATAAGACACTCACATTGCCATCACTAGTTGTCATGAAAACTTAAGCATACCTAAAGATACAAAGATGGATTAAGATTATCTTAATTTCAAACTTTGAGATAAGTATATTGAGATATCATCTTGACCTAGGGTCGTTAATCTCTTAAATGCCAAAACAACATTTTTGAGACAATGTAATGAAGATAACTCAATCCTTTAGGAACCTACAATTTGGACTCTTGAGATATCATAAGAGCAATGTGGAAATCTATTGTAAGATATATTCACCAAGCTTCATGGAGGAGGAACATAATTAATAATAAATTGTTCTATTCCTTTGGAACAAGATCAAATGTACAATCAAGTGATCTATTGCACACTCATTGAAACAATGGCAATACAATCCAGTCCATACCACATATGATCTACCTTGTAACCTATAATGTTGACCGAGTAAACTTTGTCTTGCAGACCAAATTCACTTCTATATAGAGTGGACCATTTCATGGGTAAGTGCAAGATGGGGGGCAAAAAAGGGGTCTTAAGTGGCCACTTTTTTTTTTCTTTCTAAAATCAGGAAATACTGACCTTGGATGAGAAATTGAGCATAGTTACACTCAAAATTTGAAGATGCAACCAAAACAATGATCATAGTGCTCTGAGTCTACTTTCTAAACTACTATTTTTTCTTGAAAATGGTATAGATTAAGGGGTTCAAAACAGGGAACCACAAAAATTGGTGTTGTTTCTGTCAAAAAAACATAACATAACGTGTTTTGTGGCTCCCTCAAAAGGTTAACTTTTTTTGGTATTTTTAAAATCGCTTAAATGAGAAATTAGTTAATAGCATGTAGTTTATGCCAGATGTTTCTGATAATTGTTTAATGAATATTTGATTTTTTACTAATTTTCAAAGTGGGCACATCCTAAAAAACAAAATTTTGGCCGTGCTACCACTATAAATTTTGAAAAATAATTAAATTTTTTTTAATATGTGTAGAATGGAGTCTAGTTTATAAAAATATATTTTATTTAAAATTTCAATGAACGGTTAATTTATAATGAAAAAAAGACTAAACACTGGTTTTTGCCCAAAAACGGACACACAAACAAAAGAAATTAAAGATGAAAGGCTTAACATTGTCAAAATGTGAAAAAACTTACATCGTTAAATAGCTAAGAGAAATCCTAACATTACCCAAGTGTTCGATTTGTTTGACCTTGAAACACATGCAAATCCGAGGGTTAACACAAACAAAATTAAGTGAAATCTTGTAGAATTTGCAAAAACATGTTTGTGGACGTTGGGAAGGCACTCCAAGCCTTTGGGTTGGAAATCCAAAGCAAATCCCAAGTCTAAGGCTTGGGATTCTCAAAGCAAAATATAACGCGAGCATGTTATAATACGCTTGAGTTATGTCTTCCTTTCCATGATTTATGTTCAAGTTTCGTAAGTATGTTTGATGGATGTATATATGTATATATGTATGCTTATAGGTATGTATGTATGGTTGTATGTATGTATGTACATGTATGCATGCTTGTTTGTATGTATATATGTATGCATGTTTGTATGTATGTATGTATGTATGTACGTACGTACATGTATGTATGTATGTATGTATGTATGTACATGTATGTATGTAAGGGTTTTGGGTTTACGGTATATAAGGACATGACCCTGTATAGTTTTTAGGGTTGAGGGTTGAGAGATTAGGGCTTAAGTAATAGGTAGAGGGTAGAGGTTAGAGGGTTGAGGGTAAATATTCAAGTTGTTGAGTGTATAAGATTAAGTGTGTAAGGCATGGGGATTAGGGTTTAGGATATTGGGTTTAGGGTTTACGATATGGATTGAGGGTATATAAGGCATAGGGTGACTTGGGTTGAGAGCACATATGGTTTAGGTTTAATTTAAGTATAGGGTTGAGGCACAATATTCAGGGTTTAGGGTATAAGGGTGAGGTTATAGGGTATAGGGATGAGGGTTTGTGGGTGTAGGCTTTAGGGTTTAAGGTATAGGGTTGAGGATTGAGGGATTAGGGCTTAAGTTTATGGTTGAGGGTATAGGGTTGAGGGTTTAGGGATAGGTTTTAGGGTTTAAGGGTTAAGGGTTAAGGGTTGAGGGATAGGGTTTAGGGTTTAGGGGTAAGGGATTAGGGTTTAAGGTATAGTGTCGAGGGTTGAGGGTTTAGGAATAGGGATAGCATTTAGGGTTTAGGGATGAGGGATTAGGGTTGAGGGTTAAGGGATTAGGGTTTAAGGTATAGTGCTAAGGGTTGAGGGTTTAGGGATAGGGTTTAGGGTTTAGGGTTGAGAGATTAGGGTTTAGGGTTGAGGTATTAGGGTTTAAGGTATAATGTTGAGGGTTGAGGATTTAGGGATAGGGTTTAGGGTTAAGAGATTAGGGTTTAGGGTTGACAGATTAGGTTTTAATGTTGAGATTTGAGGGTTGATGGTTAAGGGATTAGGGTTAAAGTAGAGTGTTGAGGGTAGAGGGATTAGGAATAGGCTTTAGGGTTGAACGTTTAAGGATTGAGGGTTGAGGCTTTAGAGCTGAGGGTTAAGGGATTAGGGTTTAAGATATAGTGTTGAGCATCGAGGTTTAGGGATAGGTTTTAGGGTTTAAGTTTTAAGGGTTAAGGGTTTAGGGATAAGGGATTAGGGTTTAAGGTATAGTGTCGAGAGTTGAGGGTTGAGGGATTAGGGTTTAAGGTATAGTGTTGAGGGTTGATGGTTTAGGGATAGGGTTTAGGTTTGAGGGATTGGGTTTAGGGTTGACAGATTAGGGTTTAATGTTGAGAGTTAAGGGTTGAGGATTGAGGGTTTAGGGATAGGGTTGATGGTCAAGGGATTAGGGTTAAAGTAGAGTGTCAAGGGTAGAGGGATTAGGGAAAGGGTTCAGGGTTGAAGGTTTAAGGATTGAGGGTTAAGGCTTTAGGGATGAGGGTTAAGGGATTAGGGTTTAAAATATAGTGTCAAGCATCGAGAGTTTAGGGATAGCTTTTAGGGTTTAAGTTTTAAGGGTTAAGGGTTGAGGGATAGGGATTAGGGTTTTAGGTTTAGGAATAGGGATAACGTTTAGGGTTTAGGGATGAGGGATTAGGGTTGAGGTATTAGGGTTGAGGGATTAGGGTTGAGGGTTGAGGGTTGAGGGATTAGGGTTTAGGGATAGGGTTTAGGATTTAGGGTTGAGGGATTAGGGCTTAAGGTATAGTGTTGAGGGTTTAGGGATAGGGTTTAGGGTTAATGGTTAGGGTTTAGGGTTGATGGATTAGGGTTTGACATTAAGGCTTGAGGGTTTAGGGATAGGGTTGAGGGTTGAGGGCTTAGGGTTAAAGTAGAGTGTCGAGGATATAGGGATTAGGGATAGGGTTTAGGGTTGAAGGTTTAAGGTTTGAGGTTTGAGGCTTTAGGGATGAGGGTTAAGGGATTAGGGTTTAATATATAGTGTCAATGGTTGAGGTTTTAGGGATAGGTTTTAGGGTTTAAGGTTTAAGGGTTAAGGGTTGAGGGATAGGGTTTAGGGTTTAGGGATAGCAGATTAGGGTTCAAGGTATAGTGTCGAGGGTTGAAGGTTTATGAATAGGGATAGCGTTTAGGGTTTAGGGATGAGGGATTAGGGTTGAGGGTTGAGGGATTAGGGTTTAATGTATAGTGTTGAGGGTTGAGAATTTAGGGATAGGGTTTTGGGTTTAGGGTTGAGGGATTAGGGTTTAGGGTTGAGAGATTAGGGTTTAAGGTATAGTGTTGAGGGTTGAGGGTTTAGGTATAGGGATTACAATTGAGGGATTAGGGTTTAGGGTTGAAGGATTAGGGTTTAACATTAAGGGTTGAGGGTCAAAGGATTAGGGTTAAAGTAGAGTGTCGAGGGTATAAGAATTAGGGATAGTGTTTTGGGTTGAAGGTTTAAGGATTGAGGGTTGAGGTTTTAGGGTTGAGGGTTAAGGGATTAGGGTTTAAGACATAGTGTCAAGGGTCGAGGTTTTAGGTATAAATTTTAGGGTTTAAGGTTTAAGGGTTAAGGGTTGAGGGATAGGGTTTAGGGTTTAGGGATAAGGGATTAGGGTTTAAGGTATAGTGTTGAGGCTTGAGGGTTTAGGAAGAGGGATAGTGTTTAGGGTTTAGGGATGAGGGATTAGGGCTGAGGGTTGAGGGATTAGGGTTTCAGGTATAGTGTCAAGGGTTGAGAGTTTAGGGATAGGGTTTAGTGTTAAGGGTTGAGGGATTAGGGTTTAGGGTTGAGGGATTAGGGTTTAAGGTATAGTGTTGAGGGTTGAGGGTTTAGGTATAGGGTTTGGGGTTGACAGATTAGGATTTAATGTTGAAGGTTCAGGGTTGAGGGTTTAGGGATAGGGTTGAGGGTCGAGGGATTATGGTTAAACTTGAGTGTCGAGGGTGTAGGGATTAGGGATAGGGTTTAGGATTGAGGGTTAGGGCTTTAGGGCTGACGGTTAATGGATTTGGGTTTAAGATATAGTGTCGAGGGTCGAGGTTTTAGGGTTTAAGGTTTAAGGATTAAGGGTTGAGGGATAGGGTTTAGGGTTTAGGGATAAGGGATTAGGGTTTAACATATAGTGTCAAGGGTTGAGGGTTGAGGGATTAGGGTTGAGGGATTAGAGTTGAGGGTTGAGGGTTTAGGGATTGGATTTAGGGTTTAGGGTTGAGGGATTAGGGTTTAGGGTTGACAGATTAGGGTTTAACGTTGAGGGTTAAGGGTTGAGGGTTTAGGGGATAGGGTTGAGGGTCGAGGGATTAGGGTTAAAGTAGAGTGTCGAGGGTGTAGGGATTAGGGATAAGGTTTGGGGTTGAAGGTTTAAGGATTGAGGGTTGAGGCTTTAGGGCTAAGGGTTTAAGATATAGTATCGAGGGTCGAGGTTTTAGGGATATGTTTTAAGGTTTAAGGGTTAAGGGTTGTGGGATAGGGTTTAGGGTTTAGGGATAAGGGATTAGGGTTTAAGGTATAGTGTTGAGGGTTGAGGGTTTAGGAATAGGGATAATGTTTCAGGTTTAGGGATGAGAGATTAGGGTTGAGGGTTGAGGGTTGAGGGATAGGGTTTAGGGTTTAGGGTTGAGGGATTAGGGTTTAAGGTATAGTGTTGAGGGTTTAGGGTTGATGGATTAGGGTTTAACGTTGAGGGTTGAAGGTTGAGGGTTGAGGGTTGAGGGTTTAGGGATAGGGTTGAGGGTTGAGGGATTAGGGTTAAAGTAGAGTATCGAGGGTATAGGGATTACAGATAGGGTTTATGGGTTGAAGGTTTAAGGATCGAGGGTTGAGGCTTTAGGGTTGAGGGTTAAGGGATTAGGGTTTAAGATATAGTGTCGATGGTCGAGGTTTTAGGGATAAGTTTTAGGGTTTAAGGTTTAAGGGTTAATGGTTGAGGGATAGGGTTTAGGGTTTAAGGATAAGGGATTAGGGTTTAAGATATAGTGTCGAGGGTTGAGGGTTTAGGAATAGGGATAGAGTTTAGGGTTTAGGGATGAGGGATTAGGGTTGAGGGTAGAGGGATTATGGTTGAGGGTTTAGTGATAGGGTGTAGGGTTTAGGGTTGAGGGATTAGGGTTTAGGGTTTAAGGTAAAGTATTAAGGGTTTAGGGATAAGGTTTAGGATTTAAGGTATAAGGGTTGAGGGTTGAGGGTTTAGGGTTTAGGTTTTAGGGTTAAGTGAGACCTAGATGGGTAAGGATGGATGGAGAGGTAGACAAGGAGTGACTAAGAGACATAGAGAGGGGAGAGGTAGAGAGGTGAGGGGGAGAGATAAGTGAGATATAGAGAGGTGAGAGATAGAACATGAATTAATGGAACTAGAGGTGAGAGATATTGCAAAGGTGCTATCAAAGGTGAGATATGTACAAATATTTATAGGCACTCCTTTCTATCATATTTTGCAATATATCGCACCTCTAGCTACTTGGTACTTCTTTGCCATGACAACTCAGTGGAACATTATAAAGAGACTACATTTAGTTAATTCACTTCATAAGTTTCAAAATAAAATACCTAGACGACTACAAAAAAAAAGGATGATGATCCCTTGAATTATGCACATGGCAATCCCTCCACTTTTGAAGCATCAATCTACTGGTATTTGGATCAAGGAACCCTCAATAACACATGAACTCTCTGAATTCCTTTCTTCTTTAGACACATATTTTTCTATGGATCAATCTATAGCAGGACAAAACGTGCTCGCATTTTGGCTTGCCATACAAATGGTAAAAAGGCCTGGACCCCCATGATCCAGGCCCACATACTCTATTTTCATGTTGTTTATGAGCGTGTTCTGACAAAAAAAAGTGTTTTCATGCTATTGGGAAGTTCGTATACACATTTTGCACATTCTACCACCTTTGCATGAACTTTCCACCACCTTTTTATGCTTTGCCAACTTAAGAAAGAGGAAATAACATAGTTTTCACATCGAATTTGATATATATCAATTTAAGTTTCAATTTTTGTAGGGTTGCAATGTTAATTGTGATTGAATTGTAGGAATTTAATATTATAGATTGGTTAATAGTATTGTTGTTACTAATTGTATTTGAGTGTTATTCAATTTAATGTTGAAAAGGAAGCAAGTGGTGAAAAACTCAAATTGTTGAGGAGTTTGATGCAAGAAGAAAAAAATATATATAATTAGGTACTCTCTCCATTCAAATCTTTGTTTTTTAGGTATGTCAAGTATTTACATGCATGATCTTTACATTTTCCTTAATTCTATTTGAATTACTTTATCATGCTTTATCATACATGTTTATATCACTTGTATGGTATGCATAATAAAAGACTATGTATACATATTTTGTATTTATATAATAGATTATGTTTTAAATTAATTCATGGTATGCATAATAAAAGATATCTCAAAGGTCAACATTAATTTAAATAGACACAATCACAATCAAGAAAGCAGCCTACAATCTCACATGGTGCCATGTATATTTTCTACACTTGGGCTCTTTAATAAGCAATAATGAATTAAATAGACCTTAACATACCGTGATATCAAACTATACAAGAATAAATCCTTAAAACATATAAATATACAATCCCTTAAGCATAATGAAATACTATTATCTTGTCATATGAACAAGTTAAAAAACAAATGAATTGGTGCCAAGATCATACAAGTAAATCCCAATAGGCTTAATCTAATCATGATCCATGCTATGCTACATTATTCTTCATGTTGGAGGATGTGGAGACCTCTTTTGTGTCTTGGGCTCTAGGACATTCCTTATGCACCTATTCATGATGATTTGTATGCACACAACACAACAATATTTTAAAATTTCCTAATTGTCCTTTGTTAGCACATGATGGTGGTTACCTTGATCGACTATATACCTTTCAATACCCTAAATTACAAAGATTGGTCTAATGATTTTTATGACAGTCCTAGGTATGTCTCCAAATATTCATGTTTCCAAGATAGCTCTAGCTAATGTCCACTTGTTTCCAACTTCTTAGACGTGCAAGAAAAAATTTTGAGCATTATATTCATCATAAATAAGTCACTTTTAGTCAATAGAAGCCAAAATACATCCATTTGTAATCATGGATTAGTTAAGGACAGCTAGGTGGTAAATTTGTTGCCATTGGCAACTTCACAAATTTGGTGTCTTATCTTGTCCTCCTTGGTTTTTTCCATGGATCTCCATCATTGTCTTCATGATTCCTATAATTCATCATGTCATAGTGGCTTCATCATTCCATAATTATCTAATCACAATAACCCTAGATGGCTATCCCTAGGACTACTCTGTGAATTGCACACTATGTATTTCAGTAATTTAGATTTCCTTCATGTGTGTTTCACTGGCTTGCAGTGTTAGGATAGTCGTATGTGAAACTTATTGAACATAATTAAAATCCATCACACCACCTCAAATGAAATCAAACTCAATCCAAATTTCATGAATATGACTATCCTTTTGAATAAATCAATTATGGCACGACAATCCTTTATGAGCACTTGGTCAATCTTCTTCAAACTTTCACCTTTTGTCTGCATTGAAAAATCTCTAAAATGATCCTCTTAGAACCTTATGAATAAAGTTATTATCATGTGCATGAAGTGATCAACAATAATTGTTGTCTCTAGAACTAGGTGTGATAGTCTTAGATAGTTAGGACTGTTATGACTGCCCTCATAGCTGTGATAGTCTTATTTGCATCTGAATATGATAGTCATGTCTCCATGTGATGAACTTGTCTAGGATATATTTCTACAACACCCATCCTCACCTTCATTCTCATTGCAAAGATCAACAACACTCCTGGGCAAGGTATTTGTACCTATTCATGATTATCCTACATGTTGGTTATGACAGTAGATTTTCTCCTTCTTCATAGTCGCCTTTATGGCAACTTAGCTTATGCACATGATTATATACTTGAGTTTGGTATTGCCATATTAATGAGCCTTGACTTTAATAATTGTATCTTGATATCCCTTCTTCACCCTCTACACTAATCCAAAGCACGCCCTGGTGTGATGTCTCCCATGATCTCAATCATCTCTTCTTTCATGACTAGATGGTTATCGACAAGTGCTGACCCACAAGACGTCTCCAATTGAAAATCAAGTGTATCATGTGTCCTAAATTCTATCCCATGGTTGTGGTCACCGTTCTTTGTAATTGTGTGCCTCAACTCTAAATTTATAATTGATGTCTTGTTTATCCTTTTGTATTTTGTTTTTCTTTCTATTAAAAACCACAATGTAAGCCTTAAGCCTTTATGTTTTACTAGGCTAGCCACTTGTATCATCCATAGTGGATATAGTGGGCATTAACTAATTTTAAACTCCCTACAAGTTTTTTCCTACTAGGATATGATGGCCATTGATCTTGGTGCCTTTTCATGTAGACTGCTGAATTACCAACCAAGTGATCCAAATTCTACCATGTTCATATACAACATAACCAAAATGGGTCCCACCATAAACATGCGTTGCAATGCACCATAGAATTATTTTTTCTCATATTTGTTTAACCCAACCTACGATGTTCATGGATCTCCATGACCCCTCTGTGTTGTTTATTGCATTGAAGTTAAAGTGGTCAAGCCATATCTTCATATGCATTAATAGATTTGGTAAGAAGAGCTTGTCACTAGAAATTCTAAATCAGGTGATCCAATAGAGAAACAACTTGTGTACATTAATAGTTGTGTGGGTATGATTAAGCATTATATCCTAGAGGTTAGGCCAATAACCATTCGACAAACAAGTTCACATGGTTTGGTTTACCAAACAATACTTGTTGATCTCCAACTCCTCATTCACGATGACCATTGATTATTTACAAGGTGCTCGATTGTTTAACATGCATGACACATATGCATTGTATCCTTTGAATGACAAAATTTGACAATCTACCTTAGTTACTAAGAATGATGACCATGAGTCTATCATGAATATTTGATGCAGTAGGGGTGTCTTGAAAACCCAACCAACCTTCCCCAACACCTACCTTTCACATAAATTAAGGACTTTTAGGACTTCCTTCACAAATAGGCCACTAGCCTTGTAGCCCTCTTTTTAGGTCTGTCAGACAATAACTTTTGCTAGGGGAATAATATCAATGAAAAAAGGACATTTCTGAGTACCCATTATCCTATTTTACAACATATCAAAAGATGAGGATATACTGCTTCAGACCAAACCCCTCAAAAATGGACTTTTGTTGTTCTTGACTAGGCCTAATTAGGCCACTTTTACAAAGGACCTACCCTTTAAACTTACTACCACCAAAAAATTCCTTTAAAAAGTCTTAGACCATGTCTCCAAACTTCCAAATCACTAGGTTTGATTCCCCACACTCATTTCTAAATGCCCAACCATGAAATCCTTGTTCTAGGCCTTTCTAGGCTAGTTTTAATGGGGGTTTATTGAAAATCTACCTTCCACAACCTACCACACCTTCCCAATGGCTCAAACACATTTTTTTGGGTCTGTACATACTCCCAAAACTCTTCTTTATCCTTTAACAACACTCTTTCCTCAAACTCATACCCTAAACCACCACTTTCAAGCCAAATTTCAGTTTAAAAAAAACCCTTGGGCAACCTCCAAAACCCCACTTAATCACATTCTCTGCTCTTAAAACTCAATATTACATCTAAAACCATGTAAATAGACCCATTCCACCAAGTTAAAGGAGTCACAGTAGGTGGAATGGTCCATTAATGCATCCTAGGTGACCAAAATCCTCAAAAATCAGAATTTCCAGGCAGTTTTAGAAAAAAGACGATAACTTTCTCAAATCATAGTGAAAATCAGTAAACCAATGGAAAATGAAAGTAGACTCAAATACCTAACCATCCATGTATTATTTGTGTCCTTACCAGACCGTACAGGGCTGTACAAAGTGACGTAACAACAGGAAAAATAGACAATTTCTGAAAAAAAAAAAAAAAGTGATTTCTTTATTGTTTGTCTTCTAAAACTTCTTCAACCACACCAAACTATCCTCCAACCCCTTGCACAAGTTTGTGAGGCCTTTTTAAACATGTTACATGGAATTACAATATTTACAACTAACTTTTAAATCTAATGACTCTTCATCTTCCTTTCTAAGACCAATTTGACAACGTTTTATGTCACTAACTTTGACAATTTTGCAAAATCCTAACCTAAGACCTTTTATGACGTCATTACAACATAAATGGTCTCAAATAGACCTTATTCGAACAACACAAGACTTATTACATCACATTATGACCCTATAACTACTTGACATGACTCAAATCACTCAATTTGACAAAACCTTGCCAAGGTGCTCCTGCACCATACACCTGGCCATGAAATTCTTCCAAGTCCCTTGGAAGTCTTCAACACTTTAACTTGAAATAGCTCTTTGATCTTCAACTCTTTTCTTCTCCTTGAAATTTCTCCATTGATCTTCATCTTCACCTTGGGCTTGAACTTGTCCATATAATATAGTCCTCTTCTTGCTTTGTCAACTTGGATCAGCATCTCGATGCTTTGATTTGTCTTCATCAACTTCATCCATTTGCTTGCACCTTGTTCTTTCTCACTATTCACTGCAAAATAGCTCTCACTTTGTCCCTCTTCTTTCATCTTGACCCTTGGTCTGACCCTCATCAAATTTAGTATCAAAACAAGGACTACTGCCCTCTTGAATCTACTCCACCAAACATTCACCCTCACCTTACTCCTATTCACAATCATCCCTTGTCCCTCCATCATTCGAACCTCTGTCATGGCAGAATACAACTACCCCACAACTAATCTTATCTTCCAAGGACACTTCTCTATCCTTACCATAACAATATCACCTCTCTCCACTTCACTTGGAGACTCCACAAACTCTTTCTCTTTGGCCTTCTCTTGGCCTATCATTTCCTTAGTCTCTTCCATCATTGAGACCTTCTTCAAACTCTTTGCTTTCACACCTTCACCTCTTGGGGTGATGGAAACCTTCATTCTTTTCTCAACTCTTACCATTCCTTTCACTTTATCTTGACTGTCCACTCTTTGCATCTGATGTTCTGCCTCAAGGACCTCTGTCCTACCAAGTAGATGAACCTCTTTGTTGACACAACCTGACTGCCCACCATCTTCTCTAAGCACCATGCTCTCACATTGCTTCTTTTCAACCTCTTTCACTTGCCCTTTGCTTGGCTCTTTTTACCTCTCACTCCCACATTCTGTGTCAAACTTCCTGCCTCTTTAATCTCTGTATTTTCAGTCACATAGACCTCTGTGTTAGCAGTACTTGACTGCTCATTGTACTCATTTACCTTCAAGGGACACAATACTGCCCCCACCATGATCTTTTCACTCTCTACAAGCCCATCTTGTCTTTCCACAGTCACTGCACTCTTGTTCATTTCCTCTTTACCGATTATCCCTGTCATGGGAGTCTTTGCCTCAACAATCCTTGTGTCATCAGACTTATCCACCACTGTGCTAATAGTATATGATTTCCCTTTAACTCCTCTTGTTTCCAATAGACAAAACTCTGTCCTTATCATGACTTCATCATGCTTTTTAGGCTTATCTTGAGCCTTCGAGGTCAATTCATCCTTGACCTTCTCTGTTTCAGTCTTCATCACCAAATCATCACCCTCTCTACTCTTCAACATCGTATCCTTCTTTACACTTGTTGTCTCAACAACTTCTTCCTTTGAAATGGTTGTACCATCTTTGCTTTTGTCTTCCTCATACCTTATGAATTCTTTCTTGCCAACCATCACTATCCTTGCTGTCTTTTCTTGTGCCTTATCATCCTCCTGCAATGATGTTAGTGTGAACTTGATTCCATCTTTTACAATATCATAACTATTCTTCCTACCATCATATATGGCATGTTTGTCAAACTGCCATGGTCTTCCAAGTAACAAATGACAGTAACTCATTGGTAACACATCACACAATACCCTATCCTTGTATGGACCAATATGAAACACAACATAATCTTGTTCGTTAACCACTATTGATTGATCATTATTCAACCAAAATGCTATATATGGTGTTTCATGATGTATCCTCTCCAAATTCAACTTTTCCACCATTTCACTTGAAACCAAGTTATCAATTGAACCTGAATCTATCACTACTTTGCATACTTTTTTTTTGCACTTGTAGTTTGTCCTAAATAGGCTTCTCCTTTGTGTCATCTCCTTCATCTTAGCATACCTTTCTTGGAAATCTCTAATCTCTTTTGCCATATTGTCTTCCGGATGCATCTTGTCTTTTCACCTTCCAACTGTAAATCTGCAACTTCTCACCTTCAAAAGATCTACTTCCTGTAGCTCTGATACCACTTTGATTCCATAGGGGTGTCTTGAAAACCCAACCAACCTTCCCCAACACCTACCTTTCACATAAATTAAGGACTTTTAGGACTTCCTTCACAAATAGGCCACTAGCCTTGTAGCCCTCTTTTTAGGTCTGTCAGACAATAACTTTTGCTAGGGGCATGATCTCAATGAAACAACAACATTTATGAGTACCCATTATCCTATTTGACAACATATCAAAAGATGAGGATAGACTGCTTCAGAACAAACCTCTCAAAAATGGACTTTTGTTGTTCTTGACTAGGCCTAATTAGGCCACTTTTACAAAGGACCTACCCTTTAAACTTACTACCACCCAAAAATTCCTTCTAACAGTCTTAGACTATGTCCCCAAACTTCCAAATCACTAGGTTTTGGTTCCCCACACTCATTTCTAAACGCCCAACCATGAAATCCTTGTTCTAGGCCTTTCTAGGCTAGTTTTAATGGGGGTTTATTGAAAATCTACCTTCCACAATCTACCAAACCTTCCCAATGACTCAGACACATTTTTTTGGGTCTCCACATGCTCCCAAAACTCTTCTTTATCCTTTAACAACACTCTTTCCTCAAACTCATACCCTAAACCACCATTTTCAAGCCAAATTTTAGTTAAAAGAAAGCCTTGGGAAACCTCCAAAACCCACTTAATCACATTCTCTGCTCTTAAAACTCAATATTACATCTAAAACCATTTAAATAGACCCATTCCACCAAGTTAAAGGAGTCACAATAGGTGGAATGGTCCATTAATGCATCTTAGGTGACTAGAATCCTCAAAAATCAGAATTTCCAGGCAGTTTTAGAAAAATGACTATAACTTTCTCTAGTGAAAATCAGTGACACCAATGGAAAATGAAAGTAGACTCAAATACCTAACCATCCATGTATGATTTTTGTCCTTACTAGACTGTATAGGGCCGTACAAAGTGCTATAACAACAGGAAAAATAAACAATTTTAGAAAAAACTGTGATTTCTTTATTATTTGTCTTCCAAAACTTCTTCAACCACACCAAACTGTCCTCCAACCCCTTGGATGAGTTTGTGAGGCATTTTTAAACATGTTACATGGAATTCCAACAATTACAACTAACTTTTAAATCTAATTACTCTTCATCTTCCTTTCTAAGACCAATTTGACAACTTTTTATGCCACTAACTTTGACAATTTTGCAAAATCATAACCTAAGACCTTTCATTACAACATAAATGGTCTCAAATAGACCTTATTCCAACAACACAAGACTTATTACATCACATTATGACCCTATGACTACTTGACATGACTCAAATCACTCAATTTGACAAAACCTTGTGAAGGTGCTCCTGCACCAATATTGCCTAGGTTTCTTTTGTTTGTCTTGGTTCTCTTTCATGGTCTATTCCTGTTTTATGAATTGTGCCCTCATGTTGAGTAGATTTGTATGCCATACTTGCATCTATTCACCACTCTACATTGGTTGAACATGTATTTACAACCTATAAACAATTTGAACACATGGGGCAATCTCTTAGGACATGGAAATATGGCAATGAGGTTTTCAAATGAAAAATTTAAACATCATGGGGAAATGATATAGTGTTTGTGGTAGCCCATTTGAGTGATGAGAAAGCCTTGATTTATTTTAGTGACCAATGGGTTTATATTAGGACCCTACACATTATAAGCATGTGATACTTTAAAGTTAGGAATGAATAAAGAGGGCAATATTAAAACTCTTGTAAGAATATTGTAAGCACATATAGGTAGGTGTTGGAACCTAAAATTTCATACCAATTTTTGCAAAAATTTTAGAATTCCATATGAAAGAATCAGTTCCAGTACCCAGAAATACACCTGCAAATGATATCATGACCAAAATTGAGAAGAAAGATTTAACTTGGGATTAGTATTATGATCTTTCTGCCCAAGAGATTGGAGAACTCATTCATTTTCCAAAGATGGGAAAACCATTCATAAATTTGTTCATCAATTTCTAAAGTGGAATCTTTATACCGATTGAAGGTTGAAATAAGAATCATTCCAGATTTTTAGTGGGATGAGAAAATTCAAGGATATGTGGAACTTTTCTTGATTATAGTGAAAGACAATAATGGGGAATTTACACTCTATCATGAATATTCCATGTTGAAGATGTAGTATGTGGAAGATGACCATAACCCTAGCTTCACTGTCCCAATACATGAACCTCTTCCTTCACAATATTTTATTTGTGTCGTCTTTGACAAATGGCTAGGACCGCAGACTATTTTGCCAGTCTCATCTAGATATTTCATTTTGCTAGAGAAATATCCACCTCCAACTGAATTATTATGCTTGTAGTTGCTCCCTGTATCTTCTTTAATCCTCCTTATGAAGCTTTGTATCAATAGTTCAGGCATTTCAATCCAGTATGGATAGTATATTTCGATATGTTTATATTGCACTTGTAGCAGCACTGGCAACAAAAGAATACTGTGAAGGGTAGCCGAAGTGAATAATTGGGAAGAGATGAACATAGTTATAAAAATTAGAGGTCCTGAAGACAACAGATATGGATGATTGGGAAGAGTCTGCATGTCAAGTCACCAATAAAAGACTCATTGGCAAAAGCAAGCAAGTCGGGGTGAAGTTTTTTAAGTCATACCGAGTTTGGGTTTTATGTCGATAAATATTTTTGGTAAGAAATGCATATGTTCTCACCAATAAGACAAGAAAATTGGTGTATCAGAGAGAAATGAATGATCGGGATGGGTTTGGCAGATCTCTTAGACTATGTAAGTTACCCCAATAAGGATACTAAAAGAATTTTGGTGAGAGCCTCACCGACTAGTCCCAACAAGCAGAGTGAACGATAAAAAGCACATCAGGGAGACTAAATACATCGAAAGAGCCTCTTATTCTCTTAGCGATAATATATGTCAATCCAATGACTATACAAATGATCACTAACATCGGGAGGACATATGTGATCGGAGTAGCTTCCTAAGATCCCTCCGACCATATAGGTCACTTTGACATAAAATGCAAGAAGAATGGCGACGAGAGTCTCATCGACTTACTCCAGTGATGCATTCCCAATTCATGGATATCACTCAATCACAAGATCTTTGGGCACATTCTGCCTTGGAATAGTATACAAACATCAAACCTCTTCTATTTGTTCCTGATATTCAAGCCAATCTAGCAACAACACATAAGGTTTCTAACAAAAATCTTACAGAAGAATATAATAACAGGGTGATATGACTGAATCCTTTCCAAAGGCCTCTTGAGATACTTCACAAATGCAAAGTTTTAGTCATTCAGAAGCAGTTAAGGGATGAAATTGATCAACAACAAGTGATCACCAAAATTAGAATTTGTATAATCCTTGGAATAAGGATGCTAGAGCATGTATAATACAAATTCATTAAAAGAAAATGACTGTAAATCCTGATGCCAACTTTCAAGAGCTTGCACATTCCATTGATGACTTTAACGATGCACAAATAAAAGTTGATTGTATAGAAGCTAGCATGCCTGCATTACATAGGGGTGCAATTGAGGTAACCCTAACCCTAAAAAATAGCACAGTACTGCAGAAACATAATCTTATGGGAACAACTTACACATATCAGAGTAAGTAAAAACTAAGTCTTCCCGATAACCTCCAAGGATAAAATGCCAGAGACACACACATACTTCGGTGGAACTTGTTACATGGTCTCCTCGACGAGACAAGATTCATAAGGGGATAAAGATTATAGGCAAAAGTGATTTGTATCAATAATAACTAAATTACCGAATTCAAAGAAATGAATATCAGGGTGACTCACATGCATCAAAGCGAGTCTTGTAGAAGTTCCCAGTTACACCAATGAAGTGCCCCCCAAAATAAATAACGTCAGCCCGATGTTAAAATGAAGGTAATCAAGGATATGATCAATTTACCAAATGAAAATTTAATAATCAAATTTGGAATTTTCCACTTGAAGATAAAACATTTTCAATGAGGAGGAGTAATCATTTTCACCTAAATAAATATTTTTCGTGGAAGTGCATACAATGGCTAGGAGATATTTTCACTGAGAAATTCATGGAGGGGGTAAATTATTTCTTACCTGAAGATTATATTTTCCGGATTGGGTGAAAATACAAAAATGAACTTGTGGACAAAAGATAAATAATTAACAAAACTATTTACCTGAATGATGGAAAATAATTAAAAAGAGAGACAAACAAAAAACTAATGTTTTGCAAAGTATTTTGCAAAATCATTATCTTTCACAACAAATGAAGAGACGCACAGGATACGTATGAAGGGTCATAACCCTAAAATACAAAAGTATATATGATCAATCATGGAGAAGCAATAAATAATAAGCAGTAGGGATAATAATTGGTAAGAGTAGGGATAGATAAAAAGACCATCCATAGTAGATAGGTCCATCCATCTCACTTCATCCATTCTCATATTTCAGAACTTATGTGATTAACATATATATTTTTTGAAGAAGTATTATGGAGTAGAATACTTTTAAATGGTGATCTATTTCAATGTTCACTTGTTGTGTTGATATTCATGCTTATATGCTACAGTGTTGTCTCCAAAATGGTTTTCTCATGCCATTTAAATTATCATATCAAGGATATATTTAATTTATCTGGTTACATTTGTTGATTCAATGTGTTCCAATTGATTGGTTTCTATAAGAAGTTGATTTAATTCCTTCCAAGTTGTTCAACTCATTGATCTCTGCTAGGAGTTAAAACCCTTTCAACGAAATAATTTTGGTCAGGTTTCCTTCTTTCCATAATTAAAACTTCCTTTCAGTTGTTCACAGTAATATGGCAGAATATCACTAGGATTATTAAGAATAGTATAGTAACTTACAGACCTACATGTTTGCATAAGGTGCAAACATTTCATGTGCCCAACAAGATAGCAGACCTGCCTATCTTACACATCTATATCCATACCCATCATTCATCATTGACTCCATTCACCCAATAGATTAGGCATTGCTCATTCCAAATTCATTCTAAAAAATCTACATAGTTTTATTCAAGAATTCATATCTAAGACCTTAACATTAGGAGTAAGAATAGTTATCTTTTAAGCTACTTCACACCTATTTGCCACCGTGAAGGATATTATAAATCTGCATTAGTTGTGAAAGGTATACCCACCTAGGTCTAGCAGAACCTAAAGTGAAGAAGGTATTATCCTTGTGCCTGTTAGCCAAAAGCGTGAAGAGAGATTGGCAACCTCTTAAGGTGTAAAAACCTACATTTTTGAGACCTAATAGAATTGGTGACTTTGTTGGGGACAACTTGAGAAAATCCAGTAGCAGGCCATCTTGCCTTATAGAGTCATTAAAATTTTCAAACTAGGTCTTCAAACAGAGATTCATAATTGTGAAATTTGCACTCCCCATCTGAGTCTACACTAACAGAATTGGTGACTCTACTGGGGACAACTTGAGAAAATCTAGTAGCAGGCCATCTTGCCTTATAGAGTCATTAAAATTTTCAAATTAGGTCTTCAAACAGAGATTCATAATTGTGAAATTTGCACTCCCCATCTGAGTCCACACTAACTAATTGGAGACTCTACTAGGGAGTAATTCAGAATCCAGTTAAAGGCTATCTCATCACAGAGTTAATACATTTTTGAATTCCAACACAACTTGGTAACTCTGCTGGCAAGGACCTGGAAAGACATGATCATTTTCCTACTTATGAAAAGTAGGTGGTGACTTTGAGAAGATTTTAATCCAACAATGAATGGAAGAAGATCTCCGTTCCAAGAGAGTCTTAAGAAAAGGTGGACAGACAAGCATGGATCTCCTTATGAAAAAGAACCTCAAAAGGCAAATGAATTGGAGGAACAAATGGAAGAAAATCAGGAGGGGTTTGTTGATCACACTGTCATTGATTATATGACAAACCAAGAGATGGAAGTGTATCTAGAATAGCAAAGACAACAGCTCAGGAGACTACAGTTAATATGAGAAAGTCAAGAAATGGATAGACAATTGGCACAATTGGACATACAGGCATCAAAACCACCAAAATATGTCCTCCACAAGATGGTAATATCAATTCACATGAGCCCTCTCGGAATACATATGCTACATGTACTTCAAGAATACCTCACATTGCATACCGTAACCCTATCCAGCATAATATGCCACCACAAAGGCCCCAGCCTATAAGTGCAAGTGACATTCCCCAATACTATACACCACCAGGACAGCAGTATACCCCACAATATCACCACCAACATATGTCACATCATAACGTGCACTCTCATCAACCCACCCAACAAAATGCTTACCATCAGCCCCCATATGGATATCATACGCAACAAAATATTTTTACATCACACTTGGAGCCACAACATATTCCAACTAATGAAATGGCATATGGTATATCAAGAGATGAGAGCAATCTTCAAAATACAAATTCTTTTATTATCCCATCCCACCCACCACAATATATGAATCAACAGTTTGGGGAGGAAGAGGATGACTATTTTCAAACATGGCAAACTCACAATCAGGAGGAAGAAGCAATGGAAAATGGTATGCCTGAACAAGAATTTCATGTGCTTACAAGTCCATGTTATGAGGAGGATGAAGCAGATAATCAAGATGATATGTCAACTTATGAAAGAAATAATTGTGCTGATGAAATGGGCATACCTAATTTTATTGATCTTGATTATTGTAGTGATGATCAAAAGGATAAGGAAAATGTCAACAAGGAGGTAAATGAGGAAACATGTTCACTCAACAGCGAACAAATTTCAGATTTGTTGACAATGGAATATCAAAGATATACACATGGGAATGATTTGAAAGCTCCATGTCCAGCATACATTTGCTTTGATAATGGAGGCACTTTTGTGTGACAATGATGGAAAAACTCTTGAAGCAGATCAAGATTGTGTGCCTATCCCAGTTCAAGAGGAGATATATTTCTTGAATCCATGTAAAAAGCATTTAGGTGATGAAGTAAGCAGCATGAATGAGCCTGAACATTTTTCTTGTCATACACGTGAAACTCCTCCTTTCACTTTTCATGATTGGCCATATGATAGTACCTGATTTTCTATATAGACTCATGATGAAGAGAACAATGAGTACTCTCATTTTTTCAAATCAACTAGGGGGTCAATTTACATTATATGACAGTGAGAAGAATAATGAAAAATGTTTCCTTTTATGTGATAAGAATGTATCACATGATGGAAAGTTTCAGACAATGCCTAATTATGAACAACTAAAAAGAGATAAGGACGAAGATGAATATAATATGGTTTTGAAAGTTTCCAATGTCAGTAGATATAGCAGGGCAGATTGCATTAATGTTTTCAAAAGGTGTTTGATGTAATCAAATCAGAATAAGGTGTATGACAGAGGCAAAAGGAGGATTTTATTTTTTTGATGGCCTTGTGCCATCAGTCATGGTGTGGTTTTTTCAAACCATATCATTTTAGGGCAAAACTGATGTTTGTACTCTATTGCCCAATGGAGTAGGCACTGGTCTGCTCCCCAGAGATCTGGGATCTTGTTATGCCCATGAGGGGCATACATCCCCAGATAGAGCCAATGTTGGAACCTAAAATTTCATACCAATTTTTGCAAAAATTTTAGAATTCCATATGAAAGAATCAGTTTTAGTACCCAGAAATACACCTGCAAATGATATCATAACCAAAATTGAGAAGAAAGATTTAACTTGGGATCAATATTATGATCTTTCTGCCCAAGAGATTGGAGAACTCATTCATTTTCCAAAGATGGGAAAACCATTCATAAATTTGTTCATCAATTTCTAAAGTGGAATCTTTATACCTATTGAAGGTTGAAATAAGAATCATTCCAGATTTTTAGTGGGATGAGAAAATTCAAGGATATGTGGAACTTTCCTTGATTATAGTGAAAGACAATAATGGGGAATTTACACTCTGTCATGAATATTTCATGTTGAAGATGCAGTATGTGGAAGATGACCATAACCCTATCTTCACTATCCCAATACATGAACCTCTTCCTCCATAGTATTTTATCTGTGTCGTCTTTGACAAATGGCTGGGACCACAGACTATTTTTCCAGTCTCATCTAGATATTTCATTTTGCCAAAGAAATATCCACCTCCAACCGAATTACTATGCTTGCAGCTGCTCCCTGTATCTGCTTCAATCCTCCTTATGAAGCTTTGTATCAATAGTTCAAGCATTTCAATCCAGTATGGACAATATATTTTGATATGTTTATATTGCACCTGTAGCAACACTAGCAAAGAAAGAATATTGTGAAGGATAGCCAAAGTGAATAATTAGGAAGAGATGAATAGAGTTATAACGATTAGAGGTCCCGAAGACAACATATATGGATAATCGGGAAGAGGCCACATGTCATGTCATCGATGAAAGACTCATCGGCAAAAGCAAGCTAGATGGGGTGAAGTTTTTTAAGTCATACCAAGTTTGGGTTTTATGCCGATAAATATTTTTGGTAAGAAATGAATATGTTCTCACCGATAAGACAAGAGAATTGGTGTATTGGAGAGAAATGAATGATTGGGATGGGTTTGGCAGATCTCTCTGACTATGTAAGTTACCCCGATAAGGATACTAAACGAATTTCAGTGAGAGCCTCACCGACTAGTCCCAGCATGCAGAGTGAACGATAAAAAGCACACCGGGAAGACTAAATACATCGAAAGAGCCTCTTATTCTCTTAGCAATAATATATGTCAATCTGATGACTATACAAATGATCACTAACATCGGGAGGACATATGTGATCGGAGTAGATTCCTAAGATCCCCTTGAACATATAGGTCACTCCGACATAAAATGCAAGATGAATGGCGATGAGAGTCTCATTGACTTGCTCCAGTGATGCATTCTCAATTCATGGATATCACTCAATCACAAGATCTTCAGGCACATTCTGCCTTGGAACAGTATACAAACATCAAACCTCCTCTCTTTATTCTCGATATTCAAGCCAATCTAGCAGCAACACAAGGTTTCTGACAGAAATTTTACAGAAGAATATAATAACAGGGTGATATGACAGAATCCTTTCCAAAGGCCTCTTGAGATACGTCACAAATGCGAAGTTTCAGTCATTCAGAAGCAGTTAAGGGATGAAATTGATCAACAACAAGTGATAACCAAAATCCGAATTTGCATAATCCTTGGAATAAGGATGCTAGAGCACGTATAATACATATTCATTAAAAGAAAATGACTATAAATCCTGATGCCAACTTTGAAGAGATTTCACGTTCCACTGATGATTTTAATGATGCACAAATAAAAGATGTTTGTATAGAAGTTGGTATGACTGCATTATGTAGGGGTACAATTGAGGTAACCCTAACCCTAAAAAATAGCACAGTAATGCAGAAACATAATCTTATGGGAACAACTTACATACATCAGAGTAAGTAAAAATTGAGTCTTCCTGATAGGCCCCAAGGATAAAATGTCGGAGACACAAACATACTTCAGTGAAACTTGTTACATGGTTTCCTCGATGAGACAAGATTCGTAAGGGGATAAAGATTATAGGCAAAAGTGATTTGTATCGATAACAACTAAATTACTGAATTCAAAGAAATGAATATTAGGGTGACTCACATGCATCGAAGTGAGTCTTGTAGAAGTTCCCAGTTACACCGATGAAGTGCCCCCCAAAATAAATAACGTCAACCCAATGATAAAATGAATGTAATCAAGGATATGATCAATTTACCAAATGAAAATTTAATAATCAAATTTGGAATTTTCCAGTTGAAGATAAAACATTTTCAATGAGGAGTAATCATTTTCACCTAAATAAATATTTTTCGTGGAAGTGCATACAATGGCCAGGAGATGTTTTCACTAAGAATTTCATGGAGGGGGTAAATTATTTCTTACCTGATGATTATATTTTTTGAATTGGGTGAAAATACAAAAATGAACGTGCGGACAAAAGATAAATAATTAACAAAATTATTTACTCGAATGATGGAAAATAATTAAAAAGAGAGACAAACAGAAAACTAATGTTTTGCAAAGTATTTTGCAAAATCATTATCTTTCACAGCAAATGAAGAGATGCACAGGATAGGTATGAAGGGTCATAACCCAAAAATACAAAAGTATATATGATCAATCATGGAGAAGCAATAAATAATAAGCAGTAGGGATAATAATCAGTAAGAGTAGGGATAGATAAAAAGACCATCCATAGTAGATAGGTCCATCCATCTCATTTCATCCATTCTCATATTTCAAAACTTATGTGATTAACATATATATTTTCTGAAGAAGTATTATGGAGCAGAATACTTTTAAATGGTGATCTATTTCAGTGTTCACTTGTTGTGTTGATATTCATGCTTATATGCTACTGTGTTGTCTCCAGAGTGGTTTTCTCATGTTATTTAAATTATCATATCAAGAATATATTTAATTTATCTAGTCACATTTGTTGATTCAGTGTGTTCCAATTGATTCGTTTCTATAATAAGTTGATTTAATTCCTTCCAAGTTGTTGAGTTCATTGGTCTCTGCCAGGATTTAAAACCATTTCAATGAAACAATTTTGGTTAGGTTTCCTTCTTGCTAGAATTAAAACTTCCTTTCAGTTGTTCACAGTAATATGGGAGAATATCACTAGGATTATTAAGAAGAGTATAGTAACTTATAGACCTACACGTTTGCATAAGGTGAAAACATTTCATGTGCCCAACAGGATAGAGTTAAGCTGCTAAATAGACCTGCCTATCTTACACATCTGTATCCATACCCATCATTCATCATTGACTCCATTCACCCAATAGATTAGGCACTGGTCATTCCAAATTCATTCTAAAAATTCTACATAGTTTTATTTAAGCATTCATATCTAAGACCTTAACATTAGGAGTAAGAACAATTATCTTTTAAGCTACTTCACACCCATTTGCCACCGTGAAGGATATTAGAAATCTGCATTAGTTGTGAAAGGTATACCCACCTAGGTCTAGCAGAACCTAAAGTGAAAAAGGTATTATTCTTGTGCCTGTTAGCCAAAAGCGTGAAGAGAGCTTGGCAACCTCTTAAGGTGTAAAAACCTACATTTTTGAGACCTAACAGTAGGCATGGCGTGAAATTTGAAATGGATAAGAATACTTTGGTTTTATTTTAAGCACTAAAGAATTGATCGAGCTAGAGTAAATTTGGGAAAACCTCAAGACTTTGAAAACAATTGAGCTACAACTATATTCCTCTTACCTACAAATAGAGGAACAAGATCTTAAATATTTAATGAAAAGACAAATTTGTGCACTTGAATTGGGTTGTATATGAGAGAACTTATATAAATTTGACACAATTGTACTTAGAATTTTGTTGGCCTACAAACATGAATGAAGAAGTATCAAACTAAACTTAGACAAAGTTTAGAAACCCACTTATGCATTGTGCATACTATGTTTATATTTGGGTGAGAACTAAATGAAGAAAGAATAAACAAAATAATTGGACAAAAGTTTGCCATGATATATTAAATTTTTTAAAACTAACTATGTACTGATTGATTGTGTTTCTCAAGGAGTTCTTGATATAAATGTTATTTAGGTTTAATTAGTATGACTTTTCTTGATTTAACTATTCAATTTCATTTGAGTAATTTGATTCTTTCTTGTTTGTGATTGGGGGATTTTTCCTGCGTGGAATGGAAACTTGACACTCATGGATGATTTAGAACCTAAACAATGAATAAATATTGCTAAATCAATGGGAGAGTTAATTGCTACTAAGAGTTAAAAAAGAGAACACCCTTGCTCCTTCTAAATGGAAGACCGATTCAAGAAGTTTCTATTGCAAGACTTATATGGTTCAAGGATGACTTAAAAAGAAACAAACATGGAGGCCCCAAAAAGAACTCATTGTTATGAAACAAAGTCAAATTACAATAGCCTTATCTTAAAATACAAGTCTTTTGATTATAATTTAAATTATATCCAAATGTAAATTTGTCTTATATTGGTGAATTAGAGAGAAACCTTTTGGAATTTCCATCCTCACAAACCTATATATATGCACAAAAAATTGAAATTGTAAAATGTTGAAAATTAAGGAGAACTTCTATTCCTTTGGCTTAATTTTTTCTTTTCTACTTTGATCAAGATTGGTTTTCCAATCTAAGCTTGGTTATTCTATAATCCTTTTTACAAATTCATGGAGTATTGAACAAATCAAATGAATGCTTCATAGCACTGATATTTTACTAATTATAAGATACTCTATGTGGTCAACTTGAACATTCAAGTTGGTTGTGAATGAAATATCAAATTTGTATCAAGGCTATGACAATTTGTGTTATCAACTTGCACATGATCATGGTCATTGCCTACTCAATGTATCATAGTTGGTTAGTCCTCAAATGATTGCACCATCTTGTGTATTGATTGTGGGAAACCTATTCAAGAAAGATTAGTTTTCAAGTTGGATTAGGATCACTCTTATTCCTTTCCTTCTTACCTTTTCTTTTGAAATATTTTTAATAAAATTAGTTGGGTTAGGGTTAGTTTATTCTTAGTTTAGGATCTCACGAACTTGTGATTTATTTTGAAATGGTTAAATTATTTGGTTGTGAGTACTTGTTAGTGCATGGAATGATGAATAAGAGCTTGAATTGAATTAAATTGCCTCAAATTTATCTCTTATACAATCTAGAACACCTTTGCAATCAAAACCTTGTATTTCATTCTCTAACTTTGTTGGAGCTCCTTGAACATAACAATTAAATACATATCTACTGGTTTACCCAAATAAGCATCAAAATTACCATAAAGAACCTTAAGGAAAGAGATTTCCTTGCAAGTAGGGAACAAATTGTTCCATGTGTTGTCATGTCAAAATGCACATCAAGAAGTTGGAATAAAACCATTGTGGATGCAATGTACGACCTAGTTTGTGCACCCCATGTTAGTTGTTATTTGTATTTTATTAGGATTAGTGTGAGCAATTTAAAGGTGAATAACATGTTGTGTGTTAATATTATCTTGTGCAGGAAGTTTTGTTAAAAATCCTCCATGTTCCCATATTACTTCTTGATATTGCTTTGTTGTCCTCCCCTAGCCTTGAGAAGAGATGATATGTTCATTTGAAGGTTGTACTTCTCCTTGGACATTATAATCCTTTGTTGATCCCCTTATAATTAGTGGCACATGGATGGTAGGTAGTGTATACCTAAATCACCCTTTTGTTCATATTGTGTTAGATAGGTGTTAGATTTTATCATTAACTCCTTATCTTCACACATGGTATTAGTATTGCAACAAATCCTTAGTATTGGCATTGGTTTTGGTTCTGGGATCAACATTTATTTTGGATACTGGAATTAAATATTGATTCTTGGGAGATGTTATATTACTCTAACCATGTTGGTGTTGGTACTAGTAACATAAATTTTTTGTCACGATTCTTGTAATATTACTTTAATTTTCTTTTTGTTTAAGAAATTATGTTTCCATACATTTTTCTTCTTTATAACAAGTTGGATAGAATTATTTCCTAATTATTTTATTGAAATGATCCAAAGAACTTATTGAATCATTCTTTAGGGCCATATAAAATAAGAGAATTTCAAATTAAGGGCATGCTTATCTAACTGTATTTTAGAAAAAGAGGTCTTTTATTCAAGAGTAAGAGTGTGTACATGCTAAAATATACCTCAAATTGAATTAGCTAATTGCCAAACTTTTTTGCGTCCATATCACATTTGAATGGTGGCATTTGAATCTTAGCCTTTGCTTTGGACAAGGAATTATTTGGAAAACTTTTGTCCACCTTAGGATCCTACTAATCTTCATTCAATCTCTTGTCTTTGCTCAATCTTTCCAAGAGAACCTGCACAAGGCCTTTCATAGTCTCCAAGGATTGGGAAAGGTTATCAATGACACTTTCTATCTTAAGGAACCTTGCTTCTACATCAAACTTTTATTATCTATCAATCCCTCTTATATCTTTCTTCTCCTTATAGTCTTTAATGTCTATTACAAAAGGCAATAACTTCTTTCCACTTGAATAGGTTATGGCATGGACTTGCAAAATTCTCACAACAACACAACAACAATCCTAGTGAAATAAATTTTCTTTGATCTATAACTTGATCCATTAAATAGGGAGTATATTCCTTATGTGTAGTAACCATAACACAATTGGTGATACCTACAAAATCACCCATGGGTAAGCAATGCACTTATCGTATTGATTTTCAAAATATTTAGGAAAGCATAATGTGGTGTTTAGTGATTTGCCTCTAGTATTACCACCTAATAGAGGATTCTATCATATCATAGAGTTGGAACCAGGCTCTAAACCTATTATTACAACTCCTTACCGCCACTCAAGAACACAATTTGAAAGGAGTTACTTTATGAGAACAATAAATATTTGAAATTCTTTAACTAAAATTGAATATGATACATGAAATGAGAAAATCGTAGACAATAACAATAAAAGGAAGAAAAAAAGTAAAGTGGGGAAACCCCTTGTGTGTAAAAAATCCACCAAAAGTGTGAGATACCTCACTAATGTAATTTGAAATGGCCTTGTTACAACTAATCATAGTCTATAGACATACTCAACAGCTTGGAAACACCCTTGCAAGACCATTTACAAAACCTTTATATAATCTCTCAACCCTTAACTATAACCTACAATCGTGGACATGAGCATAAAACACTCACAAATTCTCCCAAATATAAGAGATACAAGCCTCAAATAATTACCACCAATCCATATCACAAATATAACATAGTATACATATATAATCACAAGCAATCTCAAAGCTAAAATGACCATAAACAAGGAAGAGAAAGCCAACAAAAAGACAAGTTTTGGAACCTCAAAAGACACACATCTAGTTGTAAATGAGTTAGTTGCTTTACTAGAGAAAATGTCCATCACTTTTGATGAGTAAGTTGGGGTGAATAATGGTTCACCATGGTGATTTGCAAATTCATCATGGTGAATGCACATTTGTTAGGATGAACTCTATATTCATTTCCTATGTAATCAACAAATTTGACATATAGAGGCTAGAAAATTCTATTTTCACAAATTTCCTATCAATTGAAGTCTACATATTGATGTCTCATTCCTTCCTGCACTTGCTTCATCTTTAAAGAAACTAACCACTATCTAGAATTATGCCAAAGTGTATAAAAAATAGATCCATTTTTAGATCAACTTGTCACTTGCCAATTCATGGACTAGATTGTGAAAAAATAACAACCTTCCTTAATTTACTGAGAGAAAGACCCAGAGTTGTCAAATCATGAAACTTAAGTGTATATATATTGTACTTGCCATGTTAAGATCCATTCCTCATGCAATAAAAACCATAACTTTAGATGACAAAACTACCCCAATCTTCTTTAAAGTCTTCATTGATTTAAAAAATTTCAAAACATATCAACCTCACAACATCTTCAATATTAGAGGATGTTCCTTTATCATGCAATCTTCACTTTGTGAATTTATGATAGCTCATGCAAGGCATGATGGCCTTTGAACCAAGGTTCAAAACCTTCACTCTTTAATACCATATTAGAATTACTAAGCATTCACCATTATATCTAATAACATCTACTCAAATAAAGAAAGTGAAACACTATTCAAAGATAAACAAATAGAGATACTGGGAGATTCTAAATACACCAAACAACACTAGAATTAAAGAATATCACTTGAATGAATGAGCAAGAACATAAAGGTTCCTTGCTTAAATATACATCTTAGGAGGAAAAAAAATCCACTTCTTCTAGGAACAACTTGTTCACATGAATTCTCAATTTAAGAGGACATTACTCATCCCAATAAACCAAGTATAACTTGTAACCTAGAGATGTTTATATCACACTTTATACAAAATCATGTCTCCTCAAAGGATTTAATTACATTATATAAAATCAAAATCTCTGGCACCTACTCTAATTTTAAACTAGCAATTGCACCTTAGTGCACGTAGTGGGTATGTTGAAGAGCTACAGAAGTTCAAATGCCATGTTTGTAAGTGAATGATAATTATCTTGTATCCCTATGACCCATGTCATTTTTTGTTTTTTTGAGTGTCATGAATTAATTTGTAAATCTTAATGAATTTTGAAAAGATCCTTATTTTTTCCTTAGTATCTACTTCAAATTTGTTAGCTTCCTTGTTCATGCACTTCACCCGGCTTCACTTGCATTCCATTAGTCATAACCTAGGCATACTATATATAAGCTAGGTTCAAGTGGAGATATCCAAATGTAGGTTGCTAAATATCCCATGAATTTGATTCTAGAAACATCTGATAAAGTCATACATGACAAACAAGGTAATCTTAAAACAATGATATAGTTGGCTTGGCAATGAAAAGAACATGCATGCCCCATTTTACACAAGTAGAAGATCAATATCTATCTAATCCATGTAATCATCTCCCAATAGTATTTATGTAGGTCAAGCATCTATTCTCCAAAGATGGTAACATTTTATGTCAGATTCTATGGAAGAAGAGATAGATTACACATTTTCAGACATGAGGCACCTTGCATGAAACATAGAAGTAGCAAGAACAATTGTCTTGATGTTGTGCAATGTAGCCAAGAGGGATCCCTTGTAGATTTTGTGTTTGTAGAGAATATCAAGCCTTAGTAGATATGGGGTTAGTGAGCATCTCCTCTCATATATGTTCAAAATTCCATTGTCATGAATGAATATCTAGAAGAGTATTTGATGGATAACAAGATGGAGTGCTCCATTAAATGTTCTATAAGAGAATCAATAAGGATTGCACAGGGAATTGTAAAGATAAGATCTCTCTCTCTCTCTCTCTCTCTCTCTCTCTCTCTCTCTCTCTATATATATATATATATATATATATATATATATATATATATATATATATCTTGTTCATGCACTACACTTGGGTTCACTTGCATTCCATTAGTCATCATCTAGGCATACTATATATAAGCTAGGTTCAAGTGGAGAGATCCAAATGTAGGTTGCTAATTATCATATGCATTTTATTCTAGAGGCATCTAATAAAGTCATTAATATTTTGGATTTCACTGCCCCCAACATTTAGATTGAACATAAATATGTGTTAAATATGTACTATTTTTTTCCATGATTTGAAGAGGCAATAACATTGAGAAAGTTCAGAGAATGTGTTTACAAGATGATAGGTATTCTTGAATAAGGTGGAGTGGTCCATCGATGCATTCATAAGTGTTATGCTTGTTGACTTTGAAATATAATGTGTTGTCTACTGAGCTTTCCATTTAGTGGGCAGGAGCATTTCTTAGAGGGACAACTATAGGGTTAATTATGTAGAGAGTGATCCATCTATCCAAACTCATTTTGATAGAGTCCATATCTCTATTTAGGGGAGATCAATCTATAATTTTGGTCCTCAAAATTATAATAATGATTAAGTATTTAATAATATTGATTTTTTTAAATAATTTTTATTTCTATATAGTAGGAGTAATTACTAATTACTAATTTAATATTATATTTTAATTTTTTATCATAATAATTATTTTTAATACGTTTGTTAAAAAATATTTGTTAAATAGAAATTAGTTTTCAAAGTTAAATCTACTATTTGTTAGGCTAAGTGTTATAAAAATATTATACTAATGAACTAATTTTTGAAACTTTAAAATTGAAAACATATGCTCAGTTACACATTTTTTCCTCTTAAATATTTAATGTGAAGTCTTTTAGCTCTTATAAAAATAATATATTTAAGCAAAGTCTTTTTCGCCCTCTCACATATTTAAATTAAATTGGAAAGTCTTTTATAAGGGGGTCCTTTTCAAAATATTTTATTGAGATATTTTAAATGTGGGCATTTTTTTAATTTTATCTCTCCACCTCTCTCTATATCTCTACCTCTCCCTCCCTCTCTAGCTCTCTATTTCTCTTTATCTCTCTCTATCTCTCTCTCCTCCCCCCTTCTATCTCTATGTTTCTCTCCCCCCTCTGTCTCTCCCCTTCTTTCTATCTATCTATCTTTATCTCTCTTTATCTATTCCTCTCTTTGTATCTCGATCCCTCCCTCTCTACCCCTCTCCCCTCCCTCTCTCTCTTTCACTCACTCACACACACATACAACCCCTGGAAAGTTAGTTAAGTTGTTGGATTTCTTATAAGTTAATTTAAGTAGTATTTTATTAAAAAAAATAATATTATTTATATTTATCAATTTATATTATAGATAATATAATATTTAATTATAAATATAAATAACACTTAGTAACAAGTCTTTTTTGCCCTCTTCCATTTTAAATTAAAATGGCAAGTCTTTTATAGGAGCCCTTTTAAAAATATTTTATTAGGATATTTTAAATGTGGGCACATGTTTTTAATTTTATCTCTCCACATCTCTCTATATCTCTACCTCTCCCTTCCTCTCTAGCTCTCTATTTCTCTATATCTCTCTCTATCTCTATTTCCTTCCGCCCTTCTATCTCTATATTTCTCTCCACCTCTCTCTATATATCTACCTCTCACTCTAGGATAGAGATACAAAGAGAAGAATAGATAAAGAGAGATAGAGAGATAGAGAGAAGGGGAGAGAGAGTGCTTAAAAAAGGTAAAATCAATTGAAAAAGGCTAAATTGTTCAAGTGATATAGAGATAGGTGGAGAGATAGCTAAAGAGGGAGGGAGGGAGGGCCCAAAAAGGGGTGAAGAAAGAGAGAAAGAGGAAGATAGCACATATTTCTTATCTCTCCCTCTCTTTATATCCATCAAATATAGAGATAGAAGGGGGAAGGAAAAACATACCCCGCCAAGGAACCCCAGAGGACAACACTAAACTAGATCAAATTAATGGAATAATTTTTTTAAAAAACAAATAACAATAAAATGCATAACATAACATAATAATCTAAACCTAGGTCCTCTAAGGTTCCTCAATTGTGTTATTCACAAATCAAGATTACAAGAAACAAAGGTTACATAAAGAGATACAAATAGAGATACATCCCAATTTACAAATTCATGATAAGAGATCTTTTCAAATAGGAACAAGACATCTCTCATGCATTTACAAAAAATTATAGTAAGAACCATATAGTTGTCCTTAGCATAGTGGAAAAAACATATTCTTTGCTCTAGTAATCTACTCAATTAATAGACCTGTATTTGTGCATCTAAAAGTGAACATTAGTTCCACAAAGATTATCAATAAACATAAAATAGAACTATATACTAGCCTAAGGCCTTAAGGGGCCGACCTAATGTCTTGGGGGCTCATGATGGCCTTGTCTATGTACATGTAGCGCAGAGACTTCGTAGTTCAAAACAACTAATTTTTCAACCACAAAGTCGACTTAGATACAATATCTCAAAAGGGATCATATATTAATTTCTAAAGTATCATTCAAGATCTAGAAAGCACAATAACTTCCTTCATTCATTGATACATTCACGATCGCATGAAAGATAATCATCATTTCAAGGAAACATTAATCAAACTTAATTCCATTATTCACCAAGTATTGTTTTGTTATTCAATCAAGGTGAAACTACTTCCCATTAGTCAATAAATCTCTAACCAGAACAATAATGAATTTTATCTTTTTACTACCTAGAACCATTTCCTTGCAACACATTAATTTTAATATTCATATAAATAAGTCTTTAATATCATAATATTAAAAAGGAGACCGCGATTCATAAAACACTGAGTGTAGAACTTGTAAAAACACCATATTTTAAATATCTACTAGAGTAATGTAATTGCTAATTTAATCCTTATTAAGTCACTTACTTGGGGTGGAAGGCTAAGATAAAAATCTATCTCATGCAACCTATTTCCTTTCTACACCATATTCCACATGATTAAGCTACTTACATATATTTATATCCATTGTGCCACAAACATACACACAAGTAGTTCAAATGGTGCAGGAGCACCCTTAGGACCTGATGCCCACAGGAGGCAAAATTTGAGTTTTTGTCTTATTTTGTGTTATTCAATGTTAATAAGATCATTTTAGGCCAATATTAGTCATTTGGATTCATTGATGAAGGTTTGGTGTTATTTAGTTAAAAAAAATGAAAACATTGTCAAAAGTTGTCAAGTGTTGTCATAACAACTTTTCTTGTCAAATGACAACATTTTAAAAGTTTGTTAAAAGTTGTTAAATGGTAGTTGTAGGTTGGTTGGGAGGGAATATCTTGATTGTACAAGAATAAATATGAGCCTCCAAGTCGAATGGAGGGTTGGTGGTTGGATTTTGGAAGTTGAAGCAATAAAAATACTCTATTTTTGCAGTTTCCAAACATTTTCTTCTATTATCTTGCATGGTATAGATCTGTATGAGCCAGTACTAGTTTGAGACCAATTGAGGATGAAATTACAATGAATCTACTTTCCATTTATTTTTGTTTCATCCAATTTTATGGAGATTTGAATAAGTTATGGTATTTTTATTGAGGGCAAGTCTATAAAGTTTAATTTTCTAAAAATATAGTCTGAAAACATGCATGGTATGGCCTCATATCAAGGAATTTAATAGATGGATGGAAAGTTATTTGTTTCTAGTTTACAATTCTTTTAGTTTCATGTGATTTCATTAGGTTTTGAGTGAGTTATGACATTTGTACTAATAATAGGTTTGAACTCTGCCTAGGGTTCCCAATTTGGAACAACCTTGTTTTGCCCTATTCTGTACAAAACAACCCTAGCCCATTTTGACATATGTTTAGTAAGGGCCAAAAGGATATCTAAAATAGGTCTTATATTTTGAATATTAGGTCTACAATGAAAGTTATGCTCGAAAATGTCTAAATTGCTACACCCATGTTTTAGGCTTTAAGAGCAAGTTGCCAAGAATGAACAAGAATGCATATTTGCATCATTTGTATTGAAACCCTATTTGGAATGTGTCAACTTAGTCTTGTTTGAGTCCTTTCTCTACATCATCAAAGTATTATAGTTTAATTATATCAATTTAATTTGCAAATGACATATTATCCCAAAGCATATAGAAAAGAACCTAATATAGAAAATATAATATTAATGGTATTAGTAATCTTCTGAAAGAAGAGGACAACAAAAATAACAATATGGCCACAAGATCTCCTCCCAACCATAGGATTGATGCTCAATCCACCCCTGAGCTCTAAGGGTCACATAGCTCTTCCCAACTTACATGGCTTATATTTCCAAACATAACACAAATCAACCATTCATTCACATAACTCAAGCTTAACTTTAACACATAAAAATGACTATTCATGTTCAACTCAACAAGATGGAACTCCTACCCACACAAACCCCAACACACATAACATCCTCACAAGGAAACCAACATTAACTCTTCACATAGATTTCAATCACAAATACCCATTTAAACAAGGATCAAAAAATATATACATAGACCAACGTGTTGTTATATGGAGCCTAATCAGACTCGGAGGTTAAATTTTCCCTACTTTTATCGGTGCAGTTTCCCCCCAAGTTATTTAATGGGGTTTGGGGGCAGCACCCCTTCTAGGGATTTTTATTATTTTATAAAGGCGTCGGAAGTTATTTTTTTATTGGCCAACATAAAAAACCCTATTTTGTAACCGACATAAGTCTTGATAAAAATGGCTAAGGGTAGGGTTTTCGTTGAGATATTGTATTGTAGCATTTGTAGCGGTATTGAGTTGCAAGGATTGTTGGCTGTAATCAGTTTTGATTTATTGGATAATAGTATTGGACTCTCTGTTGGTGGATGTACCCTGAGTTTGGGTGAACCACGTTATAAATTTTCTCTCATTGTTATTATTTCTATGTATTTTTCATTCCTCTATTTAATCTTTATTTGCATTTAATTGATATCTTTTGCATGCAATTCCTAACAAGTGGTATCAGAGCGGGTTGTGTTTGATTATCGTCTGCAGGAAGGTCTCACGGTTGAGTGGGAGCAATGGCAGACGAGGGTAAATTAAAGGTAGATAAATTCAATGGGTAGAACTATCAATTATGGAAGATGCAAATAGAGGATTATCTGTTGAATTAGGTCAGAAAACTGAGAGGGGGGGTGAATCAGTTATCCCACAATTTTAAACTTTTCTAATTTTGATCTTCTTTCACAACTTACAAACAAATTAATGATGTAAACATTAAAGCATGAATCAACAACACATGAGTAGAAACAAAATGAACACACATAACACTAGAATTTTTACGTAGAAACCTAATTAAGGGAAAACTACAGTGGGGGTTAACCCACAAAATTCGTACCCTATTAAAAGTATTTAAAATAAATGGGAAGGCACTTGCCTTCAAGCACACTACCTAGAGCTCACTGCTCAAAGAGGCTCACTGCCTACAAGATTTTATGTTTAATACAGAAAGAATGAACTGAGAACTAGCATCTTCTTCATGTCTGGTTTAGTCCCATTGAAAGCTCACAAAACTTCTGCTCTACCCCCAAACACTTCTTCACTATCTCTTCATCCTTTATTGTTCTTGTTCTTCTACTCCTCTTTTCTGCTCTACCTCTGTACCTTAAGATTTTATCATTTTCACACACCGATAACTTCCCACAACTCATCCATAATTATTTATATGCTTCATCAATCTTGGAATGAACATCAAGGTCAGCTTGACTTAATGTGGATCACTATACTATCAGACAAACATAGTTGGGACTTGAATCTTCCTCAAACAACATGCCACACTTCATAGAACTTCTCTTAGATCATCCGTAAGATGCACAAAGCATCCGGTCAGCCAAAACTAGAATGAAAAACAACACTCAAGAAGAAATCTTCAACCACGAGCTCAATTTTCAATGCAGACCACCAACACAGTAGGCACATGATCCAGAGACCACCACAAGCACAATGAAATCATCAGGAACAACTTGTTGGAAACAAGGTAGATAACTGAGAGGGGGGGTGAATCAGTTATCTTAAATAATTTAACTTTCTGTTCTTCTTTAACAATTAATGCAGTATCAAAACATATAAGCATACATAACCATGAGAGCAGAAAAGAAATCAACACACATGACACAAGGATTTTTACGTGGAAAACCCTGTTAAGGGAAAAAGCACGGGGTGACTAACCCAAGATTATATTCTCTGTTAAAAGAATAAGAAGTACAAATGGCACTTGCCAATTAAGGCTCACTGCCTGAGCACACTGCTCACAAGAGGCTCACTGCCTACAAGAGACTCACTGTCTATAAGGTATATAGAAAGTAACTAGGTATTTGACCTGATTAGGGGCATCTACATATGCTGAGGTTCAGTTTCAGTTAGGCTCAATATACTGATCTACTCCACTTCATCCTTCCTCTGCTTAGTACTGTTGTTCTGTCACATACCGGATTTGTATAGCTACTTCCACACTGTTCTCTACTTTTCTTCGCACACTTTTTACACACACACACACCTTCACATCAAAATCCATCTGGTATATATATCCGCACAAAGGGTTTCAACATCTTTCTAGTCGGCATCCGGAATACTCAAGATTTTCCCAAACTCTAGTTTGTCGACTGAATCCATGCTTACTAAGTGATGCGTATCAAAAAGATAGTTAAAGGAGTCATCAATCATGTTGGTCAACCATGAATGATCCCTTAATAAACTTGATCACCATCAATATCTCATCCAGATTAAGGTCTGATGCTCTGTCGGTCAGTTCTTCTTCAGTCTACTCTGCCAAACAGGAACCCAACACTTAGTGCTCATATCTTTTCACTCTTTCATCACCGGAGGCTCAATCTCTGGAATGTAGCAGTCATAGTACTCCTCTTGACTTTCCCAAGTCCACACTTTGCTAAGATACATCCTCTGAGAGATCCAGACCTAATTGTCGGACCTTGTTGCATACTTTGTTCTTGCTCACCGGACCAAAACACTCTTCAATCTGACTTCCGGTATAGACATACCATGTGCTGTGGATGTGTGGAATGGACTTTGTTGCCATCAATGACAACACTCATGAAGCCACATAGTGTCTCTTGCCAAACACTTGGTAAAAAATGACTAAGTGTCATAACAAACTCCCCCTTGGCTGATGCTCTGTCTTATGTACACTTTTACCGGAGCTCTCCCTTAGCTGGATTCCACATTTTTCACTACTCCTCACTCCCCCTTTGACATCAATGGCAAAGGGTCAAATCCGCACACCAAAATTTGCAAAAAGTAGCCTATACATAGCCGCATATATACAAGCTATACTTACATAAACTTAAGTATATCAGTAAAAGTATTCTTCAACTGTACAACTTCTGTCACCCAACTCTGCTTCATCATATCCAAAATTGATATGTGACCACTTAGCAAAAATGCAAAAGCTTCTGCCCTCTTTAAGTATGTCGGATCACTGATCCGGGCTGTAGTTTGAACATCAGTTAGGGCTTCATGCATTGCCTCTAACTTGGGGATAATTATCCCTCTTAGTTCACTTAGCCTGCTTATTCTATTCTTCTTCTTCTTTTCAAGCCTCTTTATTTCATTTATAGTGGCAATAGTCTGACACTCTTGATTCATTATGGAAGAGGTAAGAGGGTCAAAATTTTGAGATAAACTTGATAGTTTGCTCTCTTGTTCTTCCACCTTCTTGGCAATGTCTGCTGTCACGGTGGGCCAAGATAGACCAAATTTGTATAAATCTCCGCCATCTTTAAGAGCATTTTCTAAGCTCTTTATCCCAATATCCAAGTTTCTCCTATCATTTGTTATAAGTCCCTACACCTCAGAGAATCTCTTTCCCAAAAATTCTTTCCGGACCTTTTCTTCTGCCACCTTTTCTACAGAATCAAACTGAGTATTGACAGAGTTTATTAGAGATTTAAGATTACCGGATGGAGAGGACGAAGGATCCTTTTGAAAGGATAGCATGATCTTCTCCAACATTCTAGAAGTAGTCTCTATCAGCTCACAATCTTCCATGTGAGACTTCAGAAGTTTTTCTTTTGCCTTTGCTTGGGTAAAGGATGCTATCTTCATTGTCTGAACCGGGGAGAGGGAATCAAAATTGAATGGTACTTGGAACAGTTCCGGTTCATCAATCTCCATTATTTACTTGGTCAAGAAATTCTTTACTGCTTCTATAGTGTCTCTTGCTGGAGACTTCTTTCCTCTTGTATCCTCAGAGGTGTCAACAGAGATCTTCTTTGTTTGTTCTTCTTCTCTTCCCTTTTTCTCTTCTTGACTTGCTTTCTTCTCTTGTCTTGCTTCTCCTTCAGTTTCAGAGTCTGTTGGGGGATCCGGAAGAGAGATATTTACTTCTTCATGGACTTCCTCTTCTAGAGCAGAGGAATCCAGGTCCTTAGTCTTTTCCTCACCTAACTCCTTTGACTCTTCTGCAAATTTCTCAGTAGGATCTTCCTTTGATACATTTAATCCTTCGACATCCATGGCAGAAGGTTCATCACTTATGTCCTCTATAATAGGAAGATTGAATCTTTTATATGCATTCCAGAGGATGTCTTCAGTCTCTTTTGCCACCTGATCAGTCTCTCCAAGCATAAGCTTGTTCATTCTGGCTTTGCTTTGAAACTCATCCTTGCAATCCTTGAAGATCATGTTCATTTGTTTAGGAGTGATGGAAGGATAGAGCTGAATAGCTATCTGTTCCTAGATTTTCATATCCTTTTCCTTAGCATTTTTCTTTCTCATTTCAAGTTCTTTCTCTAGGCTTTTGCGAATTAGAGATATGATTTCAATGAATGCTTTATTATATATGTTTAGATACCTAACTGTAGCATCTTGCAAAATCTTCTGGTCAGCTTCACTACATTCATCATAGAATTCTATCATTGGTTGCAGATTTCCATCCACAGTGACTACCTTGATGACATCATCAATGGAGAGAGTAGGTCTTTCAACAAATTCTTCTGCCTTTTCTTTTGTATGTTTACAGGCAGAGGATTCCATGGATGTTTTCTTTTTCTTCTTCATTTTCTTGACCTCCTCATCAGTCTCTGTCTCTTCATCATCCTTTTGACTTATGTATGACCTTGTGGCCTTTGTCTTTGTTCTCTTTTCTCCTTTTTCGGATCTCTTTGCTTCCAGTTTTGAGGCTTTTGGGCTCTTAGTAGTGGCAGGTGCAGAGCTCTTTGATGATCTAGTCCAAGAGGGGGCTTGCACCGGAGCACTTTATTTTTCTGCTTCTTGCCTTTCTTTCTCTACCCTTTCTACCTTCTCTCTGTTGACTTCAACTACCTCCTTTGATATCCCATATCTCTTGGCAACTTCTTCTACTTCCTTTCTCACTTTTCTCTTGATCTCAGGCTGTCTCAGTTCAACATGAACTTTTACACTTAACTCTTGGAAGGTTCCAAACCTTTCTGCCTCAGGGTCCTTTGGTTGACTTAGCAGGTGTTGAACATGTAGCTCCAGAATTTTTTCATCTACCTCATAGCCCATTAGCATAATCCAGACTATTCTGGGTTCCACTACCTCCATTAGGCATTGATCAATGTCTACCATAAAGCACACTGTATCCTTGTATTTTTCAACTAGAGATTGGGGGATTCTCTCTCTGGCCTGCATCATGCCTTGAAAGTTTTTGAAGTAACCCCAGAATGCTGTACTTTGTGCCTTGGTATCACCAAGCCCATACATATAATCTTTGATTTGTATGGCAACAGGTCTGTCATTTTGCCATATCTAGCCACTAGTTCTGGGAAGCTCATTCATATAGTAGAAGAATAGACATAGTATCAATCTACCGTACTTAAATGAATTCTTTTTATCCTTCTTTATTTTCTGCAAATTCTCTAACAGTTGGTTCAGAAGAATCTCACAAAGATCATACTCAACATTTTTCCTTAGCATTTCATATGCAGTATATATAGTAGTTTCGGATACTGAATTCTCCCTGCTGGAGTGATAGTTTTTGTAACCAATTATCATAGAGGCAAATTTCATATCCGGATCTATGATGTCTTCTATTGTCATTGCCCTCTTGTCAAATTTTGATTCGGTAGCCTCACTTACAGTTTGGTTTTTGACTGATTTGAGAGCAGGCAACCCACCGAATGAGTGCAATCTGGTTACTTCCCTAATGACATCTTTTGTGATCTTAAATGGCCTCATCAACCACATGAAGTTGTCATGCATTCTTCTCAAAACATACTAGACCCATTCATCTTCTACAAAATAGGAGAAATGGATGCAATGCCCAAAATGCATATCCCAGATGGCCTTGTATTGGGGTTTAATTTCAAATGTTTCATCTATTAATTCCTTATGATAGATATCCATCAGCTTGGATTCCCCAAATTCATCAGTGTTGGCGTGAATGTATATCCTAACATCTTCTACATGCAAAACCCCATGCGAAATGCTAGAGAATGGGCCTAGGGGATCAACTTCTAGGGATTTGTACGGATGTTTCTTGAACTTAGGGCATGGTCTATCAGTGATCTTAACAACATTTGGAGTAGCCATCTTTCAAAGGATTCAGAGAGAGATATTCAAGAGCGAAAAATACCTTTTACACTTCTAGGGTTCACGATAAGAGCTGAAAAGATCACTGGTTGTATCAAATTATGCAGTTGATCCTTGAGAGAGTTGAAGCAATCTTGTTGTAGAGCTCCTTCTTTCTTCTTCTCGAATGCAAATGTGCAAATGATGAACAAAAGAACCCTTTTATTTCTGCGCAAACCCTAATTTCATTTTGTAATAAATGCACAACTTAGGTCATTCGAGTTGCCTTGTTCTCCTTGTTCTGAGAGAGATCTTTCCGAATCACTGAGATGCACTTAGAATTATAACTTACAATGTATCTCCCTTTCTCCAATCATTCCATCTAACTGTAGATCAAAATATTTCAATTTTGAATTATACCAGATCTAACTGTGAAAATCCTGCTTTTACCGGATGACTATCAAACCGGATTAATCTTGGATGATTAACCTCTTCAAAACTCCTTGTGGATCTTCGATATTTTTACCAAGGGTTATTTAGATATTTCTCTGAGAACCATTTAATCCGCAACTTTTCATGTGCCAATTTCAGGCACCGATTGACTGGCTGGGGGAATTTGTTTTCCTTTGTGACTCTTCCTGAGCCAGAGCTCATCTATTCAATTTCTGGAAGGAATATCAGCACTAGATTCTAGTGCGGATCCATCCCCAACATTTTCTATACTTCTCTTCACCCAAATCTTGTTCATCTCCCTTTAAACTTCATCCACATTTACTTTTCCTTTTCCTTTGTCTTGATTTTGATTATGATGCATCGGACCCCTTTTATCCTAATTCTTACTTCTGCAGAATTTGGCAATATGACCGGATCTATTGCAATTGTAGAAAATAACATTTCTTTGCATATTTGACTAATATCCTCTTGATCTACATTGATTAGCCATATGTCCCATTCTATTGCATGCAAAGCATCTACCATTGAATGAATTGTTTATTTGCATATTTCTACATTCATGAGATTTGTGACCATACCTTTTGCAGTTAAAACACTGTTTGGAGAAGGATGAATTAGTCTGATTCATTCTTCTTCTGTACTGATTTGCTTTATGATCGAAGTTATTGTAGTTGTAGCAATATCCATTGAAGGATGGATATCTTTGAATATTTGGTTGTCTTACCAGAGGTCTTCTAGGCCTATTCCTAGGATTTCCTGATCTAGAGTTCTTCTGACTGGATCCAGAGCTTTCACCTTTCTCATATCCCAAGCCATGCTTGTCATTTACCCTCTTTTGGCTTTCAAGAAGAACTTCAAGTTGAGCAGAACTTATCTTGAATTTTTCTTTGTATTCATTTGTTGTTTGAAGATCCCTTTTAAGAGTGTCTATCTGATTCTCAAGTTGTTCTTCATTATCTCTAGCTTCTTCAAGATTAGATTCTAGATTCTTGATTATTCTATCCATTTTGTGGCAGTCTTTTGACTTCTCCTTGAGAGATTGTTTTAGATTATCTTCAATTTTTCTTTTCTCTTCAATTTCTTGGGTGAATTTCATAACCCCTGATTCCATTTCATGTCTTACCATAATAACCTCTTTTGATAGCTTCTCACATAACTTGTTCTTCTCATTCAGATCTTCATCAGTATTATTGGCTTCACTTTGACTTGCTAATTGTTGAAGTAGTTCCTTTCTCTTTTTCATAGAGATACTCAGTTTCTCTTTTAGTTCATTTATGAAATCATCAGCTTGTTTGAGTCTTTCCCTCAAGTTATTGACTTCAGAGTGAGATTGCTCAAGATCATCTAGGGAAGACTAAAGTTGTTCCCTCATACCATACATATCCATTGAGATTCCCAGATCTTCCTCAAGCTATTAGGCTCTATTTGGAGGAACTTAGCTCTGATACCAATTGTTGGAAACAAGGTAGATAACTGAGAGGGGGGGTGAATCAGTTATCTTAAATAATTTAACTTTATGTTCTTCTTTAACAATTAGTGTAGTATCAAAACATATAAGCATATATAACCATGAGAGCAGAAAATAAATCAACACACATGACACAAGGATTTTTATGTGGAAAACCCTGTTAAGGGAAAAACCACAGGATGACTAACCCAAGATTGTATTCTCTGTTAAAAGAATAAGAAGTACAAATGGCACTTGCCAATTAGGGCTCACTGCTCGAGCACACTGCTCACAAGAGGCTCATTGCCTACAAGAGACTCACTATTGTTTGAACTGATCAGGGGCATCTACATATGCTGAGGTTTAGTTCTAGTTAGGCTCAATATATTGATCTGCTGCACTTCATCCTTCCTCTGCTTAGTACTGTTGTTCTGTCACATACCGGATTTGTACAGCTGCTTCCACACTACTCTCTTCTTTTCTTTGCACACTTTTTACACACACACACCTTCACATCGAAATCCATCTGGTATATATATCTGCACAAAGGGTTTCAACATCTTTCTAGTCGGCATCCGGAATACTCAAGATTTTTCCAAACTCTGGTCTGTCGGCTGAATCCATGCTTACTAAGTGATGCATATCAAAAAGATAGTTGAAGGAGTCATCAATCATGTCGGCCAACCATGAATGATCCCTTAAGAAACTTGATCACCATCAATATCTCATCCAGATTAAGGTTTGATGCTCTGCCGATCAGTTCTTCTTCAGTCTACTCTACCAAACAAGAACCCAACACTTAGGTGCTCATATCTTTTCACTCTTTCATCACCGGAGGCTCAATCTCTAGAATGTAGCAGTCATGGTACTCCTCTTGACTTTCCCAAGTCCACACTTTGCTGAGATACATCCTCTGAGAGATCTGGACCTGATTGTCGGACCTTGTTGCATGCTCTGTTCTTACTCACCGGACCAAAACACTCTTCAATATGACTTCCGGTATAGACATACCATGTGCTACAGATGTGTGGAATGGACTTTATTGCCATCAATGACAACACTTGTGAAGCCACACAGTGTCTCTTGCCAACACAACTGCACCACTTCAGATCACCAGAATCACTTGCATCTTCATTCTGAAACTTAAGAACACTGACTGCCATGACTGTCACATTAGAAAGGTTGATTGCAGACCTCCAAACCACAAACCACTTGAGTTGAGGATACAAATCAATATCCCAAACATGCTTCTAGAATTGCAGACTGTAATATTTCAATCCAAAGCAATCTGGACCAAGTGACTGTCACACTGTTTCCTCTGAACAACTAAAAAACCTGATTCTACTCAAAAGGTCATAACCTCACCAATACTTCATGTGGACCTTTCAAATCTTAACTGGAGCAACTTTAGACAATCCTCTACAAACTCTTTAGTCCATAGATTCTGATCTTCTCCTTACTAGAAATACGGAGCAATCTATTTCACTAAACTGCATTGTCTTTACTATTTTTGACAAAGAGATATGTAAGTCACTTGATTCTTCTGGAGAGACTAATTTTCTCAATATCCTCAACACACCAGTCTTCTAAACAAGTAATAGAGTAGGATACAGTTGACACCAATAACAACACGGATTTGTTGACATCAATGACAACACCGATTAGGCACATATTTGCAACAATCTCCCCCATTGTCATTGATGGCAACATATGATGTGAAAACTTGATTTAACCATCAAGACAAGAACTTATCCCCCTTTCTCTTATCACAACTACAACCACTTTCTTTACAGCTCCCCCTTTCACTAACAACTACTTACTTCAAAGTTTTTCACATGACTTCTCTCCCCCTTTGACATCAATGGCAAAGGGCACATATTTGTAATCATCTCTCCCTCTTCTTGTTCTTTAGATAGAACCAAATTGTACTCCAGAATTAGCATGTTGTCTCCTCCCCCTGAGTGGCATCCCTTTAACATCAATCCGGATCACAAGATATGACTGTGAATTTCATCGAAATGATGCACACTACTGCACCTTAGTTCTGAACAAGAGGGGCAATAACCCCTAGCTTCCCTTTGAGATACTCAAAAGTATCCTTAGGCAGAGGCTTAGTGAAAATATCCACAATTTGATCTTTTGAAGAAACAAACTCCAATTTGACTTCATTCTCATTTACCTTCTCTCTCAAGAAGTGAAACTTGATGGATATGTGCTTTGTCTTTGAATACAACACCAGATTCTTTGAGATGTTTATTGCACTTGAATTGTCACAGAAGATTGTAACAGGCTCTTCAAACACAATTCTGATATCCTTCAGCATTTGCTTCATCCACAAGACTTGAGTACAATTACTTGTTGCTTCTATATACTCTGCCTCTGTAGTGGACAAAGATATTACCTCCTACTTTTTTCTCAACCAAGAAACCAATCTCTTTCCTAAGAAGAATGCACCACCACTATACTTTTCCTGTCATCCACATCTCCTGCCCAATCAGCATCTGTGTATGCATGAAGAGTGAAATCACCATCCTTAGGATACCATAAGCCATACTCAGTTTTCCCTTTTAGATATCTAAAATTCTCTTGACTACTACAACATGAGATTCTCTAGGATCAGCTTGAAATCTAGCAACAAGGCTAACTGCATTCATAATATCAAGTCTAGTTTGGGTTAGATAAAGTAGTCTTCCAATCATTGATCTATACTTTTTCTGATCTACCTTAGGGGAATCACCATCTTTACTCAACTTGCATCCAGTTACCATAGGAGTACTTACTGATTTTGAATCCTTCATTCCAATTTTTTTCAACAACTCCTTCACATACTTAGACTGAGATATAAAAATGCCTTTATCTGACTGAATTATTTGTAGACCTAAGAAGAAATTCATTTCACCAAACATAGACATCTCAAATTCACTTTGCATCTGATTAGCAAAATTTTTGCACATGCTCTCAATCCCACCAAAGATGATATCATTAACAAATACCTCAACAATCAAAATGTGTTCATGATCAATTTTGAAATAAAGTTACTATCAGCTGTGCCTTTGCTAAAACTTAGCTTTATCAGATACTTATCTAATCGAATCTTGCATACCAGGCTCTTGGAGCTTGTTTAAGTCCATACAATGCTTTCCTCAAGCTGCAGACCATATCTCCCTTGTCAGAGAACTAGAATCCTTCCGGTTGTTCAATGTAGACTTCTTCTTCCAACTCTCCATTCAGGAATGCTGACTTGACATCCACCTGATAAACCTTGAAATCTTTATAAGCAACAAATGCAAGAAATAATCTGACTGGTTCTATTCTTGCCACTGAAGCAAAAGTTTCTTCAAAATCAATTCCTTCCACTTGAGAATATCCTTTGCATACCAATCATGCTTTGTTTCTCACAACTTCACCATCCTCATTTAGTTTATTTCGGAAGACCCATTTAGTTCCAATCACATTTTAATCCTCATTTAGACCCATTTAGTTTATTTCGGAAGACCCATCTAGGAACAAGATCCCAAGTGTGATTCTTTTCAATTTGTATTAATTCTTCTTTCATTGCTTTTACCTAATTTTCATCATCGCAAGCTTCACTTACTGATTTTGGTTCAATCTTTGAAATCAAACAAATCTCCTCTTGTTCTTCAGCAATTCTTCTTCTAGTTTGAACACCTTTATTTTTATCTCCTATGATTTGATCTTCAGAATGATTCAGCCTTACATACCTGGGAGTTTTGAGATTTGCTTGAACTTCTAATTCTTAGCTTGTTCCTCAATATTTGCACTATTCTCTTGAGTCGCTAGATTTTCCAAATCAATCTAGATCTGAGTCTGGGTTTGAACTTGCTTTCCTTGACTTTGACTTTCATCTTGATCATTTGAATCATATCTGCAAGACCTAGAAGGTCTGTCTTTGCTCTCATCAACCTTGACATTAGCACTTTCAACAATCTTTTTCAATCTCTTGTTAAAGCATCGATATGCCTTTCTTTGAGTAGAGTAACACATAAATATTCCTTCATCACTTCTTGCATCAAACTTGCCTAGATCCTTATCTCTTTTGATATAGCATTTACTACCAAAAACTCTAAAATATTTCACAGTAGGAGGATGACCAAACCATAGTTCATAAGGTGTCTTACCAGAATTGCCTTTGATCTGCACCCGGTTAAGAGTGTAAACATCGGTACTCACAGCTTCTCTCCAATAGACTTGTGGAACATTTGCTTCCATCATCATGGTCCTAGCAACTTCTTAAATGGTTTGGTTCTTTCTTTCCACAACTCCATTCTACTGAGGAGTCCTAGGAGCAGATAATTGTCTTTTAATTCCATGCTTTTCACAGAATGTATCAAACTCACTGGAGATAAACTCTCCACCTCTGTTGGATCTTAGACACTTTATCTTCACACCAATCTCATTCTCCACCATAACCTTGAACATCTTGAATTTTTCAAGAGCTTTTGATTTTTCTTTCAAGAAGGTTACCCACATCATCCGGGAGTAATCATTAATCAGCAACATAAAATATCTATCTCCTTGCACACTCCTAACTCTAGTAGGACCACATAGATCAGTATGCACGAGTTCCAACAGTCCACTTGAAAGTTGTTCTTTACTCCTGAATAAATTTTTGTTCTATTTACCCAATTGACATTCTCTACACATGCTATTAGTAGGTTTCACAAGTTTTGGAAGATCTCTCACAGCCTGAGTAGAACTTATCTTGACAATGTTATCAAAATTCACATGACACATTCTCCTATGCCATAACCAACTCTGATCAATCTAAGCAATCAAGCAGCTCTTACCAGAACTACTTAAATGAAAGATGTTACCTCTAGTCTGAGTACCAGATGCAATTTCAGTTCTGGAGCTTTCCAAGATTCTACATTTTTTATCCTTGAATTGGAGATCATAACCCTTGTCAACCAACTGTCCAACACTGAGAAGATTATGCTTCAATCCTTCCACATACAGAACATCATTAGTGCTATTTTTACCATCAAAAGAGATGGATCCTTTGCCACAGATTCTACCAGCTGAGTTGTCTCCAAACTTCACGATTCCACCTTCATATTTTTCCTAACTTATAAATTTACTTTTATCACCAGTCATATGATGAGAACATCCACTGTCTATCACCCATTCATCCTTTTCTTCAATCTGTCTATCACCCATTCATCCTTTTCTTCAATCTAAGTAGCTAAAGCACTTTCCACATTCACACAACCAGTGGTTTCAATAGACACTGGTTCTTCTTTTTTGATAGCAATGAACACCCAATCATTTTTAGAGGTACTTCCTTTATCAGATTCATCATCTATGACTCCTTTAGCTTCTTGGAAATAGTAGCATTTCTTCTAACCTCTAGGTCTGTTAGGGTTTGGTTTTGAGACCCTCTCCGGACATCTTGAAGCAAAATGACCAATCTTATTGCAAGAAAAACATTTGAAAGGCAACATTCCTTCATACTTACCGGATCCTCTTGGTAATCTTTTGGCAATACGGGCTTCAAGTTGTTCAAGCCCAGATTCATCTTCTTCAAGTTCCTTTCTTGCCTTTTCATATCTGGTTGATCTTATTGAAGAGATTTCACCTAGATCAAATCTTTGTTTTCCAAAAACACTGGCCTTGAATGTAGATTCTGATTTAGGAAGAGAATCACCAAACTCACTCATTTCAAATGATAAAATCTTGCCAACCAACTAATCTCTTGTAACTTTTGTGACAGTTCTAATTTCCTCAATAGCAGCAACTTTATGTTTGTATAAATCAGGTAAGGATCTGAGCACTTTTGCAACAATTTCTGATTCTTCCAATTTTCCACTAGCACACCTGATACCCCACACAAGTTCATTTACCTTCTACATGTAGGAAGTGATGTTTTCATCTTCACTCGTCCTTAAACTTTCATATCTACGTCTCAGACTTTGTAACTTAGCACATTTGACATATTCATCACCTTCATACAGATTTTCCAATTTCTTCTAGATCTAATGAGCAGTTTTCAGTTCTAAGACATTTGTCATTTCTGTATCAGTCAGGGCACTCAACAAAGCTTCTTTAGCCTGAATATTGTTTTTAGCATCTCTGATTTAATCTACAGTTGTAGGACCATTCTGTGAAGGCTTATACTCATTGTTTGTTATCAACCAATATTGATCACCCATGCATTGCAAGTGACACTCCATCTGACTTTTCCAAAGGGAGTAATTTGTTCCATCAAATCTCAGACTGTCCTTTTTGTATGTCGTCATCTGAGATCTCCTCAAGCGGTCAAGCTTCTTTTAGAGGAACCGGATCTAATACCAATTGTTGAATTAGGTTGGACAACTGAGAGGGGGGTGAATCAGTTGTCCCACAATTTTAACCTTTTCTGATTTTGAACTTCTTTCACAACTTACAAACAGATTAATTATGTAAACATTAAAGCATGAATCAACAACACATGACCAGAAATAAAATGAACACACATAACACCAGAATTTTTACGTGGAAACCTGGTTAAGGGAAAACCATGGTGGGGATTAACCCACAAAATTTGTACCCTGTTAAAAGTACTTAAAAGAAATGGGAAGGCACTTGCCTTCGAGCACACTGCTTAGAGCTCACTGCTCAAAGAGGCTCACTGCCTACAAGATTTTATGTTTAATACAAAAAGATTGAACTGAGAACTAGCATCTTCTTCATGCTTGGTTCAGTCCCATTGAAATCTCACAAAACTTCTGCTCTGCCCCCAAAAACTTCTTCACTATCTCTTCATCCTTTACTACTCTTGTTCTTCTGCTCCTCTTTTCTGCTCTGCCTCTATACCTTTCCTAGGATTTTATCATTTTCACACACCGATAACTTCCCACAACTCATCAATAATTATTTATATGCTTCATCAACCTTGGAATGAACATCAAGGTTGGCTTGACTTAAAGCGGATCACTATACTGTCGGTCAAACATAGCAGGACTTGAATCTTCCTCAAACAACACACCACGCTTTATAGAACTTCTCTTAGATCATCTGCAACATGCACAAAGCATTGGTCGGCAAAAAATGGAATGAACAGCAACACTCAAGAAGAAATCTTCAACCATAAGCTCAATTCTCAATGCAAACCACCAACATAGGAGGCACACGATCCAGAGACCACCACAAGCACAATGAAATCATCAAGAACAACCGCACCACTTCAGATCACCAGAATCACTTGCATCTTCATACCGAAACTCAAGAACACTAATTGCCGTGACTGTCACATTACAAAGGTTGCTAGCGGACCTCCAAACCATGAACCACTTGAGTTGAGGATACACATCAACATCCCAAATATGCTTCTAGAACCGCAGACCATAATATTTCAATGCGGAGCAATCTGGACCAACTGACTGTCACTCTATTTCCTCTAAACAACTGAAAAACCTGGTTCTACTTAGAAGGCCATAACTTCACCAATACTTCATGCGAACCTCTCAAATCTTAATTGGAGCAACTTTAGACAATCCTCTACAAACCCTTTAGTCTATAGACTCTGATCTTCTGCTTATTGGAAATGCGGAGTAATCTATTTCACTAAACTGCATTGTCTTTACTATTTCTAACAAAGAGATACGTAACTTACTTGATTCTTCCAGAGAGACTAATTTTCTCAATATCCTCAACACACCAGTCTTCTAAACAAGTAATAGAGTAGGATGCAGTTGACACCAATGACAACATGGATATGTTAACATCAACAACAACACTGATTAGGCACATATTTGCAACATTATCTCTATCAGAAGGATTTATGTAGGTCTTTGGAAGGAATAGCCAAGAAACTAGTAGCAATGAGTGATGAGGATTGGAATCTTCTAAACAAAAAGGCATTGGGAACCATTCGATTGTGCTTGGCACCATCTGTGGTGTTCAATATAATAGAAGCGATGAAAATAAATGAACTGATGAAAGCTTTGGCTAAATTGTATGAAAAACCCTCAGCCTCCAATAAAGTATTTCTCATGAAGCATTTGTTTAATCTAAAAATGATTGAAGGTGGATCTCTGACAGATCATTTAAATGAGTTTAATACGATTACCAGTCAGTTAACTTCTGTAAAAGTGAAATTTCGTGCTACACACTATATAAGTTATTTTCTTGATTATATCCAAGGGGATTTTGGGCTGGTTTATTTGGGAGATAACGAACCTTGTCAGATTGTTGGAAATGGAAGAATCAAGATTTAGTTGTAGAATGGGAATCATTGGCTACTACAAGAGGTAAGACACATTCCAAGACTGAGTAAGAATTCAATTTCAGCAGGACAACTAACTGATGAAGGTTGCATAGTTACTTTTAGTGATAAAAATTGGAAGGTTTCAAGAGGTGCCTTAATAGTAGCAAAAGGTGTGAAAGTAGCCACCTTATATCTTTGTACAGATCATACTATTCCTTCTACTTTAGTTGTTGCAGAGAAAAACTAAATAGGTTCAAAAATAGTTGCTGCTGGTTCACAGGAAGAGACTGAAACAGTTGTTGCAAGTTCTGAGACAACACTGTGGCATAACAGACTTGGGCATATGAGTGAAAAAGGTATGAAGGTACTTCATTCTAAGAAAGTTTTACCAGGTCTGAAATGTATTAATATGGATTTATGTGAAAGTTGTGTGTATGGCAAACAAAAGAGAGTTAGTTTTCTCAAGGATGGGAAGTAAAAGAAAGATGAAAAGTTGGAGCTTGTGCATATAGATGTATGGGGACGGGCTTAGGTGTCTTCTCTCGGTGGCTTTTGATATTATGTTACATTTATAGATGATGCAACTAGGAAGGTTTGGATTTATTTCCTCGGGCATAAATCTAATGTATTTGAAACATTTAAGAAATGGAGAAGCTTGGTTGAGAATGAGATGGGTAAAAGATTAAAATGTCTCAGATCTGATAATGGTGGTGAGTATTGCAGCAAAGAATTTGAGGATTATTGTTCTTTTAATGGAATTCGTAGGTAGAAAATAGTTCGAGGGAGTCCACAAGAAAATGGAGTGGCTAAGCGCATGAATAGGACAATAATGGAGTGTGCAAGGAGCATGAGATTGTATGATGGGCTACCTTTAAACATATGGGCAGAGGCTGTCAATACTGCTGTATATTTAATTAATAGAGGTCCTTCAGTTCCTTTGGGCTGTGGTATTCTAGAGGAAGCATGGACAGCTAAGAAGGTGAGTTATTCTTTTCTCAGAACCTTCAAATGTGAATCATTTGCACATGTAGATTCTGAAAATAGAACCAAGTTGGATGCAAAATCAAAAAAGTGTATCTTCGTTGGATATGACATTCATGAATTTGGTTATAGGCGTTGGGATGTTAAAAATCTAAAAAATGTGAGAAGCAGGGATGTATTCAATGAGAAGGTGTTGTACAAAGATTAGTTGTAGCAGCATGAGAAGAAAGAAAAAGATTATGTGGTGCTGGATGATACTCCAAATAGTTATGTTCTAGTGGTTCCTCATGCTCTGCAACAGCAACAAGAAATACCACAAACTCTAGTGAATGTTAGATGGTCACCAAGGCTAAGTAGACCTCCTGAAAGGTTTTCTCCCTCTTTGTATTCTACTTTGTTAATAGATGCTGGTGAACCAGAAGGGTATGATGAAGCTATGCAGGTGGATACAAAGGTTCAATGGGAGCTTGCAATGAAAGAAGAAATGGACTCCTTGCTGAAAAATCAAACTTGAGAATTATGTAAGTTGCCTGCAGAAAAAAAAAAAGGCTTTACTAAATAAATGGGTTTATAGGCTGAAAGAGGAAGATGGAGATATGAAAAGATTTAAGGCCAGGTTAGTTGTAAAAGGATTTGCATAGAAAAAAGGGAATTGATTTTGATGATATTTTTTCTCCGGTTGTTAAGATGACTTCTATTTGTACTATTTTAAGTATTGTGGCGGCTGAAGATTTGCATTTGGAATAGCTAGATGTGAAAACTACCTTTCTCCATGGTGATTTGGAGGGGGAGATATATATGGAGCAGCCCCAAGAATTTGATGTCAAAGGTAAGCAGAAACTGGTGTGCAGATTGAAGAAGAGTTTGTATGGCCTGAAACAAACACCTCAGCAATGGTATTTAAAATTTGATAGTTTTATGGCTAAGCAAGGCTACAACCAGTGTAATTCTGACCATTGTGTTTATTTTAAGAGGTTGGGTAATGACATCTACATTATTTTATGTTTATATGTGGATAACATGCTTGTAGCAGGGTCTAACATGGATCACATAACAAAGTTAAAACAACAGTTAGCACAATCATTTGCTATGAAGGATTTGGGGGCAGTAAAATAAATCCTTGGTATGAAAATTTGCAAAGATAGGAAGAACTAAAATTTGACTCTAGGTTGATTATGTTGAAAAGGTGTTGGAGGGATTCCATATGGAGAATGCAAAAGCTGTCAACACACCTTTGCCTAGTCATTTGAAATTGACTAAGGAGATGTATCCTAAGACACAAGAGGAGGAAGAAAAAATGTCTAAGGTACCATATGCTTCAGATGTAGGAAGTTTAATGTACAACATAATATGCACAAGACCGGATATTGCACATACTGTAGGAGTCGTCAGTAGGTATGAGTAATTTTAGATTCGAGAATGTGGTAAAATAGATTCTCAGATATTTGAGAGGTACATCAAATAAATATTTATGTTTTGGGGGCTCTAATACTGATCTAGCAGGTTATGTAGACTCAGATTTGGCAGGGGATATTGATACCAGGTGGAGTACTACAGGTTATGTCTTTACTGTAGGCACTGGGATAGTGGTGAGTTGGATCTCCAGGTTGCAAAAGGTGGTTGTTTTATCCACCACAGAGGTAGAGTATGTAGCTGCAACAGAGGCAAGTAAGGAGATACTATGGCTGCAATCTTTCATAGAAGAATTAGGTAAACAACAGGCTAACAATTATTTGTTTACGGATAGCCAAAGTGCCATACATCTTGCAAAGAATTCTGCCTTACATTCAAAGATGAAAAACATACAGTAGAGGTAGATCACTTCATTTGATCAGTGTTGGATGATGGACAATTTTAAGGCTGGAAAAGATACATACAGATGCAAAACCAATGGATATGTTTACGAAGGCAGTGACCAGGGAGAAGTTGAACTCCTCTTTAGCTTCAGTTGGTCTTCAAGACTGAAAATAATAAAATTAGAACAATAGAGTCTAGGGTGCTTATTTCCAGTGGGATCTATAGGGTCAACGATGTTATGATCAGTCTCCAAGTGGGAGATGATAAGTTGTGGAGTCTGATCAGTCTCTAAGTGGGAGATTGTTGTTATATGGAGCCTAATCAGAATTAGAGGTTAAATTTTCCCTGCTTTTATCGGCACAATTTCCCCCCAAGTTATATAATGGGGTCAAGGGGCAGCACCCCCAAGATAGGGTCAAGGGGCAATGCCCCTTGTGGGGTCCAGGGGTAGCACCCCTTGTGGGGTCTAGGGGCAGTGCCCCTGACGAGTTCCCTGTCGTGATACAAGGCAGGGTCAAGGGGCAGCACCCCCGCGGGGGCTCGAGGGCAACGCCCTCGAAACCTCAAATAATTTTTATTATTTTATAAAGGCGTCAAGAGTTATTTTTCTATTGGCTGACATAAAAACACCCTATTTTGTAACCGGCATAAATCTTGATAAAAATGGCTAAGGGTTAGGGTTTTCGTTGAGATATTATATTGTAGCATTTGAAGCAATATTAAGTTGCAAGGATTGCTGGGTCAAGTTTGGAAATTGTCTCTCGTTATTATTTCTGTGTATTTTTCATTCCTCTATTTAATCTTTATTTGTATTTAATTGATATCTTCTGCATACAATTCCTAACACAATGAAAACTCCAATCATTCATTTTCATATCAACAAAACTCAAATCCAAAAGGGTAGATCTTACCAAGAGAATTAGCAGCCCAAATATGGTAGAAACCCTCACTTTCTCCAAGCCCTTTCCTCCATTCTTCCTCACCCATCCTTTCCTTTTCTTTCCATCAAGAAATCTCCTCCCAAATGAGGAAAAACAAGAACAACCAAGAGTAAGTGAGAGAATCCAAGGCAAAAGAGAAAAGTCCCCTCTCCTTTCAAAGAGAAGTAATATATATAGAAGGAAAAAAGTAACCAACTCCCCATAACTTCCCAACCACCCAACCAAGTCCAATTTTCACCACTTTTCATAAGTGGGTAATTAGAGTGGGTTTTAGACTTTATTTAAGGGGTTTTATGGAATAAAAAGACCCCTAACCCTTAGACCTACCACCTAGGAAACTTTTTATATGATTAAAACCAAAAGACTTCGTAAAACATACAATTAGTAATCACATTTAAAAAGGTGACTCAAGGGTCTAATAAAACAACCTCCCACACATGCACTACCCTTACAAAACAAGGTTAAAACACATTCACAAGAATGACATAAGGGAAATATCTATGTGACCCTTTCATCAACATTGGCCATTTTTTTTACCTGTATACTCAACCAAAAGTGTCAGTACTTCTCATAATTAATAGTAATTGAAACAAATGGCATATGAAAAATAACCTTCCAAGAATAATAATTGAATAGAGGATTAAATCTACACAAGTATAATTTAACTCTCCCTACTTGCCTAATATCTTTTAGAGTCAACCAATGATTGATCATACTATTTAATATCAAAATGTTACCACTTAACATGTAACAAATACTACTACAAGAAAATATTTAATATCAATCATTACCTTTATATTCACACTTACTCATACTCATAATATAAAATCACCTAACATGATGCAATCTATTTGATATACATAATAATATTACCAACAATGAAACATCTCGATCATTGCATACTTACATAGATAAGGAATATAACTCATCTGGCTATCACACAAAATTATAACAACCACTAGGTAGTTAGTTAACAATCAAAGTATAAGTAAATTGATGTATAGGAACAATAATCACTAATGTATATTGTTCAACATAAAAGATCATAAAATATAGGACATAAACCATCAATGACTAGAAGGATCAATAAGGCCATAAGGGACAGAGTCTTACACTCCCCCCTAGAATTAGGCTTCCCCCTGGAAGTCCCTAGAAATGAAGGTAAACACAAACACTTGTCATTAATATTTTTTGCAAAAATTCCCAAGTATGAGAATAGAAAATTTTTATCTTTCAAGGCATTCTAAAATACTAGGCAACTTACATTTTAACTATCTACTCAAAATATCATCTGTCCATGTTGCACAACAATATTGTTGTTGTCAATTTCAAACATCAACTGCTTAACATCATTAGCACATACCTTTAAATATCCCTATTATTTTACCTTCATCTCCAAGTTCCAAAGCCAACTACCTGCACATCCACGGTGAGAATGGAGGGGCACTACATATGTGCTATCTCTTTATCTAGCTATCTATTTCTCTTTATCTGTCTATGTCTATGTCTCCTTCCCCCCTCCTATCTCTATATTTATCTCCACCTCTCTATATCTCTACATCTCCCTCCCTCTCTAGGTTAGAGATATAGAGAGAGGAATAGATAAAGGGAGATAGATATAGATATAGATAAAAGGGGAGAGACAAAAGGGGGGAGAGAGATAGTAGGTAGAATCAATTGAAAAAGGCTAAATTATGCAAGTGATATGGGTCATCCCACAATAATGGGTTACATTTTTTGGTCAAACCTGACATTGAAATCAACATTTGAACTAAATCTTTACTTTCTGACACCTATAGTCGTTAAACCATTAGGAATTTGAAGATGATGAGAATTAGTGATTTCTAAGATTTTGTTTGTAGATTCTAAATATATTTTAAAAAAATTGGAGTTAAACTGTAAAATTTTTTGCATATCCTTTGATAACTAGTTTTTAATAGTAAACAACATTTTTTAAAATGATGTGCATTCTGTAGCACATAACCTCTTTTTTTACAAAGGAAAAAATTCTGATTCTTTTGAGTTTAGATTGGTAACATCGATATAGAGGGCATGCATTTGGTTTCATAATGTTTTGTTGAATTTTTTTTTTTCAATTAAGCTTTTGAAGTCAAACTAATTATAATTTAGACATAGGCATATTCCGTAAAACATTAATTTTTTTTGTATGTATCGAAATTGAATTTTTTTTTGTTGAAACAGGGACATCAATACCTAGGGCATAGATTTTTTTTGAATTTTTTTCACTAATTTACTAATTTTCCATGTGTGTAGAACATAGAACTTGATGTTCGGTGAAAAACGTACATTCACAAGAAATAAAAAAAATAAATGTAATAATCAAATTAAATATATTTAATTGTATACTTTTTGGGAAGCTTATAATAAGGACTACATACTTACAAAACAAAAATTTTAAATGAATTCATTTGATCCCCCAAAAGGTAAATCAAAAGTGGTTTTTTATCAGCATTTTGATAGATGTAGAGGAGACTCCATTTAGGTATGGTTTAAAACTAGCAGGGTTTTATCCAAGGGGGTTTGAATCTAAGGGTGTTTGATTAAACCCTCTTCAATTAAAATCCTTTAAATAGAATCTTTCAAAGCTTAAATAATTATATTTTCTAAAAATATGTGATTTTAGAAAAAATTAGGATGTCCCAGAAAGTGTTACCCACTATTGTTGCAGCACCCATATAGAGAGAGGCAGAGAGATAGATAAAGAGGAAGAGAGTGAGGGGGAGAGGGGGTGAAGAAATACAGAAAAAGAAAGATATAACATATCTCTTATCTCTCCCTCTCTCTGTATATATACATATCTTTCTCTCTGTCTTTAGGAGACAGGTGAGGGAGTGAGAAGTGAGAAAGAGTGAAAATAGAGAAAGAAGGATGAAGTGAGAGAAAGAGATTGATACAGAGAGAGGAAGAGACAAAGAGATAGAGCAAAAGAGAGGTAGAGAGATAGAGAGAGATTGATACAGAGAGAGGAAGAGACAAAGAGATAAAGAAAAAGAGAGAGGTAGAGAGATAAAGAGAAGAGAGAGAAACATAGAGATAGAAGGGGGAAGGAAAATGAGATAGAGAGATAAAAAGAGATAGAGAACTAGAGAGTTAGGGAGAGGTAGAGATGTAGAGAGAGGTAGAGAGATAGAATTAAAAACATGTGCCAACATATCTCTTATCTCTCCCTCTCTCTGTATATATACATATCTTTCTCTCTTTCTTTAGGAGAGAGGGGAGGGAGTGAGAAGTGAGAAAGAGTGAAAATAGAGAAAGAAAGAGAGATGAAGTGAGAGAGTAAGAGATTGATACAGAGAGAGGAAGAGACAAAGAGATAGAGCAAAAGAGAGAGGTAGAGAGATAGAGAGAGATTGATACAGAGATGAAGAGACAAAGAGATAGAGAAAAAGAGAGAGGTAGAGAGATAAAGAGAAGAGAGAGAAACATAGAGATAGAAGGGGGAAGGAGAATGAGATAGAGAGATAAAAAGAGATAGAGAACTAGAGAGTTAGGGAGAGGTAGAGATATAGAGAGAGGTAGAGAGAATTAAAAACATGTGCCCACATACACTTGTTTTCCTCTTACATATTTAATGCGAAGTCTTTTAACTCATAAAAATAATATATTAAATCAAAGTCTTTTTTCCCTCTTACATATTTAAATTAAATTGACAAATCTTTTATAGGGGGTCCTTTTAAAAATATTTTATTAGCATATTTTAAATGTAAAAAAATTATTATATAATTTATGATTTTTTGTTAATACAATTTGTTTAAGTATTATATGAATATATTGTAAAAGATTTATCATGTAGAGAGCTAATCTACAATAGTAGTAGGGCATGAAATCTTATTTTGTGACCATGTACGTAATATGGAGTACAAGTGTTTCGAGATTATACTTATAATCATTACATGCAATATAATTGGAAACACTCATACTCCATATTATGGACTTTGGAAATCTAATGTATGTAAGTGTAAGTAAAAACTAAAACACAACCCCCATATATTTAAAAATAATTAAACTAGTATAATTAAATATAAAAATAAAATAAAACAATGAATTCTATTGATGTTAAGATAATCATAAATTTGATTGGAATCTCATTCATGTTATAAGTTTATAAGGAATTTGATTAATATAAGAATTCAATTAATATACTCACTTATTAACCTTTATCCTCATTTTTTCCTGTCAACTAAAATTTCTCCAATGGTAAAACACACACACACACACACTATATATATATATATATTCCCTATAAAATTTGACAATCTACCAAAATTTTATTCGAGTAGTAAGAAATATGTGATTGTTAGATTTTTAAAATCTCTTTGGGTTCCACATGTATATTGTGTTGAAGGAACAAGATAAATGAGAGGGGGGTGAATTAGTTGTATCAAAAATTTTAAACTCTCATAAACATAATCACATCCACAACAGTTCACTTAAACCCTTAATCTGTTATGAAGATTAAACATGTTCAAATCATATAGTAGAAACTTAAACACATCAACATCATGCACGAGAACACTAGATTTTTATGTAGAAAACCCTAAAAGGGAAAAACCACGGTGAGGATTAGCTCACAATATAAAGTAGTAGCAATACCGAATTACAAGAGGCTCATTGCCAAAGGGCTCACTGCCCTCAATAAGAAATGCTCACTACCAAGGACTCAATGTCTAGAAGAAGAAGAAAGAAGAAGAGGCTCACTGCCAATAGTGAACTGATATAATTGCATCTGACACATGCATGGGTTTAGTTCCAATGAAGCACAACAAACATCACCTTCGCATCTATACTGAAAGATAGTAAACACCTGCTCACTGCATCTAGTCATCTAACTCATGAAAGATCTTACTGCCCTTTTGTTACCCTCACACCAAAAACATCATCTCCTCTGTGCACACCTGATTCATAAATCCTTGAAATCTTCAAGGTCAGAAACACAATCTTCAATCCTTGAAACAATCTCCAAGGTCGACAAACACACAAGGTTTGAAATAGGTCTGGACCTAAACATTCCATGACACAAGGGAATGAAGGAAAACAACTCTATGCCTTAGCTAAGACCTAAATCTATCCAAGCATGCTACACAACACTCACATAATCACCAAATCAATTCCACAATCAGCGTAAACATTCAAGGTTGGCCAAATAGTGTAAACATAAGGAATTCTTGATTACACACTTCCACGATCATAACCATAACTTGCGGACCATGCATAAATCGTTATCACAATCTAGAAACATCCATGAACAACTTGAAGTCACCTGGAAATCAACAAATTCATCCACAAAAACTTTCACCTAAAGAAGGTTGTTTGCTCACAAACAACACTATCGAACTCTACTACACAAGAACTTGCTTTCTGAAGCATCAAATCCCAAACCTTCTTGATAGAAGGTAGATAAGGACCTTATAGGATTACATCCAAAACCACAACACCTAAAACTGCTCTACAAAGAAATGTGAAGCAAAATACTTTCTCCAGACACCTCTGCACAAATTAGAAACACTATCAAATAATGTTCTCAAACTAGTGAACATAACTTTCACTGTATAGCGATCCGGAGCACCAAATTTTGGATTTAACATCTTAAACCACTTATCAACAACATATCCAAACCACAGACTCATATCTTCAACACAGAAGAAATGCAAAGCAAAAACTTGAACAGTATACTGTAAGCTAGAAGACTTCTTCAACACCTTGTTTCCAATATTAATCAAATTTTCTCAAAAGCACTTGGAGACCCAACTACATAAGCATATCCTCAACACCTTTAGCATCTATACAAAGCATCCAAACCACATTTTAGCAAAGCAACTGAATCAAACAACTCTAACTTCATCAGAAGACACAATTGACACCAATGACAACACAAACATGTTGACATCAATGACAACACCGATTAACACATACTTGCAACAATCTCCCCCTTTGTCATTGATGGCAACATATGATGTGAAAAACCATCATGACATAACTCTACACTAATCTCACTCTCCCCCTTTCTTTTACACATTTTTCTCTCTTTCTCTACCTTTGTTTTTTTTTAACATGAACTCTCTCCCCCTTTGACATCAATGGCAAAGGGTGACTTACTTTTTCAAACTCTCTCCCCTTGATTATGATACTAAACATACTTGTACTATTTTCAACTATTGTGAATACTCCCCCTTAGGAGTACACACCAACCTGTATCAACTCTTACTCCCCATGTCTACAATAATCATCAACACCACTACCTACTCCCCTTGAGAGGTAGCCTCCAACTCAGTTTCTGGAAGAAACATCTACACATGAAATTGATACTGATACATTCTTAACCTCTTTTACATCCTTCTTAATCCAAATCTTAGTCATCTCCTTATTATCTTCCGGATCAATTCTTTGTACTGGTTTATTCTTCTCTATTAGAATATCCTTGTTCATGCTTATGCTTCTGCAAAACTTTGAAATGTGTCCAGGCTTACTACAATTGTAGCACACAACATTCCTCTAACCATTTCTCTTTCCATTCATTCTGGATCTACATTGGTTAGCATTGTGCCCAAATCTACTACATGTAAAACAATAGCTATTGAAGGATTGAATCATTCTACCATGGTTATAGCCATTCATACTTTGACTTCTACACTCATTAGCTTTATGACCAACTTTCTCGCATGTGAAACATTAACCAAAAAAGGATGGAACATTTTGATTCATTCTGCTCCTACATTGTGTAGCCTTATGTTCAAATTTATTGCAAGAATAATAATAACCATTGAAAAATGGGTGCCTTTGAGCATTAGGTTGTCTAACTAGTGGTCTTCTAGCTCCTCTCTTCTGATTTCAGTTCTACTTGCCATTATTCTTCTTGTCTTCAGCTTTTGATGCTTGACCTGGTTTTGAACTTTCACCTTTTTCAAACTCTAAGCCTTCTTTATCATTGGGATCTTTCTGACTTGCAATCACCTCATCAAGCCTTGCATAACTTATCTTTAATTTTTCTTCATAGTTCTTTGCCTTGTCTAGTTCTGATTTTAGTTTTACAACTTCTTGCTCCAGTTTTGTACATTCTTCAGATTTGCCTTTCACCATTGAGTTCATATATTCCTCAGTTCTTTCCTTTTCTTCTACTTGCACCTTGAGACCAATCATCGATTCATTTGCTAGCCTCAATTGTTCACTGACCTCCTTATGACTTTCTTTGAATTTATTGACTTGCTCTCTCAGATTTCTGATACATTCGTTTGTTTCCTTAACATTCTCGTTCAAATCAATGATTTATTCATTGATGATCAAGTTTTCATAATTAAGTACTTGGTATAGGATAAAATTTAAATGATGATCAATGTTACTCATCTATGCCAATAGTCTTGGGCAAGTAAAAAGCTTCTCCAAGATCTCTTCATGAAAGGTTGTGAATCTATTATGCATGTAGAGTGCAGTTAGATGTGGATTGTTAATTATGTTTTTGATCTTCCATTGGTATGCTTATGTTGGTTCAATGGGTTGTATGCTAGGCATTGCACTATATAAATCTGGCCACTTGGTATTTGTTGCACTAAGTGTGAAGAAGAACAAAGTTGGACAACCAACTTGTATTACCATATTTGATAGCTCTCCTCTACACCTTGTCCAAAAGGGTCTTGTCCCACAAAGATTTAATCCAAACCACATAAGGTGATTAGCAAATTTGTCATCAAGCAAATCTTACATGTGAAGGCATAGGTTTGCAACTGTATTTGGTACACTTTCATCAAAGAATTTCATGAAAAAACTACAGTCATAGCTTGGCTTCTATGTCGCATCATAACATTTAACAAGAAGTACTAGAAGTGTGTATGTTGACCAAATCTATTATCATGGTATTGCATAAGATGTACAACATATTCATGTATTTCAACATTTGTGATGCATGTTTATTTGAAAAGTCCTACACTAGTAGAGAAGAGATTAGGGAATGTCATTACAAGTAGGCCCTTTGTGTTGTACTCATTGATTGGTGATAAACTAATAGGAGGCCATTCCATATCATCTATGGGGTGAGACTGGTTAACTTGTAAGAAGGTACATATATGTTCAACCTCTCCACGTGTTGTCGGGAGAACAACTACAAAAGAAGAGTCTTCATTTAATTGTTGTTCAACATTATCAAACTCCTTAATGTTTGTGGATGTGGAGTGGGTTGTAGGTTCTTGAATATTTGTAGAATTATGTGGAAGCATGTCTAACACATCTGTATGAGTGCAAGGCAAGCTCAAGAGTGCAAATTCATCAAGTTGGACACCCTTGTAGTATGGATCATGTGCAATCTTATAATCTAAGGATATGATAATGCATGAGTGACTAACATAAACATCTTAGTTTTTATGCTCTACACTTTGTCTTCGAGCAATGATTATGTCTAATTGGTTGATACATCTAGGTAAGTATTTTATGATAGTAGTAATATCTTGTGGGAAACTAATGGTATGGCCACTATATTTTAATTGGCCTCCTCATGCATGCCTAACTTGAAGAAATGGATTGACCCTTGCTATTAACATCTACTCTACTTGAGTAAGGTTTTACAAAGTAAGAGGCATGCTTCTAGGGTCCATGTTATTCCACTTTGAAAAATGATTTTCTTTCTCTCAAGAGAGCATCTATAACACTTGTGTGAGCAAAAGTCCAAGATCATGGAGCAGAAATCAAACACGAATGCAATGTATTGAAAATGAACTGAATTGGTTTAAAACTGAACTGATATAAATAGGTGACGCTTGAGGAACAAGTCTCCATGAGAATAGGAAAGGTGGCAAAAATGGAACCAAGAGAATAGCTCAATGTTCAACCACCCTCAAATGTAGTGGCGATGTGTCAAATATGAGGTGACACATCTACTAATGACTCATAGAGTGGAATTAGTCTTTCCACATGTGAGGAAAACTGCCTAACTATGGTTATGTTAGGAATAACCCATGTGAGTTATACACCAACACCCCCCTTAAGCATAGCTTAGGTGGGTTTATGAAATATGAGTCCCGGCTGTGCGCCATTTTAGGTACTCATTTACAAAACATCTCTCATAAAATGGAGAAAGAAAGAAAATCCTATGGAAAAAACTTTCCTCCTAAAGAGAGAAAACAAAGAGAGGACTTTAGATGGCCCCTCCAGATGATGATGATGCCGATGTAGACCCAGATGCTGATGTTGTCCAAGCAAAATATGTTGTAAATTCTAAATTTTCTAAATATTCATAAAATTAGATAGATCATCACCAATGTGTACAGCAGTTGGTATACTGAAGCCTGATAAAATGATGTGGATATGCACACATGCGAATGAGATAAAGAATCTGTACGATTCTTTAAGAAGTGATTGTTCCCCCCATTACACTTTATAATTCAGTGTATATACAATTCCCAATTTTCATGATTGATTACACAAGTGATTTTTATTTGACACTTTTTGAAGTGCAAGTATAACAAAATAGCTTTATTGGAGTCCTAATAATCAACTATATTGAGCCAACTGAGCTGAGCCTTGAATTGATACTAGGCTCTGAGTTAACTTCTTCTTCATCACCTTTAAAGTGTGAAAATATGAAGCAGGCTTCTGGATGGCAGACTTTACCAACTACAACTAGTTTTGTATCTTTGGACTCTCTGATTAGGGCAGCATCTGTAGTGAATTCTACTGTCTTTTCAGAATCGGTAAGTGCATATAATGAGAGATAATTTTTAAATAAACCAGGAATATTGTATACATTATTTAGAATACCATTCCCTAGTTCAACTGTGCCTTTGCCAATGACATCATAATAGTTTGGTTCATTAAAATCTTGTAGATTCTACAAGGTTCTAGTTTTATACACATTTCCAGAAATGGTGACATATGATCACCAAAAACTGAACTTATGACCCATCGGTTTAACTCTGTTTTAGATGGTGGCATTTTTATCTCTTTTTATCTGTATTAGAGTTGATGAATAGATTTAGTTTTAAACTCAATTTTGGGAATTAAGGTGGTGCTTTAGTGATAGAAGAAGTGATTGTGTGCACTCTTCTTACTTATCTACCCCCTTAAAGCGGCACTTTATAAGTAGTGCATGACATCATACAACAATACTTTCTGTTTTTGTTTCTCTCCCAACAAGCTTGCAATTTGAGATGAAGTATTTTTAAGAACCCTAAACCTAACTTAATTTTTCACTTTATAATGATAGTGCAATTAGTAGCTAGAATGATAGAGGTTGAAAAATTAGGCAATTTTGCCTTTTGAACGACTCAATTACGAGATCGTATGCAAAAGTTATAGCCTTTACAATTTTTTGCATATGCAAAAAAAATACACCTTCAAAAAAAATTTCAATATGCTTGAAAATAAAATTTTTGCAAACTAATATTTGGAGAAGAAAAACTTGATGAGGGACAAAATATTATGTGATGCTCATCTAGCCTTATTGATTTCATCATTTTTTGCATGGTACCATATCCGTTGCAATTGATTTCTATGTTCTCTACTCGATGATGTGCTAGCTGTGCTAGCATTGGCACTGTTGAATCTTGAAGGACCTCTCATTTATTACAGAATGGAATGCCTAAAATGTATTACAAAATTATTTAGAATTTTACTTATGAAAAATTCAAACTCAAATCTTCGATAAATAATTACTTTGAGAGAATAAGTATAACTAAAATATAGTAGACAACATTGTTTAATTAACTATTATAAAATGCAATGAGTATATAAGATTGACATTATCTAGGACTCACCTTATACAAATATTATTTTAATACAATATTAAAAAGTGTATTAAATTATGAACTAAATATAGTTGACTTATAATTTATATATCTTCTATCAATTGACAACAAATATGGCTAGTTAAGAATGTCACCTATGAAGTTGTATATGACTCATGAAATAGAACTTTTGAATTCGATAGTTATTTATGAATGTGCAAAAGATTTTTATAGTTCATGAGATTAATAAAAAAGTTTTGAAACATTATATATATTTAATTTTTATTTGATTAAAATTAAATGTACATAGATTTTTTGAAAAACTTTTTATTTAATTTTAAATTATTTTTTCTAATGCATACAATTCTAATCCTTTCAATATACAATATACAAAAAGATGTTTAATCTTTTTAACAATTTTTATATATAATATATGATATTTTTTCAATTTATTAAATAAAGTAAAAGTTTTAAAAAATCTAAATAAATTTCATTAACTTGTATTTTTAATGTGTTATATTTTTATTAATATTAACTAAATTAATATAAACTTCTCCAAACCTCTATTTAAATTCTTTTATATATTATAACTAAAGTTAAATATAAGTGAGGATTATTTAAAACTATAAGTGAATGGCATATCTATTTTACCATTTAAAAACATGGAAGACAGCTATCAATTTAGACATCGGATTAAAGATTAAACTTCTTTAAAAAACTGTATTTCTTTGATTTATCAAAATTTAATAAGTGTATTGCTTTAATTGGGTTATCACCATTTTAATTCCTTTGTAGTTAGCCCTAACGACTATTGTCTCCCCTAGAACCATTCAACTTTAGCAAGAGACCAAAAGCGTTTTGACAATTACTCTATATATTTACTCAAGTAGTGTTCACTAAAAATTTAAAAAATCTATAAAAGTAAAAATAAAATGATTTAACATAAAGAGATGCCGTTCACTTCATTGTCACGTACAGATTCCCCAGCTGTATCATACTATATCTCCCTTTATTGTCACACTCAAATTCAAACGTACCTGCATTCTTCTCTATTTAGTCTTCTCTCCTCCCACATCTTATCTCACTCTCCATCTCTGGGCTTTTCTCTTACCCTTCATCTCTTCAATCTTCTCTTTACTCTCTTTCAATGGGCAACAATTGCTGCTCTGCGTTTTGTTCCTCGGAAAACGAGATTGCAATGGATTTGGGGCGTCTTGAAGAAATGGTGAAAGATGTCACTCATCTAGACCACGTAATCTCCATCATTGACCAACGTCTTCACGACATCGCTGCTAAAAATCACAGGGTAAGAACGACTTGTGTCTCTCTGCTGTTAAATGTTTTGTTGGTGATAAATTCAAATGGAACATAAATATAAGCTTTAGAAAATTTTGCAGGCCCAACAGAATACATCTACACAGCAAGTTGGTAGTTACTCTAAGTTCGATTCTTGCATAAACTTTGGCAAGGATTTAGTGGAGAAGATGTCGAAGCGTGCAGAAAGAAATCGTTGCGTGGTATTGAATTTCATTTATTTTGTGTTTTAAAATTAGTCCCTCAAACTTTGTACATAGAATTTAGTTCTTCTTTTGGGTGATGAATATTCGTTCCTTTTCGAACAGGTGTGCTTCAAGTCTGGTTATAATCGTGATTCACGGAAAGTGGTTATTGAGGTTTTGAAAGGAGCGTCCCAGATTCAGTTGTTGGCAGCAGGGGTATGCGTGGTGGTATATCTCTTAGATCAAATAGAACTACTTTCCAAAAATAAGGATCAATGTCTTCAGCTGTTGAGATGGTTATGTGCTCTGGCAAAGCGCGTGAAGCAATTAGATCAGCATGTACACGCTGAAAGAGAGAGGCTTGATCAAGCAGTTAACTTCATTTTTGATGGATGTGTTCTGTGTCTCACACAAATGGAATCTCACAAGCTATACAGGTAAATCCTTACTGAAATTTGCACATTGTATGATAGAGTAAGCAGAAGAGGGTTTTTGTATAAAGGAGGTTTTTTAACTTTTCTTTTTCTGTCGGTGAATAATTCGTCATATTTTTCATGACTGCATAGGCTATTTCAAGCTTCGGTGGATGCTGCGGATCTGCAAAATCTTGAGTCACAGATTCGAAGTACCTATACAGATCTCTCCCTTGGGGCTGTGATTGCTGTTTTGGATAACACTCCTCACTTTCTTCCTCCAACACAGGGACAAGATCCTAAACCAGGTAATCATTTGGATTGACTTGATATCTATCTCCGTTTACAAAAATCTCTCTGGGTTTTATACAATGTTAAATTTTCTTAGTTTCATAGTTTATTTATTTAGTACACGATAAAAGTACAGGAGAGAGAAGGATATTTTAATACTGGACGCAAAGAATTATTTTCCTAAACTAATAAAGCATAATAGTTTGTTTATAAATGGCCATTTGGGCTATTGTACATCAGTTCTTATTCTGCTGTATGTACCGTTATATCTAAACCATGGCCTGTGGTTTTTTTTTTCGGGTGGAATTTTCAGTTGGGAGAGAAGTCGCAAAAGAAAGAGTAATTAAGCTTCTGAAAATGGATCCAATTGATTATTCAAAGAGAGCTGTTGTAATTTATGGGTTTGGAGGAATCGGGAAAACAACTCTGGCATCTTCTATCTTCAAGACACTCGAGCTTCAGGGCTACAGATACTGCAGACTCGACATGGATCAGAACTGTTCCGACAATGATATCAAGAAGCTTCAGCAGCAGATGTTGCAAGACTTGTTTCAGCAAAAGATCAAGTTGAGAAGTTATGTGGAAGGTCAGGAGCAATTAACAGAGGCTTTTAGAAAAGGGGGTGATCCTATATTCATGTTTATTGACAATGCCCTCGCAGCAGATAACCTGACTAAGCTTTTGCCAGCTGATTTGTCCTGCCTTCCCAGTGGGATGAGGATTCTTCTAACCACCAGAAAGCTTGATCAGACTGACATGCTTTCACGAACAGATTTTCAACGCATTCCATATGAGGTAGACGTGCTTTTCCCCTCAGATTCCAAAAAGCTTTTATGTAAAATAGCTTTAGGTAGTGCCAACGCATCATTTTCCCCAGGCATAAAGAGCACAGATGTGGAGGAAATTGTGAGTATGTGCGGTGGGATTCCCTTACTTGTAGAATTAATTGGGCACAAATTTAAAAAGTATCTGTCGAGGGCCTCAGAAGTAAAGTCTTTCAAGGAATCCCTCAAGGAATCCGTAGCAGCCGGTGGAGATATTGAACGTGTGGTGGATCAAGTATATCAAAGTTTAGATGAGCTTTCTAAGGAGGCCTTTTTAGACATCGTTTGCTTTTTCGATAAATGTCCGACAAGCCTAGTCCGTGCGGCAGTTGGAAAGGTCCAACTTGAAGTGCTTCTGGATGCGGCACTTGTAAAACTCTCTTTTGATGACGATGGTGAAAAATTCCGTTCCATTATGTGGGGTACCGAAGAGGAAACGCCGCATGTAATTTTGGAGGTAGTGAGTAAAGTCAAAGTTCATGATATAATAAGGGCAAGAGGAAGATGGTTGTCCCAACAAGAAGAAGATAGAATATCGGAGCTGGAATCTTTGAAAGATGCTCTACGAGATACACAGGTATATCTGATGAAAGTTTTAAATTTGTTTTAATATTTTACTTCATTAATTTGTTTGCCAGCGGGTGTTTTATCTTGTTTATACTCTTGTAAAATAGATTTTATTAGGTTTAAAAATCATTTCTCACATTTAAATTGGAAATAATTTAACAGAAGTTGCAGAAAATAAAGGGGATTGAAATCTCAGCCTCAGCAGTTAGTGATGAATTCAAAATTGAAGCAGAAAGCTTAGACGTTATGCACTCTTCTTTGAGAGTTTTGATCCTCCCAAAAAAAATTGAAGTGAATGGAATATGCCAGCGTAGCTTTGAAAGTCTAAAGTATTTAGAGATTGACGGGAATTTGCCTATACATCTCAAGCAACTCAAACGACTGGCTGTTTTAAAGGGGCCAGATAAGGAGGGGGCAGATAGTGAGAATGTTGATGAGGCAAGTGCCATCTCTCTTTCTAAAATGCTCAATATCTTTGAGCTTTACAATATTGTTTTTACTAACTAGTTTATTTGTTTCCTTTGTTTCTTTTGGAAAATGATGTGCAGCTGCCGGCATCTCTACATTACTTATCTTTGAGAAATTCTTCAAACCTTCCTACTTTGCTCCAAAGCTTCCACAACCTATCTTCTCTAGAATACTTATACTTAACAGGCTGCGATGCACTGGTGAGGGTTCCAACAACCTTTGGCACACTAGAGTCTCTAATTGTTTTAAACCTAAGTGGATGTGGTAATCTCACTGCACTTCCGGAGAACATTGAAAACCTATCTGCTTTGCAATTCTTGGATTTATCCAATTGCACTAAATTGGCCAGCCTTCCACCTACCTTCGGACAACTAAAATCTTTACTGGTTTTATATATGAGTAAATGCAGTGAGTTTACTTTTTTGCCGGAGAGCTTGGGCAATCTATCCAATTTGCAATTGTTTATTTCAAATAATTGTGAAAAACTGGTTAAATTACCTAAAAATTTTGGCGCTCTATCTGCTTTGAAGTATCTGGATTTGAGGGGTTGTTCCAAGTTAGAGAGCCTTCCAGAGTCATTTGGCCAGCTCAAGTCTTTGAAATTTCTCTACATTAGTGGTTGCCACAATTTGAAGACGCTCAATGGTGGTTTCAGATCCTTAACTTCACTTATGTTACTGAATGCATCATTTTGCGAATCATTGGACGAAGAGGCAGTGGACATCTTAGTTGAGATAAAAAGTTTACTGTTCGTAGGTATGGATGGATCGCGGTCACTGATTCGGCGGTGGGAAGAAATAGGACACCGCGACCCTTTGATTGTGGAGGGCACTGAGGTGAGTATGAACAGGAGGGCCCGATGTGGTAAAAAAAATTCTTTTTCTTGTTTAGTGAGGCTTAATTGTTTAAGCGTTTAGCTTGAAAGACATTTTTGTGGTTATAATTGTTATTCTCATCTTCTCGCGTTGCATCTCTCAGAATGATGATGGGTTCCTACACACTGTTGAGCATACACTATTCCATGGTGGAAGCAGATTTGTGGGCGTGGAGGGTGATGGTGGACCATTGGTAGACTGGTCTTGGTCTTCTTTTGCAGGGGAAGAAGAGGAGGAGGAAGTGGAAGTGAGTGTGTTGTTGACAATGTGTGATCTCTGTTTAGATTGCAATAACAGTGCTTTACAAATGGTGAGGAAGGAAATAGAAAGGAGGATGGAGGAAAGCCGTGGTAGGCGAAAGTTCCAGATTGTGTATGCGGAGGCAGAGGCAGAGGCAGGGGATTCAGTTGAGAAGAGTGAAGAGCATATCCGCCAAACTCTCGTGAAGCTTTTACCCGCCTGCACTTTTGTTTCCATGCCCATCGACAATAGAACAAGCCAACTATTTGCATTTGCTCTCTATAGGCGACTCCAACCTCAGTCAAGGTATGCAATCCAGTCTTTACACACATGTATTTTTCGGTTAAGAGTTCTAATGCAGAGAGACAGAAAACGGGTGGAATTTCATAGTGAATGTTTTCCAAATGATTACAAAGAGAAGGATGAATGGGAGACACTGATAGATCAGCGAGGAGGTGGCTTCAACAAACTCTTCTCCACTCTAGATTTCATTTATTCTAAATTAATACACTGGTGAATGATTCTTCCACAGATGAGAAGCACTGATTTTTCTCTTATAATAGTTAGGGAAGGTTGAGCAATTCCTCCTAGGGATTCAAGCTGGTTCAAAGGGAAAATAGTGTGTTCTATAAATGTGTTGCACGGGATAGATACATTGACCCCCCCTACCCAAAAAAAAATTATAATTCTAATATGTTTTTATATTTTAAATAATTATTTAATGTGTAGTTTCTTTTCATTTATTTAATAATGTAATGAATAGATAAAATAGTATTAAAAGTAATGAAATTAAGTTAATATTTATTTATTATCATTTATTATTATTTTAATTATGTTGAATATTTTTAATTTTTAGTTGTATAATGGTGAAAATTGTATATTCATATCCTTTTCTCTTATGTTTTGGGCTCACAATGATTAGATTGTCTTTATTGCATTAACTAGTATGTAAAATGGTTTTATTTCATATGGAAACTTTAGTAAATGACATTATCCAGTCCTAAATCTTCTCATCACACATCTTTAGATTCCAACCCATACCCCAAATATAAATTGTTTTCCCATCTTGGGTCAAATATGTGAATACAAAACTAATCTAGAGCAGTTATATGCCTACAAATCTAACCTCTAAAATTTTAAATTCAAAATTTATATTCAAATACTTCTTGTATTTTTTACTTGATTGTTATGAATGATCAAACTAAAGTGCAAATTTACCAAATTACACACCAAGGTGGTGTATTTAAAGACACCCTAATTGGGAATGGATCATCTTGCACCTAGGTTCAACATGGCATAATTAGAAAACACATCTATGAATTCAATTACAAATAAAATAATTTACATCAGCATTAGGCATGAGTTTTCCATAGTCCATAAAGATAGTAAGAGTGCTTTTAGATAGAGGCTCCACAAATGAATTTGGATAGAGGCTTATGCATCAAATTTAGAGTTATGTACATATGCAGTATTTATTTTTCATATTTGTTTGAGCATTTAATTATCGTGAATTTCTAGGATTAGTCACACACCTTTGTTATCTTAATTAATCGATGTTTAATTGAATGAATTTATTTGATTATCCTAGATAATTAATGTAAAAAAATTATTATGTTTGTATATTTTTGTAAACTTAACTTACCTTAGGGTCTTGCCATAATAATGGGTTAAACTTTTTGGGATATCTTGATTTTTGTTGCAATCACATATTTTTAGAAAATATAATGATTCAAGCCTTGAAAGGTTTCATTTAAATCCCCTTGGATAGAACTCCGCTAGTGATGAGGAGCCAAAAAAGAATAAATAAATATTCTTACTCTTTCAACTTAGGAGAGGATGGGTAAATATTTTATGTCCTTCATATAGTTCTATTAGAACTTCCTTCCTATTGCCATCGGCAACAGAATAGACTATCGGCGACTTTTGGAAATGTTTTGCCAAACACCAAGTCTGTCTGATACCTCCTATCGGCAAGACTTCTTCTTTGTTCGACTTACAGTTATTTCAATAGTGACCAATCTCTCATCGTTGTGACCCTTATCATCAGCGAACACTTACAAACTTAGGCCGATGCGTCGATGGACCAACCACTCATCGGCGTGACTTCAACCTTTAGCGAACTTCCTTTTTGTGTCTCCGATACGTTAGTCACTCTGATCGCTCATCGGCCAGACGAATGCTATCGGCCAAACCTAAAGATCTCTTGACTCTGACCGGCTCCTCTCGATGGATCTCCGTCAGTAACACTTATCCCTTATCACCCTAATACGCCTCGATCGGTAAAACCAATGCTGTCGGTCCAACACCAAGTTATCTACCCGATGGAACTACGACACATTAGCATTTGCCATCACGGTTTTGGCAAGACATACGCCTATCGGTGGAGCCAAAATTTATCAACCTGATGCTCCAATAACATTCACTCTTTGCTATCAGCCAGAGTCCTTTAGGTTACCGGGACTTGTCTCTTTGTTGGTCTGATCCAACGACACCACTAGCAGTTAGCGGCCGTCTTTGGCCATGACTTTGCGTCACAATGATACACTAATAGGGTTGTCAACTCTCAATAGTCTAATCTACACCTTACGCCTAGCACATAAAGATGCTAGGGCATGCTACTATGCACACTCCTTAGTCTGGAACATTTGCCCCGCCAAACATGTAAAAGAAAAGAAAAATAAAAAAAATATGTACAGACCGATGCCACTCCATTGATTTCTTTGTAAATCCACCAATGGAATGGTTATCGATTCATCTTCGACAATTTAGACTAAATTATTTCAATTGTAGAGAGCAGAGAGCTATTATGAACAGTTAGGAAATATTTATAGCACATATCAAACACAGAAGATGATGGACATAAGTTATTATTGCTCAGTGGATTTCCAAATCAAAATCTTTGAATCTACAGTGCCCCCTCTTGGTTGCTCCTCTATGCTTTTATTAAGCCAAAGTTGGAAGATCAATGGTTGCTCAACGGTTAGGGAAGGCCAACTGCCCTGAATCCCAACCGACACCTGTTGATCTTTTCAGATTCTATTAGATACAAAATGTGTCCATTATTTGCCAAATGGAATACAAAGACTTCTAGGTTGTTAGAAAACAAAACATGAGCAAAATGACATGGCCAAATAGGACTTATTTCAACATAGTAGATTTTACTATGGTGCCCCTGCACCAACTAGTTTTAAATAATACCTATAATAGAGTCTCCTGTACACCTATCAAAATGTTGATAAAAAACCACTTTTGATTTACCTTTTGGAGGATTAAATGAATTCATTTATAATTTATGTTTTATAAGTATGTAGTCCTTATTATAAGCTTCCTAAAAAGTATAATTTTAAATATATTCAACTTGATTATTATATTTAATTTTTATTTCTTGTGAATGTAGGTTTTTCACCGAACATCAAGTTCTTTGTTATATACGCATGGAAAATTAGTAAATTAGTGAAAAAAATTCTGAAAAAATATCTATGCCTTAGGTATTGATGTCCTTGTTTCAACAAAAAAATTAAATTTCAATACATACAGAAAAAGTTGTGTTTGCATTCACCTAAAAATGGCTCGAGTCGAATTAAATAGATATTTTAATATTTATTTTATTCTTATTCTTCTATCAATAAATAAATGATAGAGAAATGAATTCCTAGGAAAACCAATTGCATAGAGACCTTCACAAATGAGAGAAGCAAAGCTATTTCACCGAAGAGAAAAATACATTGAGATGAGATGATCAAATACATTATGGTACAGGCTTTTTAAAGCTGTGAAAAATAAGTGACAGGTATGTAACTTCCCAGCACGGGAAAAACAACTATCCAAAACTAATTAAATGCAACTAACTATAGTCTACCTAAGTAAAACTTAAGTAAATATGCATTTACTCTAACACCCCCCTTAAGTGCAACTTAGGGAGAATGAAGATGCAATATGGGTCCTGGCTACAAAACCATGTTAGGTACCCATAAATACAATGCAAAAAGAAATCTGTCACAACTGGAGAAAAGGAGAAAAATCCTATGGGAAAAAACCCCTCCCCAAAAGAGAGAAAAGAAAAATAAAAATGATGCATGTATGGAGGACTTAGTCACATCCCCCCAAGTACTACATACATCCTATATATACAATCTATAGTCCCCCATAAGAGGGAAAGATAGAGACTATATAGCCCCCCCATGATGAAGAATCTCCGATACTGATGAAGGATGCCTAAAGATTGAAGATGATTTAATCTCTGCAAGCAACACCTCTTCCCTTAGGAAGAAACAGATCCACCAGATGAAAAAGGAACCACTCCATATCCAACTAAGAAGGGGAAGGAAGTCTCCAAACAGAACAATCCATCACATGATCATGATCAACCACAACCAAGTAATGCAATAGATCAAGAGAAGACACATCAACCTCCAAAAACAATTTGAATGAATCAACTGGCATTCTGCAACTGCCATCAAAGAGGAGAGAAATCCCCTCAAGTGAATCTCCCAAATCTGTAAGGTGAGACTCTACAAACAAATCAGAAATGCCTACTAAGTACTCATCCAACAAAGCAAGATTTGAGTGATCAAATGTAGCTTGCTGGGCTAGAAACTCAACCTCTAAAGTAACAGGAATAGTATCAGCATCAGTCTGAAGTACCCCAAAATGCAAATGATCAGTATTACTATCAACACTGGCCAAGGGTGTGCGAGGTACATAGTCATCCTCCTTGACAAAGTGAGAGAAGCTATATAGTCTAGACTCATGATCAACATTACCAATAGCAATGAGTTTTTCTAGAATTAGCTTCTTTGATAAACACAGAATCGGCTATAAACTCCACAGTCTTAGGGACTTCACCATGTGTTATCTGGTATATAGATAGAAGATTTGTGTGCAGCCCTGGAATGCATAGTACATCCCAAAAACAACCATCACCTATGTCAACAATGCCTATCCTCTAAACATCCAACAGCTTATTGTTCCCCAACAAAATATTGGAAGTGTCAGAGGGGTGCAAACTAATGAAAGGATAGGATGAATAACTCATGTGGTGAAATGCACCAGAATCCATAAACCATTTGTCACACTGAGAATCAACTGTAGAAGTGACCAATGCATGTCCCTTACCCATGTAGTGCTTATCTTCTTTACTATTTGCAATGTCTGCACTACCAAACTGTGTGGGCTTGGTGGATGGAGCAGATGAAGATGCAAAGGCTATGGAAGGAGTCATAGAAGATGGCAGTGGGATATTGTTCTTCTGTAGAAGGTGGGAGAGATCATCTATCTTCTTTGTGTAACAATGATGCTCATCATGCCCCTTTTTTTATATTATACACAATTGAGTTTCTCCTTCTTTGGATTTTCTTCTTTTGCAGTGGTGGAGGACTCATCTTTCTCTATTTTGGGTTGAGGTTTCTTCTTCCCCTTACTCTATGGGCCATGTGTAACCAATGCATGATTTTTAGGGACCCCCTCTAACTAGGCAAGTTTGACTTGCTCTCTTGTTAATCGGTCACAAAAGGTCTCAAAAGAGGGCATCTGGAACGCACTACCTAAGGTATCCAATGTGGAGTAAAAGATAGAGGAAAACATGACAAAAGGGCCCCTTAACTTAGATAGAATAAAAAAATGCACTCCTTATCAGTTTTACCCTTTCCACATCCTGCTAGTTGTGACCTTCTTGATTTGAATTTCACTAAGAAGTCATCAATAGTAGGAAATGCTTCAGGGATGAGAGAGTTTAACTCAACCTCCAATTGCAATGCATGGATCTCACTAACCTTACCAAATAGGCTTTCTAACTTATCCCAAATTTCTTTAGTTGTACCCAACTCATCAATGTGGAAAAGAAGACTATCTGGAGCATTTAGCTTCATCAACCCCATGGCTTGGTCACATTTATTTTGATGGGCAAATATTTCATATTCTTTAGTCAGAGTGGGTTGGGTAGCATTTAGGGTAGACCACAAACCCTAGGACTGAAGCAATCTACGCATTTTCATTTTCCAGGTGTGGTAATTATTGGGGGTTAACATTTCAATGGATGCAGGAGTATCCATGACAACGATTGCACCAAAATTACTCGAAGCCAAAAAAAACTTCCAATAAAGAAGTTACCTCTATAGTTTACTTTTCACCAATTTTCCAACCACTAAATTTGCCAAAGAAATTGCTTTGCAAGAATACAAAAAAAACCTTAAATTGGCCAAAATATTCAGAGAGTACCTTCACCAAGGGTAACAACTACCAAGTGGCCAAGCAAACTCCAAAGTCCTGAACAAACTGTAAAACTTCCACAAGTCACAAAGGGTCCACTGCACCAACAAGTTGGGCATGTGAACTTCCTCAAAGACTCCATGTGAACCTTTGTTCACACTAACATATGCAAGGCAAAGGTATATAAATACCAGAAAACCTTCTCACACAACTAATGTCGGATAAATGACCCATACAAAATACATATCAAATATCCAAATGGGCCCACTTCGCCAGGTCGGGCATAGCAAAACCTAAATATTTCACCATGAAACTTTATAAATATTAACGTTTGAGAAAAAAAATTGCTCACGTGAAATGTTTTTCTCAAGCTCACGCGGGCAACACAGAGCGGTATAGGTCTTTTATTTAGAATCGTTGTCTCCTAACGTTCAACAAAAACTTCTTCAGACATAAATTTTAGTCTTTAATTGCAGCCTGCAAAGGAAAACACGCCTCCCAACAGAGATTGCACCAGCGATCACAAAATTCTCTATCAAAATGACACTGTCACGGCTTCACTGGGCATTTGATCAAGTGTGGGGTTTTATGCACTCCAAGTGTTCTATTTCAGATTGATGTGCAGGTGACAATACACGGCTTCTTCAAATTAAAAATCGTTGCCACAGTGGAAATTACGCCCACGTCCAACATGTGAACGTCTCCTCACAATAGTATTTGTTCTTGCTGAGGGATCACGGACATTGGATATTGATAATATAATCTTGTTCAGCCGCTTGTCTATTGCCACTAGTTTGATGCCCCGCTAACTCATAGAGTTGCTTGGTAACAAACTATTGCTGCGAATCAGATGATCAAAATGTCTGCAAGGTCGCTATGGCCTTTCTTGCCAAGACTGAATTTGAGCTTATCCAAGCAGTTGCATTCGTAGTGAACCAAAATATATGCCCAAATACAACATCAAACTCAATGTGCTCTAATAGGGAAATTGATAAAGATGAACATTCTTCTGAATGTATTCAGAAAATAATGATCTCATTGATCTCCAACCACAACTTTCTGACAAAAACTCTCAGGGAAGATACTGCAAACTGGAGGCTCTGATACCTTGATAGAGAAATGAATTCCCAGGAAAACTAATTGCACTGAGACCTTCACAAATGAGAGAAGCAAAGCTATTTCACTGAAGAGAAAAATGCATTGAGATGAGATGATCAAATACATTATGGTACAGGCTTTTTAAAGCTGTGAAAAATAAGTGACAGGTATGTAACTTCCCAGCATGGGAAAAACAACTATCCAAAACTAATTAAATGCAACTAACTATAGTCTACCTAAGTAAAACTTAAGTAAATATGCATTTACTCTAACAATAACTATCCTAATTTATTTATTTGGTTCTCGTTTATTCTTATTCTTCTAATAATTAAATATCCTAATTCTGTTAATGTCATGTCTAATTAAATAATCCTAAATTATTTAATTATTTCCTCTAAATCAAAGTCTTATGTCTAAATTCCACATCACTCATCCATGTCAACTTCCATGTCATTTAGACACTTCACCATGTTGCTCCAATAATTAAATATTCTTAATATTTAATTGAGTAATTATCCTCTCAACATGTGCCCTATTTCTTCTCCACATGTATCCTATTATTTCTCAATCATCTCCATGGTCAAAGACACTTATCTTCCAAATCCTATATTCTCTCTCACATTCCAACAATCAAAGAGTCCTTCCACGATCTTCTCATAGTCTTCCACTTTTATCTCATTGGTCTTTGTGAGCATCATGACATGTGACTTATGGTTCCACATATTCCTCTACCTTGTAAATGTAGTAGGAACATCTTCCACCTTTATCTCTCTCATCCCAACTAATCAAATCTCTACCGTACACATCGCATGACTCATTCCTCCACCACGGATCTTATGACACTTGGAACTAGCTCATCCTTAGCCTATAAAAGAAAGTTCCTCACCTCCATTTTTTAATCACAAGAGCTTTAGTAATTATATGCTGCAGAAATTCCATCAAGCAATCAAGCGTGCCTTTGGCCCCCCCATTTGCATTAGTTTCATAATCTCCATTGTTGCACAATCATTTTGCTTCATTATATCAATATCCATAGCATTATCATGGTTTTTATCATATCATCTTCATCTTATCTTTGCATTGTAGTTTTGCTCACTTTGCATATTCATCCAAAAAATCCATTCCTCTCTTTGTCATCTTGGAAAGCAAGGAAGTACACTTCTGAGATTAATATCATCATCAACAAGATCATTGAAAAGATAGGAAACAGTGGAAAGCACAGGATAAATCAGTTTACAAGGTATAAATTAGGTTTTCTGCATTTTCTTAGTTTCATTGATGTATTGAATTTGAGTAGGAATTCTAGAGTATTTGTGGCATCTTAGTAGGTTTTTACATTAGTTTCAAATTATCAATCACATTTTGGTGCCCACCATGGGGCCTTGCCCTATTTTTAACTACCAAATTTGAGTTTTTGGTGTTCTTATAGTCATAATCATTCGTCCTTGTGCATTCGAGTTCCAACTTCTTGTGCATCTGTGAAGAAAAATTACAGTCCTGCACATATGATCATTCCTGATGTGCATATGAAAAATTCTACCACACATCCATTCTTCTTGCACATATAAAACTTCTTTCTACGTATTTGCTAGTTCTTTCTGCATTTGTCTTTCTACACATATAACTCATCTTTCTATGCATCTGATATCTATATCAGTGCATATGAAATCTGTCAGTTTCTAGGGTGTCTTTTCAATATTTTTTAATGCTAACTTTGGTTGTAGGTATCATCAATCATCAAAGAAATATATTCAAATGACTCACAATGGGTTTTTGTAGGTTTTAGGGCTTGGTTTAGGCATCATTTTACAATTTGCATACAATCTTCACCTAGTTTCTAATTAGGAGGAGTAATCATATCATTTGGCATACAACTTGCATACAATTTTCACTTAGTTTCTAATTAGGAGTAATCATATCATTTGGCATACAACTTGCATACAATCTTCACTTAGTTTCTAATTAGGAGGAGTAATACGTTCTTGTATACAATCATCACCTAGTTTAAATTAGGAGGAAGTAATTCAATCTTGCATTGCAAATCATCACCTAGTTTAAAATAAGAAGGTAAATGTACAATCTTGCATTCTACTTTGCATACAAATCATTCACTTAGTTTAACTAGGAGGTTTAAAATTGGACAAATCAAGTGCATAACAAACTTGCATACAAAATCAAAATTTAGCATAAATAGGAGGAAGTAATTTGATTATCTTTCTTTTGTTATCATGCAAATATGGCACTTTTGTGTTGGTAGATTGGTCACATCTAGCTAAATCTAAGAGGTCAATAAACAAGTGTTTTCTATGCTTGCAAAAAGTGATACACATATGCTCGCCCCTTGCAACATCTTGGGTGATCAAAAAGCCACACTCACTTCCCCTTTTCTTGTTTACCCTTAGCAAGGCCTGCTCTTGGATTGCAATTCATCCAAGAGGGACGACCTTAAGTGGAGCTTTCCTTTGACCCGCTCTATAAGTAGAATAATTGAAAGCCAAGTTCTAACCAACATTAGCCTTGCCTTTCAGTGCCAAATTGAAAAGAGGTGTACTAGAACTTTGTGGAAATGATTTTCACATTGTGTGAAGTATCTGATACTCTTAGTAGGATTGGTCAAAGCTTTTAGTAGCTTGTCACATGCCTGCAAGGCATTGGTCCCTCAAAGCTATTAATTTAGAGACCAAAATCCTTTTTACTTGTTGACGTAGGAGGTTGGAATATAGACCTCTGAAGCCACCCAACATTTTCACTAATCATGCGTAGAGATAAAAAATTCACTCTTTATGGGGAATGAAACTCGGTATGCCCGAGAAGTGTGTGCCATGTAAGGGGGACCCAGTGCCACCAAGTTTCTAGTTGTCCGCCTTGATTTAAGTGGCTGGAGAAATCTAAGTTGGGATTCAATAAGTAGTATTTTTTCTCACCTAGGATTATACTTGTCTTCAATTTTGTTTTAAACAACAAATGTCACAAACAAACATCAAATTGTACTGCTTTATGTGTTTTCTTGCCTAAAAACATACAAATCATCAGCAAAAACATTTAGGTTGCATAGAAAAATGTTCCTAGAACAAGCAACATTGATCAAACATTGCAAAAACACAAAACAACGTATTTGAGACTTTTTGCCGCACATTTGACAGTTCTTTCAGTGCATTCAAATTTTGTTGCACATTCAACATATCCTGTTGCACTTTTGAACATTCTTCCAATGCATACATTCTGTGGTGCATTTGAAAAATAGAGTTGTGCATATAGAACAACGCATTCAATCAATAGTCCAATGCATTTAAACCCTGTTTCAGTGCATTTAAACCCACGCATTCAAAATAGAGAGCATTTCTTGAGATTTTGAGAAAACAAGCAAATCAATTTTTGATGCCCATTTCAACCCAGAATCAATTGGTGAAATTAGTTAAACCATAAAAAAATTTCTGTTACCCGTTTCCAAACATTTCACTTACCATATCATACTTAGCCATCCCAGAATCAAACAAAATCAAAATTTTCCCAAAGGTGTCATTGAGATCTTCATTTTCAAAACAAAACAACTTGGTTAGTTTCTCCTATCAGGATCAAATCATCCTCTAGAGACTACACCAAGCATCTTGACAAGGTTCGTTTACAACAATAGTGATTCATATCATCTCTATTTTTACTCACTAGGTTGGATCAACACTTTGATTGCTCTTAGCTCAAGACCATTGTTGAACAAAATATCAAAAACAAACCTTAAGAAAACCTTGTAACCATCAACTCATTCAAATCCAATCTTTCACCTAAACTACACCCACAAAATATATCACTTGTATCCACAAGTATTTCATCCAACTCCACCCCTATCCAAAATTTTATGGTTGAAACTAGGTCCAAAACCAAGAGAAGAAAAGAAATGGATACATCAAACAATAGTGTACATTCCTCTTCTTCTATTGATGGAGAAGAAGAAATCCCACATGAAGAACTTGTTAGTGCCTTGCAAGATCCTAAATTCCAAAAAATGATGGATAAGGTCATAACCATGGACCCCCAAAAATACTTCCTTATGCTAGCACAATAAGGAGCTAAACTACCTGTTGATTTTGATATTTTAAAATTGAGAGAAAGGACCTCATCAAACGAAGTAGAAACTTCCAAAAATGGAAACGAAGCTCCCAAAAATGAAAAGGCTAAGGATATTTTAAACCCTTTGGATACACTAATGCAACAAATCCAAGTCTTGCAACAACAATTTGTGGACATTCAAACTGGAACTTCCACAAAACATTACTCATTAGATGATATATCTCCATATCCTTTTGACAAGAGCTTGGTCATGATACCTTCCCCTTCAAGATTTGAAGTTCCTAAATTTGATAAATATAGTGGGAAAGGTGATCCAAGAGACCACATTAGAGAATTTAGTGTTGCATGCTTAGAGGTCACCCATAATGAGACATATCTTATGCAACTCTTTCCGCATAGGCTAGGAGGTCAAGCTATGGAATGGTTCTCTTGTCTACCTCCTGGAATCTGAACATTTAATGAACTAGTGGACAAGTTTGTGGCACACTTCTCCTATAACATTGAACATGAAATTTCAATTTTAGATCTATGCAATAACAAACAAAAAGGTGGAGAATCTTTTGCCACTTTCTTTCAAAGATGGAGACAACTCACAAGTAAATGTCCTTACCACATCCCCGAGAAGCAAATGATTGAGATGTTTGTCCATAACCTAAACATTGACTTAAGCTATCAAATACAAATCCAATGCCCTACTTCTTTTAGTAAGGTCATTGAAATGGGATTACTATTTGAGAAAGATTTGATAGAAAAAGGACAAATCAAAATCTACAAGGATGTCCCTAGTTCAAGCAATAACATGGACAAATCAAGGTTTTGGACTAAAAACAAAAATATTGTAAATGATGGTGTTGTAGACGCCAAACATGTGGTACTAAAACAACCTATTTTCAACTTATTGAGTCCACACAATAATACACCTTCCAACAAACCTCCAAACATTGAACCAAGACCCACAAACTTTCCTCCTCGCCGAAAGTTTACACCATTAGGGGAATCAATTGAATCTGCCCTAAGGAAGCTCATATCAAACAACCTCGTAACACTTCCTATGGTAAGAGAATATGAACACAAGTTCAAACCCTCTTGGTGGAAATATTTTGACTTTTGTGAATTCCATAGAAGCAAAGGTCATAAAACCAATGACTGCCAATGACTGAAAAACACCATCCAAGACTTGATAGATCATGGAGAATTATCAATAGATGGACATACATCCAATGATGAGCATTTGGCATTCAAGAATCTTCTCCCTAACTATGAGAAGGGAGGTTCCTCTAAGAAAAACAATAACAGTGGTAACAATGCCAACTACTCGAATGTATCATATGAATACACCGTTAACCATATCTCCAAAAGTGATTCACATATAAATGTGATCACTATAAATAATAAGCCAAATTGTAATGTTACCACTTGTCCTAGAAAGATTACTCTCCAAGGGGCTCCACCTAAACCATCTTCCATATCCAACCAATATAATGTCCTAGACCAACTCCATAAGACACCTATGCATATATCTATATTGGAGCTTTTGCATCTCTCACCATCCCATAAAGCTATCCTCAAAAAAGCTCTCTTAGAAACCACTGTGCCAACCAACCTTGACCAAGAGAATTTCAAGCCATGGTAGGACATCTAACCACCCCTCACTTTCTATCTTTCACCGAAAAAGATGACATGTCTCTTACCTGACCTCACAATGCATCCCTTCACATTGAAGCCCTCATTCATAAACACAGAATAAAATGGGTCCTTATAGATGGAGGGGCAGGTTTAAATATTTGCACACTAAAATTAATCCTTACATTTGGGTTCTCTGAGAATGATATTGATCCAAAGAAGATCACAATCAAGACCTATGATGAAGAAGAAAGGACATCTAAAGGCACAGTTGTTTTGCCAATAAGAGTTGGACTGATGGAAAAAGATGTGGTTTGCCAAGTACTTGACATGGAACTAGCCTACAATATTCTCCTTGGCCAACCTTGGATACATGAAATGAAGGTTGTACCATCGACCTATCACCAATATATAAAGTTCCCACACAATGGCTAAGAGATTACTATCCAAGGTGATCCCGATCCATTCCAATACTACAACACCATCAAATCACAGCATGAAGTTGTTATACCCACCAACCACGCAAGTTCATCCTCTATAGCCCTTGTTGACCCAAGTTCAATACCTTCTACATCTAAAACCACCAACCTAAAAGTCAACCTCAAAGATAAAGGTGTAGGAGAATATTCTATTGAACAAACTTTTTGTCTTGCATGTTTGCCCCTATCACCCAAGTCTTACGGAAAACCCTCTATGATTAAACCACAGTCTTCAAAGACTCCTAAAGGTCCTTTTATTAGATGGGGTAATCTTTCATATGAAAGTGATGAGAAATATGTCCTTCAATGGTTATACAAAGATGAAGATATGGAATCTAAGCGTCAAGATCAACAACCCTAATTACAAACTGATCAATATGGCCCTGGTTTTACTATCTTATAGAGAATAGGATATGATGGTCATAGTCTCATAGGCTTGAGAAAAGAAGGCATCGTGGAACCCATACAACCTTCTATCTTATCAGCCCAAGACACTGCAGGGCTAGGGTACCAAAGAAAAGACAAGGAAAAGGTTACCACCAATCTAGTTGAGCAACTTCACAAATTACAAGAGGGGAGTGAAACATACTCCAATGAATATGAATGGGATAGTCTTTCTAAACTATCTTGTGAAGACAAAGGCATTGATGTGGTTCAAACTTATAGCTCAACAAATACATACCATGAGGGTCACAACTCAAGGTCTAGACAGCAAGAGTTCAATTCACAAAACACCGAGAGTGAGTCCCGAGAGGAAGGTCGGATATCACACTTACTAGATAATATTGAGGAGAGTAATATTTTAGACCTTGTCAATACCCCCAAAAAACCCAGACAACTACTCTATCCTAACCATCATGTCCCTAGAGTCAAACCAACATGATGATCCCCCTACCTTTAGTACATCTTGAACTTATAGATTGGGAACTGTAACAGGCCCCCAAACTAGATACCCTTTAAAATGACAATGCTATCATTAATTATCTAGAACTTGGTGATCACTTACCATTAAGAGATTATAAAGCTGGCTTTACTATAGAACTCAATGATGAGGCTTATTTTGGAGAGAGTGCCAATCCTTTTAGTCACAAAAATGTAAAAATAAAAAATAGATCTAATGGCGAAAACCGCTCTGCGGCAGTGTTAGATTGTGAAAAAAGTAAAAATATAAAAGACGAATCCGATGGTGAAAACCTCTCTAAAGTACCAAAGGATGAAAGGCTTGATACTCTCCCCAATCTTACACATCAAGACAGGTCCTTAATTTTGATAGAACCAGCATAACCTGTCACCATTGGCATAGAAGACAATCCAAGGATAATCCATATGGCAGAATCTTTACATGAATAGGAGAAGACAGAATTCATCAAATTCTTCAAACAAAGGTAGATTAATTTTGCTTGGTCCTATGCAAATATGCCTAGACTGGATCCAGATCTCATAATGCATCACTTATTACTAGCTCTAGGAGCTAAATTAGTTAAACAAAAGCTCAAAAAGATGCATCTGCACATAGCACTACTAGTAAAAGAAGAATTAGAGAAGTTGTTAGATGTTGGGTTTATCAGACCAATTGACTATCAGGAATGGATATCCTATATTGTCCTTGTCTCAAAACCAGATGGAAGGATCACAATTTGTAATGATTTCAGAGATTTGAACAAAGCTTGCCCCAAGGATGACTTTCCTTTGCCTAATATCAACATCATTGTGGACCTTATAGCAGGGCATACTATTCTATCTCTTATGGATGGATTTTTAGGCTACAATCAGATCAAAATAGCACCTGACGACCAACACACGACCACTTTTACATGTCCATGGGGTACATATTACTAGTGTGTGATGTCATTTGGACTAAAAAATGTAGGAGTGACATACCAAAGAGAAATGGCAACAATTCTCCATGATATTATGCACACCATCTTCGAGGAATATGTAGATGATATTCTAACCAAATCACTCACAAGAGAAAGACACCTAGAGGTATTAGATAAAATATTTCAGAGATTGGAGCAATTCAATGTCCACTTGAATCCAAAGAAGTGTGTTCTTGGAGTCACGTCTCGTAAACTTTTAGGATACATAATTTTAGCCAAAGGAATTAAGGTGGATCTATGAGGCCTACCTTTTCATTCCCTTAGTTTGTCTATTTTATGTTACTATTGGAACTTATAGGACTGTTGATCCCGAATTGCAGAACCATTAGACTTTATGCTTTATTTGGATTTATTATGTTTAGCATGATTATGATGAGACTAGAACTAGATTTGATTCACTGACGATGTTTGACATATGATTCACATTATGATGTTATTTAGATACTAGTTATGTGATTATATGATGGATTTATTATGCGATGTCATCTTGAGATGGAGCATTGAAATGTAAATGATTAATTAAATTATGACGTGATTTTTTGATGTTTATATGATCTTGTGATGATGTGAGTGTATGTTTTATTTTGCTTCACCTATGATATACATGTTGGATTAATAATTTGTTTAAGTGTGCAGGTGTTTCTAACCAAGCCACGGATAATTGGAGATGATCCCACACACTTTGTAATTTCCCGTGTAAAGCCAATCTAGTTCCAAGAGGAACCAAGATCAACTATGTATGCATGATAGAATTTTCATAATGTTGTTGTGTGATGTTGTTTGGGTTAGGTCTACCCCTTTTATATTTGACTTTTAATTAGTGTTGTAAAGGTGTAATGTTCACTTGAATTTTATTTTGAGTTTATATTTTTTGGGGAACCCCTTTTTATGTGATTTTACTCACCCTATGGTGCTCAAAATGGGTTAAAAGTGACCCTGTGTTGCACCCCTAGGGTCTAGGGACCATTTGAGCTTGTATAACATTAGGTAAACTCCCACTTGGTCACTTAAACTTCACCCTAAAGTAAAGCGACGAACATAGAAGTTTGGGAAGGAGAGAAAGAGTGGGTCAAACGCTCAACCTCTTCCATTCATCTTTCCAAGGTTTGGGGGAGTCTTCAAGACCCCTAAATTGTGGAGGACTCAACTCCAAGCCTCTCCCACAATTGGTGAGGGTACCTTGGGGTTGTGCAGGTTTTCTTAGGAGGAGATGATTGGGGCACATGTACTACCCACTCCTTCTTTGGCTCCACTTTCTCTCCCACATGTGAGAGAGAGAGAGAGCAAGTGGAGGGGGAAAGACTTGGCGGAATGGGTGGATGACGTGTCACCACCCCATTCCATGAGTCTTGCAAGTGGTTGTGTAGAGGAGTGAGGGGGTGACATGTGTCATCTCCCCATTCCTCAAGGCTCATGAGGAGAGCCTATTTTAATCCCTCTTGAAGAGAGGGAGAGGGTTGTTGAATTATTTTCAATTTTTGAATTTTAATTGAGTTGGGGAGAGAGTTAGAGGGCCTTTTGGAGGCTCAATTTGGAGGAGTTGGAGGTGGAGTTGGAGGAGCTCTTCTCAACTATCTTCCATTTGGGCTATTAAAGGTAGGATTCAAGGCTAATGCCTTACCTTATGTATTTTCATTCTTGTGTGATGTTGTGTGTGTTTCCATATTGTGTTTTTACTTTTGTTGTTGTGGGAAAAATTATTATGGGTGTTGTGAGAGCCTCTCCATTTGGAGAAAATGCTCAACATGTGTGGGGTGGGGGAGGAGTGAACCTTCTTGAGGTCACAACCTAGTTTTTGTGGCATTTTAGCCTTGAAGGCAAATTGAGAAATGTGTATTATTTGAATGGCTTGAGAGCCAAGAGAAATTTATGTGAAATTTGGTTTTTATGTGAAGGCTTGAGGCCTTGAGAAAGTTGGTTTTGAGAAGTATTTGGAGTGGCACTCTTGAGTTGAGTGATGTCCACTCCCCTACCCCATTTAAACTCATTTTTGGTGAGTTTTGTTTTGTGCAAGCCAAGGGAGTTAATGTTGCTTTTGTGTTGAGTGTTTGTAGTGTAGTGGTGTATGTGTTTCCTTGTGTGAGGATGACCTCCAATCTCGGGGGTGACTCATGAGTGAGTCTATGGTAGGCAGGAAAGCAGTTTTGTGGTTTCTTTTCCCCTTCTATGTGTTTTTGCAAGTTATTTTGGAGCTACGGAGTGTGAAAGAAAAAGAGTCATCTTTGTGGTTGTATCTTTTTTTCCATTTTGGCTCTTGAGTGAGCCATGGCTATGATGGCCTATTTGTATTGGTGTTGTTGAAAAGAGAGTGTAATGTTCTCTCTTGAGTTGTAACAAAAAAAAATAGATGTAATCTTTTGGTTGTATTTGATTTATTGAAATTGGAAATAAAAGAATAAATATGTTGTTGTTTTGTTATTTGAAAGATTTGTGAAAATGATATTTTCTTTTAGAAAAGAAAAGATAGTCTATTGCTATTTTTATTTCAAAAAAATATATATGTTTAATGTAAATGCCTTCACTTAAAAAAAAATACCTATTTTAGATTTCCTTTCCTTACAAAAAATATATGCTTTTCTTTTCCATGAAAATTACATTGGGATATTTGCATATAAAAAAAAATATGTGTGCATATATATAAATATATATATATATATATATATATATATATATATATATATATATATATATATATATATATATATATATATATATATATATATATATTAAAATAGATTTCTTTTCATATTTAACAAACTGGAAAAAAAAAATGTGAATCTGATTAACTGTGAAAATTTTGTGAGTATATATATATATATAGTGAACTTAATGCATAGTAGTTATAACTTGAAAACCATTAAAAAAATCATAGAACTGAATGTAATTAGCAGCGGCCGTTTTATTTTTTTTTTAACGAAACTATATTTTTGTTGGGGTTTGGGGGGGTTTGAACCCCCACCAAGCGCTGCCTCCGCGGATTGTTGTTGACGTTGATGTGTGGGGAGGGGGTGTGGGTGGATGTGGGTGGGGGTTCGGCCCCCTCCCCATAGCCCCCTTCTTACCTTAAATAAAATAAAGACTGCAGTCCGTGGAATGGGCGACGACACCCTTACCACCGCGCCTCCTCTTCCCTCTGTGAGCTTGGCCTTTCGGCCTTTCCTTTATTCTGCAACCTGCAAACTTTAATGTTATTCAATGCCAAATATTTATATTTAATATTAATGTTAAATATATATATGGCATATGCACAATGTTGGTTTCCTCTTTATAATTTTTAAATCTCTGGTTCTATATACCAATATATATATAAACATATATATATATAAACGTATATATATACTCAAAATAAAAATACTTACAAGTGTATATAAAATGAGAATACCTCCATGGCAGCCATGGATGCCCCACTCTAAAACCTGCAACAAAAAAATGGAGAGAAGAGAAGATTAGAGAAAATGGAGGCTAGGTTTTCTTTCTTGTCTTTCATAAGGAAATTAGTTTTTTAATTGGGAGACTTTTAGGGCTTGCTTTTTAAATTTTGTTTTTATTTGATTTCCCTCACTTTTTGATCTTTTTTTCTTTCGTTTCATTTATTTTATTTTAATGGGGGTTTAGTGGGGAACTTAATTTTGTGGGTAACTTATTTATTTTTGGGAATGTTTTTTTTTTGTTAGTGGGATGGGATCATTTTAGTTTGGTATTTTAAAAAAAAACTAGGGGGAAAATGTATTGCTTTTAATTTAATTAAATTGGAAAGGAGAATAACTAATTCATTTAATTCTCCTCCAATTTAATTATTGAAATGTATTTAATTTTAAATTAATTGAGATTAGTTATCGCTTGTGGAACCTTAATCAAGGAGGTTAATTTGATTTAATTTGTTTATTAATTTAGTTGTTTTATTTTAATCTTGTGCATATAAATCAATCAATTAATCTAGTCGTTTAATCATTTTAGTGAACTTAGTTACCCTTTGACTAAATTTTAATTATTAGAATAATCCCTATTCACACCCGCGAGGCATTATGTTGCCAAATTTTTTCAGAATCTAGGGGTTAAGTTAATTTAGCATTTTTAAACCTTGCGTAGTGATAAATTATCGATTTTGTAAACTTGTTGATATTAAATTAAGCCATTAATTTATTCTCATGCTTTTGTTTAGTCTTTTGATTTCAACTTGTGTCGAAATCTCTTCACTCACTTAGGTAAACTTAGGGTTTTGAATCTTTTGATCCTAACCCTAATAGCAATGCTTCTCGCATCGCATTGACCCCCTTAGTCAGCTTTCATCACGTAAGGGAATGCACAGGTGATCACATTATCCCGTATTTGACTGGCATGTTTATGCCTTATGCGTATTGCCACCAAACACGCTGACGTGTGTGAGGGGGTTTCTAGGGATGCATGGAAATTTTTTTATATTTTATGTCATAACCACATGACAAATGTGGACATGACATGTGTGTTGCATGTCGTGACTACATGGGAAATGTGGGCATGAGATTTGGTATCAGAGCCTAAGTTTAAACACTGGGCTTGTTTGGGTACGTTACTTATTCTACAATTTCAATTAATTAGTGACTACCTTGTTCTTGTAGGATGCCACCTAGAACGAGGCGAGCGCATTCATGCCATACTAAGTCTATAGAGAGGGCAGAGGGTCAGGGACCAGCAACCTTACCAGAGCAGCAGGCACCATAGGCACCACCAGGACTTGACATAAGGCCACAGATCGTGTAGATTTTACAAGCTATGTTAGAGAGGTTACCGCCAGTTGTACCAGTGCCATGTGTTGAGCCCCGCATTGATCCGTGAGAGGAGCCACGTGCTGAGCCACATGTAGAGCCCTGCGTCGAGTCTTGAGAGGCACCGCATGTAGGGCCTTTTGTCAAGATACCTGACACCACAATGGAGGAGGTTGGTTCAGCTTATAGAGCTCATAGCAAGAGCCCTCCGCATCATGTGAGATGAGAGGAGGCTGTGAGGGTAGAGTAGATTTATCACAGACCTTACGATTATGGTGTGGATGAGCCTATCATAGGACACAGAGACCAATGAGACCCCATCAGAGACTTACTTAGGTTGAATCCACCTACCTTCGCAGGAGCCACAGAGGGAGCCGAGGCTGAGGCTTGGCTTATCAGTTTAGACAGGTGCTTTGCATTGCGTCCTTATGGGAGCAACACGAAGGCACGTGTGGCAGTACACCTCCTGAGAGATACATCAGTGACCTGGTGGCGCACTAAAGAGGGCAAGCGTCGTTTCTCATTAGACACTCTTACATGGGACACATTCATTGAGCACTTCAATGCGCGTTATTTGTTAGACCACTATAGGCAATGTTGGATCCACAAGTTCCACGACTTGTAGCAGAGAGGACTTACGGTTGTGCAGTATGAGAGTAGGTTCGTCAAGCTATTATGTTATACAGTATCTCCATGATGAGAAACTTCTAGTGTACAAATTTATCAGAGGTTTGAATCAGGGGATAGCAGGACCAATGCGTATGGTAGACCCCCAGACCATGAGTGAGGTTGCCGGGAAGGCATATATTGCAAAGGAGATTTAGGGATGAGGTCAGAGTTCACATCCTCAGTTTCAGGATGGTAATTAGAAGTAGCAGAATTTCTATAGACCACCACAGAGAGGAGGATTTAGTTCTCCATCTTGACCTCTTATGCCTCCACAACAGCAGCAGCAATATCAGCAAAGGTCTAGACCCCAGCAGTGGGCATAGGGAGGATAAAATTGAGGGATTAGAGGCAGCAGGGTCCGCATAGGGATCAGAGGTAGCAGGGACCACCTGCAGGACCCACGAGATCACAGCAGTCTTACAGGTTTTCATAGGGGTCCACTGGTTGGACTAGACAGTAGCAGAGTAATGGGACTTAGTTTGGACAGATATAGGCTAGAGGCCCATGCTACGTATGTGGTGGGGCAGGACATTTAGCCAAAGAGTGCCCACAGGGCTTTACGGTAGGGAGACAGCCCCGTTCAAGCGGATCAGAGTAGATTGTAGGAGATGTGGGCAAGTCCCACCATATGTTTGCAGCGGTTGACAACCACTAGGCTGACTTCCAGGCCTCAGTGATTGAGATAGCAGGTATGATTAGGGATGTTCTCATTTCTATTTTATTTGATTCTAGCGCTACTGATTCATTTATATCTACATCGTTAGTGGAGCATTGCAGGCTGGTGGCCTCTAGACAAGACATTAGGTGGGAGATTGAGTTGGCCACTAGGGCCGGGATGTCAGTAGATGCTTTGGTTTAGGATTGTGAGATCTCTTTGGGGGCCTTCACTACATTATGTGACCTTAGAGTTATGTTGTTAGGATCATATGGTGTAGTTTTGGGCATGGATTGGCTTACGGCTCATAGAGCCAAGCTTGATTGTCGCCGAAAGGTGATTAGCTATTTAGATGATCATGGTATGACAGTCGAGGTAGTGGGAATTCAGAAGCCCACGGTAATTCATATGATATCCGCCCAGCAGCTTAAGCACTATATGTGGAAGGGATGTTAGTTGTTTGCCATCATGGTTAGCGACAGATCAGAGGATGAGCCAGAGACATCATTAGATGACCATCCTATCTTGAGGGAGTTCGCTGATGTCTTTCCACCATAGTTACAAGGTATGCCTCCATGCAGGGAGGTAGACTTTCACATCGATCTACTGCCAAGTGCAGAGCCAGTGTCTCGTGCACCCTACAGGATGACCACACATGAGCTCATGGAGTTTAAGTTGTAGTTAGAGAAGTTGCTTGAGAAGGGGCACATCTGACCTAGCATTTCACCATGGGGTTTAGTAGTTATCTTCATGAAGAAGAAGGATGGGTCTCTTCATTTGTGCATGGACTATAGGTAGCTTAATAAGGTGACCGTGAAGAACCGTTATCCTTTGCCTGGGATTGATGACCTTTTTGATCAGATGTAGGGAGCCAAAGTGTTCTCTAAGATAGACCTGAAGTCCAGTTACCATCAGTTGCACATCACAGAAGTAGATATCCATAAGACCACTTCCTGGACTCGATATGGCCACTATGAGTTCACTGTGGTACCCTTTGGCTTGACGAACGCCCCTGCAGTGTTCATGACTCTCATGAATGGGGTGTTTTGCACTTACTTAGATCGGTTCGTGATCATTTTCCTTGATGATATATTGATCTACTCGTGGACCGAGGAGGAGCATGAGGATCATTTGTGTCAGGTTTTGCAGTGCTTGAGAGAGCAGCAGCTATATGGCAACTTGACGAAGTGTGCCTTTTTCAGGACCAAGGTGTAATATCTAGGACACATCCTATTTGGTGATGGTATCTCCATAGATCGATTAAATATCACAGCTATCAGGGATTGGCCAACACCCACCAGTGTGACAAAGGTCAAGAGTTTCATGGGCTTAGCCAGATACTACCGCAAATTCATAGAGGGTTTTTCCAGGATAGTGCACCCCATCACTTCCCTACAGTGGAAAGTGAAGAGTTTCACATGGACTAAGTAGTGTGAGAGGGCCTTTGGGGTCCTCAAGGAGCATCTTATCAGCGCACCCATCTTAGTGGTTCCTAATCCTACAAAGGATTTTGTGGTTTGTACAGATGCATCACTTGAGGGTTTGGGAGTCGTGCTTATGTAGGGTGGCAGAATGATCGCATATGAGTTACGTAAGCTCAAGACACAGGAGTTGAACTACCCCACTCATGATTTAGAGCTCGCAGCAGTGGTTCATGCTCTCATTCATTAGAGACATTTCCTTTTGGGTCATCGCTTTGAGCTTCATTCAGATCATCACAGTTTGTAGTATATATTCACACAACTGAATTTGAACACGAACCAGCGGCATTGGATGGAGTTTCTTTGTGAGTATGACTTTGATGTCCACTACATCAAAGGGAAGAAGAACGTGGTTGTTGACGCATTGAGTTGGAGGTGCCATGAGATCCTGACCTTGACCTTGAGTGTGGACTTGAGAGAGTGCATCATTTAACATCTGCCTGAGGATGAGTGGTTTCTTGAGGTGCAATAGGAGATCTAGTCACAGAGGGCCCTTGTGGGGAAATTTACAGGTTATTCCCTAGAGGCAGATGGGTTACTTAGAGATCGACAGCGGATCTATGTACCCCGTGTGGGTGATCTACGTGTAGCAGTTCTTTCAGAGGCTCACAGAGCACCTTATGCAGCACACCCAAGGGTGAAGAAGATGCATGCTGACTTACGACAGTTGTACCATTGGGTGGGTATGAGGTGAGATATTGCAGAGTATGTTTCTTGTTGCCTTAAGTGCCAGAGGGTCAAGGTCGAGCATCAGCATCCAGCATGTCTTTTATACCCTCACAAGATACCTGAGTGGAAATGGGACACCATTTCCATGGATTTCATTATTGGTATTCCTACGTCTTCTCACCGCCATGATGCCATCATGGTGACAGTTGACAAGTTGATCAAGGTGGCACATTTCTCACCTCTATGCAGATGTACAATGCACCATCAGTGGTGAGAGTATTCTTGGATGAGATTGTGAGACTGCATGGGGTACCTCACTGTATCATTTCTGACAGGGACTTAGTGTTCACATCAGCTTTTTGGAGGGCATTGCAGTAGGCGTTGGGCACACAGCTCAACTTCAGTTCTGTTTACCATCCTGAGACATATGGTCAGACAGAGGGTTAATCAGGTTCTAGAGGATATGCTCCGTATGTACGTTATGGATCACTAGTCTAGATGGGAGGAGTATCTATATCTAGTTGACTTTGCCTACAATAATGGGCATCACAGCTCGTTGGGTATGCCTTCTTTTCAGGCCTTGTATGGTAGACCTTGCAGGACACCTTTGAGTTGGGATCATATTGAGGACAGGGTTGTAATAGAGGCAGAGTTGTTTCAAGATATGGAGCAGTAGGTGACCTTGATTAGACAAAGACTTCAGGAGTCGCAGGATTGACAGAAGAAGTATGACGATGCTAAGAAGGTAGATCAGAGCTTCTCGGTTGGGGACAGAGTATTCTTGAGAGTGTGACTGCACAAAAGTCCAATCCATTATAGAAAGGGCTCTAAGCTCGCACCATGGTTTGTCAGACCCTTTGAGATCTTGGAGTGGATAGGCCCTGTAGCCTACCGTCTAGCCTTGCCACCTAGCCTATTGCGCATGCACAATATTTTTCATGTATCTATTTTGCGGCGTTACATAACTGATTTATCTCATGTATTGGATTGGAGTGCTCTACAGGTAGAGGTGGACGATCAGTTGGCTTTGGAGCCAATTTGCGTATTGGCTCGTCGGCCACTGGGCCTTCGAGGTCAAGAGCTGGACCAGGTTAGGGTCTAGTGGGACATGTACGATGAGGTCATGGTGCCTTGGGAGGATGTAGCTAGATTGAGGGCACTATATCCTCACCTCTTTGACGACTTCCAGGAGGAAGTTCAATCTTAGGTGGGGAGGATGTGAGGCCTACCTTTCATTCCCTTAGTTTGTCTATTTTATATTACTATTGGAGACACATTTTAGACTTATGGGACTATTGATCCTGAATTGCAGAACCATTAGACTTTATGCTTTATTTGGATTTGTTATGTTTAGCATGATTATGATGAGACTAGACCTAGATTTGATTCACTGATGATGTATGACATATGATTTACATTATGATGTTATTTAGATACTAGTTATGTGATTATGTGATGGATTTATTATGTGATGTTATCTTGAGATGGAGTATTGAAATGCAAATGATGAATTAAATTATGATGTGATTTTATGATGTTTATATGATCTTGTGATGATGTGAGTGTATGTTTTATTTTGCTTCGGCTATGATATAAATGTTGGATTAATATTTTGTTTAAGTGTGCAGGTGTTTCTAACTAAGCCATGGATAATCAGAGATGATCCCAGACACTTTGTAATTTCTTGTGTAAAGCCGATCTAGTTCCAAGAGGAACCAAGATCAACTATGTATGCATGATGGAATTTTCGTAATGTTGTTGTGTGATGTTGTTTGGGTTAGGTCCTCCCCTTTTATATTTAACTTTTAATTGGTGTTGTAAAGGTGTAATGTTCACTTGAATTTTATTTTGAGCTTATATTTATTTGAGACCCTTTTTTATGTGATTTTACTCACCCTATGGTGCTCAAAATGGGTTGAAAGTGACCCTGCATTGTACCCCTAGGGTCTAGGGACCATTTGAGCTTGTATAACCTTAGGTAAACTCCCATTTGGTCACTTAAACTTCACCCCAAAGTAAAGTGACGAAAATGGAAGTTTGGGAAGGAGAGGAAGAGTGGGTCAAACACTCAACCTCTTCCGTTCATCTTTCCAAGGTTTGGGAGAGTCTTCAAGACCCCTAAATTATGGAGGACTCAACTCCAAGCCTCTCCCACAATTGGTGAGGGTACCTTGGGGTTGTGTGGGTTTTCTTAGGAGGAGATGATTGGGGCACATGTGCTACCCACTCCTTCTTTGGCTCCACTTTTCTCTCCCACATGTGTGAGAGAGAGAGCAAGTGGAGGGGAAAGACTTGGCGGAATGAGTGGATGATGTGTCACCACCCCATTCCATGAGTCTTGCAAGTGGTTGAGTGGAGGAGTGAGGGGGTGACATGTGTCATCTCCCCATTCCTCAAGGCTCATGAGGAAAGCCTATTTTAATCCCTCTTGAAAAGAGGGAGAGGGTTGTTGAATTATTTTCAATTTTTAAATTTTAATTGAGTTGGGGAGAGAGTTAAAGGGACTTTTGGAGGCTCAATTTGGAGGAGTTGGAGGTGGAGTTGGAGGAGCTCTTCTCAACTATCTTCCATTTGGGCTATTAAAGGTAGGATTCAAGGCTAATGCCTTACCTTATGTATTTTCATTCTTGTGTGATGCTATGCGTGTGTTTCCATATTGTGATTTTACTTTTGTTGTTGTGGGGAAAATTATTATGGATGTTGTGAGAGCCTTTCCATTTGGAGAAAATGCTCAACATGTGTGGGGTGGGGGAGGAGTGAACCTCCTTAAGGTCACATCCTAGTTTTTGTGGTATTTTAGCCTTGAGAGCAAATTGAGAAATGTGTATTATTTGAATGGCTTGAGAGCCAAGAGAAATTTATGTGAAATTTGGTTTTTATGTGAAGGCTTGAGGCCTTGAGAAAGTTGGCTTTGGGAAGTATTTGGAGTGGCACTCTTGAGTTGAGTAATGTCCACTCCTCTACCCCATTTAAACTCATTTTTGGTGAGTTTTGTTTTGTGCAAGCCAAGGGAGTTAATGTTACTTTTGTGTTGAGTGTTTGTAGTATAGTGGTGTGTGTGTTTCCTTGTGTGAGGATGACCTCCAAGCTCGGGGTTGACTCATGAGTGAATCTATGGTAGGGAGGAGAGCATTTTTGTGGTTTATTTTCCCCTTCTATGTGTTTTTGCAAGTTATTTTGTAACTACGGAGTGTGAAAGAAAAAGAGTCATCTTTGTGGTTGTATTGTTTTTCTATTTTGGCTCTTGAGTGAGCCATGGCTATGATGGCCTATTTGTATTGGTGTTGTTGAAAAGAGAGTGTAATGTTCTCTCTTGAGTTGTAACAAAAAAACTAGATGTAATCATTTGGTTGTATTTGATTTATTGAAATTGGAAATAAAAGAATAAATATGTTCCTGTTTTGTTATTTGAAAGATTTGTGAAAATGATATTTTCTTTTAGAAAAGAAAAGATAGTCTATTTCTTTTTTTATTTCAAAAAAATATATATGTTTAATGTAAATGCCTTCACTTCAAAAAAAAAACCTATTTTGGATTTCCTTTCCTTACAAAAAATATATGCTTTTCTTTTCCATGAAAATTACATTGGGATATTTGAATATTTAAAAAAAAATGTGTGCATATATATATATATAAAACTTAATGCACAATAGTTATAACTTGAAAACCATTAAAAAAATCACAGAACTGAATGTAATTGGCAGTAGCCATTTTATTTTTTTTAGGAAACAGTATTTTTGTTGGGGTTTTGTGGGGGGGGGTTCGAACCCCCCACCAAGCGCTGCCTCCGTGGATTTTTGTTGATGTTGGGGTGTGGGGAGGGGTCGAACCCCCACCCACACGCACCGTAGTGGGATGTGGGTGGGGGTTCGGCCCCCTCCACGCAGCCCCCTTCTTACCTTAAATGAAATAAAGACTGTAGTCTGTGGAATGGGCGATGGCGCCCTTACCACTGCGCCTCCTCTTCCCCCCGCAAGCTCGGCCTTTCAACCTTTCCTTTATTCTGCAACCTGCAAGCTTTAACGTTATTCAATGCTAAATATTTAATATATGTATATATATATGTATGTATATATGTATGTATATATATATATGTATATATATATATATGTATATATATATATATGGCATATGCACAATGTTGGCTGCCTCTGTATAATTTTTAAATCTCTGGTTATATATATATATATACTCAAAATAAAAATACCCACAAGTGTATATAAAATGAGAATACCTCCGTGGAGGCCATGGATGTCCCACTCCAAAACCTACAACAAAAAAATGGAGAGAAGAGAAGAAGATATATATATGGCATATGCACAATGTTGGTTGCCTTTGTATAATTTTTAAATCTTTGGTTTTATATACCAGTATATATATAAATGTATATATATACTCAAAATAAAAAAACCCACAAGTATATATAAAATGAGAATACCTCTGTGGTGGCCATGGATGCCCCACTCCAAAACCTACAACAAAAAAATGGAGAGAAGAGAAGAATAGAGAAAATGGAGGCTAGGTTTTCTTTCTTGTCTTTCATAAGAAAATTAGTTTTTTAATTGGGAGACTTTTAGGGCTTGTTTTTTAAATTTTGTTTTTATTTGATTTCCCTCACTTTTTGATCTTTTTTTCTTTTGTTTCATTTCTTTTATTTTAATGGGGGTTTTGTGGGAACTTAATTTTGTGGGTAACTTATTTATTTTTGGGAATGTTTTATTTTTATTTTTTGTAGTGGGATGGGATCATTTAAGTTTGGTATTTAAAAACAAAAATTAGGGGGAAAATGTATTGCTTTTAATTTAATTAAATTGGAAAGGAGAATAACTAATTCATTTAATACTCCTCCAATTTAATTATTGAAATATATTTAATTTTAAATCATAGTTATCGCTTGTGGAACCTTAATCGAGGAGGTTAATTTATTTATTAATCTAGTTGTTTTATTTTAATCTTGTGCATATAAATCAATTAATTAATCTAGTTGTTTAATCCTTTTAGTGAACTTAGTTAACCTTTGACCAAATTTTAATTATTAGAATAATCCCTATTCATGCCCGTGAGGCGTTATGCTGCCATATTTTTTCAGAATCTAGGGGTTAAGTTAATTTAGCATTTTTAAACCTTGCGTAGTGATAAATTATTGATTTCGCAAACTTGTTGATATTAAATTAAGCCATTAATTTATTCTTATGCTTTTGTTTAGTCTTTTGATTTCAGCTTGTGTCAAAATCTCTTCACTCACTTAGGTAAACTTAGGGTTTTGAATCTTTAGATCCTAACCCTAATAGCGACGCTTCTCACATTGCATTAACCCCCTTAGTCATCTTTCATCACATAGGGGAATGCGCAGGTGATCGCATTATCCCGCATTTGACTGACATGTTTACGCCTTATGCATATTACCACCAAGCACGCTGACGCGTGCGAGGGGGTTTCTAGGGATGCATTGAATTTTTTTGATATTTCATGTCATGATCACATGACAAATGTGGACATGACACATGTGTTGCGTGTCATGACTGCATGAGAAATGTGGGCATGACAGGATCCAACCAAAGTGAAAGAAATAATGGACATGCCACCACCTAGAAATATCTATCAACTAAGGTCATTGCAAGGAAAGCTACAATCTATCTGTCGGTTCATCTCTCAATTAGCAAACAAATCCCATCCATTTACTCATCTCCTACATAAGAACATTCCTTTAAGATGGTATGAGGGGTGTGAATAAGCTTTTAACCTCCTAAAAGAGTATTTGACGAATCCTTAACTCTTGATGCTACCAATACAGGGTAAACCACTTCTGCTATATATTTCAACTACACCAACAGCTCTTAGAGCCCTATTAGCATCACAGGACTATAAAGGAAAGGAGAGAGCTATTTACTACATTAGTCGGACGTTGGTAAGCTATGAGCTACAATACATATCTATTGAACGAGCATGTCTTGCCATAGTCTTTGCATCCCAAAAACTTAGACACTATATGCTCACACATTCCCTCAAGTTGGTAGCAAAGATAGATCCGTTGAAATATTTGCTCAGTAAGGCAACTCTGATGGGTAGACTATCAAAATGGGTAATGATTCTCAATGAGTTCGACATTGAATATGTGGATAGAAGAGCTATAAAAGGTCAAGTCATTGTGGATCAGTTAGCAGATGCACCATTGCATGATGATAATCCATTGAGCGTTGAGTTTCTAGACGAAGCTATTTTCAGTATAACAAGCCAAGCATGGAAAGTCTATTTTAATGGTTCATATACTCAGCATGGGTCAGGAGCAGGCATATTGTTGGTCACACCTCAAGGGGATACAATTCTGAAATCATACAGACTACTTTTCCCTTGTACCAACAATGTAGCAGAATATGAGGCATTAGTCATTGGTCTTAAGATGGCTACAGAATGGAAAGTCCAAGAGCTTCATGTGTACAGAGACTCACAACTAGTCATCAATCAAGCAAATGATGACTATCAAACCAAGGATGAGAAGTTAATACCATACAAGTGTATAGTAGATGAATTCAAAGAATATTTTGCTGTGATTTCCTTTGAACAAGTACCAAGACTGGAGAACAAAGTTGCAAATGCCATGGCAACCATCGCATCACTCCTTGATAGACTAAAAAATTAGACACGTTATGAGTTCTCAGTGGAGCTAGTGTCTAATCCAACTTATGATATACTTGAAACTAGAATCATATGCCACATTGTAGGATCCAATTCACCCTATATAGAAATGTCTATACCTATCTCAAAGAGAATACCCAACCATTCTGTTTATCCAACAAACAACAAAGAACCTTCATTCGCCAAGCCTCTCTCTACACTATAATTGCCGATACCCTATACTAATGAGGTCTTGATGGTACTCTCCTTAGGTGTCTCAAAAGTGAGGAATATCAAACTGCCTTGAAGGAAGTCCATGAAGGCATTTGCGGAACCTAATCTAGTGCTCCTACCTTGGCTAAGAAGCTCATGCGTATGGGATACTATTGGCCAAGCATGGAACTGGACTCCTATCATTTTGTGAAAAGGTGCAAGAAATGCCAAATTCTTGGGAACCTAATACATGCACCGACACAAGAGCTACAACCTTTAATGACTCCTTGGCCTTTTTGTCAATGGGGACTCAACCTAGTTGGCAAGATCCATCCTCCATCATCCAACGACCATAAATTCATAATCACCGCCACTGAATACTTCACTAAGTGGATTGAAGCCGTACCCCTAGACAATGTCACAGGCAAGCAAATTGCCTCATTCATCCCAAACTACATCATTTTCCACTATGGCATTCCCCTATCCATTATCACCAATAATGGAAGACCATTTAAAAATAAAGATGTCAAAGATCTTTGTGACAAATTCTATATCCAACACCACTTCTCTACCCCATACTACCCCCAAGGAAATAGTCAGGTAGAGGCATCTAATATAACCATCTTAAAAATCCTAAAGAAGACTGTCAATGATGTTGGTCGTGATTGGCATATCCAATTAAATCCCACCATGTGGTCCTACCAAACAAGTATTTGCACACCCATAGGTGCAACACCCTACGCCTAGTCTATGGTTCTGAAGCAATCTGGCCCATAGAGGTCGAGTTACCATCCTTGCGAGTATCATTAAAAGGTCTAATAACTGATGAAGAGTATTGGGTTTTCAGACTTCGAGAGTTAGAGCTATTGGAGGAAAGAAGACAAAATGCCTTTAATCATCTAAAAGCCTATCAACAAAGGATGTCAAGAAGTTATAACCACAGAGTGAAACCCAGGGTCTTTCAAGTTGGTGACCTAGTTCTCAAGGAAAATCCTATAAATTAGTAGGACATAAAAAAATATTCAAAAAAAATGGTGCAAATAAAAGAAAGTGCAAGGGAATAAAAAATATTAAAAAAAATGGTGAAAATAAAAGAAAGTGGTGAAAACCTAGAAACATGCACTATTTGTGATAAACTGCTTCCTCCATCTTGTAGGATTTCAGTCTTTTTATCCATCTTTCATTCCACATCCATCAGAACCCATAATGACACTTATCATGGCTTGTTGTTCACTCGCCATTATTGCCTTATCGCATCAGACTATCCATCACCAGTGTTAGTTTTCATTCATGAACTATGTCGCCTCTGAGTCATCACGTAGGCAAGGCCATCATTGATGAGCCCCCAAGGCTTCCCACCCCCTAGGTCTTAGGTCTACATGGTCCACATCCCTGAGCTATGTTGCCTCTACATCGTCACGTAGGCAAGGCCATCATCGATGAGCCCCCGAGGCACTAGGTTAGTCCATTAGGGCCCATTACATCAAGTCTACCATCGGTTCATCCCTATGTTTCATCCATAATAACTAGATCCTTTACTTGAATGGGGGAAAAATCCTTGACCTAGTTATAGAATTGGATTCTTGAATATCACAATCTCAAAGGATAACAATCAAGATCACGATATTATCTCCAGACAACATGCATCACTATAAACAAACCTTTTTCAACAAAAGCTTGACACAAGACATTAACCTGTATCAGACAACAATGTTCCTAAACTATCAAGATGATTATATCTATTTTCATGGCAAGAAAACATATCTATGGCAAGAAGATTTGATACTTGTTATAAGTTTAAGTCTTAGGTCTTGATTTTTTGTTATCATGTTTCTTATGCTACTCAAGGATGTCCAAGACTAGAGGAGCTATGATGGGGGCATGATTATTTTCATTTGTTTTTTATTTGTGGATTAATCTTTAGCAATGTGAGGACTTGTCTAATGACATGATCAACAAAAGATCATCAAGGACATTATGGGTCTAAGCATGAAAGAGTGCAATCCTTGCCTGTTGATACATGCAAGCAATACTTAGGTCATCTAAGTTCAATTTTGCCTAGATTCTTGTATTAACTTGCTAAATCAAAATCCATGTAAGAAATACTCAAGTCATCATGGTTTAATTATACCTAGATGCTTGTATTTCCTTACAACATTTTAAAAGCTCAATGATGCAAAAAGTACTTCAAATATTTTTATACAAGATGACAAAATCTCATTGGTGCATATTAGGTTCGCATTTCATTTCATTTATGAGCATTCCATAAGTACCATTTACCAAGTGAATTAAGATCCAAATCTTTTCTTTCATTTATCCAAATTCTTCTTCTAACTTTGACCAAGTCATTCTTCTAATTCTTCTAAGTGTTCTTTCATTTATGATTGAGTATTCTTGGCATATCATAAAAAAACAAAAACAAATCATAGGCATGTCCATCCTAAGTTCATATCAATTAAGTGCATTAGTTATATTAAGCATGTAGATCATGATAGTGATGTCATTTATCCACATATATTGAATACATAACATTAATCATCAAAAATAAAAATAAACATAGATTTCATTACCATAGCATTTCCACATTAGATCATCATACATAGATATAAGATATCATGTAGATCATAAAAAACATCATATCGTAAGTATCAGGTGCATCATAACATCAACATATTAGAATGATCACAATGTTAGCATAAACAAAAACATCCATCATATAGCTAACCATCCATAAACAAGTACACATGCATATAGTCCATCGAACTCATATAGATCATCATCAAAAAAATAATAATGTCCAAGTATACAATAATATCATAAAATTGTCTATCTTGAGTTGTCGATAATAGTGTGTATATAAAAAAATGATGTAGCATGATATATGTCTCCAAAAATACCTATGTAGTACTACCTCCGGAAGGTGCTGGCTGATGTGGCTGAGGACCTGTAGGACCTATCCCTGGTGGCCCGCAAGGAGGTAGTGGTCCCATAACTCCTCCACTCTCAGACAGTTCCCACCTAGACTTGCTACGTGAGCATGGATGGAAGATACTACCCTCTGCTCTGGAGGCACTACCTTCTCATACAGGGATCTCCAGTAAAAGATCTCTTGTCCAGCTCAAACCATATCTATAACAATCTACCCATGGGGACCTTATGCTGCGACCTGTTGCACTTGTTACGGTTTGTTGCACCTGCTGCAATAAGGTATCTACCCTTGTATATATTTGTATGGCAATGTCTCGCTCTAAGATAGCTATCCTAAGATCCCCTTGCAGTTATGTAACCTACTCCTGTAACTGAGCCACCTGGGCTCGTAAGGCTGCCATATGTCCATCATCCTGACCTTGGACCTATGCTTGCACCTATGCCTACACATGTGACTGAACTTGTGCCTATGCTTGCACCTGAGGTTGGGCCTGAACCTGTGTCTGGGGTGCCCCCTCCACCCTCTATCTTACTCTCCTCTATCCACCATCATCTCCTCTGTCTCCACCACCTCTGCTACCCCCGCCACCATCGTCTCCTCCATCGCGTCTGCCTCTACCACCTCTACAACCTCACCTTCACCTCCTCCTCTGGCATGGAGCGTCATCATCCTCATCCTCTAGTCTTGGAGCCTTCTCTCCATGTTCATAATATCTCGAAACATGATGAGTTGTAAAGTGTGCTGCATAATCAACTGTCATTCCTGCATCCACAATGTGTCACCATAGATCCCATGCCTAATATAGAATCTGTAGAAAGTTTGCTCTCTCTCACTATCTCAAATGAAGCCACATGACCCCACCATGGATGCTCCTTGTGCGTCTAGGCAAATATAGCAGTACCCTGGGGCATCCCTTAGACCCTGCCAAACTATCAGAGCACACAGGTAAACAATATCTCACTTTAGGATATAGGGAGTCTTCATTATCAACCATTGTGTTTGAAAATAATAAGGCAACTCAGTAGCATCCTCCTCCCACACCTCACAATCCAGATAAGGCCACCACTCAACTATGTCGACATTATCCAATGCATGCCGCCAGTACTCAAGCTTTCCTAGCATGGGATAGAAAAGAGTCTCTTGGAACCTGTATGAGTAAGGTCTATCATGGCCTCTAACATCCATGCCTATCGGTCATGTGACAACTATGTGAAACCATGCCCAAATCTGTAATAAGGACACTCCAGTAGATAGACTAGCTGCTCCATCATACACATTCTAATGCAGATCATGATACAAGTGTGCAAGTATGCATGGACCCCAAGCAAAGCGTGTCCCCTCAAATATCATCCTCTCTAAGGTCCTCCCCATCCAACCAAAAATCCACAAGACCTCCTATCTAGACAAATTGCTCCTCCAATCAACCCTGCTAGTATGGCTGGCAGGGGCTCATAGTAGTTCACCATATCAGCCCAACTGATCTTCATCCCCTCAAGCTCTACATCATCAAATACATGTCTACACTCTACCAATCCTGCTCTTGTGTGTGACTCGTACTCAACCATCTCTCCCTGAATCAGAATCTGTAGAATCTGATGCACATCCTTCAAGGTCACTATCATCTCCCCATTAGGCAAATGAAATGTGCCTGTCTCCCTATGAAACCTCTCTCCTAATGCAGTTAGCAATCCCAAATTCACCCACATCTCAAGCATAAAATAGATATACCATAGTCCCACTGATCTGAGCACCAAGTGATCTATATCGGTCAAGTATGGTTGTAGAAGTTATAACCAGGAATCTCTCCTACGATATCAATACATTATCTAGCTCCTCCTGCAATCAATAACAAAGCACATTAACAAAACAACTAAGATGTATATCTACAACATCTATCCAACCAGTTATTTAGCTATCCTATCATCAAACTTATCCTATCATCTCTTTGATGATTCTATCAATCTCGAAGGTGACCTATCAGTTGGTCAACATCGACCTTGATGTTGGCTTAATAAAAAATAGCTAAGTAATTGACCACTTTTGTCAAATACGTGACTCTATCTTTTAGATGCATGGTTTCATGTCACATGCATAGAACCCCCTTTCATTTGTGCTATTTTAGGCAAATGCACTAAACTAGGAGCCAGATGTGCATATTTAAACCAAAAGCATAGTTTAAAATCTAAATGTGTTGAAACCCTAGATAAATGCATGGAAAAATCTAAATGTGCCTAATCCCTAATCATGTGCGCTACTTTATTTTGCATGCATGTCTGAACTCTAAATGTATGGCATTGTTGTTTGATTGCATGCTTTCACATAAAAGCACTAAAATCCTAATTATTTGCACACAAATATTTATCACATATCAAAAACTTGCATATACACTGTTTCCTGGCTCATATGTGCCGAATCGGAACATATGTGCAGACTTATTGATCATTGCGCAGAAACAACAAAACAACGCATTAAAAAATGTGACTTTTGACCCTAATTTTGATTGCAATAAATGTGCACTGACTAAAATTAAATGCATACATACTAGGGTTCCATAGTCTGCTGGCCACCTGAATCATCAGATCCTCTCAAACCTGTGGCTCTCTATCAAAATCCACTCCATCTTCACTGACTTCTCTACTCTGCTATGCACTAGGTCTCCTATAATCTCTCCTCAAATGACAAGTGTGCAAATGAATAGAAAAGAGACCCCACATCCTTATTTATAGACAAGTGAACCCTAATTGGAGGTGTTTGACCTTGTACAATGCATACCATGTTTTTCATTCTCCATAACCGAAAATTTTCACCTGCGGATCGTGTCGTCAATTCTTGTTCATTGTGAGATCATTCGTCATCCTTTTGCAAAATTAATCTTGACCAATCTCCAAAGGGGACATCCTACCATCATTAAACCTTTACCAAGGGCAAACTGGGACATATATCATACTCAGAAAATTTGTATTCTTTGAAACAACATGATAAAACATAGTCTCAAAGAGGGGCAAAATGTATACACCTAAAAATGGCTCAAGTCGAATTAAATAAATATTTTAATATTATTTTATTCTTATTCTTCTATCAATAAATAAATATCCTAATTTATTTATTTGGTTCACATTTATTCTTATTCTTCTAATAATTAAATATCCTAATTCTTCTAATGTCATATCTAATTAAATAATCCTAAATTATTTAATTATTTCCTCAAAATCAAAGTCCTATGTCTAAATTCCACATCACTCATCCATATCAACTTCCATGTCATTTGGACACCTCACGGTGTTGCTCGAAAAATTAAATACTCTTAATATTTAATTGAGTAATTATCCTCTCAACATGTGCCCTATTTCTTCTCCACATGTGTCCTATTATTTCTCAATCATCTCCATGGTCAAAGACACTTGTCTTCCAAGTCCTATATTCTCTATCACATTCCAACAACCAAAGAGTCCTTCCATGATCTTCTCATAGTCTTCCACCTTTATCTCATTGGTCTTTGTGAGCATCATGACATGTGGCTTATGGTTCCACATATTCCTCTACCTTGTAAACATAGTAGGAACATCTTCCACCTTTTCCCTCTCATCCCAACTAATCAAATCTCTACCGTACACATCGCATGACTCATTCCTCCACCGTGGATCTTATGACACTTGGAAATGGCTCATCCTTGGCCTATAATAGCAAGTTCCCCACCTCCATTTTTCAATCACAAGAGCTTTAGTAATTATATGCTGCAGAAATTCCATCAAGAAATCAAGTGTGCCTTTGGCCCCCCCATTTGCATTAGTTTCATAATCTCCATTGTTGCATAATCATTTAGTTTCATCATATCAATATCCATAGCATTATCATGGCTTTTATCATATCATCTTCATCTTAGCTTTGCATTGTAGTTTTGCTCACTTTGCATATTCATCCACAAAATCCATTCCTCTCTTTATCATCTTGGAAATCAACGAAGTACACTTCTGAGAGCAATATCATCATCAACAAGATCATTGAGAAGATAGGAAACAATGGAATGCACGTGATAAATCGGTTTATAAGGTATAAATTAGGTTTTTTGTATTTTTCTTAGTTTCATTGATGTATTGAATTTGAGTAGGAATTCTAGAGTATTTGTGGCATCTTAGTAAGTTCTTACATTAGTTTCAAATTATCAATCACAATGTTTTACGGAATACGCTTATGTCTAAATTATAATTGGTTTGACTTCAAAACTTAATTAAAAAAATTCAACAAAACATTATGAAACCAAATGCATGCCCTATATATTAGTGTTACCAATCTAAATTTAAAAGAATCAAAATTTTATCCTTTGTAGAAAAAAAGTTATGTGCTATAGAATACACATCACTTTAAAAAAAATTTGTTTACTATTAAAAACTAGTTATCAAAGGAGACGGAAAAAATTTACAATTTAACTCCATTTTTTAAAAAATTATATTTAGAAACTACAAACAAAATCTCACAAATCACTAGTTCACATCATTTTCAAATTCCTAATAATTTAACAGCTATAGGTGTCAGAAAGTGAAGATTTAGTTCAAAATGTTGATTTCAATGTCAGTTTTGTCCAAAAAGTGTAACCCATTATTGTGGGATGACCCCTTATACCCTGTAGGGATTAGATTTTTTAAAAGGTTTTTAAATCTGATTTTTCTAATTGCATTTCATATTAGATTGGATTAGGGTTTGAATCCACCCTTATTTGTGTCTACTTATTGTACCTTGGTTAGAGTTTGAGCATATATAATGGTATACATGTTTAATCAACAAAATCTAAAGTAAAACATAACCAAATATTGCATTGCTTTGTTAAATTCACCTTCACATTATCCTTTAAACAACTGAAGGAGCGAGAAATTAGATTTTCTTGGGAACATGAATCAAAGTATCAAACATTTTACCTTTGGGTTGAATCTTGATGTGAAACAACAATGAGATCTTCTTCACTTGGAGTTTCTCCACTCACCAAAACACCTCCCTTATTTATTGTAGCACAATAAATATGCTCATCAACCTCTAAATCACAAGCTCATCAACAAAATATAAACTAAAACATAACCAAAGAGTGCATTGCTTTGTTACATTCACCTTCACATTATCCTTTAAACAACCCAAGGAGTAAGGATGGGGATGATCCTTCACTTTTAGACCAATTTCTTCTACTATCTTTCAAGAAATTAGATTTTCTTGGGAAAATGAATCAATCAAAGTATCAAGCTTCTTAACTTTGGGTTGAAGCTTGATGTGAAACAATAGGGAGATTTTATTCACTTGGAGTTTCTCTACTCACCAAAACAACTCCTTTATTTATTATAGCACAACTAATATAGGTTGGTTTCGAATGGAAAAGAGTACATGTTGACCACTCATAACAACAAGTCTAAAATCTATTTAGCTAGTTCATCAAAGGGGAATTGTTTGATTAGTGCAAGTGGAAAACTTATGGTCTCAAAGTTTGAGAGTGTAGTTAATGGGGATACAAAAGAGCTTCATGTGTGTAAGAAAAAGCACATATAGTAGGTTAGTTGGAGGAAAAAACATATCAAGTTTTAGGTGAGATTCATTTATGTTACAAGGTAAGATGACATATAGGTGAGATTCAACTCTTCTTTGTTGAAACCCTTATCTTTCAGGGACCAAAAGCATCCTGGTTGGCAAGATGTGATCTAAAAATTTAGGTCTTAAGTGTGCAAGACCATTATGGTCCTAGTTGTTCTAATGCATTAAAGAGTTGCCAAGAATCTTAAAGCAGGAATTACTCATCATACATGTACAATAGGGATGTGGAAATGATTGTTATGGATTAGGAAAGTAATGGGACACCACTCAAAAGCCTCTATTAAAAGTTACAAACCCTAAAATGACCTAGAAATTGAAGTTTGCTAGTTGCAGTAGGTAGCAAACACTTTTCCATTGTAGTGAACTTACCAAATTCTATGGTAGATAGTTGTTTGCCCTAACAAATTCATAAAAAGAAACAAATGTTTTTTTCTAGTAAAGTGGAAAACTTATCTCTATGTAGACAATGAGCAAGAATTTAGAACCTTTGGCATTTTACCTTTAGTTTGTGCTCTTGTTCTTTCATCCTCTCATGTTTAGGGAGTTGTGGGAAGGTATTAAGTTGATTCTCCACATATGGGAGAGATTTATCTCTCATGTTTGATGATTTGTAGCCAATTATAATTGACTTTGCAAGTGTATATGCAAGTTGGTATGTAATTGGGAGTGTATGGAAAGTTTATCAAGAGATCTATAGTCTTTGCTAGAGCTTGTTGAGGGTATTTTGGCCATCTAAAACATTTGTTATCTTTTTTACATGGTAAACTAGAGAATTAATTCTCTCTAGACTAGAGTTTTTAACCCTCAAATGAGTTTTAAATAGGAATTTTTTTTTTAGTTTAAAGATTCTTATGTTGTTTTTTGGATTTATGTATTTGAGGATATCTATATAGCTGATTTGCACATGCCTAGAGTTGGTTATGACATCCAATATTTAGGAACATGTTAGTGCATATTACTAATTTATGAGATAGTCTTTGCATAGTATATTTATTTTATAATATTACCTTATGGTATGACCGTTGTCACATCCCTAATTCTAACTACGTTTTACTTTTTACTTTTATGTAATTAGTAGATGATTATACATGATTTAATGATTTGACGTTTAGTGAAAATGTTAGGAAAAAATGAATGATTTCATGAAATTATGTTTATATGAATAGAATTGACATGTGATTATATGATTTTGAGATGTTATGATTTCATAAGGATTATGAAATGATTAATGATACACTAATCACAATTTGGTGATTGCAAGTTGTATTTAGGAAACAGGTTTCTGCCCTCCAAGAAAGGGAGGGAGAGAATCATCAGAGAGAAGAGAATAAATATAAGGAAAATAACAGTTTGTAGCCATCTTAAGTCTTGTGCTGGTATAATTTAGTGAACCTTGTTGAGTCAGGTAAGTGGTACATGACCCATTTGTTCTAAGTTGTTTTTGACTCATCAAGTTGTTGATTTGTCAGGATTTATTAAGTGTAGATACTGTTAAGATTATGATAGGAAAGTTTGACCGTCAACATGGAAATGGTTGACAATCATTAGTCCTTGTTTGATATGAATATAGTTTATATTCATGAGATGATATTATTAAATGGTTAAATATCTCTTTATTGGTAATTTCTAGTTGAAATTCCATAATGCTACCCTATTTATATGATTTTGATGTTTACACAAGATCGAGAGGGGGAGAATACTTCCACCCCATTCTCATAATCTTGTCAAGAGATTGGAACAACATAAGTATACGTTGGATATACTTGCATTATTTGTTTATATCTATTTAAGTATTATTTATAAGTTTAAAGGTATGTCATGTCAAAAGCCACATAGTATCATGGTAAAGTGACATTCTTTGTGAATTATTGCATGATTTACGTGGGTTATAAAGATTGCACCCATAAATGGAGGAGTATGTGAGTGGTCGTTAAGACCCTCTACTCCATTTTATTTGCATGTTATCATATCTTGAAATAAGGCAGAGATTTTGCCAAGACCTCCACGAGCTATATAATGTCGGGCACGATGGAGGTAAAATAAAGGAGGGCAAGATAATTTTTGCGGGAGAATGTAATGATAAATTCAAAATCCCTATTATCTTTGGTGGCCTTTTTGTTTTAAAACTTCCACGATGGATAAGTGAGAAGTCGTATACTGATGTGAGTGGTCATAAATGACCATAAAATGTCCTTTCTATTTGCATGTCTCAGTTGAGAGCATTTATAGGCTCAAATATGTGAGAATAACGGTGGTAGATTAGAAGGGATTAAAAATTTTATGAGTCTATGTTACCTGAGATGGAAGGGGAAGGAACTATGTGAAAAGTAAGTCAATTTTGAAGATATGATTCAGGCTTTAGATAAGGTGGATGAGCCTTGAGATGGCACAATCCTTATGTGTCTTTAGTATCGAGGCCGAGCCACCATGCTTAAATAGGCAAAGAAAAGCATGGCAACAAACTCATTGGGTATGATATCTTATTTAAATAACTACTTTATTTTCTTCCTGGAAATAGAAGCATGTTATAGCATAATGCAAAGTACTATCTATGTAGGGTAAGTGTTTTTGATATTACCAAAAAAGGTGAATTTGTGATCATAGCATGTCTAAGCTTGGTATTGCTCTTAGAGAGTGTACTAGGATTTGAGTTCTATATTTGAAAGTTGTTTACCTTTAGTTTAAAATTCAAATATGTTCTCGCAAAGAGTAAGTTTAGACTCGCACAAAATATTGAACTTACATTCTTAGCAACTAGGTAACCTTAGCTGAACTTTAATGTCTTATGGAGGAATGTTTGAACCCGCAGATGTAGTTGATCTTTTCCAAGCCTGGCTCTTCTTGAAAACATATGTTAAATGTTGCAAATGTCTTATGTTCCATTTCCAAACCCCTTAATGAAAATTCATTAACATTTCATCCAACCGAATAGCATTTTTTTAGTTGAACCTTTGTTAAGCTCAAGAAAAATTAGTATATTGAAGAAAGCCTCCCCACCCTAACTCTGGGAAGAGATTATTAGTTAGGATTGATATGGCACTTAAAGTTCTTAAAGTAGTAAAGCCAAAGTATGATAGATTATTTTTCTTTGAACAATAGCATTACTGTAGTGAATAAACCATAAAAGTTATTATTTATGTCATTGTATTCCTGAACTATAGAGAGCTTTGTAGCTTAGTTAGATTCAAGTTATATATATATATATGAATATCATTCAATTTCAACTTAGAAATTATGAGAGAAAAAATATTGTTGAAAGTTTTTGTCAACGATAGTTTTATCTTCTCAAAGGTTAATAAGTATGAACTTTTAATGGTTTTAATTGAAAGATTTAGTGAAAGGTATTTTGATGTAGGAGCATCCAGTGGTGTAAGGGCAATCTTGCATCACCCAAAAAAAATATGTGTTTCAACTTGTTGATGTTCTATCTATTTCTTTTCAAAATTTGTGGTTCTGGTTCCATAATCTCTTGAATAATGATGTAGAACTTTCAGTTTTTCTAAATTGCTAAAAATAGCAACCTACCATTTTAGGAAAGTTTGCATTTGGGCACGGATTGAAGCAAAAATTTACAGGAAGCTTCATAACTAAAAAATAATACCTTTGGCAAAGGAATCATGTAAAGATCATTTGTGAGTTGAAAGATATTAAAGTTTCTGTTTCCCGAAAAAATGCCTGAAAATTATTCAAACTCAAGTTTGAGGCACTAAATGGCCCCGTACAGGTGCAAAAGTGGGCATAACTAGAAAAGTCAGTTCTTAGAGTGTAGAGCACTCCGTGAGCTTTTTGGTGCTTAAAACGGTTCATCAATTGGACATGTGGATCAAAAGTTATGGCTTCCAGAAGTTGACCTATTTTTGGAGGAGATGTAAAATTTGAAATTAGGTTGTTGGTCGCCAAAAAGGCTATTAATAAACAATTTTGGGAACACTAGATGGTAGTAGAGTTAAGGGGGAAAGTATAGAATCAAGAATAGGTGGGAAAATAGAAACCCTAGCTGATTTGGGGTTACAGAAGGTAGATGATTCTAGAGTCTTGTGATAGGAAGTTGTAATGTGTTGCAACCTGTGAAGGGTTGATTCCTCTAATTGTATTTGAGCTTCTGTAATGTAATGAGTTGTCCAAATCAATAAAAGAAAGTTCTATTTTCTATGAGCAATTTCTGATGTTGTCTATTTTATGATTTACCCCCTTCATCAAGTGGTATCAGAGCAATGATTCCTGAGTGTGTAGATAGATCGCCGACCATGAGACAGTTTACACTAGGACCCGAGGTTGTGGGTTTGCTATGGAGATTAAGATGCCTCCATGAAGAAATCGTATTGGGAGGAATGCTTTGATGGAAGAGGGTTTTAGAGCCCTACAAAGGTAAATCGATGCATTGCAAGAGGAGCTGTGAAGAGGGTTTGAGCTGAGAACAAGAGAAGAAAGCAAGGATGAAGCTGAAGAAGAGCTATCTGAGGAAGAACAAGAAGCTGCAGGAGATCCTACAGAAGTTAGGTTGTTGAGGGCCATTTCAAAGATCAAAAAGAGGCCTAGGATCAAAGTTTCTATCTACTTTGGAGATTTGAATCTAGAACAGCTTATTAATTGGATCAGTAACATGGAGGAATATTTTGAGTATGAAGATGTGGAGGACCCAGATCGGGTCAAGTTTACAAAAACAAAGTTGAAGGGCCATGCCAGTATTTGGTGGAAGGAGGTCTAGTTGGAGAGAAATAGAAGAGGAAAAGGAAAGATCACCAGATGGGATCGAATGGTGGAGAAACTGAAGAAGAAGTTCATTCCTATGGACTATGAGATGGAGTTGCTGAAGAAGCTGCAAGGATTGAAGTAAGGTAACAAGTCTGTTAAGGAGTATATAGAAGAGTTTTATAATATTACTATCAGAACTGATCATACAAAGGCCAACAAGGAGAAGGTATCCTATTACATTAATGGGTTGAGGCTGAGTATTCAAGAGGAGTTGAGCCTGGTTAGAATGACCACCATAGAAGATGCATACCAGTTTTCCCTGAAAGTGGAAGAGAAGCTGAATAAAAGATTTGACAGCAAGCAAAGGGGAAGAGGTCAAGGCAGAAGGACTGGTGGAAGACCCTATGGGGGCCAAAATGAAGATTCAAATAAAAGTGAACAAGCTGGCACCAGTCAAAATTAGAGAGGAGATAATACCTACCGCCCTCGTGACTAGAACAATGGTGAGCAAAGAGGAAGAGGAAGAGGTGGACCTAGGCAAGGACCTGGAAGAGGAGGTTTCAGAGGAACCTATTTCCAATGTGGAGAAGAAGGGTATCAAGAATACGAGTGTACACAACATCAAGGAAGGACGAATAGAAGACTTGAAGGTAATGCACGAGTTGCTCATGTAGATGAAGACATACATTCTAAGCATTCTAAAGATGATGAAAGGGGTGAAGCCCTAGTTGCCAGAAGAACCTTGTTGAATGAGGAGAAAGAACCAAATCAGAGGAAGAGTTTATTCCGCATAAGGTGTAAATGTGAAGGTAAGTGTTTTGATATTATTATTGATATTGGAAGCACTGAGAATTTGGTTTTAGAGGAGATAGTTGACAAGTTGAAGCTGACAAGAAGAAAGCATCCACATCCATATCGGATTGCATGGTTGCAGAAGGACCATAGAGCTTTGGTCAATAAGCAGTGTTTGGTCAAGTTCAAGATTGGGGACTACCATGATGAGGTATTGTGTGATATCATACCGATGGATGCATGTCATATGCTATTGGGGAGGTCGTGGCAGTATGATAGGAGTGTTGTCCATGATGGCCGTGCAAACACATATTCCCTAACAAAGGATGGAGTTTGTCATAAGTTGAAGCCCTTGAAGGAGGTGGAAGAAAAGGTATGTATTACTACTAGAATTTGCTTGGTAGATGGTAGAAAATTTTTGGAGGGTATGAAGCATGAGCGTCATTGCTTTGCATTGATTCCTAAGATTAGTCAAGAGAAATGTGAAGATGTACTAGCAGAAGTCTCAGTTACGTTGGAAGAATTTTAGGATATTATCTTTGATAATGTACCAGAAGGTTTACCACCAGTAAGGAAGATAAGTCATCAAATGAATTTAATACTAGGAGCCACTTTATCAAATAAGGTAGCCCACAGAATGACTCCAGCAAAGAATGAAGAGTTGAACAGACAAGTTCAAGAGTTGTTAAGGAAGGGACTGATAAGGGAGATTCTAAGCCCATGTGTAGTACCTACAGTACTAGCACCAAAGAAAGATGGAGAGTGGAGAATGTGTATAGATTCTTGAGCCATCAACAAGATCACAATTAAGTATAGATTTCCATTGCCCAGAATGGATGACATAGTGGATTGTTTGAGTGGAGCGAAGTACTTCATGAAGATTGACCTGAAGAGTGGGTATCACTAGATCTATATCAGAGAAGGAAATGAATGGAAGACAACCTTCAAGACAAAGGAAGGTTTGTATGAGTGGTTAGTCATGCCATTTCAACTAACCAATGCACTGAGCACATTCATGCAGCTCATGAACGAGGTATTGAAAGAAATTTTGGGAAGCTTTGTTATTGTTTATTTAGATGATATTTTGATTTTCAGTAAGACTTGGGATGAGCATATGATGCATATCAGAAGAGTTTTGGTGAAGTTGAGGGAGGAGAACTTGTTGATCAATATAAAGAAATTTAGTTTTGCAAAGAAGGAGTTAGTATACCTGGGATTTGTTGTCTCAGAGGAAGGTCTTAAGATGGACCTAGAAAAAGTAAGGGCTATCATTGAATGGCCTACACTAATGAGTGCTACGGAGGTAAGATCTTTTCATGGTTTGGCAAGTTTTTATAGAAAGTTTATCAAGAATTTTAGTAGCATTTATGTACCCCTAATTGAGACAATGAGAGGGGATAGAAAAGAGTTTAGATGGACTAAAGGTGCAGACAAAAGATTTGATACATTGAAGTAGAAAGTCATAGAGCAACCTATTTTGGCACTTCCAGATTTCAATAAGGTATTTTAGGTAGATTTTGATGCTAGTGGCAATGCTACAGGAGCTATTTTGAGCCAAGAAGGTAAGCCCATTGCCTATTTTAGTGAGAAGCTTAATGATGACAAGAAAAAGTATTTTTTTTATGATCAAGAATTTTATGCAATAGTTTAGGATTTAAAGAAATGGAGACATTATTTGTTGCCAAAAGAGTTTGATTTATATACTAATCATTAGGCTTTGTAACATCTTAATAGTCAAGGAAAGTTAATTCAAAGGCACTTAAAATGGGTTGAGCTTTTGCACTGTTATAATTTTGTTTTGAAGCACATGAGTGGAAAGTCCAACAGAGTTGTAGATGCCTTGAGTAGAAGGCAAAATTTGTTGATAGAAATGAAGATAGAGGTTGTTGGGTTCGATGAGCTCAAAAGTTTGTATCCTGAAGATCTAGATTTTACAGAGGCCTGGAAAGCTTGTTTGGAACCTGTTACTTTAGATAGGACAAAGTGATTGGATTTCATAATCCAAGATGGCATGTTTTTTAGAGGAAGCCACTTGTGCATTCCGAGGAGTTCCATGAGAGAGAACCTGATAAAGGAGAAGCATAGTGGAGGATTAGCTAGACACTTTGGCCAAGATAAGACTATTGTTGGTGAAAATTATTATTGGCCATAATTGCAGTAGGATAGAAAATTTGTGCAGAGTTGTAGAGTGCGTTAGATGGCAAAAGGAACAAGTAAGAATACAGGGTCGTATTAGCCACTACATGTACCCGAGAAGCCATGGGAAGATATTAGTATGGATTTTGTTCTTGGTTTACCAAGGACACAAAGAGGACATGATTCCATTTTTGTGGTGGTGGATAGATTCTTGAAGATGGCATATTTTATTTGTTGCAAGAAGACTAATGATGTTGTTCATATTGCAGAGTTATTTTTCAGGGAGGTGGTGAGATTACACGGTCTATCAAAGAGCATAGTTTTTGATCGAGATACCAAGTTTGTTGGTTATTTCTAGTGGACATTGTCGAAGAAGTTGAAGACAGATTTGAAGTTTAGTTATGTACACCATCCACAGACTGATGGATAGACCAAAGTGGTGAATAGGAGTTTGGGTAACCTGCTACAATGCTTAGTAGGAGATAAGCCCCCAAGGGATGGGATTTGATTTTGCCACAAGAAGAATTTGCTTACAACAATTATGTCAATAGGAGTACTGGTAAATCACCATTTCAGATTGTATATGAGAATAGTCCTAGAAATGCCTTAGAGTTAAGGAAGCTGGACAAGGGAGAAAAGACAAGTATCGATGCTGAAGACTTTGCAGAACACATGAAGAATTTGCATGAAGAGGTGAGAAAGCACGTTAACAAGATGACTATTCAGTACAAGGCTAAGGTAGATCAAAAGAGGAGATATAAGGAGCTCCAAGTAGGAGATGAAGTCATGGTTCACTTGAGAAAAGAAAGGTTCCCAGTTGGAATATATAATAAATTGAAAATGAAGAAATTTGGACCATGCAGGATTCTGAAGAAACATGATTTAGGAAATGCATATGAGGTAGAGCTGTCGAGTGGGATCAATATATCCCCTATGTTCAAGATTGCTGATTTAATAGAATATCATGAAGGTGGGATAGAGGATGGACTAACAGAAGAACAGTGGAGTATTCTGGCAACTACTTCAAAGGAGGAGATAGAAGAGATCTTGGATAGCCATGTGGGAAGAAGTACTCAGAACATGCAGTATGAAGAATATCTAGCGAAATGGAAAGGAAGGCATGTTGAATATTTTTCTTGGTTGTCTAAGGCAGAGGTTGACCATTTGGGTTCCTCAAATAAACACCTGAGATATGACAGGGTCACTTCTCAAATTGCCCTGGGTGTCTGATGCAGGAGCATCCAATGGTGTATGGGCAATCTTACATCACCCAAAAAAAGATGTATTTCAAAATAGTTGATGTTCTTTCCATTTGTTTTCAAAATTTATGGTTCTAGTTCCATAATCACTTGAATAATGATGTAGAACTTTTAGTTTTTTCAAACTGCTAAAAATAGCAACCTGCCATTTTAGGAAAGTTTGCATTTGGGCACAGATTGAAGCAAAAAATTATAGGAAGCTTCGTAACTAAAAAATAAGACCTTTGGTGAAGGAATCACGCAAAGATCATTTGTGAGCTGAAAGATATTAAAGTTTTAGTTTCCTTAAAAATGCCTAAAAATTATTCAAACTCAGGTTTGAGGCACTAAACAGCCCCGTACATGCCCAAAAATGGCCAGAATGGGCAAAGACAGTTGTTAGTAGGTAGAGCACTCTGCAAGTTGTCCAGTGCTTAAAACAGTTCGTCAATCGGACACCTGGATCAAAAGTTATGGCTTCTAGAAGTTGACCTATTTTTGGAGGGAGATGCAAAATTTGAAATTAGGTTGTTGGCTGCCAAAAAGGCTATTAATAACCATTTTTGGGAACCCTGGGCAGTAGTAGAGTTAAGGGGGAAAGTATAGAATCAAGAATAGGTGGGAAAATAGAAACCCTAGTTGATTTGGGGTTACAGAAGCCAGATGATTCCAAAGTCTTGTGATAGGAAGTTGTAATGTGTTGTAGACTGTGCAGGGTTGATTCCTCTGATTGTATTTGAGCTTCTATAATGTAATGAGTTGTCCAAATCAATAAAAGAAAGTTTTATTTTCTGTGCGCAATTTTTTGTGTTTTCTATTTTATGATTTACCCCCTTCATCATATTCACTTATTCTAGAGTTCATAGAAAGCATATAGACTTCATTACAAACACTTTCTAGAGTGATATAATATCACACAAGTAGCCTACAATATTAACTAGTATCATTATGATATTTATTCTATGTGAGTTCAAAATCTATTCTTTGTAGAAAGTTCAAGATATGAATAGGTTTACATATCATAATGAGATAATGGCATAAGTTTTATACCTTGTGATCAAAGATTTTGGAATTGATATATTCATTTATGTCGGAATGATATTATCATTAAGAACAACTTTGAATAGTGATATAGTATCACTTGCTTATTCAATAACAAAGACAAGTAGGATAATGATAAACATAGAATGTTAAACATTAGTTCTATTTTCTTCTTTACCAAAAGTTAGTTGACTTGAGAAGACCAAGAAGGTTGATAATTATATTGTAGACTCACTCTTAACAAGGAAATAGATTGATTAAGTCTTAAGTGAATATCTATGTTGAAGAGTATTTTGGAAGATATAATTGACTACTCCTATGTTTCAAGATTGAAACTACTAAACCAACTCAAGGATATTGGTACACTAGGAGATGGAAATTTATAGTTCTTATATCATATGTTCAATAAAACTTATTTTAGTGCTGATTGCATAGAAAACAAAGTTAACCCAATGTTGGGTATTCTTGATATGATCTACACCAAGTTGGGTATGTTGGGAGATTCGAAAACTCAACCCCACATGAATTTTGTACTCAAGAAATTTGATAAAGGTGTATGCGGCATATATACAAGGAAGTTATATATATGAGTTCATAATCTAACTTATGTCTAAGTCGTTAGACTTAAGTAGACCAAGAGGTTGAAATTATTTTATTATCTTTTATGATTCAAACCTATTTGGGTTGATAGGTTGAACTTAGTCAAAAGACTATATGAGAAACAAAAAGTATCCATTATGATATTGTATGGATGGGGATATACCTTGTATATGATGTTCATTCATGTTATGTGAAATGTGAACTCGAATGTAACACCAAGTGGTCTAGGAAGATTAGAGGTATTTATTATATTATATCTATTATTTTTGGAAAACAAGGGTATTGATATTTCCATGCATTGGTTTAGAGAAGTTAAACCCTAGAATCATAACCTAAAGGGTTTAAAAAACTTATAACTCTTATGTTGGATATGACATTGTTTTTATATATATTGGTTGACAGTGAATGGTCAAGAAAATCATAGAGGAAGATAGAAAGAGTCTAAGTAGTACTTTAACAAATGTAAACTTGTGATTCTATGATAGAGTTAAAACTTGTTATATTGCACAAGGATGTTTGATATTTGAGTCAGTGAGTAGAATGACAAGAGGTCATAGACCCTAGAAATTGCAAGTATGCAAAGAGGGACTCTTTAAAAGGTTAGAATTGCCTAAACCTATATATTGTATGTATATCCTATATTAAGGATTAGTTCTAATTTAGATTGACTAGGATTGAATATAGTACAAACAAATTTATGTCTAGAGATACTAAGTGAAGAAAGTCAAATTGTAGGGTGAGATAGTCTCCAAGTCAAGTCAGAGGTGTTTGAACACACAACTACATTTATTGCAAACATATATTTATATAGAAACTTTGGCCAAAATGATGCATTTGTCTCTGCATGCTTCAGTCAGTTCACAGTATCTAGATGGCGTGACCAGTCATAATGATCATACTTAGCTAGAAGATTTTCTAAATTTGTATGGTCAATTGAGTCATGTAGGACACAACACTAGAATTCATATGGCAAAAAACCTGTTGGTTCCTTATATCTATATTCTTCATGAAGGTGTTGTCACGAAGGATTGTGCCCTGAATGCTAAGCCTTTACAAGCTTGGCAATTCCATGTAACATGGGAACATTCTCAGACTCTAGGTTTGTTTGTTTCAAGAGTGGACCTCTTGAAGAGCTAGCTCCCTTTAAATTCCCCTTTGGATATGTAAACTGGTGAGGAAAAGAGATAGAAGAATACTTGAATAAACTGAAACTAAACTGAAAATCTATCCTAAAGGGGGTGAATGCACCAATATTTTAACTCTAATCTACAATATGATTCACAATTACCCTTCAACACACCTGTTCTTACAACTCAAAACTGATCAATTTTACTACAACAGTGTTTCACAGAAAAGCATGAAATAACTTGCATAATTTGTAACCTATAATATAATTGAACTTTATATACTTGCATCCAAAGAATGAGACAGAAAACTTAGAGGTTTTATGATAAAACACAGTAAATTCCTATCAAATCACTCAACATGAGACAAGAAACCTAAATCTGAGTAGATGAACACCTGATTGTATTGATAAATAGAAGGAATGCTCTACAAAATAACAATAAACTTCTAGAAAATAAACTATTGCTACTATAAAAACTATAAAATGGCTAAGTTACAAGTCTAAATCTCTCTCTTTGCAATGTGCAATGCTAGGGAAAAAGCAAGAACTAAGAAAAAAGCATCATCTTTTTTCCCTATAATACAAAATCTATCCCAAAACGTGAATGGGAAATCAACTCCAGCCCAACTGGACTCCAAAATATGCATGAATGAGTCTAGAAAAGCAACTCCAAGTTGCTGGGCGAGCACAAGTGAAAAGCCTAAATTAAGGCCCCAAAACTGCTCCAAGATGAGCACAAATAGCTTAGAACTGCTCCTCCATGAATAGTTGACCCAAAAGAAATCCATAATTAGCCTAGTTTGACCCCAAGGCAAAAATAAAAAAAGATTCCTCTTTTGCACGAGTTAGCACTTCAATTTAACTCCTCTATTTTTGCATGATTAGAGGGAAAAAAATAACCTTTTTAACAATTATTAAATGCAATCAATGTGATTTGCATTAATAAGTGTTGTGCAATGCTTACTCCTCTCCTAGGTTATTACATAACAAGTATTAAGGCAATTTTTTACATTATTGCACTTAATAATTGTCAAATTACATTATTTTGGTCTTCAATTTCTACAAAAATAGAAAAGGGGTTACATGATGTACAATAGCCCTTAAAGAAAAAAAAAACCTCTTCCAATCTTCATGCAAAATAAAACACCTATTCTACCCTTAGTCACTGTCAAAAGTCTCCAAAATGCTCAAATTTGCCTTAGTCATGCAATAAAGTCAAAAGGGCCCACATTGCCTTCTCAAATCTTTAACCTTAGTCATAATCATTATGAAATTTGACCCCTAAGGTAAAAGAAACATTAGAAACTACAAATCACATCATTGAACTTCACAAAAAACACATTATATCTTCAAGTCTCTCCATCAGCCTTCACATGCATTAGGTTGCTATGATCATTATGTTTTAAAAGGTCAAAAGACATAATAATACTCTTGTTGCTCCATGAACCCACCATGCCCTGCTAGGTTTTCATGAATTAAAGTCTTTGACCACATCATCTATTGATTTGCAATGAATTTCTTAAAAGATAAGTAAAAAAAGACTCTCCTTTGGCCACGAGCTAGGGCTTTCACTTACTCAAAAATTTTCCCAACCCTAAATTTTCATCATTTGGTTCTATCTCTCTGTTGGGAAACTCTGCATTGCCATCATGGGGTTTGGAGGGCTTGTTGGGCCATTGTCAAGGTCTTTGGAGGGTTTTTTGCTACTGGTACCAAGCCACCTTGCCATTTTCTTGTTCATAGTAAGCAAATCTTTGTATCTTCACCATGTTCCTACAAGAAAAAATGACTAAAAAAACCTCTTTGTTTCATTATTTCTGCTAAGAACTTTCTTTCATCTCACTGCTTCTGTATAGTATTCTTCTCCTTATTTTGGTCTCGTGATTAACTGATGGAAAAATGGACTTTTCTTTTGTAGTTATAGTGGTATCCCCCTTTTGAAAACTATGTGTTTCCTTGCAAAAAATGATGAAAAGCTTAACCTCACTCTGTTGTAGTGGTGTATCTTTTTTTACATAGTGAAAACTACACTTTGCTGTTGCATATATTCTTTCTATATTATGTTCTTTGATGAATGCTATGAAGGTTTTCCTCTCTGCATTTTTAAGTGAAGAAGGAACCTGTAGAAGGCTTTATGGCATTTACTTTTTCACTGTATCTCTTCTCTTCTGCATTCTTATACTCCTATAGCTTCATTATGGATGTATAAAAAAAATGCTCATGTAGCTTCATTATGGTTTTATCTGAATATGCTCCTATAGCTTCATTATGGTTGTTCCAAAACTATTTTAAGATTGCGATTCTGATAAACCCTAGCTAGGGTTTCTGGGTGTCACAACAGAGGAAACTTGCTTCTTTGTCATTACTTCATTAAAAAAATAAGGGTTTTGTTTGCCTTTCCTGTATATATATTTCTATGTTAACATATTGAGACTGTTGTTATATTGAAAGGAAACTTTAGACTCGATTTCCTATTCTTTTATGCAAGATATGACTTTGTGACTATTCCCAAGACTCAGTTACTGTGCAAGGATTCTTAGGTTTGACTGCACTTTCAAAGGCTTTGACTGTTATGACCGTTCCACTATCTTGCTCTCATGACCTCCTGGTGATTCTTTATGGCATGTTTTAACCCTAATTGCATACTTAAAATGGAATTACCTAAAATTTACTTTAGTTACCAAAAAGGTTTGATCATCCTTCATAGACCTTTAGGGTTTGACAATACCCTTGAACAATTTGCAAAAGACTTGAAAACAACTACAAAACTTTCAATATATTTCCATAAAATGATAAAAGCTTCCAAGACTTCTCTTATTGATTTTATCTCGTATCTTCCCCTACTTACGTCATTGCAGTGTATGTATTCTTGATTGGATACTTCATGAGGGTTCACATACCTTATTTTGTTGTCTTGAATATCCTTCTTGGTAGACTGTGATTGTTGTTTCTATGTTTTTGCTTCATAACTGCTTTGATAGCTGCTCTCTATTCCTTTGTTCCCTGTGCTTTAGACTGGGTTTTAGCTCTTATTATAGGTATAAAGTTAAGATGTGATAGTCTTAAATCTTCATGAGTGTCTTTCTGAACAACTCCAATCCCCTTAAGTAAACCCATGACAATCCTCTTTGAATTTTACTGTCCCTGAAATCCTTAGTCATGATTGTATCCAACCCTTAACAAATTCACTTTTCTCTCTAAAACTCTAATTTCATAGTGACTGAACTACTGGTTTTAGTCCTCTTGGGCACTATATGATGGCATGGCAGTATTATATCTATGACTCCTCTACTTTGGATTAAAAAAGTGTCTTCTCAACTATATCCAGACAGTTGTTGGACTTCTTTATGAATAGGCAGTGATCCTAAGGGTAGATATGGAAATGATGACCCTGTTAAGACTTTAGTGGAGTCACCATTTACTCTTGACAGTGAGCAAACTTATTATGGCAATCCTCATTCTCTAATAAAATCAGTCCTCTTTATGATAGAGCATAAGGAAAGTCTCTTGATATCTTTTGTGAGCTTTTATCACCTTTTCCATGACTATACTAAAAGACCCTTACAAATATAACTATTGTCCTTTGCTTGATAGGTTTCATAGTTCTCATGTTGCATGAGTCTCTTTCTTGACTATGTATCTCTATACTTAGTGACTGGTTGTTTCTTATTTGTTGGCTGCCATTCTATCTCATGTATTTCTCTTTGAGTCTATGACTTTAACTTCTTCACTGTCACCATGACCTCCTTCTATCTATTTTATATGCTTTTGTAGCATGATGAAAAAGCCTCATTTTCTAACAATATAAAATGATGAAAGATGTGCATGAATCTCATTATATAGCTTCTCCTTTGTTTGGTAATCTTATCTCACTGGCACTATGCATGTATATTGGCACCTTTGACCTTCTTTGTCCTTTAGTGACACATATTGTACTTTGTTGATGACTTCTATGTTTATGAATAATGTATACTTCCATGATGACCTTATAGAATGTATATAGTCTTTTGGCTGTATTTATTTCATTGATGCTTATTCTTGTGTTAATACCCATTGCACTAACAGATGACAGAGAGCTAAAAATATGTTGCTTTGTTATAATTCTTCCAGTCTAGATGACAATCAAGAAATCAAGCTGTTAGCGCTGTTGATAGGGTGTACTATTCTTTGTTCTTCTTCACTCTTATAATTGGTGACCACCTCAAACTTTGCATTCTTTTATGAGGTACCTTGTAACCTTTGACAAAGCCTGAGATGCTCTTCATGACTCCATAATGTTCTTGTGCCAATATAATTGTCCCATAGATCTGTAAGGATCTAAAGACCATTTTGACATGCAAGTAATATACCTTTCTCTTGGCTGTGGAATGTCCACATTTTTTCATTGTAACCCTACATCTCTGCATCTTTACATACCCTCCTTTAACCTCAAAACTTGATGTTCTCTTCTCTCTCTATATTTGTCTCTTTGCTAGTATATTAATCAGCCTTCTATTTGATTATTATCATTGATATAGACTATTTTTTACATGATTTACTGTTCCTTATGAGCTATATAGGACTGCTCCTATATCTATCATGATTGCTTACATAATGATTTTGTAGTCAATAACATTTAGATGTAGCCTCTCTATATGCTAGATTTGTTGTCACGAAAGCTATTTGATAATCATTTGAAACATTTTGTGACTACCTTCAAAGCTTAAAGACTATTGTCATTTTGTAAAAGCATTTTGTGACTATCAAGATTGAAAGGAAGCAAGGTACGCGGAACACACTTCCTACACCAACCTAATGAGGGGAATAGTATGTAAATTATTTTTAATTCTTAAAATTGTAGCAATATTAAACATATAATAGAGATATTACAACAACAACACAACATATAAAGAGAGATTGACACAAGATATATCGTGGGGAAAACCTTTTCAAGTGAGAAACCCCACACTCTAAAACCTGCACAATGTATTATCAAAACGATGGTGTGCTTACAATACACTTGCAATGCAAGTTCTTCTGAGAGTCTTCAAATGTCAATTTTGGAGTGATTTGGGCAGCATAATAGTACCTGTACAAACACTATGCAAACTACAACTCCAAACTTCACATTTTATAGAGATACAAGACATAAACTGGAAGCTTCTTGAGATGGGCATCCATCTTGGCCACATGGACATTTTCCAACACCCAAGGACACTTGTCCAACAAGATAATACCTTTCTTACATCTGTCATAACATGGCAGATTTGATTTCCAAAGATGGAATGCTCCAAGGCTAAAAATAGACTATGACAGATGCTCTTACGCATCTTATAGCTGTCATAAAATCTGCCCACATAACAACCTTAAATGTTGCAAGAGAATTCATCATAAATGACTAAAAATAGCATATTCTTCTTATAACATGTCATAGCCCAACTTGGGTGCCCAAAGATGCCTTTCTTTCATGCAAAGATACTCACCGACACTTGTCCCCACTTGTCATAGGAATTTCTATACTTGGCCCTTATGCATCATAGACTCTTCCATATGGAATATCCTCTTCCACATAGCACAAGATGCTGACACATGGCACATTAGTGCCACCTCAAATAGGATGCCCAAATCCATGTAAGTTTGACTTGACCATCCAAGTCACATTCCAAGTAGGATGACATGTGACAATGCTACCTCAACTAAGTGACCAAACTGAATGTACGAGTAAATACAAAATTAGGCAATAAATAAATACATAATCAAATAACCAATGCTAGGAATTGCAAGGTTAAGACACCTTAATTCCCAAAATTCTCCCACTTGTCAAACACCTTGCAAGAGCCAATAGAAAGACAAGACTTAACTACTAGGGGCTAAGAGGCCCATAGACTCTAAACACCATTTGAACAAGTATCTATGCCCACAAGTTTAGTTAATGCATCTGCAACATTCTTCAAAGTGTCAACCTTCTCCAATATCACCTTCTCATCTTCTACCATATCATGAACAAAATGATACTGAACATCAATGTGCTTTGTTCTGGCATGGAAAGTAGGATTTTTTGCTAAGCAAATCACACTCTGACTATCACAATAGCTAGTAATATGTCCTGCATGAAAACCAATATCTAAACACAAACTCTTAAGCCAAATGGCTTCCTTACAAGCATGAGTTGCTACCATGTACTCTACTTCTGTCATGGACAAAGCAACCATAGGTTGTTGTTTACTCATCCAACTAATAGAACTACCAAACATGGTAAACACATAAGCACTGGTGGATCTCCTGCTGTTAATGTCACCTACCCAATCAAAATCCACAAATCCATGAATACTCACAGAATGCTGAGGTCCTATAGGATAACCATGATAACACAAGGAATACTTGGAATTACCCCTCAAATATCTGAACACTCTCTTAATTGTATCCAAATGTACTCGTCTAGGATTAGACATAAACTGACTAAGGACTCCCACTGCTTGAGCAATGTCTGGTCTTGTACAAATCATAGCATACATCAAGCTACCAACTACACTAGCATAAGGTACTCTACTCATATCCTTCATCTCAGAAGGATACTTTGGACAATCATTCACAGATAACTTTGTCCGCAATGAAACAAGAACACACAATGGTTTGCAATATGCCATGCTGAATCTATCCAACATGGCCTTCATATGCTTACTCTGGCTTAACCAAAGTTTTTTGTTTGCTCTATCTCTTTTGATCTCCATCCCTAGAATCTACCTAGCTACCCCTAAGCTTTTCAGCTCAAATTGTGATGACAACTGAGATTTCAAATCTGAAATCATATTCTTACCATTCCCAATCAACAACATATCATCAACATATAGTGTAATAATGAGAATGTGATCATTTTCAAACTTGTAATACACACAATGATTTGATTTCAATCTCAAAAATCAAATGGACAAGACAAAGGCATCAAATTTCAAGTACCACATCCTAGGAGATTGATTCAAACCATACAAAGACTTCTTTAACTTAAAAACCAAATTTTCTTTACCTTTCACCACGTAGTGCTCAGGATGTGACATATGGATTTCTTCCTCCAAGTCACCATGAAGGAAATTTGTCTTCACATCCATTTGTTCCACTTCTAAATCATAAGTTGTAAGAGATAATAGGAACTGAATAGATGTCATCTTTGGAAAGGGAGAGAAAATTTCACCATAATCAATTCCCTCCACTTGTGAATACCCCTTTGCAACCAATCTAGCCTTCTACTTCTCAACACTGCCATCTGCTCCAAATTTTTTATTGAACACCCATTTGCATCCAACGAGTTTCTGTCCATCAGGCAAAGGCACCAAGTCCCAAGTTTTATTCTTTTCCAAAGAAGCCATCTCATCCTCCATGGCCTCCTTCCAGGAACCTGCATCTTTCATGTCCATAGCCTCTGTCACAGTTCTAGGCTCATCAATGTTAGTAATCAAGGCATAAGCACAACTAGAATCTAGCAATGTATAACCAAACCTGTCAAGTTGCTTCTTGTTTCGTGTGGACCTTCTCAAAGGCTAAGGTGAAGGTTCTACCTCTTCTTCTAAACTTTCAGAGATGCTAGAGCTCTCCTCATCATCAAGTCCAATAGGGTCTTTCATTTCAATCTTCTCGGGGGTAGTAGGAAATTGAATCATATCCTCTTTCTTTTCTTTTTCTTCTGGCTATAGAACAATAGGAGAAGGTGTTAGCTCTCTAAAGATAACACTTTTGTTATACAACACTTTTTTATCCACAGGATCCCAAATCTTGTAGCCTTTCACACCGACACCATAGCTAATGAAGATACACTTAACTACCTTGTTCTCCAATTTTGACCTCTTCTCCTTAGGCACATGTACATATGCCTCACAACTAATAATATGACAATGTCTCAATGACAGATTCTTACCAGACCACACCTCGATGGGTGTCTTATCAATGAGTGTTGATGTAGGAGACCTGTTAACCAGGTAGCAAGCAGTGGCTACAGTGTAATCCCAAAACTTTTGTTCGAGGCTAGGACCACTAAGCATACTCCTAGCCCTCTCCATCAACGTTTTGTTCATCCTCTACAACTCTATTTTTCTGTGGGGTATAAGGAGTTGTCTTATGTCTTTCAATCCCATGTTCTTTATAGAATTTATCAAACTCTACAGAACAAAACTCACCACCGTTAGTTCTCAAACATTTAATCTTTTTACCAATCTAATTCTCTATAAAAGCTTTAACCTCTTTGAACTGACTAAAGACTTTAGATTTACTTTTAAGAAAATAAACCCATGTCCTTCTACTGTAATCATCAGTGAATGATACAAAATATAATGATTTAGAAATCAAAGGAACATTCACAAGACCAAACACATCAGAATGAATGAGATCCAAAACACTAGAAGACTTTTGAGACCTAGAGTAAAACTGAACACAATTTTATTTTCCATAGATACAATGTTCACAAAAGTCAAACTCGAGATTACAATCATTTAACCCCTTAATGAGGTTTTTATTTTTTAGGGCTCTAATACCCTATTGTTATATGGGGCCTAATCAGACTCAGAGGTTAAATTTTTCCCCACTTTTATCGATGCGGTTTCCCCCCAAATTATTTAATGGGGTTTAGGGGCAGCAGCCCCAACACGCTCCCTGTCACGATACAGGGTAGGGTCAAGGGGCAGCACCCTTGAAACCTCAAACGGTTTTTTATTATTTTATAATGGCATCGAGAGTTATTTTTCTATTGGCCGACATAAAAACCCTATTTTGTAACGGTATTGAGTTGCAAGGATTGTTGGTTGTAATCAGTTTGATTTACTAGATAATAATATTGGACTCTCTGTTGGTGGATGTAGCTCGAGTTTGGGTGAACCATGTTAAAAATTGTCTCTCGTTGTTATTATTTTTGTGTATTTTTCATTCCTCTATTTAATCTTTATCTGCATTTAATTGATATCTTCTATTGTCTAACCCTAACAATTGGTATCAGAGTGGGTTGTGTTTGATTATCGTCTGCAGGAAGGTCTCACAGTTAAGTGGGAGCAATGTCGAATGAGGGTAAACTGAAGGTAGATAAATTCAATGGGAAGAACTATCAGTTATGGAAGATGCAGATGGAGGATTATCTCTATCAGAAGGATTTATGGAGGCCATTGGAAGGAATAGCCAAGAAACTGGCAACAATGACTGATGAGGCAATGGGAACTTCTAGACAGAAAGGCACTAGGAAACATTCGATTGTGCCTAGTGCCATTTGTGGCATTCAATATAATAGAAGAAAAGACAATAAATGAACTGATGAAAGCTTTGGCTAAATTGTATGAAAAACCCTTAGCCTCAAATAAGGTATTTCTCATGAACCGTTTGTTTAATCTGAAAATGATTGAAGGTGGATCTATGACAAATCATTTAAATGAGTTTAATATGATTACCAGTCAGTTAACTTCTGTTAAAGTGAAATTTGATGAAGTGGTGAGGGCTCTCTTGGTTTTATGTTCTTTCCTAGAAAGCTGGAATAGATTGGTAATGGTTGTAAGTAATTCTGTCTCTGGTTCAAATACTTTGAAATTTGATGATGTTGTTGGTGTTATCCTTAGCGAGGAAATGTGATGGAAAAGCTTAGGAGGGTCCACATCAGGAAGTGTTTTGAATGCAAAAAGTAGGGGCAGATCAAAGTAGAGAGGAAAAGGTTCTGGAGGTCATGGGAAGTCACAAGGAAAATCAAAGAACAAGATATCCCAATCCAGAGGGCAGAAGGATTATTGGTATTGTGGGAAACCAGGTCATCTAAAAAAAGATTGTTGGTCTCAAAAGAATAAAGGAGACAAAAAAGAAGGCAATAAGGAGGAAAATGTGGTGAGTAATGAATCTGAAGATGATGCTTTGATTCTTTTCCTAGATAATGTTGATGTCAGGGGCATCATTTCATGCTACGCCCCATAGAAGTTATTTTCTTGATTATGTCCAAGGGGATTTTGGTTTGGTTTATTTGGGAGATAAGGAAACTTGTCAGATTGTTGGAAAGGGAAAAATTAAGATTAAGTTGCAGAATGGGAATCATTTCCTACTACAAAAGGTAAGACATGTTCCAAGGCTAAGTAGGAATTTAATTTCAGTAGGGTAGCTAGGTGATGAAGGTTGCACAGTTACTTTTAATGATAAAAATTGGAAGTTTTCAAGAGGTGCATTAGTAGTAGCAAAAGGTGTGAAAGTAGGCACTTTATATCTTTATACAGGTCATACTATTCCTTCTACTTTAGCTATTGCAGAGAAAAAACAAACAAGTTCAGGAACAGTTGCTGTGGGTTTGCAGGAAGAGACTGAAACAATTGTTGCAGGTTCTAAGACAACACTGTGGCATAACAGACTTGGGCATATGAGTGAAAAAGGTATGAAGGTACTTCATTCTAAGAAAGTTTTACCAGGTCATGAATGTATTAATATGGATTTCTGTGAAAGTTGTGTGTATGGCAAACAAAAGAGAATTATATTTCCCAAGGATGGGAAGCAAAAGAAAGATGAAAACTTGGAGCTTGTGCATATAGATGTATGGGGACTAGTTCAGGTATCTTCTCTTGGTGGCTCTAAGTATTATGTTACATTCATAGATGATGCAACTAGGAAGGTTTGGATTTATTTCCTTAGGTAGAAATCTGATGTATTTGAAACATTTAAGAAATGGAGAAGCTTGGTTGAGAATGAGATGGGTAAAAGATTAAAATGTCTTAGATCTGATAATGGTGGTGAGTATTTCAGCAAAGAATTTGAGGATTATTATTCCTTTAATGGAATTTGTAGGTAGAAAATGGTTCTAGGGACTCCACAAAAAAATGGATTGGCTAAGCGCATGAATAGGATAATAATAGAGCATGCAAGGAGCATGAGATTGCATGTTGAGCTTCCTTTAAACATGTGGGTAGAGGCTATCAATACCAATGTATATTTAATTAATAAAGGTCCTTCAGTTCCTTTGGGATGTGGTATTCCAAAGGAAGCATGGATAGGTAAGAAGGCGAGTTATTCTTTTCTCAAAAACTTTAGATGTGAAGCATTTGCACATGTAGATTCTGAAAATAGAACCAAGTTGGATGTAAAATCAAAAAAGTGTATCTTCATTAGATATGGCATTGATGAATTTGGTTATAGATTTTGGGATGTTAAAATTTTGAAAATTGTGAGAAGCAGGGATGTTGTAGTCAATGAGAAGGTGTTGTACAAAGATCAATTGCAGCAGCATGAGAAGAAAGAAAAGGATTATGTAGCACTGGATGATACTCCAAATAGTGATGTTCCAGTGGTTCCTCATGCTCTACAACAACAACAAGAAATACCACAAACTCAGTAAATGTTAGATGGTCAACAAGGCTAAGTAGACCTCCTGAAAGGTATTCTCCCTCTTTGTATTCTATTTTGTTAATAGATGTTGGTGAACTGGAAGGGTATGATGAAGCTATGTAGGTGGATACAAAGGTTCAATGGGAGGTTGCAATGAAAGAAGAAATGGACTCCTTGCTAAAAAATCAAACTTGGGAATTATGTAAGTTGCCTACAGGTAAAAAGACTTTACCAAATAAATGGGTTTATAGGCTAAAAGAGGAAGATGGAGATAAGAATAGATTTAAAGCTAGGTTAGTTGTAAAAGGATTTGCACAGAAAAAAGGTATTGATTTTGATGAGATTTTTCTCTGGTTGTTAAGATGACTTCTATTCGTACTATTTTAAGTATTGTGGTTACTGAAGATTTGCATTTGGAATAGCTAGATGTGAAAATTGCCTTTCTCCATGGTGATTTGGAGGAGGTGATATATATGGAACAACCATAGGGAGTTGAGGTCAAAGGTAAGGAGAAATTGGTGTGCAGATTGAAGAAGAGTTTATATGGCTTGAAACAAGCACATCGGCAATGGTATTTGAAATTTGATAGTTTTATGGTTGAGCAAGGCTACAACCAGTGTAATTCTGACCATTGTGTTTATTTTAAGAGGTTTGAAAATGACAATTACATTATTTTATGTTTATATGTCGATGACATACTTGTAGCTGAGTCTAACATGGATCACATAAGAGAATTAAAACAACAGCTAGCACAATCATTTGCTATGAAGGATTTGGGGGCAGCAAAACAAATCCTTGGTATGAAAATTTGCAAAGATAGGAAGAACAGAAAATTGACTCTATCTCAAGCTGATTATGTTGAAAAGGTATTGCAAAGATTCCATATAGAGAATGCAAAAGCTGTCAGCACAACTTTGGCTAGTCATTTGAGATTGACTAAGGAGATGTGTCCTAAGACACAAGAGGAGGAAGAAAAATGTCCAAGGTACCATATGCTTCAACTGTAAGAAGTTTAATGTACGCCATGGTATGCACAAGACTAGATATTGCACATGTTGTAGGAGTTGTAAGCAGGTATATGTGTAATCCCAGATTGGAGCATTGGAATGCAATAAAATGGATTCTCAGATATTTGAGAGGTACATCCAATAGACATTTATGTTTTAGGGGCTCTAATACTAATTTAGTAGGCTATGTGGACTCAGATTTGGTAGGGGATATTGATACCAGGAAAAGTACTACAGGTTATGTCTTTACTATAGGTGGGAGAGCGGTGAGTTGGCTCTCTAGGTTGCAAAATGTGGTTTCTTTATCCACCATGGAGGCAGAGTATGTAGCTACAATAGAGGTAAGCAAGGAGATGATATGGTTGCAAACTTTCATGGAAGAATTAGGAAAACAACAGGCTAACAATTATTTGTTTACAGATAGTCAGAGTGCCATTCATCTTGCAAAGAATTATGTCTTGCATTCAAAGACCAAACACATACAGCTAAGCTATCACTTCATCTGGTTAGTGTTGGATGATGGACAATTAAGGCTAGAAAAGATACATACAAATGAAATTCCAACGGATATGTTTACAAAGGTAGTGATGGGAGAAACTGAGCTCCTCTCAGCTTCAGTTGATCTTCAAGATTGAAAATAATAAAATTAGAACAATAGGGTCCAGGGTACTTATTTCCAGTGGGAGCTATAGGGTCAGTGTTGATCAGTCCCCAAGTGGGAGATGATATGATGTGGAGTCTGATCAGTCTCCAAGTGGGAGATTGTTGTTATATGGAGCCTAATTAGACTCAGAGGTTAAATTTTTCCCCACTTTTATCAATGTAGTTTCCGCCCAAATTATTTAATGGGGGTTTGGGGGAAGCACCCCAAGACAGGGTCAAGGGGTAGCACCCCTTGCAGGGTCCAAGGGCAGCGCCCCTGGCATGCTCCCTGTCGTGATATAGGGCAGGGTCAAGGGGTAGCGCCCTCAAAACCTCAAATAGTTTTTTATTATTTTATGATGGCGTCGAGAGTTATTTTTCTATTAGTCGACATAAAAAAGCCCTATTTTGTAACCAACATAAGTCTTGACAAAAACGGCTAAGGGTTAGGGTTTTCGTTGATATTGTATTGTAGCATTTGCAATGGTATTGAGTTGTAGGGATTGCTAGTTGTAATCAGTTTGATTTACTGGACAATAATATTGGACTCTTTGTTGGTGGATGTAGCTCGAGTTTAGGTGAACCATGTTAAAAATTATCTCTCACTGTTATTATTTCTGCGTATTTTTCATTCCTTTGTTTAATCTTTATTTACATTTAATTGATATCTTCTGTCGGCTAACCCTAATAGACCCTTCTCACCAATGCGTCCAAGTCTCTAATGCCACAACATTGTCTTCTCAATAGGAAGTTTCATTTCCAAAGCATGAGCACCCTTAGGTACCCAAAATGCACTACCATCAAAAGTTGAAGCACCACACTTTTTCACTGTGGTTTACAATGATGAGGATGAAGAATCTAAAGCTCTTTTCACAAAAGAACTATTGCACTAAGTAATGCATGCATCTAGATAAAACAAAGTACCTCTCTAAGTACCCTTAGCAAGCACCATAGCTCCTCTTATCATCTTGCATCCTCCAGCTAAGAAAACAACCTGCACACCTGCATCACTCAATTTACTTATAGAGAGTAGGTTTCATCCTAAACCAATGATGTGGATCACCCCATTGATCCCCTTCAATCATCCATCAGGGAATCAGATCAAGACTCTTCCACACCCAACTATCTTCAGGTGAGAGTCATCACCCAGGTACACCTTCCCACCATCGAACTCTTCATACTTTGTGAACCAACCTTGATGTGAGGTCATGTGGAAAGAAGCACTAAAGTCAATTAGCCACACATCATCTGATGCATGGGTGGCCAGGGCAGCAATGAAAACATCGCCATCATCTTGATATTTTTCAAAATCTGAATCAGAGGTGTTCTTCTTTTTCTTCTTCTCCTCCTTTCACTTCTTTCAAAAATGCCCAGTTTTACCACAATTACAACACACTGCCTTGGACTTTCCAAGAGATTTGGATCTCCCACATATCTTTTTCATCTTTCTTGTCTTTATTTTCCCTTTCTCTATGGCCCTACCATGAACCACAAGAGCCTCCTTTGTTGATTCAGAAGACTTTCTTTGCATCTCTGTAGACAATAGTGAAGATACCACTTCATCCTTTTGAAAGTGGTAGTAGTGCTCCCAATGGCCATAAAAAGGTGGTGCCATGAGTCTGGTAAAGAAAAAAGCAAGGTTATGCAACAATCCTTCTCCTCCATTTTTACACCAATGGATGTCAATTGTGCAACTAGCATGTTAAAGGCATTCAGATGGTCTGCAATGGATCCTCCATCCTCCATCCTTAGATAATACATCTTCTTCCTTAGGAATAACTTGTTCACCAGGGATTTATCCTGATAAACATCTCCCAACTTTTTCTATACCTCTTTCACGATCTTCTCCTCATGGACATTTAACAAGATAGAGTCAACCAAACAGAGTCTCACAATACCCTTAGATTTCCCATCCTTGAGATCCCAATCATCTTGCAACAGTAGCACTAGTTTTACACCAAAAATGGTTTCCCATAGGTCTCTATCAACAAACATGTCTTCCTTTTTAAGCTTCCACAACTTGAAATTGTTGCCATTAAACTTCTCCACCTCTACTCTTCTAGATGTGCCTACCATCTCCTTCCTGCAACAAGATTACAGAATACTCTGCACAGACTCCCACTCAAACTAAGATCAACTCAAAAAACCCCCACCCAACAACTAGGATCAAAGGTGATCAAGCTCTGATACCAACTGAAAGGAAGCAAGGTACATGGAACACACTTCCTACACCAGCCTATTGAGGGGAATAATATACAATTTCTTTTTAATCCTTACAATTGCAACAATACTAAACATATAATAGAGATATTAGAATAACAACACAACACATGAAGAGATATTGACATAAGATATATCATGGGGAAAACCTTTTTAGGTCAAAAACCCAACACTCTAAAACCTGCACAATGTATTATCAAAACAATGGTGTGTTTACAATACACTTGCAATGCAAGTTTTTCCAAGAGTCTTCAAATATCGATCCTGGAGTGATTCCGATAGCATAACAGTACCTGTACAAACACTATGCAAACTACAACTCAAAACTTCACATTTTATAGAGATACAAGGCATAAACTAAAAGCTTCACGAGATGGGAATCCATCTTGGCCACATGGCCATTTTCCAACACCCAAGGACACTTGTCCAACATGAAAATACCTTTCTTACATCTGTCATAACATGGTAGAATTGACTTCCCAAGATGGAGCGCTCCAAGGCTAAAAATAGACTATGCTAGATGCTCTTATGCATCTTACAACTGTCATAAAATTTGCCCACATAACAACCTTAAATTTTGTAAGAGAATCTGTCATAAATGATACTCACCGACACTTGTCCCCACTTGTCATAGGAATCTCTATACTTAGCTCTTACGCATCATAGATTCTGTCATATGGAATATCCTCTTCCACATACTACAAGATACTAACACATGGCATATTAGTGCCACCTCAAATGGGATGCCCAAATCCATGTAAGTTTTATTTGACCATCCAAGTCACATTCCAAGTAGGATGACATGTCATAATGCCACCTCAACTAAGTGACCAAATTGAATGTGCAAGTAAATACAAAATTAGGCAATAAATAAATACACAATCAAATAACCAATGCTAGGAATTGCAAGGTTAAGACACCTTAATTCCCAACAATGATACAATACGAGGGTAGAATTTCATGATCTTTGCAGCAGTATAGATGGTTTTTTGGATGGGATTCTAGATATTTCCAGATTTCTCTTTTCTCAGTGTTGTTGTTGGAGAGGAGTTTTTTCCCAATGAGGTTTTCTTCTTTTCTCCACTTGAGATTTGTTGTACATGGGTACCTAAAATGGCTTAGTAGTTGGGACCCGTCATCACCATCCATCATTGCATCTTGCTTTAGTCAACTTCTCCCTAAGTTGCACTTAAAAGGGGGTTTTAGTGTGAACAGGGTTATCACCTAACCAGTTTACCCTTGTGTGGATAATTCATATTATTTAACTATTTATTAGTTAAATAATATTAACACATCACACATAATTCACACATGTTAAGTTGACTTAGTGAGTCTACTAGATGTTTCCACTTGTGTCTAGTTGTTGATAGTTATCATCTTATCCTATAGTTGTCACATGTCATAGGATAATGACACTTGTCACATGACTACAACATCCTACATTTCATCCTTATCTTTATAAGCAACTTGGCATATCATGTACATTGTAATAACAATCTTGTAATCTTTTGCATTCATTGATAGAATAGCATTATTCTCTCATATGATCTCTCTTGTGCTTTCATGAAGTCCTAGATCCTGGGTGGCTCCAATCATAGACAACTCTAACATTACTATCATCATGTATATAAGCATGATACATGAAGATAGGAGTGATCAAACATGTAACCTTACATCTTCATTTGTTGGCCATATGTGTTGTCATTGATGTCAACATAGTATACATTAATGTCAACATATCAAATGGAAATGTATAGAGAAGGCAAACCATTCTGAGAGAAGAGTAAATAAACCTAAGTATGGATCATTTTTGGGTTTCAATATAATGTATAGACAAACACTCATATCCTAGCACGACTTTTGCATATACACATACACACCTCATCAATTGGGAGTACCACACTCAAAGGTTAGAAGTTGAAAAGTGTCTAAGGCATTCACAATGCACATTCTAAGGAAGAGTCAACATGATCTGGTCTGCATCTCTCCGCAAAGAAAGATTTGGCCATGTAGTTCTAATGATAGCTTATGACATGGATTGAGATGACATATCCAAGGTTCCAACCTCTCACTCAACATGAAAATTTACAAGGGTTTGTACATTTGCCATCACCTAGATCGAACAAAGCACTATTAAGGATATAATAGAATGCTCCACATTCCTTTGTAAGAGATCTATTTGTCATGTGGCTCTAAGGAATGACAAAGATCAGTATGTTAGATGCTTTAATGAAGTTTGAAGCTTTCTAGTGGTCCACAAAGGTAGTACTCAAGTGACAGAGGTACACACTATATTTTAGAGTGTGAGTGAACAAGTTAAGTTTTATAGAAAGTAAAACATATACAATTCTATCACCAAAGCTTATGCAGAGGTTCCACACAGTCCATCATGTATGATCTGCATGCAGATATTATTTATTCTCTGATACTGCATTGAGTATTCTTGTCTACAAGAAGAATTCAAGTATAATTGTCTTTCGAAGTTGCAAACACTTAATTCATTTCTAAATTCCTCCAAAAACTCCATAAGAAGGTGTGTGGATCCAATGAGTTGTGTAATTTGATATCTTTGATCTTCCAAAAGGTTTCAAGCCTTATACTTTACTGCAACTTCATATTTTGGGCTGAGAAGAACTACATAAGGTATGGAAGACTTTGTTCTCTACAAAGTAATACATTTCTTATATTGTGGATGCATAACTTAGCATGATAATTCTTTGGGAAGGTGCATGAATGTTTTTGAGCTGGTGTATGATTGAATCCTTGGTCTGCATTGAAGTTTTGGCTTCTCCCTGGTAGTTGAAAATGAATAGTGGACAGTGTCAAATAGTATGAGTCGACTGGTTAAGTTCTTGATGCATGTGGAGGCTCCTAATTAGTTTCTCTAAGTTTGAAATGTAAGGAATGATGTGTCCTGACATGTTTCTTAAGGCCCCAAGGTCCGCAATAAAGTTGTTGTCAATTTGCATATGTTGTGGCTGACCTGTGACTTGCTACATGTTACATTTAATATTGTTTTGGATACCGACGTAATCAAAGTTTCAAGGTATTGCCGAGGATATATATATAGAAGATATAATTCATTTGAAAGGTAATTTAAAGTGAATATGAAGAGAGAAGAGCAGATATGAAATATGCATAATCAGTTTAAAGATAAATGTTGAGCAGAAACAATAGACTACACCATCAACATACAACAGATGTATTTCCACTAGCAGTCCTTGTATTTATACTATCATTGTAATAGCAGTGAGCTAAACTTTTAGGGAGTAGTAGCTTCCTTGGGTCATAACCCTAAATCAAAGTTATAAATCAAGGAGTAGTAGCTTCCTTGGGTAGAATCCCTAAAACAAAGTTGTAATACTCTTGCAGTGAGCTTATTATATTGTGAGCTAATCCTCATCATGGTTTTTCCCTATTTTATGGTTTTCCAGATAAAAATATTGGTGTTATGTGTTGACTCTTGATTTGCATCTTTTCTTTCATGTTTTCAAAACTATTCAGTTTTATCAATAAATGTTTGGCTAAAGTTTGTAAGTGTGCTAATTCAACTCCCTCTCTCAGCACCCCATTGTGTTCAACAATTGGTATTAGAGCCAAGTACCTTTGAGAAGCTTGACCACTAAGATAGATCCTTCACTTGAACACATAGAATCTGAAGTGTTGGACAATGAAATATTTTCACCCGAACCTAATCTGGAAGCAATGGATCCCAAAGGTTGGGACTTTGAGTCTAATGAGTGTGAAATAGATCTTGAAGAAGAACTCAAGACAACTCTTAATGACCTTGAGGAAGCCAAAGATCTAAACTTAGAATATGAAGACATGCTTGAAAAGGCAAAGGAGACAATTGAGAAGTTGAAAATAAAAGACAAAGAATCAAAAGAGGAAATTGGGAAATTAAAAACTTTGATAGAAGAAAATAAAGGAAGTGATAAGCTCAAGGAGGTTGAAGACATGATCTCAAAGTTAAAGGTCATTGTTGAAGAAGAAAAAAGGATTGAATATTGTTTAAATATCAAGCTCAATAAGGAATTAGCTAAATGTTCAAAACTTGAAGAGGAAGTTATCATTTTGAGGAAAGAACTGGAAAAGGAAAAACAACATATTGACAAAGGGCTGAAACTAAAAGGAGGAAATGATATCCTTGATGAAATAATAAGTTCTCAAAAACCAGCTAAAGAAAAAATAGGCCTTGGTTTTGATAAGGGAAAGAATCCTATGATCAATGTCTCTGTAAACCTATATAATAACTTTCATAGAACATGAAAGTCTGAATCTAGGAGAGAAGAAACCTACACTAAAGATCCTAAGAGAAAAACTTCTAGAAATTCAACAGAAGATGAATTCACTCCTGTCCAAAGAAAAAGGAAGAATGTGAGGAAGAATTTCAAGCCTCCTCAACCTACGATACAATCAACTCACTTCAGGTATTCTCAAAGCTCCAATGGCAATTGTTTTATTTGCAATAGGTTTGGTCACAAGGCTATGGATTGTAGAAACAAGATAAATCAAAATATTTTATAGATAACCTTGACAAAATTTTGATAACCAACATATAGATAACCTTGACAAAATTTTGGAGCATTTGAAGGATCTACAGAGGATTGCTAAAGAATTACAAGGTTATGTATATGAAACATAAGCAAATTAGGTTGAACAGGAGTTGCAATTAATGCGATAGAAAATTATTGGTGGAATAACTATATAGGCAATCTCTGATCATTCCTAATCACTTTTGAGAGAAGACAAAAGATTTAAGAGCTAAAACAAGATCTGAAAGCATGCAGTGAATTGGTCGAGCAATATCTATTACCACTCTTCCAGGTACTTTTCATCTTTCTGGTTAAACCCTAGCTGTGAAGATATTGCAATGGCAACACCAGTGGTAATAGACATAGTTGAGAGGCCAAGGCCTAAATTCAAGAAGCATCCTTTTAATCTACCATACCTGATGAAGCTAGGGCATTCTCATGGGTTCCCGCAAATGTATTACACATGGAGGATGTCCAGATCTATATTCACTCTCAAATTGATGAATTTGACCATCTCAAACTTGAACAGTTCAGAAATGAGTACTTATTGGGAGATGATTTCTAACTAAAGCCTGAGTTTTCAAATATTTCCACCAAAAACCTAGGCATTTGGAAGGGTTTTCCAAATTTTTTGTATGAGGATGCTTGGGTAAGTGGTGCAGGAGCACCAAATATCTCTTTTGTGTCAAAGTTGTCAAACTAAGACCTTTGTTAGAGTTTAAGTGTTTTGTATCATTTTGCATTAAATAAGGTCATTATAGACCATGATGCTTGAAATAAGGTCACAATGACCAATTTTCATATGCGTTTAGAGTCATAGTTAGGTTGGTGTCAAAAATAAAATTAAATAATGTAAGTCATGTGAAGAAGTTGCTTTGTCAACTTAAACAAAACATGTAATTTAGAGTTCTCAATGGTCATTTTGTTAGAAATTTGGTTGCAACTGATGGGAACAAGTTAAATCTTGTATAAAGAGCCTTCACACAGTGGAAGGAAGGCAAAGAATCATTTTGGAAGAATGAATTTTATAATAAAAAGGCTCTTTTTTTTTATTTTCTTGCAATCTGCCTGTTCCTGTCTGTACCACGAACCTGTACTATACTTTCATGGTTTGAAATCATCTACAAATGTTAGAGTAGTGAATAAAATTTCTTTTTCATCTAATTGGAGTCCAAACCATTGAGATTTGAGGGAGATAAACATTGTTTTATAAAAACTATCAATGTTGTTTTCCTTAAAATACACTATTCCTGCCTATCCCACGCATTCGTACAGCACTGTCAAAGCCTGAAACTAACTGCATCAAATAGGGGAGTGAATAACCTTTCATTTGCACTTGGTTGGAGTCAATTTCATTCCAGTTTGAGGGAGAACAACGCATTTTTTCTGAAAACTGTCACCAAACCCTGGACTAGGGTTTTAAGACTGAAACAATGTAATTTTAACCCATTCTACCAACTAAATCTCCTCCAAATTAGTGGAATGGGATGCATTAGGGTAGGTTTAACTATTCCAACACTTTTCATAGCAGGAATGGAGCTTTTGACTAAGATTGACCAAGTTTTGGCCTAATAAGACCCAAGAATTAGGCCTACAAAAGGGACAGACATAGTTTTGGTTGATTCAAGAGGTTTCAAAGGGTGTGGTTAGTAAATTATAATCATTTGAGACATGCTTCAAGGTTCTCAAGTGGCTTGGAAGGTCTAGACTTGAATTTGGCATAGGCTCCTTTGTTACTGTGGCCTAATTAGGCCTATTTTATAGATTGATTTTCTTGGTTTTGAGTCATAAGTCCTAAAATAATCTTATCCCATTTTGGAGTATCTTAAACAACTTGTTAGAGGGTACTCTAATCACTGATCAGATTTTTGGTTGGGCTCTTTTCAAGAAAGTTAAGACAGAAAAACCCTCTAGGCAGGGCTACTGGGCTTTAGGCCTGATTTCAAACCAAGTACCTTTAATCCTTGATTTTGGTGAATGGCACCTAGATGATTGAACAAATTGGATCATAACTACACCCTCCTTGCATAAAAGTGGTATCAGAGCCTCAAGTTCTGATTTGCGAAGAAGAAAGTTGAATTGTGAAGAAAAGCTAGTTGAGGCAAGATGCCTCCAAAAACCAATGTAATGGCCAAACAGATAAGGGAGTTGAAGGAGCGGTTACTCCACAAGGATAGGCTCTACAAAGTGTCTCAAGAAGCCACCTTAGCTAGGATATCAGTCTTGGAAAAGAATCAAAGAAGAGGAGTGGTCAATGATGACCAAAGTGACAAGGAGGATGAAGATGAGAACCCTCCAATAAGAGCCCAAGGTGAGGATGATGACTTAGACCCTGAAGAAAGGATGATGATCAAGATGTTGAAGGCAGTAAAAGGTGGCAATACTCCAAAGATGAAAGTTGAGGTGCCTATGTACAGTGGAAGAATGGAAAGTGAAGAAGTCTTGTCATGGATTGATGCTCTAGATAATTTTTTAAAATTTGAAGACATTGAGGACAGCAAGAAGGTGAAATATGCCAAATCTAAGTTAAAAGGACCAGCCCTAACTTGGTGGAACTTTGTTCAGGATGAGAGGGTCAAGAAAGGAAAGTCAAATAAATTCTTGGGACAGGATGGTGGCTAAAGTGAAGACACAATTTCTACTAGCAGACTATGCCATACAAACCTTCATGAAATTACAAAATTTGAAGCAAAGAGAGTTGGATGTGATGTCCTATACTGAAGAGTTTTATAAGCTATGCATTAGGACAAGTCACCATGAGGATGAGTTTCAAAAATTGGCTAGGTACTTGAGTGGTCTAAGATTGAACATAAGAGATGAGATCAGCCTAAACCCCCCTAAGATAGTAGAAGAATGTTTTCAAATGGCATGTAGAGCAGAGGAAAGGATAAAAAGAAGGAAAGAACAAAACCGAAGAGGTAGAGGCAATACTTCTAGAGGGAGAGGAAATTTTTCTACTCCAAAACAGTCTAATCAAGACCAAGAAGATGTTGGTAAGGGTAAAGAACAAATGGTTGAATCTAGAGGTGGATGGAGAGGTGGAAGAACAAGTTTTAGGGGTAGGTATGTAGATCAAGGAAGAGGTTCAAATGTGTTTTCAGGAAGGTGTTACAACAGTGGTGAGTTTGGTCATCCATCTTTCAAGTGTCCTGAAAATTTTGGTGCTACTTCAAGTGAGGGTGAAAGAAGGGGTGAAAAGAGAGTTCAAATTGTGCAAGAAGATGAAGAGGCAAGTGTCAATTCTCCAAGTCATGATTGTGAACCAGAATTTGGTGAAGCCTTGATGCCGTAAAGACAAACTTTGAAGACCTAGACAAGGAGAAAGGACCATTGCATAGAAAGACTCTTTTCAAAACCACATGTAAGTGCAAGAATAAGGTATGCCAAGTTGTAATTGATTCAGGTTCTACTGAAAACATGGTCTCAAGTGAAATGGTTAGTAAATTGAATTTGCAAAAGATTCCTCATGAAATGCCATATGAGGTGTCTTGGTTGAGTGATAAGAAATCTATTTTGGTTAATGAACAAGCTATTGTTGAGTTTCAAATTGGTGGCTATAAAGATAAAGTACTTTGTGATGTTGTACCTATGGAGTGTTGTCATGTTTTTCTTGGGAGACCATGGCAGTATGACAAGCATGCATTGTATGATGGGAGAGCCAATACATACACCATTGAGAAGGATGGGTATACTTTCACTTTGACTCCATTAGTGGAGGATAACAAAGGTAAATCCAAGGTAGTCATGTGTGGAAAGAAAGAAATTGTAAAGGTTAAGAAAGAGGACAAGAATGTTGCAGATGTGAGGACAGTAGATGGAAGGAAGGAATATAATATGAAGGTAAAAAGGGTAAGGATGGTTGGCAAGGCCAAGAGAGTGAGTTGGAGTATGTTTCAAGACTGAAGGAAAGGACGGTCAAAGGAAAAGTTGAAAGAGGCCAGTATGTAGATGTCACTGAAGGCATGGCATCAGTTTATGATGGCAAGAGGATTAGAGGACAGTCAATTGATCAAGTGGAGCACTATGCAGGTGACAACCAATCCAAGAAGGTAAGGTACAAGGCAAGCTTTCAATTTTTGACTCATTACAAAAAGTCACTAGAAGAAGCTACAAGTTGGAGAATCTTGAAGGACCAAAGGCAACATGTTTGGAATGATTCCTCAAGGGACTTGGGAAAGTTTCAAGGTCGGGTGTATGGTGCAGGAGCACCAAATATCTCTTTTGTGTCAAAGTTGTCAAACTAAGTCCTTTGTTAGAGTTTAAGTGTTTTGTGTCATTTTACATTAAATAAGGTCATTATAGACCATGATGCTTGAAATAAGGTCACAATGACCAATTTTCATATGTGTTTAGAGTCATAGTTAGGTTGGTGTCAAAAACAAAATTAAATAATGTGTCATGTGAAGAAGTTGCTTTGTCAACTTAAACAAAACATGTAATTAGAGTTCCCAATGGTCATTTTGTTAGAAATTTGGTTGCAACCAATGGGAACCAGTTAAATCTTGTATAAAGAGCCTTCACACAGTGGAAGGAGAGAATCATTTTGGAAGAACGAATTTTATAATAAAAATGGCTCTATTTTCTGATTTTCCTGCAATCTGCCTGTTCCTATCCATACCACAGACCTATACTATACTTTCATGGTTTGAAATCATCTACAAATGTGAGAGTAGTGAATAACCTTTCTTTTGCATCTAATCGGAGTCCAAACCATTAAGATTTGAGGGAGATAAACATTATTTTCTAAAAACTGTCAATGCTAATTTCCTAAAAATACATTGTTCCCGCCCATCCCACGCATCCATATAGTACTATCAAAGCCTAAAACTGATTGCAATAGACAAAGGAGTGAATAACCTTTCATTTGCACTTGGTTGGAGTCAATTTCATTCTAGTTTGAGGGAGAAAAACACATTTTTTTAAAACTGTCACCAAACCCAGAACTAGGGTTTTAAGACTGAAACAATGTAATTTTAACCCATTCCACCAACTAAATCTCCTCCAAATCAGTGGAATGGGATGCATTAGGGTAGGTTTATCTGTTCCAACACTTTGCATAGCAGTAATGGAGATTTTGACTAAGATTGACCAAGTTTTAGCCTAATAAGACCCAAGTATTAGGCCTACAAGAGGGGCAATCATAGTTTTGGTTGATTCAAGAGGTTGCAGAGAGTGTGGTTAGTAAATTCTGATCATTTGAGACATTCTTCAGGGTTCCCAAGTGGTTTGGGAGGTCTAGACTTGAATTTGGCATAGGCTCCTTTGTTACTGTGGCCTAATTAGGCCTATTTTGCAGACTAATTTTCTTGGTTTTGAGTCATAAGTCCTGAAATAATCTTATCCCATTTTGGAGTATGTTAAACAACTTGATAGAGGGTACTCTAATCACTAATCATATTTTTGGTTGGGCTCTTTTCAAGAAAGTTAAGACAAAAAAACCTCTAGGCAGGGCTACTAGGCTTTAGACCTAATTTCAAAGCAAGTACCTTTAATCCTTGATTTTGGTGAATGGCACCTAGATGATTGAACAAATTGGATCATAACCACACCCTCCTTGTATCAGTAAGAATTGCCCTAATCTGGATACATGAAGACATCTTCTATTTAGACTGACCTCACATCATCACCAAGGAAGACATAAAGATAGTGACAGGTTTATGCTCCTCTGGACCTGTGCTTGTACTGAAATATGTGAAGAATGAGGAGGTAATGATGCTCACTAGAGCTAAATTTGACAAAATAACCTTGACAGTAGATGACATTGATGACTCAGGAGTCCAGTATGCAACCATGGAAATTGCATACAAAATCTACTTCACAAATAGGGATAACTCTAATTCTGCAATAACAATCCACACAGCATACCAGATGGTAAAGGAAGGAAGAAATTTTGATATGTGTGAACTTCTTTAGTAGCAACTCTTAGACAAACTAAAGAGGACAAAATAAACCAAATACAAGTTCTGGTATGGTTCCCTCATCATATGTCTCATGTTTTATTATTTGAATGAGTTGCCTTCAATGAAGGGAGTAGTGTGGAAATCAGATAAACCAGTTGCCCATCAAGTCAAAGATTACATGAGAAGTTTCTATGACCACAAGCACTGTGATACCTTATTTTGGGGGTTCTTCAAAACCTTCCAAACTAACATGCAATCCAAAGAAAGGATACCTGGGAAAGTTGTGGAAAAATACAAAAATGACATCACCTTTATTGTTGATAAGGATAATTGTTATATGGAGGCTGTGGAACCAAGGACCTTTTGGATCACAACTTTACCCTATGAAGTGTCAGAATTTGATTTGGAAGGGTATGCTAGCATACTTCTCAGCAAGCCAAAGGATCCTTCTGCTGAGAGATTTGACACATATGATGAAATCATATATAAAAATACTAAAAAGGATGTAAAGGAAATAGAAATCACTAGAGCTGAGGCTGGGGAAATGAGAACAAACTTGGAGGAGATAATTAAGTCTCCCAAGGGCTCCTTAGGAGGGAAACAAAACCCTCCCTCTACACTCCCAAGAAGAACAAGCAGGTCATCTGTAGCATCCTCCTCTATTGCCTCTGGATCTTCTTTGCCTGCTAAAAGGACTGGCTCTGACATCTCTACACAAACCACTGACAAGAAGAAGCCTAGGCAAAAGAGCATGGCAAGGAGGGAGAAGGAAGAGGAAGAAATAAAACTAGTAAATATTGTAGATGAGGAATATGATGAAGAGGAAACAAAGGAAGCATCCTTATTAAAGAAAAGAACAAGAAAAGAAAGTGAGACCTCACCAGAGAAAGGCAAAGGAAAGGCCAAGAAGGTCAAAAAGCCTGATCATGTTCCTCTGCAATTAGAGGCAACCATAAATGTAATAACATAACGTGCCTTGAAAGAAGTTGCAAAAATCTATGATGAAAAGCCTGCAAATGACAAATCCACTCTTGAAGAAGCAATGGTCAAATACATGGGAGCACACAACTTGGCTTTGATTGAAATAATATATCAACTTCCCAAGAGCCTGGCTAACATTCTAACCAAAAGGAGAGATGATGCACTAAAGGTATACGTTGAGATGAAGAAGAGTGCAGTTGAAAAGGCTTGTACCACAATTTCTAAAGAAGACAGAGTTAAAGTCTCCAAGGTTTTAACAAAGGAATTTAGGACTAAGAAGAGACTAAACATTCTAATTTCAAGAAATTAGGAAGAGATAGAAAGACTGAAAAAGGAAACACTAAGGAAAACTACACGAGTCCTCAAAGAAATGAAGATTGAGACAAGGATTATTGAAGAATTAACTAATCAAACTAATGAAAGTGAGGAGGACAATGACATGCCTAAAAAGAATAAGGAGATGGCCCTTCCTAAAGACATTGGTGCTTCAATTCCTGATCTAGACACTCCTATAGAACAAGATCTCTTTCCTCTAGAAACAATCAAGGCACAAAATATTGAGAGTCAATACAAGGACAATGTTGCACCTCCTCTAGAGAACACAAGAAGTGTTGAAACAAGAGAAGAATTTATCTCTAAGGAAAATCAAGATTAGAAGGAAAATAACAATGAGGAACAAAAGAATAAGGAAGATAAAGAGGGAGAATGGTTAGAAGAGACTAATGACCTAGGTCAAAGTACATTCGAGATAGACTCCCTTCAAGATTTATTGAACCTGCAAATACAATTTCAACCAGTCATCACCCCTCAACTTCTGGAGGTTCCAACTAGTGAGGGTTAAATAGATCTGGATGGAGACTTATTACATGCAACTACTAGAAAAGAGTTTCTACAAGAAAATTTGAAGAGAAATAGTGTAATGGAAGATATAGCCAAGGTCATACATGAAGGGTTACAAGAGGTAACTATTGACTCCTCTTTACTTGCTAAGAAAAAACTTAAGTTGTTAATGGATTCTTTCAAGGATCATTCTTCCCATCTGAAGAAAAAAATAGAACAAGAGGCATAAAAAAATTAACTTGTAAGAAAATGATTGATATGACTGAAAAATGTGTTAATACACATAATAAGCTTAAGAAAAGCTTGAAGAAATTTAAAAATTGCATAGATGAAGCTACTGCATTATATTTGTTTTGCTTAAAGTGGCCTACCTCAACAAAGAATATTAAGGCACAAATTGACTCTATTGAGTCACAATTATCTAAACTAGTAGAAATATATGACTTGTTAAAAGACAAGATGGGTGTAACAAGGGCACAAGTTGAAAGCCTACATGTACAAATGTCTCAACTGCAAGATCAAAGAGAAAATATAAAGAAACAATTCAATCAATTGAGAAAGGCAGTGAACTTGAGACTTGCCTTAATGATCGACATGTTGGGAGAAGCAGAAAAGATAGACCAGAAGATGAAAACTCCAAGCAATTTAGAGGAAGCAGAGGAAATGTGTATACAGTGTGAGTGTTAGACTCAATTGCTTACCTCAGAATGTGGCATTTGAGCCTCAATTGTTCAACAACTTAGAATAATCTACAGAGCCATCCTTCCATCCAAGTAAGTTGATAGAATAATTTTGATGTCTATAGTATTGCAGAATTACTAAGTAGTGTGGAAATACCATTTTGGTTTTCAAGGGTACAATTTTGTGATTAAATCATACAATCAGGAGGAGCACGTATAGTTTTGGATTGATACAAAGGTTATCAATCAATTTGTCCTTGATGTCAAAGGGGGAGAGAATCTAAGGGGGAGCATATGTTTCCATCAATGACAAATGGGGAGATTGTTGGCCATATGTGTTGTCATTGATGTCAACATATCAGATGGAAATGTATAGACAAGGCAAACCAGTCTAGGAGAAGAGTAAATAAGCCTAGAAGTATGGATCAATTTTGGGTTTCAATATAATGTGAAGGTAAACACTCTGATGCAGGAGCATCCCAGGTTGCAGAGTAATCTTGCATCAACCAAAAACATTTGCATTCTATTTGTTTTTCTTTCATTTTCTGGTTCAGTTTAGTTCAGTTTAGTCAGTAGCAGTTTTAGCATTTTGTACCACATTTTGCCACATTTTCATTTTAGAGCTCACTAAGCAGGACTTAGCATCTAAACAACATCATCTACATCATATCCAATTTTAGGTCATGTAGACTTGTCTGCTAAAAGTTATCGCTATCAGAAGATCACCTATTTTCACAAAGCAGAGCATACAGACAATTAGTGGAAGGAGAAGGTTTGTGGAGCACTTCGGTGACTTGTAGAGCTAAATGAAATAACATACAAGGCACATAATGATCAAATAGACCTTCCTTGAGATGATATATATATATATTTCTAGGATGTAATAGGAAGACAATAGTTCTATGATATGATTTAGATAGCTTAGCTTACATGTTATGTTTTGGAAAAGTGCTTCAAAGCAATATTTGTTGTAACTAGAAATCAAGCCTATGAGCCCTAGTTTGTAACCCGCATGTTACCAGCATATGAGTATTATGAGTATATGATATATTGAACATTTGAATCATTCATTGCATTCTATATTTGAGTTGTTTCCATTGTGTTTACTCTTGTTGCATGGCCTGGATAGTTCATTCTATGAACCCTCCAACCATGACTGCACCACACTCATATCCTAACATGACTTCTACATCTACACATACACATCTCATCGATTGGGAGTACCGCACTCAAAGGTAAGAAGTTGAAAAGTGTCTAAGGCATTCACAGTGCACATTCTAAGGAAAAGTCAACTTGAATTGGTCCGCATCTCTCCACAAAGAAAGATTTGTCCATGTGTTTCTAATGATAGGTTATAACATGGATTGACATGACATATCCAAGGTTTCAACCTCTCACTCACTCAACATGAAAAGTTACAAGGGTTTTTACATCGTCCATCACCCAGACAGAAAAGAGAAATATTAAGGAGACAATGGAATGCTTCACATTCCTCTAGAAGAGATTTTTGGTCATGCGAATCTAAGGAATGATTGAGATCAGTATGTTACATGCTTTAATAAAGTTTCAAGTGTTGTAGTGGTCTGTAAAGGTAGTACTCAAGTGACAGAGGTATCACACTATATTTTGGAGCCTGAGTGAACAAGTTAAGTTTGATAGAAAGTAAAGCATATACAATTCTATCATCAGAGATTATGTAGAGGTTCCACATGGTCCACAATACATCAGGTATGATCTGCATGCAAATATTATCTATTCTCTAGTACCGCATTGAGTATTCTTGTCTGCAAGCAGAATTCAAGTATAACTGTCTCCCAGAGATGCAAACACTTAAGTCATTTCTGAATTCCTTTGGAAACTCCATAAGAAGGTTTGTGGATCCAATGAGTTGTGTAATTTGATATCTTTGATCATTTCCAAAAGGTTTTAGGCCTTATACTTTACTGTAACTTCATATTTTTAGCTAAGAAAAATTACATAAGGTCCTAAAGACTTTGTTCTCTACAGAGTAATGCATTTCTTATCTTGCAGATGCATAACTTAGCATGATAATTCTTTGGGAAGGTGCATGAACATTTTTGAGCTGGTGTATGACTAAATATTTGGTCTGCATTGAAGTTTTGGCTTCTCACCGACAGTTGAAAGATGAATCGTGGACAGTGTCAAATAGTATGAGTCGACTGGTTAAGTTCCTTATGCATGTGGAGGCTCCTAATCAGTTTCTCTAAGTTTGAAAGGTATGGAATGATGTGTCCTGACATGTTTCTTAAGGCCCTGAGGTCTGTAACAAGGTTGTTGTCAATTTGCATATGTTGTGGCTGACCCGTGACTTGCTACACGTTACATTCAATATTGTTTTGGATGCCAACCTAGTCAAAGTTTCAAGGTGTTGTGAAGGATATATATATATAGGAGTTATAATTCATTCGAAAGGTAATTTAAGGAGAATATGAAGAGAGCATAGCAGATATGAAAGGTGCATAATTAGTTTAAAGACAAAATTTGAGCAAAAACAACAGACTGCACCATCAGCATACAACAAATGTATTTCCACTAGAAGTCCTTGTATTTATACCATCATTACAATAATAGCAGTGAGCTGAACTTTTAGGGAGTAGTAGCTTCCTTGGGTCATAACCCTAAATCAAAGTTGTAAATCAGGGAGTAGTAGCTTCCTTGGGTAGAAGCCCTAAAACAAAGTTGTAATACTCTTGCGGTGAGCTTACTATATTGTGAGCTAATCCTCACCGTGGTTTTTCCCTAATTTAGGATTTTCCACATAAAAATACTAGTGTTATGTGTTGACTCTTGATTTGCATGTTTTCTTTCATGTTTTCAAAACTATTCAATTTTATCAGTAAATGTTTGGGTAAAGTCTTTAAGTGTGTTGATTCACCCCCTCCCCTCTCAGCACCCCTTTGTGTACTTCAACATCATTATCACTAAATGGTTCAATCCTAAGTGCATTAGAATAGTGTACATTAGGTCTAAATTATAATGAAATAAAGAGTCATCAACCTCATCATGAGAATATAAAAAACCATCACTATGAACATCACTAAACTTATCATCAATAGACCATGATTCATAAGATAAAAAAGGACTACCATGAGATACATGGGTGGTAACAAACTCAAGTGAAGGTGAACACGAATAAGCTATATATCGTGTATAGGCACATCACTAGTGATAGAGGAAGTACAATAGTCATAAGGCTCATCACTTAGATAATCATCATACAGGGTAAATCCAAATCAAAAACTATATCACTAGGCATGGGAGGAGGTTTATTATGATTATATGTAAGTGAGGGTGAAACATGTGTATCTATCAAGAATACAAACTAGGCTCCTCAAGGAAGGATGGATCAAGAGAGGGATATATAGGAAAGCTATCATGAAAGGTAAGGACTAAGGTATTATGAACAAAAGATAAAGTATGGAAAGGAAATGTGTGTAAAGGAAAGACATTGGTATGCTCATGCACATCAATTTAACTTACCATAGGCAAAGTAGAAGCAACATGAGGCTTATGAACAAGTGAGGCAAGTGTATGCAAGGAAATAAAAAGTACCAACTAACTCTATGGAGGAGTAAAAAATCACATAGATGATGGAACAAAACCTCCATAAAAAAGGCATCGATATTGATAAAACAAGAATACATCTAAGCAGTAAGGATGGAAGGATCTAATTCTATAAAAGCATAAAATCATATCCAAATTTGTAATTAAGGCACAAATAGAGGCTAAGGACAATAGATTACGAGAGTCTACATGATGTAAGATGTATTAATGAAGTACGAACCAAAGATGGCTCAGAGGGATAAAAAAAGATCAAGCAATACAACCCAAACCCTAATAAAGATAAGTGAATGATACATACATAAGGGTGGATCAAAACCTTAACTAGATTTGATACTAATAATAAAGAATAACAAAAATTAGATTTGCAAACCTTAATAAAAGAAGGATAGGTAAACACTCCAAGTCATGTACGAATGTCAAGTTCACCAAAATGTAAATAAATGCAATAAATTTATTTACTAAGATTAGGTTTAAAGAATATAATAATAAACACAATCCAATTAAACTAATTTTAAGACATGATAGATTATGTAACAAAATTTAGAAATTTGAAAATAAACACCGATGAAAACACATAGCTTATTTCTTTTGTCGATACATAACCCTCCATTAATTTAATCGCAACCTTTGAACCATAAATTAGAATCATCACTACTTAGATGCATTGGAATAAAAATGATGAAATTTGAATCGAGTCATTCTCACGATTTAGCTAGATCAAATCTATGAGTGCATAAATGAACCTTGTGCACCAAATTGAACTTTTACCCATGAGAATAAACTAGTAGAAAATTGATTGTTGAAAATCAACCACCTTGATCTTTTGATATCTGAGACTAGTAAGTAATTAGCGATGTTTCTAAACACCTTTAGCGAATCTACTCAATCATGAGGGTCATGTTCTCCTTAGTCATAACCCTGGTTGAATTGATTCAATGGCGATGATCCAAGATTGAGGACAACAAACAAGCATGTAATTAGAATTATAAACAATCTAATTAAAAATATATTAATATAATAATATATAATATTAAAAAATAATATTAAGAAATAATAAATTATTATAATAATATTATTATAACAATATTAAAAATATAATAATAAGGAAATATTATAATTAGTTGATAGGCAGACTTACAAGTCCACAATCCTCCGCCAAACCAGTCTAATGTCGTAAAACCTCTCCACGACCAACAGAAAATAGTCTTGACAATTGGGAAATAGGAAATAGGAGATCACGGTGAATATAAATCTGCATCTCACACAGGCAAGAATAAATTTCATCATTGTTGGCATGCATAAGGTTTCAATAACCAAGCACTTTGATTTGAGTTTTAAATGTTTTGATCTCCTATATGATAATTCACAGCTTGCTAGCATGTAATGTAAATAATGGTGTAAATGGCATTCTTCTCTGCACTTCACCACCACCCAGACTGTGTATAAATACAGTTCAATCAATTGGGTAATTACTGTGCAGAAGAAGTTGAAGAGGCAAAGCCAGTTACAGTGTGATTCTCCTTAATATCAAGAGTATTTCTACTCTTCCATATCCATTTCTTTTTTAATAGGTGTTTTTGGATATTGCACAATCTAATTTCTTTTTTCCTTTCTATCAGTCATTGATACTGGTTCATTAATTTCTTATGATATTCCTATTAAATTTGATTGAGCTCTAAGTGTCAAAATATATAGCATTGCTTTCTTGCAGGCTTGAATTTTTTACAGTTTAAACAACACCTCCTCAACCACTGCTCTGCCTCCATTGTTGCTTCTTCTACTTAGATTTGGGCTTATAAGTCTTATGCAAATCATCACAACCTACACACCCAAAAAAATAAAAATCAATGCAATCAAGGAAATTCACCTCTGGATATCGATTTGTCATTTGATTCTTCACTGCAATTGTAAATTCATTTACCTTTTTTGATCGCTTCCCATTTCTAAAAGTTACTGCCACTACAATACTTACACCTTGCAGGACTCCACTTTTTATGGCTATGAGAATATGTAGTACTGTTCGGAAATAACAAAATTGTGCCCATTGTGTTCTACTTCTTGCTTAAAGTGTTACCTCAATAATTATCACGCCAATAGAAAAAAAAATCCACTTTGCAAGAATTGCAACAACCTATAAGGCATTGGAAGCTTGTGATAAGATTAGATGTTAAAAAAGAAAAAATTGCTATGACTAGCAGTTGTACAAAATTTATGGGCAAGGGAATAGTCGATAGGGTTATCAATATCGCACTTTTGAATCCTCTTACGACTCCTAGATGGTTTACAAGCAATTACATGCCTACATTTTAGTTTAAAGGGATAATGGGGATTTACTGCTTATTTCATAATTGAGCCAAAGTAGCTATAGATTGAAAAAACATAAATACTTGTACATGGTAAAACCAGTAATGCTCTCCTCCAAAACTATAATGTTTTGTTTCTGCTAATCATGAAGCAACTCTAGTCATATTTTACTTCTTGAAATGTTTGTTACCATCATCTCTAGCTGATCTAAAATTATTTCTGAATAATTATCCACAAAATGTTTACATAATGAAGGATTGGTAAGGGACAACTGGTTGGAAATCATAAAATGTATGGTATGGCATCCGGCATCCATGCCCCCATGCTTTTTCTGGGGCTGGATAGCCGTTTCCCTAATAATCACCATATCAAAGAAGTATGTTTATAGCATTATCAAATCTCAAAATTCTTAATTTTACTTTGTGGGCAACTTCATAATGTTTGAAATTGGCAACTTCTCTTAAAATACAATTCAAACTTGCCATATCCATTCAAGACTTAATCTCTGTCCATAATTAAAACAAAACTACTTTCAACACAAGTTGCTATGCCAAGACCTATGACAATAACCCTCACATAAAAGGATTATGATTATTATAATTTTAGGTGCATGATGTCTCAAAGCTTCAAAATAAAATAAAAATATAATGCAATCTAGCAGCCAACCAATCTATTAGAGTATCAAAGAGCATAACAATGAAAAACTAAAGTGAGTTCTTTATTGGTATATTCTGTTAGAATAAGATAAATGGAGATCCTTTATGGGTAATGGCTTTTTTATTTTATTTATAGACACCTAAAAGTCATCAAGGTCTAATAGGTACACTTTGATCCGTCTGTATTCATTCAAAGCATGCTCCCTAAAAGATTAACCTCTTGCCATGGAAATAACTGTATTACACAATCAATTCTAATGGAAAGAAAAACGCTTCAGAGATACTTCTTCAAAAACATAGCATGATTATAAAGGGTAATGGCCATCTCACCTAAGAAAACCAAACATGCATCATCAATCTAAAAAGTTATTCAACTGATTTCATATACTGGTATGTTTTGTTAGAAGGAAATATGTATAGAGATCCTTTATAGGTACAAATTTTTTTCACTTGCACCCCATCTAAATGTATGTTTCCAATAATTAGGACATCATCTCACTCACTTAATAAAAAGAAAGTTATTCAATTGATATACCTTGATAATGAGAACTGAACACAAAAATATTGTAGATTACATGATAACACAGTAAAAATATAATGTTTGATTGAATTGATTTTACCACCATTTTTTTACATTTCAATCAATTGGCTTACAAAGCCTTTACTTTGTGTACAAACTAAAAAACAACCTAAGGGAATAAGACTCTTGCTATCTATCCATATTTATAGCAGCCATGCTCCCAATGCATTATGCCAAGAATTAGAACAACATCCTATTACTCAATTATATACCATCCAACATCCATAACCTACTGCTACATAAACAAACACAAATTTCTTAGTTCTTTTCTAAATAGGAAAGCAACAAAGAACTAAGTACTTAATATCCAGTCTTGCTTTGGTATTGCAGCAAAAACCAACTCTCATGCTGAAAAATGAAAAGACATGCAAGAGCTTTACATTAAATAAGGCAGGGACATTGGGGGGCACAATAAAAGCTCTCATACAATGGAATATGCATCTGAAAAAAAAATATGAATAGCCGATAGGGTCTATCAGTATCTCATACATAACCATAATCATTCCTAAAGTCAGATCCTATAGCTCCTTAAGGATCCCCAACAAAAAGGGACAATTCCATGCTTCCACCTGCTCAAAGACCCATGGAGAGTTACAAGTAGATAGAAATCTTCACCAAATCTCTCTAACAAAGGGACAACGTAGAAGCAGGCAATTCACCTCTTCTTCATTACCAAGGCACAATAAACATCTACTGGGTTCAATAGAGTAGCTGATAGGGTTTCAAATCCTCTTCTAAGTACAAAGGCATGGATTTCCTTGGTTCGTTCTAGAGCTTCCAACTGAGCAACTACTGAGAGAATGGTAGCCACTGTAAAAGGATCAGCCACTCCACCTGCCAACTACATTTCACTGAAAATCTCCAAGGCTTCACAACATTTATCATTTTGAACATATCCTGCGATCATGGAATTCCATGAAACAACATGTCGTTCAAACATTTTGTCAAATACATCGCGGGCATCCTCCAAACAACAACATTTTGCATACATAGTGACAAGAGCACTGCACACAAAAACTTAGATTCAAACCCACTTCTCACAATATCATCCTGAATTTCTCTGCCTTGTTGTAGAGCTGACAAAGCAGTGCATGCTTTGAGAACATAGGGGAATGTGAATTTGTTTGGCTACAAACCCATCTCTCCCATCATGTAATAACAATTAAGAACTTCTTTGTATTGGCCATTGTTGGCATATGTCCAATCACTGATTCTTAGCTCTTTGATAATATAAGGCTTCTAGCCATTTTTTAATAGCAAAGCATCAAAATAACTGTAAAATGTAATCTATATTAATTTGGGCTTTCGGTAATGGATCAACAATTGCACTTCAAGTAATGGATAAACAACTACATTTTGATGTATTAGAAATCTTTTACATATTTATTTGCATACTGAAAATTCAAAATGTTCTGAAGTTATGAATTCCATAAATGTTCAAAGACAGTGGAATCATTACTAGGGTTCCTCATAGAACCACTTGTGTTCTTTTTTGAATTGGCACAATGCTTCATATAATACATGCGATACAATATTTGCAATTTTATTTCAACTGATAAAAATGTAATCTGTTTGGAAGCACTGCTTCTCTCCTTTCTGAAACCTATATTTCTTGCTTGCAAATATGTGTCAATATCAAATAGTTGAATCAAACCCATGCCCAACTCATTATAAATGGATACAAAGACAATAGATTATTAGATGCCAAACTACTGAACATGTACATACTACACGGCAGTCTTGAAAATGCTCGCCTAGTTTTTGACAAAATAGGGGACCCAGATATATCCATATGGAATATAATGCTCGCATATGCCAACAATGGCCAATACAAAGAAGTTCTTAATCATTACTACATGGTGGAAGACATGGGTTTGCAGCCAAACAAATTCACATTCCCTTGTGTTTTCAAAGTATGTGCTACTTTGTTAGCTCTGCAACACGGCAGAGAAATTCAGGATGATATTGTGAGAAGTGGGTTTGAATCTGATGTTTTTGTGTGCAGTGCTCTTGTCATTATGTATGCAAAATGTGGTTTTTTAGAGGATGCCCATGATGTATTTGACAAAATGTCTGAATGACATGTTTCATGGAATTCCATGATCAAAAGATATGTTCAAAATGAGCAATGCTGTGAAGCCTTGGAGATTTTTAGTGAAATGCAATTGGCAGGTGGAGTGGCTGATCCTTTTACAGTGGCTACCATTCTCTCAGTAGTTGCTCTCTTCAAGTGAAAACATCCCACAGTGCATTGGAGGAAATCCTCGCTAAGGTACGTCAATGAGCCAGAGCCCATCTAGTGCAAGATCCCTTACCGACAAGGACAAAACAAAATAAAATTGTGATACAATAATAGTAAAATCTCATGTGTTGCAATAAAGTTAAACAAAATGCCACGAGAAATTCACCCCCAACTTCTATTGTCTATCAACACAAACAACTCACATCTATAGTTGAATTGCTGGAATGCATTCAAAATAAGGGCTTGACCATTTGGCAAGGTCCCTAACAGTCATCCCCATTCTCTCTATTTCAGCTATCGCTATTATTGGCGATTCGTCACACTGTAATGTCCCCTTTGAGTAAGTCAAAATTTTCCTTTGACCTTGCACACTTCAACTCACAAAAGAGAACATTAGATTTCCATTTTCTTTTCATTTCATCATATTAACAATATAATCACTATTCATCCATATTCAAATTGTATATTCATGTCCTTATATAATGTTTCCAACTCATCATTTGTTCATACACTTCCCACGCTCCACCTTGATTGGGTTCTTGATTCCTTCTTATTAATCATCCTCGTCTTCCACCTAAGTTCGGATGTATTAGGGCACCTTTCATCCCTACAAAGGCCCAAAGGCTTCACACTACATGCGGTGTTCCTCACCATTTGGCTTGATGGAACTTCATGCAACACGCGGCATTCTTCATTCCATCAAGAGTCACCTCACATCGGGCACAATTATTGTGAGCTCATAATTTATCATAGACCCAAGAGCTTCACACTACATGCGCTGTTCTTCGTCTCTTGGCCCAAGGGACTTCACACAACATGCGGTGTTCTACATCCACTTGGGGTCACCTACGTTCCATATACATCCCTAATTCACCTTACTATGATGGACAAAAAGGTGATTAATAAAGAGGTTCGAACACCTCTCTTGGATGGATCATGAGTCGTGTCCTAAAGTTGTCCAATGTTTCTCATCTTGTGATCCACCATGGATCACAAGATGCCATGATTTCATAATGAGGCTTTCCATATGCCTTCTTTCATAGTTTTCATGTTTATTCATGTGCCTCATGGTTCCATAACTTTCACAGGTTCATACACTTAATTGTTTAAAGATTTTAACTATCACATTCATTTCAAGTTAAATCTATTCTCATATCTATGCACATAAGGAATCTATATTATTCGTTAAATTCGTGTATAATCATTAGACTAATACAAAATCACTTACTCCCAAAATTCATAATATTATTTAATGGATTCATTCCTTAATTGATAATAGCTATAATACTACTTGCTTATACAATTGTTCATTTAATATATCATCTAAGGTATACTAAAATGTAAATGCATTATATGGTTCATAAAGCATGCATATTAACATTTGAGAGATAAGACATACCTTTTTGCCTTAAGATGTAATTCTAATGTTCCTTAATTGCTGACTCCAATGGATGGTTTGTAGGTGACTGCAGATATGTCAGATCCAATGCTGATGAGTATTTGATATTCCCCAGTGACGTGAGATCCTATTAATGTTCTGGTTAATTTCTATAATATGTGTCTTATTTTTTTTATCCTTTTTCTATTTAGGAATTTCCTGCACATTAATATCTTTTACTGCTGATGAAATCTCTCTGATTTTCCCTGTATTCCTTTTGCTTGACGCTACCTCTTCACTAATCTTAATAATTATCTTCATAGATACAAATCGTTGCTCACATTTCTTTTGCAAAGATCGTTGTTGTCTTCTTGTTTCTGTGTTGTGTTCTCCTCATCCAATATTCTTCCATTGATCCCCTTTTTATATTCCTTGGAATGTTGCCTATTCACCCAATGGTTGCCTCCCTTCATGGGGACGTCACCTTAACTCAAACCCTTTTGAAATATTATCACTGCTGTAGTTATTACTTCACTCATTTTCTTAAAATGTATTATAATATCATTGTTTGTTTTCCTGTAGTTGGTTATAGGGAATTATTGACTTTTATATTAATTTATTTCCTTTTGCTAACTGTAGGATCATTGATCTTTTATATGCATTCTTCCAAGACTAATCAACTACCTTTATGTGGACGGCTTCATTCCAAACGTGCTTTTGTATTTATCATTATCATATTGGTATGGATATATGGTTTTATGAATCGCACACAGTCTTGTCTTAGGATATGGATTGTTTACTTAGCTAATTTATATTAGCTCATATATTTATGATTACTAATATTTAGATATTTAATATATATATATTAAATCTATGCTATTTAATTTAGTGCTATTTATATATTTAGTTGAATTGAGTGGTACATAATCGAGTCAATTACAACTCATCAACATGGGGACATGACAGGCCTCCCCACTTAAGATTGCTTGTCCTCAAGCAATCAAAACTTGGAAAGCCATCAATCTCATATGAAGGATTTTGGTTAGTATATCTGGTAGTTTTTACTTAATATGTTATCAGCCTCAAGTTGAGAAGAGTCATGTTTTTTTAACGAGTAATTGATTATATAATGTCATGGGGAGAAAAGTTTGTGATCAACAAAGATTTGACAAGTGTTATAGATGAAAATCTCTCCATGTAAATGAAGAAGTTGGGATCATTAAGAATCCAATATTTGAGATTGATGAAAATTTGAGAAACAGATCTAATATTGTGTAATTAATCACTAATTGATGTGGAGAGTGATCCTAGGATTTGTGGTTTATGGCCCACAATATATCTTAACATATGTTAATGTAGAAGCTTTGTTGTAGTTTTTAACTAAGTTACTCTAATCAAAAGAGAATCTTAAAAGGAGATTCTTATAATCAACCCTTTGGAGACATGAATTTTTAGGGTAATTGATATTGTTTAATATCTATAAATCAAGGTTATGCCCAATAAGACTAAGAGTAGTCAATTCTTAAATGTATTTCTCCTTAGATATTAAGGGTAAATATATTATCATGAATTGATTGAACATAGTTTATTATAAGTATATCATAATGCTAGCTCTCTACATAATAATCATGTTCTTCATGATGGGTAGATTTGGTGTGATGACTAAACTTTATTAGTTATAGGCAATTGAATACAAAATCTATCTAATGGTGTCTTTATCATAAAGAGAAATAATATCAAGCCTAGACACTATTGCATTCTAGTACATTCTCAAATTTAAATAACTATTGAGATGTTTTTGACATTTATAAGGGTATAGTTATTTATAATTGTGATCACTAATCACCTTGTATTAGTCCTGAAAGATGTAAGTAATAGTAGAGGGCATAGGAATGAACTTAGCACTTACCTTTCAAAGTCAAGACATAATGTTTCAATTATTATATCTATACTAGGATTTGTAAAAACTAAATTTGTGAGTGATAAAGGTTAAACTATCTTAGCTATTATAGTGTAGCTATGTATAGTTTGTAAACTCTTAACGTTGATAATAAACGACATAGTAGTCTTGCAAAGGTGAGTCAAGGTTGTGTTAATGAAAATCATTTATCTATATCATGATGAAAGAGGCTCTTTGGTTTGGCACTCTAAATAGAGAACATCATAGGAGAGAAGATTCATGTTGAACTATATGCACACAATGTAATACATGCAGCATTCACAAAACTTATATACATGATACACAAAGTACACGAAGCATGAACAAAGCGTGTAATACATAGCATACACTTGATACACAAAGCATGAAGCATACAAAGTATGCACACACAAAACATAAGGTATGAAGCATACATGTATGTATACGAAATATACACATGAATACAGGTAAGGCATGAAGTGTGCATTTGAACATAAGTTATGGAGTACACTCAAAATTTAGATACATGCAGTCATAAAATATACACTTGAATACAAGGACAAGGTCACAGAGTATACACTTGAATACACAGTCATGAGGTCTACACAAAGTCGCAAAGTATACAAATTCAAAATCATAGAGTATACATTTGAATACATCGTCATAAAGTATACACTTGAATACAAAGTCACAAAGTATAAATACAAAGTCAGAGTATACAAATACAATCATCGTAGAGTATACGAATACGATCATAGAGTATACACTCAAATACAAGTGAAAGAGTATGCACTCAAATATAATCACAAGTCATGGAATATACACTCAAATACAAATACAATTCATAGAGTATACAGTCACAAGTCGTACAAATACACGTCATAGAATATACAATCACAAGTCATACAAGTCAAATTGCAAAGTCATAGAGCATATGCTCGGATACAGTTGCAAAGTCATAGAGCATACAATTGTAAAGTCATAGATCATACACTTGAATATAATTGCACGTCATAGAGAATACACTTGAATACAATTGCAAAGTCATAGAACATACACTTGAATACAATTACAAGTCATAGAGCATTCAAAGTCAAAGTATACAAATATAAAGTCATAAAGTATACATTTGCATACAAATACACTCAATGAAGTATACACATAAAACATACATATGGATGTCTAAGTAGCATGGGTATGAATACATATGGGGCTTGAAGTATACACACTGAGAATATATGTCAGATATGAGAAACACACACTCATCAACATGAGCAAGCATACCATTAGGAAGCATACAAGTATGATGCAATACACAAAGATACACAAGATTACACAGATAGGAAGCATAAATACACACAAGAATATACATAAACATACACAGACAAGAAGCATGAAGTAAAATATGTGAACATACACAAAAATATACATAAATACATAGGAAGTATACAAGTAAGGTTAAAGCATGAAGTAATACAGATGTAAGGCATGGAGTATACACATGAGGCATAAATACATGGAGCATAACTATGCATACGAATACAAGTTATAGAGTATACACTTGAATACATAAGTCATAATGTAATGAATACACATAATTTGCACTAATACATATAAGTATACTATCGGATAATTGGAAAGGGGATTCGGTGCATCCCATACTACACCGTGGACCCATCCACCATCCCAAAGTCATCAAGTATACTCATGAGTTTGAAGCATACATGCAAACAAATGTAATACACAAAATATTCATATGTTACAATTCATACACATAGGTCACAAAGTAAACATTTGAATACACTTGAATACATGTAAGGCACACATAGTACACACAGGATGGTAGGATGACTGCTCTGATACCACTTGTAATGTCCCCTTTGAGTAAGTCAAAATTTTCCTTTGACCTTGCACAATTCAACTCACAAAAGTGAACATTAGAGTTCCATTTTCTTTTCATTTCATCATATTAACAATATAATCACTATTCATCCATATTCAAATTGTATATTCATGTCCTTATATAATGTTTCCAACTCATCATTTGTTCATACACTTCCCACGCTCCACCTTGATTGGGTTCTTGATTCCTTCTCATTAATCATCCTCGTCTTCCACCTAAGTTCGGATGTATTAGGGCACCTTTCATCCCTACAGAGGCCCAAAGGCTTCACACTACATGCGGTGTTCCTCACCATTTGGCTTGATGGAACTTCATGCAACACGCGGCATTCTTCATTCCATCAAGAGTCACCTCACGTCGGGCACAATTATTATGAGCTCATAATTTATCATAAGCCCAAGAGCTTCACACTACATGCGGTGTTCTTCGTCTCTTGGCCCAAGGGACTTCACACAACATGTGGTGTTCTTCATCCACTTGGGGTCACCTACGTTCCATATACATCCCTAATTCACCTTACTACGATGGACAAAAAGGCGATTAATAAGGAGGTTCGAACACCTCTCTTGGATGGATCATGAGTCGTGTCCTAAAGTTGTCCAATGTTTCTCATCTTGTGATCCACCATGGATCACAAGATGCCATGATTTCATAATGAGGCTTTCCATATGCCTTCTTTCATAGTTTTCATGTTTATTCATGTGCCTCATGGTTCCATACCTTTCACAGTTTCATACACTTAATTGTTTAAAGATTTTAACTATCACATTCATTTCAAGTTAAATCTATTCTCATATCTATGCACATAAGGAATCTATATTATTTGTTAAATTTGTGTATAATCATTAGACTAATACAAAATCACTTACTCCCAAAATTCATAATATTATTTAATGGATTCATTCCTTAATTGATAATAGCTATAATACTACTTGCTTATACAATTGTTCATTTAATATATCATCTAAGGTATACTGAAATGTAAATGCATTATATGGTTCATAAAGCATGCATATTAACATTTGAGAGATAAGACATACCTTTTTGCCTTAAGATGTAATTCTAATGTTCCTTAATTGCTGACTCCAATGGATGGTTTGTAGGTTACTGTAGATATGTCAGATCCAATCCTGATGAGTATTTGATATTCCCCAGTGACGTGAGATCCTATTAATATTCTGGTTAATTTCTATAATATGTGTCTTATTTTTTTTATCCTTTTTCTATTTAGGAATTTCCTGCACATTAATATCTTTATACTGCTGATGAAATCTCTCTGATTTTCCCCGTATTCCTTTTGCTTGATGCTGCCTCTTCACTAATCTTAATAATTATCTTCATAGATACAAATCATTGCTCACATTTCTTTTGCAAAGATCGTTGTTGTCTTCTTGTTTCTGTGTTGTGTTCTCCTCATCTGATATTCTTCCATTGATCCCCTTTTTATATTCCTTGGAATGTTGCCTCTTCACCCAATGGTTGCCTCCCTTCATGGGGACGTCACCTTAACTCAAACCCTTTTGAAATATTATCACTGCTGTAGTTATTACTTCACTCATTTTCTTAAAATGTATTATAATATCATTGTTTGTTTTCCTGTAGTTGGTTATAGGGAATTATTGACTTTTATATTAATTTATTTCCTTTTGCTAACTGTAGGATCATTGATCTTTTATATGCATTCTTCCAAGACTAATCGACTACCTTTATGTGGACGGCTTCATTCCAAACGTGCTTTTGTATTTATCATTATCATATTGGTATGGATATATGGTTTTATGAATCGCACACAGTCTTGTCTTAGGATATGGATTGTTTACTTAGCTAATTTATATTAGCTCATATATTTATGATTACTAATATTTAGATATTTAATATATATATATTAAATCTATGCTATTTAATTTAGTGCTATTTATATATTTAGTTGAATTGAGTGGTACATAATCGAGTCAATTACAACTCATCAACATGGGGACATGACACACACACAATAGATTTTTAGTTGTTTTTAGTGATTTAAAGATTTTTGTTATTACTTCTGCGTAGTGTTGTGTGTGTACTTTATTGTTATTGCTACAGGCTGGTTGTTTGCTAACTAGATTGGGTGTTTTTGGATACACAGGACTACAATGTGTTTGGACATTACTCATTAGGGCATTTGCATTGTCATTTGTAAGTTGCAGTGGCATCGCTATTACAAGTGCTCCCTTAGATTTTCTGTAGATTCTATCTCACTCCAAGTTTCTGTTTATGTATACACTTTCCAGATTGTTTTACTATATTCTCTTTTTTTTTTCAAGTTCTCTTAGTTCAAAAGCAAAAACCACCGTGTTTCATCTAGGAAATGAACCTAATTTTAAATTAGGCAAAATATAATTTGATAGGTTTAAAACACTATGATTCTATATCAGAAAGCAGCAGTTTCATGTTTCAAATTCTATCTAAAAAATTTAGGAGGTTGAAATAAAGAAATTCAATTCCCCCCTCTTTCACTTTGATCAAGAAAAACATTCAGATCTGAACAAAGGGAAATTTCTTTTGCACTCACCATTTTATTAAGTACCACGTAGAGTTAAATTACACTATATACATCTACCAATATCATTTTTCTAAGATAACAGAGAAAACAAATAAATCCAAACTCTTTTCCCACTTGGAATATCTGCCAATGGTGTCAACATGCATGTATCAGACTACGAAGGTCTGATAAAAAAGCAAACAAGAGACCTGGGAGAAAAGTCTATTGGATCAAAATAGAAAGAATATAAAATTTAAGCTCTTCAAGATTTGAAAAAAGATATCAAGCCAGAATTAAAAATGCTGAAAATTGCCAACTTTGTTGTAAACATTAAGTTATCATCAGAGACGCAAGCCACACATCAACAGAGAAAGATTTCAAAAGTGAATGACACCCCATGTTTAGTAGGTGGATGGCACTCCAGGTGGATTGGAAAGGTTCGGTTTTACCCTGGAGTTTGGTTACTAAATAATAGCCTTTACCATTTCACAGAAGCATAAAAGTTAACAGATTTGGTCTGGGGTCCCACGGAGGTGACTACTGCACCTGTTTGATTGGAGAGTGGTCCTATAGAAGCAATTAAACAGAGGAACTGAAAGACACTAACAACTTGCCTGAAAATACTGCGCAGCAGGCTATTCCTTACCAAAAAAATATTGGGCTACTGGTGGCAATGAAGGGCTAAAAATCTGCAGTGCCTACTCAATCATTTTAGGACACTTCTCTGTTGTTTAGCAGCATTTAATTAGAGCAATTTTTTTTACAAGTATTTCTGCTACAGATAAAAATCAAATTTGAACCCATAATTTTTTAATATAGTCACCAGGACACTGGGTTTGTGAACTGACATGGGAAAATGCACAGGTATGTTATGATATTGTTATTCCATTTAAAGATAGTCACGGGGTGATGGCACATCATTTTTGATATAGAGAACAACATCATTTTCAAACTGGAGTACAGAAATACATGAATAAGTGTCTCCCTGTGCCACTCTATTATAAATAAAATCTTGTTTGGAGCTAGGTGGTGAAGATGCATGATGCGGCTGTGCAATTATGGGCTTCAGCGTCCCCAAATTTTGAAATAAATCCACTTGTGGGTGTCAAAACTGGTCCTCAGAATTCTGAGAAACCATTAAGTTCTCTGGAAGATATGGAAACCTGCGTGATTCAGAAGCCTTTCCGCATAGAAATGCTTGCAATAAAAATAAAACACCAACGAAAGATAATGTTAATGTTAAAAATTGATACTGCCCAGAATAGTTTATTACGTGTCATTTCCCCGTGGCATGCTGCGCGGCCAACAGAAATGGATTTCCCAGCATCTCCAGGAAAAACGGAACGGCGAAAAATTCCCGGCGTCAGACATTTTCCGGCGTCCGACAATTCCGGCGTCCGACGCTTTCCGGGAGCAAAAAGCTCCCACTAATAAGCCTATCAGCTAATTAATGTTTGAACGGATTGTCTGCACTTATTAGTAAACCCAGATCACCTATATAAACTCTTGTTTGAAAGGGAATTTCATTTGTAGAGGTAAATCACAGTGCAAAATTAAATTGGATAGGCTATAAAAGTGTAAATGTCACACTTTGCAACTTAAAATGTAGATAATTAGCCGATAGGCTTTTAGTTGTGAGCATTATAGTGTTCGGAATTGTCTCACGCCGTAAAATTCTTCACGCCGGTAGCAGATAGGCTTTTATAAGTGAGCATTATAGTGCTCGGAATTGTCTCACGCCGTAAAAATATTCACGCCCAAAACTTTTCAACTCGTCGGTTGTTCTCACGCCGGGAAAAATTATGTCAGAAACGGTCTCATGTCATTTAAATGTCCCCACGGGATACTCTACGATTTCTATGTTTTTTTTCAAAGGAAAAGGGAAGGGGAAACGGTTGAAAGCAAATAACTCAGGCGAGCATATATAGTTAAATATAAGCTTGGAATTGTCTCGCGCCTATTTTCCCGCCCTAAACATTGCCCGGGAAAATAAAAGCTTCGTCAAATAACTGATGTGACTTATCGATACATCACCCTAGAGCTAAATAAAGAACATTTAAAAGGATTTCTCCAGAATGTTTTTGAAACTCTATGCTTGCCAGCCGTCATGGGATGTTACACAGATTTTAGCTTTAAATGTTAATGTATCCCATTGTCTCAGGAGTAAATGCAGAGTTCCAATATTTCCAATAGATTCGATTCATCCACTAGCCCCTGTATCTGATTCACTAGTAAATGCAGAGTTCCAATATTTTCAATGTCTACTATAGGAAAATTTACCCACCTCATACATAGGGCATTTTTTGACAAGCTCAACATTTATATTGAAACAATCTTTCGATGACTGGTGAATCTAATATAGATTGAGAAGTAAATGTAGTTAGCTGGTCGATGGCAAGATTTTTTTGCATTAAATTGCGCCCTTGATCACCGCTTGAACAACCTATAAATACAGTTAAATGCAATATATTTCTTTCAACCCAAAAGTTCGTTTTGGAGACGCAGCAAAGCACACACAGGAACTGGAGATAGAGCATAGAAGCGGTACAAACACAGAAGCAGCTTCAGACTGAAGATAGAAGCAGGTACAAGTTGCTCCATTTGATATCTTTCAACTAGTTTGTAGAATTTAGATAAATATCAGTAGACACACTATTAAAAAAACTTAATCAATGAACTGATAATATATTGACCCCTGCACCTGCATTTAGCTTCTGCATCATTATACTTGGATATTTGTAGATAAGCCCAACCCAACTTTCCATGTAATCGTGCAGTCTGTTGTTCTTTAGAAATTTCTATTTTTTCTGCATGAATCTCTTTGGTTTTTTCCTCAACAATCAAACTGATGAGTCTTTGTTTCAGTAGCTCAATCTGCTTATCCAGCCTTTCACAGTTCTGCAAGAACAAAATTGTCAAAACAATATACTAACACTCCACATCAATGAATGGGAATAAAACAATACACGAGAAGACTTTGTCTGCAAATGTGGAAAAATTCAACCTTGCCAGAACTAAACAGATTTTTTTTAGTTATTTGTTGAAGTCTTTGGGGTTTCAAGTTGTATTACCGAGTATAACTCCAACAGCGTATTGTCCAGTAATTTGTGGGCATTACCTTGAAAATCCTGATCTGTATCTGAGCAATGATTTCTCAGTAACATGATATCCTCAATGGCTTCTGCAGGCTTGTTCCGTTGTTGTTTGATAATGATGTCAACTGTATCTTTCAGAGTACTATATGCTTCATTTCCCTCATTGATTGCTTTCCTAAGCAATTCTATAGCTGCTTCTGTGACCTTATGAACCAGCTGGAAACCACAAAAAAAACACCCATACATGATATCTATTCTCCCATGGTAACATATATAAATAGAAATATTAACCACATTTAAGAAAATAGTAAAATACAGAGAAAAAACATGTTTTATATATAAGAATATATGCTTTAACTAAATATTGATCCTGTCATCTATTTTTTAAATTTCATTATCAGCTTCTATGAAATATTGGCCAGTCTGATGTATTTTCTACACTACCATCCTTTGTCTTATTAGATTTTGCTGTATGGGGCTTTGACCACTGTAAAAAAATTCTTTTCTAATAATAGCTTTCTTTTTTTTTTAACGTTTCAATTCACTCCTCCAAGATTCATATGGAAGACAGAAAAAAAAGAATCATTCTCACTTACCCCTCTCAAACTTCATTTAACATTTTCAGCCTTTAAGTACAGGGAAAGGAGAAGAGCACAAAAAGTGTAGTATGTATAGATTTTCTGAAAAAATTTACTCTATTGCTTGCCAATTAGCCATCAAATTGAGGAGACCGTGTGCATATGCATATGTGTACACTATTCTGACTGAAAGCGAGTCTTCTTTGCTAAACCCTGTGTATCTTTAACTTAAATTAAATACATGAATTGTAACAGTTAGGCTCAAGTCAACCTCACCATATCAAGAAAATTGAACTTTTAAATGTTCTGCAATGCAAATTACAATGGCCAGCTTTTTAAAATCTGCAAAAGTACCATAGAAGCTAATTATTAGAAAAATAGATAGAACATAAACTTCAATAAAACATGGGGAGCTTCTACTCTTAGGAGACACTATGTATGGTTAATTGTTTTATATATTTTCTCAAGAATCACATGAACAGATTTTGTACAAAAACACTCCTAAATTCTTTAAGTAGCACCTTCTGAGAAAAATCCAGTAGTCCCTTCCATGGGACTCTGTAGCCCAAACTTATAAGGTCATTAGAAGGAGGAGACTATAATTACTGTGTCAGCTCATGAGACGAAAGCCCTGGGTTCTCTCCATCAAAGCCAGGGCAGGCCACATCCTCCATCTGCCAACTTCACCATCTCCGCAGCAGTGTTCCTCTGTCCATAACTACGAGTTGCTGTGTCTTCTCTTTTCCCTCTTAGACGGCCCCTTCCTTACAGACCTTTGAAGCTCCTCCAAATATGCATGATAAGCTGCTTCTGCCAAAGTTCCTCTGAGTTTTTCTTTGAGCTTTTTGTAAGGTGTGTGAGCAAGAAAGAAACACGTGTGAGACACCTGGCATAAATTTGTGTGAATGTTTTTTCTGTTGAGAGTTAAAAAATATGTGTACAGTTTTATGATTAGGGTTTTAGTTTTTTTAAGATTTTTATCGATATCAATATCCTCTTTGCGAACTGATCACGCGCTATGAGAATAAATGAAAGAGCACATAGCATATTTGTGAACAGACGTGGCATGAAGCTGTTTGAGGGCATGTCTACCTGTGCATTACATACCGTGCCCCTTTTCTTTGGGAAGGGTTTGAGAACAAATCTGGATTTGAGGGTTTCTATTTTTTTAATATTGGTAGGTAAAAATAATTTTACATCAACCTACAATAATTCAGGAGTTGGAATTGATAATCGAAATATTTGAAAATTAAATGTGAAGGAGAGGTTTAGTTTTAAGATTGATGCTCTGTTAAATTGATTTGCCATTGTCAGAAATTTAATTGCCTGGGTAGAATGACTATCTAAGAATCTGAACTAGCACAGAAAACATTGCAGACCGGTAGATTTTTTACCCACCGGTTGAATATTTATTTGTTATTTTTTCATATGACTATATATTTAACACACATAATTGTGTATAAATTGTAGATTTGGCTATTAATAATAATCGGAGAATGTATTTTAAAAAAAATTGTAAGTGTTTTTTCATCAACATTTTAGATTACTATGGATATATCATTAAGATGATTAAAAATATATATATCCCACACTTCAAAAGATTTTGTTTGTTTTATATTTAATTAACTAATGTTAAAATTATGTTTTGTTAGATGTTATAAAATGAAGAATTTACTATTAATTTCAATTTGTAATTTTCAAGTATATATATTTATAGCATATTGCTCTTCATATTTTTTATATAATTTTTATGTATGGTTTCAAAATATAATTTAGGTTTTTTTCCATATTTTTATTTTTTGTTTCTTTTGTGTGTTTACTATGGTCCTTCAAAAGTCAAGCTTTACTCATAGCTGGAGCTTGTTTGCACAGTGGCCGCGTTTCCCATTTTGACTCAAAACAGCTACACCATCTATATAAATGGATACGCATTCCTGTAGCAACACCTTTGTGTTTGATCTTCAAATGGTTAGGAATATTGAAACTTTATAGAGGCCGAGATAGGGTGGGCCATACATGTGAAAAGATTTGTATACGCAGTTTGGTTTTTTTTTAATTTTTATTAATGACAAAGATTTAATTAAATAAGAATTAGAGTAAGTAGTCCATTGTTTTTTCTTCCCAAAAAATATTAGTATTTTAAATAATAATAATATGAATTGTTTTTCTTATATCTTGTTGGTTTATTGATCTATTTTTAAGGAAAAGATAATTTATGTTTCTATCTTTACTCTATTTTCATTTAATTTCAATTCCATATTTTAAAGATGAGTTATATGACTTTATAAAACTTATATAAATAATCTTGTTTGTGTTTTTACAAATTTAATATAACATTATTGCATTTAATTTCTAAATTTTAAATAGATTTGTAATTTATATGTAAAAAAAAAATAGTTATAGAATCATGATTAAGTATAATAAATGCACCCACAATTTTTATGTTAGTGGTAATGAAAGATAGTATGTCTACTTAACAACTTTCTCATCCATGAAATTGATAGTTTTGTGGATGTATTTTTTTTAGGTTATGGCAAATCCACTGCAACCAAATCACATAATTGAGATTTCAAGCAGTGGTCCTGAAGCCACTGTAACAAGTCCAACATCATCAACTGGGTCAAACACGTCAGTCAATTGGAATGGCTTTTATGAAACTGAAATTCAAAATTTCGCAAGATGTCTAACACTTAGTTGTAATCAAATTGTCCAAAAAGTGAAGGCAACTAGCGTAAATGCACACACTGTGCAAGAATCTGACATTATAGCTATGCAAGAAACCGCAAATGAATTCCATGCGACATGTGATAAATTAGCTGGTTTTTGCACTTTTCTGAGAGAAATGTACAATGATGGATATTTTGGACATGGTGATGCTCCTCGTCTTCTTCGTGCATTTCAAGACTACATGACCTATATGTAGTATGATAGTAATATTGTTGTGCCCTATAAAATCTTCCAATAGTTGAATATGTACTACCCCTTTGTACTTCAAAACTATATAAACTATATGTAGTATCGTAGTACAATTATGCCCTACGTTGTTTACCAACAATTGAAGCTGTACATCATCTTTTATATAAAAAAAATGTTGGAAGTTGTTTTAGTGTTTTTCTTTTACACTATTTGCTCATCTTACATCAACAAAAAATAATTTATCCTATGTGTTTATTATTTTTCATGTATACAATGTACATTGGAACAATTGAAGACTTTTGTTATGTAATATGCAATGTACCTATGTAACAATTGAAGACTTTTGCTAAAACTTTCTCATCATTTTTGTGCTTGGTAATATAACATTGTTTCACTTCCATCATTTTTGTGCTTGGTTTTAATTAAACAATCTTTAGCCCTTTTATATAAATAAAATGTTACAATTTATTTTTTATAAAATCCTCATTTTTTATGTACTTAAATTTTATTCATGCTACTTTTCAAACTTTCTTATAAAATTATACACTAAATTCTTTGACTCAATCTTAAATATGCACTTAGAAGATACATAAAAAAGATCTCTATTAAAGTCTAAAATTTAATGTTTTTTCTCTTGAATACTCTAAATGCTATGTTACCCCAATAGTAAATAGTCCCTTGAAAGCTATTTCTGTAATTTAAAAGGCCCTTCCTTATTATAAATTAGAAAGTCCACTGAAACATTAACAATGACTATTAAAATAACATATCTCATTACCTTCTTTTTTTATGCAATCCTATGTAAGCTATTTCTCTAATTTAAAAGGCCCTTCTTTATTTTACATTCGAAACTCCACTGAAACATTAACAATGACTATTAAATAAATGTATCTCATGACCTTTTTCTTTTAAAGTTGTTTGTAGAGATAAATTTCATATTAACTCTTACAAAATATTTTGGATAAACAAAAAAGTAGCATTTGTGTAGTTAGGACTACCCACAATTGGATGTTTAGCATAAGATTAGGTCTCACGAGATGCTTTGGATAAACATAAAATGTAGCATTTATTAGCCTACTTAAGTATCAAGTCCAAATTTCATGGAATTGAATGTTTGTTCTACTATGCTCTACTTCTCACAACCTTCTTAACTTTTTCCTGAATCGACAGGATCAAATTTAATTCAACAAGATATTTCCTTGTAAGCACTCCAAAGACGTTGTTGGCTCTAGGTAAGTTCTTGTACCTTATGTTGTTTCACAAAATAGTCTCCTTTAGCAATGTTACAAGTTACTTATTTCCAATTCTCTAGGATAACGGCAATTATACAAGTTTATTTTAAACTACATATATTTAGTAATCTTATTGGAATTTTATCTGAATAGTATTTTTGCTCTATAGAAAAAAAATGCATACTAGCTAATATTTCATGTTTTTACATAATCATAACATTGGAAATTCAACTAAAATCTTTTTATTGTTAAACCGTATTTTATAGGAATAACTCATCTCCCTTAAGTTATGTCTTCCCCTTTGACACTAAATGCAATCATATTGATGAACAATGGGACACTGGATGTGCATCCACTTCTCCAAATCTTAAGCATTGCAACATTTGGTCATGGCATTGAATCAACAAGTAGATACAAAATAGATCTTTCTGATGGAAACCATCTACAAAAAGCTACAATGCCAAAAAAATATAATCATACTATAACTTCGAAGACAATCTAGAAGGGTTCAATAATTCGACTCACAGGATATAGTTGTCCCACTATTTGTAACTCAAGGTGAGCCATTTCAATATAGTGATTGTTTTGAAATATTACATTTTCATTTATACCTCCTATGAATCATTACTAATACTACCCCTTACTTTATTTACATAGGTGGATTGTAATCTCTGAACTAGAGGTTGTATGCACAGACCATAATGTCATTGGTGATCCCACCTTCCTTTTTCAAGAACAAGAGAAACATGTACAACAAGATGCTAGGAATTCATCTAGACTATCTACAAATCCAAATCATAATGATGTACTCACACAATCAACTCCTAAGAGATTGATGTTTGGAATACATGCATCTCCACACAGGAAGGAGTTTACCTGAACTATCACTCCTATTAAAAGTTTGAATCCATTTCAAACACGGTGGATGATCAAAGGTCGTGTAACTATGAAGAAAGAAATCCACCAATTCAACACAAAGAAAGGAGATAGGTAGGTGTTTAGCTTTGATATTATTGATAATGAACAGACTGAAGTACGTATCACTTGCTTCAATGAAGTTGCAGACCTCCATTTTAGAAATATCCAAGTCAGGGCTATATATACATTATCTGGTGGGACCATAAAGTCAGCCAATAAGTTTTACAACAAGTTGAATAGTCAAATGGAAATTATTTTAATGGATGACTCAAGGGTTAGTCTTTGTGAAGATGATCTCCTAATTCCAAAACATCTATTCTCTTTCACATCCATTAATGAGATTGTGAATAAGAACAATAATTCTTTTGTTGATGTGATTGGAATTGTTGTGTGCGTAGATCCTAGCTCTACAATAAGAAGAAGAGATGGGACAGAGGTTCTTAGAAGGAGCATAAAGTTGCTAGATATGTCTACCTCCACCATAAATGTGACTTTATGGGGATCGACAACTCAAAAGGAAGGTGCACAACTTCAAGAAATGTACCATCTACAAAAGTCAACTGTGCTTGCAGTTAAAAATGGGCGTGTTACTAATTACAATGGAAAGGTGGTAAGCACACTGGTCACTACCCAATTGTTTATAAACCCTGATATCCAAGAAGTAGAACAACTAAAATCATGGTTTGCATAAAGTGGGAATGATGTTCTCACATTAGCAACAAACAAGGTGGATGTGCCTCTACTACTTACACGAAAGACAATTACCAACATTCAAGATGAGCCTTTAGACATAACACAAACTCTCCAATGCATTGTGAAAGCAACAGTAATATTCATCAAGTCTAATTCATTTTGTTATCCAGCTTGCCCTATTGAGTTAGAAGGAAAACAATGTAAGAAAAGAGCTATGCAAAATAATGATGGAGCATGGTATTGCTCAAAGTGCGAAGCTACATTTCAAGATTGCAATTACAGATATGTACTTCAAATAAAGCTTCAAGATCATACAAGTACTATATGGGTAGTTGCTTTTGAAGAGGCAGCAACCAAACTAATTGGCATGCCTGCCAAAGAATTGTATTTGCTACAATTCAACCAAGAAGCGGAGACAACTAGTGAAGAGATGATTAAAAATGTATTATTCAAACAATTTCTCTTCACCATTTCAAGTAGAAATGAAATATACAATAATGAGGCACGGTTGAAGTCAACGATCTTAGAAGTCGAGAGAATTGACTTCACTAATGAAAGCAACTTTCTGTTAAAAGAAATTTGTGACTTGTGAAATGTTAACAAAAAAGTTAATATACATCCAATTCTTACAATTGGAACATCTACAATTGTAATTTTCTATAATACTTCGATGGAGATGCATGTTGAATAATATATCCTTTTCATGGAACATATACTTAAAAAATTACCAACATTTATAGTTTTTAATCTTTTATGGTTTCTCAATGTACAACGTATACCCAACTATATGTCTTTTATAGTTCTGCATGTTATTTCATTTACATCTACAATTGTAATTTTCTATAATCCTTCAATGGAGATGCATGTTGAATAATATATCCTTTTCATGGAACATATACTTCAAAAATTACCAACATTTAGAGTTTTTAATCTTTAATGGTTTCTCAATGTACAACGTATACCCAACTATATGTCTTTTATTATTCTGCATGTTATTTCAGTTGCACATTGCTAACAATGTAGTCTGCAATTTTTTTCCAGATGATGAACTCAAATCTACAAGAATCTCAGAGACAACCATCCCAAACTAAACCCATAGATGAACAATCTCGTAAGCGAAGTCGGTTGTATTATGCTCGCCATCAAGAAGAAATAAGTGTGCGTCGTATGATGCAATGTACACAACACCCAGAACATGCATTAGATCAAACACAACCTTTTAGAAGTTCCAAAAATCTTCAAAATAAATTTCCTTCTGCAATAATGACTTCAAACCTAACACATGGAACTAGTAAACAATATCAAACACATCTACCTACACGATTGACACAAAACACAAATTCAACTAACAACATGCATATGAACTGGTCCACTAGCTTTATGGATGCATCTAGAAAATTTAGAAATCGAATAGATGCACTATCAAACTTACAAACATGTACTATATGTAAGGAAAGATACCCTAGAATGAATGTACATTCATCGAACAACAATCCTACTTGTAGAAGATGTTTTAGTGAGAAAGGCATACATCGATTCTCTGCATCCAATAATATGGACCCAGGTGAGCAACCAAATGTGTTGAGGATTCTCACTCAAGTAGAAGAGATGCTCATTGCACGTGCAAATCCAATAATACAAGTCACACATGCTCATGGCAGACAATACAAATATAATGGACACACGATTAGCTTCCCACAAGATGTCAAAACGATAACAAAATCTCTTCCACATAGAATTCAAGACTTGGATGTACTAATCGTCCGAAGAAACAATACACATGGGAAGAATTATGATTGCTATGTAAGTAGAAGTCATGTTAGGAATGCACTAGAATACAAAATAAAAAATGACCCGTACTATAAAGATGTTGAAATCGATGCCAATGCATTAGCGCTTCTACCGGATTCTACTACAAACATTTCTGAAATGCTTCATCCAATTGAAAGTGAAATTGAAGAACAAACATCAACAAACATTGAAGTTGACAACAATCAAGATGAACAAGAAAATGAAACAGAATATTCAACATCATTCATGGTAAGACTACCAACTAGCCATTGTAAGCTACAAATCATTAAAGAAGCATTGCAAATAGAAAGTGAAAATGATAACATCATTGATTGGCCCCACATTGGGTCAACACCTATAAATGAGTACACTATTGAGGGCCTATTAGACATGCCATTTCCTACTCTCTTTCCGAATGGCAATGCACTACACATGCAACCCCGAGCTAGGGAGGTGCAACTTCATGAATATGCCTTGCACCTTATGCGATTCCATGACAATAGATTTGGACGCCATCCAAGATTAAGATACTTTCTTCTAAATCTTATGATGCGTCATCGTAGCCAAGCAACTGCATCAATATTTATCAAAAGAAAAATAGAAGACAATATACCAACCACTATCGAAGACCTTCGTTCCCACATAAATAGCCTACCAGACAATCAATTGGCTAAAGAACTAATGCATTTTGGGTCAGCTTTACGAGGGACAAGATCATATTGGAACAAGTGTCGTGGTGATCTAACAAATATGATCAACCAAATAGGTTCACCAACTTTGTTCTTCACACTAAGTGCAGCTGATACAAAATGGCCTGATTTACACAAACTTTTTGCAACCAATAATACATCTACATTGCACACCAACAAACATTGCAGAGATGATGTGATTAAAAACCCACACACAACAGCCCTTATCTACATCAAAGATTCATAATTTTTTGTGAAGAGGTCATCAAGAAGCTCATGTGTGCACAAAATCACTAGTATAGATATGAATGGCAACATCGAGGTTCTGGACATATACATGGATTCCTTTGGCTCCAAAATGCACCAAAAATGGATACATTAGATTGGGAAAATAATGTAGAAGTGGACAAAGCAAGAGAATTCTTTGACAACTATGTCACTGCTTGGAACCCTCGTTCTAAGTCTGAAATAAACAACATGATACATAGAACCCCGATGGATGACCCATGCCTATTAAACACATCTGAAATATTCTCTGCCAACCCATACAATGATTATGAAGAGTTAATTAACCGTGTACAGAGAGACACTAAATGCAGCGAGAGAACTTGCCTACGTAAGAAAAGGGAAAATTTAGAATGTAGATACAAGGCTCCATGGAAAGAACAAGAAAAATCCACCTTGTCATGTGATGAATCAGGGAATAAATCTTACAAACCATCAAGAAATGATGACAGGTTAAACATTCATAACCCTGAGATGCTCTCAATATGGAGAGCTAATATAGATTGCCAGCCTGTTATCTCATGACTACTTGTTCTCAAATACATTGCCAAGTACGCATCTAAAGCTAAAAGAAAATTAGAGAGTTGTGTAAATATGTTAGAAAGAATATGTGCAAAGCAAAGATTAGAAGACCAGGCTTTAAGAGCCTATCAAAAATTCATGCTAGAAATTGTTGCAGAACGAGATATTGGAGCACAAGAAACATGCCATATGTTACAAAAATTACCACTAGTGATTTGTAATTGAAAGTTTATATCATTGAATGTAGGCAAAAAAAAATTTTGTCGCCTTAAAAAAACACTAGCTGGTAATGAGATACAATCAAACTACATACAATCATATATGCAACGCCGTCTCACCTAGAAACGATAACATTGATTGAATCAGCAAGATCCTTCACATATGTTGCTCGCTTCAAAGGATCCAAATGGCAAGATAGAAAAGAAAAGGCAATAGTGCAAGTATTTCCCCAGTTCTATAGCATTCCAAAAGAAGACTCTGAAAATTTTGAAACTTTCTGTTGGAGTGAATTACTTCTATATAAACATTTTCGTCAAATTGATAGAGATATAGGCCTCAACAAAGAAGAAATCATCAATAATTGGAAGCACATGAATACAAAAAAATATAATGCATGGCATATTGATCGCACATATGAAATTGAGCATGTGATTGAAGAGGAAGACAATTCTGATAAAGAGACGAATATACAAGATAATATAGAAATGAATGAATGGGAGTTATTGTCTCAAATGGGACTTACTAATAGTCTTGAGTTAAATGAACTTGACATGCTAGGTCGACGTGAATTTGACAACAATAACAAATGGGAAAAACATATTATTCAACCACTTTTGCACAATGCCACAATTCAATTTGTAAACACAAACAAAATGTCCCAACAAGGTGTCCATCCCCCCATAGATTTGCACAGACAAAACTATACATTGTCATCAGAACAACAACTAGCACTTACTATCATTACAACCCACTCAATAGATAATACCTCAAAACAACCACTACATATGCTCATACAAGGAACTGCAGGCACAGGGAAATCCTATCTCATTATGTGCATAAGAAATACACTTCAAAATAAAGTCCCAAGAAGAGAAAACCCACTCCTTGTTCTCGCCCCAATAGGAATTGTAGCATTTAACATACAAGCCTCAACTATACATGCTGCCCTTAGGATTCCAATTAAAGAAATGCAACCATTGCAAGGACAAACATTGACAACATTTCAAGAAGATATGAAACACATACGATACATTCTTATTGATGAGATGAGCTTCATCGGTCCAAAACTCATATTAAAAATTGATAGCAGATTACGAGAAGCATTCCCTGAACAAGCACATCTCTACTTTGGTGGCATTTCTATAATTCTTGTAGGAGACCTTGCCCAACTGCCACTTGTGATGGACAAACCTATCTATGCATCACACACGACTGCAATAAATCTTTGGCACAAATTTAATACAGTTGTTACATTGCAAACAATATTTAGACAGCAAGGCGATGATCCAATTCAAATGCAATTTCGCCATACATTACAAAACATGCACAATGTAGAACCAACACAACATGATTGGGAAGTATTAATGACCCGCACGAACAAGAAACTAACAACAACTGAACAAGAAGACTTTGACCAATCAATACACCTGTTTGTAACAAATGAGCTAGTGATATTACATAACAAAAAAATGCTTAAACAACTAAATCTACCTATTGCACTTTGTCTTGCAGAAAATACACAACGTAAATTAGGCACAACTAGTAATGATGAGCAACTTCCTCACGAGGTTTTAATAAGCAAATGTCAGCGTTTCATGCTTACAACAAACTTATGGATCCAAGTTGGTCTTGTAAATGGGTCTCTTGGAGAGGTCAAAGATATTGTATATCTAATTGGATCAAAACCACCAGAATTGCCATCATATGTTATAGTAACATTTGAAAACTATAATGGTCCACCATGGGATGAAACAAACCCAAAAACTATACCAATACAACCCATATCACGGGGCAATCGTAGGCAAATACCACTATCCATGGCATGGGCTATCACTATACACAAATCACAAGGCCTTACACTAAGCAAAGCCACAATTGATATTGGAAAAAATGAAAGACAAGGCCTCACATTTACGGCAATTTCAAGAGTCAAGTCTATAAAAGGTCTACGTATAGAGCCTGCATTCTCTTTCGACCGCTACTCCAAAATGAAAAAAAAATCCCTACAACATTATCAGAAAGAAAGAAGAGGCTCGCCTACAACTACTCTCACAACAATAAATCCAGGTATGTATATTTACTTGCAAGAACGCTCAAATAAGAAATAATGAAAGTTTTTCTAATATTTGATTATCCTTTTTTTTAAAACATACAAAGAAGAAAACTAACCAATTAAATTGTTTATCTTACACAAGTCAACAATACATGACCAAAAAAAGTAAAACCTCAAGAATTGCCCAACTTCTGAAGAATTTTTTTTTTATTGCTTGGTTTTCATTCATAAGAAAATGATTACAAATTATCAATTTGGAATGACAACATTATGTTTTTGTGCACAAGAATCACAAGTGCAAAAGACAATCTTATTACAAAGATGAAAAGAAACTCTTGTGAAATTTTGCTCGATGCAATATCAATATTAATCTTTGATCATGCAATGACATGGGAATGTTTGTGTTCAAACAACTATTCTACCTATTACAAATGAATATGAAAACATGTTGAATAACATCTTTAGTTCTACTGTAAACATGTACAATTTTATTGTTATACATCTATTTGTCTATTATTAAATCCATTAACTCTTCCCATAAATATCCTATCGGCAGATCCCTTGAACCTCCAAGGGGTGCAAGTGCTAGTAATTTCCTTTTGACTCACGCACCTACAATCCATACCAAGGGCTTAAATTTGAAGGCCGTATGATCGTATTTAGGTATTTTTATAGTAAAATACAATCAAAATTTTAAATAGATTGTATCACACTAAAGGAGAGATTTAGACACACTCTCAAAATTTATATAGAATTATGATAATATATATTTAAGTTATACATAGATTTATTATGCTAAAATATGCCTTAGTATTTTAAGGGCACCTTCAAATAGATAACCGTCATTAAAAATTTGTTGACAGACAGGGTCGACCATCAAATTTAAGCCATGTCCATACCCACAATGTTGAACCTTAACAAAAACTCAAAATAGATATTACAAAAATTACCTAAATCTGTGCTATTGTTATTGGATGATGGGTGCTCACAGTCATTCTCTCCACCCTCTTCTTGGCCAGTGGGAAGTTCAATCACACTCAGAGCATTCCTCTACAACTTCACCTGAATCACCTCTGACCCATTTGTAAGAACCTAAAAACACAACAAACATAGGATCATCTAACCATTTCATGTGTGAAATGGGTTCGAATGTAATCAATAAAATTTGTAAACTAAATTGAAAAAAACTACCAACCAATGCCATCCAAATCCAACTACTTTCTTGACCACACCATGAAGGCCAAAAAGATCACGGCTTGTTCTATTGTTTCCTATGACAACAAACTTTTGTATTCTTTGGAAGCATAGACAACTCTAAATCCTTCTCTCCCTATCACCATATAATAGAGAGACGATGCACCCCTCAACTTGCATTTACCTCCAACTTAGATAATCAATACTATCATGATTCTTCAACAATAATACTGGTAAAGAAGGACAAAAAAATAGAGCGAACCACTCTCCTTCCCTCCCCTCCTCCTCCCTATCAATAACTTACCCACTTCATCACTATCGTTGAGCAAATCATTTGATAGATTTTTACCACCCAAGCCCATAATTTGCATGTTCATCTCTGGGGAATCTAATATTTGCTCTGCTCAAATCACTATTGATTCTCAGATGCTCATCGTTGGTGGTAAATATATAATTATCAACTCCATTGTATACAGAAACATCATCACTCTCTATAAGAGATAGAATATTATTTCCATCCCATCTTGTTACCATTTGGGATCACTAAAGATTCATAGAGACCATATTCATACTATCTCATGGTAGGCCTATAGAGCCTCTCATGTCCATCATCCTAAACAAACTCCTAATCTTCAGTAACCATCTTCCTTCCATTGTAGTTCTCAGACAATCCCATATTTATGCCTACAGATGAAAGGGAAATATCATGCACAAATAGAACTAGTCAATACTCAAGAGAATAATTTACCCAGGAAATCCTTGATATAATATAGGTCAGATCTCTCCTCTCATAAGAGGTGTCCTATTGAACAACATACTTCACCTTGTGATTTAATAACAAAATGGTTTGTTCAACTATCGCATTTGGTTTGAGTGTATAAATAGGTAACAACTACCACTTTCTTTGTGATTCCATTGCTCTTAAATCTCTCTTCGGAGCCTCACCCTTGCATGCTGGCATACAAACACTAGAATTGAAGTACATCAGGACAAGTTCACAACCCCATGCCACATACCTACATGCCTTCACCTTGATATTTTCTACAAATTAAAAGAAAAATTGATAGTCTTCTTACTTTTCCTTTCTTTTTCTTCAAGGTTTATAAAAGATCACTTTGAATTATTTGAGCGCACAAATACAAAGTTCATATTGATGTAAGTATGATATCATACCTTCTAGTCAGACTTTTCTTCTCCATGCCATCCAATTCTGCACCCCCTTACCCGTATAAAAAGATTGCCCTAGGAAGTGTCATAAAATTTTGTTGTATTGTAGCTTGGATCATCATCATAGGGGTTAATAATAAATTAATGTGTGGATTATTCTAGACACACAAAAGAAAGGATAGATTTGATGTCTTTATGAATGGGATTCCCATATGGGTGGCCAAGGCAAAATCCCATTGAGATTTGTTTGCTTTCCATATGAATAAATTGGCTTGTCACCAAAAACAATGTTGGTAATGATCTCCAATTCCTAATTTTGTCAAGTCTTACATGGAACTAATGATAGAATCAACTTTGTTTTCATCATTAATATTTTTCTATTTTCATTTTTAAACTGTCTTAATCAAGATTGCATCTTGAAGATATTGATGAGGGAGGAACCCCATACCAATTCTCTACATGGTAAAAGGGTGAGGAAAAAGCAGAGTAATACATCAAAATAAAATATCGCACAAGAATGTTGTTTGAAAAAAATGCAAAATAAATATTAAAATTGTATTATTATGAAGAGCAATAAGGCCTAATTCAAGTGGCCTTGAAAGCATGAAATTATATGTCTATTTTCTTTATCTTTAAATGCATGTGGACATTCTTCATGGAATACTCTACCCATCACGGGAATTAAAGTGAATTGAATTGACATGGTAATTTGAGATTCCCAAAACAATTGATCATATCCTGGTTATAGTGAAAAAGTTATCAAAACACATTTCAAATTTGATCTTTTTTCATGGGAGGTGTATTTATGATATCTTTATTGGTTATCGTGATTTTTTTGTGAAAACACCAATGCAAGGTTGTTTGATCATTTCCCATAAGCCAGTATGCATAGCTTTGTATTATGTCCTCGTATTTCTAAATGTGTACAAAACCCTTGCAGACAAGTATGAGAGATGAATATCATAGTCCAATTAGCAATGCGGTCATGTGAAAGAGTAGCTTGATTGAAAGTTAAAGCAACTGGTGTGGTCACATGTATGTGAGGTTAGGGTTCGATTGTGCAGTGCTCTACTACAATGTTTGAAAACTACCTTACTTCTTCCATGTACTTTTGGAGGAAGTTCTTCAATGAGCTTCTTTTGTGCAGTGTCCACATTTTGGACTTCTATATCATTCCACCTCAATCTATTTTCCTTATCTTTTACTTAGTAGGTGAGGATTTCTTCGACTCTTCAATCCAAGGAATGCACATCGTTACATGTTAGGTTCTCCTCATGGTCTTCTATTTCTTTTGTCAATAAGAACTCATTACAAGAAGTTTTATGACACTTAACTATTTTCTATGCCCTCTAGCACATTCGATGTTTGGTTGATATGTTGTTGTTTCAGTGAAATTGTAGGTAAAGAAAGAGGCAAAGCACTGTGTGGTTAGTAGCACTTATTTTCCATGAAGATTTACTCACACATAACATTCAATGGGAACAATTCCTTCTAAGATTATACACCAAAAAATCAAAATTATGTGTCTAGATGATGTATTTAAAGACACCATCTAAAAACATTTAGAAATAAAAAGATCAAATCAAATATAGCCATATTGACATCTTAGTTACTTTATATTTTGAGGGAAGTTTGGATTTTTACATATTATTCTATATAAAGTACAGTAAGTGTAACCCTTGCACCTCCTTTCGATGTGAAAACATTTACAACAACATTTACAAAAGCCCAACTCTTGTTCACTAAATGTCACCCACAGACAAGAAATTTCTCTCTTTTAATTTATATTAACACACCACCTAATCTTTGAAAGTGATAGAATATTAAGATAATTCCAGTCCTAAAATGACAAGTGGGAAGTACTATGCATGTTAGGATTAAGGTTCCATCAACCTTGTAAATCCTATGTAATTTATTATTCCTATTATTGTTTGTAAATCACCCATAAGGGATGAAAGGTTTCACCAAGTAGTGATCTTGTTTTAACCACATGTTTGATCCCAGTACCTGATGAATGTTGGTTATGGAGCACATTTCATTCTGGGGGGTGCAAGGGGTACCCCCTACAAGATCTTGTACTCTTTGAAATGTGACATAGGTACAATCATGAATGAGTCAGCTCCAAGGTAGCACATGGACCCTCTCCTTGCTTTTGGTGACCTCCAGGTCACACTCGCTCTCATGGAAGAAGCCAATCAAGAGGAGGCGAGACCCAGGGGCTATCTTGTTTGCCTGGGAGTAGTTCATCACGAAGAGTGGCTGGCCTAATCAAGGGCATGTTGTTGTTTTGGATTTGTCTTGTTTTTCTATAGCAGTTGTTGTTGAAATGACTATATGACCCAAAGGATCATTTGTGGTTTGTCTACTATTGGGGTTTACAAACAATATTAGGAGTAATTAATTGCATAGGATTTACAAGGTTGATGGCACCTTAATCCTAACAAATAAAACAAATATGAGGAGAGTTAAAAAGATACTTTCTTGCCAAGAATGAAATATAAAATGTAGACTTGGAGTGACCAAATTTGCATTCTAGCATCATTGGGTTGCTCGATTCATAGCCTTTGCATCAAAATTCCACATTGTAAATGAATTGAAACTGATACTTTTCAATTTTATTTTCTATCTTCCCATTTTGTGACAATCAATGTTTAGGGCTTATCTTATATTAGAATATTATGTTTTAGTACCAATCAATATTGGTAATAGGTTGCTTCGAACATGAAATTTTAATGCAAGAATAAGAATATTTTGATATATTTCTACAATGCTTATGTATCTATTTATTTACAGGACTGAGTTTAAATTATTCAAGTTTTAATTTATGTTAGGCTATTCTGTCTCTAGTTTTAACTTAGTAGCATGATAGCCTTGTTTAGAAGAAATGAAATACTAGTGGTTTAAAAAAGTGAAATACGTTCAAACAATAAATGAAAAAATTGAAGAAATTAACGCATAGATTTATTTCTAAGCAAATATCCCAAAATGTTTGGTTGTCCACCTTTTTTTAGATCTTGAAAATAGAGTTTTCTTAGTGTGGATTTATGAATCTATGAAATTTTAATTGTGAACATTGTTAGAATGACTAGTAGTTTAGTTATGAAAATAATACAACTTGCAAGGACCCAATCCAAAAGACCCAAATTAGCACCAATTTTTTTGTTATTATTATTTAATCAAAGTTACTAAGTGTTTAATCCAACTGTATATTACTCAGGTACTTCTATCCATACGAGATAAGTATTTATCCATACGAGACAAGCATTTGTTTATACAGAATATGCATCTATCCATACGGGACAAGTAATCCTCCATCCATTCAGGGGAATCTATCCAAAAGGGATAGGCATCTATCCAAATGGGATATACATCTATCCATATAGGATAGGTACATGCTCTTGTTAGAATACACTAATATACTAAGAGGGGGTAAATTAGTATATGTCATTTTTAATACAATTCAATTTTATCAGCAAAATCTTTTTACTACATTCTATAGATTATGAAGGAAACTATGCAATTCAAAACACAACCACACAACCATAAAAAAATATAACACCAGATTTACATGGAAAACCCTAGAAGGGAAAAACCATGGTGAATAAGTTGCTTGGATCTACTTTCCAAATCTAGCCTCACAAATGAAAAATAGATTTAAAATAAATTTTATGGGCAACAACCCAAAGGAAGCTTCAACTCCCTGATATAAAGTTTTATGGGCTTCCACCCAAAGGAAGCTACAACTACCTAAAGTGCTACAACACTTACAATATTTACAAAAAATAGAGTTCCACCTCTACACCAAAACACTTGATTGATTCAATCACTTCAACAATAACCTTCAACACCTCTACTCTATCAACTCTGCTCAAAACACCTCCATAATACACTTCAACACCTCTACTCTATCATAACAACATCACAACTACCTCAACATACCTTTGCAACAACATCACTTTTGCATTTACCACTTTTGAACTGATCTCTTCCACACTTCATCATCATACTATCTTTGAAATGATCTTATTCGCACATTGTCATTGTTGACACATTACACACACATGAAATTACTTATTTGAAACAATCTTGATCTTTCATTTATATGCTTCACAAGTTTTCAAAACTTCACCAAGTTGTTAGCCTTAATAAAATGTGTAACATGAAACATGTAACCGGCTTAACATGTCAGCTTCCAAGTCATCTACGATAATGTAGGAATCAAATTCCATTATACGGTTCAAACCAAGAGGTCTACTAGACCCAATTTACCTTTACACACTTCTCTATGCTAGCGCATACTCCCAAACACACAACACAGTTACTTAACCACACCAAGTCGGCATTGTTAACACTTATCCTTTCATACATTAGCTCCAGACCCAATGCAGCACCGAAGAAACAAAATAACAACAAGTGGTTCACACAACAAGCATTATATGAGCTAAAAAACCTTCTCATACATTCCTTTCTCTGATTTATGCTTCTTCTTGCTGGCGCAAGCAAACAGACACTGATGTCGACATTCCTTACATAGACAGATTGCACTGTATTGATATAGAACATTGAAAAACATACTTGTGGTATTCCAAAACACTTGAAACCTGAATTAAGCATACATACAAACAATCTAAACTTATATTTCAAACAGCAAAGCCAATCATCAATGTGTGGTGAAATGTAGTCAATTTATGTTCTTCCTTTGATCACCTTATACAACAACATGACTTGTTCTTACTCAGCTAGCTCTAGAAGACTATGTGGTAGCTTTTATGCTCTAAAATTTGGATCATGCATACCTCTTATCTATATCTTGATATCCTCCAAGCCGCAAGATCATATCTTCAAGTGCAGAGAAATGTAAAGCATTCTTCTATCCCTTTGAGATTGTAACAACTGTATATCACCACTATCTTTACTCTGCTAACTATGGAATACTTTGTGGTAGTCCTTATTACCTCAAATATCAAACACACATACCTTATAGCTATTTCTAGCTAACCTCCAATCCATAGGCTCATATCATTATTTGCAGAGGTATGTGGTACATTTTCCTGAACCTGCGACACCCTTCATGACTGGAAATTTGCTTGGACTTGTAATTTTCTTTAAACTTTTTGCAACTTTCTTCATCACACGCCAATTATCATGACCCCATATTATCAAAAGATGACATATGCAACCAATGCAACACATTAAAGACAACACTTCAAGCATTTTTTACAACTTACACTTATCCATGAACTTCAAAAGATAAGGTACAATTGTGTACAAATGATATTGATCCCTTGCTTCTCCTCTAATCTGCTCCTCTGATCATCACACCTTTGACATCAATGATTACCACTCTTTTGACATTAATGACAACACATGCAACAGCTCTCGCCAGAGACTTAGACTCATCAAGACCAATCAGGTCCTAAGTCATTCACTAAAGACTATGCCTCCCTATTGGAAGTGCACTGAGGTCATCATCATTAAAGAGTATATTATATATTCATAAAATAATAGGCTTGAGTCCTACCTCAAAATTCAACCTAAAGCCTCAGGGAGTCAAGCAATCCATACGAGATTCTTCTGAGTATATGTTGAACATATTTTATCTTATCTTTCTCCTTGAGAATTCCTCCTTAGATTCATTGAGTGGTTCTCTTAGTGAATGATTTAAGTTAAATGTTTGAGTTGATAGATCAATACTTTAATATTTCCCAACCTCGTGCCGAAAAAACTATGTACTGGGAACATCTTTCGCTCTTCAGACTGCCTACATACCCATTCTAAACGGGTTTAAGGTGTAGTATATATGTAGTTCTAGTTTCTAAACTAAGTTTTATGTGAACTATTTAGTGTGGGTACGTAGCCCTTTCTAGGGCCCAATTTCCCTAGACAGTTCCTCTTCAATTGCTACCCATGAAGGGAAACATTGAATTCAAAGTATTTGGTCATCATGACCATTACTTATCTGTAACTAATTTTCTCTACTTCCTAATCCTATTTAAGAATGAGACTTCCATGAACTACATGATTAAAATTCCCTTTCCCCCTTTGATAATTTTGTTCCCTTCAAACTATGTGAAGATGGTTCTATTTTTTTATGGAGCTTTATGATGATGGATATAACTATATAATGCATTCCAATTCCCTCGAAACTATATGATGGAGGTGATTCCCTCAGTATGGAACTGTCATTGCAGTTCTTTTATTTAATCTTTATTAGTTTGGTATCCAAGCTTGAATATTACCCGTTCCTTGGATTTAAACAAATGCAATGTCCCTTATTACTCCTTGGCAAATTATAGGGTCGATGCCATAAATGTCGACCATTGTTGTAGCTATATTAGCTATCAAGTGCAGTAGTTCAAGTATGATGGTATTACTTGTAAATGTGAACCAGAAGCACCATAAAAACCAAACGTTATGAGTTTTGGTTCCACATCTTGATTAAGTTGTTCAACTAAAGAAGAAGAAAATTCTAAATGTCTAATATCAAATTATAAATAAACCATTGAGACTACCATATACCAAACTTTCATTGAGTTTGAATAAGTCCATCTAATGTTATTAAACAAATTAATCGACACTTTAAGCTCACTTGACATAGAAATCTCCTAGAAAGATCCAATCCTAATTCTCAAAATAATCACAACATAAAATCCTAACTTCATAATGCAATCTTGGTTATAGTACTATAATAATTAGATTATATTTGTGTCCTTAGACACTAAGATAAATGCACTGGCATCTAATTAACTTAGGAAATGAAAATTGACATTAATAATTAAGTCAAAATAAAAATGGATACCACATTTGATAATAACATTAAACTAGATTTATCTTAAAGGAATTGCACATAGGTGAAAGGTCATAATTCTTTGAACTATTAATTCAAAACATAAGATTTATAGAATAATCTATCTTTTCAATTCACATCCGACAATATCAAAGTATTATTTTATTAGACCGTGATCTATTAAGGTAATCAGGGTGTTCTCTTGTGTAGTCCTCTAAATATTCTTTCCAAGAATATAAGAATTATTTAATGTAATGTATATCTTAGAAACTAATTAGGTTGCATAACATGGAGGGATTTAATAGTTTGGGTCTATATCCATACATACCAATTCATAGTACCATTCATGAGGCATGTAAGATAAACAAACAAAGACATTGATAATCAACCACTATCAAGGATTATCCAATGCAACAACTTAACCAAGAACAACTTCCAATTATTAATAGCTAAGAGATTAAAAAATTTATATATAAATATTCTCAAACCAATCACTAATAATTCAAGAACCTAGACATAGTAACGAGACACTGATGCATCATAAAGATAATAATAAAAACCTACACTTTTAAAAAAATCCATACCCAAGCAATTCTACTAGAAGGATAAAATTCATTCACAACCTACACAAAAACTCTTAAGGTTGAAATCTAATCTATTTATCTGGTATTCCAACAAGGCTCAATATGAATATTGCCTAGATAACTTAATAAAACACAAATCAACCCTCAACTCTATACCCTCAACGTAAGCCCTAATCCCTCAATCCTCAACCCTATACCTTAAACCCTGAAGCCTACACCCTCAAACCCTCATCCCTATACCCTATAACCTCACCCTTATACCCTAAACCCTATATATTGTGCCTCAACCCTATACTTAAATACTAAACCATACACTCTCAACCCAAGTCACCCTATGCCTTATATACTCTCAATCCATATCGTAAACCCTGAACCCAATATTCCAAACCCTAATCCCCATGCCTTACACGTGTAATCTTATACACTCAACATGCTGAATATTATCCCTCAATTGTAATACTCAACCCTAAAAACTATACGGGCTCAGGTCCTTATATACCCTAAACCCAAAACCCTTATAGACATACATATATGTACATTGTAGTGCCCCTCCATTCTCACCATGGATGTGCAGGGAGTTTGGCCTTGGAACTTGGAGGTGAAGGTAAAAAAATAAGGATATTTAAAGGCATGTACTAATGATGTGTTGTTCTCAAAATCAGCTACGCTCGTTTTTGTAGACAACCCCCACGAAACTTGTCCGTTTCGTGAATCTACACTCTAAGCTCGCGGACTGAGACAAGATTCTCTTGATCTCGCGCGAAGTCCTTTGACATTATAGACCGTTTTATGACATCCCTCTGAATAGGTTTCTCGATATGCGCGAGGATCGTTCAAGTTGTAAGTTGGTTAAAATGTCAATATTGGTCATTTTTAAGAGTTTGTAAAAATTGAAGTCTTGATATGCAAGAGCGGCAAAAATTGCCGCTCCTGCATACCTCTTTATGGCTTGTTTTTCTTACATATGCAATAGCGGTGTTTTTTGCCGCTTTTGCATATACTGTTCATTTTGCATGTAAAGGCGGCAAATTTTGCCGCCGCTACATGCGTTTTTGGTCTAACGTGTGAAGTCGATGATTTTTGCCGCCTTTACGTGTTTTTCTTCCTTTGTGTTTGGTCGGCAAATTACGCCGCCGGTGCTTCTTTTCATTTTATGCACTTGTCGCCGAAATCTCCGCTCGAACGAGATCTTGGGAATCTTGGTCACGCAGTGCCATTAATGGCCACTCGTGCCACTCGCTCAGCGTTTGTGTTCGGGTTATTTATTGTGTTTTGATGGTTTATTTCTCCATTTCATCCTCTCTCCCGAGCTCTCCTCCAGACCTCTCCTCACACTGCTTGATCGCGCCGTTGAAGAGATCGATCAACATCCATCGCCGTCAAACATAGGGTTTCAAGTTTTAGAACTGGTAAGTTTTCTTTTTCGTTTCCGTTCTCCTTCTTCACTATTTATGATGTGCTTCATTTAGGTTTTTGTTTTAGAGTTTCGTTACGTTTTTGTTTTTGTTTTGTTTTGTTGTTTTCGTGATTTGTCTTCACACCAGGATCCCTAGATTTTGCCCTGAAACCCCTGGGTTTCTACTGCCTAGATCCTAAACCCTGCTTTACATACCGTTAGGTAACATCGGTGGATTTCGCCGATCCTACCTGAAAACTATGTGACCCTTGCCGAGTGTTTAGACGGTGAATCTCCCGGCCCTCGCACTTAAATCTGCAAAATCTTCATCAAAAGCAATGCCAGCAAAATTTGCCGCTAGAACCTCGCCATTCCTGTCAATGTGCAAAGTCGACGAAATATGTCGCTCAGACATGTATCGGTTCCCATCACGCAACATCGGTGAAAATTGCCGACTAAACATCGAAAGGTAAACTTCCCTGAAATGCAGCATCGACAAATTTTGCCGCTCCAACATAAACCTTGTCTTCCTTATTACCTACATTGTCGGCAAAATTAGCTGCCGGTGTATGGAATGTTATATCATGCATAGTCAGCGAAATCTGCCGCCCTAACATGAAAGACCCAAATTCATAACTTGATACCTGCATTGTCGACAAAATTTGCCGCTCATACCAGAAATCCTGACCACATGCAGTAGCGGCAAAATTTGCCGCCAGTGCAAATAATACAAAACCCTCATATGCAAGGGCGGCAAATTTTGCCGCCCGTGCAAAAATGTCTCAAATTTTTCCAACACTGGAAAATTTCCAATTTTGATTTCTCGAGCCCGCTTCTCCTCTGATTTTTGGCCAGCTCGCACTATAGCCCTTTTTCAAGCGCATTCCCATAGTCTTGATCATCAACATGCAATTTTCCCAGATTGCCCATATTTTCCCTAATTGCATGATCATGACTTTTGTTGCAGTTTCTCTTGCGGAGCTTCGTTCAACATCAGGTTTCTTCTTGGTGAAAGTTCATCCAAATGACTGACTTGTCCCCGAAAAAGTCAAAAGCAATGAAGTACAAATATCAAGGTGTTTTCCCAATCACCTCAGTCCATTCTAATGTTGAGGACATTAGAGATACGGAGATTGGCCATGTTGATATGGCTGAGTTTGTAGAGAGAACCAAGTCAAGCAACCCCAGTGCTATGATGAGGAAGATAGTGGAGAGTAATATTCATCTGGTATCCTCCTTCCCGGTGGTGGCTCACAATACAGAATTTGTTCTTCAGTGTGCCCATTTCTATAACAAAGATATTAGAGCCGTGGTGGACGCCAGTGGTAATGTGATAATCAAGTTGGATCTTGAGTTCATTGACAAGGTGTTCATGTGTCCTCCTGCGACAAAGGTATTAAAGCTTGACTTTGTTGAAGCTCAGAAGGAATATGACAAGAATCCAGAAAAAGCAAAGAAAGTGATCAACAAAAAATGGTTGAAGACTGCAAGATCAAGTTTGTCAAGGTGGCCACGCAGTTTTCCCCGAAGTGACTTTGTGGAAGAAGTTGGTGACTTGATTACCCTCCTCAGCAGGATAAGAGGTTTGTCCTCCTCTTCACAGTTTCAGGAATGGATGTATCCTTTCATTAAGGTCATACTCCAGGGTAGGCAAGTCATTTTTTGGGGAGAACAAATCAGTAACGCTTTGCATGATCAACTGACGAAGGTATCCACTACCTCCAAGTTCTTCATGACTTCCTATCTGGTATACATTGCAGCCTCCATGAGGATTTTTTCGAGATTATCATCAGAAGGGGATAGGAGAGTAGTCCCAGTATACCAATATTATTCTCAGCTGACATTGAAGGGTTCCATTCACCATTTCAGGAGGGTGAATGATGTGTTCTTTGTTGTATTCTTGTGTCTTTTTGATCCCCAACTGGAGCAGAGAAGAATTTCAGATGAGGCATGGACAGTGGTTAATAACTTTGGTTGCATGTTTTTGCAATTTCCATCTTTCTCATACTTGAGGGTTGGCTTTTTCCAAGGCTACCCTTATATGCTTCCTAGGTTTCCTTCAGATACACTGGTCTTGATGGAGTTGTGTAGACAAATGATTGTCATGCATAACAAACAGATGGAACTCAAGAAGCCTGGTTTCAGATTTCCAGTGGAAATCGGCAGATACTCAGTGTTGACTGCCGCAAAGGCAAGGGCTATGGAGACAGAAATGCAGTTGGTCACCATAAAGCAGTTCAAGAGGAGACCAAAATTTGACTACCGGGGCGTAAAGGATAAAATCAAGAGGAAAACTCAGTTTCATGAACCCATGGTGGAAGATGTCTGGATAGACTTGAGAACAGAGGAAGATATCAGGAAACTGGACTATAGCAGGCTGTCTCTAGAACAAATTGAATATCTGGGACTCGCTGATATTCCAGAAGATCTTGTGGATGATGGGGAATTGGTTGATGCCAAGTATGATGCAGAACAGATAGCTAGTACTCCTCTCCCTCCAATTCAATGGTCCCAAAAGGAGTTGACTTCACTAAGGAAGAGATTTGAGCCTATATTGGCTAACACCAATAATTGGCTGGCGGATAAAGGAATTACGCTGAAAGAATTCCTCACTGGTTTGGAAACTGAAATTCAAGAGCAGACTGGTAAAAAGGCAGAAAACAGAACGAAGAACAAGAGTGATGTTCCATCATCCTCTAAAACACACAAGCCTAAAATCAGATTTGTAACAAAGAAAGCAAAAGCTGTTGAGGAAGAACCTGAAGCGAAAGATATGGAAGTTGAGGAGCTGGCAACTGAAGAGCCAGCAACTGAAGAGCCAGCGACTGAAGAGATGGATGTTGAAGACAAGAATTTAGATCACCAAGATGACGAGGCTTTGTCTCCACAGCACAATACACCTGTCGCAGCCCCTGTGTCTATTTCCCCTATTAACATCCCTTCCTCTGAATCCCCCTCTCCTCCTAAAATAATTTTTGATAATCCCCAAGGCACTTTTGAAAATGTTCTCCGTTCTTCTGAGTGAATTCCTAGTTTGTCTTCTTCGTCTTTTGATATTGGGGATACGTCCATGTTTGATCATTTTGTAATGAATGCTGAGCAAGTTTCAAGTGCAAATGTAACAGGTGCAGTTTTTACTAACACCCCGCCTATTGTTTCTACCACCAGTACAAGCACAGTTCCGGGAACACCAGCGGTAGGAATGGATCCCAATGTGAATACTTCTCTACTTCCACCTTGGTTATCAGCTTACACACCAAAGAGGAAAAAGCAAGTCATCTCTCCAGATGATTTTGATTTCACTAAGTTGGTACTTGCAAAGCCTAAGGCCCCGAAGAAACCAAAGATCCTTTCCAGGGTACTTGAAGATAAGGGACATAAATTTTTGGAGATAGCAAAACCTCCACAGGATGCAACTGTTGAAAATTTTGATATGAATGACTATTCTATTTTTAGGGTTGAATTGGGTAAAATCACCCATGAAAGCGCTAAAAATGATATGCAGTCAGCCATGGACACCCTGATCCAGAAGTTCAACAGGGAAAAAGAAATGAAAGATTATTACAAGGCAAAGGCAGAACAGCTGACTACAGTGGTAAGAAAGATCACTTTGAACTCGGAAGCAGTTACTCCAGAGGCCATATCTGTAGAAGACCCTGTCATTCTGAAAGCGAAAAAGACTCACCTCAGAGGAAAAGTACTTGAAGAGTACTTAGACAGGTTGCGAGAGCAAGGAATCTCTTTGCTCACGGATGTATTTGAGAAGACGGATAAGATGAGGAAAGTAAGGGCAGAACTCAATGATCTCATTGATGCCATCTCTCAAGATATTGAGCGCACGGAGGATACTCATGATAAGTGGGTGGAAATGAGGAAGCTAAAAATAAGTACCTTAATATCCATTGGCGCTATTTCCAACAGGGATTCATACACAGAAACAAAGGAAGCTCTGATGTACAGGAGCAATATGCTAAGAAATTTGATCAAGGATCTTGAAGATGCAAAGGAAACCAGTGAAGAAAATGATGTTAATATTTTGCATAAGTTGGAGGAGTTGCATTGTAAGTTGGTATCACAAGATAACCAATTTCTTTCTGCAGAAGAAATGGTTAAGGAATTTGAAGACATGTTTCAGAAAGAATTTGAAGATAAGGCATTTTCAATAACTTTTGTGGACAACATCTTAGACAACCAGTTAACCTTGGGTAATCTGAAAACCAGGTTAACTAATCATGCCAAATCAATCACTACAGTGAGGGATGCCGTAGTGAGGGCCAGGATGATCTTCAAGAACGCATTCAACCCAGATAGCATTGAAATGCAAGCGGCCTTCACTATGTATGATCACCACATGAGAAAAAGTGGTGACACAAATTGAAGCAGCTGGTTTTTTCCCTTAGTTTATTTTCTGATTTTCATATGTACTTTCAAAACAATTTGGACATTTTTACATGTACATTTTTAATATGTAATTACATGTAAAAATATAGGAAGTCCCAAGTCAATAAGGACTCCTATGTTTGAATAAGTCAAAGTAGTTGTAGATTTCCTAGATTTTCTCAAGGTCTTTCCCTATAAATAAAGGGGACCTCTTTTGTAAATATTATCTTTTGTCTATTGCAAGAAAACTCTGGCGAATTGAGAAGCAAATCAAGACTTTGTGCTTTTTGTGAAAATCAATATTCAAATATTTATCAATACAAGAAAGCAAGTTCAATTCCAATCTTTGTCTTGGGATTATTTGTGTTGTGATAGTTTTGTTCTTATGTCTTGCTATCATAATCTTATTTGATAATAATTGAAGTGTGGAGTTTGTTTCAAGTGATTGGAGAGCGCTCTTAATTTGATTCTGATAAATTTTGTGTTATCAAATCAGTTGTGGGTTATATGTTCATGTTTGTGAGAATACAATAGTTTGGAGACTTTGTGCTGCAAGTTGTTATATTTGATTTACTTTTACCATCTTGAGGAAGAGTGAAGACTTTGTGCTGCATTCTACTTCAAATAGTTCCGTTTACAAGTAGTAAGTGAGGTAACAGAAAACTTTGTGTTTCTATGATATTGTGATAATTTATAAATCTTATATCAAGAGTTTGAAATATAAACATCTATTCTGAAAAAAGAGAATGAGATGAGATGGAACCACCACAAACATAGTTTTTAGTGTACATAAATTTGATAAGTTGTTTGATTTGCAAAAGTTAAGTAATTAGAGGGAACCTCCCCTTGCTGAGAGGAGAGACTTTGTCTCATCATAGCTGTGGCTGATATACCCATTTTGCCGTTAGCGAGTTAACGACAAAATATTCACCCAACAGTTTTTTGGCGACTCTACTGGGGAAGGAACGCGCAACTTGAAGCCTCACGCTCCAAGTTGAAGCATTTTCAGTTCTTTTCCATTTTCTTGCAATATTGTGTTTAGCATAATATAGTCCGGCAGATTCCCGGTACACCAGAAGTAAGAGGGCTCAGGGTATTATTGATCCTGCATTTGAATTAATGCAGCAAAATAATTTTGGATTCTTAACTCCACGACCTCGTCTTCAGCGCACTAGGCGTTTTCCCCCTACAAACACCAGGTCTCCAATACCAGGTGAAGTTTCTATTGCTAGTGCTAACAGAGTTTTGGCTGTTCATACACCACCAAGGTTTGTTATACCACCTTTCAATCAGCGCGTCATGGTAGCCCAAGGCCCTTGGGGTAATACCTTTGGTCCCCTAAATTTGACCCCACCATTGCATGAACTACCTCGTAGTTCAAGGAAGAATTTCCCCAAATTCTATGGTGACGAAAAAGTTCATCCTGATGAGCACATTGCGGCTTTCTGTATAGCCTGTGGTCTGATAGGTGTCGAGCACAAAGACGTGGCTGTGCGACTCTTTGTAGAAACACTACAAGGCGCTGCTGCAGACTGGTTCTACCACCTCCAAGCTCAGACCATAACAAACTGGGCTACTCTCAAAACCAAGTTCGAAGCCAGGTTTAAACCTACGGAAGATGCTCATGCATTGTTGGCACAGCTGACACAGATGAAAAAGGAACCTCATGAACCAATGCGAGATTTTATCGCTAAGTTCAACAAATTGAGAAACAGGATTCCTACCACCCCTGAGCCCACAGCGGAGAACCTCAAATGTTTCTTTATCAATACACAGCTTCTGGAGGTGAGTTTCCTATTGAGGCGAGCTGCTCCTACTGATCTTGTTGCGGCTCAGATTCTGGCAACTGAAGTAGAAGATGATCTTATCCTGGCGGGTAAGATAAGAAGGGATACTAATAGAAATAAAAGCTCCTCTTCTACTGAGAACGCTTCAACCAGCACCACAGATCCCATGGTGCAAAAGCTAGCGAACGAATTGCTAGCTCTCAAGAGACAAATGTCCCAAGGTATATATGCGCCTCCTTCTTACCGAGATATACCAAGAAGGACATTTCCAAATAATTCATATCAAGGCAATGTTGCGAGGAATCAAGGACAACAAAACTGTCTTCCGCCTACACAGGGGAAACTTGCTATTGAAGCAGCGCCGGTCAACTCTGCTGTTGGCTACTATGAAGCTGAGAATGAACTTTCTTTCCAACCTGAGTTGGAATATGAAAATGGTGCTAATCTCTTCACAGAAGGAGAAGAAGAGTTAGCTGGCGACTCTACCATCAACTTTCTGAACTACCAGGACGAAGGGATACTAATAGAAATAAAAGCTCCTCTTCTACTGAGAACGCTTCAACCAGCACCACAGATCCCATGGTGCAAAAGCTAGCGAACGAATTGCTAGCTCTCAAGAGACAAATGTCCCAAGGTATATATGCGCCTCCTTCTTACCGAGATATACCAAGAAGGACATTTCCAAATAATTCATATCAAGGCAATGCTGCGAGGAATCAAGGACAACAAAACTGTCTTCCGCCTACACAGGGGAAACTTGCTATTGAAGCAGCGCCGGTCAACTCTGCTGTTGGCTACTATGAAGCTGAGAATGAACTTTCTTTCCAACCTGAGTTGGAATATGAAAATGGTGCTAATCTCTTCACAGAAGGAGAAGAAGAGTTAGCTGGCGACTCTACCATCAGCTTTCTGAACTACCAGGACGAAGCTGAAAAAGGAGAAGTGAGTGAAGGAGCATATGCTGTTTTCACTAGCTCTCAAAATCAGTCAGCTCTTCAAGCTGATAAAGGGAAGGCGAGAGAAGAATCTCAACCGGTGATTTCAATCGCTAAACGGGGGACTCCACTACCTTTCCAATCAAAAGACCCGGTGGTCAATAAACAAGTAAGTGCCTCCAATGAATTTGTACCTTCCACCTCTACTCCTCAGGCTGGTGCTGTCTCTACTAAAAATCAAAATGATGGTTTTTCTTCCTTCGTATCTAATTCTTTTCAGCAGTTTGATATAATAGATCATGCTAAGAGAACTAAGATACAGATGTCTGAAGTTGAATATTTACAGGGTAATCCTGAACAATTTGATAGATTAGCCAAATATGTCAAAAATAAGGCTGTCCCTGCAGGACAAGAGTTTCCCAAAGCTACTCATGACTCCTCTAAAAGTAAACCTACCCAAAACAATCTTGTTACTACTCCCCCTGAGGTTTCTGGAAAAATTGAACCCTTCTATGTTTCCCTATTAGTAAATGGTCATAAATTGAGCAATTGTGTGATAGATTCTGGAGCCTCAGACAATGTTATGCCTGCTAAGGTAGCAGATGCCCTTGGCCTCACCTTAACCAAAACTTTTGGGAGGTGTTTCTCTATGGAGAATAAGCAAGTTCCACTTTTGGGTCAAATCAAAGACGCCCAATTTGCATTTGCAGCTTTTCTAGATAAGAGAATCAAGATGACAGTTTTGGTAGCTGATGTTCCAGCTTCATACGGCATTCTTCTTGGACGTAATTTCTGCAAGGATGTGGGTGGAGAGTTGAACATGGATTTGTCTGAAGCTAGGATACCTGTCAAAGGTGTCATGTAGAAACTGCTTCCTGAGAAGGAGGCGAAATACATTGTTACTCAAACATCAAACCCCAAAGCTCAAATTTTGTTTGAGTCCTCGGGAATGGGTAACTATTTTCTATCTACTGAAGATTGTTCTGATTCATCAGATGAGGCTACATCGGGTGATAGCTCCGATATGACAGATGGAGACTCAGAAGAGTTTTCAGATGAAAGTTCAGGTAAGGGTATAGCAATTCCAGATTCTTCCCTCACCGATGAAGAGGAATTTTCTGACCAGAGAAAATCCAAGAAATCAAATTCTGATGGAGTCTAGATTTTAGAATTTGATGGCAGCTGTTCTTCTACCGGTTCTGGAGCTGGAGTGGTCTTGATATCACCACAAGGTGATATTTTACCTTTTTCATACAAGCTACAATTTGACAATACCAATAACACCGCCGAATACGAGTCCTTGTTACTCGGATTGGAAGCGGCACGTGCCAGAGGTGTTAAAATCCTTCATGCTCAAGGGGACGCCGAATTGGTGGTTTGTCAAGTAAGAAATTTGTACCAAACAAAAAATGAAAGATTGAGACACTATCGCAATCGCGTATGGGATTGCATTGAAGATTTCGATGCTTTCAACATTTCAGCAGTGCCTAGAGTTCAATGACCGTGCAAATTCATTGGCTGTTTCCGCCACTCTCATGGTGCCTCACAAAGATTTCAAAGGAAATAAGTACACTATTGAACTGGTCTTCCGACCAAGTGTACCTGATAACGCTGACCATTGGCAGGTGTTCAATGGCGATAATCAAATCATTGCTTTCCTAGAAAAGATGGATAGTTTTGATGAGCTTTACTTTGAAGGAAGTGAATCACCACCTCGTGAATATGTTTCTGAGGTAGATTCACAAACCGGTGAAGATTTTCTACAATTGAAAGGAAATAAAATCCCAAAAGGTTTGGTTTCCCTTGAGAAACTCTTTGATAAACATGACAGGTATATCAAGCGGCGGCAACAACAACAGGATTCGAGTTCCTCCATGGAATTTGAGCAGGTCAATTTAGGTTCGGAAGCGGATCCTAAGATGGTCAACATTGGAAAATGTTGCACTGCTGATGAAAGATTTAAATTCATTACTCTCCTCTGCCATTACATTGATGTTTTGGCTTACTCCTATGATGATCTGAAGTCCTTCAGGCCTAAGGAGGTTCAACACGAAATTCCCCTCAAGGCTGGATCGTTGCCTTACAAACAGAAGCAGAGGCAATACAATCCAAAGATATCAGGTACGATTCTTTCTGAAATTCAGAAGATGCTGAATGCAAGGATAATTTTTCCAATTCATCATTCCACGTGGATTTCAAACATAGTACCTGTAAGGAAGAAGAACGGAGAAATCCATATCTGTGTTGATTTCAGAAATCTCAACCAGTCTTCCTTGAAAGATAACTACCCTTTGCCCATCATGGACCAAGTATTGCAAACAGTGACAGGTTCAGAAATGCTATCTATGTTAGATGGTTTTTCGGGGTATAACCAAGTGGAGGTAAATGAAGCTGATCAGTTCAAAACTGCCTTCACCACACCACGGGGCACATTTGCATATCGCAGAATGCCTTTTGGTCTGATCAATGCTGGCGCAACATTTCAGAGAGCGATGGATCTTGCTTTCAGAGATGAAATGGGTAAGTTTATCGTGGTGTATCTCAATGACTTGACTGTTTTCTCCAAAAACCATCATGATCATGCTCATCATTTGCGACAAGTGCTGGAACGCTGTCGGCAAAATGGTATTTCCCTCAATCCCAAGAAGTCAATTTTTGGGGTGACGGAAGGCAAGCTTCTCGGACACATTGTATCCCGGGAAGGTACTAAGATTGACCTGGAGAGAGTTAAATCTATTCAAAGTCTCACTCTGCCAGCAAGTAAGACTGTTGTTCACTCTTTCTTTGGAAAGGTGAATTTTCTGCGAAGGTTCATTCCTGAGTTTGCAGAAAAAACCCGTCACATTGTTAATATGATGAAGGGTAAGGCCACTTTCCGTTGGACCGCGGAAGGTAAGGAAGCATTCGAGGATATCAAGAGAGCTATTGCTCATGCTCCAGTTCTTGTTTGTCTCGACTACACTAAGGATTTCGTAGTCTATAGCTACGCTTCAGAACACACACTTTCAGCTATTTTGGTTCAGCAGAATGAAGAAGGCGTTGAATCCCCCATATCATTTATGAGTTGTCCTCTCAAAGCTCATGAATTGAAGTATTCGAATATGGAGAAGCATGCCTATGCCGTAGTCAAAGCGGTTAAGCATTTCAGGTTCTATATTCTAAATTCACATACTGTTGTCATGGTGTCTGATACAACAGTCAAATCCATCCTAACTCAACAGGAGTTTGGAACAAAGAGAGGTAATTGGATCGCTAAGATCCAAGAATTTGATCTAGATATCAAGCCTACCAAGCTTGTGCGTGGTAAAGGTTTGTGTCAATTGATCGCAGATAATGTTCCAAAAGAGACAGGGGACGAAGAAGAAGAAGTTGTGGACACACCAACTGTTCTTTTTGTTACTACAACTGACGAGTGGTATTCTAATATCGCTCATTTCCTTACCTATGGTGAGTGCCCTTCTCGCTTGTCTTATAAGGAAAAGAGAACTGTCAAGTTAAAAGCTACTAACTACGTCCTTTGGGACAATGGTTTGTACAAGAGAAGTCTTGACGGTGTATTTCTCCGTTGCGTGGATAAAGCGCAACAAGGTAGACTTTTGGAGTCTTTCCACAATTTGGCTTGTGGAGGGCATTTTTCAGCACCTGTGACGGCTCACAAGATTCTGCGAGCTTGATACTATTGGCCCACACTATTCCAAGATGTGTACAATTGGGTACGCAGGTGTGAGTTATGCCAACAGTTTGTTGGGAAACCAAAATTGGCAGCCTTACCTCTAAAACCAGTGGTGATTGAGGAGCCTTTTCAGTAATGGGGTATTGACTTCATTGGCGCAGTGAATCCATCATGAAGTGCAGGACATAACTATGTTCTCACTGCAACAGACTACTTTACCAAATGGGTGGAAGCTATTCCAGTCAAACATGCTACTTTAGAGGTGGTATGCAGTTTTCTTAAAGAGAACATTATTTCCAGGTTTGGAGTTCCAAACAAAATCGTAGTAGACAATGCTACTTGTTTTTCCTCTCATGAGATCACTGAGTTTTGCTACGAGCATGGGATCACTCTTTCCCATTCTTCAGACTATTATCCGCAAGGGAATGGTCAAGCAGAATCAAGCAATAAGAATCTGGTCACTATCATCAGGAAACTGGTAGATGAGAATCAGAGAACTTGGCATAAGGCGTTGTTTGATGCTTTATGGGCAGATAGAATTACACCCAAAAGGGCGATAGGCATGTCGCCATTTCAGCTTCTATATGGTCTGAATGCAGAGATACCGATTACCTTGGAATTGCCAGCATTGAAGTTGGTAAAGGCATTGGAAGATAGAACTTTTGATAGTTCTATTGATAAAAGGATCATGTATTTGACTGAACTTGAGGAACAACGTACTATAGTGGTGGACCGTATTGCTGAGCACCAGAATCAAGTAAAGAAACTCTTCGACAAGAAGACAAAGGCTCGCGAGTTTCAGGTTGGAGATCAAGTCTTGTTGTGGGACAAGAGGAGAGAACCAAAAGGAATGCACGGAAAATTTGATTCCTTGTGGAGAGGTTCATTCACCATTCATTAGTTCTGTGGTGAAAACAGTTTCTTGCTGGAGTATCAGGATGGGACACCATTCTTGTTGCCTCATAGTGGACAACATCTGAAGCACTTCAATCCTTGAAGTTTCAGATAAGTTAAATTGTACATTTGTATAGTTTTGAGTTTTCTTTTAGTCTTTTGTGTCTTTTTCTTTTTAGCTCGACTCTATAGCCCAATGGCATGGATGAAGGCACTTAGAGACTGGATTCTACTCCCCTCAATCATTTCAAAATTTGATTGAAGGAAGTTCCCCAGTTAGAGCCAGCTGTTGTTCTCAAAATCAGCTACGCTCAATTTTGTAGACAACCCCCACGAAACTTGTCCGTTTCGTGAATCTACACTCTAAGATCGCGGACTGAGACAAGATTCTCTTGATCTCGCGCGAAGTCCTTTGACATTCTAGACCGGTTTATGACATCCCTCTGAATAGGTTTCTCGATATGCGCGAGGATCGTTCAAGTTGTAAGTTGGTTAAAATGTCAATATTGGTCATTTTAAGAGTTTGTAAAAATTGAAGTCTTGATATGCAAGAGTGGCAAAAATTGTCGCTCCTGCATACCTCTTTATGGCTTGTTTTTCTTACATATGCAATAGCGGTGTTTTTTGCCGCTTTTGCATATACTGTTCATTTTGCATGTAAAGGTGGCAAATTTTGCCGCCGCTACATGCGTTTTTGGTCTAACGTGTGAAGTCGGCGATTTTTGCCGCCTTTACGTGTTTTTCTTCCTTTGTGTTTGGTCGGCAAATTACGCCGCCGGTGCTTCTTTTCGTTTTATGCACTTGTCGCCGAAATCTCCGCTCGAACGAGATCTTGGGAATCTTGGTCACGCAGTGCCATTAATGGCCACTCGTGCCACTCGCTCAGCGTTTGTGTTCGGGTTATTTATTGTGTTTTGATGGTTTATTTCTCCATTTCATCCTCTCTCCCGAGCTACCCTCCAGACCTCTCCTCACACTGCTTGATCGCGCCGTTGAAGAGATCGATCAACATCCATCGCCATCAAACATAGGGTTTCAAGTTTTAGAACTGGTAAGTTTTCTTTTTCGTTTCTGTTCTCCTTCTTCACTGTTTATGATGTGCTTCATTTAGGTTTTTGTTTTAGAGTTTCGTTACGTTTTTGTTTTTGTTTTGTTTTGTTGTTTTCGTGATTTGTCTTCGCACCAAGATCCCTAGGTTTTGCCCTGAAACCCCTGGGTTTCTACTGCCTAGATCCTAAACCCTGCTTTACATACCGTTAGGTAACATCGGCGGATTTCGCCGATCCTACCTGAAAACTATGTGACCCTTGCCGAGTGTTTAGACGGCGAATCTCTCGGCCCTCGCACTTAAATCTGCAAAATCTTCATCAAAAGCAACGCCGGCAAAATTTGCCGCTAGAACCTCGCCATTCCTGTCGATGTGCAAAGTCGGCGAAATATGCCGCTCAGACATGTATCGTTTCCCATCACGCAACGTCGGTGAAATTTTCTGACTAAACATCGAAAGGTAAACTTCCCTGAAATGTAGCATCGGCAAATTTTGTCGCTCCAACATAAACCTTGTCTTCCTTATTACCTGCATTGTCGGCAAAATTAGCCGTCGGTGTATGGAATGTTATATCATGCATAGTCGGCAAAATCTGCCGCCCTAACACGAAAGACCCAAATTCATAACTTGATACCTGCATTGTCGGCGAAATTCGCCGCTCATACCAGAAATCCTGACCACATGCAGTAGCGGCAAAATTTGCCGCCAATGCAAATAATACAAAACCCTCATATGCAAGGGCGGCAAATTTTGCCGCCCGTGCAAAAATGTCTCAAATTTTTCCAACACTGGAAAATTTCCAATTTTGATTTCTCGAGCCCGCTTCTCCTCTGATTTTTGGCCAGCTCGCACTATAGCCCTTTTTCAAGCGCATTCCCATAGTCTTGATCATCAACATGCAATTTTCCCAGATTGCCCATATTTTCCCTAATTGCATGATCATGACTTTTGTTGCAGTTTCTCTTGCGGAGCTTCGTTCAACATCAGGTTTCTTCTCGGTGAAAGTTCATCCAAATGACTGACTTGTCCCCGAAAAAGTCAAAAGTAATGAAGTACAAATATCAAGGTGTTTTCCCAATCACCTCAGTCCATTCTAATGTTGAGGACATTAGAGATACGGAGATTGGCCATGTTGATATGGCTGAGTTTGTAGAGAGAACCAAGTCAAGCAACCCCAGTGCTATGATGAGGAAGATAGTGGAGAGTAATATTCATCTGGTATCCTCCTTCCCGGTGGTAGCTCACAATACAGAATTTGTTCTTCAGTGTACCCATTTCTATAACAAAGATATTAGAGCCGTGGTGGACGCCAGTGGTAATGTGATAATCAAGTTGGATCTTGAGTTCATTGACAAGGTGTTCATGTGTCCTCCTGCGACAAAGGTATTAAAGCTTGACTTTGTTGAAGCTCAGAAGGAATATGACAAGAATCCAGAAAAAGCAAAGAAAGTGATCAACAACAAATGGTTGAAGACTGCAAGATCAAGTTTGTCAAGGTGGCCACGCAGTTTTCCCCGAAGTGACTTTGTGGAAGAAGTTGGTGACTTGATTACCCTCCTCAGCAGGATAAGAGGTTTGTCCTCCTCTTCACAATTTCATGAATGGATGTATCCTTTCATTAAGGTCATACTCCAGGGTAGGCAAGTCATTTTCTAGGGAGAACAAATCAGTAATGCTTTGCATGATCAACTGACGAAGGTATCCACTACCTCCAAGTTCTTCATGACTTCCTATCTGGTATACATTGCAGCCTCCATGAGGATTTTTCCGAGATTATCATCAGAAGGGGATAGGAGAGTAGTCCCAGTATACCAATATTATTCTCAGCTGACATTGAAGGGTTCCATTCACCATTTCAGGAGGGTGAATGATGCGTTCTTTGCTGTATTCTTGTGTCTTTTTGATCCCCAACTGGAGCAGAGAAGAATTTTAGATGAGGCATGGACAGTGGTTAATAACTTTGGTTGCATGTTTTTGCAATTTCCATCTTTCTCATACTTGAGGGTTGGCTTTTTCCAAGGCTACCCTTATATGCTTCCTAGGTTTCCTTCAGATACACTGGTCTTGATGGAGTTGTGCAAACAAATGATTGTCGTGCATAACAAACAGATGGAACTCAAGAAGCCTAGTTTCAGATTTCCAATGGAAATCGGCAGATACTCAGTGTTGACTGCCGCAAAGGCAAGGGCTATGGAGACAGAAATGCAGTTGGTCACCATAAAGCAGTTCAAGAGGAGACCAAAATTTGACTACCGGGGCGTAAAGGATAAAATCAAGAGGAAAACTCAGTTTCATGAACCCATGGTGGAAGATGTCTGGATAGACTTGAGAACAGAGGAAGATATCAGGAAACTGGACTATAACAGGTTGTCTCTAGAACAAATTGAATATCTGGGACTCGCTGATATTCCAGAAGATCTTGTGGATGATGGGGAATTGGTTGATGCCAAGTATGATGCAGAATAGATAGCTAGTACTCCTCTCCCTCCAATTCAATGGTCCCAAAAGGAGTTGACTTCACTAAGGAAGAGATTTGAGCCTATACTGGCTAACACCAATAATTGGCTAGCGGATAAAGGAATTACGCTGAAAGAATTCCTCACTGGTTCGGAAACTGAAATTCAAGAGCAGACTGGTAAAAAGGCAGAAAATAGAACGAAGAACAAGAGTGATGTTCCATCATCCTCTAAAACACACAAGCCTAAAATCAGATTTGTAACAAAGAAAGCAAAAGCTATTGAGGAAGAACCTGAAGCGAAAGATATGGAAGTTGAGGAGCTGGCAACTGAAGAGCCAGCGACTGAAGAGATGGATGTTGAAGACAAGAATTCAGATCAACAAGATGAGGAGGCTTTGTCTCCACAGCACAATACACCTGTCACAGCCCCTGTGTCTCTTTCCCCTATTAACATCCCTTCCTCTGAATCCCCCTCTCCTCCTAAAATAATTTTTGATAATCCCCAAGGCACTTTTGAAAATGTTCTCCGTTCTTCTGAGTCAATTCCTAGTTTGTCTTCTTCGTCTTTTGATATTGGGGATACGTCCATGTTTGATCATTTTGTGATGAATGCTGAGCAAGTTTCAAGTGCAAATGTAACAGGTGCAGTTTTTACTAACACCCCGCCTATTGTTTCTACCACCAGTACAAGCACAGTTCCGGGAACACCAGCGGTAGGAATGGATCCCAATGTGAATACTTCTCTACTTCCACCTTGGTTATCAGCTTACACGCCAAAGAGGAAAAAGCAAGTCATCTCTCCAGATGATTTTGATTTCACTAAGTTGGTACTTGCAAAGCCTAAGGCCCCGAAGAAACCAAAGATCCTTTCCAGGGTACTTGAAGATAAGGGACATAAATTTCTGGAGATAGCAAAACCTCCACAGGATGCAACTATTGAAAATTTTGATATGAATGACTATTCTATTTCTAGGGTTGAATTGGGTAAAATCACCCATGAAAGCGCTAAAAATGATATGTAGTTAGCCATGGACATCCTGATCCAGAAGTTCGATAGGGAAAAAGAAATGAAAGATTATTACAAGGCAAAGGCAGAACAGCTGACTGCAGTGGTAAGAAAGATCACTTTGAACTCAGAAGCAGTTACTCCAGAGGCCGTATCTGTAGAAGACCCTGTCATTCTGAAAGCGAAAAAGACTCACCTCAGAGGAAAAGTACTTGAAGAGTACTTAGACAGGATGCGAGTGCAAGGAATCTCTTTGCTCACGGATGTATTTGAGAAGACGGATAAAATGAGGAAAGTAAGGGCAAAACTCAATGATCTCATTGATGCCATCTCTCAAGATATTGAGCGCACGGAGGATACTCATGATAAGTGGGTGGAAATGAGGAAGCTAAAAATAAGTACCTTAATATCCATTGGCGCTATTTCCAACAGGGATTCATACACAGAAACAAAGGAAGCTCTGATGTACAGGAGCAATATGCTAAGAAATTTGATCAAGGATCTTGAAGCTGCAAAGGAAACCAGTGAAGAAAATGATGTTAATATTTTGTATAAGTTGGAGGAGTTGCCTTGTAAATTGGTATCACAAGATAACTGATACAGAGGAAACGCAACAGAAGCTTACAAATAGGATGGAAAAGCCATTAATCCACTAGCATGCTAAGATCTGGCCATGCGGCATGTATACCTATAAGCTTGTCAGCATCATCATATTTTGGACGAGCATGAAATATCCTCCTGTTGACCACTGTTCACTTCCTTATCGCCTATCGGTGAGAGATGGTTCATCGGCCAAGGGGAAATGACTTACCCCTGATGACTAATGTCACCCCGATGAATATATCGGTTCTATACCGATCGGCCAGACTTGGCTTATCGACCGGACTCCAACACTCTGTCCCGATGTCCGATATCACCCCAATATCTCTTTTCATCGGTCAGGTTGCCTATCGGCAACACTTCTTCTATCGGCCAGGCTGAAAAAGGTCTCCCTGACGCTATTACTCCTGCCGATGCCAAAGCACTTAACGACAGCAGGATAAATCTGCATCGGGTGATATTCGCAATATCCTGATGACGATGACGTCACATGCACCTGATGATGATGTCACCCGGATATAAGACTCTTACATCCTCCGCAGCATGATACTGAAATGTCGGGGATATTATAAATATCCTGATGACGACCTTTAAGATCCTCCTCCTGTCCTTAGCCAAAAAAATGATTTTTACTCCCGCATATGATAGCGATATGCGGATGATGGATACACATGAAAGATGATCCTGACGATGATATACACACTAAGTATATATCTGACTTATATCATCCTGATGCATTCAAAGCATACAGTCTTCGTCAGCTTCATAACCTGATCCAGATTGCGATATACTCACAGATGTCGATGCGATTCACACAGTCTAGAAAATCACATGCGGATCCTACATATCCGTCAGCTGCATGCAAACTTACAGAACCTCACGACTTCACATAGAAAACATGATGATCGGGCCGGACCATCCTCTGATCAAAACATAAAAGTTTATCCTCCTAACCCTAGCACATGAGGATGCTAGGCTGATTCATAGCATGCTACCAGCTGATCTCCCAACAATGAAATGCATAAACAAAAAACCAAAATTGCAACCTAAATTAACATGCATGACCATTCCACCGATTCAGAGAATCAACCGGTGGAAGGGTTGAAAGAATCCATCAAACTGTAATTAGAATAGAAATCAAAGCACAAACAGCTTGTAAACCAGATAAATGCAATTGATGAGATTTGTCTAGATTTATCCCAAATATTCTACTTCTGTAATGCTATAAAACAACAATGTTTCTCAATATCTGGACTGCTCTCTGAATCTCAACTCAATCACTAACACCACACAACACAACATAACACAACATAACACCATACCAAAACCTAACTGATCTAAGCTATATATAGCAATATCCTACGAGTACTACCAACTTGATTCCCAGCGGCTGGGAGAAGACAGCTCAGACAACCTGATAACGAACGCTAACTACCTGCACATTCTCCTAGGTGGATCAAACACATACGCATTGGTCCCATGGACCTTATTACATCATGAAGTCAAACATACTAAAAATAGACTGATGTCCTGACATGCGAACAATGAACTTATGTTCTGCCTTGTAGGGGTGCTCCTGCACCATACTCCCCAGAAGAAGAAACCTCAAGTCCACTTGAGATGAGAGTATGGAGATCTACACCATGGTTCTGGATCTGCTCTTCAGTCATCCATACTGCTTCAGAATTAGGTTTTCCTTGCCAAGATACTAGATACTCCAAGTACTGTTTGTTCCGGGTCTGTTTGACCACCCGGGTGTCCAAAACCTTCTGCAACTGTGGAGGAGCATGCTTGGGAATGTCATCATTGACTGTATCCTGGAGGAGTTCCTGGTCTACATCTGGATTAGACTTGTAGGGAGTTAAATCACATACATTGAATATAGGGGACAAACCAAGATCAGGGGGAAGTTGTATCTCATAAGCATTTTGTCCATGCTTGTGCAAAATCTGACATGGTCCAACTTTTCTCTGCATGAGTTTAGTATATTTGCCCTTAGGAAGTCTGTCCTTCTTTAAATGAACCCATACCAAGTCGCCAACATCAAACTGTACATCCTTCTTCTTTTTATCAGCATATTCCTTATACTTCAAGGTGGTTTGTTGCAGTTGGGTCTTGACTTGATCATGAACCTCTTTTATGGCTTCTGCAAAAGCTTCTCCTTCTGCACTAACAGGGTCTACTGTAGGTAGATCTCGCAATTCCAAAATTCCTCTTGGATGCACACCATAAACTATCTGGAAAGGTGATTTCCCTGTGCTCCTATTGACAGTATCATTATAGGAAAATTCAGCTTGAGATAGAATATTATCCCACTTTTCTCCATGTTGTTTTGTCAAACATCTAAGCAAATTTCCTAAGGAACGGTTCACTACTTCAGTCTGTCCATCCATTTGAGGATGATATGCAGAGGAAAAAGACAAATTTGTTCCAAGTTTCTTCCAAAGAGTTCTCCAGAAGTGACCAATAAACTTCACATCCCTATCTTACACTATGCTCAATGGCAATCCATGGATCCTGACAATCTCCCTGAAAAACAAATCTGCAATGTATGAAGCATCAGCAGTGGTTTTGCATGGCAAGAAATGTGCCATTTTGCTGAATCTATCCACTACAACAAAAACACTGTCAAACCCTTTCCTTGTCCTTGGTAAACCCAAGACAAAATCCATACTTATGCTTTCCCATGGTCTGGAAGGAATGGGTAAGGGCTGATATAAACCTGCATTAGTCGACCTGCCTTTAGCTTTCTGACATATCACACATGTCTCTACAAACTTTCTGACATCTGATTGTAACTTAGGCCAAAAGTAATGTCTTCGGACAAGATCAAGAGTCTTATCTAGACCAAAATGACCTGCCATAGCTCCACAATGTTTCTCCTTAATGATGTTTAACCTCATAGAACACCTTGGAATACATAACTGTCCACCTTTGAACAACAATCCATCCTGGATCAAAAATTCAGAGAATTCAGCATGATATTTCTCTCCAAAAGAAGTACATACATGATATATCTCCCCAAAATCTTCATCAGTCTCATACATGGTCTTTAGTGAATCAATGCCAACACTTTCTAACTGAATCTGGTTGATTGTTAGAACTCTCCTGCTCAAAGCATCTGCAACTTTATTCTTGACTCCTTTCTTATGCTTCAATGTAAAAGTAAAAGCTTGTAAGGTTTCTACCCATTTCATGTGTCTATGGTTCAGCTTTTCCTGGCTGTTTATGAAACTCAGAGCCTGGTTATCTATGAATACTATGAATTCCTTTGGCATCAAGTAATGCCTCCATTTCTTGAGTGACTGGACTAAAGCATACATTTCCAAATCATATGAGGAATACCTCTTTTTAGCATCATTGAGCTTCTCACTGAAAAATGCAATAGGTCTACCTTCTTGGCTGAGTACTGCTCCAATGGCCATGTGACTAGCATCACATTCCACCTGAAATATTTTGTTAAAGTCTGGAAGTGCAAGGACTGGCTGCTGTGCCACCTTCTTCTTCAATGTTTCAAAAGAATCATCTACTCTTTGAGTCCAAACAAATCTGCACTTCTGTCCTCCTTTGATGGTATCAAGCATGGGTGCACAAATATGACTAAACCCTCTTATAAACTTCCTGTAGAAGGTTGTTAACCCATGGAAACTTCTGACATCATTCATAGTCTTTGGGGTTGGCCAAGACAATATGGCACTTACCTTCTCCTTATCCATTTGTAACTTTCCTTGTGAAATGACAAAACCCAAATATGTGATCTCCTCTTGCATGAACAAACACTTGTCTAAATTTATCATCAGCTGCTCTTCATGTAACCTCTTAAGAACCAAATCTATGTGTCTGAGATGTTCTTCTTGTGTGTTGCTGAAAATCAGAATGTCATCTAGATATACTATAACAAACTTACCAATGAACTCTTTCAAAACCTCATTCATCAACCTCATAAAAGTACTAGGTGCATTAGATAAACCAAAAGGCATAACCTTCCACTCATATAACCCTTCATTAGTTTTGAATGCTGTTTTCCATTCATCTCCTGGCCTAATCCTGATCTGATGATATCCACTCTTTAAATCTATTTTTGTAAAATACTTAGCACCTCCCAAACAGTCAAGTAAATCCTCTATCCTAGGGATTGGAAACCTATACCTAATTGTGATCTTGTTAATAGCTCTGGAATCTGTGCAAAGCCTCCAAGTACCTTCCTTCTTTGGTGCTAGTATAGCTGGTACTGCACATGGACTTAAACTTTTCCCAATCAGACCTGAATCCAATAATTCTTCAATTTGTTTGGCTACTTCTGCATTCTGTTCTGGAGTTAGCTTATAGGCTGCTTTGTTTGGAAGTGTTGACCCTGGAATTAAGTCTATGCAGTGACTAATATCCCTGATAGGTGGTAGGGATCTTGGCATTCCCTCTGAGATGATACTTTTGTACTTATCCAATAGCTCTTGGATAGCTGGGTCTATGAACCTTTGCTTCTTCTCTTCCTTGACTTCTTGCTGCTGTTCTTTATTCACCCTCATACATGGGATTAGGGCATATGCAACTGCACCTTCTGCTGCTACTTCTTTCATGAACTGTTTACCTTCCATCAGCATTACCTTCACCTCTTTTCCTTTAGATTTCTCCTCCTTCTCCGTCAATGGTAGTAACTTTATAACCTTACCATCTTTAGTGATTGTATAGGTGTTTCTAACACCATCATGTTGTGCCTTCAAATCATACTGCCATGGTCTACCGAATAAAAGATTGCAAGCATCCATCGTGGTAATGTCAAACAACAACTTATCCTTATATGCTCCAATCTGAAATTCTACCCAAGCCTGCTCTTCTACAATTGTCTGCTGACCTTGGGTAAGCCATGAGACTTTGTATGGGGATGGGTGAGGCAATCTCCTAAGCTTAAGCTTTGTCACCATTTCTTCAGACACAAAATTTTCAGTAGAACCAGAATCAATCAAAACTTTACATGCCTTACCTCCTGCTTTGCAAATAGTCCTGAAAAGAGACTTTCTTTGAGGGGATTCTTTGTCAGGTACCTTCATGGTAGTCACTGTTCTTCTCATCATTAGAGACTCTCCACTTTCTGGGTATCCATAATTATCAGGAGCATTCACACTCAGAAAAGCATTAGAGCCTGTCATACTTTGATTATCAGGTTCTTGGATCAGATTTGTTCTCCTTTCTCCTGTTGAGCTTGTGGCCTTTTCTGGACATCTACTGGCTATATGGCCTTCTTTGTTACAGTTATAACATCTGATGGATCCTCTGCCCTGGGATCTTCCTCTGAAAGGTCTTCTACCTCTGAAGTTTCCTTGCTGACTATAATTTTCCCCCTGGTTCTGACTATTGTTTCCCTTACTATTGTCATGACTGGATTCTCCTTGATATCCATGTCCATGTCCTCTACCTCTAAAAGGACCTCTTCCACCCCTTTGTTGTCTTCCTCTTCCTCTATTGTGTTGTTCTTGTTTTCTCTTTAACTTCTCTTCCACTTTCAATGCCAACTAGAAGCATTTCTGAACTGTATCTGGATTATGCAGACTTAAATCTTCCTGAATGTTGAACCTCAATCCATTAAGGTATCTGGCTACCTTCTCTTCTTCACTTTCCTTTACCTTTGTTTTCATACAAAGTTTCATGAATTCTTCTGTATATGAGCTAACATCTAGCTCCTTCTGCTTCAGGTTTTGCTTCCTCTTGTGTAATTGGATACTGTAATCCAATGGGACATAAGCTTCCTTTACTAATGCCATCATTTTCTTCCATGTAGTGACTCTACGCTTTCCTTCCTGTACTCTATCATCTTGGACGAAATTCCACCATGTCAAGGCAGCTTCTTTCATTTTTGACTGGGCTATTTTCACCCTCTGTTGTTCTGGTATCTCCTCTGTTTCAAAGAAATTGTTCAAGGAGTCTATCCACTCCATCACTGAATCAGGTTCCATCTTTCCTGTAAACACTGGCAAATCCAATTTCACATCCATGGTTCTCCTCTCCATGGCCTTGAGGGCGTTCAACAGTGGTCTCTGGTCTGCAGGAACGACCTCCTCGTTCCAACTAGGGATCTCTTCTTCTTCCCTATCTTCTTCTCTACTAGAACCTACTCTGTTCCTCAACTTCTCTAACTCATCCTTCAATTCCTGATTCTGAGCCTTCACGGCCTTGCTCTCTGCAATCTATTTCTTTACCAGAACTGCCAACTCAACGTTGGTCATCCTTGCCAGAATCTCAGATGTTCCTTCTTCATCTGACATCCTGCTATATCCTGATCTTTTCCAGAAGATCCTTCCTTTGCTCTGATACCACTATGATGCAGAGGAAACGCAACAGAAGCTTACAAATAGGATGGAAAAGCCATTAATCCACTAGCATGCTAAGATCTGGCCATGCGGCATGTATACCTATAAGCTTGTCAGCATCATCATATTTTGGACGAGCATGAAATATCCTCCTGCTGACCACTGTTCACTTCCTTATCGCCTATCGGCGAGAGATGGTTCATCGGCCAAGGGGAAATGACTTACCCCCGATGACTAATGTCACCCCGATGAATATATCGGTCCTATACCGATCGGCCAGACTTGGCTTATCGGCCGGACTCCAACACTCTGTCCCGATGTCCGATATCACCCCGATATCTCTTTTCATCGGTCAGGTTGCGTATCGGCAACACTTCTTCTATCAGCTAGGCCAAAAAAGGTCTCCCCGACGCTATTACTCCTGCCGATGCCAAAGCACTTAACAACAGTAGGATAAATCTGCATCGGGTGATATTCGCAATATCCTGATGACGATGACGTCACATGCACCCGATGATGATGTCACCCGGATATAAGACTCTTACATCCTCCGCAGCATGATACTGAAATGTCGGGTGATATTATAAATATCCTGATGACGACCTTTAAGATCCTCCTCCTGTCCTTAGCCAAAAAAAAATGATTTTTACTCCCGCATACGATAGTGATATGCGGATGATGGATACACACGAAAGATGATCCTGACGATGATATACACACTGAGTATATATCCGACTTATATCATCCTGATGCATTCAAAGCATACAGTCTTCGTCAGCTTCATAACCTGATCCGGATTGCGATATACTCACAGATGTCGATGCGATTCACACAGTCTGGAAAATCACATGCGGATCCTACATATCCGTCAGCTGCATGCAAACTTACAGAACCTCACGACTTCACATAGAAAACATGATGATCGGGCCTGACCACCCTCTGATCAAAACTTAAAAGTTTATCCTCCTAACCCTAGCACATGAGGATGCTAGGCTGATTCATAGCATGCTACCAACTGATCTCCCAACAATGAAATGCATAAACAAAAAACCAAAATTGCAACCTAAATTAACATGCATGACCATTCCACCGATTCAGAGAATCAACCGGTGGAAGGGTTGAAAGAATCCATCAACCTGTAATTAGAATAGAAATCAAAGCACAAATAGCTTGTAAACCAGATAAATGCAATTGATGAGATTTGTCTAGATTTATCCCAAATATTCTGCTTCTGTAATGCTATAAAACAACAATGTTTCTCAATATCTGGACTGCTCTCTGAATCTCAACTCAATCACTAACACCACACAACACAACATAACACAACATAACACCATACCAAAACCTAACTGATCTAAGCTATATATAGCAATATCCTATGAGTACTACCAACTCGATTCCCAGCAGCTGGGAGAAGACAGCTCAGACAACCTGATAACGAATGCTAACTACTTGCACATTCTCCTAGGTGGATCAAACACATACGCATTGGTCCCATGGACCTTATTACATCATGAAGTCAAACATACTAAAAATAGACTGATGTCCTGACATGCGAACAATGAACTTATGTTCTGCCTTGTAGGGGTGCTCCTGCACCAATAACCAATTTCTTTCTGCAGAAGAAATGGTTAAGGAATTTGAAGACATGTTTCAGAAAGAATTTGAAGATAAGGCATTTTCAATAACTTCTGTGGACAACATCTTAGACAACCAGTTAACCTTGGACAATCTGAAAACCAGGTTAACTAATCATGCCAAATCAATCACTACAGTGAGGGATGCCGTAGTGAGGGCCAGGATGATCTTCAAGAAAGCATTCAACCCAGATAGCATTGAAATGCAAGCGGCCTTCACTATGTATGATCACCACATGAGAAAAAGTGGTGACACAAATTGAAGCAGCTGGTTTTTTCCCTTAGTTTATTTTCTGATTTTCATATGTACTTTCAAAACAATTTGGACATTTTTACATGTACATTTTTAATATGTAATTACATGTAAAAATATAGGAAGTCCCAAGTCAATAAGGACTCCTATTTTTGAATAAGTCAAAGTAGTTGTAGATTTCCTAGATTTTCTCAAGGTCTTTCCCTATAAATAAAGGGGACCTCTTTTGTAAATATTATCTTTTGTCTATTGCAAGAAAACTCTGGCGAATTGAGAAGCAAATCAAGACTTTGTGCTTTTTGTGAAAATCAATATTCAAATATTTATCAATACAAGAAAGCAAGTTCAATTCCAATCTTTGTCTTGGGATTATTTGTGTTGTGATAGTTTTGTTCTTATGTCTTGCTATCATAATCTTATTTGATAATAATTGAAGTGTGGAGTTTGTTTCAAGTGATTGGAGAGCGCTCTTAATTTGATTCTGATAAACTTTGTGTTATCAAATCAGTTGTGGGTTATATGTTCATGTTTGTGAGAATACAATAGTTTGGAGACTTTGTGCTGCAAGTTGTTATATTTGATTTACTTTTACCATCTTGAGGAAGAGTGAAGACTTTGTGCTACATTCTACTTCAAATAGTTTCATTTACAAGTAGTAAGTGAGGTAACAGAAAACTTTGTGTTTCTGTGATATTGTGATAATTTATAAATCTTATATCAAGAGTTTGAAATATAAACATCTATTCTGAAAAAAGAGAATGAGATGAGATGGAACCACCACAAACATAGTTTTTAGTGTACATAAATTTGATAAGTTGTTTGATTTGCAAAAGTTAAGTAATTAGAGGGAACCTCCCCTTGCTGAGAGGAGAGACTTTGTCTCATCATAGCTGTGGCTGATATACCCATTTTGCCGTTAGCGAGTTAACGACAAAATATTCACCCAACATGATGTTAAGCAGTTGATGTTGTATATTATGAAATTATGGACTATGGAGCTCTAAATTGATTATGAGAACTAACCCAACGTGATGTGACTGTTATGTGATTATCATGTGATCGATCTTATCCTGATTGCTATATAGCTGATGGTTATATGAGTTGATTAGATTACTAGGTGTTGATTCTTACTGATGTGATTGAGTGGAAGGGACAGTGTCGCATCACTCACTTGTGAGCACCTTGTGACATTGCCATTCCCTTTCACAGTGTGCCTACTTACATGTATATGCACGACTGTCTTGTGTACCACAGGTTGCAGGTGTTAGCACTTATTTTGACCTGGGTTTGATTTGTCATGATCAGGAGGTTTCTTCATCTGAAGCCTTCATCTTCTTGCCCAATTTTTCTAAGTGTTGGACCTCCTCAGCGTTTTTCAGCTGCAGCATCATATTTTTCTGAGGAGGAGGTCGTCATCATCATCTTGTCTTCGATGATGATCTTCATCAGCATGTTCTTCGTCGACTTGTTCTTCTCATCGTCATCATCATATTTCAACTGTCGGGTGATGTTTGCTTATTATCCTGATGATACTGGTGAGCTACAGTGCGCCCTCAGTTGCTTGCGGGGGTGATTTTTCAAGTATCCGGTGATCTTCCGAATATCACCTTGCTCAAACATGATGACGATGTTGCCCCGATATCTTGAAGGGGTTATTCTCTAAGTTGTCGACCTAACTTGTTTTTTCCTAAGGGTCGTCATCATCATGATATTTCCAGTTATCATCCTGCTGCTTGCGGAGGTCATCATATTTTCTACCTTCATGATATTTCGCCGGGGTGATATTTCTATCATCGGGTGATCTTGGTTATGATCATCCTGATGATGTTGTTGAAGAGTTCTAAGTGCGACCCGATATTCACTAGGGTCATCATATTTTGAACGTCAGGATGATCTTGGTCAATATCATCCTGATGATGTTGTATCACTTCTTGTTCTTTGTTTCTCATCCTGATGATGCTGACGTCATCCGTATATCAGGGTAATATCTTTTTATCTGCCTATCTGCATCATGATATTCTCGAAGGAAGGGGTGATATTTTCATATCACCCGGATATATGTTTGTTCGAACATCATGATGATGTTGATATCAAGGAGATATCCGCCTGCCAGCTTCGCGCATTATCTACTGGGGGTGATCTTTTCAAGCATCATCATCATATTCAGTCATCGCCCCGATCTTACAGTGGAGCTACAGTGCAACCTGATATTTGAACATCAGGAGGATATTTCCAAATATCTGGTTGTCTTCCGAATATCATGATGATGTTAATATGATGATGACGTCATCAAGGTCCGCGGGGGTCATATTTCTAACACTGATCATCTTGAAGAGACCTCCTGATATTTGCAAACATGATGATGACGTCATCCGGATAGGAGGAGGTGCGCAGTAGGCAGATATGATGATGACGTCAGCAGTATATGATGATGACGTCATCAGGATGTTCATCGGCCAGACTTTTGTTATAAGCTCAGCAGGAGGATGTTCCTCCGAAGGATCAGGTTGTGTCGATTATCATGAAGGTTGTATTTCAAATATCATGATGACGTCAGGGTGATATTTCGAACAACGGGATATCATGCTGCTGGAGGATGATGATGATGAGGTCTATACTAGTGTCGTCAGGAGCAAAAGCACCGACATGATATATGCTCATGACCTAGTATATAAAGTGTTATTGAGGTCATCGCGGGGTGCATGTGGGATAATGTTATCCTGCATATTCAAAATATCATGATGATGAATCTCGGCGGGAAATGCTTGCGACAGTCTGTTTGATGATCTTCCCAAGGCCGCGGGTTGGTGCGCCATTAATGGCGATTGTTGCAGAGGTATGGGCGATGGCGTGGGTCGATCCTATACCCGACTGAAGATGTACATCAGCGGATGGTGGCGCAGGGCTCGAGAAATCTTCCTGTCTCCTCCCCTACCTGCTGCATTCAAGTTTGGGCGCCAATCCGGTTGTGTTTGAGCGCCATTTTCATGATACTGTGTATCTGGCGAAATTTTGGTCAACATTGTAATTAATTGCTGAGCACCTACCTAGCTGATATAAGCAGGTGGTCTTGCTCATTTGAAAGGTTGTTGAAAGTTGATGATTTTGGCTCTGTAATGCATAACAAGCTGATCTGGTTGCTCTGTACAGCTTACCTGTGAGTTTATGTATCTCTTGTTGTTTGTTTTTGGCATGAACCCACTGATTTCATGATTAAACTTATATGAGAAATGCTGTTTGGCATGTGTTGTGTTAATTCTGTCTCCAGTATTGCATGTATTCTTCTTCTGAATCTGGATGTTTGGTAATGTTTAGATTCTAGAGCATAGAATTCCTATGTTGACTGTCTGATCTTCTAACTTCTACTCAAGGGGTAGATTAAACTATTTTCAGGTTGAACATTGGGAAGGGTATACTGCAGTAGGGATACCATAAGTAGAGATAACCTAACACTCTGTATTGGGAGATACCTGTAAGGCAGGTATCACACATATCCCCTTGAAATCCAGTTTTAGTTGTTCATGCTGATCATCCACAGGTGTATGTCTACTGACTCCAGGCCCTGGATAGGCACCAATCATGCTTTGTTTTGTGTCATAACCATATCCAGCTTTGCATCCACACTTAAACTCCAAAGCAAAATCTAAAACCAACATTAGGACATTAGAGTTAGTTTTAGGAACCTCAGTCCTCTGTCTACAACTGCAAATAGGCCCAAAGCTAGCCCCTTTGCCCTTATCTTTCAGTTTTGGTCTACTTACAGGAGGACTCATCTGCTTTCTGTCAACATCCCAGCCTTGCATGCATATCCTCATGGATGTTGAGTAGGGAATACCCCCCTAGGTCTTGCAGAGCCTGAAGAAGAAGAGGAGATAAAATATAGAGTCTATCTCCTATACTGTTGACCCCCTGGCCCAGAGATCCTGTTGATCACTGATGGCTACCTTGTAGGGAAATCTGGGAATAAGCATCCAGTCTGGGAAAAAGTCAACAGCAGGTACCAGGCATCGACTCCACCTGAATTGACAAGTATGAGCGTGCCTTGAAACCCAATGGATTAGTTGATCAGAGATAACACTTGGTCCCCTACCCTAGCCATCATCCTCAAAGAGGATGAGTACCCGGTTGATACCTTGTCATTTCTGTCAGTGGTCAGTCAGTGTTGCTTGAAGTTTTGCTTTTCACCTTGGATAGTGGTCAGGTAATTAATGGGCATTTGGTTTTAATTAATTTAGATTGTTTGATTAAATGCGTTGGTTATTTTATGCATTAAAATAAATTGTTAAATACCTTTGTTATATAAATATATATAAATAAATAATTGTCATTAGTAATAAAGTAAATTTATATTGTAATGTTAAATTAATAAATAATAATAATAATAAGGCAAATAAAAAATATATTATAAAATCAGGTTATGTAATTAATTATAATATGTAAGTGATGTCGGTAAATGGTTTTACCGTTTGTGTGAAATTGGGTATCAATTATATTCACCCTAATCATAATTGTAGTGAGATGCTTTTAATTATTGAACCATTGTTTTATTAAATTAAAGTTAACCATGATCCATTTTTAAATTTGTTGGGATAGCTGGATTTCCTGTACAACGAATTTTCTTCCTCCTTTCTATAAATACTTTGATCTTAGGGTTTTTGGGGGGATGATCATAAAAAGGAGGCTGGCCAAGAGAAAGGTTTCAATCATCACAAGTCAGGGGCATTTTTGCAAGAAGATATGGTATGTTTTGATAGTGTATTTTATCAATCTTGAAAATTGACCTCGTTGTCAATTTTGTGTGTATTTGACGATCAGGGAATTGGAAATTTCTTGGGGTAATCTATTCCTAAACTTTGTCTGTGTTTTTCATGTTTTGCATGCAAATTGGCTACATTTTCAGATGCTTTCTTTTGGTGTTTTCTGCATTCTACATGCATGTCACTTTGAGCCATATCTATTTTGATTCTTTTCCTTTTTAACAAGACTCAGGGAATGTTGTTAAAGGTTGTTAAATCTGGCTTTCAATCGCTCATTTCATCATTTCTTGACATTCCTAATCTTGTGCTTTGTCTTGCTTCAACATTTTCCATGCATGTCAACCCGAGCATTTCCAACTATAATATCGGCTTTAAAGGTATCCTTCCATCACGTTTTCATGGATGTCCATACACTCATCCAAACTTTTAGTTATCTTGCAGGCCAAAAGGTTTCTGGCAAAGGTTGCGGGTCTGGCTTTACACCTTCCGATTGCATTTTCTTGGAAGTTTCTAAATCCGTTTTCAACAAATCTATTTTGTGCATATTATGCAACCATTGCATTCCATGAGATTACATCTCCTAAGGCATTTGGTCAAAACAATTTGCGCGCCATTTCTATGCTTCCAGTTGTCACATACATGTCTACCGGGGCAATTACAACAGCACCTACCAATTGCATTTGCTTGAAAGTTTCTAATGCCTTCTCAACAAATCCATTTTGTGCATAACCTGCTAGAGTTGCATTCCAACAGTTGACATATCTTTGAGGCGCTCTGTCAACAGATCACACACCTTGTCTATGCATCCACAGTCCATGAGAACGTAGTTATTTGAGACACTCCGTCAACATTCTCTAACAAATCCATTTGTGTTCTTTTTCGATAATCATGGCTCCTTGTGGCGTTTCATGAAATAATTTGCATGCCTTGCCTATGATTCCTCATTTTGCAGGTATGATTACCAATGCACTTGCAACTAAGATATCTAATAAAAAAAATCCCACTTCTAATATGCTTTGATAAATGTTCAATCCTATTCTTAAGGCTCATTTTGGTTTGGCTGGGAGTACACTGGTTGGAGACTTGTGATAGATGTATATAAGCTTAGGAGTATTTTTAGTAATGCAATATATTTTGATTTAGATTCTAAAATAAATGCTCCACGATTTGCATGGTTACTCAACAAGCCTCCCATTTCCTTTTCTAACATCTGTTTAATCCCTTCCAATCTGCCATTGAATTAGAGGATCTGCCAGAGTCTTGTAATAAAATTAGTAAGTCTTGATTTAGCAGTATGCCTCAGTATTTTACTATTCCAACAATTAGTGAAAAATTGACAACATATATTTTTGTGGAACACACTCCAGCTTGGCAACTTATTAGTAATGGTTACTTTTGCAGATATGTCTAATCACATCAAATTTAAACTTCTTTTGTAATGTACCTTATTTTGGAAATGAAATGTTCAATCCTTTGAAATGTTATTTTATTTAAGACGCCTTCTCATTCAAATGATATAATTTTTTTAAACACACTTTCATTCAAAACATTTCTATTGTTTAACATTCTTTCATTTAAAATGTTTTCTCAATCAAAATATTCTATCACTTAAAAACACACCCCCATGATCACCGTAGGTTTAGATTAGTATTAATATTTTAGGGAATCCTCAAGAAAATTTGTGGTTAACTAGTGGTAGTTCCACTACCTTCATAAGTTATGCATCATCATTCCTTCATTGAAAACCAATTATGGAGTATTATTGTGTTGTCTAACATTGTCATCTCTACTTTATTTTACAATGCTTGATGTTTAAAATTGTTTTGGGTTGTTTTATTTGACATCACAGAAGCCATATAGCAAATTCATCGGTTAGTTTAGAGTTTACCTGTGAGACCTTATGGTTCCTTACATTTAATCAATTGTATATAAATACTCCTAGTGTGTAATCTGAATGTATTACATTCTTTATTATTATCTTTTAATGTATTTGGGTAAAGATTAGTTAGTCAAGATAAGATGGAAGTGGTTTAGTTTAATAATGGTGAATTTTGTTTTGAACCAATCCTTATTTTATGTGATTGAATAAAGTTTAATATTATATGTAGTTTGAGTTAGGTAATTACAACATCTTTGGTATGGAAAGTGTGATTAGCTTATTAGAAAGTGGATTTGAAATGTTCAAAAAAGATGATTAAGCTTTTGTAGTATATGTTAACCAAATTCCCCTTATGTATGATCTTGTCTTACATTTCTTTAGCATATAATTTCATAATGAGGATGGTCTCACACATACTTTTCAATCTAAGTAAGTATCTGTGTCATTGGGAAGTTGGTTTCCAGAGGCCTAAGATGGGGGTCGGGGCCTAGGAAGATCCACTAGGACAACCCATATCAAGCCATGTGATGACACTCCTCCCTATTGTAGTCTAGCACTCCCTAGATATACTTCCTCCTTCTGTTGTCTGAGAGCCTCTGAAAGTGCAGTTAAGTGTGTAATGTGATGTTTATTGTCGGTAGTATGGTGATTGGTGTCATGTATAACCTTGTTGCTTATGTTAGCATATTGTTCTCCTAACTGTTCATTGAATGTGGGATCTTGTGTTATCTCCTAGCACAGGGGGGTGGACCTTAAGGTTCCACATGGTCGGGAGGTTGGTGATTTTTCTCCATTGGGAATTCTTGCGGCATGTTCGTGAGTGTGGTGTTTGATCATTGCACTGTGGATTCCAATTCATGTTCAGTTGTGGAGACATCCTATCATGTATTTGTATATTGGATTGCATTTCTATTGTAATTCTTAAGGAAATCTGATGTAATCTTTCCCATGCATTGGGAAAGCAATGTTGTAAATATTGAAATGATGTAACAACTATTGATGATTCGTCTTGTAAAGAGTATTGTAAAGTGATGTATCTTTCACATGATGTTTAGCTCTAGAAAGTGATTTGTAATGTTAGATTGATTATGTTATCTTTTATGATATGTTCTAGCAACCTTGATGTTAGCTTTGTGAGTAGCACAGTCAGGGAATCTTAGACGGCCTAGGTTTAGTTTATTATGTTATGTTATGCATTCTATTGTTGTTTTCTTTTTTTAAAAAACAATTGTTCCATTATTTGACCTAGCTTAGTGTTGTCCTTTGGGGTTCCTTGGTGGGGGCATTACATACATACATGCATGCATGCATACATACATACATGTACTTACATACATACAAACATGCATACACATATACATACATACAAGCATGCATACATGTATATATACATACATACAACCATACGTACATACCTACTAGCATACATATATACATACATCAAACATACTTAAGAAACTTGAACATAAATCATTCAAAGGGAGACATAACGCGAGCGCATTATAACATGCTTGCGTTATGTCGAACTAGGCAAACATCAGGGAAACTTGCAAAAAAAGAAAAAAAAATGCAAAACATAACGCAAGCACGTTATATTTTGCTTTGGGAATCCCAAGCCTTGGGATTTCCTTTGGATTTCCAACCCAAAGGCTTGGAGTGCCTTCCCAACATCCAAAGACGTGTTTTTGTATATTCTACAGGATTTCACATAATTTTGTTCATGCTAACCCTCAGATTTGCATGTGTTTCAAGGTTGAACAAATCGAACACCTGGGTAATGTTAGGCTTTCTCTTAGCTATTTAACGATGTAATTTTTTTCACATTTTGACAATGTTAAGCCTTTCATCTTTAATTTCTTTTGTTTGTGTGTCCGTTTTTGGGCAAAAACCAGTGTTTGGTCTTTTTTTCATTACAAATCAATTGTTCATTAAAATTTTAAAAAAATTACATTTTATAAACTAGACACCATTTTGCACATATTAAAAAAAAATTTCAATTAGTTTTCAAAATTTACAGGGGTAGCACAACCAAAATTCTATTTTTTAGGATGTGTCCACTTTGAAATTTAGTAAAAAATCAAATATTCATTAAAAAATTATCAGAAAAATTGGGCATAAACTACATGTTGTTAGCTAATTTCTCATCGAAGCAATTTTAAAAATACCAAAAAAAAGTTAACCTTTTGAAGGAGCCACAAAAAACGCTATGTTATGTTGTTTTGACACAAACAACACCAATTTCTGTGGCTCCTTTTTTTGAACCCCTTAATCTATACCATTTTAAAAAAATAGTAGTTTAGAAAGTAGACTCGGAGCACTACGAACATTGTTTTTGTTGCATCTTCAAATTTTGAGTGTAACTATGCTCAATTTCTTATCCAAGGTCAGTATTTCCTAATTTCAGAAAAAAAAAGGCCACTTGAGACCCTTTTTTTGCCCCCATCTTCTTGCACTTACCCGAGACTGAGTTTAAATTATTCAAGTTTTAATTTATGTTATGCTATTCTGGCTCTAGTTTTAACTTAGTAACATGATAGCCTTGTTTAGAAGAAATGAAATACTAGAGGTTTAAAAAAGTGAAATACGTTCAAACAATAAATGAAAAAAGTGAAGAAATTAACACATAGATTTATTTCTAAGCAAATATCCCAAATTGTTTGGTTGTCCACCTTTTTTTAGATCTTGAAAATAAAGTTTTCTTAGTGTGGATTTATGAATCTATGAAATTTTAATTGTGAACATTGTTAGAATGACTAGTAGTTTTAGTTATGAAAACAATACAACTTGTGAGGACCTGATCCAACATTCCCAAATTAGCACCAATTTTTTGTTATTATTATTTAATCAAAGTTACTAAGTGTTTAATCCAAGTGTATACTTAGGTACTTCTATCCATATGGGATAAGTATTTATCCATACGGGACAAGCATTGGTTTATACAGAATATGTATCTATCCATACGGGACAAGTAATCCTCCATCCATCCAGGGGAATCTATCCAAATGGGATAGGCATCTATCCATATAGGATAGGTACATGCTCTTGTTAGAATACACTAATATACTAATAGGGGGTAAGTCAGTAAATGCCACTTTTAATACAATTCAATTTTATCAGCAAAATCTTTTTACTGCATTCAATAGATTATGAAGGAAACTATGCAATTCAAAACACAATCACACAACCATAAAAAACCATAACACCGGATTTATGTAGAAAACCCTAGAAGGGAAAAACCACGGTGAGCAAGTTGCTTGGATCTACTGTCCAAATCCAGCCTCACAAATGAAAAATGGATTTACAATAAATTTTATGGGCAACAACCCAAAGGAAGCTTCAACTCCTTGATATAAAGTTTTATGGGCTTCAACCCAAATGAAGCTACAACTCCCTAAATTGCTACAACACTTACAACATTTACAAAAAATAGAGTTCCACCTCTGCACCAAAACACTTGACTGATTCAATCACTTCAACAATAACCTTCAACACCTCTGCTCTATCAACTCTACTCAAAACACCTCCACAATACACTTCAACACCTCTACTCTATCATAACAACATCATAACTACCTCAAAATACCTTTGCAGCAACATCACTTTTGCATTTACCACTTTTGAACTAATCTCTTCCACACTTCATCATCATACTATCTTTGAAATGATCTTATTCACACATTGTCATTGTTGACGCATTACACACACATGAAATTACTTATTTGTAGCAATCTTGATCTTTCATTTATATGCTTCACAAGTTTTCAAAACTTCACCAAGTTGTTGGCCTTAATGAAATGTGTAACAAGAAACATGTAACCGGTTTAACATGTCAGGTTCCAAATCATCTGCAGTAATATAGGAATCAAATTCCATTATATGGTTCAACCCAAGAGGTCTATTGGACCCAATTTACCTTTGCACACTTCTCTATGCTAGCGCATACTCCCAAACACATGGCATAGTCACTTAACCACACCAAGTCGGCACTGTTAACACTTATTCTTTCATACATTAGCTCCAGACTCAATGCAACATCGAAGAAACAAAATAACAACAAGCAGTTCACACAACAAGCATTATATGACCTGAAAAACCTTCTCATACATTCCTTTCTCTAGTTTATGCTTCTTCTTGCTGGCGCAAGCAAATAAACACTAATGTTGCCATTCCTTACACAAACTGATTGCACTATCTTGATATAGAACATTGAAAAACATACTTGTGGTATTCCAAAACACTTGAAACCTGAATTGAGCATACATACAAACAATCTAAACGTATATTTCAAACAACAAAGCCAAACATCAATGTGCGGTGAAATGCAGTCATTTTATGTTCTTCCTTTGATCACCTTATACAATGACATGACTTGTTCTTACTCAGCTAGCTCTGGAAGACTCTGCAGTAGCTTTTATGCTCTGAATCTTTGATCATGCATACCTCTTATCTGTATCTTGATATCTTCTAAGCTGCAAGATCATATATTCAAGTGCGGAGAAATGTGGAGCATTCTTCTATCCCTTTGAGACTGCAACAACTCTATATCATCACTATCTTTACTCTGCTAACTATGGAATACTTTGTGGTAGTCCTTATTACCTCAAATGTGAAACACACATACCTTATAGCTATTTCTAGCTAACCTCCAATCCATAGGCTCATATCATTATTTATAGAGGTATGTGGTACATTTTCTTGAACTGATGACACCCTTCATGACTGGAAATTTACTTAGACATTCTTCTTTAAACTTTTTGCAACTTTCTTCATCACACGCCAATTATCATGACCCCATGTTATCAAAAGATGACATATGCAACCAATGCAACACATTAAAGACAACACTTCAAGCACTTTTTACAACTTACACTTATCTATGAACTTCAAAAGATAAGGTACAATTGTATACAAATGATATTAATCCTTTGCTTCTCCTCTAATCTACTCCTTTGATCATCACACCTTTGACATCAATGATTACCACTCTTTTGACATCAATGACAACACATGCAACAACTCTCGCCAGAGACTTGGCCTCATCGGGACTAAGCGGGTCCTAAGTCATTCACTGAAGACTATGCCTCCCTATTGGAAGTGCACTGAGGTCATCGCCATTAAAGAGTATATTATATATTCATAAAATAATAGGCTTGAGTCCCACCTCGGAATTTGACCTAAAGCCTCAAGGAGTCAAGCAATCCATACGGATTCTTCTGAGTATATGTTGAACATATTTTATCTTATCTTTCTCCTTGAGAATTCCTCCTTAGATTCATTGAGTGGTCTCTTGGTGAATGATTTAAGTTAAATGTTTGAGTTGATAGATCAATACTTTAATATTTCCCAACCTCGTGCCTGAAAACCTACGTACTGGGAACATCTTTCGCTCTCCATACTGCCTACATACCTGGTTCTAAACAGGTTCAAGGTGTAGTATGTATGTAGTTCTAGTTTCTAAACTAAGTTTGATGTGAACTATTTAGTGTGGGTACACAGCCCTTTCTAGGGCCCAATTTCCCTAGATAGTTCCTCTTCTTGATTGCTACCCATGAAGGGAAGCATTGAATTCAAAGTATTTGGTCATCATGACCATTAATTATTTACTAACTTGCTCTACTTCCTAATCGTACTTAAGAATGAGACTTCCATGAACTACACGATTAAAATTCCCTTTCCTCCTTTGATAATTTTGTTCCCTTCAAACTATGTGAAGATGGTTCTATTTTTTTTATGGAGCTTTATGATGATGGATATAACTATAAAATGCATTCCAATTCCCTCGAAACTATATGATGGAGGTGATTCCCTCAGTATGGAACTATCACTGTAGTTCTTTTATTTAATCTATATTAGTTTGGTATCCAAGCCTGAAGAATACCCATTCCTTGGATTTAAACAAACACAATGTCCCTTATTACTCCTTGGCAATTTATAGGGTCGATGCCACATATGCTGACCGTTGTTGTAGCTATATTAGGTATCAAGTGCAATTGTTCAAGTATGATGGTCTTACTTGTAAACATGACCCAAAAGCACCGTAAAAACTGAACGTTATGAGTTTTGGTTCCACATCTTGATTAAGTTGTTCAACTAAAGAAGAAGAAAATTCTAAATGTCTAATATCAAATTATAAATAAACCATTGAGACTATCATATACCAAACTTCCATTGAGTTTGAACAAGTCCATCTAATGTTATTAAACAAATTAATCGACACTATAGGCTCACTTGACATATAAATCTCCTAGAAAGATCCAATCCTAATTCTCAAAATAATCACAACATAAAATCCTAACTTCATAATGCAATCTTGATTATAGTACTATAATAATTAGATTCTATTTGTGTCCTTAGACACTAAAATAAATGTATTGGCATCTAATTAACTTAGGAAATGAAACTTGACATTAATAATTAAGTCAAAATAAAAATGGATACCACATTTGATAATAACATTAAACTAGATTTATCTTAAAGGAATTGCTCATAGGTGAAAGGTCATAATTCTTTGAACTATTAATTCAAAACATAAGATTTATAGAATAATCTATCTTTTCAATTCACATCTGTCAATATCAAAGTATTATTTTATTAGACCGTGATCTATTAACGTATTCAGGGTGTTCTCTTGTGTAGTCCTCTAAATATTCTTTCCAAGAATATAAGAATTATTTAATGTAATGTATATCTTAGAAACTAATTAGGTTGCATAACATGGAGGGATTTAATAGTTTGGGTCTATAGCCATACATACCAATTCACAGTACGATTCACGAGACATGCAAGATAAACAAACAAAGACATTGATATGGATCACTATGAAGGATTATCCAATGCAACAACTTAACCAAGAACAACTTCTAATTATTAATAGCTAAGAGATTAAATAATTTATATATAAATATTCTCAAACCAATCACTAATAATTCAAGAACCTAGACATAGTAACAAGACACTATGCATCATAAAGATAATAATAAAAACCTACACTTTTAAAAAAATCCATACCCAATCAATTCTACCAATCAATTCTACTAGAAGGATAAAATTCATTCACAACCTACATAGAAACTCTTAAGGTTGAAATCTAATCTATTTATCTGGTATTCCAACAAGGCTCAATATGAATATTGCCTAGATAATTTAATAAAACACAAATCATTTTAATATAGAAGGCTAAAGTTTCGCCTACAAGAAAGGCTCCTTAAACATCTCATGGAATGCAATGATTGCGTATGTTTCATCCACATATGAATATAGGCGTAGGAGTATTAGAGGAATGCATTTGGTTGATTCATTTAGATTACACAAGAATATCGATCAGACGACATAAGAATATTGCAGATGACATTAAAGAAAAGAGCGTGGGGTATTAATTATGACCGCTGAAATTTATAAATATGACCGCTGAAATTTATAAATATGGGCACAGGAATAAATACATTCTTGGCGTCATCAGATGATTTTCCTGTGGGGAATTATTGGTGATGTTAAATGAAGAAATCTAAAAATAGGCTTGCACTTTAATAATGTAAACTGTCAGATCCTTTTTAATAATGAAGGGGAATCCATCCAAGCATAACGGAAGGGGAATTTTTGACAGATATTGTATGAATTATTTCACAAAATACCTAAAAGAAAAGCACTGCCAAGAAAAGATATGATTGCTAGATATGTACAAATAAATTTGTTGAAAGCGGAAATCCACAGGTGTAAAACAAGATTTGACAATAAATGCCAATGACTTTTCTGTATGTGCATAAAGAAGGCTGACAACAAACTATTAAATTACAAGCAGCAGTACAAACAAAATAACTCAGTCATGTATATAAAATTCTATGACAATAACCAGAAATTTATTCATGGATTCATCTAGTTTTGAGCAATAGAAAAGAAGTATTTATTTATTACCAGTGAATGGGATTATATAGGAGATATCTGAATGTAAAAAATTTCGGCTAAGGCTATTCATGGACATGTGCGGAGTTTCAGTTGCGACTTGCGAGCAGGCCGTCAAACGCAATAGATTTTGACAAACGTTTACTCCAAAATGTCAGAGAAAGAGAAAATGGTACAATTTAAATCCTAGATCTTAATCTTGGAATTTAGGTTTAGTTTAGTACCTAAGTAATGGAAAAATCAACTAAAACAACAGGAAGCTATTGGATTATAGCGGCAGGCCACACCTGAGGTTTCGCAATGTTGTATTATATCAGAGAGAGTAGATAAATTATGACCTCCGCCAAAATAGCGGAACGGCTTGTCCGTTTCTTTTAACAGATTATCTAGTGGAAGATTTCAAGATAGAGGAATCTATATTGTATTTGACAGAGCATTGATGGTGTGTCAGGAGTGCCCGCCAAAATTTTGTCGATTAAGAAACAAAATTTTGAATTAACGAAATCGCAATTAATGTCGCGACGAACCTGTAAAAAACGCGAAAAAAAAACGGAAAGGAGGAAAAAAAAATCCTTCAACCCAGGTATCTGTTCGCCACAGGGAACGCCTTGGGCGTAACAAGTGTTGGCTTAAATAGCAAGAAGTGTTTCCCATGGAAACATCCTCCCTCTAGTTTTATTTACCACCATCTTTTGTTATTCCTCTTTTTTAAACCATCTTACTTAAATTCATGACACATAATTTCTTTTGAGCTCGAGAATAGGCAAAGGCGGATTGATTTTCCTTGACTGTTTTATTTAATACCGAGGGTTTTCTTCTGGGTTGTGAGGAAACAATTTTTGATTGTTGCTTTTAAACGATTTCCCAGTGGACTTTGGCGGAATAGAGAGACATCGATTTGGACTTTCTTCCAGTTTCAAGCAGACAAAACACGAATATAAGTAAGCTAGGGTTTTAAATTATTCTTGACAAATTTTTATGCCCATGAATTTTCTCCTAATACTTGATCGGTTGTGTTGTATTGAAGGAAGATGGCAGACGACGAAGCTCCTCTTCAAATGAAAGAAGAGGTCTCTGAGGTGAGTTTTTTATCCATCTTGCTAGCTAGCCATTTTGAATGACTTTATACATGATGTTACTTTATGCTGGAAACGTAGGAAATTTCATTACAATATTTTGTTAGCAAAAAATTGAAAAAGGAATGGCTTCCTTCCGCAGGCAACCTCCAGCAAAAGAGCTCCAAAGCTGAACACACCTTTCTTGATTAACTGTTCTGTCCTACACTAGTGGTGAACGTGAATTCTATTTGAATCACTTATATGATGATTGGCTGTCCTAGTAATCGAGCTGTGCTTGCATCCCTAGTTATTTATCTTAATGAGATTCGTACAGAATATTAAACAAAACTATGAGCAAGCTCCTTACTGACCGGGGATTGCTGTCTTGTCTTTAAAGATGAAAACCTCAGCCAGACTCTTGAAATTGGGATGCTGAACCACAATGTTCCCAATTGGCATAGTTCTTCATGTGATCAAAGTTGGTAGCTGTGATCCTGACTCTTTACATAATATTGTTTACATACAAAGCCTAAAAAAAGAAGAGAGTAATAAAAGGTTTAAAACTTAGCATAAATTACTTGCATACTGGATACAGTTTCGTGGGTCAGGGTTTTGATCTTCTTGGCAACTGCAACTCTGAGTATTGTAGGGGATTATTGCATCATTAGAAAAAGCAGATAATGAAACACAGCAGTTGGAGTCCTGTAAGCCAAAACTGAGAGTAGATGCAAGTCATGTGCCATGGTCTCGCAACTAGCAGAAAGATTTCCAGTCAGCCTAGTGTTTTCTAATTTTCTTATTTTCCCTCACCTACTTGAGATTGAACAAACATATTCTCATTATCTCAAACATAAGTGAAGAAATGGCTTATATTAACTGTAAGATGATCAACTAGGACCTATGGAATGAACAAAACAATTGCTTTTACAAATTGAGTGTAATTTCCAGGGGCAGTTAGAGCTCTCTAGTTGTATCTCGGAAGTGAAGGTGGTGTGTGCATCTGCCAAGATTTTATCTAAAGACAACCCAACAACAAAATAACACCCTTAATCTTGGATGCAGTCATAACTGACAGACAAAACAAACTTAACTAGTAAAAGCACCACAGGTGCTATCAAATGGCCGATAGGCACAAATATTTATAGGCCTATTTCTAAATAGTATATATTTATTACTGAAAAGTCATTGCATGTAGTAGTTGGTGGACAAGGCTATAAAACTATTAAAAATTCAATTATTTCTTTTTACAAATAAAAATAATCCAGAATAATCACATAAACAAACCATCAAAGAACTATGGAACTATGGCCTCCCATTCAAGGAAGAAGAAGTGGCATATTTACTAGTGCCCCAAAGCTATCCACTAAATAAATTCTAAGCAATCAAGACATTAGGTGAACTGTGCAGTACGTAAATAATGTAGGATAATAGAAAATCCATGTAACTAATTTCCATCTTGATAGACACATTTATAGCCATATTATTAAATAGTGTATTTTTATTCTTTGTCAATGTTATTATATTTATAGCCATATTGTTAAATAGTCCTATGGGCCAATAATTGCACAAAATAATTTTTAAAAAACATATATGAAATTTATTTATGCAAATTATTTCTATTAATATAGAAGTCAATTTGTGGGCTGATATCTTAGAAGAATTTCACCACCTTGAGAGCAAGCTACCAGATTTTGATTTTGGTATTGATGACAGCTTCCATCCAACTTGATCCCATACAGACATGATGTTTTGCCACTACAGTCTTAGTTATAGGAGTGGTATGGTTTGGTATAGTAGTGCTTTGAATTTGTATGATGTTCTGATTTTCCTGTGGACAGATCGTGACTTATATAGCTGTTAGTTGGTTTCAAGAGTCCAGCAAAATAAAATGTAATTTATTCTTGGAAACAGTGTTGGAGAGTTTTTTGCATTTTTTGTATCTGTTTGTGATTGCATCATAGATGTTAGTATCTAGTGTTATGATTGGCAAGTTCACATACATACTTGTAACATACATGAATCATTTAATGAGAGGAAGTAGGAAATTTGAATCAGTGAATGGTAAAAATTTATATTTTTTATTTAGTAGAGTTTTCATGTCTTTATTGTCCTTGTCTTTCCTTATATTGCCCTGCATTGAATGATCAATCTTATAATGTTATATATGTTGGCATGCAAACTGTGTCGGTATATTAGCTTCATCTGATTGTACTTTCTTATACATGCAAACACAACTACGTGTCAGAAAGACAACCCATCACTTTCAGTCTACCTTTTGAGATATGGTGCTCTAAAATTTAATTGTTTTTCCCCATTCTTGAAACTTCTGCTAAAGAGATTCACTCCACATCTTGACATGGTATTCTTTTTCAATAAGGTTGAGGAGTGAGATATTAAGCCTCTATAGGTAATTCTAAGAATTATTTCATTTCATTGAAATGTTACAGTGTAAGCATATGAAAATTTTAATGAACAAATTCTTGTCCCAGCCTTTATGCCTGACAGGCTGGGAGCTCTGCTGTACATCAACATATTTTTTATTGGTAATGGAAAAGTTGCATTGAATCAAAAGAAGTCAACATCTTCATGAGTAGATTGATAGCCATATTGTCAAAGAAGTCACTATTACAGCCATAGGAATTTGTTCATTAAAATTTTCATATGCTTACACTGCAACATTTCATGAAATGAAATAATTCTTAGAATTACCTATAAAGGCTTAAACTTCTTTCAGTTCTTTTGTACTGGATGGTGTACATGAACTCTAAGTTTTCTGGAATGGGCTTCAAATTGTGGAATGAATCTTCACCTTACACATCTGGGGATTTTTTAATGAAGGCAACGTTTACAACTAGCTATTACACTGGCTCTCTGTCAACTGATGTAGATGCTCTGCACTTCAATTAATGCAGGCGTTAAATACTTCGGCTGATCTCTAGGGTGGAGGCTGCGGTTGAAATGAATGAATTGTATACTGATAACTTAGATAAGTTGTTTGCTTGATTTTTGATTAGCAAATGAGAGAGGGTATGATAAGGGATAGAGATGGATTGCCCATAAGCCATTTTGTGCCTCGGATGAAGGAAGTGGACAGAAAAGGTGAGGCCCCTCATCACTAAGAATCCTTCCCCACTGCATTCTTCCTGTTGTATTTGCTCCAGGCCCTGTGCAGTTATACTGGGCATAGTACACAGTCCTGCACACATTTTGAAATGAAATGAAAGATTTTAATAATGTCGACGAAGTCAAGCAGCCTATGGGACCCAGAGCAGCACACAGCCCCGCAGAGAAACAGGGCACCAAAACTTTTAAGAAACAAAATCAAACATTAGAGATAACATGACTTTATATGTGCCTTCAGCAATATGACCTGTAGAATCTAAAGAGTGAATCTACATGCTTTTTCTTTAAGAAGAGGGTTATGTGATAAATACCCACCTTTCTCTTTCTGGACAACCCCAGTCATTCCATCCCTCTGGAAGAACAATGCTATCCATGTAAGTATAGCCAAATACCACCCTAGAATGGTCTCCCCATGCTCTGCCTAGATAGACCAAGCCAGATCCAGTAATTCTACAATTCAAGAAGGAGAACCCACTAGGCATTGAGGCGTTGCTTCTCCTTTGTGCTGTAAGGGCTGCAACTCCTTTAGCTATGGATCGGATAAGACAATTCTGATTGGAAAAAACTATCTGTAATCAGTGTTGATCAAGTTACAAATAAAATGGTATTAACCCAATGTCACACATAATCTAAATCAAATCATAATTGATTTATAAATGTATTCGTTTAATATCAAGTTCAAGTTAGGATAGTAGCAGACCGCATAGAGTGACCTTCCATAACCAAAGATGAAGTCCATCGATCCCTGGATGAAGCAGCTCTTGAAATAGTGCAGGCCCTTATGATCATACAGAGTATCCTGAGTTCCATAGAAACAGCAATTGTAGAAGGCTGCCTTGTTGCCAGAGATTCTCAGAGCAACTGCTTGCCCTCCCACACTTCCTGCTTCTGGATAAGGAGCTGTGTTCTGTGTACACACACCATTAAACATTATACACAGAAAACATTAAATTGTTCTAATACTTAAGCCACTAAAGCCAACAGACGGCTTGAATCATGTAATATCATGTAAACTAGGAAATAACCAACTATGGAGAGGCCAAACTGCAAGCTAAAATTTGTGCAACTCTTTTTGAGACTTGGTTTCAATCTCTTTATAATTACCCATCAATTTGCAAAGTTTGGCTAGCAGATAGTTCTGGTCATAGAAAGAATCACCCCTAAAAAAGTCAATTAAAACAACCCCTTAGGAGGACATTATCGTTGAGTCTTTACTATATATGACCAAATTTAAGCCAATTTATAGATTATAAATCTAAAGTCATAGATAGTTCTGGTCATAGAAAGAATCACCCCTAAAAAAGTCAATTAAAACAACCCCTTAGGAGGACATTATCGTTGAGTCTTTACTATATATGACCAAATTTAAGCCAATTTATAGATTATAAATCTAAAGTCATAGACACATAAATGTACTCTAGTTAGTCAACGGCATCAACCTCAAATCTGATGTTATAAGCTATGAAGTAATCAGAGTTCACAGCCACAGTAGCACTGTGGAATGTTTTCATTGGCTTGCCATCCATTCCTATAGTGGATGCAGTGTCATTGCCTGTTATAATTGGCTGTTCTGATTCATCTCCCATGAAGGTCACAAATGGCTTGGTTTTGGGCACCAATACCTTCTCCCTGCAATATGAAATTTAACAAAAAAACATAACCAATTAGCCAATTAGCAATTATGCATAATTGCCTTAAAAAAATCTGATACTTCAAATATCATCTTTTTAGGAGTCTATGACTAACGAAAAATCCAAATCCATCTCATGAATGGTCTACTTGATACTTATTTTGCTCATAGGAATGAAAAGATGGGATTAAAACCTAGTCAGATTACAATGATGATCTTTACTTGATTAAGAATTCAGAACCTAGAGCTAAATATTTGGATTTAAGTCTATACAAAAAGACCAAATTGAATATTCAGTAAAGAATTTATTTTTTAAAAACTTTGTATTGTAACAACAAAGTAAGACATATAAAGTGCATATCAACACCAGAGCACAGGATTGAAATTCAAGATATTGAAAATCATAAATTTAACCCATTCCATAAAAAAAAATCAATAGCAAATTCTGACCTATATATTCCAGCCTTGATATATACGACAGTTCTTCTTGTATTATTAATATCAATACTGTGCTCTGTGATGGTTCCTGGAGATGTACTTCTGTAGATCGTTCCAGTTTGTTACACAATTTCTGAACAGCAGTGTCACACAATTGTTGTTTAAATTCATTATCAAACTGTATTTAATTTCTTATAAATTTAAAATATCCCTTCTGTTGGGTTGTTTCTGTAATCCCCGTGCTTCATTTTCCTATTTCCATGCCTAAGCCTTGGTCTGTTAACTCTTCTTATGTTGTGTCTTCATTGTTATGAATGACATGCAAAGCTGATGAACTCACTCAAGAAGTCTTGTTGATGCAGTGAATACTTGACATTGATCAGCATCTTCTTTGGCATGTTCAAGTTTCTCTAGTAGCCAAGGTTGTTATATTTGCATAGCTGCAATGCGATTCAATCATGAGATCCTTGATGATTGGTGCCACGGGTTGATTACATGAAATGCTCCTAAATACAGGGAGCCATACTTTGAAGTTTGGAGTGTGATAATTAGAACTCCATTAATTTCTTTGACCTGTAATTACACCTCATCACAACATGCAAATAGAGAGAGTGAAACTTACTGTGAAATCATTCACAAACGTTGTCAAATTTACACCTAATCCTAACATGCAAATAAAATCATCCACAAATGTTACTAAAATTACACCTGATCATAACATGCAAATACAGAGTAAATCTTACTGTAAAACCTAAGTCACAGGGTTCGCCGAATTTCTTATATGAAGTTTGAAATTCAGCGAACTTCTAAACAGCCCAAAAAATTCGGCAAAATTCGTCATTAAGTTCATATGGACAGAAGGGCGGGTTTTTTTAATAAAATATATTTATATTTAGGGTTGTCTTTGGCGTTTTTCCACTCTTGACGTGATTTCACACTAATCACTGTACCCACTCCAAAGATATCCACTATAGATGAAATCGCAGGAATGCAAGTTCAGCGGATGGAATATCAATTATCCTTTCGCACTAGGTTCCCATAGGCAATTCGCCTACCGATGAGGTAGCGTAAATGTAAATGAAGTATATTTTAATTTGAGTGACGGAGACACCCGATTGCCCTTCTATTAGTTTCGAATTGGAGAGTTTGATAATGATGCGACTATGAGTTTTGATATTTAGGGTTGCCTTTCGCGTTTTAGAGAAGGAACAAATTTTGTGACAAATGCCCATTTGTAGAAGTATTGCCTTTGATCACTCCGCACCTACGGTTTGATATATTATTTTTAAAATTTTAGGTTTTTTTTTGTTTTTTTAATAAAATTTGATGTATTTTTATTTACATTTATAAATAAAATTTGTTACTTATAAATTATAACTATAAGTAAATAAAGTTATATTTTTATTTTGTTTTTAAATAAAAAATAAAATATAATATGTATTTTTGTTTTAATTTTTTTAAATAGACTAATAAACTTATAACTATTTTGTAATTACTTATAAGTTATAACTATAACTTATAACTTTTTTGTAATTACTTATAACTATTTTGTAATTATTTATAATATGTATTTTTATAATTTAGTGTGTATATATTATTTATATTTTAAAAAAAATCAAATTTATATAGGTGAATTTAATGCCGAATTTTTTTCCCCTTGCCGAACTTCATACGAATTTTATAGGTGCTGAACACGAACACGAATTCGAACCTTGTGACTTAGTGTAAAACCATTCACAAATGTTGGTAGAATTACACCCAATCATAACATGCAATACAGAGAGTAAATCTTACTGTAAAATCATTATAAGCTTTTGAAGCTTGAAAGAAAGAAAGAATGAATGAAATAAATTAATTGTATGTTTGTGAGTAGGCAAGTCTTACTCCGGGAATAATGCACCATTGTTAATTACAAAAGTACCGGAACACATTTTCAAACTCTAGATCAAAAGAAGAAGTTAAAAGGGTAATCCAAAGTGGATGATACCCTAATGCTGCTGTAGCAAAAGAAAAGAATTGTACTAATGTCTATGATTGACTAAAATAGGCGAATAGAACACATTACTCCAAATATGCTACAAAACTAAAAGACTCATGAAAAGCACTGGCAATAACATTAAGTTAACGCAAATTCTAAGTCACAATCCAACTCCAATGCAGGTATACCCTAACGTGGAAACTCAAGCTGGGCCTAATTGGCCTTAATTTGACATACATAAACCCAACTACGCTACAAAACTTAAGGACTCACGAAAAAGCACCCACATCAAAATTACCTTAACTCAAATTCTAGCTCTAAATCAATACTAATACCAAAAAAGCAACTCCAATGCAGGTATACCCTAACACGGAAACTGAAACAGGGCCTCATTGACCTCAAATTCGACACACAAAACCCTTATTATAGTGCAAATATTCATTCGGAGAAGGAACACCATCCTGATAACAGATTCTCATTCGAGCACAATCAAGGCGGCCCGTTCCTTTTCAATCTGCTCCATCGCCTTGGGGGTCAACCTGCACCACAGGAGTCGATCCAGTGCTCCTCGCACACCACTTCCCAGAAATTGCAGCAAACATAATGTATTTTTTGTGCTAGAAAAACAAAGAATTGATGCAAATACGTTTTAAAGAAAGAGAGATTTCCTCCACGGCCTTGATCAATTCGTCGAAGGTGATTCTTTTAATTTTTTTTCCAAATCCACTTCAGCTCACCTCAAATCTTGCAATTTGATATGCTCGTGAGTTAGTGCCACAAGAATGATCGTAGACGGAAAAAAAAATGAAGGACAATGAAAAAAATATTTTTAATGGGACTACCAAATTTTTTGGCAGTTACAAGATGTGTGCACATATAGAATGGCCTATCGGCCAATATATATGAACAGAAACAAAAATAGGAACAGAATTGAAAACTGCCGCAGCACTCAAGTAGAACCTTCTATTTGAGCCTGTTCTCGTCCTGCCCCTTATAGCACTAATTTTTCTGCTTTACCACTTGTGTTCCTCCATCAGTCTGAGGATGAAAATTGATTTGGTTAGCTTTTTATCCAACATGGACCAAATACATTTCTAGAAAGTGCCTAAAGAACTTGTGTCTGTTAGAAGTTATGGTTGTTTGTGTGTGTGTTTGTGACTTTTTTTTAGCATTTTTAAAGAGATTTTATTAGGTGTCATGCCCAAGAGTCAAGACGTATTTTGGACTTGTAGTTTTTACAGTTAGTTTGTTACACTTATCTTTACTAGTAAAGCATAGGTTACGGTTTCATGGATATAAATGTCTTTTACTCAATATTTTGGCCATTTGTTCTCTATTTTGCAGAGATTATTATTATCCTTTTTGGTTGGTTAATGAAGGTTATAGGATCCCTCAACCATTGGATACAAACAGGGCTGCATTTCCTAGGTGTGCTACTACTGTATGCATTTTTTATTTGCTTGCACATGTTTACCAGGATCACCTCTAGTGCTTCCTAGAGTGAGATTTGATCCGGGCCTTCATAGTGGTAACTGTGTGCTTTTATTACTTACTACAGCCACCAGACATTTGCTAGAGTATGGTATTATTATATGTCCCAACATTTTTAAAGATATACTGGAATTTACATAGTTTGTTTTGAAGGAAAACTTTGCATAACAATCCGTCTCTATTACTCAGTTACAGTCTCCAGACATTTTCTAGAGCATATTAATCATTAATGTCCGAGCACATTTAAAGATATATTAGAATTTATAAAGTTTTTTTGAGGAAAACTTTGCACCAACAGTGATGCCATCTACTATTTCTGTTGTTGTGTCTGTTAGCTCCTCTGGGGTATTATATTAGCGTATATAACACACACATGGATATTTAAAGATATACTAGAATTTACATAGTTTCTTTTGGAGGAAAACTTTGCATATCAATCCATCTTTGTTAGTCAGTTACAGTCTCCAGACATTTTATAGAGCATATTATTAATTATATGTCCAAGCACATTTAAAGATATATTGGAATTTACATAATTTCTTTTTGAGGAAAACTTTGCACCAAGACTGATGCCCTCTGCTATTTCTGTTGCTGTGTCTGTTAGTTCCCCTAGGGCATTATATTAGCATATATTGCACATGCACATTAAAATATGTATGACAATTTACATAAGTTTATTTTTGACGAAAAAATTGTATTGAGAAATGATGTCATCTACTATTTCAACATTGTTCTCCATTTCGTTCTTTGGGGTGGCATATTTTTAATCTTTGCAACCTGTGAATCTATAGTTTCCAGTTTCCACCCATCCAGGGAAATATGACTAAATGTATATTTCATTTACATGTCCTTTAAATGTTTGTATGAGTCCACTGTCTATTTTTTCTGTTGGTACTTCTTATCATTATATCTGAGAAATAATTAGATTTATCTTAGTGTTTGCTCTTGACATAGTGGGACTCACTATGATTTGCTTGAGCAATTCTTAACGTACTGATTGTTGTCTTGCTGATGCAGCTTTTTAATATCTCGCGAGAGAACAATCCAGAACTTGCTGGAGATAGATGTAGAACTTTCATGAGGCCACCTCAGATCCCCCGTGAGCGTACCATAAATACTGTATTGGTGACTTTCATGGATATCTGCAAAAAGTAAGAGCTGTCTTGTGCCTATGCAATTTGATTTATCTAGAGCTGAATGCCTTGTTCAATTGCTGTAATGTCCCCTTTTGGGATTAACCTAAATCTTGCCCTAAAAGCACAAGCTTAGGGTTACAACTTACTAGTTAAATGCTGTAAGCAAGATAAATCCTGGTTTAGGTCTATTTCAAAACCATATAAACTACAAATGTCCATAATGCATAGTGGAAGTCTTAATGTAATGTCCCCTTTTGGGATCACCTTATACTTTGCCCTGAAATCACAATTCCAAACGAAACCAATAGCAGATTATAGTTAAAGATACAATTCCTTACTCAAAATTGAGATGATGTAAATCTGGTTATGGAGACTTGCAACCATGTTAGATGAATATGATATGAATTACATTTAATTCTAAGTCCAAGAACGATTATATATAACAATGTAACAAGTCTCAAGGACTATGTGGGCTCAACCATAAAGAGGGGACGTGATGAGGTGCCCCAAGTATCCTCTACCCTAGGCCCAATAGCAGGACCTTATCCTCTATTGGCCTCATGTGGTTCTTAACCGATGGTCCTTAACCATCATCATGAGGTGGGCTACCTAGTGAGGGCTTTACACTATTCCCCTCCATCATGCCAAACCTTCCTCTTATGATTGAAGATCCCCCTTTTATTTATTTCAACAATTGATATGAGATTCACGCTCACTGTAACTTGAATTTGAATTTCAACCCTCAATATGAGATTTGCGCCCACTATAACTTTAAATCTTAGCCTTTAGTTTTTCATTTTGGTGCTTAATGAAAGTTGCAACCTATTAATGCCGGTGCCCTAGGTCGGGAGGGCCAGTTGTTTCACGTTATAACCATACTCCAATAGGTCACATTAAGTGATCTGACTGGCTATAATAAGTCAAAACTAAAATAAAACAAAAATAATCTTATGAAGAGACGGACATATAGGTTTTTAGCCTAAGTTTAGATCAATAAACACTAGATTAGGGTTTGAAACAATAGGATTTAAGATTATAGGAGTTCACACTTAGAGTCGTGAGAATTTAGGAATATTAGGCATTGATATGAAGTACAATCTTGACTCTGCTACAGAGATAAAGACATTTGATGTCTGAATAAACTAGAAGCAATTATAACATATTTTCTAGGGTGTTTAGGCTATTTAGAGTTTTGAGACCTAGATTCATGAGACATTAAAAACTCAACAACAACATGGCAAAAAAAAAACTGACATGAAACAACACATAGATGAAACACCTTCATGACTAACAAATGAGAATGAGGAAGCAACATATTTAAGGCATGACATTGTGAACCTTGTAGGGCATTGTTGATGTTTGTTTTTAGACAAGTCAACAATAGAGTAAAACACTCGAGTATCCCACGCTCTCTTGAATAAAGCTCTTCAAAGGCTGAACTATGTGATCCAGTGAAGTAACTCCAAGGTTCCTTATTTATGATTCATGATGGGTTAACTCAGTGATTACATGTGATCTTGCTGATAATCAAAAAGGGACTTACATTAGACTCTTCTTCTTTCGTTTAGCTTATTCCTCCTTCGGTGTGGATGATATATATACAAGACTTTAATGATAAAGAAAAGTAAAAAGATAAAGGTTTAGAAAGGCTAATCTAAGGTCAATGAAGGAATGATGATGTGTGAATAGACAAACTCCTTGATAAACCTAACTCCACTTCGCCAAGGATACCTACAACTACATGGAGTTGGTGCAATCTCCTAAGGTAAACGAATGATTTTCAAATCATGAAGGCTCACATAAGCACCCTTTGAACGGCGCAGCTCAGACAAGCATCCACAATCGAACTTAAGCAAATGAAAAGGCTCAGACTAACTTTACACAACACTTCACCAGCGATGAATGTTAAAAGCATGAGCTAGGAGTTGCTCAAATATTCGACATAAACATACATTACATCAATGAGCTTCTAATCTACTTTGAAACATCTCTTCATTCAATTCAAGATACGAGAAACCATGTTACTCCACAAGACAACACTTAACACCAAATGAGTTCCAATGTTTTTTGCATTAATCTTGAGAAATATATACAACTTCAAGTCCTCAGAGAATTTCGAGAGTCTCTCCTACTCTACCTCTAAAATCTAATGACTACTCCCTTTACAAATGAGGCAAGAAGGCCTTTATATAGTGGTCCAGAAATACAATGAATGGCTAGGATCATTTCATGTAGCCAAGGGCTCAGATCATGCCACCTCAACAGGTAGTTACAACAACTGTTATTTTTAGTACAAAGGAGAGGCAATGAAGGCACGCTTTCCAAGAAGATAAGATAAGATGGAATCTTTTAGAGCATCTTCCACATGGACGTCTTCTGTGTCTTCTTGCTTGTTGAATGATGTGGCGACTTATGGTTGGCTTGATTATGATGTACATGCCACGTAGGTGCCATCTTAACTTATTCGCAAACTGCATCATTTTGTGATGTCTTTAATGTGATTGCTTTGAATGAACTTGAATTTGGGATGTAACTCGTTGATCTTGCCTAGTTCATCTTCTTGTAATTCGGATGTATGATAGATGTTGCTCATTTGGTTTAACTTTTGTAATGCTTCTTCTCCTCTTGTAGGTAAGATACATGATGATCTTCTTTGGATGCATCTTTTGAAGAGTGTAGAGAGTAGATGATGATGATACTTGATTCATGATTAGAAGTAGGAGATCTCTCTTAGACTTGAAGATTGAGGAGTCTTGAAGTTGAATGGATGAAGTCTTCTAGATGATGTATACTTGAACTTGATGTAGATGATGAAATGCTTCCTCGTTGATGATTTTGAAGTGGTTCTTATAAATTGATGACATCTTCCTTATATGTGGAGTAATTGACTTCTCAAGGAGGCTTGAATGCACCGGAGGTACTTGAAACTTTGGAGATGTCTTTAATGATGAAGAGAAGTTCCTCTGGAGCAGCTACATGCTAATCTTGAAGGTTGAAAGAACTTGAAGAAAAGTGGATGAAAGCCTTGTCTTTTGAACATGATGCGATTGAAGATGAAGTATGTTGATCTTGAACTTGAAGTGATCCAATATGATATCATTGAAGTGACTTCTTTGGACAACTACATGATGCCTTATCCTTCTCTCATTCCTTGCTTGTCAAAGGTTCCAATCATTTTTCCTTGGATAATCCCTCAGCTCCAACCTTATTGCTGCAACATAAAGAAAGAAACAACATCAATCCTTTAACTTTATAACCTCATTTCATAACACATAAGAATCATTTGCTTAAACTCTAAAGAAGATCAAAACATGAAAGCAATATAGAAAGTAGAGCACTAAATGGAGTCTTTGAATCTTCCTTTTAAACTCTTGAACTCCTCCTTTTTGGCACAGTAGATATGGATATCTTAACCCTCCTTACTCTTGGCGCAGCAAATAGAAGTTTGAGTTTCTTCTTAATATTGGTGCTCTAGATGGATGCCTTGTGTTCTCCTTTAAGATATCTTCAAACTCACTTGAATTTCTCCTTGATTTGAATTTGAAGAGTCAAATCTTGTCTTTCCATGGAAGGCGCATCAGCTAAGGATTTGGAATTCATCTTAAACTTATGATACTTAGTGCTTTGACACTTGAAATCAGCTTGTCCCTCTTATAGCATTGGATAAAGAACTTCAATACTCTTTGAAAACAGATCAAGAAACTATCAATGATGGCACATGAGATGATGATCTTAGGTTCCTTGCTGGATATACCTTTGACAAAACTTAGATTAAACCTCATCCTAAGGTGGCGCAGTGGTTAAAGATATTGAGTTCTTCTTGTAAGTGTATCAAAAACCAATCAGCAACCTCTTCCCATATGGGGCGCATTGGATCAAAAGTTTAAATCCTTCTTGAAAGTAGATCAAAAACTTATCAAATGATGGCGCACTAGTTCAAAAGTTTGAATCCCCTCGGAAGTATGTTTAAGACTTGCAAAAGTTAAAGGCTTCAAACTCATCATCAAACTCATAATGGCGCAGCAGCTCAAGAATCTGATCTCTCTACTTTCAACATCTTCATGATGCCTTCCTCTTCACCAAACCTGATTTCTCCAAATGGCGCATTGGATCAGACCTTCATGCTCTTCATGGCTTTGGCGCTTTAAATCAAGATTTTGAATCTTCATCTCATCTCTTACAAACTTTATCTTTTCAAATCACTCTTAGTGCATTAGATCAGACTTCTGGATCCTCTAAGGCCAGCGCAGCAGTTGGGGTTTTGGATCTTTATCCAAAATTGCATAAACTTCAATCAACACTTCTTCCATCAATTCCCAAACTGGCGCAGCAGATCAAGGTTGTAAATCTTCTTAAAAGTTGCATTTCCACCATCAAGACGGACTCCTCTTCACCTTGGTCGCATTAGATGACACTTTTGATATCTTCATTGAAATGCTTTCAAGATCAAAGTCACCTTCTCTCATAAGGGCACAGCAGATAGGAATATTAAATCCTCTTCAAAAGATACTTCAAAACTTAACTCCCTTTGAGGTGGTCGCATTAGATGAGATGTTTGATGCTTGGTTTGAATGAGAATTTTTTTTTGAAGCTCAAACACAATGTCTCCTCCTTAACCTTGGCGCACTAGTTAAGGATTTCAGATCCTCATTTGAAAGTGATCCAAGTGGTGTATTAGACTAGGCGCATTGGATCAACATCTTGATTCTTAGATAAAATGCCTTCTAAAACTCATCATCCTTTCTTAATAAGGGCGCATCACTTGAAGATCTTGGATCCTCTTGATGTATCACTCAAAAGCTTACCTTATCCTCTCCTTAAAAGGGCGTTCTAGATAGCAAATTAGATCTTTGTTTAAAAAGCCTTATCAAAATTAAATTGAACTCCACACCCAATGGCGCATTGGATAGAAGTTTTGATCTCTCCTTAAAATGCTTTCAAAACTTGCTCTTAACTCCCTCCCATAGGGTGGCGCATTGGTTAGAAGTTTTGAATCTTCTTGAAAAATGACCAAAAACCTTAAGTCAAACCACCTTTAACAATGGCGCATTGGATCCATATTTCAGTCTCCACTTGAAAGCTCTTGTTTGATGATCAAAAATCCTTTCATTCTGGCGCATTAGATCAAGGCGCATTGGTTCCACATTTTGTTCTCTGATTGAAAGCGGCGCAGTTCATCAAGATTTTGCGCCACTCTTATGCCTTGGCGCATTGGCTCAAGTTTTTGCGCTCTGGAGTACTTAGCCGTTTTTTCAGGGTCCTTAAGGGTAAAGGTATATTAAAAAATATATATGTAAGTATAAGAATTGAATTTCTTAGACTTTAAATAATTTTCAATATACCTTTCAGGATGTTTGAGATAGGTCTCGAATCCACCGGGTTTAACATGCAAATTATAGAATTTGGAGGATCGACCAGATTTCAGACTTAGCTAATTTTTTAGGATTTTAGGATTTCAGGCTACTAGACTTAGTCATTTTCAGGATCTCAAACATACATCAGGATTAATCTCAAAATGAAAGCACATGACACTTGAATTAGAACTAGACTGAGAACTCAAACAACCCACTGACTTCATCATGCAGTCAACCTAAGACATCATACAAGACTCAACAAAGCACTGGAGTTCAAAAAACAGGGGGTCCCCATTTGCAATGGGGCGATGTGTGATTAGGTCACAACAGGCATGATTAGCAAATAAGTATGGGTTATCAATTTCTCAACACTCCTCAACTCACACATGCCAACCCAACCCCTGAGCTTTGATATGAGCACTCTTGAAGCACAACCTGAGAATCTAGAAAGTATCTTAACTCCTGCTCAACACATAGCTTGTAACCCAAAGCATCAACACACTTTGAAGCACACTTAAACCATAAGAGATTATGAATACTCTGATTTTACATGACCTGATCACTCCTGATGGCCTGCCACTGTAACATTAAAGTCATTAAAGTCAACAAAGCCAAATATGATGGCCTGCCACTGTAACATTATGAACTCCTCTTGACAAAGCCCACTGCACCAATAACTTGTTGAGCACAACACTAACATTTTAACCTCTACACTTGAAGCAACCAAAAACATCTGCATTGCTCCATAAAGATAACATGAACACCTTGAACACCTTGAAGCATGACAAAGAAACCTGACTGAATCCTGAAGCACAACACCACTTCTACCTCTTGCACAACATTAGTAGCATGACATGATCCTTTGATTTACACCAACAATATAATCTACTCCATGACTGCGTCTAGAGTCTCATCACAAGCACCTCATAGAAGATACACCTTTTGCAATCAATGACAAACATCCATCAATCTCCCCCTTTGTCATTGATGGCAAAAACCAAATTTCGTTCTCCCGCTTTGACATAAATGACAAAGGCTGTTCAATCACTTGTTCATAAACACCATCACTGACATGTGTCCAAGCAACTGAGGAAGCAAAAAATGCATGTTTACTGTTTTACAACTGACTAAGCAAATGGTAAATAGACAAGAGGAAGCACAATTCACTCCACTTGCTTCTTGACTGGCTTGTCCAAGAGATGATTCTAAAACTCCATGGTTCCAAGTGACTATCCATGTGATCATGATATCTCTTGAAAGGCACACCAACCTGATGACACAACTGAAACCGTCTCTGATCATGACATAGCATTCTTGTCTCCCCCTGAGGTATTGACTACTTCTATCAAAAGTAGATGAAAACACTGTCATAATATAGACTTGATAAGACTGTCCCAAACTCTGTCTAATGCACATTATCTTCTCTCTGTCCATGACTACTAACAGTATACATTCACTGTCCTCTGACTGAATACACTATATTGCTGCATATAATAATATAAAGACTTGCACCAAATCTCCCTATCTAATGAATTTGAGAACATGAACATGAATTTGACTGCTTACAATATACTCCCCTGTCTCAACCTACGGTCTCCTCTAGATGAAGTTCTGACACAGTCATCATCATAGCAAAGTTGTTGCCAAGTACTGTCAGAAATAAAAAATATCACTGTGCAAATCCAACATGGACTCTAAACCTTTAGACTATCTTGATCACATTTCATAGACCTCTAAACCTTTTGGAATATCTTGATCTTTATGAACATTCCTTCTTGTCTTCTGCTGTCCACTTTACTGACCATTGCAAGACTGTATACTATTTATTGTCTAAGTCAAAGCAAGACTATCATACCACTGTTCCTGAATAACATTGAACCTCAGTTCATCATTTTTTTTTAATTCTATACTGCAAGTAGAACACTGTCCTCTGCAAGAACCAAAAATAGACTACTTCACATAAAACATTGTTAACAAGCAAGAGACTGAAAAGCAACCAAATACAAAGTATTAAACAAGATCTGAGACAATCTGAGCAAAGATCATAATATCAACATGACTGATAGTTATCTGCAACTGAATAAACAAGAGGTAACTGTCACTACTATATCACTGTCAATAGAAGAGATACAACAACAGACCACTTTCAATAGTGTCCTTATATTGTAAGATCTGCACCAACTTCTGACAACTGTCCTCTTTCCTCTGACTTCAGTTTGCACCAACATGAAGAGGAAATAGAATGAAATACAGTCCAAAATGTCTCCTTTGTGTAATCTACAGTCAATACACATAACTCTGATCACTGTTACTACTAATCTATCACAAGAAAAGACTGATTGTTTTCACAATGTCAAGTGCTGCCACTATGAAGTGATGCTCATAATGCTGTTATAACTTCTCTGCCCCAACCATACTCACTACAAGAATTCAAACAGAGGTCTGCAACCACAAGGAACACATGACTGCACTATTATTAACATCTTGCTTGATACTGCCAACTTTGAACTGTCATAACATATCTTGTTTGAAGGCAAGAGATCAGTGTCGAAGTACACTGCTGCACACCATGATATCCTGAAGAACCATGATATCAATTTCTTGTTATTCTGACAAAGGAGTATCCTTTGAACACTTTGTTAGCATCCTTTCATTAAAGGCCATTCTGTGAAGACATAAAACTCAGACTACCCAACTTGAAACATATCATCAACTCAAAGTGACTGTCATGTCATGTTCTTGAATGCATCTGATCTATTATCATGAAACTCGTGAACAACCTCAATCATGCAACATGTCAAACCTTAATCATTACTTTGATCAAACTTCTTTTGCTTGCCTTTTGTCTTATCTTGCTCTATCAATTTGAATTAAATCTGTTACTGTTATATAGGATTGTCTTCCATCTTGTTTTGAATGCAACTATATAGAACAGTAATAAATATCTTCTCTACATATCAGTGACATACTAATCTTAAATCATAGGACTGTCAGAGCCAAGCTAACCTATCAAGAAGCAATGTAAACCAAGTAGAATCAATCTCTGAATAACAAATTTCTGAATAAGAAGCACCAATATGAGACAGCACAAGCTGATAGAAGCCATACTCTTCCTTATACTCTACACCCATGAATGATTGTCAGAACCATGGAAAGAACACAGTTCTACATTCTGCACTTTGCAATCTACCTGCCATCTGCCCTCTTGAGAGTGCACCAAGCAATCATTTGATAACATGATATATATACCTGATACAAACCTAACAGATCTGATCATATAAGCCCTGTCACTATCATGGGCATCCTTTGCTTATTATGCTGACATACCATTCTAATTTTCTCTAAGGGGTTTAATCAGTAAAACTATGAACATCTCCCCCTTAACTCATGCTTTTCTTTATGTACCTATTGATGGAACTTGAGCAGCGTGCCCAAGCTCAGATTCTTTCTTTTCCTCTTCTTGTTTCTTTCTCCAAACTGTTATCATCCTTATTTTCTTATGATGGTTAAATGATTTTACCATATTAGTCTTACAAAACATTTTTTTATGCCCAAACTTATGACATTTATAGCATCTGATTTTAGGCCCAATAGTAGAATCAAAAACATATTCTCTTGTCAACCAACAATTTCTTTCTATGTGAACAGCTTGATTACATTTGTAACACACAATCTTAAAGCTCTGATTTGAAGAGTTACTAGGACCTCTAGTCTTATTCCACTCTAAACAATAATTTGCTTGAGTTTGACAATTCCTAGCTCTATGGCCATAAACATGACATGAATAGCAATAACCATGAAATTGAGAATAATTGTACCTCATTGAATGCTTGGTGGGCAAAGATCTTGTGGACTTGATTGACCTTCCTCCTTGATCTTTTGGAGCAGCAGCATGACAACTCAAGTCTATCTTCCTTTTAGGTGTATCTCTTGCTTTGGAACATTCTCCTTCTTCATAACCTAGACCATTTGTGTCCTTATAATGTTTTTGTTTGCTCAACATGTTATTCAACTTGTTTGTGCTTTCTTCAAACTTCTGATAGTTCTTGGACAAAACATTGAGACCTTCATATTCATTCTTTCAAACTGACTATTTCTGTCTCTAACTTAAGACATTCAATTCTTTTCACCTCAAGGTCAAAATTTGCTACATCTATTATTCTTTTGGCTTCCTCAATCTCAGTTTTTAGACTTATAATCAATTTATCAGATTCTTCAACACAACTGTTTAAGTCAGCAATTTGATTTCTAGCTTCTTTAAGTTCTAAAGAAACTTTTGCAAAATCAGAACATACCTTATTTTTGGAATCTTCTTCTTGTTGAAGGTGATCTTTTAATCTCTGGTTCTCCTTCTTAAGTTGCTTGATCTGATCTAGAGCACACAATAGTTCACCTTCCAAATCAACTTCACAATCATTTTCATCAAACTCTTGTTCATCTTTACCCATAAAGAGATCTTCCTTTTTATCATCCAAGAGAGACTCATGCAACAACACATGACATGACATGACAGGGGTTTGATGTTCAGCCTTTTGCTTGGCATCTTTCTTTTCTTTATTTCTTCTACTCTTTTCCATGGTACTCCACTATCAGAATCTACCCAAGCCGATTAGACTTCAAAAGGGAACCTATGCTCTGATACCACTTGTTGGAATCGTTTGCCGTTGTGCCAAAATCTAGCTATCAACTCTTGCTACAAATGCCAGACTTAACCCAGATCCACGGGAGGCTCACTGCCATGTCACGGATCCCGAGGTCAGCGTTGAATGCCTCACTGACAAGGGGGCAGCTCACTGCCAACAATATATTCCTGGCTGCCTTTATTATTTGACTCTGCTTCGTATATTCCAGATGTTAATTCCTTCACCCATTTGATTGTGGATAATTACTTATCATGGCATATGGGAATCACTGCTGATATATATTCTTGCAGATTTACATATGCTAAAATATATTTTTCTTTCTTATTCTTATTCACCATTAAAATCACATATTATTCCTTGCTTCCAAAGTCACCTTTCACTCTCCTTTTATAATATCTCAAGAAAGGCGATCCATATGGATAGCTGTCTTTTCCTAAGGAAGCAACCTTTAGTTAAATGCCACCTCTTCATTAATAAAACAGCACCACTTTCAACTTATACAAAACATACTATATATGTAATTGCTTGTTTTCTATCACAAATCACATCCCTTACAATCTTAATAAACTTCCTTCCAAATCGCATCTTTTCCTTATGCTGATCGTCCCTATCTATTATTCGCACCCCTTAATAATAAATCACTGCATACTTAATCTTATTTAAATTGTTCCATTAATATTTAGATCGCTGCTCTTTAAATCCTCATCGCTCCATACATATGCAAATCACATTCTCTATATATGATTTGTATGTCACTCATCTTGGGGAGTCGCTTCTTTTATGTAGTCGGCCTGTAAAGAAAATTTAGTATATCGTGATTTATTAAATCTTTAACCCAACTCATGGGTCGGCTTGTATCTTGGTGTTGATCCTGTATTCAAATTACATTCTTTTATTGTCTTTTTAATCGCCACTTTAGTATATCCTTTAATTAATACAATCTTTATTCTACTCATGAGGTCGGCCTCTATGTAATGTATGAGAAGGTGTAATGTCCCATTCCGGGGACATGACAATTGCACACTTAGTTTTTGTTTGAAGGATCTTTAAATTGGTCAGTCATTACAAATTTCTAGTTATGGTTAAAACTCTTGCATCACACTTCTTTATGCAGTTAAGATTGTTTGACATCCTTTTTGTGATAGGAAGGATGTTCTTTTCCTTGATTAGTTCATCAGTTTTCACCTGAGGCTGTCAATACAAATCCAGATAAATAAATAGATAACTCGTGTTTTTTAGATAGGGGAAAGATTTGCCATACCCTTGGTTCATGAATGACAAGTTTTAAGATAAAACAGTGCGGCTGTTTAATTAATGCTCCTTAAACAAACTATGGAGGATCTGTAATGCCTATCAGAGGATTGCTGTAATAAATCTAAAGAATATTTCAGATCCAATGACTCATTTGCCTAAGCAATTTTGCATTTCTAGAGCAGAAAAAGAAGAATATTTTGAATTAGAGTTTCTTCCGCAATTAAAGCATTGAGGATACAGACAAATTTACTGAGAAGTTTAGAATAGACTGGAAATACTATCGAAAATATGGAATTGAGAGATATATGGTTGGATCTGTTTTTGAGAATCAGACTTGCATGTCGTACTACTGCTCTATTTATTAAAAGTATATAAGGAATCTTAGTTTCATTAAAAACATATTGAATTAGAGTTTCTTCATTAGTTAAAGTATTGAGGGTACAGACAAATATAAGAAATTTAGAATACATGGGGAATACTGTTGAAAATATGGATTTGAGAAATATATATTTGGATATGTTATTGAGAATCAGACTTGTATGTTGTACTACTGTCCTTTTTATTAAAAGTATACAAGGAATCTTATTTCCCTTAAAAAAATGTTTGGTTTATGTCATTCTAATTTGCTTCCAAAGCAGCAGTTCATGTCATTATTGAAACATTTGTACCACTGTTTTTATTTTAAACTTATCACTTGGTTGCACTTACAATTAAATAAAAAAATATTTTAAGCTATCCTGATTCATGGTGTAATATAGATAGAAGTTATTGCATCAAAGAATTCTGAAATACATGTCTAAATGAGACTACTTATTTACATCTAGGTTTAAACCACTTTTGTAGTATGGCTAGATTCCTTTGAGACTGCTTTGACAGAGCCAGCTACATGTGAGTTTTGTTAGATGCAATTCTGGGGATCTATTATGGGGCCCCAGCTCAAGTATTACAACTAAAAAGAGACAATAATTAAGTTAAGACACCTGCTAAAACAACACCAATAGGGGTGAAGCAGGTCAAGGACCTACAACCAAAAATGTAAAACAACACAAATATTAGGCTAAGCCTTTTTTCCCTATGAATATAAAGGACCATATGCCGCAAAGATTGTTTCTGTGGAGCAGATTTTCTATTGTTAACTGGAGTCCATCCCACTGTATCATCCTTGTCCTCATAATCCGAAGAAATAGGAGAGTTGATCATGGTCAGAAGAGAGTCCGGTATGTTTGCACCTATGTCCCATTCCTCAGCTCGAGAGATAATGTGGAAGGGTAACCCGAAGTCCATGTCACCATGTCAAACTTGAAAGGGGAAGGAAGCAGAGGCGGAGTAGGAGTATTGAGCCTCCAAATCTTTCTCTAGATGATGTCACACCCATCTCTGAGGTCACCAGACTAGGATTAAACACAAGCAAGTTACCTGCCCTTGGGGAAGCATGAACCACATCAACATACCTAGGAGGCAAAGGAGGCGGCATATACCTAGAAGCTTGTTGAGATAATGTTGAAGGGCAACCTGAAGTACATGTCACCATGTGAGGCTTGAAAGAGGAAGGAAGGAGAGGTGGACTAATAGTATTGAGCTTCCAGATCTTTCACTAGATGATGTCCCACCCATCTTTGAGGTCGCCAGACTAGGAGTAAACACAAGTAGGTTACCCGCCCTTGGGGAAGCACAAACCACATCAACATAGCTAGGAGGCAAAGGAGGAGACATAGCCGTAGATGTCTGTTGCAATACAAGAACCTACACAGGCCCAGCAATAGGAGATTGGTTGAGTGGCTTAGACATATGGAGATGTTCCACATTATTTGAAGAATCTAGTGGGGACCATTTAACAAATAAGTGTGATAAGCAGGCATTCTTCCGCTAAGTAGCCTTTTTCGGGTTAAGTTTACCCAATGGGCAGTCCACTGCCACATGATCTACCTTGAAACATTGTCTCCATCTAAAAGCTAGATCTTCATAGTCAATAGTCTGTTTCCAAATTCAATCCTACACTTGAAGCCATATTTCATCCAGTAGGCCTTTCAAAATGTCCAGTTCCACCTTAAATCTGAGCAAAAGTGGAGTGGACCAAACCATTAGTTTTTGGGTCTAAAGTAAGAAAACTTCCTAGATTATTACCAATTCCCTGAAAACAAAAATTAACCCAGAATTGGAGTGGGAGATAAGGTAGCCTCACCCAGACAGGTGAAATTGTAAAGGATTCCGTTAGTGGGTGAAATGCAGGAAATCATGGCTTAACTAGTGAAACATTTTTCTCCAGAACCAAGGGCCTTTTTCTAAGATTAGAGTCCTATCTTCAAGTGATTAATAGAGAAGAACAAAAAACCCTTGAGCATTGGGGAAAATTTCCAGCCAATCTTGAAGGCCAGGGTGCCAAGTTTGAGAAATCGCAGCATGCAGATCTGGAAGGCTCATCCAAAAATGATGAATAAAAAAGTTAGACCTAGTTAGGAATACGTGACCTCTTCTTGCAGAACCTCCTTACCTAGTGTTGGTTAACAGTTTTGTCACTGTAGAAATAACCCAATTCGCCCAAGAAGGCAGCAACAAAAAGACACCAACAAATGGAGTAATCGTTGTGAGTGCAACAATTATCCTCTGCGTTTGAGAGGGGCAGCTCCCTTGTATGATTTAATTGATTTTTCTGGGTATGCTTTTAACCGGAAAGCAGAAAAGGAAAACTAATATCTGCACATAAACATGATACAGATACGATGGACAAGCATAGAATAAATAGAATGTAAATTAGATGACGCACAGATCACCCACTTCACACCCACGAATGATAACCAGGAAAGAATGAACTGCAGGTCCTCTCAAGAAATGACTTAACTGGAATTCATAGATTCCGCCGCAAATGCATTCACAACTTGATATACAGAAGCTATATTAAAGGATGATTGCAAAGACTCAAAGGAAATCTACAATCAAAGAAATATAGGCAAACACATAGATTTGAGAATGTCTCTTTATTCCCCTAATGTAAAATATAAGCTCACAAACTCAATATCTTCTGTACAACAAAATGTGTTTTGAGGAAAAACCAAACTGCTCCTATCTTCCCCAAGTGAATTAACTAAATGGAAAAGATCCCCCAGCCCTCACAGAGGCTCTTGGATGAAAACCAACAAAAGATCCTTTTCAAAGATCTAGTAAGATCAGTTTTATAGATCTCCTCGAATGGAAGATCAAAAGCCATTCTCCCGCGAAACCACACTAAATGACAGAACATACAAGAAAATGAAAAGGCCACCGATGACCTTCTGCATTCCATTCTTTGGACAATGAAATGGGTCCCTCCAGCAAGTGCATTTTGGTGAGGTGTCGTTGAAAACTTCATGTCAAATCAGCGTATTTTGCCTTCCTTGCTCCCAACAATTAGATTATCTCCTCCAGGATGGATGACCATGTATGAAACTTCATGTAGACCGGTAACAAGCTTCTTCACAAGCTGTCTCTTTACAAGATTGTAAACCTAGATATGTATCTTGGATGTAAAGAAGTATTGCTTAGCAACCTTCAATTGCTAGTTGCATTTCAAAGCTTCCAGCCTTAAACTTGATCTCAACAACATATGTCTCATCACAGACCTTTATGATAAAAAACTCAGCCATTAAGAAATAAAGAACTGTTTTGAATACCATTTTCTATTTCTCCCTAGGAATCACTCTTCGATGCAACCCATTATCCAACTCTGGGCAAGGATCTATTTGAGAATCTATGGTGCATCTGTCTTGCATTACTTTGTCATACAAAATCTGGACATGTATACAGGTTCCAAGAGAAGCTGTCCTGCTATCATTTCATTGACAAAATCTGCGATTTTGGGCAAGTAGAGAGGATGCTGGTAAAGGTTGTGAAAGCCATACTTGTATAAATGGAATGATCACACAATTCCACCACCTATTAACTTCCTAGCCTATGATACAAATCCATCCACGGAAGCAACAATCATGTTATCTTCATCAAATTGCTTGTGAAATGCCTTGATCATTTTTGAATAGTTGAACTTACAATAACTTTCATCTTTAATAAATACTTCCTTTGTGAAATATCTGCAATAATCTCTGTGGGTGAACCAGCATCAAAACAAATATTTGGCGAGATCAAACAAGAGTTCTGTAAAAATTGTTGCATTGTTTTGGTCTGTTGTTTTCATGAAGGCACATACCCCACTCACGAGCTCCAGGTTTGGCACAGACGGTTGTGGATGATGTCACTACACTCCAATCGCATTTGTTTGAAAGCTTTTATCTTTTTCAATAGATCCATTTTGTATATGCACTGCCACTATGCATAGGATAAGATATTAAAATCAAATTCGCCAAGGCTTTTGTCTATGCTCCAGTATGTTAATAGAAATCCTGCACCCATTATGCTTTTTACGTTTTGCATGGCTGTTGCTGAGCTTTTCCAGCAAAGAACCTTCTTTCAAGCGCCAAGTTTTCTATTATTACCTTGGATAAGCAAGATGTTGAACGCCCGCTGTATGAGCAAGTTGAGCTTTTATTAGCTATTATATCTGTGGAGAATCTTTGTTAGATTTTCCAATTGGCGTGGCTAGGTGGGCAACTCCGGCGAAGGTGGTGGAATGATGGCTACACTCGCCTGGAAGTTTCTAAGACTATCTTCGACATAACTTCATTTTATGCTTATGCGTCCATTCTCATTTTGGCGTAGGCGGGAAATGAGTTGGCAGCGAGCTTGGCGTTACTAACTACCATTTGCATTTGCTTGAAGTTTCTAAAGCTTTTTCAACAAATCCATGCATACATATCTCGAAATGATTTTATATTATAATACATCATTCCTCATCTTAGCAATAACGCGGCTTTCATAAATGTATTCACATTTATTTTCATGCCTATCATATCTCATTCCACCACGATACCTCTTTAGTAAATTTACTTCTGCGGATCTTGCGATCATTACATTTTATTTTTTAGCGAGCTGCGGCCTTGTCATTACAACTAACTCTGATGTGAGAGATGTCATTACAACTAACTCTGATAAAACTTCTTTCATAATTTGGCATGCATCTAGAGAGGAATAAGACTGGCAGGTGTCTCTGAATTTAGCGTTACACCAGCCAAATGTGTTTCCCCAAAATATCAACGCTTTATCATCAACGATTTGGTGCAGATCCTGCAATCATTGCATTCAAATGAGACCACCTCCTCCAGCAGATAATTTGCCAACTGAGATACCTTCTGTGATTCTTCATGCCATACAGAGCTCTCAATTTCACCTTTCACGATTTTATTTGATCGATTATGGGACTCTATCTGCATGTAGGAATGAGATGGACTCAGAACTTGAGAAGAATTCTTTGATCGACTATATCCCACTAAACCTACACTTCTCTTTGAAAGGTCGGCCGTTCTATCCATATGCAAAGAAGATGGATATTGCACCTGAGATGCCTTCTTTGAACGCACTCATCCTGTTGACTTACTTCCACTTGCTGTAGAGTTGAGCATACCCTTGCGTTTTTTTTTCCTTTTCTGCTTTTCCAGACAAGATGGACAATACTAGTTATTTTCAGGAATTACAGCCAGGGGTGGCTTGAGACAATATGTGTGATAAGCATCGTTACAGCCATCACAAAGGACAATATTGGCATCATTCTCATCCATAAAACAACTTCTATAAAGGCATGAAGGGCAATACCATGTAGGTGGAGGAACACTTGCCAATGGAGGTCTTAAGCATCTTAAATGATAAAATTTATGGAGGCAATTCTCATTACTACATTGTATAAGATGGTCATCATCCCTTGTACCAGTAGTGCAGATTTTACACAGTTTTGGAGATAATCGTTTATCATCATGCAATTCTGATTCTTGCCCATTTGCATGGATAACCCTTTCTGTTTGATTTATATACAAATCAATCTGTTCACCATCTTCTTGAATTTCAATCACTTTATCACTAGCCTTAGGTTCAAACTCTTTCATATTGCTTTCAGATTCTAGTTGTTCTATGGAAGTGTCTACTTTACCATTTTCTTGAGCATTAGTCATTTCCATCAGTCCACCATGCAGATCAGAGGCCAAACAACCAAGAACAGCATTGTTGTATGCAAATTGCAGAAGTGTAAGAACCTGCATGGCCATAAAAGAATACATTGTATGATTGAGCTTCCAATGTCCCAGTTCATGAGCAATGACAGTAACCACCATATCAGAATCTTTGCAATCCTGCTGTCTATGCACAACCGAGGCAGGCTTTTATGCATACTCCCATGTTATTTTAGTACGAGCTGAGGATAATGTTAGCTGAGTTTGTGGAATATTACACATGTAGACTGTATCATTATATTCTGAGGTCCTAGATGAATGAACATAACACCATTTTATCTGCACCAAATAAGATGTTTTCATTCTTTACTTCAGACTGAGAACCCTGAGACTTTTCACTGCACTAAGATTGCAATGTTGCTTTTTCACCAGCTGTTATTGCAGCCTCAAATCCTGAAAAGTCTCCACCAAATGCAGCAACAACTTGTAAAGCCTTCGTAATGTCCAGCTAGCCCAATTCCATAGCTATCTAACATGACTCCAATGAGACCTATAGATTCAATTCCAGCTCTGCCAAATGACAATCAGAGAATACCAAGAAGCAATTTCTCCTTATATCTGCAACCAACTCACTATCACTATGCTTTGAAGCATATCAATACCACAAGAAAACTTAGATCATTCCATGAGTGAGGTGCAACAATAATAAATCAAACAATGATAACAATATGACGTCATATGTGACTCAAGGAAGTAGATAATGCATTGTGGGATTTGGACTCAATAATATGAGATAGCACAGAGAACAGGAAAGTTTAAAATTTTCAAGTTAAAAAATTGGACAACAGCTAGGACTAAAACAAGATGGACGCCCAAACAAGGAACTAGATCTAGATGTCGCATCTGATTCACCAGCACCACTGAAACCTTTCTAGGAGGAGACTTAGAAAGATTGGTGTTTGCAAGTAAACCTCGAGAGATCGAAGGATAGGTCCCATCTGGCACTGCAGACCCGAAACATTACATGTACCACCATCTGGGCCCGACTTACAGGGGGTGACAACAGCAGTAGACGTAGAACTCTTGTGAAAAGTGGGGTCCAGGTGGCAGGGATCCAAAATGGAAGTGAGTTTAGGGCTGGAGGCAACAGGGTTGACATTATGCAGCAAATCCATCAATACACGGCAGCCAGATCTAGCCGATAATCAAGGTTGCACCGAGACTGGTACTGGTACTGGTACGGGAGACTGGTACCGGTACCGATACGTCTGTTTTTGAAAAATAGGAGACGGGGGTACTTGGAGATACCATTTTTTAAAAATATAATTTAATAATTTTATTAATTTATTAATATGCTAACATTAAAACTGAAAATATCATGACATTGAACTTTTAAAACAAGAGAACTGGTAAAGTTTAAGTTTATAGCTTACTTGTGACAATTTAATATAGCTTACTGTATATATATTACGTATAGGCTTATAGCTTACTTGTAACAATTTAATATAGCTTAATATATATATATATATATATATATATATATATATATATATATATATTACTGTAGACACTAGTATTGAGGTTTGAAGTCCGTAGGAGTAAGAATCCACTGAGTTTGTGAGAAAATAGTGGAAAAAATGAAAGGTAGAGAGAGAAAGAAAAATGAAGACGCCTTTATATTGACGTAGGGTACTTGGAGACGTGTGGGAGACTCGACTAGAAGTCTCCCTTTGCAAGGAGACGAACCCAAGAAGTCTCTGAGACGGGGAGACGAGTACCAGTCTCCGAGACGAGTACCACGGGGTCGGAGGTCTCCGTGCAACATAGCCGATAATATTGGCTCTCTCACAAAGGTGACTCTTAACAAAGGTAAGGAAAAACACATGCCAGCTACATGTGAGTTGTTTGTAAGGTACTTAGGCCTTTAATTCCTCTATTCTAACTGGATTGTGAATTTTTTGATAAGTTATAGTTGCTTGTGTGGTCAATTAGCAGTGGTCATATGACTCTCGAGGTTATTGATTAACTCCAACATTTAATCTGGCCCGTTTGATTTTATTTTGATGATGTAGATGTTGTTTTCTGGGTTGTAACAATTCGACTCTACATGCAGTTTGTGTGCTTATATGTCTTCTGAAGTTTTCACGTTTTCACATGCTTCTCTTAACAGCATCTAACACATCATATACACATATCCAACTCGACATATATTCTGAACAAGGATCTGGTTCTTCAGTAGAGATGGGAGCAATATAGGTCCAAAAGAATGGAATTTTGTAAACATCAAGAAAGAATGGAGGGAGGGGGTTCTGGTAGATTTGTTCCTCAGTCACTCAAACCTGGTTGGTGAATCGGATTAGTTACTTCAACAGTTATCAATATTCTACACGTGGTTATATCAGAAAGTAATGAGTTGAAACATTGATATCATAGATGTTGTATCATGATGGTCACTTGAAGTCAGCATTTTTTCATCTTGTTTGATATACTTATGTCATTTATGTGATAGAGGAGGGGGGACAAAGAACACGGTTGATGATTGGTCTCACTCATTCATCCAGAAGGGATGGAGGATTAGTCTCACTCATCCACTGTAGATGACTAGTATCATTCATCACTACATCATCCTTATATTACTGTGTCATTCATCTATTGATACAGATGACACATCACTCATCTCATATATAATTGATCCAAATGTGCTTATACTATTGAACCATATATTCTCATTACCTATCCACATCAAGTTCATTTCATTTAATCTTGGCATTTGATCATAAGTTCATGCTAATCTGAGGATGTTTTACACTTGTATCGTTAGTTTTTAAAAATCTTGGACGATTTAATTCTTTAATGATATCTTCCCACTGAGGCTCCAGGCAGCAATTTAATTGTTTGAGGCTTTTCTGTAACACCTAAAGGTGCATGTGATGGAAAAAAGATATAATTTAATAATCACCATGTGTTTGAAGTCCTATTTCACTAATTAATCTAATGCTTTATCCACATAATATTTTGTAATAATTGATGTGTGCATTGAAACAATTAGTTTTAATATTATCAATAAACATAGAGTTTTGTTAAGTATTCTCTTGGCATGCCAAAGTAGAAAAGTATTTATGGTAGGGACTGGTGTGTTTGGTACAATTGGTTATCAGATATTGTCCAATCAGCACAACCCTTTTAGTCAACAACTATATGTGTTATGACTGGAAAGGGATCTCTCTTGTTTATTCTTCCTGGTTATTAACATTGTTTGTACTTTTCTGAGATTAGATTGTACATTCATACTTTGGTGTGTGAATAAGTGTGAAGTTTTATTTCTATGGAATTATTATTGTTGTTTATATTTATATGGTTTGATTGTGTATTTGTTATACTCAAATTTCCTATTCTTTCTATTTTTTGTTTTGTTTGTTTACAGGATGCATAGAAAGCGAGGGCATGTTATGAATTTCATGCTTGCCGCAATGGGGACAAGTGGTTATCTTGATGGATATGGACACCAGTGTCTAGTTATTAAGGGAAGATTTGCTTCAAAGATTATTGATGATATTCTGCGACGATATATCGGTAAGTGTTTTTCTCCAGTAATAAAGGACGAAGATTGTGAAACATTCTATCTCCTAAAGTAAAGAGGAACTTCAATACTTGTAGATATTGATAAATTGTTAAATGATCGTTACTTTCTTTTAAAGCTTAGTTTTCTTGCATTAAATTAAACCCGTTATTGTATTTAGCTTCCTTTTTAAGTTTTTCTCTCTGAAATTTAAATAACAGGGAGTGCCTTTTACCTGCTCGTTCCTTAGCCTTAAATGAGAAATTCATGAATATAAGAGATTTTTACTTATACCATTCCTTAGCCTCTGATATTTATTCCCACATATTGTTTAATTCAAGACAATCAAAGTTGCACATTTTTTTCAACATATATATTTATATTTGAACTCTGGTTTTCTCATTGAGTGAACTTGGAGTTGGCAAATTACTGGACTTGATGTGCTGAATTAATTGCATTGATTCCTCAAGTTTAGCATCTTTTTGTTCATGGCTTGAGAACATGAGGTATAATTAATAATTATTCACATTTTAACACTCCTTTTAATTTTATATGCATCTTTTTTCATTGATTTAGTCATAGGGGCATTGCATTTTTTCATCCATTAGAATCAACCAATTAATGTTCCAAGCATTCAGTAGATATTGTTGGTGTTGGAACTAAGCCACACCCGGACCGACGATGGACTGGTCCAAGAGGGGCCAATAGCTCAGTGGTACAGCACTCTAGTAGCGTATGGAAGGTCCTAGGTTTGAGTCCTAGCTGGTCCATGTCTCAACATGGTATCAGAGCCAGGCCCAGGCTAGGAGCCCCAAGCACACGAGAGGTGTGGCTCAAGGGAGGTGTTGGTGTTAGAACTAAGCCACACCCGGACCGGCGATGGACTGGTCCAAGAGGGGCCAGTAGCTCAGTGGTAGAGCACTCTAGCAGCGTATGGAAGGTCCCAGGTTCGAGTCCTAGCTAGTCCATGTCTCAATAGATATAAATTATATAATAACAATGAGCTAATACGTTGAGTACCATATATTTAGATACATCATGTGGTTTGTGAGATTATGGATTATTGTTTATTTAATCCTGGGGATATTGAGTCGTTTAATTTGTTGGAATCAAATTATCAAAAGCATTAAAGGGGAAAAAAAGTATTTGGAAACAACTTAAAGATATTATTTTTCAATTGCCATATATTTCAAATTCGATGATTGGAATTCAATAGGGGGCTATTGAGCACCAACAGAAATCATGTGGTTCATTGTTCATCTATTGTAGTCATCTTTAGTTCCTATCTATTTTTTCAGGAGTCAGCAATTCCTAAGTTTAGTTATCATAAATAATGTACAACGATCTTGCTAGAGTCTTCTGCTAGTCTCATATTCTTTTACTCATTTTGGCATAGTTAATGATGCATTTGTATGGCACTATGGCATGTAGAGAGATATCTAGAGATACACATTATTTTATGCATAGCAGCAAAGATTTTTTGGGAAAAAAATCAGCAGACCAAAAGTATAAGATTACATTGCATTGCACAATGCATACTTCATAGTGCATAAATAATAACTTTAAACTAGCTGCTAATGGTTTTCAAATTTTCAATTACAATCTACTTTGTACAAAGTCAACCTACAAACTGAGTACAAAGTACCAAAAATCAGATGTAGCCAATGACTCTTGCTGCTACGAAGATAACTACACTGAGGGCTGCAGGTCCTGATGATGAAGCTCCTGGGTCATGTTGTGATGTTTTCACACATCGCCCCATTGCAAATGGGGACCCCCTCTTTTTTTCACTTTCTGTCGTAGGTTCTCTTTAAGGTTTAGATTTCTTTGAGTTAGTAGGTTTGGAAGTATAGATTTGCCCATGTCTCATCGAGTTCTTGCTCAAGGTCTTTGTGGAAATTGAAGAAATTGACTAAGTCTGATGTCCTGAGGTCTGATGTCGAGGCCAATAGAGGAAGAGAAGTTCGAAAGTGAAGAAAATCCTAAGTAAAAGTCGCAAATTCCTTTCACAGAAGGAATTTGTGCCAAAATAGAGGAAATTCCAAAGATCAATGGAGAATGCGCCTAAATAGAAATCCCAAATTTTACCAAAATCTAACTTGAATCATTCTCCAAGTGCAGTGAAAATCACCAAAATCCATGCTAAAAGTGAAGTTTGAAGGTAAAGAAAAATGCTAAGTGAAAATAGCGCAAATTCCATGTACCCAAAGAATTTGCGCCACCCTCTGCATTCACCCTAGAAAATCACAAATTCCATGTACCCAAGGTATTTGCGCCCTAGATGTTATTCGTTTGGACATTCCTGATTCCTCTTGTGCATCTAGAGACCTGCAAAATGAATAAATGAATGTGTGAAAATGAACAGTTGATGGTTAAAATCCTTTGAATTTATGAATGAAATTGATAGATGGTGCAAGATTATTCATGTCTTATCTTAATATTGCATTACATTAAAAATTTTATGAGCAATGACTATTTAATGTTTTCTAGAAAGACGAATCCATCCAAGACAAGGTCATATCAAGCATCGAGATCGTCCATCGAAGAAGAAGGCCAATCTCAAGGATTCGGTATCATCCATAGAAGAACATCCAGAGGATCGAGACATCATCAAGTTCACCATCATCCTGCTTCCAGTGGAGAACTTCACCTCCGGAGTGAGGGAATATCACCTTGCAAACTCCATCTTGAAATTCACTTCGAGTTCAAGAGCTTTCCATTTCATGCACCAAGGTGAAAAGAACCTTCATCATCCAATCGACTCTAGGAGTACACGTACATGACATCTTCCTGCACCATCCAGAGATACAATCCTGCACAACAACATGAGAAGAGAAATGAGTCAATCATCACAATTCCATGAATTACATCAAGACAACAAGAAGAAGTTTCAAATTTCCCAAAAGTATAAGTTCGAGAGATGCTAAGTTCCATAAGTGAAAATCCAAAAATTTGGGAAAATATTCCAAGCAGTATGAACATGTCGAGAGCTAAACTAGTTTGCTCCATGCTAAGGTGGCACGTACACATCATTAGGCCAATCACAGTCTGCCACATCATACTGTCTAAGTTCAATGTATCTACTACAAAGAGGGCATCCACCTTGAAGATTCCTGAAGATTCCCAAAGATTCCATTTCAAGCTTATCACATTGGGAAACGTACCTTCATTGCCTATAACTTTTGTAACAAACTGCCTTGTTGTCTCAATCTAGGCCGTTGATTTGCAAATCAATCCTGGCCGTTCATGTAATTTTTGGAGTCTATCAAAGACTCACTTCTCTCATTTGTAAGGGATATACATTAGAACTAGAGTTGTTGTAGGAGAGTAGGATAGCAAGTAGAATAGAGGAAGCTCTTTGAAGTCATTGAAGAGATATTGTGAAATTGTTGTAAAAATACTTCCTGGATCAATACAAGCTCATTGTTGGTTCTCATGGTGATTTTGTGTGATTATGGAATGTCCGCATGATTTCAATTCTCACAAATGATGGAGATGTGTTTCCAAGTAGAGTAGAATAGATTAGTTGAAGTTCATTGATGTAATGTTTATATGTTAAGATATTTGATGAATTCTATCTTGGTTCATACTTTTCGTGGATTGTCGAAGGCAACTCACTCTGTAAAGTTAGCCTGAACCTTCATATGCTTTAGTTCAATTGTGAAGATTGTTCAAGCTATGCCAGCTATGGGTGTTTGGATGGATGTTTCACAATATGAAAATCATTGGGTTACCTTAGGAGATTGCAGCTGCTTCGTGTAATTGTTGGTTCTCATGGTGAAGCGGAGTTTGGTTTCGTGAGGAATTTGTCTATCTACACATCATTCATTACTTCATTGTCCTTAGATTAACTCTCTTAACCCTCTCTCTTTTGCATTTTCTTTTAAGTTTGATTGAAGAAAGTTCCATTCATTCACATCCAAGGAGTACGGAATTTCACCCATGTTCGTGAAGGAGGAATTTAGCGTAAGTCCCTTTGTGATTACCAGCAAGATCACATCAAATCACTGAGGCTATCCACGTGCAAGTCAAGACCTGACATCAAAGGAACCTTGGAGCATTCTTGTTTGATCACGTAGTTCAACATTTGAGAAGCTTTGTTCAAGAGAGGATAGAGCACTTGGTGTTTTATTCTATTGTTGTTGTTGTCACAAAAACACTATCAACAGGTCAGAGTCTCTCTTGAGTTGTTCAACCACTCCGTAATTCTCAATCAACTTGTTCATGGAAGGCAGATCACACTTACATGGAAATTGGAAACAGAACTGAAATTGGGCCCAGGGAAAACATGTGTTGAAATGACAAGCTATTTCGATCGTGACATTGCTAGACAAATAAATACTCTTTTAAAAGTTTCAACTATAAACATAGTTAAGGAATTTATTATGTCATGGTTTTATAATATACAAATTTACAAGATGAGAAACTACCAAAGAGCTCTGACAGAAAATTAGATAGAAGCAGCGGAATGGCACACTTGTGTAGAGGCATCATATTTCCTACTAAGAAATAAATAAAATAGCAAAGATAGTCCAATCTATTATTCATTAATCATTTGTATTTTGTAATATTGCAAGTAATCCATAGTTTATGAAGACATCTGATAATTTATTTCTATATGTTACCATTACATTGACATTATCTATGCACTAATACCATGAAAATCCTAAATCACATCACATATGACCCTCAATTTTCTTTACTACATACATAAAATGAAAAAGTTGCAGTTGTTTCCTTATAAAATCTTGATTCGTTTGTCCTTAACCTTGCCTTTTGTGTTTCTTTTTGAAACAGCAGAATACAATTTTGTATTTTAAATTAAAACCAGAGTTTAGTCGCCAAACGCCTGCCTGGAACTGCCTTCCTTGGAAACAGAATTGAAACATTTGTTGGTACAATATAAAATTCAAACCTGGCGTGAAGTAATAGTGCATAGGACCTTGCCTTAACAACTATCACACAGCCAATACAGGAAATCGACATAACTGAACATGCTTGCTGCTGCTTTTATTAAAAAAATAAAAATCGCATTATATGAAAATTGATCTTTGGTATGCCATAACATTTAAAAACTGGCCTCAAGCAGCAGTTCATAGAGCCTGGCCTCAACAATATCACTCAACCAATACAAGGAAACAACTGAGCATTCTTGCTGCTGCTTTATTTACAGCAAAGCTTGGGAAATTTTTTTCTTTCTAGTTTTGAGGCTTATGTCTAACTACAAAAATATTGAAATATAAGAATTGAACATGAGTGGATGGAAGTTTAAATAAATACGTTGTTTTCTCAGTGCACAGACTACCTTACCTTGGCTGGTTAGCTTCAATGATCACTGAAAACCTTCTTGTCACCACAGTTTAAAAATGCACTGGCAGTCACAGTCATCGTGAGCAAAATATGCCCCAGCTGTTTGTCAAGCAAAGTATGGCAGTAAACCGCTTGGAAAACAATGCCAAATGTGCCGAATTGCATGAGTATATTACACGTGAACCCTACCGAAAAGAAATCGTAGTAATAACATCGTTGAAAATTGGTCTCTGAAAAATTGCACAATTTTTATAGTTGAAATACTATCTGCTTGGATAATGATGAGATTTGGTTTTTTCCTATGTCAGATTGCCATTTATATTAAGCTTATATAATGTGTGCTTGGCTGTTGTCCAGATTTGTGTTTCCAGTCTCTTGTTAGGTGCTGCTTGTTCTTTCATCCATTAGTTGTTAGAATTCAGTTGTCACGTATGCATGTATGTCAACTTAACTATAATGGCCTCAAGTGTTTGGAGAGTTTCAACATAATTTTCTTGCTATGGAGATTAGATTTGTAGAATGACCTATTTAAGCTGCTTTGGTAAAGTGGAGGTAGAAGATTCGGTCCAAACTTGGTAGATTGACATAATATATAAGCCAGTGATAAATGTGATGATGACTTTATGAAGTACAGTCCTGCTTTGTTGACAACATTTGAGCTTCTAATGCCAATGCGGGTTATTGCCTACAAGATATAATAGTTCTGAATATAACAAGTTTGCTCTTAGAAAAGGAATTGCCATGTCTTGAACTTAATGGATTACACCATGTTTTAATCACATATTGAACGAAGTAGCAAAATCTTGTTGATTAATTCTGTTAATGGTAAGGATGAGGTAGTTAAACTTATTACTTTCAAACAACAATTAGTACATGTGGAAGATATTAATCGGCAATCTTTAAGCATGGTGTTTTTTGCAATTTGGTACATGATTCAGACTCGACAGACTAAAAATTTCTGACTCGGCAAAACACGGCAACTTAAAACATATTTAAATTTTTGGAAAAAAACATAAATTTTATGCAAAATACAACTACAAAATGTATCAAATGAGTTTGGCAGGGCTTTGGGGGCAGTGCCCGTTGTGGGCATCCAGGGGCAGCGCACCTTGCGTGTTCCCTATTGTGGTATAGGGTGGGGTTGAGGGGCAGAGCCCTCGCCACTAGGTCGAAATGAAGACCTTCAAAACTGCACGGATGTTCATGGTGCATGTCATTTTCATAATTTTTTGAAAGCAAAAAACCATGTTTTTTCAGTGTTTGAACCATAGTTACGAGACTTGGACTCGGCAAGCTGATTTTGGACTCGGACTCGGACTCGGTGCCTAGACTCGGCAAAAACTCGACAAATTGAAAAAGCCAAGAAATTCAGAGATTTTAAGGATTTAAAACTTGTTTCATGCACCCTTTAATAAATAAACCTTAAAGACACAATAACATCATCAGATAGAAGCTAATTTGATCACATACACAAGTATACATCGATCACATAAGTATAAACGCAAATTGTCGCTAAGCTGCTGAAAGAAATAGTACACTTAGATATATAAATATAGTCAAATGTATACAAAACTCATGGAATATGGAATCCATGACATCAAATGTTCCAAACAAATATGAAATATCAAAACAATAACTAGAGTCTAGAAGTCTATGGCTCAGAGGAACCTGCATCCTTCGCCTTCCTACGAAGGCGTAAATGGTAGGTTTTAAATGATGCCAAAATTGACGAGTGAACAAAAACTTGGAGAAAACTCGGCAAATCAATAGGATCTAGCTCATCCAAATCAATAGGATCCAATGATTTGTCCTCTACTCTTTTTATGCAAAATCGAAACCTTGAATTTGACAAAGTTTGAAACCCTGAAACCCTGAAAAATTGGTTAAGTCTGAAATCTGATGGATCCTCCAAAATAATCTGCATGTTAAATCCCATGGATCCGGAACCTATCTCAAACATCCTGACAGTATATTTCAAAATATTGAAAGTATAAGAAATTCAATCTTATACTTAAATATATTTTGAAATACACTGTCACCGTGTTCCCGATTTTTTCACTAGTTTCAGCCGAGTTTTCCCATCAAGACTCGCCGAGTCTGCCGAGTCTGCAGATTCTAGCGAGTTTTTGAAAAACTCAGCCGAGTCCGAGTCCCCCAGACTCGGCCAGGATGACTCGCCTCGGACTCGCCGAGTTTTGGCGAGTCTGGGTGACTCTCGTAACACTGTTTTGAACCACATCCAAATTACGTTCCGCAAGTTTTTAAGACAAACTGACTAAAACTTGGTGAGTACTTGCCCAAAACTCATCCCATTTGACCCTTGAATTTACTCTATGAGTACTCATTTTTGGAAAAAACCCCCAAGTACACTAAGTCCTCGGTGAGTTTTCCAACTGTGGTCTATAGGATTACCGATTACAATCTAATTGAATTTTTAAATATCTTGGAGTTCAATTTTGCGATTTTGTTCAAGTAGAGGTGGCTTACGAAAATTAATTCTACATTATAGAGAATGTGCATAAGTGATATATGAGATATTTGTTGCCATTTAAAATTTGAGAAGGATATTAATCTATTAAACAACTTTATGAAGAATATTCTACTCAGTTTATGGTGAAGAATTTTTAATGTTTCATAAAATATATGGTATAATTGTATTCCTCAATGTGCTTTGTTTATTGAAAACCTACATGCTGGAGATTTATGAAGCGTGAATAATGTCCATGAAGCTGTCATGTGGACAAATAAGTTTGCAGAACTTTCCCAACATAATGAAGGACAATGATGGGAAAAGGTTAACAAATATGATAATACCAGAAGACCATTCAAGAATTTAAACGATGCAATGGATCCTTATCTTTTAGTGCGATCATTCCATCCAAAGGTACAAAACAAAGTTATCACTGAGTGCTAGTCAAGCGAGTTAATGAATTGCCAGTTTCACAGAACATTAAAGAGAGAAAATGGAAAAAAAGATGTATTTTTAATGACTTATAGTAATAGTTCTATTGCTTCAGGACTGATATTTTTTTGAGTATCTGTAAGCATATGAGTTTACAAACAAAGCCTGTCTTAAATCTTTTCCCTCAACTGTCTGATAGTCACCATAGGCTGAGAATGCTGTTGAACGAGGTGAAAAACATCAATTAAATTAATTTACAAATTACAAGTTAAACCTTGATTTGGAATGCCACAATAAGTGAAAAAATTAGCAGATTTTTATGGTTATGCCTGAAATCTGTAAGTACTGTGTAAAATGGAGTTTTCAGAGCCCAAATAAATAAACTCTGTAAGACAGATTTTTCAGGGTCCACTATCTTTCTAAATATGATTTTACTGGCTGTGAAGAAATGCATGCTGTCAAATTGCAATAGGCAATATTTCTTCTTGTAATGATAAATCTAAATTCCATTCATGAAACCAAAATTGAATTGATGATAAACCTGTTGAATTCATCGGGGCATCTATAGAATGAAGAATGAAGTATCAAGTGTTAAGATCTTGGGAAAGAGGGCAAATCTTGATGCATTATTCTTGTTTGCTAAGTATGGTTGTTGGATCAATTTCTCAATGTGCTAGCCTTTTCAATCTGAGATCTCTAGGTATATATTGAAGCATTAGAATGAACTAGAATGTTTGGAGAAATCCAGGGGTAAAGGTCAATTCATCTTCTCTAATTCAGTTATTGATTGATTCTATAATTGACAGAATGACTTGTAAAATAATTTGTGAGGATTGTGTGTGGAAGAAAATTTAGGGTTTTTACATATTCCTTCTGAAGGGTGTTCAAGCTACAGGATCCCAACTTTTCTGCTTCTCATATTCTTTGATATCTGTAAGAATCATGCATTTAAAACCTAGTATCTATGTCACTACCTTGAAGAAAAATACTGAATGTAGACAATTTCTAAGAAAAACTACTCATAATTAGCAAAAAGATGAGCAAGTTTATATCAGAGCAAAGCATTTTAGAGAAAATATGTTCAAACCAGTTTGTTTGTGTTCGAGGGGGGTGCATAGGGATGGTATTAGGTTAAGGTTATTGGGATTTGTTTGGGTTCCATTTTCTGCACTGATTGTTACTAATTTGAATCTTTTGCTTTGCAGATGAATATGTGATATGCAAGGGTTGTAAAAGTCCTGATACCATCCTTTCAAAGGAAAATCAGCTTTCCTTCGTTCGCTGTGAGCAGGTAACTTAATACCATGTTTTGTGTGTGTTTCAAAATAGTTTCAGTAAATCAATATGCAAGGACTATTATATTTGACTTTTAATCTATATTTTTGAGTGATATTCACATCAGTGATTGAAGTCAAAAGCAATAGGTTTTGTGAAAATTCAATCTTGCACGGTGTCCTTTTTACCTGTGAAAATTATATCTTGCATGGTGTCATTTTTCTTGAATGGAGTCTGCTATCTGCTGTTATGAATTGACAAGAGGTTGGTATTCCATCCTCTCGTCTTTCCACATTAGTAATTGAACGTTGTGCTGGGTTAATTGAGTTTTTGGCAAGTAAAATGTTCAGAATATGTTCTTTATCTTTTGTCTTTGTGCTTATATTTGAATGTTGTGCTGTAAAACAACTTTCAAAGATGCTTCTCGTATCATACTCTAATTTCCCTGTGGATCATTGCAAACAATCTTTTTGGGGAAGAGGGAGGCTTGGAGGGATGGAGAAGGATGCACTTCACTGATAACAAAATAATTTGCACATGACACTCTCATTCACCATTTCAATGCTACTTGGATGTGCAAAGGGAAATATTTTATTCTGATTATTTGGTTATGCATCTGTTTCACTTTAATGCAATTTAATTTTGGTCGAAGTATAGTTGTAACTTGTTAACTGCAGTAACTATAATTTCGGTATTGTAGTTGCAGAGCCTGTTGGGAGTGGGTCTTCTTTTTACGATTGCTTCAAATTTTATAGAATACTAAAGAAGACAAAAGAGGGATGCTGATTGTTGATTTCTCATGTTTCTTATGTCTCTGCAGTGTGGATGCTCACGTTCTGTTGCAACCATCAAGGGTAGTTTTGTTGTTCGTGTTGCACGTTAAACGGTGACATAAAACTGAATTTTGGAGCTTGAGAGGATTTTTGCAATCTCATGGCAAGCAGTGGATTATATTCATGTTCAATCTGTCCATGGAAATTGTTAATGGTTGATTATTGTAATTCGGCATGCTTTATTTTAAACATGATCATAAAAACATTAGGCTTCATATTGTGTGTCTGTTGGCAATGTCAATTTCCTGTTGAATTATGTTACTGATAGTTAAATCTTTTTTTGGGAAAGAGTTATTCTCCTAGAAACCTATCTGGCACTTTTTCATATTTCTTAAGCTGTTTTTGCTTGGAAGTTATCTTGACACCTTTATCAAAAATAAACTCAGTTTGCTTTTCCCACTTGTAGTTAAATTCATTCACAAATTGTGAACCTTATGCCCACAAGATTAAAATGACATGCAATGGAACCTAGTTTGTGTTCCTCCTCGTCAAATTGTTACAGAATACTTGGACTGTGAGTGTAAGGACTTGGAATAATTTTAATAAAAAACTACTGCAGTTTCTTCAGTTCATTAGTTACTGTGTTTGGGAACATTCTGAAGGCCTGGTTGATTCAGGATTAGATTTAGCTATATTTTGTAGACAGAAAGCATAATTTTCTCTGTTTAAACATAATTTACTCTAGGATTTAGTCGCAGATTTGATTTTGTCTTGTTTACTAATGAAAAATTGTTAAAACTGGACATGAAGTATTCTGAAGACTAATTGCCACTATAAAACAGAGTTTTCAGACAGAGGTGTTGGTGGCTAAATGTGCCATTTATGGTTTGCAAAATTTTAAGCCGCCTTTCCTAGAACCGAAGATAATAAAGCTGTTGATCAATACAGTTCTCCTTTCCTATAAACCATTAACTTGTACTTGTTACTGAAGCTTGGTCATTTTGGTAAAATTCTAAATAAAAGAACAAAATTGTAATGCTACCAAGAGTGCCATGCGAAATTAGTTCTTTGGAAATGCAAATTGTGTATCCTGTACACCCATTTAACATTGATAATATTATTAACATTTTAATTTTTCAATACTTGAAAATAAAAATGGCCACTCTTCTATATTTAAATCACTCAAAGTTGTATAAAATGAATTAACTGTTTAATGGTGTTTTTTGGGAATGTTATTATAGAAGTGTGGAGTGTTATTATAGTTTGAGTGTGGTTTTATTTTGCCAACACCTTTCCTTGAGCTATGCTTTGGTGCTCAGGGTTCCTAGTTTGGCTCTAATACCATGTTATTTTCTATGGAACAGTGTAGAACCCTCCTATGTGATTGCTGGGATACAGTACCACTGAGTTACCAGCCTCTTCTGTGAGCTACTGGCCCTCTTTGTGGCTGAGGCTTTTTGGTAGGCTCTTTAATATGGTTCAAGCATGACTTATTTCTCCGATTCCCCTTTGAGCCACAATTTGGTGTTTAAGGCTCTTAGTCTAGCTCCAATACTATGTTAATTTGTATTTTCTATCCATTTATTCTTTTTCATTTATTATGGTAAACAACTCTTTGAGTAGGTGTCGTAGACATGTTTTGGAAATTGATTTTGGCATTAAATTTAGGGTTTTGTAGGAACCGTTCTAGTAATCTAGATTTGGATATCTTGTGACTAGATTTTGGTTTTCCTGTTCAAAGATAATAGCATTTTAAATATTATTCCTTTATATTATTAGAAGGGGGGTTTTTGTCAGATATTATAGTTGGAAATGCTCTCGTAGCCATTTGTGCAAAATGTGCAAGCATATACAAGGCAGAAAAATGTCTTTCAATAGATTTAATTTATTTTACATAAAATATAATTATAATAATAGATATAATTTATATTACGTATGTGGACAATATTCATCAATATTCATCGGGGACCGCTTTCGGTTTTTTTACGTTTGTTCGGTCATAAACACATTCAACTTATTACGAGATGTATCCTACACTTTGGTGGAAGTCACTTTAGGCACCTTTATTATCACCTTAACCACAAGAAAGAGGATGATTGTATTAAGATAAAAAAATCATTCATTTAAGGGCAAATCATCAAAATGAAAGGTGGGCCCACATTATTTTTAAGAAAATAAAGTGATATATTAAATGAGTTGGGTTTATATAAGCTCAAAAGTGAAGAGTAGGAAATCAAAGGGGAACCATGCAACCAAATAAAAATGATGAATTACGAGCTTTCAAATGTCTTAACCTTTGAAATAAAAAAAGGTCAAAGCTTTAAAATAAGTTAAAGGGAGAAATATTTCAATGACGAAATATTAAAATAAAGGTTCAGCCTATTTGATGAAGTTGCCTTAAAACAAAACAAGTTCTAACGTGGTCCTTCAAAATTTCTCCCCATCAAAACTAAACTGGTAAATTTATGTTAGAAACATTAAGAGATATCACTCCCTTGTGAAAAATAAGTCTAAATTTTATTTGAATTTGAGATATCTTAAATACAATAAAATCAACATAGTAATATTTTATCGATATCTCCAGGTTTGTTGTCGAATATGAAGGAAATTAGGGTTGTGAATTCTTTTGCTTGCTTGGACGAAAGTGCAGAGGATAGGCGATGGGGTGATGACGCTTTTGAAGGCTCTGTCTGGAATTCTACTGACGCTTCTCCTCCTAAGCATAGGGTAGATTTGGGAGCTTCTGGAGTGCATGCCGTGGAGAGGAAATCCTTTGCGAGGGCTCTAGCTGGACCCCAGCAGAAGGAGAATTTGACGAAGGGTTACAGGGGAAACATTGCCCCCCCCCTGTGTGGAGTGGGCTTGAAACTCATAAAACTGGCGATGGTTGGGGTCGACCTTTGTTGGACGGGTCTACTCAAGGTTGCATGGGTCACAGTGAGGCTCTTCAGATCCGACCTATTCAAAGTGCCTTTGAGTCTCCAGTAGTAGATATTGTTGACAAAGTTAAAAAAGAAATTGATGAGAATGAAAAGTTTTTTGGAGAAAATGGTTTGATTGGTAGATTTGTCAAGTTTTGGCCTAGCTTAGCTGGCCTACAAAAATGGATCAAGGATATGTGGAGTCCCTTACTGAAAGGTGATGTCAAAATTTACCCCTGCGCTCGAGGTTCTTTATTGTGGCTTTTGATAGTGTTCAAGATAAAAGCACTATTCTCTGTGATTATCAATGGTGCTTGGATGGGCATATGTTCATGCTCAAACCTTGGCACCCTACCTTTAACCCTAATTCAAAATCTTTCTCTGTTACTCCAACATGGGTTCATCTCCCAAACCTCCCGCTCCATCTCTGGTTGGAACCTTGTTTTGCTGCAATAGGAAGTTACAAACTGGGGAAATTCTTGGCTGTGGATGGAGGCTTCGCTGCTTTCATTCACACCACTTATGCACGTATTTTGGTCGATATAGATATTTCAAATAATTTACCAACTGATGTTACTCTTAAAACCTTTGAACGCAGCTTGGAAACAATGTTTGGATTACGAAGGCTTGCCCTTTCATTGTCGCAGGTGTTTTGAGACTGACCATATGGCTACAATTGTTCCAAACATAAGCTAGCGGGTCATGCCTCTTGGTGGAAAGATGTCGATGCCCGCCATTACTCAGTGGAAAAAGTGGTTCCCACCCCAACACATGAGATGACTAGCATTAAGAATCCCTCTTCTAAGTTGAGCTTGCCAGAATTTGGTTCAACTGATATGGATAATTTTGATATGGATTCCTCATAGAAGTTGAAGAATGTTGTTAAGGGTTTAGCTTCCTCTCTTGATTCGCCTTCTGCTAGGGTAGACAATGATAATGTTAGACTTGAAGTCACTCGGGCTTGTTGGATCCCTATTTGCACATGCAGAGACATCAGATGTTTCAGACAATGTGGCCTCTCCCCCGGCCTCTAACGAAGAATGAGTAGAGGTGCAGAATAAAAAGAAAAAGTTGTTGACAACTCACATTATGAAGTTGTGCTCACATCAGAAATAATTGTGGTTCTGGCTCTGTCCTGTTGGTGGGTGGCTTGGTTTTTTGTACCCCTGTTAATGGCGCTGATGCACTTCCTTGTACAATGATAATGTTAGTGTAGTAGCAGTTTTGTGATTGGCGTCAGTTGTCAATCTAACTGATCAACAACACAGAATATGGTTGTCTTTTTATAGGTTCTTGGACTTTAAAACCATGTTTTTACATTAAAAAAAGATATCTTAAATACATCAATTCAAAATATAATTTATTATTTATAAAGTATATTACTTATTATTATATTTTTGTTTAAATAAAAAAAACCTACTTACTAGTTTTATTATTCTATATTTTTCCTCTCTTTTATTGTGATTTTTTTGAAAAGTGCATTAAATATTATATATTTCTATGCAACTTTCAATATTTTATTTATAAAATACATAAAATCTACTTATATTATATATTAAAAATGTATTCAAAATATCTAAAATTTTAGATATTATTTTATTTATGCTTGAGTTTAAAGTTTTATTTATTATTATTTTTTTATCAATAAAACGCACTCAGTGCGAAGTATTATATTAATATCAAAAAATTACATTCAGTTTGAGCATGCTTGCTCATTACAGAAGCACTTAGATTGTGCCAAAAAGCTACAAAATCAGAACCTGACCTAGCCCCATGATAGAAACAAGTCTAACCCCATCCCCCTGACTCCTCACATCAACACCAACTACACCACGCTTAACCATGCAACATAGACCAAAAAAACTTGGAGATCAACAACCACCTATGCAGGCCAGTAGAACTCATCCACGTTCACCACAACAGCGAAGCATTTAATCCAGGCAAGGGATTCCTCTCTATCAATTCCGATAGCCAATCTCAGAAAATCCCTTCCCCGAGCCGCCCAGCTTCTATGCCTTCCCAACTGATGCTCATCCAGATTCAAAAGGAACAGCTCCCTGTCGACAACCACATCTGGCTCCAACAGCTCTGCAGGTCTCCCAGCCACGGGATCCCGACGCCTAACTCTGCGAACACCGTGATGTCCACATCATCCAAGAGGATGTTTGGTTTGAATACCACATGGAGACAGACCAGAGCTTCCACCTTTGGCTCTCCAAGATCAAGCAGAGAAGCAAGAAAGTGTGAGGATATATCTAAATTAACCTTATATCTTTCGAGACCAAAAATTCTCTACCTAATGCCATTTTCATAGCCTCAAGGAAGAGCTTACTCTGCTATTTGTAGATTATCAACTTGCAATCTGTTATTCGACCCGGAAAGGCAACTTGTCGGTTATTGCTTTGAAGTCTTATAGGAGTCTCCATCCTACAATTAGAGAAATCTAGAAGAGTGCCATCTTCGTTGGAGACATTCAATTTATAGGGAATGTTGTTAAAGATCGCACGCCTCAACTGAAGAGACAATTAAGAAGGGTCTTGTTTTTTAGAGCTGGTGACCTTTGGCTCATGTGGAGGTCGTTCGAGCATCCGGGAGCGTCGAGCTGGCCATCCTGTCAGAGGACTACCGCAATGTGCAATTAATGTCGAGAAGGATGCCATCATCAACCTGATGTGACTCTTCGGTGACATCACACATCATCAATCCAGCTCAGCCTCCAACATGTCCTTGGCAATCCTGTCAGCACCGTCATTAACCAACCTATCTACTTCATGGTTCCCTTCCTTGTAGTTGTGATTGATTGTATAGGCTTCAAAGTAGTTGAGCAATCCAGTGCTTCAATACTCAGCTGCAATTTTTTATCTTGATTTCTTCTAAAAGTATCAAAAACAATAGTTGAGGTCATATCCCATCCGGGGACTAGCATTACCCCTGCTTCTTGAAGCACTATTCTCCCCTTTTCTGGAGTCATAGTCTCCATTGCTTTGTCAATTTCTATTTGGAGCTCTTTTAATGCTTCATCCTGTACTTAGAGAGTGATGTCCTTTATTTTCTCTCTAGTCTATTTGCCTTTGTATTCATACAAAAAGGCTTTGAATTTAGGGGTTTTAATAAAATCATCATTTGAAACAAATTTTTTGCTTACCATATGTCTTATATCTTCTGATAACTCATCAGGGGCTTCCGTCATGACCATTTCTCTATCCACAAGAGGCTCATACTCTTTAATTACATGCTCAAAGCCCTACACACCTTCATCTCCACTTTCAAACTCTTCATCCTCTACAATATTGGTGTCAACAAAGAAGTTGATGTCTGGTGTAGGCTGGGGGGGAAAGATGTCTTATGGGTACTTCACACTCTGCTTGAGTCCCCCTGATGTTTTTACCTCTTTTCTCAAAAACCTTAGGAGGAACATCCATAGTTAATTCTGCGGCATGTGAAACTAACATGTCCAATCTTTCAACAAGAGATCATCAACCTCCAAAAAAGCTCCTTTATAATTGGGATTTTTGGCTATCCTCCAAGCCTCAACTAGCATTATTTTATGATACAAGTTTCTTCTTTCAATTGCACTGCTTTCATCAACATTTCTGATCAAATCATCATCAACAAATAGCACATGGTGATACTTTTTCAAAATTTTATTAACTTTGACATTATTTATGAAGTGCTCAGGGTCAAAGTTTTCTCTTGCATTTCCTGACGACATTCTGAATTGCTCTATTTTTTAGCAATTAATTGATATCCTTTCTCGACAAACTGTAAAGTCTCCAAAATGTAAAGTACCAGGCATCAAGGACTGCTTATTGTGACTTTTAAGATGCATAAAATCAAAGTAAGCTAACTACCTCACCATCTCTAAATAGGCAATTATGTTTGGACAGGTTTTTGGCAATAAAAATGGTGGACCTTCATACCCAAATACTCTAATCTTTGTGCAGTCATTATAGGCATACAATCACCCCAGTTATGATTGATTCTTCTGCTTTCATTCTTGTCTTTTGGCCTTAGAAATTTTTGCACTTCCATTGATAAGCTGTAATCACAGGGATGGCCTAGCAATTTATATACATGTTTACAAAATATTCTTCAAAATACAGATAATGGCATCTCTCACACCTGCTATCCCAGATAGTTGTCCACATCTGTATGGGTTTAATGTCTCCATTTCTGTCCAAATCTCTTACTCTCAAGCATTCATCCCACAGACACATTCTGTCCCTCATACAAGATAAGATGCATGAGCAAAGAGTAATGCTTGAATTTACTGCCTCCATTTTTTATAGCAACCAATTCATTGTGAAGATCATTGGCAAGGTACTCAACATAGTCCAAGTGCTGTACATCTTGACTTTGCACATTTGCAGTTAGAACCATTGGTGCAACTTCCATAAACAGAGAGGCTTTCAGACCAAGCAATTGACTGACATAATAGTAGGTGCATCTAAAGTATTCCTCAGATAACTCTACAGAATAGGGTGGATCCTCAACTCCTGAGAATACTTTGAGTCTATTTCCTTCATCTTGGGGCCTATGTAAAGGTAGCCTCCATCTCTTGTAGTTATTGCTCAGATTATAGTACTCATTCAACAAGTCTCTGATTCTGAATTTTACATCAAAGCTAGTGTCCAATTGAAACACCATTGATATATAGTATTTGGTGACAGGGATGAAACTAGACGCACCCTTCAACTCAATTAGGTAGGTTTGAGGATTGTATTTCTTGGCTACAGCTTTTAACAACTCCACATTGACAAACACGTTTGGCACTATAAGTTTTCCCAGGTTCAGTCTCCATGGATTGGAGACAGGTTTATGCCTATGCATTTTTCTATAATGATAGAGAAAAAGATCATACCCTCGAGTTGGGGTCCATGTGTCCCCTATCTGTTTGTATTATTTAGGTGTGAAAAGAAGGGTTGTTGATTTTGTTTTTGTATGGGGGTTTTAGTTTGAATCCTCCTTTCCACTAGACATTCCAAGGTCTTTTCAACTGAGTTGATTCTCAAATCGAGAGGAGATTCACCTATCACGTTGGGTTGCCACAAGGGAAGCTGGGAATTTTAGAAGTTATCACACAATGTCTCTAATTAATGCTTTAATGCTCTTGAAACCCTAATTTAAGCAAAATAGTAAGTAAATATGTGAATTACGACATATGCTATTGAAATAAGACAAAGGGGAGATAACCTTAACTCACTATTTTTCATAGTTCAAAAAATTGAAATGTCGGGGACAACGGTGAAGGCGCCCTAGTCTAAGATGCAACTTTTTCTGTATAATCTCGATCTCCTTCCAACGCTGGTTTCCACTGTACCTTCAGTTTCTGACAATTCAGATGCGGAGGACACTGTTGATGGCGCCCTAGTCCACTGAGGGATATTCTTCAGGATGTCAAAAGCTCTTTAATCACTGATTATCATTGTTCAATCTATTTGTGTAACTTTCCAAATGCGGAGGACAAGGTTGATGGCGCCCGTGTCCTGAAATGTCGTATAATGTCTGCTTCTTTTTAGATCCCAAATCTACACTATCCTCCAATCTTCCCTGCAACTCCACTTTCTCCAGATCCGACACCTGTAACTTGCAATCACAAAGAGAATGGGAGGGGGTTATGGTGTTTAGAGGCTTGCCTCAATCAAGCCCCGGAGAGACATTCAACTCTTCCGAACACCATTGTTAGATGAGAGTGCGTATCCCGCGGGATAGGGGCCAAAATCCAAATGATAATGATGATAAAACACAATAGATGTCACCTTGATGATGAAGCTCTCATGGAAGGAAGAAGCTCTTTAATGCCATGAGGAGATGGAATCAAAAACCTGCAACACAAACACAATAACAATGCCCTGCTCTACAACACAATGAATGCCTTGATCACTTTAACATGAGCTCATGAATCACAATGTCCATCTAGTTTCCATCCAATTTGCAAATGAATCACTAAACATGCTTATTTATGCAACTACAAAGATTCTTGCCAAGAATTTCGTAATTAAAACTTATGATGTCGGTCTGGGACCCAAATAACGGTCACAAACTTAACATTTGAATTTAAGGTAGACCCAAAATAGGGCTGGACTAGGGCACTAGCACCAAGGTCCACCCCCTGTCTTTGTTCCGAGATCATCAACATAGTCCCCCTAGGTCCTATTTGTCACAAGACCCAATGGTTTTCTCATCAGGAGTCTGAATTATCATGCAAGATGCTCTAAATGCAATCTAAAGACCCGGGAGCTAAATCTTAAGAGGAAAAAGCCCCCAAGGGTGCATTTTTTTGACATAACATTTAGCCCCCACTTTAATGTATGTATAAATGCACGGCCAATACATGCATTAAAGTAAGGTCAACAAACACAGCAAACATGCCAAGCACGGAGAAGAAACGCCAAACACAATGAAGACAGTAACAAGCACGCAAAACATGGAGAAGACAACATTGAAGACATGCAGAGCATAGAGAATACAGTGGATGCAGTGATTTTCTTAAAAAAAAATTTCCACATGAAATGCAAATGCAAGTACAAGGAAAGTAAACAAACAAATCCCAAAAAGAGTGTAGAGGAGCTCATCGCCACCGGTCTTGCACTTTTTGAGAACAGCCATGCTAAACAAAATCCCAAGGTGTAGAGGATCTCATCGCCACCGATCTTGCACTTTGAGAACAAACACGCCAAACAAATCCCAAAGTGTAGAGGAGCTCATCGCCACCAGTCTTGCACTTTGAGAACAAACACACCATACACACACACATGGAAGACACGGAGAAAACATGACAAACAAGCGATGGAGTGAAACTATTGCTAGGTTCATCACCATCTCAGGCACATTACAGGTACACACCGATGATTGGGCTCCGCCACAACAATTGCCGAAAACACGCTTAAGGGTTGAGTTAGTCATAGAACCGCTCCCCGCCTCCGCAGAGGTCTTTTGAAAATAACAAGATAGTGCAATCTCCTCAAGAAATACACAATCCCCGCCTTCTGTAGAAGGGCTTAAGATAAAAGGATATGCTTGATATCCTACCTCCGCAGCGGGCTGAAATGATTGTGATTGATTTTCAAATTGTTCAAACACGCTTTACTATCATCTAGAATAGTTAGCTTACCTTATATATGCCCCCACCTTAAGGTGGCTGATATCGTGTACCGATATCAAGCATGTTAAGGTAGGAAGAAAACACACAAGAGAACACAAGCTCTCGCAAAGCCCATGCCCCCCAGAAGTGACATATACTTTACAATCGCCAAATGTTCCCACAAACACACAATTTCTTGCAAGAAAGGTGTTAGTGTCTACATAATCATGATAAACAACGATATATATGATCATCTACATGAAAGGGCTATGCAAGGCGAAATCCAAGATAAACAAAGTGCGCGGAGCAATAGTATTGTTAAAGTGTTGTTAGCAAGATAAGATAACATCAACATCAACATCAAGATAGAGAGATCACACAGAGTGATTCCACAAGCCAAGTGTCAGATAATATGTAACAACCCCATCGTCATGTATGGACTAGGTCAATTTTTTGATTTCTCGCTAAAGGGACACTAGGTCTGCATCAGTATGATATGTTTTTCGTCATCCGCTGGCTAGGTGGAACCACTAGAGGAAGGTAAACAACAAATCAGAGAGGAGAACAAGTGCCTTAAGGACAGTCATGTAGGAGGGTGCCCCCAAGTCACCAACCGCAACGCTATGTCTGTAAGACACAACATACAACAATGAAATCAGAGGATAGGCAATATAGAAGAATGATGATATAAATAGAAGGAGGTCACGACAGAGGTGGTCTCCTAGTATCCTTGACCTTACAAGAGAATCAAGGGTCATCCTAGGAGGCCTAACAACACATAACACATCATGGGGGAAGCACAACATAGAGCTAAAGGGTTAGAAATAGTTACCTGTAGAGAGATTCATGCTAGAAGTCACCATCGAGGAGGCCATCATCCTCCCAATCTTGAATGGTAGAAGAAAGAGGTGTGTAAGGCACTAAAGCCCAACTGTTGTTCTTGTTTTGCTCATCTTTACAGTCTTCTTGATTTGTTTCAATGTTAGGTTGAATGTTCTCTTGTTCATTTACGATCCATTGTGTTGGTAATTTTTTTTGAATCGGCAGAGGGTTTGCCAATTCCAATGCACGGGTAGATTCAGCCAACAGACACAGGAGGTTGCGTGAGCTACCTCCCCTTCACTTCTGGTTCTGCCGCACCAAGGGGGGTGTCCCTATTTGATAAAGATGTAACATTTACTCTCCAAATGACAGAAAGATTTAACTTTGTAATAACAGGCAGAATACTCTCATGTGTGGACCAAGATTTGTGTGATAAATCACAAGGTTGGCAACGTTCTTGGACATATTTGTTTGGTCAGGTATGAGAGTATGCAGGGGTTCCTAATCCTACTCCTACAACTAACGGGTTGGAATAATGGAAAGGTTTGAATTTGATGGTTTGGATGCAAGATAGGGGTTTTGGATCATAATTACTTCACAAGAACAGACCGGTGCCTATCTCGGGGCAAGGAGTCAACTAGACGTATACACAAGAACGGATTGCATCTTGGATTCAAGTTTCAAGAGGTTAGATTGATGCTTGCCTACCAAACATCACCCAAGAATGCGTATTTAACTGCCTCTACTTATTGATATCCCAGTTAACATACAACCTTCTCCATATTTAACCTAAGACAATTTAATCCACTCCTTGAATGGAAGTCACAGATTAAACATGCAATACAGAAACCTGTATCCTAGAATTTGAGGAACCCTTAGCAACTAAATTTAGAAGAAGAAATGCATGCAACAAGTGGAGAGGGACAACTAGACACATGCCATAAGCATTTTTCATATAAAACAACACTGAAACTGAAAATGTATGCAATGTACATTCAAGGTGCAACTCATAAACTCCACAGAGATACAACAGCCAGGAAATGTTCTGTATTTCATTATTTTCACAAAAATGTCCAAATTTTCAACAACAACAAACTGAGTAACACAGTCTGCTTAATACAGCAAGAAAGTGTACTCCACATTAATTACATGGCACATCAAAAATCTGCCAAATACAATGCATGAGAAATGGCGCTAAAAATTGAATGCGGCAGAGGGACAAAGAGGAAGGAGTAGGTATGTTCGGGATTTGAGCCGCCGCTCCAAGATTTTCTTCATCAATTCAGGTGGTTGACCTATCAACATGACCCATACTTCCCTGCACAATCTGCCATTAAAGCTTCAGCTACCCGCAGCCTCTGAAGACGCAACAACAGCGTGTCCATGGAGTTTTCCCGCTCAAAAACAATGCCTGCGGATGCAAAGAAAACCCACGCTGCAACTTTAGAACTTGGCCGTCGACCTGTCTCCCAATCGCTGAGATCTAACGGCTCAAAAACCTGTAGAAAAGCCAAGAGCCAATGATATCGCGCCACGTAGGCGGCTTTTTCCTCTATCGCTAACTTTTCCATGTATATGTGCATGTACATTCGCCTCATACATACAAGGCGGATTTAAAATTTTAATGAGGCATACTGAAGTTGCTTTGAAATCCAGCTTGCATCTTAATCCTTGTATCTTTCGAATGTACATTAGCACATACAAGTGCCCAATATACATGTTGCGGACTTGAAACATTATTCACTACATTTGATTTTCAATCGGGTTCGGAATATATATTTCTTCATTTTATATTGGCCTGTATGTGCAAACATACAAACGAATGCACATACAACTGGTGGGCCCCATCACTTGTGTCTCCCCTGCGGCACTGTAGCAAATGTATATTTGCACCCTTGTATGTGCCAATATACAAACACAAATATACAAACCCTCATATACAACTGTGGAATATGCAACAGAATATTCCAGGAATGCATCTAAACGCAAACATACATTCGCTCCTCATATACAAACAAGGAATCTTTCCTGGAATATGCCCGTAATGTATCTTTTCTTTATATGCGCGCCCGAATGTATATTTGTTTTTATGTTTGAAATGCATGCTGGCGGCTTTGTATGTAGCTCGATATACAAGAACACTTGTAAATCGCAATGTAGCAGAAACATGTCCGCCACCCTTGTACATTTTTCCTTTGTATCTCTACATGCAACCTGATATACAAAGTGAGAATATTCCTGAGAATCTGCGAAAGATTCCCCCTTTGTATATGTACATTTGAAGCCTGATATGCATTCAGAAATGCATCTAACTCATTTTGTCAAAGGGCGATAGAGATTTCTGACCCGCCAATGCATTTTTTTGTCTTGCATGTATATACAAGCAGCCTTGTATATACAAAGACACATGCATAAAACTAATTTTTTGCATTTTTTAGCACTGTAGAGGCCAAAAGAGTTAGAACTTTTTGGATTTTGGGGAAGGGGCCTGCATATACATATTTAAATACTAACATAGGCTCTATCTGGGGATGCATGCCTCTTGCAGGCATGGCGAGGACTTCAGATCTCTGGGATGCAGACCAGTCCTTATCCATTGGGAAATAGAGTCAAAATTGCACCAACCTGCATCACAAAACACATTTATTTAAAATTTACTTGGTGGCCCAGGGCCACCAAAAAGGAAAAACCAGAGTTTTCCTTTGTCAAACACTTGATTCTATTTTGATATCTTCAAATGAAGCCTGAAAGCATTTAATAGCTTGCAACACTTAGCATTGCAATTGTTTGTGCTGCTGCTACTTTCTTTTTCATTGACAAATCTACAACGAGCCTCATCAGCATACATTATCATGAGTTGTAGAATGTCATCATCATATGAGTGATTGATGTTGCTTGGGAAAATGAGAGACTCACATGAAACAAATGAATCCACATCAGAATTTTGCCCTTCTTCAAAAAATAAGAGCTCCTCTGGATCAAACATGCAATATTTAGGCACAAACAACATCTCATAATCAAATTTATCTTTATAGACATGCAGATATTCATCATTATTGTGCTCAGCAATCATATCATTTATGTCCACCTGGAATGTCTCAAAAGAAGGCATAAATAGCTCAGAATGAAACCCTACATTAAAAACTTCATAGTTACCCCTGTAATCAACACTATCCCCAACCGTATGAGCACACACATCTGCAACCTACCCATCCACATCTGAATAGTGACCCTATTTTTCCTCTTCATCAATGCCCGGATAATCAACAACAGAAGTTTCAACCTTTGCATTATGAAGATGGTCAGAATCTTCAAGGAAACACTCATACTCAGCATCCATGTATATTTCACCATCTGAAAGGCTCACACATGCATCTGAATGCTGATAGTCACTAACATATTCACTATTATCCCTTGAAGCAGCATCTTCTACATTTAGAGTGAAGCTTTGCATATCCATTTTATACAAATAATTAGGAATAGCTGGGATATGCCTATTGTTGTAGGGCACAACCTTATGTATATCTTTCATTTGATCAATTGGAGGGCATCTTGTGTCTTCAGGCTTGTCTTCTAGAGGCTGATAACAATCTTTGTTTTCATTATTACAAGATGTGCCTACATTTTCTACAACATTTTCTTCATGCATCACATCATGGCTACACACATTATACTAAAATATATTTCCCTTTGCAAAATCATCCTTTAATGAACATTGTGGAAAAACAGAAATACATTCACTTTGATAACTATTTTGACAACTTGCAGCCATGAAACCTACTGGCATTCCATATTTCTCATTGTTTTCTATATCCATAGCAAATTGGTAAGCCTGGTGAATTGTGGCTGGTTCCTTATCTGTCAATAGATAACTCATTTCTTCATCAAATGCAGCCAAATAAATTGCTAAGCTCAATGGATTATTGGGTCCCATATATTCAGGGACCTACTTGAGCAACTTAATAAATCTAAGGTTAAAGGCTGGAAACAACTCCTCATCTTCCTTTTGAATATTCATAAAATGTATGATCAATGAGGCCACATCAAATCTTTCACCAAACTGCTCTAGGAATGCAATTTTTAAATCTATCCATGAAGAAACTGAACATACAGGCAAGTCTGAAAACCAAACTCTAGCATCATCTTCTAATGACTGAACAAAGAGTCTCATTACAACATTTTCATCGTCTACCTTATAATCTTCTATTAAATTACAAAATTTTTGCAGATGTTTGTTTGCCGATTCAGAATATGATCCATTATATTTTGGCAAACATCTTCTAATTTTATTTGGAATATCATTTGGGTAACCACCTATTCTTGTGAAATTTAGGGCTTTATACCTTTCAATAAAAAATGGTCTCCTTTCAGAGCATACCCAGGCCTGCTGTTTTAAACTTAACATTTTGAATCAAAGATGAATACCTGGATATATGTTGCAGCACTGATAGGTTCAATCAATAGAGTCGCCACCTCTCACAGAGAGGACAATATATCAACAAGGTCATTTTGTTTTCTGGATTCACCACACCAGTAGAGCACCACATGTTCATTTTTTGATCTTGTTGCAACGAATTCACTTTTCAAATAATTTGACTCTTTCTCTCCCCAGCAGAGTCGCTAATTCTGATGGTAATTTTTTTTGAATCGCCAGAGGGTTTGCCAGTTCCAATGCAAGGGCAGATTCAGCCAACAGACACGGGAAGTTGCGTGAGCTGCCTCCCCTTCACTTCTGGTTCTGCCGCACCAAGGGGGTGTCCCTATTTGATAAAGATGTAACATTTACTCTCCAAATGATAGAAAGATTTAACTTTGTAATAACAGGCAGAATACTCTCATGTGTGGACCAAGATTTGTGTGATAAATCACAAGGTTGGCAACGTTCTTGGACATATTTATCTGGTCAGGTATGAGAGTATGCAGGGGTTCCTAATCCTACTCCTACAACTAAAGGGTTGGAATAATGGAAAGGTTTGAATTTGATGGTTTGGATGCAAGACAGGGGTTTTGGATCATAATTACTTCACAAGAACAGACCGGTGCCTATCTCGGGGCAAGGAGTCAACTAGACGTATACACAAGAACGGATTAAATCTTGGATTCAAGTTTCAAGAGGTTAGATTGATGCTTGCCTTACAAACATCACCCAAGAATGGGTATTTAACTGCCTCTACTTATTGATATCCCAGTTAACATACAACCTTCTCCATATTTAACCTAAGACAATTTAATCCACTCCTTGAATGGAAGTCACAGATCAAACATGCAATACAGAAACCTGTATCCTAGAATTTGAGGAACCCTTAGCAACCAAATTCAGAAGAAGAAATGCATGAAACAAGTGGAGAGGGACAACTAGACACATGCCATAAGCATTTTTCATATAAAACAGCACTGAAACTGAAAATGTATGCAATGTACATTCAAGGTGCAACTCATAAACTCCACAGAGATACAACAGCCAGGAAATGTTCTGTATTTCGTTATTTTCACAAAAATGTCCAAATCTTCAACAACAACAAACTGAGTAACACAGTCTTCTTAATACAGCAAGAAAGTGTACTCCGCATTAATTATATGGCACATCAAAAATCCGCCAGATACAATGCATGAGAAATGGCGCTCAAAATTGAATGCGGCAGAGGGACAAAGAGGAAGGAGCAGGTATGTTTGGGATTTGAGGCGCCGCTCTAAGATTTTCTTCATCAATTCGGGTGGTTGACCTGTCAACATGACCCAACTTCCTTGCACAATCTGCCATTAAAGCTTCAGCTCCCCGCAACCTCTGAAGATGCAACAACAGCGTGTCCATGGAGTTTTCCCGCTCAAATCAATGCCTGTGGATGCAAAGAAAACCCACGCTGCAACTTTAAAACTTGGTCGTCAACTTGTCTCCCAATCGTTGAGATCTAACGGCTCAAAAACCTGTAGAAAAGCCAAGAGCCAACGATATCGCGCCACGTAGGCAGCTTTTTCCTCTATCGCTAACTTTTCCATGTATATGTGCATGTACATTCGCCTCATACATACAAGGCAGATTTTAAATTTTAATGAGGCATATTGAAATTGCTTTAAAATCTGGCTTGCATCTTAACCCTTGTATCTTTTGAATGTACATTGGCACATACAAGCGCCCAATATACATGCTGCAGACCTGAAACATTATTCACTGCATTTGATTTTCAATCGGGTCCGGAATGTATATTTATTCATTGTATATTGGCTTGTATGTGCAAACATACAAACGAATGCACATACAATTGGTGGGCCCCATCACTTGTGTCTCCCCTGCGGCACTGTAGCAAATGTATATTTGCACCCTTGTATGTGCCAATATACAAACACAAATATACAAACCCTCATATACAACTGCAGAATATGCGACAGAATATTCCAGGAATGCATCTAAACGTAAACATACATTCGCTCCTCATATACAAATGAGGAATCTTTCTTGGAATATGCTCGCAATGTATCTTTTCTTTGTATGCGCGCCCAAATGTATATTTGTTTGTATGTTTGAAATGCATGCTGGCGGCTTTGTATGTAGTTCGATAGACAAGACCACTTGTACATCGCACTGTAGCAGAAACATGTCTGCCACCCTTGTACATTTTTCCTTTGTATCTCTACATGCAACCTGATATACAAAGCGGGAATATTCCCTGGAATCTGCGAAAGATTCCCCCTTTGTATATGTAGATTCCAAGCCTGATATGCATTCAGAAATGCATCTAACTCATTTTTTCAAAGGGCAATAGAATTTTCTGACCCGCCAATGCATATTTTTGACCTGCATGTATATACAAGCAGCCTTGTATATAGAAAGACACATGCATATAACTGATTTTTTGCATTTTTTAGCACTGCAGAGGCCAAAAGAGTTAGAACTTTTTGGATTTTGAGGAAGGGGCCTGCATATACATATTTAAATACTAACATAGGCTCTGTCTGGGGATGCATGCCTCTTGCAGGCATGGCGAGGACTTCAAATCTCTAGGATGTAGACTAGTCCTTATCCATTGGGCAACACAGTCAAAATTGCACCAACCTGCATCACAAAACACATTTATTTAAAATTTACTTGGCGGCCCAGGGCCACCAAAAAGGAAAAACCAGAGTATTCCTTTGTCAAACACTTGATTCTGTTTTGATTTCTTCAAATGAAGCCTGAAAGCGTTTAACCACTTGTAGCACTCAGCATTGCAATTGTTTGTGCTGCTGCTCCTTTCTTTTTCATTGACAAATCTACAACGAGCCTCATCAGCGTACATTATCATGAGTTGTAGAATGTCATCATCATATGAGTGATTGATGTTGCTTGGGAAAATGAGAGACTCACATGAAACAAATGAATCCACATCAGAATTTTGCCCTTCTTCAAAAAGTAAGAGCTCCTCTGTATCAAACATGCAATATTCAGGCACAAGCAACATCTCATAATCAAATTTATCTTTATAGACATGCAGATATTCATCATTACTGTGCTCAACAATCATATCATTTATGTCCACCTAGAATGTCTCAAAAGAAGGCATAAATAGGTCAGAATGCAACCCTACATTAAAAACTTCATAGTTACCCCTGTAATCAACACTATCCCCAACCGTATGAGCACACACATTTGCAACCTGCCCATCCACCTCTGAATAGTGACCCTGTTTTTCCTCTTCATCAATGCCCTGATAATCAACAACAAAAGTTTCAACCTTTGCATTATGAAGATGGTCAGAATCTTCAAGGAAACACTCATACTCAGCATCCATGTATATTTCACCATCTGAAAGGCTCACACATGCATCTGAATGCTGATAGTCACTAACATATTCACTATTATCCCTTGAAGCAGCATCTTCTACATTCAGAGTGAAGCTTTGCATATCCATTTTATACAAATAATTAGGAATAGCTGGGATATGCCTATTGCTGCAGGACACAACCTCATGTATATCTTTCATTTAATCAATTGGAGGGCATCTTGTGTCTGCAGGCTTGTCTTCTAGAGGCTAATAACAATCTTTGTTTTCATTTTTACAAGATGTGCCTACATTTTCTACAACATTTTCTTCATGCATCACATCATGGCTGCACACATTATTCTGAAATATATTTCCCTCTGCAAAATCATCCTTTAATGAACATTGTGGAAAAGTAGAAATACATTCACTTTGATAACTGTTTTGACAATTTGCAGCCATGAAACCTACTGGCATTCCATATTTCTCATTGTTTTCTATATCCATAGGAAATTGGTAAGCCTGGTGAAGTTTGGCTGGTTCCTTATCTCTCAATAGATAACTCATTTCTTCATCAAATGCAGCAAAATAAATTGCTACGCATAATGGATTATTGGGTCTCATATATTCAGGGACCTGCTTGAGCAACTTAATAAATCTAAGGTTAAAGGGTGGAACCAGCTCCTCATCTTCCTTTTGAATATTCATAAAATGTAGGATCAATGAGGCCACATAAAATCTTTCACCAAATTGCTCTAAGAATGCAATTTTTAAATCTATCCATGAAGAAACTGAACATACAGGTAGGTCTGAAAACCAAACTCTAGCATCATCTTCTAATGACTGAACAAAGAGTCTCATTACAACATCTTCATCCTCTACCTCATAATCTTCTATTAAATTACAAAATTTTTGCAGATGTTTGTTTGCCGATTCAAAATCTGATCCACTATATTTTGGCAGACATCTTCTAATTTTATTTGGAATAGCATTTGGGTAACCACCTATTCCTGTGAAATTTAGGGCTTTATACCTTTCAATAAAAAATGTTCTCCTTTGAGAGCATACACAGGCCTGCTGTTTTAAACTTAACATTTTGAATCAAAGATGAATACCTGGATATATGTTGCAGCACTGATAGGTTCAATCAACAGAGTCGCCACCTCTCATAGAAAGGACAATCTATCAACAAGGCCATTTTGATTTTTGGATTCACCGCGCCAGCAGAGCACCACATGGTCATTTTTTGGATCTTGCTGCAATGAATTCACTTTTCAAATAATTTGACTCTTTCTCTCTCTCCAGCAGAGTCACCAATTTTGTTGGTAATTTTTCTGAATCGGTAGAGGGTTTGCCAGTTCTAATGCACGGGTAGATTCGGCCAATAGACATGGGAGGTTGCGTGAGCTGCCTCCCCTTCACTTCTGGTTCTGCCGCACCAAGGGGGGTGTCCCTTTTTGATAAAGATGTAACATTTACTCTCCAAATGACAAAAATATTTAACTTTTTAATAACATGCATAATACTCTCATGTGTGGACCAAGATTTGTGTGATAAATCACAAGGTTGGCAACGTTCTTGGACATATTTGTCTGGTCAAGTATGAGAGTATGCAGGGGTTCCTAATCCTACTCCTACAACTAACGGGTTGGAATAATGGAATGTTTTGAATTTGATGGTTTGGGTGCAAGACAGGGGTTTCGGATCATAATTACTTCACAAGAACAGATCGGTGCCTATCTCGGGGCAAGGAGTCAACTAGACGTATACACAAGAAGGAATTGCATCTTGGATTCAAGTTTTAAGAGGTTAGATTGATGCTTGCCTTACAAACATCACCCAAGAATGGGTATTTAACTACCTCTACTTACTGATATCCCAGTTAACATACAACCTTCTCCATATTTAACCTAAGACAATTTAATCCACTCCTTGAATGGAAGTCACAGATTAAACATGCAATACAGAAACTTGTATCCTAGAATTTGAGGAACCCTTAGCAACTAAATTTAGAAGAAGAAATGCATGCAACAAGTGGAGAGGGACATCTAGACACATGCCATAAGCATTTTTCATATAAAACAACACTGAAACTGAAAATGTATGCAATGTACATTCAAGGTGCCACTCATAAACTCCACAGAGATACAACAACTAGGAAATGTTCTGTATTTCGTTATTTTCACAAAAATGTCCAAATCTTCAACAACAACAAACTGAGTAACACAGTCTGCTTAATACAACAAGAATGTGTACTCCGCATTAATTACATGGCACATCAAAAATCTGCCAGATACAATGCATGAGAAATGGCACTCAAAATTGAATGCGACAGAGGGACAAAGAGGAAGGAGCAGGTATGTTCGGGATTTGAGCTGCCGCTCCAAGATTTTCTTCATCAATTCGGGTGGTTGACCTGTCAACACGACCCATACTTCCCTGCACAATCTGCCATTAAAGCTTTAGCTACCCGCAGCCTCTGAAGATGCAACAACAACGTGTCCATGGAGTTTTCTCGCTCAAAACAATACCTGCGGATTCAAAGAAAACCCACGCTGCAACTTTAAAACTTGGCCGTCGACCTGTCTCCCAATCGCTGAGATCTAACGGCTCAAAAACCTACAGAAAAGCCAAGAGCGAATGATATCGTGCCACGTAGGCAGCTTTTTCCTCTATCGCTGACTTTTCCATGTATATGTGCATGTACATTCACCTCATACATACAAGGCGGATTTCAAATTTTAATGAGGCATACTGAAGTTGCTTTGAAATTCGGCTTGCATCTTAGCCCTTGTATCTTTCGAATGTACATTGGCACATACAAGCGCCCAATATACATGCTGCGTACCTGAAACATTATTCACTGCATTTGATTTTCAATCAGGTATGGAATGTATATTTCTTCATTGTATATTGGCCTGTATGTGCAAACATACAAATGAATGCACATACAACTGGTGGGCCCCATCACTTGTGTCTCCCCTGTGGCACTGTAGCAAATGTATATTTGCAGCCTTTTATGTGCCAATATACAAACACAAATAGACAAACCCTCATATACAACTGCGGAATATGCGACAGAATATTCTAGGAATGCATCTAAATGCAAACATACGTTCGCTCCTCATTTACAAACAAGGAATCTTTCTTGGAATATGCCTGCAATGTATCTTTTCTTTGTATGCGTGCCTGAATGTATATTTGTTTGTATGTTTGAAATGTATGCTGGCGGCTTTATATGTAGCTCGATATTCAAGACCACTTGTACATCGCACTGTAGTAGAAACATGTCCGCCACCCTTGTACATTTTTCCTTTGTATCTCTATATGCAACCTGATATACAAAGCGGGAATATTCTTGGGAATTTGTGAAAGATTCCCCCTTTGTATATGTACATTCCAAGCCCGATATGCATTCAGAAATGCATCTAACTCATTTTTTCAAAGGGTGATAGAGTTTTCTGACCCGCCAATGCATATTTTTGACCTGCATGTATATACAAGCAGCCTTGTATATACAAAGACACATGCATATAACTGATTTTTTGCATTTTTTAGCACTGTAGAGGCCAAAAGAGTTAGAACTTTTTGGATTTTTGGGAAGGGGCATGCATATACATATTTAAATACTAACACGTTGGACAAAGGCTTGTCTCCTCCTCCTCCTTTCTTTCGCTAGTCTATTCCTTCTTGTCTTAGTGCTTATTTCGTCATTGTTATGTTTTTCCATAGTTTGCACAGTAGAGGAGGAATCACCATGTTCAAATCTCATTGGTCTTGGTGGAATATTTTGTTGTCGATGAAAAGCTCCCAATCCTTGTAAGGATGACGGGGTAGGGACCTCAGCATAAATGCCATCTCTCCGTGGACGAGGTGGGTTATGGAACCTTTCCTTATCCACATTTCTTATGCCAAAAATTTCATCAAAGCCATAATAATCTTGTTTTATACTTGTTTCTTGTTCTTTTCTTATTGGTTGCAAAGGAGACTTGGCCACTCGAGCTAGTTGTTTTGCTTTATATTTTCTGTATTCTATGAAAGTTTTTGTCTCTTTGTGGCTCAGGATTTGTCTTAGGTTGCGGCCAAAACTAGTCAAGGGTGAAGTTCTTATCCTTAGCCGGAGGTTGATAATCATTACGATGGATAGTATGGATCTCTTCGCGTAAAGGGAATTTTATACATTTGTGTATAGTGGAAGGAACAACATTCATATCCTTAAGCCAAGGATGTCCAAGTTTTACATAGAAGAAGTCAGACAAGGAAATAACGTCAAATGACTGATCTATAGCTTTATCATAAACTTAGACCATTAGAGTTATTTTGCCCATTATTCTCATTAAAGCCCCATTGTGTGTTTTGATTCTCAAATCTGACGGCTTATAAGATTCTTGCACCCATTCATGTTTAAGAAGGAAATCTTCCGTAACCAGATTTGTTATACAATTAGGATCTATGAGTGTTCCATGCACAGGTTGTTCCATTATCCTTACTGTGATGTAAAGAGGCCCTTCGGTATCTACCATTTCTTTGTCATGAGGTGCGAATGTATTTCAAGATCAGGAGCTCTTCTTTTCAAATGTGGCCTAGGAACAAACCTAGCATTGTTATTGAATTGAGAAGCCATGTGTAAGTTTGCAAAGGAGTGTCAAATCAGATTTTCAAGATCTTCCAAAACTTATGCAAAAAGCAAATGCAAAAGTGATGTCGAATGTGCTCTAAAATGCTTGATGTTTCAACTTTTCTCAATGCAAATAAGTAGGGAAAAGGGTTTTGTAAGGGAAATGATGATGGAAAATAGCTTATAATAGTAATAACAACCACCTAATGATAAAAAGTCTGTTACAACACACCTGTAGTTTCAATCCAAGTCAAACCCTAGTGAAAATATAGCTAAAATATGCAAAATTTCACAAAATTTCAATACAAAGGCCCAAAAGAAAGGGTGTTGTAAGGAAATTGAGAAGGGGAAGTAGATAATAACCCTGATAAAAACCAATTAGTGTATCAAGATCCCTCACAACACACTTGGAGTGCAAATCTAACAAGACGATAAGGCGAAATCTAGTGAAAAAATGCAAGTTTTTACATCTAGGGTTTAAAATTTTGCAAGGAGGCCTCTATGATGCAACACTACAATTAGAAATTAGACCTAATGAGTGTTTTAACAAGGTAGTAAAATCTGAAACAAAATTTTGACTACAACCCTAGCTCATGCAAAACTAGGTTTTTATTAAAAAAATGCACAATTTTTAAGGAATTTTTAACAAATCAAGCATGCAAATGCAATGTAAATGAATTGTAAATGATGAATTTATGTAATTTAAATTAGATCTAATGAAAATAACAGAAATTAAATTAAATTAAATGTCAATTAATTCAAATTTTACAAAAATGCAAGTCTAATATGCCAATTTTTTTGAATTTTTCAGATTTTTCAATTTTTTGTAATTTTTCAAATGCAATAGAATGAATGAATGTAAATTTATCAAACAACACTCAAAAAGGTACCAAAAAGTCCAAAAACACGGGTTCACCAAAATTTTTAGGTGTGAAAAGAGGGGTTGTTGATTTTGTTGTTGTATGGGGGTTTTAGTTTGAATCCTCCGTTCCACTAAACATTCCAAGGGCTTTTGAACCGAGTTGCTTCTCCACTCGAGAGGAGATTCACCTATTAGGTTGGGTTGCCACAAGGGAAGTTGGGAAATTTAGAAGTTATCACACAATGTCTCTAATTAATGATTTATTGCTCTTGAAACCCTAATTTAAGCAAAACAATAAGTAAATCTGTGAATTATGACAAATGCTATTGAAATAAGGCAAAGGGGAGAGAACCTTAACTCACTATTTTTCACAATTTGGAAAACTGAAATGTCAGGGACAATGGTGAAGGGGCCCCAGTCCAAGATGCAACTTTTTTTGTATAATCCCAATCTCCTTCCAACATTGATTTCCACTATACCTTTAGTTTCTGGTAATTTAGATGCAGAGGACACTGTTGATGGCACCCTAGTCCACTAAGGAATATTCTTGAGGATGTCAGAAGCTCTACAATCACTGATTATCACTATTCAATCTATTTTTGTAGATCCAAATGTGGAGGACAAGGTTGATGGTGCCCGTGTCCCGAAATGTCACACAATGTTCGCTTCTTTTTAGATCCTGAATCTACACTGTCCTCCAATCTTCTCTGCAACTCCACTTTCTCTAGATTTGACACCTATAACCTGTAATCACAAGGAGAATGGGAGGGGGTTGTGGTGTTTAGAGGCTTGCCTCAATCAAGCCCCAGAAGAGACATTCAAGTCTTCCGAACATCATTGTTAGATAAGAGTGTGTATCTCACGGGATAGAGGCCAAAATCCAAATGATAATGATGATAAAACACAATAGATATCACCTTGATGATGAAGCTCTCATGGAAGGAAGAAGCTCTTCAATACCATGAGGAGATAGAATCAAAAACTTGCAACACAAACACAATAACAATGCTATGCTCTACAACCCAATGAATGCCTTGATCACTTTAACATAAGCTCATGAATCACAATGTCCATCTAGTTTCCATCCAGTTTGTAAATGAATCACTAAACATGCTTATATATGCAACTACAAAGATTCCTGCCAAGAATTGTGTAATTAAAACTCATGATGTTGGCCTGGGACCCAAATAATGGTCACAAACCTGACATTTGAATTTAGTGCAGACCCAAAATAGGGCTGGACTAGGGTGCTAGCGCCCAAGTCCACCCCCTGTCTTTGTTCCAGGATCATCAACATAGTCCCCCCTAGGTCCTATTTGTCACAAGACCCAAGGGTTTTCTCATTGGGAGTCTGAATTATCATGCAAGATGCTCTAAATGCAATCTAAAGACCTGGGAGCTAAGCCTTAAGATGAAAAGGTCCCCAAGGGTGCATTTTTTTGATATAACATGTATAAATCTTCCAATTTTTTATCTTGAAGGTTTAACTATGCATTTCTCCTAGATCTCTATCCTGATCCTGGGCATTTTTCTATCAAATCCTGGTTTAAGTGCCTTTCTTCTAATTTATGCCTTTTACCTTTAGGGTTTTCAACTGTATCTTCCATGATTCAAACTTATGCAAAAGAACCCTACTTCTATGAATGCAATTCGAACCAGTATGTTGCAAATTCTTAGGGTACTTGGATATATTCTCTAGTTCTCAAATTATTATTTTCGCTGCGCCCTGCCCTTGCACCTTGCGGTTGCTTAATTGTTCAATCTTCCCAAGATTTGCCTCAATATATTTGGCTTTGGTGTATTAATAGTGTCTCATGGCAGCTCTCATATCATCGAAGGGACATTTAATTTTCAAATAAGAGTCGTTTGATCATTGTTAAACATGACTTGTCACTATTCCATCGAGATGATCAACTTTGTAATCTCATCGATACGTCCTTTTACTTTTGATATTATTGTATTCTTTTTATTACCCTCAGGATTTCAGAATGACCCTAGATAGTGTCATACCGATAACACGGTCTCCTCCCAAAATCCTCTTTATGGAAAGTCCCTATGATATTTACTTGTTTCTTTGATATTCCTTTGCTTATTATGTTGTTCACTTTTTTGAAGGGACTAGAAATCACCTCACTCCAATATTTTGAAGTCACTTCAAAATACCTTCAATGTTCCTCTTTATTGTCGACTTATTGGTGGGACTAGAAATTGTGTCTCCCTGATACTCTAAAGTTTTTTTGAAATGTTTTTATTTACCCTTTGTAAGTGCTATCACTTTATCGGTTGTACACATTTAGGTGTCACGTCGATATACATCTGTCCCCTCAATATGCTTTTGATGTCTTCAGAATATCGAAGAGACCCTTAAATGAGTCATTCCGATAATCCTTAGTCTCTCCGATCTGCCAATCCCTTTGATTTTTTGATAGTAGCTCGATATGCCACCAAGTTATGTGTTTCTACCCTCTTAATCTTTTGGATTATCGAAGAGACTACAAAGTGAGTCTCCTCGATATGATAGTTTCTCACCGATATTTTTTTGTTATGCTTACCGAAAAGATTCTAGGGTATGACTTAGGCGATATAGAAGTATTTTTCTAATATGGTTTTTTGCTTTTAAGGTGAAGGTGACAAGACATGAACTTATTAGGGTTAAGATTCTAGGTCAAATGGGTGTATTATTTTGAGCGGGGGAAAATTTAAAATGGTATATGATGGCGGGAAATAAATTTTAGAAAAAAATTGAGGGTTAAAATTTTGTTCCAACAGTGGCTCTGGCTGGGGATGAATGGTCGTGAGGTCATTGCAAGAATTCAGAAGATACTCTCTGTGACGCAGACCAATTGTGGTGGGGAGGGGTGGGAAATGGAAATCCTAATCTATTGTGCATGGAAAAAGAAAATTTATCAAGAGAAGTATTTATGGAATTGTCCATGCACTAGCAATTCCTGTACTTCACCACTCATATTCTGCAAGTAATAAGAGTCTTCACCACATTTATCAGTGATGATAAATGGTCCTATCTATAATGCCTCAAATTTACCATGTTTTCCTTTGTCTTGTCCTCTGGCATTCCACGTGAGAACCATATCATCCACCTTGAATTTCCTTTACTTAGCCCTTTTATCAAATAGATATTTCATCTGTACTTGGATTTTTTTATTTTGTTCTTGAGCCTGGGCTCTTATTTCATCCAATTCAACCAACTATTCCATCCTCTCTTCCATAGGTTCAGGAATGTCTATATATTCTTGGAGGATAAACTTATAAAATGGCAAAAGATTATGTATAGGAAGTCTGGCTTGAGTACCATATACTAATTTGAATGGGGATTTTCCTGTAGCCTTTTTTATAGTAACCCTATATGCCCATAAAGCAATTTTTAATTTTGAATTCCATGCCTTCTTGTTATTTTCCAACATCCTCTTGATTATTTTTAGGATGCTTTTGTTTCTTGACTATACCTATCCATTGGCCTAAGGATGATATGGAGAGGCATATGAAATTATTACGCCATATGATTCACAAAATGTTTTGAATTCATCTGATCTGAAGCACATGCCATTATTTGTAATGAGTCTCATAGGAACTCCAAACTTAGTGATGATATTTTCTAATAGAAAATTAACCACCACCTTACTAGTGGCTTATCTGTTTGGAATTGCTTCTATCCACTTTGTAAAATAGTCTGTGGCTACCAGGATCCATTTGTATCGACCACTGGATCTTTCTACAATTTCCCCTACAAAGTCAATTCCCCATTGATGAAATGGAGCTTCAACTTGCATTGGTCTTAATGGTAAGGCTCCTTGGTAGTTCAATCTACCAGATAACATTTGCCAAGCTTCACATTTTCTCACATATTTGTGGGCATTCTTGAAGACCTCAGGCCAGTAGTAGCCTGCTCTCATTATCTTATGAGCAGTAGTATTTGTTGAGAAGTGTCCTCCACACACGCCTTCATGCATTTCTTGTAACATCTTCCCAGCTTGTGTTTTATACATGCATAACAATAAGATACCATCTTTGTTTTTCCAGTATAAATCTCCATCTATGAAAACATATTTTGATGAAATGAGTTTCAAGGTTCTTCTTTGATTGCCATTCAATCCTTGGGGACATTTCATGTTTTTAAGATAATACATTATATTGGTGTACCAAGGTGTATGCTCAATGCTTGCAATAATGTTATCGTCCTCCTTTATGTTGCAAACTTGTGCAACCTCCATATTTGATTCAGCCATCAATTTGGCCAAACCCTGACCTCTAACAAGCCTGGTGATTTGGATGTTGATGTTAAATTCTTGAATTCTATTGATCCATCTGCATCTTCATCCCGTGAGTTCATTTTGGGTAAAGACATCCTTTATTGTAGCGTTTGGTACATAGTCTATCACATAGGCTCCAACCAAATAGGGCTTGAATGCCTTCACTACTTTTACTAGGGCATATGCTTGTTTCTTAGTAATGTCATACTTCAACTCTGCCCCCTGAAGTGATTTACTAAAAAATGAGATGGGTTGTTCATACCCTTCATTATTCTTTTGTAACAATACAGCTGCCACTGTATGAAAGGATGCAAAAGAAAATATTTGGAATGGCTTGTCAAAGTCTGGGGACTTTAATATAGGAGATTCTTTAATAGCTCTCTTAATGGATGTAAATGTATCAATGGCCTCTTTGGTCCAATCTATTTTTGCACCCTTTTTCAACATTCTCAAAACTGGCTTAACAATTTCTGCAAAGTTTGATATGAATCTCCTAACAAAATTTATTTGTCCAAAGAAAGACTAAATGGCTTTCACACTTTTTGGAATAGGAATTTTATCAATAGCCTCTACCCTTTTGGGATCAATCCTTACACCATGCTTTGAGACTATGTGCCCTAGTAGTTTTCCTTCTGTCACAATGAAAAGGCATTTCTTTGGATTTAGGGAAATACCATATTCCAGTGCCCTGATGAAAATCTTCTCTAGGTGTAAACAATGATCTTCTGCCTTTTTAAATATGCTGTAAGATCATCCTGGTAGACTACCATTATTATGTTAATCAAATCAACAAAGGCTACATCCATGGCCCTTTGAAATGTTACCACTGCATTTGTAACGCCAAAAGGCATTCTCACATAGACATAGGTACCCCAAGGTGTTGCAAAAGTAGTTTTATACTATTCAGATTCTTTAACCTTTACTTAGTTGTACCCAGAGAAGCCATCCATCATAAACAACAATTCATATCCCGTCACTTGTTGTAACATTGTCTCCATGTTTGGAAGGGGGTAGTTATCTTTTAGTGATGAGATGTTTAAATATCTAAAATCTACACATAATCTTATATCACCATTCTTTTTTCTTACAGGTACCAAGTTTGATACCCAAGAAGAGTGTCTATTTGGTTTGATAATACCTCCCTCTCTAAGCTTCATGAGTTCTTGCATCTTAGGTGCTAGTGTAGGGTTTATAGGCATTTGCCTTTGTCTGAATGGTTTGGCATCAAGTTTCAATGGTATTTCATGTTGAAATAAGTCTTCTCTGTATGCCTTTAGATCATCGTAGGACCAGGCAAACACATGTTTGTATTTTCTGGGTGGGTTATAAGCATTTCTCTGATTTTTGGGTTGATCCTTTTTCTAATGTAAACCTTTTTAGGAGCTATCTCTATTCCCAGATTAATCTCCTCAACATCCTTAAGATTGACTGTCGTAGGTTTGAGATTATATCTGTCCTGTCCATCAAATACTCTTTCTAGGGCTACAAGACCTTTGGGTATTTTGTTTGTTTTGAGCTGGACCATTTCTTGCCCAAAAAGAGTTTCCTTGCCATCTACCTCTTCCACAAATGCATTGAAATCAATCTCTTGGGATTCATATTGGTCCACACAATGAAGGAACTTAATTAGATCTTCATCATCATTGAATACTTGCCAATTATAAATATTATGAGGGATTGTTGGCCTAGTCTTGAATTCCACCTCTGTTATTATTGATAATATAATATCGTCTTTTTTCAGGGCCACATTTGCCAATAAATCTGCCATTATTGTGAGGCCGATTATTTTACCTTCCTTATTTTGATCGTTATGCATTTCAGTTGATGACATTATCAGACTTTTAGTGACTATGGTTTCATTATGCAGACTTGATTTTATCTCCTGATTATGATAGGACATTGATTAGACATATGTGATTCGATTTGATCAGATTTGATGATATTTTGTGATTCGACATATGAGATATATTAGATGATGTTTTGTGATGAGATTCTAGTTATTTATGTGATGTGGACTATTTGACATGAGATTGAAAAATGCAGTTTAATTTAGAATTATGTATTGATGATTATTGTTGTATTTGATTGCGTGAATTTAATTCCAGTTGCTTCGGCTATGATTTTTCATGATATGATTGACACTTGATCGAGATGTGTAGGTTTTACATTCCCTAGCCACAGGAAATTGGAGGTAGAATTCACACCTAAGTTATCCCCTGTGAAATCGATCCATTCCCAAGAGGGATAAGGATCACGTTTGAATTTGAATGTGATTTAAGTACTTGATTTAATTTTTAATTTTTTGGCCTAGTACCCTTTGTTTAAATTAATTAATAATAAATGTTGTATAAATTTTATTTGACTTACACCACTTGGTATTTATTTTATTTTTGAGGCCATTTAAAGTGGATTTGTGACCCTTTTGTGAACTTTAGTGTCCCAAAAGTTACCCTAGGTGGTTACCCATGGGTCTAGGGTCAATTTGGACTAACTAACCCTTGGACGAACTCACTTTTGGTCACTCTAAACTATGGTTTAGTCAAAGTGACGAAATTTGAAATAAGGGAAGGTGGGAGATGAGTCATGCCTTGGGAAAGACTCATCTCCCTTGCCAAAGTTTGGGAATCCTTTCCCAAGGAAGACTTGGGAGGTCTCCAAGACTCCCAAGTGTGTGGGAGCTTCCTCCAAGACTCTCACACACATGTGAGAGCATCTTGGAGGGAGATGGCTCCTTGAGAGAATAAGAGGATGCCATATGGCATCCCTTATCCTCTTGGAGGTTTGGGTGGGAATGCCACCTCACCACTTGTCCTCTCACACATGTGTGAGAGCACAAGTGGATAAGGTGAGGATTGAGATGGAATGGGAGGATGACACTTGTCATCCTCACACTTCCTCTCCCTTGCAAGTGGCATTGGAGGAGGAAGGAGAAGGTGACAAGTGTCACCTTCTCATTCCTCAAGGCCAAATTGATGGCCTATAATATCTCCTCTTGTTGAGGAGTGTGGGATTCTTGCAATTTTAAGTTTCTTTCTATTTTGGAGGAGTTTGGAAAAGTTGGAGGAATTCTTGGAGATTGGAAGGTTTGGGAAAGCTTGGAGCTCTTCACCAAACGTGCTTCCATTAGAGGGCTTTGAAGGTAAGCCTCTTTAACTATGTTTTTCACCCTTGCTTATTTATTGTGTTGTATTGTGTTTTTGGTTATTTGTTATTTTCATTATTTTTGTGTGGGATGGGAGTATGGTGAGAGCACCTCCATTGGAGGTAATGCTCAACTTGTTTGGGTAGGGGAAAGGAACCTCCTTGAGGTCACTCCCACTTTGTGCTATTTATGCCTTGAGAGATTTTACTTGTTGAGAAGATATTTGAATGGCAAGAGTGCCATGGAGATTATTTTGTGATTTTGTGGAGAGTGGTAGTTTTGGAGATTTTGTCTTGAGGCCATGAGTTGGTATTTTATCATTTGGGTGACCTTTGAAGTAGAGGGGTCCATTCCCTACCCTCATCAAACTCATTTACATGAGTTGAGTTTTGTGTTAAACCTATGGGCTATTTTTGTGTTGATTGTTGTGTTTGATTTTGTTGTGGAGTTGTTGCACCTGTGTGAATCCCTACCTCCCTAGCTCGGGGGTGACCCTCTTGCGGGTCTACGGTAGGGAGGAGGGCATTCTGAAGTGGCTGGGTTGTTCTTTTGGTTGTGTTTATTTGCAGGTTTTGAGTGAAGGAATGGAGTTGTTGTGGAGCTCATTGCTTGGACGGTTTAGTAGTATTTTTTTTGGCTATTTGAGCCATGGCCATTGTGGCCTTATTGTAAAATTTGATAAGTTTCTCTTGCCTTGAGGTTGGCTGTGAAAAGTAGTGCAATGTAAACTCTTTGTTTATTTTTAATTCAAGTTGTTATTTCCTTCAATGAGAAGTTGGCATTGTGTTGAGAGTTGCATGTGAATGTAAATATAAATAATTTTCTGTCATTGTTCTCTCAAAAGGAAAATATGCATGAGTTATAATGTTGTTGTTTAAATCTTATTGTAGATGGAAGAAAAGAAATATATTCCCTATTCTGTTTAATGCTTTCAAAAAAAAAAAAGAGTGTTTTTTTTTTAAATGAAAGTTATTGCATATAAGAAAGAGAAATGTTGAGAATAATTATCTGTTATTTATTTTGGAAGGCATATTATTAGTTGTTGTTAGCTAGGTTAGATGGGTATGCTCATTTTGTCAGATAGGATTATTTCAAACAAAATATATCTTTGTTATTGCAATAAAAAAAGGGGAGAAAAGTTAATCCTAGCTACCTATTTATTAATCAGACATGGAATATTAGTTTTCATAAAAAAAAAACAGAGCTAAGGCTGAAAAATGTAATCCTCTATCTTCACTTTATTTTTTTTGGTAAATATGAGCAATGGGTGTAGAAATAAATATAATTGTCATTTTGTTATTTGAAAGTCAAGCTTGCTATCATTTTTGTATTTTGCTGTGTATATGTTGAGACAAAAAATATAATATAGAAGTAGACTTTGATGTATATATATATATATATATATATTATACATACACTTATATATATATATGCATATAATATATACATATATAAATAAGCATTAGTAGGAAAATGTGACCTTACTATATTATTTTATTTTTCTCTACAGTCACATTTGAGATGAGTGTTGAGTGTATATATATATATATATATACGAACCTGAGATTTACATATATCACAGATATAAACTGTTGTTTAAAAAAAAGTATAAACAAAAAATACTAAAAAAAAAAATGTGTTTGGGGCTGTGGTGGGCAGCGCCCACCACAGACCCCGCGGCCTCTGCCAAGGTTCATTTACTGGTGTGGGGAGGGGGCCGTGCCTCCCCCCTCCCCACACTTCCCCCTTTTCTTCATCGCTTTCGCCGCCCGCGATCTAGAACCTTCGCTGCCCTCTGTCCCTCTCAGCGCCACACTTCCCATCGCGTCACCTGCAGTGCACCTCAACACCCCCTCCAAAATCCTTCCTGCAGCCAACACACCACCCTCCTCCATTAGAGCTCTGCCAGTCATGCCGTCACCGTCGTCAGTCATCCCACAATTTGAACCCTGTTCAGCATGATATAACTCAGTTTCAACAATGAAATCATTAAATAAATATTATCCTATCACAAAAGAAAAAGGGGACTTAGAATTATAAACATCATCTCCACTATGCTCACCTCCGTGAGAGGTAAAGGAAGAACCATTAATGGCTTCCACTTGCATTCCAAAACCCTAACCTTCAAGAGAGAGAGGCAAAACAAAGCAAAAGAAAACATGAGGGAATGAGATAGAGATTTAGGGCTTCCTTAATGAGCAATAAGAAGACATTTAAGATAACTCTTAGGGTTTCTTTTAGTTAACCAATTTTAAATTTTGGAATAGAGTTTTTAAATTTGATTTATCACTAGTCTTTTTAATTGAGAGGAATTCATTTTTGTGAGGAATTGATTTAGTTCTATTTATTTTGATATGAGAACTCTCTTTTTGCCATGTATCTTAATTCTTTGGTCTTACTCTATTATTAATATTTTAATTGTTTTTTTTGAATTTTACTTATTTCATTTGCCTTGTGATTGCATTTTAGTTTGGGAAATTAATTTTATCTTAATTGGGAAGAGATTTTTCCTTTGCTTTTAGATTCGTCCTAGTTGGGACTTCTTTTATTCATTTTATTTTATTTTCCTTTAGCGGGATTTTATCATTTTAATTATCATCGATTTTATCATTATTTTACGGGATGAGTTATTTAAACTCTCCCCCCTTCTAAACTAAATATTCGAGTTAGTTATTAAATATAATTATATTTAATAACATACTCAACTTTTCTTTTTTGTTTTATCTGATGTCTTGTCATTTAATTTAATTATATTATTTTACTTTATATCGTTTGATTTTGTTCTTGAATTTTAATTTAACTTTTGTTCTTAAATTTTATTTAATTTCCCCTTTTGGTGAATTATTTTACAATTTTATTTTGTGTTTAATGAAAACGCGTTATGCTGTCAAAATTTTCCTAGATTTCTAGGGTTTTAATTTTGCATTATTTTATTAGCTTTTCATCCATCATCCCACTTGAATCATGCGATCATCAATTCCACCATTTACTTAATCCTTTTTCAATTTTATTTTGACCGAAGTTGAGATAGGTTTCAAGTTGGCGGAATCGTTTCCACACCTAGGAAACTAGGGGTTCAGATTTAAATCAGTCTAACCCCCTAGACAACTATCATCACGCAATTATGTTTGACATGTTTACGCCTTGTGCATATTGCCACCGAGCACACAGACGCGTGTGAGGGGGTTCCTAGGGATAGGTAGAAAAGTTTTTTGTAGTTCATGTCATGACCACATGGAAAATGTGGACATGACACATGTGTTGTGTGTCGTGACCGCATGAAAAATGCGGGCATGAAAATTATGTTCTTTAATCTCTCTATCCAGTTCATAGAAAGTGCATCAAAGAGTTCAATGGTGTCCCAAACAACATTTCTATATTGCTTCAACCTCTTGTTCTTTGATGCATATTTTGCCCTAATTTGTGACACAATTAATTCAGAATCACCACATACTGCCAGCAGTTTGATTCCATATCTCAGGGCAATGTTTAAACTTAACAACAATGCCTCGTATTCAACAATATTATTAGTGCATTCAAAGGTTAACAAAAATGAATACTTGAATGTCTTACTTGTTGGTGAGATGTATACTACTCCTGCCCCATTCCCTCCTTTACTGCATACACCATTAAAATTCCCAAGATCTACATCACAAAAATAATTCATCTGGTTTGGATCCAGACGTTTTATTATATTTTCATATCTTGGCTCTCTATAAAACCTGACTTCCTTCCTGTTCACTGGTATTGTAGCATATGATAAATCAAGTTGGACATGTCCTACTACATCAATCCACTGTCTAGATAGCAACATACCATAGTATGGTGGAGTACCTATTACAATTATATCAATTCTGTAGGTAGCTTCAGGACATGAGGCTAACTTCAATTCTACATCTCTCATGATTCCAATGACTGGAATAGATCTGTTGTCCATTGCATAGCATTTACCAGAAGTTATGTCTACCCACATGCCTAATTCTTTCATGACAACTATTGGCATGATGTTTATGGCAGATCCAGAGTCAATCATACAATTTCTTACCAATTTGTTATTGATTAATAGTGTTATATAGAATGGGTCCACTTGGGAAGGATTCTTTGTTATGGCATCACCAAGATAAATTTCTAGAGTTCCTGTTGTGAAAAATTCACAACATCGTCCCATCAAAGATGGGGACCCCCCTCTTTTGTGTTTTTTGGTTTGAGTTTGTCTTGTTTTGGCTGTGGTCTCGCTTAAAGTTCCTGCCCGAATAAGGAGTTTTCAAATGATACACAAAGAATTCAAATCTCCGTCCAAGCGCATATAAGTAATGACTTTGGAGTCCACACATTCCAATCCGCTCACAATGGTTTTGCATAGCATCTTAAAAAATCTGCCTAAATGCACTTTTTAAGAGACTTTGTAATTAGAATTTCAACGTTATGCGGACACGTCTTGAAGGTCCGCCTAGGCACGAAACCACGATCAACTTGCATAATGTAAAATTCTCAAATCATGCATGAAGCGTTGAATAGTCCGCTTATTATTCTTTGAGCCCATCCACTACACTATGCATTGAATGACAAATCAATAGTCAGTTGGTAAGTGGCAAAATCTAAATATTATACACAGTCCTTCAAAAGGTCTGCTCGATGATATCCATCTCATACTTTTGCAAAGTCTAAAACTCAAACTATGCATTGAGTGTTCAAATATCCACCTCAAGCAGACTTTCATAGTCCTTCTACAATTCATAGTCTCCAAGTATCATGGCACGTTCAGATATCCGCTTGTTCTTTTGATACTCAACATGTCCTCTTAGACATTGGTTTTAATCAACCTTGCATTTGTCAATTCTTTCAAATTATGTGAGCCCAGTCTAAACATCCACTTAGAGTCACGTTGTATTTGATAAGTGTCATGCAGAATAAGTTCAATAGCTATATCAACCTTGCCATTCACACTAGTATTCGATGGTTTGAAAAGTATATTCTCAGCGGAATTCATTTCTCAAATTATACATAGCATATTCACATGTCCGCTCTCTTAGCTCATGTGTGGGAGGTTCCTAAGTCCACCTTAGAGGTTTGACTATGTTCATTTTTGCAAGCAGAGGAATCCACATTATGCTTGACGTCTTTATTAATTTGCTCAAGCGCACTTCAAAGGCCAGTATATAGGAAGTAAAGTTTTAAACAATTGCAAACCATAGGAAAAGGTCCACTTGAATGGTGACTAGAATGCATATCGATAGAGTTTTAAATTATCCTAGCACATCCAAAATATCCACCAAGTGCATTTTCTATTCATCTTACAAATCATGTTCTCCAACTCATTGCAAAGTGGTTCGATAGATCCGCCTAAACGGGAAGAGGTGTTACAAATTTAGAATTATGCAAAGGATATCAAATAGTCTGCCTTTCATGCCAAAATGTCTTATTGATATCTTTTGACAGTGTGGATCATTCAAGAGGCCATTCATATGCACATTTGGATTCGAGTAAGTTTAGTTACACCATCGAGCACTTGGATATCCGCCGAAACGAGCATTCAAGGAAGATATGACAAGTTTAAACGTTACTTATTGAAAGTTTAAACGTTACTCATTGAAACTTTAAATGTTACTCATTGAATGTTAATGTGCAATTCGCATTTTCACATTGGTTGAAAAATTTGGTCATTATGAACATGAATTCATGAAGCTCCAAAAGGAAATTTTTTGACATGCCGATATTTCCGCATTTGCTCCTGAGTGCATTTTCCTTCAAATCCTGCAATATTCATTACTTATTTCACACATAATATGTTTGAAAATATAACTCAGGCATATAACGGTTGTAGTATTTAAGAGTGGAGTCATGTTTTAAGATTGTCGTTTCTAATTTTGGTCTCACAGCATGTCACGTTGCTTATTAAGTAGAGGCCTGCATTAGCATCGCTTAATGCATATTGAGCTAAGGATCACTTCAATACTTATGAAAGGATTCTAAATTTGTAATGAGATAGAGTTTTTGAATGGTCTGCAAGCTATACATATATCTTAGGCATGCATTCACAGATACAACAATTGGGAATGTTTCAAATTCATTGAGGAAAAGATTTTAGCAGCTGAGGATGAGCAAACTGGGAACTATATCTGTTGATTGGAATTATTGAGAAACCAGTCAAGTTTTATTTTTCACAAAAGCTCGTATTATTGATTTTTATTGTAATAGGACAAGGTAAATTAAAATTACATAATCGATTTATCCCACATGCACTAGGCGGTGTAATTTGTCCTATTTGCTTGTCTATTAGGCATTATTCTACTATACTGACATCATGAAGTTTATGCAGGTGAACAATGAATGCAAAGGAAAGGCAAGCGATGATGAGAAGTGATATGAGGGGAATGTGGCCAGAGACAAAGATTACATCAAAATGGTGAAATATTGGTGACACCAATCTGGGGAGACCCAACAAGGACAAAATTTGGCAAAATTTGTATAAGTCTAATCCTTCAGATTTGATCAGGCAAATGTTGAAAAATGGGATTGTTCAGGCTACCTACTTTTCGCCTGCGATGCTAAGTCTAGAATTGATGCTGGAGTGCGCCAAGCACTATGATCCTACAAGAAGATGTATTGTGACAAGTGATGGGAAGGTACTGGCTCATCTGAGAAAAGAAGCAATCACAGAAGCCTTTGATATTCCTTCACACAAACCACTACATTCTTTACGAAGGAGTCTACTCTGCAGCTTTATCTGGCTGGACCCAAAAAATGCATGGAAGTGATAAACAACAAGTGGTTGGTATAGTCGAGGCTGCATGTGAGTAGAGTGCCTAAGAAGCTCCACAAATTAGATTTTCATCAGGAGATCAGCTATATGGTCATATTTCTAAGTTGCATTATGGGCTGCCCACAATCGACAAATTTTGAATCTTGGATGTTCTTCTTTATCAAGGAGATCGTAAGTGGAAAGAGGATGATCGATTGGGCTGAAATGATTAGCAACAATATCGATGATTAGCTCAAGAATTTGTAAGAGACTAAAACATTTTACATGAGCTCATATGTAATATACATGCTTGCCAAGAATGAGAGATATCTAGGGATGACTTGCAAAGGGAGAGTTGGATACGGTGATGGGCAATTTAAAGTTTTTGACTGCTATCCTCAGATGCACTTATAGGCTATATCTCATTACAAGAGGTTTAATGATGCTTTCTCCATGTACATTGTCAGATTATTGTAAGGCAACACATGCAGGAGATTGTCGAAAGAGGCTATGAATTTTGTGGAAAAGTACAGAAAGTGGTTTATTCAATTTCCTAGATTCACATCCCTTCATGTTGAAGGATATTCATGATTACCCTACAATTTGCCAAGATATCCTACTGACAGAATGGTGATGTTAGAAGTGACTAGACAGCTGGTGGCCTTCAAAAAAATTTAAAGGAAGAGAAAGAAAACTATGACTAAGTTTCCAATTAGCATTGGGAGGCTGGAAACTTGTTTGTCATTGTAGGCATCTAAAAATTTAGAGATAGAACTGCAAGCTTATAATCTAGTGCACCATAATGATGCATGTAGCAATTTTGATACATTCAAAATAGTCAGACAAAAATTTGAAAGTAAATATGAGCACAGACCACAACTTGAGGATCATTGGGAGGGTGCACGTGATGACACGGAAATAAGGAAGAAAAGCTGCTACAGATTGTCTTTGGACTTGGTTAGAGCAACATGGGTAATTAACATTCCAGATCAGCTTGAGGAGGATCACATAAGGCTCTCATAGAGTTCATATGATCAGGAGAAGAACAAACCTTTCACCATCAATTGGTCAGAACAGGAGGTCACGTGTAATGATGATTTGATGATACCAATCATGGCACATATAAGAAAATATGTGGACTTCCAAGTTCAAAGGCTTCAAGAGAAAAATGTTCAGTTCACTTTCAATTTGATGGGAGGAGTTAGTGCACATCAGTCCAAGGATACTTCGAGTAGTGAGTCAAGTAGTGACTCTAGTGATTCTAGTGATTCAGAAAGTGCAAGTGCTGATTTGCAAGAGGATATTCATCCAAATAAGAAAGTGAAAAGTAGTGACCAAAATGCAGCCAGTACCTCTTCAAGGCAAGAAGACAATAGTATAATAGATATTGAGGGAGATGAATCAAGACTTGATGCACTGGGGGCCTTGAATGTACAGGCTGGGAAAGATATGCCTGAAGCTTTGGAATCCACGTTGCAAGGAAACCAAATCGAGGAGGTCCAGTCAAATCCACCTAAGGAGAAAAATGAAGTTGTAATTGAGATAGAGAATCAGGGTAATATGGAGCTATATGAATTTGATGAAGAAGCTCTTCCTACTATTCAACAAAAGAAAGTTCCAGAGGAAAATCAGGAAGATTTGTTTGAATTGCCAGAATTGCTAAGAGAGAGAGAGAGTCAAAGAAAAATCTATTGTCGAAAGAGAGCCCATCCTGAGTTTGGAGGACTTGCTGAGCAGAGCCAAACCAGACAAAGGGAAGGAAAAGATTACTAAATTTTCAAAGTCACAAGAGACAGCTCTGGGTCACGACAGGTGCAAGTTGTAGTCCCAAGGATGAACACAGATGCAGGTGAAGATGTTCTAGGAGGCTATGACATTAGTATTGTTGATTTGGGTCCAACCACGGTGGAGCAAGAAATGGAAGAGTTAGAAGACTCAGTTGCAGCCATCAAAGGAAGATTGAAGAAGGAACGGGAAAAGAGGAACCGGTTGGAAAAGGATAATCTAGCATTTCAGCATTATATCTAACAATTGATGATCCTAGTGAACCAAGCAGAAGGGATACCTGCACCACCTCCCTTGCTTTCACAGGAATCTATCACACACTTGGAAGGAATGAGATATTCATCTTAGGCATTGCAAGAGTGGACAACAAGCTTCAGAATTAAAGTTGATGGATTTATTAATCAAATTGTGAAATTGTATAAGGAAGCATACTCTCTCTTGGATAGAGTTCAGGCTATTCTGGTACCTTGTGCAGAATTTAGAGTTGTCAGAGAAGAAGTTACGCCTCAATTAAAAAGGTTGATATAGACTCCGAATGCCACCTTAATAGATGGAGTGATTGAACAGTGTTCAACATATGATTTTCCTTCTTGGTATTGCACTCTAAACATAAAGAAGCATATTCTTGGGAAGATTGAGAGTGAAGGCCTTTGAACAAAAGAAACACTACAAGAAATTTGAGGCAAAATACTTGTTTCAATAAACAAGATAGTTGATCCCAATGAAGAAATTGATGAGTATTTGTTGAAGGATAAAGTGCATACAAGGTATTTTCAGCATACCCAGACTGTTTCCAAGGAGTTTTTGGATGATGTTTGCACACTTTCCAATTTCATGGGCATGTTTCAGGCATCCATGGCTGGATGGGAGATGATAGTTGCCAAATGCAAGGAGGAGCTGCAAATCATGGAATGCACCATTCAGACACTGCCAAGTGTCCCTATGGAGGAGGTTACACGTGTCATATCTAGATTTGTGGAATGTCACAAAAAAGGAGGGCCATAAAGGAGGACACCCCACTTAGTGAGTACTTCATAAATGTAGTGCCTAATATTAGTAAATTTTGTAACCACTTGCCTGTGTGGCACAATAAGGGCCCTTGATTCCTAGATTTAACCTTGACCATTTGTTGTATCTTGATGACTATATAAACCTCATTTTGCTCTCATTTGAAAGAGGGAATGCTCTGAGAAATTGTTGCTAAAGACTCCACTGAAATAAATGCAAATTCATTGTTGAATTCTCCATGGTGATTTTGTGTTGTTTCAAATGGATGCGTGGTTTCTAAGGTGTTCTCTCATAGAATAAGATTATCTTAGTTTATTTTAGCAATTTCATTTTATGTTCATGGAAGTTGTTGGTACTAATTCACGTTTGGAGTTTTCATAGTTCATACCATTTATAATTTGTCAATAGAAAATTGTAGTGCATGGTTAGTCTGAACCTTATTTGAGCTTAACTTCAATTACTTTATGATCATTTACCTTCATGTTTGTGGGGATTTTTATGCATAAGTAATCTGAAAACCTTACTTTTTCCCTTAGAAGATTGCATCACCTTTGTGTAGTTGTTACCTTATGGCGAAGCAAAGTGTGGTTGAGATTCCAGTGAGTTAGTGGTAATTGCTTGCATTTAGATTAGATTTCTCTAAAACTCATCTCCTTTGCATTTTCTTTAGAATCCTGTTAGAAATAGATTCAAGAACTTTCATTGCTATATCCTAAGTTAACATATTACTAGACCTTCTGAAAAGCTATGTTGCCTATTATCCAAGAGAAATAAGTTTCCTATTGTTGAACATTTGTGTAAGTCCCTTTGTGTTAAACACAATTCACATCCCACTACTAAGCTATCCCAAGTAGTGAAATCGAAAGAACTAATGTAGAACCTTAGAATCTACTCATTTGATCACTTGGTTTAGCATTTGAGTGATTTTGTTCAAGAGAGGATAAAATACGTAGGTATTTTATTCTGTGTTGCATGTGCAAGGAAAACACATCAACAAAATTGGTGCTAGAAGGAGGGCCTCTCTTGGAAGACAAGGATAGTTGAAGGAGGGACACACTGGAGTGTATTGTTTCTTTCTCACCTGAAAGGCATAAGAGGATTTTAAGGTCTACACCACAAGCTTTGAAAGAGTTTGTTGAATGTGATTTCAATTTGAAGTCTAAGCGTAATAAGAAGACAAATCTATTAGGTGAAGGATCACCTAGTGGAGAGGATATCTCAAATTTGTTCCAAACTTCTCCACCATGAAATACAAGGATTGCTCGACCAAGCAATATGCAAGGAGCCACTCAAGCAACTCCATTACAACAAGCAAATGTTCCAATGGCTTAGCTTCCGGCAAATGCTTCTCCTCTTTCTGCTTTTGCAAACTATCATGACATGCCCAAGACTCTTGAGCAGTTTTGCTCTAAGTTCCATATCAATGATGTAAACCGGGTAGCAGAGGAGCATATCAAAATTTTTGAGGATACTCTTTGAAATAGGAGAGTTGCTCACAAAGATGTAGCCTGCAGATTATTTCCTTATTCACTCGAGGGAGATGCATTCTACTAGTATATCAATCTACCTGCTTATTCTATAACTAACTGGCAAGGATTGAAAGTTGTTTTCTTGGCTAAGTCCAGAATTCCTATTACTCTAGCAGAATTATACAAGCAATTTGTCAAAGTTAGGAGAGAAGAGCATGAACCTATCGGTGCTTTCAATAACATATTCCATAAATCTTATTCAAGATTGCAAGCCCCATATAACATTAATGATGCAATGGCCACATAAGTATATTATGCATCATTGGATCATCTTACTTCCATGTTTGTGAAAAGGGCAACCACGCCTCCAACTAGTCTGACAAAAGCATATGCGGAAGCTGTCCAAGTGAATACAGACTTGGGGATGAACACTCAAGGCCCACTTAATCATATTGGATACCCAACTATGCCAAATCAAATTCAAGGAATAAATCAAACATTAGCACATCACAATCCTATGATGAATCCTATTCCTAAACCTAATAATCAGTTGGTGCTGCATCCATCCACACCTATTTCACAAGCATTACCGATATGGCCTGTGTATCTACAAGGATCATCATCTTTTACAAGGACTCAAGAAGAGAAGGATGAAATGAAATAGTTATTTGATCAAGTAAAGAGGTTATCTACTGAGGTTACCCACCTGAGAAACCAGAATAATCATTTAAAAAATATACAAAGGAGTTTCCAAGGGAATCAGAGGGATCAAGGAAACCAAAATGGATACCAAGGAAATCAAAGAGATCAAGGAAATTATCAAGGGTATAATTAGGGATTTTGAGGGGCAAATCAAGGATTCCAAAGATAAAACAAGACATGGAATACATCTCCAAATAATGGGAATGTTCCTTCACCTTTGGAAAATACTTCAAATATGGATTCTAGACCAACAAACAAAGTATTCTTAGTAGAGGCAACACTATCAAGTTGGTGTAGATTACATAAAACAAATCAACATTCTGAGTTGCAATGTACAGAGTTCAAAATAGCTGCTGATATATTTCAAAAGGAGATGCAAAGAACACAAGCTCAAGAGGCTCCTGAATCAACAACATGATATGAGATTGTTCCCACGACAAGGTATGATCAAGCCTTGATTATTTAAGATTTTACATTCCCGCCTGTGATGGAGTATGATACGATGGAGTACAATGGAAGGTTCCCTCCAGCATCTGCAAATAGACCAATTGAAGATTCAGATTATTACCCTCCATTCGGTAATGACTTTCAAACTAAGGTAACAGTGGAAGTACAAACATTTCAACAATCAGCTGGAAATCCACCCCTAAAAAGCTATCAAAGAAATCATCGAGTACAAGATCCATTAACTACATCAATTCCTCTTAACAATTTTCAAACTCCACCAAATCCAAATGCTAGTACTAACCCAAATTATCCAAGGGATTCACCAGAATATAGACAAAGGGATGCTACTCATAGAATTACTCCAACATGAGAGGTCTAGTCATGAGATATTCCACAAAGAGTTAATCCTTCACGAGATGTTGTTACATCAAATGAAGAACTGAAGCATTTAAGTTTAATTGTCATAGAAGAATTCAAGAAAGTGAAGGTGAGCATGCCTTTGGTTGAACTGATGAGAATCCCTGAGATCAGAAACACAGTTTAAAACAGCCTAAATGATACATCTACTTCAAGGAATGCTACAGCAGGCCCTTCAAATGTACTCAATGTTCAAAATGAACATTTTGTGGAGAGTATGTCATCTTGTTCTTAGAATACATTAGAAGGTGCCACTCAGTCTATGAACTTAGTATGTATAGCCCAAGAACTCACACAAGATACAAAAGAAGGAAACATTGTTAAAAATGAAAAGATTGTCAAAAATGAAAAGGTTGTGAAAGATCAAATTCCACCATCAAGTGATATGACAAAGAATGCACATCCTAAGGCACCAAGAGAAAATTCTATAGTCTTCTATCAAGGAAGAGATGAGCTTGCCCCTTTCTTGTTATCAGTTCATATTTTTGGGAAGATGCTACACAATTGTTTAATGGATTAAGGACCATCAAGCAATGTAATGCCACTTTCAATATGTAAAAGGCTGGTTTGATCCCTACTCTAACCACAAAAAAAGTTACACAGTTGGATAAGACAAAAGTCCCTATGGTTGGAGAATTAAATAATATACACATGTAGCTGCCATATGATCCAAGAATACAGAGTTACATCGATATCTTAGTTGTTGATATCCCATGCAGATATGGCATGCTCCTGAGTCGAGATTGGTCGAGGAGATTTAATGGGTATGTAGCTACTGATTTATCACACATGTGGCTACCATGGAAAGGAATTCCAAATCAAATTAGAATTGATAGTACTCCAAGATTAAAAATGATGATCACAGAATATGGTGAAGAAAATGAGGTCTTGTTCCTAGAAACTAATCTTGGAAACTATAGGCTGAATATGGGAGAAATCCTCATGATACAAAGTTTAGAAGTAGAAGAGAATCAATGTCAAAAATCTTTTGATGAAACTAAAATTCTGGTAGAAAGCGATAATGGGTCTTATTCTGATGAAGGAGATAGTACATTTAAAAATTTTCAAAATTTTGTACTTAAGAAAGTTAGACAAGCAATAGAATTGGGTCATAACACAAATGTCAAGGATCTGTTATTACCCAACTGGTACCGGATACACAATGCTTTTCATTCTAAATTTTATTGTGCTATGTGTAAATTTGCATTAGAAGAAGTATACAGGAGAGTTTCGTAGGCTGCAAAACAAGAAATTTTAGAAGGAAAGCAGATAATCCTGTAGAGTCATCCACTGAAGCTAAAATGGTTGAAAACGTTGAGGAAAACAAGGATCAACTAAAGAAGAATCCAACTTCACCGAAGGCTCCCAAGAAGGGTAAAGGAAAAGAAAGTCCAGGTAAAGTTTCAATAGATCAAGAAGGGAATCAAGTATGGACTTTACGTTTTGATGGGTCCATGTCAAAGCAAGGATCTGGCGCTCGATTCAAGTTGATCAATCCATCAGGCAAATCGTTCTTGGCTGCACATAGACTGCAGTTTCCATGTACAAATAATGTTGAATGAATCATTAGTTCATGGGTTATTGATGGCTATCAAGAAAGGTGCTAAGATCTTGCATGTTTATGGAGATTCAAAGCTAATTATCAAGAAAATAAGGAAGAAATATGTTTGTTATGACAAGAGATTGAAGAGATATAGAAACCATGTTTGGGATTTCATTGAAAGTTTTGATGCATTCAACATCAAATCAATTTACAGATCAAAGAATCAAGTAGCTAATTCCCTGGTACAAGCCGCAAGTTCACTTACACCACTTGCTATGAATGGGTTAAAGAAGTTTACAGTAGAGTTGGTTTCAGTACCATCAGTGCCGGATAATATTACAAATTTTCAAGTATTCAATGGTGACAAACATATATTCGATTTCATCACAAACTCTAGGGTTTTTGAGGCTTAAATCATAGATGAAGAAGATTTGGAACAAGCAGAATTTGACCTAGATGGTATCTTGAACTTGAAGAATAACACAATACCTCGAGGAATGATTGAATTGGAAAGACTCTTCGATCTAGATAAATTGAGTGCATTAAGAGATCACAAGATAGAAGGAGATAAATGTGAAGCTATCAATATAGGAACATATGGTGAAGAGAAGAATGTATTCATTGGAAAGGTGTGCAAGCCTGAAGAGAAAGAAGGTATAATCAAATGCATGAAAGAATTTTCAGACATTATAGCATGGAGCTATGATGATTTGAAGACTTATGATCCTTCAATCATTACACACACCATTCCTTTGAAACCCAACAACAAGCCTTTTAGACAAAGGTAGAGACATGTCAATCCACTTTTAGAACCACTGATATACAAAGAGGTAAAGACATTGTTGAGTGCGAGAATAATATTCCCAGTAAGGCACTCAACATGGGTCACCAATCTTGTTCCTGTTCGCAAAAAGAATGGAGAGATAAGATTGTGCGTGGATTTCAAGAATTTGAATAGAGCATCTGAAAAGGACAATTATCCATTACCATCATTGTGTAAAGCCTCACAAATCATGTAAAAGCATTTAAAACAACTAAAAAATAAATGAAGTAGATAATCCACTTAAATACAACATTGCAATAACCAAAGTCAAAAAGAAGTAAATAATCCACTTAAATACAACTTTCAAAGATAAAATATGCAATTAATCTACTTAATCACAATCTCTCAATAAAAGATAATCTTATTAATAAAAATCTCAATGTCTTTAAATCTTTACATATTCACGTGCTAAATCTAGGTAATAAGCACTTATGACTCAATATACATAAATCCTTTGGCAACATGCCATAATATATCCAAATAGGCACAATAAAAGTACATCAATAAATAACAAATGAACACACTCTCCAGCTGTACGAACCAAGTGGTCCACCACCTACAAGACGAGAGACGGGAACATGACTCAGGTGCTTTTCCACCCAACCATGAAGTATTTACACTTCCCCGGATCCCTTCCTGAAATGAAGGAAATCCAGCCCTGCACAAAATGTCTAGCTACCTGGTAACAACTGCAAGAGGGGACACCTGATGCATGCCTGATGTCTAAATATGCAATTCTATGTAATGAAAAGCAAATTGGCTCACAAAAGGATGTGGCAAAGATATCAATAATATAAACTTTGCTACACAATATACATCTATTTCAATGTCATCTTGATTATGCATAATCATTTTAAGTCACTAGGTCAATTCTTGAAAAAGAGGAAAATCCATCTCTGAATATCCACATTCGGCATCCTAGTCTCGAAAGTAACCCAATAACAATTCCTAATGAAAATCTACTTCTTTCCCCAAGAAGCAAGAAATAAATAATAATTTAAAAGAAGTCACGTTCATCAAATAATCATAAAAGATCCCCTTTTTCCCATTAACACATTCAAGGAAAAATACATTTTCAAGCAATAATAAATCCTTAATCATACAATCAAAAACATAAGTTAATCAAATTGATATAGTTTGTGATCTTGTATTTCAGTCACAATGTCTTCAATAAAAATCATTCTAAACATTAATCTATCTTGCTGTTATTTCTGTGATAGGAAGTTTAATAAAAATAAATAAAAATGGTAAAATAGACCTCCTCTCATCACTGCGACAGGAGTTGTTGCAGTAATAAAAAGATGAAAAAAACAAATCATAGTTTAATCTAATTTTTGGTCTTAAAAACATTATAAAAATCTCATTTTAAGTTTGTTCCAACTTGTTATCAATCTAGTGACAGGAAACTAATTTAATTTGCATACAATTTATGTGCATAATTTTCTCAATAACCCTCCTGTTGTCGTGGCGACAGGAGTTGTGACAACAAATGAAAAATAAAATTCAAACAAAGTTTAGATCTGGTTCATGTCATCCAAGATAATGGCATAAAAATAGTGTTTAAACAGAAATTCGTAAAAGAATAAGTAAGCGAGAATACAGTGGTTTTCAATCTTTTTAAGAATCTGAATGTCATCATATAGAAGTCGATATGTTAAACTATCATTGTTCTCAGTCAACATAAAAAGAATATACAGTCATAAATTTATGGTAGATTTGGGTTATACTTAATTGTTTCCGACAAGTAACCCAAGGTGAAATCTATTAAACTCTATGCTTAGGCTGAAAATAGGCGACATCAAGTTGAGGAATGATTCAGCCAAACAAGGGACTGCAACAACATATATTTTTCAGGGGTTGATTGGTTAAATTCACCTCAGGGACGTCGATAAGGCCATAAGAAAGGGTGTAGCCAGTGATACCAAGTGGTCAATAAAATGCAGTTGACAGCCATAAAGGGATAGCAACTAGGCAAAACAGAACAGCGGCCTCCCAGATAGTCATCGCCCAGGCAGAACAAAAGAAAAAGACTCAGGAAAACTAGTTAAACAAGCATAAGTCGACGATCAGGTTAATAGCGTCAACGACCAGAAGAGATGGAAAGATTATAGCTAGGATAGGGTTCGACCAGCCAAAACAACAGGTTGATCAAAGCAATACAGTCAACTTCTCAACAACAGATAAAAACATCTATTGACAACCATAACCATGCCATTTTAATGCACTCAGAATAAAATAGAAAAACCTGGTAATAGTAGTCACTAGGATGAAGAAACTTTTTAGAAAATGTAGCTGCCTTCTCCTTACTCTTCTTGTCACCCTGGTAAATTCGCCTTTTTCCTGCTAAAACATGGCTATCCTTTTTACTAAGCAATATGCTCTTTTTATTAAAACTCTCTCTTCTTATTTTTAGCGATCTTGCTTTTAGGTTTAAAACTGCAGTTCTTATTTTTAGTTTGCATGAGTAAAATAAAACAAAAATAATTAATAAAACAATATATATGTTATTTTTAAAACAAAAAGCTTCTTTTAAAACAATAAAGAAAACAATATCTTCTTTTTCAACTTACTGTCGCATAATGATAGGAGCATTAAAATATATTTAATTCTTTTGTTTACTTGTCTAAATAAAATAACACTATTTTTAATCTAATTTAACTATTTATTTAAAATAAAACTAATTAAATAATCAAAAAAGAAATGCAATCTAATATTGCATACATATATAATTTAATATTTATATTTATTTATTTTTAGGAAACATATTTTCCAAACATCTTAAAGCAATATTTTATTAATTATTTAAATAACACATGCATAATACACCCAATGAGCATATTTTGAAAAGACTATACGTTAAAGTAATCACATCATGCATTTAAAAATAATTTTATAACCACACATTAATGCAATTAAAGCCATTTGATAATGCATATGCAACTAAGTGGTGTGTGTGTTTGAATCAGGTAAACCCTTCCATTAGTTCTTGCCAAGTGGCTAGAACATTTCTGCTTCAGTCATGCTCTCGTCTTCAACAAGGATCTACATCCAATTGCACTCAACTAGACGTCAATAGGTTAGTATCTCAAAACATAGCTGAAGCCAATCACTACATCAATATTCCATATTAAAATAATTTCCAAAATTCATCAATTAACTCATAATGATTACATCCACATAAGAAAAATTACTTGCAGTAAATTAATCAAGATAATTGTTCACTGAACTAGATTAAATCATATTGTTCATAAAAAATGAGACGTGACATCCTTCCCTAGTTGGAAGAGACATCGTCCTGATGTCTTATTAAACATCAAAATAATAAGGTGTCTATCAAGCACCAATAGTGTATCAAGGTGTCATAAAACAATAACATCAACTCAAAGTACTAAAGCATAGCTGAACTAAAGTATCTCAAACAATAATCAACTCAAGTATCATAATCTATGCATGAATAAGAAATCTAAGCTATATCCTCAAATGAGGAAAAGATCTATCAATCTCCTCTGCATCCTCCCATGTGGCACTATCCTTTGAATACTGGTCCCATTGGACCTTATACTGTACCACATCTTTGCTACACAACTTAATGTTGCACTTCCCTTGAATGTGAGTGGGCTCCACCAACACCACTCTTGGATCCTGAACTTGTAAGGCATGCCAATCAAGAATATGTGATGCATCAGGATTATACAACTTAAGTAAGGACACATGAAAAACATTATGGATTCTGGCAAGTGTAGGTGGAAGAGCAAGTCTGTACGCTACATGATTAATCACTTCCAGAACTTCAAATGGTCCTACAAAACAAGGAGCCAGTTTGGACGCTTTGCCAAACGACACTGAACTCTTATGAGGTTTGACCCTCAAAAAGACTTTGTCACCGACTGTGAACTGTCTAGGAGTTCTATTCTTATCTACATAGCTCTTCTGATGATCTGAAGCTTGCTTCAACTTCTCCTTGATCAACTTCATCTGATCATCCATTTCTCTTAACATTTCAGGACCAATCACAATCCTGTCCTCCCCTCTATCCCAACTGATAGGTGTTTGACACCTACGCCCATAAAGAGCTTCGAAAGGTGCCATTACCAAAGATGCATGGTATGAATTGTTATATGCAAACTCAACCAATGGAAGATACTCCTCCCATTTATACTGCTGATCCATACAATACATTCTGAGAAGGTCTTATACCACCTCATTAACTCTTTCAGTCTGACCATCCGTTTGAGGATGATAAGCTGAACTAAAATTCAATTTGGTACCCAAAGCTACATTAAGAGTTGTCCAAAACCTAGATTTCATGCGAGTGTCTCGATCTAAAATGATCATCTCAGGCACTCCATGCTATATGAAAATCTCCTAAACAATCTTTTTAGCTACGACCATTGAACCATCAGAAAGATTCCTCAGAATGAAATGTGCTACCTTTGTCAACTTGTCCACAACCACTAAGATGACATCATTCCTATTCTAACCCTTGAATAAAATCCATACTTATTACTTGCCACTTATGCTCAGGGATATTGTACAGATACAACAAACCTGTTGGATGCACATGCTCAGCCTTGACTCGCTGGCATTCCAAACATCGAGCTACAAACTCTGTCACATCCCTCTTAAGTCTAGGCCAAAAGTATAAAGGTTTTAAACCTTCAACCATCTTTTTCACACTAGGGTGACCTAAATAAGGTGCATTGTGAATCTCTTCAAGCACTAACTTCCTCAACTCTCCTAAGTTAGGAATGTACATCCTCCCCTGATATCTCAAAAGTCCATCTGATTCTAACACAACCATCAAACTGGTGATCTAAGGGGTCTACTTTCAAAGCTTGCTTAACTCTTTCATAATACTCATCCCCTTGAATATTTTGAATCACTTTCTGCTTCAAACTGGATCTCATAGAAACAATGGCAGCCAAATGTCTTCTCCTACTTAGAGCATCTGCTACTCTATTCTCTTTTCCTTTAATATACTCAATCCCAAAGTCATACTGACTAAGGAATTCTAACCATCTTCTTTGTTTGGCATTGAGGTTAGTTTGGGTAAATATATACTTGAGCCCAGTATGATCTGTCTTCAAATCAAAGGGTTTACCAAGAAGATAATGCCTCCACATTTGAAGTGCATGAACTATGGCAGCTAACTCAAGATTGTGTGGCGCATAGTTGAACTCATGTTCCTTTAACTCTCTTGACTCATAAGAAACCACTTGTTCATTCTGTATCAACACTCCTAATCCTTCCCCTGAAGCATCTATTATAACTATAAAGTGCCCATTTGGATCTGGTATGGTCAGGATAGGAGCAGTTGTGATCTTTTCCTTAAGCACTTGGAAAGCTTGCTTACACCTTTCTGTCCATTCAGATTTCTTACCCATCTTCTGAAGTGCGGTAATCGGTGCTGCTATGGTTGAAAAACCTTCTACAAACCTTCTATAGTAACCTACAAGTCCCATAAAACTTCTGACTTCTGTCACACTCTGTGGTGCAGGCCATTCCATTATTGCTTTTATCTTTTTAGGATCAACTGCAATCCCTTCAGTTGAGATCACATGACCAAGGTATTGCACTTTATCTTGAAAGAATGTACACTTAGATAACTTACCATAAAGCTTTCTTTCTCTCAACCACTGCAAAACAATTCTCAAATGCCTTTCATGTTCTTCCACTGATTTAGAGTATATTAAAATATCATCAAGGAAGATTAACATGAAATCATCTAAGCAATCTCTGAAAATGCTATTCATCAAATTCATGAAAGTTGTTGGAGCATTAGTCAACCCAAATGGTACTACTGTAAACTCATAGTGACCATATCAAGTCCTAAAAGCTATTTTAGAAATGTCCTCTTCCTTAATCCGTAATTGGTGATAACCGGATCTAAGGTCTATCTTTGAGAACACTATTGCTCCTTTCATCTGATATAAGAGTTCATCTATTCTTGGAAGTGGATACTTGTTCTTTATAGTAGCTTTGTTAAGCATCCTATAATCAATACATAATCTCAAAGTACCATCCTTCTTCTTTACAAAGATGACCGGTGCACCCCATGGTGACACACTAGGTCTAATGAACCCTTGATTTAGCAACTCTTGTAATTGAGCCTTAAGCTCATACAACTCTATTGTATTCATTCTGTAGGGTGTCTTAGATTGTGGCTTAGTACCTGGAAGCAAGTTAATCGAGAAGTCAAATTCTCTCTTTGGCGGCAACTCTGTCAACTCTATAGGGAAAACATCTCTAAAATCTCAAAGGATTGGATAGTCATTGAACACTGGTTCTTCTTTATCAAGGTCCTTTACTTGGACAACATAAATGGCACATCCTTTCCTTTTGGCTTTCTTCAATTGTATAGCCGAGATTTGTCTAAGCTCTAATGGTCTCTTAGTTCCATTAATTTCCACTTGGTTCCCTAGGTCATCCAAACATCTAACAAACTTTTCTTCACAATTTACTAGAGACTTATGTTTAATTAACCAATTGATTCCTAGAATTACATCATAAGAGCCCAAAGGTGCTACATACAGATTTACTTGTGTCTGAAAACTAGGAAGCTCTAACTCACTGCAAGCTAGACATGAGTCTACCCTCTTTTTTGCACTATTGCCATACTATACCATCAAAGAGTTTTCCATATGTCCAGGTCTAATAGATAACTTAGATACTACTCTAGGATCTACAAAGCATTCTGTGGCACCAGTATCAATCAAAATAGAAACAGGTAGTCCATAGAGCTTACCTTGGAACTAAATAGGTGTTGCTTGAAAATTTGCTTGCCAATTATCCACTGCGTCATGAATCTGATGCTGTGGTGCTGCTTGCTGATTCTTATTTCCTCTCTTTGTGGACATACATTTGCATAGTGCTCTCCTCCACAGGTGTAACATCCACCTTTAGGTGCTCTCGGTCCTTTAGCTCTTTCCCTCTGATTATTGTTTTTGGTGTTGTTGCCACCTCTTTTGTTTCCACCATTCCCATCCTAAGAATTATTGCCTCTCTTTAGATTTCTAATCTACTTATTGTTGCTTTGGTTGTTATTCCTTTGATAGTTCTGTTGATTATTCTATGGTTTCTTCTTTGGAAACTTAGCATCTCTCTGCTTAAGGTAATTTGCTATCTATTGCAATCTCTGCTCTTGCTTTATTGCTTTCTCAAAAGTGGCATCCATCATGAGTGGGTTATGAATGTCCACCACGGCTCCAATCTGTGGCCTTAATCCCAAAATAAACTTTCTTATCCTAAATCTCTCATCTGTCTGATATTGAGGAACATATTTTAGTAAATGAGAGAACCTTTCCCAATAAGTGATCACAGACATACCTCCTTGGATCAAGTTCTAAAATTCTGTCATCTTCTTGTCGAAGAATAACTGCGGTAACTACCTTTTTCTGAATAGTTGCAAGAAAACCTCCCATGTTATCTCACCAGGTAACGACTTTTTATCCGCCTTCTCATTGTCCCACCAAGTTGCTGCTTCGCCAGTTAACTGGTAAGAACACCACATAGCCTTAGTGTGATCTAAAAGATTCTGGAGCCCAAAATACTTCTCCATTTCTATTATCTAGGACTTAGCTCCATCCCCTATGGTCTTTCCATCAAATTTAGGTGGTGATAACTTCTTGAGATCTTTCCCTAGTTCTTCAGCTATCTTTGCTTGATTATTAGGAATAGTTCCAACTTTAGGAACTGGAACTTCTGTCCTTGGGTTCTCATTTTGTGTCTCAACCCTTGGGTTTCCATTAACATTTTGACCTCTAGGGATTCCTCTGATCTCCTACTCAAGAGTATTCATCCTCGTGTCTTGTCGGGTCAAGAGATCAAGAATACGGTCAAATCTTCCATCATGGTCATTATTGGCATATCCACAATCCCCAGTAGTTCGACCACCATGAGCACCTCCACGTGATCCTCTACCTCTACTACTTTCTAATCCATCACCACGATCAGTGTTTCTTGTATTCATGATGGATAATCTATTATCAAGTTTGTAACTTTAGCACAATAGTCCCCAAAACAAAGGCCCCAGTGTTGGACCTAGAGCTCTGATGCCAAATGTAAAGTCTCACAAATCATGTAAAAGCATTTAAAACAACTTAAAAATAAATGAAGTAGATAATCTGCTTAAATACAACATCACATTAACCAAAGTCAAAAAGAAGTAAATAATCCACCTAAATACAACTTTCAAAGATAAAATATGTAATTAATCCACTTAATCACAATCTCAATAAAAGATAATCTCATTAATAAAAATCTCAATGTCATTAAATCTTTACATATTCACGTGCTAAATCCAGGTAATAAGCACTTATGACTCAATATACATAAATCCTTTGACAACATGCCATAATATATCCAAATAGATACAATAAAAGTACATTAATAAATAACAAATCAACACACTCTCCAGTTGCATGAACCAAGTGGTCTACCACCTGCAAGCTGAGAGACGGGAACATGACTTAGGTGCTTTTCCACCCAACCATGAAGTATTTACACTTCCCCGGATCCCTTCCTGAAATGAAGGAAACCCAAACCTACATGAAATGTCTAGCTACCTGGTAACAACTGCAGGAGAGAACACTCGATGCATCCCTGATGTCTAAATATGCAATTCTATGTAATGAAAAGCAAATTGCCTCACAACAGGATGTGGGAGAGATATCAATAATATAAACTTTGCTAGACAATATACATCTATTTCAATGTCATCTCGATTATGCATAATCATTTTAAGTAACTAGGTCAATTCCCAAAAAAGCCATCTCTAAATATCCACATTTGGCATCCTAGTCTCGAAAGTAACCCAATAACAATTCCTAATGAAAATTTACTTCTTTCCCCAAGAAACAAGAAATAAATAATAATTTAAAGGAAGTCACGTTCATCAAATAATCATAAAAGATCCTCTTTTTCCCATTAACACATTCAAGGAAAAATACATTTTTCAAGCAATAATCAATCCTTAATCATACAATCGAAAATATAAGTTAATCAAATTGATATAGTTTCTGATCTTGTATTTCAGTCACAATGTCTTCAATAAAAATCATTCTAAACATTAATCTATCTTGCTGTTATTTCTGTGACAAGAAGTTTAATATAAATAAATAAAAACGGTAAAAACAAACCTCCTGTCACCACTGCGACAGGAGTTGTTGTAGCAATAAAAAGATGAAAAAATAAATCATAGTTTAATCTAATTTTTGGTCGTAAAAACATTATAAAAATCTCATTTTCAATTTGTTCCAACTTGTTATCAATTTGGTGACAGGAAACTAATTTAATTTGCATACAATTTATGTGCATAAATTTCTCAGTAACCCTCCTGTCACTGTGGCGACAGGAGCTGTGACAACAAATGAAAAATAAAATTCAAACAGAGTTTAGATCTGGTTCATGTCATCCAAGATAATGGCATAAAAACAATGTTTAAACAGAAATTCGTAAAAGAATAGGTAAGCGAGAATACAGTGGTTTTCAATCTTTTTAAGAATCTGAATGTCATCATATAGAAGTCGATATGTTAAACTATCATTGTTCTCAGTCAACATAAAAAGAATATACAGTCATAAATTTATGGCAGATCTGGGTTATACTTAATTGTTTCCGGCAGGCAACCCAAGGTGAAATCTATTAAACTCTACGCTTAGGCTAAAAGTAGACGACATCAAGGTGAGGAACGATTTGGCCAAACAAGGGACTGCAATAGCAGATATTTTTCAGGGGTCAATTAGTTAAATTCACCTCAAGGACATTGATAAGGCCATAAGCAAGGGTGCGGCCAGTGATACCAAGCAGTTAATAAAATGCAGTTGACGGCCATAAAGGGATAGTGACTAGGCAAATGGAACAGTGGCCTCCCAGATAGGCATTGCCCAGGCAGAACAAAAGAAAAAGACTCAGGAAAACTAGTTAAACAAGCATAAGTTGACGACCAAGTTAATAGTGTCAGTGGCCAAAAGAGATGGAAAGATTACAGCCAGGATAGGGTTCGACCAACCAAAACAACAGGTCGATCAAAGCAATACAATCAACTTCTCAACAATAGATAAAAACATCTACTGACAACCATAACCACACCATTTTAATTTTAACGCACTCAGAATAAAAGAGAAAAACTTGGTATTAGTAGTCGCTGGGATGAAGAAACTTTTTAGAAAATGTAGCTACCTTCTCCTTACTCTTCCTGTCACCCTGGTAAATTCGCCTTTTTCCTGCTAAAATGTGGGTATCATTTTTACTAAGCAATCTACTCTTTTTATTAAAACTCTCTTCTTATTTTTAGTGATCTTGCTTTTAGGTTTAAAATTGTAGTTCTTATTTTTAGTTTGCATGAGTAAAATAAAACAAAAATAATTAATAAAATAATATATATGTTATTTTTAAAACAAAAAGCTTCTTTTAAAACAATAAAGAAAACAATATCTTCTTTTTCAACTTACTGTCGTATAATGACAGGAGCATTAAAATATATTTAATTCTTTTGTTTACTTGTCTAAATAAAATAACACTATTTTTAATCTAATTTAACTATTTATTTAAAATAAAAATAATTAAATAATTGAAAAAGAAATGCAATCTAATATTGCATACATATATAATTTAATATTTATATTTATTTATTTTTAGGAAACATATTGTCTTCCAAACATCTTAAAACAATATTTTATTAATTATTTAAATAACACACGCATAATACACCCAATGAGCATAATTTGAAAAGATATTATGTTAAAGTAATCACATCATGCATTCAAAAACAATTTGATAACCACACATTAATGCAATTAAAGCCATTCGATAATGCATATGCAACTAAGTGGTGTGTGTGTTTGCATCAGGTAAACCCTTCCATTAGTTCTTGCCAAGTGGCTAGAACATTTGTACCTCAGTCATGCTCTCATTTTTGACGAGGATCTACATCCAATTGCACTCAACTAGACATCAATAGGTTAGTATCTCAAAACATAGCTGAAGCCAATCACTACATCAATATTCCATATTCAAATAATTTCCAAATTTTATCAATTAACTCATAATGATTACATCCACGTAAGTAAAATTACTTGCAGTAAATTAATCAAGATAATTGTTCACTAAACTAGATTAAATCATATTGTTCATTAAAAAATGAGACGTGACACATTGGATGAAGTGTTGCAAATTGTAAATGGTTCCTAGATGATGTCTTTCTTAGATGGATATTCAGGATACAACCAAGTAATGGTGGAACTAGAGGACAGATTGAAGACTGTTTTCACTTGCAAGTGGGGAATCTATGCATACAGAATGCCATTTGGACTAATTAACATAGGAACAACCTTTCAAAGGGCAATGGACATAGCATTCCGGGACCTGGTCAAAAAACACATTGTGATCTATATGGACGATCTCACAGTCTTCTCCTGCAAGAGGGAAGATTAGATAGAAGGTTTGAGAAAAGTATTTCAAAGATGTAGAAAGCGTGGAATCTTGCCAAATCCAAAGAAGTGCATGTTTGGAGTAACAAAGGGTAAATTACTGGGACATGTGATTTTAGAAAAGGGAATTTCAATAGATCCAAGCACAATAGAGGCTATTTGCAAAATTGATATGCCGGCAAGTAAGAAGGAACTGAAGTCATTCTTTGGAAAGATAAGCTTTGTCAAAAAATTCATCATAGGATTTGTAGAGATCATCAAACCATTGAATGATAGGTTGAAGAAAAATGAGAAGATAGAATGGACAATTCCTGCAAAAAAGACATTTGAAGAAATCAAACAAGCTATTGGTTATGCTCCTATTTTGATAAGCCCATATTACACAAAACCGTTTTACTTATATTCTTTTGCTTCGGAGCATAGATGTGCAGCAACCCTCACACAGAGAAATGAAGAAAAAGATGAACACCCAATAGCATTCATGAGCACACCATTGAAAGATGTTGAATTGAGGTATCCTAATGTGGAGAAACAAGCTTATGTGTTGGTTAAAGCAATCAAGAAATTCAGGCATTATATTTTGAGAAGTAAAATATATGCCATTGTTCTAGATGTAGTAGTCAAGAACCTTCTTATGCTGAATGAATTGGGAGAAAGAAGAGGCAAGTTGGTTGCCATCATTCAAGAATATGACATTGAAATTCAACCAATGAAGCTTGTTTGTGGACAAGGATTGACTCAAACAATTGCCACTAAAGGACTAGGGTTGGTGCAACAAGTTTATACTCTTGAAGATGTATCACCTGATGAGTGGTACAATGACATCATGTATTATTTGCTAAATCAGAAATGTTTGGTACAGATGAATTGAACCTAGAAGAGAGCTTTGAGAATAAAGAGTCAACATTTTATGCTCCAAGGATCAGTCCTATTTTGAAAGAATCATGAAGGAATATATTTAAGGTGCATAGGAAAGGATGAAGCAAGTCAGATAATGGAGCACTTTCACAACAAATTTGGAACATGTCATGGAGGTGGTTTGGCTACGGCACACCAGATTCTAAGGGTAGGCTATTATTGGCCTACTTTGTTTCAAGATGCATATGATCATGTCAAGAGATGTCACACATGCCAAGTAGCTACTTCAAAAGAAAGAAATCCCGCCATGCCACTTCAGCCAGTGATCGAAGTAAGACCTTTTGCTCAATGGGGTTTGGATTTTATTGGTATGATTAACCCACCTTCCTTGGCACAACATAGGTATATTCTGACTGCTATTGATTATTGCACCAGGTGGTCTAAGGGTCATGCATTAAAATTTTGTACTTCTGATGTTGTGATTAAATCTCTTGAAGAAAATATTATTTCTAGGTTTGGATGTCCACATGCACTTGTTTGTGATAATGGTCCTACTTTTACTTCATTGAAAATTTCTAATTGGGATTTTGAATATGACATCACACTGAAGTTTTTGTCTAACTATTATCCACAGGGAAATGGCTTAGCAGAATCCACCGACAAGAACTTACTAGGTACAATTAAGAAACTTTTGAACAAAAACCTGAGGGATTGTCATACACAGCTTAGGTTTGCTCTTTGGGTAGATAGAACAAGAATAAAGAGTTCCCTGGGTACATCCCCTTATCATCTAGTTTATGGACAAGATCTTGTATTCCTAATCCAATTGAGAATCCCTACATTACAATTTATGCAGGATTATATGGAAGAAAATTATAGTCCAAACTAGGTTGTCACAATTGCTCCACTTGGAAAAAAATGAGACATGGCATTAGAGAACTTTGAAAAACATCAGGGAATTGTGAAGAGGTGGTTCACCAGACAAGCTAAGATCAAGACCTTTCATATATTTGATTTGGTTCTATACTGGGACAAAGCTAAAGAAAAAAGGGTGAACATGACAAATTTGATAATCTCTGGAAAGGCCCTTACCAAATTGCTGAAATTTTGGGAGAGAATGCCTTCAGACTAAAGACACTCACTGGAGAATCTGTTCCATTGCCCGTCAATGGACAATTTTTGAGGCATTATTTCCAGCCCTAATTTCCTTCAAGGACCTATCTATACATAGTTAGGTTAGTTGTTTCCTGCTTTCATAGGTTAATTTTAGATTAGATTTGCTACATTTTGGTTTGTTTGCTCTTTTGCTACAGTTTTGGTTTTTCTTGGGGTCCCATTTTGTGAATGGCGATTAAATTTCAAACACTTTCTGGTTGACTTTATGAGGTAATGTTAAGTTTATTTTGGGAATAAATATTCATGAAATTCTTTGGGTCATAAGGTAATTTTCTTCAGTTTGTCTATTTGTTAAGATCTGTACTTGACTCGAAATGGAATCATACATTGTCTTTTGACATGGAAGTCTTTGATTATATGTTTAAAATGTTTAATCTTAAAATGAATGCTTCTTGTTTCTTTTTGATAAACTTGCGTCAGATGGATAGATCCATTGTGGACTCCATTGTTAGTGTTCAATAGCATGTTGCTTGCTCTGGGAGGATAAATCGACTGTTTAGAGCAACTTGAAATGTTTTAGGATCTTATACCTTTTCACACTTTTAAAATCTAGAGGTACCTAAGTGAATCTTTGTGATCTCACATTAAGTGAAAAATCTAAAGGTCCACCTTTGCCGCCATCAGAATTCCACACCCAGCTAGCTGAGTTATCAACGTAACTCGTGCCTTCAAAAATCATGTGTTGTAAGGGTAGCGATACTACATTGTACTCTACCAAATATAAGCTTATTGAAAATTAAAAGAATCAAAAATAAGAGAAAAGAAAAGAAAAGAAAATCACATTCACACACTATAACTCAGTTAGATGGATAATCGGGTAATCTTTATCGGGGCTATGGACGCCTGACCGGCAGTAGGGCTCTGCTCGAGTCGAATTATGAGACAAACCTATCGGGGCTATAGACGCTCGCTGGCAGCAAGGCCACATCTGGGTAGTTCATGAGGTGTGTACTAATGATGTAGCTTAATGTGAAGGAACTAAGATGATCTTAGGTGTCAATAGATGGGAATGAACTCAATTGCACACACTTGGATCTTCGGGATATGAACGGTTGTCCTAAGCTTTTGATTTTGATGCTTGGATCAAGTTTTCATGTTTATCTAGCCTAATATGTGGGTGTACATAGGGATTTTGAAGTTTTGATTCTTGTTTATCTGTAGAACACTTGAAGAACTTTAAATGAAATATTTATCTTATGAAATAGCAGAGATGAAATGTCATGATACAATTTATGACTCTTTTCTCTTTTTGAGTACATTTCTTAGCAATGGATTCACTTGAGGGAGTTATTTGATGATTTTAGGTTTTGAATGGGTTTTTATCCCTGAAATGTTTAGGAACATTTCTCTCCTGGTGTCGCCAGATGTTGTGACCAATTCGCAACATCACCCCATCAAAGATGGGGACCCCCCTCTTTTGTGTTTTTTGGTTTGAGTTTGTCTTGTTTTGGCTGTGGTCCCGCCTGAAGTTCTCACCCAAATAAGGAGTTTTCAAATGATACACAAAGCATTCAAATCTTTGTCCAAGCACATATAAGTAATGACTTTACATTCCACACATTCTGATCCGCTCACAATGGTTATGCATAGCATCCCAAAACATCTGCCTAAACGCACTTTTTAAGAGATTTTGCAATTAGAATTTCAATGTTATGCGGATACGTCCTGAAGGTCTGCCTAGGCGCGAAACCACGATCAGGTTGCATAATGTAAAATTCTCAAATCATGCATGAAGCATTGAATAGTCTATTTATTATCCTTTGAGCCTGTCCACTACACTATGCGTTGAATGACAAATCAATAGTCAGTTGGTAAGTGGCGAAATCTAAATATTATACATAGTCCTTCAAAAGGTACGCTTGGTGATATCCATCTCATACTTTTGCAAAGTCTAAAACTCAAACTATGCATTGAGTGTTCAAATATCTGCCTTAAGCAGACTTTCATAGTCCTTCTGCAATTCATAGTCTCCAAGTATCATGGCATGTTCAGATATCCTCTTGTTCTTTTGATACTCAACATGTCCGCTTAGACATTGGTTTTAATCAACCTTGCACTTGTCAATTCTTTCAAATTATGTGAACCCAGTCTAAACATTTGCTTAGAGTCACGTTGTATTTGATAAGTGTCATGCATAATAAGTTCAATAGCTATCCCAACCTTGCCATTCACACTAGTATTCGGTGGTTTGAAAAGTATATTCTCAGCGGAATTCATTTCTCAAATTATACATAGCATATTCACATGTTCACTCTCTCAGCTCATGTGCGGGAGGTTCCTAAGTCTGCCTTAGAGGTTTGAATATGTTCATTTTTGCAAGCGGAGGAATCCACATTATGCTCAACGTCTTTATTAATCCACTCAAGCGCACTTCAAAGGCCAGTATACAGGAAGTAAAGTTTTAATAGGAAAAGGTCCACTTGAATGGTGACTAGAGTGCATATCGGTAGAGTTTTAAATTATCCTAGCACATCCAAAATGTTCGCCAAGTGCATTTTCTAATCATCTTACAAATCATGTTCTCCAACTCATTGCAAAGTGGTTTGGCAGATCCGCCCAAACGAGAAGATGTGTTACAAATTTAGAATTATGCAAAGGATATCAAATGGTCCGCCTTTCATGCCGAAATGTCTTATCGATATATTTTGACAGTGTGGAGCATTCAAGAGGCCATTCATATGCATGTCTGGATTCGAGTAAGTTTAGTCACACCATCGAGCACCTAGATATCCACCGAAACAAGCATTCAAGGAAGATATGACAAGTTTAAACGTTACTTATTGAAACTTTAAACGTTACTCATTGAAACTTTAAATGTTACTCATTGAATGTTAATGTGCAATTCACATTTTCACATCAGTTGAAAAATTGATCATTATGAACATCAATTCATGAAGCTCCAAAAGGAAATTTTTTGACATGCTGATATTTCCACATTTTCTCTTGAGTGCATTTTCCTTGAAATCCTGCAATATTTATTACTCATTTCACACATAGTAGGATTGAAAATCTGACTCAGGCATATAACGGTTGTAGTATTTAAGAGTGGAGTCATGTTTAAATATCTTGGTTTCTAATTTTGGTCTCACGGCATGTCGCATTGCTTATTAAGTAGAGGCCTGCATTAGCATCGCTTAATGCATATTGAAGCTAAGGATTGCTTCAGTACTTATGAAAGGATTTTAAATTTGTAATGAAAGAGAGTTTTCAAATGGTTTGCAAGCTATACATATCTCTCAGGTGTGCATTCACAGATTCAACAATTGGGAATGTCCCAAATTTGCCAAGGAAAAGATTTTAGTAGCTGAGGAGGAGCAAACTGGGAACTATATCTGTTGATTGGAATTATTGAGAAACCAGTCAAGTTTTATTTTTTGCAAAAGCTCGTATTATTGATTTTTATTGTAATAGGACAAGGTAATTTAAATTACATAATTGATTTATCCCGCATGCACTAGGTAGTGTAATTGGTCCTATTTGCTTGTCTATTAGGCATTATTCTACTATGCTAACATCATGAAGTTTATGCAGGTGAATGATGAATGCGAAGGAAAGGCAGGCAATGATGAGATGTGATATGAGGGGAATGTGGCTGGAGACAAAGATTACATCAAAATGGCAAAATCTTGGTGACACCAATTTGGGGATAACCAACATGGATGAAATTTGGTAAAATTTGTATAAGTCTAATCCTTCATATTTGATCAGGCGGATGTTGAAAAATGGGATTGTGCAGGCTGCCTGCTTTCCGCCTACGATGCTAAGTCCGGAATTGATGCTGGAGTGTGCCAAGCACTATGATCCTACAAGAAGATGTATTGTGACAAGTGATGGGAAGGTACTAGATCATCTAAGAAAAGAAGCAATCACAGAAGCCTTTGATACTCCTTCACACAAAACCACTACATTTTATACCAAGGAGTCTGCTCTGCAGCTTTATCTGGATGAACCTGAAAAATGAATGGAAGTGATAAATAATAAGTGGTTGGTACAACCAAGGCCACATGTGAGTAGAGTGCCTAAGAAGCTCCACAAATCTGATTTTCGTTAGGAGATCGGCTATATGGTTATGTTTTTGAGTTGCATTATGGGCTGCCCACAATCGACAAATTTCAAATCCTAGATGTTCTTCTTTATCCAGGATATCATAAGTGGAAAGAGGATGATCGATTGGGTTGAAATGATTAGCAGCAATATCGATGATCAGCTCAAGAATTTGCAAGAGACTAAAACATTTTACATGAGCTCATATGTAATATACATGCTTGCCAGGAATGAGAGATATCCAGGGCTGACTTGCAAAGGGAGAGTTGGAAACAATGATGGGCAATTTAAAATTTTTGACTGCTATCCTCAGATGCACTTATAGGCTATATCTCATTATAGGAGGTTTAATGATGCTTTCTCCATGTACATTGTCAGATTATTGCAAGGCAACACATGCAAGAGATTGTCGAAAGAGGCTATGAATTTTGTGGAAAAGTACAAAAAGTGGTTTATTCAATTTCCTAGATTTACATACCTTTGTGTTGAAGGATATTCATCATTGCCCTACAGGTTGCCAAGATATCGTACAGACAGAATGGTATTGTTAGAAGTGACTAGACAGTTGGTGGCCTTCAACAAAATTCAAAGGAAGAGAAAGAAAACTATGACTAAGTTTCCAATTAGCATTTGGCGGCTGGAAACTTGTTTGTCATTACAGGCAGCTAAAAATTTAGAGATAGAACTGCAAGCTTATAATCTAGTGTGCCATAATGATGCACGTAGAAATTTCAATCCATTCAATACAGTCAAGAAGAAATTTGGAAGTAAATACGAGCACATACCACATCTCGAGGATCATTGGGAGGGTGCACGTGATGACATGGAAATAAGGAAGAAAAATTGCTACAGATTATCTTTGGACCTGGTTAGAGCAACAGGGGTAATTAACATTCTAGATCAACTTGAGGAGGATCACAGAAGGCTCTCACAGAGTTCATATGATCAGGAGAAGAACAAACCTTTCACCATCAATTGGTCAGAACAGGAGGTCATGCGTAATGATGATTTGATGATACCAATCATGGCACATACAAGAAAATATGTGGACTTCCAAGTTCGAAGGCTTCAGGAGAAAAATGTTCAGTTCACTTACAATTTGATGGGAGGAGTTAGTGCACATCAGTCCAAGGATACTTCGAGTAGTGAGTCAAGCAGTGACTCTAGTTATTCTAGTGATTCAAAAAGTGCAAGTGCTGATTTGCAAGCTGATATTCATCCAAATAAGAAAGTGAAAAGTAGTGACCAAAATGTAGCTAGTACCTATTCAAGGCAAGAAGACAATAGTATAATAGATATTGAGGGAGATGAAGCAAGACCTGATGAACAGGGGGCCTTGAATGTACAGGCTAGGAAAGATAAGCCTGAAGCTTTGGAATCCACGTTGCAAGGAAACCAAATCGAGGAGGTTCAGTCAAATCCACCTAAGGAGCAAAATGAAGTTGTAATTGAGACAGAGAATTAGGGTAATATGGAGCTATATGAATTTGATGAAGAAGCTCTTCCTACTATTCAATAGAAGAAAGTTCCAGAGGAAAATTAGGAAGATTTGTCTGAATTGCCGGAATGGGTAAGAGAGAGTCAAAGAAAAATCTATTGTCGAAAGAGAGCTCATACTGAGTTTGGAGGACATGCTGAGCAGAGCCAAACTAAACAAAGGGAAGGAAAAGATTACTAAATTTTCAAAGATCACAAGAGACAACTCTGGGTCACGATAGGTGCATGTTGCAGTCCCAAGTATGAACATAGATGTAGGTGAAGATGTTCTAGAAGGTTATGACATTTGTACTGTTGATTTGGGTCCAACCATGGTGGTGCAAGAAATGGAAGAGTTAGAAGACTCATTTGCAGCCATCAAAGGAAGATTAAAGAAGGAATGGGAAAAGAGGATCCAGTTGGAAAAGGATAATCTAGCATTTTAGCATTATATCCAACAATTGATGATGCTAGTGAACCAAGCAGAAGGGATACCTGCACCACTTGCCTTGCTTTCGCAGGAATCCATCGCACACCTGGAAGGAATGAGATCTTCATCTTAGGCATTGCAAGAGTGGACAACAGGCTTTAAAATCATAGTTGATGGTTTATTGATCAAATTGTGAAATTGTATAAGGAAGCATCCTCTCTCTTGGATAGGGTTCAGGCTATTCTGGTGCCTTGTGTAGAATTTAGAGTTGTCAGAGAAGAAGTTATGCCTCAATTAAAAAGGTTGATATATACTCCAAATGCCACCTTAATAGATGAAGGATTGATTAAACAGGGTTCATCATATGCTTTTCCTTCCTGGTATTGCACTCTAAACATAAAGGAGCATATTTTTGAGAAGATTGAGAGTGAAGGCCTCCTAACAAAAGAAACAATACAAGAAATTCAAGGAAAAATACTTGTTTCAATAAACAAGATAGTTTATCCCAATGGAGAAATTGATGAGTATTTGTTGAAGGATAATGTGCATACAAGGTATTTTTAGCATACCTAGACTGTTTCCAAGGAGATTTTGGATGATGTTTGGACACTTTCCACTTTCATGGGCATGTTTCAGGCATCCATGGCTAGATGGGAGATGACAATTGTCAAATGCATGGAGGAGCTGCAAATCATGGAATGCACCATTCAAACACTGCCAAGTGTCCCTATGGAGGAGGTTACACGTGTCATATCTAGATTTGTGGAATTTGTCACAAAAAAGGAGGGTCATAAAGGAGGACACCCCACTTAGTGAGTGCTTCATAAATGTAGTGCCTAATATTAGTAAATTTTGTAACCACTTGCCTGTGTGGCACAATAAGGGCCCTTGATTCCTAGATTTAATCTTGGCCATTCATTGTATCTTGAGGACTATATAAGCCTCATTTTGCTCTCATTTGAAGGAGGGAATGCTCTAAGAAATTGTTGCTAAAGACTCTGCTGAAATAAATGCAAATTCATTGTTGAATTCTCCATGGTGTTTTTGTGTTGTTTCAAATGGATGTATGGTTTCTAAGGTGTTCGTTCATAGAATAAGATTAGCTTAGTTTATTTTAGTGATTTCATTTTATGTTCATGGAAGTTGTTGCTGCTAATTCACATTTGGAGTCTTCATAGTTCATACCATTTATAATTTGTCGATGGCAAATTCTAGAGCATGGTTAGTCTAAACCTTATTTGAGCTTAACTTCAATTACTTTATGATCATTTACCTTCATGTTTGTGGGGATTTATGTGCATAAGTAACCTGAAAACCTTACTTTTTCCCTTAGAAGATTACATCACCTTTGTGTAGTTGTTAACTTATGGCGAAGCAAAGTTTGGTTGAGATTCCAGTGAGTTAGTGGTAATTGCTTGCATTTAGATTAGATTTCTCTAAAACTCATCTCCTTTGCATTTTCTTTAGAATGCTGTTAGAATTAGATTCAAGAACTCTCATTGCTATATCCTAAGTTAACACATTACTAGACCTTCTGAAAAGCTATGTTGCCTGTTATCCAAGAGAAACAAGTTTCCTATTGTTGAACATTTGTGTAAGTCCCTTTGTGTTAAACAACAATTCACATCCCACTACTAAGCTATCCCAAGTATTGAAATTGAAAGAACTAATGAAGAACCTTGGAATCTACTCATTTGATCACTTGGTTTAGCATTTGAGTGATTCTGTTCAAGAGAGGATAGAATACATAGGTGTTTTATTCTGTGTTACATGTGCAAGGAAAACACATCAACAGTTCCCATGACCTCTTGTCCAAGATTGTTTTTTTTTTTTGGCCCTTCTTTATTTTTATTATGACTTTGTTAATGATTTTGTATATTAGAAATCAACTTCAGAGCACTGTCCCTGTATTCATCTATTTTCATCATTTTCATTAATGGTACTGATATCTTTATTTGGGACAATGCTTGTGTTATATCAAATGGAGTAATGGTGATCTATTCTACTTTTTCTTTATTGGAGCCTTTCTCTTCAAATTTCTGCTTACTGTTATCCTTCATCTTATTTTTCTCAATCTTAGATATTTTCTTATGTGTATTTTTCTAACTTTCTCCTTTCTTTTGTTTATCTAAGGCACTCTTCTTATGATTTGGTTATTTGATGAACAAGCCTCTAGGTGTTCCCTGATTTGCATTTACGGTTCTATTCTTTAGATTGTAATTAGTTTTAGCTTGAGGCATGGTAGCAATTGTAAGAGCTTTTTTTTCTTCCTTAGTAGGTTTTCTTAACTGGAACTGCGGGACCATATTGGATACATAAGTGGTTCCTTCATCATTATCTTCTTGATCAGAGAAGACTTCTTGTTTGTTAGTGTAGGATTTTATTTTCCTTTTTTTAAGGTTGCTTAGGTAGTTTAATAATTGTGAGCTATTTAATAGGCTACATTTATGTAAGTGGGTGCATGTGTGTGAGTTGTCAATCCTCTATATGGAAAGTTACTCCACTTTCCTATTTTGGAAGATTTTGGAGTTACATTTCTCATTGGTCAATATTGACACCTCACCCCACTCACCTTGCCTATAAATACTCACTCCTTTGCATGTATTTTTCATGGGTTGTTTAATGCATTTCTCCAATATTTGCATTATTATTTTGTCTTGGCTTTTTATTGCTCTCCCGTAGATGAATGCTTGCAGTAGATCCTAGCTCTAACATGGTATCAGAGCTCCAGGCTTGCAAGTTTCTTCTCAAATTTGTGAGGGTTTTAGCCTTGAGAGTCTAATGGTGCGTCCTAGAGAAAACCTAACCCCGCCATTGCCCTCAAAAGGTGTCAAAACCCATATTTTCATATAAGGCACTCTATATTTTGGTGACATAAAATTTTTGGGTATTTTTTGGGGTTTGGTTTTTTATGTACAAGAAAAATCCGTACAACTGCCTCAATTTCTATGCCAGATTTTTTGTATAGTTGCCTCGATTTTTGTGCCAACAATTTTGAGCCTATTTTGATTTTTGAGTTGCCTTGATTTGCATGCCAATTTTTTTTGAATCTACAAAGATTTCCATGTCACTTGATTTCTGTCTACCTTGATTTCCGTGTCGCTTGGTTTCTATGTCTGCCTTGATTTCTGTGTCTTGTTCATGTGTAGGCCTAATAAGACAGTTTTCTTCCAAAGACCATAACTTGAGCATATGGACTCAACAATTGGCAAATGAAAAGGCATTGGAAAGCTGGTTCTAAGCACTGTCTAGTAATGATGGTCATTTTCCTAGATTTTGTTGTTTGAAATCATTTTTTGTTGTTTGAAGTCAAGGCATCTTTTTAGGCTTTGGAGCTCCGTTCTTACACTCAGAATCTTTGTTTTTTGAAAATGAATAGGCATTGGAAAGGTATCAAATAGCTCTACACAACCATATATATATCTTTTTCAGATTCGGACCCATGTATCTTTTATTCAGTTTGTCAATTTTATGGCTTCTATTGGATATCCTGGACATGCTACCTCCTCGAAAGGTTCTGTTTGGTTTGATAGGCTTCATTTATCAGCAATAATCTATTTTTGGTCTCTCTTGCACTTTCTATAGCATAATGGGGATATCGAACTATTTGTACTTGTGCTTATACTTCCTTGGTTTGGCCCTGGAGGCAACCTTCATAGTTTGTTCAGTATTTTTGAGATCATTGGTACCTTATGTTGCCAACCTCTTTGATCTTGATCTTCAGTGGGGTTTTCCAGTACAACACAGTTCTTCTTCGATAGTTATGTGCAGTAGATCATTTTTAATCCTTCTATCACCTGTTTCTACATTAGAGTTTAGTGTTGCATCATCATTGACTTTCAATGATTCTGTGCAGTAGGTCATCTTCTATCCTCTGTTGCTTCATTAGAGTTCAATGATGCTTCGTCATGAGCTTCCAGTAATTGAGAGTTACTTCTTTGAGGGCTTCTAGTAATTTAGGGTTGCTTCTTCGAACACTTCCAGTAATTCTCTACAGCAGAAATAATCATTGTACTCTTGTGATGGATTCATTCCATGCGGAGTCTTATGACATTCTCCACCATCATTGTATATGGGTACCTAACATGGCTTTATTTTCCAGGACCCATCTTTACATCTCCCTAAGTTGCGCTTAAGGGGGGTGTTAGTGTAGGATTTTATTTTCCTTTTTTTAAGCTTGCTTAGGTAGTTTAATAATTGTGAGCTATTTAATAGGCTACATTTATGTAAGTAGGTGCATGTGTGTGAGTTGTCAATCCTCTGTATGGAAAGTTACTCCACCTTCCTATTTTGGAAGATTCTGGAGTTACATTTCTCATTGGTTAATATTGACACCTCATCCCACTCACCTTGCCTATAAATATTCACTCCTTTGCATGTATTTTTCATGGGTTGTTTAATGCATTTCTCCAATATTTGCATTATTATTCTGTCTTGGCTTTTTATTGCTCTCCTGTAGATGAATGTTTGTAGCAGATCCTGGCTCTAACATGGTATCAGAGCTCCAGGCTTGCAAGTTTCTTCTCAAATCTATGAGGGTTTTAGCCTTAAGAGTCTAAAAGATGCGTTCTGGGGAAAAACTAACCCCACCATTGTGCTCAGAAGGTGTCAAAACCCATATTTTCATACAAGGCACTCTATATTTTGGTGACATAAAATTTTTGGGCATTTTTTGGGGTTTAGTTTTTTATGTACAGGAAAAATCAGTAGGATCGCCTCAATTTTCATGCCAGATTTTCTATACAATCGGCTTGATTTTCGTGCCAAAATTTTTTGAGCCTATTTTGATTTTTGAGCAGCCTCGATTTGCATGCCAAATGTTTTTGAATCTACAAATATTTCCATGTCGCTTGATTTCTGTCTGCCTTGATTTCCGTGCTACTTGGTTTCTGTGTCTTATTCATGTGCAGGCCTAATAAGATAGTTTTCTTCCAGAGGCCATAACTTGAGCATACGGACTCAAAATTTGGCAAATGAAAAGGCATTGGAAAGCTGGTTCTAAGCACTATCTAGTAATGCTGGTATTTTTCCTAGATTTTGTTGTTTGAAATCATTTTTTGTTGTTTGAAGTCAAGGCATCTTTTTAGGCTTCGGAGCTTCGTTCTTAAGCTCAGAAAATCCATTTTTTGAAAATGAATAGGCATTGGAAAGGTATCGCGAGCTCTACACAACTATATATATATCTTTTTTAGATTCGGACCCATGTATCTTTTATTCAGTTTATCAATTTTATGGATTCTATTGGATATCCTAGACATGTTGCCTCCTAGAAAGGTTCTGTTTATTTTTATAGGCTTCATTTATCAACAATAATCTATTTTTGGTCTCTCTTGCACTCTCTGTAGCGTAATGGGGATATCAAACTATTTGTACTTGTGCTTATGCTTCCTTGGTTTGGCCCTGGAGGCAACCTTCATAGTTTGTTCAGTATTTTTGAGATCATTGGTATCTTATATTGCCAACCTCTTTGATCCTAATCTTCAATGGGGTTTTCCAGTACAACACAGTTCTTCTTTGATAGTTATGTGCATTAGATCATTTTTAATCCTTCTATCCCCTGTTTCTACATCAGAGTTTAGTGTTGCATCATCATTGGCTTTCAGTGATTCTGTGCAGCAGGTCATCTTCTATCCTCTATTGCTTCATTAGAGTTCAATGATGCTTCGTCATGAGCTTCTAGTAATTGAGAGTTGCTTCTTTAAGGGCTTCTAGTAATTCAGGGTTGCTTCTTCGAATACTTCCAGTAATTCTCTGCAGCAGAAACAATCATTATACTCTTGTGATGGATTCATTCCATGGGGAGTCTTATGACATTCTCCACCATCATTGTATATGGGTACCTAACATGACTTTATTTGCCAGGACCCATCGTTACATCTCCCTAAGTTGCGCTTAAGGGGGGTGTTAGTGTAGGATTTTATTTTCCTTTTTTTAAGCTTGGTTAGGTAGTTTAATAATTGTGAGCTATTTAATAGGCTACATTTATGTAAGTGGGTGCATGTGTGTGAGTTCTCAATCCTCTATATGGAAAGTTACTCCACCTTCCTATTTTGGAAGATTCTTGACTTACATTTCTCATTGGTCAATATTGACACCTCACCCCACTCACCTTGCCTATAAATACTCACTCCTTTGCATGTATTTTTCATGGGTTGTTTAATGCATTTCTCCAATATTTGCATTATTATTCTATCTTGGCTTTTTATTGCTCTCCCATAGATGAATGCTTACAACAGATCCTGGCTCTAACATTGTTGACCCATGTTAACATTATACCTCTGATTGCTCACATTGTATTCTAACCCATCTTCTTTAAAGGATGAGTATTCTTCATTAATCAAGTGAGGCCTCATTTCCAACATGTTTATAGTATGATCATCCCTGTTCTAATCATAAGATACTTCATTTTCTTGTAATGATTGGGCTACTACACAATATTCAGGTGAATGAGGTAGGTTGCATGCCATACACCATGGATTACTTTCTACTACATGTGTCCCATGTCTCTTTAAGGATCAGGAGTATCTTTACCATAATTCTACTTTTGTTTGATATCCACAGGCTTCCCATCTTTCCAATTAGTGTTGTAAGGCATGTCATGTAACCTAGGCCTTTCATTTCTATAATAATTTGCTTGCCTAGTAGGATGGTTATTAGGACTTTGTGGAAATCTGATGTTTTCCCTTTTACCAAGTTTTCCAGTAGCTCTTCTATTGTTTTCAATATTCACTGCAGCCTTTTGAGCTTCTATAAGAGTCATAGGAGCTCTATTTCGGAATCATATCCAATTTTAGGGTCGAAGGTCTTTAAGCATAAAGTTAGGGCCATACCATCAGGAGGTTTCATTTCAAGTGATATTTTATGGTACAATTTTGAAAAACTCTAGTTGAAATCCAATATTGACTCATTGTAGTTCTTTTAAATGCTTGTCAATTCGTGTATAGAAAAATTTGGATCAGAATGACTCCCATATTTCTCTTTGAACTGATCTTTGAAATCTTCAAAAGAAATGATTGAAGCATCAGGCAAATTCTTATACCAATCCCTAGAATCTTCAATCCGAGATAACATAAATAATTTCATGAGGACATCTTCATATTGCACTTCATATCTATCCATAATTGTCACAAAGTTTCTGATATGTTCATCTGCTGCAACAACATTATTTCTAGAAAATGTTGGAACTGCATTTCTTAGATCATTATCAATAGGATCAGGACAGATTTGATACCCAGACAAATCCAGCTGCCTATATCTATTTATATTGAGGGGTCCTTGCAGGTTTTGGTTTGGCTGGTATTTTTGGTGGTGATGGTGAGGTGGATGTTGCTGTACATTATAGTGTGGATTTGCATTTGCATTTTGATAGAGAAGTGGAACATGCTGCTAACTAGGATGTGGATAGGTATTAGCCATATGTTGGCAAGCAATGTGAACATTATGTGTTCTTAGGTTTCATGGTGGAATGTTTTGCTGCACATAACCAGTATTACTTGGATTATGTGGTTCTTTTGAATTATTTGAACCACTTGCATTCTGATGTGACCCTTGTGGATTGCTTGTAATAACACACTCACTTTGCTTATGGGGAGGTACATACTTTGAGCTATTTGCTGTACTTCTAGACTTTATTTGTCATAATTCTTGTTTTATCCATTCCTCCTCTTCCTTTAGTTTGGCTAGCCTAAGTTCTTCCTGTAGATTTTGTAAGCCTTGTTGCACCTCATCAACATTTCTTGTGTCTTTTAGTGGAATATATTGAGTCTCTGTGGATGCCATTTGATCTATAGACTCATTTTGAAATCCCCCACCTTGCTGTAGTGACATTTTGTAATCATATTTTGCTTGCATTTGTATCCTTTCCTGTTCAAATTGTGCCTCAAATTCAAGCTGTTTTTGAGGGTCAGGTCTGTATTGGTCTAGAACATCACCAAATATGTTTTGTTTAGACTGGATAGGATTACTTTTTGATTGGAATCCTTCATGGAATTTTGATTCATGCAAAGGAGAAAAGTTGTTATGTGTTAGTATAGGTTGTTTTGATGTATTCTGCTAGGTATTCTGGTTATTAGTGCATTTAGAATGATTTGATATCCCAATCTTCTTAGTAGGGGCCTTTAAAGGTGGGGATGATTGCAACTTTTTACCATCAATTTTGGATCTTCTACCATCTATGTTATAATACTTTAATACATAAGAAGTCTTGAATTTTTTATGGAGTTGCCACCTCTCTTAAGAGGATTGATTTATCTTCTGGGTTTTTTCTTCACCAGTAGAGTTATGATTCTTTAATTCCTTGACTCTATTGAGATGGTCTTCTACCAGGTTTTCTTTTGTTGATTCCCCAGTAGAGTCACCAATCCTGTTAGGTCTCAAAAATGAAGGTTGTAAACATTAAGAGGATGCCAAGCTCTCTTAACGCTTTTGGCTAACAAAATAAGGTTGATATGATTGAAACCCCCTTCTCTTTAGGCTCTTCCAAACCTAGGTAGGTGTACCTTGATAGTTAATGCAGATTTGTGTGACCTTAGTGATCTACTCACATTGGCATGTAGATGAGAGACGGATATAAGGCTGAAAATTATTCCTACTATTAAGTTTTAAAATGTGAAAGGTTATTTTAGAATGTTTATGACCAGTGCCTGATTCTAATGGGTTAATGGGGTCATGAACTGTATGATTGCAGATTTATCTTCCTGGCTTAACTCTGACTACCTGACACCTTTCAAATGTTTATAATTTGTACAAACATGCAAGAATGTTGGTTATTAGATTCTTCTTTAAAATCCCATTGACATCTTTTCAAGTTACTATGGTTGTCTAAAAGGATTTTAATTCTACTTTGAAGGAAACTAACTAAGATGATCAATTTAAAGGGTTTTAACTCTAGGCAGAGACCAATAAATGTAAATCACTTAGAATGACTTAAATCAACTTCTTATAGAAACCAATCAATCATACCACACAAAGATAGCAAATGTGCCTTGATAAATCTAAATGATTTAAATAACTGGAAAAGACCAATATGGAGATAGTCAAATAACTCATATGAATGAATATCAATAGGGTAGTAGAACACCACAAATATATCCACTAGTTAAACCATCTTTTCCCTTATATTATTTCAAAAACCTCATAGAATTTTCTGTAAAATATGACTGAGAATATAATATTGTATGTATATTGATTGTTCTACAATTGATGTCTTAAACTTGGCCTTGGTTTCCCTTATATATACGAGAAGCAAACAAGCTTCAGGCTGAAACAACATGACTGCTCCTAAATTGCACCTTTTCAAATAACTAACATTTGTTATGAAACATAATTGAAAAATAGATAAAGAGACAATATGGGCATAAGCATCGATCAAGATCTGAATCCGTTAATCATCATAGAGAACCCGTGATCGCTGGCCTGGCAAGGTCCTCCTCTCCAATGCTGCAGTATTTGATGAACATGCTTTGCCAATTATTATTGCTAATGCACTGTCTCCTTTTTGATTCTAGCATAAAAAATATTGGCAAAATCTCATTTCAAGTTATCTGACCCCTTTATGTTGCTCTGTCAATGAGCAAACTTATCTTGGAAATATGATAAATGTATTCTTGAATGGCATAAGTTTCTATGGAGATTATATCATCCATGACATATTCCAAACTGAAGATTTTGTCTAAACTTATACGTGTGTTTTCTAGCACTCTGTCCTCATCATTGATCTGCTCAAGAGCTATTGGTAACAATTGGGCTAATTCATTTTTCCAAATATCCTTTTCTTGTAAATTGCCTTCATTATTAAAGAAACTAGGGAATGCCATATCCATATGTTCATCAAAATCACCAAGGTCCTCTATTAACAAAGTGTAGAACTTTTCATGCTCACTGATTAGTTCATCATATTCCTTAAGCTCCTATTTATCAACACTTGTTTTGGCTCTTAGTTCCTCTTTCTTCTCTAGCATCATGAGGTGCAATCTCTTATGCTCTTGGTAGGCACTGTGTGTTCTCTTGTGCAATTCCCATACCTTATCACTCTTCCCCATCATTTTCTCAAATCATTTCCTAATTAGTTTAGAAGCAATTTGGTATTTAACAACTTTTATTTTAGTTTCCAATTGATCACTTTTCTTTTGGAATTTTTCTGCCTTAATCTTCCAATAATTGGTGTCAACTCTAGCCTCCACCACTCTTTTGTCAGATTCTAGATAGGGTGAATAGATGCTTGATGATGATGGAAACATGTCCTTATAAGTAGCAACTTTTTGCCTCAATTTTGCATTCTCTGCCATGTATGCATTATTTTTCCTTACTAATTGCTCAATTTGAGCCTTTGTAAATCTTGTAACATTCACATTTAAATCCACAATCTCAATAGGATTTGTATCCTCAACTTGATGTATCAAGAGATGACCAAATGCTTCATCTGGGTTGTCAATGACTTGAGGTCTTTTATTAGGAGGGTATAGTGCCCATATTAGCAATGTCGCCTTATCAGGATTATATGTAGTGCCCCTCCATTCTCATCTTGGATGTGCAGATAGTCTGGCTAAGGAGCATGAAGATGAAGGTAAAATAATATGAATATTTAGGGTATGTTAGACAGTTGATGTTGTACATTATATGATGTTGGTAGATGCTACATTCATGTTGGTGACATTCCTGATTATCCTCATGTGTGGTTTCATATGACAATTAGCATGTTTTATTGATAATCCTTGTTGCGACATTGATAATTCATATGCTCTGACATTGTTTTACATTCAGGTGATTATGATGTTGATCTTACTATGATTGTCATATGTTAGAATTGATTTTTATGCGACTGATTTTGTATTATAGGATGATTTGATTATTGTGTGGTGTGAAAAGAGACAATGTCGTACCACTCATTCGTGAGCATCCGATGATGTTGCGATTCTCTTTCACCTCGTAACCGTTTTATGTTTATTATACTCGTGCATAGATTATGTTGTGTGCTGCAGGTTATAGGTATCAGGCATTGACTCCACCTGAATTGACAGGTCTTAGCGTGCCTTAAAACCAATGGAAACTGTTGAACGAAGATAACATATGGTCCCCTAGGTTAGCCATCATCCTTGAAGAGGATGTGTATCCGGTTTTGCACCCAGTCAATGTTGTCAGTATGGGCATGATAATCAATCATTGTTGTGGTGGTCTTACTTTCCGATCATGCATAGTGGTCAGGTATTGTTCGGCATTTGGATTATTGAGTTTGAAATTGTTTGATTAGTGCTTTGGTTAGTTGTTGCATTAAAATAAAATTATTAAGTTAAGAAGGCACTTTTAATAAATAAATAAATATAGATGCTTTTATGTAAATTTAAGTTTATGGAAAATTATATTATATTGTAATTTAAGGTCAATAAATAATAATAATTATAATGAGGAAAATAAATTGTTTTTAAAACGGGAATATAATTGATAATATTAATATGAAAAATAATTTATAAACAAGTAATATTTTGTTAAGTGTCCATAAAAAAAAATTTATGATAATTATGAGTTGTCATATATAGAAAATTCTAAAATAAATAAAATCAGAGTGAAATTATTGTCTGGTTAAAATAGCAAATTGTAAGAAAGTAATAAAGGCAGAATTTATTGCCTTTAATACGGAGAATCTTCTGGAAGAAATTATGGGGGTGGTTATGCATGCTCAAATTTATTTTGAAATCGCAAGATATAATTTGGGGAAGGAGCGTGCATTTGAAGGAGGAGAATATGTTTTATGTTTTCATGATCTCTGTCTCTCAATCTCTTAGGAAGTTTTCATTTTTCTTTTGACACCATAAAACATAGCTTCCAGAAGAAAAGACTTGGGGGAAAATGGATGCGAGCTGGAAAATTTTGTGAAGATGTGATAGAAGTAACATTACAGGTATGGATTGAGATATGAAACTGGTTTATTGTTGCATTATATTTAGTGAAATGAATTTGTAATATGCAAGCTTGATATTGTTCTGTGAATTCTTTTCTATATATTATGAACTCAGTCTGTTGCGTTAGCCATAACTTTATTTTTACGAACTGGGTTCCTCTATAATTTTATTTATGGTGCAAGACCTAGTTATCTAAATCATATCCAAAAATTAGCCTTACCCAGTGTGTCATTTTGGAGATATGAATATTTTGTGAATGTCTCTCTCACCAATTTCGTCTCTATTTTAACAATATGTTGCGGTAGCCATAACTTTATTTTTACGAACTAGGTTCCTCTAGAATTTTGATATATGGTGTACAACCTAGTTATCTATATCATATTAGAAAATCAGCCTTACCCAGTTTGTCAGTTTGGAGATAGGAATATTTTGTAACTGTCTACCTCTCACCTATTTCGTCTATGTTAAAACAGTTAGCTGTGTCACCAATAACTCTATATTTTCAAACTAGGTTTCTTTGAAATTTTTATATAAGATTCAGCTCTTATCTTTGAAAATCATATCCAAAAATTAGCATTACCCAATTTACCAATTTAGAGATATGCATCAATTAGTGACAAACATTCCTATGTCATCTTGGTTGTTGTTATTAAATCTACAAATCTATTCTATACATACCAAGCAATCATTTCAGTCCATGAGATTAGAATATGCCAGGCATCAACTCAGTTATTTAAAATCTAGAAAAGAATCTTTCCTTGTAGGCGTCGAGTCTCAAAGTAGAAGTTGAGAAATATAGAATTCCTTCTACATGGTGTCGACCCAAAAAGTGGTATTAAATTATGCATGTGATCCAAATCTTAAAGGAGACAAATCCCTATTAGAGGGTGTGGGTAATAATTGGGAAATTTGGTTTTCCTCTGTCGCTTACCTTTATTTGGAAAGTCCAAAGTTTCTACAAAACCAATTTGTTCTTTTCATGTGAACCGGTGTTTTGTGCCTTGCATAAAAGTTTTGATATCTTATGTCATTCAAACTATCGGTCTGTAGGTCATATCAAAAGTAATCTCTCTAGCTATGTGTTACTTCCTGTGACTTGAGATATGTTTTTTAGTACCCTCCATCGTGTTTTGAAATGTATCTTGTGAGGGATTAATTCTATTATATGTTCTCGACAGTTAGCTGGCAAGTGGGTTATCTTTGTCTTTGTTACTTTATATAGTGGAGCATTTGAGAGAAAGATCATAGCTTTAATATGTCTTGAAATGATTTCCCGAGTTAAAATCATTTTAACATTTTAGTCAATTCCATCTGCCACTTAGGTTGTATAAATTTATCTTATTACAACTTCTTACATTCATAATATCCTTAGTTCATATCTTAGATTTTGATATAGGAAAATGTTTAAGATATCTAAATTAAGTTTCACTCAGGATTTAAAGATTTATCTTATAGAATATATGAATATATGATCTTTAGTTAAGCATTCTTGGATAGAAAATGTTAATAGTACTTCTTGGATTTTTTTGGTAATGCACAAAATGTTATAGAAAATCTTATAACACTATTTTGATAGGAATATTGAATTCATGTAGTAGAGATCGATGATACTAGTAATATAAAATTCACTAAATTCTTGGATAGGAAAATTTTGCTTCTTAGGAAATAGTTTCCTTTGATTTGAATATGTAAGTAACTCAATTTTGATTTTCTTAAGAGGTCATTTCTTTATATCATTTGTTTAATACTGAGTTGTTTGCTTACATTCTTATTGAGTGTAAACCAAGTATTCAAGAAGTTTAGACCTCAGGTTCCTGTCTCCTTCTAGTAAGGGAGAGTTTTGTGATTTAAAAGCAAGGAAGGAAAATGTTTAGATTAGAATGTCTTAAGAGTTTTAACTAGGATTAGAAGTAAGGTCAGAATTGGTCTTTTATCTGCCATTTTCACAAGCTTACTTCATAATCCAAATTTGAACAAAGTAAGATTTGATATGATTTGATTGAGGTTTAAATTTGAATATTATTTACAAAATTGTCTAGATTATTAATGAGATCTACATCAATGTAATAGTGGGTTAGTTTAATAATGGTAAATTATGTAGTCATCTGTTATATGGTTATTATTACTCTATTGTATGTTATTAGTTATGGTGATTGCTCCTCATTGTGGTAAGGATTGATTTTTTATAAATTGTTATGTTATAGTAAGCATTCCTTTAGGGTTATTTGCAATTTGTTCGCAATCACTATAATTAGATGAAACTAAATAAGTCTTGGGATCTTTTGGGTTAAATATTGTTACTCGTGGACACTTATATCCTATGATCATATTAGTAACTGCTACTGGTGGTTAGAAAGTTATAGTTTTGTATTGATGCGATAGATTCACTTTATAATTGTTAGATGATTGATCATGATTGGATTAATGTTGCATTCTTTAAGACCCATAATTAGTGCATTATATCATATGTTGCATTTGTGGTATTGTATTTGAAATATTGATGAAGCATCATAGTTTATGATGTGCATTTGAGAGTGAATGTGATGGGTGACTATGTGTTTAGTGGTGTCAAGTGTTTGTGTCATTTGGGAAGATGATTCTAGAGGCCTAGAAGGGTGTGATTGTGTGGTGATTGGCTATGTGTGCATCATGTGACTTGAGTAAAATATTATTTTGGAATGTTTCCTCCTATTCATGTTGGTATGATACATGTGCAAGATGGATAATGCCTTACTCAATGTACCTATTCACATGGTTATGATGACTATACAAGATGGGTAATGCCTTGTTCTATGTCATCTGAAATGATGTATATTTTGTGTTGTAAATGCATCATGATGAGAAATATGATAGTTCATACTTGGTTTATGTTGTGGGATTTGAGAATCTAGATGTAGTGAAGGGGGAGTGGCTTTCAATGTGGGGCCGACACCCAAAGTGGCTTGCCAGGGTAACCCATTGGAAGTTGTTAATCCAACGATAACTTAATAATAAATTTAGAGGGTTGGGTAGTTTCCACATTAAATAAGATAATTTGATGCCTCGCCCATGCCTATAGTGCTCGTTTAGGATAAGGATGGGATGAAAAGGCCTGGTTGGCAAGATCAACTTCCTTGTCCTCAAGAAAGGAATGTTGGTTCTGCATGTGTCACCCTATGGGGTTGGCATCTAGTGAGAGACTGCTAGGGTAACCATAGATGGGGGTTGGCGTCTAGTGAGAGACTGTCAGGATAACCCATGTCAGGGCCATGCGATGACACTCTTCCCTCCTGCAGCCTAGCATTCCCTAATTGTGTTTTCCCCTTTCATTGTGTGATTGCCTCTGGAAGTGTTGTTTGAGTTGCTTGTGATGTTTATATTGACTAGTGTTGTATTGGAGTCGTGTAGTCCTTGCACCTATTAGCCTATTGTCTTCTTGACTGTTCTCTTAGTGGGACCTTATTATTATCTCCTAGCACGGGGGGGTGGACCTTAGGGTTCCACATGGTCAGGTGGTTATGCTTTTATCTCCATTGGTTTCCCTTGCTATTGTTCGTGTGCGAGAAGGATGTACCTTGTGTGGCAGATTTCAAATCTTGTTCTAGCTTGAGAAGACAGATGCTTATGATTATATTTTAGTTCTGTATATCAGTTGAATTATGTACTATTATCTTGATGTATCCATCCCAATGTATTCAGGAAGGTGATATTGTAACATTGTAATAATATACTCTCATGCAAGGGAAAATTGTATATGTACTTGTAATCCTATACAGGATCTTGATGCTTACTTATCTAATGATATAATATGGAAGTGTATGTGTTTATTCATTTGATGCAATTAGATTTAGAATGAACCATGGTTGTTAGTTAATTCATAATGTTGGTTAGATTATGTTAATAGTTGTTAATAATGTAGCCGTGGAATCCCTAGAGGATAAAGCTTAACTTGACGTTGTGAATAAATATGATTTACATTTCTTTGTTAATTCTTTTCTTTAAACAAAAAATTCCCTTTTTGGTTAGCATAGTCAATTTGTTCTCTAGGGTTTCTTGGTAGGGCGTTACATTTGGTATCAGAGCCTAGGTTGCAACACTAGGATCTCTAGATTGTTGTTGTTGCTCTAGGTTAAGCATTTTTCTCCTTGTGGCAAGTTTTTAATAGTACCTCTCACCTATGTGCCTTAGTATGGTGTTAGAAGGTTGAAAAATTTACAGACTTGTTCTTTGATTCTGGAAGAAATAAATTCTTAATGCCTTGTTTTACTTATGTGTTTGCTATGTGTTCTCTCTCCTTCTTTTTGAAATATGCAATGATATATCTGACAATAGGAGTTTCCTAAATGTTAGTGCTTGTTGATTTGTTAATGCCTCGAATTCCTCTTGTGGTCCCTAGTGCTTCAGAAGAAAGAAGCATGGTTACTGTTAGTGCTTGTAATTAGGGGTGTGGTATTTGCCCCTCTAGTGATGTGAATGTCCTGTACCCATTCTATGTGGAGTGTTGTGAAAGGCCAATGGTGTTTGTGTTCCCTGGTTTGGTGAAGTAATCATACTTAGGGGTTATGTTTAGGTATGAGTGTGGAAGCACCATACCATCTTTATGTTAATTGCATTGTTTTTGTATATGTGTAAGTATTGGAATGATTTAATCATTTGGTAACATCATGCATCATGAGTCATGTGGTTATGTGGTGTTGTCATATCTTAAGATGGTTACTTGATAACCTTATATCTATCTCCTAGCTGGCAATGACCTCATGTGGAAGTTCTGTTGTGGTTTATGAAAGTTCTCATTGTGTATGCTTGTGTAAGAACCATTTGCAGAAGATCAAATTGGAGCCTATGTTGGACCTGGGAGATCAAGAATGTGATAGTGTAAGTCAATTAGAATTTTGAATTATTCTTGTGTGTGACATCATACATTTCCTCTGTAAGTATCTTTTTGAATAAGGAAGTAATTGCATATGTTCATAGTTTGGTAAAAAGGAATTGTACTGCATTAAAGATAGAAATTTTTTGTAAATAAGTAGCGTCTGTCTTGCCTTAAATCATTGTATAAAAGTTTCTTAGATAAGAAGATGTAGATAACTTAATTGTCTGTGTGTTTGGTGTACGTTCTCTAACACATTCTGGACCTTTTGTCCTTGGGTGTTGTGTAGCGAATACTCCCTTTTCTGGCTAAAATTAGTCACACCATGATGTGGATTTGTTTGTAATTTAGTTGTTTTGGAATTTTTGATAGTTGTTTTATGTGTTGTTGGTGGGCTAACAGTGAATTTGTTTTCTTTGAACTCTCTTATGATAGGAGTGGCCACCAAAAATCCTCTTTATACTTGAATTATTGTTGAAAATTACCCGCATTTTGTGACTTAAGACTGAATTTGATTGTTTCCCCACTTGGGTTTGCATTTTTTTTTAAATTTATATGGTGGCTATTCTGAATGTTTGTTTCTGTTGGCCTCGTTTCATGTTAAGTGATTGTTTCTATCATGTTCATTCCAAACCTCTGATAGTGTGTTCAAGGGAGGACTCCATAGAGAATTGTACTTGCATGTTTGGTAATTAGTTGGAACCATAGTGGAAATAAGAGATGAGATGTATTTATCCTTGTTAAAATGTGAATGCAATTCTCTAAATCGTATGAAATTATCAAAATATGTGTGATTGGTTATAAGTAGATCACATGATATGTCTTAATGGAGAGGAATTGATGCCCTTCTTGTTTTTATTGAACGATTGTGCCTGTGTTATGAACAATTGCTTAATATGGATGCGTATGTTGGCAATAGAAAATTGCAATACTAATATGTTATGTTTCCACCCTAGTCTGTGACTTTCAGGAGTAAGTCAAGTTTTAGGGGGGAGGATGTAGTGCCCCTCCATTCTCATCTTGAATGTGAAGATAGTCTAGCTAAGGAGCGTGAAGATGAAGGTAAAATAATAGGAATATTTAGGGTATGTTAGACAATTGATGTTGTACATTATATAATGTTGGTAGATGCTACATTCATGTTGGTGACATTTCTGATTGTCCTCATGTGTGGTTTTATATGATAGTTAGCATGTTTTATTGATAATCCTTGTTGCGACACTGATAATTCATATGCTCTAACATTGTTTTACATTCAGGTGATTATGATGTTGATCTTATTATGATTGTCATATGTTAGAATTAATTTTTATACGACTGATTTTTTATTATAGGATGATCTGATTATTGTGTGGTGTGAAAAGAGACAATGTCGTACCACTCATTCATGAGTGTCCGGTGATGTTGTGATTCTCTTTCACTCCGTGACTGTTTTATATTTATTATACTTGTGCATAGACCGTGTTGTGTGCTGCAGGTTGCAGGTATTAGGCATCGACTCCACTTGAATTGACAGGTCTGAGCGTGCCTTAAAACCAATGGAAATTGTTGAATGGAGATAACATATGGTCCCCTAGCTTAGCCATCATCCTTGAAGAGGATGAGTATCCAGTTTTGCACCTAGTCAGTGTTGTCGGTATGGGCATGATAGTTAGTCATTGTTGTGGTGGTCTTGCTTTCCAATCATGCATAGTGGTCAGGTACTATTTGGCATTTGGATTATTGAGTTTGAAATTGTTTGATTAGTGCTTTGCTTAGTTGTTGCATTAAAATAAAATTATTAAGTTAAGAAGGCATTTTTAATAAATAAATAAATATAGATGCTTTTATGTAAATTTAAGTTTATGGGAAGTAATATTATATTGTAATTTATAGTCAATAAATAATAATAATTATAATGAGGAAAACAAATTGTTTTTAAAACGGGAATATAAATGATAATATTAATATAAAAAATAATTTATAAACAAGTAATATTTTGTTAAGTGTCCATAAAAATAAATTTATGATAATTATGAGTTGTCATATATAGCAAATTCTAAAATAAATAAAATCAAAGTGAAATTATTGTCTAGTTAAAATAACAAATTGTAAGAAAGTAATAAAGGCAAAATTTATTGCCTTTAATAAGAAGAATCTTTTGGAAGAAACTATGGGGGTGGTTATGCATGCTCAACTTTATTTTGAAATCGCAAGATATAATTTGGGGAAGGTGCGTGCATTTGAAGGAGGAGAATATGTTTTATGTTTTTATGATCTCTCTCTCTCTCTTTCAAGAAGTTTTCATTTTTCTTTTGGCAATAGAAACCATAGTTTCTAGAAGAAAAGACCTGGGGGAAAACGGATGCGAGATGGAAATTTTGTGAATATGTGATAGAAGTAATATTCCAGGTATGGACTGAGATATGAAACTGGTTTATTGTTGCATTAGATTTAGTGAAATGAATTTGTAATATGAAAGCTTTATATTATTATGTGAATTATCTTCTATATATTCTAAACTTAGTTTGTTGCGTTAGCCATAAATTTATTTTTAAGAAATGGGTTTGTCAAGAATTTTTATATATGGTGCAAGACCCAGTTATCTAAATCATATCTGAAAATCAGCCTTATGCAATTTGTCATTTTTGAGATATGAATATTTTGTGACTGTCTATCACTCACCCATTTTGTCTCTATTTTAACAGTCTGTTGCGGTAGCCATAACTTTATATTTATTAACTGGGCTCCTCTAGAATTGTTCTATATGGTGTATGACCTAGTTATTTAAACCATATCCGAAAATCAACCTTACCCAGTTTGTCAGTTTGGAGATATGAATATTTTGCGACTGTCTACCTCTCACTTGTTTCATCTCTATTAAAACAGTTAGTTGCATCACCAATAACTCTATATTTTCGAATGGGGTTTCTCTAAAATTTTTATATAAGATTCAACTCTTATATTTGAAAATCATATCCAAAAATTAGCATTTCGCAGTTTGCCAATTCAGAGATATGTATCAATTAGTGATAGACATTCCCATGCCATCTTGGTTGTTATTATTAAATCTACAAATCTATTCTATACATACTAGGCAATCATTTCAATCCATGAGATTAGAATATGCTAGGCATCAACTCAGTTATTTAAAATTTGTAATAGAATATTTCCTTGTAGGCGTCGAGTCTCAAAGTAGAAGTTGAGAAATATAGAATTCCTTTTGCATGGTGTCGACCCACAAAGTGCTATTAAATTATGCATGTGATCCAAATCTTAAAGGAGACAAATCCCTATTAGAGGGTGTGGGCAATAATTGGGAAATTTAGTTTTCCTCTGTCGCTTACCTTTATTTGGAAAGTCTAAAGTTTCTACAAAACCAATTTGTTCTTTTCATGTGAACCGGTGTTTTGTGCCTTGCATAAAAGTTTTGATATCTTATGTCATTCAAACTATCGGTCTGTAGGTCATATCAAAAGTAATCTCTCTAGCTATGTGTTACTTCTTGTGACTTGTTATATGTTTTTCAGTACCCTCAGTCAAGTTTTGAAATGTACCTTGTGAGGGATTAATTCTATTATAGGTTCTCGGCAGTTAGCTGGCAAGTGGGTTATCTTTGTCTTTGTTACTTTATATAGTGGAGCATTTGAGAGACAGATCATAGCTTTAATATCTCTTGAAATGATTTCTTGAGTTAAAATTGTTTTAACATTTTAGTCAATTCCATCATCCACTTAGGTTGTATAAATTTATCTTATTATGACTTACATTTATAATATCCTTAGTTCATATCTTAGATTTTGATATAGCAAACTGGTTAAGATATCTAAATCATGTTTCACTGAAGATTTAAAGATTTATCTTATAGAATATATGAATATATGATCTTTAGTTAAGCATTCTTGGATAGAAAATGTTAATAGTACTTCTTGGATTTTTTTTGGTAATGCGCAAAATGTTATAGAAAATCTTATAACACTGTTTTGTTAGGAATATTGAATTCATGTAGTAGGGATTGATGATACTAGTAATATAAAATTCACTAAATTCTTGGATAGGGAAATTTTGCTTCTTAGGAAATAGTTTCCTTTGATTTGAATATGTAAGTAACTCAATTTTGATCTTCTTAAGAAGTTGTCATTTCATTATATCATTTGTTTAATACTGAGTTGTTTGCTTATGTTCTTATTGAGTGTAAAACAAGTATTCAAGATGTTTAGACTTCAGGTCCTTGTCTCCTTCTAGTAAGGGAGAGTTTTGTGATTTAAAATTAAGGAAGGAAAATGTCTAGATTAGAATATCTTGAAAGTTTTAACTAGGATTAGAAGTAAGATCAGAATTGGTCTTTTATCTGCCATTTTCACAAGCTTACTTCATAATCTAGATTTGAACAAAGTAAGATTTGATATGATTTGATTGAGGTTTAAATTTGAATAGTATTTACAAAATTGTCTAGATTATTAATGAGATCTACATCAGTGTAATAGTGGGTTAGTTTAATAATGGTAAATTATGTAGTCATCTGTTATATGGTTATTATTACTCTATTGTATGTTATTAATTGTGGTAAGGATTGCATTTTTATAAATTGTTATGTTATAGTAAGGATGCCTTTAGGGTTATTTGCATGTTCACAATCACTATAATTAGATGAAACTAAATAAGTCTTGGGATCTTGTGGGTTAAATATTGTTACTCGTGGACACTTATATCCTATGATCATATTAGTAATTGCTACTGGTGGTTAGAAAGTTATAGTTCTGTATTGATGAGATAGATTCACTTTATAATTGTTAGATGATTGATCATGATTGGATTAATGTTGCATTCTTTAAGACCCATAATTAGTGCATTATATCATATGTTGCATTTGTGGTATTGTATTTGGAATATTGATGAAGGATCATAGTTTATGATGTGCATTTGAGAGTGAATGTGATGTGTGACTACTATGTTTAGTGGTGTCAAGTGTTTGTGTCATTTGGGAAGATGATTCTAGAGGCCTAGGAGGGCATGATTGTGTGGTGATTAGCTATGTGTGCATCATGTGAGTTGAGTAAAATGCTATTCTTGAATGTTTCCTCCTATTCATGTTGGTATGATACATGTGCAAGATGGATAATGCCTTGCTCAGTGTACCTATTCACGTGGTTACGATGACTATGCAAGATGGGTAATGCTTTGTTCTGTGTGGTGTGAAATGATGTATATTTTGTGTTGTAAATGCATCATGATGAGAAATGTGATAGTCCATGCTTGGTTTATGTTGTGGGTTTTGAGAATCTAGATGTAGTTAAGGGGGAGTGGCTTTCAATGTGGGGTTAGCGCCCAAAGTGGCTTGCTAGGGTAACCCATTAGAAGTTGTTAATCCAACGATAACTTAATAATAAATTTAGAGGGTTGGGTAGTTTCCACACTAAATAAGATAATTCGATGCCTCACCCATGCCTGTAGTGCTCGTTCAGGCTAAGGATGGTATGAAAAAGCCTCGTTGGCAAGATCAACTTTCTTGTCCTCACAAAAGGAATGTTGGTTCCACATGTGTCACCCTATGGGGCCGACATCTAGTGAGATACTACCAGGATAACCATAGATGGGGGCTGACATCTAGTGAGAGACTGCCAGGGTAACCCATGTCAGGGCCATGCGATGTCACTCTTCCCTATTGCAATCTAGCATTCCCTAATTGTGTTTTCCCCTTTCGTTGTGTGATTGCCTCTGGAAGTATTGTTTAAGTTGCTTGTGATGTTCATATTGACCAATGTTGTATTGGAGTCATGTGTAGTCCTTGCACCTGTTAGCCTATTATCTTTTTGACTATTTGCTTAGTGGGACCTTATTGTTAGCTCCTAGTACAGGGGGTGGACCTTAGGGTTCCACATGGAAGGGTGGTTGTACTTTTATCTCCATTGGTTTCCCTTGCTGTTGTTCGTGTGCGAGAAGGATGTACCTTGTGCGGTAGATTTTAGATCTTGTTCTAGCTTGAGAAGACATATGCTTATGATTATATTCTAGTTCTATATATCAGTTGAATTATGTACTATTATCTTGATGTATCCATCCCAATGTATTCGGGAAGGTGATATTGTAACATTGTAATAATATACTCACATAAGGGAAAATTGTATATGTACTTGTAATCCTATACAGGATCTTGATGCTTACTTATCTGATGATATAATATGGAAATGTACGTGTTTATTCATTTGATGCAATTAGATTTAGAATGAACCATGGTTGTTAGTTAATTCATAATGTTGGTTAGATTATGTGAATAGTTTTTAGTAATGTAGCCATGGAATCCCTAGAGGATAAAGCTTAAATTGACGTTGTGAATAAATATGATTTACATTTCTTTGATAATTCTTTTCTTTAAAGTTTTTTTCCCTTTTGGTTAGCATAGTCGAGCTGTTCTCTAGGGTTTCTTGGTGAGGCGTTACATTTGGTATGAGAGGCTAGGTTGCAACACTGGGATCTCTGGATTGTTGTTGTTGCTCTAGGTTAAGCATTTTTCTCCTTGTCACAAGTTGGTAATAGTACCTCACCTATGTGCCTTAGTATGACGTTAGAAGGTTGAAAAATTTACAGACTTGTTCTTTGATTCTGGAAGAAATAAATTCTTAATGCCTTGTTTTACTTATGTGTCTACTATGTGTTCTCTCTCCTTCTTTTCAGAAAATGCGATGATATATCTGACAATATGAGTTTCCTGAATGTTAGTGCTTGTTGATTTTTTGAGGCCTTGAATTCCTCTTGTGGTCCCTAGTGCTTTAGAAGAAAGAAGCATGGTTACTGCTAGTGCATGTAATTAGGGGTGTGCTATTTGCCCCTCTAGTGATGTGAATGTCGTGTACCCATTCTATGTGGAGTGTTGTGAAAGGCCAATGGTGTTTGTGTTCCCTGGTTTGGTGAAGTAATCATACTTAGGGGTTATGTTTATGTATGGGAGTGGAAGCACCATACCATCTTTATGTTAATTGCATTATTTTTGTATATGTGTAAGTACTAGAATGATATATTCATTTAGTAACATCATGCATTGTGAGTCATGTGGTTATGTGGTGTTGTCATATCTTAAGGTGGTTGCTTGATAACCTGCTATCTATCTCCTAGTTGGCCATGATCTCATGTGGAAGTTCTGTTGTGGTTTATGAAAGTTCTCATTGTGTATGCCTGTGTAAGAACCATTTGCAGAAGATCAAATTGGAGCCTATGTTGGACCCAGGAGATCATGAATGTGATATTGTAAGTCAATTAGAATTTAGAATTATTCTTGTGTGTGACATCATACATTTCCTCTGTAAGTATCTTTTTGCATAAGGAAGTAATTGCATATGTTCATAGTTTGGTAAAAAGGAATTGTACTGCATTAAAGATAGATTTTTTTTTATAAATAAGTAGCAATTGTGTTGCCTTAAATCCTTGTATAAAAGTTGCTTAGACAAGAAGATGTAGATAACTTAATTGTCTATGTGTTTGGTGTATGTTCTCTAATGCATTCTGGACCTTGTGTCCTTGGGTGTTGCGTAGTAGATACTCCCTTTTGTGGCTAAAATTAGTCACATCGTGATGTGGATTTGTTTGTAATTTGGTTGTTTTGGAATTTTTGATAGTTGTTTTATGTGTTGTTGGTGGGCTAACAGTGAATTTGTTTCCTTTGAACTCTCTTATGATAGGAGTGGCCACCAAAACTCCTTTCTTTATACTTGAATTATTGTTGAAAATTACTGGGATTTTGTGACTTAAGATTGAATTTGATTATTTCCCCACTTGGGTTTGCATTTTTTTAAATTTCTATGGTGGCCATTCTGAATGTTTGTTTCTGTTGGCTATGTTTCATGTTAAGTGATTGTTTCGACCATGTTCATTTTGAACCTTTGATAGTGTCTTCAAGGGAGGACTTCGCGGAGAATTGTACTTGCATGTTTGGTAATTAGTTGGAACCATAGTTGAAATAAGAGATGAGATGTATTTATCCTTGTTAATATGTGAATGCAATTCTCTAAATCGTATGAAATTCTCAAAATATGTGTGATTGGTTATAAGTAGATCACATGATACGTCTTAATGGAGAGAAATTGATGCCCTTCTTGTCTTTATTGAATGATTGTGCCTGTCTTATGAACAATTACTTAATATGGATGTGTATGTTGGCAATAGAAAATTGCAATACTAATATGTTATGTTTCCACTGTAGTTTGTGACTTCCAGGAGTAAGTCAAGTTTTAGGGGGGGAGGATGTAGTGCCCCTCCATTCTCATCTTGGATGTGCAGATAGTCTGGCTAAGGAGCATGAAGATAAAGGTAAAATAATAGCAATATTTAGGGTATGTTCGACAATTGATGTTGTACATTATATGATGTTGGTAGATGCTACATTCATGTTGGTAACATTCTTGATTATCCTCATGTGTGGTTTCATATGACAGTTAGCATGTTTTATTGATAATCCTTGTTGCAGCACTGATAATTCATATGCCCTAACATTGTTTTACATTCAGGTGATTATGATGTTGATCTTACTATGATTGTCATATGTTAGAATTGATTTTATGCGACTGATTTTGTATTATAGGATGATCTGATTATTGTGTGGTGTGAAAAGAGATAATGTTGTACCACTCATTTGTGAGTGTCTGACGATGTTGCGATTCTCTTTCACTCTGTGACCGTTTTATATTTATTATACTTGTGCATAGACCGTGTTGTGTGCTGCAGGTTATAGGTATCAGACATCGACTCCACTTGAATTGGTAGGTCTGAGCGTGCCTTAAAACCTATTGAAACTGTTGAACAGAGATAACAAATGGTACCCTAACTTAGCCATCATCCTTGAAGAGGATGAGTATCCAGTTTTGCACTCAGTCAGTGTTGTTGGTATGGGCATGATAGTCAGTCATTGTTGTGGTGGTCTTGCTTTCCGATCATGCATAGTGGTCAAGTATTGTTCAACATTTGGATTATTGAGTTTAAAATTGTTTGATTAGTGCTTTGGTTAGTTGTTGCATTAAAATAAAATTATTAAGTTAAGAAGGCACTTTTAATAAATAAATAAATATAGATGCTTTTATGTAAATTCAAGTTTATGGGAAATTATAATATATTGTAATTGTAGGTCAATAAATAATAATAATTATAACGAGGAAAAAAATTAATTTTAAAACAGGAATATAATTGATAATATTAATATGAAAAATAATTTATAAACAAGTAATATTTTTTTAAGTGTCCATAAAAATAAATTTATAATAATTATGAGTTGTCATATATTGCAAATTCTAAAATAAATAAAATCAGAGTGAAATTATTGTCTGGTTAAAATAGCAAATTGTAAGAAAGTAATAAAGGTGGAATTTATTGCCTTTAATAAGGAGAATCTTCTGGAAGAAATAATGGGGGTGGTTATGCATGCTCAACTTTATTTTGAAATCACAAGATATAATTTGGGGAAGGAGCATGCATTTGAAGGAGGAGAATATGTTTTATGTTTTCATGATCTCTCTCTCTCTCTCAGGAAGTTTTCATTTTTCTTTTGGCACTATAAACCATAGCTTCTAGAAGAAAAGACTTGGGGGGAAATGGATGCGAGCTGAGAAATTTTGTGAAAATGTGATAGAAGTAATATTCCAGGTATGGATTGAGATATGAAACTGGTTTATTGTTCCATTAGATTTAGTGAAATAAATTTGTAATATGCAAGCTTTATATTATTCTGTGAATTCTCTTCTATATATTCTGAACTCAGTCTGTTACGTTAGCCATAACTTTATTTTTATGAACTAGGTTCCTCTAGAATTTTTATATATGGTGCAAGACCTAGTTATCTAAATCATATCCAAAAATTAGCCTTACACATAATTGGATAATTGGATGCCTCACCCATGCATGTAGTGCTCGTTCAGGCTAAGGATGGGATGAAAAGGCCTGGTTGGAAATATCAACTTCCTTGTCCTCATGAAAGGAATGTTGGTTCATCATGTGTCACCCTATAGGCCAACATCTATTGAGAGACTGCTAGGGTAACCATAGATGGGGGCTGGCATCTAGTGAGAGACTACTAGGGTAACCCATGTCAGGGACATGCGATGACATTCTTCCCTACTGCAGCCTAGCATTCCTTAATTATGTTTTCCCCTTTCATTGTGTGATTGCCTCTGGAAGTGTTGTTTGAGTTGCTTGTGATGTTCATATTGACCAGTGTTGTATTGGAGTCATGTGGTCCTGGCACCTATTAGCCTATTGTCTTCTTGATTGTTTGCTTAGTGGGACCTTATTGTTATCTCCTAGCACGGGGGTGGACCTTAGGGTTCCACATGGTCGGGTGGTTGTGCTTTTATCTCCATTGGTTTCGCTTGCTATTGTTTGTGTGTGAGAAGGATGTACCTTGTGTGGCAAATTTTAGATCTTGTTCTAGCTTGAGAAGGTAGATGCTTATGATTATATTCTAGTTCTGTATATCAGTTGAATTATGTACTATTATCTTGATGTATCCATCCCAATGTATTCGGGAAGGTGATATTGTAACATTGTAATAATATACTCTCATGTAAGGGAAAATTGTACATGTCCTTGTAATCCTATACAGGATCTTGATGCTTACTTATCTGATGATATAATATGGAAATGTATGTGTTTATTCATTTGATGCAATTAGATTTAGAATGAACCATGGTTGTTAGTTAATTCATAATGTTGGTTAGATTATGTTAATAGTTGTTAGTAATGTAGCCGTGGAATCCCTAGAGGATAAAGTTTAACTTGACGTTGTGAATAAATATAATTTACATTTCTTTATTAATTCTTTTATTTAAAAAAAAAATTCCCTTTTTGGTTAGCATAGTCGAGCTGTTCTATAGGGTTTCTTGGCAGGGTGTTACATTTGGTATTAGAGCCTAGGTTGCAACACTAGGATCTCTGGATTGTTGTTGTTGCCCTAGGTTTAGCATTTTTCTCCTTGTGGCAAGTTGGTAATAGTACCTCTCACCTATGTGCCTTAGTATGACGTTAGAAGGTTGAAAAATTTATAGACTTGTTCTTTGATTCTGGAAGAAATAAATTCTTAATGTCTTGTTTGAATTATGTGTCTGCTATGTGTTCTCTCTCCTTCTTTTCAGAAAATGTGATGATATATCTGAAAATATGTGTTTCCTGAATGTTAGTTCTTGTTGATTTGTTGAGGCCTTGAATTCCTCTTGTGAGCCCTAATGCTTTAGAAGAAAGAAACATGGTTACTGTTAGTGCATGTAATTAGGGGTGTGGTATTTGCCCCTCTAGTGATGTGAATGTCGTGTACCCATTCTATGTGGAGTGTTGTGAAAGGCCAATGGTGTTTGTGTTCCCTGGTTTGGTGAAGTAATCATACTTAGGGGTTATGTTTAGGTATGGGTGTGGAAGCACCATACCATCTTTATGTTAATTGCATTGTTTTTGTATATGTGTAAGTATTGGAATGATTTAATCGTTTGGTAACATCATGCATCGTGAGTTATGTGGTTATGTGGTATTGTCATATCTTAAGGTGTTTCCTTGATAACCTACTATCTATCTCCTAGTTGGCCATGACCTCATGTGGAAGTTCTGTTGTGGTTTATGAAAGTTCTCATTGTGTATGCTTGTGTAAGAACCATGTGCAGAAGATCAAATTGGAGCCTGTGTTGGACCTAGGAGATCATGAATGTGATATTGTAAGTCAATTAGAATTTTGAATTATTCTTGTGTGACATCATACATTTCCTCTGTAAGTATCTTTTTGCATAAGGAAGTAATTGCATATGTTCATATATTGGTAAAAAGGAATTACAGTAATGCATTAAAGATAGAAATTTTTTGTAAATAAGTAGTGACTGTGTTGCCTTAAATCCTTGTATAAAAGTTGCTTAGGTAAGATGATGTAGATAGCTTAATTGTCTTTGTGTTTGGTGTACGTTCTTTGATGCATTCTAGACTTTGTGTCCTTGTGTGTTGTGTAGCGGATACTCCCTTTTGTGGCTAAAATTAGTCACACTGTGATGTGGATTTGTTTGTGATTTGGTTGTTTTGGAATTTTTGATAGTTGTTTTATGTTTTGTTGGTGGGCTAACAGTGAATTTGTTTTCTTTGAACTCTCTTATGATAGGAGTGGCCACCAAAACTTCTTTCTTTATACTTGAATTATTGTTGAAAATTGCCGGCATCTTGTGACTTAAGATTAAATTTGATTATTTCCTCACTTGGGTTTGCATTTTTTTTATAATTTCTATGGTGGCTATTCCGAATGTTTGTTTCTGTTGGCTCCATTTCGTGTTAAGTGATTGTTTCTATCATGTTCATTTCAAACCTCTGATAGTGTGTTCAAGGGAGGACTCTGAGAATAATTGTACTTGCATGTTTGGTAATTAGTTGGAACCATAGTGGAAATAAGAGATGAGATGTATTTATCCTTGTTAATATGTGAATGCAATTCTCTAAATCATATGAAATTCTCAAAATATGTGTGATTGGTTATAAGTAGATCACATGATACGTCTTAATGGAGAGGAATTGATGCCCTTCTTGTCTTTATTGAATGATTGTGCCTATCTTATTAACAATTGCTTAATATGGATGCGTATGTTGGCAATAGAAAATTGCAATACTAATATGTTATGTTTCCACCCTAGTCTGTGACTTCCAGGAGTAAGTCAAGTTTTAGGGGGGGAGGATGTAGTGCTCCTCCATTCTTATCTTGGATGTGAAGATAGTCTAGCTAAGGAGCATGAAGATAAAGGTATAATAATAGGAATGTTTAGGGTATGTTAGACAATTGATGTTGTACATTATATGATGTTGGTAGATGCTACATTCATGCTGGTGACATTCTTGATTATTCTCATGTGTGGTTTCATATGACAATTCTAGCATGTTTTATTGATAATCCTTGTTGCGACACTGATAATTCATATGCCCTGACATTGTTTTACATTCAGGTGATTATGATTTTGATCTTACTATGATTGTCATATGTTAGAATTGATTTTTATGCAACTGATTTTGTATTATAGGATGATTTGATTATTGTGTGGTGTGAAAAGAGGCAATGTCATACCACTCATTCCCGAGCGTCCGACAATGTTGTGATTCTCTTTCACTCCGTGACCATTTTATATTTATTATACTTGTGCATAGATCATGTTGTGTGCTGTAGGTTATATGTATTAGGCATCAACTCCACCTAAATTGATAGGTCTGAGCGTGCCTTAAAACCAATAGAAATTGTTGAATGAAGATAACATATGGTCCCCTAGCTTAGCCACCATCCTTAAAGAGGATGAGTATCTGGTTTTGCACCTAGTCAATGTTGTCAGTATATGCATGATAGTCAGTCATTGTTGTGGTGGTCTTGCTTTCCAATCATTCATAGTGGTCAGGTATTGTACAGCATTTGGATTATTGAGTTTAAAATTGTTTGATTAGTGCTTTGGTTAGTTGTTGCATTAAAATTTTATTATTAAGTTAAGAAGGCACTTTTAATTAATAAATAAATATAGATGCTTTTATGTAAATTTAAGTTTATGGGAAATTATATTATATTGTAATTTTAGGTCAATAAATAATAATAATTATAATGAGGAAAATAAATTGTTTATAAAATAGGAATATAATTGATAATATTAATATGAAAAATAATTTATAAACAAGTAATATTTTGTTAAGTGTCCATAAAAATAAATTTATGATAATTATGAGTTGTCATATATAGCAAATTCTAAAATAAATAAAATCAGAGTGAAATTATTGTCTGGTTAAACTAGCAAATTGTAAGAAAGTAATAAAGGCGGAATTTATTGCTTTTAATAAGGAGAATCTTCTGGAAGAAATTATGGGGTGGTTATGCATGCTCAACTTTATTTTGAAATCACAAGATATAATTTGGGGAAGGAGCGTGCATTTGAAGGAGGAGAATATGATTTATGTTTTCATGATCTCTCTCTCTCTCTCTCTCTCTCAGGAAGTTTTCATTTTTTCTTTTGGCACCATAAAACATAGCTTCCAGAAGCAAAGACTTGGGGGAAAATAGATGCGAGCTGGGAAATTTTGTGAAGATGTGATAGAAATAATATTCCAGGTATGGACTGAGATATGAAACTGGTTTATTGTTGCATTAGATTTAGTGAAATGAATTTGTACTAAGCAAGCTTTATATTATTATGTGAATTCTCTTCTATATATTTTGAACTCAGTCTGTTGCATTAGCCATAACTTTATTTTTACGCACTGGGTTCCTCTAGAATTTTTATATATGGTGCAAGACCTAGTTATTTAAATCATATCAAAAAATTAGTTTTACCTAGTTTGTCATTTTGGAGATATGAATATTTTGTGACTGTCTATCTCTCACCCATTTCGTCTCTGTTTTAATAGTCTGTTGCGGTAGCCATAACTTTATTTTTACGAACTGGGTTCCTCTAGAATTTTTATATATGGTATTTACAAAATTGTCTATATTATTAATGTGATCTACATTAGTGTAATAGTGGGTGAGTTTAATAATGGTAAATTTTGTAGCCATTGGTTATATGGTTATTATTACTCTATTGTATGTTATTAATTGTAGTGATAGCTCCTCATTGTGGTAAGGATTGCATTTTTATAAATTGTCATGTTATAGTAAGCATGCCTTGAGGGTTATTTGCATGTTGTTTGCAATCATTATAGTTAGACGAAACTAAATTAGTCTTGGGATCTTTTGGTTTAAATATTGTTACTCGTGGACACTTATATCCTATGATCATATTAGTAACTGCTACCGGTGGTTAGAAAGTTATAGTTTTGTATTGATAAGATAGATTCACTTTATAATTGTTAGATGATTGATCATGATTGGATTAATGTTACATTCTTTAAGACCCATAATTAGTGCATTATATCATATGTTGCATTTGTGGTATTGTATTTGAAATATTGATGAAGGATCATAGTTTATGATGTGCTTTTGAGAGTGAATGTGATGCGTGACTACTATGTTTAGTGTTGTCAAGTGTTTGTGTCATTTGGGAAGATGATTCCAGAGGCCTAGGAGGGTGTGATTGTGTGGTGATTGGCTATGTGTGCATCATGTGAGTTGAGTAAAATGTTATTCTGGAATGTTTCCTCCTATTCATGTTAGTATGATACATGTGCAATATGGATAATGTGTTGCTCAGTGTACATATTCACGTGGTTATGATGACTATGCAAGATGGGTAATGCCTTGTTCTGTGTGATGTGAAATGATGTATATTTTGTGTTGTAAAAGCATCATGATGAGAAATGTAATAGTTCATGCTTGGTTTATGTTTTGGGCTTTGAGAATCTAGATTCAGCGAAGGGGGAGTGGCTTTCAATGTGGGGCTGGTGCCCAAATTAGCTTGCTAGGGTAACCCATTGGAAGTTGTTAATGCAACGATAAATTAATAATAAATTTAGAGGGTTGGGTAGTTTCCACACTAAATAAGATAATTGGATGCCTCACCCATGCTTGTAGTGCTCGTTTAGGCTAAGAATGGGATGAGAAGGCTTGGTTGGCAAGATCAACTTCCTTGTCCTCACAAAAGGAATGTTGATTCCGCACGTGTCACCCTATGGGGCCAGCGTCTAGTGAGAGACTACAAGGGTAACCATAGATGGGGGCTAGCATCTAGTGAGAGACTGCTAGGGTAACCCATGTCAGGGCCATGCGATGACACTCTTCCCTACTGTAGCCTTGCATTCCCTAATTATAATTTCCCCTTTCATTGTGTGATTGCCTCTGGAAGTGTTGTTTGAGTTGCTTGTGATGTTCATATTGACCAGTGTTGTATTGGAGTCATGTGTAGTCCTTACACCTGTTAGCCTATTGTCTTCTTGACTATTTGCTTAGTGGGACCTTATTGTTATCTCCTAGCATGGGGGTGGACCTTAGGGTTCCACATGGTCGAGTTGTTGTACTTTTATCTCCATTGGTTTCCCTTGCTGTTGTTCATGTGCGAGAAGGATGTACCTTGTGTGGAAGATTTTAGATCTTGTTCTAGCTTGAGAAGACAGATGTTTATGATTATATTCTAGTTCTGTATATCAGTTGAATTATGTACTGTTATCTTGATGTATCCATTCCAATGTATTCGAGAAGGTGATATTGTAACATTGTAATAATATACTCTCATGTAAGGGAAAATTGTATATGTACTTGTAATCCTATACATGATCTTGATGCTTACTTATCTGATGATATAATATGGAAATGTATGTGTTTATTCATTTGATGCAATTAGATTTAGAATGAACCATGGTTGTTAGTTAATTCATAATGTTGGTTAGATCATGTTAATAGTTTTTAGTAATGCAGTCGCGGAATCCGTAGAGGATAAAACTTAACTTGATGTTGTGAATAAATATGATTTACATTTCTTTAAAAAAAAATTCCCTTTTTGGTTAGCATAGTCGAGCTGTTCTCTAGGGTTTCTTGGCGGGGAGTTACATCATATCCTAACCCTATCTTGATCTTATCCAGTGCTTCAATACTCAGCTACAATTTTTTATCTTGATTTCTTCTAAAAGTATCAAAAACAATGGCTGAGGTCATATCCCTTTCGGGGACTAGCATTACCCCTACTTCTTGAAGCAGTGTTCTCCCCTTTTCTAGAGTCATAGTCTCCATTGCTTTGTCAATTTCTATTTGGAGCTCTTTTAATGCTTCATCCTGTACTTCGGGAGTGATGTCCTTTATTTTCTCTCTAGCATGTTTACCTTTGTATTCATACAAAAAGGCTTTGAATTTAGGGGTTTTGATAAAATCATCATCTGAAAATTTTTTTTTGGTTGCCATATGTCTTATATCTTCTGATAACTCATCAAGGGCTTCCATCATGATCATTTCTCTATCCATAGGAGGCTCATACTCTTTAATTACATGCTCAAAGCCTTGCACACCTTCATCTCCACTTTCAAACTCTTCATCCTCTACAATATTGGTGTCAACAGAAAAGCTGATGTCTGGTGTAGGCTGGGGGAAAAGATGGCTTAAGGGTACTTCACACTCTGCTTGAGTCTCCCTGATGTTTTTACCTCTTTTCTCAAAAACCTTAGGAGGAACATCCATAGTTAATTCTGCTGCATGTGAAACTAACATGTCCAATCTTTCAACAAGATCATCAATCTCTAGAAAAGCTCCTTTATAATTGGGATTTTTGGCTATCCTCCAAGCCTTAGCTAGCCTTATTTTATGATACAAATTTATTCTTTCAATTGCATTGCTTTCATCAACATTTCTGATCAAATCATCATCAACAAATTGTACATGGTGATACTTTTTCAAAATTTTATTAACTTTGACATTATTTATGAAGTGCTCAAGGTCAAAGTTTTCTCTTGCATTTCCTGACGGCATTATGAATTGTTCTAATTTTTTATCAATTAATTGATATCCTTTCTTAGAAAGTACTATACAGTCTCCAAAACACAAAGTATTAGGCATCAAGGATAGCTTAAATTGTGACTTTTAAGGTGCATAAAATTAAAGTAAGCTAACTGCCTCACAATCTCTAAATGTGCAATTCTACCTGGATAGGTTTTTGGCAATAAAAATGGTGGACCTTCATACCCAAATACTCTAATCTTTGTGTAGTAATTATAGGCATGCCAATCACCCCAGTGAGGATTGATTCTTCTACTTTCATTGTTGTCTTTTGGCCTCAAAAATTTCTGCACTTCCATTGATAGGTTGTACCACATAGATGGCCTAGCAATTTATATACAGGTTTTACAAAACATTCTTCAAAATATAGATAATGGAATCTCTCACACCTGCTATCCCAAATAGCTGTCCACATCTCTATGGGTTTAATGTCTCCATTTCTATCCAAATCTCTTACTCTTAAGCATTCATCCCACAGACACATATTTTGTCCCTCATACAAGATAAGATGCATGAGCAAAGAGTAATGCCTGAATTTACTGCCTCCATTTTTTATAGCAACCGATTCATTGTGAAGATCATTGGAAAGGTACTCAACATAGTCCAGATGTCATGCATCTTGACTTTGCACATCTACAGTTAGAGACATTGGTGCAACTTCCATAAACAGAGAGGCTTCCAGACCAAGCAATTGACAGACATAATAGTAGGTGCATCTAAAGTATTCCTCAAATAATTCTATAGAATATGGTGGATCCTCAACTCCTAAGAATACTATAAGTCTATTTCCTTCATCTTGGGGCCTATGTAAAGGTAGCCTCCATCTCTTTTAGTTATTGCTCAGATTATAGTACTCATTCAACAAGTCTCTGATTTTGAATTTTACATCAAAGATAGTGTCCAACTAAAACATAGTTGATATATAGTCTTTGGTGACAGGGATGAAACTAGACCCATCCTTCAACTCTATTAGGTAGGTTTGAGGATTGTATTTCTTGGCTACAACTTTTAACAACCCCACATTGACAAACACGTTTGGCACTATAAGTTTTCCCAGGTTCAGTCTCCATGGATTAGAGATAGGGTTATGCCTATGCATTTTTCTATAATGATAGAGAAAAAGATCATACCCCCGATTTGGGGTCCATGTGTCCCCTATTTGTTTGTATATATCTTCTAATTTTTTGGCTTGGGGGTTTAATTGGGCATTTCTCCTAGATCTCTGTCATGATCTTGGGCATTGTTCTATCAAAACCTGGTTTAAGTGCCTTCCTTCTAATTTCTGCCTTTTACCTTTAGGGTTTTCAGCTGTATCTTCCATGATTCAAACTTATGCAAAAGAACCCTACTTCTATGAATGCAATTTGAACTAGTATGTTGCAAATTCCCAGGGTACTTACTTGGATATCTTCTCTGGTTCTTGAATTATTATTTTCGTTGTGCCCTGCCCTTGCTCCTTGTGGTTGCTTAATTATTCAATCTTCCCAAGATTTGCCTCAGTATATTTAGCTCTGGTGTATTAATGGTGTCTCATGGCAACTCTCATATCATTGAAGGGACATTTAATTTTCAAATAAGGGTTGTTTGATCGCCGCTAAACATGTCTTGTCACTATTCCATCGAAATGATCAACTTTGTAATCTCATCGATATGTCCTTTTAATTGTGATTCTTTTATTCTTTTTATTAGCCTCGGGATTTTAGAATGACCCTAGATAGTGTCATACCGATAACACGATCTCCTCCCGAAATCCTCTTTATGGAAAGTCCCTTCAATATTTACTTGTTTCTTCGATATCCCTTTGCTTAGTATGTCGTTCACCTTTTCAAAGGGACTAGAAATCACCTCCCTCTGATATTCCAAAGTCACTTCGAAATACCTTCAATGTTCTTCTTTATTGTCGGCTTATCAGTGGGACTAGAAATTGTGTCACCACGATACTCTAAAATTTTTTCAAAATGTTTTTTATTTACCCTTTGTAAGTGCTATCGCTTTATCGACATGACACATTTAGGTGTCACGCCGATATACATATGCCCCCTTGATATGCTTTTGCTGTCTTTGGAATATCGAAGAGACCCTTAAATGAGTCATTCCAATAATCCTTTGTCTCTCTAATCTATCAGTCCCTTCAATTTTTTGATATTAGCGCAATATGCCACCAAGTTATGTGTTTCTTCCCTCTTAGTCTTTTGGATTATCGAAGAGACTACAAAGTGAGTCTCCTCGATATGATAGTTTCTCACCGATATTTTTCATTTATGCTTACCAAAAAGATTCTAGGGTATGACTTAGGTAATATAAAAGTATTTTTCTAATGTGGTTTTTTGCTTTTAAGGTGAATACGACAACACATGAACTTATTAGGGTTAAGATTCTAGGTCAAATGGGTGTATTATTTTGAGTGGGGGAAAATTTAAAATGGTATATGATGGCAGGAAATGAATTTTAGAAAAAAAATTAGGGTTAAAATTTTGTTCCAACAGGATGAATCCATGAAAGTTTTTGAGAAGATAGTGCCTGATATTAAGATAGATGTCTCTTTGTCTACTCCACTTTAAATGAGAAAACTATTGGAGTCTATAAATAGTCATTTTGAATCTTTTGAGAAAGCAGCGGAGAAGAAGGTTAGGGAAGAATTTGATATTCAGAGGCTAAGAGAATTGACAGATATGTGATCCAAGGCTTACATTTTGTTAGATAATAGTGTAAAGAATATTTAGAATGCTATAAGTGATGCCAATGGATTATATCAATTTTGTTTATCCTAGCCCATAACTACTAAGGAAATAAAAGACAAAATTGAAGGCTTTGAGACACAATTGGTAAAAATCTCCAATATATATGATCCCTTGAAAGACATAAATGGAGATTTAAGAGCAGAAGTGGAAAAGATTCATGCCGTAATAAAGAAATTGCAAATTCAAAAGGAGTCTATAAAATACCAAATAAGTTAGCTGAGAGAGATAGTCAGCTTTAAGATGGCTTCTCTGATTGGTTTGTTAAGAGAAGCTAAAAAGTTGGGAAGATGACTGAGAGCCCTAAAATAGTGGATAAAGGAGAAGAATTGCTCATGCAAATAAATGAACATATAAATATATTAAACTATGCAAAGGAGTAGTGGGACTCAACAATAATTCAATTGAAGAATATCTATAAAGACCCCCTTCCTACAAATCAGTAAGTTTTTTGATCTCTTGTACATATGCGGATGATTAGAAGGAAACAATTTTTTGGTATAAAAATAAGATAGTAAGGGGGAGTGCAATGTAAAGAAAAGATAAAGAAAATTTTGATTTGTAAATAGTCCCTTTACCATTGATGTCAAAGGGGGAGAGAAAGCAATGTGAAAAAGAAGTTTTGGGAGAGAGAATAAGATGTATAAAAGAAAGGGGGAGAGTTGTTGTAGAGTTTTGTCTTGATGGTTTTTCATATCATATGTTGCCATTAATGACAAAGGGGGAGATTGTTGCAAGTATGTGCAGATGTTGCAATTAGTGTTGTCATTGATGTCAACATGCTAGTGTCAACTGGTTGAGCAGAGATAAGGTTAACGGTTGCAATGTTGTAAGTGTTGGATTCAAAGAGTAAAGATACATTGGTCTAGAGAATAGAAAAACCTGTAACATCAAAGGATAGAGACAATGACAACAAAGGATAATGGTATAGTGATCCAGAAAGTATTAACGATACATAAGGAGACAATTGTACAAAACATTTTGATTAGTAATTTTGTAAGAGGGTTTGATCCTCTTCCTTACAAGATGATTTTATCCTCCATAGAAGACTATTGTGCAAGAAGATTTGATCCAGTAAGGAGACGTGTTATGAAATTTGGCTGTCAGTCTGGTAAAACTAAGGTACAAAGCTCTGGTTATTTGGTTTGCATTGGTCCACTATTAAAGATCTAGCTCTACGATTCTAGCATGTGGTTATTGGTTATTTGATACATCTAAATCTAGAATTTTGTTTACTGATAATCTCCGGTGTGAAAGATGTGAACAACAAAAGTCTGGCCTAACAGAGTACAATTGTTCTTGGCATAGAGCATGTAAGTAAATGGGTCCACATTTCTCTGGCATGAAACAATTTTCTTTGCGGTTGTAAGGTGTTGCTAGTGAATATTCAAAGAGTCCAAATCCAAAGTTTCAAGTCCTGAAGCCCCCCGGAATGAAAGTTAGAATTGACATAGTATCACACTCTGTATTGACTGTTGAAGTTGATAAACCAACCTCACATATCCCAATGAACACCTGCCAACAAATAACCTATCACACAAAGGAGACCAAGAGGCATAATAATGGTGCTCTACAAACTTGAAGAAAAATGCATAAAAAATTAATGATTACAATGGGATCAATCCTTATAAAAGGAGATTGAAACCCTAAAAGTGAGAACCCTAGGATTAATAATAAATTATTAAAGTGACTAAGTTTAGCTTAAATGAAATAAAGTAAAGGTGACTTAATTAATTGATCAATAAGATTAAATTAATTAACCTATTACTCTAACACCCCCCCTTAAGATGAACTTAGGGAGAAGCTAAAAAAACTAAGGACTAAATATATGAAAGCAAAGATGGGTCCCATCAACTAGGCCTAATGAGATACCCAAATACAACCAAATCTCTATAAAGCAGAGAAAATGGAGAAAACCTAGTGGGAAAAAACTCATTTCCAAAAAGAGATGAAAGCATGTCTGAAAAAAACATGACGGAAGGAAGGCCTCGTAAAGAACCCCCAAGGACAACTTCCTTCACCCCAAGCATAGATTGCAACTGAAGATAATGAGGTGATGCCAAAGGTTTTGTGAAGATGTCTGCAACCTGCTCCTCTGTAGGAATGTACTCCAAGATGAGAAACTATCTTGAATCAACTACCTGATGAAGTGCATGTGAATCTCAATGTGTTTAGTCTGTTGATGCTCCATTGGGTTGTGTGAAATGTGAATAGCACTTTGATTGTCACACCAAAGAAGAGTGGGACTATCAAGAGGAAAACCAAACTTAGTCATCAACTATCAAAGCCATAAAACCTCCTGGCTATCTAAAATTGCAGCTTTGTACTCAACCTCTATAGATGATAATGCAATAGCATATTGCTTCTTGCAAGACCATGTAATAGGACCAAAACCAAGGCAAAAAACAAAGCTAGAAGTAGACTTCTGATCATTGACATCACCAGCCCAATCTGAGTCAGTGAAGCCAATAATGTGAGGTGCTCCTGATATATAGTGACTACCATAATGAGTGGTGCCCTGAATATACCTCAAGATACGTTTGGCAGCTTGCCAATGGCTCTCATGTGGATCATGTGAGAACCATGAGACAAGACCAGCCACAAAGGAAAGATTAGGATGGGAACATGTCAGGTACATTAAGCTACCAACCAACTTCTTGTATAATGTAGAATCTATTGAAGGAGTAGGGCAAGTGGAAGACAAGACAACACTTGATTGAAATGCTATGGGGGAAGGCTTCCAATCAAGCATGCCAAATCTCTGAAGCATATCAAGAGCATACTTCTGCTGAAATATGGAAATCCCATCCGAAGACTAAATAACCTGTAGACCAAGAAAGTAGCGCAGAAGACCGATATTTGTCATCTCAAACTGCTCCATCAAAGCTCTCTAAACACTCTGAATCATGGTGGATGAGCTACCTATAAGAATCAAATCATCAACATATAGCACAAGGATCAAAAGATCACCCTCCTGATGCTAAATATACACTGTGTGATCATAATGACAATGGGTGAAGCCAGAAGAAAGCAAAAAAGAGTCCATCTTCTCATACCAAGCCTGAGGGGCTTGTTTGAGACCATATAATGAACACTGAAGTCTACAAACCAATGAAGTGTCCTACATAAATCCCTGAGGCTGCTCCATATAGATTCCTAAGATTAATAATAAATTATTAAAGTGCTTAAGTTTAGCTTAAGTGAAATAAAGTAAAGGTGACTTAATTAATTAATCAATATGGTTAAATTAATTAAGTAGTTAACCTATTACTCTAACATTGATAGAGTATTGACAGTGCCAATGACAACTTGAGATACTCCGCATTTCACCACAAATGAATGGTTTGTTATGTGGATTTGAGGATAAGTTTATGAATATTTGTAGCATGTATATTCCAAGTTTTAGGCAATCTGGAGATCTGCATATTGATTTGTGTACTAACATATAGTTCATATTGTTATTGCCTTACCCGTGGAGCCGAATGGAAGGTGATGATGTTGTGTAGAGCTATTAAATGGATAAAGTGTTTTCATGAGAGTTTCTATAGGTTGAGTAGACCTATGTAAGTTTGTTATGTGCTTTGGTTCTCTCTACAAAGTAATGTTGATTGAGTTTTGGGCCGACAAGTTCTATGTGGCATGTTTTGCATGTTACACCCAATTAGGCCAACCTAATTGATGTTGTGAAAGAAGTAGATATATATGACGGATTATTTTTGGTATTTTAGAAGATGATAAGTATGTGTGCATGATCCAAATGATGCGACAAGAGCATATGGATGCAAACTGAGTGAGTGTAGAGTAGAGCAGTTTAGTGTGCATAATATTGTCTATACTTTGAGCTTCATAGGAACTATACTTCATGCATATGTTAGATGCAATTGTATACAGTTCAATCCTAGCAATGAGCCACCCCTTCTCTTCTATCTTTTTCTTTCAGGATAGTGAGTCCTTTGCAGTGAGCCACTTGCAGTGAGCATTCTTAGACAGTGAGTCCACCAATTGTATCAACCTTAACTGATTGCTTTGTTATAATATATTGTGAGCCAAACCTCACTGTGGTTTTTCCCTTTTTGTGTTTTCCACATAAAAATCTTGGTGCTCATGTGTTATGAGTTGTGGTTGTATGCTTTATGCTCAATCTTCTTTACTACACTTGGATATGTTAAATAGATTAAGTGTGTGATATGTAAATGGTTTAAGAGAATAATGATTCCCCCCCTCTCAATATTCTGGGTGTTCAACAGTTGTTGGTCTTTGATTGTTATAACAGTCCATTATGATGTGAAAATCATATTTATCTCAAATAAAGAAGCTGCAGGAGTTTCTAGTTCATTTGGTGCAATTCTAGTGTTGAAATTTATGTAGTTTGGTTGCTTTGGTTCCATAATTTATTTTTCTATTGCAGGAGTTGTTTGGATGTTGTATCAGATCAAATTTGATATGAAAACTTGGAAATATCAAATAAAATTAGCTTTAGAAAGTTTCAGTATAATTTGGGTGTTGTTTGATGTTAACTAGCTATCTGCTAAGTTGATTTTGTGGATGTATTTGGGAGAAGTATATAAAATATATTTTTAGATTCTATTCCATTTGATATTATTAATTTGGGTCATTACAATTATAGACATGGGAAAATAGTCCATGTTTCTATAATCAAGTCTCCTAGTAACTATACATATCACACTTTCATGCGAGTTAGTGTATTCAAACTCTAGTGGTTTTATGGACACTTATATTCATAAACATCTATTGTGGTATTGATAGTTGCATCCTGTGCTTCTTAAATATTTCAATTTGTTGAGTGGCAATGATTCGTCATTTTCTGCAAACCTCCATGTAGTGTTCTACTTCACAAATCTTATGCAATAGTTCTGTAACGTCAAAAAATGTCCCCTTGGGGGCTTTTCCCTGATAAGGTTTAGCTCTCGGGTCTTTTGCATGCATTTCAGACATCTTGCATCATAATTTGGCATCCCGATGGAATGAACCCTAGGTATCATGGCAAATTGAACCTAGGGGGACCCCTTGAGCTTAACCCTACCCAAAATAGAGGGGACGACTTGGCTGCCCATGCCCTAGTCCTACCCTATTTTGGGTCAGGCCCAAATTTGAAGTGTCAGTTTATGACCGTTATTTGGTCCCTAGGTTGACACAGTAAGTTTGAATTTACGAAATATTGGTGGGAGTGTTTGTAGTTGCATATAAAAACATGTTTAGGCATTCATTTAGAAACTAATCTGATCATTGTGATTTTTATGCATTCTCAAGGTGATTCAAGGCTTTCATTGTGTTGCAAGAGTAGATTTGTGTGGTTTATGTGTTTATGTTTGCAAATTTGAGCATCCATTTCCTCATGGAATGAAGAGCATCTTCCTCCCATGAGATCTTCACTACAAGGTGACATTATATTGTGTTTTCATCATTATTTCATTTAGATTTTGCCTCTGCCTCACAAGGGCACACACTCTCTATCTAACAACGGTGTTCAGAGACTTAAGTGTTCTCTAGGGCTTGACTGAGGCAAGCCTCTAAACAGCACAACCCCCTCCCAAAGTTTTCATGGTTATAGGTTATAGGTTGAGGAGCTGGACAAAGTGAAGTTGTAGGAAGACATCTTGGAGTGTCAGAATTGCAGAACAAAAGGAAAATCTACCCCCTTGACTTGGGTGCCCACTCATTAGTCCTCGAAGTTCCGCAACAGGAAAATCTCTGAAACAATAGATACAAGTTGCAGACTTCGTTTCCAGATCCTGACAAAAAATAGGGCCTTGGACTTGGGTGCCCACTCCTGTGTCCCTGACTTTTCTGTCTTGGAACCCCAAAAATAGGTACTCTGTGATTTGTCATTTTACATCCCTCTGCAAGAGCATTTTCCGTAATTCACTAGTTTACTATCTCATTTGCATAATTAGGGTTTTGATGGTTAATTGGACATAAGAGAAGAAATTGATAATCAAATACCCTAATCCAAGCTTCCCTACATCTCACAACGACCTAAGGACCTGATGGTACTTTGCCACTCGATCCTAAGGTCCTTGAATGTAAAGGGTGAAAGGAGGATTCAAACACCAAACTAAACAATCCAAATTTTACCCTAAACAAGTTCTATTCTAAATTTAAAATAAAATAGAATTTTATCTCTAAAGCTCCTCATACACATTGCTTTTGTGCAATTGAATACGATCTATAATGCTAATTGTTCTCATGGTACTAGTAGAGTCAACTATTTTAGAAGAAAGCATATTAGAATACAATGCGAGTGATCTTTCTATAGAGTCTTTGTGATCAAAATGGTATGTTTTTGGATTCTGATGATACAAACTTGTCTGAGAGATGTATTGACCATATGTACTGCAACACATGCTTTATACTGTGTACCATCTAACGATGTTTGCAAGTGCAATCTACATCGATTTATAATGAAGATCCCTATTTGCATTGCCTATGACAAACATAGGGACATAAAGTACCAAAACATATCAAATAGAAGGGTTGATATCATGCTTAAATGTTCACATAAAAAAATGTGCGTATAAAAATGGACAAATACTCCATGTTCCTATAATAGGGTCTCCTATTAATAACACCTCTTCCACATTCATAGAGGTAAGTGTATTTAAAGTCTACTAGTTTTATGGACATTGATATCCATAGACAATTGTTATAGTATTGACAATTGCATACTGTGCTATTTAAATATTTTAGTTGCCTATGTCACAATGAGATACAATTAACCATTAGCTTACTTGCAAACATCATTTTTAAAATATATTCAAATCTTGAAACATAATATTGTCATTGCAAGATGTCCCTAGCAAGATCTTCTTTATTATATTCAAATGTGTTCTTTTGGAATAAACTACTTTGCAAATAAACACACTTTTGTTCACAGATAACATGTTCAGTGTGACTAAAAAATTAGATTGTTAGTCAATATGTCACTTATTCGCCTATGTCAATTAAAAATCACACCATAACACACTTTATGAATATTGTGCCAACAACAACCAACTACCTAATAACTATACATGTACTAGTATTTATATGTAGAATAATATATGCAAATATCACAGTCCTATATGCAAATTGTCCAGGCCTACAAAGATAGCTTTGACCAGTACCTTGATATTTGCAAATTTGTCTATGCAAACCTCATACATGAATATTTGATCTCTTTTCTTGTTTTACTATCCATTATATAATCCTAGATGTATTTTGACAATTTGATGATACATATAAACACTCATGTTCTTTGAAATGAATAATTCATATATGTATAGAATTATTCAAATGCAATTAAACTATTTCAAACCAATGATTTTAACAAATTAATTATAAATGAACACACCTTGATATCTACATCTTTACTTAAGCCTTGCTAGTTCTTTAAATTAAATTTGAACTAGCCATTTGTTTACTCTAGTACAAATATCCCTTGTCACTACAAATTTATATTGCTTCAAGTGCAAGTCACTATTGTGGCTTTGAAAGACAATGGCTTTAAAGACATTATTAATAAAACCATGTGTTTAATAAGGTTAATCTTTAAATAGAATTATGTTATCATACTTTGCCCAAAAAAACAAACCCTAAAAGCATTCTTGCAAAATTCTATTTTAAAAAATCAACTAAACTATTTCTTTTTATATTTACATTATTGCCATAACATCATTCCTAGTAGTTTTTGATAAATTCAATTATCAAATCAAAATAGACTAAATTGTTACTATTTATATTTACATAATTGTTAAAGATCTTTAGTGATAGTTTTTGACAAATTCAATTATGAAATCAAAATGGGCAAAGACATTGGGTCACTTGTTAGTCCAAGAACTAAGCAAGTGTTGGCTTAAATAGCAGGAAGTATTTCCCATGGAAACATCCTCCCTCTAGTTTTACTTTCCACCATATTTAGTTATTCCTCTTTTTTAAACCATCTTGCTTAAATTCATAACACAATTTCTTTTGAGGTCGAGAATAGGCAAAGGCGGATTGATTTCCCTTGACTGTGACTTTCTTCTGGGTTGTGAGGAAACAATTTTTGATAGCTGCTTTTAAACTATTTTGTAGTGGACTTTGGCGGGATAGAGAGACATCAATTTGGACTTTCTTCAGCTTAAAGCAAAGGAAACACGAATATAAGTAAGCTAGGGTTTCAAAATATTCAAGACAAATTTTTATTGCCCATGAATTTTCTTCTAATACTTGATCGGTTGTGTTGTATTGAAGGAAGATGGCAGACGACGAAGCTCCTCTTGAAATGAAAGAAGAGGTCTCTGAGGTGAGTGTTTTTTATCCATCTTGCTAGCTAGCCATTTTGAATGACTTTATACATGATGTGACTTTATGCTGGAATCGCATGAAATTTCATTACAATATTTTGTTAGCAAAAAAATTGAAAAAGGAATGGCTTCCTTCCCCAGGCAACCTCCAGCAAAAGAGCCCCAAAGCTGAACACACCTTTCTTGATTAACTGTTCTGTCCTACACTAGTGATGATTGGTTGTCCTAGTAATCGAGCTATGCTTGCATCCCTAGTTATTTATCTTAATGAGATTCATACAGAATATTAACTAAAACTATGAGTAAGCTCCTTACTGACAGGGGATTGCAGTCTTGTCTTTAAAGATGAAAACCTCAGCCAGACTCTTGAAATTGGGATGCTGAACCGCAATGTTCCAATTGGCATAGTTCTTCATGTAATCAAAGTTGGTAGCTGTGATCTTGACTCTTTACATAATATTGTTTACATACAAACCCTAAAAAAAGAAGAGAGTAATAAAACGTTTAAAACTTAGAATAAATTACTTGCATACTGGATACAGTTTCGTGGGTCAGGGTTTTGATCTTCTTGGCAACTGCAACTCTGAGTATTGTAGGGGATTATTGCATCATTACAAAAAGCAGACAATGAAACGCATGGTTTCGTAACTAGCAGAAATATTTCTAGTCAACCTAGTGTTTTCTAATTTTCTTGTTTTCCCTCACCTACTTGAGGTTGAACTAACATATTATCATTATCTCAATTTCAAACATAAATGAAGAAATGGCTTATATTAACTTTAAGATGATCATGTAGGACCTATGGAATGAACAAAACAATTGCTTTTACAAACTGAGTGTAATTTCCAGGGGCGGTTAGAGCTCGTTAGTTGTATCTCGGAAGTGAAGGTAGTGTGTGCATCTGCCAAGATTTTATCTAAAGACAATCCAACAACAAAATAACATCCTTAATCTTGGATGCAGTCATAACTGACAGACAAAACAAACTTAAATATATGAACATAAACAAAAATAGGAATGAACTTGAAAACTGCCGCAACACTCAAGTAGAACCTTCTATTTGAGCCTGTTCTCGTCCTGCCTCTTATACCACTAATTTTTCTGCTTTACCACTTGTGTTCCTCCATCAGTCTGAGGATGAAAATTGATTTGGTTAGCTTTTTATCCAACAGAGACCAAATACATTTCTAGAAAGTGCCTAAAGAACTTGTGTCAGTTAGAAGTTATGGTTGTTTGTGTGTGTGTTTGTGCCTAAAGAGATTTTATTAGGTGTCATGCTTAAGAGTCAAGACGTATTTTGGACTTGTAGTTTTTACAGTCAGTTTGTTACACTTATCTTTACTAGTAAAGCATAGGTTATGGCTTTTCATGGATACAAATGTCTTTTACTCAATATTTTGGCCATTTGTTCTCTATTTTGTAGAGATTATTATTATCTTTTTGGTTGGTTAATGAAGATTATAGGATCCCTCAACCATTGGATACAAATAGGGCTGCATTTCCTAGGTGTGCTACTACTGTATGCACTTTTTATTTGCATGCACATGTTTACCAGGATCACCTCTAGTGCTTCCTAGAGTGAGATTTGATCCGGGCCTTCATAGTGGTAACTGTGTGCTTTTATTACTTACTACAGCCACCAGACATTTGCTAGAGTATGGTATTATTATATGTCCCAACATTTTTAAAGATATACTGGAATTTACATAGTTTGTTTTGATGGAAAATTTTGCATAACAATCCGTCTCTATTACTCAGTTACAGTCTCCAGACATTTTCTAGAGCATATTAATCATTAATGTACGAGCACATTTAAAGATATACTAGAATTTACATAGTTTCTTTTGGAGGAAAACTTTGCATATCAATCCATCTTTGTTACTCAGTTACAGCCTCCAGACATTTTCTAGAGCATATTATTAATTATATGTCCAAGCACATTTAAAGATATATTGGAATTTACATAATTTCTTTTTGAGGAAAACTTTGCACCAAGACTGATGCCATCTGCTATTTCTGTTGCTGTGTCTGTTAGTTCCCCTGGGGCATTATATTAGCATATATTGCACATGCACATTAAAATATGTATGACAATTTACATAAATTTATTTTTGACGAAAAATTTGTATTGAGAAATGATGTCATCTACTATTTCAACATTGTTCTCCATTTCGTTCTTTGGGGTGGCATATTTTTAATCTTTGCAACCTGTGAATCTATAGTTTGACTAAATGTATATTTCATTTACATGTCCTTTAAATGTCTGCATGAGTCCATTGTCTATTTTTTCTATTGGTACTTCTTATCATTATATCTGAGAAATAATTAGATTTATCTTAGTGTTTTCTCTTGACATAGTGGGACTCACTATGATTTGCTTGAGCAATTCTTAACGTACTGATTGTTGTCTTGCTGATGCAGCTTTTTAATATCTCGCGAGAGAACAATCCAAAACTTGCTGGAGATAGGTGTAGAACTGTTGATCATGGTCAGAAGAGAGTCCGGTATGTTTGCACCTATGCCCTGTTCCTCAGCTCGAGAGATAATGTGGAAGGGTAACCCAAAGTCCATGTCACCATGTCAGACTTGAAAGGGGAAGGAAGCAGAGGTGGAGTAGGAGTATCGAGCCTCCAAATCTTTCTCTAGATGATGTCACACCCATCTTTGAGGTCACCAAACTAGGATTAAACACAAGCAAAGTTACCTGCCCTTGGGGAAGCATGAACCACATCAGCATGCCTAGGAGGCAAAGGAGGCGGCATATACCTAGAAGCTTGCTGAGATAATGTTGAAGGGCAACTTGAAGTACATGTCACCATGTAAGGCTTGAAAGAGGAAGGAAGGAGAGGTGGACTAATAGTATTGAGCTTCCAGATCTTTCACTAGATGATGCCCCACCCATCTTTGAGGTCGCTAGACTGGGAGTAAACACAAGTAGGTTACCCACCCTTGGGGAATGATGTAGAGTAGGTGGGAGACTCCAACTAACACAATCTCAATGAACTTTACAAAGCCCAAACCCTAACACTTCAAACAAATGACTTTTCTCACAATCTTTCACTATGCTTTGATGAGAGCAGTAAATAAGGTAATTTTGAAATAATTTTCAGAAGACAATTCAGACCCATGATCTAAAAACTAATTTGGATACCCATTAATCTCTTTTATAATATATCTTAAATACAGGTGGGATTACTTTGGAACATATCCCTCAAAAACTTGCTGCTACGTTGTCCCAAAGGCCTAATTAGGCTTGCACACATAGGGGGTTATTGAATCTGCATACTCCAGGGGTCTAGACTCCAAGCCAACACCTCAAACACATCAAATATGAACTTCACATGCTCACCAAACCATCACAAATAAATTTCCATAAGTCTTTCATCGAACCCTAGCCTCTAGCCATCCTTTCATGCCTAAAACATGGTGTTTTCCACCTAGGGCATCAATCAAAACTTCACCAAACCCTAACACCTACTCCTGCAACCACCATAAACATCAATCACTACCTAATTTCACCCATTTCACCAATTTTTAGATATTTCTACTAGTGGAATGGGTCACAAAGTCATTTCCTTCCTCTTAAACCCTCAAAAACAAGATTTTCTGGTTGCTTTTAGTAAAAATGCTCTAAAATCCTCAAAACGTGATGAAATTAGGTGAGACAAAAAAGAAATGAAAGTTAATTCACTCCTTTAACAATTCCAATTCATAAATGTGCATTACTAGGCTGTACGAGGCTGTACCAAACTCTGTAACAATAGATTTCTATGAAAAATGCAGGAAAAACTTAGTGTTTGATATTCAAATTTGAATCTTACAACTTCCCCCCTCTTACCAACATGCACCAACACTTTTTAAAGCATCCCAAACCTTTTCCAACTGAAAACAACTGACTCTTAACTTACTTTTCAAAAGATGACCCTTCACATTCCCATTTAGTGCATTTTTGCAACTTTTCCCAAAATTTACACCATATGACAACTTGATTCCATAATGACCTTCTAGGACCTAAACCAAACTCAAACAAGTTCTACATGGTCTATTAGACCTTATTACATGATTAAAACACCAACTAAAACAAATTTTACAAAATGGCCTCATGGAGGCATGAACTCCACCCGGTGCTCTTGCACCATACTCCCGGAGAAAGAAGAATCCAAGTCCCTCTTGAATTCAAGGTAGGAATTCTCTTGCTTTATGTCTTCTATTTTCTGCCTTTTGGCTTCCTTGAAACAATTCCGTGTTGTCTTCATTTTTACCTTGGGTTTTATCTTGTCAATGCAAACTTGCTTTCCTTTTGTTGTGCTACCTTGTAGTTGATCCCTTTTTCCTTGATGGACTACACACTCTGCCCCAACACCTTGTTCTCCTTCCAAGATCTGTTTCATCTTAAATTTTGGTCTATCTCTCCTTAAGGCTGCAATAACACAACTCTTTTTACCCATCCTTGCAATACTAGATGCTGCTCTCTTCTTATTGTCTATACAATCAGCAACCTTTCCTTCATCTTTGTCAATTTGGAAAATAGGGTATGGACTCTTTGGCTTGAAATTATGCCACTCACCTTCATCTTTACCAATCTGCCTGATCAACGCAAACATAAAGTAGGCTGCACCCTCATACGCCAACTGTAGATGTGGAGTGTCTTCAATCACCTTGAAGGTTTTGTCTTCCCACTTTGTATGAGAACTAACTCCTTGCCCTGTACTGTCATCTATTAACACATCAACATGCTCTTGCAACAAGTATTGAACATCTAATGGCAATTGATCAAACCTAACTACTATTATAACAGTCATATGTTTACTTACCATTTTATTAGCTGCCTCTTCCTCTTTTCTTGGCTTTTGTTCTTCAATAAAGGACTCCTTACTGTCTGGTTTTGCTGCTCCCACTTGTCTTCTTCTCTGAACAATCTTCTTGATAGGCCACATAATCTTCTTCTTGACTGGTAAATGCCAACTTTGCTCCTGGTTTGCTTACTGTTGCATCTCAATCTTCACTCTTTCTTCCATCTTTTCTTGAATTTACATCATTAGTTCCAAGGCCTACTTCAATTCTTTTATCTCGTGATCCACATCTATTTGTTTTGCCTTCTCTTTTTCCTTCTTCATCTCTTTTTCCTCTCTTTTCATCACTTGTTTCTTTTTTTGCAAACTCTCCCTCTGTAAGTATCTCTTCCACACATCCATTCTTACACACACACAACTATCCCCTACCCAATAGGATTCTGGAAGATGCACTCTCCAAGACCTCTTCTACCCACTTCCTCTCAGTGGAAGAAGTCTGCACACCTTCTGCCCAGCTTCATCACTATTGGAGGATATACCTGCTACAAACTTTCTCTCACAACTCCCTCTTAGGGTCTTCTAGCTCTAATACCAATTTATACAAAGCAGATGAGAGACTCCAACTAACACAATCTCAATGAACTTTACAAAGCCCAAACCCTAACACTTCAAACAAATGACTTTTCTCACAATCTTTCACTATGCTTTGATGAGAGTAACAAATAAGGTAATTTTGACATAATTTTTAGAAGACAACTCAGACCTATGATCTAAAAACTGATTTGGATGCCCATTAAGCCCTTTTATAACATATCTTAAATGCAGGTGGGGTTACTTTGGAACGTATCCCTCAAAACTTGCTTCTACGCTGTCCCAAAGGCCTAATTAGGCTTGCACACATAGGGGTTTATTGAATCTGCATACTCCAGGGATCTAGACTCCAAGCCAACACCTCAAACACATCAAATATGACCTACACATGCTCACCAAACCATCACAAATCAATTTTCATAAGTCTTTCATCAAACCCTAGCCTCTAGCCATCCTTTCACGCCTAAAACATGGTGTTTTCCACCTAGGGCATCAATCAAAACTTCACCAAGCCCTAACCCCTGCTCTTGCAACCACCATAAACATCAAGAACTACTTAATTACACCCATTTCACCAATTTTTAGACATTTGTACTGGTGGAATGGGTCACAAAGTCATTTTCTTCCTCTCAAACCCTCAAAAACAGGATTTTCTGGCTGATTTAGTAAAAATGCTCTAAAATCCTCAAAACGTGATGAAATCAGGTGAGACAAAAAGCATATGAAAGTTAATTCACTCCTTTAACAATTACAATTCATAAATGTGCATTACTAGGCCGTACCAGGTTGTACCAAACTCTGTAACAATAGATTTCTATGAAAAATGCAGGAAAAACTTAGTGTTTGATATTCAAATTTGAATGTTACAACTTCCCCCCTCTTACCAACGTGCATCAACACTTTTTAAAGCATCCCAAACCTTTCCCAACTAAAAACAACTAACTCTTAACTTACTTTTCAAAAGATGACCCTTCACATTCCCATTTAGTGCATTTTTGCAACTTTTCCCAAAATTTACACCATATGACAACTTGACTCCATAATGACCTTCTAGGACCTAAACTAGACTCAAACAAGTTCTACATGGTCTATTAGACCTTATTACATGATTAAAACACCAACTAAAACAAATTTTACAAAATGGCCTCATGGAGGCATGAACTCCACCTGGTGCTCCTGCACCAGGGAAGCACAAACCACATCAACATAGCTAGGAGGCAAAGGAGGAGACATATCCCTAGATGCCTGTTGCAATACAAGAACCTGCATAGGCCTAGCAATAGGAGATTGGTTGAGTGGCTTAGACATATGGAGATGTTCCACATTATTTGAAGAATCCACTGGGGACCATTTAACAAATAAGTGTGATAAGCAGGCACTCTTCTGCTAAGTAGCCTTTTTCGGGTTTTTAAGTATGCCCAATGGGCAATCCACTGCCACATGACTTACCTTGAAACATTGTCTCCATCTAAAAGGTAGATCTTCGTAGTTAATAGTCTATTTCCAAATTCAATCCTACACTTGAAGCCATATTTCATCCAGTAGGCCTTTCAAAATGTCCAGTTCCACCTTAAATTTGAGCAAAAGTGGAGTGAACCAAACCATTAGTTTTTGGGTCTAAAGTAAGAAAACTTCCTAGATTATTACCAATTCCCTGAAAACAAGAATTGACTTGGAATTGGAGTGGGAGATAAGGTAGCCTCACCCAGACAGGTGAAACTGTAAAGGATTCCGTTAGTGGGTGAAATGCAGGAAATCATGGCTTAACCAGTGAAACATTTTCCCCTAGAACTAAGGGCCTTTTTCTAAGATTAGAGCCCTATCTTCAAGTGATTAATAGAGAAGAACAAAAAAAACCTTGAGCACTGGGGAAAATTTCCAGCCAATCTTGAAGGCCAGGGTGCCAAGTTTGAGAAATCGAAGCATGCAGATCTGGAAGGCTCATCCAAAAAGTATTGAACTTGGAAGTTAGACCTAGTTGGGAATATTTGACCTCTTCTCGCAGAACCTCCTTACCTAGGACTAAAACAAGATGGACGCCCAAACAAGGAACTAGATCTAGACGTCGCATCTGATTCACCAGCACCATTGAAACCTTTCTAGGAGGAGACTTAGAAAGATTGGTGTTTGCAAGTAAACCTCGAGAGCTCGAAGGATAGGTCCCATCTGGCACTGTAGACCCGAAACATTACGTGTACCACCATCTGGGCCTGACTTATAGGGGGTGACAATAGCAGTAGACGTAGAACTCTTGTGAAAAGTGGGGTCCAGGTGGCAGGGATCCAAAATGGAAGCAACTTTAGGGCTGGAGGCAACAGGCTTGACGTTATGCAGCAAATCCATCAAGACACGACGACCAGATCTAGCCGATAATATTGGCTCTCTCACAAAGTTGACTCTTAACAAAGGTAAGGAAAAACACATGCCAGCTATATGTGAGTTGTTTGTAAGGTACTTAGGCCTTTAATTCCTCTATTCTAATTGGATTGTGAATTTTTCGATAAGTTATAGTTGCTTGTGTGGTCAATTAGTAGTGTTCATATGACTCTTGAGGTTATTGATTAACTCAAACATTTAATCTGGCCCGTTTGATTTTATTTTGATGATATAGATGTTGTTTTCTCGATTGTAACAATTCAACTCTACATGCAGTTTGTGTGCTTATATGTCTTCTGAAGTTTTCACGTTTTCACATGCTTCTCTTAACAACATCTAACACATCATATACACATATCCAACTCGACATATATTCTGAACAAGGATCTGGTTCTTCAGTAGAGATGGGAGCAAAATAGGTCCAAAAGAATGGAATTCTGTAAACATCAAGAAAGAATGGAGGGGTAAGTGCAAAAAGATGGGGGGCCAAAAAGTGGCCAAAATAATTTCAAAAAAATTTAAGCCATAACGCGAGCGCGTTATAATGCGCTCGCATTATGGCCAACTATAAATGAAAAAAAAGCAAGTGAATTTCATTTCACTCCCATTTTCTCCTATGCCCGCGGCCTCCAAACCCTCAAAAACGCGCTCGCGTTCTGCAAAACGCCAATCAACACAAAAATCTTGTCAATTCATCGCCAAAATGCCGCCGCGACGTCGAGCACGCTAAAGAGGTCAGTTATCTTTGTTTTTTTGTTTGAATTTCTTTCTATATAGGTAGGTTTTTGTTGATTTTTGATGTATATTTCGTTAATTGTCAGGAAATGTTAATGCACCTCCTCCTCCTCCTCCTCAAAATCCACAAAATCCTGAGGAGGAAATACCTGCAGAACAACAACCTCCTCCATTCATTCCTCGACATGCCCCTAGAACACAAGATAATATAATGGGGCAAATTGAAAACAACAAAAAACAAATTGAAGATATAATTGCAAGGTTGAAAGATCCTTCCACTTCAACCTTGCATAGGTCCACGCTTGCCGAATCTCTTGAGTCTATGTTATCAAATGTAAATTCAATTAGCAAGCAAATAACTAGTTGGACTGATAAAAAGAGAGAGTTTAGAGATTACTATGCAGATAAATTGTCATACCAAGATGTCAAAAAATTACAAATTACAAAATTAGACTTGTGTTCAATTTTTACAAACCCACAAACAAATCAACCTCCACCCATTACATGCAAGAGGTTCCCTATCCATTGGTGCAACAACCAAGCGATAAGGGACAATTTTGGGCAGAGGTGGTGGATGGTTTTTGACCATCCTCCATGCAATAATAATGAGGTCCCGCAATACTTTTTGAGGAAACTCTACTGCGAGTTTATCCTCAATAAAGTGCCAAACTATTTTGATATGCAGGACTTCCAGGGTAGAGGTGGGGGCTCAGCACAGGATAGACCAGGGGCACATCTTGACCCACAGCGGGTAGTGAGACGAGTAATTAGCAGACCAGCCCACGAGCATGTTTCTATCCCTTCCATTGTGAAGGAGAGTGTTGAGGTCGATACACTGAGGTCGATTAGTGCCTTGACCCAGAGCATCATAGAGCATGCCGATCCTGCAACATAGAGTGGGTTGGGAGATAGTGCGAGGAGTAGGGTCCCACTGCATACTTGCCAGGCTTGCGGGTTAGCCTGTGGTTATGACCCCATGGACAGTCAGGATGCAGGTGCACAGGCTACATCTGCAGGTGCACAGGCTACATCTGCAGCTGAGCAGATGGTGATGACAGATACCCTCCTGAGTGAGACTTTCGGCCTTGATACTCAGGTAAATATTAGCAAGTTTATTGAATTTAATTTATTAAATTTCATTTTTGAAATACAAGATTAACTAATTTAAATTGATGATTTTAATGAAATTTCAGGTTCATAGCGTCGACGCAGTTTTGAGTGGTTCTCCACCTACATTTTTCACTAGATCATCTACTGTTGAGGTATGTAACTAGTAAACAATTATAAATATTACATGTGAATAGCATCGTTATATGAATGGTATTCTAATTTCTGATTTTGGATGTTGAATAGGTTAATACTGTAGATTTCATGGCAACACCTGCCAGCAGTGGTGGACTTCAAAGCTTTACGGAGGTAATAAAATAAATAGTTTAATGAATGAATTGTACTTACTAAATTTTTGTATGTGATTTGTGTGTTTTATTGTGTGTACTTCCATGTTTAGATGAACGTGTGTGTATGTTAGGAGCCATGATTTGCATCACTATTATAGTTTTCATAATTGAATAATGTTGTTTTATTTCTAGATGATGCAGGCTACGGAGACACCTCCCCATGTTCATAGGGCAATGGAGCAGGGTGTGGCCTCTGCGATTCATAGCTCTATGGCATTGACAGGGGTATGAGGCAGATTAGTAAATTTTAATTTACATTCATTGTTATAGTTGTCTATTTTTGAAAAATCAAAAGATTATTGATTTGAAGTTTAATTTCTATCTGGATGGTTTCTATAGGACATGACATCACCAGGGCCTATTCCTGCTACTGAGGCAAGCGAGGAGACAGATTATATGTTAGCGGTAAGTGATTATTTTGTTAAATGTTTCATTTTTTTATAACATGTAATTTCTATATATTAATGTCTATACTTTTTTTTGTAACAGGTAAAGGTGCAGGAAGAACTAAATAGGAGGAGTAGCCCTCGGGTTCGTAGTAGACCACCCACATGCATGTCTCCATCACCTAGAAGATCAAAGGCTGCTCGTGATTTATTCTCTTCACCAGCCAGAGGGGAATGACTTTTTATTGTGTTCCTTTGTTGTATGCCTATATGGCATTTGTGGACATATATTTTGTATTGTACATAGTTGACATTGTATGCCTATATGGCATTCTTGTAAGCCTATATGGCTATTTTGTATATATGTTATACTTATATCGACAGATATTGATGTATGCCTATATGGATATTTGGTTAATACAAATCTTTTTTATTGATAGCGTCCATACTTGCATTATAAATCCAATTTTGAATGGATATTTGTAGATGGCTACTTCAAATATTTAAAGTCCGATTGTATTACATAGGATGTTTGCATTTTCTTTGATAGGCTTGATAGGCCATGGATTACATGATGGTGTTTGATGGAAAAGTATGGTACTAGAAGACTCTAGTTCATTCTTAATAGGCTTGTGATTGATAATATCTTTGCATGATTGTACTTGATCTTGGATCATGGGCATGTTAGGATTTTGATTGCATTGTGATGTTTGATGGATAGGCATGGTGTAAGATACCCAACTGGTTCTACAAAATTTTTTCCTTACTTAAACAATTTTACTTGCTATCAATTCATCAACTACTTCAACAACACAAAGATATACATCAAAGATAACTACTTGAATGAATCAACCTTAGAGTTGGGTACTTGTCTAGTTATTTGACTCAATCAACTTGCAATGTCTTATTACATGGATAATGCTTTCAATAGCATGAAGTTACAACTTATTCAATGGAGATACAAAAGAAAGGCCTTGAAGCCTTGATGTTTACAATGGCGTCTACACTTGATCAACTCAATCAAACTCAATGATGTCAACTGAATGTCAACACCTCACAATATCACAAGGGAGCATCACCTTGCTTGTTGCATGGATGAACGTCATAGTTGCAAGACTCTTAGGGTTAGGCGCCAACTGAAGGTAGTAGAGACCAGACTAGGCACCATCCTAAGTTGGGCGCTTCCTTGAGGTGGTAGAGACATGGATGAACGTCTGGTGGGGTTTGATGACTCTATATTGACACTCAAATTCACTTAGGTGCAATATTAGTGTTCTTCTAACTAGGCGCTAGATAGGAGGATTCTCAGGGGTTTTGGCGCCTAGGTTACAACTTGTCAATTTCTCAAAGAATCTTTGAAACACTTGACTTCCAAGGATTATCATCTTACCCTCTAATGGAGTGCCTTGTTCCAAAATTGGTCTTGGGGACTTGCATCTCTCTTAGGCACATGTTTGGAGTAATGTCAACTGGTATCAGCGCCTATTATCTCAATTCACACTTGACATCAAACTTTTGAAGCTCTTTTACCCTAGCGCCTTTATCTTCTATCAAGTGCCTAACATTTTGGAGGTGAATTCCATCTTAATCCAAGTCTTCAAGGTACTTCCAAGTTTAGGCGCCAAAATAGGGTTATGGAGGAGCAGAACCACGCCTTAGGAGGATGACTGAACCCTAGGCGCCAATTTGAGGTTGCAAGAGCATAGGTATGCGCCAAGTAGAGTTTGATGCTCAAAACATTAACATTATTCAGTGAAATCCTTTTTTGACTCTAGGCGCCATTTGGAGGCTAGAAAGAGGGAAGTTGACACCAACTGCATTAGGCGCATTTCTGAGGTGATGGAGACCAATAAGTGTGCCTTGTCCTCTGGCTCTATTCCTTGTTAACTTTACAACTTAGATTATTTGAACAACACTGAGAATGCTTCCCTTCTTCCTGATACAAGTTGAAAGATCCACTGGGCGCCATTTCAGGTGTCTGGAGAGCTCATCAACCAAGGGCGCTAATAGAGCCTTTGGCAAATGGAAAGAGTGCCTTACTTAGATTTGATTTCTAGATGCCAGAATTGAGGAATTTTGCGCCTTGGCTAGGAGTTTCTCATTTCAATCTTGATTATTCATCTAAGTGACTTTCCTTAGCTCCCAAGCCTTCAATCTATCCATTACCCCCTGCTAGGTGCTCAAAATAGACTGTTAACGCCTTATGAAGGTTAGACGCATTCGGAGGGTGGGGTAGGCAAGTGAGGGTGCTAGACTAGGCCTTGAGACTTCTCTCCTCATCAAAGGCTTTCAATCCTAGGCGCCAGATCCAAGGAGTTCCAACCAACACATGCGCCTAGTGCTGTGAGTTCACCCAAAGGACATCTTTAACTTGAAAACTTTCAATCTTCATCCATCTATGCTAGGCGCTCAATTGGAGGATCCCTAGAAACATGTATAGGCGCCTTGAGGTTCTTAGGTGCTTAATTTGGTTCTTAGGCGCTTAGTAAGGAAAACTAGAGTGAAATGGGCGCCTAGGCTCCCAAGCTTCCATACTTAGTCAAATTTTAGGGTTCTGACCTTGTTCCTGCAAAACAAATAGATAGAGTTAGTCCGAAACCAATTCATTCCCTCATCATTTAGAATTAGCCTCCGAGAATGAGGAATAGGCTAATCCATTATACACTTGATGATCAAGCCGGGAACAGGGACATGACACATGGTACTAGGCTAATCATTTTGGGTTTTGCATGAGCCTCAGACAAGGTAATAGGCATAGGGTTTTTATCTTGCATAATGATTTTTTCAAACCAAGGGTCCATGATGGAAATGATTAAGGATGATAGAATGTTTGGATTTTGGACTTTGAGATGTTTATTGTTGTAAATGTTTATTGTTTGGACTCAAATTTTGTTAAATGGTTGTTTGAAAGAGGATACATCAAACACAACAATAAGATTGGTTTAAGTATGGATGCAAATGATGTTTACTAGTTTACTAATGTGATGATGTTTACTAATGTGATGATGATTACTAATGTGATGATGATTTTGCATGTTTTCAATGGTTGGGATCTACAAGTTATGCATTTTTTTGGGATGCACACCTCATTGATTGTAGTGGGATGACTTGAATGCATATTGCCTATATCCACGGGATGACTTTGTTATTTTTCCTTGTCTATGCTCATTTGCGCATTGGTATGTTGCATTGGGATGAGAGGATGGATGTTGCTTTGATAGTGATGTGTATTCGTCACCTAGTGATGGATGATCTTATATAGTGGTTGGGTGTAATGGTTATCTTCATGTGGTTGTAGATGTTGATCCTTGGTTTAGAGGTGTTTGGTAGTGTGTCTTGGTGGACTCTTGATTCTAGATTAGAGTATTAGCATGATACAAGTTCTCTTGAGACTAGGATGTCTATATTGGTGCATGTGATCTTCTAGGAGGAGATGTTAGATCATGATGTCATGTTTGGATACCTAATTTTGTAGTTGGATTTTTAACAGTGGTCTTGTTGGTTCTCTTGGTATTGAGTACATTGGTCATGTGCTTGGGAGCTTCATGATAATGTGGTGTTGCATTTGGAGCTTAACATGGATTGATTGGTTGTAGGTTCTCATACATACTTTGAGATTTGGGTGAGGCTAGAGTTCTCTTGGGATTAGAGACACTTGTTGAGATGGTTACCCTTTAGAGGTTTTAGCAGGAAGACCAAGGAGACTTTCACTTGGATATGGGTGTGAGTTAATTATGGACCTAGAGAAGATTCTTATTGGTTCTAGAGGGTTCATTTGAGGGGTGTCTCTAAACATGCTTTTTCTCAGGCGCTAAACTGGAGTTGTCTAGATGCACAAGTGCGCCTCCCTCAATGAAGTTCCTTTTGTTAACTTAGTTCATCCTAGTGACTTAAGGGGTTGTTATATTCTTTAGGCACAATCTTTCATAGACTAAAACATTCACTCCATGTTAAAGCGCTCAAAGGAGGCTCTGGAGATGGAAAATGGCGCCTTAACTCACTTATGTAAATTTTGGACTTTTAGGCAATTGCAAGATGTCTTGGAGGGCTCAATTCTTCAAGGCGCCCATTTTGTTCACCACTTGTAGCATCACTTGTTCAAGGTGCATGTGTGATTTGGTCAAAAATAGGCGCCTAGAGTGAATAGGCTTTCATCCTGACTTAATACACTGCCTCCTTCTGACGATTTTTGGGGTAGCAGAAAACTTTTCACCACGGGCAAATGCCTCAGAGCTATAAAAAATAGAGAGAGGTTATTGTAGAGGCACTCTATGTGATCGTGTTGCCTCAGACGGAATGTTTCTAAGTGACACAGTTTTCGAGTAACATCTTGTCAAAGATTGCTTCCTTTTTGCACTTTGGACTCTTCAGGGATATCGTCGGTACAATGTAGCTCCGACTGTTTCGACATGTTTGGGTGAAAAATAGAACCATGCCTAGCGTAAATGTACCCATTTGGACGTGTTGGAACAGTGAGTTTGGTCGCATCAGGAGCAGGACGAAAGTTACACCCCTTTGCAACTTTACACTGCCTCCTTCTGATGATTTTTGGGGCAGCAGAAAACCTTTCACCACGGGCAAATGCCTCAGAGCTATAAAAAATTGAGAGAGGTTATTGTAGAGGCACTCTACGTGATCGCGTTTCCTCAGATGGAATGTTTCTAAGTGACACGATTTTTGAGTAACATCTCGTCAAAGATTGCTGCCTTTTTGCACTTTGGACTCTTCAGGGATATCGTCGGTACAATGTAGCTCCGACTGTTTCGACATGTTTGGGTGAAAAATAGGACCATGCCTAGCGTAAATATACCCATTCAGATGCGTTGGAATAGTCAGTTTGGTCGCATCAGGAGCAGGATGAAAGTTACACCCCTTTGCAACTTTACACTGCCTCCTTCTGACGATTTTTGGGGCAGTAGAAAACCTTTCACCACGGGCAAATGCCTCAGAGCTATAAAAAATTGAGAGAGGTTATTGTAGAGACACTCTACGTGATCGCGTTGCCTTAGACAGAATGTTTCTAAGTGACATAGTTTTCGAGTAACATCTCTTCAAAGATTGCTGCCTTTTTGCACTTTGGACTCTTCAGGGATATCGTCGGTACAATGTAGCTCCGACTGTTTCGACATGTTTGGGTGAAAAATAGGACCATGCCTAGCGTAAATGTACCCATTTGGACGTGTTGGAATAGTCAGTTTGGTCGCATCAGGAGTAGGACGAAAGTTACACCCCTTTGCAACTTTACACTGCCTCCTTCTGACGATTTTTGGGGTAGCAGAAAACCTTTCACCACGGGCAAATGCCTCAGACCTATAAAAAATTGAGAGATTTTATTGTAGAGGTACTCTACGTGATAGCGTTGCCTTAGACGGAATGTTTCTAAGTGACACGGTTTTCGAGTAACATCTCGTCAAAGATTGCTACCTTTTTGCACTTTGGACTCTTCAGGGATATTGTCGGTACAATGTAGCTCAGACTGTTTCGACATGTTTGGGTGAAAAAAAGGACCATGCCTAGCATAAATGTACCCATCCGGATGCATTGGAACAGTCAGTTTGGTCACATCATGAGCAGGACACCAAAAATGCAAAAGTTGCTTTGTGCAACTTGACAACATTGACACTTTTTTGCAACATGACTCAAAGACTCAAACTGACCCCAAATGACTCAAAGTGACTTAAAATCACCTTGATTTGGTGCCCAATGTACATTATAGAGGTCGAGGCACTCCTTATCATTCAAACATCTTAGATGAGCGCATAGGAAAGGAAAAAGCTCCAAGTTTCATCATCATGAGCGCCTAATATCAAGAGACTTTAATGGCTCAAACCTTAGCATGGAGTCCTAAGGCGCATTTCATGTCTCTTTTCATCTAGTTTGGCGCCCTTATATAGATATTTCAACTTGATTTGGCGCCCTATATGTGAAGGAAGATCTAAAGGCATGAAAGTGGATGTCATATTGCAAGAGTTTGGATCATCAAAATTGAAAGAAATAAGTCTATTAAGCTTGGGCGCCCTTGGTCTTCTTTTCATTCATTATGAGCGCCTTGGGAGAATGGTATATAGGTCATCATCATGATTGGACGCCCTAGATCCAGAGTGTTGGAGAGATCATCAAATGGTGTCTAGTAGGGTGAGTTATGAGTTTGGTCGCATCAGGAGTAGGACACCAAAAATGCATAACCTGATGATGTAAAAATGTGTACATATGTGTAAAAATGCAAGAGGAAATAAAAAAAACAAACCTTACAAATTAATGTGCATACTTACAACTCAATGTAACATAACTTTACAAAATCAATGTGAATACTTACAAATTAATCCAATGAACCATCCAGGTCTGCTCTACTCTTTATTGTGTCAAGTATTGCTTCATGGTCAGACTCACGCACCTTCCACAATATTTTGTTCAAAGGTCTACCCCGATACTTTATCAAATGAACATTGGATGCCACGACAAGGTTCAAGTAATGAAGAATCTTCCGATGCATGTCAAAGTCCTGAAATAGCCAAATATTAACACTCTTATGTGGGTACCTTCTAAGCCATGTTCCAGTAATAACCACTGATCCTGTAGGGTATTCGATGTTTTCTCCATCTGTAACAGGGGCCTCCAATTTCTTTTTTGGCCTCAACACAACGACATAAGTAATAATCTGTTCCCTCTTCATTATCTTCATCTGCAATAACTGCATATACGTGCCCTACATTGATATGTGTAGCAAATTAGATGAAATTAGTCAACATTACAAAAACACTACAAAGTAAGATGACATTACCTGGTTGAACTAGATGAAATTAGATGCATATACGTGCCCTATATTACCTGGTTGAACTAAATCTAATATGTGGTCAAAGTCAACTGACGATTCCATCTGTGTTAGTTCCAGTGCCGTCGGGGGTCGATACGTGTCAAGTGGGCTAAGATAACTTAACTGCCATTTGTCAACCCACTCCTTTGACTCGCACTCATCCCAGACTTGAATTGTATAAGAAGAACAAAAGCATGACATCTTTCATGTATGGATACTCCATGAACCTGCAATTGAGCTTCTGAAAGAGTGCATCTCATTTGATCCTGTCAGTGTACAACAATCCTCATATGGTGCAATGTTAGTATCATCTATCAACCAAAAAAATCTACGAACTAAAGACTTACCTTCATTACCTTGACCCATGGAAACATTACACCACTCGACAATCGATTTTGCATCTGTCAACTTTGCATTGTCTTTATACTTTAACTCTTCTCATGCTATGGCTCTTTTGATACATGCTCCTGCACCATCATGCTCCCCCTTTCCATGCTCGGCCTCACAAAAGTTCCACATATGTTGAATACCTGTAGAATTATGCCTCCTACTCAGCCAATAGAAATTTTGTGAGTTCTTGAATTGTGACGCATAATTATCCGACCATATGATATGCTGACTGAACAATATGCCCCTTCTAGCCAAATCATTGTAGAACACCTGAAAGAAACCTTGCACGAACTCCGTAGAATGCATGCGATCATCACTAATATAGAAATTATACTCCCTTATGATCTTTCTGTCATCCTCTGTACTATCATTCGCATGAATGAATGCGATGTGCACAAATATAGAAACCTGTGTGGAGTTGTAATATTGTGATTGCACCTCATGCTGTGTCTGTAGACTGTAGTTCTCTGTAAAGTCGACGACTGAAACAATGCTACCAACCGAAAATGTGTCCTTGCATAACTTGAATTGCAAGTCCAACCATCGAGCTCTATGGGCATGTCTTGCATACTCATACACTATGCTGTCATGAAATATAGGCATAAATTGATACACTGGAATCTTTTCAATAACTAATTCACACCTCTTTGTTTCTTTACCATCTTTTGTATTGTATGCCACTATTTTATACTTGCCAAACTCTACTAGTTCATTTCCAACCGCATGTGTTATTTCCATATGTTCACATATTGGCAAATGTTGCAAGCCACCGCAACGATGACATGTGCCATCCAAGCATAATTTCTTGTAGAATATTTGACCTTCCTCTCTTTCACATAAAATTATTGATATGAAGTCTCTTGAAGATGTTGGTGGGGCACATATGGCACAACCCTGCAAATCATTGTTAGTATGCATATCTAAACATATAGACCTGTAAGCATCAAAATGGTTAGAAAATTCAATATGTAATCTACAACAACAAGTAGTGCGTGTGTGATTTATCTTAACATAGAAAGGTTTTAGCATTTCCAAATATCTTTGACAAATTTTAATTTGAGGATACTTCTCGAGAAATTTACCATAAAATTGTGTTTGAGTCTCATCCAAAAAATGCTTTGGATGTGGCTCGCGGTTCTGACTACTGATTCTCCTTCTTACCACATCCCTTTGATTCGGAGATACCCTTGTGTAATTCTTCCAAAAGTCTTCAATTAGTGATCTCAATGCTTCAACAATTGGTTTATCTTTTCGTGGTAGTCTCCCCGAGAACGCCCATAATTCATTGGCATTAGTTTCCTTAATTCTTTGGCGTCTTCCAACGGCTCTTGATAAAGTTTTCCTATTAATTCTCAATTCTTGACTTGTCTTTCTAATGAGATGAGCTTTCCTCGTTTGACTACTTACTATAGTTGATGTAATCACACGCCGTGTTGCATTACTATCTTTTGTGTGTGAGGTGTTACCCACACTCTCATACGCACTCATTAGATTCTTGACAATAGATTTTTCACTTGAAGCCTCTGATGTTCTCAACCCAAGAATCTTCATGATAGACCTATACTTTATACTTCGCATCATTTCAACGAATAGTTGACATCTTGTAGTCTCATTTAACTTTTCAAAGAACAATCTCCAAATCTTATTAGCATATCTTCTACAAGTGCGTTTTGGAATCTTACCTTCCATTGGCTGCAAAATATTCTCATCAATATCAATCAAATACTTTGGCTTTCTATGCAAAATTCTATGTGGTGTCAAGTTAGGTAAATTCATCTCAACATTAGGAATTTCATCAATATTTAAATGAGATCGGTTAGATGGTATACCTTTGATCGAAGATGGAATAGATGACATACCTTGAGGTTGAGGTGGGAACGATGGCGTACCTCCTTCATCACATGTGAGTGATGATGTACTCTCAACTTGAGATGTGGTAGATGGTGTCCCTACATGTTGACTTGCAGTAAAGGACGTGTCTCCAACTATGCTATTCAAATCTCTCGTACCATGAAGTTTTTGCATTCGTTCTCTTTGTGCCGCCAATACCATATCTCTTTGTGATGGTTGTGGTTCCTCTTCAATTGGTATGTCTTCATTTATCGTGTCCAATTTCCTCTTCTCATGAAGTTCCCTCATAGCCATTGCTTTCTTTACATTCTTAGCTTCTATCTCTTCCTGTGTTGGTTTAATTCTTGATCATTTCCTCGGCATGACGGAGAATTTGTCTGTAGCATGATAAAGAGACCAATATTAGTTCCTAAGAAATGAATACATGATAATAGTGGGATTGTATTTTTTTTATGTTGTAAGGATTTATTCTTGTATAGTTTGACATCATGGTATGAACTAAGGTTTGTTTATTACACATAATTATTAAAGAGCCCAAGTGTAGAAAATATACATGGCATCATGTGAGATTGTAGGTTGCTTTCTTGATTGGGAATGTGTCTATTTTAAACATATATGATAAAGCATGATAAACTAATTCAATCCAAAATAAGGAAAATGTAAAGAAAATGCATGTAAAGACTTGACATACCTAAAAAATAAAGATTTGAATGGAGAGAGTACCCAATTATGTAGTGTTTTTATCTTCTTGCATCAAACTCCTCAACAATTTGAGTTTTTCACCACTTGCTTCCTTTTCAATGTTAAATTCCTAAAATTGAATCGCAATTAACATTGCAACACTACAAAAATTGAAACTTGAATAGATATATATCAAACTTGGTGTGAAAACTATGTTATTTCCTCCTTCTCAAGTTGGCAAAGCAGAAAAGGTGGTGGAAAGATCATGCAAAGGTGGTACAATGTGTCAAATGTGCATGTGAACTTCCTAATAGCATGAAAGCACTTCTTTTTTGTCGAAGCACACGCAGAATCAGTAAGAAAATAGAGCATGTGGGCCTGGATCATGGGGGTAACCACTTTTTTACTGTTTCAATAGAAATACAAAACACGAGCGCGTTATAACGCAAAGGTGGTACAATGTGTCAAATGTGCATGTGAACTTTCCAATAGCATGAAAGCACTTATTTTTTGTCGGAGCATGCTCAGAATCAGTAAGAAAACAGAGCATGTGGGCCTGGATCACGGGGGTAACCACTTTTTTACCGTTTCAATAGAAATATAAAACGCGAGCGCGTTATAACGTGCTCGCGCTATAACACGCTCGCGTTTTGTCCTGCTATAGATTCCTAAACCCTCAACTCTGATCCCTTTACCCTCAACCCTCAACGTCAAATCCTAATCCCTCAACCCTCAACCCTATCCCTAAACCCTCAACCCTCAACGTCAAATCCTAATCCCTCAACCCTAATCCGTCATCCCTCAACGCCAAATCCTAATCCCTCAACCCTAATCCGTCATCCCTCAACTCTAATCCCTCATCCCTAAACCCTAAATGCTATCCCTAATCCTACACCCTCAACAGACTCGATACTATACCATAAACTCTAATCCCTTATCCCTAAACCCTCCAACCCTATCCCTAATCCTTACAACCTCAACCCTAATCCCTCAACCCTTAACTCTGATCCATCAACCCTCAACACTATACCTTAAACCCTAATCCCTTCAACCTCAACCCTATCCCTAAACCCTTGACCCTCGAACCTCAACCCTCAACCCTCGACGTCAAACCCTAATCCCTCAACCCTTAACTCTGATCCCTCATCTCTCAACCCTAACCCTTAACACCAAATCCTAATCCCTCAACCCTTCACTCTAATCCCTCAACCCTAAACCCTATCCCTAAACCCTCAACACTATACCTTAAACCCTAATCCCTCAGCCGTCAACCCTAAACCTTATCCCTAAACCCTAATCCCTCAACCCTCAACCCTAATCTGTCATCCCTCAACTCCAATCCCTCATCCCTAAACCCTAAATGCTATCCCTATTCCTACACCCTCAACAGAATCGATACTATACCTTAAACCCTAATCCCTTATCCCTAAACCCTCCAACCCTATCCCTAATCCCTAAATGCTATCCCTAATCCCTATCCCTCAACCCTTAACCCTTAAAACTTAAACCCTATCCCTACACCCTCAACACTTGACACTATATCTTAAGCCTTAAACCCTCATCCCTAAAGCCTCAACCCTCAATCCTTAAACCTTCAACCCTAAACCCTATCCCTAATCCCTCTACCCTCGACACTCTTATTTAACCCTAATCCCTTGACCATTAACCCTATCCCTCAACCTCAACCCTCAACCCTCAACCCTCAACTCTCAACATTAAACCCTAATTCATCAACCCTAAACCCTAATCCCTCAAACCTAAACCCTATCTCTAAACCATCAACCCTCAACACTATACCTTAAACCCTAATCCCTCAACCCTCAACCCTAATCCATCATCCCTCAACTCTAATCCCTCATCCCTAAACCCTAAATGCTATCCCTATTCCTAAACCCTCAACAGACTCGATACTATACCTTAAACTCTAATCCCTTATCCCTAAACGCTCCAACCCTATCCCTAATCCTTATACCCTCCACACTCTACTTTAACCCTAATTCCTTGACCCTCAACCCTATCCCTAAACCCTTGACCCTCGAACCTCAACCCTCAACCCTCAACATCAAACCCTAATCCCTCAACCCTTAACTCTGATCCCTTGACCTTCAACCCTAACCCTAAACCCTAAACCCTCAACGTCAAATTCTAATCCCTTAACCCTCAACCCTATCCCTAAACCATCAACACTATACCTTAAACCCTAATCCCTCAACCCTAACCCTAAACCTTGTCCCTAAACCCTAATCCCTCAACTCTCAACCCTAATCTGTCATCCGTCATCCCTCAACTCTAATCCCTCATTCCTAAACCCTAAATGCTATCCCTATTCCTAGACCCTCAACAGGCTCGATACTATACCTTAAACCCTAATCCCTCTAGCCTCGACACTCTTATTTAACCCTAATCCCTTGACTATTAACCCTATCCCTCAACCTCAACCCTCAACCCTCAACCCTCAACTCTCAACATTAAACCCTAATTCATCAACCCTAAACCCTAATCCCTCAAACCTAAACCCTATCCCTAAACCATCAACCCTCAACACTATACCTTAAACCCTAATCCCTCAACCCTCAACCCTAAACCTTATCCCTAAACCCTAATCCCTCAACCCTCAACCCTAATCCATCATCCCTCAACTCTAATCCCTCATCCCTAAACCCTAAATGCTATCCCTATTCCTAAACCCTCAACAGACTCGATACTATACCTTAAACTCTAATCCCTTATCCCTAAACCCTCCAACCCTATCCCTAATCCTTATACCCTCCACACTCTACTTTAACCCTAATTCCTCGACCCTCAACCCTATCCCTAAACCCTTGACCCTCGAACCTCAACCCTCAACCCTCAACATCAAACCCTAATCCCTCAACCCTTAACTCTGATCCCTCGACCTTCAACCCTAACCCTAAACCCTAAACCCTCAACATCAAATTCTAATCCCTCAACCCTTCACTCTAATCCCTCAACCCTAAACCCTATCCCTAAACCCTCAACACTATACCTTAAACCCTAATCCCTCATCCCTCAACCCTAAACCTTATCCCTAAACCCTAATCCCTCAACCCTCAACCCTAATCCGTCATCCCTCAACTCTAATCCCTTATCCCTAAACCCCAAATGCTATCCCTATTCCTAAACCCTCAACAGACTCGATACTATACCTTAAACACTAAACCCTTATCCCTAAACCCTCCAACCCTATCCCTAATACTTATACCCTCCACACTCTACTTTAACCCTAATCGCTCGACCCTAAACCCTATCCCTAAACCCTTGACCCTTGAACCTCAACCCTCAACCCTCAATGTCAAACCCTAATCCCTCAACCCTTAACTTTGATCCCTCAACCCTCAACCCTATCCCTAAACCCTAAACCCTCAACCGTAATCTGTCATCCCTCATCCCTAAACCTTAAACGCTATCCCTATTCCTAGACCCTCAACGGGCTCGATACTATACCTTAAACGCTAATCCCTTATCCCTAAACCCTCCAACTCTATCCCTTATCCCTTAACCCTCATGATTAATAGCCTTGAACGTAAAAAAATTTGAGTGGGACATAATGCGAGCGCGTTATAACGCGCTTGTGTTATGTCAAACATTACAAAAGACAGACTTGCAGGAAAGAAAAATGCAAGGCAAAACATAACGTGAGCGCGTTATAATGCGCTCGCATTATTTCTTGCTTTGGGAATCCCAAGCCTTGGGCTTGGGATTTGCTTTGGATTTCCAACCCAAAGGCTTGGAGTGCCTTATGAATAGTCACAGACGTGTTTTTCTATATTCTTCAAAATTCCACATAATTTCGTTCGTGCTAACCCTTAGATTTGCACGTGTTTCAAGGTTGAACAAATCGAACACATGGGTAATGTTAGGCTTTCTCTTAGCTATTTGACGATGTGATTTTTTTCACATTTTAACAATGTTAAGCCTTTCATCTTTAATTTCTTTTGTTTGTGTGTCCGTTTTTAAGCAAAAACCACTGTTTGGTCTTTTTTTCATTGTAAAATAACTATTCATTCAAATTTCAAAAAAATTACATATTTAGAAACTAGACTCCATTCTACAAATATTAAAAAAATAAAAAAATGATTTTTAATTAGTTTTCAAAATTTATAGGGGTAGCACGGCCAAAATTCTATTTTTTAGGATGTGTCCACTTTAAAAATTAGTAAAAAATCAAATATTCATCAAAAAATTATTAGAAAAATTGGGCATAAACTACATGCTATTAGCTAATTTCTCACTAAAGCGATTTTAAAAATAACAAAAAAAAGTTGACCTTTTGAGGGAGCCACAAAACATGCTATGTTATGTTTTTTTGACAGAAACAACACCAATTTCTGTGGCTCCCTCTTTTGAACCCCTTCATCTATGCCATTTTCAAAACAAAATAGTAGTTTAGAAACTAGACTCGGAGCACTACGAATATTTTTTTGGTTGCATCTCCAAATTTTGAGTGTAACTATGCTCAATTTCTCATCCAAGGCCAGTATTTCCTGATTTCAGAAAGAAAAGTGGCCACTTAAGACCCCTTTTTGGCCCCCCATCTTCTTGCACTTACCCGAAGGGAGGGGGTTTTGGTAGATTTGTTCCTCAGCCACTCAAACCTGGTTGGTGAATCAGATTAGTTACTTCATCAACAGTTATCAATATTCTACACATGGTTATATCAAAAAGTAATGAGTTGAAACATTGATATCATAGATGTTGTATCATGATAGTCACTTGAAGTCAGCATTTTTTTATCATGTTTGATTTACTTATGTCATTTATGTGATAGAGGAGGGGGGACAAAGAACACGGTTGATGATTGGTCTCACTCATTCATCTAGAAGGGATGGAGGATTAGTCTCACTCATCCACTGTAGATGACTAGTATCATTCATCACTGCATCATCCTTATATTACGGTGTCATTCATCTATTGATACAGATGGCACATCAGTCATCTCATATATAATTGATCCAAATGTGCTTATATTATTGAACCATATATTCTCATTACCTATCCACATCAAGTTCATTTCATTTACTCTTGGCATTTGATCATAAGTTCATGCTAATCTGAGGATGTTTTACACTTGTATCATTAGTCTTTAAAAATCTTGGAAGATTTAATTCTTTAATGATATCCACCCACTAAGGCTCCAGGCAGCAATTTAATTGTTTGAGACTTTTCTGTAACACCTAAAGGTGCATGTGATGGAAAAAAGATATAATTTAATAATCACCATGTGTTTGAAGTCCTATTTCACTAATTAATCTAATGCTTTATCCACATAATATTTTGTAATAATTGATGTGTGTATTGAAACAATTAGTTTTAATATTATGAATAAACTTAGAGTTTTGTTATGTATTCTCTTTGCATGCCAAATTAGAAAAGTACTTTGGCATGCTATGTTTCCGACTGAGTATGTGTTTGTATGGATAATATTAGTTAATGAGATTATTTATGGTAGGGACTGGTGTGTTTGGTACAATTGGTTATCAGATATTGTCCAATCAGCACAACCCTTTTAGTCAACAACTGTATGTGTTATGACTGGAAAGGGATCTTTCTTGTTTATTCTTCCTAGTTATTAACATTGTTTGTACCTTTCTGAGATTAGATTGTACATTCATACTTTGGTGTGTGAATAAAGTGTGAAGTTTTATTTCTATGGAATTATTATTGTTGTTTATATTTATATGGTTTGATTGTGTCTTTGCTATACTCAAATTTCCTATTCTTTCTATTTTTTGTTTTGTTTGTTTACAGGATTAATAGAAAGCCAGGGCATGTTATGAATTTCTTGCTTGCTGAAATTGGGACAAGTGGTTATCTTGATGGACATGGACACCAGTGTCTAGTTATTAAGGGAAGATTTGCTTGAAAGATTATTGAGGGTATTCTGCGATGATATATCAATAAGTGTTTTCCTCCAGTAATAAAGGACAAAGATTGTGAAACATTCTATCTCCTGAAGTAAAGAGGAACTTAATACTTGTAGATGTTGACAAATTGTTAAATGATTGTTACTTTCTTTTAAAGCTTAGTTTTCTTGCATTAAATTAAACCCTTTATTGTATTTAGCTTCCTTTTTTAGTTTTTCTCTCTCTGAAATTTAAATAACAGGAAGTGACTTTTACCTGCTTGTTCCTTAGCCTTAAATGAGAAATTCATGAATATAAGAGATTTTTACTTATACCATTCCTCAGCCTCTGATATTTATTCCCACATATTGTTTAATTCAAGACAATCAAAGTTGCACATTTTTTTCAACATATATATATTTATATTTGAACTTTGGTTTTTCTCATTGAGTGAACTTGGAGTTGGCAAATTGCTGGACTTGATGTGTTGAATTAATTGCATTGATTCCTCAAGTTTAGCATCTTTTTGTTCATGGCTTGAGAACATGAGGTATAATTAATAATTATTCACATTTTAACACTCCTTTTAATTTTATATGCATCTTTTTTCATTGATTTAGTCATAGGGGCATTTCATTCTTTCATCCATTAGAATCAATTAATTAATGTTCCAAGCATTCAATAGATATAAATTATATAATAACAATGAGCTAATACGTTGAGTACCATATATTTAGATGCATCATGTGGTTTGTGAGATTATGGATTATTGTTTATTTAAGCCTGGGGATATTGAGTCGTTTAATTTGTTGGAATCAAATTATCAAAAGCATTGAAGGGGAAAAAAGTATCTGGAAACAACTTCAAGATATTATTTTTCAATTGCCATATATTTCAAATTCGATGATTGGAATTCAATAGGGAGCTCTTGAGCACCAACAAAAATCATGTGGTTCATTGTTCATCTATTGTAGTCTTCTTCAGTTCCTATCAATTTTTTTAGGAGTCAGCAATTCCTAAGTTTAGTTATCATAAATAATGTACAATGACCTTACCAGAGTCTTCTGCTAGTCTCATATTCTTGTACTCATTTTGGCATAGTTAATGATGCATTTGTATGAAACTATGGCATGTAGAGAGATATCTAGATATATGCATTAGTTTATGCATAGCAACAAAGATCTTTTGGGAAAAAAATCAGCAAACGAAAAGTATAAGATTACATTGCATTGCACAATGCATACTTCATAGTGCTTAAATAATGACTTTAAACTAGGTGCTAATGGTTTTCAAATTTTCAATTACAATCTACTTTATACAAAGTCAACCTACAAACTGAGTACAAAGTATCAAAAATCAGACGTAGCCAATGACTCTTGCTGCTACGAAGAGAACTACACTGAGGGCTGCAGGTCATGATGATGAAGCCCCTAGGTCATGTTGTGAAGTTTTCACACATCGCCCCATTGCAAATGGGGACCCCCTTTTTTTTTCACTTTCTGTTGTAGGTTGTGAGGCGTACTTTTACCTCACCTACATTATTTTGCTTATGGTACTCTTTTAATGGATTTATTATGGTCGTGTGTACTTTGGGGACTGTTGATCTTGCACTTGGACCGTATTACCTTATCTTATACTGGATTAGATAGATGGAAGTATACTTTATGGTTAGTTAAATGGCATGTTAGATTTCCATTTGATGATATGTTGTTATATGCTAGGATGTCATTTGATGCTATTGATATGTGCTTAAATGTCGAGACTGATGTTATCTCTTACCTTATGTGATCTTGATTTATACTTATGAGTAATGGATGTGTTGAGAGACATTATTTATCATGGATTATCTTGATGTTGTATATTGCAATCATGTGTGTGTAATGTATGTTTTCATTTGCTTCGGCTATTATATCATGTACTATTGACCAGGTGTTTGGAAGTGTGTAGGTTATTTTTCCATACCCATGGAAATTCGGAGGTCGAACAACAACCATATGTTATCCCCTCTTCAGTCGACCTAGTCCTAAGTAGGACTAAGGTCACATGTGTTTGAGAATGTTGATATTTGTTGTAATTGATTTATGACATTTTGTCTACTTCATATCTTTTCAATTTATCTATTGAGGTGTTGTACAAATGTATTGTTGAGTTTGCACTAATTTTAAGTGCTAAATGTTTGAAGCCACTTTTATGTGATTTTATGTGTTTCTAAGGGTTCATAATGGTCAAATATTGACCCTAGGTCATACCCCTAGGGTCTAGGACCATTTCTAGCTTATTTAAACTTGATTTGGACTTTCAGGTCAAGTGACGAGTTTGAGAAGTGTAAGGGTGGTTGGAAGGTCACCATCTCACTTAACCCCAATCTCACCCACTTGGGTAAGGTTACCCTTGCTTCTTATGCTTTAGAAGCTTCTCCCTTGTGTGAACCTCTTCCCCATGTGTGAGAGCACTTGTGGGGAAGAGTGCATCTTAGATGAATGAGGAGGTGACAAGTGTTACCTCCCCATTCATAAGAAGCTTCCCTTTTGTGCTCACATTTCCCTATGCTCTCACACATGTGTGAGAGCACTTGTGGGAGAATGTGTAGCTTTGTGGAATGGAGAGGTGACAAGTGTCACCTCCACATTCATGTGGGGTTGTAAGGAGGGTTATGTGGATGGAGGAGAAGGTGACAAGTGTCACCTTCTCATCCATTAGGGTTTGAGAGCCTTGTCTTTATATCTCCCTCATTTTGATGAGAGGGGGGTTCTTCTTTTCATTTCTTTTTAGAATTTTTGGACTTGTGTTGGGAGAGTGAAGGACTTGGAGATTTTTGGGAGAACTTGTGAAAGCTCTTCACCAAAACTCACTCCATTATTGAAGATTTTGAGGTATTTCTTAAGCTTGGAACCATTTGCTTTTGTTTTCACTATTGCTATGTGAGTAATGATGTTTTATGTTATGTTATTTTAGTTTATGTGTTGAGGGTTTCATGGGTTGTTTGGGTGAGTTCTCCTTATGTGAGAACTCACCTTAGTGTTGGGTGAGAGAGGATGAGAACCTTCTCAGTTCCCCTCTTGGTTATGGTATTTGTTTTGTGGCCAAGGGCCTTATTTTGGAGTTTGGAGAAGTTTGGGTTATGGCATGAGTGCCTTGGTTATTGTGATATGTGAAGTATGGCAAGAGGCTGAATGATTCAAGAGGATATTGTGTTGAAGAGTGTGGATCTCCTTGAGTAGAGTGAGTCCACTCTCTCACCCTTTTCAAATCTATCTCTAAGGTGGATTAGTTTTGTGATAAGCCTTGGGACTGGGTGTTGCTTTTGTTGTGGATTGATACTTGGTTGTTTGGAAGACCTCCAAGCTTGGGGGTGGCCTATTTTAGGCCTAGGTTGGGAGGTGAGCTTCCCATGAGTATGGATATCTTTTGTTGTTTATTTTGTTGTATGTTCACTTGGAGACTTTGGAGGAGTTTGACCTTGAGAAGGAGATGTAGTTTTTTGGCTTTTGTATTGTGTAGAAAGAAAAAGAAAGGCATTGAGATGCCTACTACCTTTAAGGGCTCGTATTGAGTTTTCCTTACTCCTTTGGAGAGTGGAAATAGCCATGTTGTAACCTTACCTTTGTAATATTGAAACCTTGTATTTATTTAAATGGATATGGCAATAGAATAATCTTCACCTTTTGTCAAGAATGGATGCATATTTATCTCTATCTCTCCCTAATTTATCTACTCTTGCTTATTATTATGTTATGCAAAGAAATTAGTTCTAGTAAAGAAATGTGTTTTTAAGTTTCTTAGAGAAATAAATTAATGCTCATATGCTTTTATAAAGAAAAATATCTTATGTAATTGTTGGTAGCAAATAGAGAATTCATGGGTTGTATGGTGAAATTTGTGTGTGTGTATATATATATATATATATACTTCTTATGTTGCTATTTTTTTTTAAATATTTGGTTCTCTATTTAAAAAAAAATCTAAACTTTGTTCAGGATTTTCAAAGGGTTAAAAACCCTAACATATAACATGTATCCTCTATGTGCTTCAATTACAATGTTTTTAATACAAACATGCCTCGAAGCCCTAAAAAATGCTATTCGGCCATGTCGGCCATTATGACAGTAGTGTTGGGAGGGGGTTGGGACCCTCATCCCACCCCAAGGCATTACCTTGTGGGTGGGGCAGGAATCCCACCTTGCTCCATTGGCGCCATTAACATGGGGTTGAATCCCCTGCGAACATTGTTCGCTGTGTAATATTTAATGAATACTGCAGTTTGAAACCACAGTCCGTCCCTTGAGAAAACGGCTCGGCCTTGAGATTTTCAGCCTCTGGTTCTATGTTTTTAAATCGAACCAGTATATATATATATATTGTGCTCTTTGATTTTTTCTACCATGCTTAACATTAGTATATCTCTGTGTTTTACACATACATATATTAAAAATACAGAGATCTCATCTTTCTAGTTATTTTCTGAGTTTAATATCACTCTCTGGTTTAAATGCAAATAAACTAGAGAGTATAGTTTTATGCATTAAGAAAGTATAGAGCAATATTTTTAACTATTAGGAAAATTGAGAAAAATGTTTAGAGAACTTCCTATTTTTAACCAGTGCATTTAGACAAAACTTGTAGAGGAATGTTAAAACTAATTAGAGAGAAAATAAAAACAATGAACAACCTGTAGAAAATGGGTTAGAGTAAAATGTAGGAGACATTATTTTTAACTAATAAATAATTCCTTTGTTTGGGATGATAGCTTCCACTCGGGGAGGTATCATCCACCATTCTTGCCAAATCCTCCAACCTGCACCCAAACAAAGCAGAGCAAAATAAAATAATGAACCAATGCTCTATTTCCTTGCTTTTATAAACCCCTGTCTAGGGTTTGGTGCCCTAGAATTAGGGAGTTGTTAATGATGTGTTTAAGTGGTTAATTGGGTTAGTGGGTGTGTGGGGATTGTTATATGACTTTTAATTTAAGTAAATGTTATTTCCTTTTGTGTATATGGAGTGGGGTTTAAATATTAAAGGTATTGTATTTCTAATTATCTTTTGGAGTTCAAACAACTTTATAGTTTAATTGTGATCAAATTGTTTGTATAAAGTATTTAGCTTGGGTTAAATGTTTAGGTTTTTATTTTGTACCTTTGTTTTAAAAAAGAGAAATTAGTGGCTAGATGACATTCAAAACTACTATTGGAATGATGATTAATTGTATTGATTTAGGTTAATTTTGCAAAAGGATAATAATGTTATACTTTAGTTTGTATATTTTTCCATAGTTGTAATAAATTGTTTTATTTCAAGAAAGAGTATGGGATGGGAAAATTAGGTAAATAGTGCATTTAATGTATTTAATTATTTTATTTAATTTAATTGGTTTTTAAATCTAGAGATGAGGGATAAGTAGGAAGTTTATTTTAAAATCAATTTTGTACCCTCCTATAGCTGATGAGGTGGCGTTATGCTGCCGAAATCACTATAGGAGGTATCCTATTTTATTCCTTATTGCCTCGTTATGCTGGCAAAATTTCCCTAGACTTAGTGTATGTTAAACTGGTTTAGTATTAGTCCTATTTTCACTATTCTTGGTGATTAGTGTGAGTTAAACTAATTTTTGAGCTAGTATCAAAATCGACCCACCTCATTAGGGTTTATCTAGGGTGGAATTCCCATGTTAGAATCCCACCCTCTCAACGTTGCATTTCGCAACGTAAACCCCCTAGTGGCTATCATCGTAGGGTTATGATTTGAGATCGGTATTATCCCAAACTTGATTGACTTCCCCACCTACGGGTGTTGCGCATGATGTTGGTTACAGAGTCAACTACATTGTGAGCTAGTGTCACCGAGCGCACATGTTGCACGCGAGGGGGTTTTGTGGTGTCGGGGGGAAATTTTTTGATATTTCGTGTCATGACCACATGACAATTGTAGTCATGACATGTGGTTATCGTGTCATAACCACATGGCAAATGTGGGCATGACATTTGGTATCAGAGCCCATGTTTAAACATTGGGCATTGAGGGCACATTACTTTATTCCACATTTTTGTTATTTTGTTTTAATTTTTGACATCATGTTTCATGTAGGATGCCACCTAGAACCAGGAGAGGATGCCCACACGATAGTGTGCATGGGGGAGCCGGAGTGAGGGCTATTCCACCACCTAAAAATCCTAATCAAGAGCTACCACTCGTACCTAACTTAGGTCCCCAAATCCTTCATGTTCTTGAGGCAGTGTTAGCACGGTTGCCTTTGATAAAGGATGAGCCACACGTGGACATTCCAGACACAGTAGCCGATGATAGCGCTTTAGCTCATTGGGAGTGCAGTAGGAGTCTGCCGTGCCATGAGGAACATGCAGCGAGGATTAGAGTGGAGCATATTCCACTCGGCCCTTTAGTACCATAGGACGAGGTGGATGCACCCGTTCGAGGTCCCCGAGACTGCGGAGACCTGATCTAGGATTTGCTTAGGCTTAATCCACCTACTTTCATGGGTACATCAAAGGGAGTTGAGGCTGAGGCTTGGCTCATCAGCCTTGACATGTGCTTTGCGTTGTGTCCCTACAGGAGCAACACAAAGGCACGAGTAGCAGTTCATCTTTTACGAGACGCGGCAGCAACATGGTGGCACATGGAGGAACACAAACTCTGCCTTTCGTTGGACACTCTTTGATGGGACACCTTTCTTGAGCGCTACAATGTGCGTTACCTATCAGAGCATTACAGACATCGCCACATTGATGAGTTCCATGATTTACAATAGAGAGGTTCCATAGTTGCACAGTATGAGTGTAAGTTTGTGGAGTTATCTCGATATGCTGAGTATCTTCAGGACGAGAAGTTGCTTGTGAGTCATTTCATTAGAGGATTGAATCCTCACATAGCAAGATTGGTTCGTATGGCGGATCCATGGACTATGAGCAAGGCCACCGAGAAGGAGCTCATCGCAGAGGAGGTGCATGGACGGGGTTAGGGGTCACGTCCACAGTTTCAGGACCGTAGCCATCAGCAGGATCAGGGTTTTCGTAGACCCCAGCCACCTAACAGGGGTGGATTTAGATTAGCATCTCTACCACCTAGACCTCCATAGCAGCAATAGTAACAGTAGTATCTGTAGAGGTCATGACCACGGTAGAGGGGACAGGGTGGTCCTAATCAAGGATGGTAGTCGCAAGGTCCGTGGAGAGACTAGCAGCAGTAGGCACCAACTGCAAGACCTGCTAGACCTCAGTAGTCCTTTAGGGGATCACAGGGCAATATAGTTTGACTTGGAGCACAGGAGTCTAGTAGGACTCAATTAGCACATGTTCAGACGCGTGGGCCTTGTTATGTTTGTAGTGGCACTAGACACCTGGCTAGGGAGTGCCCACAGGGTTTCATAGCTGGAGGAAAGCAAGCTAGTGGTTCTGAGGCTATAGTTGGAGATATGGGTCGGTCTCACCAAGTCTTTGCAGCGGTTGATAACTGCCAGGATGACTTTCAGGCCTCCATTATAGAGATTCCAGGTACTATTGGGGATATACCCATTACTATATTATTTGACTCAGGAGCCACATACTCTTTTATTTTTCCATCGTTAGTGGAGCATTACAGACTAGTGGCCTCTAGGCAGGATGTTAGGTGAGAGGTTGAGTTAGCTACAAGGGCCAAGAAGGTCGTAGATGCAATGGTCAGAGATTGTGATATTTCTCTTGGTGCCTTCACGACAGTTGTGGATCTTAGGGTTATACCCTTAGGGTCTTACGGTGTGGTGCTAGGTATGGATTGGCTTGCGGCTCATTGAGCCAAGCTGGATTGTCACCAGAAGGTGATAGGTTGTCTCGATGATCACGACACAACAACAGAGATAGTGGGTGTTCATAAGCCCGTAGAAGTTTGTATGATATCCGCTAAACAACTTAAACACTGTATGCAAAAGGCTTGTCAGATGTTCGCGATCACAGTTAGTGACAGATCGGAGGATGAGCTTGAGGCTATGCTTGATGATCACCCCATCCTTAGGGAGTTTGCTAATGTGTTTCCTCCTGAGCTTCCAAGGATGCCACCTCACAGAGAGGTTGATTTTCATACAGACCTTGTACCAGGTGCTGAGTCAGTGTCTCGTGCACCTTACAGGATGACCACACATGAGCTCATAGAGCTCAAGCTTCAGCTAGAGGAGTTGCTAGTGAAGGGGCACATTCGACGTAGTGTCTCTCCATGGGGCATACCAGTCATCGTCGTGAAGAAGAAGGATGGGTCTCTTCGGCTATGCATGGATTATAGGTAGCTTAATAAGGTGACAGTGAAGAGCCATTATCCTTTGCCTAGGATTGATGACTTGTTCAACCAGATGCAGGGAGCCAGGGTGTTCTCTAAGATTGTCCTGAAGTCAGGATACCACTAGTTACGCATCACAGAGGCGGATATCCATAAGACCACATTTCAAACTCGTTATGGTCACTATGAGTTCATCGTGGTACCCTTATGTTTGACGAACGCCCCTGCGGTATTCATGAGTCTCATGAATGGGGTGTTTCGCACATACCTTGATTGGTTCGTGATTATATTCCTTGATGACATTCTGATTTACTCACGGACTGAGGAGGAGCACGAGGAGCACCTTTGCCAGGTACTACAGTGTTTGAGAGACCAGCAACTTTATGGCAACTTGGAGAAGTGTGCCTTCTTTAGATCAGAGGTGTAGTATTTGGGTCACATTCTATCTAGCGATGGCATCTCTGTAGATCCATTGAAGATTAGAGCTATCAGGGATTGGCCAGCACCTACTAGTGTCATAGAGGTTCAGAGATTCATGGGGCTAGTAGGTTATTACCACAGATTTTTGAGGGTTTCTCCCGGATAGCGCACCCCATCACTTCCCTTCAGCGGAAAGGGAAGAGTTTCTTGTGGACAGAGCAGTGTGAGAAGGCCTTTGAGGTCCTCAAGGAGCATCTCACTAGTACTCCTATCTTAGTAGTACCAGATCTAGCATTAGACTTTATGGTTTGCACATATGTATCTTTACAGGGATTAGAAGTAGTGTTGATGCAGGATGGTCAGGCGATTGCGTATGAGTCACGAAAGCTTAAGACCCATGAGCTAAATTACCTGACACATGATTTGGAGTTAGCAGTGGTAGTTCATGCTCTCATTCATTGGAGACACTTCCTCTTAGGATGTCGCTTTGAGTTACACTTTGACCATGATAGTCTGTAGTACATCTTCACGTAGCTAAATCTAAATGCCCGTCAATGACGTTGGATGGAGTTTCTTTGCATGACTTTGGTGTGCATTACATCAAAGGGAAGGAGAACGTGGTTGCCGATGCCTTGATTCGAAGGTACCACGAGATCCTAACCTTGACCTTGAGTGTTGACTTGAGAGGCGTATCTTGTAGCACCTACTAGAGGATGAGTGGTTTCTAGAGGTTTAGCAAGAGTTGTAGTCACAGAGGGCCCTTAAGGGAAAGTTTACAGGGTATTCTCTTGAGGTAGATGGTCTTCTTCGACATCGTCAGCATATCTATGTTCCCCTTGTAGGTGATCTTAGATCATTGGTTTTATCAGAGGTGCACAGAGCACCTTATGCAACACATCTGGGGGTGAAGAAGATGCATGTAGATTTGAGACAGTTGTACCATTGGGCAGGTATGAGGTGAGATATTGCAGAGTTTGTTTCTTGTTTCCTTGAGTGTAAGAGGGTGAAGGTTGAGCATTAGCATCCAATAGGTTTACTTTACCCGCACGAGATACCGGAGTGGAAATGGGATACCATTTCTATGGATTTCATTGTTGGTCTACCGTTGTCACCTCACCACCATGATGCCATCATGGTGATAGTTGATAAGTTGACCAAGGTAGCCCACTTTTCACCCATACGCACGAGGGTGTGTGCAGGATCATCGTGGGCCAAACAGTGGCAATAGAAAAAAAATCATGTTTTTACTTAGCCAAATTCGTAACTTGGCAAAGTTTGACTTTCATATGTTTTGAAACAGATATCTATTTTGGTTTGGATACTAAACCAAAATGGATATCTGTTTCAAAATGGATATCCATTTTTAGAAATACAAAATGGATATCCATTTTGAGCAAGCCAAAACGGATATCTATTTTTCTGCCCCCAATTCAAGGATTTGGTAATGACTTAGAGAGGATATATAACTATTTGAGCAGTAATATGAGATTTCATTATAACAATCTTCTTCTTCATACACTTCATATTAGCTAGGCCTACAACTATGATATAAATTATATGAAAGGGAAGACCTAGGAAAACCATTAGGCCAAGGATCCATGTTTAAAAAGATTCAAAACACATTGAAACTAAGAAAGTACACTTCATACAAATGTGCATTCTTGTATGAAAGCAACTTTATCTCACCAAGAGAAGAAATAACACATGTTCCTCAAACCTCATGTTTCACCTAAATTGCTTTACCCAATCCTTCATATGATTTGATTCATGATACATGGTTTGAGAAGGATACACATGATATACCTTACCCTCTAGTGATAAAATTATGAATGATACTTTATGTGGTGAATCTACACCTTCGCTAATCCTTCATGACATTGTTATTGCTTGTGATGATGATGATCCTTCATGTGATCTGTTAGGACATAATGCAAAGTTAACATGGCATGAACTCTCTTGGTAGGCTAAGCATGGACTATAAGAACATTGAACTAGTTGGATCTGTTAAGCTCGCCATTTATGAAAGAACTTTAAAGGTTAACCTTAATTAGGTAAGGTTATTTTTTAGTTTGGTTGTTTGTGCAACAATGTGTAAATTAATGTTACCTAAGGATAAATCTAACTATACTAACATTTTAATAACCATGAGAGCTAGGACTAACAATTAGACTAAAAACTTGACAAACAATACAACTTGGACACATGTAGGACTTGGAAAATGGAAAAGAATAATTAAATGTGGAAAAGTGGTATTAGTTGCACCTATGTAGAGAAGTGGTTTAGAGGTTTAGGGGTTAGGGAAATTATTTAGGGTTTAGAGGTTTAGGGTTTCTCGGGTTTAGGGGTTTGGGGTTTACAGTTTAAATAGAGATAGAGAGAGGGGACTGATAAAGATTGGGAGAGATAGAGGAGACAGAGGGGAGAGATAGGGAGATAGAGAGTGAGAGACATGTCCAGAGAGAGAGAGAGGGATGATAGAGATAGGGAGATAGAGGTTTAGGGTTGCTTAGGTTTAGGGGCATTATTTAGGGTTTAGGGTTTATGGTTTTGGAGTTAGGGGTTAAGGTTTAGAGGTTTAGGGTTTAGAGAGAGATAAAGGACCAAAAGGGAGATATAGAGGAGTCTGAGGGGAGAGATAGGGAGATAAAGAGTGAGGGACATCGCTAGAGACATAGGGAGAGAGATTGAGAGGTAGAAGGACAAAGGTGATAGGGAGATAGGGGAGAGATAGGGAGATAGTGGTTTAGGGTTACTTGGGTTTAGGGTTTAGGGGTTTGGGGTTTAGGGTTTCTTAGGTTTAGGGGTTTGGGGTTAGGGTTTAGGGGCATTATTTAGGGTTTAGGATTTATTATTTAGGGGTTAGGGGTTAGGTTTAGAGGTTTAGGGTTTATAGAGAGAGAGGAATGATAGGGAGATATAGAGGAGACTGAGGAGAGAGATAGGGAGATAGAGAGTGAGGCACATGGCTAGGGACATAGGGAGAGAGATCAAGAGAGGTAGAGGGATGATATAGATAGGGAGATAGGGGAGAAATAGGGAGATAGAGGTTTAGAGTTGATTGGATTTAGGAGTTTATGGTTGCTCAGTTTGGGAGATAGCTAGATAGAGAGAGAGAAGAGACAGATAGGGAGAGATAGAGAAGACAGAGGGGAGAGATAGGGAGATAAAGAGTGAGCAATATGTCCAGAGAAATAGGGAGAAGGATTGAGAGGTAGATGGATGATAAAGATAGGGAGATTGTTGCAAATATGTGCCTGATGTGTTGTCATTGATGTTAACATATCCTTCTGTCAGAGATAGTGAAGTCAGTGTGGGAGAATGTTTAGTATTCCCAGTAGGATGAAGATAAGAGTATGCAGATTAAAGGGTTTGTAGAAGACTATCTAAGGTTTCTCCAGTCAAGATTTGAGAGGTCCACATGAAGATTTGGTGAAGTTATGGCTTTCTGAGTAGAACAAGGCTCTGCAGTTGTTCAGTCTGACAAAGTGACAAGAAGCTGGTCCAGATAGGTTTGGTATGAGAAGATTATGATCTGTGAATCTAGAGGCATGTCTGGGATGTTGATGTGTTCCCTCAACAAGAGTGGTTCATTGTTTGGAGGTCCACAAGAAATCTTTCTAATATGACAGTCATGGAAGTATGTGTTCTTGAAGTTTAGTGTATAGATACAAGTGACTCTAATGATGCAAAATGGTGTGGTTGTTTCTGTTGATTTCCTTATGCTTGTGGTGGTCTCTAGATCATGTGCCTATTGTGTTGGTGGTCCACATTAACAAAGGAGCTCATAATTGAAGATCTCTTCTTGAATGTTGATGTTCTTCCCAGTCTTGGCCGACTGGATGATTTAGGCATGTTGCAAATGATCTAAGAGTAATTCTCTAAAGCGTGGCATGTTGATCAAAGAAGATTCAAGACCCAACAAATATTTGGCCAACTCTCTAAGGATTTGCATGTAGTACTTTGTATCAAATCAAGTCTTGTAATTGTAATTATTAGGTAGGCTGACCTTGAAGAACAATTGTAATAAGATGATTAAAGCCAACTTTGACGATTATTCCAAAGTTGATGTCATGTATAAATATGTGAATTGAAGCCGTCAAAAGGTGTGGATGGTAGCGAAGATGTGGTAAAGCAGAGCAGAGTGAGAAAGTAGAGTAGAGGAGTTATGTGCTTTAATGAGACTGAACCTAGCATGAAACAGATGCTACTTCTTAGTTTGTTATTGTAATAAAATTAATTCCTATAGGCAGTGAGCCTCTTTTGAGCAGTGAGCTCTGGGAAGTGTGCCCGAAGGCATGCGCCTTCTATTTTCTAAGTACTTTTAACAGGGTACAAATCTTTGTGGGTTAACCCCACCGTGGTTTTCCCTTAACCAAGTTTCCACATAAAAATTGTGGTGTTATGTGTTTTCATTTGCTTCTGCTCATGTGTTGATGATTCATGCTTTAAATGTCTATATAATTAATCTGTTCTGTATGGTAAATAAGAATTATTATCTCCAAGTAAGAAAGTTTTTGGACAAATGATTCACCCCCCCTCTCAGTTGTCTACCCTAATTCTAACAATTGGTATCAGAGCCAGTTCCTCTAGAAGGAGCCTAACCGCCTGAGGAGATCTAGGATGTCGAGCTAGAAGAAGGATAGTCCAGGATTTGATGGAACAAACTACACTATTTGGAAGAGTTGCATGGAGTGCCATTTGTAATGCTTGGGTGAAGCTTATTGGTCTATAACTAAGGATGAGTATAAACCTCCAGAGAAAGGTCCTTCAACTCTAGATGAACTCAAAGATGTTGAAAACAACATTCGAGCGAAAGAAGCCTTGTTGAGTGCCCTAGCTGATTCAGAAATGACAAATGTCTTTGGACTGAAAACTGCTCATCAAATCTAGAAGAAGTTGGAGAATCTTTATGAAGGTGATGATTATGTCAAATGTGCTAAACTACAAAGTCTAAGAGGAAAATTTGAAAATCTAAGGATGAGTAGAGATGAAAATATCACAATCTACATGCAAAAGATAAATGAACTTGTGTGTGGTATCAGGTGTGCTGGTGGAACATTGGAAGAACCAGAGATTGTGTCAAAAATTCTCAGATCTTTACCTGATTCATACAAGCATAAGGTTGCTGCTATAAAGGAGATCAGGATTGTCTCAATAGTTACAAGAGATAATCTGGTAGGCAAATTGTCAGCTTTTGAATTAAGTGAATTTGGTGACTCTCTTCCTAAGTTTGAATATGCATTCAAAGTCAATATTTATGGGAAGCAAAGATATGATCTGGGTGAGAGCTCTTCAAGAAGAACAATCAGATTTGAGAAGACAAGGAAGGATCTTGAAAATGGTGAAACTGAGATTGATGATCTTGAAGCCCTTTTTGTCAAGAGATTGCCAAGAGGATTTGGTAAGTATGAAGGAAAGTTACCATTCAAATGTTTTAATTGTAATAATATTGGTCATTTTGCCTCAAGATGTCCAGAGAGGGTTTCAAAACCAAACCCTAACAGATTTAAAGGACATAAGAACTGCTATTATGTCCAAGAAACTGGTGAAGAAGGAATCACAGATGATGAACCTGATCATGGAGGTTTCACTGATAATGATTGGGTGTTTATTGCTATCAAGGAGGAGGATTCGGTGCCTACTAAACCTACTAGCTGTGCAAATGTAGAAAGTGCTTTGGCAGCTCAGATTAAAGAAAAGGATGAATGAGTGATAGACAGTGGTTGTTCTCATCATATGACTGGTGACAAAAGTAAATTTGTAAGTTTCAAAAAATATGAAGGTGGACTTGTAAAGTCTGGAGACAACTCAGCTGGTAGAATTCATGGCAGAGGATCTATCTCTTTTGATGGTAAGAATAACACTAACGACGTGCTATATGTGGAAGAATTGAAGCATAATCTTCTCAGTGTTGGATAGTTGGTTGACAAGGGGTATGATCTTCGATTCAAGGATGGAAAATGCAGAATCTTAGAAAGATCTAGAACTGGAATTGCATCTGGTATTCAAACTAGAGGTAACACATTTCATTTAAGTAGCCCTAGTAGAAGTTGCCTGATTTCTCAAGCTGATCAGAGTTGGCTCTGGCATAGGAGAATGTGTCATGTAAATTTTGATAATATTGTCAAGATAAGTTCCACTCGGGTTGTAAGAGACCTTCCAAGACTTGTGAAACCTACTGATAGCATGTGCAGAGAATGTCAATTGGGAAAACAAAGAAGAACTTCATTCAAGAGTAAGGAATAGTCATCAAATGGTTTGTTGGAACTTGTGCATACTGATCTTTGTGGTCCTGCTAGAATTAGAAGTGTGCAAGGAGACATATATTTTATGTTGCTGATTGATGATTACTCCTGGATGATGTGGGTAACCTTCTTAAGAGAAAAATTAGAAGCTCTTGACAAATTCAAAGTATTCAAGGTTATGGTTGAGAATGAGATTGGTGTGAAGATAAAATGTCTGAGATCTTACAGAGGTAGAGAGTTTACCTCTGGTGAGTTTAATTCATTTTGTGAAAAGCAAGGGATAAAAAGATAGTTATCTGCTCCTAGGACTCCTCAACAGAATGGAGTTGTGGAGAGAAAGAACCGTACCATTCAAGAAGCATCCAAGACCATGATGATGGAAGCAAATGTTCCTCAAGTCTATTGGAGAGAAGCTGTGAGTACTATTGTCTACACTCTTAATAGGGTGTAGATCAAAGGCAACTCTGGTAAGACTCCCTATGAATTGTGGTTTGGTCATCCTCCTACTATAAAATATTTTAGAGTTTTTGGTAGTAAATGCTATATCAAAAGAGATGAGGATCTTGGCAAGTTTGATGTAAAGAGTGATGAAGGAATATTTCTTGGGTACTCCACTCAAAGCAAGGCATACCGGTGCTTCAATAAGAGATTGAAAAAGATTATTGAAAGTACTAATGTCAAAGTTGATGAAAGCAAGGAGAGACCTTCCCTATTTTGGGGATATGATTCAGATGATCAAGATGAAAGTCAAACTCAAGAAAGACAAGTTCAAACCCAGAATTAGATCTAGATTGATCCAGAAAACTCAGTAACTCAGGAAGATAGTGCAGATATTGATGAACAAGCTCAAGAAACAGAAGCTTGAGTAATTCCCAAAACTCCCAGGTATGTAAGATAGAATCATCCTGAAGATCAGATCATAGGAGACAGAAATCAAGGTGTTCAGACTAGGAGAAGAATTGTTGAAGATTAGGAGGAGATTTGTTTGATTTCAAAGATTGAACTAAAATCTGTAAGTGAGGCTTGCAATGATGAAAAGTGGGTAAAAGCAATGGAAGAAGAACTATTGCAAATTGAGAAGAATCACACTTGGGATCTTGTTCCTAGACTTGAAGACAAAAATGTGATTGGAATAAAATGGTTCTTCTGAAATAAACTAAATGATGATGGTGAAGTTGTGAGGAACAAAGCAAGGTTGGTATGCAAAGGATATTTTCAAGTAGAAGGAATTGATTTTGAAGAAACTTTTGCTCTAGTGGCAAGAATAGAAGCAGTCAGATTATTTCTTGCATTTTCTACTCACAAAGATTTCAAGGTATGTCAGATGGATGTCAAGTCAACATTCCTGAATGGAGAATTGGAAGAAGAGGTCTACATTGAGCAATTGGAAGGATTTCAATTGTCTAATCAAAAGGATATGGTCTGCATATTGAGGAAAGCTCTCTATGGACTCAAGCAAGCCCCAAGAGCTTGGTATGCAAGATTAGATAAGTATCTACTAAAATTAGGCTTTAGCAAAGGCAATGTTGACAACAATATTTAATTCAAGATTGATCATGAGCATATCCTAATTGTTGAAGTATTTGTTGATGATATCATTTTTGGTGGAAATGGGAGCATGTGCAAAATATTTGCCAATCAAATGCAAAATGAATTTGAGATGTCAATGTTTGGTTGATGCAGAGCATCAAGGATAGTAGGACAGTAGTATCTACCATATCCCTCAGTCACAATCTCATAGCTCCAAGAATAGGACAATCACACTATCCATCTTAGGGTGGTCTCTATCAACACAGGTTCAACTTCATTGTAGCATACCAACTCAATAACCTACCAAACTCTTAATGCCTTCAATGACCAAACAACAACATGATGAATAAAACTCACTACCTTCTTGGTATGACTGTTGTCCTCTCCTAACACATGGTTCTGCAGAGGTTTCTCACATGCCCAAACTCACCACACACCATTCCTCTATCCTGTAACATTCACAAGGCTGTGAGCCAACTATCATACATCCCATTCCATTAATCACAAATGGAGAAGATCAATGAAAAGAAAGAATACCCATCGGGTTGCTCAAAGATACCCTACTCAAGATTTTAAGACTCTTTCAAATAAAGGAGGAATGAAGGGACACACAAGGGTGTCAAGGACCCAAAAAAATTGCAAATGACAGTCAACTCAACCCTCTAACTATCCATCACAACCTTGGGTTATGATAGAGCCGTACAGGTACGGGGCAAGGAAGAGAACAATGGTTTTTCTGACAGAGACAACAATTTCCTTAAAGAGCAGTTTGGTTATTTGGAGATTCTATCCTGTCATCCTCCAACTTCAAGGGCTCAAATTCACTCTAATGGATAGTCTAACCACCAACCTTCATTTCCAAGTAGTCAACATCCCATGACAGGGCCATACAACTGAAAGGTACAGACTGTTGCAAAATATAAATTCAGAAAACAGTCACAAAGTAGTTTTTGGGAAAACATACATATCTTCATTATTATCTATTGTCAAGACTTCTAACTAGGCTCAGATCAAAGCTACTTCAGACCTCTTTCCATCCATCATAAACTTGTGCCATGACAGGGCCGTACATGTATGGAAAACTATAGAAAACAGTGATTCTAAAAGAGAGAGCAATTTCTAAAAACCAGTTTATATAAAACTACTGATATCTTTCACCTAATTAATCATCAAGATCTCCAACCTTGTTCAATACCAGGTTAACACTTCATTCTTCACTTCCAAACATTCAACCTCTCATGATAATGCCATACAATACAGTAGTACGGTCTCCAAATGCACATAAACTTAGAAAATTGCAGAAAAAGGAAGCAAACAATGGTTTTTTCTGTTATTTCTTCCAATCTATTCAAATTCTCTTCACAATAAAATCTTCCTTGGCTTAATCCAAGCCTTAACATTTTCCAAAAATGTTTTGTATTCCCAAAACCATCGGCCTTTCTTGTCTTTTTCTGATTTGTAACTGTTGTTCTCTGAAACTGTTTTAGGAACTTTGTTTTGAAATTGCCCACCGATTGCTTTTTCCATGATTAGAAAGCTTTCTAAACATAAGGTTTAACTTATGACAAGGTTTTAAACACCTTTCCATCCTTGACATGCTATTATAGGCTAAAAGCATGAGAATTTAATGACTACCTATATATAAACAATAAAACATAAATTTATCTTGCAAACTACCTATGACTGTCCTAACTAGGACTTATAACAAGACAATAGAGGAAATTAGCTATTTGGACATAGTCCATTACAAGAATGGCATTCAAGCCTTAGACAACATTGAAGATGGTCTTATAGGCCTTATTTAACTAAATAACTACTTGTAAATCTAACCAAAACCCTGATGTCTATGATGCTCCTGCACCATACTCCTCGGCATGATGAAAACTCTTGTCCCAAGAGTTAGGGGACCTGCTCCAAACATTCTTCCATCTTGTTGAGATGTTCCTCTGACTAGGAAACATGAACTCTCCCAGAGTTATCTTTCTCCATCTCCAACCTGCATGGCTCCTGTAAACAGTGTTAGTACCAGAAAACTTGTTTTGGTGTCCTTGCCTAGGACCTTGCTGCTGCAATACTTCAGCTCTTCTCAACTGGAACTTCTGATTCATTCCTCCTTGTGCTATCAGCTAGTTGCCTTCCTTCTTCTAGCTCCTTATAGGACACTCAATGTCCCCAATCTTAACATAACTCAAGTCCCAAGCCTGTTGCTCTCTAGGACTATCATCCACCTTACTCTGTTGTAACTGTTGCTGCTGTATGCAATCACCCTGAACCTGGACATTCAGCTTCAATTTCTCCCCAAAACAAATAGTAACCTGTTCCTTCTTCTCCTCCCAAGGTAAAGGAATCAATTTGAACTTCTTACCATCTTTGTGCACTACATAGGTATTAGTATACCCATCATGAATTGTCCTTCTCGAATACTGCCATGGTCTGCCCAAGATTACATGCCCACATGTCATAGGAATAACATCACACAAAATAGAGTCCTGATATGGACCAATTGTGAAGTCAACATAAGCCTTCTTAGTGACCATTACCTGTTGCTCTTGACTCACCCAAGTGACATGGTAAGGATTGGGATGATCAAAAGTCTTCAACCCCAACTTATTCACCATTTCCCAAGAAACTAAGTTATCATGAGAACCTGAATCTACAATCAACTTGCATATCTTGCCATGGCTCAAACAATTAGTTTTGAAAATAGATACCTGTGCTGCTTGCTGCATCTTACCTCTTTCCACCATGAGCATCTCTCCATCCATCATTGGAGAGGCTGACGACATTTCTGGTTCTTCTGGCTTCTCCTCCTCTTGTGCCAAGTGAACTCTTGTATCCTTTCTCTTATCAATACCATCCTTCTTAGGATAGTTGAAAGATGTGTGTCCCACCTCATTGCAGTGGTAACATCTGCCTGTGAACACTCCTCTTCCTGATCCAAATCTATGTCCACCTCTCTGTTCTGTAGACAACTCCTTACCCTTCTCATTGTTGTTCTGAACTTCACTAGTAGGTTTGCCCCTACCTTTATTTCCTCTTCCATAACTCCCTTGCCTTTCTTGCTTCCTATTCACTCTCTCTTCAGCCCTGATGGCCAATTGAAAACACTCTCCAAGTGTTTTTGGTATTGCTAACCCAATCTCATCCTGCAAGTTATACCTAAGCCCATTAAGGTACCTTGCCACTTTCTCTTCTTCATCTTCCAGCCCACCTCTAATACTAAGCTTATGAAATTGCTCAGTATAGGACATAACATCCATGTCCTTCTATTTTAGATTCTATCTCATCCTCTTTGTCTGAATAGAGTAATCAAATGGAAGGAATTGATCCTTCAACATATCCTTCATCCTACTCCAAGAAGTGATTTTTTATGCACCTCTAGCCATTCTCTCTGTCTGCACACTACTCCACCAGGTAAGTGCTGTTCCTCTCAGTTTTGTCTTTGCAAACTTAATATTTTTCTCATCACTCATCTCCTCATAATCAAAATTTTTTTCCAGGGCATCTATCCACCCTAACACTTCTTCACTATCCATCTTCCCCTGATAGATAGGTAGCTCTATGTTTGCCTTAGTTCCACTTCCTTGGACTGCCTTCAGTAATCTTAAAAACTTCTTTTCTTCAGCATCTAACTCATCCTCAGCAGGATTCTCATCTGCATCTTCATCTCCTTCTGACTCACTTTGTTCATCCTTTCTTGGATTCTTCTCTAATGCTTCCAATCTTGCCAAGATTGTTGCATTCTCTCTTCTTACTTGCCTCAGCTCTCTGTCTCTGGTAGCATCTTGTTCTCTTCTATCCCTCAGCTCTTTCTCTCTTGCCTCTAAGGCTTGTCTTAACTCAACATTCTCTCTTGCCATCTGGTTCTTTGGAGGCATCTTCCCAACCCCCTCACAAACTCTTATCTTCTTCACAAGATCCTTTACTCCCTCAAGGACCTACTAGCTAGCTCTGATACCAAAAATGATGCAGAGCATCAAGGACAGGAGGACAATAGTATCTACCATATCCCTCAGTCACAATCTCATAGCTCCAAGAGCAGGACAATCACACTATCCATCTTAGGGTGGTCTCTATCAACACAAGTTCAACTTCATTGTAGCATACCAACTCAATAACCTACCAAACTCTTAATGCCTTCAATGACCAAACAACAACATGATGAATAAAACTCACTACCTTCTTGGTATGACTGTTGTCCTCTCCTAACACATGGTTTTGCAGAGGTTTCTCACATGCCCACACTCACCATACACCATTCCTCTATCCTATAACCTTCACAAGGCTGTGAGCCAACTATCATACATCCCATTCCATTAATCACAAATGGAGAAGATCAATGAAAAGAAAGAATACCCATCGGGGTGCTCAAAGATACCCTACTCAAGATTTTAAGACTCTTTCAAATAAAGGAGGAATGCAGGGATACACAAGGGTGTCAAGGACCCAAACAACTTGCAAATGACAGTCAACTCAACCCTCTAACTATCCATCACAACCTTGGGTTATGACAGAGCCGTACAGGTACGGGGCAAGGAAGAGAACAATGGTTTTTCTGACAGAGACAACAATTTCCTTAAAGAGCAGTTTGGTTATTTGGAGATTCTATCCTGTCATCCTCCAACTTCAAGGGCTCAAATTCACTCTAATGGATAGTCTAACCACCAACCTTCATTTCCAAGTAGTCAACATCCCATGACAGGGCCGTACAATTGAAAGGTACGGACTGTTGCAAAGTATAAATTTAGAAAATAGTCACAAAGCAGTTTTTGGGAAAACATACATATCTTCATTATTATCTATTGTCAAGACTTATAACTAGGCTCAGATCAAAGCTACTTTAGACCTCTTTCCATCCATCATAAACTTGTGCCATGACAGGGCCGTACATGTACGGAAAACTGCAGAAAACAACGATTCTAAAAAAGAGAGCAATTTCTAAAAACTAGTTTATATAAAACTACTGATATCTTTCACCTAATTAATCATCAAGATCTCCAACCTTGTTCAATACCAGGCTAACACTTCATCCTTCACTTCCAAACATTCAACCTCTCATGATAATGCCGTACAATACAGTAGTACGGTCTCCAAATGCACATAAACTTAGAAAATTGCAGAAAAAGGAAACAAACAATGGTTTTTTCTGTTATTTCTTCCAATCTATTCAAATTCGCTTCACAATACAATCTTCCTTGGATTAATCCAAGCCTTAACATTTTCCAAAAACATTTTGTATTCCCAAAACCATCGGCCTTTCTTGTCTTTTTCTGATTTGTAACTGTTGTTCTTTGAAACTGTTTTAGGAACTTTGTTTTGAAACTGCCCACCGATTGCTTTTTCCATGATTAGAAAGCTTTCTAAACATAAGGTTTAACTTATGACAAGGTTTTAAACACCTTTCCATCCTTGACATGCTATTATAGGCTAAAAGCATGAGAATTTAATGACTACCTATATATAAACAATAAAACATAAATTTATCTTGCAAACTACCTATGACTGTCCTAACTAGGACTTATAACAAGACAATAGAGGAAATTAGCTATTTGGACATAGTCCATTACAAGAACATTCAAGACTTAGACAACATTGAAGATGGTCTTATAGACCTTATTTAACCAAACAACTACTTGTAAATCTAACCAAAACCCTGATGTTTATGATGCTCCTGCACCATTGGTGAAATGAACTTCTTCTTGGGTCTACAAATCACTCAGTCAGATAAAGGTATCTTCATATCTCAATCTAAGTATGTGAGAGAGTTACTGAAAAAAATTGGAAAGGAAGATTCAAAGCTAGTGGGTACACCTATGGTAACTAGGTGCAAGTTAAGTAATGATGATGACTCTCCTAAGGCAAACCAGAAAAGGTATAGAGCAATGATTGGAGGACTGCTCTATCTTACTCAGACCGGACCTGATATCATGAACACAGTTGGACTTGTTGCTAGATTTCAAGTTGATCCTAAAGAATCCCATGTGGTAGCAGTAAAGAGAATTTTTAGATATCTCAAGGGGACAATTGACTATGGCTTGTGGTATCCAAAGGACAATGACTTCACTCTTCATGCATATACTGATGATGATTGAGCAGGAGATTTGGATGACAAAAAAAGTACTAGTGGTGGTGCATTCTTCTTGAGAAGAAGATTGGTTTCTTGGTTGAGCAAAAAGCAAGAGGCAATATCTCTGTCTACTACTAAAGCAGACTATATAGCAGCAGCAAGTAATTGCACTCAAGTTTTGTGGATGAAGCAAATGTTGAAGGATATCAGAGTTGTACTCAAGGAACCTGTTACAATCTTCTATGATAATTCAAGTGCAATAAAAATTTCAAAGAATTTGGTGTTGTATTCAAAGACAAAGCACATTTCCATCAAGTTTCATTTCTTGAGAGAAAAAGTAAATGAGAATGAAGTCAGATTGGAGTTTGTTCCTCTAGAGGATCAGATTGCGAATATCTTCACTAAGCCTCTACCTAAGGATACTTTTGAGTATCTCAGAGGGAAGTTAGGAGTTATTACCCCTCTGGATTAGAACTAAAGTGCACTGAGGTGCATCAGTTTGGTGGAACTCACAGTCACATCTTGTGTTCCAGATTGATGTTAGGAGGATACTACTTAGGGGGAGTAGTTAGTAAGTGAAGTCTGAAGTTCAGGTTGAGAGGAGAAAATAGATGATTGCAAATATGTATGCCTTTTCCATTGATGTCAAAGGGGAAGAGAAGTGATGTGAAAAACTTAAGAGTGAGTAGTTGCTATGAAAGAAAGGGGGAGCAGTGAAGGAAGTGGTTGCAGGTGTGATAAAACAAAGGGGGAGAAGTTCTTGTCTTGATGGTTGAAATCAATTTTTCACATCATATGTTGCCATCAATGACAAAGGGGGAGATTGTTGCAAATATGTGCCTGATGTGTTGTCATTGATGTCAACATATCCTTCTGTCAGAGATAGTGAAGTCAGTACAAGAGAATGTTTAGTATTCCTAGCAGGATGAAGATAAGAGTATGTGGATTAAAGGGTTTGTAGAAGATTATCTAAGGTTTCTCCAGTCAAGACTTGAGAGGTCCGCATGAAGATTTGGTAAAGTTATGGCTTTCTGAGTAGAACAAGGCTCTGCAGTTGTTTAGTGTGACAGAGTGACAAGAAGCTCGTCCGGATAGGTTCGGTATGAGAAGATTATGATCTACGGATCTAGAGGCATGTTTGGGATGTTGATGTGTTCCCTCAACAAGAGTGGTTTGTGGTTTGGAGGTCTGGAAGCAATCTTTCTAATATGACAGTCATGGCAGTATGTGTTCTTGAAGTTTAGTGTATAGATACAAGTGACTCTGATGATGCGAAGTGGTGTGGTTGTTTCTGTTGATTTCCTTGTGCTTGTGGTGGTCTCTGGATCGTGTACCTATTGTGTTGGTGGTCCGCATTAACAAAGGAGCTCGTGATTGAAGATCTCTTCTTGAATGTTGATGTTCTTCCCAGTCTTGGTCGATCAGATGATTCAGGCATGTTGTGGATGATCTAAGAGTAATTCTCTAAAGTGTGGCATGTTGATCAAAGAAGATTCAAGCCCCAACAAATGTTTGGCTAACTCTCTAAGGATTCGCATGTAATACTTTGTATCAAATCAAGTCTTGTAATTGTAATTATTTGTTAGGCTAACCTTGAAGAACAATTGTAATAAGTCGATTAAAGCTGACTTTGACGATTATTCCAAAGTTGATGTCATGTATAAATATGTGAATTGAAGCCATCAAAAGGTGTGGATGGTAGCGAAGATGTGGTAGAGTAGAGCAGAGTGAGAAAGCAGAGCAGAGGAGTTATGCAACTCAATGGGACTGAACCAGGCATGAAATAGATGCGACGTCTCAGTTCGTTATTGTAATAAAATCAATTCCTATAGGCACTGAGCCTCTTTTGAGTAGTGAGCTCTGGGAAGTGTGCCCGAAGGCATGTGCCTTCTATTTTCTAAGTACTTTTAACAGGGTACAAATCTTTTTGGGTTAACCCGCACCTTGGTTTTCCCTTAACCGGGTTTCCATGTAAAAATTGTGGTGTTATGTGTGTTCATTTGCTTCTGCTCATGTGTTGATGATTCATGCTTTAAATGTCTATATCATTAATCTATTCTGTATGGTAAAGAAGAATTATTATCTACAGGTAAGAAAGTTTTTGGACAACTAATTCACCCCCCCTCTCAGTTGTCTGCCCTAATTCTAACAGAGATAAGGGAGAGATAGGAGATATGGGTTTAGAGTTGCTCAGGTTTAGGGTTTAGGGGTTAAGGGTTAGTTTTAGGGTTTAGGGTTTATGGTTTAAGGGTTAAGGCTTAGAGGTTTAGGGTTTAGTATTTAGAGAGAGAGGACCAATAGGGAGATATAGAGTGAGGGGCATAGCCAACGACATAGGGAGAGAGATTGAGAGGTAGAGGAATGATAGTGATAGGGAGATAGAGGTTTAGGGTTTCTTGGGTTTAGTGTTTAGGGTTTAGGGGTTTGGGGTTTAGGATTTAGGGGTTTATGGTTTCTTAGGTTTAGGGTTTAGGGGTTAGGGGTTAGGTTTAATCATGCATTAATACAGGTTGTGTAGTGAGAAAGGGGTGGTATGGGTATGGTTGAATCAAGTAATGAGGTGATTTAATTGGTGATGACCTAGGTGAAGTGATGGGTAATGTGTCTTATGTGGGATTTCTAGAAAGTGTGATTGGTAATGGTGGTGATAGCTAAATGTCATCTTCTAAGGGTTCAAATGTGAGGAAAGTGTAAGATGGGTATATGGGATAATCCATGGTTTAATTATTATTCAAGGGAGTCTCCTTATATAATGATTATCAACGATGGTGTTGATAGGGGGAATGAAGTCTATGAATGTAGGTGTGGGAATGTGAGCTATGACATTGGGATTACAGTATTAGATGAATAATGGAAAGTACCTGGGCACCTGTCTAGTGATGGAAGGAGCCACATGATCAAATGATGTTTGGGGAAGGGCTTTTATTAGGAAAATAAGGATTTGGGTGAGGGTCTAGGGTTTGGTGGAGAATAATTTATGAAATATTTGGAGGTCATTAAAATTAACATTCAAATAGAAGAAGTACAAGAGATGGATAAGGATAAATGGTAGGCTCAAAATAGGATAACTAGGACTATGATGATGAAGATGGAAAGAAAATTCAACAACAATAGTATGATATAGGGATAGGATTGGAAAAAAAGAGTACTACAACTAGGGGTTAAGGTCTAGGGGCATTATTTAGGGTGTAGGGGTTATGGTTTAGGGGTTAAGGTTTAGAGGTTTAGGGTTTAATGTTTAGATAGAGAGGACCGATATGGAGATATAGAGAGTGAGGGACATGGCTAGAGACATGGGGAGAGAGATTGATAGGTACAGGAATGATAGAGATATAGGTAGATAGAGGTTTAGGGTTGCTTGGGTTTAGTGTTTAGGGTTTAGGGTTTGGGGTTTAGGATTTAGGGGTTTAGGCTTTCTCAGGTTTAGGGTTTAGGGCTTAGGGGAATTATTTAGGGTTTATGGTTTAGGGGTTAGGGGTTAGGGTTTAGGATTTAGGGGCATTATTTAGGGTTTACGGTTGCATGTCAAAAGAAGTCTCTCTCTCTAAATCCCTAAACACTAAATAATGCCCCTAATCCCTAACCCCTAACTCGTAACCCCTAAACCCTAAACCTAAGCAACCCTAAACCTCTATCTCCCTATCTCTCCCTTATCTCCCTCTTTCTATCATCCCTCTACCTCTCAATCTCTATCCCTATCTCTCTAGACATCTCACTCACTCTCTATCTCCCTATCTCTTCATTTGTCTCCTCTATCTCTCCCAATCTATCTCCTCTCTCTCTCTACCTATATCTATATCTCCCTATAGCTTATCTCTCTCTCCCCTATCATTCCTATATCTCCCTATCTCTCTAGACATCTCTCTCACTCTCTATCTCCCTATCTCTCCCCTTCATCTCCTCTATCTCTTCCTATCTGTCTCCTCTCTATCTCTCTCTACCTAGCTATCTCTCCAATCTCTCTATCTCTTACCTCTCTCCCCCTATCATTCCTATATATCCTATCTCTCTCATCTATCTTTCCCTCTCCCTTATCGATGAAGGAAATGGAAACAAGAAAACTAGGACTCCCTTTCTTAGGTTTAGGGTTTAGGGCTTAGGGAAATTATTTAGCGATTATGGTTTAGGGGTTAGGGGTTAGGGTTTAGGGTTTAGGGGCATTATTTAGGGTTTATGGTTGCATGTCAAAAGTAGTCTCTCTCTCTCTAAATCCCTAAACCCTAAATAATGCCCCTAATCCCTAAACCCTAACTCGTAACCCCTAAACCCTAAACCTAAGAAACCCTAAACCTCTATCTCCCTATCTCTCCCTTATCTCCCTCCACCTCTCAATCTCTATCCCTATCTCTCTAGACATCTCACTCACTTTTTATCTCCCTATCTCTCCCTCTGTCTCCTCTATCTCTCCCAATCTATCTCCTCTCTCTCTCTCTACCTATATCTATCTCTCCCTATCTCTTGCCTCTCTCTCCCCTATCATTCCTATATCTCCCTATCTCTCTGGACCTCTCTCTCACTCTCTATCTCCCTTCTCTCCCCTTCATCTCCTCTATCTCTTCCTATTTGTCTCCTCTCTATCTCTCTGTACCTAGCCATCTATCCCAATCTCTCTATCTCTTTCCTCTCTCCCCCTATCATTCCTATATATCCTATCTCTCCCCTCTATCTTTCCCTCTCCCTTATCGACAAAGGAAATGGAAACAAGAAAATAAGGACCCCCTTTCTCAGGTTTAGGGTTTAGGGCTTAGGGGAATTATTTAGGGTTTATGGTTTAGAGGTTAGGGTTTAGGGTTTAGGGGCATTATTTAGGGTTTACGGTTGCATGTCAAAAGCTGTCTCTCTCTCTCTCTAAATCCCTAAACCCTAAATAATGCCCCTAATCCCTAACCCCTAACTCATATCTACCTCTCTCCTTTATCTACCTCTCTATAAATATCTCCCTCTCTCTATCTTGCTATCTCTATCGACATCAATCCAATGATGTTGAGGATGTGCTAAATTGATTTGCCACCTCTAGAAAATAAATGACATCAATCCAATGATTGTCTTGGAATTTGAATAGGTATAGAAAAATGAGAGGTTGATCTCGAGTGTCACAAGTTTGATCTCAATTGTTGACACAAATATCATCTAATATGTAAGTTACATGAAATGATTTGTTAGATTTACACCAAAACTACTTGCTTTTGCAATTTTTTTATGACAATTATCTATTCAAAAGTGCCTTTGAAATACTATGAGATATCTTAGTATAAGTAAATCATATAAAAATAAAATATATATATCATCATAATTCTATATAAATTTTGATAGTTTGTCCAAAATCTCTCCTTTCATATGATATAGTCTTTCTAAAATTTTGATTGTATTTTACAGCTAAAATGCCTAAATACTAAAATGCTAAAATAAAAAACAATGAAAACAATTGGGAAAAAGAAAATGGATATCCGTTTTAAAAACATAAAACGGATATCCATTTTTTAAAACATAAAAAGTGAAAAAGGGTCGCATTTTTGCAAACCCGCGACTTGCAAAACACAGTGTCAGCTCTCAAGAACAGATATCAGAGGTGAAGTACAGATATCCAATCCAAAAAGCTAAGATCTTTTGCATTTTTTTTGTTTGTTTTGTATATTCAAGGAATTTTTTTAGTTTTTTATGCTAAGTGGGTATGTTTTATATTTTAATTAGGTAAAATGGATGCACAAAATGAAAACCCAAACCCTCCACCACCAAACCCTCCCCCTCCAACAATAGAAGAGAAAATTCAAAGAAATATTGATCAAATAAGTAGGATCATAGAAATGTATCGCCGCCACCCTTGATTGTCTACAATGACATCGAATTTAGAGGGAATCATTAGTCATGTTCAAACCTTGTCAACCCAACACAAATCAATTAGGAAATGGCGAGAAGCCAAGAAGACCAAATATGCTAACAATTTGTCATATGATCAAGTCAAAGAATTAGAGATTACAAAAGCTCTGTTAGCCCAATACTTTGTCAATCCTAAAACCAGATTGCATGTCGATGTCCATAAGCCCAAGTTTTCAATCAAATGGTGTATTCATGAGGGCATTAGTCAGAACTTTTGGGATCATTGGTGGATGGTTTTTGATAAACCACCCAACAACAATTTAGATGTACCTTTGTATTTCCTTCATAAACTCTATGCAGAGTTCATCATGGGTCAACATGTTAATTATTTTGATTTTAGAGAGTTTCAAGGAGTGGGTAAGGGATTGCCTCAAGATAGACCTGGGGCAATGAGACAAGTACAAGGTCCCTATGTTCCCCCTCCTGCTATCCCTTCTCCACCCCCAATGCAACACCCAGACTTTGTTGCAAATGCAACACAACAGGGCCTTAGTGCTATACACTCTTTGACTGAGCATTTGATTATATAGACATCTCAGTTTGCACAAGCACGTGTTGGCGATGACATTGGATCACCTGGTTTTACTAGACCGTCATCGTCCACACATGTATGTGTGCCCCATCATTGCATTTCTTGCAATTAGTTATGCTTAGGTCCTATTATGGAGAGTAGTGAGCCACCGTTGAACACATCAGAGTATGATCTCCATTCACGAGATGAGGCAATGGGGTCCAGAACTCAAGCTGAGGGGTCAGGGACAAGAGTAGAATCTACCAGATCAGTGAACCGTAGAGAAGGAGAAATGCATGAGCAATCTTTTATACAAGTAAAATTTAAAGTTAAATTTTATGGTCTATTCCATTTGAATATATAAACAAATTTATTAGTACTAATGTATCTAAGTGGGATAACAATTGATGACAGAGGAGGAGTTGACATAAGTTGATCATGGAACTTTGTCTGCCATCCAATTTGGTTTTGACTTGCCGGTATAATTTGTTCTACACATCAACTTTTTTTTTAATGCATTTATTTCTTTGTGAGTAATTATATATTAATTTATATCTTGATGTTAATTTTATTTTATAGTCAATCGAAAATGTGAATGATGTGGCATCTTTGCCAATGGTCTTTTCTCGAACTCCTGATCGACCCAAGGGACTATCATTTGTAGAATGACTTTCTCAACACCAACAAAGGGTGGAGGTAATTTGATTGAATTGTACTTTAATTGATAATTTAGAAAACTCAAATATTTGATTATAGTCATTTAGAGTCTTACATTCTTGTCATTTTTCATATAGGAGATATTAGTTGGTTCATCCATCATGAGTCCTTCTCAATTGATGCAGGTGGCCTCGATGGTGGTATGTGCTTGTTTTCTAGTAGATAAGTTTTTGTGTAGTGCACTCTAGATTGTTTGTGTGTAACACATCTAACCTTTTTAAATGTATGCATTTCTTTTTTGTTTAATAATTATATATTAATTTATTTCAATGTTACTTTTCTTTTATGTAGTCTCTTGAGAATGTCAGTGATGTGCCACCTTTACCATCACGCTACACTAGGACACCTGATCGTCTTAAGAGAAAATCATTTGTAGAATGATTGTCCGAACAACAACATAGAGTCAAGGTAATTGAATTGAATTTTTCTAAATAATTGATAGTTTATCTAGTGGTCTTATAGTTGATTGTAGTGATTTAGATGTATGTTAATAAATGAAAGTTCTTAATTGTAGTAGATAAGAATCTATTTACTAACTTTAACTTATTTTTATTTACCATTGAAGAGATTAATCAAATTTGTGTTTTGACTTGTTAATATAGTCAACTTTGCCTCCATCAACTACTAGACATTCTGGTACAAAGAGGACACTTTTTGAGGATCCATCACAGATTGAGGATCCATCATAGAGTAAGGGTCAAGTGGACTTGTAGTATTTGATGTAGCTATTCTGCATGTAGATTGTATATAGATTTTGAGACATGGCATATGCCACATTTTGTAAAAAATGTTTTTGAGTTGGCATATTTGCCAAATTTTTGTATATGTCTACCATTATGGACTAGATTTTAATATATATACACACCTTGATATACAATATAATTTAAATTCCTTGTGTGCATTTATTCTTACTTTGAAACTTAAAAGTTTGATGTATAATATTGTTATAATTCTTGTTATATAAGATTGTTTTTATTGGAGGCTAGAAGTGTGTAGAATCATTACGTGCCTTATCAATAGAATCAATATGACAAAATTCCTCATGATACTTCCCATGATGCCATACATTATGATGATAGTTCTTTAGTCTCTCATGTGGATTTTAGCGACAATTTCTTACCTTCTTGTTTATTCATCTTGTTTGCTTTACACTTCTTTTAATAAATTGTTACATACTTTAATTTCTTATCTTTCAAGTCCTAGTGTGCAAAGGATAGTATGGATCTCGTGATACCTTCCAATGATTTATATTTTGATACTTGTATACCTTCTATGGTGCAAGAGCATCAGTCCATCTCAAAGATTTTTTCTCTAATTATTTCATGGTAGGTTGAGTCTAGGTGTTTGAGTCTAAATAAGGTCAAATTGAGACCACTTTCATGAAATTGGCAAATTTTGGTCTATATTCTAAAAATTGTAAAATCTTGTCAAAAGTTGTCAAGGAGTGAAAAATGTTATTTTATTGTGTGAGGTCATGTTCTTAGGATGAATAAGGTCTAATTAGACCATTTCCAACATTCTAGGTGTTTAGGAGGGTCAATTTGCAAAGTAATGCAAAAAAAGAGCAAAATTTTGTCATCAAAAGTTGTAAAAGTGCAATTAAGGAGGTTGAAGAGTCATTTTGTTTAGGGGAAGTTTAACATGCAGTTGTATTCAGTTTGGGAGGTTGGAAAGTACTTAAGGAGGATTTGTGAATGTTGTGGGAGTTTTTGTTCATTGAAGATTCAAAATTTGAATGCAAAAAGAGATAATTTCCTGTACTTTTCATTATTTTCTCTGTTTCAGACTACTGTACGACCCGTACAACCTGAGTTTGTTTTGTATCTTGAGGCACTTTTGTAGGGGCATGTGTTAGACATGATTTGAAGAGATATCTTTAATTTTTTGAAAACTGTCTGTTTGACTGTGAAACAGGGGTTTGAAGGCATAAAAAAGTATGAATTAGGGCATTCCACCTATTGTAAAACTTTGTGGCTCAGTGGAATGACCCCATTAGACATATTTTAGGTTCCCTTGAAGTCTCAAGAGCAGCAGGTGAAGCGAGACCTTTCTATGGTGATGCCCTAGATTGTGAGTTGCCTTGTTTCCAAGCAAAAATGAAGGTCTAGGCCTAGGGTTAGATGAAATCTCTAGGGGCAGTGATATTTCTTAGTTGTAGAATCAATAGATGCCTTATCAATAGAATCAATATGACAAAATTCCTTATATGCCCTAATCATTGATAGTAGCTTGAAATCTCCTACTCTCATATGAGTCAATTTGATGGTTTGCTTGTGTGTCCATTGGTTAAGGTAAGATATTTTTGATTATGGAGTCTTGGTTGGTTCATAATACATTTGGTTTTTCATGAGGATATAGGTTACATGTGTATGATAGGCTTAAGTTATTATTTCTTTAGGAGGTTTTGGTTGAGTATGGTTTATATTCCCATAGTTATGTCTTGAGCTTTTGGACTTATGAGTTTGCATGTTATCATTGTGAGATATGCATGTGTGGTTGTTACATGATGAGGTATGCTTTTGTGATATTATCCATATACCTTTGTTCTAATCTTATGACAAAATTTTGAGGGTGAATTTGGTTTCATTTGTGATGACATTATGTGGATTTTGTAGTCATTAATTTGTTTCAAGGTAATTTTTTTTATCAAGCATGGCTAAATGAACTATATCAAGTAAGTGAAGTTATGTTGTAGGAGCACCTAGTCAAGCTTGGTCAAAGCATGTAAACTTTGTAAATAAGGTCTTAATCTAGGTCTTTAAGGTGTTTTGGAGTCTTATGAGTCTAATAAGGTCATGATAGACCATTTCATCATGTATTTAGTCTTCATCTTGTCAAATTTTGTAAATATGTCAAAGTTGTCATATGAAAAATGTAAAAAAAATGCAAAAGTATGGAAGAAGAACAGTCAAGTACTCAAATGTCAGTTGGAGACTATTGGTTTCCCTCAAATCATGTATAAATATGCATACACCTTCGTGGAAAAGGCATTGGAGATGTATTGAAAACATTTTGAAGATGAATTGAAGACAAGTTTGAATGAAATTAATGTCAAGAAACTCTGTTTTTGCCTATTTTATTATTTTCCTGCTATTTCTTTGTTTAGTACGACCCTGTACAGATGTGTTAGGGCCCAAGACCAATTGTAATTGAAAGCTAGTGGAATCTACTTTCTTGTGTTTCTTGTTTTATTCAATTTCATGGAGAAATAAGTAAGTTATGGTCGTTTTACCAAAAACTGCTCCAGACTGTCAAAACCCTCATCTAGGGTAACGACAAATAGATAAAATTGTATTGCTCTAGTTTTAGGTCAAGTCATGAACTCTAATGGTGGTGAAAATTCTCACTCTTGTATACCTTTTCATACACCAAGGTTGCAGATAGAAAAAATGAAGTTTGTTATTAATTCTTGATACTATAAGACTGTATTCTCATGTGTTGCAGACTGTTAAGACAACAAAATAAGGGTTTGGGACTTTTGTTGACAAGTTTAGTGTTCCTCAGAAGTGGAAGTGACTTGAGAATGATGTCAAGATGCATAATGAACCCTTCAAAACTAGAGTTTACTGATAAACAAAAAGGTATTGAGGTCTTCTAAACTCCTGCCCTATTTTGGCAGAGTTGACAGTCACATACAAATTATGTTTGGAAAGCTTTTTGGTGTATCCCATATTGCATGGTGTTAAAACCATTTTGAAGGTCATTCATATGAAGTGTATCAATGCCAATAAAAGTTGTGTTAAACCTTGGGAAGCCTTCCTTATGTTGGATGTCAAATTGACAAGTTGAAGCCTAGTCAAATAAGCCTAGTTGAGGGTATATGGGTTTGGTGATCTCAAAGACTTATCTAGTGCCAAGACCTATTAATTTAGGCCATTTGCAACCTATTGAAGGTCTGTCAAGGGTGATTTGGGATTGGGAGTGTCTCTAGATAGGTGATGCTTTGTAAAATAGGGCTAATTGCCCCTCTTTTCCAGCGTAACAATCCAATTTTGGGTGTGATCTTCCAAAGAAACCCTGTCTAAGCTTTTGATATGTTGTGTAACTTGATAAAGGGTATTCTAAATGGTAGTTCTCATGTGGGTTTGATGTTGTCTTAGAAATATTTGGTCAAAAAACATGCTAAATAAACCTACTAGCACTTGAGTAGTCTACATATGGAATGTGTAACTCTATCATGTTGAGTTGAATCCTACCTCTGCATCAAGTTAAAATCATGAAGATCACAACACCATACAATCCTCATTGGGCTGTTAAAATGCACAAAACAATCATACAAGACAGTCATTCATGAAATTACTATGCAAAGAGGGTTTATAAGTTGCATTGGGGTTTGTATAAATGATCTAATGGATTTATAAGGTTGTCAAACACCAAAATGGATAATTTATATGAGTTTTGGGACTGTCACAGTCCATGTACAAACTTGCCCTTTATGATTGTTAAAAAGATACACATGGCTGTCCAAAACTGCCCTTTATGACTATCCTAAAACAACATTGTGTATATGCTCATAAAAGCCATCAAACTCTGAGAATAAACTTGTCATTGGATAAGGAGTGGAAGGATAAAGTCACATTCCCAAAAACCTCTTAAAATAACACATCTCCCCTTATGAAAACTAGGGTCTTTGCTGATACATTGTTCCATAAGAGCAAAGTCACTTAAGATCCTAAGAGAAAAAACCTTGATAGGTGCCATATTTTTTGTTCTACTCATCGTGGGGCCGAATGGACTACGCCAACACGTCGGGGTGGGCGGGTAAATGCTAGGGGAGGTCTCATTTCATGTGCCAAGCGTTGCAGTCACTTCGGGCAACAGGCTACCCGCAAAGTCCCTTAAGATCCCTGAGACCAAAAAATTGCCAAACTTTGATGGAGCAGTTTTCCGAATTCGTGACAGCTGGGAATGTTCTGTTTGGACCTATAGGTGGATGTGGGGTCTGTCCACAATAAGATCTCTCAGTTTTGGTAAATTGCATTTCATTTGACCGTGCCAAAATCAAACACATTGTTGTAAAATGCTTCAATTTCATGTAGTGGAAAGGTGCTAGGTGTGACATTTTTCATTCCATAGCTCATGGGGCCAAATGGACTATGCCAACGCGTCGGGGTGGGTGGGTAAATGCCAAAGGAGGTCTTGTTTTGTGTGCCAAGCATCCCAGTCACTCCTGGCAATAGGCTACCGACAAAGTTAAGATCCCTGAGACCAAAAAACTACCAAAATTTGATGGAGTAGTTCTCCGAATTCGTGAAAACTGGGAACATCCTATTTGGACCTACAGGTGCATGTGGGGTTCATCCACAATAAACCTCTCTCAGTTTTGGTCAACTCCATTCAAGTTGACTGTGCCGAAATCAAATGCATTGTTGCAAAATGCTTCAATTTCATGCAGCGGAAAGGTGCTAGGTGTGACGTTTTTCATTCCATAGCTCATGGGGCCAAACAGACTATGCCAATGCATCAGGATGGGTGGGTAAATACCAAGGGAGGTCTCGTTTCATGTACCAAGTGTCCCAGTCATTCCGAGCTGTAGGCTACCGACAAAGTCAAAAGTTGCTAAGACTGAAATTTTGCATTCCACAGGTCCTCGGGCTGAACAAATTGTGCCAACACATCGAGGTGGGAAGGTAAATGCTAGGTGAGGCCTTGCTTTGTGTGCAAATCATCCCAGTCGTTCCAAGCTATAAGCTATCGGTAAAGTCACTTTGTCGGTAGCTTACAACTCAGAAGGATTGGGAGGCTTGGCACACAAAATGAGACCTCCCCTAGAATTTACCCACCCACCCCAACGTGTTGGCACAATCCGTTTGGCCCCAGGACTTATGGAATGCAAAATTTTAGTCTTAGCAACTTTTGACTTTGTCAGTAGCTTACAGTTTGGAACGACTAGGATAATTGGCGCACGAAATGAGACCTCCCCTGGCATTTACCCACCCACCCCGACATGTTGTCACAGTCTATTCGGCCCCATGAGCTATGGAATGAAAAATGTCACACCTAGCACCTTTCCACTGCATGAAATTGAAGCATTTTGCAACAATGTGTTTGATTTCGGCACGTCAAACAGAATGGAGTCGACCAAAACTGAGAGAGGTTATTGTGGATGAACCCCACATGCACCTGTAGGTCCAAACAAATTGTTCCCAACTATCACAAATTTGGAGAATTGCTCCGTCAAAGTTTGGTAGTTTTTTTGTCTTAGGAATCTTAAGGGACTTTGTTGGTAGCCTGTTGTCCGGAGTGACTGGGATGCTTGATGCATGAAATGAGACCTCCCTTGGCATTTTCCCACCCACCCTGACATGTTGGCGCAGTCCGTTCAGCCCCACGAGCTATGGAATAAAAAATGTCACACCTAGCACCTTTCCACTGCATAAAATTGAAGCATTTTGCAACAATGCGTTTGATTTTAGCACGGTCAAACGGAATGGAGTTGACCAAAACTGAGAGAAGTTATTGTGGAAGGACCCCACGTGCACTTGTAGGTCTAAACAAAACATTCCCAGCTATCACGAATTCAGAGAACTGCTCTATCAAAGTTTGGTATTGTTTTGGTCTCAGGGATCTTAAGGGACTTTGTTGGTAGCCTGTTGCCTAGAGTGACTAGGATGCTTAGCGGATGAAACAAGACATCCCTTGGCATTTACCCACCCACCCCGATACATAGTCTGTTTGGCCCCATGATGAGTAGAACAAAAAATATTGTTCAAGTTGGCACATTCTCAATCATTGACCCAATGCAATTGATGCAAACATGCAATTTGTTCATGTTGTACCATCATGTTGATGCAAACATTCTCAATCATTCACCCAATGCAACTAGGTCCTCAACCATAATGGAAACATGTTGTGCCATGTACACATTGCTTCAACTTCAAAAAAATTAACCTTCAACCCTTGGGTCGTACAATATAGTCCTATTTATGCCTCTACAAATAGTTTTCACCATTCAACCGACCCCAACTAACTTATGAAACAACTTTGCAAAATTAACCATTATTTTATGTCCAAAATGAACACCACTAATAAAAGAAGCACTCACCTTATTTAATGCACATTTTGGGGTGTTGTACCACATGTATACTTGTTGTTAAGCACATATACAACTTGTAGTGGTTTATTGTCACATGTTGTAAGCCATGTATGTGAAGATGTAAACATAGTATTGGTGACATGAGAAACACTACTACATATTCTTAAGTGTTGTAAATATGCATCTTCTTATTTCATCATGTTGTGCTTCATTGTAGCATGAATCACTTGTTGTAAGCTTGTACAATTATAACTTGTTATGCACATCACAAATGAAGGAATGTTATGCACATCATAAATGAAGGAATGCAATGATTGCAATATGTTGACAAAATGGAATTTTTGATAAGGATTGAAAGGAAATTTTAAGAAAATGCAATTGACGGGTGTAAATCCAAATTCCACAACTTTATCCACCATTCTCCTTGCCTATGCAAAAATGGGATCTTCGGAACATGATGTATTTACAGCTGCCCTTGTAGACATGTATGCAAAGTGTGGAAGCATAGACAAGCATGTGAACAGTTTGGCATGACACCTCAAAGAGATGCTATCTCATGGAATGCAATGATTACAAGATATGCACAAAATGGATTTTTTGAAAAGGCTTTAGAAACTTTGAAGCGAATACAATTGGAACATGTAAAACCAAATTCCATAACCTTTGCAAGCATTCTCCCTACTTGTGCCAAATTAGGATCTTTGGAACATGGTATGGACAACCATGAAAGAATAAAGGATATAGGAATTTTTTCAGATGTTATATTTGTAGCAGCCCTTGTAACCATGTATGCAAAGTGTGGAACAATAGACAAGGCATGTGAACTGTTTGACATGATGCCCCAAAGAAATGCAGTCTCATAGAATGCAATGATTGGAAGATATGCACAAAATGTATTTTGTAAAGATGTTGTAAACATATATAATGTCATGAAAATATATATAATGTCATAAAAATACAATTTCATGAAAATATACATAATCTCATATATGCATAATGTCATGAAAATAATATATAGTGTATATATCAAGCCATATAGGCATGTACAAATAAAACCATACGAGCATATACAACGATATACATCGATAACATACAAAAGTATGTTTACAAAGCCAAATAGGCATATGTAACAAAATGTCCCAAAATAAAATCTCCTATGGATTACTATCAAATAATCGATGGCTCTTGCTAGGCCATGAAGATGGTGAACCAATCAATGACTCATCCTCTATTGCTCATAGACTAGACCTCGATAGAGATTTTTGAATTTCCACCTGTTAATACAATCAAACAATGTCCACATTAATATATAATTTAATATTCAAAATATATAACATGACATAAGTAATCAATCACTTACTGCCAATTGGTGATCCCTTTTGATCATTTGTTGTCTCTCTTCTTATGTAGAGCTGGATGGGTAGGGGAGGTGACGTCCTGTGAGACATCTCGTGAGAAGCATGAACTGTAAGCAAATTTAAGTAAACATGAATATCATTTATGTACATTAAATGTTGTGCTTATTATGATGCTATGTATATTATGCTGTGTATATTATGATGCTTACATCTTATTCTTTGATTGTTGATTACTTTTTATAATCATCTCACGGAATGCCATCTCATGGAAATACATGTCATCTCATGGAATGCCTTGATTGTAGGATATGCACAAAATGAATTTACAAATTAACTTATGTAGAAAAAGGTAGAAAGCAAAATATTAAGAAATACAAATGAGAACTAAAAATTGTACCTCGAGTATAGTCAAAATAACCTACGATGCCATACAAAATAATTTACGATGCCATGCAAAATAATCTATGATGCCATGTAAAATAACCTTATTCACAGTCCTGTATATTTCAAAGCATGCATTATAGTTAAAGAAACAAGATTTTTAATAAAACAATTCTAAAAAATAGTAATCAAAAACATGATTGGTGGGAGAACTCAAGATAAATAAGAGGTAGGTATAATTTGGACTCAATTGGACTCCCAATCATAGGCCAAATTTGAAAAGAAATGACCCTATATCTTAACCTAGGTCATCTAGGAAACCCTAGGATCTCTCTAGTGCTCTAACTTTGGGAACAAATTTATGCCTATCCAAACTCTAAATTTGTTCCTAAATACCATTATTCACCATCAAGTGCTCCCACCTTATAGGACTATTTTAGGACTTTTATAGGACTGTTCTAGGACTGTTCTAGGATTGTTTTAGGACTGTTATAGGACTATTGTAGTTAAAACTATCCTAGTAGACATGTATGCAAAGTGTGGAATGATAGACCAGGCACGTGAAATGTTTGATAGAACAACTCAAATAGATGTCATCTCATGGAATGCAATGATGGCAAGATTAGTATGAAGATTATAGGACTGTTATAGGACTTTTATAAGAATGCAAAGTAAGGAAGCATAGGCAAGGCACATGAACTGTTTGGTGGAATACCTCAAAGAAATGAGAATTTTGTCAGATGTTGTAGTTGTAATTTCCATGTGACACATGTATGTAATATGTGAAAGCATAGACAAGGCACATGAATTGTTCGGCAAAAGACATCAAATACATATCATCTCATGGAATACCTTATGTAGAAAAAGGTAGAAAGCAAAATATTAAGAAATACAAATGAGAACTAAAAATCGTACCTCGAGTATAGTCAAAATAACCTACGATGCCATACAAAATAATTTATGATTCCATGCAAAATAATCTACAATACCATGTAAAATAACCTTATTTGCAGTCCTGTATAGTCAAAAGCATGCATTATAGTTAAAGAAACAAGATTTTTAATAAAACAATTCTAAAAAATAGAAAAAACAAGAACAAGTTAAGATAAAAAAATGTCATACATGTCCATCTGGAAGTTTAAATGCTAGTCAAGCGTACCCGAGGGGTCATCTCTTACCTTCAGAGTATCCAATATTGCTTCATGATTAGCATTACTAATTGTCCATAGTTCTTTTGATTTTGGTTTTCCACGATGCTTTAGTAACTTGACATTTGTTGCTACAACTAGGTGAGAATAAATCAATATGGTTTTATGCTTCTCAAAGTCTTCAAAGGTAGGGATGCCATTCTTTTCAATCATATATGTTCGTAACCAAGTCCCAACAATAACAACTGATCCTGTAGGATATGTGAACCCATCATCATCTGTCAAAGGTTGTGTTAGCTTTTGTTTTCCTTGTACACATTGTGCCAACCAATAGTCTGACCTCTCTTCATTTCCATGCGGTGTAACAACTGCATAAACATGACCTGGTTGTACAAGGTCTGAAAGATGTTCATAGTCAAATGAGCTCTCCATGTCATTGACGGAAGATGATTGACCTTCATATAAAGGGATTAAATATCGTGGAATCCATGCATCTACCCACTTTCTTGACTCACAATTGTCCCAATCACATTTAATACAACTCTGACAAAAACAAGCTAATTCTCGTGTCTAAATAGTCCATGTACTTGTATCTGAGCTTCAAAATGAATGCATCTTTGATGATTCATTGATTCTCTAACATTCCAATTTCTCTGTCGCTATCCCATCATCAACCAACCAAAAGAACCTGCGCACTTCAGAATCAAGAGCCACTCCTTGTGACAATGCATAGTTACACCACTTAACAATGGAATCTGCACCACTGAATGTAGCACCACCTCTAATATTTAGTTGTTCTTTAACAAGAGCTCTCTTCACGCATGCACCCGCTCCATCATGTTCACCTTTTTTGTGCCCAGCTTCAAAAAAATTCCAAATATGAGGTATACCCTTCTCTACATGCATTTTGCTCAACCAATAGAAATTACAAGCATTCTTGAATTGACCAGTGCAATTATCTAACCAAATGAGATGTTGATCCATTCTAATATCTTTTTCTTACAAGAACCCATAAAATTGTTGAAAACAATATTGCACAAACTCTGCTGAATGAGATCGATCATCACTCATGTAAAAATGGTATTCTTTGAAAATCTTCTTGTTCTCTTCTGTACTCTCGGGGGCATGTCTGTATGTGATGTGAACAAAAATAGCAATCTAAATAGAATTGTAGTACTGGGATTGAACTTTATTTTGGGGTTGCAATGTATATTTTTCTGCAAAATCAACTACAGAGATAATAGTTCCAATCGGGAAAGAGTCTTTACACATATTGAACTATTGATCTAACCATCGAGACCTGTGGCTGTGTCTGACATACTTGTAGAAAAGATTTTTCTTAAAATCATCAATAAAATCAGCAATACTGACCTCTCTTACAATCAACTCACATCTAGAACCTTCACCTCCACTTTTCAAATTGTATTTCACTATCTCATATCTATTTTTCTCAACCATTCTCTTTCCAAAATCATGCTCATTTCCCTCACGAATTCATGATACAAACTTTGATAACCCACCACATTGTAAACACTTTTAATTTAAACAATCATTCTTGAAGAACATACAACCATCATCTCTAATACATAGAAATAAATCCAATAAGTCCCTAGATGACTTTGGTAGTTGAATTAAACCACACGAGCCTGTAACATTTGGTTAGTGTGCAAAGTAGAACGAATATTGCATAATAATTCATGGTAAATAGAAAACTCTAAATGCTATTTGCAACATGTATTACAAACTTTAAGAGGAACACAATAAAATGGCTTAAGAGATTTAAATGCTCTTTGTGAGATTGTCATACCTGGGTGTGTTTCACAATATTGTTTGTACAATGTTGTTTGGCTACATTCCAAGTAATTTTTAGGATGTGGTGTTCAGTCTTTATCACCAATTCTTAACTTTAAAGAATCTTTTACATTCAGTGATACCCTAGAGTTAGTATGCCAAAATAGTTCAATTTATTCCTTTATGCTATTGATTAGCTTCTTGTCAACTCATGGAAGCCTACCACTAAAAGCCCAAGTATCATTGGCAAGAGGACTATCTAGCCTTGATCTTAATGCTAGTGCTTTTGACAATGTTTTACGATTCAATCTTAAGTCAACACAAGTTTGCCTCATTAATCGAACCTTTCTTAATTGTTTGCTTACTATTGAGGTTGTTATTACTCTACAAGCAACTCTTTTATCTTTCTCCTTGCTAGTCTTTCCAATAGAATTGAGTGCATTAAAAAGTCTTCTAACAATAATTTTATTCCAATCAGACACTTTGTTTAGCCAGATCTTTAATTTCTTTAGGAAAGGTCTCATTTTGTACATCTTTAGTAATTGCACAAAAGGTTGGCATTGTTCGGTTAATGTTTTATTCTCAAAGTATTCATTGAAGAGTTTTGAAGCCCACAACCGAACCGTTCGTGACAACTTCTTGCCTTCAAGTTTTTCCATTATGTTCTCATCAATTTGAAGTATCCATTTTGGGGTTCTTGGGTGTTTTCCAATTTCATCATAGTTATTCTCTTCTTGACAAATGTCCTCTCTTCTTATGAAATTTGGAGATACATTGATTGTCCTTGTTTCATCCATGTTATCAACCTCATCAATTTTATCAACAAATGGATTATGGAGTGCAATCTCAACATCATGATGTTCATATCCACTTTCTTCAAGTGCACATCTTTGTTTTTCTTCTTTTTCTTTGTCCATGGTATTGATCTTATGAATAGGTGTTTCATAACATTTTTCAATATTTTCATTTGCAATATCATGTTGAATTTCATTCTTATCTAACATTTCATTATAATCAAAATTAACATCTTCAATTTGCACATCATTGGATGGTAAAGAAGAAGATTCACCTTGATGAGCATCTGCCAAACCCGCTCTTCCAATCCTCTTCCTTGTCCTGTCTTTTTCCCTAATTGCTTCAATTTCCTCCAATGTAACTTTCCTCCTCCTTTTTGCTTTACGATGACTATTGCTCCCCACTAGGGAAACAAAAATATCACCCTTATGATTGTAACAAGCAAATTGTGTCTCCAAAAGTGCATAAAAATATTCCTTTCACTGTCACAGGCAGAAATCACGAGTTTTTCGATAGTAGAGGGTCTCTAGGCGCAGATGTCGGGCCCAACAATATTCCTTTTGCCTTTTTTTTGCATTTACATAATGTATATCTGTTTCTTAAAGCCCAATTCTTTGGGCAACGGACACTCAGCAACGTCCATATCACTTCTACAATACGGATATACGTTTTGTTTTCCTCACAAAGCATGAAATAATCTACAAAGTATACAACTAGATATACATAAATGAGAATAGGAGATGCTAAGAACACATAAGAAGGAAAAATTAAATGTTAAATTACATATATAAATAACTAAAGAATAAGAATGCTAAATGTGTAAGAACCATAAGTATGTTTAAGTATTAGAAACATCATGATAAGCATGGAATATGGATACATAAGAGATAGAGATCACAAGCATAGATCATAGGAACATAGGGACACCATGGATATATAGCATAGGGATATATAAGTAAACAAGTAACATGGAAAAATATAGGTTCTAAACATAGAACATAGAGATGTTTAGGAACCAAACAAGGCATAGAGGAAAGCATGGGAGGTAAGGATTGAATATATGAAAGAATATGAGGTTAACAAGTAACATAGGATAGAATATATGGTAATCATGGAAGATAGAAACAACAAGTCATATGGGTTTGACATCTATCATCACCTTGACCACTTGATCCATGCACCACACGCATGTACATACAAATTTGTATAAAAGTATAGACAAGGAAGAATAAGCTAAACATTGCACATTTGTACATGCCTTCTCTAATTCAATAAAGTAATTTGTTCAAAGTCTTTAATGCCTTTGAATATGTACATTTAGATTCTAGACTAGGGATTCATTTTATTATTCTATAAACTTGTGAATTACTATCTAATTTAAATGTTTACACACTAATCCACCTAGGTATCAACTTAATAAAGCTCTGGATATAAGCCATTATTTGATTTGAGTAATCTTACTTTAGACACATTTGTGAAGACTCCTAAAGAGCCTAGACATACAATTGTAAAGATGATATAGCCTCCATATAAGCATAAAGATGATATATAATTTTAGTTTGTTAAAGGCCATGTAAATCACTCATTGATGAGGACTCTGCTACACCTAAAGTTGAGTCCTTTGTTTGGAACTTTGAAGCATGCAAAGAGGCAAGTGACTTGTAATGCTTAAGTAAACACAAGTCTCAACATGATGTAGTTCAACTTGATGACATGTCTAAATGTGACACATTTTAGTTTGTATTGCATGAGGACTTCCTTATTCATGCATATCAAATTTCTAATTAGGTATATTTTTCTAAAGTGTATGAGTTTGAAGCTTCCAATTTTTGTATTGACTCACTTGAAGATGCTAGCAACCATGTGAACATGATTAATATGGGATCCAAGTGTTGTCCTTTTCCCATGGATTTGGAGTGGATTGTTGGCCCTTATGATTGTTTACATCATGTTGGCCTAGCATTTGAATAGTTGCTTCATGACATGGATGGGAATAGATAATGTATAGACTTTATCACACTTTAGGGTTTTCCCATTATGATAAAATGTTATGACTATCCACTTATTCTATTTTAGGATATCATGAAATGAGGAGATTCTAAAGGCAAAAATGTTATCCCAAAAGAAGGCTCAATGTTATTCGTAAAGACATTAGATTGTTAAAATACAAATTCAAGGGTAGATACTCCTTGGACTGTTTTAGTATAGAGAAGCAAAATTGCAATATGGCTATCCTAGGCATTAGAATGGTTGATCATAGGATATTCATGGCATTTTGAAATTAATGGATGGATTGATGGATGTTTAGGGAGTAAGTTTAAATGTAATGTATGAGAATTCTTATTTATGAAGGATCTAATAGGTCTTATGTCTTATTTGCAGGCCATTCAAGAAAGAAATGAAAATATACCAAGGACTATCATAACACCTATTACAATCAGGTGCATCAAAGGATTGTCATCTGGGACCTTACCAATATGGGAAGTTATCAAAACCATGTCATGTTTAGAATAAAAGGCTTCATCATCTCTTTGTCCCTATAGGCCTATTAGAACAATAGGTCACATTTTATTCATATACCAGGGTTGAGAATAAACACTAAGCATTTGTAGTTATGGCAAGTTTAAATGGAAATAGATTACAACTTTAGACAATCTACCCTCTCCTAGATTGCACTGACTGAGTGGAAATTGAAAATTCCCTATCAATGTCCTTTACATATTGAAGGTATGGGTGAGAAAGGTAAACTTTGTATGTTGTAGAAAAGGCCTCAAATGTAAAATATATTATGACAATAATGATAAGGACTGTTAGGCATGAATGCTATCACTATTATGGATTGTAAAACCAACCATAGGCTGCCATAATAGTACACTACTGACTATCATACCTTTAGGCATGGTGCCATGAACCTTATGAGTAGAATGCATTGGTATTTGTGAGAAATGTATTGCATATGTTAATAATAAGTATTTATATTGTTTGAACATCATCAAAAGGTGGACCACAAATACTACTTTGTCAAAGGAAAACTTTAGTGGCAAAAATCTAACTATGAACTATTGTGCCATCCAAGCACAATCATGACCAACATCAAGGGATAGTCAAGGCATGGTTGTCTTAAGAAACACATTGAAATTGTCCATGGATATATGAAGTAATTTGCAATATTCATGATCAAGAATCAACTCTGATTGTCTCAATAGTGGTAAAGTTGGCTTCAAGACAATCAAAAATGAGTTTAGGGATTCATTATCACCAAGTAATAGAGAAGAGTAACCTTAAGTGTCGACCCTCAATTTCATTATACAAGAGGATGAAGAAGGGACCATAGTATTTTCATACCATAATACAACATACAAAAGGAAAATCATGAAGTCAAAACATGTGCAAAGGGTATATGTGTTAAAGAGGAGAGTTGTGAATGGAAGATGACTATCACTGTCAAAATAAGATAAACTCTCACTAAAGACAGTTAGGTGATTTGTGGATTGTCATGACTATAAGGCACGAGAATCTTGTGTATGAAGAGGAAGGAAATATAAATAAAAGAAGATTGAAGGATTGTTGCACCTAGGTACAATGATCCTAAAGGATTATCATGCTAAAAGGATAGTCAATAGTACAAAGATTCATATTTCAAGGCTATCCTTAATCTCATTCACATGGTCTTAATGTTGGTTTGATTTACATGGAGTGAGATGACACTATCAGGATTAATTGAAAAGGTCAAAGGGTTTGGTACCAAATTTGGTCACAAGTATAAAAATTGCAATAAGCTTGAGAATATTGTTCACTAAACCTAGAACTATCACCAAGCAACATTCGTTTCATAAGATGTGGTCAACAAACATGTAAGAAAAATTGATGTTCGTTTCCCAGAAATGGATATCCATTTTTGGAAAATGGATATCCGTTTTGCTTTGGTACAAAGCAAGACAGATATCAATTTTGGTTGTTGACTTTTCATGGATTCTAACGTGTTTTCATGTTTCAGTCTCTTCTTCGAACTTCACCCTTCGTGTTGATGACCTTTTTTAATGCAAAATTGATAAAATGAAAAGGGTTTATAGAAAAATTGTCAACTTTCTAAAAATATAAGATTTGTTTGGTTATCATTTTATTAAATAATTATTAATAATTTTCTATATAGTGTGTCTCTGAAATCCTGATGGACACACTGATTGAAAAACATCGATAACTTTCAAACCATTTCACCTTTTTGAGATCTGAAACCTGCGTCACACTCTATACTTTTCTGGCTATAGGTTTAAAAAAATTGGAATTTTGATTTTTTGATCGAGTTAGGTTGGCTGGAAAATTACTTTTTAGTTTTTAAAAAAAGTCACAGTAAAAAATCATAACTAATTATTTTATTGGAAAAAAAATTTCAAATAAATATGTGTCACATCTAGGCATGAGTCCTCTACTTATTTTGAAAGTTTAAAAAAAAAAAAATTTACTCATAGTTAGGTTGGCTGGACAGACACCCACTTTTTTATTTTTTTCTGAAAAATTTAATAGCTGTTCATAGAAATATTCATTTTTCACTAAGTAAATTTAGTTTAAAAAAAAATAGTAGCCTATAAACTAGAGTCAATTCTCTACAAATTTCATTCTTACATCTTTTTCAAATTGTGTAGATAAACCATTCAAATTTTCACATGAACTTGATAAAGTCTGATTTTTTGTATTTTCATTGCCACTTAGAGGTATAGTTTGGCCCATCATGATCCTGTACATACCCATGACGTACAATGCACCAGTAGTGGCAAGGGTTTTCTTGAACGACATAGTGAGACTTCATGGTGTACCTCATCATATCATATCTGATAGAGATTCAGTGTTCACTTCAGCCTTTTGGAGGGCATTGCAACAAGCGTTGGGCACTCAGCTCAACTTTAGTTCAGCTTATCATCCTGAGATAGATGGATAGACTAAGAGGGTGAATCAGGTGTTAGAGGACATGCTTCGCATTTATGTTATGGATCACTAGTCTAGATGGGAGGACTACTTGTATCTGGTTGAGTTTTCCTACAATAATGGGCATCATAGCTCGTTAGGTATGCCTCCCTATCAGGCCTTGTATGGCAGGTCGTGCAGGACTCCCTTGAGTTGGGACCGTATAGAGGACAGAGTGGCTATTGGACCAGAGTTAGTGCAGGATATGGAGTAGTAGGTCACTTTGATCAGGCAGAGGTTGCAGGAGGCATAGGATCACCAATAGAAGTATGCCGATGCCAAGAGATTAGATTGGAGCTTCTCCATGGGTGACAAGGTGTTCTTGAGAGTGCAGCCGCATAAGAGTCCAATTCGTTATGGAAAGGGTTCTAATCTTGCACCTTGTTTTGTTGGACCTTCTGAGATCTTGGAGCAGATAGGATCCGTAGCTTACCATCTTGCCTTGCAACCTAGTCTGTCACGTATCCACGATGTGTTTCACATTTCTGTATTGAGACATTATATTTTTGACATGACACATGTTTTGGACTGGGATGCCTTACAGGTAGATTCAGACGGGCAGCTGGCTTTGGAGCAAATTCACATCTTGGATCGTCAGACGCTGGGCCTTCGAGGCCGACAACTGGACCAGGTCAGAGTTTAGTGGGACCATTATGATGAGGTCTCGACTACATGGAAGGACACAACTAGTTTGAGGGCACCCTATCCCCACCTCTTTACTGACTTCCAGGAGGAAGTATAGTCTTAGGGGGGGAGGATGTGGCATACTTTTACCTCACCTATATTATTTTTCTTATGGTACTCTTTCGATGGATTTATTATGGTCTTGTGTATTTTGGGGACTGTTGATCCCACACTTGGATTGTATTACCTTATCTTATATTGGATTAGATAGATGGAATTATGCTTTATGGTTAGTTAGATGGCATGTTAGATTTCCATTTGATGATATGTTGTTATATGCTAGGATGTCATTTGATACTATTGATATGTGCTTAGATGTTGAGACTGATGTTATCTCTTACCTTATGTGATCCTAATTTATACTTATGAGTAATGGATATGTGTTGAGAGACATTATTTTATCATGGATTATCTTGATGTTGTATATTGCAATCATGTGTGTGTAATGTATGTTTTCATTTGCTTCGGCTATTATATCATGTACTATTGATGGGTGCTTGGAAGTGTGCAGGTTACTTTTCCATACCCATGGAAATTTGGAGGTCAGACAACAACCATATGTTATCCCCTGTTCATCCGACCTAGTCCTAAGTAGGACTAAGGTCACATGTGTTTGAGAATGTTGATATTTGTTGTAATTGATTTATGACATTTCGTCTAGTTCATATCTTTTCAATTTATCTATTGAGGTGTTGTACAAATGTATTGTTGAGTTTGCACTAATTTTAAGTGCTAAATGTTTGAAGCCACTTTTATGTGATTTTATGTGTTTCTAAGGGTTCCTAATGTCAAATATTGACCCTAGGTCATACCCCTAGGGTCTAGGACCATTTCTAGCTTATTTAAACTTGATTTGGACCTTGTATGGTCACCCAAACTTGACCCTGAGGTCAAGTGACGAGTTTGGGAAGTGTGAGGGTGGTTGGAAGGTCACCATCTCACTTAACCCCAACCTCACCCACTTGGATAAGGTTACCCTTGCTTCTCATTCTTTATAAGCTTCTCCCTTGTGTGAACCTCTTCCCCATGCTCTCACACATGTGTGAGAGAACTTGTGGGGAAGAGTGTAAGCTTAGATGAATGAGGAGGTGACAAGTGTTACCTCCCCATTCATAAGAAGCTTCCCTTGTGTGCTCACGTTCCCCTATGCTCTCACACATGTTTGAGAGCACTTGTGGGAGAATGTGTAGCTTTGTGGAATGGAGAGGTGACAAGTGTCACCTCCACATTCATGTGGGGTTGTAAGGAGGGTTATGTGGATGGAGGAGAAGGTGACAAGTGTCACCTTCTCATCCATTACGGTCTAAGAGCCTTGTCTTTATATCTCCCTCATTTTGATGAGAGGGGGGTTCTTTTCATTTCTTTTGGGAATTTTTGGACTTGTGTTGGGAGAGTGAAGGACTTGGAGATTTTTGGGAGAACTTGTGAAAGCTCTTCACCAAAACTCACTCCATTATTGAAGATTTTGAGGTATTTCTCAAGCTTGGAACCATTTGCTTTTGTTTTCACTATTGCTATGTGAGTAATACATGTTTTATGTTATGTTATTTTAGATGTGTTGAGGGTTTCATGGGTTGTTTGGGTGAATTCTACTTATGTGAGAACTCACCTTAGTGTTGGGTGAGAGAGGATGAGAACCTCTCAGTTCCCCTCTTGGTTATGGTATTTGTTTTGTGGCCAAAGGCCTTATTTTGGAGTTTGGAGAAGTTTGGGTTATCGCATGAGTGCCTTGGTTATTGTGATATGTGAAGTGTGGCAAGAGGCCAAATGATTCAAGAGGATATTGTGTTTAAGAGTGTGGATCTCCTTGAGTAGAGTGAGTCCACTCTCTCACCCTTTTCAAATCTATCTCTAAGGTGGATTAGTTTTGTGATAAGCCTTGGGATTGGGTGTTGTTGTGCATGAAATGAGTGTTGCTTTTGTTGTGGATTGATACTTGGTTGTTTGGAAGCCCTCCAAGCTTGAGGGTGTCCTATTTTAGGCCTAGGTTGGGAGGTGAGATTCCCATGAGTATGGATATCTTTTGTTGTTTATTTTTTTGTAGGTTCATTTGGAGACTTTGGAGGAGTTTGACCTTGAGAAGGAGATGTAGTGTTTTGGCTTTTGTATTGTGTAGAAAGAAAAAGAAAGGCATTGAGATGCCTACTACCTTTAAGGGCTTGTATTGAGTTTTCCTTACTTCTTTGGAGAGTGGAAATAGCCATGTTGTAACCTTACCTTTGTAATATTGAAACCTTGTATTTATTTGAATGGATATGGCAATAGAATAATCTTCACCTTTTGTCAAGAATGGATGCATATTTATCTCTATCTCTCCCTAATTTATCTACTCTTGCTTATTAATATGTTATGCAAAGAAATTAGTTCTAGTAAAGAAAATTTGTTTTAAAGTTTCTTAGAGAAATAAATTAATGCTCATATGCTTTTATAAAGAAAAATATCTTATGTAATTGTTGGTAGCAAATAGAGAATTCATGTGTTGTATGGTGAAATTTGTGTATATATATATACTTCTTATGTTCCTATTTTTTAAAAATATTTGGTTCTCTGTTTAAAAAAAAATACAGAGAGCATGTTTGGTATATATATATATATATATATATATATATATATATATATATATATATATATATATATATATATATATATATATTATTAAATGCTTAATAGTTGATTTAAAATACTTAGTTTTCATTTTGCAAAGTCGTCGAATTAAAGAAAGGTCGAATAACATTTTTTAGGGCTTTGACCTGTTTGTATTAAAAACATTGTAATCGAAGCACAGAGAGGATACATGTTATATGTTAGGGTTTTTAACCCTTTTGAAAATCCTAAACAAAGTTTAGATGGTCGTGAACTGCCGCGTAGGGCCATGCCGGTCGTTATGACAATAGTGTTGGGAGGGGGTTGGGACCCCCGTCACACCCCAGGGCACTGCCTTATGGGTAGGGCGGGAGCCCCACCCTGCTCCGTTGGCGCCATTAACATGCGGTTTAATCTCCTGCAAACATTGTTCACTACATAATATCTAATGAATACTGCAGTTCGAAATCATAGTCCGTCCCTTGAGAAAACGGCTCAGCCTTGAGATTTTCAGCCTCTGGTTCTGTGTTTTTAAATTGAACCAATATATATATACACTGTGCTCTTTGATTTTTTCTACCATGCTTAACATTAGTATATCTCTGTGTTTTACACATACATATATTAAAAATACAAAGATCTCCTCTTTCTAGTTATTTTTTAAGTTTAATATCACTCTCTAGTTTAAATGAAAAACCAGAGAGTATAGTTTTATACATTAAGAAAGTATAGAGCAATATTTTTAAATATTAGGAAAATTGAGAAAATGTTTAGAGAACTTCCTATTTTTAACCAGTGCATTTAGACAAAACTTGTAGATGAATGTTAAAACTAAGTAGAGAGAAAATAAAAACAATGAACAACCTGTAGAAAATGGGTTAGAGTAAAATGTAGGAGACATTATTTTTAACTAATAAATAATTCCTTTGTTTGGGATGATAGCTCCCACTTGGGGAAGTATCATCCACCTTTCTTGCCAAATCCTCCAACCTGCACCCAAACAAATCAGAGCAAAATAAAATAATGAACCAATGCTTTATTTCCTTGCTTTTATAAACCCCTATCTAGGGTTTGGTGCCCTAGAATTAGGGAGTTGTTAATGATGGGATTAAGTGGTTAATTGGGTTAGTGGGTGTGTGGGGATTGTTGTTATATGACTTTTAATTTAAGTAAATGTTATTTCCTTTTGTGTATATGGAGTGGGGTTTAAATATTAAAGGTATTGTATTTCTAATTATCTTTTGGAGTTCAAAACAACTTTATAGTTTAATTGTGATCAAATTATTTGTATAAAGTATTTAGCTTGGGTTAAATGTTTAGGTTTTTATTTTGTACCTTTGTTTTAAAAAAGGGAAATTAGTGGCTAGATGACATTCAAAACTACTATTGGAATGATGATTAATTGTATTGATTTAGGTTAATTTTGGAAAAAGGATCTAGAATAATGTTATACTTTAGTTTGTATATTTTTTGATAGTTGTAATAAATTGTTTTATTTTAAGAAAGAGTATGGGATGGGAAAATTAGGTAAATAGTGTATTTAATGTATTAAATTGTTTTATTTAATTTAATTGGTTTTTAAACCTAGAGATGAGGGATAAGTAGGAAGTTTATTTTTAAATCAATTTTGTACCCTCCTATAGCTGATGAGGTGGCATTATGCTATTGAAATCACTATAGGAGGTATCCTATTTTATTCCTTATTGCCTCGTTATGCTAGCAAAATTTCTCTAGACTTAGTGTATGTTAAACTGGTTTAGTATTAGTCCTATTTTCACTATTCTTGGTGATTAGTGTGAGTTAAACTGATTTTTGAGCTAGTATCAAAATCGACCCACCTCATTCGGGTTTATCCAGGGTGGAATTCTTGTGTCGGAATCCCACCCTCTCAACATTGCATTTCGCAATGTAAACCCCCTAGTGTCTATCATCGTAGGGTTACAAGTTGAGATCGTATTATCCTAAACTTGATTGACTTCCCCGCCTACAGGCGTTGCGCATGACGTTGGTTGCAGAGTCAACTACATTGTGAGCTAGTGTCAACGAGTGTGCATGTTACGCGCGAGGGGGTTTTGTGGTGTCGGGGGGAAAATTTTTGATATTTCATGTCATGACCACATGACAATTGTGGTCATGACATGTGGTTATCGTGTCATAACCACATGGCGAATGTGGGCATGACATAGGTTCTCTTTAGGGTTTAGATTTCTTTGAGTTTGTAGGTTTGGAAGTATAGATTTGCCCATGTCTAATCGAGTTCTTGCTCAAGGTCTTTGTGGAAATTGAAGAAATTGACTAAGTCTGATGTCCTGAGGTCTAATGTTATGAGATCTTGAAAACTAAGTTTGAAATTTGGTGGATCCTCAAAAATCTAGAATCTGCATGTTAAGTCCCATGGATCCGGGACTTATCTCAAACATCCTGGAAGTATATTTCAAAATATTTAAAGTATATGCTCAATATTTGAGCATATACTTAAATATATTTTTAAATATACTTCCACTCAGGACATTTCTGGCAGAAAAAATTGAAGTATGGGACCTTGAGCGCAAATTCCATGCACAGAGGGAGAATGCACCCTAGGAGTAGAGTCATCTAAGCATGAACACTGCATAATAATCAAGTTTGATCATTGAAAATCATTGGGAATTCCCTTGCAAAGATGATAACACTTAGAAAATTCATATTAGGGAGGAGCGCAAATTCCTTGCCCATGAGAAATATGCACCCTAGAGAAAAAAATCCTTCTGAACATGGAAAATCCGCTCTAGGAAGAATTCCTCCCATATGATGAAATTACGCCAAAAATCAAAGTTTCATTGAGGAAATCATTGTGGAGAAGTCATGAGTGGAAGATCAGAAATTCCCCCTAAATGAGGAGAATGCACCCAAGGAAGAAATGTCACTCACATGTGGAAAATGCACTTAAGAATGAAGATGCATCATTAAACCATTTGAAGCTTTAAAATCCATGTTGACGATGAAGTAAGAGTTGAAGGCAAGAAAAATTTGAAGAAGAAAAGATGTAAGGCAAAGGAAGGAAAATCCTTGCTTAGGGGGACAATGTGCCCATGAATTAGAGGAAATTCCTTTCACTTAAGGAAAATGCGCCTACTGAAGGTTTGTGATTTTGGACAAAAAATGAAAAACTCCATCTCCTTGCTTGAAATTCATAAAATTTCCTTGAAAATTTTATTGAAATCATTGAAAATTTCATGCCAATAGAGGAAGAGAAGTTTGAAAGTGAATAAAATCCTAAGTAAAAGTTGCAAATTCCTTTCGCAGAAGGAATTTGCGCCAAAATAGAGGAAATTCCAAGGATCAATGGAGAATGCGCCTAAATAGAAATCCCAAATTTTACCAAAATCTAACTTGAATAATTCTCTAAGTGCAGTGAAAATCACCAAAATCCATGCTAAATGTGAAGTTTGAAGGTAAAGAAAAATGCTAAGTGAAAATAGCACAAATTCCATGTACCCAAGGAATTTGCGCCACCCTTTGCATTTACCCTAGAAAATTGCAAATTCCATGTACCCAAGGAATTTGTGCCCTAGATGTTATTCACTTGGACATTCCTGATTCCTCCTGTGCATCTAGAGACTTGCAAAATGAATAAATGAATGTGTGAAAATGAATAGTTGATGGTTAAAATCCTTTGAATTTACAAATGAAATTGATAAATGGTGCAAGATTATTCGTGTCTTATCTTAATATTGCATTACATTAAAGATTTTATGAGCAGTGACTATTTAATGTTGTCTTTGTTTTGCAGATATCAGAGAAAGATGAATCCATCCAAGACAAGGTCATATCAAGCTCATCGAGATCGTCCATCGAAGAAGAAGGCCAATCTCAAGGATTCAGTATCATCCATAGAAGAACATCCAGAGGATAAAGGCATCATCAAGTTCACCATCATCCTACTTCTAGTGGAGAACTTCACCACTGGAGTGAGGGAATATCACCTTGCAAACTCCATCTTGAAGATCACTTCGAGTTCAAGAGCTTTCCATTTCATGCACCAAGGAGAAAAGAACCTTCATCATCCAATCGACTCTAGGAGTACACGTACATGACATCTTCCTGCACAATCCAAAGATAGAATCCTGCACAACAACATGAGAAGAGACATGAGTCAATCATCACAATTCCATGAATTACATCAAGACAACAAGAAGTTTCAAATTTCCCAAAAGTATAAGTTCGAGAGATGCTAAGTTCCATAACTGAAAATCCAAAAATTTGGGAAAATATTCCAAGCAGTATCAACACATCGAGAACTAAACCAATTTTCTGTTAGAATAAATTAAGGTTTACATTAGTTTAATATATAATAAATAAAGGTTGGTTTTATAAAGTTAGGGAATTAGTTATTCTCGTAATAGTTTTTAAGAAGTTATTATGGTTACATGTACGAGAATATGTGGCTATATAAAGCCAATGCACTCAAATGTAATTCATTCAGAAAATACAGTAATATATTGTTTTATATTTTGTTCATGTGCAATGGTGTAATCTGTGCAAACTGATTACCATTTTTCCAATATGGTATCAAATCTTTTTGAGAATGGGCTCTGAAGAAAAAGATTGTTGAGCGAGTCCATCAATCTGAAAAATCAAATCTTTGCATTTGATATTTGCTGGCAGTTGTGGGACGACTCTTAATATGGAGAAATTAGGGTTTTGATGTAAAATGTGAGAGAGAAGCATACAATTTTCAGAGGCGATCCATGGTCGTTTAAATGGAATCAGGTATTCGAAAGATTACATGATTAAATCATTGAGAATTTTGAGATAATAGTTGAGAAATATCATATTTTTTATTGCTGCGTTTGAAACATTTTTACTGTTGCGTCTATTTTTCTTGTAAAACCCCTGCATGTAGAAGAAGGAAGATCAATGCTTAGATGATCGTTGAATGATTGTTGGACTACTAATTTCCTACCAGAGGCTACCATTCCATATATCTGATGTTTATTTCTTGCCAGCATGATATTTCAAGGAGGTATTTGTGTTAACGTTGTGAAGAGTCCAACCTGGATAGGAAGGAAGAGTTTCTAAGGCATCCTTGGTATTGGATATCTCCAAAGAACATTTTGCAGTGATTAAGTGACATGTGAAGCAACTGTAGCTGAACTAGTTTGAAGTTGTAGATCATTTCAAAGAAGTGCTTATATATGCTATGCAAAATTCATTTGCGGCACTGTTGGAAGTAGGTATTGTAGAAGACATTGGTAGAAAAGAATATTTGAAAGAGACTAGGCTGTTGATTAGAAAGAAAGAACAAGTTTGAAGTAGCCAGAATAATGATTAAAGCCACCTCAGCAAGCATTCTGCCAGAATAAGGCCAAAGTCTGCCCTATGTGGACAGAAGTTAGGCGAAAAGATATTTTTTAATGAAAATTTTTTATTTTTCAAAGGAGGTTATAAGGTGGCAAATAATTTTCAAACAAAAAGGTGGTTGTGAAATTCTAGAGTTTTTATATTTTTACTTGGAGATATAAGGTTAATTAGTGTATGGGTCTATCATTGGTTCAAATTGACATTATCATCTTTTAATCATGAATGCACATATGTCAAAGATCACTTATGCTTTCAGGGACATCTTTTTTATTCCTGATGAGGCCTCCAAAGACTCATCCAAGACATCAGTTGGTTAAAGTGTAACAAGGTCATATTAGAGGCAGGCGGCATCGGAGGATGGAGGATTTTCCATCATCTCAAGTTAGCTTCTCACTTTGAGATGATGCTTTGCATGAGAAGCATTTTTGGTTTTGGTTGTTTTGCTTTTCTTTGTTGATGCTGACGGATTTGAAGAATGTATGTTTTGTGAAGATTTTGTTTTGGAGACAGGTTTGGGATTTGGTGTTGAGATCAATATAGATTGATGTCCAGCGAGCTTCAAGAGTATATGATCGAGAATTATACCCTTTTGTGGTCACTAGACAATGGCAGAGATCTGTCATATCTCTTAGGGTTCATTGTCGAATAATTCAAGACTCTGTGATTTGAGAGTTCGGGATTAAAGAGCTCAAGAACACAGTTCAAAGCTATGCCTTTCTGAGGGTAGATGAGACATCATGATGGAGCCCCGCTTGGTTCAGGATTTGTTCTTTGGGAGAAGATCTTCTATAAAATATGTGTTCATATTATATAATCAGCATTGTTGAGTATATTAGCATTCAGGGGGGTCCCTTGGTACTATTGCATGTAAACCTTAAGGGGGGGTGTTAGAATAAATTAAGGTTTACATTAGTTTAATATATAATAAATAAAGGTTGGTTTTATAAGTTAGGGAATTAGTTATTCCCGTAACAGTTTTTAAGAAGTTATTGTGGTTACATGTACGAGAATATGTGGCTTTATAAAGCCAATGCACTCAAATGTAATTCATTCAGAAAATACAGTAATATATTGTTTTATATTTTTGTTCATGTGCAATGGTGTAATCTATGTAAACTGATTACCATTTTTCCAATATTTGCTCCATGCTAAGGTGGCACGTACACATCATTAGGCCAATCACAGTCTACCACATCATATTGTCTAAGTTCAATGTATCTACTACAAAGAGGGCATCCACCTTGAACATTCCTAAATATTCCATTTCAAGCTTATCACATTGGGAAACGTGCCTTCATTGCCTATCTCATGTTCTAAAAATAGTAACTTTTGTAACAAACTGCCGTGTTGTCTCAATCTGGGTTGTTGATTTGCAAATCAATCCTGGCCATTCATGTAATTTTTGGAGTCTATAAAAGGCTCACTTCTCTCATTTGTAAGGGATATACATTAGAATTAGAGTTGTTGTAGGAGAGTAGGATAGCAAGTAGAATAGAGGAAACTCTTCGAAGTCATTGAAGAGATATTGTGAAATAGTTGTAAAAATACTTCTTGGATCAATACAAGCTCATTGTTGGTTCTCATGGTGATTTTGTGTGATTATGGAATGTTCGCATGATTTCAATTCTCACAAATGATGGAGATGTGTTTCCAAGGAGAGTAGAATAGATTAGTTGAAGTTCATTGATGTAATGTTTATATGTTAAGATATTTGATGAATTCCTTCTTGGTTCATACTTTTCGTGGATTGTCGAAGGCAACTCACTTTGTAAAGTTAGCTTGAACCTTCATATGCTTTAGTTCAATTGTGAAGATTGTTCAACTTGCGCTAGCTGTGGGTGTTTAGATGGATGTTTCACAATATGAAAATCATTGGGTTACCTTAGGAGATTGCACCTACTTCATGTAATTGTTGGTTCTCATGGTGAAGCAGAGTTTGGTTTTGTGAGGAGTTTGTCTTTCTACACATCATTCATTACTTCATTATCCTTAGATTAACTCTCTTAACCCTCTCTCTTTTGCATTTTCTTTTAAGTTTGATTGAAGAAAGTTCCATTCCTTCACATCCAAGGAGTGCAGAATTTCATCCATGTTTGTGAAGGAGGAATTTAGCGTAAGTCCCTTTGTGATTACCAACAAGATCACATCAAATCACTGAGGCTATCCATGTGCAAGTCAAGACCTGACATCAACTGAACCTTGGAGCATTCTTGTTTGATCACATAGTTCAACATTCGAGAAGCTTTGTTCAAGAGAGGATAGAGCACTTAGTGTTTTATTCTATTGTTCTTGTTGTTACAAAAACACCATCAACAAGTCAGAGTCTCTCTTGAGTTGTTCAACCACTCCATAATTCTCAATCAACTTGTTCATGGAAGGCAGATCACACTTACATGGAAATTGGAAACAAAACTGAAATTGGGCCAGGGAAAACACGTGTTGAAATGACAAGCTATTTCGATCGTGACATTGCTAGACAAATAAATACTCTTTTAAAAGTTTCAACTATAAACATAGTTAAGGAATTTATTATGTCATGGTTTTATAATATACAAATTTACAAGATGAGAAACTACCAAAGAGCTCTGATAGAAAATTAGATAGAAGCATCAAAATGGCACACTTGTGTAGAGGCATCATATTTCCTACTAAGAAATAAATAAAATAGCAAAGATAGTCCAATCTATTATTCATTAATCATTTGTATTTTGTAATATTGCAAGTAATCCATAGTTTATGAAGACATCTGATAATTTATTTCTATATGTTATCATTACATTGACATTATCTATGCTCTAATACCATGAAAATCCTAAATCACATCACATATGACCCTCCTTAATCTTCTTTACTAGCTACATAAAATGAAAAAGTTGTAGTTGTTTCCTTATAAAATCTTGATTCGTTTGTCCTTAACCTTGCCTTTTGTGTTTCTTTTTGAAATAGCAGAATACAATTTTGTATTTTAAATTAAAACCAGAGTTTAGTCACCAAACGCCTGTCTGGAACTGCCTTCCTTGGAAACAGAATTGAAACATTTGTTGGTACAATATAAAATTCAACCCTGGCTTGAAGTAACAGTGCATAAAACTTTGCCTTAACAACTATCACACAGCCAATACAGGAAATCAACATAACTGAAAATGCTTGATGCTACTTTTATTAAAAAAATTAAAGATCACATTATATGAAAATTAATCTTTGGTATGGCATAACAAATAAAAACTGGCTTGAAGCAACAGTTCATAGAGCCTAGCCTCAACAATATCACTCAACCAATACAAGGAAACAACTGAGCATTCTTGCTGCTGCTTTATTTACAGCAAAGCTTGGGAAACTTATTTCTTCCTAATTTTGAGGCTTATGTCTAACTACAAATATATTGAAATATAAGAATTGAACATGAGTGGATGGAAGTTTAAATACATACGTCATTTTCTCAGTGCACAGACTACCTTACTTTGGCTGGTTAGCTTCAATGATCACTGAAAACCTTCCTGTCACCACAGTTTGAAAATGCACTGGCAGTCATAGTCATCGTGAGCAAAATATGCCCTAGCTGTATGTCGAGGAAAGTATGGCAGAAAACTGCTTGGAAAACAATGCCAAATTGCATGAGTATATTACGCGTAAACCCTACCGCAACAGAAATCGTAGTAAAAACATCATTGAAAATCGGTCAAACCCACATGCAGTCCCATGATTTAATCGTGAATAATCTTGAAAAAAATGGTCAAACTTGTGGATCAATGAGTTTATGCAAAATTGTGATTTTATTGGGGAAAAAATTGGGACCACTAGGGATTCATGATTAATTATGATTTTTTTATTATTTTGGTTTCTTTGATTTTATGAAAGAATAAATGTATCACTACAGGACTCTAAAAAATTGCGCAATTTTTAGAGTTGAAATACTATCTGCTGGGATGATGATGAGATTTGGTTTTTTCCTATATCAGATTGTCATTTATATTAAGCTTATATAATGTGTGCTTAGCTGTTTTCCAGATTTGTGTTTCCAGTCTCTTGTTAAGTGCTGCTTCTTCTTTCATCCACTAGTTGTTAGAATTCAGTTGTCACGTATGCATATATGTCAACTTAACTAATATAATGGCCTCATGTTTGGAGAGTTTTAACATAATTTTCTTGCTATGGAGATTAGATTTGTAGAATGATCTATTTAAGCTGCTTTGGTAAAGTGGAGGTAGAAGATTCAGTCCAAACTTGGTAGATTGACATAATATATAAGCCAGTGATAAATGTGATGACGACTTTGCCTGAGGTAATTTGATTATAATAGGAAGTATAGTCCTGCTTTGTTGACAACGTTTGAGCTTCTAATGCCAATGTGGGTTATTGCCTACAAGATACAATAGTTCTAAATATAACAAGTTTGCTGTTAGAAAAGGAATTGCCATGTCTTGAACTCAATGGATTACACCATGTTTTAATCACATATTGAAGAAAGTAGCAAAATCTTGTTGATTAATTATGTTAATGGTAAGGATGAGGTAGTTAAACTTATTACTTTCAAACAACAATTAGTACGTGGAAGATATTAATCGGCAATCTTTAAGCATAGTGTTTTTTGCAATTTGGTACTTAGATGTCTGTAGCATAGTTCACAAACTCGGACTTGATTCAAACTCGACAGACCAAAAATTTCTGACTCGGCAAAATGCAGCAACTTAAAACATATTTAAATTTTTGGAAAAAAACATAAATTTTATGCAAAATACAACTATAAAATGTATCAAATGAATTTGGCGGGGGTTTGGGGGCAATGCCCCCAACAGGGTTGAGGGGCAGCACCCCTTGCAAGGGTTTGGGGGGAGTGCCCCTTATGGGGGTCCATGGGCAGCGCACCTTGCACGTTCCCTATTGTGGTATAGGGTGGGGTTGAGGGGTGGAGCCCTTGCCACTAGGTCCAAATAAAGACCTTCAAAACTGAAGGGACGTTCATGGTGCATGTCATTTTCATAATTTTTTGAAAGGTAAAAACCATGTTTTTTCAGTGAACCACATCCAAACTGCGTCCCACAAGTTTTTAAGACAAACTCACCAAATTGGTGAGTACTTGGCCAAAACTCATCCCATTTGATCCTTGAATTTACTCTGAGTACTCATTTTGGGAAAAAACCTGCAAGTACACTAAGTCCTAGGTGAGTTTTCCAAGTATGGTCTGTAGGATTATTGATTACAATCTATTTGAATTTATAAATATCCTGGAGTTTGATTTTGCAATTTTGTTCAAGTAGAGGTGGGCTTTGAAAATTAATTCTACATTATAGAGAATGTGAATAAGTGATATATGAGATATTTGTTGCCATTTAAAAATTGGGAAGGATATTAATTTATTAAACTTAATGAAGAATATTCTACTTAGTTTATGGTGAAGAATTTTGAATGTTTGATAAAATATATGTATAATTGTATTCCTCAATGTGCTTTGTTTATTGGAAACCTACATGCTGGAGATTTATGAAGCGTGAATAATGTCAATGAAGCTGTCATGTGGACAAAGAAGTTTGCAAAACTTTCCCAACATAATGAAGGACAATGATGGGAAAAGGTTAACAAATATGATAATACCAGAAGACCATTCAAGAATTTAAAAGATGCAATGAATCCTTATCTTTTACTGTGATCATTGCATCCAAAGGTACAAACCAAAGTTATCACTGAGTGCTAATTAAGCGAGTTAATGAATTGCCAGTTTCACAAAACATTAAAGAGAGAAATAGAAAAAAAGAACATGTATTTTTAATGACTTTTGGTAATAGTTATATTGCTTCAGGACTGATTTTTTTTTGAGTATCTGTAAGCATATGAGTTTACAAACAAAGCCAGTCTTAAATTTTTTCCCTCAACCGGCCGATAGTCACTATAGGCTGAGAATGCTATTGAACGAGGTAAAAAACATCAATTAAATTAATTTACAAATTACAAGTTAAATCTTGATTTGGAATGCCACAATAAGTTTTACAGATCATAAGATGGAGCTTAGAGATAGTTTGAACTTACACGGTGAAAAAATTAGCAGATTTTTATGGTTAAGCCTGAAATCTGTATGCACCGTTTAAAATGGAGTTTTCAGAGCCCAAATACGTAAACTCTGTAAGACAGATTTTCCCATCAGATCAATTATGGGACACCAGGTGGGTCCACTATCTTTCTAAATATGATTTTACTGGCTATGAAGAAATGCATGCTGTCAAATTGCAATAGGCAATATTTCTTCTTGTAATGATAAATCTAAATTCCATTCATGAAACCAAAATTGAATTGATGATACACCTGTTGAATTCATTGGGGCATCTATAGAATGAAGTATCAAGTGTTAAGATCTTGGGAAAGAGGGCAAATCTTTTGCATTATTATTCTTGTTTGCTAAGTATGGTTGTTGGATCAATTTCTCAATGTGTTAGCCTTTTCAATCTGAGATCTCTAGCTATATATTGAAGCTTTAGAATGAACTAGATAGAATGTTTGGAGAAATCCAGGGGTAAAGGTCAATTCGTCATCTCTAATTCAGTTATTGATTGATCCTATAATTGACAGAATGACTCGTAAAATAATTTGTGAGGATTGTGTGTGGAAGAATCCTTAGGGTTTTTACATATTCCTTCTGAAGGGTGTCCAAGCTACAGGATCCCAACTTTTCTGCTTCTCGTATTCTTTGATATCTGTAAGAAGCATGTATTTAAAACCTAGTATCTATGTCACTAACTTGAAGAAAATACTAAATGTAAACAATTTCTAAGAAAAACTACTCATAATTAGCAAAAAGATGAGCAAGTTTATATTGGAGCAAAGCATTTTAGAGAAAATATGTTCAAACCGTTTTGTTTTTGTTCGAGGGGAGTGCATAGGGATGGTATTAGGTTAAGATGATTGGGATTTGTTTGGGTTCCATTATCTGCACTCATTGTTACTAATTTGAATCTTTTACTTTGCAGATGAATATGTGATATGCAATGGTTGTAAAAGTCCTGCTACCATCCGTTTAAAGGAAAATAATCTTTTCTTCCTTCGCTGCTAACTTAATACCATGTTTTGTTGGTGTTTCCAAATAGTTTCAGTAAATCAATATGCAAGGAATATTATAGTTGGCTTTTAATCTATATTTTTGAGTGATATTCACATCAGTGATTGAAGTCAAAAGCAATAGGTTTTGTGAAAATTGAATCTTGCACGGTGTCCTTTTTACCTGTGAAAATTATATCTTGCATGGTGTTCATTTTCTTGAATGGCGTCTGCTATCTGCTGTTATGAATTGACAAGGGGTTGGTATTCCATCCTCTCGTCTTTCCACATTAGTAATTGAACGTTGTGTTGAGTTAATTTAGTTTTTGGCAAGTAAAATGTTTAGAATATGTTCTCTATCTTTTGTCTTTGTGTTTATTTTTGAATGTTGTGATGTAAAACAACTTTCAAAGATGCTTCTCGTATCATACTCTAATTTCCCTGTGGATCATTGCAAACAATCTTGTTGGGGAAGAGGGAGGGGTGGATGGATGGAGAAGGATGCATTCACTGATAACAAAATAATTTGCACGACACTCTTATTCACCATTTCAATGCTACTTGGATTTGTAAAGGGAAAGAGTTTATTCTGATTATTTGGTTATGCATATGTTTCATTTTAATGCAATCTAATTTCGGTCGAAGTATATTTGTGACTTGTTAGCTGCAGTAACTATAATTTCGGTATTGTAGTTGCAGAGCCTGTTGGGAGTGGGTCTTCTTTTTACGATTGCTTCAAATTTTATAGAAGATAAAACAAGACAAAAGAGGCATGCTGATTGTTGATTTCTCATGTTTCTTATGTCTACGCAGTGTGGATGCACGCGTTCTGTGGCACCCATCAAGGCTGGTTTTGTTGCTCGTGTTGCACGTAAAACGGTGACAAAAACGAGTGCAGTTTCTCCAGTTCATTAGTTACTGCATTTTGGAACATTCTGAAGGCCTGGTTGATTAGATTTAGCTATATTTTGTAGATAGAAAGCATAATTTTCTCTGTTTATCATAATTTGCTCTAGGATTTAGTGGCAGATTTGATTTTATCTTGTTTACTAATGAAAATTTGTAAAAATGGACACAACATATTCTGAAGACTAATTATCATTGTAAAACAGAGTTTTCAGACAGAGGTGTTGGTGGCTAAATGTGCCATTTATGGTTTGCAAAATATTAAGCCGCCTTTCCTAGAACCGAAGATAATAAAGCTGTTGATCAATACAGTTCTCCTTTCCTATAAACCATTAACTTGTACCTGTTACTGAAGCTTGGTCATTTTGGTAAAATTCTAAATAAAAGAACAAAATTGTAATGTTACCAAGAGTGCCATGCGAAATTCCCTCTTTGGAAATCCGAATCGTGTATCCTGTACACCCTCTTAACATTGTTAATATTATTAACATTTTAATTTTTTAATACCTAGAAAAAAAAATAGCCATCCTTCTATATCTAAATCACCCAAAGTTGTATAAAATAAATTTAACTGCTTAATGGTGATTTTTTAAAAGGAATATGTATTCTTTGGGAGTGTTATTATAGAAGTGTGGCGCGAAAAGATATAAAAGAGGCTTATTATAGTTTGAGTGTGGTTTTATTTTGCCAACACCTTTCCTTGAGCCATGCTTTGGTGCTCAGGGCTCCTAGTTTGGCTCTAATACCATGTTATTTTCTATGGAACAGCATATGACTCTACTATGTGATTACTGGGATACTATACCACTAAGTTACCAGCCTCCTCTGTGAGCTACTGGCCCTCTTTGTGACTGAGGCTTTGGTGTTTAAGGCTCTTAGTCTAGCTCCAATACTATGTTAATTTGTATAGCCCAGTTTTATTCAAGTAAATGGGGTTTAACTGTTTTTTACTTCCGTAGTTTAACTTGGTTTTGGGATAGTCCTATCCATTTATTCTTATTCATTTATTATGGTAAACAACTCTTGGAGTAAGTATCACAAACATGTTGGAAATTGATTTTAGTGTTATATTTGTGACTAATTGGGATGTTGATGTTATGTAGCGACGGGAGATATAAGTTAAAGGTAGCACCTATGTAATAAGCATGATTAAGAATGCCCAAAACATATCCTAACTAATCAAACTAAAAGGTGGCAATGACTCTAAGAGGCACATCCCATAGTGTTAGATGAATATAAAAGGATGGTAATCTGAGATCTCAAAAGCATCAATCAATAACACAATTCCTTATATATCTGCCACAATCGATTGGAAATAGTCACCATAAATTGTATAAGGAAACTGCACTTATTATTCTGATTTATAAGAGAATATCTTGTTGAGTTTTTCTCCCTCATGTAGGAGGGTTTTCCTAGGGCAAAATTACTATGTTCATTGTTCTATATGTTGTATTTTTTGTTTGTTTGCATTTTTGATCTATAAAAACTAACATGGTATTAGAGCAGGTATAAGAAAGATCGTGATTAGATTCATTCAAGCAGCGCTACCCTCATAGGCTTATTCTCATCCTTGATTGCATCTATTGTCAAGATGGTGAATGGGCTCAAGGTCAAAGATAGACTTGAGGGCGCATCAAACTTCACATCTTGGAAGTTTAGAGTCATGCTCACTTTGGAAGAAAATGAGTTAGCTGAGTTCATGGAGGGCGAAGTTCCCAAACCAACCAATGAGAATGAGAGGCCTCAATGGAAGAGAAATGGCATTAAGGAGAAAAAGATGTTGGTTGATTCCGTGAAAGATCACATTGTGCCAATATTCTCCAAGTTGAAAATTGCAAGAGATATGTTCAAGACTTTGGAGGAGATGTATGAGATCAACAACACAAGTTGAGCTCTTGCATTAAAGCAACAGCTTCATCACATCAAGATGGTGAAAGGAGATTCTGTCATCACATTCTTCATGAAGATCACCGAGTTGAGAGATTAGCTTTCTACCATTGGGCATATTGTTGATAACAAGGATTTGACTATGTTGGCTCTTAATGGTCTTCCTCCATCTTGGGAGTCATTCATTCAAGGAATCAGTGTGAGATCAAAACTTCCTAAGTTTGATTGGTTGAGGGCAGATTGTATTCAAGAAGAATCAAGGTTGGTTGCAAGAGGGATTGGTCAAAACTCTACAAATGAAGACATTCATGTTCTTGCCACTTATTCCTCGAAGAAGAAAGGAAAAGAAGGAAAGAAAGGGTACTTCAAGAGGAATAAAGATAAAGGATTAGATGGTATTCCCGTATTTAAGAAGAAGAAGGACTGCTCTCATATTCAATGTTTTAGATGTGACAAGTTTGGTCACCATGCTAAGGATTGTCCAACCAGACCTAAGTGTTGGATTTAAGGCATACAACTGAGAGGGGGGGGTGAATCAGTTGTATAAAACTTCTTGTTCTTTCAAACACTTGATTCTTCGTTGTTAGTTAACAGCATATCAATTAATCATCTATGAAAGCATAATACATAAACACAAGAGCAGATAAACATCAACACATTGAACACCAAGATTTTGACGTGGAAAACCCGGTTAAGGGAAAAACCACGGGGTGATTAACCCAAGGATTATTCTCTGTTAGAAGAATAAGAAAAAGAATGGCACTTGCCAATTAGGGCTCACTGCCCGAGCACACTGCTCACAAAGAGGCCCACTGCCTACAAGGAGACACACTATCTACAAAGTGATAAGAATCACAGTCTTGAACTGGAGAATGACATCTCTACCATGTTCGGATCAGTTCCATTTAAGCCCAAAAACCTCTGCTCTGCCTTTCGCACTTCTCTTCGCTATGCCACACTCATCCACACAATCCACACTACGAAATGAACTCACAAACCGTTATTTATACAAGACATCGACTTAGGAACAAACATCTAAGTCGGCAAACAACCATAAGAGTATCCGCAATATGAATAACACATCCGGTCGGCCACCACAAGAACATTCGCAGGATGAACAACTCATCTGGTTGGCTAAACAGAGCAAGAACTTCATCCGGAAGAATAACTTCAATTCTGGGCTCTACTATCAATGCGGACCAACAACACAACCTCAACATGATCCAAGAACCTTCACAAGCCTGCCTGAATGACCAGGTACATCCGCACTTTCTTTACTTACTGGAATCTCTTCTCTTCCTTATCCGGAACTTCAAGAACACTGTCTGTCGCCACTGTCATAATGCAAGAGGTACTTCCGGACCTCCAAATCATACACAACTTGAGATGGCACATCACAAGGACATCCCAAAGACTCCTTCCAATCCGCAGATTAGGATTATACAATTCCGGACCTCACCGGACCTTTTTGTGATCCTCTGTCACCTCTGAATACTTGCCGAAACCGGTTCTACACCGACAGCCACAACTCTTTCAAATCTTCATGCGGACCTCTGAAATCTTAACTGAAGCATCTCAAGACTCATATCTACAAACCCTTTAATCCGCATCCTCCGGTTCGCATCCTATACAGTACATTTGCCTTCTTCTCATCACTGTTCTTTACTGTTCCTGACTGAGGCTAATTTTCTCAATATCCTCAGTACACTGCTCATTGAACCCTTCTTGTCAAAGCAATATGAGTATGTTGACATCAATGACAACACTGGTTTACCTCATACTTGCAACAATCTCCCCCTTTGTCATTGATGGCAACATATGATGTGAAAAACCATCAAGACAAGAAACTTCTCCTTTCTGTCACTTCTCCCCCTATCAGCAACATGTCTTCTCCTCATTTACTGCTCCCCTTTTGATCATCAGCTACTTGTTTTTCACATGTCTTCTCTCCCCCTTTGACATCAATGGCAAAGGGCTCATACTTGCAATTCTCATACATCAGAATCATACCAGCTGCTCCCCCTTAGTTGCAGCTCCCCATCATCAATCCAGATCACAAGATATGACTGTGATATCCACCGGACTAATGCACATCAGTGCATCCTAGTTCATCACCGGAGGGGCCATGACCCCTAACTTCTCCCGAAGATATTCAAAAGAGTCCTTGGGAAGAGGTTTAGTAAAGATATCTGCAATCTGATCCTTTGAGGGAACATACTCCAATCTGACTTCTTCCTTGTTCACTTGTTCTCTCAAAAAGTGAAACTTGATAGATATGTGCTTAGTCTTAGAATGCAATACCGGATTCTTAGAAATATTAATTGCACTTGAATTATCACAGAAAATTGTGATAGGCTCCTCATATTCAACTTTAATGTCTCTTAGCATCTGCTTCATCCATAAGATTTGAGTGCAACTACTTGCTGCTGCAATGTATTCTACTTCAGTTGTAGACAGAGATATTGCATCTTGTTTCTTGCTTAGCCAAGAAACCAATCTCTTCCCCAAAAAGAATGCTCCACCACTAGTGCTCTTCCGGTCATCCACATCTCCTGCCCAATCTGCATCTGTGTAAGCATGAAGAGAGAAATCCAGATCTCTAGGGTACCATAGACCATACTCAACTGTTCCTTTCAAGTACCTAAAAATTCTTTTGATTGCCATAACATGAGATTCTCTAGGATCAGCCTGGAATCTTGCCACAAGACCAATAGCCTGCATTATATCTGGTCTAGTTTGAGTGAGATACAACAATCCACCAATCATTGATCTATACTTTGTCTGATCTACCTTTGGAGAATCATCATCTTTGCTTAACTTACATCCGGTTGCCATAGGAGTGTTCATTGGCTTTGAGTCTTCCATACCAAATTTTCTCAACAATTCTTTCACATATTTGGTCTGAGAAATGAAGATCCCTTCTTTTGTTTGAGTAATTTGCAGACCCAAGAAGAAATTCATTTCACCAAGCATAGACATTTCAAACTCACTTTTCATCTGATTTGCAAAAGTTTTGCACATACTATCTCTTCCTCCAAAAATGATATCATCCACAAACACTTCAACAATCAAAATGTTTTCATAATCAATTTTGAAATATAAGTTACTGTCAGCAGTACCTTTGTTGAATCCAATCTGCACAAGATGCTTATCCAACCTTTCATACCATGCTCTTGGGGCTTGCTTCAATCCATACAAAGCTTTCTTCAACTTGCAGACCATATCATCATTATCAGACAATTGAAATCCATCCGGTTGTTCAATGTAGACTTCTTCTTCCAGATCACCATTTAGGAAGGCAGACTTGACATCCATCTGATATACCTTGAAGTCTTTGAAGGCAGCAAATGCAAGAAGTAATCTGACTGCTTCAATTCTTGCCACCGGAGCAAAAGTCTCTTCAAAGTCAATTCCTTCTATTTGAGAGTAGCCTTTGCAGACCAATCTAGCTTTGTTTCTGATTACTTCACCAGCTTCATTTAGTTTGTTCCGGAAGACCCACTTGGTTCCAATTACATTCCTGTCTCTAGGTCTGGGAACAAGATCCCAAGTATGATTTTTCTCAATTTGCATCAATTCATCTTCCATTGCTTTGGTCTAGTTTTCATCATTGCAGGCTTCATTTATTGTTTTAGGTTCAATCTTTGAAATCAGACAACATTCATCCTGATTTTGAGCAACATTCCTTCTAGTTTGTACACCTTTGCTTCTGTCACCTATGATCTGATCTTCAGAGTGGTTCAGTCTTACATACCTTGGAATTTTGGGAGTATCCTGCACTGCTGCTTCTTGATCAGGCTCATTCAAACCTATCTCTTCTTCCTGATTTACCGGATCAGGCTGACTCTATCTCACCGGAGAGGATTGAGTTCCTTGAACACTGTCTTGGTCATCTTCATCAAACTCATAAAATCTTGAAGGCTTCTCAATTCCTTCATCAAATTTCACATTGGTGCTTTCTATCATCTTCCTCAATCTCTTATTGTAACACCGGTATGCTTTGCTTTGAGTGGAGTAACCCAAGAAAATTCCTTCATCACTTCTAGCATCAAACTTTCCTAGATCTTCATCTCTTTTAATATAACACTTGCTACCAAACACTCTGAAATATTTCACAGTAGGAGTGATGCCAAACCAGAGTTCATAGGGGGTCTTACCGGTGTTGTTTCTGATTTGAACTCGATTGAGAGTGTAGACTGCAGTGCTGATAGCTTCTTTCCAAAACATTTGAGGAACATTTGCTTCCAACATCATTGTCCTGGCAGCTTCCTGGATGGTCCGGTTCTTTCTCTCAACTACTCCATTCTGCTGTGGAGTCCTAGGAGCAGACAACTGTCTCCTTATACCCTGCTTCTCACAAAAGTCAATGAAATCACCAGATGTAAATTCACCACCTCTATCAGACCTTAGACACTTTAGTTTCAATCCGGTTTGATTCTCTACCATAGCTTTGAAGATTTTGAACTTCTCAAATGCTTCTGATTTTTCTTTTAGAAAGGTAACCCACATCATTCGGGAATGATCATCAATTAACAACATGAAATATCTATCACCTTGCAGACTCTTGATTCTTGTCGGACCACAGAGATCAGTATGTACTAATTCCAACAATCCGGTAGAAGACTGATCTTGGCTTTTGAAAGAGACTCTGCTTTGTTTACCTAGCTGACATTCTTTGCACAAACTATTTGTAGGTTTCATCAATTTTGGAAGATCTCTTACAGCCTGAGTATTGCTTATCTTGATGATGTTATCAAAATTTACATGACACATTCTTCTATGCCATAACCAACTCTGATCAATTTGAACAAACAAACAACTTTTATTTGAACCAACCAGATGAAAGATATTACCTTTTGTCTGAGTACCGGATGCAATTTCAGTTCCAGAGCTTGTAAAGATTCTGCATTTTCCATTCTTGAACCGGAGATCATAGCCTTTGTCCACTAACTGACCAACACTGAGAAGATTGTGCTTCAATCCTTCAACATATAGTACGTTACCTGTTTTGCTCTTTCCATCAAAGGAAATAGTTCCCCTGCCTCTGATTCTGCCAGCAGAATTGTCACCAAACTTTACCATTCCTCCTTCATACCTTTCCAAATTCAAGAACTTATTCTTGTCATAGTCATATGGTGAGAACATCCACTGTCAATAACCCAATCATCCTTTTCTTCCACTTGAGCAGCCAAAGCTTTTTCAACAACTTTGTGATTGACAGATTCAAAGAGTATTGAATCTTCTTCCTTGATGGCAATAAACACCCACTCATTTCCGTATTTGCTTCCTAGTTCTGATTCATCATCTGTTACTCCTTCATTGTCATCTTCTTCATGAACATAATAGCAATTCTTTTGAAACCTTTGTCTGTTAGTATTAGACCTTGCAGATCTTTCCGGACATCTTGAAGCAAAATGACCAATCTTATTGCAGTTGAAACACTTAAAGGGTAGTTTTCCTTCATACTTACCGGATCCTCTTGGCAGTCTCTTTGCAATGAGGGCTTCAAGTTGAGCTATTTCTGCTTCTTCTTCTTCCATGTCTCTTCTTGCTTGATCATACCATGACATTTTCCTTGATGAGTTTTCTCCCGGATCAAGTCTCTGTTTGCCTTTCACATAGGCACTGGCTTTGAAAGCAGATTCAGTCTTGGGAGGATCATCTCCAAACTCGGTCATTTCAAATGCAGCTAGTTTGCCAGCTAGTTGTTCTCTTGTGACAGTTGTGTGGGCTCTGAATTCATCAATGGCAGCAACCTTGATTTTGTAGGCAGCAGGAAGGGATCTTAGGATTTTGCAGACAATCTCATTTTCATCTAGAGTTCCACCAGCATTTCTAATTCCACATACCAGCTCATTCACTCTTGGCATAAAGGTAGTGATGTTTTCATCATCTCTCATCTTCAATCTTTCAAATTTCCCTTTCAGACTTTGCAACCTTGCACTTTTGACAAACTCATCTCCTTCATACAGAAGTTCCAGTTTAGTCAGGATCTCATATGCAGTTGCTAGGTCAATAACATTTGAGAGATCTGAATCATTCAATGCGCTTAGTAGGGCTTCCTTGGTCCGCAGATTATTTTCAGCATCTGTGATTTCATTCAGAGTTGTCGGACCACCTTGTGGAGGTACATATGGTTTTGAGACCATAGCCAAGTATGCTTTTCCCATACATTCCAAGTGACACTTCATGCGACCTTTCCAGAGAGTGAAGTTGGTTCCATCGAACTTCGGACTATCCTTCTTGTATGATGACATCTTGGATCTCCTCAAGCGGTTAAGCTCCTTTCAGAGGAACTTGGCTCTGATACCAATTGTTGGATTTAAGGCATACAACTGAGAGGGGGGGGGTGAATCAGTTGTATAAAACTTCTTGTTCTTTCAAACACTTGATTCTTCGTTGTTAGTTAACAGCATATCAATTAATCATCCATGAAAGCATAATACATAAACACAAGAGCAGATAAACATCAACACATTGAACACCAAGATTTTGACGTGGAAAACCCGGTTAAGGGAAAAACCACGGGGTGATTAACCCAAGGATTATTCTCTGTTAGAAGAATAAGAAAAAGAATGGCACTTGCCAATTAGGGCTCACTGCCCGAGCACACTGCTCACAAAGAGGCCCACTGCCTACAAGGAGACACACTATCTACAAAGTAATAAGAATCACAGTCTTGAACTAGAGAATGACATCTCTACCATGTCTGGATCAGTTCCATTTAAGCCCAAAAACCTCTGCTCTGCCTTTCGCACTTCTCTTCGCTATGCCACACTCATCCACACAATCCACACTACGAAATGAACTCACAAACCGTTATTTATACAAGACATCGACTTAGGAACAAACATCTAAGTCGGCAAACAACCATAAGAGTATCTGCAAGATGAATAACACATCCGGTCGGCCACCACAAGAACATTCGCAGGATGAACAACTCATCCGGTCGGCTAAACAGAGCAAGAACTTCATCTGGAAGAATAACTTCAATTCTGGGCTCTACTATCAATGCGGACCAACAACACAACCTCAACATGATCCAAGAACCTTCACAAGTCTGCCTGAATGACCAGGTACATCCGCACTTTCTTTACTTACTGGAATCTCTTCTCTTCCTTATCCGGAACTTCAAGAACACTGTCTGTCGCCACTGTCATAATGCAAGAGGTACTTCCAGACCTCCAAATCATACACAACTTGAGATGGCACATCACAAGGACATCCCAAAGACTCCTTCCAACCGCAGATTAGGATTATACAATTCCGGACCTCACCGGACCTTTTTGTGATCCTCTGTCACCTCTGAATACTTGCCGGAACCGGTTCTACACCGACAGCCACAACTCCTTCAAATCTTCATGCGGACCTCTGAAATCTTAACTGAAGCATCTCAAGACTCATATCTACAAACCCTTTAATCTGCATCCTCCGGTTCGCATCCTATACAGTACATTTGCCTTCTTCTCATCACTGTTGTTTACTGTTCCTGACTGAGGCTAATTTTCTCAATATCCTCAGCACACTGCTCATTGAATCCTTCTTGTCAAAGCAATATGAGTATGTTGACATCAATGACAACACTGGTTTACCTCATACTTGCAACACTAAGCAGCAGGCGTCATTTGCCAATGTGGGTGAGATCTCCCTATAGAAGGATACAAGTGAATTTCTATTCTATTCTGCCTTGTCAAGCAATGTGCCTACCGACATTCACACCTGGTTGATTGATAGTGGTGCCCCTCGCCACGTCACTGGATTTAGAGAGCATCTATCTGATTTAGTGGAAAGAGATTCTAGTGTTTGAGTCATCATTGGTAATGATGCAAGTTATTCTATGAAAGGTGTTGGGACCTCCTCTCTTCACTTGGATTCTGGCATTTCCTTACAGTTGAGCGATGTTCTATTTGTTCCGGGTATCAAGCAGAACCTTGTCTCTATTTTAGCCTTGGAGGACAAGGGATGTCAAGTTGCATTCTCCGAAGGCAAAGTTCTTGCATGGCCAAAGAATTCAAGTATCAAGAGTGCTTGGGTAATTGGAGTTCAACATGAGTGTCTCTATAGACTTTGCACTCATCCATTTCAGGCCTTGTTGCATGATTCATCAAGTTCGTGTGAGCTTTGGCATAGAAGACTTGCTCACCTTCACTTTTGAGCACTACCAACCATGGAGAAGATGGTCACGGGCCTTCCTAAATTCAACCAGGAGCATGAAGGCACCTGTAGAGGTTGCACATTGGGTAAGAATACTAAAGGTCCATTTCATAGTAGTGAAAGTAGATCTAAATTTATTCTAGATCTTATTCATTCTAATTTATGTGGTCCAATGTCTGTTGTTTCTTTGAGTGGTTTCTTGTATTATGTAATTTTTATTGATGACCACTCTAGAAAGACTTGGATTTATTTCTTAAAGACTAAAGAATCTAAGGAAGTACTTGAGAGATTAAAGGAATTCAAATCTCAAGTAGAGAATTATCCAGGAAGAGGATCAAAGTTCTCAGATTTGATAATGGAGGAGAATACATCTCCAGAAGTTTTTGTAACTTTTGTGTTGAGGCAGGAATTAAGAGGGAGTTTTGTGTTCCCTACAATCCACAACAAAATGGTGTTGCAGAAAGGAAGAATAGATCTATTGTAGAAGCAGCTAGAGCCATGATTCATGATCAAGATCTACAAACCTTCTTTTGGGTTGAAGCATCTAGGACAGCTATGTATGTTCATAATAGAAGCCCTCACCAAATTTTGGAGAACATGACTCCTGAAGAAGCATTCACAGGGGTAAAACTAGAAGTAAGTCATTTGAGAATCTTTGGTTTTCTTGTGTATGTTCATGTGTCTAAAGATAAAAGGACAAAATTGGAACCATCTGGCAAGAAGGGAATATTTGTGGGCTACAACGAGTCTTCAAAAGCCTACAGAGTTTACATTCCAGGTTAGAAACTGATAGAGATCAGTAGGGATGTTACATTTAAAGAAGATGTTGCATTTAAGAGATCTAAGGGCACTCATATGGAGATAGACAATGAAGATCAAGAATCTCCTCAGGACATGGAATGACCATACTCCTGAGATTCAGAGGGAGGCTACTGATCCTAAAGAAGATGATGATCCAGTTGAGCCTTTGGAACCTACTGATGGGCCTATAGACATTGTCATTGGTCGTAAGAGACCTCTATGGGCTAGACAAACTATGCAAGAAGCTGAGAAGTATGCAGCTCCTAGACGCACATTCAGAGAAAGCAAGAGACCTCAGAAGTTTCGAGACTATGTGGCATTGATGAGTCAAATGATTGAATCTGAGCCTTCCAGTGTTGAGGAAGCTTCAAGATAGCAAGTATGGAGAGATGCTATGGCTGAAGAGTATCAATCTATTCTCAAGAATGATGTTTGGGACATCGTACCTAGACCTGAAGGTAAATCTGTTGTATCTTCTAAGTGACTCTTCAAGATCAAGCATGCGGCTAATGGGAGCATCGAGAAATACAAGGCTAGGTTTGAAGCTAGAGTATTCTCTCATAAAGATGGAGTATATTATGAGGAAACCTTTGCTCCAGTTGTTCGTTATACATCTGTTAGAACCATCATTGCTATTGCACCATCTAAAGGATGGAAGATACACCAGATGGACGTGAAGATAGCATTTCTGAATGGTGTGAGTGAGGAAGAGGTATATATTGAGCAACCTGATGGATTTGAGGTTTATGGGAAGGAGTCTCATGTTTGTAGGCTAAAGAAGGCTTTGTATGGCCTTAAGTAGGCTCCTCATGCTTTGTACGAAAGAATTGATCAATACCTGATGAGCTTGGGCTTTTCCAAGAATGATGCTGATTCAAACCTATACTTCAAGGTAGTTGATGGCGAAGCATTGATCTTGGTTCTATATGTTGAAGATCTAATTCTTACGGGAGAATATCACCTCATTATCAAATGCAAGGAGTTAGCTTCTGAATTTGAAATGAAGGATCTTGGTCTCATGCACTACTTCCTTGACTTAGAAGCATGGCATAAGCTGAATGAGATCATTCTGAGTCAAGGGAAGTATACAATTGACATCTTGAAGAGATTTGCTATGATGGATTGCAAATCCATGTCTACACCTATGGAAACCAATTTTCAGAAGCTTAAGGAGGCTACAGCTAGATCCGATCTAGTGGATCCTTCTATGTACAAACAGTTGATTGGATCGTTGATGTATCTAGTCAATACTAGACCAAATATTTGCTATGTAGTGAGTGCACTTAGTCAGTTCATGTGTGAACCAAGGCAAATACATTTAGTTGCAGCAAAGCATATCCTGAGATACTTGCATGGCATAGTCGGGTATGGCTTGAGATATTCTTCTGGTGTGGACTTAAAGTTGCATGGATATACTGATTCATATTGGGCAGGGTGTGTCACTGATCAAAAGAGCACCTTTGGATGTTGTTTCAATTTGGGGTCTGCAATGATCTCCTGGTGTAGTAGGAAGCAGTCTTCATTGGCACTGAGCACCGCAGAGGCCGAGTATATTACAGCTTGTGTGGCAGCTTGAGAAGTAGTGTGGCTTCAGAAACTCCTTGTAGGATTGTTTGGAAAATCGTTGGATCCAACAGTCATTCATTGTGATAATCAAAGCTATGTGAAGCTTTATGTCAATCCAGTGTTTCATGATAGAACTAAACATGTTGAGATCAAATACCACTATATCAAAGATATGGTATTGAGGAAAGCAATCTAGTTAAAGTATATTAGCACTGATGAGCAAATGACAGACATTCTCACCAAGCCTCTTGCTAGAGTAAAGTTTGTGTACTTTCAAGACTAGCTTGGTATTGTGGAGAATGAGGCCCTAGCTGAGAAGGAGTCTCAGTATCAGTGATCTTCTGATTTGCTTTAATGCATTTCTCTCTGTGAGAGAGATTTGAGGTGAAAGCCCTTGTTTCCACCCTCTGGGAGTAGCCATGGTGGATGTCATGTGTGTGACTCCATGACAACTATTGGAAACAAGGTAGATAAATGACAGGGGGGGTGAATTAGTTATTTTAAATTTCTTAACTTTCTTTTCTTCTTTAACAATTAGTGCAGCATCAAAACGTATAAGCATACATAACCATGAGAGCAGAAATAAAATCAACACACATAACATAAGGATTTTTACGTGGAAAACCCTATTAAGGGAAAAACCATGGGGTGACTAACCCATGATTGTATTCTCTATTAAAAGAATAAGAAGTACAAAATGGCACTTGCCAATTAGGGCTCACTGCTCGAGCACACTGCTCACAAGAGGCACACTGCCTATAAGAGACTCACTGTCTATAAGGTTTATAGAAGGTAACCAGATGTTTGAACTGATGAGAGGCATCCATATATGCTGAGGTTCAGTTCTGGTTAGGCTCAATCTACTAATCTAATGCACTTCATTCTTCCTCTGTTTTTAGTGCTGCTGTTCTATCACATACCGGACTTGTATTGCTACTTCCACACTTATCTCTGCCTTTCCTCGCACTTTCTCTCTGCACACACACCTTCATACCGAAATCCATCTGGTATATATATCCACATCAAGGATTTCAACATCTTTCTAGTCGGCAACTGGAATATTCAAGATATTTACAAAACACTAATCTGTCGGCTGATTCCATGCTTAATATGAGATGCGTATAAAAAATATAGACATAGAAGTCATCAATCATGTCGTCCAACCATGTATGATCCCTCAAATAGCTTGATCAACATCAATTACTCATCCGGATTGAAGTCTGATACTCTGTCGGTCAGTTCTTCCTCAGTCTGCTCTGCCTGTCTGGAACCCAACACTCAGATGCTCATATATTTTCCATGATTCATCACCGGAGGCTCAATCTTTGGAATATAGTTGTCATGATACTCATCTTGACTTGCCCAAGTCCACACTTTGCTGAGTTACACCCTCTGAGAGATCCGGACCTAATTGTCAGACCTTGTTGCATGCTCTGTTCTTGTTCACCAAACCAGAACTTCTTCAATTTGATTTCTGGTATAGGCATACTAAGCTCTGTAGATGTGTGGGATAGACTTTGTTACCATCAATGACAACAATCATGAAGCCACATAGTGTCTCTTGCCAACAATCTCCCCCTTTGGCATTGATGGCAACACTTAGTGAAAAATTACTAAGTGTCGTAGCAAACTCTCCCTTGGCTAATGCTCTATCTTATGTACACTTTTACCAGAGCTCCCCCTTAGCTGGATTCCACATTTTTCAATACTCCTCACTCCCCCTTTGACATCAATGGCAAAGGGTAGAATCCGTACACCAAAATTTGCAAAAATCAACCTATACATAGCTGCATAAGTATATGTACATGTTATACTTACATATACTTAAGTATATCTGCAAAAGTGGTTTTCAACTGTACAAATTCTGTTACCCAACTCTGCTTCATCATGTCCAAAATTGAGATGTGACCACTCAACAAAAATACATAAGCTTCTGCCCTTCTTAAGTCTGTCGGATCACTGGTCCGGGTTGTGGTCTGAGCATCAGTTAAGGCCTCATGCATTGCCTCTAACTTAGGGATAATTATCCCTCTAAGTTCACTCATCCTGCTTATTATATTCTTCTTCTCCTTTTCAAGCCTCTTTATTTCATTTATAGTGGCAATAGCCTAGCACTCTTGATTCATTATGGAGGTGGTGAGAGGATCAAAATTCTGAGATAAACTTGACAGTTTACCTTCTTGTTCTTTCACCTTCTTTTCAATATCCTCTGTCACTTTAGACCAAGATAGACAAAATTTGTATATTTCTCCACCATCTTTAAGAGTATTTTCTAGGCTCTTTATCCCAATATCCAGGGTTCTCCTATCATTAGCTATGAGTCCCTATACTTCAGAGAATCTCTTTCCCAAAAATTCTTTCTAGACCTTTTCTTCTACCAATTTCTCTAAGGAATCAAAATGAGTTTTGACAGAGTTTATCAGAGATTTAAGGTTACTAGATGGAGAGGCCGAAGGATCCTTTTGGAAGGATGGCATGATCTTCTCCAGCATTCCTGATGCAATCTCTATTAGCTCACAATTTTCCATGTGAGACTTCAGAAGCTTTTCTTTTGCTTTAGCTTGGGCAAAGGATTCTATCTTCATTGTCTGGACCGGAGAGAGAGAATCAAAATTGAGTGGTCCTTGAAAGAGTTCCGGTTCATCTAACTCCATCATCTCTTTGTTCAATAATTTCTTCACTACCTCTACAGTGTCTCTTGCCAGAGACTGAATCTTTTCTTTTGGAATCTCTGAACTGTCATCAAAGATCTTCTCTGTTTGCTCTTCTTCTCTTCCCTTTACCTCTTCTTCTTGACTCACTTTTTCTTCTTTTCTTCCTTCTCCTTCAGCTCCTGAGTCTGGAATGTCTGCAGTAGGATCTGGAGGAGAGATGTTGACTTCTTCATGGATTTCCTCTTCCAGAATAGAGGAATCCAAGTCCTTAGACTTCTCCTCATCTATCTCTTTTGACTCTTCTACATTTTTCTCAATAGATTCTTCTTTTAATGCACTTAATCCTTCGACATCCATGGTAGAAGGTTCTTCATCTATTTCCTCTATAACAGGAAGATTAAATCTCTTAAAGGCATTCTAGAGGATGTCTTCTGTTTCTCTTGCTACTTGATCAGTCTCTCCAATCATAAGTTTGTTCATTCTTGCTTTGCTCCAAAACTCATCCTTACAGTCCTTAAGATCATGTTCATTTGTTTTGGAGTAATGGAAGGATAGAGTTGAATAGCAATCTATGCTCGGATCTCTAGGTCCTTTGCCTTAGCATTCTCCTTTCTCAGTTCAAGTACCTTCTCTAGACTTTTGGGAATTAGAGAGATGATTTCAATGAATGCTTTATTATAAATGTTTAAGTACCTGACTGTAGCATCTTCCAAGATCTTCTTGTCAGTATCACTATATTCATCATAAAATTCAGTGACTGGTTGCAGGTTCCCATCCACCGTGACTGCCTTGATGATATCATCAATAGAGAGAGTAGGCCTTTCAACAAATTCTTCTGCCTCTTCTTCTTTGTTTGTACCGGCAAAGGATTCCCCAGATGTTTTCTTCTTCTTCCTCATTTTCTTAACTTCCTCATCAGACTCTGTTTCTTCATCATCCTTTTGACTTATGTATGACCTTGTGGCCTTTGTTTTCATTCTCTTCTCTCCCTTTCTGAATGTCTTGGCTTCCGGTTTTGAGGCTCTTGAGCTCTTAGAAGTGGCAGGTGCAGAGCTCTTGGAGGATCTAGTCCGGGAGGAGGCTTGTACCGGAACACTTTCTTTTTCTGCTTCTTGTTTCTCTTTCTCAGCTCTTTCTATTTTCTCTTTGTTTGCATCAACTACCTCCTTTGATATGCCATATTTCTTGGCAATTTCCTCTACTTCCCTTCTCACTTTTCTTTTCATCTCTGGTTGTCTCAGTTCAACATGTATCTTTACACTTAATTCTTGAAAGGTTCCAAACCTTTCTGCCTCAGGGTCCTTAGGCTAAATCAGCAAGTGTTGGACATGTAGCTCTAGGATTTTCTCATCTACCTCATATCCCATTGGCATAATCCAAACTGTTCTGGGCTCAACTTCCTCCATTAGGCATTGATCAGTGTCTACCATGAAGCATACTGTATCCTTATACTTTTTAACTATTGTTTGAGGAATTCTTTCTCTGGCCTGCATCAAACTTTGGAAGTTTTTAAAATATCCCCAGAGTGCTATACTTTGAGCCTTGGCATCACCAAGCCCATACATATAGTCTCTGATTTGTATGGTAACTGGTCTATCATTTTGCCATACCCAACCACTTGATCCGGGTAGCTCATTCATATAATAAAAGAACAGACATAATATTAAGCCACCATACTTGAATGAGTTCTTCTTATCCTTCTTGATCTTCTGCAAGTTTTCTAAAAGTTGATTAAGAAGAAGATCACATAGGTCATAATCAACATTTCCCTTAGCATCTGATATGCTGTATAAATTGTAGTTTCGGACACAGAATTCTCCCTACTGGAATGATAGATTTTATAGCCGATTATCATAGAGGCAAATTTGATATCTGGGTCTATGATATCTTCTATTGTCATGGCTCTTTTGTCAAACTTAGATCCGGTAGCCTTACTTATTATTTGGTTCTTGATAGATTTGAGTGTTGGCAACCCATCAGATGAGTGCAATCCAGTTACTTCCCTAATTGCATCTTTTGTTATCTTGAAGGGCTTCATCAACCACATGAAGTTGTCATGTATTTTGCTAAGAACATGCCAGACCCATTCATCTTTTGCAAAATAGGGAAAGTGGATGCAATGTCCAAAATGCTTAGCCCAGATGGCCTTGTATTGAGGTTTGAGTTCAAAAGTTTCATCTATTAATTGTTTATGGTATATATCCATCATCTTAGATTCTCCAAATTCCTTAATATTGGCATGGATGTACACCCTAACATCTTCTACGTGCAGAACCCCATGCGGAATGCTAGAAAAGGTGCCTAAGGGATCAACTTCTAGGGATTTGTAGGGGTGTTTCTTGAACTTTGGGCATGACCTATCAATGATCTTAACAACCATTGGAGTAGCCATCTTTGCAAAAGATTTAGAGAGAGATATTCAGAAATGGAAATACCTTTTTACGCTTCTAGGGTTCACAATATGCACCGAAAAAGATCGTTGGTTGAATCAGATTCTGTGGTTGATCTTTGAGAAGGTTGTAACAATCTTGATGCAGAGCTCTTCCTTTCTTCTTCTCGAATGCAAATGTGCAAATGATGAATAAAAGAACCCTTTTATCTCTACACAAACCCTAATTTCCTATTGCAATAAATGCACAGCTTAAGTTATTTCGGTTGTCTTGTTCTGAGAGAGATCTTTTCAAATCACTAAGATGCACTTAGAATTATTTTTAGTGATAATTGACAATGTATCTCCTTTCCTCCAATTATGCCATTTATCTATAGATCAAGATATTTCAATTTTGAATCATACCGAATCTAACTGTGAAAATCCTGCTTTTACCGGATGGCTGTCAAACCAGATCAATCTTGGATGATTAAACTCATCAAAACTCCTTGCGGATCTTTCATATTTTTACTGAGGGTTATTTGGATATTTCTTTGAGAACCCTTTTATCCGCAACATTCCATGTGCCAAATTTAGGCACCAATTGACTGGCTGGGGGAATTTATTTTCTTTTGTGACTCCCCCTGAGCCAGAGCTCATCTTCTTAGTTCCTAGAAGGAATATCAGCACCAGATTCTGGTGCAAATCCATCCCCAACATTTTCTGTACTCTTCTTCACCCAAATCTTGTTCATCTCCCTTTAAACTTCATCCGCATTCACTTTGCCTTTTCCTTTATCTTGATTTTGATTATGATGCACCGGACCCTTTTTATCCTAATTCTTACTTCTACAGAATTTGGCAATATGACTGGATCTATTGCAATTGTAGCAAACAACGTTTCTTTGCATATTTGACTGATATCCTCTTGATTTGCATTGATTAGCCATATGTCCCATTCTATTGCATGCAAAGCATCTACCATTGAATGAATTGTTTATTTGCATATTTCTGCATTCATGAGATTTGTGACCATACCTTTTGCAATTGAAACACTATCCGGAGAAGGATGAATTAGTCTGATTCATTCTTCCACTGCACTGGGTTGCTTTATGATCAAAGTTGTTGCAATTGTAGCAGTATCCATTGAAGGATGGATATCTTTGAGCATTTGGTTGCCTTACCAGAGGTCTTCTAGGCCTGTTCCTTGGATTTCCTGATCCAGAGTTCTTCTGATCGGATCCGGAGCTTTCACCTTTCTCATATCCCAAGCCATGCTTGTCATCTACCCTCTTTTGGCTTTCAAGAAGAACTTCAAGTTGAGCAGAGCTTATCTTGAATTTCTTTTTGTATTCATTTGTTGTTTGAAGATCTTGTTTGAGAGTGTGTATTTGATTCTCAAGTTGTTCTTCATTATCTCTAGCTTCTTCAAGATTAGATTCTAGATGCCTAATTATTCTATCCATTTTGTGGCAGTCCTCTGACTTCTCCTTAAGAGATTGTTTTAGATTATCTTCAATTTTTCTTTTCTCTTCAATTTCTTGGGTGAATCTCATAACCCCTGATTCCATTTCATGTCTTACCATAATGACCTCTTTTGATAGTTTCTCACATAGCTTGTTTTTCTCATTTAGATCTTCATTAGTATGATTGGCTTCACTTTGACTTTCTAATTGTTGAAGTAGTTCCTTTCTCTTTTTCACAGAGATACTCAATTTTTCTTTTAGCTCATTTATGAAATCATCAGCTTGTTTGAGTCTTTCTCTCAAGTTATTGACTTCAGAGTGAGATTGCTCAAGATCATCCAGAGTAGACTAAAGTTGTTCCTTCATACCATACATATCCATTGAGATTCCCAGATCTTCCTCAAGCTGTTAGGCTCTGTTTAGAGGAACTTGGCTCTAATACCAATTGTTGGAAACAAGGTAGATAACTGAGAGGGAGGGTGAATCAATTATCTTAAATTTCTTAACTTTCTTTTCTTCTTTAACAATTAGTGTAGCATCAAAATATTTCAGCATACATAACCATGAGAGCAGAAATAAAATCAACACACATAACACAAGTATTTTTACATTGAAAACCCTATTAAGGGAAAAACCACAGGGTGACTAACCCAAGATTGTATTCTCTATTAAAAGAATAAGAAGTACAAAATGGCACTTGCTAATTAGGGCTCACTGCCTAAGCACACTGCTCATAAGAGGCACACTGTCTACAAGAGACTCACTGTCTACAAGGTTTATAGAAGGTAACCAGGTGTTTGAACTGATGAGAGGCATCCATATATGTTGAGGTTCAGTTCCAGTTAGGCTCAATATACTGATCTAATGCACTTCATTCTTCCTCTGCTTTTAGTGTTGCTGTTCTATCACATACCGGACTTGTATTGCTGCTTCCACACTTATCTCTGCCTTTCCTCGCACTTTCTCTCTACACACACACCTTCATACCAAAATCCATCTGGTATATATATCTGCATCAAGGATTTCAACATATTTCTAGTCGGCAACTAGAATATTCAAGATATTTATAAAACACTAATCTGTCAGCTGATTCCATGCTTAATATGAGATGCGTATCAAAAACATAGACATAGAAGTCATCAATCATGTCATCCAACCATGTATGATCCCTCAAATAGCTTGATCAACATCAATTACTCATATGAATTGAAGTTTGATACTCTGCCGGTCAGTTCTTCCTCAGTCTGCTCTGCCTGTCTAGAAACCAACACTCAGATGCTATTATCTTTTCCATGATTCATCACCAGAGGCTCAATCTCTAGAATATAGTAGTCATGATACTCCTCTTGACTTGCCCAAATCCGTACTTTGCTGAGTTACACCCTCTGAGAGATCCGGACCTGATTGTCAGACCTTGCTGCATGCTCTGTTCTTGTTCACTGGACCAGAACTTCTTCAATCTGATTTTCGGTATAGGCATACTAAGCTCTGTGGATGTGTGGGATAGACTTTGTTGCCATCAATGACAACAATTATGAATCCACACAGTGTATCTTGCCAACAATCTCCCCCTTTGGCATTGATGGCAACACTTAACTTGAAAAATGACTAAGTGTCGTAGCAAACTCCCCCTTGGCTGATGCTCTGTCTTATGTACACTTTTACCAGAGCTCCCCCTTAGCTGGATTCCACATTTTTCACTACTCCTCACTCCCCCTTTGACATCAATGGCAAAGGGTGGAATCCGTACACCAAAATTTGCAAAAATCAACCTATACATAGCCGCATAAGTATATGTATATGTTATACTTACATATACTTAAGTATATCCACAAAAGTGGTTTTCAACTGTACAAATTCTGTTACCCAACTCTGCTTCATCCTATCCAAAATTGAGATGTGACCACTCAACAAAAATGCATAAGCTTCTCCCCTTCTTAAGTCTGCCGGATCACTGATCCGGGCTGTGGTCTGGGCATCAGTTAAGGCCTCATGCATTGCCTCTAACTTAGGGATAATTATCCCTCTAAGTTCACTCATCCTACTTATTATATTCTTCTTCTCCTTTTCAAGCCTCTTTATTTCATTTATAGTGGCAATAGCCTGGCACTCTTGATTCATTATGGATGTGGTGAGAGGATCAAAATTCTAAGATAAACTTGACAATTTACCTTCTTGTTCTTTCACCTTCTTTTCAATATCCTTGTCACTTTAGACTAGGATAGACAAAATTTGTATATTTCTCCACCATCTTTAAGATCATTTTCTAGGCTCTTTATCCCAATATCCAGGGTTCTCCTATCATTAGCTATGAGTCCCTGTACTTCAGAGAATCTCTTTCCCAAAAATTCTTTCTGGACCTTTTCTTCTACCAATTTCTCTAAGGAATCAAAATGAGTGTTGACAGAGTTTATTAGAGATTTAAGGTTACCAGATGGAGAGGCTGAAGGATCCTTTTGGAAGGATGGCATGATCTTCTCCAGCATTCCTGATGCAATCTCTATCAGCTCACAATCTTCCATGTGAGACTTCATAAGCTTTTCTTTTTCTTTAGCTTGGGCAAAGGATGCTATCTTCATTGTCTGGACCGGAGAGAGAGAATCAAAATTGAGTGGTCCTTGAAAGAGTTCTAGTTCATCTAACTCCATCATCTCTTTGTTCAAGAGTTTCTTCATTGCCTCTGCAGTGTCTCTTGCTGGAGACTGAGTCTTTTCTTTTGGAATCTCTGAACTGTCATCAGAGATCTTCTCTATTTGCTCTTCTTCTCTTCCTTTTACCTCTTCTTCTTGACTCACTTTTTCTTCTTTTCTTCCTTCTCCTTCAACTCCTGAGTCTAGAATGTCTGTAGTAAGATCTAAAGGAGAGATGTTGACTTCTTCATAGATTTCCTCTTCCGGAACAGAGGAATCCAAGTCCTTAGACTTCTCCTCATCTATCTCTTTTGACTCTTCTACATTTTTCTCAATAGATTCTTCTTTTGATTCACTTAATCCTTTAACATTCATGGTAGAAGGTTCTTCATCTATTTCCTCTATAACAGGAAGATTGAATCTCTTAAAGGCATTCTAGGGGATGTCTTTTGTTTCTCTTGCTAATTGATCAATCTTTCCAATCATAAGTTTGTTCATTCTTGCTTTGCTCCGGAACTCATCCTTGCAGTCCTTAAAGATCATGTTCATTTATTTTGGAGTAATGGAAGGATAGAGTCCGTGATGATTTTCTTGTACTTGTGCTTTTCACCCTCTGGGAGTAGCCATGGTGAACGTCACGATGAGGTGACGACATCATGTTGAGTGATTCCATAATGGGCACTTGTGCACTTGTTTCCTTCCACTCATGGGAGTAGCCATGATGGACATCATGTTGAGTGACTCCATGATGATATCACGTTGAGAGACTCTGTGATAACCTCTTCTCACTAATGGGTGTAGCCATTGTGATTGTCATGTTGAGAGACTCCATGACATGAGTATCTGGAAAGATATCTCCCTAGCTAAGAGGGAGTGTTGATGTTATGTAGCGGCGGGAGATATAAGTCAAAGGTAGCGCCTATGTAATAAGCATGATTAAGATTGCCCAAAACATATCCTAACTAATCAGACTAAAAGGTGGAAATGATTCTAAGAGGCACATCCCATAGTGGCAAATGAATATAAAAGGATGATAATCAAAGATCTCAAAAGCATCAATCAATAACACAATTCCTTATATATCTGCCATAGTTGATTGGAAATAGTCACCATAAATTGTATAAGGAAACTACACTTATTATTCTGATTTATAAGAGAATATCTTGTTGAGTTTTTCTCCCTCGTGTAGGAGGGTTTTCCCAGGGCAAAATTACTATGTTCATTATTCTATATTTTGTATTTTCTGCTTGTTTGCATTTCTGATCTATAAAAAACTAACATGGTATCAGAGCCATGCCCAGGCTAGGAGTCCCAAGCACACGAGAGGTGTGGCTTAAGGGGGGGTGTTGGTGTTGGAAATAAGCCACACCCGGATCAACGATGGATTGGTCCAAGAGGGGCCAGTAGCTCAGTGGTAGAGCACTCCAGCAGTGAATGGAAGGTCCTAGGTTTGAGTCCTAGCTGGTCCATGTCTCAACATGGGATAAGCACATTTGAGATTTTGGCATTGAATTTAGGGTTTTGTAAGAACCATTGTAGTAATCTAGATTCGAGTCCTAGCTGGTCCATGTCTCAACATGGGATAAGCACATTTGAGATTTTGGCATTGAATTTAGGGTTTTGTAAGAACCATTGTAGTAATCTAGATTCTGATATTTGATGGTTCGATATATCATTTTAAATATTATTCCTTCCTTTATACAAAATGTGCAAGCATATACAAGGCAGAAAAATGTCTTTCAATAAATTTAATTTATATTACATAAAATATAATTATAATATATTATTTAAAAAATAATATAATAATAGATATAATTTATATTAGGTATGTCAAAAATATTCATCGCGAGACCTCTTTCGGTTTTTTAATTTTGTCCGGTCATAAACACATTCAATATATTACGGGATGTATCCTACACTTTGGTTTTTTTACTTTTGTCTGGTCATAAACACATTCAATGTATTATAGGATGTATCCTACACTTTGGCTTTTTTACTTTTGTCCAGTCATAAACATATTCAAACATATTATGGGATGTATCACACTTTGGCAGAAGTCACATTAGTCATTTTTATTGTCCCCTCAACGACAAAGGAAAGAAGATGATTATATTAAGTTAAAAAAATCATTCATTTAAGGGCAAATCATCATTAATATTTTAATGAGGTAATATTAAAATAAAGGTTCTACCTATTTGATGAAGTTGCCTTAAAACAAAGCAAGTTCCAACATGATCCTTCAAAATTTCTCCCTTGATAAATTTATGTTAGAAACATTAAGAGATATCATTCCTTTGTGAAAAACAAATCTAAATTTTATTTGAATTCAAAATATAATTTATTATTTATATAGTATATTAAATTTACAATATAAGTTATTTTAAATTAATGTATATAATTATTTCAACAACGTAAATTATTATTTTATTTATAAAGTATATTACTTATTATTATATTTTATTTATTAACTATTTTATTTATTTATTAATGTATATTACTTATTATTATATTTTTATTTAAATAAAAAAAACCTACTTACTATTTTTATTATTCTATATTTTTCCTCTTTTATTTTGATTTTTTTTAAAAGTACATTAAATATTATATATTTCTATGTAACTTTCAATATTTTATTTATAAAATACATAAAGTCTACTTATATTATATACTAAAAATGTATTTAAAATATCTAAAATTTTAGATATTTTATTTATGCTTGAGTCTAAAGTTTTATTTACTATTTTATTTAATAACTATATATTTAAATGAATAATATCTATTTTTTAATCTTGAAAACAATAGATTTAAAATAAATTATGAATGTTTAAATGAAAATAAATTTTATTTACGATATATTTTACATAAGAACTATTTTAATATTAAATGGCATCACTAATATTATGTTTATTATTAAATATTAATGCTTTGACGTGTAAATGACTATCAAATTTAAGGTATGAGGTAAGAATTTTTATGTACATGGTTACGACATGAAACTTTTTGTGGCCATTGTAGAACACCTCTCAGCTTAATAAAGTGAAAATTTTAAGGCTCTCATTACCCTAAAATCATTTAAGGTTCATGAAGCAAAGAAGGAAATGGAAAAGTAAAAGTGGTAGCCACATGAAGAGTAGAAAACTTAGTGTTTTGAGTATGCAAAGAGAGTGGATATGGAGGGAAATTAATCATTGAGTAGTAGATAATTGAACATGGTCGTTGTAGACATTCATTTTCCACTCAAAGTTGTTTCAACAACAATAGTGAGCAGTTTTAGTTTTGTTTGCAATGCTAGCATTATTCTAGGTGGATTTATATATGTTGTTAATATGATTATATAATTAGTGGTTTCATTTACTTGCTTGTGTTTACCATGATCATTTTAGCTTCTATGTTAATCCTCAAATTTGAATAGGTAATTGTCATGAAAAATTGCTTGATAGGTAGGGTTGACCATCAAATTTAGGTCTTGGGTGAGAGCCAACAAGCTTTGAATTGACCATGTTGTACATAATACTATGCATAGTGAGCACTTTTGATAGGGTATGCACATCACCTTTGCCTTAAGGATCTAGATCTGGCAATAATCAACCTCAACTAAAGGATCTCTAAACCATAATTAATAGAGAGAGATGGAGATGAGGTGAGAAAGAAGGATAGAGCAGGAGAGAGAGGGGGGAAGAGGGAGAAGTGAGAAAGAGATAGCAAAAATAGAGAGAGAAAAAGAGATAGAGAGAAACTTTTAATCAAGTATTTCATGATAACAATCCAAATATGGTAAGTGTTCATGGGGAGCTACGCTCTTGAGGAAACATGTTATTTGCATGTAGAAGTAGAGAGGTAGAGAGGGAGATAGAGATATATAGAGAAAGGCATAGAGATAGAGAGATAAAGAGAAAGAGATGAGAGCATGATTTGGAAGACATGGTTTTAGACGTCATGGTAAAAGAGGCCATGCAAAAGGGATGGATACCTATGATGCCAACCTAACAATTGGATCAAAAAGTTGATGGTTTCTCATCATGGGGTGACATGTGGGTCTCCCAAGGAGAAAAGGAGTGAGAGGTATTATAGGGGCATGAGGCAATAGCTATGGAGGGAAATTTATGACAGAAATAAGGGACGATAATCCATCATAACTACACCAGTGATTTTGTTTGATTTATTAACCTTCACAATCAATACATTTTATCATGAATGCATCCATCAACATAATTTCTAAGCCCTTCACATACAAAGGAAACCTTAAGACAGTATCCAAATTAGAAATATTTAAGATTAAATCAAATTTGATTTCTTATGAAGTGTTATACTTAAGAAGGCATATAACAATTTCATCTAGAGAAATTAGGTCTCCATGCTTATTGTCCAAGTTAACTTGTAATGATTTAATTATATATAAATCTTTATACAAAATCTACATTACAAGCTAATGACCCTTTTGGTTTTATTTTCTAATTTTGATTTTTTTAATATATTTTAGTGTTTTAATTTATTAAGTATGATTTGATTGTTTTTAATTATTTGTAGATTTAATTTCTTTTCAATTTATTTATTTTAATTTATAGAAGATTATTTTTGGTCTTTTTTGTTATCTTATAAGAGTATACATTCACGTTCTTTGCATTCAAAATTAATTTTTTTCTCAAATTTGTCTTTTCACGCCCTAAAAACTTTAATTTACTTCTAATCGTAAAAAAGGGTCATAAGTTGCTTATAAAAATGGATTACATAGAAAAGAGTCATGTGGATGGACACTTAGGGCACACACTTGAACATCTAGGGCACCTAAGGAGAACTCATTCACATGAGCTAGCGACAACTTCATGCAATAAGGCTCCCATTGCTAGACCACCATTGTTGTAACACACTTCACGCCTAGGGATTCTCACTTTCAATTAGTTGTTTCATGCCAACAATCCAAAGATTACATGTGTCCATGATGAGCTATGCTCAAGATAGCACATCATTTTCTTAAGGACCCAATAATTCACCTTTAAGGCCTCTTTAGCATACCCATTGCACACTAACGTTCATGCTAGATTTTGTACACAAAATTGTATTTTATATTTTGGGTCCACTCACAAATGAGAATTAAAAAAGTAGATTCAATATTTTTTTAATTAATATTATACACAGATAGAGATATAGAGAGAGGGGTAGAAAGATAGAGAGAGAGAGAGACTCATCCAAATTATTATATAGAAGTGTACCACCCAAGTTAGTGGATTCAAAGGTGGAATCTTACACATTAAAAGTTATATTTTATTTTGGGATTGTTGAATTCTAATGAGGGGTGTCAAAATTAGCCCATGGTTTTGTTGAAATGACAAGTGGTTTATAGGATGGAAAAATTTTATACATATAACACTTCGCATAGTGTTTTGATATCATTTGGATTGTATTGTAGGGATTTGTAGGCTTTTAGTTTAAGTCTAAGTATCAACATGCTATTAAAGTGTTAACACATGGGCTACAACATTAGTGGAGCTTCTCAATCTATTGTAAGCTTGTTTTGAAGGAATATATTAAGGGCAAAAAGGTTTTCCCAAGTATATATGTCATCTTATCTTATCTATCTCCTTCACTTATTCTTCTATGTTTAATTAAGTTTACATGTGTTTTAGATCAACAAAGAGAGATAAAGAGAAGGAGAGATATAGAGAGATAAATGAGTGCTTAGTATTAAATCACTCCCCCATCTTTTTAAAATATAGCATGCTTGTATACATTTTTTTATTTGATAAAATACAAGTTTCGGGTCATAGATATTTTTTAAATACATTTTTTTCCTTCTCTATAGGTATTTGTTAGCTTTCCACGAGGGTTGTTCCTTGGATGGCGGGCCTCTTTTTGATTAATAATCATGTTCCTTTTACAAAAAAAATTCCAAAGCGAGATTGAACACAACAAGCCCCCATGATATATAATGCACACCATTTTTTAGGTCTCAAGATCATTCCCATATCATCTAGAAATTTAAATAGATCAAAAGTTTTCCCTCAGAAATTTAATATGCATGCCTAGATTAATTTTAATCCATGTGAAATTATAAAAGCAATAAGCTTCACTAAGATTGATTGATTTTTGTATCCTGTGACGTCCGATGAGAGGATGCATGATGGTAGGCAAGATGATAAATAAACATGATGTAGGTGGTGAATACATTTATATTTGCAAGAGAATGCCTATTAAATGTAAGTGTCAAGTTGTCAAATATGAGGTTTGTGATAAACATACATGTTTCAAATAATATGCATATGTAACAACTAATGGATTGTAGCTAAACTTAGGTGCAGTGCATGAACAAGAATCTAGAAAGGAGATGCATGTAGATAGAGGCTAGACACCAAATATGAAAGCTCACAAATTTGAATTATCTCATGACACTAAAGAAAACAAACAATAACATGGACCATAGAGATACAAGACAATCATCATTCACTTCAAGACATAGCAATTGAACTTCCACAACTCTTCAGCGTACCCATTGCACACCAATGTGTGATTTCTAGTTATATCAAATGATATGAATGTTATCACCCAGATTTACACCCTTGTTGCAGTTGTGAAACTTTAGCAATCTGGAGAAACATGGGAATGATCTTGAAGTGTGGGACCTTGTGAAATGAGATCAGGCCTCCAGAGAAGGCCGGCTTCCTCTTTCTAAGTCTAAGGATTAGAGAAATGCATCTAAACCTAGTGTTAATGCTTGCTAGGAAAAGGGGAAGAAGGAATGCTGAAATGAAATAAAAAGTGATACACCAGATTTAAATGTGTTTGGCTGCAACTAAATTGACATAGTAATAATCTCATAGCTGGAAAGACTTACACAGACTCATATTAGTTCTAGAGAGGTCCAGACAGAATAATGGAGGAATGAAAGGGACCTTTGTCCACAATACACAGCCTACAGTAATCCAAAGAGCAGACACAGTGCTAAAAATAACAAAAAGAGAGGCAAAAATACCAGTTTCTATTGATTATAGAGGCCAAGTAGCCATTACAAAAATAGCCCAGAAGAACAACCAACCCCCTATACATTTGTTTTATATGTGTATATAGCATTTTACATTTTCAGTCAGTTACTATAAATTCTTGCCGGGCGCTATCAGAAAATACCTCTGCTAAAGGGACGTCCATCTGCCTGAAGTTATGGTGTAAAAGATCTGAAACAGGGTAGATGAAAGATATTTTTCATCTTTAATGTGGTTTGCATAGTCATCGATTTGTAGAAATGAATGCAACAAATATCTTCAGCTAAATATGCAACTGTCACTGCTGAAACGTCACGATGGCCAAGCATGTAATGCCAGATCTAAAATTTGAAAGTGAGAGAAAACCCCTGAAAAGACTGCCAAATGAAAGAGGAGGCAAAAACATGCACTTTTACCTTTTGTAGCATGTCGAAATTCACCAGAATGGGGGAGATATGGGCAGTCAAAGATTTGGTCAACTGCCTATATATATCGCTTTGCATCTGTGTATATATCGCTTTGCATCTGTGCTTTTATCAGCTTCTAAAACTACCTCTGAGTCTGCCTTTGCATATGCAAAACACTTTGTATATGGCCTCTTGCATATCGGCTTTGTATATCTGATTATATGTATAAACATGCAATTGCAAATATACAAACACATGTATATACAATGTGCGGACCCCAACACTGAATTTGGTGAATTTGACTTTATAGTCGAGTCCGCCTTGTATATTTCCTTCTTGTACATTTCATTTGTATATCGCAAGATACAATGCAGTCAATATACAAGCCGCGAACCTGAACCATTTTATCAACTGGATTGGAGAAATTTGAAATCCAGGCCTTGTATCTTCAATCTCTTGTATATCGGGATATATAATGCCATATGCATGCAAGCTGCGGACCTCAAACCATTATGTAGCATATTGCAATTGCCATTGGGTCTGAGCCATGCATGTTCCTCTTTGTATATAACCAATGTATGTCGCATATACAATGCGAACATACAAGCAAATTATACATACAAATTGCGGAATTCTACCCTTTATCAACTAGAATGTATGTTCATTTCAGATCCGGCTTGTATATTAGGAATACATATTTGATCGTATGTGCAAACATACAATCACAAATATACAAGTGGTGGGCCCCAGCTTTGAATCACTTTCCCTTGCATGTTGACTTTGCACATTTCCCCTTGTATATTTCTTTGCATATGTTGCTTGTATGTAGGTCTTGTATGTCCTTCCTTTGTACCGCATATACAAACTGATTTGTATATGACCTTGTATATTGTCGATATACAAAGGCTTTTGTATGCATTTCTTTGTATGTGCCCGATGCATGTTTTGCTTGTATGTCCAAACATACAATCGCAAATGTACATTTGGTGAACCCCACCCTTTGCATCTCCTCCTTGTATGTTTAACCCCTTGTAGATCGGCTTTGTATATGCAAACATACAAAGCGAAATATACAAGCCACTGTTACAACTACTTTACTATATCGCACATGCATATCTCCTTGTATCTTTGGCGAAAGTCCTTTGTATGTTCTGCCGATGTACATTGCAAACGTACATCGGCCTTTGTATGTCAACCCTGCCTACGACCTTTCCTTGTATCTCAGATTTGCTTTCGTATGTCCCTTGTATATGCATCAGCCTTTGTATGTGCGGACCCCACCAATTGCATCTTACCTTTATATATGCGGCCTTGTATGTCGCACTTGTATAGCGGCAATGTACATTGCCAACATACATTCTCCCTTGCATATTTGCCAATGTATATTTCTTTTGTATGTAGGCCTTGTATGTAACTCCTTGCATATTGCCGATATACATTTGACTTTGTACATTGACCCTTGCATATTTGGATATACAATCTGCCTTGTATCTTGGTGATGCACATTTCCTTGTATCTTTTTCTTTGTATGTGCAATTGTACATATGAACATACAATGGCAAATATACATACAAAAAAACCTACAATGCATATGCATATAAAATGACTTGAGCATAAAACTGAGAAATCCCTATGATAGAAAATACTTGAAGCTAAAAGATTTCTGGGTTTTTCTGGGTTTTCTGTAAAGACTTTCCAAGTGAGATTTTGGGAAATTTGGCAAGAAAAAGCATGAGTATTTGAAATATTTAAGCCTTGTATGGTCATTTTCTAAAAGATTTTCAAGGAAAATACAAGGTGAACTATTTGGCTCTGGATAGAAAAAAATGGGTCAAAAATGAACTTTAAAATTTTTAATTAATTAATTTAAGATATGTTTTATTCTTAAAGAATTGAAAATGGTAATATTATATATACTATTTTATTTTTAATCAAATTTGTAAGGCTATTTACATCTTATCGATCTATATATGTAATGTGTTAATTTGTCTTTTAAAATAAATAAAAATTAAGAACTCATAATACACCATATAATTTATTTTATTCTTGATGTTTTATAATAAATTTATTTTACTGACTGTAAAATTGAAAAGAATAACAAATGTATTATTGTTTAAGTCTCTATGTAAGTAATAATTTTGAGAGGTATATTTTTCTTCTAAAGAATTGAGAATGACACACATTGCATTATTTTATTATATGACCACTTTGTTTCTAAGTTTTTTGAGATTTCTTTTACCTTTATAAAATTGAGAACATTAATATTTATAAATTTTTTATATTATTAAATGATTCAAAGTTTTTAAGTCTAGAGGTCAAATCAAATAGGTAAGATATCTTGCAATTGATTTCTTAGTATGCTCACCTTATTGAGGTCACCTAAATTTATTATTCTTTTAGTTTTAAGTTGAGTAATTAATTGTGTATAGAGGCCTATTTAAAATATACAAATTCCAAAGTCTGGAGAATTGGCATCAATTTAATTATGAAGTTTGGGTTGTGGAGTCACCTAGTTATTCGAGTATTGCCTTTTTATACAAGTTGCAATGGGCCTTGGTCTACTGGTGAAGTTGAATAATTCTAAATGAGCCCACCATAGATCAAGTCTTGTTGAGTGTAAGGCCCTAACACCATAAGGGATGAGGCCCAGATCATGCCTCAAGTGAATTTGGTGAAATGGACACCCCTTAGTTCTTGGCTCTTAGCTGAAGAGGTTTTATCCTAAGACTTTTGCTTCAATATTGGGTAGCTAAATGATTATGTGGGTTTGATATAAAAACCCTCCAACAATAAATAAATAAAATTAATATGAATTTAAATGTGTTTTGAAGACATCTTGGTATTCTCTTAATTTCTCCTACTAGTGTATTAATGGGTACTTTCATCATCTTTGACAAACTATCATAACATATGAACAATCATCTTCTATAAACAAATAGTTGTGACATCTTATGTCTACTCTGCATAAAAGGCACTTTCATTTTTGCCTCAATTCAAGCCATAGGTCCTATTGATTGCAATGTTTACATGTTATTCAATGGTTAACATATTTCTCTCAAATTTTTAAATATGAGGGTGTAAGCTATTTAAGTTCTATCGTAAATGTTGTTCTTTTAAGCTATATCCTAAATGCTATTTATTCAAGTTCAACCGATGAAGTAGCATTCCACTCCAGTGCCTTATCCATTGGGTAATGGAGTTTCAATTCAATATACCATGAAGTTAACCACTTTTAGCTCAAATATATGAACCACAAGTAATATCGCATGTTATTCTCTAAAACATGATTCCATGAGGATGACTTGACCATATTAATGTATGAAATGGTGATCCTATCTAGAAAGCATATACATGATGAGTACATGTACACAAATGTCACTAGGTTCCCACATTTGAAAAATATAGACCCTAAAACTATAAATGACCTTAATTGCCCCAAAATAGTGATTGAAGGTGTTACCCTTAACTACAAAAAATGGCAGTAACATGATGTTGTGGTGCCAAAGTATCAATGGATTAGATGATGCCTTGATTCTACTACAAAAAGGATAACAACACTTCAATGCACTATGATGGTCATACCTTTATACATTGTAAGTTAGTGTGGTTATTGTATGTTGTCTTCAATGAAGCTTTTTTCTTGGGGGCAAAAAATAAAAAATATATTAAACCAAACTTAAATACAGATACACCAGAAAGATTTCTAGATGGAAATATCCATCACAATAAGTACTAAAAGATGAATCCACAACGGATCCCTACAGAACCAACTAGTAGAATACAACAAAGAAACAAAGGTCCAAATAAACCGCATCCACTCCAACCCTGACTTTCTTAAATTAATCCCTCTGGTTTTCATGAAGAATCTGAAGAAGCTACTAAGATTTATTTTGATCCAAATCTCTCCAATTCCAAAAATTACAACTGTGCACCCCTTCAAAAGCCCATTTAGCTAAGAAATTAGCAACTTGGTTCCATTCTTTGGGAATATGAACAAAGGATATAACTTCAAAATTATTGGCCAAACAAAAAATATGCTTAGCCACCGAGGCTAACTTCTAGAAGGACTCCTAAAAATTCTCTCTATTTAGAAGGGAAATTAGAATCATATAATTAGTTTCACATATAATCTTCTTCCATCCTATAACACAAGCCTTTTCAAGAGAAAAAAGAATGGTCCAAGCCACCATCTGATTATTAGAGTGAGTACCCTTATTAGAAGAAAATTAAAATTGAACTACTCTTGCACTATCACGACCAATGCCACCAATCCCTAGAGCACTCAGGTTGCCTAGTGAGGAACCATCTGTATTAATTTTAAGAAAATCATAGAGAGGAGACCACTTATCCAAATGGTTCATCTTCCTAGAATTTTGAATTCTAGTACCAGACATAGCTTGTGAGGGAGAAGGAAAGGACAACTCCAAGAGATTAAAAGGTGCAAATCAAAAGTGGTAAGATTCCCATCCATACAACATTTAGGCTCAATGGTCTCCTTGAGCATACACTTGACTTTATTCCAAATTGGAATAAATCTGCTTTACAAATCTTGGTATATTCCCTTATTTTGCTTCAACCAAATTTACCACAAAATAAAAGAGGGGCTAATATCCCACATAGCCAAAAGGAATGAAGCTGATGTAGGGGGTCAACCCAACCTATCCCAAAACTCAGACAAAGAAGTAGCATGAATATTCGGTCTATTCTAGAGATGCCACCACAGATGAATATTTCATATAGAGAGGGCACTAAAAGAAAATGTGGTTCATACATTCCTCATTGATACCACAGAGACACAAATGGAAGGTCCATGAAAACCTCTCTTGTGAATCTTTTCCCAGGTTAGGCACTTATTCTGACTCAACAACCACATAAAAGAATTACACTTAGGCTAGCCAAACTTATTTCATATTCTTCTCCACTCAGGAAACTTACCAAACCTTTCTTTCTGTAGAACTAACAAATGATAATCAAGAGCAGCTGAATTCTCACCCTTAGGATTGCAACCCCAGGCAAGAATATCAAGGTCTTCCAAAGAGCTACAAGGTCTAAATGCCCAAATTGAAGTAAGGGTATCCATGACCATGTTTCAGACTCCTTCCAGTGATGAAATAAGGATCTTCCCAGAGAATTATTGTACTTAAAAACAACAACTTTGGACCAACCAACCTCCATAAAGATATCACGAAGAGACTGAAGTTGAGTAAAAGAAAAAATAATAGGAGGATGATTATCCCAAGAATCATCCCAGAATAAAGCATTATTTCCTTTATTAATGATCCAAAAAATACCTTCCTTAATAAGGGAGGCACCCTTCTTAATAATGTTCTAGATCATGGAACCTTTCCCACTCAAATCCATCCTCGAGATATCTTTATCCATCGCCCCTACCAAATATTTGTAACTAAGAATTCTAGCCCATGGTTTCTCTGGATTCTTACACCATCTCCAAAATAATTTGGCCGATAAGGCCAAAGAATGAATTCATACTAATGAAGACCAAGGCCTCCCACCCTCTTAGATGTGCAAACAAGGTCCCAACTCACAAGACTCCATTTCTAAGAATCCAAATTTCTTTCCAATAGGAATTTCCTAGAAAGAGCATCGAAATCTTTGAGAAAGCTTTTAGGAGCCACTAAAATTAAAAATCTATAGATAGGCAAAGATTACAAGACAGATTTCAGAAGAGTCACTCTAATAGAAAAGGATAGCCACTGGAAGGTCTAATGGCTCACCCTCATGCAAAATTTATCCATAATTGTCTTCCAATTCTCTCTCTTAAGAATACCAACAAAAAGAGGAATCGCCAAGTAATTCATAGGAAGGCTTCCAATCTGGAAGCGAAGAATATCTACAATTTTGTGCTGAATATTCTTTGTCATATTGAAGAAGAAAATACTTGATTTATACTCATTAATTTGTTGACCTGAAGAAGTTAAGTAAATATCCAACACCCTCCTAAAACTGATTACCTAGTCAATCTTAGCCACCTCCATCAAAGCAGTATCATCTATAAATTGCAAATGAGATTGAGAGTCAAGATTTTGAGCCCATGACCAACCCTAAATAAGCCCTCTCATTTTGTGTTGCTTCAACAATTTGCCTAAACCTTCTGCCATCAAAATAAATAAATAGGGAGACAAAGGATCTCCTTTCCCGAGGCCTTTGGATGCAAAAAATAGATTTGAAGGAATGCCATTGATAAGAACAAAAAAGGAAGTCGAGGTCACATAAATCATAACCTAGTCAATCTAATTTAAGAAAAACCCAAAAGCAGATAAAATAAGCCTTAGACATGTCAAGCTTAATGAACATGGCATTTTCCTTAGAGGAGGACATAGAATGAATGGCTTCAACAACCATAACAATACCATCAAATATCTGATGTCCTTGCACAAACCCCCCTTTCTCAAGAGAAATCAGGGAGACCAGACACTTCTTTAGTCTTTCAATAATAATCTTAGAGATTATCTTATAAATAACATTGCAAAGAGAAATAGGCTAGAAAAAATACAACAAAGAAGCTCCCTCCTTAGGGATAAGAGCAAGGAAAGTAGAATTGATGGATTTGAGCATCTGCTTATTTTTCTATGGTTCTCTTTAACCACTTCTAACAATTCAAACTTCAGAATCTCCCAAAATTTATGGAAAAACTCAAAAGGAAACTATCAATTTCAGGTGCCCTACCTTTCTTCATCTAGAGCACAACTTTTTCCAACTCCTCCATGGAGATGGTGGCTAAAACTAACTTGCTCATATCTTCTGAAACCAAAGAAGGGATGCACTCAAGGATGAGTCTCTCTTCTTCTATGGCCTGGGGATTTTGCTTAGTGAATAAAGAGGAAAAAATCCTAATGGATTCCTTGGAGATATCTTAGAAAGATGTCAAATTTTCTCCTTGAGTTGATATGAGCGAAGCTAAAACATTACTACTTCTCCACTCTTTCATAGAATTATGAAAAATAAAGTATTCTTGTCACCTTGAAGATAGTTAATCTGAGATTTATGTTTCTAAAAAATCTCCACCCAAAGATCCCATTCTGCAAGTTCCTTGGAATAAAAATATTCTTCTTTCAAAAGTTCTTCAATCAAACCCTCAGCCTTAATATGAAAATTAATACTCTTTAGCCTCTTTTGGATAAAAGATTTATTTTAAAAAATATTTCCAAATGAGAAGCTATTCCACTTTTTAAGTTTGTTGTAATGTCACCTTTCAAATCAAATTAATTTGGAGAAATTATTGGTCAATTCCTATTTCTCATGGACTAATAATTAAAATTAATGAGAAATATTTTATTTAATTTTTTTATTGTTTTCCTGTAAATTCAAAAAACTATTATTTATCAAGAGCAATAAAATATTAAATATTAATTTTTATTGCACAAATGGGGGCATGGATTATTTTAAGGTGTCTTGTAATTTCCAAAATCTATGTTAAGAATATTTATGACAAATATGACATGAATTTATGACAGGATTTATGATACGTTGTCATAGTGGGAGTTATAGTCTATTTTTAGCTAAGAATCCAATGATGGTTGTGCCAAATCTTTATGAGGCCTATTTTGGAGGGAAATTGATGAAACTAATATTATTTTATTTTATTTTCCAGGAGGGGTTCATTTGGATTTGGTCTTCTACTTATTTGCAAGCAGTTTCACTTTCCAAGTTTTTTTTTTTTCATTTTATCAAAACTATGCCAAAATTTGTTTGAACACTTGTGCCCAACAAATAATCTTCCATGGATGAAAACCATTGAAGATTGGCGATCAGTGGATAAAACTCCATTGGTTTCTAAAGAGGATGAAATCCCTTTGATTCTTGGGAGCTTTCCCATCTAGTGATTGCATTGTAGCTTCAAGGAATGAGCAGTTTCAACTAGTTTCAATTTATTTGGTGTTTGTAGGTTCAAAGTTGCAATTTGTGTGTTTCCAATGTGTTGTAGGTGTTGTTTTTGTGTGTGGCATGTCTTTTCTATCATTTTTCATGTTCTTGCATGTTCCTGAGTGTTGAAGTATTCATTCTCCATCCTGCATAAGTTTGACAGTTTTCTGGTGGAATACACAATGTATATTTCAACTAAATTGTGAAATTTTTGTAATATCTATTCCAAAATTTTTGTATCTATTGAAGAAGGTTTTTTTTATGTTTTATTAGTCTAAAACTGATGTATAAACCTAAAAATATCAATAATATCCGTTGTGGGAGTTTCTGTTGCAAATTTTGCTAATTTAGGGTGTCCGCTAAAAGTATTGAATTGTTATATTTTGTGTTTTTTTGGTTTTCTATTATTGATAATTACCAGAAAGTTTGTTGTGTGTACAATTTCTATGTTCTCAATGTATTGAACAAATTTTATGAATTGAAGAAGACTTAGGAAGTTTCAACACAAAATTGTCAAAATCTGTGTTGTTCGGTGTTGACTAGTTTGTGGAAATTTATGCTAAATATGTGCAATTTGGTGGGGATATATTTTAGCACTTAGATCTAAAATATATTTGCTTAAAATAATTAATTGGGATATTATAGTGGTATTAAAGCTATGATCTTTCCAGCGTGCAGGGTACATAGAATTGTTAATCATGATAAAATTCTTGAGATTTTAAGAGATAAGAAAAATGTAGATCTCATCCGAGATACATCAATGGACTTAAGAAGGAACCAGGATGAAATTAGTAAATCACTTCAAAGGTTGCTAGATAGAATGTAAAATCAATTCTTAGCCAAGATATCTCAGAAAGAGGGAAAATAATTTGAGAAGATCAAGGGACAAAAAAGTATTGAAGAAGAGAAAAATCATCATATGGATATGATTCCCCAAATGTTTCAATGGATGAGGAACGTTTCAAACAATAAAAATAACAAAGGAGCAGCAAATCAAGAGCCAAAAGTATCATTCTTGAAAGAGGAAGAGAATCTAGAATCAGAGCTTAATAAGCTGCTAAGGAGGAAAAAAATTTCTTGTAGAAGGACGAAAGAGTTGAACTAGAGGCACTCCAAGCCATAGAGGTTGAAGGTAAAGATTCTTTAATTAAATAAAATATTCCAGTGATTTCTAGTGATCTCCCACATTAGGAAACTTTCTTTTTGATGAAGTTAAGGTGAAATCATTTTTGTATAACAGAGATAAAGATTTAAAATTGGAAGAGAATATTTCAATGATTTCTAATTTTATCCAAGAAACACCTAATGAGTTCACATACATTACAAAAATAAACCATTGGCTTGTAAAAATGGTTTGCAATTTAATTATGTTGACAGGCATGAATCCAAGGAAGATGTTTTAGTTGATGATCTTGATCATGAAAATGGAAGTACTGCTACAAATATCTCAGAAATTTCTAAATCATCAAAGGAAGGTAAGCAATTTGATATTCTCTATAAGTATAGCTTGAGGAATAAGGGTGGAAGTAGTATCAATAATGTTTTGAATCATCTTCATATTATGTCATCACAATGTTTTTCCTATCATGAGAAGCATTCTAACTATGATGAAAAGATGAAGGGTACAAAGTGGAAAGTGGATCCTTCCTCTCAACTTTTAAATTACTCATCCATGATGGTGTGGGATCCTAATGTTTCATCCAAAGAACCACAAAAAGGAGATATTGAGAAACCAATGAAGGATGAAATTTTTTATGGATTTAATATTATAGTTGCTAATAGTTTTACCATTCCATGCACTTGGATAAGAAGACAACTTAATACAACCATGAGTGAAAATAAGGTATGTTCTGAATTCTATGTTATGAGAACTAACAAGGTTATGGAATATCAATGTCTACAGTTTTTGGAGCAATACCCCACCATTGAGGACAAAGTGAGGATGAAGGAAAACATAGATACATGAACTTATTAGGAGCAAGTAGATGGGGTAGCAAGAGGTTTGATAATTGTAAATGGTAGTTATTTCACTTTCATGCATCTTGAGGTTTCATGTAGAACAATTTCAATTCACACAAGGAGTTATGAAAGTTTGCATTTTAAGTTGGGTAATGAATCAAATCTGATTATGGATATGAATCATAAAGTGTTAAATGATGAGGTAGAAAGTGATGATTTCTATGTTGATGGAAAGGAAGAAATTCTTATGATTAGGGATGTAGGATGGTTGCATTCTTTTGATGAGTTATTTTAGATTTATAAATCCAAGGAGTTCAAGTTTACACTTTAAGAGAAAGTTGTCATTGTTGAGGTGTTTGTAGCCAGTACAAGGTGGTTTCTAATCATTACATTTTTATTTTGGGTAAAAGAATGCAGTGTTACAACCATGGTTTTGGGAAGATCTTCTTGCCTCATGTGTCTATGAAGTTTCATCCTTTGAGAATACTAAGTGTAAATATTTCATTTGATATATCATTGTTTGAAAGGAAATTTCAAGAAAAATATCACTATTACAACCACCTTCCATCCCATATACAATCTGATTCAAACCATCTTTCGAGTAGTATAAATTGGGATGACATGAAAAGAGTCCTTGGAACATAAGGTAATTATCATGACTACAAACTAGGAGGAGCCAAATTTTGAGTAGGCCTTGGTCACAACCCAAGAAAGAGGAGGTAAAAAATTTTGATTTCATTAATATTGATAATATTTTGATCTCCAATAATACTTGGGAAGATATCTGGGAGCATTTTGATATAGTTAGGGGTGGCTTTTAGCAATATGATCTATTTGCCAAAACAACTACATGGGATATTGAAATCACCTACTTGGATCAAGTCATAATGAGAAAGAGTAAGTTTCTATTTTTGAAGGATTTCAAAAGTGTACATATGTTTATGGAAGGATTTCCCATCATTATATGGTTAAATATAGCCTACTTATTACTGACATTGCTAATTTATTATTGTTGCACCCTTTGGATATTACTGGTTTTAATGGTTCCTGACTTTGAATGATTGATTGCAATCATGCATACTTGCATATGAGCTGATTGGTACACAATCATGAGTATTGCAGCTTACAATATAGTGGGAATTACATTCACTACTAATAAGGAGTTTTTAGTTCTTACATGGTTTCCCACCAGTGTTACTTTAATCAGATGGATGATTCTTGCACAGGTTTGTCATTTTTGTAGTTGTTGCATCATTTATATATTGCTGATCTTGATGATTTCAATCATGAACAACTTTAGGTTGGGCATTTAGAGGAAGATTCCTTGCTTAGTGATGTTAGCAGAAGGTCTCAATGTTATGTCCTAGGGATATGATATTATAATATATTTAGGTGGATGGAGATGCCGACATGTGGCACACATCTCTTAAGTTAGTTATATTGGGTCATGTGGACAACTTGTATAATTAATTATATCAGGTGTTGAGTAGGCCTTCGTTAGGATTAATTACCTCTCCATTATGTTATTAGGAGGAGGTATATATAAAGGAGGTGATTATCATTGTAATGATATTTTTTGAGTATGATATTGTATTGAAGATCTCTTGGAGATATAGCATGGAGTGGCTACTTCCTTAAGGAGTATTATATGGTGTTACCCTACCTTAAGCGTTTACTCTATTTCTGCATTTATTGGATATTAGGGAATCTTGGCCCATGAACATCTCTTATGTTGTGTGAGATTTATCTTTTGCATTATATTATTTCTATTATTATATGTGTGGATCTTATCAAGTGGTATCAGAGCTATGATTTGGGCAAATGTGGACAAAACCCTATTTTTTAGAGATTTTCCTATATCTTTCAAAAAACTACGAATTTTTCTACAAAAAAATTATTGAATTTGGAGGATCATCTAAGGATGCTAAAGTCCAAAAATCAGGTTTCTATCATCAATATCGGGTGAGTTATTGCAATTTTATGATTTTGCATAATTTCACTTTATAGGCTGCAAATCATGATTTTTTTTTAGATTTGAAATTGCTAAATCTTATCAGGGGTCTATTCTTTATAATTTTATTTTTGAGGCTATAAACATTATAAAATAATTCAATCAAAGTCAGGTATGCTGGAAAAATTTAGAAACCCTAGTTTCAATTAGGATTCCTAATTTTGATGGAAGTAGAGATGCATTAGAATGGTGGCACCAATATAAAAGAGCTTATGTCAAGAGGGAATATGGAAATAATATTTTATTTTATATGTAATGGGTGAAGCTTAGAAATGGCATTCACCATTGCATGAGGATATTTCTTCTTTAGATGAACTAGAACAAACGTTCTTATAGATGGGCTCAAAAAGAAGAACATGAAGAAGGAGAAGGAGAAGGAGAAGGAAAAGGAGAAGACAATGAGAAAGAAGAAGAAGAATAACAAGGAAAAAAACAAGATTATGAAGAGCAAGATGAAGAATAAGAAGACAATGAAGAATAAGAAGGAAAGGAAGAGAAGATGAAGGATATAGGTGTATGCACTTTAGCTCCAAGGAAGGAAGATTCAATCCTTCAATTTCAAGGATGTATTCAAAAGGAAAAAGGTTATTGTTTCTATAAACCCTAGCAACAAGTATAAATTCATCAACATGGAATTAGCCAAGAAGTTACAGGTATAAACAAAGCACATTGAGAACAATCAAATATCAGGTAAGGATATTCAAATATTTGAAGATTTGAAGCTCTCTATGGATAAATACATGTTTTCCATTCAAAATTTATTGCTTTGGATATGGATATGTTGGATATTGTTCTTGGTTATCCTTGGGAACAATAAACATCAATGTGTAAAGGAAGTTCATGAAGCTTTGGTATAGGAGGAAAAAAGTCACATTATAGGATATTACACATAATGAAGTCCAAAGGAAAGTCAAGGAAGAGAAAGTTCAAGCATCTAATAAAGATTGCACCAATTAATTAGAGGACATACAAGAGGATAAATAAGTAGAGAAAAAAGAAGAGACATGTAATTCTCTTGATCAGCCAACAAAACAAGTGGCAAAAACTGATGAAGAATCAAAGAAGGTTCCAATTATAGCAAAGGGTGCAATATATAGGCATCTACATCCTTGTGAGAGACAAGAATCATGGAGGAAATCATCATGGAGGAATGATACTACATGGAAACACCAATCCAATCACTATGGACCTACATGGAATCAAAAGAACAACTACAATGAATCATGGTATCATAGAAGGGTTAGTCATGGTAGCAAAGGAGGACTAACTTTAATAAGGAATGGAATCAAATAGGTGCAACAAAATATGGATCAAGGATGGGATCAAGGTACCATCAAGATCAAACCACTGTGAAGATCAACTATGGATGGTTGGATGATTAGTCATGGGGGCACATTTGTAACGACTTGTGATAGTCTTAAACTATTTGGCTTCTTCTCATGTTTCAAGGATGTAACATGTCAAGGAGGGATTCCATGTTATGTACGTAGGGATATGATATTATAATGTATTTAGGTGGATGGAGATATTGACATGTGGCACACATCCCTTATGTTAGTTATATTGGGTCATGTGGACAACTTGTATAATTAATTATATCAAGTGTTGAGTAGGCCTTCATTAGGATTACTCCCCCATTATGTTATTAGGAGGTATATATAAAGGAGGTGATTATCATTGTAAGAATATGTGTTGAGTACGATATTGTATTAGAGATATCTTGGAGATATAGCATGGAGTGGATTCTTCCTTAAGTAGTATTATATGATGTTACCCTAACTTAAGGGCTTACTCTATTTCTACATTTATTGGAAATTAGGGCATCTTGGCCATGAACATCTCTTGTGTTGTGTGAGATCTATCTTTTGCATTATATTATTTCCATTATTATATGTGTGGAGCTTATCACTCCACTATTAGTGATAATTATTCCATCCATAATAACACTAATTTGAAGGAGATTCAGGGAGGTTTATGACTGTAATGTTTTATTTTCAGCTTACATGCAAGTTGATTTGTGCCATGATTTAGAGAGTCCAATTCATAGTAACATTGTGAGATCCATTGGAGCTCAAGACTATATCTGTGAAGCAAATGTTCAAAATCCTTCATCACATAAAAAGAATAAATGGGTACAACAGAAACACCATGGTGAGAAATCAAGGTGGCTCTTGATTTATAATGAATATATGGAAGGAGAGCATAAATATGAAGGTAATGGACATAATATATTCCATGATTATTATTGGAAAGGGTTGTCCTAATAGATATGGGATTCATATATTATGGGAATTATAACATGTTTCTTGTATTGTATATCTGAACATGTATAGAGTTCATTACCAGAAGATTCAAGATGACAAGTTTATGCTAGTAGATAGTTTCATTTGGTATAAGGATAAATTTTTTCTAGTGCTTGAAGCTAAAATGAAGCAGAATATTTTAGAAGTTATGCATGATACAACCATGGTTGGGCAATTTAGATCCTACAATATTTGTAGATAAAAAGGGAGGGTTTCTCATGGAGGAACTTTGAGGAGAAGTTTCACAAACACACTAGGAAACATTTATCATCTTCCATCAGAATGAGGTAAAGCAGATGTTTCTAGCTGATTTGTTGCAACCATTTCTTACTTCTTATCAAGACTATAAAAGTGGCTCCAAGGATATCATTATATATTTTTCTGAGGCACATGATGAAGATTTCAACTATGGTGAAGATAGATTTGATAGGGATGTCTACTATGATGCCTTCTATTTTGAGTCTAGAGCACATCATGCAACAAAGTTATTTTTTAGAGAAGAGATTGAGATAGTTGGAGGTGTTGAGGATACTGAAAATATATTACTTAAAGACTATTGTGGATAGAGAGAGACATGGGATATACTATTTGCCAACAAGTAGTATGGATCGATTGGTTATGCCTAGGAGATTACTACCACAATATCACTCAACACAAGTTCATTTGTATGGTTCTTCTTAAGACATTGTATGTTAATGCTGCACTAATTTTTACTAGCTTTTTGTACATAGCTGAAAGGATGGAGATTGCATGTCCCCTCATAACCATGAGTTTTCCAACTCATAACAAGTGAGGGTGTGGATTATTTTGATCTATCTTGGAACTTCCAAAAGATATTTTAAGAATATTTATGACAGATATGAAAGGAATCTATGACAATATTTATGACAGGTTGTCATAGTGAGAGTTATAGTCCACTTTTTGCCAAGAATCCAATGATGGTTTTTCCAAATCTTTATGGGGCCTATTTTGGAGGGAAATTGATGAAACTAATATTATTTTATTTATTTTTCCAAGAGGGTTTTGTTTGGATTTGGTCTTCCATTTATTTGTAAGAAATTTCACTTTCTAGGTATCTATTTTCATTTTATCAAAATTTGCTTAGACACTTGTGTTCAACAAATAATCTTCTGTGGATGAAAACCCATTGAAGATTGGTGACCAGTGGATGAAAGCCCATTTTTTTCTAAATAAGAGGATGGAATCCATTTTATTCTTGGGATATTTTGCATCTAAGAATTGCAATGGAGCTTCAGGGAATGAGTAGTTTCAACCAGTTTTAGTTTATTTGGTGTTTGTAGGTCTAAAGTTGTAGTTTGTGTGTTTCCAGTGTGCTATATGTTCTATTTCTATGTGTGTGGTATATTTTCTATTATTTTTTATGTTATTTTATATTCGTAAGAGCTAGAGTATTCATTCTTTAGTCTGCATAACTTTAGTAGTTTTCTGGTAGAATACACAATGTGTATTTCAATGAAATTATGAAATTTTGTAATATCTATTTTAGATTTATTGTAGCTATTTTGGAAGGTATTTGGATGTTTTATCAATCCAAACTACTGGATAAACCTATAAATATTAATAATATCATTTATGGGAGTTTCTGTTGCAAATTTTTCTAATTCGGGGTGTCCGCTGCAAGCATTGAATTGCTATATTTTGTATTTCTTTGGGCTTTTCTGTTGTTAATCATTACCAGAAAGTTTGTTGTATGTAATTTTTGTGTTCTCAATGTATTGAACATATTTTATGAATTGAAGAAGACTCAAGAAGTTTCAACACAAATTTGTCAAAATCTATGTTGTTCGATGTGTTGAACACACGTAAGTACTCAGAGAGGGGGGTGAATCAATACTTAATCAAATTATTTTCTTCCAACAATATTCAAAATAATGTAAGCATTTAAAGCATGAGAAACATAAGAACACAGAAGCACACAACCATAGCACCAAATTTATGTGGAAAACCATAGAAAGGAAACACCACAGTGAGCAAGTTGCTTGAATCTACTGTCCAAATCCAACCTCACAAATAAAAACAATATTACATTATCATTTATGGTCTACAACCCAAAGGAAGCTACAAATCCTTGAACAAATATAACACTTACAACTTTTACACAAAGAATCTTCAACCTCTACAACAAAATACTTATTTGACTCAATTGTTCCTTTCACAAACACTGACTGCTCCAACCTTCTGCTGACCTCTTCAACCTCTGCACAACTAGCTCACCTCTGTACAACTACAATACCAACCTCCACAACATCAAAACATCTTTAGAAACTCTTATATGTCATCACAACTCCTAAAATTACCTCCACAATAGTATCACTTCACATAAACTAATCCTTTCCACGTTTCATTATTAGTTTTGCTTCTGCGGTAAGTTTATTTACACTTTATCAATGGTATCACACAATACATAACTCATACATCACTCAACAACTTTGATCTTACATTTATATCCTCCACAAGTTTCAAAAACTTTCTCCTTTGTCGACCAAGATGAAATGTGTATCATGAAATGTGCAATGGCCACAACAATTGTCTCCAAAACATATGCGGTAATTAGAAATCCAATGCGGTTCAAAAATAAGATATGATCAGGTCCTATTTCACCTTAACACATTCTTCCAAGATGGTGCACACTCCAAACACATGGAAAAAACATCATCATACACCAAGTCAGCTCCACAAACATTTATCCTTCTTTACATTTAGCTCTAGACCTAAAGTGGTACCAAAGGAGACAAAATTACACCATGTAGACCACTCAAAAGATAGTTTATGACTTGTAAATCATTCATGTACACTTCTTTTTTTTGAAAGGCACAAGACAATTGAGAGGGGGTGAATCAGTTGTATCAAATCCTTAATCTCTTTAAACAAAATCATATTCACTTTCACTTACTTTAACTCCTTATTATGTTATTAAGATTAAACATGAATAGCAGAATCAAGACATAAACACATCAACACCATACACAAATGAACACCAGATTTTTACGTGAATAACCCTAAATAGGGAAAAACCATGGTGAGTGTTAGCTCACAATATAACGAAGGAACAATACTAAATAACAAAAAGGCTCACTTCCCAGGTCTCACTACCCAAAAGGGACTCATTGTCCAAAGGTGGCTCATTGCCAAAAGGGGTGGCTCACTACCAAGAGGTGGCTCACTACCATGAACTAATATAGTAGCATCTACAACATGCCTGGGTTCAGTTCCATTAAAGCACAATATATCCCTTCTGCTCTACCTTTACACTACACATACTTTATCTTCACATCTTCACATACACCTTACCACTCACAGATTCATTACATATATTTATACCATTTGTGAACCTTGGAACATTCATCAAGGTCAGCATTACAATCTACAACCATTGGAACTTTCTCCAAGGATGACATACATAATTCAGATTAGGTCTAGACCTAAACAAATTTGCTAAGTAATCAAATGAAGGAGGAACACTTCATGACTTTATCTTGGACCCAAATACATCTCCACATGCTTTAAAATGCTTCCTTAATCCATGAACCACATCTACAAGGAGTGTTAGCAACCAAGTCATCCTAACTTGTGCAAAAACCAAGAATGCTTGAACACGCGCTTCCAAGAGCTCAATCATTTCTTGCAGATCAATCCCAAGCTTTTACCATGATCTAGAGACATCCATGAACAATGTAAAATCACCTAGGAGCCGACAAATCCATCTGCAATAGATTTCACTTGAAGACAACAAACATCACTTGAAAATAGATCACAGACTGCTCACAACAAACACTGTCAAACTCTGCTAATCAATAACTTGCTTTCCAAAGCACCAAATCCCAAATCCTTTAGAGTGAAGATAGCTAAGGACCTTATAAACATAAGTCTAGAACCACAAGACTAAAAACTAAACTGTGGAGAAATGCAGAGAAAAATACTTTCTCCCTATCACACTGCAAACACTGCCAGACATAGTTTTCAAGCTGGTGAATTGAACTTTTGTTGCACAGTGATCCAGACCACCACAATTTGGATTTAGCATCTTCAAACACTTTTGTAAAACATATCCAAATCTCATACTCTGGTCTTCAACACAGAGAAAATGTGGAGCAAAACTTCAGACAGTATCATGTAAGCCAGAAAACTTCATCACAACTCTGTCTTCAGTATAAATCAAATTTTCTCAAAAGCACTTGGAAACTTAGTATCTGGAATACATTCTCATCATCTTCAACACTTATATAAAGTAATACAAAGTAACTAACTAAGCAACAACCAAGAGCACAGTTGACACTAATGACAAAACAGACATGTTGACATCAATGACAACATTGATTAGCACATACTTGCAATAATCTCCCCCTTTGTCATTGATGGAAAAATATGATGTGAAAAACCATTAAGACAAGATTCTATGCATTACTCACATTCTCCCTCTTTCTCTCTATACATTTGAACTCTTTCTCCCCCTGAGTTTTTCATGTGATCTCTCTCCCCCTTTGACATCAATGGCAAAGGGCATCACATTGCTTCTACTACACATACTTGCATACAACTACTTTGATCAATTTGGAACCATTTATTTACTTCCCCTGACTGCAACAATCACCTTAAACCACTACCTACTCCCCCTAAGAGGTAGCCTCCAACATTAGTCCAAACAGAGAAATATGCTTTGAGGCACACTGGACTGATGCATGTCCTTATGTATCTAGTTCAAGGAAGGAGGGGCAATAACCCCTAACTTCTCTTGGAGATACATAAATGTATCCTTTAGAAGAGCCTTAGTGAATATATCTACAACTTGATCTTTTGTAGACACATACTCAAGCTTCACTTCATTCTCTGTAACTTTCTCCCTCAAAAAGTGATAATTGAAATGTTCTTTTTTTAGTTCAACATTAGATTATTTGAAATATTTATGGCACTTGTGTTATCACAAAGAATAGGGATTGGCTCATCATACTCAACTTTGATATCCTTCAAGGTCTATTCCATACACAGTACCTGAGTATAGCATGATGCTGCAGCAATATTTTCTGCCTATACAGTAGACAAGGAAATTAATTCTTGTTTCTTGCTATGCTAGGACACCACCCTATCTCCAAGGAAGAATGCAACTCCACTTGTGCTTTTCCTATCATCAACACATCCAGCCCAATATGCATCTATATAGGCACATAAAGAAAAGTCATTGTTCTTAGGATACCACAAGCCATGATCCAGAGTGCCATTCAAATACTTAAATATCCTCTTCACTGCCACAACATGTGATTCTCTGGGATCTAATTGAATTTGGCCACAAGACAAACTACATGCATGATATTAGGTCTAGCAACAGTTAGATAAAGCAATCCTCCAATCATAGATCTGTACTTGCTCTAATCAATCTTAGGAGATTCATCAATCTTTCTCAACTTACAATCAGTGACCATAAGAGTACACACCATTTTAGAGTCCTCCATTCCAAACTTCTTCAGAAACTCCTTGACATACTTTTATTGAGAAATGAATATACCTTTATCAGTTTGATTTATTTGCAAACCAAGGAAGAAGTTCATCTCACCACACATGGACATATCAAATTCTTTTTGCATTTCATCTACAAACTTCTTACACATACTTGCATTTCATCAACATAAACTTCTATAATTAGGATATGAACTTCACTTATCTTGATTTACAAATTATTGTCTACGGATCCTTTACTAAGTCCCTACTGCAATAGGTATTTATCCAATCTTGCATACCAGGCTCTGGGAGCTTGCTTCAATCCATACAAGGACTTCTTCAACTTACACACCATATCTAGTTTGTCTGATAACTAGAACCCATATGGTTGCTCTATGTAGACCTCTTCTTCCAACTCACCATTCATGAATGTTGACTTCACATCCATCTGATATACTTTGAAGTTCTTATGTGCTGCAAATGCTAAGAATAGTCTGATAGTTTCTAGTCTTGCCACCAAAGAAAAAGTCTCTTCATAATCTATCCCTTCTACTTGTGAGTACCCCTTACACACAAGTCTTGCCTTATTTCTTACAACATCTCTAGCTTCATTCAACTTGTTTCGAAATACCCACTTTGTTCCAATCACATTCTTGTCTGTAGGCCTAGAAACAAGTTCCCAAGTCTTGTTCTTTTCAATTTACATCAATTCCTTTTCCATTGCCTTGATGCAATGCTCATTAGATAGAGATATACTTGTTCTTCTACAACTATGTTTCTTGTCAACACACCTTTTCTTTTGTCACCAATAATCTGATCTTCAGAGTGATCTCTTTGCACATACTTGGGGGGTTTTAGGAATTCTTTCCGGACCTTCAACTTGAACTTCTTCTTCTTCCAGAGCATCTTGTACTTCAGTCTGAGCTTCCCTTTCTTTGTCTTTTTCAACCTTTTCTGTATCATCAAATCCATCTGACTAATATCCATTTGATTGAATATCTTCATCTACCTTCACATTTGAACTTTCAATGATCTTTTTCAGTCCTTTGTTATAGCTGACCATATGCCAACTCCAACCATCTAGCTAAGAATAATAAATATCTCCATAGTTTTGATGTTGACTTCTATGGTAGCTCAAGTTTTAGAAGACAAGTCAAGCTCAGGATTACACAACCACTATCAGAATAACATATGGCATAAGTAATCAACAAATACAAGTCGTCTTCAACAAATTCACTTGAAACAAAGAGATAATAAAAACATTCAAAATTAAAGGAAGACAAAACGATGGAATGTACAATACCATGCAAAGTCTTTAGCTTTTGAGAAAGACTTTTGCCATAATCCTACCCCAAAGGCTTCATCCCACTTTTATTTTCCTACTTGGAACTGAGCAATACAGAAGGCCTTTTGCCTTTCCATTCTGATGAAGGACAAATATTATCCAATTTTGACACACATTTTGCTTTTGTCATATTTTTCTGTTTGCCAAAGGCTATTTGTTTTGTGTTCCTTTTAGTTTCCTTGCACCTCTGTTGAACCTCCTCCTCATTTTCAAGTTCTATGTTCTCTTCACTATCATTGCCATCACTACTGTCAACATTCTTTGCATTTTTGTCCCAATCTTCATTAGAATCATCATCCCCTACACTTCTTTCTTCTTCACCACTAAACTCAACTTTTTGCTGGATAGATGCACCTTTAATCCTCCCACAACTTGGGGACTCCTCTTCCATTTTAAATTCTGAAACAAGTTCCACATCACCATCCACAGGACTCGAAGCATTTATGTCCTTGGAATCCTTCTCACTCAGTTTCCTTAACCATCAAAATCGATGTGGAGCAACAATTATTTTACTACCATTCTCCATCCATTCAATTTTCTCCTCAACAAGAAATAGATGTTCCTCCTCACCATCATCATATAAAATAACATACCTTCCAAAAGCCTGATCATAATACTTTAGACACCCTTTGTACCAGGCATCATCCATAGGCCAGTAAATCTTGAGCTTCTTTCCTATCAGAGTATTAGGCCTAGGGTCTGGACTATTACGGATTAAGTTCAAGGTTTCAAGGTCAAGGTTTAGGGTTTTAGTGTTAGGTTCTGAGGCTCTGTCACACAAAGCCTTAAAGACAGGCTTGACACCAACATAAGGTCTTTTCACTTTAGCAAATGAAGGCTCCTCAACCGGTGTATCTTCGACATAAGCTCTTTTAGAAGGTAATTTTGAAGGATTTTCTTCAATAGGTTTCGATGGAGTCTTCAAAGGACCAATGCACATAACAAGCTTCTTATTACTCTCTGGTGTGAATATAGGCCCCGACGAAAAATATGACAAAATAGGCCGTTGTGATTTTGTACTTACAGGTGTCGAGGGTTTATCGGGAGAGAAAAATGATGCAATTGAACACTGCTAAGCTAGTGTGCCTCCATTGCTAAGACGTTTGGAAGGTGCCATCACTACAATGTGTAAAATACTCTGAAAAACCCTAAATTATTCGTAAAATGTATTTTAAACAAGGATTTTATGCAATTTATTCGAAAGAAATTTTTTTTAACATATCTTCCTAGGAAAATATCTGTTCTATAAATGTATTTTCTACCATACATGGTGTAATTTCTTAGAATGAAGAAAAATTATTTAGCCAAAAAATACGTTAAAATTTTCTTCACATTGTGTTTTCACCACAATTGAGACCAAATTTTAGAAGTCTTTTAAACTTCTTAAAATTTGAACTATTGCTTGCCATAAATTAGAATAGATGGTGAAATTTTGGCACAACGAAGTTCTTCATGATTTTCGGCAAATAAAGAAATTTTAACAAGATTATTACGATTTTAAAATAAAAATGTATAGTACTAAGAGGAACACAAACAATCTAGGAAGTAAATTTAACTATTCTTGCTAACTCTGTGACAACCTTTAAGGATTTATAGTGCATATCCTATTTAGAGAGCTCCAAAACATTTATTTAACCGGGTTTAAATAGTTGGTTTAAGACATGGGTGATGCATAGAATAAAATGCTAAAAACCCACCAAATCAATTTGATGGGTGTTATTGTAGGTTTTTATTTCCTAGTTGCGTTATTTATTTTTCCCTACAGTCCTATGTTTTTCCTACACTTTTATTAATCTCACTTAGGTTAATAAAGCATGTCTTATTAGGTGAGTGGTTACAAGGTGTCACCTTCCTACATGTGAGCATCCATTAGCTATCTTGGGAAGATACTTTGCTATCTTTAGTCTGATAGATGGTTGCTCCTCATTGATCGGTGTTGCCACCTCTTCCCTCTCCCTGGTCTATATAAGCATGCTACCTAGCTTGTATTTTGTATTGATTGCTTTTACATCCTCTTAATGCTATTTTACTTCTAGCATTTGCATTACTCTCTTGGAGACTAACTCTATGTTGCTATTTTGATTTCGTATCATTTACATTCATAGTTTAGATATCTACTCTTTTGCACTAGTTTTTTGGATTATCATCTTTTCAGATTCTAACATGGTATCAGAGCTATTCTATGTGCAAGAGTAGATTTTAGTTTCCTCATTTGGGGGGGGGGGGGGGGGGGGCTGCTAAAGCTTTGTTGTAAATTTTTCAAAAAACCCAGTATGCTCTTCTATTGCATCTTCGGATGATCTAGAGAATCAGAAGAGTTTAAAGAAAACATTTTAATCTCGAGGCTTTGTAATTTCTGTTTTGTGATATCTGGGTGATTGCAACGTTTCTAGTTATATTGGTGGCATTTTTAGTTGTTCCAACACGTCCAGGAGGCTCAAGAAAGTCAAGTTTGGCTTTCATTTCACCGAAATCGAAGATTGTTTGACACAGTTGTGGAACTAGAGTTTTCATCTCAAATATGGAAAGCAACTTTCAATTGGAGCATTTTTAGGCCAAAAGGACCCTGCCATTGCGTCCGAAAGGCCTCACAAGTGAATTTCCATATATAATTTGTCCAGTTTTAGTGTTGGGAGTCTGAAAGGAAAAAAAAATTTGCTAGAGGACATTTTCGGTCTCACAACACAATTTTCAGAGCAGATTTTTGTAAAATTTTGAAAAATTTCAAAAAAATAAAAAAAATAAAAAAAAGTTAAAAAAAAGCGCTTTGAGCGCTGAGCTAAGCATTGCCCACATAGGTTGTGGCCTAGTCAAAGGGGGCCTCAACCTTAGGGAAGGCTTCTGCCTCCCTAAGCTGGCCTGCAGACCTCTTAGAGGTCGTGCCTCCTCCTTGTGGGTTCGGGCGTGGCCTTTGGCCCCCGACCCTCCTCTGTGTGCCACTTTGGTCTTCGTGCCCTTTCAAACCACCATTTAATTTTTTTTTTAATTTGCTTTTTTTTCACTTAGGCCCGTGTGCCTTTGTGTCTATAATTTGGCTTTTGAGCCTAAATCTACATAGGCCTACACGGCTTATTTTGGACTATGTGCCATTGTAACTATTTTTTGGCAAATTTGGCAAGAATCTAGCGATCTGTAATTTTGCAGAAGGTTAAAGACATATGGCATCTTCTAAATTGGCGGACCGCTAAATTTGGCGGTGATTTTGGCAGAGGTTGCTCAGAGACCCCTCTCCATTGGAGTTTTCACTTTTGATGCTGAACTTCGGAGGCTCTGTTCTAGCTCATATTGGCTCCTTTTCCTGAGCTTCTTTTTTTGACTTTGGCTATTTTTCCATTCTCTTCATGGTGGTGTAGATGATTCTTGATTCTGGTGCATGGAATTCCTAGAAATTGCAGATTCTCACAGGTGACATTGCTTAGTTCTTGGTTTTTGGAAATTTCGAGGATCATAACTTTCACATACAACCTCGTATTGAGGTGATTCTTTTTTTGAAAGTGCATAATTTTTTGAGTAGAATGCAGTGGTGTTGTTATTTTTACCTGATAGAGTCCCAATATTGTACTTTCAACATACACCCAATTTGTGAGGAGTTTGTAATGCATTGAGATCAAGACCACTAAGTAATTTTTGCTAGTGGCAGTTGTAAACACACTAATTATAAAGTGCCAAAATCATTTTTTCTTGGAGGGGTTCTTTTATTGAGTGAAAAGGGGGGTTATCTTGGTGGTGTTCTCTTCTTTTCATCATTTATTTTCTACATATCTTTATCATGGATCAAACTACAGTACCCATCCTAACTCTATACAACTACTTTGAGTGGAAATCATGCATGACAATCTACTTAAGGAAAGTTGGATTACATAGGATAACAATGGGACTTGAAATTGAACCTGCTAAAGTTGAAGATAAGCCTAAGTGGTTTAACAAATGTAATGAGGCCTATGGAACATTGTGTTTGTTTGTTTCTCCTGATTTGGTCTTTCATATTGAGTCTTTGAATTCACCAAATGAAATCTGGACAAAGCTAGACACACTATTTGGCACACAAGATTCAATGAGGGGTCATATGTTGGAAAATGAACTAATTAGTTTAAGTCCAGGCAATTTCAACACAATCCAGGATTTCTTCACAAAATTGAAAGCAGTAAGGTTGTAGTTAAAACAATGTGGAATTGAAAAGAAAGATGAACAATTGATTCTCAGTATTCTCTCTAAGCTAAGTTCAAAATATTATGTATTTGTTTTTGCCTTCTATGCTACTAAGGGTGCACTTGGTACTAAATTCACCATGCCATCTTTAGATGATTTTGCTATCTCTCTCACTCGGGAATAGGATAAGCTAATTTAGAATGGCACTCTTAAGTCCTCTAAGTCATATGCCCTAGTAGCCAACCAAGGCACAAAAGAATAGAAAGGACAAAGTAGTAACAACAAGAATAAGGATAAGAAACAAAAGAATAGCAAGGAAAAGAAGGATCAAATACCAGTTGCTTCAAAAGCAACTCATGAGAACCAATCTTCCAAGGGCAACAAGCCTAAGAAAGAGAAGGTGTAATGTGTCTATTGTAAAAGACCCAGTCATGATGAATATAAGTGCTTGAAGAAACAAATTAATCACTTGACACACATTCTTGAGAAGAATAATATCAGTGTTCCTGAGTCTATCAAACATAGTTCTAATGAGGGGTCTACCAAGGCAAAACAAAACAACAAAGGGAAAGGAAAGGGCAAGGCTCCTATAGTAGTTGCTTCTTCACCACTATCCACTTGGGTTCTTGATTTGGGTGCATCGCACCACATGGCTTCATTTAAGGAAGAACTTGCATCTTTGGAGCCATGTACTATGCCTTCTATTTTGATGGGTGACAACACTTCTGTTGAGGTGTGTGGGAGAGGGTTTGTTGATGTGGGGGATGGCATATTCCATGATGTTCATTGTGTGCCCTCATTATCAACTAATCTCCTATCTATATACTAGATCACTCACACAGGTTTAGGTAAGTGGGTTGAGTTCACTCCTGATTCAATGGAGATTCGTGAGTTGCACAGTGGTTCTATAGTTGCAGTTGGGAGAGTAGATCATCAGTCATGGCTCTATCTATTTTCTCACTTTGTTCCTGATCCTCCTTTGACTATTTTGCTCACTCATTCTGATGATGTGAGTAGATTATGGCATGAGCAGTTTGGCCATCTTAACTATTGCTACTTGCAGCAACTCAACCAACAGAGCATGGTCACAAGGTTGCCTTTAGTTTAGTTTTATGGTGGTGTTTTCCAAGTTTGCATTCTTGGTAAGCATCCTAAGGAAAAGTTTGACAAAGGAAATGCATGGAGAGATTCACAGATACTGGAGTTAGTTCATAGTGATTTGGTTGGTCCATTTGAACATCCTTCTTTCAGCAGGGCTAGATATGTTCTCACATTCATTGGTGACTTTTCTCGCTATACTTGGGTGTACTTTCTCAAATAGATGTCTGAGGTATTTGATCACTTTTAGGACTTCAAGACTTTTGTAGAGAAGCAATCTAGGAAATCCATCAAAGTTTTGCTCACTGACAATGGTGGTGAGTATGTCAACCATCGGTTTGAGCAGTTTTGCATTTCAGAGGGGATTGACTTGCAGCATTCAATTCCATACAATCCTCAAGACAACAGTGTTGCAAAATGAAAGAATAGGTCCTTGAAGGAAATGGCAAACAACACGATTCACTCCAGATCTCTTGCACCATAGTATTGGGCAGAGACTATTAATTGTGCTTGTTACATCCAAAACCGTATTCCTCACCGAGCCTTGAAGGGAGTCACTCCTTTTGAAGCTTGCAGCCATCGGAAACCACCAGTTAAACACTTTTGAGTTTTTGGTTCTCCTGCATAGAAACACAAGGTCTTGGATCCACAGAGAAAACCTTGCATATTTGTAGGCTATCCTGATGGTGTGAAGGGTTATTGGTTACTCCACCCTACTACACATGAGTTGTTCATTAAGAGGAGTGTTCAGTTTGAGGAGGGCTCTTCGAGCTCACTTTCCACCACTTCTCCACCTCCTTCTACTTTGACATTGGAGTCACTTGGGATACATGACAGATCTTCTGATGAGTCAGATTCACTTGAGTATTTTTTCTACCTCCACTTCCGATGCTGAGAGCGATTCAGAGGACTCACCTCCATCCTCTCCTAGTCATCATTCAAATGGTGATGATTCTCCTCTAGATTCTCCATCTTCTGGTCCACTTTGGGCTAGACAAACCTTGTAGTCTACAGGTGATTGGATTGGGGATCCATTAGACACTAGGTGAACTCATTTATAGTTCCAGGATGCTCCACATGTCTTCATTGCCACTACCTCAAATCCATAGTCTTTTCACAAGGCTTTTGGTATTCCTGAGTGGGAAACAACTATGCAGGAGGAGTATAGTTCCAAGTGATCCCACAATAGTGGGTTACACTTTTTTGCCAAACTTGACATTGAAATCAACATTTTGAACTAAATCTTCACTTTCTAACACCTATAGCTGCTAAACCATTAGGAATTTGAAGAAGATGCGAAATAGTGATTTGTGAGATTTTGTCTATAGATTCTAAAAATATTTTTAAAAAAAATTTGGAGTTAAATTGTAAAATATTTTGCATCTCCTTTGATAACTAGTTTTTAATCACAAACAACATTTTTTTAAAGTGATGTGTACTCCATAACACAACTTTTTTTCTACAAAGGATAAAATTCTGATTCTTTTGAATTTAGATTGATAACACCGATATCTAAGGCATGCTTTTGGTTTCATAATGTTTTGTTGAATATTTTTTTTAATTAAGTTTTGAAGTCAAATCAATTATAATTTAGACATAGGCGTATTCCATAAAACATAACTTTTTATATATGTATCAAAATTAAAAAAAAATTTGTTGAAACAAGGACATCAATACGTAGGGCATACATATTTTTTAGAATTTTTTTTACTAATTTACTAATTTTCCATGTGTGTAGAACAGAGAACTTGATGTTCGGTGAAAAACCTATGTTTAGTAAAACTAAAAAGAAAATCATAATAAAATCAAAATATATCAAAACTATACTCGTTGGAAAGCTCATTTCGAGGACTACGATCCTCCAATTTGGTTTGGCAAAGGTGAATCCATTTGGACCTTCAACTGGGCTTTGGAAGCCAAAATTTTGCAGAAGAAAAGGGAAGGGAAGGAGGGAAGGTGTCTAGTGGGGGTCTTCATTCGAAGACACCTACAAATGAAGGTCGGTGACATCCTTTGTTTGAAGTTTACACACCTTCGAATGAAGGTCCAAAGATGGCGTAGATATCCCTATAGCAAACACCTTTGAACGAAGGTACCTTGCATTATAAATAACGAGGGTCTTCGATCAAAGGTGTCATTTTATTGTTTTAATTTGGCGCCCAAAGACCTTCGAATGGAGAGCACCTTTGAACGAAGGACTCATTATTTTAAGATTTAAAAATCCTGATAGGACCTTCGAGCAAAGAAATCACCTTCGAACAAAGGTGTTTGCTATAGTTTTTTTGGCACCTTCAATTTTTCTTCGTCCACAAAAGTGTAACCCACTATTGTGGGATGACCCTTCCTTGATGAGGAACCACACTTGGGATCTTGTCAATCTTCCTAAGGGAAGAAATCTTGTTCGATGTAAATGGATCTATTGAACAAAATTTGCAGCAAATGGGTCAATTGACAAGCATAAGGCTCGCTTGATTGCCAAAGGATTCTCCCAGGTTCCTGGGATTGACTACTCTGAGACTTTTGCGCCAGTTGCTAGAATGAACTCCATCTAACTTGTTCTTGCCATTGTTGCAGCCAACCATTGGGAAGTACACCAGATGGATGTGAAGAGTGTTTTTCTTCATGGTGACCTTTAGGAGGAGATCTACATGGAGTAGCCATAGGGGTTCATTTAGGACTCTTCATTTGTGTGTCATCTTTGGAAGTCTCTCTATGGCCTCAAACAGGCTCCTCGGGCCTGGTATGCCAAGATGGACTCCTTCCTTCTGATAGTTGGGTTCACTTGGTGCCATTCTAATCCCAATGTCTACATTTTGTAGCAGGATGATTCACTCCTATTTCTAGTTCAGTATGTTGATGACTTGCTGATCACAAGGAGTTCTTCATCCACCATTGGGGCTGTCAAAACTACCGTTCATGACAGCTTTTTGATGACTGACTTGGGTTGTTGCATTACTTTCTCGGGATTGAGATCTTCTAGTTTGCTTCTGGGATCACCATCACATAGTCCAAATATGCTCTAGATTTGCTCTCGAGGTTTCCTATGGTTGACTATAAGCCTACTTCGACTCCCTTCCTTTCTGGAGTCAAATTTGAGGCTCAGTGTTCTTCACCATTTGTTGATGGCACTTTGTACCAATAGCTTGTTGGGAGTTCATATGAGACCTAACATTTCCTATGTTGTAGGCATGGTCTCTCGATTCATGCACGAGCCCCATGAGCTGCACTAGAAAGCAGCCAAGCGGATCCTTCACTACATTCAGGGTACTCATAGTTTTGGGATTCACTATGCAACATGCATTGATCTTGACTTGGTGGGCTACACAAATTCAGAATGGGCAGGTGATTCTGAGGATCGCAAGTCTACTTTAGGTTACAGCTTCTAACTTTCTTCTGGTCCTATTTGTTGGTCGAGAATGAAGCAGTTTGCTATTGCTCTATCTTCTACTGAGGCTGAGTATAGTGGGGTTGTGAATGCCGCCACTAAGGTCATTTAGCTTTAGAATCTTCTCACTGAGTTTGGTATCTAGATTAGACAGCCATCAATCATATTTTATGACAACCAGAGTGCCATTCAGATCTCATAGAATCTGATCCATCATTAGCGGACCAAACACATTGAGGTCTACATGCACTACATCTAGGAGCTCATCCATAGCCACGTCATCGACCTTCGCTACTGTCTGACTTTTGAGCAGGTTGCAGATATCTTCACCAAACCCTTCACTAAGAGAAAGTTCCTTCATTTGCGAGATTTGTTGGGGGTGCGAGATGCTTCATCTTCTAGGGGGCTTCATCCTCTCACTCAGAGTCCTAACTCCCTCTACTTTAGGGGGGTCTCTTCTCTCTCTATTTGGGGGGGGGGGTTCTCTCTTCTAAGGGGGATTCTTCTCTTTGGGGGGGATTTTATGCACACAGGTACCTCATCAGGCTTGTTTTGTTGGGACCCATCTCTACATCCACCTAAGCTACGGTTAAGGGGGGGGTGTTAGTGTAGGTTTTTATTTCCTAGTTGGGTTATTTATTTTTTCCTATAGTCCTAGGTTTTTCCTACACTTTTATTAATCTCACTTAGGTTAATAAAGCATGTCTTATTAGGTGAGTGGTTACGAGGTGTCACCTTCCTACATGTGAGCATCTATTAGCTATCTTGGGAAGATACTTTGCTATCTTTAGTTCGATAGATGGTTGCCCCTCATTGGTCAGTGTTGCCACCTCCTCCCTCTTCCTGGTCTATATAAGCATGCTACCTGGCTTGTATTTTGTATCGATTGCTTTTACATCCTCTTAATGCTATTTTACTTCTAGCATTTGCTTTACTCTCTTGGAGACTAACTCTGTGTTTCTATTTTGATTTTGTATAATTTGCATTCATAGTTTAGATATCTACTCTTTTGCACTAGTTTTTTGGGTTATCATCTTTCCAGATTCTAACAATGGGATTCCATGCCCCCCATAAAGGCACTGCAAACACTATGGATGAATGTTCCAATCAAAACCAAAAAAATGGATCTAAAAATGGCCCCCCACGCATTATAGAAATGCTGCACAAATTATACTACAAAGACAACTGTAATACTCTGAAAGTTCCACAAGCACCATTTCTAGAAAAACAAAACCCTAAGCACAAAGAAAAAATGCATAGAAAAGATAAAAACAAAAAAAAAACTCACCCAAATCTTCTCCTCCCAACAACAACAACCATGTAAAATATTTACTCAATCCATTCTGAAAAAATATTTTTTCCGTGATTTTTTGGAAAACACCCAACTCACAAATTGCGAACACCTATTTTGAACAACTCTACAACACAACACATTCTTTCTACCAAACATAGTGCAGAATAAAATAGTAGGGGTATAATAATGCCCCAAACGCCATCAATCAGGAGAAAAAGAATAAAATATTTCAAACCTTAGCTATTGCTTTAATAATCTCCACATGCACCGAGTTCCAAGGAAAATAATGCTCTTTTTGTTGAGTGAAAACAATAATCCTCTCTATGGCAAGGACTAATAAAGACTAACTATATATGACAATGCTAATAGTTAGCTTTAGTAATTAAATTTTTTTTCCTCCACTTGGCAGACGCTCTAGAAAGGTAAGATGAACAAACAAAAAGTTTATGTTGCCTTATAACTATGGGACAAAATAACTACAATAATTCTTGTTGGTAATGCTTCTTGTTGAGAGTGTAAATCTTCATTTTATCCCTTTGGCAAGTACACATATGGAAATAATAGTCATGTTCAGATATTGAGTAGGGTATGATCCACCATAGGTGGATTGCCATGTTACCATATGCAATGGAAAGTTCAAAGTCTTTTTCAGCAAAGCACCAATAAACATTCAGAGAGGATTTTTTAATGCAACAAACTTTGACTATCATTTCAAACCACTCCAGAATGAAAAATCATTCCACACCTACTGTCAAAACATGAATGCAGCAAACATTCTTGTGAAATGCCTTGTACAACTGAATTGGCAACTATTCAAATTAACAACCACGACCTGGTTGACTAGTTGTTGCCACACAACACCTAGAATGAATCTCCCATTGTTCACTTCATCCTCTCACTATATAGGCTTCCTTGCTATGAGCAAGGTCTCTTTGACAGTTTTGACACTAACAGACCAAATAAATTTACCCAAAAAAAATAAAATATATTATTTGGAAACTCATGCTGGCAAGGAATAAAACCATGCGGGTGATAGACAACAACATAATGACAAAGAATCAAGTCAATACATAAAGGTTCTCGAGCTTCACATTTTCAAGCAATTCAACGCAGTTGTGTACAGCTGGATTCTCTCTATGTTATTCCCACCGTTACAAATTGAAATGATTATTGGTAGACGGTGCAAAAATTAGATGGTGTCTATGTTAGAAAATTAGGTGTCTTAACCTTGCAAAATTTTCCATTATTAATTTTTATTTGTCATTTAACATTTCTCACAGTTGGTTATTATTTTATTCAGCTCCAGCATAAAAGAGGGGTGTTTGAATTTTTAGTTTGGGCTTGTGCCACATGTCGGTGCCTTGAAAATTATTTATTAGTTGAAAAAAGATGCTGACTTAGTAGTATATTATGGAAGGGCCATTTTTAGTGATATTATGACAGATTCTATGATAACTGTAAGGGTCAAAATAGGGGAGAATATTTTGGACACGAGAACCTAATTTTAGACTGGAATCTCACTTTTTTGGGCACTACACCTCATAAGAGGTTTCACACATGGTTTTGAAAACCACATAATGGTTTCTTGGTTGTGAGAGGTCTATAAATTGAAGGCTCGAGGAGAAGTTTGGGTGAGGAGAGTTTTATGCAAGGTTATGCTATAAGTTTTTCCTCCAAAGGAGGAAAATGTAAATCTCCATGTTAAGGCTTTGATCCTGTAAGTGTATTGTAACATGTTTGTTGTTGCAGATTAATACATTGGTTTGATGCTTTGGGGTGTGGGGTTTTTACCCAAATGGGTTTTCCCCATGTATATTGGTGTCTCTTCTCTTCTGTCTATCTTTCTTTTGTTCTTTTTCTTTCATGTTCTTAAAGTGTTAATTTACATGCCGTTATGCTACTGAAATTTTCTTAGATTTGTAAGCTACATTATCTTTCCTCTAAGGGTTAATGAGATGGGAAATCAACTGTCTATTTCAGCTTTAAGGGCATAATAGTATGTGCTTGCATCAAGTTATTGAATATTAGTTTAAGTAGAATATAGGATGTTGTAAGGTGCATGTTGGGTTCTCCTTTCCCTTTCAATTGTATCAGAGCTACCGTGATTCCATGGTTACATGAGATTGCATGTGTTGGTTGCATGGTGTTTAAGGTTCTAGGTATTTCTTCTGTTGTGATTTCTTAGCTTGACAAGCTTGAGGGAATCTGTAGGAAGGAATTGGATAATTATTAATCCTTTTTGAGTGGAAGTCTTGCAATTGATCTTATTTTTAGGTTACAACAGGCATTTGAAGGATGGAGAAGATGGAGTATTATGGAGTTGATCATGTGGTTACATTTAATATGATATTGATCTGGAGCTCCTATTTGATAGTATGTAATAACCCTTATGCATGGTGGTTATGTTCTTTCATTCTATGGTTGTTTGCAACAAAGTATTCATGTTGGGTGATTGTTCTTGGCTCCCTGATCACATGGAGAAACTTGGGTTGTCATGACTATGGTTTGATGTGCTTATATTGATTGCTTAGTTTTAGTCCCTAGCATTGGAAGACATTGTTTTGTTAACATCAAATGCATGTAGGCTATGGAGTTGGTCATTGGATGATTTGAAAGCTTCTGGAACAACCTAGCTCCTTTGTATGCTTGTACATGGTGGTGGTTGTGGTTTCTACAAGTGGGTCTGGAGTTCCTAGACCTCTTCTTCTTTTTGGTTGGTTATACTTGCATGTCTCAGCTTCATGTTGGTTGGATCTGAGGGTTTTGTAGATATTCTGTTCAAAATCTATAGTTATGCTTATCTGTGTTATTCCATTATTTTGGTTTAACTATTTTGGTGGTTTTTCAGACTTGTGGGTCTTCCAAATGATAAGTGGATATGGATTTGCATGTGTGTCAATGACATGGTGGTTTTGTAGGTTTTACATGGTTAATCAAATCTTGTAGTTTTGTAGATTTGCGGATAAACTATTTTTTAGATTATGATTCCTTGGGGGTGCTTCTAGATGTAAGATAGTTGTAGGTTTGCATGTATGCTTCATGCATGGTGTGAGGAGGTTTGTAGCTTTCTCAGTGTAGAGATGTTGGTATGTGATTAGTCACTCATCATTTCTATAGTATTTGCTTGATGGTTTCCTTGACTATGGTTACTTATATGTGGACTTGTTTGGAAAATAAGATATGTGGTTGATTTGGTGTTTGAGTCTTGTGGTCTACATGTTATCTTCTTATTATCTCAGTTTGTAGGTTACTAATGTGATGATAAGTTTGCATGTTTCATGTTTGGGATCTACAAGTTATGCAATTTTGTGGGTTGATCATCTATTTGATTGCAGTGGGATGACTCGGATGTGGATTGTCTATATTCACAAGATTGATTTAGTATTTATGCAGACTTTGTTAGTTGGCCTTATCTGTGGTCATTTGCGCATTGGTATGTTGCATTGGGATGAGAGGATGGATGGTTAGAGGACCTAGATAGTTGTTTATTATGACTTGTAGCATGTGTATCACAATGCCATGAATAGATTGGTTACACAGTTTGGTGTGAGCTTTTGACAAAGATGGTTTTATCCTCTTGACTTGGTGATCTTGGTTCTACTTTATTCTTTTGTATTACTAATATTGCAGGTGAAGTATTTGATTATGTTAGAGCCATGGATTATCTTCATTGAGAGGAATGTTTTCATGATGCCTTGATAAGCTTGATATCACAGTTTCAGTGGGAGATTTAGCAGTGATGTGGATCTACCACTTGGTGATGGATGATCTTCTACAGTGGTTGTAGGTGTCATGGAAAGGCTTCTAGATTATGATTCTTATATGCTGTGAAATTATTTTGACATCTTGAGTTCCATTTTTAGACGATAGTTATCTTCATGTGATTGGAGATGGTATTATGCCATGATGGATTCTTGTTTCTAGATTATATTTTTGGCATGATGGTGCCCCTTTGGCAAAATACGTTCATTGGAGAAGGTAGTGATCTCCTAGGAGGAGATGTTAGATCATGATGTCATGTGTGTTCCTGGATTTTGTAGACGTGTAGTGGGAGCTTTGATAGTGGTCTGGTGAAGTTCTCTTTGGTTTTGAGTATTAATCATTTTCTTGAAGCTTCATGATTTTTTAGGATGCATTTAAAGTTAGCATGAATTGTTTGATGGATACTCATGGATAATAAAGAGACTTGAGGTGAGGCTAGAGATCTCTTGATATGGGGATCATGTGTTGGAATGGTGAAATTTCAGTAGAAAGATCTAGGAGCCTTCACTTGTTATGGACATGAGTTCATGTTTGAACTTGATAGGAGATTGTTCTTGGAGAGAGTTTATGAGACTCGGTGTATCTCAGTGGATCATTCACATTCCTCACTCTCAGATCACTCAGCAGAAGATGTCATGTCTCAAATTTTGATATCATCTGGCTTTACTTTACATGGAAATATTTCATGAATAAATATATGAGGATAGATGAATAATTCGTTACGAATATTTTAATATGAAAAGATGTAATGAAATAAATGTAATATTCATGTTAGTAATGCTTCAGCTATGCTTTGGTTATTTGGGTTACAAATCGATTAATGAGAAATTGGAGTTTACTATGAGTTGCATGTTGTCGAAGACATGGGGTGGTTGAGGTAAAGGAGATTAGCATACTGGCAAGGTTAAGATGGAGGGATATCATTCATACACTTCACATAGTGTCATGTAGCTGCATATGTTGCATATTGAATGATTTAATAGTTTAATTTAAATTGCATTTTTATTTTATTTGAATTATATATCGCATAGTTAGTTAATGGTGATTTAATTGGATTATTTAATTCATTGTTATTTAAATATCATGAGTGTTTAGAAAATTAGAATAATTGATTTAGTTATTTAATTTATTTTATTTAGAGAATAATCGTATTCTATTTAATTATTAGTTTTATAGATACATTGTGATAAATATGTGAATTATTTTAATAATATTTTTAGAACTAGAAATAGAATAAAACATGTTTTTGAAACAAAAACTTAAATTAGGAAAAGAAAAGCTCTAGAAAACAAAACACTTGAGGAAGAGGAAACAATAAAAGAGGAGTTATAATTCATTTTTTGTTCACCAAAACTTCTATTTAACATCTTGCATTCTCAAAAAGAGGGGGATCATCATCTCTGAAACTGCATTGTGAAAGTATTTTGGGCACAAAGAGGGAATAGTTCAGATCAAGAAGCTTCTGTAGAAATCAAGCATTTGATTGGAATAAGGGATGAATTCTAGGTTCTTATTTAATCTTAGATCATATGTGGCTATTGTGTGTTTGAATCTTTTCTTATGTGCAAAAACTATGATCTTTTGTCTGAAATTGATATAAAAATACAAGCTTCTGGTTGTAGTATTATAAAAGAAAATTTTTGATTTGAATATATATATATATATATACAGTAATCTATCAACATAATATTCAATTGGTCCAATGAAAAATACAATCGTTCCAACATAGAATTCAGTCGATCCAATATAATATACTATGTATCAATTAATATATATATATATATATATATATATATATATACAGATATATATATATAGTAATCTGTATATATATACAGTAATCTGTATATATATATTAATTGATACATGGTATATTATATTGGATCGACTGAATTCTATGTTGGAACGATTGTATTTTTCATTGGACTGATTGAATATTATGTTGATCAATCGTATTTTGCATTAAATATATTGTAAACATATGGAATCAACCATATTGCATTATGAATTGATTGTTTTATTTTATTTTTATGAAAAGAATTGCTGCAGACGACACTAAGGCCATTATAGACAAAATAGGGTGCAGCGTTCCAAATGGTGCCGCAGTCCCTTAGGGACTGCGACCCCATTTGGAACAATGCCCTTTTGTTCATCACTGTTTAAATTCATTTTAATGATTGTAATCTTTTCCTTCCAAGTTTGAAACCCTTGTATGTATATATATATATATATATATATATATATATATATATATTGAAATTGTTGTCTTTGCTGAGCCTGTGCGTTAGTAGACTTCCAATCATTAATATTTGGTAATGAAAATTATATATATATATATATATATATATACGAATTTTATTTCCTTTGCATATAGATGTATTGACTGTGATTTTGGAAACCGAATGGATTATGACTGTAATCAATTATATCATTTGATAATATATTGATTGTAATTTTATTTGTCTGAAAAACATAATGGTTTATGACTGTATTCAATTATATCATTGATAACTTAGATTTTACTATATATATATATATATATATATATATATATATATATATGTTCGTATTGATAGTCTTTATTGAAAAATGTATATGATGAATCGGAACTACAATGTTGAGTGGATTTTATTTTGTTAAATTGAATTATATGAATATTTATATATAATATCTGAAATCAAATTTATTGCACTGCAGAAAAAGATATATTCTTTCTATTTTATATTTGCACCGATGAAAATGACTTGTATGAACTTTTGAATTATTGAGTTCTTGATAAATGTTATTTTTACATTTCACTTGGAAAAACTAGCAATATATCAAATTCCTTGATTTATGAAAGAAATACATTATGTTTATTAGTAGAGCATCACATAGATTAGGAAAAATTGAGATAAAATAAGGGAAAAATAGTAAACTTTCCAACCAGCAAACCAGTGAAATCAACTAAACAATGGAAATAATGTTTGAATTTGAAATATAGATATTAATGACTATGGAAAACCAAATATAGGAAATTGTATTGTATGTAATTTTTGGTAAAGTATGAACTTTCGGGACAGGATGTCGAATGTGGGTTCACAGAGACGATAGTTTTACTTTTTCTAAAACTATCATTTTATTTATTTGCTTTCCCAAGCTATTGTACCATTGAAACAGATGGATTTGTTTAAAAGCCTAGAACTATGTTTGTCTTCGCCACATCCTATTGCAAGAGTTTATGTCATTCTAGGATTAGGATGCATACAGGCAATAGGCATGCATTGAGTGATTCCTTCCTGCTTACACCATTCCAGGTTGCTAGGCTCCTTGTGTAGGGTCAGTGCTTTCTTCGAGTTAGGAAGAAACCTGGGGAAGTCCAGTACTTCATGGTTGGGTGGAAAAAGCACCTCAACCACTCTCTTCATCTTGGTTTGCGGATGATCAGAGGATCGAGGCAACCAAGATTAGATATTATTATTGACATGGATATTTACTTCTTTGTATGGCTTCATTGCCAAGTTGCAATTGTAATATGATTCATGGATATCTTGATGATAGTTCTTCTTTGTGTAACATTGAAACAGATGTATTGTAACACCAAGTCAGGTGTATGTAAACTATTTTGTAATCCATTATGGTATATGGATCATTATTCTTATTCATGGATTCTTGCTATTTTATGTTATTATGGATAATTGGAAACTATTATTGGATGATTATCTTACTTTTGGAATATGCTTTTCTTTCGAGTACTATTTTTGGATGGTAAATTTCCACACCTTACATTTGGTATCAGAGCATGGTTCCAACATTGGGAGCTTTGGGGCATGTGTTGCTCAGTTTGTTTGAACATGTGTAGGTCCTTGAGTTTTGGTGTGCAGTAAGTAGCATGTGCCTTCTTTTGTATGTCATCCTCGCATGTGTGTGGCGAGTAATACATTATTATGGGTTAGATAAACCCTGGTGTTTGCCAAGAAGTTGCTTATGGGTATTTTCCTTCTTGATGCCTTGAGTGTTGGGCATGAGTCTTTGTACTATGTGAGAGTACTGAGTGACCTTTGAAGGGTCATGTTTGTGCTTGTGTAACCACCTATTATGGTGGAGTTATGAGGACCTTTGTATGAAAGTAAATATCATGTTCCAAGTGTGATCGAACTTGGTGTACTCTTTTAGGGGTTATGCATTGTATGTGGACACGAGGATGTTTTGGTCATATGCTTGATATATGAAGAATATTAATGAACCTTGTTGTGTACAAGAGTAGCATATCCTCATAATGCTTGCCTCTATATAGAGACTGGTAATGCTTGTTTGACATGCATATTGCATTACCTTATTGAGAGTATGTCCCCAGGTATGGATTAATTATGCGGTTGTAAGATAGATAGTGTTGCATCACATTGCTAGAATAGATCATTTGGGTAATGACTGATATTCCTAAATTACATTTTCCTAGGACTCATGTGGGAACTTGGGTGTAATTATTGCATTGCATTATTTGAAGAGTTAAAGAGAAAAAGGGGTTGTGAAGAGGGTCTTTTGTATAATCCTTGTGATGTTTTGAAGTGTTAAGAATCTTGAGAAAAATAGCAAACGCTATACCTTGTGACCTGAATTATGATTTTCTGTCTCTTAGTATGCATTCAATATGCTTGACATCATGTTGTGGAGGAGTTTAGAATCTTGTGAAAGGAATGTTGGGTAATTGCTTAACCCCAACCTAATCCTTCCTCCTATTTTATTTATGATATATTATTCCATATGTTAGATTGGTAAGAAGTGTTAACTGCTGCATGTTGGAGAGATTGATGTGCTTAGATATCTCAGTTGTGAACCTAATTTGCTTGATGGTTTCTAGTGGATGACTGTGTATGTCTTTATGTAGTGATTATATGCAACTTACAGTTGCTTGGCATCATTGAATGATGTCCGTGTGGTTAAGTAGAGATAATCTTATGGTATAGAAGTGATTGGAGTCTTGGAAGATTTGTTGTTTGATGTGGTTGAGTGTATTCTCTTACTCACCTTGGATCCAGGTGTAGTGTAGCATTGTACTCCCTCTCTAGTGGCTGAAATTAGTCACATAGTTCATGTAATGTGGAACTTTTAAACTTTAATACCTTATTTTATTTGACTTCCATAAATTTTCTAAGTGTTGTATGGGCCAGCATTGAATTTTATTTTTATTTTTATTTTATAAATAAGTATAGCCATCAAAGTTTAATATTTATCTTGTGACCTTTACGGTCACGTTTGATTTACTGCTGAAACTGAGCTCATTTTATGCCTTATTGTTAAAAATTGATTTTTCTTCCACTTTGATATTTTATTATTTATTTATTATTGATGGCTATGCTTGAAAGTTTTAACTGTTGGTCATGTATCATGTTATGTTGTGTATTATGTTATGTTCTCTATCATGTCCATGATGGACCTCTGATGGATTGTTTAAGGGAGTAGAATGTGGAGAATAAACTAGTACCTTATGTGTGTATTACTAGAACTATGGTAGATTAAATTCCTTGGTTTGTTGATAAATGAAAGCGACTATTGTGTGAAATATTGAGAAATGGTTTTGTGTTTCTGTGGATCACTTGAAGAGAGATGTATTCTTGTATGAGCTTAAATGTAGATTTATGACTGTGTAGAGAACACATTGGGATTGAATCTTGCTTTTAGTTTAATTGGCCTAATGTTGGCTTAGTCCACCAACTTTAGTTGTTCGTGCTTAAATCTCGTTCCTGTTGATCTTGAACATGATGCCATGCCCTAGTGTTCGACATTGGTAGAGTGTATGATGTTGTATGTAAGTTCCATAACTACCTTCAAGTTTGACATAATGTAGGGTATGATGGATCTTTAGTTAGTACATGAGCACGTAATGTATATAGATATTTATGGTATTATAGTTATCTTTTTATTCTTGTTGAGTTGCCAACCTTGGAAATCATGTTGCTTCAAGAGTTTCTTTTTAGTAGTTAGAGGTTTTCTAGCTTGATACTAGATGGGATAAGTTGTCCTTTGAATTCCATTTTATGGATACTTGGTGTTAGGCTATAAAGAAGCCTTATGTTTCTTAGATTGATCATGAATTTGTGATTGAGTTCTGTTGTATGACTTTTTGGTCTAGTCTAGTTATGAGGAAATGGCAGTATGGTGGAGTAGTCTTGCTCCTTGTTAGTACATTGATGTCATCTTAGATGTACTCCTAGTGAGTAACAAGTTGCTAAGCCTTGCCTTATAGAAGTGTTTACCCCATTAGAGGGTGTGGTTAGATTCTTTCCTCTAAGAATCTGTTTGGTTGGTCCTAGTTTTGGTAGTGTAGTGCTAGAATGTTAAAGAAACCCTCTCTTTTAGGAGTGGAGCGTGAGGAAGTATCTCATGTAGGGAAACCATGTCTAGAGTTGAGACATGTAGTAGTAGTGCCTATAACCTTTTGAGTTAGCTTACCTGATCCTTGAATTCTTTTGTTGTGGGTAGTGCCTGAGGAAGGATTGTTAAGAGAATAATCTTTTGTTGTAATTTTCCTTAAGAGTAGATATGGTAGCTTTGTGAGTCTCCTTAAACTTAGTTGAGAGATTGAGAGGTTATCCCAGCATAGTTGTGGTCCTAAGTTTTTATGGACTTAACTTGTTGTTGTGCAGTGGCAGTGGGATGATGGAGTGGTGTAGTCTCAAAGCAGTTGTATGCACATGGTTGGTTTTGATTTAGCTGGTGTACCTTTGGAGATTTATCTTGATATAGGGGATATCGACCTAGTGTTGGTTAGAAGAACTGATTTCTTGAAATTATGTTCTGATTTCCATTGCATGTGCATTATGATGAATGATTCATGCTTATATGTGTCTATGATGGACTAAGATTTTCTTTATTTGGTGTGCTTGGGTGGTGAGATTATTTTTCCTTATACCTTAATTGATTGTGATGATATTTTGATTATGCTCTGACAATAGTACCATATGTTACTTATATGGATTTGGATGGTAGTTGTACCATGTATCGAGTATATGCTTGTATTGGTAGTTGGGCCATGTGTGTGTTGTTTATATTGACTAACATACTTTATTGCGCCATTGAAATAGATGGATATTGCGCCATTGAAATCATTATTGAAATCATGATGAACTTCTTGTCCTTGATCTTTCTAATCATGTAATGATCTTTTTACATGTTGAAAACCTGTGATCTTATCTTTTATGTTTCAAGTTGAAGACCTTATTGTAAATTGTGATATTTCTATTATTGAGACTTTTTTATTTAAGAATGATGATAGCAAGTAGTATGGGATGCTTGTTTTTCATCATAAGGGCAATTGTTTTGTTGTCTCATGCGAGTATGCATGTTGACAAAATGAACATAAATGTTTTATTTTATAAAAATGTTTGGGATATGAATAATATTCTATGAAGGAAATGATTTAGCTTGCATGATTTTATTCATCTATTTGATGAACAATGACATGCTAATGCTGTGTGTAAGAGAATGAATGTTAGACAGAGGAATTCTTGCAGTTATGAACAAACAGGTGCTTGGAGCAACGACACATTGTTAGGTAGGTTGATTTTAACTTTGAGGTAAAACAGAATTAAAGAGGTATGAAATTTTATTTTCAGTTAAGTTGATCATCAGGACGATGATTCTTTTAAGGGGGAAAGGATGTCACATCTCAAATTTTGATACCATCTGGGTTTACTTTAAATGGAAATATTTCATGAATAATTATATGTGGATAGATGAATAATTTGATATGAATATTTTAATATGAAAAGATGTAATGAAATAAATGTAATATTCATGTTAGTAATGCTTCGGCTATGCTTCAATTATTTGAGTTACAAATCTATTAACGAGAAATTGGAGTTTACTATGAGTTGCAGGTTGTCGAAGACAAGGGGTGGTTGAGGTAAAGGAGATTAGCATCCTGGCAAGGTTAAGATAGAGGGATATCATTCATACACTTCACGTAGTGTCATGTAGCTGCATATGTTGCATATTGAATGATTTAATAGTTTAATTTAAATTGCATTTTTATTTTATTTGAATTATATATCGCATAGTTAGTTAATGGTGATTTAATTAGATTATTTAATTCATTGTTATTTAAATATCATGGGTGTTTAGAAAATAGAATAATTGATTTAGTTATTTAATTTGTTTTATTTAGAGAATAATCATATTCTATTTAATTATTAGTTTTATAGATACATTGTGATAAATATGTGAATTATTTTAATAATATTTTTAGAACTAGAAATAGAATAAAACATATTTTTGAAACAAAAACTTAAATTAGGAAAAGAAAAGCTCTAGAAAATGAAACACTTAAGGAAGAGGAAACAATAAAAGAGGAATTATAATTCATTTCTTGCTCACCAAAACTTCTATTTAACATCTTATATTTTCAAAAAGAAGGGGATCATCATCTCTGAAACTGCATTGTGAAAGCATTTTGGGCACAAAGAGGGAATAGTTCAGATCAAGAAGCTTCTATAGAAATCAAGCATTTGATTGGAATAAGAGATGAATTCCAGGTTCTTGTTTAATCTTAGATCATTTGTGGCTATTGTGTGTTTGAATATTTTCTTATGTGCAAAAACCATGATGTTTTGTCTGAAATTGATATAAAAATATAAGCTTCTGGCTGTAGTATTGTAAAAGAAAAGTTTTGATTCGAATTATATATATATATTGATACATAGTATATTATATTGGATCGACTGAATTCTATGTTGGAATGATTGTATTTTTTATTGGACTGATTGAATATTATGTTGATCAATTGTATTTTGCATTGGATCTATTGTAAACATATGGAATCAACCATATTGCATTATGAATTGACTGTTTTATTTTATTTTTTATGAAAAGAATTGTTGCAGACGGCAAGCAATAAGGCCGTTATAGATAAAATAGGGTGCAATGTTTGACATGGTGTAAGGGACTGCGACCCCATTTGGAACGATGCCCTTTTGTTCATCATTGTTTAAATTGATTTCAACAATTGTAATCTTTTCCTTCCAAGTTTGAAACCCTTGTATATATAATATCTAGTATAAATTGAAATTGTTGCCTTTGTTGAGCCTGTGTGTTAGCAGACTTCTGATCATTAATATTTGGTAATGAAAATTATATATATATATATATATATATATGAATTTCATTTCCTTTGCATATAGATGTATTGACTGTGATTTTTATTATATGGAAACTGAATGGATTATGACTGTAATCAATTATATCAATTGATAGCATATAGATATATTGATTGTAATTTTATTTGTCTGAAAAACAGAATGGTTTATGACTGTATTCGATTATATCATTGATAACTTAGATTTATATATATATATGTTCGTATTGATAGTGTTTATTGAAAAATGTATATGATGAATCAGAACTATAATGCTGAGTGGATTTTATTTTCTTAAATTGAATTATATGAACATTTATATATAATATCTGAAATCAAATTTATTGCACTGCAGAAAAAGATATATTCTTTCTATTTTATATTTGCACCGATGAAAATGACTTGTATGAACTTTTGAATTATTGACTTCTTGATAAATGTTATTTTTACATTTCACTTGGAAAAACTAGCAATATATCAAATTCCTTGATTTATGAAAGAAATGCATTATGTTTATTAGTAGATCATCACATAGATCAAGAAAAATTGAGATAAAATAAGGGAAAAATAGTAAATTTTCCAACCAGCAAACTAGTGAAATCAACTAAACAATGGAAATAATGTTTGAATTTGAAATATAGATATTAATGACTATGGAAAACCAAATATAGGAAACTATGTTGTATGTAATTTTTGGTAAAGTAAGAACTTTCGGGACAAGATGTCGAATGTGGGTTCCTAGAGACGATAGTTTTACTTTTTCTAAAACTATCATTTTATTTATTTGCTTGGCGAAGCTACTGTACCATTGAAACATGTGGATTTTTTTAGAAGCCTAGAACTGTGTTTGTCTCTGCCACATCCTGTTGCAAGAGTTTATGTCATTCAAGGATTAGGATGCATACAGACAACAGGCACGCATCGAGTGATTCCCTCCTGCTTACACCGTTCCAAGTTGCTAGGCTCCTTGTGCAGGGTCGGTGCTTTCTTCGAGTTAGGAAGAAACCTAGGGAAGTCCAGTACTTCATGGTTGGGTGGAAAAAACACCTCAACCACTCTCTTGATCTTGGTTTGCAGATGATCGAAGGAGATTAGATATTTTTATTGATATGGATATTTGCTTCTTTGTATGGCTTCATTGCCAAGTTGCAGTTGTAATATGATTCATGGATATCTTGATGATAGTTCTTTGTGTAACATTGAAACAAATGTATTGTAACACCAAGTAGGGTGTATGTAAACTATTTTGTAATCCATTCTGGTATATGGATCATTATTCTTATTCATGGATTCTTGCCATTTTATGTTATTATGGATAATTGGAAACTATTATTGGATGATTATCTTACTTTTGGACTATGCTTTTCTTTTCGAGTACTATTTTTGGATGGCAAATTTCTGTACCTTACAGAAAATGATCTGATAGGTATTGTCCATGTTATTTCTAATTCATTTTGTTTTATGCTTTGATTTCTCATGGATATGGATCTTAAGCTATAGTTTCTAGTTCTAGAGGGTTCATTTGAGGATTACTTGGCATGATTATCTCCTTAGGTATATTGTTTGATTTATGAGAATTTTTGGAGATGTTATTGGGCTGTATTCCTATTTTTAGAATGGATTTTTCTTTGAGTTTGATCTTATTTTTTTAGAGAAGCTTACATCCATTTTGGTTATATGAGATATGTTGGCAACTTGTTATGATGAGGATTGGCTGAGAATGATGTTTTATCAATATTGTCATTGATGGCAACAAGGATTCAAAAGGGTTGTGAGGTTATAGTAATCCTCATGAAGTCATGCATATAGAGAACTCTGGTCTAGAAAGAAGACTTAGACATTTTGGCTAAGTATTGGTAGAATACAGAGATAGTGACAGAAAGATAATATTTTGATTGGAATTGGTCTGTAGTTGAAGATTTGGTCTTGCAGTTTTGGTAAGATGTTTATAGTCCTTAGATGATCTTATATCCAAAGTTTCATCTCTTGATCATCTCTGAAAATGTATCTTCAAGTTGCACAAGTTCAACATGACAGAGATCATCAGTAATCAGATCGGAACATACAATTGTTTTGGTCCACATTCCTATGATTTTAATATTTTGTTATGTGGTTTTGAGGTGTTGTAAACACACATATGAAGTCTCTAAATCCAAAGTTGTAGAGTTTAAAGTCCACCAGAAAGATAGTTATGAGCATCTGTATATCGCTACTTGGTTTGATAGTGTTTGACTGCGACGGGGTTTATGTTCTTGTGGTCTACATTTTGCCACAAGTTGATATTATGATTTGTAGTTCTGAAGGTAAGCTTGGGGATGTCTAAAGAGTCCTTGATATGAATTTGAGAAAGACTTGTGGTCCGCAGTGAAAGTTATAATCTGATAGATGGACTAAACCAGTGATAGTCTATGTTTAAGGCCGACCTGATAACGTGAGTTGTGTGTGGTAAGATCTATTGATTGGAACTTTATTCCAAGTGGTTCTATAATTGAAGCTGACATATGAGAATGTTTTGCAAGTATTAATTGGGTCTGCAAAGTATTTTGGTGAATGAATTTGGCCAACAAGCTACATGTTGATTAACTACACGCTTCATCTTAGTAGGCCGACCTAATTTGAAGATTGCAAGTGTTGTGGATATATATATGAAATCCAATTTGATGTTTGTATGATGATGTGTGAATATGGAGATGTGTATGAGCAACACGTGAAGTTGTATGATTCCATAAGTGCGACAACAACAGAAGAAGAGTTATCTTATTTTCATGTAAAAGTAGAGTAGTGAAAACAGAGCAGTCAGAGATGAAGAGTTTTGAGATAGTTTTTCTAAGCCTCATTGGAGATATACCCATGCATTTGTAGATGCAATTATAGCAGTTCATTTTGGCAGTGAGCCACCCATCTTTCTCTCTCTTTTTTTTGGCAGTGAACCTATTTTGGTTGTGATCTTGTATGTAGTGAGCATTCTTTTGGATAGAGAGTCCTTAAGGGCAATGAGCCTCTTTGTAATTCGGTATTGTTACTACATAATTATTGTGAGCTAACACTCACCATGGGTTTTCCCATTTTGGGTTTTCCACATAAAAATCCTAGTGTTCATGTGTCATGCTTTATGGTTGTTCATTCTATGTTTAATTTGTTTTATTGTTATTGAATGTGGCAAATGGATTAATAGTTTAATAGGTGGATGGTTTAATAGAATATTGATTCACCCCCCTCTCAGTATTCTGGGTGTTCAACAATTGGTATCAGAGCTTGGTTACTTGGAAGAAGTCGAACAACTTAAGGAAGGTCTTGGAAATTGAACACATGGCAGGTAGAAGATATCCTACTCCTAAAGAAATTCATCCAACTGGAATTACAGAAGAAGAGTGCATGTATGTCAATGAAGAAGAACTCAAAGTTTCTCTTGAAGACCTTGATAGGACTGAAGAAGAAAACATGGATCTAAAGGATAATATCAAGGATAGATGAGTGCATCAGTAAGTTGAGGGAGCAAGTTTAAAAGTTCAAAGAAAAGCATAAGGAAGTTAGTGAGCAATTGAAGCTATCAAATGAAATTGTGGATGGCCAGAAGGTGTAAGTTGAAGAGAGGAAAAGAATTGAGAAATATCTCAATATGGTTGTGAAAAATAAATCTAAAGAATGTACAAGACTTAAACAAGAAGTTGTGGATCTGAAAGCTGATTTGAAACATGCATGAATTCAGGAAGACAAATTTAGGGTAAGTGCTGCTACACTTGATAGAATGATTGCAATTCAAAAGAGCCTTGATGACAAAGAAGGATTGGGATTTGAGAAAGGTGAAAGTTCTAAATCAGGTCAAGGAGTGAATGATGAGAACAAGAAGGACAAATACAAGAAGATCCAGAATCAAAGGAAAGGACCTAGCAGACCATAGTTAGGCAACCAAATGCTCAAAGGTAGCCATCTTTCAATGGTTATTGTTAGTCATGCAATAAGTTTAGTCATAAGGCTACTCAATGTAGGAGCAAAATGAATCAAAATGTTCCATCTTTCTTCGGTCAGTGCTTCATATGCAAGAGAGTTGGTCATAAAGCTAGTGAATGCAGAAGTTAGATAAGGAATGGTTATAACAATACAAGGAATGCTCAATCTTTCAATGGCAATTGCTTTACCTGTAATAGATTTGGACATAAGGCTATCCCATGCAGATCTAATATGTATAGGAGGAATAATGGTCAAAAGAATGATGTGTGCTACAATTGCAATAGGCCTAGACATATTGTAAGGTTCTGCAGAAGCAAGAACATAAGGATAATCCATTAGAAAAGAAGAAACCAGAGCAAAAGATTGATCCGACATAAATTAAGAAGGAAATGAACAAGATATGGATCAAGAAGGATGTCAATAAAGTCAAGGATGAGTCTGCACCAGACTCTGGTGCAGAAAATTCCTCCGGGAAGTGAACTGAGAGCTTTGGCTCAGGGGGAGCTTCAATGAAAAATCCTATTCCCCCAGCCTAAGAAGTGGTCCTGACACTCAACACGAAGATATGAGTTGGAGAACAATATGTTTGACCTTTTGGAGAAGATTTTAGTAGAAAAGAATCTAATGTGGTAGATTATGGTGCAATTTAGATCGACCGTGAATGGCAGAGAAGGTGTGTATCAACTTTTTGGAAATGAGCATTTATGGTGACTAGGTTTTGATGAAAAGGGTTTATAAGCAATATTCAAAGGAAATTCACTTTGTATTCTAGTTTTCAAGCAACCAAAGAAATCTGAGTAGCAAAGCAAAAGGTGACCTCAAAAGACTCAACGTGATCAAACCCTAACCAAAAAGACAAGGTATTAACATTCACTACTCTTGCAAAGTTTTTGTTAAGTTGTAAAGATGTCTACACCACGAGTTGTTGAGATAACTGATAGGCCCCAACCTAAGTTCAAAAAGCATCTATTTAAATCCCTAGAAACAAATCCAGATGGTGCATTTTTCTGAAGTTTTGTATGGTATAATGCATAATAAAGATATTAGGGTTTACATCCATGCTAATTTGGAAGAGTATGATTCGGTGACAAATTTGAATTGAAGGAAGAATATAGTGCTTTGCATGAGAAAAAGTTGGACACATGGATCGATTTTCCCATTTTCGCTGAAGATGCTTGGGTTAGGTATGCCCTAAGCAGAATCCATGATGAATTATTTTGGTTGAATATGCCTCATATGATAACCAAGGTTGCCATTGAGGTAGTTATAGGTATGTGTTTGTCTAGAACTATTTCGATGCTTAAATCTGTGAAGAATGACACAATGATGAAGCTAACTGGTGTCAAAAGCAGAGCAGTCAGAGATGAAGAGTTTTGAGACAATTTTTATAAGCCTAATTGGAGTTGTACCCATGCATTTGTAGATGCAATTATAGTAGTTCATTTTGGCAGTGAGCCACCCATCTTTCTCTCTCTCTTTTTTTTGGCAGTGAGCCTGTTTTGGCAGTGAGCCTATTTTGGTAGTGAGCCTGTATGTAGCGAGCATTCTTTTGGATAGAGAGTCCTTAAGGGCAATGAGCCTCTTTGTAATTTGGTATTGTTACTACATAATTAATGTGAGCTAACACTCACCATGGATTTTCCTATTTTGGGTTTTCCATGTAAAAATCTTGGTGTTCATGTGTCATGCTTTATGGTTGTTCATTTTGTGTTTAATTTGTTTCATTGTTATTGAATGTGGAAAATGGATTAATAGTTTAATAGGTGGATGGTTTAATAGAATACTGATTCACCCCCCCTCTCAGTATTCTCAGTGTTCAACAATTGGTATCAGAGCTTGGTTACTTGGAAGAAGTTGAACAACTTTTTACCTCACTTGTTGATGTAGGAGTTGGCCAACTGAGAATTGCTTCTACTTTGATGGGATCCATCTTCAATGAACCTTTGGAAATCACAAAACCAAGGTAAACTAGCTCCTCCTTCTTAGACTTGCTTTGCAAAACAGGGCTAATTAGGCCTAGTTGTAGCATTACCAGCGAATTATTGAGGGTGTCGTTCCAAAACAATCCTATCCCAAATGGAGATATGTTATCAAACAGCCAAATGGGTATCTGAAATGGTGAATCATTTGTGGGTTTGATGCCTTCTCCAAAAGATATGATAAAAAAACTAGGTTTGAGGGCTATTAGGAAAAGGGGACAGTCATGAATGAAAGACTATTGTTTGATGGTTCCAGACTTGAAAGGTGAATAAGATGAGTTTTTTTAAGTGTTCTAAGCTCCTCTACATTAGTATACTTCTCCAACAGGGAGAACTCTATCTCTGCAACGACTATCTACACAGCTTATGAGATGGTGAAGAAGGATGTCGATTATGACCTGTGTGAGTTACTCTGACAACAATTGATGGGGAACTTGAAGAGAACAAAGGATATAAAGTACCCTTTCAAGTATGGTACTCTGGTTATCTACCTACTATTCTATTTCCTAAAGGAATTACCATGTATGATTAAAATTGTTTGGTTCAATCATTCTCTTGTAGCAGTACAAATTAGAAACCATCTACAGAGTTTAGGAGATGTTGATGCACAAAATGCAGCTCTGTGGGGATCCTTCAAAACTTACCAAAACAAAATGCAGGATAGGGTTAGAATCCCTAGAAAAGTGATAGAGAAGTATAAAAATGACATTGTTTTTATAGTGACCAAAGATTAATGTCTCATGGAGGTAGTGGAACCGAGAACAGTGTGGGCCCCAGCAATGGGATATGAAGTTACAAAGGATATTTTGAATGGTTTGGTAGATCTGATTTTGAGCAAACACAAAGACCCTAAAGAGGAAAGGTTTGGAACTTATGAGGAAAAATCTCTCAAAGTTCAATTGGAACAAAGACAACCAGAGTCACAAAGAAAAGCAAGGAAGTTGACAGAAGATCATGCTATGAGCCAATGATTCACAAAGAAGCAGATAGATGAAGCAAGAGCCAAGGCACAAGCCTCTGAGGCAGCAAAGTCTCCAGAAAAGAAGACTAAGCAAGCAAGTGCTTCGGAAGGACAGACAACAAAAGCTCCGAAGAAGGAAGAAGATAAATCTAGACAAGAAAAGGTTGCTTCTAGCTCAAGAAGAAGAACAAAAGCCTCCTGCTCTACTATAGCTACCTCTAAGAGCTCTGGACCACTCCCTACCACCGAGGTTGAGAAACAAAAGACAGAGCCTATAGAGAAAAGGCACAAAAGAAAGAAAACAAAGGTCACAAATAGAGTATATGTGAGCCTTGGGGGTGGGGAAGAAGAAGAAGAAACAAAAACTGATGCAGAGATAAAGGTAAAGAGGGCAAAAATAGATGAAGTCACTACAAGCAAAAAGGAGAAGCCCTCTAGAAAAGATAAGGACAAAAAGAAGAAGAAAGGAAAGAAGACTAAAGCCAAAGAAGATGAAGGCACAATGACTTTGGAAGCCACAATTAGTGCAATGGTTGAGCATGGGAACTTGAAACCCATTGCTAATATGTATGATGTAAGTCTTGATGTAGACAAAGTAATTATTGAAACAACAGTTGTAAGATTTTTGGATATGTTTAATAAAGCCTTAATTGAAGTCATAGATGACTTACCAAATAGTCTAGCCAGCATCATGACAACAAGAAAAGAAGGGGCCATGGCCAAAGATGCTGAGATAAAGGAGTATGTTTTGTTGAAGCTTTGTCCAAATATCACCAGTGAAGAAAAGGTCAAAGTCACTAAGAAACTTAGTAAAAAATTTAGAACAAAGAAACTAGTCAATATTCTAATGTATGGTGACATTGAGAAACTAGTTAAAGAGACTGAAGAGATAACCCTAAGTGTGATACATGAACTGCAAATCCCAACTGCGGTAGACACTGATAGGGAGGAACAAAATGATGATGTTGACACTTCTAATATTGTTCCAGAAGTGAATGTTGAGCAGAATATGGAACAAAGTGCAATTACTCCTCTGGTGAGCATACGAAATGAAGAAGAAGTGAAAAAACTTGTTGGAGAAAAGAATTATGAAGAAGTAAAGGTATTATCTGAGGAAATTGCCTTTGAAGGACAAGGTGAGAAGAGGGAAGAAGCAAATGAACAAATGGTTAACAATCCTACTCTAGAAATAGATGGAAATGAGCAAGAGCCTATTCAAGAAGATCCTCCAAAGAGACATGATGCTGAGATGTCTCATGTAGAGGATAAAGGAGACACTGTTGCAAAGGACTCAGTTGACTCCTTGAGAGAGTTTTTGGAGAAGCAAAAGGAAGCTCAGATTTTGACTACACTTGAGCTATTGCAAGGACCAATTAACCTTTACACAATGTCCCCATTATAGAAACTGAGACTTGGGACAAATTTTCAGACCATGGCACAAGAAGAAATACTAAAATCCCATATGGTGGACAATGAGCTGATTGGAGATGCATCAACATTTTTTGAAAATATTATGCCTGGAATAAAGAGAGGTACATCCTTGTCTCCTACTGCATAGTTGAAAAAGCTCATTGAATCAGTCAACTCTCATTTTGAGTCCCTTGAACAAGCTACAAAAAAGAAGGTAAGGGCAGAGATTGACAAAAAGAGATTAGTTTAGGTTAATGATAAATATTCTCAAGATAAAGTTTTGTTAGATAAGAGTGTTGAATATTTAGAGATGGCCACCAAAGAAGCTTGCAATCTATATCAGTTTTGTCTAACATGGCTTGAGAAAACTAAGGATCTAAAGGATAAGATAGAAGGTTGGGAAGCCCAAATTTCCAAAATATCCAAAACTTATGATCTGGTGAAAGATGCCATTGGCAATCAAAGGGCAAAAGTTGAAACTATCCACTCTATCATACACAAGATACATACTTAGAAGGAGGTCATCAAGCATAGAATGAGCTAGCTCTAGAGATAGTGAGCTTCAAGATTGCATCCATGACCAGGCTAGTAGTAGCAACAAATTAGACAAGGCAAATCACTGAGGGCCCTGCTACCATGAAGAAGGAAGAAGAGTTAGTATCCCAAATCAATGGGCATATACTAGTCTTGAGTGATGCTTAGGTCAGATGGGATGAAAATGTGGTACAATTGAAAAAGATCTACCAAGATATTCTCCCTGCAAACCAATAAGGTATTTGACTTCACTTGTATATATATGTAGATAGTACAAATAGTTTTGAAGTTTTGGTCACTTGTACATATTTCTATATCATACACCTTTGCCATTGATGTCAAAGGGGGAGAATGAAGTTTGTGAAAAACATAGAAATAACTGAAAGAAAAAGGAGAGAAGCATGAAGTTGGGGGAGTAGTGTGTAAAGAGAAAGCGAGAGCAATGTAATCATTTTTCACATCATTTGTTGCCATCAATGCCAAAGGGGGAGATTGTTGGAAACTTGGTATGATATGAGGATTGACTGAGCATGATGTTTGATTAGTGTTGTCATTGATGACAACAAGGATTCAGAAGGGTTGTGAGGTTATAGTAATCCTCATGAAGTCATGCATATAGAGAACTCTGGTTCAGAAGGGCTACTGAACTAAAGAGTTTTGATCATTATAACTCATAAAAATAAATAGGTCTATATTGGGTTAGTTTTGTTTTAGTTCTTGTTTATTGAATGAATTTTCCCCTACTTCCAGGAGGATGAGAAGCTAATGGATTTGGTAGATATGTTTGGGACAAAGAAGTGGACAGCCATTGCCCATTCAATCCTTGGTCAAATTTGCAAACAGTGTCGTGAAAGGTAAACAAAATTAAATTCACAAGGTTTGTAGAAATCAATCAAGAACTAAATAATTTTCACATGATTTTCTTGTGTCTATTTTTTTGGATTGTGGATGAAATCTTCAGGTGGTATAATCATTTGGATCTAAGTTTTAAGAAACAATCATAGACAAAAGAAGAGAGAATCTTGGTGAGGTCTCATCTCAAACTGGGCAACAAATGGGTCATCATTTCTAAGGTCCTTCACGGTAGGTTGCCCACAATTTTTGTTTGTTTGTTTGTTTGTTTTCCTAAATTTATTTTTCAAGATCTGTTCAGATTTTTAGAATATAAGATTTCTTGGAATTTTAATTCAGTTTCATATACCCATTAACCATTTTCTTTTCTACAACAATGGACATGTATATACAGGTCAAAGAATACTGTAAAGAACCATTGGAATGCTTCCTTGAAGAGAAATGCTGTAAGAAAATCAAGAGAGGAGGAGGAAGATGAGAGTGTTTGTTTATCAGAGGAGCTCCCTGAGATGAGATCTAGCTCAGATTCTTAACAATCAAACTTTGAGTTGACCTGGTCATGGTGGTGAGTAAACTAAACCCTTAACATTGATATTGTCATTGAATTTGTTTTAAACCCCACTATGTTTTTTTATTTGATAAATCACATGCCTATAATAACACCTTTCTTACATAAACCCAAAACCTATAATACTGTTCTTGAACCCTAAAATTGTTCTTGATAACACATAAATTGTTGTCTTGATCTTGCCTAAATCCTTTCCTTGTCTACTATTAGAGGTGTCGTAGACACCCAAATCTCTAGAAATCATGCCTTGATATACCCCTAAATTTGTGTGAAAAAAGCCACACAAATATCGTCCTAGAACTATCGCTCTGCAGTATGATGTTTTTATTTGTCTCTGGCTTCTATTTTGAGGTTTGAAAGCTCTGTTAGGGTTTCTAAGTTTAAATTTGTGATCTTTATAGGGAATTTTGTTTTGTTATTTTGCTAAACACTAAGTTGCTAAAAATGGTAGGCCTTCTAATTTTAAACTTCGCTTTGTTGATTCATATTGCCAAATCTGATTTCATTGTTTTTGTGTGAATCAGTGAAATTTGGAAGTATCAAAAGAGCACTAAAATTTTGACCCAGAAACTGCCTTTTTAGAGACTGGTTTGAGAAATTGCACAAGACTTTAAGGTATGCCCTTTTGCTTACTACTTTTACTTATAATTCCAAATTCCAACTAGACTTGTGGTTTGTGATTTTACAGATTCATTCCTTAGAAATTAGGTTGCTCTTAGGTCCATTAATGGCTGGCAGTTCTGTATCATAGTTAATGTTGGCCAGTTTTAATTTTTGTAGACCGATCTGTGATTCCAGAGCCATGTTCTAGCATTGCAAGAGGCAGTGGAGGTGTATCCAATGGGGCTCTTTGAGGATACCAACTTGTGTGCTATCCATGACAAAAGAGTTACCATTATGCCCAAGGATATTCAGCTTACTAGAAGGATTTGTGGGGAAAGAGCATAGAGCTCACATTGACTTATTTTTTCTCCAATTCAATTGGCCACAAAATTTAAATCTTTGACTAGATAGCATGTGTAATTTGATGTAAATTGTGGAATCAATAGGAATTTTACTAATTTTATTGCATCAGAAGTTGTTGCTCTCAGATTTTCTCTAATATTGCAAAATAAGTGCTAACATGGAAAGATTAAAAGCATGAAAGGTACCCCATAATAATTGCTATGTCCTTGTCTCTAGTATATGTTCTTCGTTCATTCTAACTATGGCAAAGCTTACTCTTAAACTCCTTTAAGGATTTGTCTGCATATCTTGTGGGTCAATTTTAATTCAGGTCACTTATTTCGTTTCAAGCAAATAATTTCTTGCATGAACTAATTAAGCTTAAGGTTTCTTGAAGTGAACTGATTATTGAGTTTTATAAAGCTTGTATAACTATGATTGTAGAAACTATATCTAACTAAGTTTGGTAACGTCTACTACTAGATTAATTGTTAGCTAGTGTTTGTTGTTTTTATTGACGATTATAATTGTAAAAATTATATTTCTTGCAACAACCAATTACTATACATAACATGTACAAAAAAGTTCAACCCTATTGACATAATCAAAGTCACCATTCTGCCCACTAAAACTACTTACTTTAATTGTTCTGATCTCTAAAAATAAATATCCTTTATTCCTTTTAAGGGCATTAATCACTATTAAGGAATCGCCTTCCATAATGAACTTTTCCATATTTTGAGCAGTGACAGTCACCATTCTTGCCACTAAATCTTCTTGTTTAGTTTAATTGTTTGTTTTAATAACCAAAAGTAAAAAATTTATTAAGAACAAGATGTGTGAATGGTGGAGAGAAAAATCTTTTCTAGCATTTCTTGGGTGGTCATTTGTGAATAGACTCACGTCGTTACAATTCACTGCTTGCTACAATCGCAATTGTGCCTTTCAATGTAATTATAATTCTATGTTTGTATCAATGTATTTTGTCCAACTCATATCTTATTTAGTTTAATTGTTTGTTTTAATCCCTAAAAATAAAAACCCTCTTAAGGACAAAACTTGTGAATGGTGGAGAGCAAAATCTTTTCTAGAATTTCTTGGGTGATCATTTGTGAATAGACTCACGTCATTACAATTCATTTTTGCTACAAATTTAGTTGTGTCTTTCGATGTAATTATAATCCTATGTTTGTGTCGATGCATTTAGTCCAACTCATATGTTTAGGTTGGTTATTTTACTGATTTCTATTTGTTGTTTATAGGTAGATGCTTATGTGAGGAGTGTGTTTTTTCTCCTCATAATGATGTGGATGAGGATGTGAATTATTGTAAAGGGATTGGTCATTACTCCTTGCCTTAAATATAGACAATTATTAGAACTACTTGAAAGGTTGAATACAAACAATTTGTAATAGTAATTGTGTCCACATTTATAGTAATTGTGTTCATTCTCTACCTTGAGATCATTATTTTATCCCTTTGGTAGGGTGTAGGATTATATAGATCAACTAAGAGGAGTGTGGGAAAGTTAGTTCAATCAAAGTTAAAACACACTCTTCACACAAAGTTAGTTCAATCATTTCACACATAGTTTGTTAAAAAACACACACTTCATATATATAAGGTAAACACTAAAGTTCAAACATACTAAAGTTCAAGCATGTAGTGAATGCCAAGTTAGTACACTCTACACAGTGAATGTGAAAGTTCACACACACACACACACACATAATAAGAATGTCAAATCTAAGTGAAATGTAAAATTCAAACACACTTCATATAAAGTGAATGCCAAAGTTAATTCAAACACTCACACACACAAAAAGTGAATGTTAAATTTCAAGCACACACTTCACACACACGCAAAAGTAAACATAATTCAACATGCCAATTTTCAATTCACACTAAGTGAATGTGAAATTTCAAACTTACCTAAACACACAACTAGTAAATAGATCTAATATGTGAATGACAAAGGTAGTTCACTCACATTTCACACAAAAAAATTATGAATCCACAATTAACTCAAAAATTAAAGGGATGTCAAAGTTCAAACATGTGCTTCACATAAGCAAAGTGGATGCCAATACACAAACAATAAGTGACTCAAATCCAAGTGAATGTCAAAGTTAGTTCACACACACACAAAGTGAATGCGAAATTTAGTTCATACACACAAAGTGAAATCTAGAGTTTTTTGTAAGTTTTTTTTTTAAAACAAAGCTTCATTAAAACTCCACATCTTAAGTGAAATACACATTTCATACACACAAAGTGAATTTCAAAGCTTCATTAAAACTTTGCATTTTTGTATGAAATTTAGTTCACACACATTTCATACACACAAAGTGAATGTCAAAAGCACACTCAAATAATAAATGGATGTCAAAATTCAAATGCACACTTCACACAAACAATAAATGGATGCCAAGACACTAAACAAAGTGAACTCCAAAATTCAAATAAATAAGTGGATGCCAAAGTTCAAAAACACATATAAAGTGAATGCCAAAGTTCAAAAACACATATAAAGTGAATGCCAAAAGTTCAAACAATAAGTGCATACAAAATAATGCGTAAAATTCAAACATACTTCAAGCAATCAAAAAGTGGATGTCAAACTGAAACACGCTAAACAAACAAAATTCAAAGATACTTCAAACAAATAATTAATGAATGTCAAAATTTAAGCACACACACAAGGTAAATGCCAAAACACAAACACACACTTCATACAAACAATAAATGCAAAAAAAGTGAATTCAATTTTAAATATACAAAGTGAAACAAATATAAGTCAATGCCAAACTTCAAACCCATACTTCACACAAATAATAAGTATATCAGATTAAAGTAAATGCCAAGGTTGCACTCCACACAAACAATAAATAGATTCCAAAGTGAAACATACTGAATAAACATGTATAAAATACAACTTACAAATAGTATAATACTAATTATGACAATGTTAATAGATTGCATTGTGGTTGAATGGGAGACTATAGTTCTCAGTTTCTTTATGAATTAGTTCTCTAATGGTCCATTCACAATTTAGTTCATGTGGTTATTCATTTAATACCATTCCATTATTTTTATTTACAAAAAAAAAAAAAATTTCTTATAGTATTTTTAGCCTTGTCTACCAACTACTACATGTAATGACTTTATATAAATTATCTAACAATAGACCTATAAATATTTGTACCTATCACCACTTTTACTAGTGTTTACATTATTAACAAATTCAATTATCAAATCAAAATGGCCGACCATGAGTCACTTGTTACATCCTCCCTCTAGTTTTACTTTCAACTATATTTAGTTATTCCTTTTTTTAACCATCTTGCTTAAATTCATCAACCCATAATTTCTTTTTGAGGTCGAGAGAATAGGCAAAGGCCGATTGATTTCCCTGAACTATTTTTAACTGATAGGCTTTTATATGTGAGCATTATAGTGCTCAGAATTGTCTCACGCCGGGAAATCTTGTAAACTCGTCAGTTTTTCTATTGGCGTATTCCTTAAACCTCCTATGAGTGCAAGTGCTAGTATTTAATACCGAGGGTTGTGAGGAAATAATTTTTAAACGATTTCGTCGTGGACTTTGGCAGAATAGATAGACATCGATTTGGACTTCCTTCCAGTTTAAAGCAGACAAAACACGAATATAAGTAAGCGAAGGTTTCAAAATATTCTCGACAAATTTTTATTGCCCATGGAATTTTCTCCTAATTGATCGGTTGTGTTGTATTGAAGGAAGATGGCAGACGATGAAGCTCCTCTTCAAATGAAAGAAGAGGTCTCTGAGGTGAGTCTTTTTTATCCATCCATTTTGAGTGACTTTATACATGATGTGACTTTATCCTGGAGTCGCAGGAAATTGCATTATAATATTTTGTTAGAAAATTTTGAAAAAAGAATGCCCCTCAGTCCTTTGCTTTAAGCCGGAGGAAGTAGACGATTCGTTCACCCAAGTTTGTGTTGGCCGAAAACAGGGGGACGGAGCAGGGGAGGCAGACCACAACCACCAGAAAATATAAAAACAAAACCCAATGCTACAGCAATGTAATGATGGACAGCAATAAAACAAATACACACACAGAGAGAAACCAAACACCAAAGAGACAGCAATATTTCTTTCTATGTATTCTTTTGAGGTTGCATACAAAAACTTCTTACAATTTACAATCAGAGCTGCTGCTCTGTTTTCATACTCTGCCCCAAACTCTGGGGCTGCACAATAAAACAAGTCTGGAGCTGCTGTCCAGAATCTTCATAGCTGACTGTGTCTCTGTTGCTGCTGCACTCAGAAACCTTCTATTCTCTTTGCTGTTCTCTTTTGTTTGCTGTTCTCTATTAGAACATTCTCCTTTGCTGCTGCAGGATTAACTCTAACATTCTCTACTACGGTCAACTCTCCATTCCCTCTCTTTTGTCTCTTCTAACACACCCAGCAAAATGGGCGCTCAAAACATTCTTGAATTTCAAATTCACCTACCTCAATAACTTCTGGCAGGCCAATGGTGCTGGAGTCTGACGCGGGGCAGTCAGCATTAAATGTCTGATGGAAGATTAAATTTCCAACAGTTTGATTGATGTGGGGAATGCCAAGGCACCTAGCTGTAAAAGTAGTTCCATAACATCCTACCTGGGAACGATATTTGAATAAGAGAATAGCACAGGCACAGATAGGCCACACAAATATATCTTTGTAGAACGCAGAATGAATATATAGCAAAGGAATTCTAGGTTCTTTTTAAGTTTTTGATTTTGACAATTCATCTCCGAGCAAGTTCCAGAAGATCAAAATGAAAACTCATCTCTGAGTAAGTTCTTCAAACATCCAAATTTGCAAATCTATTATCAACTAGCATAGATATCTTCTATATTGGATTTGTAAAAAGGGTTAGGTAGGTGCCTATATTGGAATTATAAAAAAGGTTAGATAGGCACTTTTTAGATTGATATATCTTGGTGTCTTTTAGGTAGATGTATTTAAGACATCTATGTTAGATTTGTAGGTTTCTAACTTTCCAAGCTTGTTATACTTGTATATATATCATACTATCACCATCCACAATTGGGTGTAATGAAAGTTTGACATGTAAATGGCAGTTAAATTTATGTTAAGAGGTTTTTGCTATGTTTCACGTTGCTTCGGGGACGGGGATGGGGGGACAGCAGGGGACACATTTCAAGCACGGCAGTCTGAGAACCATTTTCTAGGGACAGCGGGGGGACAACGATATATACAATTTTTTCATTAGAGAGAGAGGGAGAGAGAGAGAGTCAAATTTCTACAAGTTAATGGACAGCAGTATAAGACTATAAACTGAATAACAACAATAAATATTAACAACAGCATAACAACAATAAAATTAGTCATGATAGCAATATAATGGCAATAACTTTAATCATGACAGTAGTATAATAGCAATAAAATTTAATCATGACAGCAGTATAACAGCAATTTAATCATGGCAGCAGTATAACAACAATTTAATCATGACAGCAGTATAACAACAATATTTCATTGCCAGTTGTGAGTTTTTTTCTCTAAACATCATAAAATGTATGTTTGATTTTGGGGACGGCGACGGGGATGGGGGACAGGGATGAGGGGATGGGGACGGGGACGGGGGTCTTAGGGCAGGGGACGCGTCCCTGTGGAACACAGGGTTTTTGTTATCCATTCACTCCATTACAACTCCCCCTTGCTACCATTGTAAATATGCCTCTTGGCATAAAGAAATCATTTGAACCACCAAACATGCTACGTTTTAATCTCCTTTTTAGAAATTTTTTTTTACAAACTGGTAAACATGACTAAACATTTGTATTTTCAATCAGTGCCTCTATTCATCATGTGTTTGCAAAGCATCCAAATCAAAGGTCTAAACCTTAGTCTCTGGTACCATGTGAGTGTTTAAATGCAATATTCCATTATGGACATAAATGAGAAAAGTAGAATGTCAATGCTATTTTAAAGGGTGGGCAAAGCCTCTCTTAAATACCATGCAATTAATAACATGTAAGGTGAGTTGACCACTTAAGCCTACTTGCCAACATACATCCCAATTTATTCTATAATTTAAGAAAATACAGAAGGCTTTGTAAGAGAGATTTACATTTACTCTAACAAAGCGGCAGTGGACATTCGAATAATAGGCTAGCCAAACTCATATACATATTTTGTTTGTACCTTTTTCCTTATGATGCGGTGAAGAATATAACTTTCAAGCCAGTCTTCTTTTATTTGATCATTGTTATCAATGAGATTTCACCCTCTTGTTGAATGTGATTCAACAAGACCCCGTGATACAATGGGAATAGCTTCTAGGTGTGGGACCTTGCAAAAATTTAGCTAAACCTCTAGATGAAGGGTTGGTTCCCTCGATTTCATCACCTAAACTAAACTACCTACTATTGTTCTTTATAGAAAAAGGGCAGAAAATGACATAATAGAAGCCTAAATCCTAAGGTCAGGTGATGCACCAAATGTTTATGACCTGTAAAACTATTTAACATACACAATATGTTCAATAAATCAGCTAGCTTCAAGACACGACTCACATCTATTTCATGTTCATGTATCAATATTTCATAGGAAGGCTTTGGTGTTTGCAATATTAGAAGGAAAATTGAAGACTTTCTCACAACTAATGACTGTTTGGCACCATGACACAACCTACAACCTACACAAATCATGCATTTTCTGTATAAAGGTGTTAAAAATGTGACATACATTCAAGGATTTGCATATAAATCACAGAAATATACATCAATCATTCAACTACACACAATAGACAAAATTGAGAAGGTCAAAATGCTTTCTTTATTGATCAAAGATACTTAAAAAACTGGTGTACAAGTCTGGTTTTTTGCATGTTTTCTCCAAAAACATGAAATTGCATTGCTGTTCTTGAGCTTCTAGAGCCTCAAAACACATGGAAGAACCCATAAAAACTAAGCCTAAGGGTCCTATATCTCATCCCAAGCATAGGAGAGCATATAGGAATAGAAATTGACCAAGTTACAAAGCCTCAGAAATAGTTAACTTACTTTGGACTCCCAAGAAGAGTCCTAGTTTGATTTGGTCTTCAAAAGTAGCTCCTTGACTTCTTCAAGCTCCTAGAAATGCTCCAGTGTGGCTTGAAGAGTGGAGGTAGTTGGGATGTGCATCCCAGAAAAGTGGAATTGCCCCTTGGAAAACTCTAACAACTATCTTGTTTCTCCTAGATGCTTGCAAAGTAGTCAAACTGCCTTATGTGCTGTCATACTTCTTTCTAGTGGCCATTACACCCTCCAAACTGCCTCATAATTGCATAGTACAGCTGTGTCCCCTCATCCTAACTGCCCATTGCACCTTTATAGGACATGTGCCTCATGAGGTTGAAATGATTTGGACTCTTGGAGGATGTGGGAAAGGTTATAGAATCTGCAACTGTCTCTAAAATGCCCATTTCTGACCTTTCTTTTGCTTTACAATGCTTTTGCTCATCTTTAGATAATGATGCAGGCCTTAAATGCAACGTTCCAGGTCTAAAAATGCTCTCAGAATGATTATTTGCAATGTTCCACGGAGTTTCCTGACAGGGACTTGGGGACGGATTTTGGGGACGGGGGGACAAAGGGTTTCGGGGTTGGGGACGGGTTTCGGGGTCGGGGGGATGGCTGGATTTTGGGAGGGGACGGGTCCCCGTGGAACACTGATTATTTGTGCCATTGAAGTCACACAAAGATCATTTTCCCACTACCGATTTGAGGGAAATGAGAAAACAATGTATATTTCAACTAGTTTGAAATACACAATGTGTATTTCAACTTTGTTGCTTGCTTAGTTATCTGGAGATGACATGTCTTCCTGGTAATAATGGTGGTCTTATGTTCCCTCCTCTGAGTCAATCTTGCCCAGTCAATGTCTTCATCAATGTCTTGTCGGCACTGTCAATTTATTGCATCTTTCTTGTTCTGTAGAGCTCCTGTATCTCCTCTTTCAGGTGACTGTCCTCTTAGGTTCACTGCCATACTGTCTCAAGCCTTTAATGGTTTCCTTTTGTCCACTGTAGACTGTCCACCATCATTCTATTGTCACACAGTCAATAAGACTGTTATACATTCTTTGGTATGACTATTCTTTGCTTTGTGACATCTCATTGTATAGTTCTCCTATTATCTTATACACTTATAGGTCTCTATGCTCATACTTAGCTGACCTCTGTTAGTTTGTTAACAGTGGATTTGCATATTCAATCAAGCATGCTGCATCTGTCCCTTCTTGATGACTGTCTTTTGAGAGTTTTTCTTGCCATTAGTGACTATTAACTCAAGTGTAAGTACAATACTGCCTTGACTGAATCACTCCTTGTATGACTGTGTTTAAGATCTTATTTCTGTCTTTGTACCATTTATACAGCCTTCATGACTGTACTTATCTGCTGATACAGTCATAATGACTGTTCTTTCACTATCTTCTTGTTAGGCCCTTGACTGTACATGCAGTCATTTGACTGTATTTTCCTGCATCCCTGTCTATCAAGGCTTTCTCTGTTGTCTGCTTTCAAACAGTCCATGATGACTGTTAGGTTTTCCTAATGACTGTTTTGCTGTGTCTAGACCGTTCTTTTAAACACATTGTCTCAAATTTGCATGACTTCACTGTAAGCCTTGATCCTTCACTGATGGTTTTTACTGTCCTCTGCTGATCCCTTTTGTATCCTCATGGACTTGAACACTGCAAGTAGATTGTTTGGATTTTGATTGGGTATTAGACTCTATAGCAGACCTTTGACATGGCTCTATCCATTTGTGACTCTCCTTTCAATGATAACAGGCAGTTTTTCTTGTGAACAGTCTAAGCACTTAACAGTGACCTAGATCTTCTCCTTTACATCTGAAAGTGCTTACATGTGTGTCTAGGGACTGTATGTGTTGCTGTTAAAGACTCTTTGACTGTTTAAAGTCATTGTTTTCCCCTTTTAACAGTCACAGTGGTATGACTGCCTAGACAATCATTGAGGTGACCTTCTATGACTGTCTATTTAGGACTATATTTAGATTGTTTCCTTCCTACCCTTGACTGTTCTCATATGCAACTCCTAGTTTCCTTATATTTGCTGTCAAAGACTGCTTTGTCAGCCCCTGTTAGGGACATTCTTCCTCTTTAGGACTGCCCTTTCATCCTAGGACTGTGCTACTGCTGTTCCATTTCTATTTTTTGCTGCTGTTCCATACTGTTTTTTGCTGCTCTTTTCAGACATGTATGCTGCTGTTCTATTTCTGTTTCCTGCTGCTCTTTTCAGACATGTTTGCTGCTCTCAATTTCTGTTTTCTGCTGCTCTTTTCAGACATGTTTTGCTTCTCTCAACCAGCTCCTTATGACTGTTGTTTTGCTGCACTCATGACCTTTTTCTATGACTGTTTTTTGCTGCACTCATGACAGTCATCTTACCTTTTGGACTTCTCTTCTCATCTGGTTTTTACTTTTTTGCTGCTGCTAGTCTTTTAGACCTGCTGCACCTGTTTACCATCTGTTTGCTGCTGTACTTTGTACTTTATCTTTGCTATGACCCGTTTGCTACTGCTGTTCCTTATGTTTTTTCTCATAGTCTTCTTGAATGAAACATGATGATACTTACAAAGTGAAGTTGCAAGGAAGAGCTATAGAGCATCATGTAGGCTGCCAACAGTGTTGATTTTTCTTCTTAATCTTTGAACAAATAAATATCAAGCATTGATTGTCACATTCCCACTGAAAATTCCAATCATGATTTTGAATCCAAGAATAAGAACAAAAGCATCCACAATGTTAGAGGGTGCCCATATTGGAGAAGCAGAGGATTTGACTTTAGAAATAGTTGTCTGAAACTTTTCCGGTCAACAAGTAAATACATGCAACAAAGAAGTTGATTCCTATCCATTTTAAAAGACAACCTTTAAAGGTCATCATCTCCTTTCAACATTGTCCATGCAAATCTTCATGAGGATAGTGCAGAACTCTTGAAAAACCTATAGATTTGTTATGGCTTTCTTGTTTATAAACTTCAAATGCACCATCTATAGAGCTATCTCAGACTTTCTCATACTGTTTCATGGTCCTCGTGACATTCTGTGACTCTTGTTAACGTGTATTCCTAATATGAAATGCTAGTGCTTCTTCTCACTATATGGACTTTACATCACAATCAACAAACTAAAACACTGCTATATGAAGCTTCAACTGCCACAGAGACATTTGTGTCTTCAACTCTAAGCTCTATACCACGTGGATAACCATTATACTAAACTCTAGCTCAGTTGAGATATGTAATGTACCTTTAAACTTGAGCAATAGGCTCACACAGTGAGTTTTCTTCATCCCTTATGACTTCTTCTTCTACATAAACCCATATGATATCCACGAACCTGCTGTCAAACTTCACATGACTGCTTCCTGCTGTAGATCTTCTTTGTCCATTTAGATCTCTTTGTGAATGTCTGTCCCTTCCATTGCATGCTATTCTTTCACTTTGACAGTCACTCCTTCATGTCTTTGAACAGTCTTCATATCTGCCCTCTTTCACTGTTTTCCCTGTTTGTGACTGTCATGCTGTTCCAACATGACTGCTCACTGTTTTGCAGACCTTTGCTACTGTTATCCAGAAATGCCCATCATTTCTTAGATGTTGTACCATGATCTTCTATCTGTTCTTTATCCCTCTTACTGTCCTTTGTTTCCTACAGACTATTCCATATTCTTCTGTCTTTCATCATTGCTTACTGTCCATTAGGTGATTAATCTTTTGCATCCATTAATCCTATGAGTTTAACAGTGATCACTTATACTCTTTCATAGAGTATCTTCAAACTTCGAAAATTCCTATGGTGGATATTCTTGTATGCAGGATACTGTGACAATCCTCCTTAAAACCAACACATGACCCTACCATGCTCTTATCTTGGCATACAGTCCTTAAGGTTTAGTAAGATTGTTTCCATGGAACCCTTAGCTACCACGGATTCATCAGTGACATTCCATATTTGAAAACTAATCTACCTCCTTTCATGAGCCTAAGAAGAACTGCGAGCTAGATGAAAAACCAGAGAGGGAAAAACAAAACAAAACATGACTCTTGAAAACCCTAGACTAGACAAAACCCTAAAAGTCTCAAACCATACAACAAGACTTGACCTCTCTCTTAAAACCACGATCAAGAACATGATTTAAGTTTTAAAAAAAAAGGTACTCTCCATGCATGCACGTGGAATTTTGAGGATTTTAAGGTTGTTAAAGCACATTTTTGAACTTGGTTTTTATGACATTGGTTTCTAAAATGTGTCATTTAACTCTATGAGAACACTTTATCACAAATATGCATTACAAAAACCTTGTTTGACCTTGACAAAAGTTCAAAGAAAGACTAACACACATATAAACTCAAACTTAAAACCCAATAACACCTCATGGAAACCTTTGGTGACTATTGAGCCTACAAGGTGAAAATGTCAACAATCATAGCTTCCCAGGCTATGCACATGATGTGGTTATTGGAAATATCATTAAAGGAAAGATTGTTTATGTTGTAGTCTCTGCTCTTGTATTGCATGTAGCCCTATATAATCCTTTTTTGGCCTTCTACATTTCTCTTATATTTGGATAATTTTTTAAACCTTTAAGCACAGAATTGTGTTACAACTCTTGTTACCAAAGTTTCGATGGGTGAGCCTTGTTTTTTTGAAGAAACTTTTTGAAACTGGTTTTTCTACCCTCCATTTTTTATCCGTTTATGGTTCATTTCTCAGGAAACATATTTGCTGGGAATCAGTGAAAAGAAACCTAGATTTTTAATTGTTAGCAGGTTTTTGGGTAATTCTAACAACAGACTTTTAAGAAACAATGCCTGAGGAAAAAAACCATAAAAAATCAGCCACTTAAAACAATAGAAGGGGATACTTACCTCCATTTTTTAATTTCCAAAGACATTTTAAAGATGTCATTTTCATTGTTTAATGCTCCACGTTAGTCTTAGAGAGTCCAGCGCTGAACCTTGAGTTTTGATGGAAAAGCCGAAGACTTTTACTTAAAATCACACATTGGAGGGTTTACCAACAAACTAGATTGTTCACATATGTAGTTTGTTGTTTTCAAGCCTTTTCTTCATGTTTGTATATTATTATTATTATTATTATTATTATTAAGTATTTTATTTGTTTCTGTTTCCAATCCTTTGCATCAACATTACAATGGCAAGGGGCAGGATCCCTGTGGGCCTTTGGAAGCATCGTAAAGTAAGCATCCACCAACATCCTGAAGCAAAGAATCATGTTACACAAAGGCTAGAACTAACATGGTTGTGACCATCTGTTGAGCAAAGTCTCTTCATAGTATATGCCCTCTTGTGGTCAAAAATGTTCACCACTTACCATGTTGTGTGCTTATTCAAAGATTCATGATGTATTCTGCTAGCAATGTTGATTATTTTTGTGTTCGTCTTCTGGAGTATGTCAATGAACTTTTTGTGGAATTTCCAAATTCATTGAATTTGGAAGGCTTATCAACAACCTTCTTGTGTTGAAGATGATTCTGTTTGGCAGCACCGGGTAAGCTACATCAATAGGTGTTATAGTGGCTAAAAACCCAAGAGAAACTTTGGAAAGGGTTGGGACCTTTAGAGATGCGTAAAGTTTTGTTGTAGCCGTGTTGTATGAAAGACAAACATTCATCTCATGTTCATTTTCCCATTCATTCGCTTTACCGCTTGTGTTCCTCCAGTCCGAGGATGAAAATTGATTTGGTTAGCTTTTTATCCAACATGGACCAAATACATTTCTAGAAAGTGCCTAAAGAACTTGTGTCTGTTAGAAGTTATGGTTGTTTGTGTGTGTGTGTTTGTGACTTTTTTTACCATTTTTAAAGAGATTTTTTTAGTTGTCACGCTTAAGAGTCAAGACCTATTTTGGACTTGTAGTTTTTACAGTCAGTTTGTTACATTTATCTTTACTAGTAAAGCATAGGTTACGGCTTTTCATGGATATAAATGTCTTTTACTCAATATTTTGGCCATTTGTTCTCTATTTTGTAGAGATTTTTTTTTTGGTTGGTTAATGAAGGTTATAGGATCCCTCAACTATTGGATACAAACAGGGCTGCATTTCCTGGGTGTGCTACTACTGTATGCACTTTTTATATGCTTGCACATGTTTACCAGGATCACCCCCAGTGCTTCCTAGAGTAAGATTTGATCTGGGTCTTCATAGTGGTAACTGTGTGCTTTTATTACTTACTACAGCCACTAGACATTTGCTAGAGTATGGTATTATTATATGTCCGAACATTTTTAAAGATATCCTGGAATTACATAGTTTCTTTTGAAGGAAAACTTTGCATAACAATCTGTCTCTATTACTCACTTACAGTCTCCGGACGTTTTCTAGAGCATATTAATCATTAATGTCCAAGCACATTTAAAGATATAATAGAATTTACAAAGTTTTTTTTAGGAAAACTTTGCACTAACAGTGATGTCATCTACTATTTCTGTTGTTGTGTCTGTTAGCTCCTCTGGGGTATTATATTAGCCTATATTACACACACATGGATATTTAAAGATATACTGGAATTTACATAGTTTCTTTGGGAGGAAAACATTGCATATCAATTCATCTTTGTTACTCAGTTACAGTCTCCAGACATTTTCTAGAGCATATTATTAATTATATCTCCAAGCACATTTAAAGATATATTGGAATTTACATAATTTCTTTTTGAGGAAAACTTTGCACTAAGACTGATGCCATCTTCTATTTCTGTTGCTGTGTCTGTTAGTTCCCCTGGGGCATTATATTAGCATATATTGCACATGCACATTAAAATATGTATGACAATTTACATGAGTTCATTTTTGATGAAAATTTTGTATTGAGAAATGATGTCATCTACTATTTCAACATTGTTCTCCATTTCGTTCTTTGGGGTGGCATATTTTTAATCTTTGCAACCTGTGAATCTATAGTTTCCAGTTTCCGCCCATCCAGGCAAATATGACTAAATGTATATTTCATTTACATGTCCTTAAAATGTCTGCATGAGTCCATTGTATATTTTTTCTGTTGGTACTTCTTATCATTATATCTGAGAAATAATTAGATTTATCTTAGTGTTTGCTCTTGACATAGCCGGACTCACAATGATTTGCTTGAGCAATTCTTAACATACTGATTGTTGTCTTGCTGATGCAACTTCTTAATATCTCGCAAGAGAACAATCCAGAACTTGCTGGAGATAGGCATAGAACTGTCATGAGGCCACCTCAGGTCCCCCGTGAGCGTACCATAAAGACTGTATTTGTGACTTTCATGGATCTCTGCAAAAAGTAAGAGCTGTCTTGTGCCTATGCAATTTGATTTATCTAGAGCTGAATGCCTTGTTCAATTGCACACTAAGTTTTTGTTTTAAGGATCTTTAAACTGGTCAGTCATTACAAATTTCTAGTTATGGTTAAAACTCTTGCATCACACTTCTTTATGCAGTTAAGATTGTTTGACATCCTTTTTGTGATAGGAAGGATGTTCCTTTCCTAGATTAGTTCATCAGTTTTCACCTGAGGCTGTCAATACAAATCCAGATAAATTCATAAATAAATAGATAACTTGTGTTTTTTAGATAGGGGAAAGATTTGCCATACCCTTGGTTCATGAATGACAAGTTTTAAGATAAAACAGTGAGGATGTTTAATTAATGCTCTTTAAACAAACTATGGAGTATCTGCAATGCCTATCAGAGGATTGCTGCAATACATCTAAAGAATATTTCAGATCCAATGGCTCATTTGCCTAAGCAATTTTGTATTTCTAGAGCAGAAATAGAACAATATTTTGAATTAGAGTTTCTTCCGCAATTAAAGCATTGAGGATACAGACAAATTTACTTAGAAATTTAGAATACACAGGAAATACTATTGAAAATATGGAATTTAGAGATAATGTGGAAGGGCAACCCGAAGTCCATGTCACCATGTCAGACTTGGAAGGGGAAGGAAGGAGAGGTAGAGTAGGGGTATTGAGCCTCCAAATCTTTCTCTAGATGATGTCACACCCATCTCTGAGGTCATCAGACTAGGATTAAACACAAGCGAGTTACCTGCCTTGGGGAAGCATGAACCACATCAGCATACCTAGGAGGCAAAGGAGGTGGCATATACCAAAGAAGCTTGTTGAGATAATGTTGAAGGGCAACCTGAAGTACATGTCACCATGTCAGGCTTGAAAGAGGAAGGAAGGAGAGGTGGACTAACAGTATTGAGCCTCCAGATCTTTCAGTAGATGATGTCCCACCCATCTTTGAGGTCGCCAGACTAGGAGTAAACACAAGCACGTTACCCGCCCTTGGGGAAGCACAAACCACATCAGCATAGCTAGGAGGCAAAGGAGGAGGCGTATCCCTAGATGCCTGTTGCAATACAAGAACCTGTGCAGGCCCACCAATAGGAGATTGGTTGAGGGGCTTAGATATATGGAGATGTTCCACATTATTTGAAGAATCCAGTGGGGATCATTTAACAGATAAATGTGATAAGTAGGCACTCTTCAACTAAGTAGCCTTTTTCGGGTTTTTAAGTTTACCCATTGGGCAGTCCACTGCCACATGACCTACCTTGAAACATTGTCTCCATCTAAAAGCTAGATCTTCATAGTCAATAGTCTGTTTCCAAATACAATCGTACACTTGAAGCCATATTTCATCTAGTAGGCCTTTTAAAATGTCCAGTTCCCTTAAATCTAAGCAAAAGTGGAGTGGACCAAACCATCAATTTTTGGGTCTAAAGTAAGAAACCTTCCTATATTATTACCAATTCCCTGAAAACAAGAATTGACCCGGAATTGGAGCAGGAGATAAGGTAGCCTCACCCGGACAGGTAAAACTGAAAAGGATTCCGTTAGTGGGTGAAAAGCAGGAAATCATGGCTTAACCAGTGAAACATTTTTTCCCCAGAACCAAGGGCCTTTTTCCAAGATTAGAGTCCTATCTTCAAGTGATTTATAGAGAAGAACAAAAAATCCTTGAGCACTGGGGAAAATTTCCAGCCAATCTTGAAAGCTAGGGTGCCAAGTTTGAGAAATACAAGCATGGAGATCTGGAAGGCTCATCCAAAAAGTATTGAATTTGGAAGTTAGACCCAATTGGGAATACTTGACCTCTTCTTGCAGAACCTCCTTGCCTAGGACTAAAACAAGATGGATGCCCAAACAAGGAACTAGATCTAGACGTCACATCTGACTCACCAGCACCACTGAAACCTTTCTAGGAGGAGACTTAGAAAGATTGGTGTTTGCAAGTAAAACTCGAGAGCTCGAAGGATAGGTCCCATCTGGCATTGCAGACCTGAAGCATTACTTGTACCACCATCTGTGCCCAACTTGCAGGCGGTGACAAGAGTAGTAGACGTAGAACTCTTGTGAAAAGTGGGGTCCAGGTGGCAGGGATCCAAATTGAAAGCAACTTTAGGGCTGGAAAAACACATGCCAGCTACAGGTGAGTTGTTTGTAAGGTACTTAGGCCTTTAGTTCCTCTGTTCTAACTGGACAGTGAATTTTTCAATAAGTTATAGTGCTTGTGTGGTCAATTAACAATTTTCATATGACTCTCGAGGTTATTGATTAATTCAAACATTTAATCTGGCCCGTTTGATTTTATTTTGATGATGTTGATGCTATTTTCTAGGTTGTAACAATTTGACTCTGCATGCAGTTTGTGTGCTTATATGTCTTCTGAAGTTTTCACATTTTCTCATGCTTCTCTTAACATCAACTAACACATCATATGCACACATCCAACTCGACATATATTCTGAATAGGGAGCTGATTCTTCAGTAGAGATGGGAGCAAAATAGATCCAAAGGAATGGAATTCCGTAAGCATCAGGAAAGAATGGAGGAGGGGGGGAATTGTATTTGTTCTGGTAGATTTGTTCCTCAGCCACTCAAACCTAGTTTGTGAATCGGATTAGTTACTTCATCAACAATTATCAATATTCTACTTGTGATTATATCAGAAAGTAATGAGTTGAAACATTGATATCATAGATGTTGTATCTTGATGGTCACTTGAAGTTGGCATTTCTTCATCCTACTTGATTTACTTATGTCATTTCTGTGATAGAGGAAGGGGGACAAAGAACATGGTTGATGACTGGTCTCATTCATTCATCCAGAAGGGATGGAGGATTAGTCTCACTCACCCACTGTAGATGACTAGTATCATTCATCACTGCATCATCCTTATATTATTGTCATTCATCTATTGATATAGATGACACATCACTCATCTCATATATAATTGATCCAAATGTGCTTATACTATTGAACCATATATTCTAATTACCTATCCACATCAAGTTCATTTCATTTAATCTTGGCATTTGATCAGAAGTTCATGCTAATTTGAGGATGTTTTACACTTGTTTCGTTAGTCTTTAAAAATCTTGGAAGATTTAATTCTTTAATGATATCCTCCCACTGAGGCTCCAGGCAGCAATTTAATTGTTTGAGACTTTTCTGTAACACCTAAAGGTGCATGTGATGGAAAAAACATAAAATTTAATAATCTCCATGTGTTTGAAGTCCTATTTCACTAATTAATCTAATGCTTTATCCACGTAATATTTTGTAATAATTGATGTGTGCATTGAAACAATTAGTTTTAATATTATCAATAAACATAGAGTTTTGTTATGTATTCTCTTGGCATACTCAAGTAGAAAAGTACTTTGGCATGCTGTGTTTCCGATTGAGTATGTGTTTGTATGGATTCTATTAGTTAATGAGATTATTTATGGTAGCGACTGGTGTGTTTGATACAATTGGTTATCAGATATTGTCCAACCAACACAACCCTCTTAGTCAACATCTGTATGTGTTATGATTGGAAAGGGATCTCTCTTGTTTAGTCTTCCTAGTTATTAACATTGTTTGTACTTTTCGGAGATTAGATTGTACATTCATACGTTGGTGTGTGAATAAAGTGTGAAGTTTTATTTCTATGGAATTATTATTGTTGTTTATATTTATATGGTTTGATTGCGTATTTGCTATACTCAAATTTCCTATCCTTTCTATTTTTTGTTTTGTTTGTTTATAGGATGCATAGACAGCCAGAGCATGTTATGAATTTCTTGCTTGCCGAATTGGGGACAAGTGGTTCTCTTGATGGACATCAGCGTCTAGTTATTAAGGGAAGATTTGCTCCAAAGAGTTTTGAGGGTATTGTGCGACGATATATCGGTAAGTGTTTTCTTCCTGTAATAAAGGAAAAAGATTGTGAAACATTATATCTCCTGAAGTAAAGAGGAACTTCAATACTTGTAGATATTGATAAATTGTTAAATGCTCGTTACTTTCTTTTAAAGCTTAGTTTTCTTGCATTAAATTAAACCCTTTAGTGTATTTAGCTTCCTTTTTAAGTTTTTCTCTCTGAAATTTTAATAACAGGTAATGCCTTTTACCTGCTCATTCCTTAGCCTTAAATGAGAAATTCATGAATATAAGAGATTTTCACTTATACCATTCCACAGCCTCTAATATTTATTCCCACATATTGTTTAGTTCAAGACAATCAAAGTTGCACATTTATTTCAACATATATATTTATATTTGAACTCTAGTTTTCCTCATTTAGTGAACTTGGAGTTGGCAAATTGCTAGACTTGATGTGCTGAATTAATTGCATTGATTCCTCAAGGTTAGCATCTTTTTGTTCATGGCTTGAGAACATGAGGTGTAATGTAATGAGCCGCACCTGTTTGTTCTTTGTTTAATCTTAATAGTGTTATTTTATTAATTTTTGTGTGATCTTTCAGACTAGACAGAAGATGTAGAAGGGGTTTTTTGTTTTCTTGAGTTGTTGCCAAATACAAAGCAATATATAACATGTAATGAAAACCCAGAAAAAATACAATAGATATGAGCAAAATATGAGAGACCCAGATCATAAAATCACATAACATGAATTATTGTCACATACCCATATCAAAATATCCAACTTGGTACTTCTGCTGTAGCTGAACCAGCATTATGGGTAGCATAGAACTCCTCCAAAATCATCTACAAATGTTAGAATGTTGGCACACAATGAAAGATGCAATATCTCAGACCCTAGACGCCAAGAACAGGAGGTATAGTCGCTGCCAAAACCAAGGAAAATGCCTCCCAGTAGACCCACGTCCTCACTAGCAGCTATACAACAAGGCAGGAGCAGAAATCACAGCTCCAAGTGAATGAACAACACCATTATTCACTGGAATATCTCTCATTTTTTCTGCAGTCCTTTATCACTCCAATACACCCAAGAAAGAGTGGCCAAAACAGAGCAAACACCACAAAATGCCCTCCTCTAAGTAGTACGACTGACCTGGGAAGGTACGGCCAGCATATCAGCAGTCTCAAACTCCACACAAATGCAAAATGTTGTATCAATCTGCTCTTCTATTAATACTATCAGCTGTTCTACGGTCTACCATTACTTTGTGAAAGATGTGGCCAATGTGTGCTCAAACCCTCAACACAATGAATCCCATTGAAGCTCAAGTGCAAACACTGTATGTATTTGCCTCAATAGCACCCTTGGATGGTATTACACATCTGTAGCATGCTGTCACTATAGGAAGTTTCTGTTTCCAACAACCCCCTGGGTTCGAATCCCTTCCAAACCCTCCAAACTCTTGCAGAGCAAAAACAAGCAATATCACAATATCAACGCATATCCAAATGAAGGCTTTTTTTCCAATTTTTATTTCCCCAAGAGTGGTCGATGCTTTTGGGAGGGAAAATATTTTATTTTAAAGTCACTTCATGAGTCCCCAAGGTGGGTGCCCAACACCTCTTTAAGTGACCTTTTAATATTTCTTCATTTGTGTCACTTACTTTAATATTACTAAAGTCCCATATTAAATCATTTAATTAACTTTCGGACTTTAAAACGAAGGCCCAATCGTCCACGGAATCCAGTGATCTAGAGACCGTTGGAAAGGTCTCGCCAAGACGCATCAACTCCAACACTGAAAATCCCAAAACAACTCAACCCCTAATTTGCTAAAAATAGCAAGTCCGGGCCCAATGCAAACAAACCACCTCTAGAAAGTGCCAACTAGAGACTAAACTGAACCCAAGTTAACATCCACTCCTGATCAACTCATCCAAGTCACTGCCAACCATGGTTCCCTAACTAGGCTAGTTAGTCTATGGGAACTCTGTAATAGACTAACGTTGTATAGAGAAAGGGGACATTACAGTTCGCCCTCCCTAAGATTGCTTGCCTCAAGCAATCTTAGATTAGGATGCGATAAAATTTGCTCGCTCTCCCAAGTAGCATCCTCAACTGGCAGGTTTTTCCATTTGATTAGATATTCCCTGATAACCCTCCTCCGCAAAGTTTGTTCTATGGTTTCAATGATGGCCTCAGGTACTACGATCAAATTCCCTTCTTCATCAAGAGGAGGTAACTCTGCAGAAGGAACCACATTGTGTCCTAATGCCTTCTTGAGGCGAGACACATGGAATATATTATGTACCCTACTATTTGCTCGCAACTCTAACTCATAAGCCACTTCTCCAACCTTTTTGGAGATCTTGAAAGGCTCATAGTACCATGGCTTAAGCTTCTTTGCACCACTCTTCTTGAGAGTAGACTGTCTGTAAGGTTGCAGCATCAAATACACCATGTTAGCAACCTCAATAGAGCGCTCAGTCCTATGTTGATTTGCATACTGGTTCTGCACCTTTTGAATGTTCTCCCTCAAAGACCTCATAATATCCTAACTCTCCTGCAGAAGGTCTCTGACCTTAGGTACTCTGCTATCACCAAATATCAAATCCACAAAGCTCGGTGCCTCGTGGTGGTACCCCTTAGGGTTTAGGGTTTTAGGTCCGTAATGTCACAAGTGCTTACCTTTATAAAACCCTTTTCACCCTAATTCCCTAGGTCATGCACTTTATGTTCCAAAATTGGTGTTGATCGTCTGCAGTAAGTTTCCGATCCCTTAAGTTATAACCTAAAGTCTTTGCACTCGTAAGGTGACCGGCGTCGTGGTCTATATATTACCTCCTGGGGCTCGTAAAAAATTAAATCAAATGTCCTCTGTCTTCCCGTAAGTCTTTAGGCTTAATAAAATGAATATCGCAGCATCATGGCACATCATCAGTGATGTCATCACCCCGCTGCGCGGCCACGACAGAGTGATACCTGTCCTAGAATATGTGCTTACGTCCTATTCCACTAAGAATCCTGCACCAACCAACCACATATTGCCAAGTGTCAGTGTAATGGTGGTCCACAGGGAAGGTCTTAATCCAACAGCTGCGTTCCATCGCAAGGGTATCTCGCAGGAGGGAATCTTTGGTGTGCGGTCGTGAGATGGTGACACGTGGCATTCTCTTATTCAAGAAGTGAAAAACAAATGAATGGTGGGCGCGTGGACGCTTAATCGCACCTGCGCACGGTAGGTGAATGGTGGGCCATCTCTAGCCGCAAGGTTGCGAGATGGTGCCACGTGTTCGGTCTGGACAAAAAGTGATGTGATTTACAAAGAGAGTACAACTAAGGTGGCCTATTCTGATTGGTTGAAGACTTTTCAAACATGATGACTGAGATTTTCAAATCTCGCGGGTAGATAGTGGCTGTAGATCTTGCAAGAAAGAATTCTAATCGACACAGGTTTAAACTTTTGCAATGAACGTTGGAGGCACGCTGTAGCACAAATGAAGAGTAAAGCTGAGGCTACCTCCATTAATGCATCAGAGGCTAGGCTACGAAGCTTAAAAGGAAGAAAGGTTAGGGCTTTGTGCATCATTTCTTCGAGCACATACATTTTTCAGGCGCACAGAGGATTCCCAAGCAGGCAAAGAGTGGTAATTCAAAACTCTGCAAGTCAAACTAGTAAGTTCATTTTGTCTCCCTGTATCCAGTATTTTGAGTTGACCACTTGATTAAAGTAGTTAATTGCCTGTAAGAGAAGCCCTAGCTTGTTAGAGTAAGCCAGAAAGATGAGTCAAGCTAGCCAACCCTCCACCTCTAAATGTAGCTTAGATGAGGATCTCATGATCTAGCTCCTTGGTTCTACTAGGGCTGCTTTGAAATTGCATGGCCTAGGCAAGCCCAAGGATAAATTCCTTGATTATTGTTATAATTGTCGGGATGTCATATTGCCTGTTCCCGGTTGGATCCTGTTCGAACATTGGCATAGGAGGATGGACTATAAGGCCCCTATCTGTCATGCCTGGAAATATGTTCTGGCCAAACTTATCTGCTCCAAGAACTTCCCTAACCCTGACCTAGCTAGGGCTATAGCATTGAGGTATGATCCTGCTACAAGGTCGGTCTTAGCCAAAAATGGTTCAAAAATTATCAAGCTCACCGAAGGATTCATTGCTACAGTATTCGATTTAAACCCTGCAGCTAGCAAGCCAATTGACCTTGCTGCTTTGAAGAGGAAATATCAGACTGTGAAATGTGCTTATAGGGATTACAACCTAGCCAAGCATAGGCCGAGGGGTATTTATGGTAAACTAGTGAAGATTTCAGATACTGAGTAGGAGCCCTTCCATTGCAGTATGTTCATGGACTATTTTGTCAGGACTTATCATAGTTTATGCCAAGTATTGGGCAAGGATGCTTCAGACAGAATGTCTATTTCTTTAATGATGTTAGTAGTTGATATTTAGAATCAAGAGGTCAAAGAGCCATATTATTACACCACATACTGTTGTGACCTAATCACACATCGCCCCATTACAAATGGGGACCCCCCTTTTTTTTAGAGCTCCAGTGCTTTGCTTTAGTCTTGGATGATGTCTTAGCACTTTTTCATGATGAAGTCAGTGGTGTTTGAGTCAATAGCTTCGTGTTGGAAGCCATAATCCCCTGGAGTGTGTCTGACAGCGAACTGAGTGTACCTTAATCTAGGAGGCTCTCACCTTATCACCCTTTCAAACCACTCAAAACTATGGTGCCTTGATTGAAATTGATGTTTTAACCCTCAGAGAGCCTTAGACATTCAAAACTTGACAAGGAAATGACCCTAGAGTCAAGGCGCAAATCCACTCCTGTGCATAACAAGAAGTGCGCCTTAGCTAAGAATGTGTGGAGTTATCATTAATAGTGACAAAGTTGGTGCTAGAAAACATCTTGAGGGTTTAAACTTAGTCCAGATTGCTTCATGGAAGTCTAGTCGCACATTGGCACCTATAGCACTACAAAAGTGCGCCTAGCAAAGGACAACATCCAGAAACCCCAAATTTGCGCCTAAGGGTATGTATGAAGTATTTAAAACTTAGAAAATCACCAAGAGGAGTGAGGCTCACTTTTCCACTCCTTCCACCTTGAATTGCGCCCTAAGGAAAGTCACTTTAACCTACATCACTAAGTGAGCGCCTTGGGAGAGAGGTTATTCCAAGATGTTTCCAACTGATTGAAAGCATAAACCTAACAAATTTAAGGCCTAGGATGCTAGGCGCATTTTTCATCTCCAAAGCCTCCTTTGAGTGCCTTAACATGGAATGGATGTTTGAAACTATAAAAGATAGCGCCTTAAGAGAAGTAATTCACCTTGAGTTCCAAGATTGATCAAACACATGAAATGATCATTGTAAATCAAGGCGCCAATTTTCCCTTGTGTAACCTCACATTTGTGCCTAAGAAGAAAATGCTTGAGTTCATAAGTTTTAAGACTATTGAGGCTCCTTCTTGAGCCTTCACAATGGTTTGAACTCCTTTAAGTTGAAGAAGGTACTTATCCATGCCAAGGCGCATTTTTCATCTTCACAAGCCTAAATCAGTGCTTCAAGTTATAAAGGCATGTGATTCAAGTCATAAAATGCATTAAGTTGTGTTAGGCGCACTTTTGACTCTCTGCACACCTCAATGTGCGCCTAGGAAGAAATTGCATGAAATGACACCTTTGAGTGAACTTCTTAAGGGAGATAAACATTTTAAGCCATTCCCATTGTTTGAAATCATTTAAATGACAAGTATGAAGCTATTTGGTGCTAGGCGCACTTTTGCTCTTCCAGGCACCTAAATATGCGCCTAGACTTAGGAAGGGTTATTTGGATGTCGAAAGATGATTCCTTGGTGTTATCAAGTGTTTATCAAGTGATTGATATTGTTTCTTTCTTTGTGTTGTAGGAGTGTTGATGGAGTTGAGGAGTCATCTAAGGAGAAAGACACTTGGAGTCACCTTCGTCTAAGGAGTGAAATTAAGAGGTTGTCGCTGCAGAGGAGACATCATGCTACTATCATGTTGGAACACTTCATCATCTGCATCATGGAGGACATCCATCCATCACTTCAAGCTTTCCATCTTCAAGTCTCTGAGAAGTCTCCTACTTCATGTCATCATCATTTACACTACTCTCTACATTCAACTTACAAAAGAACAAGGCAAGATCAACAAGGATACATTCCTAAACATTCAAGTTCAAAGCAATCACGTTCGAAGACATCACACAGATGATGCAATTTGGGAATATGCTGAGGTGGCACCTATGTGGCATATACATATTGTTCGCCACATCATTCAACAAGCAAGAAGCTAAAGAGGACGCCCATGTGGAAGATGCTCTAAAAGATTCCATTTTATCCTTATCTTCTTGGAAAATGTGCCTTCATTGCCTCTCTTATGTACTAAAAATAGCAAATTGTTGTAACTAATTGTTGAGATGGCATGAGCCTGGCCCTTGGTTATTTGAATTGATCCAGGCCATTCATTGTAATTCTGAAACTCTATATAAAGGCCTTGTTGCCTCATTTGTAAAGTTAATAGTTAGTTTTGATAGAGTAGAGTAGAGTAGGAAGAGACTCTCGAAATTCTCTGAGAGTACTTGAAGTTGTAAATATTTCTCAAGATTAATGCAATGACATTAGAGCTCGCTTGGTGTTAAGTGTTGTCTTGTGGAATAACATGGTTTCTTGTATCTTGATGAAATGGAGAGATGTTTCTAAGTAGATTAAAAGTAGATTAGCAGCTCATTGATGTAATGTATGTATGTATTGAATATTTTATCAACTCCTAGCTCATGCTTTTGACATTCATCGTTGGTGAAGTGTTGTGTAAAGCTAGTCTGAGCTTCATCATCATTTGCTTAAATTCGATTGTGGATGCTTGTTTGAGCTGCGCCGTTCAATGGGTGCTTATATAAGCCTTCATAATTTGAAAACCTTTTGCTATCCTTAGGAGATTGCACCAACTCCATGTAGTTGTAGGCATCCTTGGCGAAGTGGAGTTAGGTTGATTAAGGAGTTTGTCTATTCATACATTATCATTGCCTCATTGACCTTAGATTAGTTCCTCTAAACCCTTATCTTTTTCCTTTTCTTTATTATTGAGACATAGCACATGCATCATCCACACTAAAAGGAGAAATAAGTTGAATGAAGAAGTCTGCATAAGTCCCCTTGTGATTACCAGCAAAATCACATCAAATCACTGAGTCTATCCACTACAATCACGAATAAGGAACCTTGAAGTTGTCTCATTAGATCACATAGCTTAGCCTTTGAGAGACTTTATTCAAGAGAGAATAGGATACTTGGTGTTTTATTCTATTGTTGTTGTTGGCACAAAAACATCAACACATACATTGCTAATCATATGCATAAACAAATGACGGACATCAAGAACAACCTGTCTAAGCTGGATGTCCATGTTGAATTCACATGGTACTCCATGCTGTGCCACATGCTTCTATTTGCTTTATCTGGGATGTGGCACCAAAATCTACATGTTAAGAGTACAGATGCTCAAGGAAACATGCTGCCAGGGCCCAGTACAACTATGGACTTGCATGATTGACATGCATTGCACTACAGCAGATTATGTCATTTTTGAAGAATATTTTGTGAGGAGAGTCCTTGGATTCTTGGAACCAGAGGGTGAAAGGCTGCATCCTAATGTGCTAGATTTTTTGAGGCCTTTGGATAGGACTCCTCACCTTAGAATTGATCACAGTTGGCGTGATTGGTTTTTCCATGAACACACTACTTGCATAGTCCAAGATTTGACGGAACAAATTACTCTCTTTGGAAGAGACGGATGGAGTGTCATTTGCAATGTATGGGTGATCCTTATTGGTTGATAACTAAGGATGAGTATAAGCCTCCGGAGAAAGGTCCTTCAACACCAGATGAAATTAAAGATGTTGAAAACAACATTCGGGCTAAAGAAGCATTGTTGAGTGCCCTAACTAATACAGAAATGACAAATGTCCTAGAATTGAAAGCTTAATAGTGTTATTTTATTAATTTTTTGTGTGATCTTTCAAACTAGACAGGAGATGCAGAAGGGGTTTTTTGTTTTCTTGAGTTGTTACCAAATACAAAGCAATAAATAACATGTAATGAAAACCCATAAAAAGTGCAATAGATATGAGCAAAATATGAGAGACCCAGATCATAAAATCACATAACATGAATTATTGTCACTACCTATGTCAAAATATCCAACTTGGTACTTTTGCTGTAGCTGAACCAACATTATGGGTAGCATAGAACTCCTCCAAAATCATCTACAAATATTAGAATGTTGGCACACAATGAAAGATACAATATCTAAGACCCTAGACGCCAAGAACAAGAGGTATAGTCGCTGCCAAAACCAAGGAAAATGCCTCCCAGCAGACCCACATCCTCACTAGCAGTTGTACGGCCAGGTAGAGGCAAAAATCACAGCTCTAAGTGAATGAACAACACCATTATTCACTGGAATATCTCTCATTTTTTCTACAGTCCTTTATCACTCCAATACGCCCAAGAAAGAGTGGCCAAAACAGAGCAAACACCACAAAATGCCCTCCTCTAAGTAGTAAGGTTGCCCTGGGAAGGTACGGCCAGCATATCAGCAGTCTCAAACTCCACACAAATGCAAAATGTTGTATCAATCTGCTCTTCTATTAATACTATCAGCTGTTCTACCATTACTTCATGAAAGATGTGGCCAATGTGTGCTCAAACCCTCAACACAATGAATCCCATTGAAGCTTAAGTGCAAACACTATATGTATTTGCCTCAATAGCACCCTTGGATGGTATTACACATCTATATCATGTTGTCACTGTAGGAAGTTTCCATTTCCAAAAGCCCCCTAGGTTCAAATCCCTTCCAAACCCTCCAAACTCTTGCAGAGCAAAAACAAGCAATATCACAATAGCAACGCATATCTAAATGAAGGCTCTTTTCCAACTTTTATTTCCCCAAGAGGGGTTGATGCTTTTGGGACAGAAAATATTTTATTTTAAAGTCACTTCACGAGTCTCCAAGGTGGGCGCCCAACACCTCTTTAAGTGTCCTTTTAATATTTCTTCATTTGTGCCACTTTTATATTACTAAAGTCCCATATTAAATAATTTAATTCTTTCGGACTTTAAAATGGAGGCCCAATCGTGCACGAAATCTAGTGATCTAGAGTCCGTTGGAAAGGTCTCGCCAAGACGCATCAACTCGAACACTGAAAATCCTGAAATGGCTCCAACCCTAATTTGCTAAAAATAGCAAGTTTGGGCCCAATTCAAACAAACCACCTCTAGAAAGTGTCAACTGGAGGCCAAACTGAACCCAAGTCAACATCCACTCCTGATCAACTAATCCAAGTCACTGCCAACCATGGTTCCCTAACCAGGCTAGTTAGTCTATGGGAACTCGGTAATAGACTAACTCTGTATAGAGAAAGGGGACATTACATGTAATTAATAATTATTCACATTTTAAAACTCTTTTTAATTTTATATGCATCTTTTTTCATTGATTTAGTCATAGGGGCATTGCATTCTTTCATCCATTAGAATCAACCAATTAATGTTCCAAGCATTTAGTAGATATAAATTATATAATAACAATGAGCTAATTGTTAGAATATTGTCATTGATGTCAAAGGACACTCCAACGTCAATGTTATTATGTTGTTGATATACCATGTTTAAATTAAAGATTTAAACATATTCCCCAAAGCAAAAAAAAATCAGATTTATTGCTAAGTATGAAAAAGAAAGAAAAAAAAAAGGAAAGCAAAAAGAAATCAGATTTATTGCTAAGTATGAAAAAGAAAGAAAGCAATAAAAAAAGGGGAAAGTGAAAAGAAATCAGGTTTATTGCTAAATATGGTGTTTTTCTTTTTGTGAAAAAGATAGCAAGTATAAAAAGGAGGAAAGCAAAAAAAAAAACTACAGCTATGTTGATAATATGTTTAGAAGGCAGCGATTTTTTTTGGCTGGGCACAAAACACTACAAACAATAGTGGAGGTTTTTTTGAAAAAGGAATCACTCCTCATTTTTTTGAATGGAAAAATAACATTATTGAGTATTTAAAAAGGTATGTGTGGGAATTTTTGAGGGAAAGTGCTACCTATTTTCATGAGGACCGCTCTATGTGAAAAGCAAACTTCTAAGTTTTCATGCAATGTTTTTTTGGCAGCGATAAATACTTGAAGGTGATATGATTTATTTGTGGAATTAATAAGACAAAAGTCAAAAATATATGTGAAGCGATCTATATTATTAAAGCAGTGAAAAAGATTTAAGGTGTATTCTTTCATTAGTCTTTTTTTTTTTTGAAAAAGAAATAAAAAGGTGAGATTGAGCAGATTTATGAAATGAGATTGAGCAGATTTATGAAGAGAGATTGAGTAGAGTACAAAGAAGTTTTTTTTTCAGAGTTTATTGGAGGTCGGTGCCTCATACTGAGTCGGTACTCAGAGGGAGTTGGTGCTTCCAGTGAGTTGGAGCTCACATTTGTAAGATTGGTGTCTTATATGGTTGTTTCCTATAGTTTGTTAAGAAGTTAATAAAAGCAATATTTTGCCGTGGTTTTTTCCCTTAGGGGTTTTCCACATAATTTCTGTGTTCTTGCATGTGTAGCTTGTTTGATGTTTTTGAAGTATTTTCATATTTGAAATAAATGTTAAAATTTGTCCTAATACTGATTAACCCACCCTCTTAGTATTCAAGTGTGCTCTTCAATTGGTATTAGAGCTAGGTTCCTTCAGAAAAGAGCCTTACAAGCTTGAAGGTGGATCCTGAGAAGCATACAATGGCTGGTAATGATTGACATGGTTTTTCCACTAATAGGGCACCTTTATTTGATGGAACAAATTATGCTTTCTGGAGCATAAGGATGGAGACGTACTTAAGTGCACTTGGATTTGACATCTAAGAATCAATGATTGATGGTTACACAACTTTGGCAATTGCTCCAACTGATGTTGCTGGTAAAAAGGCTAGTGAATGTAATGCTAAGGCCAAGAATGCCATTCTTTGTGGGTTGTCCGAATCTGGATTCATTAAAGTGATGCATTGTGCATCTGCAAAAGAGATCTTGGATAAATTGAAAAATATTTATAGAGGAGATGAGAAAGGTAGAATGTAAAGCTTCAAACTTACATAGCACAGTTTGAAAGCCTCAAAATGGAAGAAGAGGAAACTATTGCTCTACCCACTTTGTGTGGATGAGATATCAAATACTATTAAAGGCCTTGGTGAAGAGATTGATGAATCCAAAATTATTGAAAAAATTCTAAGGTCACTCCCCTTGCGATTTGATGCAAAGGTTTCTGTAATAGAAGAGATGCAAAATCTTAGCAAACTAACTAAAGATGTATTGCATGGTATTTTAACTGCATATGAGATGAGAACCATTGGTCAAACATCTAAAAAGAAGGCTGCATTCAATGTTACAGGAGAAGAAAAAATGCAGAAACATGAATCAAGTGATAGTGATTCAGATGATGAAGAAGCCCACTTCATGAGAAGAATGAAGAAAGGATCGGGAAAGTACAAAGGAAAGCTACCCTTCAAGTGTTTCAGTTGCAGAAAGGTAGGGCATTTTGCTTCCAAATGTCCTTATGCAAAGAAAGAGGGCAGCAAGAATGAAGAAAAACCTAAGTACTGCAAAAAGGGCTTTCAAGAGATGAAGAAGAATTTTTGAAAATCTAAAAAGAGTTTATTCTAAAGATTACATCAGCTCATCAGAAGACAGTGATGGAGTTTCTTAGTGAAAGAGAAGAAATGCTTTTCATGGGTATAGAAGAAAACAATGATCAAAAGGAAGATTCTGGAGATAAGACCAATGAAGAAGATGAAGGTGTAGATCTTGAAGAAGAGCTTTTCTTTGCCTATAATGAGATTGCTTTGCCTATAATGAGATTGAAAAGCTTAAGAAGAGAAATTCTAATTTGAAGGCACAACTTCAAGAAGACAAGGAATCATCAGATTAAATATCACAAGCTTTTGATGAAGATGAAAAGAAAATTATAGATCTAAAAACTCAGATTGAAGAAGCTAAGAAAATTGAAGAAGTGAGAAATCACTTGAAAATAAAAGAACAAAACTGCAAAAAATTAGAAGCCGAAATTGTTTTCTTGAGGAAGAAATTAGATATAAAGTTGTGGTACAAGCAAATATAAATTTGAAGGGTGAAAAGAGTTCTGAATTTTGAGTGAGACCATTAATGCACAAAAGCCTACTTTTGAAGAAAAACACACAAGCTATGCTAAAAGTCTTCAAAATGGTGGAAAAAAGGTAAAAGACGGCCAGAAGACAAGTACATATTCTGGAGTTAGAAATGATGGCTTTGGAAAACCTCTTCCATCTAGACAAGCACAAATAACTAGGTTTAATAACTCCTTTTATGGTTATTGTTTTTCATGCAGTCAGTTTGGTCATAGGGCCATGGATTGCAGAGTACATGCAAGAAATAATTTCAGCCATAGAGCTAGGAATTATGGAGCATATCCTAGAAATGATCATGCATGGAATATGAACCGAAGTCAAGGTTTGATGATTAGAAATTCTTTTTCTCCTTTAATGAATTTCAATATCATGTGCTACAAGTGCAATAATTTTGGTCATACTACAAAGGTTTGTAGAAGTAATTTTGTAGAGTCTCCTAGACAAAATGAGAAGGAAGAGAAAAAGGTCAAAGAAAAGGAAGAAAATGCAAAAGTTTGGAAAAAGAAGAAAGCCTAAGAAAAAGAAAACTCTATGACTGTTCAAACAACCTTGCATGCATGAAATGAAGGCGATACATGGTATATTGACAGTGGCTGCTCGAGACATATGACAAGTGACAAAAGTAAGTTTCTTACTTTGAAGAAAACAAATGGTAGTACAATAAGATTTGGTGATAATGCTTCAGCCAAAATTTCAAGATAAGGCACTCTTGTTCTTGAAGATGGAAGAACAAAAATAGAAAATGTTTTATTTGTTGAAGGTTTGAAACACAATCTTCTGAGTGTGAGTCAGATGTGTGACCAAGGATACACTTTTACTTTCAATTCTGAAGGGTGTGAAATAAGCAAAGAAGGCAGATCTATTGCTGAGGCTAGTAGAGCAAGGAACGATCTTTATATTCTTAATAACACCAAAAGTGAAAAGAGTTGCATGCCACAAGAAGATGAAAGCTGGTTGTGGCATAAGAGATTGGGGCACCTAAATTTTGACAATCTTGTCAAAATCAGCTGCAAGGAAGCAGTGAGAGATATTCCAAAACTCTCAAAACCTTCAAATATAATTTGTAAAGAATGCTAGTTGGGAAAGAAAACTAGAGGAAGCTTCAAATCTAAGGAGTATTCTACTTCAAAGTCTCTAGAGCTGATTCATACAGATCTATGTGGGCCAACGAGAACAAGGAGCAAGCAAGGTGAAAGATATTTTATGCTTTTAATTGATGATTTTACAGGAATGACTTGGGTTGCTTTTTTAAAGGAAAAATCAGAAGCTCTTGACAAATTTAAGGCATTCAAAGCCTTAGTGGAGAATGAGATTGGAAAGAAGATTAAATGTCTTCGATCAGACAAAGGAGGAGAATTCACTTCAAGTGAATTCCATGATTTATGTGAAAAGCATGGAATAAAAAGACAATTTTCAGCTACAAGAACACCATAGTGGAAAGAAAAAATAGGACAGTTCAAGGGATGGCTCGGAGCATGTTGAATGAGTCCAAAGTCCCTGATTCTTTCTAGAGAGAAGCAGTTCATACTGCTGTTTATATTTAGAACCGTGGATTAATCTGAGTCAATAACAACAAGACTCCTTGAGTTATGGATAGGTAGGCCAACAACTATGAAGTACTTTAGAGTGTTTGGTAGTCCATGTTATATTAGAAAAGATGAAGACAATCTGGGTAAATTTGGCTCTAGAGCAGATGAGGGAATTTTTCTTGTATATTCTTCCAAGAGTAAAGCATACAGATGCTATAATAAAGGCTTGAACAAAATTGTTGAGAGTGCAAACGTTAAATTTGATGAAGATAGAAGTCTTCCAAATCAAATACAAGAGGTAGATGATCTAGATTCAGAGGAGTTCAAGGAAGATAAAGAAAGTGTAGAAGGAGGTGTAGTTGAAACAGTTGCACAAAAGACACCATCAAAGACACCTTCTGAGACATCATCAAAGGCTTCCACAAAGACACCACCTAAATCTATACAAAGAAATCATCCAGAAGATCTGATAATAAGAGGTGATAGGCCAAGAGCAACAAGAAGATTGATAGATTATTCAGAAAATGAAGATACGTCTTTGCTTTCCAAAATTGAACCAAAGAGTGTTCAAGAAGCAAGTAAAGACAAAAATTGGATAGCAGCAATGGACGAAGAGCTCGATCAAATCGAGAATAATAGAACTTGGGAACTTGTTCCAAGACCCAAAGATAAGAACGTCATTGGAACCAAATGGGTCTTTAGGAATAAATTAAATGAAGTTGGCAAAATTGTAAGAAATAAGGCAAGACTTGTGTGCAAAGGATACACCCAAGTTGAGGGTGTTGACTTTGAAGAAACATTTGCACCTGTTGCTCGGTTAGAAGCAATAAGAATGTTTCTAGCTTTTGCAAGCTTCAAGAATTTCAAAATCTTTCAAATGGATGTAAAATCAGCCTTTCTGAATGGAAATTTGGAGGAAGAAGTCTACATGGAATAGCCTGATGGATTTATTATTTTAGAAAATCAGGACTATGTTTGCAAGCTGAAGAAGGCATTGTATGGTTTAAAACAAGCACCTAGAGCTTGGTATTCTAAACTAGACAAATACTTGTAGCAGCAAGGCTACAAAAGAGGTTTTGCAGACAACAACCTCTATGTCAAGAATGAAGGTAATAACATGTTAATTATTGTTGTTTATGTAGATGATATCATCTTTGGAGGCAACAGTGAAAATATGTGCAAAGAATTTGCTACTACTATGAAGAATGAGTTCGAAATGTCAATGCTTGGTGAGCTGTCTTATTTTCTTGGTTTGTGAATATTACAATCTGCTAATGGAATATTTCTTTCTCAAACCAAGTATATTAAGGAAAAGCTGAAGAAGTTCAAGGTAGAAGTTTGCAATCCTGAGTACCCCCATGATTATAGGAGGCAAGTTAAGAAAGGACGATGAATCTCCCGAAGCGAATCAAACTTTGTATAGGTCAATGATTGGGAGTTTATTGTATGTCACAGCTACATGCTTAGATATTATGCAAGCTGTTGGTTATGTGGCTCGATTTCAAGTTGCACCAAAGGAGACTCATGTAAGTGCAGTAAAACAGATATTCAAATATCTGAAAGGTACTATGGATTTTGGTTTATGGTATCCAAGAGGTGAAGATTTCACACTCACAGCATACACAGATGCAGATTAGGCCGACATTGTTGATGATAGAAAGAGCACAAGTGGAGGTGCATTCTTTCTCGGAAATTATCTTGTTTTGTGGTTGAGTAAGAAACAAGAATCAATTTCTTTGTCTACAACTAAAGCTGAATACATTGCAGCAGTTTCTTGTTGTACACAACTTCTATGGATGAAGCAGACGTTGAAGGACATCAAGGTAGAGTTTGATCATCCCATCTCTATTTTCTGTGACAATACGAGTGCAATTAATATTTCAAAGAACCTAGTTATGCACTCCAAGACAAAACATATTCTAATTAAGTATCATTTTTTGAAAGAGTAAGTTGCTAACAATCAGGTGAAGTTAGAATATGTTTCCACCAAAGAAAAGGTTGCAGATATCTTCACCAAGCCGCTTCCATGAAACTTTTGAGTACCCGAGGAAGAAGTTGAGAGTGATGTCACACTCATTCTATCAGTAAGGACGAGTATTGATTAAGGGGGAGCTTATAATTGTCATATTCTTTAGCTCCGTGTGAAGAAGTTGTAGAGTTATTATCTCCTTTGCCATTGATGTCAAAGGGGGAGAATCAAAGACAGGGGTAGCAGTTTTAGTTTTGTAAACTTGAAGTTGTCATCATTGACAAAGGGGGAGATTGTTAGAATGTTGTCATTGCTGTCAAAGGACACTCCAATGCCAATGTTATTTATGCTATTGATATACCACGTTCATGCATCGATAAATGTTTAAATTGAAGATTTAGACATATTCCCCAAAGCAAAAAGAAATTAGATTTATTGCTAAGTATGAAGAAGAAAGAAAGCAATAAAAAAAGGGGAAAGCAAAAAGAAATCAGACTTATTGCTAAATATGGTGTTTTTCTTTTTGTGAAAAAGATAGCAACTACAAGTATAAAAAGGAGGAAAGCAAAAAAAAGAGAAACTACAACTATGTTGATAATATGTTTAGAAGGCAGCGATTGTTTTTTTGGTTGGGTCCCATAAAACACTAAAGACAATAGTGGAAGTTTTTTTAAAAAGGAATCGCTCCTCATTTTTTTGAATGGAAAAATAACATATTATTAAATATTTAAAAAGGTATGCGTGGGAATTTTTGAGGGAAAGTGCTGCCTATTTTTATGAAGAGTGCTCTAAGTGAAAATCAAACTTCTAAGTTTTCATGCAATGTTTTTTTGGCAGCGATATATACTTGAAGGTGATACGATTTATTTATGGAATGAATAAGACAAAAGTCAAAAATATATGTGAAGCAATCTGTATTATTAAAGCAGTGAAAAATATTTAAGGCATATTCTTTCATGAGTCATTTTTTTGAAAAATAAATAAAAAGGTGAGATTGAGCAGATTTATGAAAAGAGATTGAGTAGAGTACAAAGAAGTTTTTTTTTTCCAGAGTTTATTGGAGATCGGTGCTCAGAGGGAGTTGGTGCTTCCAATGAGTTGGAGCTCACATTTGTAAGATCGGTGTCTTATATGGGTTGTTGCCTATAGTTTGTTAAGAAGTTAGTAAAAGCAATATTTTGCCCTGGTTTTTTCCCTTAGGGATTTTCCACATAATTTTTGTGTTCTTGCATGTGCAGCTTGTTTGATGTTTCTGAAGTTGTATTTCAGATTTGAAATAAGTGTTAAATTTTACCCTAATACTGATTCACCTCCCCCCTCTTAGTATTAGCATGTGCTCTTCACTAATATGTTGAGTACCATATATTTAGATACATCATGTGGTTTGTGAGATTATGGATTATTGTTTATTTAAGCCTGGGGATATTGAGTCGTTTAATTTGTTGGAATCAAATTATCAAAAGCATTAAAGGGGAAAAAAGTATCTGGAAACAACTTAAAGATATTATTGTTCAATTGCCATGTATTTCAAATTCGATGATTGGAATTCAATAGGGAGCTCTTGAGCACCAACAGAAATCATGTGGTTCATTGTTCATCTATTGTAGTCATCTTCAGTTCCTATCTATTTTTTCAAGAGTTGGCAATTCCTAAGTTTAGTTATTATAAATATTGTACAACGACCTTACCAGAGTCTTCTGGCAGTCTCATATTCTTGTACTCATTTTGGCGTAGTTAATGATGCATTTGTATGGCACTATGGCGTGTAGAGAGATATCTGGAGATATGCATTATTTTATGCATAGTAGCAAAGATCTTTTGGGAAAAAATCAGCAAACCAAAAGTATAAGATTACACTGCATTGCACAATGCATACTTCATAGTGCATAAATAATAATTATAAACTAGGTGCTAATAGTTTTCAAATTTTCAATTACAGTCTACTTTGTACAAAGTAAACCTACAAACTAAGTACAAAGTACCAAAAATCAGATGTAGCCAATGACTGTTGCTGGTACGAAAAGAACTACACTGAGGGCTGCAGGTCTTGATGATGAAGCTCCTGGGTCAGAGTCTCTCTTGAGTTGTTCAACCACTCCTTAATTCTCAATCAACTTTTTCATGGAAGGCAGATCACACTTACATGGAAATTGGAAATAGAGTTGAAATTGGGTGCAGGGAAAACACGTGTTGAAAATTCTTCAAGAGGGTGACAAGCTATTTCGATCGTGACATTGCTAGACAAATAAATACTCTTTTCAAAGTTTGAACTATAAACATAGTTAAGGAATTTATTATTTCATGGTTTTATAATATACAAATTTACAAGATGAGAAACTACCAAAGAGCTCTGACAGAAAATTAGATAGAAGCAGTGGATAGGCACATTTGTGTAGAGGCATCACATTTCCTACTAAGAAATAAATAAAATAGCAAAGATAGTCCAATCTATTATTCATTAATCATTTGTATTTTGTAATATTGCAAGTAATCCATAGTTTATGAAGACATCTGATAATTTATTTCTATACATGTTATCATTACATTGACATTATCTATGCTCTAATACCATGAAAATCCTAAATCACATCACATATGACCCTCCTTAATCTTCTTTACTAGCTACATAAAATGAAAAAGTTGCAGTTGTTTCCTTATAAAATCTTGATTCGTTTGTCCTTAACCTTGCCTTTTGTGTTTCTTTTTGAAACAGCAGAATACAATTTTGTATTTTAAATTAAAACCAGAGTTTAGTCACCAAACGCCTGTCTGGAACTGCCTTCCTTGGAAACAAAATTGAAACATTTGTTGGTACAATATAGAATTGAAACCAGGCTTGAAGTAACAGCACATAGGACCTTGCCTTAACAACTATCACACAACCAATACAGGAAATCAACATAACTGAACATGCTCGCTGCTGCTTTTATTAAAAAAATAAAGACCGCATTATAAAAATTGATCTTTGGTATGCCATAACAAATAAAAACTGGCCTGAAGCAACAGTTCATAGACCCTGGCCTCAACAATATCACTCAACCAATACAAGGAAACAACTGAGCATTCTTGATGCTGCTTTATTTACAGCAAAGCTTGGGAAACTTATTTCTTCCTAATTTTGAGGCTTATGTCTAACTACAAATATATTGAAATATAAGAATTGAACATGAGTGGATGGAAGTTTAAATACATATGTTGTTTTCTCAGTGCACAGACTACCTTACTTTGGCTGGTTAGCTTCAATGATCACTGAAAACCTTCCTGTCACCACAGTTTGAAAATGCACTGGTAGTCATAGTCATCGTATGCAAAATATGCCCTAGCTGTATGTCGAGCAAAGTATGGCAGCAAACTGCTTGGAAAACAATGCCAAATGTGCCAAATTGCATGAGTATATTACGCGTAAACCCTACCGCAAAAGAAATCGTAGTAAAAACATCGTTGAAAATCGGTCAAACCCACATGCAGTCCCGTGATTTAATTGTGAATAATCTTGAAAAAATTGGTCAAACTTGTGGATCAATGAGTTTCTGCAAAATTGTGATTTTATTGGGGAAAAAATTGGGACCACTAGGGATTCATGATTAATTATGATTTATTCATGATTAATTATGATTTTTTTATTATTTTGGTTTCTTTGATTTTATGAAAGAATAAATGTATCACTACAGGACTCTGAAAAATTGCGCAATTTTTAGAGTTGAAATACTATCTGCTGGGATGATGATGAGATTTGGTTTTTTCTTATATCAGATTGTCATTTATATTAAGCTTATATAATGTGTGCTTAGCTATTTTCCAGATTTGTGTTTCTAGTCTCTTGTTAGGTGCTGCTTGTTCTTTCATCCATTAGTTGTTAGAATTCAGTTGTCACGTATGCATATATGTCAACTTAACTAATATAATGGTCTCATGTTTGGAGAGTTTTAACTTAATTTTCTTGCTATGGAGATTAGATTTGTAGAATGATCTATTTAAGCTGCTTTGGTAAAGTGGAGGTAGAAGATTCAGTCCAAACTTGGTAGATTGACATAATATATAAGTTAGTGATAAATGTGATGACGACTTTGCCTGAGGTAATTTGATTATAATAGGAAGTATAGTCCTGCTTTGTTGACAACGTTTGAGCTTCTAATGCCAATGTGGGTTATTGCCTACAAGATACAATAGTTCTGAATATAACAAGTTTGCTGTTAGAAAAGGAATTGCCATTTCTTGAACTCAATGGATTACACCATGTTTTAATCACATATTGAAGAAAGTAGCAAAATCTTGTTGATTAATTATGTTAATGGTAAAGATGAGGTAGTTAAACCTATTACTTTCAAACAGCAATTAGTATGTGGAAGATATTAATCAGCAATCTTTAAGCATGGTGTTTTTTGCAATTTGGTACTTAGATGTCTGTAGCATAGTTCACAAACTCGGACTTGATTCAAACTCGACAGACCAAAAATTTCCGACTCGGCAAAACACAGCAACTTAAAACATATTTAAATTTCTGGAAAAAAACATAAATTTTATGCAAAATACAACTACAAAATGTATCAAATGAATTTGGCGGGGGTTTGGGGGCAATGCCCCCAATAGGGTTGAGGGGCAGCACCCCTTGCAAGGGTTTGGGGGGAGTGCCCCTTGTGGGGGTCCATGGGCAGCGAACCTTGCACGTTCCCTATTGTGGTATAGGGTGGGGTTGAGGGGTGGAGCCCTCGCCACTAGGTCCAAATAAAGACCTTCAAAACTGCATAGACGTTCATGGTGCATGTCATTTTCATAATTTTTTGAAAGGTAAAAACCATGTTTTTTCAGTGAACCACATCCAAACTGTGTCCCACAAGTTTTTAAGACAAACTCACCAAATTGGTGAGTACTTGGCCAAAACTCATCCCATTTGATCCTTGAATTTACTCTATGAATACTCATTTTGGGAAAAAACCTGCAAGTACACTAAGCCCTAGGTGAGTTTTCGAAGTATGGTCTGTAGGATTATTGATTACAATCTATTTGAATTTATAAATATCCTGGAGTTTGATTTTGCAATTTTGTTCAAGTAGAGGTGGCTTTGAAAATTAATTCTACATTATAGAGAATGTGAATAAGTGATATATGAGATATATGTTGCCATTTAAAATTTGGGAAGGATATTAATTTATTAAACAACTTAATGAAGAATATTCTATTCAGTTTATGGTGAAAATTTTTTAATGTTTGATAAAATATATGTATAATTGTATTCCTCAATGTGCTTTGTTTATTGAAAACCTACATGCTGGAGATTTATGAAGCGTGAATAATGTCAATGAAGCTGTCATGTGGACAAAGAAGTTTGCAGAACTTTCCCAACATAATGAAGGACAATGATGGGAAAAGGTTAACAAATATGATAATACCAGAAGACCATTCAAGAATTTAAAAGATGCAATGGATCCTTATCTTTTACTGTGATCATTCCATCCAAAGGTACAAAACAAAGTTAAAACTGAGTGCTAATTAAGCGAGTTAATGAATTGCCAGTTTCACAAAACATTAAAGAGAGAAAATAGAAAAAAGAGCATGTATTTTTAATGACTTTTGGTAATAGTTATATTGCTTCAGAACTGATATTTTTTTGAGTATCGGTAAGCATATGAGTTTACAAGCAAATCCAGTCTTAAATCTTTTCCCTCAACTGGCCGATAGTCACTATAGGCTGAGAATACTGTTGAACGAGGTAAAAAACATCAATTAAATTAATTTACAAATTACAAGTTAAATCTTGATTTGGAATGCCACAATAAGTTTTACAGATCACAAGATGGAGCTTAGAGATAGTTTGAACTTACACGGTGAAAAAATTAGCAGATTTTTATGGTTAAGCCTGAAATCTGTATGCAGTGTGTAAAATGGAGTTTTCAGAGCCCAAATAAATAAACTCTGTAAGGCAGATTTTCCCATCAGATCAGTTATGGGACACCAGGTGGGTCCACTATCTTTCTAAATATGATTTTACTAGCTATGAAGAAATGCATGCTGTCAAATTGCAATAGGCAATATTTCTTCTTGTAATGATAAATCTAAATTCCATTCATGAAAGCAAAATTGAATTGATCATAAACCTGTTGAATTCGTTGGGGCATCTATAGAATGAAGTATCAAGTGTTAAGATCTTGGGAAAGAGGGCAAAACTTTTGCATTATTCTTGTTTTCTAAGTATGGTTGTTGGATCAATTTCTCAATGTGCTAGCGTTTTCAATCTGAGATCTCTAGCTATATATTGAAGCCTTAGAATGAACTACATAGAATGTTTGGAGAAATCCAGGGGTAAAGGTCAATTCGTCATCTCTAATTCAGTTATTGATTGATCCTATAATTGACAGGATGACTCGTAAAATAATTTGTGAGGGTTGTGTGTGGAAGAATCCTTAGGGTTTTTACATATTCCTTCTGAAGGGTGTTCAAGCTACAGGATCCCAACTTTTCTGCTTCTCGTATTCTTTGATATCTGTAAGAAGCATGTATTTAAAACCTAGTATCTATGTCACTAACTTGAAGAAAAATACTAAATGTAAACAATTTCTAAGAAAAACTACTCATAATTAGCAAAAAGATGAGCAAGTTTAGATTACAGCAAAGCATTTTAGAGAAAATATGTTCAAACCGTTTTGTTTTTGTTCGAGAGGAGTGCATAGGGATGGTATTAGGTTAAGATAATTGGGATTTGTTTGGGTTCCATTATCTGCACTGATTGTTACTAATTTGAATCTTTTACTTTGCAGATGAATATGTGATATGCAATGGTTGTAAAAGTCCTGATACCATCCTTTTAAAGCAAAATATTCTTTTCTTCCTTCGCTGTGAGCAGGTAACTTAATACCATGTTTTGTGCGTGTTTCCAAAAAGTTTCAGTAAATCAATATGCAAGGAATATTAGTTGGCTTTTAATCTATATTTTCGAGTGATATTCACATCAGTGATTGAAATCAAAAGCAATAGGTTTTGTGAAAATTGAATCTTGCATGGTGTCCTTTTTACCTGTGAAAATTATATCTTGCATGGTGTCCATTTTCTTGAATGGAGTCTGCTATCTGCTGTTATGAATTGACAAGGGGTTGGTATTCCATCCTCTCGTCTTTCCACATTAGTAATTGAACGTTGTGTTGGGTTAATTTAGTTTTTGGCAAGTAAAATGTTCAGAATATGTTCTCTATCTTTTGTCTTTGTGTTTATTTTTGAATGTTGTGCTGTAAAACAACTTTCAAAGATGCTTCTCGTATCATACTCTAATTTCCCTGTGGATCATTGCAAACAATCTTGTTGGGGAAGAGGGAGGGGTGGATGGATGGAGAAGGATGCATTCACTGATAACAAAATAATTTGCACATGACACTCTTATTCACCATTTCAATGCTACTTGGATTTGTAAAGGGAAAGAGTTTATTCTGATTATTTGGTTATGCATATGTTTCACTTTAATGCAATCTAATTTCGGTCGAAGTATATTTGTGACGTGTTAACTGCAGTAACTATAATTTCGGTATTTTCGTTGCAAAGCCTGTTGGGAGTGGGTTTTCTTTTTACGATTGCTTAAAATTTTATAGAAGATAAAACAAGACAAAAGAGGCATGCTGATTGTTGATTTCTCATGTTTCTTATGTCTATGCAGTGTGGATGCACGCGTTCTGTGGCACCCATCAAGGCTGGTTTTGTTGCTCGTGTTGCACGTAAAACGGTGACAAAAACGAGTGCAGTTTCTTCAGTTCATTAGTTACTGCGTTTCAGAACATTCTGAAGGCCTGGTTGATTGAGGATAAGATTTAGCTATATTTTGTAGATAGAAAGCATAATTTTCTGTTTAAACATAATTTACTCTAGGATTTAGTGGTAGATTTCTGAAGACTAATCGTCACTATAAAACAGAGTTTTCAGACACAGGTGTTGGTGGCTAAATGTGCCATTTATGGTTTGCAAAATTTTAAGCCGCCTTTCCTAGAACCGAAGATAATAAAGTTGTTGATTAATACAGTTCTCCTTTCCTATAAACTATTAACGTGTACCTGTCACTGAAGCTTGGTCATTTTAGTAAAATTCTAAATAAAAGAACAAAATTGTAATGCTACCAAGAGTGCCATGCGAAATTAGTTCTTTGGAAATCCAAATTGTGTATCTTGTACACTCATTTAACATTGATAATATTATTATTAACATTTTATTTTTTTAATACTTAGAAAAAAAATGGCCATCCTTCTATATTTAAATCACCCAAAGTTGTATAAAATAAATTAACTGTTTAATGGTGTTTTTTAAAAAGGAATATGTATTCTTTGGCAGTGTTATTATAGAAGTGTGGTATGACGGTGAAAGGATATAAACTAGGCTCATTATAGTTTGAGTGTGGTTTTATTTTGCTTAACACGTTTCCTTGAGCCATGCTTTTGGTGTTCAGGGCTCCTAGTTTGGCTCTAATACCATGTTATTTTCTATGAAACAGCGTAGGACCCTCTTATGTGATTGCTGGGATACTATACCACTGAGTTACCAGCCTCCTCTGTGAGCTACTGGCCCTCTTTGTGACTGAGGCTTTTTGGTAGGCTCTTTAATACAGTTCAAGGATGACTTATTTCTCCAATTCCCCCTTGAGCCACGCTTTGGTGTTTAAGGCTCTTAGTCTAGCTCCAATACTATGTTAATTTGTATAGACCGGTTTCATTCAACGTAAATAGGGTTTAACTTTTTTTTACTTCCGTTGGTTTTCGGATAGTCCTATCCATTTATTCTTATTCATTTATTATGGTAAACAACTCTTTGAGTAGGTATCGCAAACATGTTGGAAATTGATTTCGGTGTTATATTTGTGACTAATTGGGATAAAAACATTTGCCATTTTGGCATTAAATTTGGAAATTGATTCCAGTATTATATTTGTGACTAATTCGAACAAAAGACGCATTGCATCCAAGTTCCTGCCAATATTGAAATTATGGTTGGAAGTGAAGATATTGGTAATTGGATTTGTCAAAAGAATCATGTTATAGTATTATAACTTGTTACTTTATTCTTATGAAAATGATGATCGTAAAAGAATGTTTGAATTTGATTCATTGTAAACATGTTGGATCTGCTAGTCTGGAAATGTTGATATTTTAATTGCTATGCCTAGCTAGATTCAAACTTGGCTATGCTAGCATTGCATTTGACTGCCTTCCTAAGTGTTATATTGGATTCTCATTTAGAATTTGATATATCTTGCTCGAAAATACTATGTCACATCTTAGCAAGCCTATGCTTGATTTAAAATATGCTTATACATTAGTATTTCTTTGTATTAATTATATTAATGCAAATATATTATATATAATTAATATATATAAATATGTTATATAATATTAATATGAACTTATAAATATATTGATTATATATTAATATTAATATATTATATATTTATAATTCATATAATATATATTAATATTATTATTTATAGTATATATTAGAAGGCACTCTTCATTGCATAAATCTATGCCATTTAGTTTACATGGAATTTGCTTTGCTTATTTCCTAAATTCTGAATATAATAAATTATACGGACGTTTAGCCGAGGCACTCATTTGCATCATGTAAAATATTGCAATAAAATATTGTTTTAAAACCTCACCGCATACCTGCAGCAAAATATTTTAATCCTTGTGGGGATGCGGGAGAATGCTCAAGTCCACTACTCTCCGACATAAGGATTAGGGTTTACATTTGGGATTGCGGTGAATGCATTGAAGATATTTCCTCTAAAGAAAAGGATGCCTATTGGTTTTTTATTTATACCACTCTCTCGCATATATTTTCCATATTCCTTGCGGGAATGCGATGAACAAAGCATTTCTTATTCCCTATTCCCGCTAGCCTACAACTATTTTGTTTCACTTTGGCAAGGAAGCGGGGGAAAAACATGTCCATCGCTCTCCCGCACCTGGTCTTAGAGTTCCTTGCGGGGGAGTGGGGAGAGCCTGCCACCCCGCACCCTTTTTCCTGACTCCTTGCGATGGTGCGGTTGATGCTTGGATTGTCATCTTCTCACTAATATGCACGTCCTGGACAAACCATTCTAAGATTTTCAAGTGGATCCTAACTTCATATTTGGCAAAAATTCCATGTCCATTATGCTTTGATGGATGTCGATACCCTATTTGAGAACACCCATTTTGTCACAAGTTGTGAAGATGCTGGCAAAATTGATGAAATTACGACCTATAACAATACTTGAATGATATGGAGACAATCTTTTTAGAAGAACAAAGAAGAATATAAGAAATGCAACATACATTAGTATGTAACGTAGCAAATTGGTGGTCAACACATAGAGATTCAGTTCAAGATTGGCATACATTCAAACTTCTTATCAATATGAGATACTTACCTGAACATGGAGAATACAAAGAAATACCCAAATATGAAGGCCAAAATCTACCGCAAGAACACTTAACCACTTGCATAGTAGCATGGGAAAACAAAAAAAACATGGCAAGGCTATATACACCCGCCTATTCTATTGGACGTTAACACCAATATCCCAAACTTGGTATATCAACCAAGAGAGAAGAAAAGAAACAAGGGATTGGGAAGAAGTACAAGATGACTTCATACATACATTTTCTTTTTGGAGTCCGAAAAAATCTATACATGTTACACTTGGGAAAATAAAGGACATAATTTTTCAACAAGTACAAGAGGAAGAAATAATGAAGAGGAAAATCAAAGGATGATATATTCACTAGGAAAGATTCCTAGGAAAGAAATTGATGAAGATCTAAATTCTGAAGAAGAGATATATGTTGAAGATAGTGACCATAACATTGATTTTGAGGAGGTTGTAGAAGCATGGATGAGAAATGAATCAACAAAGAGATCAAGAAAAATACTAGGGGCTAGAAGAGCACACAACCTAAGAAAGATTGAGAATTTAGGTAGTAAACATACTGCAAAGAACAAGAATGCACCACAAATTCAAAAGGAGGAGAATGATAGCATTCCCTACTAGGACAAACACAAGATTCATCAAGTAAATCATATCTCCATGGGTGTATCACATATCAAGAAACCTTAGTACTCAGAAGGCACATAAATCATAGTAAAGAAGATGGGAAAAAAGGTGTGGAGGTTCCAAGACCCAATGCTTTGTGAGATGTGTTGGTCAGCCTAAATCTGATGTTAAAGCTCCAAGTGTTGAAGGAACACATTGTGATTCTAATTCAAGATGCCTTTGGTCCCATACTACCTTGTGAGATGTTTATTTGGGTACCACAAGTCATGGGAAGATGCCGCAAACTTTGCACGTTAAACTGAATACTGGTCTATCCTGAAATGTAAATTTGACAACACTTCTGATAAAGATAACTTCTTGTGAACTGATGCCAAGATCCTGAAATCTTGATATGATATGTATGAGCTATGATAAAGTTCTGATCCAATGCCACGAGCTAAGATATGATCATGTGGTGGGTTATACTAAGACTGTTACTGACTGAAACAATTATGGAAGAAATATTTTTTTGGTTGTCTTGAGGACAAGACAATGTTTTAAGCCTGGGGAGAATGTTAGCAGGTGATCAGGAGTACCACAAACTACACCATTGTACCTTATATGACATTATCATATGCCACAAAGGGTTTGCAGTACCATTTGGGTCATCCCTAGACCCATTTATGGGTCATATAGGGCTTAAATAGCCTGTAACACACCTTACAAGCCTTAATATGGATAAATATCATAAAGGAAAGGGTGAATTCGTGGAAGGGGGTTAATTAAGAGTATTTAGCAAAGGACATAAGAGAGACACCATGAAAGGGTATTAAGAGGCTATATAAGGAAGAGGAATGTGAGAGAGAAGAGCATGATGAAGCATGAAGTAAGTGAGAGAGTAAGAGTGTATGAGAAAGTATAAGGCAGAGACTTAGACCTTCCAGTATGGATATGTATATACCTATTTAATAAGAAATGAATATAATAGAGATATAATGATTACGATATCATTGTATATGTGTTAGGATGCTTTTCTTTCTTATATTATACCACATAATAGATTTCCTTAATGTTTATTCATATTTCTCTCATTGTTTGACTGGGGTATAAACTAGACTTACAAACTTGACTGAGGACCAGATCTCCAAATTAGTATCCCTCCCATTTCTTGCCAACATGTCATATATAATTGACAAAATAAAACAATCAAATACCTTTGTCAATTTTCCATAGACCCTAGAAAAGGAATGGGTTCTTCATCTATTGCAATGAATTTATATTGAATTGCAAGGGTAGCATCTACACTTGAAGGTATATGTATAGGTTTTCTTATACCTCCTAGGAATAGATATTTGTGCAAGCAAATCCTAGTTTTCTTGCACATTTATTTGTAACTCATTTAATTTGGTAGGATTGCACTCAACTTGCAAGTTACTTAGACATACAAATGTAGGGCTCAAAATGTTGAACATCTCCATTGGAATTGGATTTTGGGGATGTAGAGAATTGACCAATTAACTTAAACACATGTTCTCTCAATGTTATATCAATTATATTTTTAGTCTTCTTTAATTGTTTTTCAATCTTTTTATGCTCCTGTTGAATCTCCTTCTCCCTATGTAGCTTGTGTGTTTCCTCTTCAATTTTCAAGAGTTCCCTTTGTTCCTTATTTGTGACATGTTCCACTTGCCTTCTTTTCATCTTCTCCCTTTTCTATCTTGTAATTCTTGTAGTTGGAACTTTTTAGCTTTTGCTCTTTGAGCATGCATATGTAAGAATTTGACATGAGAATTTACGATTACCTACTTTGCTTAAAGAACATTGGCCTAGCCATTTGGGTGCTTCGTCTATAGCCTTTGTACTAAAAGTTTGAGAAACTTAGATAACAATACATTCAATAGTAGTTCATCCTTTTGATTGCATGACACAAATTATGTCTTGGTCTAAATTACTATCAATGTCATCAAAACTAACCCTATTTTTTGCTTCCCTACATGTCAAATCTATAAAGTAATGGACCACCTTACTTTGATCTCAATGTGGTGAGGATGTAAATAAAATACTAACATCCTCTCTATTGAAATTTATCTACACCCCAAGGTTATTGACAACTTCCTTTAACCACTCTCGTTGGTGATATTGCATGGGTAGAAATCAATCTTCCTCCACTCTCCATAACTTGAAGCATTTGGTTTACATTAGAAGAATTTTTGTTTTAATATTCCATTCCTATATCTACGAGTTTTGTGGCTTCATCAATAAGCTCCTCTCCTACACCTCTACTCTTGCATTAAATTACTTCCAAGCATTTCCACATTAGTTCCTCGTTAAAACTAACAAGCCATAAAATATTTTTTAGCTATTAGAATATCTCCTTCCTCATCAAGTTTTAAGGCCTCACTTCGATTTGTGCCCTTTTAAAGAGCCTTATGATCTAAAGGCTAAATTTATGTTCTCCAAAAATATCCATAAAATTGTAAAATGTTAGTGCTAGATTGAAGGCATTGCTCTCAAGAGTCACCAACTCTTTTCTTCTAATCTCCATTTTAAGATGTCATGTTTCCATGTCCTTTAATATCTAAAGTACATCTTGAATGAAGAGAATACACTCACATATAGGGACTACAACATGTCACTAGTATGTGTAGAGAGGGTGAGAAGATTAATGCCTAATTATCTTACTTCCTCAATTGTTTTGGATGCAACATGATTACCATGGCCCTCCTAAGATACACACAACAAAATGTTATAGCCAATTATGAAATAATTCTTTTGTCAACTAGGCAAGTTCCTAGGTTTTCATGCACACCCCTAGTTTATTATTGGAAATGTAGTTATTTATGTGTCTTTAACTTGAAAAGATAAAAAATTAGGATACTATTTGTTGTTACAGTTACACATGCTAGTACTATCACACACTTCCTACTTGAGATAATATGATGGACATTTTTCAAGTCAATCTTTTAATTTCTCACATGCCATAGTTTATTCTTGTTTGTACTCTAGTTTCATCACAATTCTAAATTTTGTTAGACCCATATTGATGATCATTATATAAATTTTTAAGTTCTTATAGAAGGATGCAACTATGCATGGCCTTAGCATAATATATCTATCCATTTCTACTCCCTTTATAGTAATGATCATCAAATCTATCTCTTTCAAAACTTAGCTCATCACAACCTTCCTAGCAACTCACATTTGAATGAGTTCAACCTTCTCTAACTTATCCATGCTAGATAAAACTTCGATTGAATAATCTCAAGTCCAGGCCAATATCAACTATATCTTTGCACAACTACACAATTTCTAGCTCCTCCTCATCTATTAAATTTGTGTTGGTCACCTTCATTTGGTGTTTGTAAGGCCTATCAACCACAACCTCAAACCTCCCTACTTGTTTGTGCTACCAAAATAGATAGATGTTTCTCTTCTACATATACAATTGTGATTTCAATATCTATGTTTGTCTATTTTGTTTAATGCAGACCTTCTTGGATGTCACACTACCCATTATCACTTCCACAACATGTTCTTTTCACATCCCTTTATTTGGTTTAGAAGCATGAAAAACTAATGTTGAGAATAAAGTCTAGGTAATATGAATTGTTATCATATTTTGCCCAAGCCAAAATAGCCCAAAAGATTCCCCCTTCCATCATAAAAATCTAATTTGAGAAAGCCTAAATGGAAGGATCTTTCCCTTTGAAATACAAGAGAAAACCCCCAAATGACTAAGTCCAAAAAAACCTTAAGTTTTCCTTGTGTTTTTAGTGTTTTTGGAGTTTCAGAGTTCAGGCTTCTCCTCTTCATCAAGCCATGTCTATCAGATCTAAGCTCTGCTTTGTTCTTTGCAAAATTTGGCTATGTTTCGGACTTCAGACTTTTCTTCTTTTGTCTTCCTTTTCTTTTGGAAGACGGAGGAAGGAAACCCCGAAGCCCGATCCCCAATGGGTGTTATTTTTTCTAAGGCATTGTCATTCCGCTAAAATTGTGATTTCAATATCTATGTTTATCTATTTTGTTTAATGCAGACCTTCTTGGATGTCACACTACCCACTATCACTTCCACAACATATTCTTTTCCCATCCCTTTATTTGATTTAGAAGCATGAAAAACTAATGTTGAGAATAAAGTCTAGGTAATATGAACTGTTATCCTATTTTGCCCAAGCCAAAATAGCCCAAAAGATTCTCTCTTCCATCATAAAAATATGATCTAAGAAAGCCTAAATGGAAGGATATTTCCCTTTGAAATGCAAAAGAAAACCCCCAAATGACTAAGTCCAAAAAACCTTAAGTTTTCCTTGTGTTTTCAGTGTTTTCGAAGTTTCAGAGTTCGGGCTTCTCCTCTTCATCAAGCCATGTCTATCAGATCTGAGCTCCTCTTTATTCTTTGCAAAATTCAGCTACGTGTTTTAGACTTCAGACTTTTCTTCTTCCCTCTTCATTTTCTTTTGGAAGATGGAGGAAGGAAACCCCGAAGCCCGACCCCCAATGGGTGTTATTTTTTCTAAGGCATTATGTCATTCCGCTAATCCTTTTCGGTTCGGCTTGCGAAACCGTAGAAAGAGGATAGGTGGCGGCTTTCGATAGCTCAACATTCAAGAACCTGAGAGAGAGGCTACATGGCGTATTCTGGTCAGTTTCCACCATTCCACAGGGATTATTTTATTAAGGCAAAGGGTGACCGCGAAACAATGGGAAGTTGTCAAGTGGTCATGATGTCATCCAAGGAGGAAGGCTTAGGGTCCAAGTTCCACTTCTTTTCTTTCAAAATATTTCTAAGTGTTTTGAGGAGTCAAACTTTGGACTTCACTTCTTCCCTCTTTCTTCCTTTTGGAAGGAGGAAGGAGGAAGGCCGAAGGTCCTAACCCCGAACTCTGCCGAACCTTTGCAAAAGTGGCTAAGACTTCAAACTTGCGAGGCTCAGACTTTCTCTCTTCTTCCGTCTCTGGGAAGGTGTAAGGCAGAAGGCCTGAGGCCTGATCTTTGTCGATTTCATAAAATTGACTAAGTGTTGCAGAGGTGGAGGTCAGGTTCTTCTTCTTTCCAAGGAACAACATCACAGAGGAAGCTCGATTTGTCAAATCCCGACCTTCTTGCCTTCCAAGCACATTTTCTACTATTCCAAATATGATGGGACTGCTCAATGACCCTCCTGGTCACCATTAATGCTTCTTCAGAGCCTGATTTCTTGTAGAAGATAGATTTTTCACCCCCTATGCCACTGTAGTCCCTTTGCATTGAATTTCTTGTACTTGAGGCATTGGCGAACGCTCTTCTTCAGTGGATTTCATGGGCAAAGCCATGTGGGCATGCTCCAAGGACATTAGAATGGAGTTATTGCAGTATGAGCGATGTTCTTTCTTGTTGACTTCTCTTTCCACGTCCATGACTGCTACAGTGCGATTGTAAAAGCTATATATGCATGTGTTAGAGATGTATTTCTATTGGTTAGTTCTTCAGGGCTATCATGCTAGTTGGGTAGTTATCACAGACCTTGTAATGCATTTGCAAGAACTAGTTGGATCTGATGCATCATGCTCAAAGCTGAACCTTTGACGTCTCTGATAGCAGTTCACCAATGAATGTAGATGGTTATTTTGTGTCTATCTCTGTGTAACAAAGTATCTTTCTTTTGTAATGGCTATTTAGCCTTCATGATCAATATAATCACTGGTATTTTACCTCTTATGCTTTCGCTCTGTGTTTACTTGAAATCTGTAACTCATTCCGTGGATAAAACAATCCCTCTATTAGTTACAATCTTCTAATTTGAGCATCTATTAAAGTTCTAAGTCTGTGTGAGTCTCTTTCAGTATTTGAGGTCATTGTTGTGTTATTTTAGTTGCAGCTAAACACCCTAAATCTTGGTGTATCACCTCCCCTTTAATTTTAGTCTCCTCTCCCTTTTCCTTGGTGATCATTAGCATAGGTTTATTTGATTTCTCTGAGCCTCAAGATCAGAAAGAGGAACCAACCTTCTCTGGAGGTCTGATCTCATCTGCAAGGTCCCACACCTTGAGATCAATCCCATTATGTCATTGGAATGCTTGAACAAGCATCAAGCAGGGTGCAATTTCATGTGACAACAGTTTCTGGCACACCTGGTGGGACCATTATGATGAGATTTATCATCCATTGAAGGATTTGGTGTGTTCTTTAGTGCATTTTTCCATTCAAGGCAGTCTTCTTGAACACCATGGTGACTTTGCTGAACAAATCTGCTGGTGAAGTAGCCCAAGTGCTTAAATATTCACAAAGATCAATGTTCGGTGATACTTTTGGTCTTTTCTAGCTTTCAGGAGCATCTCAAATCACCTGGAGACTCTCTTCTGGTATGTTTCCAGTCTCCAAACGTAGACCTATTACCCTTGTTTTCAAAGAATATTTTGATACATCTCTACTTTTCAATGCTCTAGTATGTCAAGCTATTATGGAAGTCATGGTCTTTTCCCTCCATCAAGAACAGGCTTCCATATACCCATCATAACATTCACACCACTATCATGGCCCTGCCAAGAAACAAAACATTTGTGGCCTTCAGTGGTGGAAGCCCTCTCGACCTTGTACAATATGATGACATCCCAGTTCCAGCTCTGAGGGCTATTCCCTTTTTCACTGGTGAAAATTCCACTACAACCACTGAGCACATCCAAGACATTGCCAATGTATGCTCCGTTCACGATGTTACCCAAGACAATGTCGTGGTAAGGCTCCTTGCTTCTTCCTTGAAAGGAAAAGCTTTCCAGTGGTATAGGGTATTACTTGCAAATTCAATTCATGAATGGGATGAGTTAGGTGATAGGCTCTGTCAACATTTTGAAGATAATGGTGATCATTTATCCCTGATAGAGAAACTAGCCACTATTAAAAGGGCTCCTTATGAATTCATGGTGGATTTTAATTTCAGATTTCAAAAGACTTGGTACAGAATTCCACCATTGGTGAGGCCTTCCCCTAATGTTGCCTTCTAGTATTATTTGAGATCCTTGAACAATGATATCACTATCATGATCCAGTCTCTAGGAGGGGATGTATTACCTGATGCCTATGATACATCTATCATGGTAGAAAGCTATCTAATTCTGGCTAGAAAGATTGCCCCCGAACCTCTAATGCCATTATTTCTAGAAGCCCCAATATGTCATCCAATTATGGCATTGATTCCTATAGCTAACGTGCCATACCAAGTTCCTAATCAGCCCTATCAGCTTAGCAAGTAGCTTTGTCAGGGGAACAATCAAAGAAAAACTCAATTGAGCTATGTTAGGCCCCTAAACCTCATAAATTCAGCTGCTACAAGTACATCAGGCGTGCTTGTTCCAATTCAAAATATCCTGACTCAAGGCTATGAGTGGCGCCATCCATGCAATCCATCAGAAGTCCCAAAACAACATATTGGATCTAGTCAGTGGGCTATGGTGGGACAAAGGCAAATGTAGGCTGAATGTCTATTTTTGAATTGTTAAGTGGATGATGCTGCCCTGTTTCATGAACTGCCTAGTTACATTGAAAATGAAGAAGACAAGTAGGTTACAATGGATACACAACAACATAGGGGCAGTGAAAATGATGGAAGATTGTTGCAGGTTGAGGCCCTACATGACAATGAGATTCCAGCCCATGAAGAAGAGCATATGAGTAGTCCTATACTGAAGAGTGTAGAGGACTTAGAGGAGGCTCATTTTTAGGATGAGCTTGATGTTTTTTGCTCTAACTTGAATAGTAAATCAGTGCCTCTAGATGAGGTAAATCTTGAGCCATTTGAGCATATTGAGGAGGCAGTCATTTCTCCAATTGATATACAAGGATCAAAGCATTTAAACCAGCATCAAGAGAAAGAAACAAAGCAAAGGCATGGGATCAACTATGTTGATTTGCATGTCATTTCAAGGGGATGCCCTATAAGGCATTTAGCCGAGCTGGGGACATATCATGAAGAGTCACCTCTTGTCATGCTCACTCCTGAGCTGATGTTAAGCATCAAAATAAGTGGGATCAACCCATTTATCCACTTCCAGGAAGTTGCATCAACAATCAGTTCAAGTGGGTAAGTGGGTTTATCCTCATTCTGGGGGAAGTGTTTTGTCAATTTGTTGCATGCACATCCCTTCCCCACCCCCTGTTAACTGCCCATAAGCATGTAAAACATTGTAAATTGTTGAGAAATGGTAGTTATTTTGAAAAACCAGTTAATGGCTTTGTTTAAGTCATTTTTCTGGTTGTTAGTTTAGGTGTAGCTTAGTTTTGTTTCTGTTTTAGGTTTCCTTTCAATAACTGTCCTTGCACTCTATTGCATTCTCATTAGGATAATGTTTGCCTTGTTTGTTTTGCCTTGTCTTGTTTCTTGGAGGCAGTGTTTAGTTTTGTGTTGGTCTGGCAAACCCCTGTCTTGTTGTTGTGCCCTTTGACTCTGTGCCCAATGGATTGATAAGGCCTCTGGATCCCAGTGTTTAGCAGGCAAACACCCCTACAGTCACCAAAATGTTATCATATTTTGCCCAAGCAAAAATAACACAAAGGATTCACCCTTCCATCATAAAAATCTGATCTGAGAAAGCCTAAATGGAAGGATGTTTCCCTTTGAAATACAAGAGAAAACCCCAAATTGACTAAGTCCAAAAAACCTTAAGTTTTCCTTATGTTTTCAGTGTTTTTGGAGTTTCAGAGTTCGGGCTTCTCCTCTTCATCATGCCATGTCTATCAGCTTCGAGCTCCGCTTTGTTCTTTGCAAAATTCAGTGAAGTGTTTCAAACTTTAGACTTTTCTTCTTCCCTCTTCCTTTTCTTTTGGAAGATGGAGGAAGGAAAGCCCGAAGCTCGACCCCCGTTGGGTGTTATTTTTTCTAAGGTATTCTGCCATTCCGCTGAGCCTTTTGGGTGGGCCCATAGCTAGCTTGAGGAACCGCAAAAAGAGGACAGGTGACAAGTTTTGACTGCTCAACATTCAAGAACCTGAGAGAGAGGCCACGTGGCGTATTATGGTCAGTTTTTGCCATTCTGTGGGGATTATTTTATTAAGGCAAAGGGTGACCACGGAATAGCAGGAAGCTGCCAAGTGGTCATGACGTCATCCAAGGAGGAAAGCTCACGGTCCAAGTTTCACTTCTTTTCTTTCAAAATATTTCTAAGTGTTTCGGGGAGTCAAACTTTGGACTTCCCTTCTTCCCTTTTCCTTCCTTTTGGAAGGAGGAAGGCCGAAGGCCCAAACCCTGAACTCTGTTGACCCTTTGTAAAAGTGGCTAAGTCTTCAAACTTGTGTGGCTCAGACTTTCTCTTTTCTTCCTTCTCTAGGAAGGTGTAAGGCGAAAGGCCCGAGGCCCGATCTTTGCCGATTTCATAAAATTGACTAATTATTGCGGAGGTAGAGGTCAGGTTCTTCTTTCCAAGGAATGACATAACGGATGAAGCCTGATCTGTCAGAGCCTGACCTTCTTGCCTTCCAAGAACATTTTCTACTATTCTAGACATGATGAGACTGCTCAGCAACCCTCTTTGTCACCTTTAATGCTTCTTTAGAGCCTGATTTCTTGTAGAAGATGGATTTTTCGCCCCCTATGCCACTATAGTCCCTTTGCATTGAATTTCTTGTACTTGAGGCATGGGTGGACACTCTTCTTTAGCGGATTTCATGGTCAGAGCCATGTGAGCGCGCTCCAAGGACATCATAATGGAGTTATTACAGTATGGGTGTTGACTTCTCTTTCCACGTCCATGACTGCTATAGTGCAATTGTAAAAGCTATATATGCATGTGTTAGAGATGTATTTCTGTTGGTTAGCTGTTCTTCTAGGCTATCACACTAGTTGGGTAGTTTGTTATCACAGACCTTGTAATGTATTTACAAGAACCAATCAGATCTGATGCATTGTGCTCGAAGCTGAGCCTTTGACGTCTTTGATAGTGGTTCACTAATGAATGTAGATGGTTATTTTGTGTCTATCTCTCTGCAACAAAGTATATTTCTTTTGGAATGGCTATTTAGCCTTCATGATCAATATAATCACTGATATTTTGCCTCTCTTATGCTTTCGCTTTGTGTTTACTTGAAATCTGTAACTCATTCTATGGATAAAGCAGTCCCTCTATTAGTTACAATTTTCTAATTCGAGCCTCTATTAAAGTTGTAAGTCTGTGTGAGTTTCTTTTAGTATTTGAGGTCATTGTTGTGTTATGTCAGTTGCAACTAAACACCCTAAATCTTGTTTTATCACCTCCCCTTTGATTTCAGTCTCCTTCTCTCCCTTTTCCTTGGTGATCATTAGCATAGGTTTAGTTGATTTCTCTGAGCCTTAAGCTCAGAAAGAGGAATCGACCTTCTCTAGAGGTTTGATCTCATCTGCAATGTCCCACACCTTGAGATAAGTCTCATTGTGTCATTGGAATGCTTGAACAAGCATCAAGCAGGGTGCAATTTCACGTGACAACATGAACCTACTCTTTGTTACTAGTTATCTCTCTGCCTATAGAGTCTACACAAAAAAGTTTCATTCCCCTGGGCATGTTGATTTTGAACCTTCTATATGTTCTCTTCCCCTTCTTACTTCCCACCATGACATTGTTGAAGGGACTTATCAAACAACTATTATCATACTATGGTGTACTTACAAGAAAACATATTAAATTTTGGTTATAGACATACAATTGTATATATACAAAATATGCATCTATACAATTTGATGTATGCACTTTTGTAATTTGTACAATGCAACATTTAGAAAAAAAAATATCTCTACAACAATTCAAACATACATAAAACAAGATTTTGGCATTAGCATACATATACAACTAATGCACATAAAATTTGGCATAAGCATGTATACTCTAGATTATTAAAGTTGTTATAGCTTAATCATATATCTTGTTAATGACAACTTAATCTTCTATTATATGTTGCTTACTTAGCTAGATCTTCTAATCTATGTAGTCGTTAGTTTTCTTGCTTACTATCCTCAAACTATTTGAAACTCAACCTTATATATAGGTAGATGTAAAATGGATGCGATTTCATACATGACCTCTCTTATGACTCAAATTCAAATTAGGAAACTTAGGAATTGGCGTGAGATTTTAAAGTTTGTCACAACATGTCTTAAACAAGGTTTTGTTATGCAATGCATTGCTTGATTTAGCTCCTTAAGATGATAAACATAGATGCATTGATTCGGTATTCATGAAATTTGGATGTAAAATGTAGAATTATCTAAAATTTGTATGCTCCAAACTACAATTTTAGTTATGCAACTAAGAAAAAAATTAGCATAAAACACATGACTATGCTTGAGGTGATAAGTATTAAGCTTGAACAAACAAATACAAATGCAATGAGATATGGCAACTCAAACTATTGCACTTCATTGGAAAACAACTAGGAATAACTAAAAATACTTGCAAAATAAAAGAATGTTAAAAGATATAATTTTTGGTAATGCAAGATTGCTTTGGGCTAGGAATGCTCTTGCATAAACACACAAATAAGAGGAATATGCCCCTAGAAATTAGAGAATAAAAAAGCTTGTTCTCCCCCAAAGAAATAGTGAGCAATGGACATGAACAAGCCATAAAGTTTAGAGAAGGGACATCTACCAAGAAAATGAGAATATGCATTGAGGAAGGTTAGGATGAACAACTTTTTGGTGGAAAATGGGAAAAAGGTATACCATTTAAAAGAGGAAAAAATCATGATTCATATGCCAAAATATTTGCACAAAACAAAGCTATAGTTTGCAAGTTCTGGAAATTTCCATGAAAGATGGATATTAAGGGAAGGGTGAAAGTTGAAAAGTTGTGAGAGTCAGTTTTTAAATTTCCTCCTATAAATAGGATTCTTTTAATATTCATTTGTACTAAGTGAATAGTAAATTTGGAGAAAAAAGGGGAGAAAAGCAAGCAAAAATACCACAAAGATGAGCCTCTAAACCACCAAGACTAAAGACTACATGACAATCTCACATGGGGCATTGTCATTTGAGAGGCAAGTCTAAAAACTTGCCTTAAGTCTATTTTTAGGGCATTTAAACTAAAACTAGGTGTTTAGATTGCATTAGCCTCTAAGATGTGTGATAGGGTCCTCAATTTGTGATAGAGCCTAAGAGTTGTAAGGGCATCCATCCATCCCTTGTGTACCCTACCGTACAGTCATTACAAAGGTGTCCTATTGTGTGGGGATGTTTCCTATGTAGTGACATCCCAATAAGTGTAGTATCATCTCAGGTCTTTTTTAGGAAATGTTTTTAGGGATATTTTGTGATTCATGTTTTATGATGGTTTTAGTGGATGTTTTTTATTGAGTTTTTTATTGGAGTTGGCTAACTAATTTTTTATAATTTGGTGGTTTTTCCAGAATACACCCTAGCTACGAGAGAGACTGCATAATCATATGTTGTCTCTCCTTCATGGTCAAGACTTGTTAGTAATAGAGAAGGTACATATTAGGGTAATGGACCTCTGCTAGATTCGTACATCATTAGATAATACATACAATAATCAAGTGCTTATGGAACTTATGGAGCAATGGGACTCAAATAGATTGATATATTCCACTTCCTGATAGGAGAGCACTTCGTGACTAGAGGATGTTTGTCAAATCTTATGTCTACCAATATGGGAGGTGTAGATGGTAGCCTTGGGTAGATGGCCATGAGAGTTGGTATAGAGGGGATATATTTATGCCTTGGGGTGAGACACGGGTGGGTCTACTGGCCACATCTCTATTCAAACATTGCAAACAATGTGAGATGAGGTATCACTTTGTGATAGATCATGATTGTTGTGATTGCTTGCATAGTTATGGTCGATGGATAGGGAATTCACTTACATAGTGGTTTGCTATATTGCATTTATTAGATGGAAGAGAAAAGGGTGGTCTATAGTTGGGAGAGGTGAATGCTCACCCACCTATTTCATGATCTTCATCAATTAATCTGGGGAGAGGGATGGAGCTTGATGAAATGCATGTTGCTCTAGGTGTGGACATTTGAGCATATATCCATGAAAAAACTAGTTGGGTTTCCTTTGGTGATAGGGTCAAATGCACCAAGTGTACAATCTTGGGCCATTGGCCATTCACGTTGGTAATGGAACAATAATTTGTTTTGATAGAAGCCTTTTGATTAACTCCCCAATGTGGAGATCCACTCAAGGCCTTATAGATAAATGGTTGGATGGCTAGAGGATGGATACCAAATAAGATGCATATAATGAACTAAATGGTACAAGGGCCATACTAAGGGTATTTTGGAGTGCTTCTACTATGAGCAAATGTTGTGCTAATTTGGGCTAGTGTAGACTATACCACCAACTTTTCTTGTGTTGTAGAAGGTTTAGGAGCACACTAATGTTAGGAAAAGTACTTGCAAACCCCTTATTAGTTAAACCAAATTATACATAATTATTAAGCATTGTAAGCATTTCCACATTAACCCTTCAAAGAGAATATTGTAGTAATCAAATCTACAAAAAAATTAGCAACATTTTGACATGCAAGCAACACTTTTATAAAAGAAAAAAATGTGAGAGAATAGAAAGAAGATAGAAGAGAAGAGACACCAATTATCCTAGGAAAAACTCAGCCTCCAAAGCACCAAACTAATGTATTATTCAATAAATAATATTTATAATACAATATCAGACTCTTGCCTCCATGGGGATCAACATCCTCTTCCTCTAGTAAAAAACTAACAGCATAACCTTGCAAAATAAAGCTCTTTTCCTCTCACTTTAATCTCCATCTCATGCATCCAATATATAACTAAGACCAAGACTACAAATAGGCCTCATCCAACTTGGGTGCTCAACTTTGGTCTTATTTACCTTTTTGGTAACATACTCATGAGAACTAAAGATATTCCTTGATTTTCTCCAAGTCAACACTTAACTCCCTCTCTTCATGATATTTTCGTTCTAGCAACTCTTACATACTATTTAAGTTATCATAGTTGCATTTAGCATCTCCTATGACAACTAAGAGATAATTACAAATTGCCAAATTACAAACTACAAGTGACAACTAATGCCACTCCAAGTGGGTGTAAACAATTAAATAAATAGTTCTAATATTAGAATATTGCAAGATGTATGACACATATCCCAAGAACTAAGGCAAGGGAGATTTGGAGGCTTAATTTTAATTCATAGGTGTTGATGAATGGTAAAGAGAAAGATGGCACCGTGCCTACAATGGAAAGTAACCATGTGGGGGGATACCCCACAATATGTTGATTGGTAGATTTAGGAGTGGTCGACACCTTTATACCCATCTATAGGAGAGCATGTTTGGGTCGAGTAGGTGGATGTAGAGCGTGGGGAGGAGGCAATGGACATGGTTGAGGATGTAGGGGCTAAGGGGGTTCTTGATTTAGAGTAACCACCAAAGGAGGGGTCTATAGAGGTAAAAGAATGGGAAGAGAGGTGGTTGTGGGTGGATCAATGATAGATTTAGGAGACAAACAAGGAGGAAGAGTCTAGTGTTAGGGGAGGAAGATAGATATGATTTGGTCACCTAAAACTCAAGTTGGGATAGGTCATGTGCCACCAGTGGGGGCCTCTAGATGAGTGGGTGGAGAGGTGCTAAGATATTTGGGGAGAGGGGAGAGTAGTTAGGTGGTTGAGGAGTAGAGCTAGGAGGGTCCAAGTATAGAGGTACCCATCTTATCTTTGCTTTTGAAGGCATTGGGGAATCATGAATGGAAGCTGGGTTAACTATGTATGCAAATTGTTTAATAATTATACATTACTTATGCATAAAAAAATGTTATCTTATATTTTTATATTAGAGAGAGTTTTGTAGAGTTGATGTCTTTAGTCATGGGTGATAACAATTAATTGGTTTTACAAATTTAGCTTGTGTAATTAGTTGATGTCAAGGAGTGGCTTGATTATATTGATTGAGTTTTTGTTAAGATGATCCTCAACATTGTTTTGTAGGGGAGGTTCATGATGACCACCATCTGCTTGAGATGAGTGGTTGTTATATAGATATTTTTTCTCCAATAGATTCATTATGAGCTATTTATGTTGAGTATAGAGTAGCAAGAATGGGAGATGTGTGGGTGGTCAAGAGTCATATGGACTCCTTTAGATCTTTTGTCAAGCAGCTTCAAGTAGAGCATGTAGAGGCACTATCAAAGGTTGAGGTCATTGCTTAGGATAGAGATGGATGTTGGGATTTCACTGAGTCTGCATAATGTGACCTAGACTGATTGCATTAAGAGGTGACTCATCTATAGTAAGTAGAGTACGGCCTTAGTGCAAAGAAGGATAGGTTAGCCACATAATCACTCTATTTTTTTATAGAGTGATATGATGCACAGGTTAGATTGGACATGTTACATGTAGAGCTAGCCTAAGAGCAAGTGGGGTTAGTGATGGCTTAGGCAAATGAAACTAAACCTAGGAAGAGAGATCATTTTTGGTAGATGGTTGAGGATGTGGTTGAGCATCTACAATTTTGGTATTTGATGGTATAGGTGACAAGCCTAAGGGAGTGGCTAGGAGAGGCAAGGGGTGAGATTATAGGACTCTAGCCAGTGATGGCCACAACATAGAGTGGTTAGTCACAAGGATAGTCTTAGTCAACAACCTTATTTTGCCCTCTTAATAGATAGCCACCACAAGGGGATGAGCCTTCACCGCCCACCAAGGGATCAACTACCTATGGCTCGATTTTTAGGACACGCAGTGGTGGATATTTTGCATCAAGAAGGACATTTATGTACATTTTTTTAAATATATATATATATATATATATATATATATATATATATATATATATATATATATATACAATTCTAATGGGGATATTTTTTGTGTTATGCATTTTATATGTGTGGACATCTTATGATTAAATTATGTTAGTGATGTTTCTTATGATGTTTAATGTTTTATGTGGGTTATTTTACTATCTTTATGTGATGGTTAAAATGTATAGTTAAATAAATGGTTTTTGATTAAACAAATGAAATTAATTACTTATGCTTGTTAGTGGTTAAATAATTTATAAGACTTTATATTAATGTAAAATGCATGATAATGCTAAGGTCAAACATGATAGGATCTGGAAGGGTCGCTATCATGCAAATAGGATTGTGGAAGAATGAGGGCATTTAGCGTCCAGGATGTATCGACACTTACAAAGAACTCTAAATGTTTCTACCTTCATAAAGGAGTCCTCACATGGATGATAAAGTGTCCTTTGCACAACAAAGAGGTGGTGGATTGAAGTAGTAAGGACCTAATCCACCTTAGTCAAATAGAGGTATCATTTGGGAAAGATATGTGCTATATCAAGGTATCACATGATCAAAAGAGAGCAGCCATGAGGTATGGAGGATGATATCTTGCAATTAGACAACACGAGTTGTGAGATATAGGAAAATTGAAACACTTGCTATTGTCCCTGGAGGATGATTGATGTCATAGTCATGGTGTACATAGGAGGAAGGCAATCATGACATGCATGCCTCACATATGGGGAAAGGAAGAAAATTTTAATGGCAAATGTGATGATGTAAATAGCAATAGGCATGGGACTAGGGATATAGGGTGGGATAAAGAGGCTTATGCATAAAATTGACAAAGGTGGGAAGCATTGAATGGCTCCTTCTTTGATTGCCCATCTATGGTGGAGAGAACATAAGCACTACAGCCATAAATCAAGGTAATGGCATAGGGGCCTACCCAATTAGGGCTAAACTTGCCCTTAATACCATCTTTTACATTAGTGTTATGTTGATTCTCATGAAGGACAAAATCACTAATCTATATAGTAGGTAATTGGTCACATGAAACATAGGATGATGACAAGCTTCTTAAGACCAAAGCTACCATAATAGATGGTGACTCAAATTCTTCAGTCATAACAAATATTCAATGTTTGATCTTCTTAAAGCTTTGGTAGAAAACAAAAGATTCTTGAGATACAAGGCTTGTCCAACTTTTGATGACAGGAACTTGTTCCTAATATTTTTCCATAGAGTTAATGTGCTTGTTCCATTTTAGACCCTCATAACTAAGCCATCTACAATGTACAACTTTACAAACATTGAAGCTTCTTTACGCCTTTTGTTAAAGTACTTAGGGTCATTAAGCAATCTTGTTTCCTTCTCCAACACTATTTGTGAGTCTATTTGATCAAGGTCTTGATACTCACAAATAGTGAGCAGTTTTATGAGTCCATAGGCTATAGTTTTTCCATTTAAGTTTTGTGACTTGGGCAACAATAAAGCTTATATCTAGCCCTTCTACAAACGAAGGGAATATTTTTAAACAAAGGCCTTGAATAATTACAATTAAAAATAATACAGTTGTAACTATTTATCACTTTTCATTCCCAAGCCACACTTCAATATTTCAAACCCCTTATTACACAGAATATTTGTTTTGTTACCTCCAATAATCACTAAGGAATATTACAGCGTTATTCAAACATAAACACTTTGGATTTTAAATAGACACCACCCGATTGCATCACACCTTTAAAAAATCACTCACGCTGTGCTCAGGTTTTCCTTCAGCAACCCATGATGTCCAACTGCAAGGCTTTTCCAAAAAAAATGTATGGGTGTTGCTATAGAGCCACCAAGACCAATTCCTCCCACAAAGCTACCCCTCACACTCCATGTTTCACAAAACGAAACAATGCTTCAGGGACATTAATAGTGGCAACATAACATTTGATTGCTAAAAGCGCAGCTTTAGGTCCTTGTGTTGTTCCACTTCCCTCTTGGCTCTGACATGTAGCCTACTCTCATGTGAATCTCTTAGCTAACTCTCCTCTCACACGCAGATTTTAGAGTCATTAAAAAATGGTAATAGAAAGAACTTGCTCTGATACCATATATGAATTGGAGCACAAGCAATGAACTTGCATTACATGAGGCTGGTTTTATAAGCTGACAATAGCAAATCAATACAAAAACCATGCAACAATTGCCTCACAATAACAAATAACAGGGATTTGGTTTAAACAAACTGTCTAATTTAGCCTAATCAAACAATTATTTGTTGGCCCTTATATTCAAAGACACATCATAATTTATTAATTCTGGCACTGAAGCAACAATGCTACTTCTTGCTAATAGGAAAGGATATATTTTTGCCCCAGCTATTTACATATATCCGACTAGGAGAAGAATCCCATGTCATACATCCAGATCATCATAATCAATAGTACAGAATTGCAGCGTATGATCATTTAGCCTTGTAGAGTAAAAGAAAATAAGATTGTATACCCATTTACTCATACTAGCATTATGACTCTGAATCAATCAGCTTGGCTTGGTAAATAGCTTATAAACCTATTATAGGAAAAATGGGAAGTTCCCACCAACAATACGCAATATACACTATTCAACGATACAATTTTACAAAGGAGTGATTTACTTTACAAGTATGACTAATTCAGACTGCTTAGAACAACTCGATAGGTAACACAAAAAGTACCTTTTTTTGGTGATTGCAGAAGTGGTGTAGTTCCCAAGCAGTAGTTGATGGGAAAAGCAGTGTCCTGCCCCAAAAGAATACTTGAATTCTTGAAAACAAAAGGTCGATAATTTTCTTTTCTTATCAAGGCTTCTTAGTTCTTACCAACACTATGCTGCTTGTTACACATCCATACCTTTGAATCCCCCTTGCCAATACCAATTTAATTATGGAACTCCTGAACAACAGCTTCTTGCTGTTTTTACCTTCTACAACCTATCTTATCTACAAGTAAATCTATATTCCGCTCCTCATCATCAGAGAACTTAGTAATAAACCTCTTTTTCCTGCTCCTATGATGGTAATTCTGAAGAGTTATCATGATGTTATTGTTCCCACCAAGGTCAACTGATTCAATCATCACTGAGCTGAGGAGAGGATTGTGAACATAATGAGAGCTGAGGAACCATGGGAAGGAAGAGGATAATAAGGCAGAAATTAAACAATACCAATTTGATTTATCTCACAGAAAATCTTATTGAAATGGAATATTTGGTCTAATGCAAGAACTTGTATGCGTAGCATGGTTTGTGTAAGATCCCATCTGCATGGTGAGAAAACTGCATTCTAAATTTTATTATTTGACTTCCATAAAGACTGTAGACATTGGTCTTTTTCATTTTAATTGCAATATTGTGTGCATTGCTCTAAAGAAACACAAATCTAACCTAACCTACGATTGGTATACCTCTATTGCAACTTATTTATCTCTACTAGTTTTTTCTTTGTTTTTTCATCTAATCTAATTACATGAGAAGATATCTCTAGACATATTTAGATATATTTTTAAAATATAAATATACAGTCTAATTACATTGTTTACTTATATATACATAGAATAGAATAAATAGGCACATCCATATACCAGAAAGATGCTAATATTCGGTCAATCATACCAATATTTAAAGGAGAAGAGTTAGCAACAGGTTTCACTATTTAAAAAGTTAATGAATCACCTCTAGAATACTCCGTGTATGTCCTATTCCTATATAATTAAGTCCAAAAATATATCATATCTAACACTATTCATTGGGGAAGGATAAATGAGTAGTTATAACTTATTGTTGTTCTAGAACTTTGATCTCGTAATAGTTTTGAAACCTTAAAAAGCATGTGCTCAATCAGACTACTTATCAATTGTAAGGCCCAATTAAATAGACAACAACCTCCAAGATGCAAGATTACCAAATTGATTCTGAATTAAGCACAAATAACTAGTAGAGAACTGTTGCTTATGATTATGATAAACTCTGAAGTTCGAACTCTATTAACATCCTCGAGGCTAAATCACATCTGGAACCAATGCAAGTACTTACAAACATTGTACAGAAAACCAAGAGGATACTTTTAAGTGCATATAATGTCCCCTTTTTATTAGTAAATATCAGAAAAGGTTAGGCTTAATTATTTTAATCTTTCCAAGGATAACTAAACTCAATTAAGAGAAATGTTGCTATTAAAAGATTATTATATTTTATAAGGATAACTTAGTCTTTTAAAAATAATTAAATTACATTCCTGACTTGTGAACGTTAACTTCTAGTGGGCCCTCCCTCTATGTAAGCCTATTCTAGGAATGCTTTGTGGAGTGGAGCACATACTAGTGGATATTAATTATCATTCTTTATTTGCATGAGCGTGGGGTGTTGGGGAAATAAAATATATAGACTCATTCTCTCATGGGGATTCATGCTATTTGGATATACGAAATTCATCTTGTGCTGTTTAGCAGAGACATTCTGGAGGTTGTTTAGCTTCAGGCATTATCTGGTTTGGGTTGTGCAATATCAACCCTAGCTGAGCAATTTGTGATTTTCATTCAGAAAATCAAAAGAGCATAAATAGAGTTGTTTAATAAGGTATGGATTTAACCATCTTTGAGGAGTCTTGATGAATATCAGAAGATTTTGGATTGGGTATTGATTTTGGTGTGGTTAGGAGTAGATAGCAGCAATGCAAGAGGTAATTTGAAGAATTTTATTATTTGCTTTAATTTCCTATGAGTGGCCGTACAATGGATCCGTACGGCCTACCATGAAAAAAAAAATGAATACATTGTATTGCTATTTGAAAGAATGGGAGAGGGTTCTTTGTCTTATTAGAGACAGAATAAGACAAAATATCGGCTGAGTAAGCAGGTTTGACTGAGGATTTAGCTGATCGTACTCCTTTGCAAGCTGCCGTACAACACAGAAAGTACGTGGGATTCAAGGAAATTATTCGCTGCCTTTGTGCATGGTTTATAACATCCTTTGGAGTCGCCTAGGGTAGGAGCAAAACGTCCTATGTAAGAATCTGAAGTATTTATTGAATTATGGTCGATTCGGTGGTTCCCAGGCATCCGTACCAGCACTGATTCTTGTAGAGCTGCATCAGAAAACACTTCAGGGTAGACTTGTTTGGTCATTGCAATTTGAGCACCTAGATTAGTACAATCCATTTCAAGCCCTTGTGATAGGCAATCTGCATTCTGGGAGCAATCTGAGCGATTTGTATGGATTTCTGGGCATGTACAGCAGTCTAGAACTGATACCAGACTTTATTAGCAGCGGTCTCAGCATTCTTTCCAATCACTTATATCAGCAATCTTTCATTGATTGTCATTCTATGAACATCTCTATATGAAGAAACGGGTTGATATTGATGCAATCAGTTTTATGATGCATTTCAAATCTTTAATTTGAATGGATATTCCATATTCAATATCTACAGAATTGTTGTTGCCAACTATATATCATAGTATGGTTATTTGATCGATATCAAAGCATGTGTTTAATTGTCCATTGAGGGAAATGCATGAAGCAAATAAAATCAATATCAAAACAATCATACAAACAAGCATTTAGACAAGAAAACCTCATCTATTCAGTCATAACCAGCTTGCATGACAACTGTTTGACGAAATGTCAAACCATCAGAAATCAGAAAATTCAGGGCAAAACTAGGGAGGACATTTCAGTGCATGAGTATATTGGATGACATTGTGCCTCGAATTGACCAGAAACTGAAACTGTAGCTGGAATACCAGGGGTTTTGGGGTCCCTGCTTGTGTCCCCAGTTGGCTTGGCATCTGATAATGGCCCAAACTTACCAAGCAAAGAAATAAAAAAGATCTTAAGAAAAAAAATCTGTTAGTTTCCATATACAACCAACAATTAGACATTTGCACTATCAAATAATTAATATATTCAGTGTTAAGGCATGTCGAAGATAAGTACACAAAAAAAAATAGTAATTTTTTAAAAGAAGAGCATATAGCAATGTACTCTTGCAAAAATGTAATAAATAAAATATTATCTAGTGACAAAATGTTGTCCAAAATTTCAAGTATCACTCTTCCTCATCAATCACCTTAAATTATCCTAATGGTAAGCTCTCATGCTCTGTCATATGAAGAAAATTATGAAAAGCAATTATAACTTATATAATCTTGCCAAAAATACGATAATCTAAATATTTTATGAGAAGTAAAGCATAAAGATGCAATTATAATTCGTAAGATCTTGAGCAAATGTAAAATAACACTTGATACACAAGATGAGTCTCTACTAACATATCAACTGGATCATTTTTTGAATCATTTTTTTAAAGTAGATTAAAAAATAATACAATAATATGACCTCACACTAAATCCCCTACTATGTATCAAAGCAATTACAGAAGGAGAATTGAGAGCTTTACTATTTTTTGTATGCAATCAACTATCCCATGTTATGGGAAGAATCATGCTTTGTCCTAAAACCTCAAAGATTTTAGCTCCACTTCTAGTTAATGGCAATATTGGATAGTGAGAAGATGCCAATAGTCATGATTATTAGAACAAAATATTATTATTTCAAAGTAAATGTCAAAAATGAGTGCATATATTACCCATGCGTAAAAAGCACATAGGATACTTACAAGAAATGAGATTGTAATTCCAAAATCTAAAAAAGAACCTTTAAAGATTCTTGGATTTTACCCAAACACTAGAAAAATAGGTTCTTTTTAGGTAATTTATACAATATACATTAGAAAGTTGCTCAACAGATCTTATATACACATGCATGCACACACACTCATTGACACACATGTGCACATGCATACGCATGCATGCACACCCACAAGCACATGCACATACAAGCATGCATATACACACGCACCCATTCTATTCAGTGATCTCAATGCTTATTATGCAAGTTTAATATTATTTTTTCTTAGTATAAACCTTTCATGACACCAGATAAAACGATTTCGGATGCAATTATATCCACAGGCTGTCTCTTGGTTCTATAGGTTTTTAAGCTTAGTGGGCATTTTAGGTCCATTTGTCCTACAAAGTGCTATGCCATGTCACTAATTAGCTGTTAGTATACTACATATTTCTAAATACACATTAAAACCTTGATCTAGATGTTGGGCACTTTGGGCCTTCCAAGAATACTAGCATGTATCAAATAGTTTACAAGGCTTACCCTAGAGATTACATATAGTCTATAATAAGAGTAACAAGAACAATATACTACTTATTTTTTTCTAAATCCATATTAAAACATCAGATTTTTGGGCACTTTGGCCTTCCAAGAGTTGTAGACTATATCGTACAGTTAACAAGACTTATGTTCAAGTTGCAACATTTTCAGGTAGGTTTATAATTCAGAACTATTGAGTGACATTCTATGACAATTAGGAGGTAAATTTTGTAGTGAATCAAATTATGATGTTTTATCAAGATTCAAGCACGTAGTTTTTGAGTCAAATTTATTGACCCATATTTTATGAGTATGGTTCACATGAAGCCATCTCTCACAAGCATGAATGGTCCACTTAGCACTAATTGTGTCTAGGTTGAAGACATTATCTCTAACTAGAGTGAGAACGATAAGATACTACTTATTTAATATTTATCTATATTGTGTTAAAATCTAGTCCAATTTTTAGGCACCTTGGACATTAAGTAGTAACTCATATCAAACAGATCATGTAACTTTTCCTTGCGCTATAGCATTTTAATTAAGTTTCAAATTTTAAAATTACAGTGCCATTCAGTCTAAAACATTGAAGCAAAATATTTTTAGCTTACACATTGTACCCAATCATAGTAACTAGAAAGCTCCAAACAAATTGGACATCATCTAGCAACTGTTACACAAAGATCACAAGATTGAACTTGATACGGTACTTCTCCAAGAGTTTGCCTCTCCAAGACAAATGGCAAGGATAAGCAAACTCCAGATCTGGGAGCCACATCAAATGATCTCCTCAAGACAATCCAAAACAACAATCCATTGGGACTCTTAAGAGTTACAACTTAGTACATCCTATAAGTTTTGAATGGGGATTGCTAACTGATTTTTTCTCACTAGTTTCAACACAATTTTTTCATAACCAACATCTACATCACTTTATATGGTTATAAAAAAATCATGATTCTGGATAATATATCTAGTTGGTTACAAACATTCTCGTTTCCCATATCTCTCCTTATGGGAGATTTCAAATCCATCAAGATTCCTTCTGTGAAAATGGGCAGCACCAGATTCAATAACAGGAGTGCCACTGCCCTTTGCAATCTCATCTAAACACACTAGATGCTTGATCTAGTTTTTTCCCTCAGAAAACAGGCCAGGCGTAACAGAAGAAAGGGATGTCATTTCATAGTTGAAAAATTTGAGTATTCTCTTGCCAAAGAATTGAATGCCTCCCAATCTCTCATTATCAAGTCAAGTTCTCAAAGACATTTTATTTGATCACTGGCCAATTGTTCTCTCTATGGAAAATTCTGAATTCCAAAACTTCATCTTGATCTAGTGGAAAGCTACAAGCCATATCCAGGGGCATGCCGTGTTTAGATTCGTTGGTAAGCTTGCAATGCTGAAATACAAGATCAGAGGTTGGAGTAAATACAAAATTTGGATTATTTTAAGGAAAAAATATGTCTTAAGCAACCTGTGCAGATTATAAGGGATATTCTCAAATCAGCAATCAGCATAAGAGCAGCTTCTATCTAATGACTCACTACCATCCAGGCACGGGAAGAAATTTATTGGAGATAACAATAAAAAAAAAATTGGATCAACGCAAGAAACCTACATACAAACTTCTTACATAAAACAACTCTCAACAGACCACATATCAATAGAGTGCAACACCTCAAAACAGAAACAAGAACTTTTCTCTTCGATGATCAAGATATTCTGGGCCATGAACTAACTACTTCCACACCTTGTTCATGAATACCAAAAGCAATGCAAGAAAAAAAGACCAAAGAAGAGCTCTTGGAAAACATCCAGCACATAGTATCAGAGAAGGAAAACAATGATCTAATGGCTCCTATAACAGAAAAAGAATTAGGCAAATTGGTGCAGGAGCACCTTAGCCAATCTTGGCAATAGGGTTGTCATAGTGAAATACTAGGTCCTCCTAGGACAAGTTATGATGTTTTTGTCTCTATTTTACATGTAATAAGGTCACTAAAAGGACCAATTTGTGTGTCTTGGGTCAAGTCATGTTTTAAGTTTCTTGTCAAATAAGGTCTAAATGATGTAAGGTCTAATGTAATGAAAGTGGCAAACATAGCATGCCACTTAACCAATCATGTAATTTGGAGTGTAAACCGACAATTCAGTTGGAAAACTGTTGAGAACAGTTGAAAACTAATTCAAATATGTATGAAATCCCTTTACACACATCGAAAAATTATGGAGGAAGAAAGTTTTGAAGAGAAAAATACAAAGAGACTCTGTTTTTCCTGTGTTTTTCTGCAAAACTTCTGTTTCCAGTCTTATTCCGTACTTGTACGGATCTTTCAGACTCTGCAACATTTTACATTTGAAGGAGGGATGAGTTAACTCTCTTTTGCAATTGGTTTGAGGGTTTTTTCTTAAGATTTGAAAAAGATATCGTCCTTTTTCTGAAACTGCCTGTTTACAGTCTGTTAAGGGTTTTGAGGGAGAAAAAATGAGATTTTAGTCATTCCACCTGCTGTCCAGATCTGTAACTCGGTGGAATGACTTGGTTTATGGTAGGTTAGATGTTCCAAATGGTTTGGGAGGCAGAAAAAACATGTTGTGTGAGTTTGTGGTGATGCCCTTGAGTTGTTTGTAGTATTTTTCCATGTGAGAATGAGTAACCTAGGAGGTGTTTTGATAAAATGTTAATGGAACTGCTCATCTGATGGTTTTGTGAGCATGTGCAGGCCATTTGTGAAGTGTTCCAAGTTCTGGTCGGGTGTGGAGAGTTGTGGGAGTCCAAGTTTCAATAAACCCCAATGGAAAACCTAGTGAAAATGGCCTAGAGTGAGGGTTTGATGGTTAGGGGATCAAATGAGTGATCTAATCCTTGAGACTTATAAAATTAGAGGTTTGTCAACTTGTTGAAAGACTGTTTGCAGTGATTAGGGGTTGGTGACAAGTTTTGAAAGCACTTTCTTTGTAAATGTGGCCTAATAGGCCTAGTTTCAAATAGGTCTGTCATGGATTTTGAAACCTATGTCCAAAAACAATATATTCCCATCTTTTGATATATTAACAAACAGGATAATGGGTGCTCAGAAATGTTTTGGTTTGATTGAGATCCTATCTACAGTAAAAGTTATGGTCTAGCAGACCCTTAAGTTGGGCTACAAGGCTAATAGCCTAGTTGTAAAGGAAATACTAAGAGTCATTGGTCCGGGTGAAAGGTAAGTGTTTGATTTACTTGAGATTGGGTCCCTAAGGAGTAATAAGGTCCTAGATGCCCTTTGTTGAGTTGGGAATGGTGAAACCCTTATTGGTGCATTGTGAAGTTGGTTTGTAAAACTAGAGAGAGTTGGTGCATGAAGCCCATTGTTGTGAAAATTGGGTCTATAAACAAGAGTCATCTCTTGTCTGCATCAAAGTGGTATAAGCCAGTTGCTCAACTGATACCAACATGGCACCTCTTGAATACATATTTGGAAGTCTTGCTCGCCACTGTGACGCTTAGACCCATCATTGCATGATACCAACTCGTTTCCACAAATGTAGATGTGCATGCTGCCATTGATTTCTATAGCGAGTACAAGATATGATCCTATTTAAAACAATCGCCGACATGTGTTATGAGCATCAATATTTCACAAACTTGCTGAAAAGATAAGTTGCATTTTTTTTTCAAACTTTGGAGAAGTATTTTATTGTATATTATTTTTAAATTATTAGGAGGAAACCCTTTTTTGTGAAGAAGCAACTTTTTATTTTTATTTTTTACATTGGAGTGCTTTGGAGGATAGTTAAAAAAATTAAAAAAAGGAAATATTTTCATTTGAAGATTTTTATGATTTATTCGAAATATCGTAAAATAAGTCATCTTGGTGCAATCAAAATTCAAAATCAAAATAAATTTTAGAAACCTAAAAGAAGTTGCAGTGTTTGGTATATGTCAGGAGTTTCTGAGATGGGGTGATGGGCTTTTGTGGATAGCAAAAAATTTTAAAAATTTTGGGGATGGTAAGGGGATGATGGGGGGCATATATATATATATAATTTACACAAAATAAAAGAAAAAAATTCAAACAAACAAATTTTGTAGGGGAGATGCCATTAAAAGTAAATTGTATAGTACATATAATTAAATGTGTTTTAATAAGTGTTTTCGAGGGGAGAATAATTTTGATTTATATGTAAAGTAAATCAAGAAAAGTGTAAAGAATAGGGTAAAGTACAAGTGGTTTATTGATTACACAAGCAAGAGTGGTGACAATGTTGCCAGGAAATATTAGCGTACCTAGTTGGAGAACATGAAGCTACCAAGTGTGACAAAATTTAGAAAATTAGATTTGGTTGCTATTGGTACGTGACATGACGGATTTAATTCTCTTTCGACTAGGATTACATTTGATGAAGTAAACAAGCCTGCTTAGCCTACTTTCATTCGAGGTAAACAATTCCTGTTTTTGAAAACATATTTTAGATTTTTTTCCCTGTGATCATGAAAATCTATTTTGCCCCAAGGGATGTCAAGTGCCTTTCGGACATTTTGGCACTCCCTAAGTGGGTGACATTCCCCTTGTAAAGAGAGTGTCCTTGGGATGTCCCCAGTTAAAAAAAAAAATCCAAAACAATAGGGGGATGTTTTGTCCCCATCTTCCCATTGATGCGGAGCATCCTAATTCAAGAGCAATCTTGCATCACCCAAAAACATTTGCTTTTTAGTTTGTTTGCATTTGAGTTTGTTTCTTTTCAGTTTCCAATTCAGTTCACTCATAAGCAGTTTCAGTATTTTGGTCAGCATTCTATCGCAGTTACATTTTAGACCTTGCGGAGCTGGACTAAGCATCTAGATTCATTCATCTAGATCATATCCGAAATTCAGAGCATTTGGATCAAGTACCAGAAAGTTATTGCTATCAGAAGATCGACTATTTTCTCATAATAGAGCACCCTATCAGTCTCAGACAATCAGCTGAAGGAGAAGACTTGTGGAGCATTTCACAACATGCGGAGCTAGCCGACATATCTGGCGATGTTTGGTTCGTGGCCGACCTTCCCTAGGATCCACACGCAATTCTATTAATTTGTGAAGGAGTTCTAATCAAATAGGTCTGACCTATTCATGTACACACGTTACAACTCTTTATTGGAGTTTGTGATCTTCCTTGGCTGATAGGGAGGAATCTTATGATCCGGATATGATATATATTGATGTAATAGATCCTTCGAAAAATAGTTAGGATGATTTAGAAGATTGATAGTTTGAATTCTTGCGAAGGAGCTTCAAAGCTTTATCTTGTGCATATTCTGTAATTAGGCCTGTGAGCCCTAATTGTAAGGCCACTTGATGTCAGGCGATCTGTATTTGAATCATATGACATACTGAAAGACTGAATTTGCATTCGCTTCATATCTTTGAGTTGTTTCCATTGTGTTTACTCTTGCTACACGATTTGGATTGTTCTCTTAAGTACCCTCATAACCGTGACTACACCAAGTGGTATCAAAGAGAAAGTTTGAACCTTTGGGAGCAAATTGAGCGAATTTGGTGAACAAATTCTGTAAGATCTTGTTGTGAACAGATCACCAAATTTGAGGTAGGTTACTTGTGTTGCAACCGATCGTCGATTGTGAGGCAGTTGTCACCTTGTAGTCCGATCACCAAAATTGAGGTAGTTTGCACTTGATCCTAGGAAGATGCCACCGAGGAGAGTTGCTGCTATTGGTACAATGGCTGGTAGGATGGATGAGATGATGGAAATGATGAAAACCATGCGAATTAGATTGGATGTTGTTGAAAAAGATAGAAGAAAAGGACTAAGCCCTAGAATTGATATTGAGAGTGATGATGATGAAGAATTTCAATCTATGAATCAAACTGAAGAAACCCTAGGAGGTGAAGAAGAAGAAGAATCATATCAAACAAAGATGTTGCAAGCTATTTCAAAAATTGGAAAAAGACCTAGAGTTGATGTATTGAATTATACTGGTAATTTGAATCCTGAAGAGTTGATTGACTGGATAAATGACATAGAAGAGTACTTTGAGTATGAAGAAGTTCAAGATTCAGAGAAGGTGAAATTTTTAAAGACAAAGTTGAAAGGACATGTTGCTATCTGGTGGAAAGAAGTTCAGTTGGATAGAAATAGGAGAGGAAAAGAAAAGATTACAAAATGGGATAGAATGGTGACAAAATTGAAGAATCAATTCAGACCTGCTGACTATGAGTTGGAACTATTGAAGCGACTGCAGAACTTGAGACAAAAGGAGAAATCTGTGAAGGAGTATACTTAAAAATTTCATAAGATGATCATAAGAATAGGACATAGTGAAGCAAGCAAGGAGAAAGTGGCTAGATACATCAATGGACTGAGATTGAACAATCAAGAAGAACTGAGTTTGGTGAGGATGACAATATTGGAAGAAGCATATCAGTTTGCCTTGAAAGTTGAGAAATTGATTAAGAGGCATGATTATAGATAGAGAGGCAGAGGAGGTAAATTTCAAAGAGACTAAACCTTTTCTGGAGGAGATAGATCTTGTGCAGAGCAGAACAGACAAGAGAATACATTCAAGGAGGATAGAGATAATAGTGCATACAGGAGAGATGACATAAATTTCTACCGTAGAGGAACCCCTAATGCATACTGGAATCAAGGATACATAAGAGAAGGAAGAGATCCTAATAGGAGAACATTCAGAGGAACTTGTTTTACGTCTGGAGGTGAAGGACATAGAGCATTTGAATGTAATCAGGGGAGTACAAACAAAAGAACAGAGAACAGTGGAAGAGCAACTTATGTTGAAGAAGAACCTGTTGGATCACCAAGTTTGGTTGGCAAACTTGAGAAAGGAGAATCACTTGTGATAAGGAGACCACTATTTCAAGCAGAGACAAATGAAGAATCACCACAGAGGAAAAGTTTGTTCAGAACAAGATGCAAATCATGAGGTAAATGTAATTGATAGTGGTAGTTCAGATAATCTAGTTTCAGAGGAGATGGTGACTAAGCTGAAGTTGGAAAGATTGAAACACCTTAAGCCTTATCAAATAGCTTGGATTCAAGATTATCATAAGGTACTGGTGAGTGAACAATGTTTGGTGAAAATTCATATTGGATCTTATCATGATGAGATATTGTGTGATATTATGCCTATGGATGTTTGTCATATCTTGTTGGGTAGACCTTGGCAGTTTGATAGAAAAGCTATACATGATGGGAGGAAGAATACATACACTATAACATCAAATGGAAAGAGAATTAGTTTGATTCCTTTGGAAGATGATCCTAAAAGTGAAGTATGTGGGAATGCTAGAATCTATTTGGTAGATGGGAGAAAATTTCTAGATGGTTTGAGACATGAGAATATATGTTATGCTTTGATCCCTAAGAACCCTGAAATATTGAAGGAGATTGAAGAATCACAACCAGAGGAGATAAATGAGTTACTGACAGAGTATGAAGACATCATATTAGAGAATGTACCTAAAGGATTGCCACCAATCAGGAGTATTAGTCATCACATGGATCTTATACCTGGAGCTAGTTTGCCTAATAAGGTAGCACACAGAACGACACCGATAGAGAATGAAGAATTGAATAGGCAGATACAAGAGTTGTTGAGGAAAGGTTTGATCAAAGAAAGCTTGAGTCCTTGTGCAATACTTGCAGTGCTAGCACCTAAGAAAGATGGAGAATGGAGAATGTGTACAGACTCTAGAGTAATAAACAAGATCATAGTTAAGTATAGATTTCCTTTACCTAGGATGGATGATATTATGGATTGTTTGAGTGGAACAAATATTTCACAAAAATAGATTTGAAGAGTGGATACCATCATATCAGTATTAGAGAAGGAGATGAATGGAAGACTGCTTTTAAAACAAATGAAGGATTGTATGAGTGGTTAGTGATGCCTTTTGGATTGACAAATGCACCTAATACTTTCATGAGACTGATGAATGAAGTCTTACAGAAATTCTTGGGTAAGTTTGTTATTGTATGTTTCGATGATATTCTGATTTTCAGTAAGACAAAAGAGGAACATTTGTGGCACCTTAGACAAGTATTGCAAAGACTGAGAGAAGAGAAATTACTGATAAACATCAAGAAATGTAGTTTCATGAAGGAAGAGTTAGTGTGCTTGGGATTTGTGATTTCTGCGGAAGGATTGAAAATGGACCCTGAGAAAGTAAGAGCAATTACACTAGAAAGCATTGGAGAAGTCAGATAATTTCATGGATTAGCTAGTTTCTACCAGAAGTTCATCAGAAATTTCAGTTTAGTTTGTAACCCTATGACAGAGACAATGAGAGGTGACAGAAAGGATTTCAAGTGGACATCAAGAGTAGATAAAAGTTTTGAATTGTTGAAGCAAAAAGTAACTGAGCAACCTATTTTGGCACTACCGGATTTCAATAAGGTATTTCAAGTAGATTGTGATGCAAGTGGGAAAGCAATTGGAGCAGTGTTAAGTCAAGAAGGTAGACCTGCAACATGTTTCAGTGAGAAGTTGAATGATGCAAGGAGAAGATATTCAGTTTATGATGAGGAGTTCTATGCTATAATTCAAGCCTATAAGAAGTGGAGATATTACTTGTTGCTTAAGGAGTTTGTGTTGTATACAGAATATTTGAACAGTCAAGAACCTTGGAAAGCATGTAAGGAACCTGTTGTGACAGAAAGGAGTAAGTGGTTGGATTATTTCATTCAGGAAGACATGTTCAAAGGAAGTCAGTTATGCATACCTAGAAGTTCCATGAGAGATAATTTGATAAAGGAGAAACACAGTGGTGGATTGGCAGGACATTTTGGCATTGACAAGATAGTAGCTTTGGTGAGTGAAAATTACTTTTGGCCTCAGATACATAAGGATGTTAGGAAATTTGTGCAGAGTTGCAGAGTTTGTCAAGTTGCAAAAGGAAGTAGTCAGAACACTGGATTGTATAAACCTTTGACAATACTAAAGAGACTTTGGGAAGACATAAGCATGTATTTTGTAATGGGATTGCCGAAGACACAGAGAGGACATGATTCAATATTTGTAGTGGTGGACAGATTTTCAAAGATGGCACATTTCATACCTTGTAAGAAGACAACTGATGCAGTGCATGTAGCAGACCTATTTTTCAAGGAAATTGTGAGATTGCATGGATTACCTAAGAGCATAATTTCAGATAGAGATATAAAATTTGTTGGATACTTTTGGAGGACACTTTGGAAGAAGATGAGGACCTGGACTTGAAATTCAGTTTAGCATTTCATCCACAGACTAATGGACAGATAGAAGTTGTGAATAGGAGTTTGGGAAACTTGTTGAGATGTTTGGTTGGAGAGAAGGCAGGAAGTTGGGATTTGATTCTTTCACAAGCAGAGTTTGCATACAATAATTCAGTGAACAAGAGTATAGGAAGAACACCTTTTGAGATTGTTATCAGAGTAAACCCTAGAGGAGTTACAGAGTTGAGAGATATCAGTATGGAAGAAAATAGAAGTACAGAAGCAAAAGAATTTGTAAATCACATGAAGACAGTGTATAATCAGGTTAAGGAGCATTTAGAGAAGATGAAGAGTAAATATAAGGCAAACACAGATGAGAAGAGAAGACATAAGGATTTTGGAGTTGGAGATGAAGTGATGGTATATCCGAGAAAAGAAAGATTTCGAGTTGGGAGTCGGGACATATAACAAGTTGAAGGTGAAGAATTTTGGACCTTGTAAGATACTCAGAAAATTTAATTCAGGAAATGCATATGAAGTGGAGTTACTGGAGACATTGGGCATATCACCTATTTTCAACATTACAGACCTATATCAGTATCATGAAGCAAAGTTCAGTGACAACATTGAAGAAGACTTGAAGAAGCAGTTACCACAGCAACCACCAGAGTAGATTTAGGACATTTTGGACAATAGAGTTGGACGCAGCACCAGAGGAAGACAATACAAAGAATACCTTGTGAAGTGGAAAGGCAAACTGGAGGAAGATTCATCATGGATTTATTAGGCTGAGGTGGACGGTCTTGGTTTTTCTCTAGCCCCAACAAAGTAAGGGACTCACTTTTTTAATAACCTCAGATGTCTGATGTAGGAGCATCTTGGTTCAAGAGCAATCTTGTGTCACCCAAAAACATTTGCTTTTTAGTTTGTTTGCATTTCAATTTGTTTCTTTTCAGTTTCTAGTTCAGTTGAGTTAGTTGAGTCAGAAGTAGTTTCAATATTTTGGTTTGTATCCTACTGCATTTACATTTCAGACCTTGCGGAGCTGGACTTAGCATCTAGATTCATTCATCTACATCATATCCGAAATTCAGAGCATTTGGATCAAGTACCAAAAAGTTATTGCTATTAGAAGATTGACTATTTTCTCATAACAGAGCACCCTGTCAGTCTTAGACAATCAGCTGAAGGAGAAGACTTGCGGAGCATTTCACAACATGCGGAGCTAGCTGACATATCTGGTGATGTTGTTTGGTTCGTGGCCGATCTTCCCTGGGATCCGCACGCAATTCTATTCATTTGTGAAGAAGTTCTAATCAAATAGGTCTGACCTATCCATGTACACACGTTACAACTCTTCATTGGAGTTTGTGATCTTCCTTGGCCGATGCGAAGGAATCTTATGATCCGGATATGATATATATTGATGTAATATATCCTTAGGAAAGTAGTTTGGATGATTTAGAAGATTGGTAGCTTGAATTCTTGCGAAGGAGCTTCAAAACTTTATCTTGCACATATTCTGTAATCAGGCCTGTGAGCCCTAATTGTAAGCCTGCTTGATGTTGGGCAATCTGTATTTGAATCCTTTGACATACTGAAAGACTGAATCTGTATTTGCTTCATATCTTTGAGTTATTTCAGTTGTGTTTACTCTTGCTGCATGGTCTGGATTGTTCTCTTGAGGACCCTCCTAACCGTGACTGCACCACCCATCCTTTAGGCATCCCCATTTCAAAAATGCCTAAAAAATAGGGGGACACATCTTGGGTATATTGGTACATGTGGTGCCTTTGATTCATGTTTACATGTAAATCCATAGTGCTTGAACTAATAAACCCAACGCCTAACATAGCCGCAACAATGATATAAGGACAAATAAATCGTTAGTGAGAAATTAGGACAAACTTTTTATTTTCTTATTCCCCTCCATTATCCATTCGTCTTTGTTGTTAGACGTTAACCTTGATAGTAAGAAATTTTGAGTATATAGGAAGTTATGCTTGTGGACAAGGATTTCTTTCTAAGCAAATGTCATTGATAGGGTGAATCCTTTTCATGTGTTGCCTAAGCACCACATACCACTTTGTTCTCATGTGCCTTAAAGTCTCTTTCACATATGTTGTACCCATACAAAACTTTCATATTTTGTCAAAGTTTTAAAATTGGAATCCATTGTTTTCTCACAAGTCATGATTGCATCTTGTCCTATCTACTTTCTCTTGACATTTTTATCTCTCTTTTCCTTCAGGTTTATGGGGTGAAGCTCTTGAAGACATTCATCATTGCCTAAAATGAGAGGTTGTCATTGAAGATTTCTCTAAGTATCGAAGGATCAATACACATGACTAAACGGAAATCAAAAGTCAAATTTAGTAATTAAAAGTGAGTTTCAAATTAGAGTTCATTTTAATTGTAGTCCTACCCTAGCATATGACTGGGTACTCAAAGCTATAATGTAGATTTAATGTTTTCAGTCAAGAAACATGTGTTTGCATAGACCATGGAAATGGTTGCTAACAGAGTTTGCTTCATTGAGCATTAGACTCATATGCTAAGTTGAGCTTTGTGGGTTGCCATGGAAGCTTATGTACGAGAGGAAGTTATGTTAAGCTAAGGACTCCAAAGACTTAACATATAGAAGCAATGTGAGCAACCTAATGTGTCTCAATGCAAACTTGTCAGCAAGACATTCCTATAATAGGCAATTCCATGTCCATTTGTAGGCCCAACTAATAGCAACACTTAATAATGGATGTGATTCCAAGGAAGATAAGGATGCCTTTATAGTGGATGGTCATGTTATTATTGCAAAAGGCTTGGATGGATGGTATCTAGTGAAGATACTAGACATTAGAGAAAGTCTCCAGTTACCTTATCACTTTCTGAAGAAAGTGGGAGTGAAATTCACAACTCCCTAACTTCATGACACATTCAACATACTAGATAATTTCCCATGATCGTATAGTTAAACTCTAGATCTAGAGGGTGAGATGATAAGCAATTTCAAGCCAGGATCGTGTTTGGGTAAGCATAGAGATTTAAATCAAGACAAATCACATCATACATACATGCATGTCGAAGGTATTAGGGTATGCCAGAATGAATTCAATTAATGAGATAATCTCAAGTTAAAATCCATGTGTATTGACACACGTGTAAGGCAAGCGTGCGCTTTAGTTAAAGAATTTTGTTAAGTTTACATCTAGCCTTGGAATTTGATATAAAAATTTTATGACGGTTTGATCATTTAATTACATTTCAATTGACGTTTAAAAAAACAAATTATCAAAAAAATGTTTCTATATTATGACATCTTTGGGTTTGGACTGTGGGTGGAATATTTTTTTGGCTTCTTGGATGAGAAGAGAATAAGTACTATGACCTTTTAATATTTTATAAATGGTAACATTTTTATTGCAAAGTTATTTTATTTGATAGTCTGATTTGGAAATGCCTAATTTATTTATTAAATGAGAATTATTATTATTAACTATTGCCCTTGAATTGAAATCAAATCTATAATCATAGAGTTTGAGGAAACATACATTTATTTATGATTGTGATTTTAAAGAAAAACATAGAAAAAAATAGATCTTTTAATGTTAAACTATACAAAACCATTTTTAAATTTTTTTTTAAAATTATTTTTTAAATAAAAAAGGTGTAGAGCACCCTTACTAGATATATTAAAAGCTCAAATCAGAAGTACAAAGGGGGCCCAGAAAGGGCAAAGGAGCACAATGGCCCACAAAACTACAATGAGGGTAGACATGAATCCTCCATAATTTGAAAAAGGTAGATGGTTAGGAGGGAGAATCCACATGGTGGGCGAAAAGACATGATTACAAACCACTAAAACAACCAAACATCATTCTCAAAAAGGCTACCAACTAGTTGAGTAGCCATACAAGCTTTTAATGTGAGGTACATTAACAAGTTGTCCCCAATCACATCTGCTAATCACCGTAGTAGGAATTACTGGCAAGATCAACAAAGGATCTACCCATTGGGGTAGGAAAGGACACAAATCATCACCTACGTGACTGTCCAAGGAAGACTTATGTCCATACTCATAAAAGTTAAGATTTCAAAAATCTTCGTGCTAGGTACATAACCACAGCTGCCTCCAACATCACCTCCCAACCAAGAACCACCACCAAAACCACCATCAAGGACACTGCCACCACACAACTCCTCCACCAAAGGCACTTCCACCACCCAAGGTTTTGCTTAGCACCATCAACACCAGCAGCTCCATCTAGGCCGCCATCTCCTGCACCACTGCCTAGGCAGCTACCATCAAACTAGATAAAACTAGAAGACATCTCCATGACCCCAAATGGTTGCATCTACATGGCCAACGCCGGACCTTCCATTATGAAAGTCAACCAACTCCAATATTTCCACCATCACCATCTCTCCTGCAATGACAAGACCTCCTCTAGGTCCAAAAGCTTCTCCCAAACCTTCAGCAACATCAACCTCGCCACCTGGGATAGGACCTCCACCAGGTCCGACAACTTTCCCAAGCCTCCTGCAACATCATCCCTGCCTCCTGAGATGAGACCTCTACCAGATCCCCTTCAAATAACACCTTCCTACACTATACCAGCATCTCGAGCACTTGGTGCCTTCAAGCATCAGGAACCTCTATAATACCAACGTCTGCATCGGCGCCATTCTACTCACCCGATCCCACTATACTCCCAAATCCACTCTGCCACGCCAGTGTCACCCAAAGCAAATAAGTCTCCATAGACTTCTCCAACGACCACATCCATCACCGATTCACCGTCCCACCACCACCAGTAACTGCACTGGCCCCTCAATGCTTCAAGCTCCAACGACATCACTCCTAGATCCATCAAGCCTCCTTCAAAAACATACGAAGTGGAACATCTGATGTACCATCGGTGCCTTCCAAAAGACACCACAGTTAAGGCCTCCAACAGCCACTCCTGCTGCCATCATGTCAACTGCCGCAAGCTCCATCAGAGCCTCCTTGGGAACCTCTCACGAAGGGAATTCTTCAGTAGTTCACCAGTACCCTCAAAAAGACAATGCGTCTAAGCCAAAAAAAAGAGGGTGTTATCCGCGAGATGTAGGCCATCTTCACGTTACAAGCCCAATGAGGGTAGTAACGTCCTCTATGGCACTGAGGCAGAGTAGATTCAGAGTCTCAAGCTCCTCTAAAACTCGAGAACCTCTGCCGACTGCAACACCTCCTTCGTCAAAGCCTAAGACCACCCCCAACACTGGCACTTCCACCTGTGCCACCTCCCAAACACCACCATGACCTCGTCTAGTTCCAAATCCTTCTTCAAATCCCTTAACAGCGACTTTGTCCTCTCCAAAACTAGAGCCATCACCAGGCCCACATCCACATCCAAAGCCTGCCCTAACTAACACCCCTAGTAACTTGCTTACTTGGTCAAAAAGGGATCCCACCCATCCGGGTCATCGTCTCCATCTCCCTCTTCGCCATCCTCCCCACTCGCCTCCGGTTCGCTCCTGCTCCCACTCGCCATCCCGAGCCATACAAAACCATCTTAAACTATTCAACTAAATATACAATAAGAAAAGCCCTGCCCTAAAAAATCACTAAAATAAATACTTATGCAACATAATTTGAAAGAGCTAGATTGTTGGCGAAAAACTCGAACTTCACAAATTATTGTTTTACTCTTTAGATTTAAATTTTAAGTACCTATCCAAACAAAGAAATCAAACTTGACATTTCAGTCACCATGATTTTTTCATTCCTAAATACAAAGAAAGTGTTAGAAAAATTTATTTCTCCAATCCACATATATATTAATTAAAATAAGTAAATCAAAACATTAAAAATATAAAAATATGATTGTGTTAAAGTTACAAGTTAACACACCAGCAATTGTAAATCAACTCTTCTTGATCTTTGTAGTTTGTAAATTTGTACTCTATTCCATATATATAAAAACAATGAATAACAAGTAACAAGAATTAATTTTAGACAAAGCAAAAATTTGTTTATAAATTGATTTTAAAAAAACATTGAAGATAAACATTCTAAAACGAAACATTATTTATATTAATTTTGAAAATATTCTAAATTAATGTATATTTCTATAACAAAATATTATAAAATAATATATTATAAATAAGAGTATTATATTATATTTCCTTATAATAAAATTTTACAGTTTAAGAATAATTTAAATGTTGTAAAAATTTACATTTGTTCACATGTAATTTTTAGAATCTATAAAAGTGTGCACGTGGGTTCAAACGGATGCACCTCAACATAGAGATGCATAAAACAATTTGTTTTTGTTTGTCAATGGTGGGATCCATAGCTGACTAGGACAAATTTATAAGAGGACTTATTAATTGTTTAAAGCTAGCTAACGCTCAAAGCATAAATAATCCTCCTATAAATATAAAGATAGCTCTAAAAAGACTTAGCACTTAAGTTTAGATTTGTTGTTTTTGGAAAAGCAAATACTAGTATTTTTAGAGAAGTGTGTTTGTTTGGATGAGGATTTATCCGTTAATAATCTTTTTTTCTTTATTCTTTCATAGTGAAGTAAGTTTGGACGGTTGTATATAGTTCACAGAGGGGAGGGAAATTTGAGGAGGTGTGTCCAAGGTTTGAAAATTGTATTCAAGATGGTGGGGATCAACAAAATTAATGGAAAGGAACATTTTCAAATTCTAGTGAATTGTTAATGTTTTAAAATTTCTTTATAGGATCAATCGAAGATACATTATGAAAGCTTCATCAAAATCATCCAAGCCACATGAATCTATTTTAGCACATACAAAAAATAGTGTCTTGTTAGTTTTAGGCATCATTATTTTCAAATTGAAGAGGATATTCTAGAATCAACTATTTTAAGCTAAATCCTACTATTTATAGCTTTTCACTTTTTAGTATCCTCTATTTATGGTGAGGAGTTGGCTATTGCTAGATTGACTATCTCATTATGCGAGAGACGCGAATTTTTAAGGAATAATTGTAATAGTTTCAATCGTTAGTTGAATTGATAGTCACATGTGTCAAATTAGAATTAGTGGATATGATTAATTTGTAACAAAGCTTGCACATCATGCAAGAGTCCTAGTGGGGGTAAAAGTGTAGTTAGTTTAATTCATTTATTTTCATGCAATTATTTGTAAACAATATAAATGAGTGCCCTTTTGCACTTAGTTTTAATCATTGGTACTTCTCATGCTTGTATATTGTTGGAGTTGTTATTCATCAACTATTTAGTGTTATTGTTATCCCAAATTTGTTGTTTACCCAATGACATTTATTATTCCTATCTTTCTTATAAATGTTTATTGAGATATTTTATTATGCATGCTAAGAGTTAAATTGCTTTGATGGATTTACAAGCTTTGTATTGCATATGAGTTCGAAGGTGTAGGGTAAGTGCATGGAAATGGGGGACAAAAAGGGGGGTCAAAAGCGGTCACTTTTCCTTGAAATCAGTTAAACTTGAATTTGGATGAGTAATTTGATATGCATACATTCAAAATTTGAACATATGAAAAGAATAAGAATTATAGTACTCTAAATCTAGTTTCTAAACCACTAGAGTTTTTTTAAAATGGTTTAAATTAAGAGGGTGAAATGCTGTTTACACACAAAAGTGTTCTTTTTTCTTCACTAAAATATAATAGTGTCTAGTGTGCACCCCCTTATTTTTTTGTTCCATTCAATATTTTTAATTTAATAGTGTCTAGTGGGCACTACAAGTGTGTTTTTTCATATTTTTTATTGAATATTTTTTTGTGTTTTTTCAAATTAGATGCATCTTTAAAATTGCATCACATATTTTGCACAAAAATAATAAAAAATATAACTTTTTCAATGCGTAAAAAATGAAACATAGGACAATCCTATATATTTTTTTTAATTTTGACAAGTGGATCAAAAGTTATAAAAAAATCAATACATATGTGATTGAGGCATATGAAAATAGTGTTCAAAGAAAATAAAAATAAATATCTTAATTATAAAAAAATATGGTTAGAAAGCTAAGAACTAGCTTGTTGTTTTGGTGGTGGTTTGATCAATTTGTTGTTTATAAAATAAATAAATCTGACAACATTGATGTTTAAAGTGTTATTGACTATGCAAAACACATCTTTGGGAGGTGTAATGGAGGTCCCATCCTTAGGCTTGATTGTCCAAGCCTAAAAAGGAGGGAATTTTTTTGAATAAATAACATTAATGCATTAGAACACAAACACATTTCATAATACATCACCAATCTCACCCTCTCTCTCTCTCATCCTCTCTGTCTCTATCTCTCCATCAATCTTACTCTATATCTCTCTCCCTCTCTCTCTCTCTCTCTCTTTATATCTCTCTATCTCTATCGCTCTCTCCCCCTCTTGATATCTATCTCTTTATCTTTTCTTCCTCTCTCTCTCTCTATATCTATCTATCTTTGTCTCTCCCTCTCCCTCTCTCTCTCCTTCTACCTCTCTTCCTATATCTCCCTCTATCCCTCTTTGTTACTATCTATTCCTCTTTCTCTAGATCTATTTCAATCTATTTATCTCCCTCTCTATCTCTTCTTGACCCTCCCCCTCTCTCTCCCACCTCGAGCTACCTCTACCTTCCTCTTAATGTTGAAATCTAAGTTCCCTAAATGTGAACCTAAAACCCTAAACATCAACACTAAAGCATTAAACACAAACTAGTAAATCTTAATGTTAAACATTACAATGAAAGGTACGCATTAAATGACATCTCTCTATACCACTCCTTATATCTTTCTGTCTCTATCTCTATTCCTCTCCCTCTCAATCTCAATCTTTACCTCTCTCTCTCCCTGTCTATCTCTCCTCTCCCCCCCTCTCTATTTAGCTCTCCCTCTCTCTTGTCTCTCTCACCCTCTATCTCTACACCCCCATTCTCTCTCTGATTGTTAAAATCTAAGTTCTCAAAATGTAAACCCAGAAACCAAAACATCGACACTAAAACATTAAACACAAACCAATCAATCTTAGTGTTAAACATTACATGTTGAACCCATAAAGATGAAAGCTAAACATTGAATTCACCTCTCTATCTCTCTCTATATCTTTCTATCTCTATCTCTCCCTCTCCCTCTCCATCTCTCTATCTCTCTATCTCCACCTCCACCTCCACCCTCTCTTTATTTTCCCCCTCTCTACCTCTCTTCCCTTTCTCTCTATCTCTCTATGTATCCCTCAATCTTCCCATTTATCTCTCTATCTCTCCCTCTTTTTATCTCCATCTCTCCTTGTCCCACTCCCTCTTTTTATGTCTCTATCTATATACCTCTCCCTCTCTAATTTATCTCTCCCTTTCTCCTCTCTCTATCTCTTCATGTTTTTATCTCTCCCTCTCTATGTCTATCGCTTTATCTACCGTCTCTATACCTCTCTCTTAATTTATCTATGTTGGACCACTATCTAGGAACACCTAAGTCCAAATCCTCAAAATGAGGTGAGAGGAGGGGATCCTTGACCGATGTTGCAACCATAGAAATCTCATGTAAAGAAGCCCATCCAGAAATAACTAGGGTAAGAATCTCAGCACCATCCAATAGGGATGGACCTACCAATGAAGGAGCAATCTGGTCATGATCTGAAGAAGATTCGGGAGAAGTTGTGGGGTTTGTTGTAGCTGCGTTCACTAGCACCCCCACAGGCACTGCAGGGGGAACATGTAAAGTATCTGGAGAAAGCTCATCCTCCTGAGGAGAATTGTTCATTAGAGAGTTAGATGCGTTGATTGTCAAGTGATCATCGAGGGCATTCTTCCACCAAGTTGCCAAACCCTTACGTTGATAATGTGGAGAACACGATGCTAGATGACTCATAGAAAAATATTGTCTGCATCTAAAGGGAAGGCCCCCATAGTCAAGTAGTTGTGTTCATGGCCTTTCCTCCACCATTAGTACTATATCTCCATGAAGAGGTTTGGAGATATCAATATCCATTGAAATTTTGGCAAACATAGAGTCTCATGAATGGAGTAGTGGAATCCACCTTCGGGAAGCGCCCAATAGTGTTGTCAATGGCCTCATAGACAAAATCTTCCCAAAACTGAAGTGGAAAATTTGGGAACCTAACCCATATTGGTCTGATGTTGAGAGGCTTGGTGAGTGGGTTAAAAGAGATAGACCATGGTTTAATCATAAGAGAATGCATTCTCCACAACCAAACCCTATCATCCAACACGAGGTCCCTCTCCTTGGAGGTTGCAAAAGTCACAACAAAAAAACCTTTTACATAGGGCATGAGTTCAATCTTACCCTCCACAAGAGGCTTCCAAGACTCCAAGACCCATTTGTGAAGAGGGCCAAAGGTTATTGAACCTACATATCACCCCATACTTAAGGGCAAATTCTTCAATCTTAATGACATCTTGGCTGCACACCACAACCGGAGGATAAAAACACATAGTAGAGGTTCTGAGGGCATCTTGGGGCCCTCGAGCTTGTAACTACTGTGTAGGAAGTCTTCTTAGAGTCGTTGTGCTCAAGGGAGACAATAGAACCATTGTACACCACATGACACACCTTAGGCTACACAAAAGAATCCACACCTCTAGACCATGGCCCAACTCCAACGCAAGGAAAATTAGGATGCACTTTGGCTACACCGAAGTATCCACTCCTCCAGACCCTGGCCCAACTCTAGCACCAAGAAAAACATCGCATTTGTCTTGATAGATTTGCCTTGCAGCAACACATCCGCTATTCAAATCTTCGTCGGGTGAGAGCATGAGTGCCATATGCATCATAGTTTTTGATACAAGAATGTAAATGTTGAAATGAAATATTTTTGTTATATTTTAAGATTATATGGAAATGTTTGTAGGTCTTTTTCTATTAAGCATACAATAGAATAGATAAAGCAAATTTATCTAAACAAACAACAAGAATAATATAAACAAGAAAAATAGTACAAGATCTTCTCTTTTGGTAGAGTGGGCCCTACTCCCCTTCGAGATTGATCTTTTATGCTTAAGATGATGTCAAAGTTGCATACTTCTTATTTAAAACTAGTAAAAATAAGATCTCACATATTATTTTGTAACATAATTACTTTCTACTTAACTTACCTTCTAAAAGGAAATGTTTACATCTCAACTAACTTTTGCAAGAATTGTTCATTGAATTTTATAACTAAGGCAGTTTATTTGTCTAATCTAAACTAAGACTATTAAAGCATAAAGAACTAGAGTGTTTGATCTATGAAAATAGGGGCATGAATGAAGGCACTAACAATAGATGGTCAAGAGTTACTTGATAGCTAGGTTAGCTGAAGTTACTGAAAATTGACTCACTTTTCGAGGCATACACTAAAATCCTTAAGACTAGTATCACAAGTTGAAACCCAATTCTCTAATCTAAGTTTGTCTAGACTTCATGCTTTCTAGAACCTTGTGGTGCAACTTTGGGGCATTATTGTATCAATCTAGAGTTAAATGTTCAACTACACAAATGGCTTTAGAGAGATATGGAATGTTAAGATCTTCACTCCTAATTATGTTTTTAGCTAACAGACACATATATAGATAGAACACAATGAATACTATAGCCATGTAAGCACATTTAACCATTAAAGAAATATACCCAAAACATACCATTCGTCTAGCTTTAAAACAATTATAATTAATTAAGCATGTAATAAGTATGTCAAGTCCATTATTAAAAGAGAAAAATTAAGCAATCTCTTATCAAAATATTAAAGTAGTATTGTTTCTCATCACATAACATGAAACAAAAATTGAATAACAATTATAACTTGAGGACTTACACAATAGACAAGCTAGGCATAATCTGAATATATATAAACATTAGTAAAGAGTTTTCTTTTTCTAGATGTCATTTGATCAGTTGTATTTTTTTTCCTAAAAAAACCAAAAATCTACAAAAAAGTATTGGCAAAATTAAAACAAGCCAATAAAAAATTTGGAAACCAAGAATTACATGAGAAAAATCATATGCCTTTGTTTTGTGTAGAGTATGTGGCAAGTTTGTAGAATTTCTATTTCCCTTATGGTGCATTGTTAATGAGTGGTCTTGAGAGAAAGTTTGGTGCTTTGCATAGTGAGGTTTTGAAGGTTTATTTTCATTTTATATAGTTGTTCTTTTCATGTCATTGTTGCAAGTAATTTTTCTTGGGCGTTTGCTTGTTTTTGAATAGTTTTTTGTTCTATTTACTTTTGGTGCTAAGCAGTAATGTGGTTATGATTTTGTATCTGTCCCCATAAACATACTAGTAGTGAGCTCCACTCAAAATATCAAATTCCTATTGAGCCAAACCACAAGTATTTTAGACATAAATGTCATCATTATTTTAAAAAAAATTCTTAACCAACTTTGCTCATCTTTTCTAGTGTTTGAAATAGCTTTGTAACATCTTATGTCTTTCTAATCTCATAGAAATATGTAATTAGGACATTAAAGGTTTGTTCATAATGAGGCACTATTGCAACCTCTATTTCAAGCAAAATTATCTTTGCCTCTAACATAATCCATAAAGGATCATTTACTATGTACAACCTACATACTGTCATGCCCACATTTTCCATGTGGTCACAACACACATCACACGTGTCATAGCCACATTTGTCATGTGGTTATGACACGAAATATCAAAAAAATTTCTCATGCTTCCCTAAAAACCCCCTCGCATGCGTAAGCATGCTCGGTGGTGTTCACTCAAGGCGAAAACACTACAGTTGTCAGCGGGGTACAAGTACAATTACGTGCAACCAGACGCAAGCAGACCAACAAGGGGGTCTCTACGATGCTGTTAACGACGCTACAAAGTTTATAATCTCCAGGTTCCTACACCTAAATCTCGACAGAATTTCGATAGCATAACGCCTTACAGCGTAAGTGGGAATTACTCAACACTATATTACGCACGTGGTTCACTGATAGATTAACAACTTCCCACGACGCCTTGTTCTAACTAAACCGACTTGTGATCTCCCCATTTAATCATTTTTCAACAAGGCACAGTTGTCTGTCTCCTCTCTTGCTTCCTGAAATATACTCCTCCTTCGACTTAGCATTCTCAACAAGGCAGTTCGTTTGCTCTGTCTTCCCTTTTCTCTGGGTCTTAATTTTGATTGTATTTTTATCGCGCTCACCTTAACTATTTCTCTGATAATCTAGTTTGTTTATATTTCGGTCTCTCTCTCTTTCATTGTCTATGCTTTCTTTATGTTTATCCAGTCCTTTCTTCATATTTGACATCAATCAGGGTTATCACTGCATCTATTGTTGACATTGAACCTAACTTCCGGATGGTCCAGGTCACATAGGCTGGTTTACTACTTCGTTGGACTCGGTCTCCTAGTCTTCTCCGATCTAGGTTTCTCCTCTTGTATGTATTAATTAAACTTGTTCCTAAGCAAATTTTGGCAGGAGGGTCCATCAACTTAGTTCTCTTATCCCATGTGGGAAATGCCGCGCATTTTCTCCTCTGTGTTTTCCAATGTTACTTTTTCTTCTTCTGACTCTCTTACAAGTTTACTTATAAGGACGTTTACTACAGTTGAGATTAAAATGGCCTCACATGGAATGTCTGTGATGGCTTCTTAAGTTTATTTCCAGTGATCTTTTAAGCAAGGTGACGTGTAATTTTCCTCTTCATTTTCCTGGTTATTGAATCACGTTGATAGTTGAAACTTCCGAGAAACTCTTTCCAGAGTAATTCAGTATATTCCTTTATGCTCTCGTTAAATTATAATTTTATTTTCTCTTATTATTGTAAAGAGAAAACGAATGGCCTCTCCGATAAACTTATCAATTAAATAATATATGTATGTATCGATACATATATATATATAAGATCGTATATATATATATATATATATATATATATATATATATATATATATATATATAAGATCGTATATATATATATATAAACATATATATACAATTATACTTCTCTTATCGTTATAATTACTGTTGTTATTATTACTATTAATTAGTACTAATACTATTATTGCAATTATTAGATTATCTTAATAATTTATTTATCTATTATACTATTGTTAATATTACAATCATTTTTCGTCTATTCTTTTTATATAATAAAAACAAACTATATATATAAGCAATTATCTTCAATTGTTATTGCATAAAAGTGGCTCTCCCTTTATAACATAACAGCCAATCCCATGAAAATATTTCTTATTTCATTTGGTTAATTCATTTTCCATAAAGAAAACCCTAACCCCCTTTTTTTTTATTTCCTTATGTGTAGGGAAAAAGGGTGGAGATGGCGGCGGCGCGGCCATGGCAGGGGTCGCAGGGGTGGATGGTCGTGGCGGAGGGCGGGAAGTGGAGCTTGTGGTAGTGAAAACGTAGAGAGAGGGGAGTCTGGGCCGCGTGGTGGAGGTCTGGCAGGAGGTAGCGGCTCGCAGGCTGCGGAAGGAGGTCGGCCGCGGAGTATATGGAACGGCGGGGGCGTGGTTTCCACCGCCACGTTTTCTTTGTGTATTGTAACTTGGCGGGGGTGTGGGGAGGGGCGGAGCCCCCACCCACATCCCACTACGTGGGGTGTGGGAGGGGTGGAGTGGGGTGTGGGTGGGGGCTCCGCCCCTCCCCACACCCAAAAGGGATATACGATGGGGTGGGAGGGTTTAAACCCTTCCCACCACCATTCTTTCATATGTTAATTGTGTGCTGTGTAACAGCGACGGCAGCGAATGTGATTTTGCTTTCCTTTATTTATTTTTCGTTTATTTCTTTATGGAAATACATTCTATGATATTAATATATATATATATATCTCTCTCTCTCTATATATATATATATTCCCCATTCTCTGACTTATTTTTTTTCACAGAGAAATAACTAAAACAAATACAGTGATTTAAAGAAAATACATTATAAGATATTAACATATTAACATATATATATATATATATTTTCCCCATTCTCTGACTTATTTTATTCACAGAGAAATAACTACAACAAATACAGAGATTTAAATTAAATACATTATAAGATATTAACATATTAAGATATATATATATATATTTTCCCCATTCTCTGACTTATTTTATTCACAGAGAAATAACTACAACAAATACAGAGCTTTAAATTTAACAATCTTATTCATAGGATTCTTTCACAGATCACTTTATGAGTACAGAGAAATGATAACAATACGGATATTCTCTCTTGCAATTCACACTTTCATATAATAAATGAACATCTCAAATACGGAGGACAACTATATTTTAATCTAATGTCATTTACATTCACCGCTTCTTCACGAATTTAAATTCTAAATGCAAAGATTGAATTAAACTTCTTTAATCTGTCATTTTCAAACCCAGTTCCTCTAATGGCATCTAATACTTAGCATTATGAATACAGGGACTAAACATAACTTTCTTAAACTACCATTTACAATATATGAACAATTACGAAAATTCCAACTTAGCACATAATAATTCTAAATAGAAAAGGAAACAAAATCATTACAATTGCATTGGCTCACAACTACTGACAACTACAATATCTAAGAGTTAACAAAATTCATAATCTAACTTTCACAATTTTGTCAAGATCAACATTCAACTTCACTACTTAACAACAGTTACTCAAAATATACATAATTGACAGTTCATAACTAGCAAACACTAATGAAGGGAAGAATTTCTCTCTTTTCCCCAAACAATAAATTTTTACAACTTCAGAGAGAGAGAGTCTCTCCACAAGGAACTTAAACAGAATGCAGCACAATGAGCTAAACTCTTCCTACAGCAAGGATGAAATACAGTCCTCCTAAAACAGCACTCCTCCAAATCCAACCATGAGCTCCAAGAAGAAACCTGCGTATCAAAGACAAACAAAGAAGAAAACACCACTCATCTAGCTCTCCTCCCTTCCGTAGACCCGCAAGAGGGTCACCCCCGAGCTAGGGAGACCATACTCACACCTGGGTAACTCAAGCACTCCACTTCACAACAAGGACAACAACAAACCCAAAGCACACAAACACCTGTGGTAAATTACACAACACGGAAACTCAACTCCAGTGAGTTTCATAAGGGGCAGGAGAGTGGACACACTCGACTCCAGAGTGTCACCCTTACAGATATTTATCCAACACAATTTCTCTTGGCCTCAAACCAAGTTTGATCACAAATTTTTTTAAAGAAATCTGTATTTGACTCTCAAGTCAAAGATACAGTCACAGATACATGCCCTCAAGGCTTTCAACATCCCAAAAGAAGGAAACAGGTATGCACCCGAGGAGGATCTCTCCTCCCCTACCCCAAACTTGATGAGCATTTCTCCCAAGTGGGAGAAGCTCTGTCAAACAACCCGACAACAAACCCCACAGAAAACACATTTAAAACACAAACAAATAATCATCTTTCACACACTTTACATACACATTCAGATATACGAAAGAAAGGTAAAAATCAAACCAACCTTACAAAGCCTTCCTGGAATGAAACTGTTGCAGAGCTCCACTGAGTTCTCTTCCAACCTTAGCCAACAACTCCCTCTCCCTTTCCTCACCTCCAAGCTAACTTTCCTCTTTTTTGGCAATAATAAAAGCTCTCCCCAAAATTCAACTAACTCCCTCTCATCCCAAAATTGAAAACAAATAACCCAAATTCTTTTTTTTAGAGGAATGGGGAGGTGACACTTGTCACCTCCTCACTCTTCCCAAAACCACTATTCTGTCCTGGTGGCTTATGTCACTCACCCATCCCTAGAGTACTCCTTATCCCTCTCCTCATGTCATTTCTCTTACGCATGGGAGAAATAAAAGGAGTTAAAGGAGGAAAAGACAGGTGACCCATGCCTCTTCTTCCCTCCTTCACATGGATGGCCCCACAACACATGGGGGAATCTCACTAATGGAGAAGGTGACTTCAAGTCAATCCTTCAATAATGGATGGGTTTGTAGTCATCTCTTACCTTGGGGATTGAAGAGGGATGGGTTGGGTGTTGGTACAACCCATCATGTCCCCTCCATACCTCCAATTTTCGCCACTTAACTTTAGGGGGAAGTTAAGATGACTAGATGGAGGTTACTCAAGGGTTACCCATGCCAAATGGGCCCCTGGACCCATGGGGTATAACCCAGGGTCAACTTTAACCCATCCAGGACACCCATGGTCAAGGTAAAGCACATGAAAAGGCCTCAAAGATTTAAATAAAATAAAGAAATTCAAATTCAAACTTTTTACAACACAAATCATAAAATATTGTTACAAGAGGGTAACCAAACCCACTCGACCATACGAAAGACCACATTACAACATCACATCAAACACAGAAAGATCTTGGTTCCTCGTGGAACCAGATCGGCTTAACAGGGGATAACAATAACAAGGTGCGGAATGATCTCCGAAATCTGTGGTTCGATTAGTAAATCCTGCACACTAAATTACAAGATCAGTATCCACATATAATCATCATAGCCGAAGCAACTTATAAACATGCATTATCATGACATAGTTTCAATTAACATAAATGAAATCATATTACAATTTTCCAACATCACCTAATTAACTTTTCTGTAATGTAAACTTATCCAAACATCACCCAATTAGTTTTTCCGAAATCATAATAAAGTTTAATAGTTTGACAATTCCGGGAACTGCTATCCCACAAATATAAAAAGTAACAATAACAGTAATGTAAATAGTCATAACAACAGAAGTAAAAAGGGTGGTCCTCACATCCTCTCCCCCTAAGACGGTACTTCCTCTTGGAAGTCGTAAAAAAGGTGAGGATAAAGGGTCTTCAGTCTCTCTGCATCTTCCCATGTTGCAGTGACTTTGTCGTATAGGTCCCATTGGACTCTAACTTGGTCCAGCTCTCGACCTCGAAGGGCCAGCATCCGACGAGCCAATATGCGAATTGGCTCCAGCGCCAGCTGTCCGTCTGCCTCTACCTGAAGAGCACTCCAATCCAACACGTGAGATAAGTCAGAAATATATTGACGTAAAACTGATACATGAAATACATCGTGGATATGTGACAGGCTAGGTGGCAAGGCTAGACGATAGGCTACTGGTCCTATCCGCTCCAAGATTTTGAAAGGTCCTACAAATCAAGGTGCAAGCTTAGAGCCCTTCCCGTAACGGATTGGACTCTTGTGTGGTCGCACTCTCAAAAATACTCTTTCCCCCACAGAGAAGCTTCGGTCTATCCTCTTAGCATCGGCATACTTCTTCTACCTGTCCTGTGCTTCCTGAAGTCTCTGTCTAATCTGTCTGACCTGCTGTTCCATATTCTGAACTATCTCTGGACCGATGACCGTTCTGTCCTCTATCCAATCCCAACTCAAAGGTGTTCTGCATGGTCTGCCATATAATGCCTGGAAAGGAGGCATACCCAACGAGCTATGATGCCCATTATTGTAGGCGAACTCAACTAGATATAGGTACTCCTCCCATCTAGACTGATGGTCCATCACATACATGCGAAGCATGTCTTCTAACACCTGGTTAACTCTCTCTGTTTGTCCGTCGGTTTCCGGATGATAGGCTGAACTGAAGTTGAGCTGTGTGCCCAACGCTTGATGTAAGGCTTTCTAGAACGATGAAGTAAATACAGAATCTCTGTCAGATATAATGCGGCGAGGTACCCCATGAAGTCTAACAATCTGATCCAAAAACACCTTTGCCACTGATGGTGCATTGTATGTTGTGCATATTGGTGAAAAATGCGCCATTTTGGTCAGCTTGTCAACTGTCACCATAATAGCATCATAGCGACGTGATGACATAGGTAGACCAACGATAAAATCCATAGAAATGGTGTCCCATTTCTATTCAGGTATCTCGTGAGGGTACAACAGTCCCGCTGGATGCTGATGTTCGGCCTTGACCCTCTGACATTCCAGGCAACGAGCAACAAATTCGGCAATGTCACGCCTCATCCCAGCCCAATGATAAAGCTGTCGTAAGTCAGCATGCATCTTCTTCACTCCTGGGTGTGCTGCATAGGGTGCTCTATGAGCCTCTGATAGGATTACTATACGAAGATTACCCACATGGGGTACATAGATGCGTTGCCGATGTCGAAGCATACCATCAGACTCAAGGGTATATCATGTAAATTTGCCCTTAAGGGCCTTCTGATTTAGTAATGCCTGCTGCACCTCAAGAAACCATTCGTCCTCCGGTAGATGCCATAAGATGCGATCTTTCAAGTCCACCCTCAAGGTCAGGGTTAGGATCTCGTGGCACCTTCGACTCAAAGCATCAGCGACCACGTTCTCCTTCCCTTTGATGTAGTGGACATCAAAGTCGTATTCGCATAGGAATTCCATCCAACGCCGTTGGCGGGCATTCAAATTTGGCTGTGTAAAAATATACTGTAAACTATGATGATCCGAATGGAGTTCAAAGCGTCGACCTAGGAGGAAGTGTCTCCAGCGGACTAAAGCATGAACAACTGCTGTGAGCTCTAAGTCATAAGTAGGATAGTTTAACTCATGTGTCTTTAGTTTCCACGATTCGTATGCGATCGCTCTACCACCCTACATAAGCACGGCTCCCAAACCTTCTAATGATGCATTTGTGCAAACTACAAAATCCTCTATAGGATCTGGAACCACTAAAATAGGAGCACTGGTAAGACGCTCCTTGAGGACTCCAAAGGCCTTTTCACACTGCTCGGTCCAAATGAAACACTTCCCTTTTCGCTGAAGGGAAGTAATGGGATGTGCTATCCTGGAGAAGCCCTCGACAAACCGACGATAATATCCAGCTAACCCCATAAAGCTTCTGACCTCTGTCACGTTGGTGGGTGCCGGCCACTCCTGAATTGCTCTGATTTTAGATGGATCTACGGAGATGCCATCGCCTGATAAAATGTGTCCCAAATACTGCACCTCTGTCCTGAAGAAGGCACACTTCGCCAAGTTACCATAAAGCTGCTGCTCTTGTAATTGCTGCAAAACTTGACACAAGTGCTCCACATGCTCCTCCTCAGTCCGTGAATAAATCAAAATGTCATCTAGAAATATTATCACGAACCGATCTAGGTAAGTACGGAACACCCCATTCATGAGACTCATGAATACTGCAAGAGCGTTCGTCAACCTGAAGGGTACCACTGTGAATTCATAATGGCCATATCTGGTTCGAAAAGCAGTTTTATGAATATCTACCTCCGTGATGCGCAATTGGTGATACCCAGATTTTAGATCAATTTTTGAGAACACTCTGGCTCCCTGCATCTGATCAAAAAGGTCGTCAATCCTAGGCAGAGGATAACGGTTCTTCACCGTCACCTTGTTCAACTGCCTGTAGTCCATACATAAACGAAGAGACCCATCCTTCTTCTTCACGAAGATAACCGGTTTGCCCCATGGCGAAACGCTAGGTCAGATGTGCCCCTTCTCAAGTAATTCCTCTAACTGCAGTTTAAGTTCGGTGAGTTCATGTGTAGTCATCCTATAGGGTGCACGGGATATCAGTTCTGCACCCAGCACTAAGTCGATGTGGAAGTCCACTTCTCTGCATGGAGGCATACCTGGTAATTCTGGTGGAAATATATCGGCAAACTCTCTAAGGACAGGGTGATCATCTAAAGTAGCCTCAGGTTCATCCTCTGCTCTATCACTGACCGTGATGCCAAACATCTGACATCCCTTTCGCATACAGCGCTTAAGCTGCTGAGCGGATATCATACGAACAGCCGTGGGCTTTTGAATGCCCACTATCTCAACCAGCGAACCATGATCATCTAAACAGCTAATCGTCCTCTGGTGACAATCTAGCTTGGCTCTATGCGCCGTGAGCCAATCCATACCCAGAACTACACCGTAAGATCCTAATGGCATAATCCTAAGGTCACATGTTGTGGTGAATGATCCCAATGTGATCTCACAGTCTTTAACCAAGGTATCTACTGACATCCTGGCCCCTGAGGCCAACTCAACTTCCCACCTAATGTCTTGCCTAGAAGCCACCAGCCTGCAACGCTCCACTAACGAAGTAGACAAAAAAGAGTCTGTAGCTCCCGAGTCAAAAAGGATAGAGATGGGGAAGTCTCCAATCATACCTGCTGCCTCGATGACTGAAGCCTAGAAATCGGCCTGGCGGTTATCAACCGCTACAAACATATGGTGGGATCTGCCCACGTCACCTACGGTCTGCTCAGATCCTCCTGATCAGGGCTGTCCCCCTGCTGTAAATCCCTACGGGCACTCTCTAGCTAGATGCCCTGCCCCACCACACACATAACATGGTCCTCTAACCTGTAACTGCCCTGACTGTGTTCTGCCCGATTGTTGTTGCCCAGTCCGTCCAGTGGATCCCTATGAGCCTCTGTAAGACTGCTAGGACCTCGCGGGTCCTGCCGATGAACCCTACTGTCTCTGATCTTTGCGTGTACCCTGCTGCTGCCATCCACGGTTCTGTCCTCCCTAACCCCTCTGTTGGAATTTAGATATTTGCTGATGTTGTTGCTGCTGTGGAGGCCTAGGAGGTAATGAGGAAGGGTTATATCCTCCTCTCTGTGTTGTGTTTTGAGGCCTTCGAAAGTTCTGCTGTTGTTGGGGATTACGATCCTGATACTGCGGGCGTGAATTTTGTCCTCGTCCCTGAATTTCCTCTGATATAAGGGCCTTTTCAACAGCATCACTCATGGTCTGGGGATTTGCTATACGAACTGGTCCTGCTATCCCGTGATTCAGCCCTCTGATGAATTTGTGTATTAAGATTTTCTCGTCGTGGAGGTATTCCGTGTAACGTGAAAGCTCAATGAATCGACTCTCATACTGAGTAACAGTGAGTCCCCTCTGCTGTAAATCATGGAACTCATCGATCTTGTGCTGTCTATAATGTTTTGACAAATATCGTGCATTAAAGAGCTCTATGAAGATGTCCCAAGTGAGTGTCTCTACAGAAAGTCAGCGCTTGCACTCCTCTGTGCGCCACCAGGTAGTTGCGGCATCCCTCAGAAGGTGGACTGCCACTCGTGCTTTCGCGTTGCTTCCATATGGTCGCAATGCGAAACACCTGTCTAAACTAATCAGCCAAGCCTCGGCCACAGCTCCCTCTGTAGCACCTGCGAAAGTGGGTGGGTTGAGCCTAAGTAGATCTCTGATGGGGTCCCCTCTGTCTCTAAGTCTCACAACTGGGTCTTCCACACCATCCTCATACAATCCATGATGAACCTGTTCTGCCCTCTAGTTCTCATCTCGTCTCAAAGGTCTCGGAGGACTCCTGCTCCGTGCACGGAAAGCTGACACTACCTCCTCTATTGTTCTGTCGGGAATCTCAACGAAAGGCTCAACACGTGGCACCTTTAGTGGATCAACGCGAGGCTCCCCACATGGTTCAATACGTGACTCAGCACGTGGCTCCTCTCGCGGATCAACACGAGGCTCTACACGTGGCTCAGGAATCACTGGTGGTAACCTGTCTAACATAGCCTGTAGTGCCTGTAAGATCTGTGGACCTATATCTAATACTGGTGTTGCCTGTGGTACTAGTGGTGCTTGTGGTTCAGGTGGTGTAGGTGGTGCTGCTGTAACTACGGGTGCTAGTCCCTCGGCTGAGGAATCGGTGTGCACCTCGACAGACGCTGTGTGGCGTGACCACGCTCGTCGAACACGAGGAGGCATCCTACAAAACAAGGTAGAAACTAATTAGCCAAAGTTGCGGAATAATAACGTGCCCAAATACGCCCAGTGTTTAAACTTGGCTCTGATACCAAATGTCATGCCCACATTTTCCATGTGGTCACAACACACATCACATGTGTCATAGCCACATTTGTCATGTGGTTATGACACGAAATATCAAAAAAAATTCTCATGCTTCCCTAAAAACCCTCTCGCATGCGTAAGCATGCTCGGTGGTGTTCGCTCAAGGCGAAAACACTACAGTTGTCAGCGGGGTACAAGTACAATTACGTGCAACCAGACGCAAGCAGACCAACAAGGGGGTCTCTACGATGCCGTTAACAACGCTACAAAGTTTATAATCTCCAGGTTCCTACACCTAAATCTCGATAGAATTCCGGCAGCATAACGCCTTACGGCATAAGTGGGAATTACTCAACACTATATTACGCACGTGGTTCACTGATAGATTAACAACTTCCCACGACGCCTTGTTCTGACTAAACTGACTCGTGATCTCCCTATTTAATCATTTTTCAACAAGGCACGGTTGTTTGTCTCCTCTCTTGCTTCCTGAAATATACTCCTCCTTCGACTTAGCATTCTCAACAAGGCGGTTCGTTTGCTCTCTCTTCCCTTTTCTCTGGGTCTTAATTTTGATTGTATTTTTATCGTGCTCACCTTAACTATTTCTCTGATAATCTAGTTTGTTTATATTTCGGTCTCTCTCTTTCGTTGTCTATGCTTTCTTTATGTTTATCCGGTCCTTTCTTCATATTTGACATCAATCAGGGTTATCACTGCATCTATTGTTGACATTGAACCTAACTTCCGGATGGTCCAGGTCACATAGGCTGGTTTACTACTTCGCTGGACTCGGTCTCCTAGTCTTCTCCGATCTAGGTTTCTCCTCTTGTATGTATTAATTAAACTTGTTCCTAAGCAAATTTTGGCAGGAGGGTCCATCAACTTAGTTCTCTTATCCCATGTGGGAAATGCCGCGCATTTTCTCCTCTGTGTTTTCTAATGTTACTTTTTCTTCTTCTGACTCTCTTACAGGTTTACTTATAAGGACGTTTACTACAGTTGAGATTAAAATGGCCTCACATGGAATGTCTGTGATGGCTTCTTAAGTTTATTTCCAGTGATCTTTTAAGCAAGGTGACGTGTAATTTTCCTCTTCATTTTCCTAGTTATTGAATCACGTTGATAGTTGAAACTTCTGAGAAACTCTTTCCGGAGTAATTCAGTATATTCCTTTATGCTCTCGTTAAATTATAATTTTATTTTCTCTTATTATTGTAAAAAGAAAACGAATGGCCTCTCCGATAAACTTATCAATTAAATAATATATGTATGTATCGATACATATATATATATATATATATAAGATCGTATATATATATATAAACATATATATACAATTATACTTCTCTTATCGTTATAATTACTGTTGTTATTATTACTATTAATTAGTACTAATACTATTATTGCAATTATTAGATTATCTTAATAATTTATTTATCTATTATACTATTGTTAATATTACAATCATTATTCGTCTATTCTTTTTATATAATAAAAACAAACTATATATATATATAAGCAATTATCTTCAATTGTTATTGCATAAAAGTGGCTCTCCCCTTTATAACATAACAGCCAATCCCATGAAAATATTTCTTATTTCATTTGGTTAATTCATTTTCCATAAAGCAAACCCTAACCCCCTTTTTTTTTATTTCCTTATGTGTAGGGCAGAAGGGTGGAGATGGCAGCGGCGCGGCCATGGCAGGGGTCGCAGGGGTGGATGGTCGTGGCGGAGGGCGGGAAGTGGAGCTTGTGGCAGTGAAAACGCAGAGAGAGGGGAGTCCGGGCCGCATGGTGGAGGTCTAGCAGGAGGTAGCGGCTCGCAGGCCGCGAAAGGAGGTCGGCCGCGGAGTATATGGAACGGCAGGGGCGTGGTTTCCACCGCCGCGTTTTCTTTGTGTATTGTAACTTGGCGGGGGTGTGGGGAGGGGCGGAGCCCCCACCCACATCCCACTACGTGGGGTGTGGGTGGGGGCTCCGCCCCTCCCCACACCCAAAAGGGATATACGATGGGGTGGGAGGGTTTAAACCCTTCCCACCACCATTCTTTCATATGTTAATTGTGTGCTGTGTAACAACGACGGCAGCGAATGTGATTGTGCTTTCCTTTATTTATTTTTCGTTTATTTCTTTATGGAAATACATTCTATGATATTAACATAATATATATATATATATATATATATATTCCCCATTCTCTGACTTATTTTTTTTCACAGAGAAATAACTAAAACAAATACAGTGATTTAAAGAAAATACATTATAAGATATTAACATATATATATATATATATATATATATATATATATATTCCCCATTCTCTGACTTATTTTATTCACAGAGAAATAACTACAACAAATACAGAGATTTAAATAAAATACATTATAAGATATTAACATATTAAGATATATATATATATATATATATATTCCCCATTCTCTGACTTATTTTATTCACAGAGAAATAACTACAACAAATACAGAGATTTAAATTTAACAATCTTATTCATAGGATTCTTTCACAGATCACTTTATGAGTACAGAGAAATGATAACAATACAGATATTCTCTCTTGCAATTCACACTTTCATATAATAAATGAACATCTCAAATACGGAGGACAACTATATTTTAATCTAATGTCATTTACATTCACCGCTTCTTCACGAATTTAAATTCTAAATGCAAAGATTGAATTAAACTTCTTTAATCTGTCATTTTCAAACCCAGTTCCTCTAATGGCATCTAATACTTAGCATTATGAATACAGGGACTAAACATAACTTTCTTAAACTGCCATTTACAATATATGAACAATTACGAAAATTCCAACTTAGCACATAATAATTCTAAATAGAAAAGGAAACAAAATCATTACAATTGCATTGGCTCACAACTACTGACAACTACAATATCTAAGAGTTAACAAAATTCATAATCTAACTTTCACAATTTTGTCAAGATCAACATTCAACTTCACTACTTAACAACAGTTACTCAAAATATACATAATTGACAGTTCATAACTAGCAAACACTAATGAAGGGAAGAATTTCTCTCTTTTCCCCAAACAATAAATTTTTACAACTTCAGAGAGAGAGAGTCTCTCCACAAGGAACTTAAACAGAATGTAGCACAATGAGCTAAACTCTTCCTACAGCAAGGATGAAATACAGTCCTCCTAAAACAGCACTCCTCCAAATCCAACCATGAGCTCCAAGAAGAAACCTGTGTATCAAAGACAAACAAAGAAGAAAACACCACTCATCTAGCTCTCCTCCCTTCCGTAGACACGCAAGAGGGTCACCCCCGAGCTAGGGAGACCATACTCACACCTGGGTAACTCAAGCACTCCACTTCACAACAGGGACAACAACAAACCCAAAGCACACAAACACCCGTGGTAAATTACACAACACGGAAACTCAACTACAGTGAGTTTCATAAGGGGCAGGAGAGTGGACACACTTGACTCCAGAGTGTCACCCTTACAGATATTTATCCAACACAATTTCTCTTGGCCTCAAACCAAGTTTGATCACAAATTTTTTTAAAGAAATCTGTATTTGACTCTCAAGTCAAAGATACAGTCACAGATACATGCCCTCAAGGCTTTCAACATCCCAAAAGAAGGAAACAGGTATGCACCCGAGGAGGATCTCTCCTCCCCTACCCCAAACTTGATGAGCATTTCTCCCAAGTGGGAGAAGCTCTGTCAAACAACCTGACAACAAACCCCACAGAAAACACATTTAAAACACAAACAAATAATCATCTTTCACACACTTTACATACACATTCAGATATACGAAAGAAAGGTAAAATCCAAACCAACCTTACAAAGCCTTCCTGGAATGAAACTGTTGCAGAGCTCCACTGAGTTCTCTTCCAACCTTAGCCAACAACTCCCTCTCCCTTTCCTCACCTCCAAGCTAACTTTCCTCTTTTTTGGCAATAATAAAAACTCTCCCCAAAATTCAACTAACTCCCTCTCATCCCAAAATTGAAAACAAATAACCCAAATTCTTTTTTTTAGAGGAATGGGGAGGTGACACTTGTCACCTCCTCACTCTTCCCAAAACCACTATTCTGTCCTGGTGGCTTATGTCACTCACCCATCCCTAGAGTACTCCTTATCCGTCTCCTCATGTCATTTCTCTTACGCATGGGAGAAATAAAAGGAGTTAAAGGAGGAAAAGACAGGTGACCCATGCCTCTTCTCCCCTCCTTCACATGGATGGCCCCACAACACATGGGGGAATCTCACTAATGGAGAAAGTGACTTCAAGTCAATCCTTCAATAATGGATGGGTTTGTAGTCATCTCTTACCTTGGGGATTGAAGAGGGATGGGTTGGGTGTTGGTACAACCCATCATGTCCCCTCCATACCTCCAATTTTCGCCACTTAACTTCAGGGGGAAGTTAAGATGACTATATGGAGGTTACTCAAGGGTTACCCATGCCAAATGGGCCCCTGGACCCATGGGGTATAACCCAGGGTCAACTTTAACCCATCCAGGACACCCATGGTCAAGGTAAAGCACATGAAAAGGCCTCAAAGATTTAAATAAAATAAAGAAATTCAAATTCAAACTTTTTACAACACAAATCATAAAATATTGTTACAAGAGGGTAACCAAACCCACTCGACCATACGAAAGACCACATTACAACATCACATCAAACACAGAAAGATCTTGGTTCCTCGTGGAACCAGATCGGCTTAACAGGGGATAACAATAACAAGGTGCGGAATGATCTCCGAAATCTGTGGTTCGATTAGTAAATCCTGCACACTAAATTACAAGATCAGTATCCACATATAATCATCATAGCCGAAGCAACTTATAAACATGCATTATCATGACATAGTTCCAATTAACATAAATGAAATCATATTACAATTTTCCAACATCACCTAATTAACTTTTCTGTAATGTAAACTTATCCAAACATCACCCAATTAGTTTTTCCGAAATCATAATAAAGTTTAATAGTTTGACAATTTCGGGAACTGCTATCCCACAAATATAAAAAGTAACAATAACAGTAATGTAAATAGTCATAACAACAGAAGTAAAAAGGGCGGTCCTCACACATACACAATCTAGAAAATCATTATAAGCCATGGAATTCATTAACAAGATTTGTGCTAGAAACCATATACTAACCTTGCATGAAAAAAACAACCATAAATAGATTTGAAAAACATAGTCACTAATATAAATTAAACACAAACACCTATACAAATATTCAGTTTGAAGATTTCTTCAATTCTTATCAAAATTGAAGGATCAATCTTTGCAAAATTGGCATTTCAAGTTTTATATTTGGAGCTACGTAGCCTATTTGTAAAACATGAGGCTTCTAATTTGTTTTTGTTCTATAAACACATTTTTCTCTCTTCACAATGGTTGTGTAGCATTTGCATTTCTAAGGTTTATTGTTCCTTTTTAAAGAGGAAAAGAAATCTAAGGTTTATTGTTCCTTTTTTAAAGAGGAAAAGAAACTAAGGGTTCAAGTTTTTGTTCCACCTAATAGCTTATGGTAGGGGGCCTACTCTCTTAAGAAAGTTGTTGAAGTGCTTCTCTCAATATGAGGCATTACAAAATAAGTAATATGTATCTTGTAAAAGCATAAATAATGTTTTTTACTATGCCATTTTGGTGAATAACAATTATCAAGCACAATTGAGGGACTTCACAATCATGTAATGTTCAGATTTCTAGGTTGGTGATATCATCACTATTTTTACTCAAGATTTTTAAATGATTAGTATTCTTAGTGTTTTTGGGATGCTCTACCATATCCATGAATTATTAACTAGATTGAGCTCCTACTTACATAATGGTCAATTGCTTTAAGGGCTATTTGTTTAGGTGTTGATGAATTAGGGATCCAATTGGTCATAACTTGACATTATTAACTAGGATGAATGGTTTTCCCATAATTCACTTGAATCAAATTCTATTACTTACTACTTTGTTAGGGTGTCAGGCTACACAAAGTCATTTGATGAGTAGTGTTGATATTCAAATTTTACTTATGGCAAAATCTATACAACATCAGAAATTCCATGTGTATAAAACATGAAATTGCCTCCAGAATTTTGAAGGTGAATCGTAATAGAATATTTATCAAGAGCTTCTGAGTTAGGAGTAAGAAAAGAGAAGAGGAATTAACAAGCTAATTAAATTTAAGGCAATGTACCAAAGTTATAAGATTTTACTAGACAAATGATGTGCACACTATTCACCAATTATTTAAATCATGATATAAATTTGTGCACCAAAGGGTGCTAAGGCACGAGGTCATTACATCAATTGAATCACCAATTATCAAGCATAAGAATCAAAGGCTAAACAATGTAATAATGAGAAGAGAATGCAAGGGCAAATTTGGGCACAAGGTATCAAATTTCATTCATAGTCGAACTCAGAACAAAATTCATACCAAGAGGCAAAAATGTGCACTTCTCAAGTATTCAAGCAGTTCTTGAATGTTGCCCACAAAGCCCCCTATTTATTACAAAATTCTCCTCCCCTTTTAGAATTTACATGTACTTTTATATTTGCAACTAATCCCTTTATGCTTTGGGACTAGAGTGATAACAGTAAATCCATGTTTAAATATTGAATTGTTGAGAACTCAATCATTTTTAGAGATTGTTGTAGAAGAACCAATGAACTTATATTTTTCCTAACCAATGGCATAAAAGAAAAGTGTGTCAGATCTGACAATCACTTCAAGGAGTGTTGAGATGCCAAGTGTTGCTAGGACATTATTCATTACTCTTTGTTATTTGGTTGACCACTATGTTGACTCACCCAATAGCGCATACTATAAAGTTGTCAGAGTGACAATATTTATGTGTTGTGTGAGTTGTCAAATCATTTTGAAAATGATAAACGACCCTGGTTCTTTTATATCCTACCGAGGGGAGTGGGGCCCACCAACTAATGAGTCATTGAAATTGACCAATGGCATAACATTTTGAAGTTCTTAGACATGCTAGCTTCAAATGTTACACAATGCTAGCATATGGCATCAAGACCCACCATTTACTCTGCCTATTCATCCTTTTGATAAAGAATTAGGGCCCAATGATACTTGTTGATTCATGTTGTTACATCCCTAATTTTTGACTTGCTATATTTTTACTTTTACTGGGACATAAGTAAATGTATTTTGATGTTTAGATTAATGTCGAGGAAAGACATGGAGTTATATTGAATTTCATTTACAAGTTATGAAAATGATTGGGTTATTATCGTTTTAATATTGCACTATGAGATTTCGTTTATCATTTGAATAATGATGCACTGATCATAATTTGTTGGTTACAAGTTTGATACAGGATTGTAGGTTGTGAGATGACTCTCGGAGAAAAGAGAGAGAGTATCTTTCTAGGAGAGAGATATAGACCTTGGGTTACGAGTGATTTATTTGCCAAACTAAGTATAAAGTGTTTACCAAAAACATGAATTGAAGTGTCGTGAGAGGTAAGCTTTGTCTTGTCAGTTTACTTTTGAACCAAATCGATAGATAGTCGATATTGTTCGTAAAACTTGCTAAGTTGTCTTAAGTCATCTTAGTCACTAATAGGTTAATGACGTTGTTTGAGATTGATTTATAACTATTTATGTTTAACGTAAATATTATGACATTTTTGTCATCAAATGATAGTCTTATTACAACTATTAAGATATTTGACGTGTTATTAACTATTCGTAAAACGTTAAGATGTTTTCGTCGAAGTTATTAATATGTGACATTTGTCGACGTATTATGATGGGGAGACAAGCTCAACCCAATCATGATATCTGTATCCCCTGGTTTAATGATATCTTATTAATGAATAAACTGTATCTTCCTAATGAAATAGGCAAAGATATGAGGTTTATAATTGATGTAATCAATATATACATATAGATGCCTTTGCATCGTAAGAGGATAATAACTCTTTATGAGTCAATGGTATGGAGGGAAACCATAAGCTTAAATATAGTAGAGCCTTTAGTTGTATGATGAGTGGATTAAATACCACGTAGTCTTTTTATAACCACATGCTCGAGTTTGGAGTGGTTGTTGACATAATTAGTAGAAAATGTGTTAACCAAATGAAGTGGTAGTTATGACACTTAAGATGACTTAATTATCTTAAGTTGTGGGTTCTTAGGGTGTCAATATTTCTTAAGAGATAAGTGATAATATATACTATGTATTCCCTCATGATGTGATGAAACCCCATAAGGCATAGTACGTGTAGAGCCCTAGCTATTTCTAAGAGAGTTTGTTACCAATTGCCTTGGAATGGAGTCTTTATGTTGGAAGTGGTGGATGTAACTGCCAAGATGTACAATTGTAGGTTTAGACAAGAGCATGAATTGTTAGTCATGGATAAGAAAAATGGCTCACAGTTGAGAGAAATACTAGGTAAAAAGTGTTAACCTTAGAGTTTAGAAAGGATGGCGGTGGGGGAAAAACATTTGACGAGAATCAGCAAAGAGAAGATTTCGACCCATGAGTTCTAAGTTGAGCGAAGAGTAAGAAACATAGTATGCAGGAATAAGTGAGCCGCTGTGTAAGCTAGAGCCCACGACGGATGAGCACATCCAGTCATAAGACTTTAAGAAGTGTCTAAAATAGGTTCTCTCCTTATTTGAAGTGATTTCTTAGTTTTGTTAATTGAATTGTAAGTTAGTTTCATTCAAACTTTGAAACGTTGCTAAGGTCAATGTCATAATAAGCCGAAGCTTAAATGTCTTGCAATTTATGATAGATATAAATAATGATTTTATGGTGGTGAAAAGAATCAAGAGTCAACTAGTAGGAGAATCAGCGGTGCTGAGTCTTGAAGGATGGTTTAGTGAGAGTTACATACACCATGAACTTTACCAAGAGTACCTTTGTTGAAAAATAGATAATAGTGAAAGCATTACGGATTTATGCACTGGTAGGGTTCCTATATGATGAATTCTTTCTCAAAAAGACTATTAACTCATTTTAGCCACCCATGACGTAGATACTTAGAATGACTAATGATATTATAGCTAGGAAATGTGCCAAAGAAACCCGGTTATAGAAAGTGTGTTTCACGAAGCCTTTTGATCGTAAGCTTAGTATTATAGAATCTCTGCTTACATTAGAGAAATTTTAGTCAATGTTGCTCTACCAATTGTTTCAAGTTGTTATTGTAATCTTTCTTATGACTGAGTTAGAGTCAATGGTTCGACCTCTTTTAGGTCGACAATCATAATGTATATTATGGCCGAGTGAATGAAGGCTAGCCTAGGAATATGATGGTCAAAAGTAGATAAATGATAAGTTTATATATATATATAAACGATTTATATACATGTCTATGTATTTGTTTATGCTAGAGGTTTCCATTTAAAACAATATAATTTAGAAATGTAGAATTTATATATATTAGGATATTGTTGGAATAATATTCTTTTTATCATAGAGAATATTTTACTTCTAAACATTAAGTATTATAATTATGAGTATACTTTACTTTTAAGGGTGCATCATATGAGATGTTTTCCTACTTCTAGTTTAGATGGAAACACTTGAACATTATTGTTTTCGATATGGCTAATTTGAGTCAAAATAGAGAGAAACTTAAACATGGAATTCTTTCAGTTATTGAATGGAATTAGTTCATCATCTTTTAAATCAACCAAACTTAGTCAAAGTTTAAAACCGTATAGAACCTTTGGTTTAGGTAAATCTAAGGATATACTTGTATAAAGAACTATCTTGGTTCGAGAGACTTAATGCCTTCGTAATCAGGAAAGACTAGGGAATAATCACTTCCATAGGATAATCTTACTTCCTAAAATAAATATGCTTTTTATTCCATTGTATTGAGATAGATTAAATAAAAACCCTAGTATAACCTAGAAGGTTTAAGGTTTATTTGAGAACACCTTTATGGTTATAAACCGTTTTAAGTTACTTTATGTGGGAAGACATTTAAGGGTCGAGAACCCTAATCTAGTAATGTTCATGTCTATCTTATTGAAAAGAGATTTGTTACTAGTCGACAATATTTAACCTTAGGTAGGAAAAACTATTTATTGGGCTACAAGTCGACTTGAAATATAGGTCATAAGCCTCGAATTTTGCAAGCATGCAAGAGGTACTATTAATGGTTAGTCAACCATAAAGTGTATTATATCTTATTGGACACAACTTCTCTTAGCTATTACTTGTCGATAAGGGGTGAATCTCAAATGTTGCAAAGATGCAAAGAGAGATACCTAAGAATGGATAGTCATCCCATAAAGGTCAATGGAGCAATGATAGTGTCTTATGAATCCACCTATGTTAGAAAGACTAGGTTTGAGTTAGGCAAAACTCATCAGTTAAATCTTAACTTAACCTAGATATGGTAATTATTATATTGAATCATTGAGATCATTATATAGATTGTGATTGAAGGGTCAAGTGCCCTAACTATGTACAATTATTCTTACTTGTAAGAAGGGAATTAGTTTCCTAGACTATAATGCTTAACCTAGGTAAGGTTATCACCTTAGTCATTATTAATCAATCTATAATTCTTACGAGTAAATAAGTCATGGACCTCAGGTATTGCAATGATGTAATGAGAGTCCTCGTAAAGAAAGAAAGTAGAATAGGTCTATGGATTATAGACAGTGAAAGAAAACATGTATGGGTTGGGAAGACTAAATTAATGAAAACGTCATGACTTCATAAGTTAAACATAGTTGACCAAGTCGAACTGTAGGAATATGATAGTATCCAAGTCGAGTTGGAGTGGGTGAACATTACGACAACATTCATTGCGAACACCAATTTATATAGAAACTATGACCATAGTAATGCATATGTCTCTGCATGCATTGTCGGTTCACTGTATCTGGATTGCACAACCTATCAGAAATCATATTTAGCTAGAGGGTATCTAGGGATGTATGGTTGATAGAGTTGTGTAAGATACAACACTATGTACCCAGAAAGGCAAATTACCACTGGTCACCTTTGGTCTATATTCCTCGTGAAGGGTAGGGTCACTCCCTATGTGGAAGATGTGTGGGAGACCGTCGGTCTGTGGATGGGGGTAAATCACTGGAAAGATATGCTCTCTCTAGCAGAAGACATGCCGAGGCTTGTGATAAAGATGTCAGATTTCTAGATGCAATATATCTTTGAGACTATTGTTTATTGAGACTATGTAAAACATTATCTAAAGCAGATATTTGTAATTGATTTACTTTTGTAAACATTATACTTGAGAAGGACAATATAGTTTACTATATTTTGTAGTGAGAAATCTTGTAATTATAGTTACTTGATTATATTGATTAAAAGAAAAATTTTCTCTTTCTCATTTTACCCTGTTTAAATTACTTAATGGTAAATTTCTGGTTTTTACTATGTTTATAGAACGTGGATGTTACACATGTGCTCTAGGCAATGGTGCAAAATTATAAATTTATTATATTGACAATGTTTATAAGTTGTGAAATGTTACCACACATAGCTCTTTCATCCAAAATATATACGACTCTAATATTCCCATATCCCTTGAAAATTTGAAATGTAGGCCCCACTAGCTACTAACTCATATGAAATGACAAATGACGCAATATTTTGAACTTGTCAGATTGACAAGGTTCAAATCATGCGCAATATTGACACATGTCTCGATTATCTTTGATTAATGATTTTGAAGAATCAATGGAGCACTTGAAACTACAAGATTATACAAGGGAAAAAAATTGCCATTTTCAAAATAGAATAGACTGCAAGTCCACCTATTTTAACTACTCAGCCTGAAATCTATCTAGCGCAATCAAAGATTGAACTTCTGTAGTCAATTTTTGTACCTCTCATTCATAATATTTCGCTTGAACTTGAAGTTGGTTTATTTTATCCTTGGTGCATTTTAGCTTCAGCTCCCTTTTGTCTAGCTTTTTGTTTATTTTCACAAAATTTGTAGTGGCAAATTTTTGAGTTTCCTCCATTAATTCCACTCTATCCTCAAAGTGAGCCTATGCCAAATTCATTCCCATAGCATGAACAAAGTAATCTTTAGGATGCATCTACTCTTGCAACTTATTGACATTTGGTGTCATGTGAGCAATCATTTGTGCTTATTGTGTTGTATCATGTAGTGATCACATCTGTAAGTGCACTGGTGCTTTATCCTCCTTTTGTTTTGGCCTTCTGAATATGTTGAGTAGTCTTCATTTGTTGTTGGAAGGTGGTTGGTGACTGAATAAAACTAACTGCAAATGGAAAACCTTGAGGGAGTCCATACGATAAAGTGACCTATTGTTGTGAGGGAGCAAGCACATTTTTTGGAGGCAATGGGGAAGGTACCATGAGTGTGGAAGGGGAGAAAGGGGGTAAACTCAAAGTATGTGGAAAAGATGGAGCAGGGTGTTGTTGGGAAGATGGGAAAGAGAATGATGGTGGCAATGGAGTCATGGGTATTCCAAAGGGTTGCATGAAAGGAAAATAAATTGGTGTAGTTGTAGTAGCGGTTGTGGATATGGGGAAAGCTTACATAAAGAGAATCAATGTATCCACTATAGTTGCTATAGTGAAGGGAGTCGATGAAGGCAAGGGTAAGATGGTTGTGAGCATTGATCTAGAGAAAGGGGACCAGACTGAGTGATAGGAGAGGGAAGAATAACACTTACAAGTACAAATGTTAGGGCTGTGGATGTCATAACTATCCTAGTTGACAATGATGTAATTCCCATATCCACCTATTCTTCATCCGACTCCTTTTGTAGGACCAATTTTATTTTATTTCTTGAGGACTCCTCAATTAATGGAGGATCAGAACTTTATTTTGTAGTTGATGATGCTATTGGAACATTTGTCTCTAAGCTACCTAACAATGATGCCATTGCAGTAATCAAAGGAGCTATGGTAATTATTAGTTTTAGTGTTGCTTGAACACCCAATGGTAGGATTTGTTGTTTCACTTCTTTGATTTTTTCCATTCCTTGTTCATAAACTAGTTGTGCACCGTGGTGAGCTTGAATGAGTTCTTCCCTAAGGCCCCCATATGTTGAAGATATTTAGGCCAAATAAGTAGGATCTTGTGAGGATTGACCCTTAACTTGATCAAGTGGAAGTGGCCATTGTTGCTGATTGGGATCCGGTCCTAGAGTTTCTTTGACATAATCATTATCAATCTCTGATTCAAAATATTCTTAACCCTCTTCCTCTTCTTCTTCTTCTTGAACTTTAGATCTTTCTCCTACCAAATATTACTTGTATCATAGTTTGAGGTGGGTGAGTAATGCTCTTGATCCCACAATGTTTCCCAAGTGCCATTAGTAGAGACTAATATATATTACTTTTCAGACTCTAGTATTTTTTACCTATATTTCCAATAGGATTTAATCTTTTTTTCACTCCATTCAAACCTCTTAAGTGCTTTTCTAAGGCCTATCATCATGATCTTAGAAAAAGCATAGACATGCACTAGCTTGTAAAAGGTTTCTTAAGGCGGAAGCAACTTTATTGGAAGCTCATGGATCTTGACATATGCATTTGGAGAATCTGTATTAAGGTATTTTCTAGCTCCAATGGTTTGCTGGCTCTAGTGAACAAACACCTCTTTTTCTTTTACTTTGCCAATCCAACTAGCCATGAATCCATTTGGACCATGTGACCAACGGTCCTCTATAATGCCCAAGTCTAGCAACTTTAGTGATAGGAGATTTTTCACTCTTCCTTTGTTGACTGTTATGCCTCAAAAAGAAAATGGAATATCATAGAAAGATCTTTTTTTTCTTCTAGCTCCAAATTTGGAGTCAATAACTTCAAGTTTCTAATCATATTCTATGGATGTGATTTATTTTGTGAGGATTCTGCGTAGCCTAAAAGGCTCCTCCTTGAAACCATGCATCTAAATTAGTGTAATGTACATCAAAAAACCAATCACAGGGAATATGATCATTTGTCATTGAACCCCTTTGGCTATCACTCAATCTAAAAGCATTATCATCAAAGTTAAGGTCTATGAGGGTTAGGGCAAGAAAAATTCAACGTGGCATACGGTACCCCATTTTCAATGACATCGAATGCTTGATATTAGTAAATGATTGTAGGTAATGGTGAAATTAGCATCGACATTTTTCATTTAGTTTTGTGTTTTTTTATATTTGTTACATATATTGAAACTTGTAATAGTCCAAAGTTCAGGGGAGGATAGGTGTCCAAGCATATACTGTGATAATATTTTGAGACTCAATTAAATCATCAATAATGGAGATTTGCATGTGAGGATGAAAGAATTGAGAATTCTGGTATAACATCAAATGGAGCAAAAAATGAGGAATACCTGAATAACTGCTATGTGTGGAAATGAGCTAGTTGGAAATTCATTGTATTAGCTATTACTCTTGCAAAATCAAGTTTAAGTGTCATGTCTCGAACCTTGTGACTCTTTTTACCATTGGTTATTATCTTGATGGGTTTACTCAATGGTCAAATTATGTATACCTAACAAGTAAATGGTTGTAATTTATGAATATCTAGTCATTATGGTTGATTTATGTTGCTTCGGCTATGGTTTTGAGACTAACCTATTAATGCTATTTGGAGTGCAACTGGATGCAGGTACTCGTCAAAGATGAGAACATGACTGAGGTAGTAATATTCTAGCCACCCAACAGAATTGACAAGATGTACCTCGATACCTGCACATACCACTTAGTTTATGTAGCATCATGCCTTACATTTTGATTGATTCCATTAGAGTGAGATTGTTTATTTTGTTATGTTTTCTTCCAACATCCATCTCTGTAGCATAAACATCCCAATGAACACATGCATCTCTCTCTCTCTTATCCTGTATGAATAAACGATTTAGGTGTTATTAATTAGATTGGCAAAGTGATTATTTAAAATAGTTATAAATATATGATTAAAATTGATCCAATTAATTAAAAGGTGTGACTCTTTTATAAATAAAATCATTTCTTAGGCAATTATAAAACTATTTGTCTTAAGAATGAAAAAAGCTTTAGTTCCTTCTAATAAAAAAATGTAAATATATTATATAAAATAATAAACATCTGTTTCATTTGCTCTAGCTTTGAACTTGGAAGTTGAAACATATAATAAATATAGTCTCTATATTTATAAATATAGAAAAGGAAAATTAAGAATGAAAGGATGTTTGGATTCAAATAAATATATTTAACTTAAGAAATTTAAACTTAAATATCCTTCCATGCGATTAAACCAAGAGATGAAGGATTGCTATGTGGAGTTTTGAAATCTAATTATAAATTTGAAATAGAAAGCATGCAAGCAAAGGAAGTAAAAATAAACTATTAAGAAGATAACTGCAAGGGGATGGCACATGCACCAGACACTTTTTGATAGGAGATAACTCCAAGTAGAGTGGGGGCATCATTCTTAGAAGTCCAAGGCTTAAATTTGACAGTCAACCTTGACTGTCAAGCAATTTTTTTTATGACAGTTATGTGCCTTTAAAATACTATGACATACTTTAGTATTAGTAAATTATATAAAAACCAAATATATATATCATCATAATCCTATATAAATTTTGATAGTTTGTCCAAAATCTTTCCTTTCATATGATAAGGTCTTTTTAAAATTTTAGTTGTATTTTATAGTTAAAATGTCTAAATACAGTTATACAACTGTCAAATTTAAGCCCTACTTAGAATAGAGAAAAAGATAAAAAGAAAAGGGAGGTAGCAAAGAAAAACATAGATAAAAACAAACTCTCACAAGGTAGAAAAAGCAAAAAAAATAGATAGCAAAGAAAGAAATATAGACTATACGCAAGAAGGAGAGAAAAGGACTGAAGGGACAAAAGGTAGAGAGAGAGGAATCTTTGTAGAATCAAGAATTACTAGGAAGATTTGAAACCGGGTAATCTTCTTTTAATAATGTAATTAGATAATTTGGTTACATCTTTCTGTAAAATGACTATGATTTGAATTAAATTAAATCAGATTGTGAAAATCATCTTTGTTTGCTCCTTGTTTCCTTGCTTCTTTTATATAATTTCCTTCGGGAGTATGAAATCCTGTAGCGATTTTTCTTTTACCTTCTTTGTTACCTTTTAAGGGTATTCGGCCTATAGAAAATTACCATCGGCCTGGTTTATGATGTTAACCGGAGTATAAATTTCATTGGAGTTGAGAGGATGAAATGACCCTAATTTTTCTAGTCGCCTTGCTTTACCACTTACCAGCTCAAATGTTTCTCTGTGAAATAAATTGTCATTGTCTAGAAGTCTCTATTCTAGAGTTAGCTGACCACTTCTTTCTAAACTATTATTTTCTTTTTGGCCCCTGTGCCTTTTCAAACTAGTTCAATCAATTCCCCCTAAAATCTTTAGGCACAGTGTTAGTTTCGGCCTGCTAGTCATGAGATGACCTGAATAGTCTTTCTTTTTAACATGTGAAACATTTAATCGGTGATTGTTTTAAATACACCGGCCCCTTTTAAGATAAGTTGTCAACCTGTTTGAACCTCCTTATAAAATAGGACAACCGTATGATTTTTCCCTTATAAATAGGTGTTTATTTCTCTAAACTATTAATCTCCAACCTATTTTTGTTCTATCATGTGTATAAAAGAGGAATGTACATATATTTGAATGTATAATGAGTTTAAGGGAATGCATATTTAATCCATTTCAACTAAGTGGGGAGCAATGTTATTCAAAATATGAATGTACGAAATGAAACAAACCCTATTTTATTTTCTTTTGGCTTGCCTATGGAAGAGTTTGATTTCTTCCTTAAATTCATGTTTTCCTGATGGTGGGTATCATGGGGGATATATCATTTTCTTGATTATGTGATTCCTGAATATGGACAACTAGGTTAGTTTCTTTCCTTATTTATGTGTATTTGTGTTAAGAGTATTTTCCTTTATGCTATTATTAGATTCTTAAAAATGATGTATTGTGGTTAGAGTTATCTTCTTACATTAGTTATGATTCATTAATGAGCGTATAGGGGGATTAGTTTTATTTCTTGTTCTTGTTATGCATCTTGGGTTACTTTTGGGCTAGGATACCGAATGTGGAACAACAGAGATGGATTTTCCTCTTTTCGAGATTTGACCTTAACTATTTTATATGCTTGGCCAAGCTAATAATTCATTGAAATATATGGATATTTGTCTACCAAAACTTTATTTATATATATCTCTACCACATCCTGATGCGAGACATTTGCATATCATCATTTAGATTTGCACTTAGACATAAGGTTGCATTAAGTGTTCCCTCCTGCCAGTTGTTTCCAAGTTGCTAGATGTTTCGTGAAGGGTTGGGTTTCCTTCGTGTTATGAAGAGATCCAGGGAAGTGTAATTGCTTCATGGTGGGTGGAAAAGCACTTGAGTCATGTTCCCATCTCTCAGCTAGCAAGAGGACCATGTGGGTTCGTGGCGGCTAGAGAGTTTGATTGATTTATTATTCTTGTATTGTACATGGTTATTGTATCTTGTAATTATCATTTGATGATTTATGGCATGACAACCAATGGACATAGTATATTCTTTTATAGTGCTAACACCTGGATTAAGCACATGATTTGTAAGATTTAATGACTTTTATTGATTCATGTTTATGAGAATAATCTTTTACTTGAGATGATGTAATTAAGTGGTTTCTTTACTTTAGACAACTATTGTGTTAGTATCCATACTTTACATTAACGGCATGTTCATGAGTGATAGTTTTTAGTTTAAAAAGAGCACCCAACTAGAAGCTATACACACTCCTATCATCATCCATGTCAAAGATACGATCCGTCATGGAAAAAATGTGTTGGACGTCTTGAGTGAATTGTGGCAAGGAAATTGGGATAGGAGGAAGCTCAGTATTATCTTCATCCAAACAGAGCCCTTTATTCAAGATCATGACAAGTCGCTTCCTAGTATCCCATGTTTATTGTAGTCTTTGATAACTATAGGTGTGAGCTACTTTGTTATATTCTAGCCACAACATCTCTTTGTGTAACATCCATATCTGATTTTACTTGAAAACTAGGTTTTTAACATAGGTAATTTTTTTTTCTTTCAAGGTAATCAAATACAAAATAACTTATCTACTATCAAGTATAACATTTTTCACTTAAACAATAAACATGATTTCATTTTTCACAAAGCTGAAAGAAATGATAAATCATTAACATTTTGTTTTCTCACAATTTGAAATTTTCTTGAAACAAAAACAATATTGGAAACATACCATTATCACGCATCTCGATTGTCAACCCATCACATTCAAGACTCGGCAATCCTCAATATTTGGAAGAGAAAGTATCTTCAAGGAGCTTAACCTCCAACCACAGACCGTCGGTCTCCCGCACTCCTTCCTAACCGGAAGTGGCCCTACCCTACTCAAGAGGATAGACTTAGGACAACCATCAGTGTTTGCCATCTGAGCTCTGGTGTTGTAACTTACGTGTCTTGTTATCATGCAGATCCCTAGATACCCTCTAGTCATGCACGACTCTCCACAAGAAACGTCATCCAGTCACAGTGAACATTCAATGCACTTGAGGATCGTGCATCACCTTGGCCAAAGGATTTGTTTTTAAATAGCGTTGTGTGAACGCATGAACTTAGTTCACCCACCCTACTCGACTTGAACTGATCGCAATCCTACAGTTTCCTATTTGTAAGGTTTAAACAAATGTTGACCTCGATGACCTCAAGGTATTTGGATTTTCTCATGCAATAGCGCATGGCGCAAATGTTTACTCTATTCCTGAGTTTATGGATTCATCTCCATTTACACATTGTACAATGGGTGTTCTATTTCATTGTTTATATGGATAGCATTTGTAATGCAATTCATAATCCCATATTCATATAAAACATCATTTAATAACACCCACTCCTAAGTGGTTTCAAACTAGGCTATTTGGTTCCCATATGTTTATACAACATACTCAAGTATATAATACAATTTCTCGTAAGCCCAGAATTTAGAGTTTTAGACTCATAAGGGTCTACAAGGTAATAGCAACACAAGAATCATCGCGTGCAACTTAATTTAGACTCAAAATGCGGATTTCCCACCCTTATCTTTTCATTTCAAAAGCATGACAGTTTTTTGACCAATACTAATACTTTAACTCTACTCCTCCTTCCAAGTCAAATGGTTTCACATGGTTCAATGAGGTAAGAGTAATAAAATGAGATATTAAAAAGACTTAGAAACCTACTTTCGACTCTAGAGGTGATCCAACACATTTGTCAACCTCTAACTAAAGGTATAAAACCGAGATAGAAACTAGCTAATTACATTTGTCGACGTTCAATGTCTTGTTTTTGGAATCTTTATCTAATTGGGCAGAGAGATATTTTAAAACCTTGTCCTCCTCTGGTTTTTATCTCCCGACACCACAGCCAGTTGAAATCACACCATCCGGCTGTTAAAACAATCTGAAATCTACGTCGAAACATGCATTAAATCTAAGGTTTGGTTTCTTTATACAATAGGCACGTGGTGACATGTGGTTTCTCACTATGAAACTATCATTTCAAATGTACACAAGACAGTTTTAAACTGAGTTACAGTCATATAATATTGACTCATTGCATACATCAGGCCGACAGCTAGAAGGATACCGTTTCACATCTTGCATCATGCATTGATCAATCATTGGTGTGTATACATTTGAGGATTGTGTTCTATTATCATTATGGTTTCTTTCATGATATGCAATGTTATTGTTTCTGTGAAGACAGTCATGAGTTCAAACTCTAAGAAGACAACAATGATACTTAATCCATGCAATTTAACTCATACAGAACTTGCAGTAAAAAGACATTATCATTGCATCCGACATGTTGTAAATGTATTACACTATCATTGCAGAGAAGAGACACTAATACTAATCATAGACTACGAAAAAGAGAGAATGGAACCTGTTGATGGAGTTAGAGGTCTATTGTTGCAAGCTCATCCTCACCAAGCTCTCGGCGACCTCCGTAGATTCCTTTCTCAATCTCTCAACTCTTTGCACACTTCTATCCTCGTCCTCTCGTTAGTTTCTTAACCATCGAAGACTCTAGCTCAGGCCGCGCACCATGGAGAAGAAGAATGATCTCTTTTCTGACAGTTTTCCTAGTTTTCAATCAATAGAAAACTTATGCCTTTTTTTCCCCCACAATGATGGAGCATTTGCATTTATCTAACGGTTACACTTTAATCTCAACGGCATAACCTCCTACCGGACCACCCATGGTGATGGAAGATGGGGCATTAAAACCACTGTTGTGACATGCCTATACACAAGGAGGTCGAAGAACTGTATTTTACCTGACTTCTTACTTACGACGACCACTAACAAGATGGAGGCTCCTTTGGTGACGTGGCTGTTAGTGGACATAACAACCCCGCCCACACCTTCAAGCATTAAGGCTTCTAATCCTTAAAGTTGCAACCAAAAGCTGAATTGTGGAGTTAAGCTCAACAAGGTAGCGGATATTAAATGCCTAAAGCATCTCTATGGTCAAATAAGAAAAAGAGATAAAGACCAACTTAAAAAAAAAACTCAAGGTTAGATCAATAATATCTCACGGTCAAAGCTAGAAGAAAAAGACTCATTCCAAATAATGACCAAAACAAATTATTACACGCTATGGCTTCAAATTTGAAATTCATCGATTTCCAAAAAGGAATAAATTCACAACACATGATCAACACGTTTCTATGGCAATCACGACGGATTGAGCGTAACGCAAACAAGTTTCCTACATCGTTTGACGCACAAAACTGACTTCTCGCATCTTTCGACTACGAGGCGTGATTCACAAATCCACCACAAATAGGTTCATTTAATTACCTACAAATGAAATAATAATCATCTATATAAGTCGACTCACTTTGGTGGACTTGCGACAACAACGTCGATTCCAAAATTCTATATGACGACTTACGAAAAGGGTGTTAAACTTTATCTTCAGACATCAACATCTAGTCTCAAACTATCTTAGTCATAAACATGACTAAATTGATGGCTTCAAGGTTTATCTACTTGCTTGGCATTTTCAGTAACAAACACCCATGGTTAATTTCTAGAGTCTCTACTCTCTCTCAAAGATACTTTCTCTTCCTGTCGAACATGGTCCACCTGTTCCTGCAACGACAGTCTCACATACAATTTTTGTGGTCAAAGCCTATATTCCAAATCAAAGCATAATATATCCAAACATCATTTTCTCCTAACAAAAAGGCATTTTAGTTTTATAATATCACATATATCATAATCAATAGATTCCAAAATTTCATAGAACTAACTTGTCTATTTACATCACCAGTTTCCATGTCGTCCACAACATATTATATAACTAAAATTTGCAAGAAAAGTAAATAGCATTATCAATTCCAAAAAGAAGGATGTAACATATCCTTCCCCTTTAAAAATCATCGTCCCCGATGATTAAGTTTATCAAGCAAAAATTAAACTTAAAACAAAGTTTTTATAGTTCAACATTAATGTCTTTGAAAAGTTTAGGAAATCTTTGGTAAATGTCTTTATAGTCTTTCCAAGTGGTGCTATCCTCGCCATATTGGTCCCACTGAATTTTGCATTGCAAAACTTCTTGATTACGTAAATAAAGTTTACGCATTTCGAGCACCTTGAGTGGCTCGATCACAACCACCCCGGGTTCTTGCATCTGTAAGGAATTCCAGTTAAGGATGTGGCTATTACCTACAAAATATTTCTTTAAATATGAAACATGAAAAACATTATGCATCTTGGACAAGGCTGGAGGTAGAGCAACTTTGTAGGCAACTGGATTGATAATCTCAAGAACTTCAAAAGGTCCGACATAACGAGGAGCCAATTTTGATGATTTACCAAATTTTATAGAACTCTTTTGGGGTTTCACTTGCAAAAGCACTTTCTCGCCAACAGAGAAGTGTCTAGGCACTCGTTTGCGATTTGTATAACTCGTTTGCCTGTCATTGGCTTCTACCAACCTCTTCCTAATCATTTTTACTTTTTCTTCCATATCAGCAAGCATTTCAGGTCCAATGCTTATCCTATCTTCCAGCTTATCCCAGCTTATACGAGTTCTGCATTTCCTTCCATATAATGCTTCAAATGGCGCCATCTTAATGGCAGAATGATAGGAGTTGTTATAGGCAAATTTGACAAGAGGTAAATATTCCTCCCATGTGTATTGTTGATCCATGTAATACATTCTCAAAAGGTCTTCTAATACCTAATTCACCCTTTCTGTTTGTCCATCAATTTCAGGGTGATAAGCAGTACTCACATTAAGTTTAGTCCCTAATGCAGAAAATAAGGTTTGCCAAAACCGTGAAGTTATTCGAGCATCTCTATCAGATATAATCTTTTTAGGTACACCATGCAATCTAAAAATTTCCTACACAAATTTTTGAGCCAAAAGATGAGCTCCATCCGTCAAATTTCCCGATATGAAATGTGCGACCTTGGTTAGTTTATCCACAACAACCAATATTGCATCATGCCTATTCTTAGACATTGGTAACCCCTGGACAAAATCCATACTAATAACTTGCCATTTCCATTCTGGAATATCATGCAGGTATAACAATCCAGCAGGATGTTGGTGTTCCACCTTAACTCTCTGACACTCCAAATAGCTAGCTACAAACTGTGCAGCATCGCTTTTCATTCCCTTCCAGAAATATAGCGGCTTGACATCTGCTAACAGTTTTGTTACACCAGGGTGTCTAGAGTAAGGAGCACAATGAACTTCCTTCCACACAAGGTTTCTAAGTTCTACTGAATCAGGAACATAGATTCTTCCCTTGAATCTCATCAATCCATTCGATTCAAAACTGAATCTGTCATATCTTGGGTCCTTAGGGTTTAAGTGTAGAGCCTATTTCACTTGCTCATAATACTCATCTTCAGATAAGTTTTGCATTACTAAGTCTTTAAAAGTTAGCATGTATGGAGATTATAGAAGCTATGTGCCTTCTTCTACTTAAGGCATCAGCTACTCGGTTTTCCTTGCCTTTGATATAAGAAATCTCAAAGTCATAATCTGATATTAATTCCAACCATCTCCTTTGCCTTGCATTGAGATTAGGTTGTGTGAATATGTAGCAAAGACTTTGATGATCAGATTTTAGTATAAAAGTCTTTCCCAACAAATAATGCCACCACATCTGAAGGGCGTGAATCACTGCTGCCATTTCTAAGTCATGAGGAGCGTAGTTCTGCTCATAGTTTTTCAACTTCCTTGACTCATAGGCTACTACCCTGCCATCTTGCATAAGCACACCTCCTAATCCTTCTCCCGAGGCATCAGTGATAACCTCAAAATCTCCCTCCGGATCAGGAACTTTCAGAATTGGAGCGGTTGTTAATTTTTCTTTTAACAAGTCAAAATCTTTTTGACATTCATCCGTCCAAACAAACCTTTTCCCTTTTCTATGCAAGGAGGTAATTGGGCTAGCAATGCTTGAGAAATTCAACATAAATTTCCTGTAATAACCTGCCAACCCCATAAAACTTCGTACCTCTGAAACGTTGGAAGGTTCAGGCCATTCCATAATAGCTTTTATTTTGGCCGGATCAACTGATATCCCATCAGCTAATATTATATGCCCCAAATACTGCACTTCTTTCTGAAAGAAGGTGCACTTTGAGAGTTTCGCATACAATTTGTGTTCTCTTAATCGTTGCAAGACTATTTGAAGATGCTGTCTATGCTCCTCTTCATTTTTGGAATAAATCAGAATATCATCAATGAAAACTAGCACAAACTTATCAAGACAATCTCTGAAAACACTATTCATGATATTCATGAAAGCAGTAGGTGCATAGGTCAATCCAAACGGCAACACTGTAAACTCATAATGACCATATCTCGTTCTAAATGCTGTCTTGGGAATATCTTCATCTTTCAACCTTAACTGATGGTATCCAGATCTCATATCTATCTTAGAAAAGACTGATGCAACACGCATTTGGTCAAATAGATCATCAATACGTGGCAAGGGATACTTGTTCTTTATTGTCACCTTGTTAAGCATCCTATAATCTATACACAGCCTTAGAGTTCCATCTTTCTTCTTGACAAATATAACCGGGGCTCCCCATGGTGATACACTTGGCCTGATTAGATTCTTAGACAATAGCTCCTATAATTGAGCTTTTAATTCCATAAGTTCAGTGGTGGTCATACGATACAGAGCTTTAGAGATTGGCTCTGATCCTGGTTTAATATCTATGCCAAAGTCAAATGTTCTTTTCGGAGGCAAACCTGGTAGCTCCTCGGGAAATACATCCCTGAAATTGCAAAGATATGGATATTTTTCCTCAAATGTTTGCTTCTCCAAGGTTTCCTCTACTAGGTCCATTTTGACTGCAAAAAGTTGACATCCCTTTCGCCTAGCCCGTTTTAGTTGTTTTGAAGAAATGGAGCTAATCCTTATTTCCCTTTGAATTCCTTGAAGATTTACTTATTTGCCCATCTCATCCAGACACTCAATTGTTTTATGAAAACAATCTACCTTGGCTCGATGTTTCCACAACCAATTCATTCCTAAGATGACATCGTAGGACCCTAAAGGTGCTACGTATAAATTTGCCTCAATGGTGAAGTTAGAAATATCAATCTTAGCTTCAAACAAACATTGCTCTACCTAAGCCTTTGAGTTATTTGCATACTCAACTGTCCATGGGTTTGACATAAAGCCAGCTTTTCTAGAAAATTTACTTAAGACTCTAGGTGACACAAAATTTTCTGTTGCACTAGTATCAAATAGAATAGAAACAGGAACTCCAAATAAGGTACCTGTCATCTCAATAGGGGTGATCTAATACTCCACTTGTCGATTGTCAAGAGCGGCATGAATCCTTTGCTGAAATGCTTCCTGTTGCGAAGCAAGTTCCGTATTCCTAGGCTTCCCATTCTACTTCTTGTTAGGGCAACGGTTGGCATAATGATCTCCTCCACAAGAAAAGCATCCTCCTATAGGTCCTCGCTTCTCAGATGGCCTACTTGTAGAATCATCATTCTTCTTAAAATTAACATTTCTCTTATAATCTTCACCTCTTCGCTCAATACCAAATCCCCCTTGATTCTTTCGATTTCCCTTATCAAACCTCTTGTTTCCATATCCCTTCTCACTCTTCCTTTTATATGACTGATCATTGTAGTTCTTATCAAACTTCTTGCGTTTCTTATCATGGTAAGCAGAGATAGATTTGATCTTCTGCTCTTGCTTAATTGCCTTCTCATATACTTGATCCATTGTGCTTGGACCATGCACCTCCACCTCACCACCAATCTGAGGATTGAGTCCCATGATGAATTTTCTGATTCGAAATCTTTCATCCTTTTGGTATTGAGAAACATACTTCAGTAGTCTAGTGAATTTTTCTGCATACTCAACTACAGATAGTTCACCTTGCATAATGTTTTGGAAATCTATTAACTTTTGATCAAAATATAATTGAGGTAACCACCATTTTCGGAATAGTTCCATGAACTCATTCCATGTCACCTTCAAGGGATTTAATTCCAGCTCCATTTTCTTATTCATCCACCAAGTGGATGCTTCCCCAGATAGCTGATATGCTCCCCACATTGCTTTAGTAACCTTAGAATAATTTCTGATCTCAAAATATTTCTCCATCTCTATTAACCATGCTTCTGCTGCATCTCTGGTTTTTGTTCCATCAAACTTAGGAGGGTTAACCTTCTTCATATCCTTAGATAACTCTAATGCAAGTTTATCTTTGGTTTTTCTTTGAACTTCACTGTCGTCAGGATTTTCACTGGACGTGCCATTTTCCCAATGTTTACTTTTGCTTGTATTATGTGAGTTCTCATTTTCACCCTCTGTGTTGCCAGTTTCATCCATTTTCTTTTCTAGTTTGTTCAACCTTTCCTTGGTTTCAGTAAGCATATTTAGAATCCTATCCAACTTGTCAGTGGAGTTTTCCTGAGAGTTATGACCTTCCCGATCCTCCCCCTCATTAAACTCTGATTGGTCCATGATAGTTTAGTTTCTCACCTGATTAAACATATACTAATCAGTTTTATGCTTATCATATTATATATCATCAAAAGAAAACAACAATTGATCATAATCATAATTGTTCTCAAACCAAAATTTTGTCTTTATTCAATTTGCAAAATTGTTCCAACATTAAATAGAGATAGACATATCTCATGTTTTTACTCAGTATTATCTAGTGGAGTGTAACCTTCAGATTCATTGTCCGACACATAATCACGAGGTGTATACCCCTCAGACTCACTATCAGAAGATAGCTCAATGATCTCAGCTCTAGGTGCTACATGAGGATCCCTAGTGATCATGGGTATAATATTAGGTACACTCACAGGTATACTAACAGGTACACTATTAGGCACAATAATAGGGCAGCAATTGATCATGATTCGAGCTGCCGTCGTTGCTACCTCTAGGAGTTCTCTTCTCATTCGTTTAAGTCGTGACAATGCATTGGCAAAGGTTTCCACATCATCAAGCCAAATATCATTTTCGTCATTAGTTTTCTTAATGGTCTTGATCATCGCAAGCCATTTCTGCTTAGCTTGCAGATAACGTTCCTTACCTGCAAAGGATTTTCTTGCAGTTTTCTTGATGCGTACCATCCTGGCACAGTAAATCAAATCATTAGCTACCTACATAATGTTGATTTCCTAATCAGGTTAGTGGACTCATCAGCCCTAGTACTGAACCTAGTTAGCTTTGATACCATATGTAACATCCATATCTGATTTTACTTGAAAACTATGTTTTTAACATAGGTAATTTTTTTTTCTTTCAAGGTAATCAAATACAAAAGAACTTATCTACTATCAAGTATAACATTTTTCACTTAAACAATAAACATGATTGCATTTTTCACAAAGCTGAAAGAAATGATAAATCATTAACATTTTGTTTTCTCACAATTTGAAATTTTCTTGAAACAAAAACAATATTGGAAACATACCATTATCACGCATCTCGATTGTCGACCCATCACATTCAAGACTCGGTAATCCTCAATATTTGGAAGAGAAAGTATCTTCAAGGAGCTTAACCTCCAACCACAGACCGTCGGTCTCCCACACTCCTTCCTAATCGGAAGTGGCCCTACCCTACTCAAGAGGATAGACTTAGGATAACCATCGGTGTTTGCCATCTGAGCTCTGGTGTTGTAACTTACGTGTCTTGTTATCATGTAGATCCCTAGATACCCTCTAGTCATGCACGACTCTCCACAAGAAACGCCATCCAGTCACAGTGAACATTCAATGCACTTGAGGATCGTGCATCACCTTGGCCAAAGGATTTGTTTTTAAATAGCGTTGTGTGAACGCATGAACTTAGTTCACCCACCCTACTTGACTTGAACTGATCGCAATCCTACAGTTTCCTATTTGTAAGGTTTAAACAAATGTTGACCTCGATGACCTCAAGGTATTTGGATTTTCTCATGCAATAGCGCATGGCGCAAATGTTTACTCTATTCCCGAGTTTATGGATTCATCTCCGTTTACACGTTGTACAATGGGTTTTCTATTTCATTGTTTATATGGATAGCATTTGTAATGCAATTCATAATCCCATATTCATATAAAACATCATTTAATAACACCCACTCCTAAGTGGTTTCAAACTAGGCTATTTGGTTCCCATATGTTTATACAACATACTCAAGTATATAATACAATTTCCCGTAAGCCCAGAATTTAGAGTTTTAGACTCATAAGGGTCTACAAGGTAATAGCGACACAAGAATCATCGTGTGCAACTTAATTTAGACTCAAAATGCGGATTTCCCACCCTTATCTTTTCATTTCAAAAGCATGACAGTTTTTCGACCAATACTAATACTTTAACTCTACTCCTCCTTCCAAGTCAAATGGTTTCACATGGTTCAATGAGGTAAGAGTAATAAAATGAGATATTAAAAAGACTTAGAAACCTACTTTCAACTCTAGAGGTGATCCAACACATTTGTCAACCTCTAACTAAAGGTATAAAATTGAGATAGAAACTAGCTAATTACATTTGTCGACGTTCAATGTCTTGTTTTTGGAATCTTTATCTAATTGGGCAGAGAGATATTTTAAAACCTTGTCCTCCTCTAGTTTTTATCTCCTGACACCACAGCCAGTTGAAATCACACCATCCAGCTGTTAAAACAATCTGAAATCTACGTCGAAACATGCATTAAATCTAAGGTTTGGTTTCCTTATACAATAGGCACGTGGTGAAATGTGGTTTCTCACTATGAAACTATCGTTTCAAATGTACACAAGATAGTTTTAAACTGAGTTATAGTCATATAATATCGACTCATTGCATACATCAGGCCGACAGCTAGAAGGATACCGTTTCACATCTTGCATCATGCATTGATCAATCATTGGTGTGTATACATTTGAGGACTGTGTTCTATTATCATTATGATTTCTTTCATGATATGCAATGTTATTGTTTCTATGAAGACAGTCATGAGTTCAAACTCTAAGAAGACAACAATGATACTTAATCCATGTAATTTAACTCATATAGAACTTGTAGTAAAAAGACATTATCATTGCATCCGACACGTTGTAAACATATTACACTATCATTGCAGAGAAGAGACACCAATACTAATCATAGACTATGAAAAAGAGAGAATGGAACCTGTTGATGGAGTTAGAGGTCTGCTGTTGCAAGTTTGTCCTCACCAAGCTCTCGGCGACCTCTACAGATTCCTTTCTCAATCTCTCAACTCTCTACACACTCCTATCCTCGTCCTCTCGTTAGTTTCTTAACCACCGAAGACTCCAGCTCAGGCCGTGCACCGTGGAGAAGAAGAATGATCTCTTTTCTGACGGTTTTCCCAGTTTTCAATCAACAGAAAACTTATGCCTTTTTTTCCCCCACAATGACGGAGCATCTACATTTATCTAACAGTTACACTTTAATCTCAATGGCATAACCTCCTACCTGACCACCCATGGTGATGGAAGGTGGGGCGTTAAAACCACTGCCGTGACATGCCTATACACGAGGAGGTCGAATAACTATATTTTACCCTACTTCTTACTTACCACAACCACTAACAAGATGGAGGCTCATTTGGCGATGTGGCTGTTAGTGGACATAACAACCCTGCCCACACCTTCGAGCATTAAGGCTTCTAATCCTCAAAGTTGCAACTAAAAGCTGAATTGTGGAGTTAAGCTCAACAAGGTAGCGGATATTAAATGCCTAAAGCATCTCTATGGTCAAATAAGAAAAAGAGATAAAGACCAACTTAAAAAAGAAACTCAAGGTTAGATCAATAATATCTCGCGGTCAAAGCTAGAAGAAAAAGACTCATTCCAAACAACGACCAAAACAAATTATTACACGCTATGGCTTCAAATTTGACATTCGTCGATTTCCAAAAAGGAATAAATTCACAACACATGATCAACGCGTTTCTACAGCAATCACGACGGATTGCGCGTAACGCAAACAAGTTTCCTACATCGTTTGACGCACAAAACTGACTTCTCGCATCTTTTGACTACAAGACGTGATTCACAAATCTGCCACAAATAGGTTCATTTAATTACCTACAAATGAAATAATAATCGTCTATATAAGTCGACTCGCTTTGGTGGACTTGCGACAACAACGTCGATTCCAAAATTCTATATGACGACTTACGAAAAGGGTGTTAAACTTTATCTTCAGACGTCGACATCTAGTCTCAAACTATCTCAGTCATAAACATGACTAAATTGATGGCTTCAAGGTTTATCTACTTGCTTGGCATTTTTAGTAACAAACACCCATGGTTAATTTCCAGAGTCTATATTCTCTCTCAAAGATACTTTCTCTTCCTGTCGAACATGGTCCACCTGTTCCTACAACGACAGTCTCACATACAATTTTTGTGGTCAAAGCACCTATATTCCAGATCAGAGCATAATATATCCAAACATCATTTTCTCCTAACAAAAAGGCATTTTAGTTTTATAATATCACATTGATCATAATCAATAGATTCTAAAATTTCATAGAACTAACTTGTCTATTTACATCACTAGTTTCCATGTCATCCACAACATATTATATAACTGAAATTTGCAAGAAAAGTAAATAGCATTATCAATTCCAAAAAAAGGGATGTAACACTTTGATAGCATTGATAGTGATTGTCACTCGAATATTCATTCCCTGAATCACCCTATTTTTGCATCAAAACATTTGGTGTAGGCTTCGATAATTTTAGAGAAAAGCTATATGATTGGAGCCACATACTGGGCTAGAGTAGAACTCCATATTCTTATCCCAAAAATTTCTTTCTCCCCCATCCTTATCTTATTGAGAATTCGTGCATGTGCTCCTTCCCTTAGATTTTTGGTGGGTCTCATCAATTCTATATCAAAAAATAGTCATCCATGTTAAATACAAGAGAAGAGATTACACATTTTCCTCTTTGAGCCACACTTACATTTGGGATGTATGTGTTGAAAAACCTAGATAAAATCTAGGTTTAAAAGATAAATAGAAAGCTCACGACCCATACAATATTGCAACACAAGTTAGTTGCAAAGAAAATAGAGATAGTAATAAAATACAGAATAATCAAGCACACATCAACAACACAAAGATTTACGTGGTAAAACCCTAGCAGTATACTAGGGAAACATCCATGAGGCAAAGGTATCAGTATTCTTATTGCTCAGAGAAAAATTACAACTACAGTTACAAAATATGCATTGCCCTTTTAGGGCTACAAAGATATAGTCTCTTCAACATAACTGCCACTATCAGATCTAGGGCTTTTAATGAACTGCCTAGATTTTCTCTCTAGAGATGTTGATTTTTAATTTAATTTTAACATCATAAATTTTGCTTCAGGGGCTACGCCCTCGAACCCCCATTTGCAGGGGGTTGTGTATGTCCCCCCGCACTCCCCCTTATCATCAAGGTGTGCTGCAAACATGTCCAAAAATTTATTGTTGTCACAATTCCAACAGTATGCTCTTGACTATGTAAGAGTTGCAACATAGGATTTACTATATCTAAATTCTAGCCGAAGATCTTGGAGTGGTTTGGAAGATGAACTCCTTTTCTGTTTTGACATTTCTACAAATCTACTTAAACCTTTTGCATGTAGATTCAATGGAAAATTCCAATTTTTCACTATGAGCAGAGGTAAATATGACTGCTTCGACAATATACAATAAAGCTTCCTATGTACAACTAGAACTTGATTTATACCCATAACCTTTTGTACGGAACTTATGCTTTTGATGAGGTGCATTAACTGCAATATGTGGGAGCTCATTTAAGCATCACTTCACATGTTTGGGTTGTCTCATCAATCACAACCCTTGATTTTATGCATCATTACCCTTTTTCCGATGAGTCTCCACATTCAATACCCATTAATGGGTAGTTGGCTTGTCATTCTCAATATTTCTCTTAATTCCAATCAAGATATGATTATTTAAGAGATGGTGATGCTAATGATTAGGCAGATACTTCTATTCAAATTGAACTTATTAACCATTGTGGCTCAAATGCTACGCATTGAACACAATTATTTCAAACAAAAGAGAGGCAAGAAAATATATTAACCCACCTTCAATAAAGACCAATTGAAACTAAAGGAAAACATGAAAAGTATGGTGAAAACATAAAACTAACCTATCTATGTATAAGGACTTGGATTACTTCAATTATGATGTTTTAAATAGATCCCATTGATTGGGATCTGCAACAATTCCATCATTTCATTTGTCAGGTCAAAAGCATTATTTTGTTTAAATGCCACAATCTTATACAGACTTCTCGAGAAGGAATCAAACTTTGAATGATGTCCTAGTTTCGTTATTCTCTCATCCCATTTCAACACCGAATTACCCACCTTGAAAATTGGTATAGATGAATGCTTGTCAAACCCTCATTTAACCATTTGTTGATGTTTATCCATAGAATTCAACATGGATTGTCATCTTTCTTGTAATTCTATCAATTCCATGATTTGAACTTCCATGGCACCATTTTCCTTGACTTCGAGTTTCTTAACTAACTAGAGTGTAGGAATCTCAATGGAAATTGGGATATGCCAATAATTTGCTTTGGAGTAAATTCTATTTGCCCACAATGCTAGCTTTAAATTTTTATGCCATTCTCTCTAATGTTTTGAACCAATGTGCTTAACCAACTAGATCAAATTATTTTTTGTTGATTTGGCCAAGTCATTTCCCTACGAATAATAATTTGAAGAAGTTTTCAAGTAGATCACATTTTTAGAGTGAATTCAGAGATTTTGGAACCAAGAAATTCTTTCACATTGGCCAAGATAATGATTCACAAAACATTGAACCTGGTGACATTATCTTCGAGGAAATTAAGCACAACCCCTTTTGTTGCCTCCTTTAATGCAATTGCTTTACACCATCACAAGAACAAATATGTTTTTTGTTAAAATCCATTTATGGCCTACACTTGAAACTAGGTTGATCATTCTAATAAGGTCTAATCCCTATTGTGCAAAAGGTTCTTCCACTAAGATTGGACTGAGGGGAAGAGCTACATTCCTTCTTTTGCCAACATAAAACTAACATTGTTGGCACTGTTTTACTAACTTAGAAGAATCTCAAAATATTGAGGTCCAGTAATAACCTGCACAAGCTATTTTGATTGTTATAGTTTGGGCTAAGAAATATCTACCAAATATTCCTTGGTGAAACTCCATAAGTATTCTATTAGGTTCTTCGTTTTCAATGTACCTTAAGATAATTCCATTAAAATTCCTTTTGAATAGGATACCATTATTTAAAACAAAATTCACCCCTTGAAACCTATGAGATCTTCTTTTAAAAATAGGAAGTTGATTAGGATATAAACCAATTTCCATAAAGCAAATTCTATCTTCAATCCATGAGACTAGTGGAGTGTCTTCATTAACGAAAAATGGTATTAGGCATTTGATTATCCTCTCGGGCTTGATCTTTTTCTTCCTTTGACCTGTGATTTTGAGTTTGAGCAATATGCTAACATAGAACTTTCCCTTTAACCAGTGTAGTAGGCTTGACATGTACATATTCCATAATATTGGTTATCTAGGTCCAACCCTTTTGTTAGTGATTTCACCTTCTAAGACGTATTCTTGAACACTAGGATGGACTGCATAAGCTGTGACTCTATTTCTTAATATCAGATGTCTAAACTTTTTCAATCCTTTGATCGGTACATAAGCTCGTCTTTCAACAAAATTATACTTCATTTCATAATCCTTTAGGGCTCAAGAATGGAAAGCAATTGGGTGCTCACCTTTACTTGTATCATCCTTTTGTGTTAAAATTATTGCTATGCTATAGTCTTCGTCACATACATACATGATAAAATTATTGGAGAAATATGAATTCACAAGAATTGGCACTGTAGATATTGCTTTCTTTTTCAAATACCTATCTCCCTTTAGGATTCCATTTAAACTCTTTATCCTTATTTAGCACATGAGAGTGATAGGTTTGATTAATCCTACAAAATCTAAGATAAATCTCCCCACAAAGTTAATCTTCCCTAAAAAGGATTGAACTACTTTCTTATTAATTGGTAATTGTAGGTCTAGAATAACTTGAAATCTATCAAGGTCTATAGAAATCCCTTCCTTTGATACAATGTGGCTGAGGAGCTTACCTTGGGGAAATCCAAAAACACACTTCTTGTGATTCAAGGAAATTATGAATTATTTACATTTTTGGAATTCTAAATGTTTGAAATGGTATTCTTTAGCCTTTGAGAACACTTGATGTTGTCAAGGTAAATTAGGATTATTTGTTTATTAAATTGTTAAATGCTATATCCATATTGTGCTAAAAAGTTGCTCCTGCATTCAACAAACTAAAAGGCATCTTCACATAAGTGAATGTTACTCATTTAGTAGTAAATGCTATTTTATGTTGATCCTCATCATTTATCCAAATTTGGTTATATCTAGAAAAACCATTTAGCAAAGAAAATCTTTATGATCATGCCACTATTTGAAGTATTTGTCCTATTGAATGGTGTGGCTAGTGATCTTTGAGGAGAAGCTTGATTCAAATCCCTAGAATCAACATAAAGCCTAATTTCACCATTCTTTTTCCTCATTGGTACTAAATTTGACACCCATGTTGAATATTTTATGGGGAAGATGACCTTAAACTCTATTAGCTTGTTGAGTTATTGCTTCATGAGAGGCTCAATCTTTGGGTTAGCTGGTCTTTTTTTTTTTTGAATAGGCTTTGTATCAAGCACGAGTTCAATAGTGTATTGAACCATGTCCTTATTATACCCCTTCAAATCCTCATAATTCTAGGCCATGACCCAATCATATACTTGCTACAAAGGTGAATCAACTTATTTACTTCTTCTTGAGTAGAAACTTTACCTACTTTTATTTTCTTATCAGGGTTGACTTCAACCTCTGTATAATGTCCTTTATTTATTGAAAACCTTCTCTTATCCATTTTGGCATCATCAGGGTTAAACAATCTTTTAAAAGTTATCAAATCTTTTAGAAGCTTATTGGATTTCAATTGCATCACCTATTTCTTGTAAGCCTCTTCAATCTTGGATTGAAGCTAATCTGCAAACTTTCTTATCTATTTTAAAAATAGAGCTATTTGTTTATCACTCTTAAACACCTACCAATGATCTCTATTATTAGGAATTGTAGGTCTTATTATTAATTTAATAGATTCCTTGTTCACAAGAAGATAATTGGTTATATAAAACCATGATCCAATCTGAGCCATCAGTCTACCTCTACATTTTGGGATCTTGAGATCACCTGAATATTTAAGGCCTCAAAACGCCTCTAGTAAGTCTTATATCCTATGACAATATGATCTTATTTTCACATTCTTAGAAGCAGTTGTCCCTTTGACCTATTTGATGACTAATTCTTAATCACCAAATACCTATAATTTTTTTATCTTCATTTACTAAGCCATAAGGATCCCATGTACAATAGATTCATATTATGTCTCATCGCTGGTATAGCTAAATTAAAAGCAAAAAGCTTTCATAACTTTCTTTCCAATTGATGAGAGAAGGGACACACTTGACTCTGACCCATTTGCACATTTTGCACCATCAAAATATAATTTCCATCACTATTAAAGGGTAAGTGCAAGAAGATGAATTCACTTTTTGGCCAAAAAGTGGAAGTGTTTTTCCTGTTTTTCAAATTTTGTCGTACTTGGAGTGACAATTTGAAGGACTTGAAAATGAAATATTAAGATGATGTAAAAATAAGAAATGTAGGATTTGGTTTCTAGTTTTCAAATATGTAATTTTTTTTAATACCCAGATTACACAAGTTGGCTTTTTATTGGATGTACAAAAAGTGGCTTTTTAAAAGTCCCCTATTTTTGCAAAAGCATGCATGTGTACGACCAACATAATTTGACCTAAATTAATATATTTTTCTAATTCCTTTTGTGAAAAGATTCTCAGGATGTTGAGTTTTGGTCAAGATATTTTTTTGTAATTTTTTGATATTTATTTTTTTATTATTAATTTTTTAATGGCCCTAATTAGTGTTTTTTAAAATCCCTCATGTACGGCCAACATAATTTGAGCTAAACTAATCAATTCACTAAATTTTCTTTTTCATCATGTAGAGAATGATGTCTAGTTTGGTCAAACATAATTTTTTTTCAAGAAACTTTCAAAATCAAAAGTTATTAAAAAACTAGTAACCTATGTTATTTCAAGTTTATGAGTTAGTTTGTTTTGAAAATAAATAATAAATTAAAAATTCTGTTCAATAATAAAAATTTTTACATATTTGAAAACTAGACTTTCAGATCTAAAATGGGTTTTAATTTTGTTAAAATATTCTGAAAAATAGTCGTCAGCCATAGTGGTGAAACTAGTTTTTTCTCTTGTTGTTTTCATGGTCTCCTGGTTGCAGTTCCAAAGCTAAGGTTTGGGTTTCCAAGCCTAAAACCAATGCAAATTGGCAAGTTTAAAATTTCAAAATTTTAGAAATGGTTACACATTATAAACGGGTGCCCGTTTATAAAAATAAAAAAATTAGCCATAGGCATGTTACAAAAAATACTTTTTCAAAATGGGTGATGGGTGCCCGTTTATTAAAAAAAAAAAAAAAAATTAGCCATAGGCATGTTAAAAAAATACTTTTTCAAAATGGGTACCCATTTTCAAAAAATATTTTTTTTACATGCCTATGGCTAATTTTTTTTTTTTGAAAATGGGTACCCATTTTACTTTGGGAGCCTGGTCCTAAATGGATACCCATTTTTTCAAAATGGGTACCCATTCCAAGCAGCATTTTTCATCTGCGGGAGACTTCCGCAAATGTATACTCAACTTTGTGCTTTAACCCTAAACACTGCAGTGCTTTTGTTCACCTTCACATTGGAGTTACTAACTTAGGGATAATTTGTTCTTCATCGTAAATCACATATGTTCATAGTCTAGTGGAATCAAAATTCCCATATGGGTATAATTTGAAAGTTTAGAGGAGGATAAATCTAAGCTAGAGATGCAACCTAAACTACTAGACTACCTTTATCTCAGATTGGAGCATAAAAGGAAAGTAAATGAAAGAAAATGCAAGACCAAATAAAAGCTCATACCTTTCCTTGATGTGAATGATGACTCCTTGTGATGAAGTACTTGATGTTGATTTGCTTTGTTGAGCTGCTCTAATGGACTCCTTAGTATGACATGTACCTACAAATATTTCTTGATACCTTGGATGAGGGAGGAGGCCTCGATTTATAGATTTGAGATAGAGGAATGAAGGGTTAGGATTAATTTGGATTGGATGGCTAGGATTGAATGAAACAAGATTAGGGCAAGGTTAAAAGTTTCAAGAAAATTCTATAAGGATGGACAGTTGAGATTAAAGATGAGTGGATGGATAGGATTAAATGAGAAGAATTAAGGCAAGGATGGAAGCTTCTAGGACTTATCCTTATGTGAATTGCTAGTATTAGATGTATGAAATAGATAATGGAGGTATAAAATTAGTTTGACTTTTCTGAAAGTGTCTAGGTTCAATGAATCTAGACAACCTTTAGTTAGTCATGTGACTTCTTGAATTTTTTTATTCATTTATTTGTAGATAATGGATAAGAATGGGATTTAATTATGATAAATGGAAATTTAGAATAGGATTTAGTATTTTTAGTCTAATTAATTAAATAATGAATTTATTTAATTAATTAGTGTAGCGAGATGTGGAAAAATTAGATTAATTAAATAAACATGCTTTATTTAATTAATGTGATGATAGAGGGAATGTTAGAAGATAATCCCAATTAATTAAATAAATATGATTTATTTAGTTAATTAGTATTGAGATGTATGTGATGGGATGGGTTTAGGATGGTATCAAAAGGTGTCAAAAGTGATGTTAGATGTGTTGTTAGGATGTGGTCAATTTTTGGTGTCTACAAAAGGTCTCTAGAAGGAATGCATATTCTTGTTTAGTCTTGTCACTAGGGGCTATCTCATGGTCGATGAGGTCCATGTTATATCTCCCATCTTTTGTGATCATGGTATGAGTTGGTTCAAAATTTGTCACCACCTCATGGGTAATAGGCACCCTATGTAGTGGTTCTAACAAAATATTCAATTTGGAGCCATAATTAGTCCAGAGGATAAGATGGGACCAACCAAGGGAGAGATATACACCAATTTTAGTAGTAAAATCCCTAGACAAACATAACCCAAAAACTAGTGGGATGGCAATTATCACCACTTCTTGAGGAATAATAATATTTGGATAGGCATATAGAGTGAGAGGAAGTTCTTTAACAATTCCTATTGTTTGAACCTTTTTACCATCTAACTGCATGACTCCCTTTTTCCATGAGTTCATACTTAACTTCAAGAGAGTTAACTATTTACTTTGACATGACAGTGTTGCTTCCACCATAGTCAATCATAGAATAATGTAATAATTTGTTTATCTGTAACGTCAGAAAATGTCCCCTTGGGGGCTTTTCCCTCATAAGGTTTAGCTTCCAGGTCTTTAGCATGCATTTAGGACATCTTAGTTCATATTTTGGCATCTCGATTGAATGAGACCTAGGTTTCATGGCAAAGTGGACCTAGGAGGACCCCTTGACCTTAAACCTGCCCAAAATAGGGGGAAGGACTTGGGCGCCCGCACCCTAGTCCTACCCTATTTTGGGTCAGGCTCAAAATTTAAGTGTTGGTTTATGGCCGTTATCTGGTCCTTTTCCCGACACGGTAAGTTTTGATTTTTGAAATCTTGGCAGGAGTGCTTGTCATTGCATATATAAGCATGTTTAGGCATTCATTTGTAAACTAGATGATTACTAGCAAGCTATTGTGTTCTCAAGGTGATTCAAGGCTTTCATTGTGTTGCAAGAGTAGACTTGTGTGGTTTGTGTGTTTGAATTTATAGATTTGAGCATCCATTTCATCATGGAATGAAGAGCATCTTCCTCCCATGATATCTTCACTACAAGGTGACATTATATTGTGTTTTCATTATCAATTCCTTTAGTTTTTGCCTCTGCCTCACAAGGGCATGCACTCTTTATCTGACAACGGTGTTCGAAGACTTAAGTGTCCTTCGGGGCTTGACTGAGGCAAGCCTCTAAACACCACAACCCCAAAACCAAGTCTTGTGATTGTAGGTTACAGGGGTTGCATTTGGGAAAAGTGAAGTTGCAGGAAGGATTGGCAGGCATCAATGATTCAGGATCTAAAGAAAAGCAGGACACCAAAATATTTCTAGGACTTGGGTGCTCGCTCTAGTGTCCTCCATAGCCGAGTTTTTGGAAATAGAAGTTACAGGGCTGATCAGTGTCGGAAGGAGGTCCAGATCTCGTAAAGAAACTGGTGCCTTGGACTTGGGCGCCCACTCTAGTGTCCTTGACTATTCCACCTTGAAACCCTAAAAATAGGTATTCTGTGATTTTCTATTTTACTTCCATCTGCAAGAGCATTTTCTATTATTCGTCAGTTTATTGCCATATTTGCATAATTAGGGTTTTAATGGTCAATTGATCATAAGAGAAAAGAAATTGTTAATTAAATTCCCTAATCCAAGTGTCTTGACATCTCACAGCGATCTAGGGTATGATAGTGAATTGCCACTCGACCCTAGATCCTTGAATGTAAAATGGAGAGGAGGATTTAAACATCAAACACTAAAACATTAACAAATCCTATTTTCCACCAAACATTACCAATTATCAAGGTTAAGTAAAATTACATTGTCTTGCTATTACTTACCTTTGGACTAGCATTGAGAAGAGTAGTCATATGTTGAGTTTACACCAACTTTCAAGATCCTATAGCTTTTCCTCCATTGTTGATGGTTGATTCAATAATTGCAAGTAGATTTTCTTTCTTCTTAAGAGTCTCCTGGAGGAAAGATTTCTGCTCAAGGATAGATAACATGTCCCATAGTGATATATTGGTTGGTTTTTTCTTCAATTGCTCAACCATGTTAAGCAGTCCAACTAATGGGAACTTTGGAACATATCTTAGATATTTTGGTCTTTTAGTTTGTAAATTGGGAGCTCCAATGTTTTGTGCTAGAGGAGTCTCATTTTCCTACCTTTACATAACCAAATTGGGATTATGTACATGGGGGAAGACTTTTTAAATATTGGTTCTAAACACAGTCCCACATCGGGGTTTTCCACCATCCTTCTTTTTGACTGGGTGAAGTAAGTGGAATCCACTTGTAAATCCTTGGAAGTGGAGGGATCATTCATGAATACAACTTCTTCTATCTAACAAAATAACACTTGTTTAGAAGCAATTTCCTCCTCTTTTTTCTAAAGACATTGATTGCATTTGTGCTACTAATACAATTTTCTGTAGTCTTGGTGATTGATAAAATGGTTGCCCCATGTGAGTCCCTTCTTGTATACCTTGTTGTCTTTGATCTACTATCTTCTATTGTAAATTCTCCCTTGGGTATGCTTTGGGTGTATGAGCATCATTACAAGGAAAACACCATGCATTTGTATCTTCTGCAATGTTATTTTGTCTTAAGATGACATCTCTTATTGAATTATGCAAAATCTTGTGAAGTGGAGATGGTACCGACATAATTTGATTCAATTCTTGCTTTTGAGAGGGACCAAGACCTTGTAGATTCTAATATATATTTAGTTGGTATTGAAGCCTTGGTCCTTGAAAATTTTGGTATGCAAGCCTAGGATACAAAGTTTGTTTCTTTTTTAGATTGATGATCTCATTTGAAAAGCTCCATAAGATACTTTTCATATCATCCATCTTGACTGCTAACTGGGGAGTTGGAAACACAGGTATTGGAACTTGAACATAAGGGTAAATACACATAGAAGGAGAATCTTGGTGTGTGTTTAATAGACAATAATCCATTTTTGGCCAATCTTCTTGTATTGGAATGGATAATTCTAGAAACATAGGCATGGGGGTCTAGGGGAAATCTCCTTGCATATAGATTAAACTATTCTCTGCTTTGACTACCAAATAATATGTTGACTACCCAAAAATATCCATCTCTTGCAACACCTTATGTTTTGCCCTAGGTACCCATGTCTTCATCCTAGCACTTCCTCTAATAAATTAAATAAATCTAACATTTATTTAACTTATCCCATCCCTTCGCATTATTAAATAAATAAATTTTATTTATTTATTTAATCTCCTTTCCTCTTGAATAAAATAAAATAAATCTTTTATTTTAATTTAATTTATCACTTTATAAATAAATAATTTTATTTATTTTATCCTCACATTCCTCATGATTTAAATAATATTAAATTATTTAAATTATTAGCTCACCTTCCATTTCCATCTCTCAAGTTAACCAAATCATCTCTCAAGTTAACATCATTCACCTTCCATTTCTTTTCTCTTGTTGCACGATCAACTTTCTAATTCCATTACCACTCACAAAATGGAAGTTATATCCCTCCATTCTCTCATCTTTGTCTATAAATTAACCCACAACCAAGCCATTTGCATGGATGAGATTTCAAGTACCATTACTCTACTGAAATATCTCCTTAATCTTTCATCCATCATCCTTCATCTATCTATCTTTCATCTATCTAATCTTCATCCTATCACTGTTATGCTATGTATATGAGCAATGAACATCCAATCATTCGAGTGATCAAACATGCATGCATCAATCTTTGAATATATCTGAGGTATTCAAAGGGTTTGGTCAAAGGTATTTCATGTTTTGTTTTATCTTTTCTTTTTGTCCAATTTTTTCAGTTACATTTCTGGCATGCCCAGTGGGACCTACTTCTCCTGATCAAATCTTATGTTTTTGCAAGTTTTTGTAGTAAAAATTTGCATTTTCCTAATCCTCATTTGTCAAGTTTTGAAGGGAATCTATTATAGGTGACCTGCTGGCCTGAATTTAAAATTGTCATCGCATTCAGGAGGTCATTTCCATGATTTTTGACTATAAATTTGTTGGGGTTTTGTAACTAAAAATTTTAGAATTTTTTTTCTTTACTGATCCGTACCGTATGGTACGGACTGGCCATATTGATCTGTGCAGTGGCTTGTTGCTGTGATTGCAGGTTGAAATCCTTGTGTTGGGGGTTCAATTGGTTGTAGGTATTATTGTTTATGTTGCTCAGTTATAAGGACCTAGTTGACCAAAACCCTAGTCATTGCTGTTGAAATCCCTGTTGACCTCTCCCTTTAACTGCTGATCTTAATGTGCAGTTTTTCGACCATTCCTTGAACCCTAACCTGACACTGGGATCTAAACATTAGCACTACTGTAAATTCTTTGCCTAAGCCCCTGTCGCCACTCTATAAGCTAAAACAATACCTAGTTGATATATTTCCGTCGACATTGAAATCACTTAGTCATCATTCTATATTGTAAACTTTCACCTAGCATCTTTTGCCTGTTTCAAATTCTCCATCTCCTGTAGCCCATCTCACCGTTTAGTCAACATTATGATATTCGGTCACTACCATAGGATCCTTCTGTAGTCTACAAAAAATTCTCAGCTATTAAGCTTTTTGTCAGAGTCATCATAAACCCTGAAGTCGCCACTACCCTATCGTCACCGCCTATCTCTAATCCCCTAGGCCACCTGATCAACACCTTAACACAAGCCCTAACAGTCATCAAAAACCTCCACCCTCATTAGTCTTCCCATCACAGTTAGGAGTCCGTCACAGTTTCATCACACAGTTTTAGGAATCTACCACCCTATCAAAACCTACTTATTCACCGTTTAACTTTCAGCCACTCTCTTGCAGACTAGTTGCAATCCTTACAAGTCTACAGTTGACGCTTGCACAAAACCCCTCCGTATACCTTCAAACAATCAGTCTCCACCTTGGAAACCTTCCAACGTCGCTATCTCCCTTTTAGTTGGCATTAAAAAATCAATCCAAATGCTTGAGGTCGGCGTTCTAAACTAAAGGTCAATTTTTCTTGGTATTTCGACATAACATTGTGAGCTTCGACTTTAATACTTAGGGTTGGGTATGTATCATTTAATATTTTTGGGATCAATATTTAGATTTTGGTGTTTTGGTAAAGATTTGCACTTCTAGGTATCAACATAAAATAAGACTTGACTGCAAGGTAACTTTATGCACATGTAACTAGAAAAATCTTGCAAACTATCAAAAGTCAACAGTCAAGTCAATCCTGTCAAACCTGTCTTCTTCAAACAAGCAAAAAGAGGAGTTATTTTTTTTTTTGCTATAACTTGGTCATACAGGCTCCAAATCATGCAAACGAACACTCATTGGAAAGCTGACTTTGTAAACTTCACAGTGGCATTAACATCTTCAGGTAATTCTATCATTTCATTAGGTAAATTTTCTATCAAACTTCATCTTTTTTAAAAACTTCAATCGAGCATATCTTGAGCAAAACTAATCCATTTTTTGTGCAATTTTTTAAAAAATTGCTTAGAATTTTCCAAACTTTTTGTCTATCTAGTCTATTTTTCTGTATTAGGTCATTTATCATAGATTTTTAACAGATCACATATTTTTGACCTAACCCCCTTTTGGCTTGCAAGTTTGGTTTTCTTCTTGTCTTGGTGATTTTCAGGGGCATCTAAGGAGCTAGAACAGCAGGGGCATCAACATACATAGCATATTTAATGACAAAAAAATTAGGTGAAATAAATCCATCTCTCATCTCTAAACATTGCTTGCCTTCACACTTCAATTTGGGGCTTAAAAATCAATTTTGTTTTCTATCACATCATTGAAATCAAGCTAAAATGAATAAGTGTCTTCCTACACATTTGGCTTTGGGGTCTTAAAATGAACAAGTGCTTGCATTGTATTCTTATCACACATTTCATTTCTAAGGGTTAATTAACAACTACAATTTGTCAAACCCTATTTGGGACACCTACTAGGGGATTTCATCACCTTTAGGGACGACCTCAACCACATGTTTTGGTAGGGTATATCCAAGGGGGGAGAGTGAAAGATGTACCTCAATCTAGTTATGTAATCATTGGGATTGCCTTATGGCCCCGGGTGATTCTAGATACAAGGTGAAGTGGTATTCACTTACGCTTATGCCACATCCCTTCAACAGGCTAGTGTTCACATATTTAGGCCCCTCATACCTTGTGTATATCGGGGACACCCCTAGTTAACCCTTGTGTAACCTAGCTTAAGATTTATCAGCCATACCCTACCTAATTAATCATTAGGGCTTGTTGTGTTTGCAAGTGTTTGCTTAATCATAACATTTAATCTTGAAAGGAAATTCGAACATTGTGCTTGGCATGTGTGTTTATGCATTTACTTTGTGTTTGATATTCCCCAAGTCAAACTACCAATCTTTCCTTATCATCTAAGCAATCACATCCTAATCAAACACTTGACACCATGTCAACATTAGAAGACCTAGCACAAGAGCTCATTCTCATACTTCACCAAGCTCAAACAAGCCAATCACCTCTAAGCCAACAAATGATTCAAAAGGTCCATGGTATGATTCAACAACTTCAACTTCAAGCAAGCCAATCCCTGCATATGCAACACCTCTTGACACAAATCCAACACCTCTTGGCCACTTGTAAAATATAACAAGAACATCCTCTACCAATGCTAAATCAATCCTATGTGTCACCTATCCCATCATGTCAACCTTATCCATCTACATCTCCCATCAATCCTTCATCAACCTATCATACTTCTTTCAATTTCAACCCTTATCCATGTATCAATCCACCTATCAACAACCATTATCTTATGTGATCCCTCATCCAACACAACATCAACACCTTCAATCACAACAACATCAACCTATCCAACAATTCCAACATCAACATGTCTAACAACAAATCATACAACAACCAATCACATCACAACACTATCCAAACCTCCAACCCATTCTATCTCAATCCTATGTGGCACCTTCGCCATCATGCCAACTTAACCCATCTACCTATTATGTAAATTCCACTTCAACCCAAGATCATCCAATTCCTTCTTCCAACATGCCACCTCACCATGAAACCCATGTCCAAGACCAAAAGGTGTTCTCACAAGAGGTACATGCGAGCCCAAATAGCCCTTTGTACATAAATCAAATGTCCTTAAGTCCACTTTTGGAGCAAGATCTAATATCTTTTGATGAGGGAGATACCTATGTGTCACCTAATCCTACTCCAAGTGGCCCTTTGTACATAAATCAAGTATCCTTAAGTTGACCTTTACAGCAAGACCTCATATCCTTTTGATGAGGGAGATACCAATCTAGTCAATGCACCCTATGAGCTACCTCCACTATCCAATCACATGCCAACAAATGAGCCTACTAGTCATATATCGACACCTTCATGTAATCCTAATTCTAATCCAAGTCCCAATTCATCCAACCCTAACATTCCTCCATCCAATCCTAGTCCCAATCTAAATCCAAATATGTCCAATCCATCTAATCCCAATCCAAATCATCCCACAAGTCCTAATTCTAGGCCTACAACACCATCTACTCTTATCATCCATCCCCTATATTGTCCATTCACACATACCCTAATGAAGGATGTGATCCATTGGCTACTAGCTAGGAACAACTTATCCCCATGTCGAACACCTATCTTAGCACCTAGCAACTAGCCCTCCATTAACATGCCTACCCTTCAAGCCCATCATGTGACCCACAAGCCATTGAGCCTATTCAAGAGCCTCCTATCATGAGTCCAATTCAAAGTTCATCATACTCTCTTATGGATGAATACCAAGAACCCATAAAACTTATCTAAGAGGCTCTTACATCCAATTCCACAAAATCACAAGAGTTATATCAAGAGTATGATCCTAAGCATGTGGAAACATCGAGTCCTAGTCCTAATCAAGATCAAATCCTTTCCATTCACCCCATTCATAACATCTATCTTTTCTATGATCAAGATGGTACCTATGAAGAAACTATCTATGAGCAACTTGATCCTATACCTATCCATGAGCAAGACATCCCTCCCATCCATCCTCCATCTAACCCTAATGAGCCAACTTCCACTTCTCATGATGAGACATGTGCCTCCCAAGCAAAGATAGAAGACCAAACAAATATCTTGGATCTTAGTGAATATAATGATAAGAAAGATCCTAATGATCCTTCCTCATCCACCATCGATCCCATTCCAAGTCCACCATCACATCCTATTGGTATTTCCACTCTCATTCATGAATGTTCCTCCATGGGAACACTGTAGCCATTGTCTACCCTATCACATTCTCCATCCAATAAGGAATTCATGTCTAGTGTTCCACCTACACATAGTCCCATAGTCAATCACATACTCCAAAACATGAACTACCAAGGTAAAGGCTTAGGTCTTCTTGAACAAGAAATTTTGGAGCCCATCCATGTCAAGGTACCTTCATGCTCATATGGCCTTGGATATACATCCCAAGGACATCAATCTAAAGATGTTGTTACTTCCTCCATCCATATTAAGTCCACCACTTCCTATCACAAATCCCATCATACACCCAAAAAATATGTTTCCAATCCACCTCCATCATATTATAAATGTAAAAAGAATGTGACCGTTCATCTCCCACCATCCAATTTATCTCTGCTACTTCCAACTCCTAACACCCCTCCATCAAATCTGACTTTGCTACTCCCAACTCCTAATATCCCTCCATCGAATCTACGTCCATTACTCCCAAAACCTTATACATCCATCCATAAATCTTCTAAAAATCCCAATCATGACCAACAAATGCACATATTGTCTAAACATGAGGCTTCCTCTCCTTCCACTCACTCCATGGGATTCTTAAGCAAAAAATTGGATGCCTCCACTTATAGAGCAAAAAATCCTAAAAACCCTAATGCCTTAGGGTACAAATACAAAGAATCAAAGAAAAATCCCTCCAAGTCCATACATCCACAAGGAAAGTCTAAAAATAAAATGGTATGGGTCCCTAAGAAAGAAAGAAAATCAAATGAGGCATCCGCCTCTTAAAGATCCCAACATCCACTTCCACCTCACATTCCCATTTCATTCAAAAATCTCAAGTTCCTCTATCCCAAAAGCAAAATAAAATCATAAAAATACTAAGCCTATGTGGGTACCTAAAGTACTTCATCACCCATCTCCTAAGCAAACAACACCATTGCTTCCTACACCACCTTCCCACCAAAAGCTTCAACGTTTATCACAGTGTGTGCAACGATTGGTCATGATTCCCTTCCATCCCACAACATTTCCACATACCTCCATCTCTCCCTCCTTCTACCACTATCCTACATATTTCACCCATCATACCACTATGGTCCATGCTTTTGTATAAGCCCTCCATCCATAAGTCCTACATAATCCACATCATAGTTCACTATCATTCCCTTCATAATCTGCTATCTACCTACTCCATCTACCTCTTTCATGTCATCCCCTACCTACATCTATGAGCACACTTGACATGGTCCATGCGATGACATCCATCTCTAGTGGGACTATCACCTTTCATGGTACTAAACACTTGAGCCCCTCTTATTCATTTCCACTTGTCCTATCCCATTCGAAAAAAAAAGGTAAACAAAAGGTCAAAAAAAAAAAGAAAAGAAAAAAAAGTAAATAGAAATCCCTTTGTCCAATGGTGAAAACTTGGTAAACAGGCACCTTGGATAAGTACCATGATGAAAATATGGTAAATAGGCATCATGTGTAAGTTGATCTTCTATGTCACCTACACTTGGGGGCACCTTGTCTCATCTACCATATCATTTTAAACCTATCCTATCATGTTCTAACTTATCATTTTCCATCCCATCATATCCTATCTTACCATGTCTTCATCCATTTACACCCACCTACATACACCTATCCCATTGCATCTATTCATCCTTCTTTCCTCATCTTGATCTTGATAAAGATTTGGGGGCAACCATGTTGAAACATGCTTTGGATATCTCTTGACATACGCCTTATCCTTCCAAACCAAATACTATCATTATCCTCTTGCCATTACTCATTTAGCCATCCTATCCAAACTAACCAAATCAAACCCTATCATCCCATGGTCATAAGCATTGTCATGAAAATCCTAAGTATATTACCTAGAATGGGGCATGTTATTCTGATGCGAAATAGCCTTTGGAGATCACATCCTTGCTTTCTTATGCATACATCCTTTCCACTCCACTATCGCCTATCCATTTATCTATCCATCCTACATTCATCCTTGCACCTATCATTGGTATCTAGCACAAAAGGCTGCACAAATTGTAAATCCATTGACATCCCAAAACATTTAAAAACCCAAAAAAAAAACATGTCAAAAATACAAAAAAATCATTAAAAGTCCTAAAAAATACAAAAAAACATAAAAAGTCTTGAAAAAATTACAAAAAAATCATAAAAAGCCCTAAAAAAATTACAAAAAATCATAAAAAGTCCTAAAAAATTTACAAAAAATCATAAAAAGTCCTGAAAAAATAACAAAAAAAAAATATTATCAAAATCCAAAAAAATCAAATATCCAACAAAAATACAAGCAATAAAATCAAATCAATCTCATATATTCTTCCAATCAATCAAATCAATTCTTCTAAATCCATCAATCAATTCTTTAATCAATTCAATCATCATTCATCAAATCACTTTCTTCTAATCAATCAAATCAATCATTTCACCCAATCATCCTTATCAAATCAATCCCATCAATCCAATTCAATCAATCAAACCACTCAAATCACTTCTTCACATCAATTCATTAAAACAAATCCAATTATCACTACATCAAATCACATCAATCCATCCACCTTCATCATCATCACAAATTAGAACTACATCTCATCTCTATCATTAAGTGCCTTGATCCCATGGACACGGGTATGTAGGTAGTCTGGATTATGAAGTAAATATCCAGATTTAGGCACAAGATGATGCACTCTCTTTCATCTTCCACCCTTCTTCCGATCATCATCATCTTCATCCATCTCATCTTCTTCTATCATCTATCTTCATCAATTCATCAATCTTTCAAAACAATTCTTCCAATCAATCACTCAAATCAATTCTTCAATCACTTCTTCCATTCATCAAATCAATTCCAAGCAATAAACTCAAATGCAAGTCATCATTTATCCATACCAATCAAGGCAATCAATCTTGTCAAATTATCCAATCACATCCTTGGTCTTGATCCTAGCCTTGTTGTAAACCCAATCAATTAATCAATCTCATCATCGATCATCCTTGTGTTGATCTAGGGATATATCATTCCCTGTAATGACAACACTATCATCATCATCATCAATCCATCAATCAATTAATCATCGGTTTACAGCTTGATAGGGGCAATACCTTGTTTGTTTTTGTATCATTTGTGCATGCTTGCTTGTGTGTGTTGTCTTTTTTTCATTTGTATCAAATCCAACCCAGCTAATATTCATATCTTATACCTAGACAAGGTTGTATTACACTAGGGCACAAGACACATCATCACCTTGGTCCTTATACCCTGGTGCATAATGTCTAGTGCTAAATCAAACATATGATTGCTTACTTTCATTGCAGCATAATGTATCCTTCATCTCTCTCTTCCATTTCCTATCTTGCATCATTCATCTTATCCCTCCTTTATCATTTCATTTCATTTAGAGAGCATACCCGTGTTCTTCTAACTTGCCTATCCTCTCGAAGGGGCATCATCATCCCATCATCATATCTTTACATCATCATCATCCTATCTTTCCTTCATCCACCCATTTTCTTCTATCCATACTTTAGCTTCTTTAAAATGATGTTACTCGACACAAATTTCATCATCTCAAAGAGGGGCAAAATGTAGACACCCAAAAATATCCATCTCTTGCAACACCTTATGTTTTGAACTAGGTACCCATGTCTTCATCCTAGCACTTCCTCTAATAAATTAAGTAAATCTAACATTTATTTAATTTATCCCATCCCTTCGCATTATTAAATAAATAAATTTTATTTATTTATTTAATCCCCTTTCCTCTTGAATTAAATAAAATAAATCTTTTATTTTAATTTAATTTATCACTTTATAAATAAATAATTTTATTTATTTTATCCTTACATTCCTCATGATTTAAATAATATTAAATTATTTAAATTATTAGCTCACCTTCCATTTCTTCTCTCTTGTTGCATGATCAACTTTCTAATTCCATTACCACTCACAAAATGGAAGTATTATCCCTCCATCCTCTCATCTTTGTCTATAAATTAACCCACAACCAAGCCATTTGCATGGATGAGCTTTCAAGTACCGTTACTCTACTGAAATATCTCCTCAATCTTTTATCCATCATCCTTCATCTATCTATCTTTCATCTATCTAATCTTCATCCTATCACTGTTATGCTGCATATCTGAGCAATCAACATCCAATCGTTTAAGCAATCAATCTTTCAAGGTATCTGAGTATTTGAAGGGTTTGGTAAAAAGTATTGCATGTTTTGTTTTATCTTTCATTTTTGTCCAAATTTTTTGGTTATAGGTAAAATCTCTAACTATGAATATGAGTATACCCTGGTTTTGAGGTATGATTAGTTGGATGTGTTAGCAACTAGTTTTGGTTGCTATTTCAACTATTAGTGAGTTCTTAGCAGCTACTTAGGCCTCTTTGTTACCATTAGATTTGGTGTCTGTGTTTGGATATTGAGTTGAGGTAACCTAGGATTTATGCTTCTATGTGATAGTGTTTTCATCACATTTTGATAGGTTCTTATCTTTCATGTCTTAGCATGATGGAGGATGAGATGGTTCTTTTTTGAGATGGTGGTTACCTTGGTTTTTGTTGCATGTATCTTGATGAAGCACATGGAGAACTTGGATGTTTAGATGCTACATGTTGGCTATAGGTATTGCATCCTTGATGATTGAGTTTACTATTGAACCTTATGCAATGTACAATTGGGAGAATGTTGGGAAAATGTGTGATGTACACCTTGCATAATGCTAATAATGTAAAAGATTATATTTAAATGTGGCACATCTTAGATATGTGGATTCCACATAGGTTATACATTCTTGGGGCCACTTGTATGTTCTATGTGACATTGATAAATAATTAATGTGAGTGTCACATTGGGAAAATAATTATTGTTGAAAAAACTAAGTACCAAATATTTAATTTAGGGTCATGGTTTAGTGAGCTCATGGTTTTGAGGCACATGGTTTATGTAATACCACTTAGTGGTTTTGTGCAAGTTTGTCTTTATAAAATCAAGCACATGATTAGTTGTTGAGGTTGGCTTGCATAACATCTTGTTTGTTGGCTAAGTTTCTATTGAGCATCTCTTGTAAGTTGTATATGTGAAATTATGGATTGGGATGTGTGGTTGCATAGTTCTCATTTGCTTGTTCACATGGAGGAATGCAACTAGGGTGCTTGATTTTTCAAAAGCTTTATATGGAGACTCTATAAGTGTAGTGTAATCTTGATTTGAGATAACACATGGAGTGTGTGAGTGCTTTTGGAGGCTGGGTTTTCCCTTGAGGGTTTTCCCAAGGTACATCTAGTGTCATCTTGTGGTATGCTTTGTTATTCTTTAGCATTGTGGATTCTAAATACTTGTTTTTTCATTTTTTTCTTTCATGAGGGTTATGTGCAAATGGGTTTTTTTTCAAATTTTCTTTAATTACAATGGTCTCCAACCTAGATGTGCTCTTCATTGCTCGTGAATTGAGAAAAATATAAAATGAATAAAGTAAAAAAGAAAAACATTAAAGTAAAAATTTTAAAAACTTAAAAAGAGCTCAATTATCTAGGTGATTTAAGTAACTTTTACCAAGGCTATGGATGCCTAGTTGGTAGTAGAGCTATTCCTAGCATGGGATTAGAGGCAACTTTGTTAGGGATGTGGATGTCTAGTTGGAAATGGAGCAATGTCCAGGCAGTCAAAGACATGTCTATTAATTCACATGCTTATCCAAAAAGACCTTTGTCAATTTCATGGTAAGATGCATAATCATAGATAGATACTTGGGTTATGTTGAATAACCTCTACAAATTTAGGAAGGGAAGAAATACATGATCACACATTATGGTAGAAATAATACATAATACTATTTTATGGTTGATTTGTACATTAATCCCAATCCTCTAAGAATCAGGGACACTCTTTCATAAATTGCAGTGATCTTTGGTCTTAATTTTGGTCATGTATACTAGTGCATTCTAAGGTGAAAGAATGACTTTCTCTATTTTAGTTGTAGATTTCACTTTGTCTATTTGATATTGAAATTAGAATCCATCAATTGATGAACTTGAGATTGAAAAGGCCTTAATGATTAATATTATATAGGTTTTGTCATTCTACACTTAGGGTTCACTTGATTGATCTTTAGATCTCTAGCTCAATCACTTGTTTTGTAGTCCTTACTTGTGTGCATTTGAAATTTGTCCTTTTTTTATTTGACTAATTTTGAAGGAATTTGAATGATATTGACTAATAGTGATCTTATTCACATTGCTTCTATGTAGTCTTGGAAAATCTTATTTATAAACATGATGCTTCAAATTAACTTGCTATAAAAAAAATTACCTCAAGGGAAATTTTGCCCATATTGTGAAATAACAAGCTTATCCTTGTTTTAGCTTTCATAGGTTTCTTTGTGTTGATCTTGTTTTAGAAACCCTTGTTTATAACTTTAGTGACATTTGTTTGTTCTTTCTATAGGTTTCATTTTACAATATAGATCATGGACTTACTAATTAAAAGGACAGAGTCCTTGATGGGCCTAGATATATACACATTTTATTTTCATACCAAACATTATAGTATTTTTTACTTTCATTAATTTGACACTTTTTAATACATTATTAAATAATTATAACTGTTTTATGGATAAATGGATGGTATGTTTGGTATTTATTTTTGAAGGTAGAAACTATTGATTAATGCTATCATTCTTGGTTTATGTGCATGCATTCTTGTGACTTTGTGAATATTCGTTGGAATGATGGATCTGACAATCCATACCACTCTAGAGCTGCTCATAAAAGAAGGACAATTAACTCTAGATAGCTCTGAAATACTGCCCAACATGTTCGCTGCTTATCCTCTCCCCAATTTGGGGGTTAATCGACTAGGCCTCACAATGCTCTCAATTCCATTGGTGCAACATAGAGGATAAGGTGGCCCTAATTGTCCCATCAATCACCACAATGTTGATTAGCTCCAACTCCTTGAATAAGTCAATTAAATAATTGAAGCTTTGCTTCAATGTAGTCCATTTAATTTAGATCCATATTCCATGTCTCATACCTTTGATTGGGGGTCTCCCTTTTCTAGAGGAATTCAACTGATGACATTTTTAGTTCATTAATGAGGGACTGGTCTAGGAATAAAATAAAATGAAGATCAGTCTTGTTATAGTCTTCAATTTCAATTCAACCTAGTCTAATAAATGCGACTCTAATGTATAAAAGAGAGCCGATAGAATAGTAGGATTTAACTTTTGATTCTTTTGTTCTTCTAAGAAAATAATTCCCTAAAGGATAATTTTCTCTAATTTGGCGGTAGCTTAGGATGATCCTTCCAGACGGAGAGTAGGGCTCATTCTACCTAGAGGAGATCTACTGGTATTTTATTCTTTGATATTTTATTTTCATTATTGTGCATTAGAACTTATGTGATGTGATTAATGTAAACTTTGTGTCCTATGATTGTTACTATTCACCTCTAGAATTATAAAGAAAATTACAAAAATATTTACTTCTTGATCTTATTTACAGTATAACTGTTAATCCTAGGCTAATTGTTCTTCCAGATTTGATCAACAATTATTTGATTCCATTTTAAGCATTTATTTTTGTATGTGTGTTTTAATTTAGTATTTCAATTCAACATTTCAATTATGTATTAGAATAGTGTGGAGTTGGTTTGAATTATTGGTACCTACGTTTGATAGTACTATTGCAATCATTGTGGCTTATCTAGTGTTTAATCTAACTAGAGCAAACCAATCAAAACATAGTATAAATTTTTTTGTAGGCAAATTTGAATTAAATTTGAACTTTTCCTATGTGAACATGAGAAAAATTTTTCAAAAAAAATTGGAGAAATTATTTATCTCTATTGTGATTGGCTCAAATAAAATGACCTCTTCTCGGTGGATTGTCAAAGATACTTTTTTAGTGCAACAAAAACCTAAAATTGAGGAGGTAATTATGGTTAGAAGGGAGGAGGTGGCAATGAAAAACAAATAACTTTTTAAAAAAAATTATGACTATATTTGCAGGAATTTGGTTATGAAACAATTCATTTATGCTTATTAAATTGTTATATGATTATTATTATTATCCAAATATTTTCTTAAATATTTTTATCAGTGAGTCAATATTTGTGGGAATTTGGTTATGATACAATTCATTTTTTATTATTGGTTATCAAAATATTATATGATTATTATCATTAGTATAATTATAAAATCATTGTAATATTTATATTATTATAATATATAATGATTTAATATATTTGTCATTTTTATTGTTTTAGGTGTAAAAATATTAAAAATAACTAACAAATTAATTTGTTTTTTATTAATATTAATATTATTATTTTACTCTTTTATGTTTGCTAAATATTAAAAATTAGTAACAAATTATTATTATTATTATTATTATTATTATTATTATTATTGTAATATTTATATTATAGTTTATAATAATATAATTTATTTGTCACCATTCTATAGTTATTTTATTCTTTTATGTATAAAAATATAAAAACTACTAACAATTTTTCTTAATTATTATTATTATTATAATATTGTGTAATATTATATTGTTATTTTCATATGAATATGATAGTTTAATTTATATTGAATAAAACAACATAATTCTTAATGATGATGATGATGATTTCATATTAATATGATAGTTTAATTTGTATTCAATAAAACAATATAATTATAATTATAATTTTACATATGAATGAAATTATAATTTTTGCACTAACAAATTAATATGTTTGATGAAATAATGAGTGACTAAATTAAAATATTGTTGTGATATAAATGTTTATATATATATATATATATATATATATATATATATATATATATATATATATATATATATATAATGAGTGAGTAAATTTTATGAGAATTTGGTTATGAAACAAGTAATTTTTGGTTATTAAAGTAAATTTTTTATAAGTTAGACAAATATAATTTGTTTTCTTCAAATGTGTATAATTTTTGTGAAAATTTGGTTATGAAACAAGTAGTTTTATATTATTAAAGGAATTTTTTTTTAGGTTAGACAAATATTATTTGTTTTCTTCAAATGTGTATTGTTTCACTCATAAAAATCTATATTCTCTTGACAATATAACATTTTAATTTGTTCACCAAATATAAACTTAGAAATAAAAATTAATTAAACTTTATGGTACAAGTAAAAAACAATCTTAAAATTATTAACTATTTATTATTTTAAAATTAAGAAGGAAAGAGTTTACAGTTGTTATTTTTTGGCAACTATTTTAAGACGTAGTTATTTGCTTGGAGTTGGATCATTCAAAGCAATAAATGTAGGAATGCTATTCTAACAGAGAAATAAGAGGTTTGTAATGTTTTTCTTATTACATTATTTTTGTTTTTTATTTCAACTGATAATAAGTTAATAATATTTGTGTTATTATTTTCTATTTGATTTCCTGTGATTTTGTTTTAATTGTAATTGTAGTTGTATAGGCAGTGGACATTATTTTGGGTGGATTTCTTCATCTATACAAAATCAGGAGAGGACAAGGATCACTAATGATTCAGCTGCAGTGGTTGTCGTACCTATTAATCACCAAACAATGTTGGATAGGGGTTTGTGTTGCACTAAAAGACTATTATGAATGGTTTCCTATGTCTTGGCAGAAGATTAGTGCATCTCCTTATGGATATGAGAAACTTAGTTTAGCTACTGGAAAATTTATCACATGTACTCTCTTCATCTTCAGTTTTCTAGCATTTTGTGTAATAGTTGTCTTTACCATTGTGATCTTGGCTTGGCAATACAAAGTAAATAGTGAGAATTTGTTAGCCACATGTTGCTCTTTAAAGGGCTCATTTGCATGATTTAGTCATATCTTATTATTGTATGAATTCTTGAATAATTTCTTCGTACAAACTGCTTTTTGGTTTTACTTTGTCCATAGTTGTATTTGAAAACCATATTCTAAAAGGCAATGCTTTTACCAAAGATGGAAAATTTTAGAAGAAAATAGAGATATTGTATTTAATTTTAATTATAATATTATTATAAATTTATTATAATTATTATATTACTATAATAATATATTATAATTATAATTATAATATACATTATATTTATATTATTATTACAATATTAAATATAATAATATTATATTTGTATAATTGTATTATTATAATATTATATATTATTATATTATATTTATGTTTATGTTTATTATTATATTATTATATAATATTATTATAATACTATAATATCAATTAATATAATATATCAAGTGTTATAATAAATATTAAATATTATAACTATAAATAATAATGATTTTGTTAGTTTGACAAAAAGTAAATTTGAAGTTTACCTAATTAATTAAAAAATTAAAACTAAAACACAACTATAATTACAACTAAAACAAATACTATAATTACAACACTACAAGGCAGGTACTCGCCACTACGTGGCACTTGTTGATTTTTGTATGTGTGTTTATTTTTAGAAATAGTATAATTTGTGTTCTTTCATTTCAATAGTTTAGAATATGCTTTTTTTCCAATTTAGAATCAAAATACCTTAAGGAACCCCTAAGAAAAAACCTTACTGCAGACAACTCCAGAAATACCCCAGATTGATAAAAATTAAATGATAGTGGCAGTTGATAACTACAATGAACCTATAATTTTTGGTGTCGTTACTAGGGAAAATAACTACATATCTTGTAAGTTAAGGTGTTGGTAGAGTTTGTTTCAATTGGGAGCATTAAGGCTCTTGTATTTTATGAATAGGCCCAAATATTCTTTAAGTCGGTTCATAAAGGGATCCTTAGTTTGCACGTCAAAAGAACCTCATTCTCCACTAGGGTCAGGACTACATTCAATCCCTAGACTCTCTTTAGCTCTAGCAGATAACATTGGAGGATATGATGAGCCAAATAACAGAATATTTTCTTATCCAATCTCCCTAACTCTTGAAAAAATGAGCCCCCCATTAAAAATATATTGCCCTTAATATTACCAACATTTAGGGGAAAGGCTTCTAAAGATCCTAATCAATTCTTGTTCAAATTTAAAGTCCTTTGTCAGACATATGACTATGGGACTGCCAATCAAAAGCTAAAACTCTTTCCCTACACTTTAAAGGAATTGACCTTACATTGGTTTATGGGATTAACTACTGATTCTATACATACTTGAGACCAAATGGAAACTACCTTCCTTGATAAGTATCAAGACTATTGTAGGATTCGAGATAGGAAAGAAGAACTCTTTAGAATGAAGCAGCTTGAAGATGAACACTCAGAGGATTATGTGGATCGCTTCCTATTTGTTTAGAGGAGGTGTGGTAGTAACTAGATGAAGAACTCAACAAGACCATTTTTCTAAGTCATAGATGAAGATGCTAGGGAAGCCTTAAACCTCATGGGTCGAGGAGATATCAACAACTTGGTTTTTGGTAAAATAGTGGAGTTTAGCAAGAATTACTCTTGTAGATGCGCTAGCAATATAATGATTAAGAAAGGGAAAAGTGGTGGCAATGATGTCGCCAAAGTGATGGAAGAACTGGCAAATCTCAAAACTGATATTTTACTCCATTTAAGCACCACTTTGGATGAAATGCAGGAAACCAAGAAAATTATTGAGCCATTAGCCATTCACTTTCCTCAATGTAGGGAAAAACATCCACCCTAAGAATGTCCATTAAATAAAATGGAGTTGTGTTGAATATGCGAGAAAAGTCATCCCATGAACAAATGTAGATTGCTACTTGAAATGATGTCCTCTTAGGGCATGGAATCAGATTCTTCCTTCAATGCACTTCAAAAGCCTCTTTATGAGTCTAAACCATTCATTTACACTACCTCTATTACATTGGACACTTGGTAGGTAGTCATATTTAGTGTCCTTGGTCTTCACTCATTGTGGTGACTGAACTGTGCATACTTGCTTTCTAGATGATTGCCTTGCAACTTTCATATACTTGCCTTTTAATGCTAACACTATAATCCTCTGTTCCTTTGCTTATGCCATTGAAACCATGATTACTATGCACGTATCCCTGGGAACCATTGACCATTGCCACTCACCATGAACATCTTACCTCTATGCACTCATTATCTCTCTGTTATAGAACAATCACCCATAAGTATACAGAATTTAGATTTTCATTTGTAGACTATCATATGTTTATGAAACTGCCATATTCCTGCAACTATAATGCCATGTAGAATATATGCCTTGATAGCATTATTAGTGTCTGTCCTTTTTTCTATTTAAGACTTCTATATATTTGTCTACTAGTTGGTTCCAAACTCTTGATGAAATGCTAACATCATCACCTTATGACTATAATCTTCCTCATTGATCTTTGTGCATTGCCAACTGCCCTTCCTTTCTCAAAAACTAACACACCACCCTTGATCACAATAGCTTAAGACTCATCTCACTTTGTCTATGGCATGAACTGTGTACTTTATCTCTTGCTCACTATCATTTATGCTCCTCAAGTCTTCATGGCTATCTTCATGACATCTCATATATGAAGCTCTCTCCTTTATGAATCTCTCTCATTTATGCTTCTTGAATCTTCATGACTGTCTTCATGACTGAGTTTTGATCATGTCCCATATATGAAGCTCTCTCCTTCAATGTAGCCAATAATAACCCTAAAATCTTTCCTCCTTTATATGCAATGTGCCATCTGATATGAGAAACAAGGTGCTGCCTCTTTTGCCATGAATGAAGTTGTGCCTCAATATAACCAACAAAATTACTATTAGTCTCAATTCAAAAAGAATAAAAGTTCATTGTATATTGTATGTTTACAAAAGTAAGTCCAAACATAGCAGAAAGATAAATCAATTAATAAACTGTAGTCTTGTCAACAAATGCCTTAAATAGAGTGTTCAACATATGCCTGAAATAGTTTTCAATACCAGTGAATTTCTCAACCAGATCCCCAAGATTAACTTCTATTATCCATTCATCATATAAAGCAATGATAAAAAAAAATGAATAAGTGAAAAAATCTTCTCAAATTCATTTAAGTGTATATCAAGGCTCTTTTCAGCTAAACAAAATTTAACTCATCTGACTTGAGAATTGGACAATAAGAAGAATTCAACAAGAATCATTGTGTCACAACCCCTTATTTTTAATAATTAATTGTGAATTTGAATATTATTATTTAATTAATTGTCGAGACTAATATCAACTTGTGTTTGCAATAGGATGCTCTTCACTCTCTCATTGGAGAGAGAGTATCATCGAGGCAGAGGGCATCTAGCTGACTGCAAGCAAATTGTGGTGAAGGAAATCTATGCACACACCACATAGATGACATCAATTAAATCTGAATTAATGTGTATGTTTGATTACTTGAAAAATATTTAGGTTAATATTTATTGCATATAATCATAATGAATATTAGTTGCAATATTTAAACATCTTTGGAAAAGATTTCCCTTGCTTCATCATTAATGCATGTTATTTCAAGTTATTATTTAAAGATATCTTTCATGAGGATTCTTTTTATGAAAGGGAAGATGGATTCTATTTTAGGCCAAGAAGTGACCGTTCCATTCCTCTAAGATAAATAAGTTTCAGAATCTTTGAAGATCAATGTTTCTTTACTGTTTCAACTTAGTGGGGGTTAATTTTAGAAGATATGATAGAAAATAGATGAGGCTGACATTTAATGCATTTTCCTATTTTGTTTTGAACACCTATCATTTCTCTCAAGGTGTTATAGTTTGACCTCATTGAATGATGTGCCTTCTGTACCATCTCACCAATCACCTATTTTTGGAAATATAATTTCAAGAACTTGGCTGGGGGTTTTCGGTATGTATTAATGGCATATTTGGGGTGTCCTCTTGATAGACAGAACTTGAGAAGGTTGATCGAGCACTTATATAAATTATCTGTAGCTGTAAAATAGGGGAAGTGAGGAGTTTTAGGTAGGAGATCTGTGTTTTGGAACACTTCTGTTGTTTATCTTTCAATCATTTTTGTAAAAGACTCTCTGAGACATTTTGGCAATCAATATGTGGTGGTATGAGCATTATGGAAGTAACCTGCAGAGTTTGTTCCAGCCACAGACGGTTCAAACCATCCTGCAGAGCAAAATGATAAGTAAAAATGTCTCTTACGCATCTTATTTTTGGATATGATGTTTTATCTTTCAAGCTTTTTTTAGAAAAATCATTTATTTTATATCCTATAGTCATTTCATTCCATGAGATGACATATTTCTGATGCATGTTGGGAAGTTGTCGACCAAGGTTGAGATTTTTGTTTTTCACATTACGCATATCCTTCATACATTGGTGTATCCTGCAATCATTGCTTTTCATGTTACCATACTTCCTTTTTAACCCCTTTTGGAAAATAGTTCAGGTGCTCTGGGAAAGCTTCTACAAATGCATTTAGCCGACTCAATCTCTAGCGATGGCATCATATCTATAAAGCTTAGAAAACCTCTCGATAGCCAGCAACTTCAATATGATTGACCATCCTCACATATCCCATGTACCATAGTTGTAATGCAAAGGACTGAACTCATTAGAAATCCATTTCTCTTGAACCAACACGATGCTATTTTTGTGCATATCCCACAATCACTAAATTTTAAATGATGAGTTCTCTTAAGATCATTTTGTGCATTAAGAAACTTTCTATCAAATCTCAAACAAATCCATTCTGAGAGGATCATACAATTCATATACGCCTCACTGGATTACCTTTCCATCATGACACGGATAGGGAGAATGCTGACAAAAGTTGTGATGCATTGATATCTTTTTTTTGGCCTAAAATCCTAGATATACTGTTGTTTTTATCTTGAAAGTAAAATAATTAATATTGTAAATTAATACACCACACGAAATCTTTCCTAAAATAATTAGAATTCAATCTTTCTTTCTGCGATGATAATAACTTTCTATTTGCAATGATAGTATCTTTCTATCTATTATGTGCTCATATTATTTCAATCCGGAACTGTGGTATTTGAGTGGAATATTTACTTCATTCCTCCATTTAATTTAGATGTCAATTTAGTGATTCAGAATATCTCTAAAATTTTAGCAAACATGTTGAACATATCCTACGATCATTGCATTCTATGAGGTAACAGCTCTTTGGAGCATTCTGTCAACTAGTTCACGCTCCTTGTTTTGTTTCCACAGTTTGCATACCTTGCAACTAAGCCTTCTCAACAAATCCATTTAGTGAATATCCTACAGTCATTGTATGAAAATACTAATTGCAAGTTGTGTTATTTATGGGAAAATTTTTAATTCTCCCATTTTTTTGCACTATTTTATAAGATTAGTATTATTTTATTTAAGTGTATTGGAATGGTTCTTACACATTGATACTTCACAGCCTGAAATGTTTGATCAAAAAAATTTCTAATACCAACCAAATAATATTTTGATACATACCCTAATAAAAAAAAATAAGCTCAACATCAATTAAATGCCATCTAGTAAAGGAGAAAAGACTTTAAAGGTATAATTTAACTAGCCTTTGACAAAGGGTACTTAAAAACGACATCCTTCCCACAAAATTTTCTGTAAACCCTAGTAAAGGTTTCCAACTTATATTCTGTGTTATTACACTCCTTAGGATCTAGATAGACTTGAAAAATGGGAAATCACTCAGCTAGTCAAATTTTAAGATGCACAAATATAGCCTGGAACAAGTCCAAAGAAATAGATATACAGGTTTCTTTATCACCAATCATCTTACCTTCATTATCTTGGAGCCATCAACACGGTATCTAACTCACTTGCCAACAATCTTTGTAGGATAGACAACATCTTCCAAGGTGGCCTCATTGACATTAGTCAATGTTAGAAGAAAATGAAGTAAATATGTCATTGTTCACTGTGATTTGACAATATAACTGGCTGTTGAATGATCTTTCTACAAACCTTAGTGGGATCTTTACAAATATTTGCAGAGGAGTAGGATAAGATTTCATAATTTTGATAGAGGTTAAAGTTATGTAGACCGTAACCTAGTTCACAGAGAGGTCTTCTTAAGATTAGATGGACCTGAATAGATACCACATACTATTTTGATACCCTTTTGATGATCCTCTATTATCCTTTTACAAACCCCTTAATATTTTATAAAAAATTTAAATAGCATCATACAATTGTAAGAAAATAGAGGTATCAATACAAAACTCCACAAGATATCAATACAGTGCTTATGATTTCTTCCATCAAAGCATAAAGGATAGAGAAATTCTACCAAATGTTGTAGTGGCAACTGTCCTAGTAGACATGAATGCAAAATGTGGAAACATACACAAAGCACGTGAACTGTTTGACAAAATGCCTCAAAGAAATGTGGTCTCATGGACTACAATTATTGCAGGATATGCACAATTGAACTTTTTGAGAAGACTTTAGAAACATTCAAGGAAATGCAATTGACAAGTGTAAGGCTAGACTCCACAACCTTTGCTAGCATTCTCCCTGCCTGTGCCAAAATGGGAGCTTTGGAACAGGGTATGGACATCCATCAAAGCATGAAGGATAGAGGAATTTTGTCATATGTTGTAGTTGCAACTGCCATGGTAGACATGTATGCAAAATGTGGAACCATGGACAAGGCACATGAATTGTTTGATAGATTGCCTCAAAAAAATGTGGTTTCATGAACTGCAATGATTGCAAGATACACATAAATTGGATTTTTTGAAAAAGCTCTAGAAACTTTCAAGCAAATGCAATTGGCAGGTGTAAAGCTAAACTACACAACATTTGCTAGCGTCCTCCCTACCTGTTCCAAAATGGAATATTTGGAACAGGGAATGGGCATCTATTAAAGCATAATGGATGGGGGATTTTTGTTAGATATTACAGTTGTATAGAATGCCTCAAAGATATGTCATCTCTTGGATTGCAATTATTGTTGGATATGCACAAAATGGATTTGTTAGAAAGGCTTTACAAACTTTCAAGAAAATGCAATTGGCAGGTGTAAAGCCAAATTCCACAACCTTTGCCAGCATCCTTCCTGCCTATGCCAAAATGGGGGCATTGGAACAAGGTATGGACATCCATCAAAAAGTAATGGATAGAGGAATTTTGTCAGATGTTGTAGTTTCAACTTCCTTGGTAGACATGTATGCAAAATGTGGAAGCATTCACAAGGCATGTGAACTGTTTGGTAGAATGCCTTAGAGAGATGTCATCTCATGGAATGCAATGGTTACGGGATATGTACAAAATGGATTTGTTGAAAAGGATTTAGAAACTTTCAAGCAAATACAATTAGCAAGGGTAAAGCCAAATTCAACAACCTTTGCTAGCATACTCCCTGCCTGTGCTAAAATGGGAGCTTTGGAATAGGGTATGGACATCCATCATAACATAATTGAAGTGGGATTTTTGTTAGATAGACATGTATGCAAAATGTGGAAGTATAGATAAGGCACATGAACTGTTTCGATGATGAGTTGAATTTGGTGGGTGGTGTAATTGAAAGTGCAGAGATAGTTGATGTAGTCCTCCACACTCATGTCATAGATGAGACCAAGGTTGACTGGCTTCTCTGGATCCACATGGTCTGCACCAAACTCTAAGGGAGTGGCCAGACGACCACTATAACTATCCTTTGTAATAGTGTTGTTGGAATTGTCCAGTAGCTTGAACACTTGCAAGTCATTTCAACCATTGTCACGGGGTGGTAGGTAACCCTGCACCCCTTCTTGAACCTTTGTAGATCGCCATAGGATGGTGGGTAAGCTCGCCCCCCGCTTGGACCTTTGCAAATCACTGTGGGGTGGCGGGTGGCACTGCCAGCTTGCACCTCTCCTTATGAGCCTTCACGGTAACATGATATAGAAGCAAACCAAGCTTGATGAAGATTTTTCACAAGTTTTTCCAGTGATTTTACATTTGCAAGACAAGGACAACAATAAAACAATCAAAATAGACATCCTTTAAAAAGAAAAATATGTGAAGTTGCAGGACAATAATCAAGAAATACAAGTGTTATTGACAGTGAAGGTAGGTAGTGCAATACAAATCCATGTGACAGTCTCACAAGTGCAAGAGCAAGGAAAAATTATAGAAGAAATGTTGCCTTACACAATCACCTTGACACAAGATAATGAGTCACAATCACCTCATACAAAGATAGTTCATGCAAAAAGGTAGATCTAGGACAAATAATGGAGATTGTTAGGAGACTAATCAAAAGAGTAGAATCTTCATATGAGGCCATCTCTGGGTTTGGATACCATAGATTGAGGAAATTTTCTACCATTTATAAACCTAGATTCACTTTGTTTGACATTTTTGTTTAGTATAAAAAAGAGAGGAGATGTTATTGTTGTTGTTTTAATGGTTTATGTTCAATCCTCCTTTCACACCAAACATTCCAAGGGCTTATCAATCGAGTTGAATCTCCACTAAGTGAGAGCAATCACCTATCAGGTTGGGCAACCACTTGGGAAGCTATGGATTCTTGGATGTGTCAAACAATGTCTCTATCTAATGCTCAATTGTACTTAGAAACCCTAATTATGTAAATCAGTAAGCAAATTATCAAATTATGACAAATCCTTTCAAACTGAGGTAAAGGACAAAGATATTTAACTTACTATTTTTTGAAGTTCGGAAGGTAGAAAAGGGGCACGATGACTAGCGCTCAAGTCTAGGGTACCTATTTCTTTGTGGAATCCTGAACTCCTTCTGACACTGATCTGCACTACAACTTCCGTTTCTGGGAATTCAACTGCAAAGGACATGGGGACTAGCACTCTAGTCTAGGAAAAGCTCCAGTTTCCTACTTCTTTCCGGATCCTGAATCCTTGATGTCTACCACTTCTTCCTGTAACTCCACTCCATGGACTCGACCCCTATAACCTACAATCAAAAGGAGTGTGGGAGGGGGTTGTGGTGTTTAGAGGCTTGCCTCGGTCAAGCCCTAGAGAGACATTCAAGTCTTCTGAACACTGTTGTTAGATGAGAGTGCGTATTCCAGTGGAATAGAGGCAAAAATTCAAATGATAAATGATTGAAAACACAATAGATATCACCTTGTAGTGAAGATCTCATGGAAGGAAGATGTTCTTCATGCCATGAGGAGATGGATGCCAAATATGCAAATACAAACACAATAACAATGCTCTGCTCTACAACACAATGAATATGTTGAATGCTCTATGATCACAAGTAAGCATAAAGTCCATCTAGTTTGCAAATGAAACCTAATCATGCTTATATCTGTAACTACAAAGATTCCTGCTAAGAATTTTATAATTCTAACTTTAGATGTTAGCATAGGACCTAATTAACTGTCACTAAACTGACATTTGAAATTAGGGAAAACCCAAAATAGGGCTAGACTAGGGTGCTAGCGCCCAAGTCCACCCTGCCATTTTTGCTCAGAATTCATTAAAGTATGGCCCCCATAGGTCCTACTTGTCACAAGACCTAAGGGTTTTCTCATCGGGAGTCAGAAATAACATGCAAGATGCTCTAAATGCAATTATAGGACCCAGGAGCTAAACCTTATTAGGAAAAATCCCCCATGGTTACTTTTTCTGACATAACAAGTGCATATGGGTATTGAAAATTGTAATGGTAGTGAATTGATGTGGAAGACATCATGTACCAAGACAATGGGAAAATCACAGTCTTGAGGAGCCAAAGTATAGATTAAACTTGTGAAGAACACCCCAGCAAGGTAGAGAGTAGGAACTTTGATGACAGTCCACAATGGTTCTTTAAAGGACAGAGAATCCCAAAGACATTACAATGAACAAGGCCAATGTCCTCAATAGTACTAAAAGATTAGAGGTTTAGATGACTTAGAATATAGTTTAGTAAAAGAAAGTTAGAGCCTTTGGAAGATATAGCGACATAATGATTTAAGGGCCCATATAATGGATGTAGATCTTTTTAAGGTATATCTTTCTTGGAAGGGGCAATATGGTAATGAATCTCATTAACAAGAAGATAGATATCATAAAGGAAAAGTTATAGGTCAAAGATCATGGGGAGAAATGTCATATGAGGACAAGATAATCATGAGGACAATCATGGCTTGTAAGGGTAGTCATGATGACTGTAATCAAGAGTATAGGTGGACAGTTGTCACATGAATGTACAGTCACTTAAAATTTGCATATCACAGTCTTTAAAGTTCATCATGTCATGTGACAACTTTAAAGGATAGTTTGAGTGGATGAATACAAGATGTGTAAAGAAAGTCATATGAATGTGGAGTATGGTTCCTAGCATAGAGGATATCTCTTTGAAGTGCATGATTGACAGTGTTGGTTGTAGTTTTCACTTTCTTTTCTTGGAATTCTATTAATTCATGACAAGTTATCTGTGATGTTCTTGGTTTTTTGAAGCCATTAAAAGGTGTAAGATGGTAGGAGATAGCAGATCATCCCTACATAGTGATATGAAGGTGAAAGAGTTTGTAAAAGAGTAGTAACATAGACTCACTATGAGAAAGCCAGAGATATGTATAGTGAGATCATCACTATGGTGATTTTTGTAAAAGGCTTCAAGTCAATAATTCAACACAAGACTAGAAGTTTTGTTTACTAACATTGAATCTAAAGGATATAACCATCTTTTGCAAGATAAGGATTTAATTTCATTTTCCAAGCAAGAGGTTTTCCAAGAAAGGATTTTTTGTTGACATTGGATATGAAGTTGTTAAGGTCACAATAAGTGTGTAGGGATGCATGAGAAAGTGGTCTTAAACCATGAAATGAACTCGGTCAAAAGGCAAGGGTAGGATAGTCTAAAATGCATAACATGGAAGCTTATAGGCCTTTCATGAGAAATGGTATAGAAGGTAGCAAAACTATGTGTCAAAAGGAATGTGCAAGGGTAGTGATCATATAGAAATGATAATGGTTTTTTTATGCCCAAAGACAATGAATACTTAGAATGAATCTAGTGATGAATGAGGACAAGGAGTTTGCATATGATTCATCACCATGACAGTGTCAAGTGCAAGCTACATGGACAACTCTTAGCTATAACTTGGATTATGAGAGGTTCATGAAGACATGAAAGCAGAGTTTTGAAGAGGACATTTCTCTATTAAATACAGTCATGTTACAAATGGCAAAGGCTTTCACCATGAAGGTCTCCTTGAGCATTCAATAATGGTAGACCTATTAATAAAGGGAAATGAATTATGTATAAACATTTATAAAAAGGCAAATTGCATATAATAAAAGATGGTTATAAGACATAAAAGATGATAGTCTTTGTCAATGGATATAAGGGCAATCCATATGCAAAAAATACTCTTTATGACTGTAATAAATAGGACAAGTACCATGAAGCTAAGGGAAAATCAAGAAGTAGGGACAGTTACTATAACAAATGGATAGTGACAAAAATTATGAGGATAGTTAGCTCATACATGATAGTAAATATGACCTTAGTCATAGTTGAAGCTAGCATAAGTGGATATCAAGTAATTGCATTAAGATTGACCTCATTGAAATAGGATAGACATGGTTATCAATATTTATAAGACATGAAAGGACAGAGCAAAATTATCTTGAAGACTTCTAAACTGCCATCTTCATATTTGAATGACAAACATGAAAGATCAATCATGAATGATTCATGGGACAATTATAGCCACATGACAATGGGTGACAAGGGAGATCTAAAATGCTTGTTTATTTTGGTAGAAAATGATGGATAAAAAGAAAGAGAAGCTATAGTCATGATAATTTAGACAAAGAAAACATGCAATGGTAGGTTACTTTTGAACACCCACATCAAACCCTAATGAGATTTGTCTCGAGCATTTATTTTCAAACGAATAGATTTGAGGACAAAACCTCACAGATTGTTAGTAACTAGAGGACAAAAATTGTACTAGTTTGTAAATGGCCAAGGATGAAAACCTATTGGCCAAAGAAGTGGTTCTCACCCATATGTCATGGCTAAATTTTAATGGTGGTCGACATTGGTGATATCAAGATAGTAAAACATATATATTACCATTTATTCATCATTATTTTCCTGACAGAGACATACATATTGCCATTCATAACTAGAAAAACTCCACATAAGCAGTAAAACCCATTGACACTTCAATAATGAGACTATTGTCATGTCTTAAACATATCATGGCCTATGATCTTCTCAAAAGATCTGCATTGTGATATGAAAGTATCACCTATGAAGGTGGTTGTTTTCTTAATAAGAGCTTTGACTTCCTAGTTTGGGATTATGACAGGGATAAAACCTTCATGAGGAGACAAGCAAGCTCTTCCTCAAACCTTCAAACAAAACTAAAAACCCTGATGACATAGAGTATACTTGGAAAGATGTGAGGATGAAGGCTTCTGGGAAAACCTCGAATATTATCTCAACATGGTCATGATTTGTCCTCAAAACCTTGGACAATCTCCTCATGCATGCAATGTGTCTTCAAAACCTTGTGAATCTCTGTAGTGTGGATGAATTCAAAACCAATAAAGAAAGGTTTCTTCAGAGTAAACTCAACATGCCATTATCCCAGATCTTCTCAACAATGTGGATAGATGTTGGTGCAACCAACTACTAGTTATACGACATGCCCACAAAAATCCTTTAGACTTCTTCCAACCAGCAAACTAAAAAACCCCTAACCTTCCTCTTGTTATGTAGCTTAATAGACACAAGGAAGTGAAAATTCTCTTTTTCATTGTTTGGTGCCCAAAAAAAACTTAGTCAAAATTTTATTTTTCATTGTTTGGTGCCCCCAAAAAAAGCTAGTTTAAAATGACACTCAAGGTGGAGAAGCAAACCTGAAAATGAAACTGAGGATATTTTGCACTTTTTAAGAGGTTGTGCCAATCTAGAATAGTGATATAAAGTGGCAATGGCATGATAAGTCATGCCCATTTATGAAATGGACCAAGAAGATTTATATTTTAGATCAAACCCTAAGGGTTTTATAACAAGTAGATTTTAAGAGTTTTAGGGATGCAGCAAGAGGAGACACTTGGTGTTAGAAATGAAAGCAACACTACTTCAATGGAAATCTTATTCGAGATAAATTTCAGCAATCTTTAATTGTGTTTTATTAATGGAGATTGTAACAAAACATAAACCCACAATACAAAAATATACCAGAAGAAGAATGAAGCACATAACACAAGTGTTTAATGTGGAGAAAACCCTTGCAGGTAAAAAAACTCCACCAAGAAAAGAGGCCAAGTTGTCTTATCGTCACAAAAGGAGATTACAAATACATTCACTTCCTCTGTCCTTCAACCTTCACTCTAGTAGAACCTAGGTACCTGTAAACTATATTCATCTCATCTACTATGCTATGGTTTATATAGAATTTACACAACCTCAAGACATTAAATGACTTCTTACAAGCCCATAACACTTGTCAAGAGTCAACAACACAACCTTGGGTGTCCATGGCCAAGAATAGGCTCTTACGAGGTCATAAATGTTGTCATACATGCATCCTACACTTGGAAAAATGTGCCCATGCAAGTTTGAATTCCTTGGGGCCAAAAATAGCTACTTACAATATCTTATGACATGTCATATGCTATTATTAGTGTCATAGATTCTTATGACAACTTATAGTTGTCATAGAATCTCTTACACCTTCTTACAACATCTATGACGTGCGTCATAACACTAAAAATAGATTATTCCTCTACATGTGCACCCCACTTTGACCAATTACCATTTACCATAGTAAATGACATCCTGTAACTACCGCTGATAACTCCGAGACTTACCATGCAGTAACTCTATAGTTACTGTGGACAGTAAATAATTTTTACCACTAATGGTGAAAATTGTACATCTCTTATGGGTAATTACAAATAATAAATGGAATAATACAATAATGGGATTTATAAGGTTAATGGCACCTTATCCCAACACTTGGTTTCTTTTAAGAGGAGGGATTCATTAGCAAGAAGTTCAAAGCTTGGGTGATTCCTCTCTGCCATCAAGAAGGGAATCCAACCTTAAATTGTTGACCCAATCCTCTCATCATATCAAGCATGTGTGATGAAGCAACAGTGAAGACCAAACCCTTATGAGCTTCTTATGCATGCAAATTATGCTAGTACAGGGTTTTATTGAATGCAAGTAGGTATAAAAGCATGATCATTTCCATCTGGAGGCAGTGATAAGTATGACTATGATAATAGTTTCACCCCTTTACAATGCTTTTATGGTATATCAAACCTATGCAAGGGTCTAAGTGACTGCTTTCCACTATTTTTTGAGTCTATGCAAATATGTGGTAGGTTAAGACAATAGTGAGATAAAAGCAACACCCTTGAGGAGGGCATTGATTACATCTAAGGTAATGGACTGTGTATGTCAAAGAAACAAGTGCATGAGACAACAAGGTTGTTATAACCATGTGCCAATCTACCTTGCATTGGTGGATGTAATAGCTTGCTCCATAGAGTTTCATGTCTCACTGTTTTGTCAAAAGCATGTGATATTATTCAAGGAGACAATGATTTACACTTTATATTCCTTGTTAATGTACAGTCCACCATAAAGTAATGCACAATATAGTGCATTGAAAGGGACATTTTCATATTTGAAAGTGATGCAGGGGCATCTTGCCCTATAATTTTGGTATTCTTCTTTTTGTTGTTTTGTTCTTTTTGTTAGCTTTTGTAGGAAGTGACTCCTTGTCCTTTGTCATTATCTCTTAACTCCTATCTATATGTAAAGCTAAATTGGATGAGGATTTCATATCGCCATGTGTTCTTGTTCTTGTCGCTTGCTTGGGAATTAAGCTTTGTTTTAGAAGACTCCTATTGCCTGAGTGCCAGGGACCAAATGATAAAGGGGTTTAAGACTATCAATGGTGATTCTTTCTAACCGATAGATGCTTTGGTAGTTAAGAAATTCGAAGGGTCACAGGTATTGCATCGGATGCAGAACAGATAGTAACCGTCGAAGAACTTCATGTTTTTTGCGATTCAATTCATCTGGGAATTGTAGAGTCTACCATGTGGTTTGATGACAATTAGAGAAAAGTAGTAAAGAATCTGAGCATGCAAACTAGTGGTTGGTAAGATGAGAAGAAACATAGAGGAAAATGAGTCAACAATAGTTGAGGAGAATATTAGTTGGCAGTTGTAGAATGATTAGGGAAGGTAGATCAACACCCTCACTGGAAGAATCAAGAGAAAGGAATCTAGAATGAGATATCTAGGATAGATAGTAGAGTTTTGAAGGGAGAAGGAGGATGAAAAAGAAGGTAGAGGAGGTGAAAATGATAGGAAGGCAAAGGATGGATTGAAGATTAGAGATAGACTATTTTTATGCACTTAGAAAAGGCCAATTGTTGCAGGTCAATAGATAGATTTTGTGATGCTTTGATCATGGAATAGAATACTGAGGATTTGGGTTTTTACATTCTATCTTGTGATTTCTCTATCAATGAAGTCTACATTTTAAAACTTCCTATCATTTTAGTAATTGGTTGTAAGACTGAGAAGGAGACATCTTTAATTCTTGGCATTGTTTCTAAATTCTCTTTGATTAAAATTTCTGTGAGATTAATTGGTTTGATCCTGTGACTAGCAAGGCTCCATCAAATTGGTATCAAAGCCTGAGGTTAGATTGGGAATTGGTAAGTGGTTGAGATGCCTCCAAGATAGATGGGCAGAGGAGGAGGCTGAGGTCATGGCAGAAGAGACCATGGTGACCCTAATGTGTTGCAAAGTTTGGTTGCAAGGATGGAAGCCCTAGAGAGAGCACAGAGGAGAGGAACCCCTGATGTTGAGGATGTAAGTGATGAGAAGGAAGAACAATAGAGAGAAGAAAATGAGGAAGGACAAGTGGATCAAGAAGAAGAATTTGGTGAAATATTGCTAAAATCAGTCATGAGTTTGAGTTCTAAACCCAAGATAGAGGTGTCAACATATGTCGCAAGCTTGAATGGTCAAGATTTGATCGACTGGATCAATGACTTGGATAAATATTTTTAATATGAGGGTGTAGCAGAGGAAAGAAGAGTAAAGTTTGCCTCAACCAGATTGAAGGGTCATGCTGCCATGTGGTGAGATTTTGTCTAAACTAAGAGGAGAAGAAGAAATAAGGAGAAGATTAATTCTTGGGATCGAATGGTGGCCATGTTGAAGGCCAAATTTTTGCCAAGTGATTATCAAGCAAATCTCTTTAAGAGATTGCAAAATTTGAAGCAAAAGGATATGTCTGTGAAAGATTATACGGAGGAATTTTACAAGTTAATAATCTGATCTAGGCATGCTGAAGAAGATGTGGAGAAAATAGCCCGATATGTGAATGGTCTCAAGTATAGTTTGCAAGATGAAATAAGTCTTTTGTCCCCCAAGAGCCTAGAAGAGACTTATCAACTTGCTCTTAAGGCAAAGGAGAAGTTGCAAAGGAAGTAAAGTCAGCAAGAGAAGAAGAGAGGAAGAGGTTTTAGAGGAAGGGGACAACAAACAAGTAGGGGACATCAACACCATCAAGGAGAAGAGGTTGGAAGTTCTAGTGGGTCAGCTAACAATGATAGAGGTGGTTATCAAAATAGAGGAGGAAGGTCTTATGGAAGAGGTGGTTCACAAGGTAGAGGAAGAGGATTTGCTAGAAAATGTTTCAAGTGCAACCAATATGGGCACAAGAGTTGGGAATGCTCTAAACCATCACAAGGGCATTCAAAATTTGAGAGAAGCAATCAAGTTGTTCATGCTGATCAAGAGAGTGTGGGATCTCTAGTACACCACAAGGATGAAGCAGAATCAGGTGAGTCTTTGATGCTTAAGAGGGTGTTGTTGAAGCCACAAAAAGAAATTCAAGAGCCAATCCAAAGGAGAGCATTATTCAAAACCAAGTGTAAGTCACAAGGTAAATGTTGTAAGCTCATTATAGATAGTGGTAGCACTACTAAAATTGTTGCAATTGAGATGGTAGAAAAGTTAAATCTTAAAAGGATTAAACACCCTAATCCATATAAAGTGACTTGGTTACAAAAAGGCCATCAAATATTAGTTAGTGAGCAAGCCTATGTTGATTTTTAGATTGGCAGTTATAAGGATTGTGTTTTGTGTGATATAATACCCATGAATGTGTGCCATGTTTTGCTTGGAAGACCATGGCAATTTGAAAGGAAATCGGTGCATGATGGAAAGGAGAATACTTATACCATTGAGAAGGATGGAGAGAAGCATACCTTGCTACCCATAAAGGAGAAAGAAGAGGACATCAGTAGCAATAGTAGTAAGGTAATGATGGTAAGTGATAAAGAGTTTTTGAATGATTTGAAAAATGAAGAAATTGGTTATGCTTTGGTTCCTAAACCTAGATGTGTAATGACTTCTACAAAGTTAGAGGATTTGCCTATTGAAATTCAAGACATTTTGAATGAGAATATAGACATTGTTGCAAATGATTTGCCTAATAAATTGCCTCATATTAGAAGCATTAGCCATCACATGGATTTGATTCCGAGTGCTAGCCTTCCAAATAAGGTTGCATATAAGTTAACACCTATGGAAAATGAGGAGATAAGGAAGCAAGTGGAGGACCTTTTGAAGAAAGGATTGATAAGGGAAAGTCTAAGCCCTTGTGTTGTTCCTACAGTGTTGGTTCCAAAGAAAAGAGGGGAATGGCGTATGTGTACTGATTCAAGTGAAATAAATAAAATCACAATAAGATATAAGTTTCCCATACCTAGAATTGAAGATTTAATGGATTGTTTGAGTGGATCCATGTATTTTTCTAAGATAGATTTGAAAAGTGGCTATCACCAAATAAAAATCAGACTGGGGGATGAGTGGAAAATGGCCTTTAAGACTAGTGATAAGTTGTATGAGTGGCTAGTCATGCCCTTTGGATTGTCTAATGCCCCTAGTACTTTTATGCGGTTAATGAATGAGGTTTTGAAACCATTTATTGGTAAATTTGTGGTTGTATATTTGGATGACATTTTGGTGTTTAGCAGGTCCAAAAAGGAGCATATAGAGCATTTGAGGCAAGTTATGAAGAGGCTACATGAAGAAAAGTTGCATATCAATTTGAAGAAGTGTGTGTTTATGCAGACCGAGCTAGTTTACTTGGGCTTTGTGGTGTCAAAAGAAGGGCTAAAGAAGGATAAGGAGAAGGTTCAGGCCATACTTAATTGGCCATCATTAAGAAGTGTCATGGAGGTAAGGAGTTTTCATGGTCTTTCCAGTTTTTATAGAAAGTTTATAAGAAATTTCAGTCATGTAGTAGCACCTAACTTGGAGATTATTAAGGGGAATAAAAGACCATTTGTTTGGACTAAAGATGCTAAAGAAAATTTTAGATTTTTCAAGAAGAAGGTGAGTGAACAACCCATACTTGCTTTGCCTGATGTTGATAAGTGTTTCAAGTAGAGTGTGATGTGAGTCGTTTGGCTATTGGGGCAGTCCTAAGTCAAGAAGGAAAATTGGTTGCATATTTTAGTGAGAAATTAAATGAGGCAAAAAGAAAGTATTCTTCTTATGATTTTTATGCTTTGATTCAGTCCCTCAAGAAATGGAGACATTATCTATTACTTAAGGAGTTCTGTATACGGATAACCATGCTTTACAGTTTATTAACAGCCAACACAAATTGAATCAAAGGCATGCTAAATGGGTTGAGTATATTCAGAGTTTTAACTTTGTTTTGAAGCATAAAAGTGGTAAAATGAATAAAGTTGCTAATGCCTTTAGTAGGAAGCATTTATTGTTGTGTGAAATCCAAACTAACAGTGTAGGGTTTGAAAATTTGAAAGAGTTATATGCAGAGGATGTAGATTTTGGTGAAGCATTTGTAGCTTGCAATGATCCTATTTGTCAGAATAGAGAGCCATGGATGGATTACATGATCCAAGAAGGTTTGTTGTTTAAGGAAAAAAAGTTGTGTATCCCTAGAGGCTCCATGAAAGATAATTTGTTGAAGGAAAACATAGTGGTAGTCTTGCTGGTCACTTTGGCAGGATAAGACTTTTCTACAGCTAAGCACTCATTATTATTGGCCAAAGATGAAGGCAAATGTGAAAAGATATGTGGAAAGGCGTAGAATTTGTCAACATGCTAAGGGAAGAAGTCAAAATGTGGGGCTCTATCATCCATTACCAGTTCCAACCAGACCTTGGGATTCAGTGAGTATGGATTTTGTTTTGGGTTTGCATCATACACAAAGAGGTAATGATTCAATCTTCATTGTAGTAGATAGATTTTCAAAAATGGTGCATTTCATACCCTATAAAAAGACTAGTGAAGCCACTAACATTGCCAATTTGTTCTTTAAAGAAGTTGTAAGGCTACATGGTATCCCAAGAAGCATAATTTATAACAGAGATACTAAGTTTGTGGATCATTTTTGGAGGACTCTATGGAGGAAATTTGGCACAAATTTGAATTTTAGCTCTGCTTATCACCCACAAATGGATGGCCAAACCGAGGTTTTCAATAGAAAACTTAGCAACTTGTTAAGATGTCTTGTTGGTAATTCACCTGGAAGTTGGGATCTCATGATGGCCCAAGCTAAATTTGCATATAATGATTCCCCAAATAAAAGCACAGGTTTCAGTCCTTTCTATGTCGTGTATGGTATGCATCCAAGAGGTGTATTTGAACTTCATGATCTTGCTGGAATGGAGAAGAGGAGTGCAGATGGGGAAGAATTTGCTCAATTAATTCATGACATTCAAGAAAAGGTGAAGCATAACATTGAGGACAATAATCTACAGTACAAAAGGCATGATGATCAAAAGAAAAAAGAGTTGTATTTTCAAGTTGGAGACCTTGTATTAGCACATCTTCAAAAGGAGAGATTTCCTACAAGAACATACAATAAACTTCAGATGAAGAAGATTGGTTCATACCAAATCCTTAGGAAATTTTCTACCAATGGATATGAGATATCACTGCCTACAGATTTGAATATATCTCCCATCTTTAATGTGGTAGATTTATATCCATACAAGGGGGATAAAGAAGCAAATGAACCTAAAGTAGCCGATTCATTTCATGAAGAACAATCTAGGACAATTCCTGCTCCACCACAGATTGAATGCATTCTAGATAAACAATTGCTAAAGAAGACCCATAAGCATAAGTACTACAAATATCTTGTCAAATGGAGCAATCATCTGGTTGAAGATGCTTCCTGGCTCACTAAGGAGGAGATCATTAAGTAGGGTCATTTGGTAGCAAACCTCATGAGTAGGAGCTCATGATTTCTTTCCACCCAGGGAGTTTGATGCAGGGGCATCTTGCCCTACAATTTTGGTTTTCTTCTTTTTGGTGTTTTGTTCTTTTTGTTAGCTTTTGTAGGTGTGACTCCTTGTCTTTTGTCATTTTATCTTAACTCCTATCTATATGTAAAACTAAATTTGATGAGTTCCTGTTGCCATGTGTTCTTGTTCCTATCGCTTGCTTCGGAATTAAGCTTTGTTTTGGAAGACTCCTATCGCCCGAGCACTAAGAACCAAATGATAAAGGGGTTTAAGATTGTCGATGGTGATTCTTTGTAACCAACAGATGCCTTGGCAGTTAATAAATTTGAAGGGTTGTAGGTATTGCATTTGATGTAAAATAGATAGTAACCATCGAAGAACTTCATGATTTCTATGATTCAATTCATCTGGGAATTGCAAAGTCTCTACCATGTAGTTTGATGACAATTGGAGAAAAGCAGTAAAGAATATGAGCATGCAAACTAGTGGTTGTGAAGATGAGAAGAAACGTAGAGGAAAACAAATCGATAGTAGCTGAGGAGAATATTGGCCAATGGTTGCAGAATGGTTAGGGAAGATGGATCAATGCCCTCATTGGAAGAATCAAGAGAAAGGAATCCAGAACAAGATATCTAGGATGGACAATAGAGTTTTTGAAGGGAGAAGGAGGATGAAAAAGAAGGCAGAGGAGGTGACAATGACAGGTAGGCAGATGATAGATTGAAGATTAGAGATATACTATTTTTATACACTTAGAAAAGGTTGATTGTTGCAGGTTAATAGATAGATTTTGTAATGCTTTGAACATGGAATAGAATACTGAGGATTTGGGTTTTTACATTCTGTCGTGTGATTTCTTTGTCAATAAAGTCTGCATTTTAAAACTTCCTGTCATTTTAGTAATTGGTTGTGAGATTGAGGAGACATCTTTAATTCTTGGCATTATTTCTAAATTCGCTTTGATTGAAATTTATGTGAGATTGATTGGTTCGATCATGTGACTAACAAGGCTCCATCAGAAAGGGGCTCTTAGTTTGGTAGTGCCTTGACTTTGTCAAAATCATGCACATAATGGAGGGAAATTTATCCATTAAAAAATTCAAGTTTTTCCTTGACTAAGTTGACTTGCTCTTAGGGTTTTTAGTTATTTAGCTTTACATAGCTTGAGGAGGCTATAATGGTGACCGTGACATTTATGGAACAACATGGAATCCTTCAAGGTCATGAAAATGGTTAGAAAAATCATAAGGTTCATTAGTTCTCTTCAATATAGGAGCATACACATGGAAGATAAAGAAAAAAAGATAGGTCTATTTGTTCTTTTGAACTTTGTCATTTTCATAAAAAGATTCACATGGTTTTTAGGTTGAATTCATTTTGGGTATGTTTTTCTATGACAGATGCATTGATGATAAGTTTGTATGAGATCTACATCACAAGAAGCCACAAAGATACTTTGTGGAAATTATTTTGAATATTCTCTCAAAGGAAACAAAGAACATAGAAGAACAAACCTCATACTATGATGTTAAGGGCCTATGTATTCAGAACCCTTTTGTCTTAGGGAAAATAAATATGCATGCTAGATCACAGCTTTAGCTTTCACTTATGCAAGATGGAAAACTTTTTGGTCGGGATCTTTCTCATAAAGTACCAACAGATTTTGGCTCTAACTGTTGACACATGCTCATAAGAAAGGAATTGCCCTCTATTGTTATCATCATCAGCCAAAAACAAAGTGAAGAAGAAATGGGGGCCTAAATACAATGGCAAGGAGATACTTGAAAAGGGCCTTGGAGAAGATATTAAAGAAATAATAATTAGAATAATTTTCTGGCTCTTAAAAAGAGGCTTACTACTGTTGTGCCCGAAACACTCACCACTAAGCATGCAGTATAGGAAAACTTCAAATGTTAAAACCAAGGGTCTTAACTTTGTAATAAACACTACATATATTTCTTCTTCAAATAATAAGAGAAAAGTCTCCACCTAGATCACAGAGTTACTTCTCATCACCTCCACAGTCTGGTGATTAATTCACTTTGAATTATCTTGTTATCTTGAACGTTTAATCACCTGACTGATTGCCAAGGATCTCCTCTCTCTTGATAGTATATCATCATTCACAGTCAAGGAGTTGTCTTGAGCACCTGTTGAGGTTTTACAGAGAAGCAGTCATGGGACCTCCTATAAAGCCACTATAGATAATAAACATGATTTGAGAGTGAAGTGGTTGAGGGAGGTCTTGTCTAAGCATAAGAAAGGAGTTTATAATAGAAGCAAATGTTGGCACTTTCCAATCAAAGAAACTTTCTATATGATCTTAGCAGAAGCTTCCACAAACATGTGTTTAGTGTGTAAGTCTTGCCAACAAGAAACTAAGAAGGATAGCTAGTAATCAAAGCATCTTATATCAGCCTTACATGCTTACCATGGTGGATACTACATTGGTATGTGTGTGTGTATTTTACTTTTGTTGAAAGGCCCCCCACATATTGGTTCAATTGCACCATTCAAGTGGGAAAATATTGGTTTTGGCTATATGTAATATACCAAAACTGTAGATGTCTTCTTTCAAAAGGTCAATGATGCATGGAATTTAACATAGCTGCATTTTTGGAGGTTCAAAGCAATGGGAGGATCCCAATGAAGGACATGTCTTTTGGATTGACATGACCTCAAAGTTTTGCAGTTAAAGTGTCTTCGTCAATAGATTGGATTGGTAAACCAAGACCTTGCATTGTTTGCTACAACTATCCTTGAAAATATAATGTACAAAAAAAGAAGACATATCAAGAGTTGAAGAAAGTTTTTTCAAATCAATATTTTTTGAGTTCAACAAAAGATTTTTTCCTTCAAAATATTGAGTTAAAATGGCCTTGATGGCTAGAGATAAATTTTGAGAAACAAACTTTAATCTATTGAGGATTTGACATGTCGTGTTTCTTGCAATGGAAGGTACTTTGGCATCCTGATTTCCTCCAGAAGAGAAATGTCAAGCGTTCATTGTAATTTGCCTCCACTTCTCTGTAACATATGGAGGTCTATATGGAACACAACAATGTTTGGTGATCAATTGTGGCATTTGTTTGGAATTTCCTACACAGATTGGAGGTGGTCACCTCTAGTCACATACACTGACAGTTTCAAGCATGTGTTGGACTACCAAGTGGTATTTCAGATGAATAGAAAGAAAGAGAAGAAAAGGCTTTTGATTTGCTCTATACTTTCATTATATATCCTTGAAAGTTAGTATATTGCTAAATATGTGAGATTATTAGCTTGGTTGTGAACAAAAACAATCAAAGAAATGTCTAAGTTAAAAATATCTGCAATTGTTAGCCTAGGTTTTGACTAATTTGTCAAAGGCGTTCTTTCTTTCAAAAGTGAAGATAACATTGTTAAGTATAAAGGGCAGATCTTTAGAAGAATATTAGACAATCAAAGAACAATGGAAATACATAAGAAAATACATAACAGGGAGCTCTGGCCAATACAAGGTTGTTAGAGGATATTTTAATGATGAAGGGATATTGATAGAGTTCAAGAATCAAACTTGTAGTGAAAAATCAAAGGGGTAGATACTCACCATGAAAGGCAGGCAAAAAGAATATTGGATGCTTAGAAAATAATGATGAAAGGCAACCAAAGAAGATAATTAAAAGGGACTATGTATTTTCTTTGCTAGGTCCTAAAGGTGAATGACAATGCTGAGAGAGAAATCTAAGCTTTCCCTACATTAGTCAAGACCTTTTACTAATTCTAGAGATTTTTTTATAAAACTTAGAAAACCCAAACTCATGCAAACCCTTCCAAAAGCTCAACAATGGTTAAAACTTGGGTAACACCATGCATACTTGATATTTATGAAGTAGTAATGCAAGTCTATCTCTATGCACCACACCATACTCTCTCTCTTTTAAACTGTAACATGTATCTTCATCTAAAGTGAAAGTTGTTGATTCCACGCTAGGTATGATGAAAGTTTCTCCAAAACCCTGCAACATGCCTTTCAAAACTTTGCAACATGCCTCTAGCTTTCAAGAGCTACTTGCCCCTTTGTTGATGCTTCCATGGAAGACTCCTTCAAACACAACGTGCCATAACCCTAAACCTCCTTATCACGCAAGTGTAATGAAGACAAAACTGAAACCATTTCCCACTTTGGCACCTAAGCTTTGAACATTTTCTATTTTCCAATATCTTTTGATTTTCCCTTTCAAACAAAAATGCACTTGCTTTTAGTGCTTAAAATTTTAACAATATGCTTTTCAAAAGTGCTTCTTTGAAGACATAATAAAAGTGTCAACAAGTGATTAATTATTTAGTCATTTTTATTTGTGTGACTAATTATTTAGTTGTGTTTTTTACCTGACAATCAAATTAATCATTTATTTAGTCATTTATAGTTGTGTTGCAAAAAATTAGTAGAATTTAGTCATTTTTAGTTGTTGCGACTAAAAGTTTTAGTCAGGTAGTCATTTATTTGCCAAATTCTACTAGTGTTACCCACTCATCCTCTCCTCGATTTGGGGGTTAATCAACAAACCTCACAATGCTTTCAGTTCCATTGGTGCCACATAGAGGATAAGGTGACCCGAACTGTCCCATTAATCACCATAGCGTCGATTGGCTCCAATTCCAAGAATAAGAATTAAAAAACTGAAGGTTCTCTTCAGTGTCGTTCCTTTAATTTAGATCCATCTTACATGTTTCATACCTTTGATTGGGGATCTCCCCTTTTTTAGAGGAATTCAACTAATGACATTTTTAGTTCCTTAATGAGGGACTCCTAGTTTAGGAATAAAGACAGAATGAAGATTTGTCTTGTTGTAGTCTTCAAGTTCAGTTCAACGTAGTCTAATAAATGAGCTCTAATGTATAAAAGAGAGCCAGTAGAAAGTATAATCTAGCTTTTGATTCTTTTGTTCTTCTAAGAAAATGATTTCCTTGTTTTCTTCGTGTAAGCATGCCCATTTGGGCTTCCACTCCATGTGAATAAAGAATAATTATCCCTGATTTGGTGATAGCTTAGGAAGATCCTTTCAGATGAAGAGTAGGGCCCTCTCTACTTGAAGGAGGAGATCTACTAGTATTTTGTTCTTTGAGATTTTATTTTCATTAATATGCATTAGAATTTATGTGATGTGGTTAAAGTAAACTTTGTGTCATATGATTGTTACTATTCACCTGTAGGATTATAAAGAAAACTACAAAAATATTTACTTCTTCAGCATTGGTCTTCTTGACAGTATAATTGAACTAATCCTAGCCTAATTGGTCTTCCAGCTTTGATCAACAATTCTTTGATTCTGTTCCAAGCATTTCTTTCGGCATCTGTGTTTTAATTCAGCATTTCAATTTTGTATCAGAATAGTGTGAAGATGGTTTGATTAATTGATTTCTGTATGTGTGTTTATTTTTAGCAATAGTATAAATCATGTGCTTTCTTTTCAATAGTTTAGATTATGCTTTTGTTCCAAGTTAGAATTGAAACACCTTAAGGAACCCCCAAGAAAAGACCTTATCGCAGACAACTCCAGACACCACCCCAGATTGATAAAATTAAATGATAGTGGCAATTAATAACTACAACGAACCTATCAATCATTACCCTAAGGGTTAGCTTTATTTCAAAAGCCTTTGGTTTATATTTGCATAAAACATTTTCAAACCTCTTAGAGTATGTTGACAAGCTCCTTGTAAGACAATGAACTTTAGTCAAGCTTGTTGTCTCTTCATGGAGAGCCCATATTGAAAGGATCTAATCAAGTTCATGGTTGATCACCACTCTTTCTAAATTATGTCCTTTGGCTCCATTTAGAATTGATGGCTTACTATCTTTTTGTATTTTGTTTTTCTTGCTAACCACAATCTAAGCCTTGAGCCTTAAAGTTTTACTAGGCTATCCACTTGTCTCCTCCACATTGGACAATGGGCATTGACTAATTTTAAACTTCCCACAAGTTTTTTCCCTACTGAGAGATGGTGGTCATTGATCTTAGTACCTGTTCATATAGATTGTCGGATCCAATTTTTATCATGTGCATATACAACATAATTGAAGTGGGTCCCATCATAAAGATGCATGGCATGTTTTCATTGCATGAAGAGGAGCCATACACCATGGAATTATTTTTTTCCATATTCATTTTACCTACCCAACCTATGATGTTCATGGATCTCCATGATCCCTCTCTATTGTTCATTGAATTGAAGTTAAAGTGCTCAAGCCATATCTTAATGTGCATTAACAGATTTGGTACGCAGAGCTTGCCACTAGAATTTCTAAATCAGGTGGTCCAATTGAGCAACAACTTGTATACATTAATAATTGTGTGGGTTTGACTAAGCATTACATGCAAGAGGTCAGGCCAATATCCATTGGACACGTACGCATGAGCTAGCATTATGTCAAAAGACATTTGGTCATGAGCTTGCTTTAGGTATTGCCTAGGCTCGACAAGGCGACTAGACTTGAGGCTCGCGCATAAGAATCCCAACTGTCATGGGCTCCACATGAGGACGCGTGGCAAAAAACTATTGCATCAGTAAGAACTATGTTATTCGGCAATTAAGTTCATGTGGTTTCATTCACCAAACAATCCTCGTTGATCTCCAACTCCTCGTTCACGATGACCGTTGATTATTTACAAGGTGCTCGATAGTTTAACACGCATGGCACACGGGCATTCGATCTACCTTAGTTGAGGATAATGACCGGCGGCCTATCATGAATATTGCCATCCTTGCACCTATTCACCACTCTACATTGGTTGAACATGTATTTACAACCTGTAAACAATTTGAACACGTAGGGCTATCTCTCAAGCCAGGGAAATATGACATTGAGGTTTTCAAATAGAAAATCTAAACACCACGAGGAAATGATATAGTGTTTGTAGTAGCCCATTTGAGTGATGAGCAAGCCTTGATTATTGTGACGACCAATGGGTTTTTATTAGGACCCTACACATTATAAGCATGGGATACCTTTGAAATTAGGAATGAATAAAGTGGATAACATTAAAACTTGTGCAATTTCAAAGGTATCTTCAAATAGTTGGTTAGTCCTCAAATTAGGAATGAATAAAGTTTTTGAGATCTTAATATTAGTTTAAGATCTCAAAAATTTGTGTTTTATTTTGAAATGGTTAAATTTTTTGGCTATGAGTATGTGTTAGTGCATGGAATGATGAATAAGAGATTGAATTGAATTAAGTTGCCTCAAATTTATCTTTCATACCTTCTAGAATGCCTTTGCAATCAAAACATTGTGTTTCATTCCCTTGATTTCGTTGGAGCTCCTTGGACTTAACTATCAAACACCTATCTATTGGGCTACCCAAATAAGTATCAAATTTGTCATAAAGGACCTTAAGGAAAAAGATTTCCTTGCAAGTAGGGAACAACTTGTTCCATGTGTTTTCATTTCAAAATGCACATTAACAAGTTAGAAGAAAACCATTTTGGATGCAATGTATGACCTAGTAAGTGCACCTCATGTTAGTTGTTGTTTGTCTCATATTAGGATTAGTATGAGCAATTTAAAGGTGAATAACATTTTGTGTGTTAATATTCTCATGGGTAGGAAGTGTTGTTAAAACTCCTCCATGCTCGTATGCTACTTATTGATATTGATATGTTGTCCTCCCCTAGCCTTGACCCTTGCTCAAGCTTCAGAACAAGCTAACTAGTGTAACTAGGGGCTAGAAGAGATGTTATATTTGATTTTGAAGGTTTTACTTCTCCTTGGACACTATAATCCTTTATTGACCCCATATAATTAGTACCACATGGATGGTAGGTAGTGTATACCTAAATCATATTGGATGGTAGGTACTAGTGACAGATTTTTGGTCATGACTCTTGTAACATTACTTTAATTTTCTTTTTGTTTAAGAAATTATGTTTCCATAGATTTTTATTCTTTATAACAAATTGGATAAAATTGTTTTCTGATTTTTTTTGAAATAATCCAAAGAACTTACTAAAGCATTCTTTAAGGCCATAGAAAATAAGAGACTTTCAAATCAAGTGCATGTTTAGCCAATTGTATTCTAGCAAAAGAGGTCTTTTGTTCAAGAGTAAGAGTTTGTACATGCTAAAATATACCTCAAGTTCGGTTAACTAATTGTCCAACTTTTTCACATACGTATCACATTTGAATGGTGACATTTGAATCTTAGCCTTTTCTTTGAACAAGGGATTATTTGGAAAACTCTTGTCCACCTTAGGCTCCTCTTAATCTTCATTCAAAATCTAGTCTTTGCCCAATCTTTCCAAGAAAACTTGCACAAGGCCTTTCATAGTCTCCAAGGATTGGAAAAGGTTATCAATGACACTTTCTATCTTAAGGAACCTTGTTTCTACATCAAACCCTTATTATCTATCTCTCTTGACTCTTTCTTCCTCTTATAGAATTCAATGTCTACTACAAAAGGCAATAACTTCTTTCCACTTGAATAGGTTATGGGCATAGACTTGCAAACTACTCACAACACAACAACAATCCCAATGAAATAAAATTACTCTAAACTATAACTTGATCCATTAAATAGGGAGGATACTCCTTATGTGTAGTAACCAATTGACACAATTAGTGATATCTACAAATTTATCCCTGGGTAATAAATGCACTTATTATATTGATATTCAAAATATTTGGATATGCAGAGTGTGGTGTTTAATGATTTGCCTCTAGGAATACCATTTGATAGAGGATTCTAGCATATCATAGAGTTGGAACCAGGCTCTCAACCTATTATTACCACTCCTTACTGTCGTGCCCAAGAACACATTTTGAAAGGAATTAGTTTATGAGAACAATAAATGTTTGAAATTCTTTAACTAAAATTGAATATGTAGCATGAAATGATAAAATCATAGACATTAACATTAAAAAGAAGACAAGAAAGTAAAGTGGAGAAACCTCTTGTGGGTAAAAACTCCACCAAAAGTGTGAGATACCTCACACATGCACTTTAAAATGGCTTTGTTACAATCATAGTCTATAGACATACTCAAGAGCTTGGAAACACCCTTGTAAGACCATTTACAACACCTTTCTATAATCTCTCAACCCTGACACTGTAAGGCAATTGTGGACATGAGCATAAAACACCCACAAATGCTCCCAAATACAAGAGATACAAGCCTCAAATCACTCCCACCAACCCATATAAAAAATGTAATATAGTATACGTATATAATCTCAAGCAATCTCAAAGCTAAAATGACCATGAACAAGAAAGAGAAAGCCAAAAAACCCCATGTTTTGGAACCTCAAAAGACACATTTGTACAAAATGAGTTAGTTGCTTTACTAGAGAAAATTTACATCACTTTTGATGAGTAAGTTGGGGTGAATAGTGGTTCACCATGGAGATTTTCAAACTCATCATGGTGAAAGCACATTTGTTAGGATGAACTCTGCATTCATTGCCCATGTAATCAAAAAATTTGACATAGAGGCTAGAAAAATGCTATTTTCATAAATTTCCTATCAATTGAAGTCTACATATTGATGTCTCATTATTTCCTGCACATGCCTCAACTTCAAAGAAACTAACCACTATCTAGAATTATTCCAAAGTGTGGGTGATCCCACAATACTGGGTTACACTTTTTGGCCAAATTTGACATTGAAATGAACATTTTAAACTAAATCTTCACTTTCAGACACCTATAGCTGCTAAACCGTGTGGAATTTAAAGATGATGCAAACTAGTGATTTGTGACATTTTGTCTGGAGATTATAAATATATATTTTTTTAAAAAATTGGAATCAAATTGCATTTCTTTTTCAATCTCCTTCAATAACTAGTTTTTAACAATAAACGCCATTTTTAAACAGTGATGTGTACTATAAACAACAACTTTTTTTCTATGAAGGATAAAATTCTAACTTTTTCAAATTTAGATTTGTAACTACAATATCTAGAGGATACATTTGGTTTCATAATGTTTTATTGATTGCTATTATTTTTAATTAAGTTTTGAAGTCAAACCAATTACAATTTAGACATAGGTGTACTATAAAGAGCATAACTTTTTTTTTGTATCAAAATTCAATTTTTTTTTTGTTGGAATAAGGACATCAATACCTAGAGGACATGTATTTTTTAGAATTTTTTTCTATTTTTTTGTTTGTATGAAACAAAGACCTTGATGTTCATTGAAAAACCTACATTCACAAGAAATAATAAATGAATATAATAATCAAATTAAATATATTTAAAAGTATAATTTTTGGGAAGCTTATAATAAGGACTACATACTTACAAAACATAAATTTCAAATGAATTCATTTGATCCCCCAAAAGCTAAATCGAAAGTGGTTTTTTATCGGCATTTTGATAGGTGTAGAGGAGACTCCATTATAGGCATGGTTTAAAACTAGCGGGGTTCTATCCAAGGGGGTTTGATCAAACCCTCTTCAATTAAAATCATTTAAATGTAACTTTTCAAGGCTTAAATCATTATATTTTCTAAAAATATGTGATTTTAGCAAAAATCAGAATGTCCCAGAAAGTGTAACCCATTATTGTGGCAGCACCCTATATAAAAACTAGATCCATTTTTAGATCAACTTGCCGCTTGGCAATTCATGGACCGGATTGTGAAAAAACAACCTTCCTTAATTCACTGAGAGAAACACCTATAGTTGTCAAATAATGAAACTTAAGTGTGTATATATATTGTACTTGCCATGTTAAGATTTTTTCCTCATGCAATAAAAAACATAACTTTGGATGGCAAAACTACCCCAATCTTCTTTGAAGTCTTTCTCGATCTAAAATTTTCAAAACATATAAACCTCACAACATCTTCAATATCATAGGATGCTCCTTTATCATGTAATCTTCACTCTGTTAATTTATGATAACTCCTGCAAGGCATGGTGGCCTTTGAACCAAGGGTCAAACCCTTCACTCTAATACCATATTAGAATTACCAAGCATTCACCACTATATCTAATAGCATCTACTCAAATAAAGAAAGTGAAAAACTATTCAAAGAGAAACAAATAGAGATATTGGGAGAGTCTAAATACACCAAACAACAATAGAATCAAATAATCTCACTTGAATGAATGAGTAAGAAAGTAAAGGTGCCTTGCTTAAATAGGCCTCTTAGGAGAAAAAATATCCACTTCTTCTAGGGACAACTTGTTCACATGAATTCTAAATTTAAAAGAACATTACTCATCCCAATAAACCAACTATGACTTGTAACCTAGAGATGTTTGTATCACTTTATACACTAGCAATCACACCTTACCATGCAATGGGTATGCCAAAATTGAAAGAGTATTGGAATGGTTGATCATAACCTCAAGCCTATCACACCATGGAACACCTTTTGTCACTATGTTTATGTAGTTAATCTTAGTTTTGTAATCCCATGATCGGTAATGATTTTGTGTTTTAGGAAATGTCTCTTCAATTATGATGGGTGGTAAAGGTAAAATGTGGAAATAATTATTCATAGGAAGGTTATGAATGTCTCTCTATCAAGCTCAATTTGTATTTTGTCAAATGAAAAATGTATATAAGCATGCTATATTTAAAAAAGGAAAGGGGAGTGGTTTAATACTAAGCACCCATTTATCTCTATATATATCTCTCTCACTATCTTTTACCTTCTCTCCTTTATATCTCTTTCTCTCCATCTTTATCTCTATCTATCTCTTTGTCTCCCTCTCTATCTGTCCATTTCTATTTATCTCTCTCAATGTCTATTTCCATCTCTCTATCCCACTGTCTCTATCTCCCCTTATTTCTTCCTCTATCTCTCTTTCTCTCTTCACCCCTATCTCTCACTCTGATGTAGGGGCATCATTTCCCCATTAAGTTTTGTTTTGCTTAGTTGCTATTTAAGTTTTGTTTCTTGATGACTCTCTTAGTTAAATTGCTAACTCCCCACATTTCATGTAATCAACTTGATTAAGTTAATTCCTTGTAGTCAACCTCTTATGGATGAGTCAAGTTAGTTTCTAGATAGGAATATTAGTAGTTGTTGTCACCTCCTTGCTTGTCTCGGTTTGTTCCTGCTGCCAAAAGGCAAGGAGTTGCAAATTGCCAAAAAATGGCCAAGAAGAAGTTGCAAACTACCATAAATGGCCAGAAGGAAGTTAGGAGAAGGGACAATTAGAAGAATAAGCCCGAACAGTGAAGTAAGGGTGTTGGAGAATGAAGCCCAAAGATCAGAGACAACGGGTGTGATAGGAGATAGGATCATAAAGAAAGATATTGAAGAAGGAGTTCAACAGTGTGTTGAAGCAGCCAGGTGTTTGAAGCCCATGAAAATATCACATTGTGTAAAGTCTATTGAGTCTAAGAAATTATCGATGTAAGATCTCTGTATTCATGGCTGAATTGGTTGAAGTTTGAATAAAAGATCCCTATTAAACATAAGTTCTTGTAATCAATTTCTGTCATTTAATGTTGAATGGTTCTCAACATTTTATGATGTGTGTGAGTTTTGTTTCTATCACTTGTGTGGAATGAAAGGGGTTTGCCAATGTTCCCATCACCTAGGTTGATCTAATTGATTGAATAACCTATTGTAACTTAAGATTACTATTTGTTGTTGTCCTCTGTATTCTAGAAGTGTTATTGTTTATCTATAACTAATTGGACTGTCATCATATTGGTATCAGAGCCTAAGAGTTGGGCTTTTATGGAGTGGGAAGAATGCCATCAAGAATGATGAGAGGAAGAGGTTCTCAAGGTAGTGTTGCAAGTATGTACTAATTGGTGTTGTCATTGATGTCAACATGTTTGTGTTGTCATTGGTGTTAACTGTGTCTTTTAATATTGCTAATTGTTGCTTGATTGAGTTGTCATGTTAAAGTGATCTGAATGCCTTATATAGGTGTTGATGATGTTAGGATATTGTTCATGTTGTTGAGTTTCCAAGTGCTTTTGAGAAAATTTGCCCTCCAAGAGGAAACAATGTGTTGCAGAGTGTTTTGGCTTGCAAGATACTATCTAAGGTTTTGCTTTGCTTTTCCTCTGTATTGAAGACCAGAGTGTGAGATTTGGATATGTTTTAGATAAGTGTTTGAAGATACTAAATCTAGAATTTGGTGGTCTAGGTCACTGTGTAGTAGAATTTCTATTCACCAGTATGAAGATTGTGCATGGCAGCATTTGCAATGCGACAGGAAGAAAGTATTTTGCTCCACATTTCTCCGTAGTTTGGTTTTTGGTTGTGCAGTTCTAGACTTAAGTTTATAAAGTCCTTAGCTATCATTATTCCAAAGGATTTGTGATTTGGTGCTCTAGAAAGCAAGTTATTGTTTAGCAGAGTTTGACATTGTTTGTTGAGAGCAGTCTACGATCTGTCTTCAAGTGAGATCTATTGCGGCTGGATTTGTCAGCTCCCAGGTGATTTTATGTTGTTCGTGGATGTCTCCAGATTGTTTTGAAGGCATGTGCTTGATTTGCAAGCTATGATGAAGTTCATGGAAGCATGTGTCTAGGTGTTCTTGGTGTTTACACAAGTTTGGCTGACTTGGGTGTTAACACTGATTGTGGATGTGTTTTGTGGATTGTGGAAGCATGTTGAGGTGTGTGAAGACATGTTTAGGTTCAAGCTAAGCCTGAAGTGGTCTTTCTTCATTCATTTGTTCTGCAAGTTTGTTTAGGTCTAGACATAATTTGAATTATGTATGTTTGCCGACCTTGGAGACTATTCCAAAGGTTGTAGATTGTATTGCCAACTTTGATGTTTTTTTCAAGGTTGATGATTGGTATAAATGAATGTAATGAATCCATGTGTTGAGTGGGGGATGTGAAGATATGTAAATGAGAGTGTGTGTTGTAAGGGCAACGAAGGTGATTTGTATTGTGCTTCAATGGAACTGAACTTAGGCATGTTGTAGATGCTATTATATCAGTTCATGGTAGTGAGCAACCCCTTAGTAGTGAGCTACCCTCAACAGTGAGCCACCCCATGGTAGTGAGCCCTATTTGCAATGAGCATTTCTTTGGACAGTGAGCCTTGTGGCAATGAACCTCTTTTGTTATTCGGTATTGTTACTACATTAGATTGTGAGCTAACACTCATTGTGGTTTTTCCCTTTTAGAGTTTTCCACGTAAAAATCTAGTGTTCATGTGTGTATGGTGTTGATATGTTCAAGTTTTGATTTTACACTTCATGTTTAATCTTCATAACAGATTAAGGTATTAAAGTAAGTGAATGTGAATGTGATTTTGTTTAAAGGAAGTTAAAGTTTTTGATACAACTAATTCACCCCCCCTCTCAGTTGTCTTTTGCCTTCAACAATTGGTATCAGAGCGAGGGTTCCTTGGAAGAAAGCCTAATAGCTTAAGGTAGATCCAGGATGGTGCACAAGAATGACATTCCTTAGTTTGATGGAACTAACTATGCCTTCTGGAAGGTACGAATGCAAAGTTATCTTGTTTCTCTTGGTTACAATATGTGGAGAATGGTTAAAGATGAATACACTATGCCTGATAATGATCTGGAGACTGCAATGGAGATTAGGGCTTATGAGACTAATGGTAAAGCCAGAAATGCTCTACTAAATGCTCTAACTTTGAAATGGTGAAAGTTTTGTATTTGAAAACTGCTCATAAGATCTAGAATAAATTGAAGAATATCTACGAAGGAGATGAATCTATCAAGAAATCTAAGATGTAGAATTTGAAGTCCAAATATGAAACTATGCAGATGTCTAAAGATGAGAACATAACAAGCTACTTGCAGAAGATTGATGAAGTTGTCAATGGGATTAAAGGTCTTGGTGGAACTTTGGATGATGAAGAAGTTGTCGATAAGATACTCAGAACACTTCCCAAATCTTATAGTCATAAAGTGTCTTCTATTGAAGAATTGCAAGATTCAAGCAAGCTTTCAAAAGATCAGTTGCTCGACAAACTGACTACTTTTGAGATGAGAGAATTTGGTACCACTGATGGCCCAATGAAAATTGAAACTGCTTTTAAAGCCAAATCAAAAAAGACTGTTAGATCAGATAAGTATGCTGTAGAATCATATGAGGAAGATGTTGATGAGATTGAAGCAAACTTTGTGAGTAGAATGTAGAAGGGAACTGGAAAGTTTAGAGGTAAGTTACCTTTCAAATGTTTCAGTTGTGGTAAGATTGCTCACTATGCTTCAAGATGTTCTAAAAGAGATTTTGAAGATCAAGAACAGAGAAGGTAAAGGTAAAATAATAAGGAAAATCTACTATGTTAGAGATGATGAAGGTGTAACTGATGATGGATCTGATCTTGAAGATGGTAATGCTAGTGACTGTTTGTTTATTGCTATAAAATAAGAACCTGTTTCTGCTAACCTTGCAAGCTATGTGAAGGAAATCTGGAAGAAGAAGAGATGTCTGCACATCATGCTAGCAAAGAAAAGGATGAATGGATCATTAACAGTAGATGTTCAAATCAAATGACATGAGATAAGAGCAAAGTTTGTCAAATTGGAAAAGTATGATGGAGGACTAGTTAGATTTGGTGATGATGCAGCTGGTAAGATTTATGGAAAAGTGTCAATTACTTTTAATGGCAAGCATAATATAGATAATGTTCTTTATATCAAAGGCTTAAAGCATAATCTTCTAAGTGTTGGAAAAATGTGTAACAAAGGATACAATATGATGTTTAAGGACAATAGATGTGAGATAAGAAAAAGCTCTGGAACCATAATTGCTGCTGGTAAGAAGACTCATGGTAATGTTTATCATTTGAAAGGTACTAAAAATTGTTGTTTGTTGGCTTAGACAAATGAAAGCTGGTTATGGCATAGGAGAATGTGTCATATCAACTTTGATAATCTTGTGAGAATAAGCTCAATTCAAGCTATAAGAGATCTACCAAAGATTGTGGAGCCTGCTAATGCCATTTGCAAAGAATGTCAATTTGGGAAGCAAACAAAGACAAGTTTCAAGAGAAAGGAACAAACATCTACCAGTCTATTGGAGTTGGTGCATACAAACTTATGTGGTCCTACAAGAATAAGAAGTTTACAAGGTGACAGGTACTTCATGCTACTTATTGATGATTATTCAAGAATGACTTGGGTTACTTTTCTTAGAGAAAAATTAGAAGCCCTAGATAAGTTCAAGGCATTTAAAGAAAAGATTGAAAATGAAATAGATTTGAGAATTAAGTGTCTGAGGTCTGACAGAGGTGGTGAGTTTACTTCAAATTAATTCAATGCTTTTTGTGAAGAACATGCGATAAAGAGACAATAGTCTGCCCCCAAAACTCCTCAACAAAATGAAGTAGTTGAAAGGAATAATAGAACAATCCAAGAAGGCACTAGATCAATGATCAAAGAAGTTGATCTTCCGAAAGTATATTGGAAAGAAGCTATTCATACTATTGTCTATATTCAGAACAGAGTTCAAGTCAAAGTAAATGGAACAAAGACATCTTATGAGTTGTGGTATGGAAGAACTCTTTCTGTTAAGTATTTCAAAGTTTTTGGAAGTAAATGCTATATCAGAAGAGATGACGAGTTAGGAAAGTTTGATGCTAGATGTGATGAAGGCATATTCCTTGGATATTCTACTAAAAGAAAAGCCTACCGGTGCTACAACAAAAGGTTGAGGAAGATTATTGAAAGTGCATATGTGAAAGTAGATGAAGATATTTAAAAAATTTCAGAGCCTGTTGGATATGAATCAGATGAGTCTGCAGATATAGAAGTAGTTGAAGAAGTCAAAAACAAGGAAGTTTAGGTTGATGAGGAAGAAGCTCCGGAAAGAATTTCCAAAACCCCCAAGTATGTGCAAAGGAATCACTCAGAGGAAAAAAATATTGGCAACAAAAGTAAAGGAGTTCTGACAAGAAGAAGAGTTGCAGAAGAATAGGTAAATCTCTATTTAATTTCAAAGGTTGAACCTAAAACAATTACTGAAGCATGTAAAGATGAACATTAGATCAAGGCAATGGAAGAAGAATTGATGTAAATTAAGAAGAACAAGACTTGGGAACTTGTCCCCAGGCTTGCAGATAAGAATGTGATTGGAATAAACTGGGTTTTCAAGAATAAGTTGAATGAGAATGGAGAAGTGGTAAGAAACAAAGCTAGACTTATGTGCAAAGACTATTCACAAGTGGAAGGAATAGACTACGAGGAAAATTTTTTTATGGTGGCAAGATTGGAGGCTATTAGGTTGTTTATAGCTTTTGCATCACATAAGGATTTCAAAGTATATCAAATGGATGTAAAGTCTACTTTTCTGAATGGTGACTTGAAAGAGAAAGTATATATAGAGCAACCGGATGGATTTTAGTTATTAGATAAATCAAACATAATATGCAGATTGAAGAAGGCATTGTATGGACTGAAGCAAGCTCACAGAACTTGGTATGCTAGATTGGATAGGTATTTGTTACAACAAGGCTTCATCAAAGGGTTTGTAGATAGTAATTTGTACATCAAAGCAAATGAAGATCAAATCTTGATTGTGGAAGTATATGTAGATGACATAATCTTTGGAGGTAATGAATGTATGTGTAAAAGTTTTGCAGATGAAATGAAGAAAGAATTTGAAATGTCTGTGTGGGCAAATGAACTTCTTCCTTGGGTTGCAAATTAATCAGACTGATAAGGGCATTTTTATTTCACAATCAAAGTATGTCAAGGAATTGTTGAAGAAGTTTGGAATGGAAGACTCCAAACTAGTTTGTACCCCCATGACAACTAGTTGTAAGATGATAAAAGATGATGAATCCCCTAAGGCTGATTAGAGCAATTATAGATCAATGATTGGAGGATTTCTATGCTTGACTGTTACCAGATCAGATATCATGCATGCAGTTTTTCTTGTGGTAAGATTTCAAGATAATCCTAGAGAGTCACATGTCATGACAGTGAAGAGAATATTTAGGTATTTGAAGGGCACTCCAGACCATGGTTTGTGGTATCCTAAGAACAATGACTTCAACCTATATGCCTGCATAGATACAAATTGGGCTCGATGTATAGATGACAAGAAAAGTACAAGTGGTGGTGCATTCATTCTTGGAGATAGAGCTATGTCATGGGAAAGCAAGAAGAAAGATTTGGTATCTTTATCTACTACAGAAGCAAAGTACATTGTAGCAGCATCATGTTGCAAATAGGTGTTATGGATGAAACAAACCTTGAAAGACATCAAAGTTGTGTATGATGAACCAATTCCCGTTCTTTGTTATAATACAAGTGCTATCAACATTTCAAAGAATCCGGTGATGCATTCTAGGACAAAGCATATTTCTATTAGATATCACTTTCTGAGAGAGAAGGTTGCAGAGAAAGAAGTGAAGCTTGAGTATGTGTCTACAAAAGATCAGGTTGCTGAGATATTCACCAAAGCCCTTCCTAAGGATACATTTGAGTATCCCCGGGAGAAATTAGGGGTTACTACTCCTCCTTTGTTGAACTAGATGCCTAAGGAAGTGCATCAGTCCAATATAATTCAGGATTCATTCTTTTTCTGGACTGATGATGGAGGCTACCTCTTAGGGGGATCAGGTAGTAGCATTGGAGAGGTGTTGCAGTCAGAAGAAAAGTATTTAGAACATCTAAGGATAGATCAAGTATGTGTTGTAACATATTTAGAGGGAGAAGGCTTGAAGAAAGTGTCACCCTTTGTCATTGTTGTCAAAGGGGGAGAGAGAGTTCATGTGAAAAACAAAGGGAGAGAAAAAGGTATAAAAGAAAGGGGGAGAATGAGATTAGTGCATAACTATGTCATGATGGTTTTTCACATCATATGTTGCTATTAATGAACAAGGGGGAGATTGTTGCAAGTATGTGATAATTGGTGTTGTCATTGATGTCAACATGTTTGTGTTTCATTGGTGTCAACTATGTCTTCTGATATTGCTGATTATTGCTTGATTGAGTTGTCATGTTAAAATGATTTGAATACCTTATAGAGGTGTTGATGATGTTAGCATATTGTTCATGTTTCTGATTTTCCAAGTGCTTTTGAGAAAATTTCCCTCCAAGAGGAAACAGTGTGTTGTAGAGTATTTTGTCTTACATGATACTGTCTGAGGTTTTGCTCTGTATTTCCTCTGTATTGAAGACCGGAGTGTGAGATTTGGATATGTTTTAGATAAGTGTTTGAAGATGATAAATCTAGAATTTAGTGGTCTAGATCAGTGTGTAGTATAAGTTCTATTCACTAGTATGAAGATTGTGCCTAGCAACATTTGCAGTGTCACAAGGAGAAAGTATTTTTCTCCACATTTCTCTGCAGTTTGGTTTTTGGTCATGCGGTTCTGGACTTAAGTTTATAAGGTCCTTAGCTATATTAATTCCAAAGGATTTATGATTTGGTGCTTTGGAAAGAAAGTTATTGTTTAGCAGAGTTTGACAGTCTTTCTTGAGAGCAGTTTGCAATATGTCTTCAAGTGATATTTGTTGTCTTCAATTGAGATCTATTGTGGCTAGATTTGCTAGCTCCCAAGTAATTTTATGTTGTTCGTGGATGTATCTAGATTTTTTTAAAAGCATGTTGTTGATTTACAAGCTATGATGAAGTTCTTGGAAGCCTGTGTCAAGGTGTTCTGGGTGTTTACACAAGTTTGGCCGACTTGGGTGTTAACATTGATTGCAGATGTGTTTTGTGGATTGTGGAAGCATGTTGAGGCATGTGAAGATTTGTTTAGGTCTGAGCTAAGATGTGAAGTGGTCTTCCTTCATTCATTTGTTCTGCAAGTTTGTTTAGGTCTAGACCTAATTTGAATTATGTATGTTTGCCGACCTTAGAGACTGTTCCAAATGTTGTAGATTGTATTGCCGACCTTGATGTTTGTTTCAAGGTTGATGATTGGTATAAATAAATGTAATGAATCCATGTGTTGAGTGGGGGATGTGAAGATACACAGATGAGAGTGTGTGTGTTGCAAGGGCAGTGAAAGTGATTTGTATTGTGCTTTAATGGAACTAAACTTAGGCATGTTGTAGATGCTATTATATCAGTTCATGGCAGTGAGCCACCCCTCGGCAATGAGCCACCCTCAGTAGTGAGCCACCCCATGGTAGTGAGCCCTATTTGCAGTGAGCATTTCTTTGGATAGTGAGTCCTTAGGTAGTGAGCCTTGTGGTAGTGAGCCTCTTTTATTATTCGATATCATTATTATATTATATTGTAAGCTAACACTCACTATGGTTTTTCCATTTCAGGGTTTTCCATGTAAAAATCTAGTGTTCATGTGTGTATGGTGTTGATATGTTTAAGTTTTGATTCTAGACTTCATGTTTAACCTTTATAACAAGTTAATGGATTAAAGTAAGTGAATGTGAATGTGATTTTGTTTAAGGGAAGTTAAAGTTTTTGATACAACTTATTCACCCCCCCCATCTTAGTTGTCTTGTGTCTTCAATAAGTAGAGGCCGAAGAGGTTATGATGAAGGAATTTTTGAAATGTTGCAGAACTTGGTAGTGAGAATGGAAGCCATAGAGAGGGCACAAAGGAGAGGAACATTAGTAGATGGTGTTAGTGAAGTTGTTGAGGAAGAGAAATTACGAGATAATGAAGAAGCTCAGGAAGATCCTGAAGGATTTGAAGAGAAATGGCTGAGGACAATTATGAGTGTGGGAGCCAAACCTAAAATAGAGGTTCCTACGTATTCTAGATTTTTAAATGGGGAAGAACTCATTGACTGGATCAATGATCTGGACAAATATTTTGAGTATGAAGGAGTTACAGAGGAAAGGAAGGTTAAATTCACCTGTACAAGGCTCAAAGGCCACGTTGCTATGTGGTGAGACTATGTCTAATTTGAGAGACAAAAGAAGAATAAAGAGAAGACTACTTCTTAGGATAGAATTGTTGCTAAGTTGAAGGCCAAGTTCCTTTCAAAAGATTACCAAACTAATCTTTTTAAAATATTGAAGAATCTTAAGCAAAAGGACATGTCAGTGTAGGAATATACAGAAGAGTTTTAGAAGTTGGTGATTTGGTTAGGCCATAGTGAAGAAGATTTGGAGAAGGTAGCAAGATATTTGAATGGTTTGAAATATATTTTGCAAGATGAGTTGAGTCTATCCTCTAGAACTCTTGAGGAGGCATATCAGCTTGCCATAAAGGCACAAGAGAAGCTTTTAAGAAAGCAAAATCAACAAGGAAGGAATACAGGATGAGGTTATAGAGGAAGAGGACAACAGGCTAGAAGAGGACACCAACAACACCATGAAGAAGTGGCTGGAAGTTCAAGTGGGACAACCAATCAAGAAAAAGGAGGATTTCAAAATAAAGGAGGTAGATCATATGGAAGAGGAGGTTTTCAAGGAAGAGGAAGAGGCTTTGCCGGTAAGTGTTTTAAATGTAACCAATATGCTAGTCATAAGAGTTGGGAGTGTCTTAAGTTCTCACAAGGAGGCCATACAAGGATGGAGAGAAGCAATCAGATTGTGCAAGCAGATCAAGAAAGTGTTGGGTCACTTGCTCATCACCAAGAAGAAACTGAATCTAGAGTCTTTACTGTTCAAAAGAGTGTTGTTAAAGCCACCAAAGGAGAACCAATAACTAGTACAGGGAAGAACTTTGTTCAAGACAAAATGTAAGGCTAAAGGTAAGAGCTACAAATTGATTATAGATAGTGAGAGTATGAATAATTTAGTGGCTACTGAAATGGTAGATAAATTAGGTCTTAAGAGAATTAAACATCCTACACTTTATAAATTTTAATGGCTACATAAAGGGCATCAATTGTTGGATAATGAATAGGCTTTGGTTGAATTTCAAAATGGTAGTTATAAGGATAGTGTTGTATGGTGTGCATAATGGAAGAGATAATACTTACACTTTTGAGAAGGATGGAATCAAGAATACATTATTGCCTATGCAAGACCAAGAAGAGGACAAAAGTAGTAGCAATAGCAATAAGGTAATGATGGTAAGTGGAAAAGAGTTTTCACATGAGATAAAAAATGAAGAAGTAGGATTTGCTTTGGTACTTAAACCCACAACTATGCTTACCTCTACAAAACTAGATGATTTGCCTAATGAAGTAAAGGATATTTTGAAAGAACATGTGGACATTGTAGCAGTTGATTTGCCTAATGAGTTGCCTCCCATGATGAGTATTAATCATCATATGGATTTGATACCCAGGGCTAGCATTCTAAACAAGGATGTGTATAGATTGACTCCTAAAGAGAATGATGAGATTAGAAAACAAGTGGAAGAGTTACTCAGGAAGGGTTTGATAAGAGAGGGTCTTAGCTCTTGTGCAGTCCTTACAGTCCTAGTACCTAAGAAAGGAGGTGAATGAAGAATGTACATGGATTCTAGAGCCATAAATAAGATAACTATTAGATATAGATTTCCAATTTCAAGGATTGAAGATTTGATGGATTGTTTAAGTGGTTCAATGTATTTTTCAAAGATAGATCTGAAAGTGGTTATCATCAGATTAGGATCATACCTAGAGATGAGTGTAAAACAACATTTAAAACTAATGATAGACTTTATGAATGGTTGGTTATGCCTTTTGGGCTTTCTAATGCACCTAATACTTTCATGAGACTTATGAATGAGGTCTTAAAACCATTTCTAGGAAAGTTTGTTATTGTGTATCTTGATGATATCTTGGTGTTTAACATATCAAAGGAGGAACACTTGGAGCATTTGAGGATGGTTATGACAAGGTTATTTGAGCAGAAATTATAGATTAACCTTAAGAAGTGTGTATTTTTGCAAATCGAGTTTTGATTTATTTGGGCTTTGTGGTATCCAAAGATGGATTGAAGATGGACAAGGAAAAGGTTCAAGCCGTTATTGATTGGCCAACACCTAAGAGTGCAATGGAGGTAAGAAGTTTTCATGGACTTGCTAGTTTTTATAGGAAGTTTATTAAAAATTCAGTCATGCAGTTCCTCCTATACTTGAAACAATTAAGAGGAATAGAAAATAGTTTGAATGGACACACGAGGCCGAAAGAAGTTTCATATTTCTCAAACAAAAGGTGAGTGAACAACCTATTCTTACATTACCTGATTTTAATAAGGTATTTCAAGTTGAATGTGATGCTAGTGGGTTGGCAATAGGAGCTATTCTTAGTTAGGAAGGAAAACCAGTGGCCTACTTTAGTGAAAAATTAAATGATGCTAAGAGGAAATATTCTGCATATGATCTTGAATTTTATGCATTAGTCCAATCATTGAAAAATGGAGGCATTACCTACTTCCTAAGAAGTTTGTCTATGTAGATAACCATGCCTTACAGTTTATAAACAACTAACATAAGCCGAATCAAAGACATGCCAAATGGGTAGAGTATCTTCAAAGTTTTAATTTTGTGTTGAAACATAAGAGTAGGCAAACAAACAAAGTTGCTGATGCATTAAGTAGAAGAAGCCTATTGTTTCATGAAATTTAGGCTAACAATGTGAGTTTTGATAGTTTGAAAGAATTATATGCTGATCATGCAAATTTTAAAGAAGCATTTGAAGCTTGTAGTAGTTCTACCAATAGAGATAGAGGACCATGGTTGGATTTTATGTTACAGGAAGGTTTGATGTTCAAAGGAACCAAATTTTGCATACCTAGAGGTTCAATGAGAGATAATCTATTGAAGGAGAAGCATTGTGGTATCAGAATATTTTGGTCAAGATAAAACTTATTTATAGTTGAGTGCACATTACTATTGGCCAAAGGTGCAGACAAATGTCAAGAAATATGTGGAAATATGTAGAGTTTGTCAAATGGAAAATGGAAGAAGTCAAAATACTGGTTTGTATTAGCCATTACCAATCCCATCTAGACCATGGGATTCTGTGAGTATGGATTTTGTTATGGGTTTGCCTCACACTCAAAGGGGAAATGATGTGATATTTGTTGTTGTGGATACGTTCTCTAAAATGGTTCATTTTATTCCATGTAAGAGGACTAGTGATGCTACTAATATTACAAATTTGTTTTTCAAGGAAGTGGTACAGTTACATGGCATTCCAATAAGTATCATATCCAATAGAGACACCAAGTTTGTAGGGCATTGTTTGGAGAACTTTATGGAAAAAGTTGGTTACACATCTTATTTTTAGTTCAGCCTATCACCTCTAAATGGATGGCCAAATAGATGTTGTTAATAAAAGTCTTGGTGACATGTTGAGATGCCTTGTTGGAAACACACCTAGAAATTGGGATATGGCGTTGGCACAAGCAGAGTTTGCTTATAATGACTCTCCAAATAGGAGTACAGGTTTCATCCCATTTTGTATTATGTATGGCATGCATCCTAGGGTTGTATTTGAACTCAAAAATCTTGGTGATATGAAGAAAAGAAGTGCAGATGGAGAATACTTTGCTAAGATCATGTATGACCTTCATCAGGAGGTTAAGAAGAATATTGAAGGAAGTAATCAACAATACAAACAATATGCTAATTAGAAGCAAAGAGAGGTACATTTTCAAGAGGGTGATCTAGTGATGACTCGTCTTAGGAAGGAAAGATTTCCTATAGGAGCATATAATAAACTGAAAATGAAAAAAAGTTGGTCCTTGTAAGATCCTTCGTAAGTTTTCAGCGACTGCTTACAAGATAAGTCTTCCTTTAGGCCTAGTTATTTCACCCATTTTAATGTGGTAGATTTGTTTCCATACAAAGCTACTACAAATGATGAATCAGCCAAGTTGGAACTACAATCTGTTGTCGATCAACAAGGATCCACACCAGCTTTGTTAGAAATTGAATGTATTCTTGATGAACAGACGTTGTGGAAGACTCAAGGCAAGGATTATTTTAGGCATCTAGTGAAATGGAAAACCATCCTTTGGATAATGCTTCATGGCTCTTTGCACCCAAAATCACCAACTTGGGTTACTCTGCTAAGGATTTCATGAGAAGGAGCTCATGAATCTATTTTCTCTGTGGGGGAGCCTAATGCAGGGGCATCGTTTGCCCATTAAGTTTTGTTTTTCTTAGTTGTTGTTTAAGTTTTGTTTCTTGAAGACTCTCTTAGTTAAATTGTCAACTCCCCACATTTCATGCAATCAGCTTGATTAAGTTAATTCCATGTAGTCGGCCTCTTGCAGAGAAGTTGAGTTAGTTTCTGGGTAGGAAATTTAGTAGTTGTTGTCACCTCCTTGCTTGTCTCAATTTGTTCCTGTCACCAAAAGGGAAGGAGTTGTAAACTACCCAAAAACAACCAAGAAGAAGTTGCAAATTGCCATAAATAGATAGGAGGAACTTAGGAGAAGGGACAATTAGAAGAATAAGCCTGAATGGTGAAGTAAGGGTGTTGGAGAATGAAGGGAAGATCAAAGACCACGGGTGTGATAGGAGATTTGATCGTAGAGGCAGATATAGAAGAAGGAGTTTGACTGTGTGTTGAAGCAGCTGGGTGTTTGAAGCCCATCAAAATACCACATTCTGTAAAGTCTGTTGAGTCTAAGAAATTGTTGATATAAGATCTCTGTATTCATGGTCAAACTAGTTAAAGTTTGAATAAAAGATTCTTGTTAAACAAATGTTCTTGTAATCAATTCCTATCATTTAATGCTAAATGGTTCTCCTCAACATTTTGTTCTATGTGAGTTTTGTTTCTGTCACTTGTGTGGAATGAAAGAGGTTTGCCAATTTTTCTCTCACCTGGGTCGACCTAATCAATTGAATAACCTACTGTAACTTAAGATTACTGTTTGTTGTTTAACTCTGTATTCTGGAAATGTTACTGTTTGTCTGTAACTAAATGGGCTGCCATCACACTCTCTCTCTCAATCTCTTTATTCTCTTGATCTCTCTCTCTCTCTATCTTTATATATGTATCTCTATCTCCCCTTCTCTCTTTCTCTTTTACCATCTCTCTTTCTTTCTCTTTCCCTCTTTATCTCTCTATATCTCTACCTTTATATATCAATCTCTCCCTCTCTATCCCTCTTCCTTTACCTCTCTATCTCTCTATCTATCTCTATATCTCTTTGTCTCCCTCTCTATTTATCTATTTCTCTTTATATATATCCCTCTCTCTCCATCTCAATCTTCTTGATGAGTTCATTGTAATGGTTGTTAATTCACCATCATTTAATTATCAATTCGGAGCTGTCTAGAGTGATCTACGACAAGACTCTTAGTGTGGGGGTTTGGAATGGTATCTGAATAAGGTGAATGGATGGTTTTTGGGTAAGGTCCAGTCTTGCTAAAATAAACATGAATGCATAAAATAGAAACTATTCTAATTGTTTAGAAATAAACACACATGCTGTAAAGGAAACTATTCTAATTGCTTGGAAATAACCACACATGCTTTAAAGGAAACTATTCTAATTGCTTGGAAATAAACACACATGCTTTAAAGGGAATTATTCTAACCAATGAAATAAAATTCAAAGGTAATTGCATTAACTATTAAACTACAACAATGAGATACTCTAAATATAACAATGTTATTGGAATAACAAATCTCTTTTTGGTATTTCTAGAATTTTAGAAGACAAACCTGTAGGTGACAATTATCTAAACAATCATTCAGAGAACAAGAAACACAATATATGATTAACATGCAGAGATAACAACAATGAATAGAAAGACACAACATAATTGCATGGAAATGAAATATCGAGATATCTCCTCCAAGTTGGGGAAGCGGGCCCTACTTTCCCAGCTGGAGATGATCCTCTTGAACTAAAACTATCTTTCAAAAGAAATTCCCCTTCATTTGCATTCAAAATAGTCCCAAAATTGACATGGATACATGACTAAAAACAAGGAGTTTTCCTCCAGTTGAAAATACAATCTGACTAACAATTTGACTATGAAAACTAGAACTAACTAAGAGAGACTAACTGGCTCCTATTTATACATTTAAGATTTATTAAAAAGATTAAACTATCTATGATCCTAACTGTAGTGAACTGGGATTAAAACTAGTTTCTCATTTATTACATTAACAGATCCTCTATGGGTTACTACAAATTAAAGATTTGTATCAACTTAGTCATTGGTGGACTGAATGATTTCTTGGAATGGCGCGATGCTGATGGGTAGTTACTTCAGTTGGAATAGACACTGATCGATAGCTACTTTAGTTGTCACTTGAACAAAGTGATGTGTGGACTTGGATCTTAGCAAGCTTCTTTTATTAAGGTGTGGGTTATATTTGTGTTAATGGACTTCTTAAGTAGCCCTAGGATTGGTAGGGGAGGATGGCTCTCTTGGTGGTTAGCAGCATCTAGAGCCATCTAGAGTTTAAGCTCTTCACAAGAAAAGGAGCTCCAGAGGGATCTGAAGACCACTGAGGGACTCACCGCTATAATCCTTATGCAATCATAGACAACCTGTACCATAAATTCATGAGATATGCATTTGAAAATATAATTCAAGTTATTTAGTCAAGAGATTTCATCAAAAGGAAATAAGAACTAAACACATATATAATCTAACCAAAAGACAAATATAATCATAATATATATATGCCATAAGGTTATATCAAAGTCTTTTAGGACATAAAATATATAGAAACAAATGAGTCATATATTCGACTCATCATCTCCCCCCAACTTAGATTGTGCCTTGTCCTCATGGCAAAAGATGTATCATGTCTGATTCATCTGTGACATTCTTCTCCTCAATGATGACACTATAATTATAATCCTCATCCCTATACTGAAAGAGTTGTCTGCCCTTGTGTGTGAACCCATCATTCTCCAGTAGCTTGTTGAACCGTTTGTTGAATTTACCTTCCCTCATAGGTTACCTTGGAGGGTGGTTGAGGTGAGGTATTGGCATGAGAATTAGAGGTGGCCTGAACTACATCCCAACTCAATTCTGTTGTTTCTGTTGAATCAAGGTTATTAATTTCCTCACCCTGGTAGTCATCCAGTATAACTGAGGCCATGCCAGTCCCCACTGGGTTGGCATTTGCATTGGAGGGATTGGACCTCCCCAAGGTCCACTCCAAGAGGTTGTGCCCCAATTTGATGGGCCTCTTGGAGCATATTGGTTTGGAAACTAGTTAAATCCATAGTTTGATTGTTTTTGGCCAATAAAATTTAACTCTTCCTCTTCTGCTGGTGCCTTTTTCAATCTATTTTTAATTTCAGGTAGTAGACTACACTCATTTGTGGAATGGTTTTTCTCACAGATCCTACATAACTTAGTTTGGTTTAAGGGACATTCCCTAAGCAGATGTTTTTCTCTACAATGAGGATAGTAGATGGCCAAGGGTTCAATGTTCTTTTTACTAGCTTGCATACCATCTAGGGTGGTATTCAAATGAAGCAGGATGTCAGTATTTAGTGTCACTAGTTCTTCCATTACTTGTGTGACATCACTGGTACCACCTTTGCCTTTCTTCAGTATTCTTTTACCTGCTCTAGTGCGAGAATAGTTCCTACTAACCTCCATGATTTTTGGAAAACTTTGTTTGTTACTATCTCCCTTTCCCATTAGGTTTAAAGCTTTTCTAATATCATCATCAATTCCCCTTAGGAAAATGGTTTTACTTAGTTCTTCATCCGGATTATTTCCATATCTCCTATGGACAGCTAGGAATCTATCCACATAATCCTCCAAATTTTCATCTTCCATTTATTTCATTCGGAAGAGTTCATCTTTCCAATCCCCGACTCTACAATAATCTTGATATTTATCAAGAAAGGCAGTTTCCATTTGATCCCATGTAGTTATGGAATTTGCTATTAGGCCCATGAACCATCACAGATCTAATTCCTTGAGAGTGGAAGGAAAATTTTTTAATTTCTAGTTGTCTGTGGCATAATCATAGGTTTGGCAGAGGACCTTAAATTCAAATAGGAATTGGTCTGGGTCTTCAAAAGTTTTTCCTTGAAAAGTTGGTAGGAACACAGGAGATATATTTTTCATGGGAGGTTCATTCCTCTCAGGAGCGATGGAGATTGGATAAGAGAATTTTCTATTATTAGCTAGTTCATCATGCTCACTACCTCCAAAATGATTATCACCCATTGTAAAAAGTATTTCAGAGAAAATGGGAGATTCTGGTGGTACAGGAGATCCTTTATTGATCAGATGGTCTAGAAGTTCTTCTAAACTAGGTTCCAAAGGTGTACTAACCATGGTTCACTTGATGAATCGACCTAAGGCATCCTTAGGCCTACTCATAAACTAATGGATCGAGAATGCGCTCATTCAAAAAGTCTTATCAACACCTTAACCTACAATGATTTGTAGATTATTTCCCCAGCAACGACGCCAAAAATGATGAGGTCATTGTAATGGTTGTTAATTCATCATCATTTAATTATCAATCCAGAGGTGTCTGAAGTGATTTGCGACAAGATTCTTAGTGTGGGGGGTTTGGAGTGGTATCTGAATCAGGTGAATGGATGGTTTTTGGGTAAGGTTCAGTCTTGCTGAAATAAACATGCATGTAGAAAATAGAAACTATTCTAATTGCTTAGAAATAAACACACACGCTTTAAAGGAAACTATTCTAATTGCTTGGAAATAACCACACATGATTTAAAGGAAACTATTCTAATTTCTTGGAAATAAACACACATACTTTAAGGGGAATTATTCTAACTATTGAAATAAAATTCAAAGGTAATTGCATTAACTGTTAAACTACAACAATGAGATACTTTGAATATAACAATGTTGTTGGAATAACAAATCTCTTTTTGGTATTTTTAGAGTTTTAGAAGACAAACCTACAGGTGACAATTATCTAAACAATCATACAGAGAAGGAAAAACACAGTATAAGATTAACATGAAGAGATAGCAACAATGAACAGAAAGACAACAAAATTGCATGGAAATGAAAAACTGAGAGATCTCCTCTAAGTTGGGGAAGTGGGCCCTACTCTTCTAGCTAGAGATGATCCTCTTGAACTCAAACTATCTTTCAGAAGAAATTCTCCTTCATTTGCATTCAAAACAATCCAAAAATGGACATGGATACACAACTGAAAACAAGAAGTTTTCCTCCAGCTAAAAATACAATTTGACTAACAACTTGACTATGAAAACTAGAACTAACTAAGAGAGACTAATTGGCTCCTATTTATACATTTGAGCTTTATTAAAAGGAATAACTATCTATGATCCTAACTACAGTGAACTGAGATTAAAAATAGTTGCTCATTTATTACATTAACAAATCCTCTGTGGGTTACTATAGATCAAAGATTTGTATCAACTTAGTTATTGGCAGACTAAATGATTTCCTAGAATGGCATGGCATTAATGGATAGTTATTTTAGTTGGAATAGATGCTGATTGACAGCTACTTCAATTGTCACTTAAACAAAATGATGTGTGGACTTGGATCTTAACAAGCTTCTTTTATTGAGGTGTGGGTTATATTTGTGTTGTTGGACTTCTTAAGTAGACCTAAGATTGGCTTGTAGTAGCCATCAACTCAAAGGGAGGATGGCTCTCTTGGTGGTTAGCGACATCTGGAGCCGTTTGGAGTTTAAGCTCTCTGTTACTAAATTATGTTCACACCTAATTTAGCAAAGCCTGAGTAGCAGTTGTCACAAAAGGAGATAAAAGAAAATTTTTAAAGTGTGTGATCAATCAGTTGAATGCCTAATATCTTGGCAAGAGAACAATAGAGGATCATTTATAAGGATAATGTGACAGTCCAATCAGAACTATCAAACCATCCTAATAAATAAAAAATAGTCTAATGACAAGAGAGCAGCCACTCAATGAATGGCAGGTATCTAACTGGCTTTATCTTTTAGTTATGATGTTGAATTATTCAAATATTATAGTTCAATGCAAAGAAAAGGTATTTATAAACTGTTATTTCATCATCATGTTTTAAACATGTGTTTCAAATCAGATTCAGTTGTTCTATCCTATGCATTTGATTTAGAAAGCAAACACACATAAATCATTGCATAAGGTAAAATAATTGATTATATTCAAGAGAATGTTTAAATATGTCCCACACAATCAATGGGAATGACTAAACTAAGCCAATGCAAACATTATGCAAGATATACATCTGATGATAAAGAAAAGGAAAATAACATATGAGGAAAATGGATATCCATCATTGCCTTATCGAAGGTTGATTCTCTTGTCTAGCAGCTTGATCTTCATATCTTCATCTTCTTGCTCCTAATCAAGATAGTAGACCTGCAAGGTTGGAGAGAGGTTTTGGTAGAAGCTCCGGATATGCAAATTCATCATATGCTTTATCAAATAGACATATAAACTTGAAAACATTATGCATTAATGTGATTGGATCAAAATCAGACATGTGCAATAAATCAGATCATCATGAGAGGGATCAATCAACTTTCAAAGGTATGTTTTATGCTAACTTGTTTGTTCACTGTGCAGGTATAGGAAAAGTTATGCTGTTGATATGAAGACATTAAAGCATGTGGAGAAAATGGGTTCCCATAAGGGTTGAGCCTAGCATGCTCAAGCATTGATTTTTTTAAATGCAGAAATATCCAAGAAGCATGATTTTTCAGCCATAATGAATGATCAAACACAATGGAACAACAAATAGAATATATGCTACAGAATAAGCAATGAGCATTTTCCATGATTAAGAAAGTGCAAGGACATGAGGTACAGTGATCAAAAGAATGGAGTACAACCATAGAAGGTACTTTTCCATCTTTTTGTTGTGATTGAAATATCAATTTGCTATCCATATATGCCTCAGAGATATATAATCATTTAAGAAGTAGGGAACGACAGTGTGTGAAAGAGTGGACAGTCTTCATGATCAAACCTTAGGATGACAACATTCAAGTCTTTATAGAGGTAAGTTCATCAGAGCAAGTATATACAAATTCCAAGGAGATGATGAGTACAGTGGTCCTTATCACTGTAATGGATGCATAAGATATAGAAGATCTAAAAAAATATAAATGATGTGTTCAAAATGATGCAACAACACAAGAGAAGGTACAAGTCTCAAGCATATGAAAGGTATAGCTATATATTGATGAAATAATGGAACATGTAGCCACAACATCCTTATGCTAAATTGGAATAGTAATATAAGGTACAGGCCAAAAGCAACTCAAAAGAGTAATCTAGTGTTATGCCTAAGGTACAAAAGATGGATAGAAGAACAATGTAGATTCATTACAAGGATGTTTATGCTTTCTATATAATGCATCATTCATGTGGAACATCACATCCCATTGTGGGAAAGATGCAATAAAAGTGTAGTAGTGTCATTATCTAGAAACAAATTATCAAAGAGGGACAGAGACATTATGTGAAGACACTATTAAAGCAAATCAACATCTCATAGTAAAGCCTGCACTATCCCCATGAAGGTCTGCATAACAATAGAAGGAAGAGTGAGAGGTTTTGTTCCCACAGAGACACTAGAGTAGTCTTGTAAAATGATTGTTAAGAGTAAATGAGACACAGTCTTAAATAGAAAATCACCTCTTTCAAATAGTAGTAGTCATCCCTTCAAAAGAATAGTCATCTCTAATGAAGAGCTACAGGATCGATGTGAAGTGAGTTGCTTCAGGAGATATAAGCACAATACATACAATGCAAAAACATATGCAGTGTACGGGATAACACAAAAATGCCAAAGTACAGTGTTAATATAAAAATGCATCAGCTTGTTCAAAGATAGAAGAAGTGTATACATGTTGTTCTCATGTCACAAATTCTAAGAGAGTCTCATCATGATTGCATCTTCCACAGACTTCATTATATATTGCAACATGTACAAGTAATGGAACAATCTTGAGACTATCTTGCAAACAAGAGAATATAGCAGAGCTTCAAGATACAAAAAGACAAAGATAAGCTACAGAAATGAGAGAAAAATTAAGTGCAGAAGAAAAAGAGCACAATAGCCAATTTTCATCTCATTTTTATTAACTTTCATTTCAGACCTCCATAATGCCTTGCAAGAAGTAAGAAACATCTGAGAAACAACATTTTCCTTCAAGATATGAAAAGTTAGTTGTTGTTGTTACAGAAGGGCAGGGTTTCAAGAAGCCCTTATATCTTCATGCTTGTGAGAAAAGTGAGAAATACAGAAAGATATGAAAACTCAGTTGACTACTGCTACAAGAGGAGAAGTCTTAAATTGTCAAAACCCTCATATCTTGTTGTGTAGAAAAGGTCGAAAGAAAAATAGTGTCCATGTGTTCATTTGCACAAAGGGTTCCAAGACTAGATAGCGAATACAAAGGAGTGAAATACATAGAAAAAGGAGAGAAGCTACAGGCCATGGCCAAGAAGAAGTGTTTCTTCCAAAAATATATGAAACCCACAAAGTCCATATCAAACCCTTGTGATATTTTCATATCTGCAAAAGTTTCAGTTCTTCTTTCTTGGAAAGAATTAAATAGAATATTTTTTCAAATTAGGAGAAGGTGAATTTTTTTTGGGGTCGATCTTCTTATTTTTAACAATGAACTAGAATGTCTTTTCAAAATAACAGAAGCTACACTCTATATGGGCCGAGTTCTTTTCTAACACAACAAAAGTATATGTATACAGTAGTCCTGGCCATAGTCAGAAAGAGAGATTTTCTTCAAGAAAACACAGACCCATACAATTTTTCAAACCCCTTATCATATATGGAAATATAGTCAAAGAAGCTTGAGTGTCAAAGAAACTAAAAACATTACCTTCTATCTTTTTGCAAAGGAGAGGAGCTACAGGCTGCAGGTCTGTATTTTTTAGAACTCTTAAATCAATAAGAGCAGTCGCCATGAAGGACAAAATACCAAGAGAAAAAGGGAAACATAGTAAGAAAGTGAAGTATGAGAGTGAAATACAAGGTATGCTACCTCAGAAGCCACGGCCTATAGGCCTTTTCCTACAAAAGAAAGTTAAGAAATGTTTTCAAACCATCACAGAGAGCTTACCTCTATTTCCTGTCAAAGATATTGAAGAAAATACAGTCAAGAAGCCTTCAAAAGTTGCAGAGAAATAAGGAAGTATCATCAAACCCTAGTTGAGCATGGTGTTGGCAGAAGGAGCTCAAATGGATAACAAAAAATAAAATGGTGAGTTTAGGGTTTGTGATCCCTTTTTGGTTGACAATCGACTTCCCTTCTGCACATTTCTTTTTGACTTTCAAAACAAAAAATTATTATCCATCTTTGCCCACCATGGTAAAGAATTTTTAAGTGTTTTAAACCTAATGATAATGCCACAAGGGCCCGTGAGGCCAAGAAACCTTAACTCTTTTCATTGTTGATTTTTACAAATATAAAACAAATAATCATGTAAAAGTAAGGCTATAATCCTTTTTCCTATTTTCCTTTTCATGAAGACTGACAATATGAGAGCATAAGGTGGTGAATAAGGAGTGATAATGTGTTAAAATATTTTTAAAAGGTGGTGAAGAGTATATGAGGATTAATGCCTTTTACATGGCGTGATAAGGCATAACTATTGTCTGAAGCTTAATGCATGGTATAGGGTATAATGGAGACATAAGTAATGATGATGCAAAATATTTGTTTCTTGCATGGAGATATAAGGATTTTGGTATACAAACCATAATTAATGTATAAATGCATGATGTATTAGTTAATATGCATCGAGTAATAAGGTGTTGTGATGCATTGATCATGCATGCATGGGAGTTATAAGGTTGTAATAGATGAATTTATTATTTTTAAAATGCATAATGTATTTTTTGCATGAGGAGATCTATTTGGTGCATGGGAGACATAAGGAGGAAGATATTTTTATCTTTTGCATGCATGATGAGCTAGCTTTTCTTAGCATCATTATGAATGCAATTATACAAGTCATGTAAATCCAAAGGGAGAGATAAGGTATTGTTTTTCTTTTCATCCAAATTTGCATGTTTTTTACAACTCAAAAATAAATGTAAACAAATAATAAAGTAATGTATTTATAAATTACTTTATTATTTTGTCACAAGTTGTAAAATCAAATAGATAGAAAAAAATGTAACTCATAATAAAGTAATTGTCTGAAATTACTTTATTCCTTGCCCACATCACTTGCATTCCAAAATCATGTAAACTTGGAGGAGTGAAGTTAACAGATCTTTTTTGGAGTTTTTTGCATGGTTTTGAGGACAAATTTGGAGAGTTTGGTGAACTTTTTGGTCAAATACATAGAGAAGAGTAGTTTGGAGCTATTTTTGTGCATTTTGGAATAGTTATAGCCCTTATTTTTAGGGATTTTTTTGTTTGCTCGTGGATCAATTTTAAGAGCTTATTTTTAGAGACAGTTGACTGCAGTTGACCCTTCTAGGTCTCTTGGAGAGAGCATATTATATATTGTAAGAAAAACTTAGGTTTTTTTAGTTCTTGTCTTTTTTGCTCTTTACACTTTCAGAGAGAGAAGGTTTTGTAACTCATTTATTGTAGATTTATAGAGATTACAACAAGCTAAATGTTTTATAAATTTTTCTTTTTATGCAATTATTCATTTATTTTTCAGCTAAATCAAGTGTCTACTTTCCCATTAATGCAAATTTGTGGATGATTTGATGAGATTTTATTGTGTTTAAACATTAGAACCTTTAAAATCATTGTCTCATTTATACTTGCATGTGTTAGATAGCATTGAAAATCATAGGTCTTAGGCAATGCAATTGGAGTAATTTTCTTTTCTGTTGTGAAAAACCCTTTTCCTTCAAAAAGAAAATCATTTCCATCCTTCCTTGGAATTATTTTTGTGATCAATTTGTTGAAAGTGGCTTGTGTAGGTAGATTTTCTGAGATCTAATGTGAGTCAGATTGTAAGTTTTTTCATCAATTTTAGTGTATCACTACACGTTTTTACAATTTTAGTGCTTTTAGAAGACCTTTTTAACCATTTTCCACACCAAAGTCATAGATCCAATTAAATATTTTAAGGGAACTAGCCCATAATTTGGAGTTTCAAACTCACCATAGGTCACCCATAGCCTGAGTTTGATCCCATGTTGTACAGAATTGCCGAGCCTCACATCTCTGCATAATGGGTACAATCCTACTCATCAATAGTTTTTGGTACACCCGGTGGGACCTTTGAACTAATGTTTAGTTCAAAAATGAACTTATTATTGCTACTATTTTGGTCTGATTAGCAATTATTACAACCTTTCAGAGGTTTTTATTTTAAATTCCTTGTGACTCTAGCTTTCTGGTTTGATAGATCAGATTTTTACAGCCTATGAGAAGGATTCACAAGATCAGGTGCTGTTTTAATTCAAGAAATTTTGGTTTCAGTTGTTTTCCAATTTTTTGAATGAGTAAGCATGTCTATCCTTCATGGGAACATGCCATATCATCCATCATATCATGAAAATGTTGCTAATCTGCCTTTAGCCCAAATTCCTTTGATTTACAAGGAAACTAGCATGCACAGTATGTTTACCTCCCACCCACCCTAGTTCAGCCTTGTTGGTAGTCTATACATAAACCAAATCAACTTCAAGATTATGCGAAGGAGATTGCAAGCATAAAGAGTATGTCACTTGATCTCAATAACACATTGCTATAAATCAATAAGAAGATAGAAGAGATCAAGAAACAATGGAAGTATGAGCAACAACAGGAAGAGATGGCTTATTAGGCCTATCTCTATGAACAAGACTTGCTGATGCAAAGAATACAAGATGAAGAGGATCTTACAAGGGAGGTTGGATCCAAAGAAGTACAAATAAAACATTTGCTTGCACAAGTACAAAGGCACGAGATCTAGACAACTGCATTCATTCCAGATCAGCCTGTTCAAAATGAGTCACATCAAGTGCCTGAACCAAGTCATCAAGCTTTTGAACAAACATGGAAGCCTTCTTGGACCAAGCATCCTGATTATAAAATACCAAATCTTATTAAAGATATCTCTCCTATACAAATCCAATATCAGGAAAGGGAAGATGAACCAATCAAGTTTCCAAGTTTCAGTCCAGCAGATGAAGGTTCTGCTATTTTTTCTATGTCCCCAGCTGAAAATAAACATAATACATATGAAAAGGATGTTGGTTCAAACTTGGTACTAAATCCTTTACATTTCAATTCATTTGAGAAGTTTTCTAATGTCATTCACAAGATAAATGAAAGTAGGATACAAAGATTGCAAGGGTAAAACCTTCAATTGCAAAGATAGGTTGCCCATGTTCTGATGGAGAATAAACTAGACAAAGAGGAAGATGTGGTTTCTTTGTTTGATCAACTGCCTTCTTTTGTTGACCAAGATGAAGACATCATAAAAGTACCCAAATTACCAACTGATTTGAGACAACCAGATGATATTACAGAACATGATGTACTGCAGGTCCATAAGGACAAGGATGAGGTTAAGACTTCAGTTCAGCTAGAAGAGAAAAATGATAGTCCCATTTTTTAGGCCAACAATCTTGTTTTGCATGAACATAGGATTGATTACCAGGCTAAACATGAAACTAAATCAAATGACATTCTCTGTGAAAATAAAACATCTGATTTATTTTCAGAGCATCCAAGTGAACTAATTGAAGATATTCAATCTTTTCAAGATAACTCCATATCTAATTGTTAAGATCCTAACTGTTCAGCATGTAGGGAGCTTGCCAATCTATTGGATTCTTGTAGTGATCAAAAGCCCAAGTTACTAAATGATGAGTATAACAAGGTAAATTAGGTTTCTAAACTTTTGCCTTTTGCATTTGAGCAATATGAAGCTAATCAGTTTGAAGACAGCAAGGAAAGTGTGCAGATGGAACTTTTGGAAGATGAACAATGCTTGGTTGAGATAACATCAGTGTCTAGTTTTGCATGATAGAGGGATGAAATTCATATGGAATCAGTGCAAGAATATCAGTTAGATGAGAGTATGTTTTCAGGTATCATAAAGGATTTTTGTTCTAACATTGATAATGATCTGATACCATGTGGATCAATAGTATATGATCAATAGGATCAAGTCAAAGAGGCAAGCATTCTTTCATTTCAATTATGTGAGCTAACTTTTCCAACTCAAATTAAATTACAAGTGATCATATGATAATAGATCTGAATCAAGACATCAGGAGTATTAACCAAAAGTTTATCATTACAAGAGGGTGTCCAATCAGGGATATAGCTGTCAGAGAGCTTAAAAAGGAAATACAGATTTCTGTTGTACCAAAAGAGGAGACCGTAGCTCTAAAATAGTAGAATGAGACCATCTATTCACCACATAACAATAGTATAAATGATCATATTCAGATGGTGAGTGGTTTTGTTTTCATTCTTCAGACAGTTTTACAACATTCTATAGGATATACTCTTATGAATCATATCTTATCAGTGGCAAGTCACCTTGCAGAACACCCTTTCTTAATTAGAAAGGGAAGTTATTTTACAAAGCCAATTAATGGGTTTGTTTGACCATCTTCTATGGCTGGTTAGTGTAGGGTAGAGTAGAATTCTAGTTCATTTTTATTTTGTTTTCCAAGAAGTGCACATGCACATTTTACTGGCCATGTCCTAAATAGGTCAAAATAGTTTCAATTCTAGTTTTGTTTTGCTACTGTAGTTTTCTATCAGTTTGAGTTACAAGAGGTTTTCCAAAGTTTCAAGCAGAAAAAGACTCATATGCCCAATGGAATAGCAAGGCTACTAGTTTTGTTTTGTTTAGTAGGCAAACACCCCTAAGAGGTCACCAAAAATGTTACTAAATTATGTTCACACCTAATTTAGCAAACCACCTTGAGTTGCAATTGTCACAAAAGAAGATAAAAGAAAAATTTTAAAGTGTGTGATCAATCAGTTGAATGCTTGATATCTTGAAAAGAGAACAATAGAGGATCATTTATCAGGATAATGTGACAGTCCAATCAGAACTATCAAACCATCCTAATAAATAAAAATTGGTCTAATGACAAGAGAAATGACATTCAAGGAATGACATGTATCTAACTAGTTTTATCTTTCAGTTATGATGTTGAATTATTCAAATATTACAGTTCAGTGCAAAGAAAAGGTATTTATAAACTGTCATTTCATCATCATGTTTTAAACATGTGTTTCAAACCAGATTCAGTTGTTATATCCTATGCATTTGATTTAGAAAGCAAACATACATAAATCATTGCATAAGGTAAAATAACTGATTATATGCAAGAGAATGTTTAACTATGTCCCACACAAGCCGTAGGAATGGCTAAACTGAGCCAATGCAGACATTATGCAAGCTATATATCTGATGATAAAGAAAAGGTAAAGAACACATGAGGAAAATGAATATCCATCATTGCCTTATCGAAGGTTGATTCTCCTATCTGGCAGCTTAATCTTCATATCTTCATCTTCTTTCTCCTAATCAAGATAGTGGACCTGCAAGGTTGGAGAGAGGTTTTGTTAGAAGCTCTAGATATGCAAATTCATCATATGCTTTATCAAACAAACATATAAAATTGCAAACATTATGCATTAATGTGATTGGATCAAAATCAGACATGTGCAATAAATCAGATCATCATGAGAGAGATCAATCAACTTGCAAAGGTATGTTTTATGCTAACTTGTTTGTTCACTGTGCAGGTATAGGAAAAGTTATGCTACTAATTTGAAGACATTAAAGCATGTGGAGAAAATGGGCTCCCATAAGGGTTGAGCCCAACATGCTCAAGCATCAATTTTTTTAAAATGCAAAAATATCCAAGAAGCATGATTTTTCAACCATAATGAATTATCAAACACAATGGAACAACAAATAGAATAGATTCTATAGAATAAGAAATGAGCATTTTCCTTGATTAAGAAAGTGCAAGGATAGGAGGTACAATGATCAAAAGAATGGAGTACAACCGTAGAAGGTACTTTTCCATCTTTTTGTTGTGATTGAAGTATCAATTTGCTATCCATATATATGCCTCATAGAGATATACAATCATACAAGTAGGGAACAACAATGTGTGAAAGAGTGGATAGTCTTCATGATCAAACCTCAGGATGACAACATTCAAGTCTTTATAGATCAGGGCAAGTATATACAAATACCAAGGAGATGATGAGCACAGTGGTCCTTATCACTGTAATGGATGCATAAGATACAAAAGATCTAAAAAAACATAAATGATGTGTTCAAAATGATGCAACAACACAAGAGAAGGTAGAAGTCTCAAGCATATGAAAGGTATAACTATATATTGATGAAATAATGGAACAACATGTAGCAACAACATCCTTATGCTAAATTGGAACAACAATATAAGGTACATGCCAAAAGAAGATCAAAAGAGTAATCTAGTGTTATACCTAAGGTACAAAAGATGGATAGAAGAATAGTGTAGCTTCATTACAAGGATGTTTATGCTTTCTTTTTAATGCATCATTCATGTGGAACATAACATCTCATCATGGGAAAGATGCAGTAAAAGTGTAGCAGTGTCATTATCTAGAAATAAATTATCAAAGAGGGTCATAGACATTATGTGAAGACACTATTAAAGCAAATCATCATCTCACAGTAAAGCCTACACTATCCGCATGAAGGTCTGCATAGCAAAAGAAGGAAGACTGAGAGGTTTTATTCTCACAGAGACACTAGAGTAGTCTTGTAAAATGATTGTTAAGAGTAAAAGAGAGTCTTAAACAGAAAATCACCTCTTTCAAAAAATAGTAGTCATCCCTTCAAAAGAATAGTCATCTCTAATGAAGAGCTACAAGATTGATGTGAAGTGAGTTGCTTCACAAGATATAAGCACAATACATACAATGCAAAAACATATGCAGGGTACAGGATAACACAAAAATGACAAAGTATAGTGTCAATATTAAAATGCATCAGCTTGTTCAAAGACAGAAGAAGTGTATACATACTGTTCTCATGTCACAAATGCCAAGAGAGTCTCATAATGATTGCATTTTCCACAGACTTCATTATATAATGAAACATGTATAGGTAATGGAACAGTCTTGAGATTGTCTTGCAAACAAGAGAATATAGCAAAGCTTCAAGATACAGAAAGAGAAAGATAAGCTTCAGAAAGGAGAGAAAAAATGAGTAAGTGTAGAAGAAAAAGAGCACAATAGCCAATTTTTGTCTCATTTCTATAAACTTTCATTTTAGACCTCCATAATGCCTTGTAAGAAGTAAGAAAGAATTGAGAAACAACATTTTCCTTCAAGATATGAAAAGCCAATTGTTGCTGTTACAGAAGGGTAGGGTTTCAAGAAGCCCTTATATCTTCATGCTTGTGAGAAAAGTGAGAAATATAGAAAGATATGAAAACTCAGTTGACTACTACTACAAGAGGAGAAGTCTTAAATTGTCAAAACCCTCATATCTTGTGTAGAGAAGGCTGAAAGAAAAATAGTGTCCATTTGTTCATTTTCACAAAGGGTTCCAAGACCAGATAGTGAATACAAATGAGTGAAATACACATAAAAAGGAGAGAAGCTACAAGCGGTGGCCAAATAGAAGCGTTTCTTCCAAAAATATATGAAACCCACAAAGTCCATTTCAAACCCTCGTGATATTTTCATATCTGCAAAAGTTTCAGTTCTTCTTTCTTGCAAAGAATTAAATAGCATATTTTTTCAAATCAGGAGGAGCTGCATTTTTTTTTGGGGTCAAGATTCTTATTTTTAACAATGAACCAAAATGTCTTTTCAAAATAATAGAAGCTACACTCTACATGGGCCGAGTTCCTTTCTTACAAAACAAAAGTATATGTATAGAGTAGTCATGGCCGTGGCTAGAAAGAGAGATTTTCTTCAAGAAAATATAGACCCATACAATTTTTCAAAACCCTTATCATATATGGAAATGCAGTCAAAGAAGCTCGAGTGTTAAAGAAAGTGAAAACATTACCTTCTATCTTTTTGCAAAGGAGAGGAGCTACAGGCCATGGGTCTGTATTTTTTAGAACTCTTAAATCAACAAGAGCAGTTGCCATGAAGGACAGAATACCAAGAGAAAAATGGAAACATAGTAAGAAAGTGAAGTATGGGAGTGAAATTCAAGGTATGCTACCTCAGAAGCCACAACTTGTAGGCCTTTTCCTACAAAAGAAAGTTAAGAAATGTTTTCAAACCATCACAGAGAACTTACCTCTATTTCTTGCTAAAGATATTGAAGAAAATAAAGTCAAGAAGACTTCAAAAGTTGTAGAGAAATAAGGAAGTATCATCAAACCCTAGTCGCACATGGTGTTGGTAGAAGGAGCTCAAATGGATAATAAAAAACAAAATGATGAGTTTAGGGTTTGTGGTCCCTTTTTGGTCGACAGTCGACTTCCCTTCTGCACATTTCTTTTTGACTTTCAAAACAAAAAATTATTATCCATTTTTTCCCACTGTGGTAAAGACTTTTTAAGTCTTTTAAAACTAATGATAATGCCATAGGGGCCCGTGAGGCCAAGAAACCTTAACTCTTTTCATTGTTGATTTTTGAAAAGTCAAAACAAATAATCATGTAAAGGTAAGGCTATAAGCCTTTTTCCTATTTTCCTTTTCATGAAGATCGATAGCATGAGAGCATAAGGTGGTGAATAAGAAGTGATAAGGTGTTCAAATATTTTTCAAAGGTGGTGAAGTGTATATGAGGATTGATGCCTTTTGCATGGAGTGATAAGGCATAAGTATTGTATGAAGCTTAATGCATGGTATAGGGTATAATGGAGACATAAGTAATGATGATGCAAAATATTCATTTCTTGCATGGAGATATTAGGATTTTGGTATGCAAACCATAATTAATGTATAAATGCATGATGTATAAGTTAATATGCATTGAGTAATAAGGTGTTGTGATGCATTGATCATGCATGCATGGGAGTTATAAGGTTGTAATAGATGCATTTATTATTTTTAAAATGCATAATGTAATTTTTGTATGAGGAGATCTATTTGGTGCATGGGAGACATAAGGAGGAAGATATTTTTATCTTTTGCATGCATGATGACCTAGCTTTTCTTAGTATCATTATTAATGCAATTATGCAAGTCATGTAAATACAAAGGTAGAGATAAGGTATTGTTTTTCTTTTCATGCAAATTTACATGTTTTTTACAACTCAAAATGAATGTAAACAAATAATAAAGTAATGTATTTATAAATTACTTTATTATTTTGTCACAAGTTGTAAAATCAAATACATAGAACAAAATGTAACTCATAATAAAGTAATTGTCTCAAATTACTTTATTCCTTGCCTACATCACTTGCATTCCAAAATCATGCAAACTTTGAGGAGTGAAGTTAACTGAGATCTTTTTTGGAGTTCTTTGCATGGTTTTGAGGACAAATTTGGATAGTTTGGTCAACTTTTTGGTCAAACACATAGAGAAGAGCAATTTAGAGCTATTTTTGTGCATTTTGGGATAGTTATAGCCCTTTTTTAGGGATTTTCTTGTTTTCTCGTGGATCAATTATGAGAGCTTATTTTTAGAGATAGTTGACTGTAGTTGACCCTTCTAGGTCTCTTAGAGAGAGCATATTATATATTGTAAGAAAAACTTAGGTTTTTCTAGTTCTTGCCTTTTTTGCTCTTTACACTTTGAGAGAGAAAGAAGGTTTTGTAACTCATTTATTGTAGATTTATAGAGATTACAATAGGTTATAGGTTCTATACTTTGTCTTTTTATGCAATTATTCCTTTGGGTGATCCCACAATAGTGGGTTACACTTTTGTGGATGAAGAAAAATTGAAGGTGTCAAAAAATCTTTAGCAGACACCTTCGTTCGAAGGTCGAATCTTCAAACGAAGGCCTTGTTGGCCAAGTCAGAAAGCAAATCAACAGAGCCTTCATTTGAAGGGGGTCTACGAATGAAGGTCATTGAGCGCCAAATAAATAATAATAAAATAATGCCTTCGATCGAAGACCGTCTTCGATTGAAGGCATTATTTTATTGTTTTTCTATAAAATAGGTTAAGACTCTCAAATGACAGTTTTTTTGTCATTTGAGAGATTGTAGCAGTTGAACGAAGGTGACATTGAATAGGCATCCAAAGGCAATAGGGAACGAGATGAAGGTGAAGACCCCACATCACCATCACCATACATGTCTAGCTCCCTCCCACAGGTGAAGATGAGCCACATCACCATACACATCAAGCTCCCTCCCACAGGTGCATAAATTTGTTGTGCCATTTCTATATGTATATATGCAATGCTTACCATGTTCACTTGAATATATATATGCTTGCCGACAGGGGCTTCCATGGCTTCCATTACAGTCAATTAAATACAAAATTTTTTCTACTATGAAACCCTAGTTCGGCAATAGGGCTTATCATTACAATTAATGAAATATAGAATAATTCAATTAAATGCATGAACTTTGATGAATTCAGTTAAAGAACTTGATCAAACCCTAGTTTTCCAAACTAGGGTTTGTCATTACAATTAATAAAATAGAGAAAAATTTGATAAAAAAATACAAAATTTTCTTGAGATAATGAAAGAACTATCAAACCTTAGAGTTTCAAAAGAAATTAGGGTGAAAATATGAATTTAGTTTCAGCCTAATTTGACAAACCCTAAACTAGGGTTTGTCAACCCTAGTTTGGTAAACTAGGGTTTGTCATTACAATTAATAAAACAGAGAAAATTTTTATAAAAAATAGAAAATTTTCTTGAGACAATGAAAGAACTATCAAACCCTAGAGTTTCAAAAGAAATTAGGGTTTGTCAAATTAGGGTGAAAAGATGAATTTAGTTTCACCATAATTTGACAAACCCTAAACTAGGGTTTGTCAAACCCTAGTTTGGCAAACTAGGACCGTTTATCTTTTGATCCTTGTTAGATCCTACTTCCCATATGGCTTGTACATATAGTAAACCTACTAAATTCATCACACACATGGATATTCTAAGCATAGAGGCATTGCATTGATACGTAAAGATCAAGAAATCATGAGCACAAAAATCCCTCACTTGATAAGATGAATCATGGAAAAATAAGTCACATGAATGTCAAGATCCTAGTCTTGTTCACCATATACCAAGAAGCATTATTTGTATAGTGACACAAATTTTGTAGTTTACATGTGTAAATTTATGTATTTTTGTGATGTTTCTTGTACTGGATATGCTATAAATCATATTGAGTTACCATGGAAATATATGAATGTATAATTTCATTATTTTTCTATTCTAAACATAAGTATGACAAAAATAGACAACTAAATAAACAAAAAAAGGGTCTAGGAAGGAGGGTTATGGCAATATGTCTTTACATTTATGATGTAGATAAGATACAAGAATTTGCACTAGAGGTATTAGTCTTTGATTTTCTATCACATACACAAGCCACTTTAGAATCCTTAGTAGTATCTTTCTTCTTTTGTGGCATCTACCCATATATCTAGATGAATCCATGTATAAGGTGGATTATGAAAAACATGATCATTTATCTTATACTCTCCCATAAAGGAAGATGCAAAATCTAAAGAACCCAAAGCATCTCCATAATTAACATTAATACTGGTATCTTGTGGGGAATCTTCCTCTTTCTTTTCCTCTTTCTATTCTTTTGTATGACTATTTTTTTATTTTTAGGCATTTCTTGTGTTGACTTCTTCTATGTAAACATTTTTTTCTTCCTCAACCATCTAACAATGAATAAATGGATGTTCATTTGCATATTTAGTATAAAACTTATTCCCATACTTAAACTTTAGCTTTTGATTTACATTAGATGGAATTTAATTCATTGCATGAATCCATGGATGCCCCAATCAAAAAATTATGTTAAATGCCTTGGAATCACATGAAATATTGCATCAATGGTACAAACAATCCGACATGATAATAGGAAGAGTAATAGTTCACCCATAAGTTGTTGACCAATATTATCAAACACTTTGATTATAACTTGAACTATTTTTTCCAATTTTAGCATATCTACTTGAAGGGTTTATATAAACAAGAGACACATTGCATCATGTTCTTGCCAAATTTTCAAAACTTGCACTTGCGGTTCTAATATGCGCATCTATAGTTTTCACCATTTTGCTTCAATTTTGAGCCTTAAATATGGCCTTGATCTTTGTGCTTCTGATATTCAACATGGGGATGAGAAGTCAAATTACTACCCCTTGTACCTTAGTCAAACTCTTAGATTGTTATAACAATGTTTGGAACAAGTTTGAAGACATGCCAAGTAGAAATGTAAATGCCTATGTCCATCCTTCTGATTAAATGATAATGCAATGCTCCTAGATGTTCAAATGATACAATGATATGATACTCTAATTAATAATGTGGATGTCTAAAATTAACCAGGGCTTCAACCTCTAATACAACAACCTAGTGCACAAATTTGAATATTTTGTGTTTCAATCAGTGGGTAACAACTAGTTGGAGGCAAGTTAGCTTGGGCCCATGATTAAATTTAATTTTAGAAAATGGGGAAATACCGCACATGTGGTTTTGAACCAAGTTCAAAATCATAACTACAATTTTAAACTACAACAAGAAACAAAATATATTCAAAGGGTTAGGTTTGGACCACTAGAGAACAAGGACATATATTCAAATAAGGTATAAATTGGATGTCAATTCTCTACACAAAATATGCCATTTAGACATTAGTTATGACATCAAGAACAATAGGTCAAAATAAATCCAAAATGATTGGGGAAAAGTATTTGGGATGGACTTTTCACCATTACAGAAGTTTTAAAAAATCAAAAATAAAATATCTACACTAAAATCATTTGAGACTCATACTAAATTTCCTAAATGTTCTCATTAAATTGTTGGAATTATTACATCTTTAGTATATAATTAATAAATAAATATATTAGAAATAAAGTCACCTTAGTGACTTGTTAGTATTTAAATAATTAAATGTTAGTTTATTATTGTTAGTTTTGGGAGTTACTTTCCCATAAGTAGTTTTGGTAGTTAGTAAGGGAAAGCAAAGGCTTTTAAGATAATTTATTATAATGTAAAAAATATCAAGTTGAGTGCATGATAGTAGCAGCCATTACAGAGCCAAATCTATTTAAAATTAATTGGTATTGATAGCATATTGGTAACATAATGGCAATAGCTTTGCTACATTTATTTTGTTTTGTTTTACTGATAAAGGGAGGGACAACCATTAAAAAGAATTACACTACAACTAAGAGGGACACACTTACCTTAGATAGGCCATGCTCCCTCACAAGAAGTTAAACCTCCTTGAGATCTATTGTTGCAAATGTCCAAGTAGCCATGTATGCAAAATTTGGAAGTATAATGTTGTGTAGAGGAGAGGAGAGGACAAAATGGTGAGCGAATCAAGAATCTATGCCAAGGTAGTTGTGATGGATGCACATCACCACATGTTTGGATGCCTCGTCTCCATTCTAGCCAAGGAGCTCCTCAATGGCCAACGAGTGGTGGTTGTGCAATGTGAAGAGATCTGTTTGTTAGGTGGACTTGTTCGTTAGAAAATGAAGTACCTCTGGAATTTTTTAAGAAAGAGAATGAATACGAAGCCATCTCATGGCCCCATTCATTTTAGGGCACCTTCCATAATTCTTTGGAGGACAATTAGAGTCCTAGAAGCTGAATTGAACTATGTGACTTGTTTTCTCTGCAACTAATTAAAAAAATTGAGATAAATTTTGTAAATCATTTGTTTACTTAGCTCAGCCTAATGGGACTTGGTAAATTTATGATTCCAATGTAGTTGAGTATCATGTGAATTATCTATCTTAACTATCTATTAAACATTTTTTCTAGTAGTAGTATTTGAACACATAATAGATGTTATTTGAATTTCATAAGATGAACTTCATATTTAACCAACTTCCTTCAATGATTTTGGAATACTTAGAACTTTATGCTATTTTCTACAAAACTGGCAGTGGTGGGGATGTGCCAACTAGATATAGTAGACCTAGGAGTCATGTTTTCTATACTTAACTGTATGCTTTCTATACTTAGCACCTAAAATTTTCATTAAAAAATTCTTAATTGCTTGTGCCAAGTAGATATAGTAACCTGCAATAGTAACCTGCCTACTAGCAGGAACTAATAATCCTCACTACATATATTCAATCTATATCCATTATCAACCAAGACATGCTTTATATTCAAACTTTAATGAACCACTATGATACACATAGGTAAATGCTCTTGAATAACACTATCATGTGGAAGTTCCTTAGAGTCAAAGAAAATGTCATGAATATTTCCATTACAAATCGACCCTAATATAGAATCAACTATTTGAGGTGAAGCATTTGAATTAAATTTAATATTTTCCAAAGCATTTTATAAAATGTTGAGCTATATGTCATGTTGATGTGTCCAATAAATGCCAAAGAGAAATCTTAATTTGAGTATTTTGAAGCTGATAAATTAAATTTCTTTAGTGCATGCATGAAGTACTATAATTTGAAGTATTTTGAAGTTGGTTGTAAATTTGGATGATTTGATAAAATACATAATAATTATATGAAGTAGATGTTGCATGAGGTACTATAGGGTTATTTTTAGGTGTATAAGTTAGTGCATGCAATACATGAGGTTTAAAGGTTGGTGACAAAGAAAGAACAAAACTTCTTAGGTGTGGTAGTGTGAAAGACTAATGGCTTCATAGGAGTGAAAGTATAAGTTGTATTAGCATTAGGTGAAGGAGATGGAAAAGCATCTAAAGATGTAACAAGAAAATATAGACAAATTCATAGCATCCTTAATCACTCAAGGTCAAGAAAAATACCTTAATAAAAACATGTCTAATTTAGTGAATGTATTATAAGTAATACAAGATGAATCAAACCAAATTATATAATGCCTAATCAATTAAAGTGATTTTTAATGCCTAATCAATTAAAGTAATGTAATAGTCATATATTTCCATGGTAACTGGATATGTATAGTCATTGGTTGTATCCATGTTCTTAGTGTGTAATGTTCACTATTTTATATCTTTAATTGCTAAACCTATGTGCTATAATGATTTCAAAAGAATTCTCTTTATCTCTCTCTCCCTTGGTAAGTGTGTGAACACAAATAAAGAAAGTGTACATGGAGTAGGAATGACTTAAATGTTTTATTGCACACATGGTATTCATTTTTATGACACTAATACATATTCAACATTACATGTATGTGTAGATTTGAAAAAGTTAAAATCTCTATCTCTCTCTTTCTCTGTGCAAGTTGAAAAGGAAAAGAATCATCCATGCATTTTAGAAATGAAATCTTCCCTCTTGTTCAACTATTTATTTAACATGTTGGAATTGCATTAGGATCCAGCCATGTTTAACCAATTCTCTACAAGATGACTGATATACCCCACCAACACCAATGATAACTAGTGTCTAAGTATGGAAGTTGTGGAACAATGTATCAAATGTACACACCTGTACATCAAAGAAGAAATGTATGTTGATACAGGCGAGCGCAACACAACATCCCTATCTACTCTGATGTAGGACGTGTATGTTGATACATTTGTTCCACAGTCCAAAGTAGACACTATCATGTTATGTTGTTGGTGTGACATATCAGTCATACTTGTAGAGAATTGGTTCAATATGGCCATCCTAATGCACACATGTATGTATTGTAATAAGTAATTTATTTTTACATGCATAAAATTTAGGTCGATATATATATCATGGCACATGCGCCACCACCTCCTGGACCTTCTATATTTATGCATACAGATACTGAGATTTAGAGATTGACAACTCTTCTTTCTGACCCCAACACAACAGGGGTTTATAGGGACACATGTCAATCAATTTTAACTAGCTTGTAGTGCATTAGACAGAGTCTAGGAGATACCCATGCTTCTTTGGGTGATACTCTTGTTGCTATTCTTGCCTAGATGCGGCAAGAGATTACTGGTGATGTTTCTCTTACTTCTATTCAGCTTAATGTCTCGAAAGAGACTATCAAATCCCAATGTTTCCCATCTTATGTTGGTAAGCCTAATGTGAGGGGCTACCAAGTGACTAGATGTGTAGACCCTCGTATGGCTTGATTGATATATCTATGTTTTCTTGCTTCTCATGGTCGTTATCCCAATAACGACCACATTCCTTTATATTTTGCACAACAGTTATATGCAGAGGTTCATATAGGCCTCAAGGTCAACTACTTGGATTTGCTAGAATATTTTGGTCAGGGGAGAGGTAGGATTGCTGATAGAGATGCCTATCGTTGACCAGATTGACAGGCTCTAGTTTATAGGGCCTTGGTTAGGGAGAGGATGCCTACTATCTCCCCATCCCTGGCCCCTGTTGTTGATCAGGTTGTCATTGCTTCCCAAAGGGAAGCAATCGATAGTGTAGGTGATATTGTAGCTACCACATCTATTATATCTTCTGATCGTGTGGGAAGATCATGCTACATGGTACCATCGGATCATGCTACTGATCCTTATGCTATCACAGGTGTCCCATCACCTATAGACATAGATGATCTGACAGGAGACCATATGCTTTGGACTAAAATGAGTTATTTTTCTAAGGACCTATTGGAATCATATTCTTTTATTTCATTAGAGCTTGGTATCCCTTTACATGAGGTTAGAGGACATGTGGGTATCGCTTGCCATTCACAGAGTGTGTCACGATCCAGTCAGGCTATGAGACCTTATCATCAAGTGCCTAGGAGTACTCCACATCTTGATCCACCCTCAGATCATTCAGCTACTACATAGATAGATACACCTATTAGGCCTCATCTTGAGCATCAAATGTCCCAGCCCTCCCTAGATTCACTTAAGGAGGTACAGTTGCAGATGAGATTGATGTCAGGTTTTGTGGATATGCTTCTTCATTCAGGCTCTTCATTGCCAAGTCGTCTGGTTAGTCCACTTCAGACTTCATTACTTGAGCTAGCCAAGGAGGCATTAGATACAATCATTGCAGCAGATCATTGTACAACACTTGATACACAGGTATGTACATGCGTATGTGCATGTGTATGCATGATTTAAAGTTGAATTTAAATTAAAGTAAGTTAAATTACTTTTCTAGATAGAGTCCTAATGTTGTGTATATATATATATATATTGTAGGGTTTAGCTCATGTTACACCTAGTCTGGGGACGGACTGTGTATGTAGGCATGATTCAACTGATGGCAATAATGTTAGTGCATAGGTGAGTTTTAAATTTTTAAATCATTACAACTTACATACATGTAAATTATGCATATAATTTGTACATGTGCATGTACACATATATATATTTAACATTAAATTCTATTTAAATTTTAACATAATTTGTACACTTTTATACATACATGTGTTGTACTATTTCTAGGGCTCAGTGCATCCATCAGAGCAGGATGCTTAGTTAGAATCGGGTCGCTCAACTCGTAGCCGACATGATGACCAGGTTATTGGTAGCACTTCATAGACATGTTTCTCCAGATATATTTGTTTGAACAGACATTTCTATAGATGTACATGTTTATGTATGGACATTACTATCTAGATACATTTGCACATGTGTGTTTGTGGACATTTATGAGAACATTTCTATTTACATGTGTTTTCAAACATTTTTATAGATCTACATGTTAATATTAAACCATTCTTTTGTGCTTTTTATTTTATGCTATCACTATCTAGCAATGGTGTATACAAATACAATTATCACATTGAATAGAACCCAATATATGGTCTGGATTTGTTAAAAAGAAATTATCATGATTATTTATGATTATTATGATTATTTTTGTCATGAGAAGTTATTATATGTGAAATTAAAACTACAGTGATGATCTATAAATAAGTTGAATAAAATTTCAAATGCATAACTATGTTTCTAAGGGTATACTTTTGTTTATAAAATTGCTAGTTGTCAATTCACTTTTGATCCTATTTTGTTATATATCTTGGTTCATAGTTCATTTAAGTGGAAATTATGTTATTCTAAGGATAGTTAATTGATGGCATAGTCACTAAGTGGAATGCAATGTTATTACCTTTAATGAGAAGTGAAAATATGATATCGCCCTAATATCATCTCCTAACTTAGTGATTATGTGGTGATATTTAATTTATATTATAGAAATATTATGATATGTGTAAACATTATAAATCTTGTGTTAGCTAATATTGTAGCTTATGGATTGATACAAACTCTTTTGGTTAAGTTAGTTGTTATGAGTAGTTGGCTGAGGTAAAAGCATGTTAAATACAATGACATTGGTAAAATTAATTCATTGACATGTAAGGTTGAATTTGTTGGATAAATGATAGATTTCCTTGTGTTCTAGACATATTGACATTGGTGAATTATACCTACTAATTAACAAAAAAATAATTTTTACCAATTAAGTTCACTTGATTTAGCACTCATTGAATATTACATTTGTCATATTCAAATACTTGTTCCTATGCTAACAAACAATGATAGAGACTTTCAACCAAAGGAATTTAACAATTTAGAGATAGGGCACCAGTTTAGATCAATAAAAATTCTAATCTAAATGCTAATCTAATCTTAATTCTAACTAATTTTAATGAAAAAGAATAAAGGGGAGAGAGAAAGATGTATTCACTCTTGATTTTGTAGTGTTCACATAGATAGGACCACACAATGGTGCAATCTCATAGGGATTGACCAACTATGAAGATAAGTGTAGATAATCACCATATTCCCTACACAGATTGAACACACAAACCATCAAAGCCTTATTGTAAAATATATTTCATAAAGTATCTGATTGGAAATCTCAAGTTGAATATACAACCTCACCACCAGCAAGACTAAATATATGCTATGAAGCACTCAATTGGATTCATCAAATACTTAAGTGAAGTGTTGATAAGATTTCAAAACAACATAACTTAGATTGAAAACCAAAAAATGCAAGTAAAGATAGATGAAAAAATTAATAGTATTTCAATAATAAAATGTGAATGAATGGCTTCCAACCCCCTTACAATATTAATTCACTAGGTTTATATACATTCCTAGCTAAAGAAAAAATATGAAGTTTCCTCAAGTTGGCATTATTTCATTACAAAATTATTAAATTTGAATTTGAATTTTCAAGGCCAATGTCTCCTAATTTCAAAGTGATAAGTACTAATCCAATTTCAAGTGATAATAGGAGCATTGAGATCATCAAGCTAGTCCCAATTTGGCATTTTTTTTGCAACAACTTACTTTAGAGAGGTCCCATTTTAAATATAGCTCCTTAATCAATGTTCCAAATAGGTCTTCATTGAATTCTTAGCGACATGTTTCAATTTGAATGGTCTTGTTAGTTAATGTCCACACATATCATTCCAATGCAATCAGGCCAAATCCTTCCTCTCCAATGAGAAAGCCTTAACTTATAACTAGTGGAAATGGGCCTATTAAGATAAATTTTCCACTACATTTATGAGGGGAGCTCCTTTGTGCACTTTTAACCTAAAAGTATGAAAGGAAAAATAATGGGAAAAAGATTTAAAGGAAAATGGGGATTCCTAAATAAGTTTGCACAAGACTCTAAGTTACAGGATTCCTCAAACTAAATGTAGAAAAAGAAAAAGAAATACTAAATGCTACGTAATTAACATAGACACACAGTTCTTTGTTTATGCATGTAGCATCAGTGGTAAAGGGAGTATTTGACAATTTATCTCTTAACACACAAGAAAATATGAGGAATTAATTCCATATTGAACATAAAAACATTTCATGTAACAACAAGTGAATAAACAAAAAACATTTCAAAATTATTCTTCTCATTCCTTATAACAATCTAACCATAAAGTCTTAATTCCATTTATGTATAGCCAAATGGGAGACAAAATTCATGAAGAAAATATTACACTTGTTAATGTAGACAAAAAATACATGTAACTAGTGAAGGTATAAATAACATGTTAAGTTTAGAAATATTCTTCAATTTGTCTTGTGATTTCAAAGAACAAAATTCTTTTTATGTAGTTTTTAGTTTTTGCTATGTGTTGAGAAGAAAAGCACCCAAAAAAGTGTTGGATTAGGTCTAGACAACTGAGAGGGGGGGTGGGGGTGAATCAGTTGTCCCACAATTTAAACTTTTCTACCTTTAATCTTCCTTTACAACTTATAATCAAATCAATTATATAAACATTTCAGCATTAATCAATAACACATGAGTAGAAACATAAATAACACACTTGACACCAAGATTTTTGATGTGGAAACCCAGTTAAGGGAAAAACCATGATGGGGGTTAACCCACAAAGATTATACTCTGTTAAAAGTATTACAATGGGGAATGCACATGCATTCGGGCTCACTACCGAGAGATCACTACTCAAAGGAAGGCTCATTGCCTACATGAAGAGAATTACAATAAATTTGAACTAATATTTAGCATCTATCAATGCTGGAGTTCAATTCCAGTTAAGCATAGAAAATTGACTTGACACACTTCATCCTTACTCTACTCCTCTTACTGCTCTGCTAGCATCTAAACTTTTGATCTTTGCTTTTTTTTTGCAATTACACCATAGTTGCAACACACACACAAAAATCATCCATATCCATCGGCTATATATATCCGCATCCTGATCTTTAATTACTTTCCAATCAGCTTCAAGAACACTTGAAACTTTATTAAATGCTTTGCTCTATCGGCTAGATCCATGCATAACTTGAGACGTGGACCAACACTTGCACTCACAAATCATCAATTGGGTCAGCCACTATCACTAATCATCAGTACTTGCCCAATCAATAACTTTCATACCTCCAGAACCAAGATCATTTACAAGGTCAGTCTGTTCTTCTTTTGATTGCTCTGTCAAACTGTTGACCCGATACTCAGAAGCTAATAACTTTCGAACCCTTTATCACCGGAGGGCAAAATTCTAGATTTAGATTATTCTGACAATGCTTATGACTCCCTTAGATCTGCAACAAATTATGAATTTCCACCGAAGAGATTGGGACCAAGATACTGGACCCTGTCACCTGCTCTGTTCCTGACTACCCAGACTTAGATAAATTTTAATTCTGAATTCGGGTATGAACAAATTGTGTTATGAAGATGAGTGGAATGGTCTTATTTGCCATCAATGACAACACCTATTATGTGAAGTAGTGTCTCTTTCGAACAATCTCCCCCTTTGGTATTGATGGAAACACTTAGTGAAAAATAACTAAGTGTCAAATGTAGCTCCCCCTTACTTTGTACACTCGTGCTTTTCACTAGTTCCAAAGCTCCCCTTTTGTTGGATTCTTCATTTTTCATTGCTCTTCCTCCCCCTTTAACATCAATAGAAAATGATGGGGTCCACAAGCTAAAATTCTCCAAACATTCTGTGTATAGTGTCAGATATGTACAACTAATCATTAAGTTCTATTCACATGAACTTTAGAATGTCTGCAAAACTATTTTTCAATTACACAAGTTTAGAGGCCCAAGTTCTATTCATTCCATCCAAAATTGAGATGTGCCCACTCAACAAAAATGCATATGCTTTTGCCTTGGTCAGACCCAGAGGATTACTTGTCTAAAGTGTAGTCTGAGCTTCTGATAAAGCATTAAACATGGTTTTTAACTTGGGGGTAATCAATTCCTAGAGCTCACACATTCTCTTCATAATGTTACCTTTTTCTTTAACAAGCCTCTTTATCTCATCTATCAAGTTAATTACTTCACACTCCTGACTTATAGGCCAAATTATTAGAGGATCAAAATTTTGAGAAAGATTTGACAATTTCTGTTCTTGCTCCTTTATCTTCTTCTCAATATCCTCACTAACTTTGGGCCATGATAGATGGAATTTGTACATATCTCTTCCATCATTTAGAGCATTCTGAATACTCCTTATGCTAATGCTGAGTATCATCCTATCATTTCCTATTAGATTCTATACTTCACTAAATTTGTTATCCAAAAATTCCTTCTAAACTTTCACCTTCGCAGATTTTTCAAAAGACTCAAAATGTGTACTTACAACATTTACAAGATTCTTTAGGTGACTGGAGGGGGAATCTGATGGACTCTTTTGGTAGGTTAGTAATAACTTCTCAAAGACTCTAGTTGCAAGCCCTAATTTTTCACTGTCCTCCATGTGAGATTTTAATAGCTTCTCTCTGGCCTTGGCTTGAGTGAAAAAGGCAATCTTCATCACTTGTATCGGAGAGAGAGCATCAAGATTAAATGGTCCTTGGAGTATTTCAAGTTCATAAAACTCAAGTATCTCTTTGTCTAGAAGACTTTTCACTGCATTTGCAGTGTCTCTTGTAACAATTTCTGGAACACTTTCCTCTTCTTGGATTTTCTCCAAACTATCTTGTTTGGGTGCTTCAACATTTGCACCATCTTCTTCTATTTTCTCATCCTTACTCTCTTCCTTCTCTTTCTCTGCTTCACCTTTCTCTGTAACATCTGCAGGGGGATTCTCTCCTTTGTCCTCTTCACCTAAAATCTATTCCAGAGGATCTAGTGTGGCGGCAATCTTCTCAACTATATCTTCCTTTTCTGATTGGATAGGAGGAGTTAGAGTATCACCTGCATCATCAATTTGATCCACCATCTCTGTATCTTCTTTGTTCATTTGCTTCTCTCCTAGAATAGAGGAGTCATCAATCTCTATTTGTTGCTCATTGATGTTCACTTCACCAACTGGAATTGAAGAATGAATCCCATCATCTGTCTCCTTATAGGATTGTTCCGGAGGATCTAAATTAACACTTTGGTCATCAATTTTGTTGTTAATCTCTTCTTCTTGAGCTTCTTGTTCTAGAACTGGAGGATTGATTTCTACTTGTTTCTCTAAAAAAATATAATATTTTTTTTGTCTAAATCGTTTCTCAAAATTTCTTCTATTTCTTTTGCAATTTCCTCAATTTCACCAAGCATTAGCTTGTTCATCTGGACCTTGCTTCTAAATTTTTCTTTAACTTCTATGAGGATTTTGTCTTCTTCTCTTCTAGTCATTACAGGACACAAAGTGGAGAGGACATATTCTCTGAGTTCTAGGTCTTTAGCCTTGGCTACTTCTTTCCTCATTTCCAATACTTTCCTTAAACTTTAAGGAAGTTCTTGTAAAATTTCCAATAGGGCTCTATTGAATTTATTCAAATATATGATAATGGCATCTTCCAAAAAAAATTTATTTGCTTGATCAAAATTATCATAGTAAGCTTTGATAGGCTTTAAATTTCCATGAGCAATGATTGTTTTTACAATTTCATCAATAGTCATAGCGATCTTAGCAGTTACTTGCTTTTTACTTGCCTTATTGCTTTTGGAAGGTTGGTCTTCAGAATTATTTGAAGTTCTGGCTTTCTTGGATCTTATTTCTTTCACTTCTTTATCTGTCTCTGTCTCCTCATCATCTTTTGTCCTCTTGTGGGTTCTTGTGGCCTTGGTTTTCTTTCTTTTCCCTCCTTCACTAGATGGAGTGGCTTCCGGTTTCTTAGTGGAAGTGGACTTGGGTTGCTTAGTGAGAGTTGCAGAACTCCTTGTCTTCCTTGAGGAGCTTGGTGGGACTTCCGAGCGACTGTTGGCTCACTTTCTACTTTTTCTTCTAAAGTTTGGTCAGTGATTTTCTTCATCTTTTCAATCTTTTCTCTGTTCTCTCTCATTGCTTCTTTTGTAATCCTAATACTTTCTGCATACATCTCCACTTGCTTGTGTACTTTTCTTTTTATTTCTGGCTGTCTAAGTTCCACATGCAACTTTAAGCTTAGTTCCTTGTATGTTCCAAACCTTTCAACAGAGGTGTCTTTAGGTTTACTCAGAAGATGTTGAGCATACTTGTCCAGAACTCTCTCATTCACCTCATAACCCATTGGCATTATCCATACAGTTCTTGGTTCTACAGCTTCCATCAAACATTGATCTATGTCGACGATAAAGCATATCTCATTCTCATACTTTTCTACAACTGAATTAGGGATTCTTTCCCTTGCAGCATCAGACTCTAAATTTTTTTGAAATACCCCTAGATTGTAATCTATTGTGCACCTGAATCTCCAAGGCTATATAAATGCTCTCTTATGTGGATTGCCATTGGAGTATCATTTGTCTAGTGCACACTCTGCACTCTAGACACTTCATTCATGAAATAGAAAAATAGGCATATGATCAAAGAATCATATTTGAAAGAGTTTTTCTTGTCCTTTTTGATTTTGTTCATATTCTCTACCAGTTGATCCTGTAGTAATTCACAAAGATCATAGTCATAATTCTCCTTTAACATCTTATAAGCTGTATATATTGTAGTCCCAAAAACTAAATTCTCCTTGCTGGAGTGATAGATCTTATAGCCAATGATCATAGAGGCAAATTTGACATCTGGTTCTATGATGTCATTTATTGTCATTGCTCTTTTGTCATACTTCGCTCCAGTTGCATTAGTAATAGTTTGATTCTTCATAGCTTTCAAAGCAGGTAATCCACCAGTTGCATTCAACCCAGTCAGAATTCTGATAACATCTTTAGTGATCTTAAATGGTTTTAGTAGCCAAATAAATTCATCATGCATCTAACTCAACACATACTGAACCCATTCACTTTAATCAAAAGACAGAAATTCAAACATTTGCAGAAAATGTTTGCTTTCAAGGGCTTCAAATTCAAGTTTCAGTTGGTAATTGTCATCTTTTAGATAGATCTTAAACAACTCCAGGAGTTTCAGATTCCCAAATTCTTCTACATTGCAATGAATGTATGCCCTAATGTCTTCAACATGCAAAACCCCATATGGAACATTCGAAAAAGTACCTAGCGACTTGACTTCAACAAATTTGTAAGGGTGCTTTTTAAATTTAGGATGGGGCCTTTCAGTGACATTTACAACTAAAGGTGTAGCCATTTGCAAAGATTGAAAATTCAAGAGATTTCATAGAGAACATAAAAACCTTGTTCCATAGATTAGGTTTTTTCTCAGAGATCCTTTTTGCACTTTCAAATCTTGAGAATCCTTAGCTCTAAGCTCATTCACTTCTGTCTTCTTGCTTTCTCCTGATGCAAAGTGATCCAAATGAGGAATGAATGACCTTTAAGGCTTCGCAACACCTAATTTGCCTTTGTAATAAATGCTCTGCCCTAATACATCCGGTTGCTCTATTTCTTGGGTAATCTCTCATGAATCACTCTACAATTTTCCATAATCACTTCCTTTCTTTCAAAAATCCTCTCAAATATTCTGAATCAATCCAAGGTACCCCCCTTCTTCTTTTTTTCATTGTGCCAAATCCAGGAACTCATTTATTGGCTGGGGGAATTTGATTTTAATGCTGCTCCCTTGAGCTAGAGCTCCTAATTTAATTCCCAGAGGAATTATCAGCATCAGATTCTGGTGCGGACCCATCACTATGGTGCATAGTTATTTTCTTGACCCATGTTTTGCTCATTTCATTCTAGATCTCATTCTCTTTAATTTTTCTTTTGCCTTTGTCTTGTCTTTGCTCATCTAGTTTTCTATTTACTGGACCCCTTCTTTCATTAATCCTACTTCTATAGAATCTTGCAAAATGACCGGATTGGTTACAATTGAAGCACACAACATTTCTTTGCCCATTTGATTGATTTCCTCTTGATCTACCCTAAATGGCCATATGTCCAAATCTATTGCATACAAAGCATTTTCCATTGAAAGGATTCCCATTTCCTCTATTTGATGAGTTATTCATTATCATACTTCTACATTCACTTGATTTATGACCATACCTCTTGCAATTGAAGCATTGTCTAGAGAAGGATGGATTATTTTGATTTACTCTACTTCTGCAATGAGTGGCCCTATGACCAAATTTATTACACTTGAAACAATTTCCATTGAAAGATGGATACCTTTGAGCATTAGGCTATCTTACCAGAGGTCTTCTAGATCTATTTTTTCTCATTCCTTGGTTGAGTTTTTCTTTGTCTAGATCTAGAGCTTTCACCTTTCTAATATCCAAGACCTTGCTTGTCATCAGCCTTTTTCTGACCCTCAAGTATTTCTTCAAGTTTAGCTGAACTTATCTTGAACTTCTCCTTGTATTCATTTGCAACTTCTAGGTCATGTCTGAGAATGACAATTTGTCTTTCAAGATCTCTTTCATTGTCTTTGCTTTCTTGTAGATCAAATTTTAGATGACCAGCCATACTGTCTAATCTATAGCATTCATCAATTCTTTCTTTAAGAGTTTTATTCAAGTCTTCTTCAATCTTCTTCCTTTGCTCAATTTCTTTGGTTAGCCTCATTGCCCCAGATTCCATCTCAATTTTCAGAACAACAACTTCTTTTGACAACTTCTCACATTCCCTTGTCTTTTCTTCCAAAGCTTCAGTCATACCATTTTCTTCAGTTAAAATGGATAACTGCAGAAGTAGCTCCTTTTTTCTTTCCATATATTTCTTTAATTTATCTTTTAACATTTTAATGGAATCATTAGCATCTTTAAGTTCACCTCTCAGATTATTGATTTATGCTTTAGACTGAACAAGATCTTCTAGGGCCAACTGAAGTTGATCTTTGAGTGAACCCATTAAAATTCCTTCCAAGATCTTTCCTTAAGCCGTTAGGCTTCTGAAAGGAACCTTGCTCTAATATTAATTGTTGGATTAGGTCTAGACAACTAAGAGGGGGGGTGAATCAGTTGTCCCACAATTTAAACTTTTCTACCTTTAATCTTCCTTCACAACTTATAATCAAATCAATGATATAAACATTTCAACATTAATCAATAACACATGAGCAGAAACATAAATAACACACTTGACACCAGGATTTTTGACGTGGAAACCCGGTTAAGGGAAAAACTATGATGGGGGTTAACCCACAAAGATTACACTCTGTTAAAAGTATTACAATGGGGAATGCACATGCATTCGGGCTCACTACCCAGAGCTCACTACTCAAAGGAAGGCTCGCTGCCTACAGGAAGAGAATTACAATAAATTTGAACTGATATTTAGTATCTATCAATGCTGGAGTTCAATTTTGGTTAAGCATAGAAAACTGACTTGACACACTTCATCCTTACTCTGCTCCTGTTACTGCTCTGCTAGCATCTGAACTTTTCATCTCTGCTCTTTTCACAATTACACCATAGTCGCAACACACACACCAAAATCATCCATATCCATCGGCTATATATATCCGCATCCTAATCTTTAATTACTTTCCAGTCAGATTCAAGAATACTTACTCTAGATTTAGATTATTCTGACAATGCTTATGACACCCTCAGATCTGTAGCAAATTATGAATTTCCACTAGAGAGATCTAGACCAAGATATTGGACCCGGTCGCCTGCTTTGTTCCTAACTACCTGGACTTAGATAAATTCTGATTCTGACTTTTGGTATGAACAAATTGTGTTATGCAGATGAGTGGAATGGTCTTAGTTGCCATCAATGACAACACCTATTATGTGAAGCAGTGTCTCTTACCAACAAAAAGAACTAGCATACAATTGAGATAACCTTACATATATATAGCTTTCCTTCTCCTAACTAAATCATGACCACTATTTGAAATAATAAATTTATTTTATACCTTAAAGTTTACTTTTTAAGTCATAGATCTAGTTACTTTGATGGTAATCGAATGAATTACTTCCATTACCATGTGCTTCACTAAGACAACTTTTGATCCTCCTCATGGTTAGAGGCAACTCTACCCTCTTGTATGGCCATCATGGTGAGGTCATCACATGGCAGGTTGATACTTTCACTTGTGTAGTGATGATTTGTGCATTGATGTTGAAAACATTGATTTTAATTTAATTTATATTGTCACATCTCTAGTGCATATACATGTACACGTAAATTGTAGCACAGTTCAAAGAGCATATATAGCATTAAATAAAAGCATTCAAAAATTATCATATTGTGCATGCTTGAATAAGAATCTAGGGCATTTTCTACATGACTTGTAATAGAGAGATCATTTGTATATTAAGAACCACCATGGATGAAATTTAAAATTTGTTCAACAAATAAACCATTAATTTAACTTGCATAAATTCTAAAATAATTAATACATGAACATACATCTAAATAGTGAATTTAGGTCTTCAAAACATTAAAAATTGTAAGTTCTTTGTACATATTTTTCATACCACATCAAGTTGTTCAGATTGCTCTTCAATGACATCTAATATTCTCTGATGATCTTCACTATGTAGTCTCCACTTACGACATCCATGTGTGTTTGAAACTATATGAAGAGTTAGGCCGGTAGCAATTACTAGGTGGCTATACTGATATACCTTGTTATTAGGTTGATAATCAATAAAGTGAATCCCATGTTGAACAATCTTGACTTGTTTGAGATATGTCCCTTGCACTACAACTGAACCTGTGGGAAACAACATTCCACGGTAAGACATAACATTTTCAAGGCAAATGTAACCTACATGTATCTATGAACATGTATAGCATTATCATTGCTTGGTAAGACATAACATAAATTATAATATAAAAATTGAACACATTTTAAATCACTCTTGAGGTACTTGACATGTACATATGTAACAAATTGAAAATTATTTAAAAATATATTAAAATAAAGTTAAACCTGTGGGAAACACCATTCCATCACTTGTTTATGGATTTATTAACTTTTGCCTCTCTTCTATGCAATGCAATAAATAATAACTAACTTGTTCTATATTTCTAGCCTTTTCTATGACTGCAAAAACATCTCCTGCACCAGATTTACATGTCAAAATTTTGTAACTTAAAAAATTTAGAGATACCTTATATAATATATATATATATATATATATATATATGTACACACATACCTTTTTTAAGCAATCCTGAAATATGATTATAATTAGTTTAAATCAAAGGAATGTCTTCAAATCTTTCATCTTCATTTTTATTGTATGTGTTGGTAACAACTAGTAGCACATTTTCTCATTCATTGACATATCCATGTTGTTGGTTCTTACAATTCTGTAAATCTCCCAATATGCATTCATAACAAAAACAAGAGTAATCCCTAGTGTGCAATATCCATGTAGGGCTATCTGTACTCATGATACAATGAAAAGATCTTGTTTTGTCTACCCTTTTGCATCCATACATTGATCTTCTATCCATACCTACAAATTTATTATATATCAAGTACATTATGAATATAATATATCTAAATAATTAAATTCAAACTAAAATAAACAAACTTGTGTGTACACATATATCATATACATGAATATATATATTTAAAGTACATGTACATTAAATAAATTCAAACAATAGATACCCGATATCTCCCAAAACACTCTATGTGGAATGTATCTATTTGTTCTTGAATATGTGCCGGCCTCATTTGGTGCAAAGTGTAACTTACACCATTCAACAACATAATGTGCATTATTTATACTCTCTCCATCAAAATTCATTTGATGTTTCCTTAGAGCACATTTGATGCAAGCTCTTGTGCCATTATGTTCACCCTTTCCATGCCCACTTTTAAAGAAACACCAAACATGTGGTATATTGTCATTTCAATGATATCTACATAGTGCATAAAATGGCCTTGATTATTTTAACTATGACGCACATCCATCTGACCATACAAAATGCCTTTTAAAATTTACACCCCTACTTGCCAAATATCCAAAAAACTTCTTAAAGCAATGTTGTACAAAAAGTGTGTCATGCTCTTTATCATCACTAATATAAAAGTGATATTCTTTCTTGATGACTCGTGCTTGAAATGTACTTTCAACACCATCCAAATCCAATTGTGCATGTCGATAACACACATGCACCATAATAGTGATCTACTTTGAAAAGTAATATTCTGATTGAATCTCTTTTTGATGTACAAAAGAGTAATTTTCTGCAAAGTCGACTACTGATAAAATTGTTCTAGGTGGGAAAGTACCTCTTAATGTTTGAAACTGTTGTGCTTGCCACTTAGCAAAAAAATCATGATCTATGTATGGTTGAATCAATTTACAGAAATTTTCCATAAATGTTCCAATAGGTATCTCCTCTTCTACATAATCTAACCTTGTGCATTCTTTCCCATTTTTTGTTTGAAACTTTACATACTTGCACCTCTTGTGATTTACCAAATTCATTGGGTCGATATCTTCATTTCTCAAAGGCATTTTTGCCAAATTTCCACATGTTTCACAAAGACCTTTTATGCAGTTTATTTGACCATTTCCATTATCATCATCTTATTTATCACATAAGATGGATGCTATGAACTGACGCTGCAAATACAGATACACCTATCAGGCCTTGTGTTGAGCATATACATCCTAACCCTCCCTAGATTCACATGAGGAGGTACAGTTGCAGACAGGATCGATGTCAGGTTTTGTGGATATGCTTCTTCATTCAGGCTTTTCATTGCCAAGTCACATGGTTAGTCCACTTCAGACTTCATTACTTGAGCTAGCCAAGGAGGCACCGAATACAATCATTGTAGCAGATCATCCTACAACACTTGATACATAGGTATGTACATGTGTATGTGCACGTGTATTTATGATTTAAAATTGAACTTAAATTAAAGTAGGTTAAATTACTTTGTTAGATAGAGTCCTAATGTTGTATATATATATTGTAGGGGTTAGCTCATGTTACACCTAGTCTAGGGACAGACTGTGTACGTAGTCCTGATTCAACTGATGGTAGTAATGTTAGTGGATAGGTGAGTTTTAAATTTTTAAATCATTACAACTTACATACATATAAATTATGCATATAATTTGTACATGTGCATATATATATATATATATATATATATATATATTGTAGGGGTTAGCTCATGTTACACCTAGTCTAGGGACAGACTGTGTACGTAGTCCTGATTCAACTGATGGCAGTAATGTTAGTGGATAGGTGAGTTTTAAATTTTTAAATCATTACAACTTACATACATATAAATTATGCATATAATTTGTACATGTGCATGTACACATATATATATTTAACATTAAATTCTATTTAAATTTTAACATAATTTGTACACTTTTATAGATACATGTGTTGTACTATCTCCAGGGCTAAGCACATCCATTAGAGCAGGATGCTTAGTTAGACTTGGGTTGCTCAACTCATAGCCAACATGATGACCAGGCTATTGGTAGCACTTCATAGACATGTTTCTCTAGATATTTCTCTAGATATATTTGTTTGAATAGACATTTCTATAGATGTACATGTTTATGTATGGACATTACTATCTAGATACATTTGCACATGTGTGTTTGTGGACATTTATGAGAACATTTCTATTTACATGTGTTTTCAGACATTTTTATAGATCTACATGTTATTATTAAACCATTCTTTTGTGCTTTTTATTTTATGCTCACTATCTAACAATGGTGTATACAAATACAATTATCACATTGATTAGAACCCAATATATGGTCTGGATTTGTTAAAAAGAAATTATCATGATTATTTATGATTATTATGATTCTTTTTGTCATGAGAAGTTATTATATGTGAAATTAAAACTACAGTGATGATCTATAAATAAGTTGAATAAAATTTCAAATGCATAACTATGTTTCTGAGGGTATACTTTTGTTTATAAAATTGCTAGTTGTCAATTTACTTTTGATCCTATTTTGTTCATAGTTCATTTAAGTGGAAATTATGTTATTCTAAGGATAGTTCATTGATGGCATAGTCACCAAGTTGAATGCAATGTTATTACCTTTAATAAGAAGTGCAAATAAGATATCGCCCTAATATCATCTCCTAATTTAGTGATTATGTGGTGATATTTGATTTATATCATAGAAATATTATGATATGTGTAAACATTATAAATCTTGTGTTAGCTAATATTGTAGCTTATGGATTGATACAAACTCTTTTGGTTAAGTTAGTTGTTATGAGTAGTTGGTTGAGGTAAAAGCATGTTAAATACAATGACATTGGTAAAATTAATTCCTTGACATGTAAGGTTGAATTTGTTGGATAAATGATAGACTTCCTTGTGTTCTAGACATATTGACATTGGTGAATTATACCTACTAATTAACAAAAAATTAAACTTTACCAATTAAGTTCACTTGATTTAGCACTCATTGAATATTACATTTGTCATATTCACATACTTGTTCCCATGCTAACAACTAATGATAGAGACTTTCAACCAAAGGAATTTAACAATTTAGAGATAGGGCACCAGTTTAGATCAATAAAAATTCTAATCTAAATGCTAATCTAATCTTAATTCTAACTAATTTTAATGAAAAAGAATAAAGGAAAGAGAGAAAAATGTATTCACTCTTGATTGAGTTGTATTCACATAGTTAGGACCACACAATGGTGCAATCTCATAGGGATTGACCAACTATGAAGATAAGTGTAGATAATCACCATATTCCCTACACAGATTGAACACACAAACCATCAAAGCCTTATTGTAAAATATATTTCATAAAGTATTTGATTGGAAATCTCAATTTGAATATACAACCTCACCACCAGCAAGACTAAATATATGCTATGAAGCATTCAATTGGATTCATCAAATGCTTAAGTGAAGTGTTGATAAGATTTCAAAACAACATAACTTAGATTGAAATCCACAAAATGTAAGTAAAGATAGATGAAAAAATTAATAGTATTTCAATAATAAAATGTGAATGAATGGTTTCCAACCCCCTTACAATATTAATTCACTAGGTTTATATATATTCCTAGCTAGAGAAAAAATATGAAGTTTTCTCAAGTTGGCATAATTTCATTACAAAATTATTAATTTTGAATTTGAATTTTCAAGGCCAATGTGTTAGACTTAGGGTAGACAACTGAGAGGGGGGGTGAATTAGTTGTCCAAAACTTTCTTCAAAATCAAATACTTAACTCCACACAAGCATAATAGTAAATCAATCATGAAAGCATAATGCAACAAGTTAAGAGTAGATACACATTAACACACATAACACCAAGATTTTTGACGTGGAAAACCTGGTTAAGGGAAAAACCATGGGGTGATTAACCCATGATAATATTCTCTGTTAGAAGAATAGAAAGAACAAAATGGTACATGCCAATTAGGGCTCACTGCCCGAGCGTACTACTCACAAGAGGCTCACTGCCTACAAGAGACACACTATCTACAAAAGAATAAGTATCACATACTTGAACTGGTAAATAGCATCTTCACCATGCTTGAGTCAGTTCCATTTAAGCCCAAACCCTCTGCTCTGCCTTTCGCTCTTTTCTTCGCTACCACATGCTCATCTCCACAAGTACATCCATGAAATGACTTCGCAATCCCTTATTTATACATGACATCAACTTAGAAACAAACATCTAAGTCGGCAAGCATCCATAAGAACATCTGCAAGGTGTATAATTCATCCGGTTGGCCAGTCACAGAAAGAACACCATCATCCGGAAGTTATTCTTCATTTCTGGGACCCCAATTCTAATGCGGACCATAAACATGAACTGAGTACAATCCAAGGACCTCCTCAAACTTGCCTGAAACACCAAGAACATTAGCACTTCCTCTACTTACTGAAATCCTTCTCTCCTTCATCCAGAATCTCAAAAACACAGTCTGGCATTACTGTCACAAAGGAATAGATACTTGTGGACCTTCAAACCACAAACCAAACAATTTGAAACACCACACAGACTTCCCCAACACTTCCTCAAATCCATAGAATGGGATAATGCATTACTGGACCTCACCAGACCTATCTGTGTCACTCTGTCACCTTTGGACACCTGCCGGAGCCGGTTCTACTTGAGTGACCATAACTTCTTCAGATCTTCATGCGGACCTCTGAAAACTTGACTGGAGCATCTCAAGACTTATATCTACAAACCCTTTAAACTACATCCTCTGATCCTCAACCTATCTTAGACTTTTACCTTGTAGTCATCACTGTTCTTCACTGTTCCTGATTGAGACTAATTTTCTCAATATACTCATCACACAGCTCATCCAATCCTTCTCATTAATGCAACATGAGTATGTTGACATCAATGACAACACTGGTTAAACCCATACTTGCAACAATCTCCCCCTTTGTCATTGATGGCAACATATGATATGAAAAACCATCAAGACAAGAACTTCTCCTTAATGTCACAACTCCCCCTATCAACAACAACTATTCACATGTCTTCTCTTCCTGTACTACTCCCCCTTTGGTCATCAACCACTTTTTTTTCACATGTCTTCTCTCCCCCTTGACATCAATGGCAAATGGCTCATACTTGCAACTTCAGAATCACACCTGCTGCTCCCCCTGAGTAGCAACTCCCCATCATCAATCTGGATCACAAGATATGATTGTGATATCCACTGGACTAATGCACATCAGTGCATCCTAGTTCATTACCGGAGGGGCAATAACCCCTAACTTCTCCTTGAGATACTCAAAAGAGTCCTTGGGAAGAGATTTAGTAAAGATGTTTGCAATCTGATCCTTAGAGGGCACATACTCCAATCTGACTTCATCCTTGTTCACTTGCTCTCTCAAAAAGTGAAACTTGATAGATATATGCTTAGTCTTAGAATGCAACACCGGATTCTTAGAAATATTTATTGCACTTGAAATATCACAAAAAATTGTGATAGGCTCCTCATATTCTACTTTAATATCTCTTAGCATCTGCTTCATCCACAAGACTTGAGTGCAACTACCTGCTGCTGCAATGTATTCTGCTTTAGTTGTAGACAGAGATATTGCCTCTTGTTTCTTGCTTAGCCAAGAAACCAATCTTTTTCCCAAAAAGAATGCTCCACCATTGGTACTCTTCCGGTCATCCACATCTCCTGCCCAATCTGCATCTATATATGCATGAAGAGAGAAATCGTGATCTCTAGGATACCACAGACCATACTCAACTATCCCCTTTAGAAATCTAAAAATCCTCTCGATTGCCATAACATGAGATTCTCTAGGATCAGCTTGGAATCTAGCAACAAGACCAATAGCCTGCATAATATTTGGTCTAGTTTGAGTGAGATACAACAGTCCTCCAATCATTGACCTATATTTTGTTTGATCAACCTTGGGAGAGTCATCATCTTTGCTCAACTTGCATCTGGTTGCCATTGGAGTGTTCATTGGCTTTGAGTCTTCCATCCCAAATTTTCTCAACAATTCTTTCACATATTTTGACTGAAAAATGAAGATTCCTTTCTTTGTTTGAGTAATTTGTAGACCCAAAAAGAAATTCATTTCTCCAAGCATTGACATATCAAACTCACTTTTCATTTGACTTGCAAAAGTTTTACACACTATCTCTTCCTCCAAAAATGATATCATCAACAAATACTTCAATAATTAAGATATTTTCATGATCAATTTTGAAATACAAATTACTGTCAGCAGTACCTTTGTTGAAACCAATCTTCAAGAGATGCTTATCCAATCTTTCATACCAGGCCCTTGGGGCTTGCTTCAGTCCATACAGTGCCTTTTTCAATTTACAGACCATGTCACTATGATCAGACAATTGAAATCCATCCAGTTGCTCAATATACATTTCTTCTTCCAAATTACCATTTAGGAAGGCATATTTGACATCCATCTGATACACCTTGAAATCCTTGAAGGCAACAAATGCAAGAAATAATTTGACTATTTCAATTCTTGCCACCAGAGCAAAAGTTTCTTCAAAATCAACTCCTTCTATTTGAGAGTAACCTTTGCAAACTAATCTAGCCTTATTTCTGATCACTTCACCGGCTTCATTCAATTTGTTTAGAAAGACCCATTTGGTTCCAATCACATTTTTATTTCTTGGTCTGGGAACAAGATCCCAAGTGTGATTCTTCTCAATTTGCATCAGTTCTTCCTCCATTGCCTTAGTCTAGTTTTCATCATTGCAGGCTTCATTTACTGTCTTAGGTTCAATCTTTGAAATTAGACAATACTCATCTAAATTTTGAGCAATTCTCCTCCTTGTTTGCACCCCTTTGCTCTTGTCACCTATGATCTAATCTTCAAAGTGGTTTAGAGTTACATACCTTGGAACTTTGGGAGTTTCTTGCACCTCTAGCTCTTGATCAATCTCATTGAGACTTATCTCTTCTTCCTGTCTTATTGGATCAACTTGACTTTGTTTCTCAGAAGAGGCTTGGATAACTTGAATCTAAACACCATTCTGATCATCTTCATCATACTCATGAATTCTTGAGGGTCTTTCAATTTCTTCATCAACCTTCACATTTACACTTTCTACAATCTTTCTCAGTCTCTTGTTGTAACACCGGTATGCTTTGCTTTGAGTAGAATAACCCAAGAATATTCCTTCATCACTTCTAGCATCAAACTTTCCTAGATCTTTATCCCTTTTAATGTAACATCTGCTACCAAAAACTCTGAAGTATCTCACAGTGGGAGTAATGCCAAACCAGATTTCATAAGGATTCTTACCGGTATTGTTTCTAATTTGAACTCAATTGAGAGTGTAGACTACAGTGCTGACAACTTCTCTCCAATAGATCTAAGGAACATTTGCTTCCATCATCATGGTCCTGGATGCTTTCTGGATGGTCCGGTTCTTTCTCTCAACTACTCCATTCTGTTGTGGAGTTCTAGGGGTAGACAACTGTCTCTTTATTCCATACTTCTCACAAAAGTATATGAACGCACCGGATGTGAATTCTCCACCTCTATCAGACCTCAGACATTTCAATTTTAATCCGGTCTCATTTTCCACCATAGCCTTGAATATTTTGAATTTCTCAAGAGTTTTTGATTTCTCTTTCAGAAAGGTTACCCACATCATCTGGGAATAGTCATCAATTAGCAACATGAAGTATCTATCACCTTGCATACTCCTAATTCTTGCTGGACCACATAAGTCAGTATGAACCAATTTTAATAATCCGGTAGAAGATTATTCCTTGCTTTTGAATGAGATTCTGCTTTGTTTTCCCAACTGACATTCTTTGCACAAACTATTTGTAGATTTTACCAATTTTGGAAGGTCTCTTACAGCCTGAGTATTGCTTATCTTGATGATATTATCAAAGTTCACAAGACACATTCTTCTATGCCATAACCAACTCTGATTAACTTGAACAAATAAACAACTTTTACTAGTACCAGCCAAGTCAAAGATGTTACCTTTTGTTTGGGTACCGGATGCAATCTCTGTTCCAAAACTTTCAAAGATCTTGCATTTTCTATCCCTGAATCTGAGATCATAGCCTTTGTCCACCAGCTGCCCAACACTGAGAAGATTGTGCTTTAATCCTTCAACATACAGTACATTACTGGTTTTGTCCCTTCCATCAAGAGAAATAGTTCCTCTACCTCTGATTCTGCCAGCAGAATTATCTCCAAACTTTACGATTCCTCCATATTTTACCAAATTTAAGAACTTATTCTTGTCACCTGTCATATGGTGAGAGCATCCACTATCAATGACCCAATCATCCTTTACTTCAACTTGAGCAGCCAGAGCTTTTTCTTCAACTTCATGATTGACAGATATAGAGGATATTAGTTCCTCTTCTTTGATGGCAATAAACACCCATTCATTACTGGATTTGTTTCCTGTCTCTGATTCATCATCTGTTACTCCTTCATTATCATCTTCTTCATGAACATAGTAACAATTCTTTTGAAATCTTGATCTGTTAGGATTTGGTCTTGAAAATCTTTCTGGATATTTTGAGGCAAAATGACCAATTTTATTGTAGTTAAAACACTTAAAAGGTAATTTTCCTTCATACTTACCGGATTCTCTTGGCAGTCTTTTTGCAATAAGAGCTTCAAGATGAGTAGTTTTAGCTTCTTCTTCCAAGTCTTTTCTTGCTTTTTCATACCATGATAGGTTCCTTGAAGAGTTTTCTCCTGGATCAAACCTTTGTTTCCCTTTTACAGAGGCACTGGCTTTGAATGCAAATTCAGTCTTTGGAGGATCATCTCCAAACTCGGCCATTTCAAAAGCAACCAACTTACCAACCAATTGATCTCTTGTGACTATTGTGTGAGCTCTGAATTCTTCGATTGCAAAAGCCTTGATTTTATAAGAAGCAGGAAGGGATCTAAGAACTTTCCCAATGGTCTCTTCTTCACTTAGGATTCCACCTGCATTTCTAATTCCACAAACCAACTCATTCACTCTTGGCATAAAAGAGGTAATATTTTCATCATCTCTCATCTTCAATTTTTCAAATTTCCCTTTTAGACTTTGTAACCTTGCACATTTAACATACTGGTCTCCTTCATGCAAAAGTTCTAGTTTATTCCAAATCTCAAAGGCAGTTGGTAGATCAATAACATTTGAGAGTTCTGAGTCAGATAATGTGCTTAAAAGAGCCTCTTTGGTCTGCAGATTATTTTCAGCATCTGTGATTTCATTTAGGGTTGTCAGACCACCCCGTGGAGGTACATAAGCTTTTGTAACCATGGACCAGTATGCAAATCCCATACACTGTAAATGACATTTCATGCAACCTTTCCAAAGAGCAAAGTTAGTTCTATCAAACTTCAGACTATCCTTCTTGTAGGACAACATCCTAGATCTCCTCAAGCGGTTAAGCTCTTTTCAGAGGAACTTGGCTCTGATACCAATTGTTAGACTTAGAGTAGACAACTAAGAGGGGGGTGAATCAGTTGTCCAAAACTTTCTTCAAAATCAAATACTTAACTCCACACAAGCATAATAGTAAATCAATCATGAAAGCATAATGCAACAAGTTAAGAGCAGATACACATTAACACACATAACACCAAGATTTTTGATGTGGAAAACCCGGTTAAGGGAAAAAGCATGGGGTGATTAACCCAAGATAATATTCTCTGTTAGAAGAATAGAAAGAACAAAATGGTACATGCCAATTAGGGCTCACTGCCCGAGCTCACTGCTCACAAGAGGCTCACTTCCTACAAGAGACACACTGTCTACAAAAGAATAAGTATCACATACTTGAACTGGTAAATATCATCTTCACCATGCTTGAGTCAATTCCATTAAGCCCAAACCTTTTACTCTGCCTTTCGCTCTTTTCTTCGCTACCACACGCTCATCTCCACAAGTACATCCATGAAATGACTTTGCAATCCCTTATTTATACATGACATCAATTTAGAAACAAACATCTAAGTCGGCAAGCATCCATAAGAACATCCGCAAGGTGTATAATTCATCTAGTTAGCCAGTCACAGAAAGAACACCATCATCCAGAAGTTATTCTTCATTTCTAGGACCCCAATTCTAATGTAGACCATAAACACAAACTGAGCAGAATCCAAGGACCTCCATAAACTTGCCTGAAACACCAAGAACATCCGCACTTCCTCTACTTATTGAAATCCTTCTCTCCTTCATCCAAAACCTCAAGAACACAGTCTGGCATTACTGTCACAAAGTAATAGATACTTGCAGACCTTAAAACCATGAACCAAATAATTTGACACACCACACAAACTTCCCAACACTTCTTCAAATCCACAAAATGGGATAATGCATTACCGGACCTCACCGGACCTATCTGTGTCACTTTGTCACCTTTGGACACCTGTCGGAGCTGGTTCTACTTGAGTGACCATAACTTCTTTAGATCTTCATGCGGACCTCTGAAAACTTGACTGGAGCATCTCAAGACTTATATCTACAAACCCTTTAAACTGCATCCTCTGAATGTCAACCTATCTTGGACTTTTACCTTGTAGTCATCACTGTTCTTCATTGTTCCTGATTGAGACTAATTTTCTCAATATCCTCGGCACACAGCTCATCCAATCCTTCTCATTAATTCAACATGAGTATGTTGACATCAATGACAACACTGGTTAAACCCATACTTGCAACACAATGTCTCCTAATTTCAAAGTGATAAGTACTAATCCAATTTCAAGTGATGATAGGAGCATTGAGATCATCAAGCTAGTCCCAATTTGGCAATTTTTTTGCAACAACTTACTTTAGAGAGGTCCCATTTTAAATATAACTCCTTAATCAATGTTCCAAATAGGTCTTCATTGAATTCTTAGCGACATGTTTCAATTTAAATGGTCTTGTTAGTTAATGTCCACACATATCATTCCAATGCAATCAGGCCAAATCCTTCCTCTCCAATGAGAAAGCCTTAACTTATAACTAGTGGAAATGGGCCTATTAAGATAAATTTTCCTTTACATTTATGTGGGGAGCTCCTTTGTGCACTTTTAACCTAAAAGTATGAAAGGAAAAAAAATGGGAGAAAGATTTAAAGGAAAATGGGGATTCCTAAATAAGTTTGCACAAGAAACTAAGTTACAGGATTCCTCAAACTAAATGTAGAAAAAGGAAAAGAAATACTAAATGCTATGCAATTAACATAGACACATAGTTCTTTGTTTATGCATGTAACATTAGTGGTAAAGGGAGTATTTGACAATTTATCTCTTAACACACAAGAAAATATGAGGAATTAATTCCATATTGAACATAAAAACATTTCATGTAACAACAAGTGAATAAACAAAAAACATTTCAAAATTATTCTTCTCATTCCTTATAACAATCTAACCATAAAGTCTTAATTCCATTTATGTATAGCCAAATGGGAGACAAAATTCATGAAGAAAATATTACACTTGTTAATGTATACAAAAAACACTTGTAACTAGTGAAGGTATAAATAACATGTTTAAGTTTAGAAATATTCTTCAATTTGTCTTGTGATTTCAAAGAACAAAATTCTTTTTATGTAATTTTTAGTTTTTGCTATGTGTTGAGAAGAAAAGCACCCAAAAAGTGTTGGATTAGGTCTAGACAACTGAGAGGGGGGTGAATCAGTTGTCCCACAATTTAAACTTTTCTACCTTTAATCTTCCTTTACAACTTATAATCAAATCAATTATATAAACATTTTAGCATTAATCAATAACACATGAGTAGAAACATAAATAACACACTTGACACCAAGATTTTGATGTGGAAACCCAGTTAAGGGAAAAACCATGATGGGGGTTAACCCACAAAGATTATACTCTGTTAAAAGTATTACAATGGGGAATGCACATGCATTCGGGCTCACTACCTAGAGCTCACTGCTCAAAGGAAGGCTCACTGCCTACAGGAAGAGAATTACAATAAATTTGAATTGATATTTAGCATCTATCAATGCTAGAGTTCAGTTCTGGTTAAGCATAGAAAACTGACTTGACACACTTCATCCTTACTCTACTCCTCTTACTGCTCTGATAGCATCTAAACTTTTGATCTCTACTCTTTTTGCAATTACATCATAGTCGCAACACACACACACAAAAATCATCCATATCCATTGGCTATATATATCTACATCCTAATCTTTAATTACTTTCTAGTTGGCTTCAAGAACACTTGAAACTTTATCAAATGCTTTGCTCTGTCGGCTAGATCCATGCATAACTTGAGACGTGGACCAAAACTTGCACTCACAAATCATCAATTAGGTTGGCCACTATCACTGGTCATCACTACTTTCCCAATCAATAACTTCCATACCTCCAGAACCAAGATCATTTACAAGGGCGGCCTGTTCTTCTTCTGACTGTTCTGTCAAACTGTTGACCCGATACTTAGAAGCTAATAACTTTTGAACACTTTATCACCGGAGAGTAAAAACTCTAGATTTAGATTATTCTGACAATGCTTATGACTCCCTTAGATCCGCAACAAATTATGAATTTTCACCGGAGAGATCTGGACCAAGATAGTGGACCCTGTTGCCTGCTCTATTCTTGACTACCCAGACTTAGATAAATTTTGATTCTGACTTCCTGTATGAACAAATTGTGTTATGTAGATGAGTGGAATGGTCTTAGTTGCCATCAATGACAACACCTGTTATGAGAAGCAGTGTCTCTTTCCAACAATCTCCCCCTTTGGCATTGATAGTAACACTTAGTGCAAAATGACTAGGTGTCAAATGTAGCTCCCCCTTACTTTGTAAACTCGTGCTTTTCACTAGTTTCAAAGCTCCCCTTTTGCTAGATTCTTCATTTTTCACTGTTCTTCACTACCCCTTTGACATCAATGGCAAAGGATGGGGTCCACAAGCTAAAATTCTCCAAAAATTCTATGTATAGTGCTGCATATGTACAACTAATCATTAAGTTCTATTCACATGAACTTGAGAATGTCTACAAAACTATTTTTCAATTACACAAGTTGAGAGGCCCAAGTTCTCTTCATTCCATCCAAAATTGAGATGTGCCCACTCAACAAAAATGCATATGCTTTTGCCTTGGTCAGATCCGAAGGATTAATTGTTTGTAGTGTAGTCTGAGCTTCTGATAAAGCATTAAACATGGTTTCTAACTTGGGGGTAATCAATTCCTAGAGCTCACACATTCTCTTCATAATGTTACCTTTTTCTTTAACAAGCCTCTTTATCTCATCTGTCAAGTTAATTACTTGACACTCCTGACTTATAGGTGAAACTATTAGAGGATCAAAATTTTGAGAAAGATTTGACAATTTCTATTCTTGCTCCTTTATCTTCTTCTCAATATTCGCACTAACTTTGGGCCATGATAAACATAATTTGTACATATCTCTTTCATCATTTAGAATATTCTGAATACTCCTTATGCTAATGCTGAGTATCATCCTATCATTTCCTATTAGATTCTATACTTCACTAAATTTCTTATCTAAAAATTCCTTCTGAACTTTCGCCTTCGCAGATTTTTCAAAAGACTCAAAATGTGTACTTACAACATTTACAAGATTATTTAGGTGACTGGAGGGGGAATCTGATGGACTCTTTTGGTAGGTTAGCAATAACTATTAGGGTAAAATGTGGATTAATCAATTGAACAATAATAAACCTAAACATCAATAGAATAATGAAACTAAGAAAGATTGAATGAAATGAAGCAATGAATAACACAGTGCAAACCTTCCTTGAATCGAAGATTCTATTGTTTGCCTATTAAAACTGTCCTTGTTTTGTAATGAAGTTGGGCCCTTAGTGAGTGCACTCCTTTTTGCTGTGTTTGAAGGATGTCGGTAATAAACGACTATGTTGATAGATATTGCTATGAAGAGGAGCTTCAAAGAAAATGGTGATATCAAGTAGATTGTATTAGGGATGCCAAGGCGCGCTGGTGAATTTCTGTAGAGTAACAATACAAATAACCTGGATGAATAGAATGGAAGAATAAGGTTCCATTTATAGACTCAGAAGAATGAAGATCAATGGTTGAGAAGAAGTATGATGATCAATGGCTGAGAATAGTTGAGGAATGTGCAACGAGTAGAAAGAGGACAAGTGTCCCACCTTCCTCATGTAACAGGGGAGTTAACAAGATTGATTGAAGAGTTAACAGAATTGACCAATCAGTTAAGTGAATTGATTGGGGAGTTGACTGAATTGATTGATCAGTTAATTGGGTTGATTGAAGAGTCAATAGAATAGATTGACTAGTGAACTCAAATGACTAATTAGTTAACAAATTTGATTGATGAGTTAACTAATTTTGACTAGAGGATAAATAGGACATGTGGGCGAGGGAATATTAACTAATTAAATATTTAAAATATTTAATTACATGTGCAACATGGTGAGGTGGAAAGATGAGGTGGATTGGTGAGGTGGATTTATGGAATTAGGACTTAGGATAAAGGAATTTAGGATTAATTAAATAATGTAGGATTATTTAATTATGTGAGACATTAGAAGAATTTAGGGAAATTTAATTAAATAAATTGATTTTATTTAATTATGGGATAATGAATCAATCAAATAACCTTAGAATATTTATTTAATTGATAGAAGAAAATAAGAAGGGAATAAATATTAAGAATATTTATTTAGAATGAATCGCGTCATTTTTAGGCGTATACATTTTGCCCCTCTTTGATGCAATGCAGTTTACAACGTTGCTTCAAAGAATAAATAGTCTGATAATGATATTTGCCCCAATTTGTCCCTAGTACAAGTTTGACGACAGGATGCCCCCTCAGGAGATTGGACGGGGAGAAGGCAAAAGGCGTGAGACGGACAATCTCATGATGAAGAAGGTTAGGTTTGAAGAAAATGGGTGAAGAAAGAGATGAATGATACATGATGCAAGAGAAAATGATAACACACACAAGCAAGCAAGCAAGTATGCACAAATGATACAAGAACAAACAAGGTATTGCCCTGTCAAGCAGTAAACCAATGATATACTGATAATGATATACGATAGTGTTGTCATGGTGGGGAATGATATATCCCTAGACTGACACGACATGCATGTTGTCATGGCAGGGAATGATAGATCCCTAGAGCAAACATGAAGAATAATGTCTGATTTAATGGAATGAAGCATGTCATGTAAGACATGTGTATTGGTCTGATTTCGATAATGCAACATCCTGTATAAGACAATTGATCGATTAACTGATCGAGTTGGTTTACGACCAGACAAGGATCAAGACCACTGATTGTGATTGGTTCATTTGTGCAAGATTGACTTGACTTGATTGCTGTGGATTAAGGATGATGGACCTTGCATTTGGATCATTGCTTAGATTGACTGGACAAGGATGAAAGATATGATGATAGATAGAAATCTGATTGATAGAAGAAAGACTCGATAGAAGGACTCACAAGCTTTTCTAAACAGTGATACTCTACATTTTGTGGGGCTTTTATTGCATGGTATATGTATGTATGGATGTATAAATGGATGTATAATAGACGCTTTTCTTTTGACATCTTGATGGTGCAAGTATTTTAAAGTGCTTTATTTCATCATTGGGCATTTTTTTGGGTACTTTTTCTGAAATGTTGTAAGTTAATACAATAATTAAAAATTTAAAATATTTAATTACATGTGCAACATGGTGAGGTGGAAAGGGTGAGGTGGAAAGATGAGGTGAATTTATGGAATTAGGACTTAGGATAAAGGAATTTAGGATTAATTAAATAATGTAGGATTATTTAATTATGTGAGACATTAGAAGAATTTAGGGAAATTTAATTAAATAAATTGATTTTATTTAATTATGGGATAATGAATCAATCAAATAACCTTAGAATATTTATTTAATTGATAGAAGAAAATAAGAAGGGAATAAATATTAAGAATATTTATTTAGAATGAATCGCGTCATTTTTAGGCATATACATTTTGCCTCTCTTTGATGCAATACAGTTTACAGCGTTGCTTCAAAGAATAAATAGTCTGATAATGATATTTGCCCCAGTTTGCCCTTGGTACAAGTTTGACGACAGGATGCCCCCTCGAGAGATTGGATGGGGAGAAGGCAGAAGACATGAGATGGACAATCTCACGATGAAGAAGGTTAGGTTTGAAGAAAATGGGTGAAGAAAGTGCTGAATGATACGCGATGCAAGAGAAAATGATAACACACACAAGCAAGAAATCAAGTATGCACAAATGATACAAGAACAAACAAGGTATTGCCCTGTCGAGCAGTAAACCAACGATATACTGATAATGATATACAATAGTGTTGTCATGGTGGGGAACAATATATCCCTAGACTGACACGACAGGTGTGTTGTCATGGTGGGGAATGATAGATCCCTAGAGCAAACATGAAGGATAATGTCTGATTTCAGGGAATGAAGCATGTTGTGTAAGACACGTGTATTGGTCTGATTTCAACAATGCAACATCTTGTATAAGACAATTGATTGATTAACTAATCGAGTTGGTTTAAGACCAGACAAGGATCAAGACCACTGATTGTGATTGGTTCATTTGTGCAAGATTGACTTGACTTGATTGGTATGGATTAAGGATGGACCTTGCATTTGGATCATTGCTCAGACTGACTAGACAAGGATGAAAGATATGATGATAGATAGAAATCTAATTGATAGAAGAAAGACTCGCTAGAAGGACTCACAAGCTTTTCTAAACATTGATACTCTACATTTTGTGGGGCTTTTATTGCATGGGATATGGATGTATAATGGATGCTTTGCTTTTGACATCTTGATGGTGCAAGTATTTTGAAGTGCTTTATTTCATCATTGGGCATTTTTTTTGGGTACTTTTTCTAAAATGTTGTAAGTTAATACAAGCATCTAGGTATAATTGAACTAAGATGACCTGAGTACTGCTTACATGGATTTTGATTTAGCAAGTTAATACGAGCATCGAGGTATAATTGAACCGAGATGACCTGAGTACTGCTTGCATATCAACAAACAAGGATTGCCCCTATTCATGTTAGACCTTTGATGTCCTCGATGATCTTTTGCCGATCATGTCATTAGACAAGGCTTCACATTACTAAAGTTTATTCCACAAACAACAAACAAAGAAATAATCATGCCCCCATCATAGCATCTCTAGCTTTTGGCATCCTCAAGTGGCATAGAAAGGCATGATAGTGTAAATCAAGACCTTCTAACCAACACGAAACATTCTTATATTTATATGTATCTTTCTTGCCATAATTTAGATAGAATCATGTGGATCGGTTTGCTCATGTACTTGCTTTGCTTTGGATAGGTTAATGTCCTGTGTTAGGATTTCTGCTTGAGAAGAGTGGGTTTCACTTGCACTTGCTTGTTTGGTGAGAGAAGACTTCCGCAACCCTTATTGCAGAGACGGACCCTAAGGGATTGACCTAGTGCCTCGGGGGCTCATTGCTAAATGGCCTTGCCTACATGACGATGCAGAGGCAACATAGTTCAGGGACTTGGACCATGGATGGACTAGAGGATAGACGACAAGATATGGGATGGACAGGGAAGTGGAGCCTCGGGGGCGCATTTGAAAAATGGCATTGCCTACGTGACAAGGTAGAGGCAACGTAGTTCATGAACTTGGACCATGGACACTGACGAGAGATACTATTCTAGGCTCACACTATGGGTATGATATGGGATAAAACCTTGGTTGACAAGGCCAACAAGAGATAGATTATCAAGCCAGGATAGGTTACTGTCAGGATTTTATTATGGAATTGATATGGATTGAATTGGAACACTAGGAACACTAATGACAAGGAAACACCACAGATAGGTAGATGTACGGGTGATAAAGGTACGTATGGGGATGGGCAGTAGTGGGTAGAATGAATGAAGGATGTGATCTCCAAGGACTATGTTGCATAGGAATAACATGCCCCATTGTAGGTAGAGTACTTAGGATTTTTCATGACAATGCTTATGACGATAGGAGGATGAGAGGATAATGAAGGATTTGCATGGTTTGGAGGGATAAGGTATGTCAAGAGACATCTAAAATATTTGTCAACATTGTGCCCCCAATCTTTATCAAGACAAAAGAATAGAAGAAAGGAATATTGGATGGATGGATGGGACAGTATAGGTATGTAATGGATAGAGGATAGGATAGGAAATGGTATGAAAGGAAATTGGTAGGAGAAAAGTGATATGCCAATGAGACAAGGTGCCCCCAAGTGTAGGTGACATAGAAGATCAATTTACACATGACACCTTTTTGCCAAGTTTTCATCATGGTACTTATCCAAGGCACCTGTTTGCCAAGTTTTCACCATTGGATGAAGGGATTTTTCTTTACTTTTTTTTTCTTCTTTTTTTGTTTCTTTTTTGTTTTTTGAAACATTTGGGTAGGAGAACATGGATATGGAAGGGATAGACTTAGGGATTTAGTTCCGTGAAAGGTGACAGTCCCACTAGATGGATGTTGTCACATGGACAATGTCAAGTGATTTCACAAATGTTGGTAGGATCACATGAAAGTGACAGGGTGTAGGTAGATAGTGGATTATGATGCAGAATCTGGAGGGAAGGCTTATGCAGAAGCATGGACCATCGGAATAGGATGATGAAGATATGTAGGACGATAGTGGAAGGAAGGGGAGATGAAGGTATATGAAAATGTTGTGGAATGGAAGGGACTCATGACCAATGGTTGCACATACTATGGTAAACATTGAAGCTGGTGATGGGAAAGTAGTGTAGGAAGCAATAGAGACTTTTTCTTATGGATGAATGACTTAGGCATGTAGGGATCCACAGAGACTGAGTATTGTGCTGATTTTTGCTTGTCATGTGAGATGGAAGAATTTGAGACTTTTGGATGGAATAGGAGAAAGTGGATGGTTGAGATTCTTGAGAGGTAGATGCCTCATGTAACTTGAGGGCTTTTTTCTTAGGTACCCAAACCATTTTGCTTTTAGATAGTACCTTTGAAGGTATGGGTTTGGGTGTATGCAGCATTTGTGCAGCTTTTGGAGTAATCATTTGTTAGATGCGGACCAACACCTTTTTCAGCTTGGCGTATAGGTGTGTGGGTGTATGTAGCTCTTGAGAAGGACGCTGATTTGATTCTTGGATTTTGTATCCTAGGTCATGAGGACTCTTAGGATTTTTGACTTGATAGGTAGAGGCATCCAGATTTTTATGGTTAAATTCTCTCGAGATGGTGGAAGTGGAGTTTGAGGAAGTTCTTTGTTTAGACAACACGTACATTGGTTGGTCATGATTGGGATTGTTAGAGGATTCATTGATGGATGGATAAGGTTTTGGAAGAAGTGGTGGAAAAATGCATGGAGTGGTATTAGGAGTTAGAAGTAGTGGAGGTAGATTAGATGGTGGAAGGTGTATGGTCACATGCTTTTGACAATTGTAGGATGATGGAGGCGGAATGGCGACATATGTTTTGGGGATATGATAGGGTTTGTGATGGAAATTCGTGGACTTTGGAGGAGTGGAGGAAGTACCAACAGCTTGAGATTGTTCACCTTGAGGTATGTATCCAAGGCCATATGAAGGAGGAGGAACATTGACATGGATGGGCTCTAAAATACCTTGTTCATGAAGGCCTAAGCCTTTACCTTGATAGTTCATAAGTTGGAGTATGCTATGGACAACGGGATTATGTGTAGGTGGAACACTAGACACAAGTTCCTTATTGGATGAAGAAGATGAGATAGAGGATAATGGTTGTTGGTGTTCTAAGGAGGAACACTCACGAATGAAGGTGGTAAGACCAAGAATATACGATGGGGGATTTGGAGCATGGTCGATAACAGATGGCGGAAGAGTATTACTAGTTTGATCTTCTACGCTTGCTTGGGAGGCAGGTGTCTCATCAAGGGAAGTGGAAGTTGTTGGATCTTGAGTAGGACTAGATGGGGTTATAGGCTCAGGACCATGGAATGTATAAAGTGGGCTAAGAGGATCATCATGGTCTGTGTGATCATCGATAGGATCTTGATCATAGATGGGATCTTGATCATAGACAAGATTTAGCGTGATGGAATTAAGGTGCTCTTGTATATGTTCTGCATCAATGATAATATCTTGATCATGGAAAGGATATAGGCCATGGAGAGGTTGGAATTTGATCTCTTGTTCATGTATAGGATCAAGTTGCTCATGCATAGCTTCTTCATCAAAGGTAGTATCTTGATCATGGAAAAGATATAGGTTATGAATGGTTTGAAATTGGACTTCTTGCTCATGTATAGGTATAGGATCATCGAAAAGATAAATGTTATGTAAGGGTCAGATGGGAGTGCTTTGATCTTGTTTTAGAAAAGGGGTTGATGTTTCCACATGCTCTAAAGTGTGCTCTTGACATAACTCTTGGGTTGTTTGAATTGAAGTTGAGGTAGAAGACTCTTGGATAAGCTCTTGGTCAACAACATGAAGGTGTGATGGACCTTGACTTTGGTGCATGGTAGAAGGCTCTTTGATAAGCTCAAGGAATTGATGATCACATGAAGGGGTTGTAGGATTTGACATGTAATTGGAAGCATCTTTTGTAAGGTCAAGGACCAAAATTTGGGGACATGGTTGACTCTCTGCTAGTAGCCCTTAGATCACATCCTTCATAGGTGTATGGGTAGGTGAATGAGGGGATTTAGCTTTCTTCCTAACTTTTCTCTGGTTGTATAAATTTGGAAAAACTCTTTTCCAGAAATCATTCGAGGATTCCTTGTTTGTTGATTTAGAGCTTGGGGAACTCAATGGTGGTGTTGCTGTCGAATTGGTATGCTTTGGAATATGTGTCTTAGAAGATGGTGAAGGAGGACTAGTAGGCATAATGGTATACAAGTTCCAACTTGGCATGGTGCTTACCTTGTCATGAGTATGGGAAAAGGATATACAATTTTGGGGCGAGGCGTAGCTAGTACTAGCACGTTCAGCTTGCAAGATTGTCATTTCTTGTTGTAAGACTTGGATTTGTTGAGAAATTGCTATACAATCTTGGGGCGAGGGACCTAAGTTTATTTGCAATTGCATATATTGGAGTTTTTGACCAATATATTTTAATTGGTTTGCCATTGACACAAGACTAGAAAAGTTTACTAGTTTGGATGCGTAGCTTCAGAGGCACAATTTTAGAAGGTAAATGCACAACAAGTCGAGGTAAATGCACAATTTTGGCAAAGGATAAATGTGCAGCTCTAGTTTCTTCGAATGATTTTGCAATTTTTTTTTTAACACATTTTTTAGTGCTTTTTGGTTTCTTGGTTGCAAGTCAGTCTTTTGATCTGATTTTTCTCAATTATGGCAAGAAAACACATCAAACACAAAGAATGTTTTTCATGGTTTTTTATTTTTTTGTGATTTTTGATACTTTTTGGACTAAAAGGAAAAACAAGTACAATTCTAGGCTTCAAATGGATTACAGAGGTTTTTGGCCACTAGACAAAGGTGGGTAATAAAGGCAACCATTCAAGTGGTTATACATGTGGCAGCACTACTCTCCGTTATGGAGTCTCCCAACTTGCAAGGGTTGTGCCTTGGAGGGTTTTGGAGGAGGTTGGCTATCGGTATAACACAACTGCACTTGTTGTTTGAAGCTTTTGCTCCAAACATAATTTATTTATAGTGGCTCAGAAGGGCTTGGTGTCTAGCCTGTTACCTCTTAGAGTCATTCCCACTTGGACAGGCGGGCATCCAATTGCAGGCCCCTCTAAAGGTTATACACGCAAAATGACAAGTCTGGCATTTTAGTCACCCAATAAAGGGGAGAGCATAAGCCTATTGTCATTTTAAAGACACAGTAAATAGTGGTTTATCCAATCCTAATTAAAATGAGAAAAACTATATGCGTTATTCTACTTGGGCACACACACAGTTGTTAACTTTGAAGTGATTAGGAGATAGCAATGATTCAGTTATCACCCTCCTAGTTAGAAACTATGTGAGATTGGCATGCATATTTTTACTTTCCTAATTAGAGTTACATTAAAATTGTATGTAAGTTGTATGAACAATGGGTTACTCCTTCCTAATTAGAACTAGATGAAAATTGTATGCAAGTTGCATGAACAATGGGTTACTCCTTCCTAATTATAACTAGATGAAAATTGTATGCAAGTTGCATGAACAATGGGTTACTCCTTCCTAATTAGAACTAGATGAAAATTGTATGTAAGTTGCATGAGAATACCTAAATCAGTCCTATTCAACACTTAGTGAAAAATGATTGTTTTTTGACTGCTCAAACCTGTAGAAGATATATTAGAAGTTTCTTTTTTCCTTTCTTTGACAAGTGTTTAAGTCAAGTTGCACAGATAAATTATTAGTTTCCAAGAAAAAACACTAGATTTAAGCTTAGAAAGATATCTGAACTTTGACTATAAAAATGGCTGATAAAATGATAAAATCACTTGATCAAACCTACTCCACTGTAAAGTTCATGAAATTACCTTTCCAACGAGTGTTTATTTGTGCGATTATGAGTTTGTATGCTCTTGTTATGGCAAAAAGAAAAAATATTCACTAGCAAAATTCTAGTAAAAATCAAATGCGCCACAGAATGGGGTATATGCACCACATAATTGATCATATGCACCACAGAATTGATCATATGTGCCACAGAATGTGGTATATGCACTGAAGTAGTATATGCACCATAGAATTGAACATATACACCACAGAATTGATCATATGCGCCACAGAATGTGGTATATGTGCCGAAGTAGTATATGCGCTGTTTCAGATGATAAAAGCGTCGTAACAGAGTGTATATATGTTGTTTCAGATGATACAAGCACCGTAATAGAGTGTATATGTGTTGGAATAGTGTATGTATGCGCATCTTCAACAGATGCACTGTGACAGTTGGTATATGCACCGGAACAGAGAGTATAAGTGCTGGATGGTCACAGGTGCTGGAACAGAGGACATAAGCACCGCGGAATTGTTCAGATGCACCGGATTAGCCTGTGTGATGCCTGTACAGAGCCTTTCTTCAAAAAAGCTTAGATTTTGATTAGATAAAGGGGCAAGGTCCCATAGTGGGTGCCAAAAATTTTAGAGTAAAATGTGGATTAATTAATTGAATAATAATAAACCCAAACATCAATAGAATAATGAAACTAAGAAAAATTGAATGAAATGAAGCAATGAATAACACAGCACAAACCTTCCTTGAATCGAAGCTTCTATTGTTTGCCTATTAAAACCGTCCTTATTTTGTAATGAAGTTGGGCCCTCAGTGAGTGCACTCCTTTTTGTTGTGTTTGAAGGATGTCGGTAATAAACGACTATGTTGATAGATATTGCTATGAAGAGGAGCTTCGAAGAAAATGGTGATCTCAAGTAGATTGTATTGGGGGTGCCAAAGGTGTGCTGGTGAATTTCTACAGAGTAACAATACAAATAACCTGGATGAATAGAATGGAAGAAGGTTCCATTTATAGACTCAAAAGAATGAAGATCAATGGTTGAGAAGAAGTATGATGATCAATGGCTGAGAATAGTTGAGGAATGTGCAACGAGTAGAAAGAGGAAAAGTGTCCCACCTCCCTCATGTAACAGGGGAGTTAACAAGATTGATTGAAGAGTTAATAGAATTGACCAATTAGTTAAGTGAATTGATTAGGGAGTTGACTGAATTGATTGATCAGTTAACTGGGCTGATTGAGGAGTCAACAAAATAGATTGACCAGTGAACTCAAATGACTAATTAGTTAATAGATTTGATTGATGAGTTAACTAATTTTGACTGGAGGATAAATAGGACATGTGGGTGAGGGAATATTAGGTAGTTAAATATTTAAAATATTTAATTACATGTGCAACATGGTGAGGTGGAAAGGGTGAGGTGGAAAGATGAGGTGGATTGGTGAGGTAGATTTATGGAATTAGGACTTAGGATAAAGGAATTTAGGATTAATTAAATAATGTAGGATTATTTAATTATGTGAGACATTAGAAGAATTTAGGGAAATTTAATTAAATAAATTGATTTTATTTAATTATGGGATAATGAATCAATCAAATAACCTTAGAATCTTTATTTAATTGATAGAAGAAAATAAGAAGGGAATAAATATTAAGAATATTTATTTAGAATGAATCACGTCATTTTTAGGCATATACAATAACTTCTCCAAGACTCTGGTTGCAAGCCCTAATAGTTCACTATCCTCCATGTGAGATTTTAACAGCTTCTCTCTAGCCTTGGCTTGAGTGAAAATGCAATCTTCATCACTTGTACCAGAGAGAGCATCTAGATTAAATGGTCCTTGGAGTAATTCAGATTTATCAAACTCAAGTATCTCTTTGTCCAGAAGACTTTTCACTGCATTTGTAGTGTCTCTTGTAACAATTTCTGGAACACTTTCCTCTTCTTGGATTTTCTCCGGACTATCTTGTTTGAGTGCTTCAACATTTGCACCATCTTCTTCTGTTTTCTCATCCTTACTCTCTTCCTTCTCTTTCTTTGCTTCACCTTTCTCTGTAACATCTGCAGGGGGATTCTCTCCTTTGTCCTCTTCACCTAAAATCTATTCTAGAGGATCTAGTGTGGCAGCAGTATTCTCAACTATATCTTCCTTTTCTCATTGGATAGGAGGAGTTAGAGTATCACCTGCATCATCAATTTGATCCACCATCTCTGTATCTTCTTTGTTCATTTTCTCCTCTCCCAAAATAGAGGAGTCATCAATCTCTATTTGTTTCTCATTGATGTTCACTTCTCCACCAACTGGAATTGAAGAATCAATCCCATCATCTATTCCTTATAGGTTTGTTCTAGAGGATCTAAATTAACACTTTGGTCATCAATTTCCTTGTTAATCTTTTCTTCTCAATCTTCTTGTTCTAGAACTGGAGGATTGATTTCTACTTTTTTCTCTAAAAAATATAATATTTATTTTTGTCTAAATCGTTTCTCAAAATTTCTTCTATTTCTTTTACAATTTCCTCAATTTCACCAAGCATTAGCTTGTTCATCTAGACCTTGCTTCTGAATTTTTCTTTAACTTCTCTGAGGATTTTGTCTTCTTCTCTTCTAGTCATTACAGGACACAAAGTGGAGAGGACATACTCTCTAAGTTCTAGGTCTTTAGCCTTGGCTACTTCTTTCCTCATTTCCAGTACTTTCCTTAAACTTTTAAGAAGTTCTTGTAAAATTTCCAATAGGGCTCTATTGAATTTATTCAAATATATGATAATGGCATCTTCCAAAAAAAATTTATTTGCTTGATCAAAATTATCATAGTAAACTTTGATAGGCTTTAAATTTCCATGAACAGTGATTGTTTTTACAATTTCATCAATAGCCATAGCGACCTTACCAGTTACTTGATTTTTACTTGCCTTATTGCTTCCGGAAGGCTGGTCTTCAAAAGTATTTGAAGTTTTGGCTTTCTTCGATCTTATTTCTTTCACTTCTTCATCTATCTTTGTCTCCTCATCATCTTTTGTGCTCTTGTGGGTTCTTGTGGCCTTAGTTTTCTTTCTTTTCCCTCCTTCACCAGATGGAGTGGCTTTCGATTTCTTAGTGGAAGTGGACTTGGGTTGCTTAGCAAGATTTGCAGAACTCCTTGTCTTCCCTGAGGAGCTTGGTGGGACTTTCAGAGTGACTGTTGGCTCACTTTCTGCTTTGTCTTCTAAAGTCTGTTGAGTGCTTTTCTTCATCTTTTCAATCTTTTCTCTGTTCTCTCTTATTACTTCTTTTGTAATCCCAATGCTTTCTGCATACATCTCCACTTGCTTGTGCACTTTTCTTTTTGTTTTCGGTTGTCTAAGTTTCACATGCAACTTTAAGCTTAGTTCCTTGTATGTTCCAAACCTTTCAACAGAGGTGTCTTTAGGTTTACTCAGAAGATGCTGAGCATACATGTCCAGAACTCTCTCATTCACCTCATAACCCATTGGTATTATCCATACAGTTCTTCGTTCTACAGCTTCCATCAAACATTAATTTGTGTCAACCATAAAGCATATCTCATCCTCATACTTTTCTACAACTGAATTAGGGATTCTTTCCCTTGCATGCGTCAGACTCTAATTTTTTTTAAAATACCCCCATATTGTAATCTTTTCTGCACCTGAATCTCCAAGGCTATATAAAAGCTCTCTTATGTGGATTACCACTGGCCTATCATTTGTCCAGTGCACACTTTGCACTCTAGGCACTTCATTCATGAAATAGAAAAATAGGCATATGATCAAAGAATCATATTTGAAAGAGTTTTTCTTGTCCTTTTTGATTTTGTTCATATTCTCTACCAGTTGATTCTATAGTAATTCACATAGATCATAGTCAGCATTCTCCTTTAACATCTTATAAGCTGCTAATATTGCAGTCCCAAAAACTGAATTCTCCCTACTGGAGTGATAGATCTTACAGCTAATGATCATAGAGGCAAATTTGGCATTTGGTTCTATGATGTCATTTATTGTCATTGCTCTTTTGTCATACTTCGCTCTAGTTGCATCAGTAACAGTTTGATTCTTCACAGCTTTCAAAGTAGGTAATCCACTGGTTGCATTCAACCAAGTCACAATTCTAATAACATCTTTAGTGATCTTAAATGGTTTTAGTAGCCAAATAAATTCATCATGCATCCGGTTCAACAAATACTGAATCCATTCACTTTCATCAAAAGATAGAAATTCAATCATTTACAGAAAATGTTTGCTTTCAAGGGCTTCAACTTTAAGTTTTAGTTGGAATTGTCATCTTTTAGATGGCTCTTAAACAACTCCAGCAGTTTTAGATTCCCAAATTCTTCTACATTGCAATGAATGTATGCCATAATGTCTTCAACATGTAAAACCCCATATGAAACACTCAAAAAAGCACCTAGCGACTTGACTTCAATAGATTTGTAAGGGTGCTTTTTAAATTTAGGACGGGGCCTTTCAGTGATATTTAGAACTAAAGGTGTAGCCATTTGCAGAGATTGAGAATTCAAGAGATTTCGTAGAGAACATAAATACCTTGTTCCATAGATTAGGGTTTTTGCTCGGAGATCCTTTTTGCACTTTAAAATCTTGAGAATCCTCAACTTTAAGCTCATTCACTTCTTTCTTCTTTCTTTCTCTTGATGCAAAGTGATCCAAATGAGGAATGAATGACCTTTTAGGCTTCGTAGCACCTAATTTGCCTTTGTAATAAATGCTCTACCCTAATACATTTGGTTGCCCTATTTCTTAGGTAATCTCTCATGAATCACTCTACAATTTTCCATAATCACTTCCTTTCTTCCAAAAATCCTTTCAGATATTTTGAATCAATCCAAGGCACTGTTGATAACTGAGAGGGGGGGTGAATTAGTTATCTTAATTACTTTAACTTTTTTTCCTTCTCTAACAATTAGTACAGCATCAAATCATGTAAGTAAGCATAAACATGAAAGCAGAAATAACATCAATACACATGACACAATGATTTTGACGTGGAAAACCCTATTAAGGGAAAAACCACAAGGTGATTAACCCAAGATTGTATTCTTTGTTAAAAGAATAAGATAGTACAAATTGGCACTTGCCAATTAGGACTCACTACTCGAGCACACTGCTCACAAGAGGCTCACTGCCTACAAGAGACTCACTGTCTACAAGATTCAAGAAAGTAACAAGATTTTTGAACTGATGAGAAGAATCCACATATGTCGAGGTTCAGTTCCGGTTAGGCTCAATACACTGATCTACTGCACTTCATTCTTCCTCTTCTTTGGTGTTGCTGTCCTGTCACATAACGGACCTATATTTTTGCTTCCACACTGTTCTCTACTTTTATTTACACCACACAACACACCACACACACCTTCACACATAAATCCATCTGGTATATATATTCGCACAAAGGATTTCATCCACTTTCTAGTCGGCATCTGGAATACTTAATATTTTCCCAAACTTTGATCTGTTAGCTGAATCCTTGCATACCAAGTGATGCGTACCAAGGAGATGCTTATAGAAGTCATCAATCATGTCAGCCAATCATGAATGATGCCTCAAGAAACTTGATCACAATCAATATCTCATCCGAACTAAGATCCGATGCTCTGCAGGTTAGGTCTTCCTTAGTCTATCCTGCCAAACAGGAACCCAACACATAGGTGCTCATATCTCTTCACTCTTCCATCACCAGAGGCTCAATCTCTAGAATGTATCAGTCATGTTACTCCTCATGACTTCCCCAATTTCGCACTTTACTGAGATACATCTTTGAGAGATCTGGACTTGACTATCAGACCTTGCTACATGCTCTGTTCTTGGTCACCAAACCAAGATACTCTTCAATCTGACTTCTGGTATAGATACATTATGTCTTGCGGATGTGTGGAATGGACTTTGTTGCCATCAATGACAACATTCATGAAGCCACACAGTGTCTCTTGCCAACAATCTCCCCCTTTGGCATTGATGGCAACACTTAGTGAAAAATGACTAAGTGTCACACTATACTCCCCCTTGGCTGATGCTCTGTTCTTATGTACATTTTCTGGAGCTCCCCCTTAGCTAGATTCCACATTTTTCACTGCTCCTCACTCCACCTTTGACATCAATGGCAAAGGGTAGAATCCACATACCAAAATTTTCAAAAAGCAATCTATACATATCCGCATAAGTATATATACAAGTTGTACTTACATATACTTGAATATATCTGCAAAAGTATTCTTCAACTATACAACTTTTGTCGCCCAACTCTGCTTCATCCTGTCTAAAATTGAGATGTGACCACTCAACAGGAATGCAAAAGCTTCTGCCTTCTTAAGATCTAACGGATCACTGGTTTGGGTTGTGGCCTGAGCAGCAGTTAAGCCCTCATGTATGGCCTCTAACTTAGGGATAATGATCCCTGTAAGTTCACTTAACCTGTTTATTCTATTTTTCTTCTCCTTTTCAAGCTTCTTTATTTCATCTATGACTGCAATAGTCTGACACTCTTGATTTACTATGAAAGAGGAGAGAGGATCAAAACTTTGAGACAAACTTAGCAGTTTATCCTCTTGTTCTTTTACTTTCTTCTCAATATCCTTGGTCACTGTAGGCTAGGATAAACAAAATTTATATATATCTCTGCCATCTTTAAGAGCATTTTCCAATCTCTTTATCCCAATATTCATAACTCGCCTATCATTTGTTATTAGACACTGTACTTCGAAGAATCTTTTTCCCAAAAACTCCTTCTGGACCTTTTCTTCAGCAGACTTCTCCAAAGAATCAAAATGTGTGCTAATTGAATTAATAAGAGATTTTAAGTTACCAGATGAGGAGGCTGAAAGATCCTTCTGGAAGGATGGCATGATTTTCTCCAATGCACCGGATGCGATCTCAATTAGCTCATAGTCTTCCATGTGAGACTTCAAAAGTTTTTCTTTTGCCTTTGCTTGGGCAAAGGATGCTATCTTCATTGTTTGTACTCGGGAGAGAGAATCAAAATCAAATGGTCCTTGTAGTAGTTCTGGTTCATCAATTTCCATCATTTCTTTGGTTAAGAAATCTTTGATAGTTTCTGCAGTGTCTCTTGCCAGAGACAGAGTCTTTTTCTCTTCTGCAGTCTAACAACTGTCTGGAGTCTTCTCTGTTTGGTCTTTTTCTTTTTTATTTTACTTCTTCTTGACTGGTTTTCTCCTCTATTCTTTCCTTTCCTTTAGATCCAGAGTCTACAGGGGAAACTAGAGGAGAGATGTTTGCTTGTTCATGAACTTCCTCTTCCGGAGCAGAGGAATCTAAGTCCTTAATCTTCTCTTCACTTGTCTCCTTTGCCTCTTCTCCATTTTTCACAGTAGATTCTTCTTCATCATCCATGGCAAAGGGTTCATTACCTAGGTCCTCTATAATAGGAATATTGAATCTTTTAAAAGTATTCCAGAGGATATCTTTTGTTTCTTTTGCCACTTTGTCAATTTCTCCAAGCATGAGCTAATTCATTCTAGCCTTACTCTAGAACTCATCCTTGCAATCTTTGAAGATCATATTCATTTGTTTTGGAGTAATTGAAGGATAGAGCTGAATAGCTATCTGTTCTCTAATTTCTAAGTCCTTTGCCTTGGTATTTTCCTTTCTCATTTCAAGTTCTTTCTCTAAACTTTTGGGAATTAGAGAGATGGTTTTAATAAATGCTTTATTGTATATATTCAGATACTTGACTGTGGCTTCCTCCAAAATATTTTTATCTGCATCATTATATTCATCATAGAATTATGTTATCGGTTGCAGATTCCCATCCATAGTGACTGCTTTGACTACATCATCAATGGATAGAGTATGCTTCTCAACAAACTCTTCTGTCACTTCTTTAGTAGAGGGTTCATTGAATGTTTTCTTTTTCTTCTTCATCTTCTTTACTTCCTCATCTAATTTTGTCTCTTCATCATCCTTTTGGCTTGTATAAGACCTTGTTGCCTTTTTTTTGGTTCTCTTCTCTCCTTTTCCGGATGTCTGAGCTTCTGGTTTTGAACCTTTTTGACTCTTGGAAGTGGTAGGTGTAGATCTTTTGGATGATCTGGTCTGGGAGGGGGCTTGTACCAGGGCACTTTCTTTTTCTATCTCTTGCCTTTCTTTCTCTGCCCTTTCCATCTTTTCTCTGTTGGCATCAAGTGCCTCCTTTGATCTTCCATGCCTCTTGGCGAATTCTTCTACTTCTTTTTTCACTTTTCTTTTCATTTCCAGTTGTCTAAGCTCTACATGAATATTTACACTTAACTCTTCAAAAGTTCCAAACCTTTCTGCCTTAGGATCCTTGGGCTAACATAGCATGTGTTGCACATGTAGCTCCATAGTTTTCTCATCTACTTTATACCCCATTGGCATGATCCAAACTGTCCTTGGTTCCACTGCCTCCATCAGGCATTAATCAGTATCTACCATAAAGCACACTGTATCCTTGTATTTCTCAACCACATATTGAGGGATTCTTTCTCTGGCCTGCATTAAGTTTTGGAAGTTTTTGAAGTAACCCCACAGAGCAATGTTTTGTACCTTGGCATCACCAAGTCCATACATATAATCCCTGATTTGTATGGCAACTAGTCTATCATTTTGCCATATCCAACCACTAGATCCAGGTAGTTCGTTCATGTAATAGAAGAAAAAATAGAGTATCAAACCACCGTATTTAAAGGAGTTCTTCTTGTCCTTTATCTTCTGTAGATTATGTTAATAACTGAGAGGGGGGTGAATCAGTTATCTTACTTGCTTCTGCTTTTTGAACTTCCTTAACAGTTAATGCAATATTAAATCAAATGAATAAACATAACCATGAAATGGAAACAACATCAATACACATGACACAATGATTTTGATGTGGAAAACCCGGTTAAGGGAAAAACCACGGGGTGATTAACCCAAGATATTATTCTCTGTTAGAAGAATAGAAGATACAAAATGGCACATGCCAATTAGGGTTCACTACCCGAGCACACTGCTCACAAGAGGCTCACTACCTACAAGAGACTCACTGTCTACAAGAAATGAAAGTAACTCAATGTTTGAACTAATGGGATGCATCCACACATGGTGAGGTTCAGTTCCGGTTAAGCTCAATAAACTGATCTGGTGCACTTCATTCTTACTCTCTTTTGATGCTGTTGTACTTTCACATTCCAGACCTATCTTCCTATCTCCAATCTTCTTTTCTGCTTTTCTTCACACCACACAATACACACCTTCACATCTAAATCCATCTTGTATATATATCCACACAAGTGATTTCATCACCTTTCTAGTCGGCATCTAGAATAGTCAATATTTTCCTCAAACTTTGATCTGTCAGCTGAATCCTTGCATACCAAGTAATGCAGATCAAGTATATACTTGTAGAAGTCATCAATCATGTCGGCCAATCATAACTTATTCCTTAAGAACCTTTACCATCATCAGTAACACATTCGGAATAATGTTTGATGTTCTGTCAGTTAGTTCTTCCTCTGTCCACATTGCCAATCAGGAACCCGACACTCAAGTATTCATATCTTTTCCTTCATCTATCACCAGAGGCTAAATCCTTGGAATCTATTAGTCAAGGTACTCCTCTTGACTTCCCCAAATCCACACTTCACTAAGATACTTTTTTTGAGAGATCCGGACCTGTCTGTCGGACCTTATTGACTGCTCTGTTCTTGCTTACCAAACCTCAACACTTCTTCAATCTGACTTCCGGTAAAGACTCATCATGTCCTACAGATGTGTGGGATAACCTCTATTTCCATAAATGACAACATTCATGAATCCTTATAGTGTCTTTTGCCAATAGATTCTCTAAGAGTTGGTTCAGAAGGAGCTCACAAAGATCATAATTGGCATCCTTTCTTAACATTTCATAAGTAGTGTAAATTGCTATTCCGAAAATAGAATTCTCTCTACTGGAGTGATATATCTTGTATCCATTTATCATGGTGGCAAACTTAATATCTAGATCTATGATATCCTCAATTGTCATTTCTCTTTTATCAAAATTGGATCTGGTAGCCTCACTCACAATTTGGTTTTTGACTGATTTGAGAGTAGGTAACCCATCGGATGAGTGCAATCTGGTCACCGCCCTGATGGCATCCCTTGTGATCTTAAATGGCCTGTTTAACCATATGAAGTTGTCATGCACTCGAATCAGAATATACCAGACCCATTCATCTTCTACAAAACAGGGGAAATGAATGCACTATGCAAAATGTTTGTCCCAGATGGCTTTGTACTGAGGTTTGAGTTCAAATGATTCGTCTATTAGTTATTTATGATATATATCCATCAACTTGGATTCCCTGAATTCCTCAATATTTGCATGAATGTATGCCCTAATGTCTTCAACATGCGAAATGCCATGCGGAATGCTAGAGAATGTGCCTAAAGGGTCTACTTCTAAAGATTTATAAGGGTGTTTCTTGAATTTGGGGCGCAACCTATAAGAGATTTTCACAACATTTCGAGTAGCCATCTTGAATAGATTCAGAGAGAGATTTACAAGAGCGAAAAATATCTTTTATGCTTCTAGGTTCACAAAAAGAGCCGAAGAGATAGTCAGATGACTTGAATTCTGTGATTGATCCTTGAGAGAGATGAAGCAAACTTGTTTGTAGAGCTCTTATTATCTTTTTCACTAATGTAAATGTGAAAATGATGAGCAAATGAACCCTTTTATCTCTGAGCAAACCCTAATTCCTTGTTGCAATAAATGCACAGCTTAAGTCATTCTGGTTGCTTTATTTTTCATTGTTCTGAGAGAGATATTTCTAGATCACTGAGATGTACTTAGAATGGTTCTTGGTGGAACATGATAATCTATGTTCCTTTCTCCATTTACTCCATCTAACTGCAGATCCAAATATTTCAATTATGAATCGTACCAAATCTAATTGTGAGAAACCATCTTTTACCTGATGACTGTCAAACTGGATTAATCTTGAATAATTGATCTTTTCAAACTCATTGCAGATCCTTCAAATCTCTACCATAGATCATTTAGATGTTTCTCTAAGAGCCCTTTTAATCCGCAACATTCCATGTGCCAATTTTAGGCATAAGTTGACTGGATGGGGGAATTTAATTTCCTTTGAGACTCCCCCTAAGCTAGATCTCATCTTTTTAATTTCTGGAAGGAATATCAGCACCAGATTCTGGTGCGGATCCACCCTCAACATTTTTTGTACTTCTCTTTACCCAAATCTTGTTGATCTCCCTTTGAATTTCATCTGCATTCACTTTTCTTTTTTCTTTGTCTTGGTTTTGATTGTGATGCACCGGAGCCTTTTTGTCCTGATTTTTACTTCTGCAAATTTTGGCAATATGTCTAGATCTATTGCAGTTGTAGCAAACAACATTTCTATGTATATTTGACTGATATCCTCTTGATCCACATTGATTAGCCATATGCCCCATTCTATTACATGTAAAGCATCTACCATTGAAAGAATTGTTTATTTGCAAATTTCTACATTCATGAGATTTGTGACCATACCTTTTGCAGTTGAAGCATTGTCCGAAGAAGGATGAATTAATCTGATTCATTCTTCTTCTGCACTGATTAGCTTTATGACCAAAGTTATTGCAATTGAAGCAGTATCCATTGAAGGATGGATATTTTTGATCATTTGGTTGTCTTACCGGAGGTCTTCTCGGCCTGTTCCTTGGATTTCTTGATCTAGAGTTCTTCTGACCAGATCCGGAGCTTTCACTTTTCTCATACCCCAAGCCTTGCTTGTCATCTACCCTCTTTTAGCTTGCAAGAAGAACTTCAAGTTGAGCAGAGCTTATCTTGAATTTCTCTTTGTATTCATTTTCTATTTGAAGATCCCTTTTAAGAGTGTCAATTTGATTCTCAAGTTGTTCTTCATTATCTCTAGCTTCTTCAAGATCAGATTCTAGATGCCTGATTATTCTATCCATATTGTGGCACTCTTCTAACTTCTCCTTGAGAGATTGTCTTAGATTATCTTTAATTTTCCTTTTCTCTTCAATTTCTTGGGTGAATTTCATAACCCCTGATTTCATTTCATGTCTCACCATAATGACCTCTTTTGATAGCTTCTCGCATAACTTGTTCTTCTCATTCAGATCTTCATCAGTGTTATTGGCTTCACTTTGACTTGCTAATTGTTGAAGTAGTTCCTTTCTCTTTTTCATAGAGATACTCAGTTTTTCTTTTAGTTCATTTATGAAATCATCAGCTTGTTTGAGTCTCTCTTTTAAGTCATGGACTTCAGAATGAGATTGCTCAAGATCATCTAAGGTAGACTAAATTTGTTCCCTCATACCATACATATCCATTGAGATTCCCAGATCTTCCTCAAGCTGTTAGGCTCTATTTGGAGGAACTTGGCTCTGATACCAATTGTTGATAACTGAGAGGGGGGGTGAATCAGTTATCTTAATTACTTAAACTTTCTGTCCTTCTCTAACAATTAGTGTAGCATCAAATTATGTAAGTAAGCATAACCATGAAAGCAGAAATAACATCAATACACATGACAATGATTTTGATGTGGAAAACCTTGTTAAGGGAAAAACCATGGGGTGATTAACCCAAGATTGTATTCTCTGTTAAAAGAAAAAGATAGTACAAAATGGCACTTGCCAATTAGGGCTCACTGCCCGAGCACACTGCTCACAAGAGGTTCACTACCTATAAGAAACTCACTGTCTACAAGATTCAAGAAAATAACAAGATACTTGAACTGATGAAAAGCATCCACATATGCTGAGGTTCAGTTCTGGTTAGGCTCAATACACTGATCTACTGCACTTCATTCTTCCTCTTCTTTGGCATTGTTGTCCTGTCACATACTGGACCTATATTTCTGCTTCCACACTATTCTCTACTTTTATTCACACCACACAACACACACACACACACCTTCACACCTAAATTCATCTGGTATATATATCCGCACAAAGGATTTCATCCACTTTCTAGTCGGCATCCGGAATACTCAATATTTTCCTAAACTCTAATCTGTCGGCTGAATCCTTGCATACCAAGTGATGTGTACCAAGGAGATGCTTATAGAAGTCATCAACCATGTTAGCCAATCATGAATGATACCTCAAGAAACTTGATCACAATCAATATCTCATCCAAACTAAGATCTGATGCTCTGCCAGTTAGGTCTTCCTCAGTCTATTCTGCCAAACAAGAACCCAACACTTAGGTGCTCATATCTCTTCACTCTTCCATCACTAGAGGCTCAATCTCTAGAATGTATCAGTCATGGTACTCCTCATGACTTCCCCAATTCTACACTTTACTGAGATACTTCCTCTAAGAGATCCGGACTTGACTGTTGGACCTTGCTGCATGCTCTATTCTTGGTCACCGGACCAAGATACTCTTCAATCTAACTTTCGGCATAGATATATTATGTCATGTGGATGTGTGGAATGGACTTTGTTGCCATCAATGACAACATTCATGAAGCCACACAGTGTCTCTTACCAACAGGTAGCCCCCCTTCTTTTTTTCATTGTGCCAAATCTAGGCACTCATTTATTGGCTAGGGGAATTTAATTTTAATGCTGCTCCCTTTGAGCCAGAGCTCCTAATTTAATTCCCAGAGGAATTATCAGCACCAGATTCTGGTGTGGACCCATCACTATGGTTCATAGTTGTTTTCTTGACCCATGTTTCACTCATTTCATTCTAGATCTCATTCTCTTCAATTTTTCTTTTGCCTTTGTCTTGTCTTTGCTCATCTAGTTTTCTATTTACTGGACCCCTTCTTTCATTAATCCTACTTTTACCAAATCTTGCAAAATGACTGGATTGGTTACAATTGAAGCACACAACATTTCTTTGCCCATTTGATTGATTTCCTCTTGATCTACCCTAAATGGCCATATGTCCAAATCTATTGCATGCAAAGCATTTTCCATTGAAAGAATTCCCATTTCCTCTATTTGATGAGTTATTCATTATCATACTTCTGCATTCACTTGATTTATGACCATACCTCTTGCAATTGAAGCATTGTCCAGAGAAGGATGGATTATTTTGATTTACTCTACTTCTGCAATGAGTGGCCCTATGACCAAATTTATTGCACTTGCAACAATTTCCATTGAAAGATGGATACCTTTGAGCATTAGGCTATCTTATCGGAGGTCTTCTAGATCTATTTTTCTCATTCATTAGTTGAGATTTTCTTTGTCTAGATCTGGAGCTTTCACCTTTCTCATATCCAAGACCTTGCTTGTCATCAGCCTTTTTCTGACCCTCAAGTATTTCTTCAAGTTTAGCTGAACTTATCTTGAACTTCTCCTTGTATTCATTTGCAACTTCTAGGTCATGTCTGAGAATGACAATTTTTCTTTCAAGATCTCTTTCATTGTCTTTTCTTTCTTGTAGATCAAATTTTAGATGGCCAGCTATACTATCTAATCTGTAACATTCATCAGTTCTTTCTTTTAGAGTTTGATTCAAGTCTTCTTGAGTCTTCTTCCTTTGGTCAATTTCTTTGGTTAGCCTCATTGCCCCAAATTCCATATCAATTTTCATAACAACAACTTCTTTTGATAGCTTCTCACATTCCCTTGTCTTTTCTTCCAAAGCTTCAATCATACCATTTTCTTCAGTTAAAATGGATAACTGCAAAAGTAGCTCCTTTTTTATTTCCATATATTTCTTTAATTTATCTTTTAACATTTTAATGGTATCATCAGCATCTTTAAGTTCACCTCTTAGATTATTGATTTATGCTTTAGACTAAACAAGATCTTCTAGGGCCAACTGAAGTTGATCTTTGAGTGAACCCATTGAAATTCCTTCCAAGATCTTTCCTTAAGCTGTTAGGCTTCTTAAAGGAACCTTGCTCTGATATCAATTGTTGGATTAGGTCTGGATAACTAAGAGGGGGGTGAATCAGTTGTCCCACAATTTAAACTTTTCTACCTTTAATCTTCCTTTACAACTTATAATCAAATCAATGATATAAACATTTCAGCATTAATCAATAACACATGAGTAGAAACATAAATAACACACTTGACACCAAGATTTTTGACATGGAAACCCGATTAAGGGAAAAACCTTGGTGGGGGTTAACCCACAAAGATTATACTCTGTTAAAAGTATTACAATGGGGAATGCACATGCATTTGGGCTCACTACCCAGAGCTCACTGCTCAAAGGAAGGCTCACTGCCTACAAGAAGAGAATTACAATAAATTTGAACTGATATTTAACATCTATCAATGTTGGAGTTCAGTTCTGGTTAAGCATAGAAAACTGACTTGACACACTTCATCCTTACTCTGCTCTGCTAGCATCTGAACTTTTGATCTCTGCTCTTTTCGTAATTACACCATAGTCGTAAAACACACACCAAAATCATCCATATCCATTGACTATATATATCCGCATCCTGATCTTTAATTACTTTCCAGTCAGCTTCAAGAATACTTGAAACTTTATTAAATACTCTACTCTGTCAGCTAGATCCATGCATAACTTGAGATACGGACCATAACTTGCACTCACAAATCATCAATTGGGTTGGCCACTATCACTAGTCATCACTACTTGCCCAATCAATAACTTCCATACCTCTAGAACTAAGATCATTTACAAGGTCAGCATGTTCTTCTTCTGACTACTCTGTCAAACTATTGACCTGATACTCATAAGCTAATAACTTTTGAACCCTTTATCAACAGAGGGCAAAACTCTAGATTTAGATTATTCTAACAATGCTTATGACACCCTCAGATCCGTAGCAATTTATGAATTTCCACTAGAGAGATCCGGACCAAGATATCAGACCCTGTCGCTTACTCAATCCCTGACTACCCAGACTTAGATAAATTCTGATTTTGACTTCTGATATGAACAAATTGTGTTATGCAGATGAGTGGAATGGTCTTAGTTGCCATCAATGACAACACCTATTATGTGAAGCAGTGTCTCTTGCCAACAAAAAGAACTAGCATACAATTGAGATAACCTTACATATATATAGCTTTCCTTCTCCTAACTAAATCATGACCACTATTTGAAATAATAAATTTATTTTATACCTTAAAGTTTACTTTTTAAGTCATAGATCTAGTTACTTTGATGGTAATTAAATGAATTACTTCCATTACCATGTGCTTCACTAAGACAACTTTTGATCCTCCTCATGGTTAGAGGCAACTCTACCCTCTTGTATGGCCATCATGGTGAGGTCATCACATGGCAGGTTGATACTTTCACTTGTGTAGTGATGATTTGTGCATTGATGTTGAAAACTTTGATTTTAATTTAATTTATATTGTGAAATCTCTAGTGAATATACATGTACATGTAAATTGTATCACAGTTCAAAGAGCATAAATAGCATTAAAAAAAGCATTCAAAAATTATCATATCGTGCATGCTTGAATAATAATCTAGGGCATTCTCTACATGACTTCTAATAGAGAGATCATTTGTATATTAAGAACCACCATGGATGAAATTTAAAATTTGTTCAACAAAAGAACTATTAATTTAACTTGCATAAATTCTAAAATAATTAATACATGAACATACATCTAAATAGTGAATTTAGGTCTTCAAAACATTAAAAATTGTAAGTTCTTCATCCATATTTTTCATACCACATCAAGTGGTTCAGATTGCTCTTTAATGACATCTAATATTCTCTGATGATCTTCACTATGTAGTCTCCACTTATGACGTCCACGTGTGTTTGAAACTATATGAAGAGTTAGGCCAGTAGCAATTACTAGGTGGCTATACTGATATACCTTGTTATTAGGTTGATAATCAATAAAGTGAATCCCATGTTGAACAATCTTGACTTGTTTGAGATATATCCCTTGCACTACAACTGAACCTGTGGGAAACAACATTCCACGGTAAGACATAACATTTTCAAGGTAAATGTAACCTACATGTATCTATGAACATGTATAGCATTATCATTGCTTGGTAAGACATAACATAAATTATAATATAAAAATTGAACACATTTTAAATCACTCTTGAGGTACTTGACATGTACATATGTAACAAATTGAAAATTATTTAAAAATATATTAAAATAAAGTTAAACCTATGGGAAACACCATTCCATCACTTGTTTATGGATTTATTAACTTTTGCCTCTCTTCTATGCAACACAATAAATAATAACTACCTTGTTCTATATTTCCAGCCTCTGCTATGACTGCAAAAACATCTCCTGCACCAAAATTATATGTCCAAAATTTGTAACTTAAAAAATTTAGAGATACCTTATACAATTTATATATATATATGTACACACATACCTTTTTAAATCAATCCTAAAATATGATTATAATTAGTTGAAATCAAAGGAATATCTTCAAATCTTTCATCCTCATCTTTATTGTATGTGTTGGTAACAACTAGTGGCACATTTTCCCATTCACTGACATATCCACATTGTTGGTTCTTACAATTTTGAAAATCTCCCAACATGCACTCATAACAAAAACAAGAGTAATCCCTAGTGTGCAATGTCCATGTAGGGCTATCTGTACTCATGACACAATGAAAAGATCTTGTTTTCTCTACCCTTTTGCATCCATACATTGATCTTCTATCCATATCTACAAATTTATTATATATGAAGTACATTATGAATATAATATATCTAAATAATTAAATTCAAACTAAAATAAACAAACTTCTATGTACACATATATCATATACATGAATATATACATTTAAAGTACATGTACATTAAATAAATTCAAACAATACATACCTGATATCTCCCAAAACACTATATGTGGAATGTATCTATTTGTTCTTGAAGATGTGCCAGCCTCATTTGGTGCAAAGTGTAACTTACACCATTCAACAACATAATGTGCATTATTTATATGGTCTCCATCATAATTCATTTGATGTTTCCTTAGAGCAGGTTTGATGCAAGCTCCTGTGCCATCATGTTCACCCTTTCCATGCCCACTTTTAAAGAAACTCCAAACATGTGGTATATTGTCATTTCAATGATATCTACATATTGCATAAAATAGCCTTGATTATTTGAATTGTGATGCACATCCATCTGACCATACAAAATGCCTTTCAAAATTTACACCCCTACTTGCCAAATATCCAAAAAACTTCTTAAAGCAATGTTGTACAAAAAGTGTGTCATGCTCTTTATCATCACTAATATAAAAAGTGATTCTTTCTTGATGACTCGTGATTGAAATGTACTTTCAACACCATCCAAATCCAATTGTGCATGTTGATAACACACATGCACCATAATAGTGATCTACTTTGAAAAGTAATATTTTGATTGAATCTTTTTTTGATGTACAAAAGAGTAATTTTCTGCAAAGTCGACTACTGATAAAATTGTTCCAGGTGGGAAAGTATCTCTTAATGTTTGAAACTGTTGTGCTTGCCACTTAGAAAAAAAAGAATGATGTATGTATGGTTGAATCAATTTACAAAAATTTTTCATAAATGTTCCAATAGGTATCTCCTCTTCTACATAATCTAACCTTGTGCATTCTTTCCCATTTTTTGTTTGAAACTTTACATACTTGTACCTCTTGCGATTTACAAACTTCATTGGGTCAATATTTTCATTTCTCAAAGGCATTTTTGCCAAATTTCCACATGTTTCACAAAGACCTTTTATGTAGTTTATTTGACCATTTCCATTATCATCATCTGATTTATCACATAAAATGGATGCTATGAACTGACTTGCCCATTTAGGAGGTGCATTTACAAAACCATCATTGTCTTCACAAATCTTTCGAAACACCTGATAGTAGAGATCAAATTCAATATGATAATGACAACAAGTTTCAAAAACCTTGTTTGTCTTCACATAATATGGCCTTAGCCTTTCAAAGATTATTTGCCCAATCTTTATATTTGGATTTGAATTACAAAAGTTCACAAACATCTCATGTTGTGTTATCTCTAGGCAATGTTTTGTATGTAGTTCATAATTATTGGGCCAAATTCTATATTTGATAACATCTCTACTATTTGATGAAGCACGAGTATTATCATTCCAAAAGGTTGAGATCAAGTTGCTAACAACATCTTGAATCCTATCAGATCGAGGAGCTCTACATATAATTGCCCAATTGCCTTCTGAGGTACTATCATCCAATAATTTTCTCCTTTTCACATATTTTGTTACTGTCTTTCTATTGAAACCAAGCTCAGATGAAATTGAAGACAATTGTCTTTTTTTGGAATTTCTTTCACTTACAATACCTGTCAACATCACTCTTCTTGTAATGGACTTATCCGCAGATCAAGATTGTTTCCTGATTGAAGCCAAACCTTCTTTAACATTTTCAACAATATCTTTTTCTAGGTGTGAACCTTTCCTTTTTTTCAATGACAAATCAACACCCAACAATTGTAATGGCTCATGTAGCTCCTTACTAATAAGTATAATTGATAACAATTGGGTTTGGCCAAGTGTATCAAGATTATCGAAATGAGCAATTATTTCCTTTATAGTTTTATTCATTGACCTCCTATCAGTACGTCTAGGTTGTCCAACATAATGTTTCAATTTCTCAATATCCATTTTAAGTAAATGTTCTAATTTTTTATGAGAAATTTTTCTCTTCACCTCTTCAGCTAGATTAATATGCTCATCCATACCAGTCAAAGGAAGAGATCCTAACCCCTCTCCAACATCCATTATTTGCACTTGGGCCTCCTCTTGGCTAACATCAACTATGTGTTCTTCAGCAACATTTGCTCCACTTTCTATATCACAAATGAAGGAAATACATATTAAAATAAAAATAAAAATAAAATTATTTATTTTATAAAATAAAACTTTCTAAATAATAAACATTCTTTTTATTTTTTTGATTTATACTCTTAACTTCTATTGCAGAAATTATTACGTTTTCTAAAAAATACTTTCATTCTTTAGGAAAAAGAAAATAAAAAAAGCATTTTAAAAATATTTCAACAAATCTTTTCTTAAAAATTTTCTTTTATTCCTTAATTTAGCATTAAAAATCATCAAAACACAAAAATAAAAAAGCTAAAAAACATTCATGATAAAAATTTATTGGATAAAAAAGGTAACAATTATTATAAATATATTTTAGAGAAAGAAAACAAAAAAGAAGCTATAAGAGTTTGTTTTAGAATTAGGAAGTGTGGGTTTTTAAATATAACTTTTAGATAAAAGATTTTTTAAACAAAAAGAAATAATCAACAAAAGAAATAATCTAAATATATGTTACCACTTTAGAAAAAAACAATGAAGTTGAGTTGGAGATAGGGAGAGGGATATGGAGAATTAGAGAGGGAGAGAGATGGCTACGAAGGCCCCAGTGAGGGAGAGGTAGAGGTAAAGAGAGTGGGCAACTTGAGAGAGAGAGAGAGAGTGGTGGATAGAGAGAGAGAGAGAGGTAGGTAGTTATCTCTAGGTAGAGAGGTGGGGATTATAGCCAAGAATGAGGAATGACTTAAACTAAATGACATCGAAGCTACATGAAATTAATGTGTATATATTTAAGCATAAATCAAGTGACCTAGATTAAATGACATCTTGCTACATGATTCATCAATACATGTATATATTTAAGCATAAATAAAATGACCTAGATTAAAAATAGAAAAGAAAATATATGCATACCTTGTTTCTATTTATGATATTTTTGCAATCTTTCTTCATTCAATCTTGCTATAGTTTATGTGGAATACTTTCGTGTAGTCTTATTTTGTCTTATCTTTTTGTTTCCCATCTCCTTCTTTGTAAAATATGACAAGTGAAAATTCTTCTCTCAAAGATTTCTTGGACTCCCTTGCAGAAGAAAAATGCGAATTTATCTTGTTACATTAATGTATAAAAAGGAAAAAAAATCCTATTTATATGCAATACAAATAATTAAAACATTAAAAAAACCATAAGTTATTTTTCAACTAAATCAAGTGTCTACCTTCCCATTAATGCAGCTTTGTGAATGATTTGATGAGATTTTATTTTGTTTAAACATCAGAACCTTTAAAATCATTGTCTCATTTATACTTTCATGTGTTAGATAGCATTGAAAATCATAGGTCTTAGGCTATGCAATTGGAGTAATTTTCTTTTCTATTGTGAAAAACCCTTTTCCTTCAAAAAGAAAATAATTTCCAACTTTCCTTGGAATTATTTTTGTGATCAATTTGCTGAAAGTGGCTTGTGTAGGTAGATTTTCTGAGATCTATTGTGAGTTAAATTGCATATTTTTTCATCAATTTTAGGTGTATCACCACACATGTTTACAGTTTTAGTGCTTTTAGAAGACCTTTTAAACCTTTTTCCACACAAATTCATAAATCCAATTGAAAATTTTAAGGGAACCAGCCCATAATCTGGAGGTTCAAACTCACTATAGGTCACCCATAGCCTGAGTTTGATCCCATGTTGCATAGGATTGTCGAGCCTCACAACTCTGCAAAACGGGTACAATCCTGCTCATCAACACTCTTCACAAGAAAAGGGGCTCTGGAGGGATCCAGAAACCACTGGGGGACTCACCGTTGTAATCCTTATGCAATCATACACAACTTATACCACAAATTCATAAGATATGCATTTGAAAATATAATTCAAGTAATTTAGCCAAGAGATTGCATCAAAAGGAAATAAGAACTAAATACATATAATCTAACCAAAAGAAAAATATAATCATGATATATATATATATATATGTTAGTGTGTTAAGTTTTTAACATAGGGATAATTCATTTTTCCCGTAGGGTGGTTTTTTCCCATAACGGTTAGTTTTCCCACCCGTCAAAATTTTCATGCCTTTAAAAGGCTTGTACACTATATAGTTTATCATCCCATCTGAATATATTCATTCACTCTTGGTGAAATAGCTTCTTTTGTGTTGCTTCTCTCTTTCATTTGTGAAGGTTTCTTTTGGTTTGCAGATGTCTCGGGTGCTTTGCTCTATCATGGTATCAGAGCCGTCTTTTGCAACCACCTTCTGATGAGAGTTTTCATCGAGTTTGAGATCTATTTTTTTCTAGGGCAATTGTTTAGTGATTATTTTATTATTTCTCTTTGGTAAATATTGTTTATGCTCTAGGGTTTATTACTTCGTTTGAGATCAAGTAGATATTCTGGTTTTCTTCTATGTGAATTTGGAGTGGTAAGTTTGTGTGTGGTGGGCACATATAAAGTGGCCATTCAATTCACATCATAGTGAGAAGGCTGATCCACATCCTTTGGTGTATTACACAATGTGTGGGAGGCTCAGAAGCCATCTGGGTTTTTCATTCATTGTAGGGTGGCTCGTGATGTTGTACGCACATATGTGGAAAATTTGGATCCTTGTGTAATTGAGCGGGAGCTGGAGGTGAGTTCAGAGTCCTTTGTAAAAGGAAGGCAACATGTAGATTTAACCAGAGAGTGTATACTCCTCTCACGAGCCACCCGTGGCCTTGGTGCTTTCTTCACACACTAGAAAATAATCTCTGCCTATGGTTGCATTATTTTTCAGTGGCCAAAGGAAGTCTGGAGTAGACTTTACAAATTCCAAAGTTCATTACTGAAATATTTGATTAGGGTTCCCAATTAGTTTTGGCACAAGTGTGGAGGTGGACATGTGCATTGTGTTTGGAGTGTTATTTGGAGTTTTAATCCCACATTCAAACTGTGGAGGTCTACTTTGGCCTTTATCTATCTTACCACTTGCTTTCTTCATGTGATTGGTGATTTGGAGTCCTTTGTGTTTGAACTTGGAGATTGGAGATTAACTCTTGGTCGAGATCACTTGGTGGCTTGTGCTATGGCCTGAGAGGCTCAATATTTTAGCCCCTGTATTGGTTGTGATCATATGGAGTGACTAGGTGCTTGTGCATCCAAAGACCCTAAAATAGCCTTTTTTTTCAAACTTACACAACTTTTGCAAACGGAGTCCATTTTTGACAAACAAAATATCGTTGGAAATCTGCTTCGAGAAACTTCATTGTGATCATGTATTTTCTAAAAAATTTGCCATTTTTTGATAATTTAAGTAACTTGAAGTTGCAAGATTGTTTCAATTATTTTTGTTAGTATTATTTGGCAAATTTGGTGTTGGGAATTGCAAATTCAATTTTTTATACATTCTGGGGGGTGTACATTGCATTTTTAGTCCTTAGAGTGTGTTCTTGTAAACCATGTCAGACCCAAGGATTGAGTTGCTCACCCCACACAATTATCACACCTAGAAGCTCAAAATGTCACATTTGTTGTAATCTAGGGGGCTTTGGTAAATGTTAGATGCCGATCAACCTGAGTTCACAAAACCATTTGAGCAATTTGTTCTTAGAAACAAAATGGATGAGGCTAGAGGACTCATAGGTCTCCATGTGTCCGATAATTTGTTGTTTCACATTTGGGAATGTAAGACACCTAAAGAAGTGTGGGATAAGCTTGCCGAGTTATATGGTAAAGTCAATCAGTTCAAAATCTTACAACTTGAAGCCGATCTCACCTCTCTCTCTCCAGATGCCTACCCACTATTCAGGATTTCCTTACCAAATTCAAGTTGATTTTATCACAATTGAAAGGATGTGGTCATGCCAAAGATGAAAAGGAGTGTATTTTCTTGATATTATCTAAGCTGAGAGGTCCTTTTCAAGTGTTTGCCTCTACCTTCTATTCTACTATGGATGCTATGGGAGAAGACCATAAGATGCCTTCATTTGAGGTATTTTGTGATTGATTAATTAGGGAGAAGGCCAAGTTGACTCAGATGGATGCTCTTCCTAAAAGTCATACCTTGATGGCTCAATCTTCCAAGGGCAAGGGTAAGAATAAGAAGAATCCCAAGACAAATTTGTTTGTACGTGGTGAGCCTCCCTCCAAACCTAAGGCAAAGAATGATCAGAAGACTAATCCTCCTCCTCCTCCTCCTAACTTCGAGGAGTCATCCTCTAAGTCTAAGAAGAAGAAGGAAAATTGTTCCTTTTGTGGAAAGTCAAGGCATAATGATGCACATTGTTTTGAGAGGTTAGCAGCTTTGGAGGAAGTTATGAGGAAGCATAATATTGCCATGCCTAAGTCTTCTTCCTTTGGAAAAGGGCAAGCTCTCACAGCAAGGGCTTCGTCCTCTACTAGTGATAGTTGGATTCTTGATTCTGGTGCTTCACATCATATGACTCATGCTGAGGATCTTTTTGACTCTATTTCCTCTTGTAGTACTTCTCATATTGTAGTTGGGAACTCTTCACAGATTTTAGTTGTAGGAATAGGCTCAGTTAAAATGCAGGATGGTTGCATTGATGATGTTCTTTCTGTTCCTGATATTTCACAGAATCTACTTTCTATCTATTAGATATGTCATCATGGTGATGGAAAGGTACTTGAGTTTTCTCCCACTGATGTGACTATTCGAGAGTTGCAAGATCTTGAGAAGGTTGTTGCTATTGTTAAATGAAGCCTAATCAGACTTAGAGGTTAAATTTTCCCCACTTTTATCAGTGTGATTTCCCCCCAAATTATTACGGGGTTAAGGGGCATCACCCCTTAAGGTGGTTTGGGGGCAGCACCCCCAAGACGGGATCAAGGGGTAGCACCCATTGCGAGGTCCAAGGGCAGCGCCCCTGGTGTGCTCCCTGTCATGATACAAGGTAGGGTTAAGGGGCAGTTCCCCCAAAACCTCACACAATTTTTTATTATTTTATTAAGGTGTCGGGAGTTATTTTTCTATTAGCTGACATAAAAAACCCTATTTTTATAAAACCCTATTTTTGTAACCGACATAAGGCTTGATAAAAGTGGCTAAGGGTTAGGGTTTATGTGGATTTTGTATTGTAGCATTTGCAGTGGTATTGAGTTGCAGGGATTGTTGGTTGTAATCGATTTGATTTACTGGATAATAATATTGGACTCTTTGTTTGGTGGATGTAGCCTGAGTTTGGGTGAACCACGTTAAAACTTGTCTCTCACTGTTATTATTTATGTGTATTTCCATTCCTCTGTTTAATCTTTATTTGCATTTAATTGATATATTCTGCTAGCTAACCCTAACAAGTGGTAAAAGTAAGTTTTGACAAAGAGGTGAGGGCTCTCTTGATATTATGTTCTTTGCTAGAAAGCTGGAATAGCTTGGTAATGGATGTAACTCTGACTCTGGTTCAAACACTTTAAAATTTGATGATGTTGTTGGTGTTATTCTTAGTGAGGAAATGTGACAAAAAAGCTCAGGAGGGTCCACATCAGGTAGTGTTTTGAATGCAAAAAGTAGGGGCAGATCAAAGGAGAGATGAAAAGGTTTTGGAGGTCATGGGAAGTCATGAGGAAAATAAAAGGACAAGAGATCCCAATCCAAAGGATAGAAGGATTGCTGGTACTATGGGAAACCAAGTCATCTGAAGAAAGATTGTTGGTCTCAGAAGAATAAAGGAGACAAACAAGAAGGCAATAAGGAGGCAAATGTGGTAAGTAATAAATCTGAAGATGATGGTTGGCTTCTTTCCCTACATAATGCTGATGATTCATGGGTTTTAGATTCAGGGGCCTCATTTCATGCTTTGCCCCATAGAAGTTATTTTCTTGATTATGTCTAAGGAGATTTTGGGCTAGTTTATTTGGGAGATAACGAACCCTGTCAAATTGTTGGAAAGGGAAGAATTAAGATTAAGTTGCAGAATGGGAATCATTGGCTACTACAAGAGGTAAGGCACATTCCAAGGCTCAGTAGAAATTTAATTTCAGCAGAGCAGCTTGCTGAAGAAGGTTGCATTGTTACATTTACTGATAAAAATTGAAAGGTTTCAAAAGGTGCTTAATAGTAGCAAAAGGTGTGAAAGTAGGCACCTTATATCTTTGTACAGGTCATATTGTTCCTTCTACTTTAGTTATTGTAGAGAAAAAACAAACAGGCTCAGGAACAGTTGCTACAAGTTCACAAGAAGAGACTAAAAAAGTTGCTACAGGTTCTGAGACAACAATGTGGCATAACAGACTTGGGCATATGAGTGAAAAAGGTATAAAGGTACTTCATTCTAAGAAAGTTTTACCAAGTTTGAAATGTATTAATATGGATTTATGTGAAAGTTGTGTGTATGGAAAATAAAACAGAGTTAGTTTTCTCAAGGATGGGAAGCAAAAGAAAGATGAAAAGTTGGAGCTTGTGCATACATATGTATGGGGACCAGCTCAGGTATCTTCTTTCAGTGGCTCGCGGTATTATGTTACATTCATAGATGATGCAACTAGGAAGGTATGGATTTATTTCCTTATGCAGAAATCTAATGTATTTGAAACATTTAAGAAATGGAGAATCTTGGTTGAGAATGAGATGGGTAAAAGATTAAAATGTCACATATCTGATAATGGCGGTGAATATTGTAGCAAAGGATTTGAGGATTATTATTCCTTTAATGGAATTCATAGGTAGAAAATAGTTCCAAGGACTCCATAGGAAAATGGAGTGGTTGAACGCATGAATAGGGCAATAATGGAGCGTGCAAGGACCATGAGATTGCATGTTGGGCTGCCTTTAAACATGTGGGTAGAGGCTGTCAACACCACTGTATATTTAATTAATAGAGGTCCTTCAGTTCCTTTAGGCTATGGTATTCCAGAGGAAACATGGACATGTAAGAAGGTGAGTTATTCTTTTCTCAAAATTTTTGGATGTGAAGCATTTGCACATGTAGATTCTAAAAATAAAACCAAGCTGGATGCAAAATCAAAAAAGTGTACCTTCGTTGGATATGGCATTGATGAATTTGGTTATAGGATTTAGGATTTTGAAAATCAAAAAATTGTGAGAAGTAGGGATGTTGTATTCAATGAGAAGGTGTTGTACAAAGATCAGTTGCAACAGCATGAGAAGAAAGAAAAGGATTATGTGGTGCTGGATGATACTCTAAATAGTGATGTTCCAGTGGTTCCTCATGCTCCGTAACAGCAACCAGAAATACCACAAACTCCAGTGAATGTTAGATGGTCAACGAGGCTAAGTAGACCTCTTGAAAGGTTTTCTCCCTCTTTGTATTCTATTTTGTTAATAGATGCTAGTGAACCAGAAGGGCATGATGAAGCTATGCAGGTGGATACACAGGTTCAGTGGGAGCTTGCAATGAAAGAAGAAATGGACTCCTTGCTGAAAAAGTAGACTTGGGAATTATGTAAGTTACCTGCAAGTAAAAAGGCTTTACCAAACAAATGGGTTTATAGGCTAAAAGAGGGAGATGGAGGTAAGAAAAGATTTAAAGCCAGGTTAGTTGTAAAAGGATTTGCACAGAAAAAGGGCATTGATTTTGATGAAATATTTTCTCTAGTTGTCAAGATGACTTCTATTCGTATTGTTTTAAGTATTGTGGCTGCTGAAGATTTGCATTTGAAATAGCTAGATGTGAAAATTGCCTTTCTCCATGGTGATTTGGAGGAGGAGATATACATGAAACAACCCCAAGGATTTGAGGTCAAAGGTAAGGAGAAACTGGTGTGCAGATTGAAGAAGAGTTTATATGGCCTGAAACAAGCACCTCGGCAATGGTACTTGAAATTTGATAGTTTTATGGCTGAGCAAGGCTACAGCCGGTGTAATTCTGACCATTATGTTTATTTTAAGAGGTTGGATAATGACAGCTACATTATTTTATGTTTATATGTTGATGATAATGTTGTAGTGGGGTCTAACATGGATCACATAAGAGAATTAAAACAGCAGTTAGTATAGTCATTTGCTATGAAAGATTTGGGGGCAACAAAACAAATCCTTGGTATGAAAATTTGCAGAGATAGGAAGAACATAAAATTGACTCTATCTCAAGCTGATTATGTTGAAAAGGTGTTGCAGAGATTCCATATGGAGAATGCAAAAGCTGTTAGCACACCTTTGCCCAGTCATTTGAAATTGACTAAGGAGATGTGTCCTAAGACACCAGAGGAGGAAAAAAAAAGTCCAAGGTACCATATGATTTAGCTGTAGGAAGTTTAATATATACCATGGTATGCACGAGACTGGATATTGTACATGCTGTAGGAGTTGTCAGCAGGTATATTGTCATCCCGGATTGGAGCATTGGAATGCAATAAAATAAATTCTCAGATATTTGAGAGGTACATCTAATAAACACTTATTTTTTGGGGGCTCTAATATAGATTTAGCAGGTTATGTAGACTCAGATTTGGCAGGGAATATTGATACCAGATAGAGTACTATAGGTTATGTCTTTACTGTAGGTGAGACAGCGGTGAATTGGATCTCACGGTTGCAAAAGGTGGTTGCATTATCCACCACGGAGATAGAGTATGTAGCTACAATAGAAGTAAGAAAGGAGATGATATGGTTGCAATCTTTCATGGAAGAATTGGGCAAACAACAGGCTAACAGTTATTTGTTTATGGATAGCCAGAGTGCCATACATCTTACAAAGAATTCTACCTTGCATTCAAAGACCAAACACATACAGCTGAGGTATCACTTCCTTCAGTCAGTGTTGGATGATGGACAGTTACAGATGGAAAAGATACATACAGATGAAAATCCAGTGGATATGTTTACAAAGGCAGTGACAAGGGATAAACTGAGCTCCTCTTCAGCTTCGGTTGGTCTTCAAGACTGAAAACAACAAAAATAGAACAACAGAGTCTAGGGTGCTTATTTCCAGTGGGAGCTATAGGGTTAATGGTGTTATGATCAGTCTCCAAGTGGGAGATGATATGGTGTGGAGTTTGAACAGTCTCCAAGTGGGAGATTATTGTTATATGGAGCCTAATCAGACTTAGAGGTTAAATTTTCCCCACTTTTATCAGCGTGGTTTCCCCCCAAATTCCTACAAGGTCAAGGGGTAACACCCCTTGTGGGGGTTTGGGGCAGCGCCCCCAAGATGGGGTCAAGGGGTAGCGCCCTTGTCACGCTCCCTATCGCAATACAAGGCAAAGTCGAGGGGCAGCGCCCCTAAAACCTCACATGGTTTTTTATTATTTTATTAAGGTGTCAGGAGTTATTTTTCTATTAGCCAACATAAAAAAACCCTATTTTTATAAAACCCTATTTTTGTAACCGACATAAAGCTTGATAAAAGCGGCTAAGCGTTAGAGTTTCCATGGATATTGTATTGTAGCATTTACAACAGTATTAAGTTGCAGGGATTGCTGGTTGTAATCAGTTTGATTTATTGGATAATAATATTAGACTCTCTGTTTGGTGGATGTAGCCTGAGTTTGGGTGAAGCACGTTAAAACTGGTCTCTCGTTGTTATTATTTCTGTGTATTTCCATTCCTCTATTTAATATTTATTTGGATTTAATTGATATCTTCTATTGGCTAACCCTAACAGTTACTACAAGGAAAGTTGATAATGTGGCCCATTTGTATAGGTTTGATGGATTTGAGTCTTCATCAGGATCGTCCCTTATTGCTCATGCAGATTCTGTGAGCAAGCTTTGGCACGAACGGTTTGGGCACCTGAATTACAGATATCTTCAACAGATGAGCACACATAATTTGGTGATTGGCCTACCTAAGATCTCTTGTTCTGATGTCTGCTACTTAATTATTTTTAATTTTCATCTTTTAGGACAAAAAATATATAGAAATAGATGAGTCATATATTTGACTCATCACTTCCCTTCTTCATCATGTATCTTCCCTTCCCTCTCTTTCTCTCTCCATATATATCTTCCCTTCTTTCATCGTGTATATTTCTAAACATTGATGGATAAAGTAGATGCTTTAATAAGGAACAAAGAAATGCCAATCTTCACAAAACATTGCAAGGCATTGTCGAAAGTTGATTTTCCCAAAGAATATTTAATGTTAAGCTATGTTGCACTACACATTTGAGCATGATTTTGTGATGGTAGAAATGAGACATCCTTTTGTAATAAAATGAAGTGTTCATAGTATGCTAAATTCTATTCTATTGGTGTCTTGACATATATGTATTGGAAAAAACATTATCTATTTAGAACAAGGTATGGACATTGATCAAAACATCTGAATACAAGAATTTATTTGTATAGTATTCAAATAGAACAGAAATAGGGCATGTAGACTATTTGACAAAATGTTACCTTGTATAATTTTAAAACCAAACATTCTCACCAATAAATTAACTACCACTTAATTATTTTTAATTTTCATCTTTGGTTTCTTTATTTTTTTATTATTTTTTATTTTATCTTTCCTTGCTAGGAGACATGAGAAGGAACTTTCTAATCATTTCAAATGTCACATTTTGTTTTCTTTGTTGTGTCATTATTAATATGTATGGATCATATATTACACATCTCTCTCTCCCACCTACTTCTTCCCTCTCTCTTACTCTATATTCCTCTTTCTCTATTTATCTTTCTCTCTTCCTCTTTCACTCTTTCTCTTCCTCTCTATCTCTATTAGTCTCTCTCCTATCTCTTTGCCACTTATTTTATTTACACATTACCATAATTCCTTTTTAAACATTCCCAAATTTATGATTCTAGAAACCATAATGTCTAAGAGATGTGGAAGTTTAATTTTCATGTCTTTAAGTGAATGATGATTGTCTTGTGTCCCTATGGCCTATGTCATTATCTAGCATTGAAAGAAATTTGTGGTATTTAATAAATCCCATGAACCAAAACTCATGATTGTCCATAATGACCACTCGAATATACTTTGTTATGGGATTATCTTTATTGGTTGAGGGATCCACAATCTTCACCTTCACCATGGGTATTTCTATAGGTGCATACAACACAAGTGACTAGTCCCCCTCATCTAGCACAAATCATGGGCTCCTTCCACTCAATCCTAGAATTTTATTTGATACATGTTGGCAAAAAATGCTTTCAAACATGTAGTTGTTATTCATTCGTAGGTGCCAATAGTTAGAAAATGTTGATATAAAAGTTCTCCTTGATTTTCACATGTATAGACAAAGGTAAAGGGTAGAATGAATGGGCATTGATTATTTGAATTTTCATGCATCACTTTAGTAAACTATCAGCCATTGATCTCTCAAAATAGGTCATGTCATATTTGGATCATTGGCATGAAATGAGCTATTGAAATTCACCCTCTTTTCTTGATCGTTGGATCGCTAGCATGAAAAGTGCCATTTCATGAGGCTCCAGTGGAGATATCCATACCAAGATCCATGATCTTTAATGTAGTACAAAACTCCAATTTGGAATGCTCATTACATGCATTATTTTGGTTGTTGGCATGAAATGAATAATCAAAATGTAGTCTCTCTCTCTTTCTATTTCTCTATTTATCTTTATATATATCTCTCTATCTCCCCTTCTCTCTCTCTTACCATCTCTCTTTATTTCTCTTTCCTTCTCTATCTCTCTATAGCTCTACCTCTTTCAATGTCCCTCTTTGTTTAATTCTCTCTCTCTCTCTCTCTCTCTCTCTCTCTCTCTCTCTCTTATATATATATATATATATATATATATATATATATATATATATATATATATATATATATATATATATATATATATATATATATATATATATATATATATTCTTTGTCTCCTCTCTCTATCTTTCTATCTTTATATATGTCTCACTATCTCCCCTTCTCTCTTTCTCTCTTCTTAACAAAGCATTACAAAACTAAACTAAAAAGAACCCAAAAAAAGTAAGGTATAATACTCTCCTACATTACATGTTGACCAACAAATGCAAAATCATTTTCCCAAAGATCCATCATCATCTTCTCTATTGTCTTCACATAATGACATTAATTCAACCAACCACACTATCTCAAATCCCTCTTTCTCTTCCCCTAAACTTGAAAGATTGTATGGAAAATGATTAAAGATGTTTGTAAACTCTTTATATGAAGATAAACACCTTGACCCTCATGATTATAGAATCATGAAACCTATTCAACTTAAACCATACCTACGTTGAATTAGTCTTGGATATTCCTCTCCTACAAATTATTCAATTCCATCTATTTCCCATCTTATACACTTTAGAGTTTCAACATAGAATAATAGATTTTAAATAATTGATAATCACACATTTTAAATAAATATTATTTTAAAAGTTTTTAAAGTTTTATATAAAATTACTAAAATGTAAAACTATTAACAATTTTTTTAGAATTTTAAGAGTACTATAAAGTTTATACAATAATTTTTAAATGTAATAACTTTGTTATAAGTGATGCTAATTTGAATATACCATTTAAAAATAGAACATGGTATTATTCTCACCTAAAGCTAACTATTTTTTACTAGTTTATATTATAAATTTATTAAATTTGGGTAATAAGTAAATATTGGACCTTGCCAAATGATTTTATTCTCTTGCAATATGTTAAATTCTTAAATGTTTTTTAAAAGAAAAACAATCTTAAATGGCAAAAGTCACGTATCTAGAACGTCACAGTAAATTTAAAATTCTTCCCTCTCGACGAATGGTACCAATGGATATAGGTATATAAGCACGTGAAGAAACATGTAATGAAAATTAAAGGGGTTACAGAGAATGTTTTATGTTTATATCAATTCCAATGCAATAATGGTAAAGTGAGGTTGTTCCTTACATAAGATTTAAGGGACTATTTATATTTTTGCACAACCATGTGAATTGGGAGTTGCCCCTATCCTCTATCTCTATAATATGCCCCATTTTCTACAGAGGCTGGTCGGCACTGTCAAAAGCATATCTTGCAATGAAACTGTGTATGGAGATATGCCATACTTAACTGCACTTAATTTCCAAACGTGAAAGGTGCAGATTCAACCAAAGAGCTTGGAGTGCATCCCATAGAACTCCAAATGCATGTACAATGTACTGTATAGGATTGTTGACATGAAATTTGCGTAACTTAAAGGTTCATGGTAGATGAGAAAGACGTTGTATAATGGTCCGTTAGGTTTACCAGTAGTATTGTTGGGTTTGATGCCCTCAAGTTTACCAACAACATTTTATCAGCATGAAGGAAGGAGGCCACATGCATAATATTTGTGAACCAACGGATGGGACTTGTGCAACTATGATTGATTTGATCATCTTGCACCCTTATTGCGTATTAATGGTTGTAGATCTCAAATTTAGCTTGCCTCTTTTCACATAGGGAATGCTCTTGTGAGACCATTGCTACTACTATTACCATTAACATCAACATGGAAAGTATGTAAGAGTAGGCTAAGAGTCAGTTTGCATGGAATTTTGATTTGATCAAATTATCTTTGTTTCACAGTTATTTATTGTTGCAAGTGAGCAAGATTTTGTATAAAAATTTAATTTTAAAAGGTTGGATATATAAATATTGTAAATAACCTTATACATTCATTCATCTTGAAAATGTACATTTAAAAATTAATAAATACATTTATATGCACTATCAATATAATAATATTATTTTATAGGTTAAATATTTTTAGAATATTTGAACTAAATTATTATTTTATAAAATATTGAAATTATAATAATTATAATAATTTTAAGAGACTAGCTTTTTAAGCTCAAATATTTAAGGGCCTCGTAACCCATTAGAGGTGGAATATGGTCTTTTTGTATTTATTTATTCATGGGCATAGAGGATCTATTTTACTTTGTATCAACCCATCATAGGACAACAAGTGGAATTTACTTTTTACTCTATCTTCCTCTAATTTTTAACTTTTTCAAGATTTAGAACACAAAAAAGTGCATTTGACTTTGAATGGTTGAAAACAAATTATCAAGACGTGGTTCATAATAAACTAGCAGTTGCACAGTTTCTTATGTGAAACAGATTTGCTGATAGGTTTATAACAACACACTAAATTATATAAAAAAATTAGGAAGAGACAAATAATCATTTTAACTTTTTAATGATGATATCAATATTGCAATCACCAACAAGTTTATAAAATCTTAAATCAAGAGCATCAAATTTATAAAATCTTAAATCAAAACTGTCAAATCAAGGTTTTGGTGCATTTATTGAAAGTAAAGGTGTCGGCTTAAGAAAAAAAAATGAAATTATAGGTGGTAAGCAGTGATAGCTTTCCACATTGCTCTTTAGAAAACAAAAAGAAGTAAACCATGCCTTTATGGAACTCTACTATATGAATATACTAATTTCACTATTTAAATATTAAAAAGATAGTAAAAAAATCTTATTATTTAAATCAAATAATTTATTCTAAAAAAATCTTATTATTTAAATCAAATAATATCATTTTGGAATTGTAAATCTATAAAATACTTTGTTGAAAACTACCTCACTTTGATGATCAGGATAACATTAAACAAAAACATTATTAAAAAATTTCAACTAACTTCGATCAATGGACACAACTGAGACATTCATAGGTGTTGCAATATGAGTTACTCATAGGAAATAATAGTTTATTTCATTTTATTTCAATTTTTTTCATCACTTTCAAACGGTGACATATTTATGTGAAAATAATAGCGCACAAGCTGAATTAATAATATGTATGTGTTGGAGTATTGGGAGATGACATTAATTTAAAAAAATATTTAAATACTTTGCTGATCGCTGAGGAAGGAGCGAAAAAATGGTAAAACAGTGATCTGACTGCCGAATTATCGAACAAATCCGACAATCTGAAATTTCTGACCAACTTGAATTCCCCTACAGATAGCCTATCAGCGAATTATCGCAAATCTCAAAATATCGTCTGGTGAAAAATGCAAACCAAAAAGAATGGAAATGAATAAGACGACAAACAAAAAGCCACAAAGAGGAGAAGAAGACGGCTACAAAATGCGACGGATGGTCACAATCATTTTGATCGTCTTTCATTCCTTCTTGAAGAGTCTAAGACGTCGATTTAACATGCCAAGTCGGTTCACCTCGTAGAGAGAACGCCTTCAACATAAAAATCATGTCTCCTCAAAAGCTTTAATTATATAAAATCAAAATCTCTCATCTACTCTAATTGTAAAATATAAATATCCATATAAGAGCTATTAACATGTCCATTGCATTTTCAAGTATAATTATTAATACTACATTAATATCCAAAATGACCCTATGGTTTGTTGTTTTGATTGGACGAAGAGTCAATTGAAAAATAGATAAAATAAATATTAAATTAATTTTTAATAGATAGTTTGTCAATATGCAAATACGAAATAGTATTACCAAATTGTTTATTTAATTTTATTTTTTTATAAAAATAAAGATAAGTAAAACCAAAAATTAATAACGTGAGTGAAGATAAAGAAGCTTCCCTTTGATTTCATGATCTTTCTGAATTGTGGTCGGTATTGGAGAGAAGAAAATCATCTTAGATGATAAAGATTTTGACAGTCTATCAAATGAGAAAAGGATTACAGTTGAACTGTGCCAGAAAAATCGTAGTAAAAAAAGCTGGGGAAAGTTGTAAGGGACAGAAAAAGAAAGTCTTATCAACAGCATTCATTGCATCTCTCTCTCATCACAATTGTAGTTGTCATATTGTGGAGAGAGACAATTCCTTACGGAAACTTCAAACGCGGTTCCAGAGGTTTTAATGTTGTAATAAATAAATTAAAGCAAAAACAATGTGAACACAGAAAAGCTTCCCTGTCCGTGGTCGAGAAAAAAAGAAAGTGGGAATTGATTGAAGAAGAACTTATTTTAGATGATAAAGATTTTGACAGAAACGGAGTGTTATCAACAGTATTCAGGCCATTCCAGGGAAGATTCATTGATCTTTTCATCCTTTAAAGGGGCCCTCCTCTCATCATCTTTCTCCGCTTTTCTTTGATTTCAGACAAATGATAAGACTGTGATGGGGAAGACGGTGGTAAGCATTCAAAATCGGGGGAAGACAATTGATAAGGCTCTGATACTTTGCGTAAGGAATCGTTTCAGTGGAGGACATGACAACCACAAGCAAAGCATCTTCTTCTTGATGATGGATCAATGAGTATGATCCAAAATGTTAAGTAAAGAAATACACACAGTTTAATCTAAAAGCGATTCTATCTATATTCTATGGACTGGAAAACTCATGCCTACAACCACAAGAATAAACAAACGGAGTCTTTTGTTTGTTTTGGAAAAGATAAAATTTCTGTGACTTTTTGAGCAGTGTGAAGTTTACTGGAAAATCATAAAGAGGGGTCTTGATTTCGAAGGCAAAAAGAAATGATAAAACTTTGAATCCGTGGGAATGAGTTGGGGATATGACCAAATGTGCATCTAGAATGTTGGATAAATGTTGTCCATAAAGTTAACTAAAAAGTCAGTTCAAGATGTGAAAATCTGTCTTTTTGTCCTTTCACCCTTCTATCCTTTCACACTTTCTAAAACTATTGACACTAAGTCTCCAATGAAATTATTTAGCATAAAATTGCATGAGGTCCATGCCCTTTTCCCTTATGTTTTAGGATTGTTTTAAATGTAAATTAATTTATAAATGATATATTTTTATGTGAACTTGGTTTACGATATTATTATAATTTGATTCTTTTATTAGTGATTTTTAAAATTTTATTCTTGGTTTTGAGATCTTTTATTTATCATCTTAGATTAGATTTGTCTGTGAAAACTTAATCTATGCCACTTCTGCATTCATGGATCTAAACCTTAACTTTTAAATTCAAATTTCACATTTAGTCATTGGTAGTCACTTCATTAACCATCATGAGCCAACCTAGTGCATGTTTGTGTTATTTGAATGCTATGTTGTTGTATTTAAAGATATTTGTTCACTGATTTAACAACATCAAGGACTATGTCTAATGAATAATTATGGGCACTCTAGAGTTTTTAGCATAGCTTAGCATTACCAGAGTATTACATTAGCACACATCATCCTAGGTTCGTTGCATGTTTGTTTATTATCCTAGATTTTGGTTCATCACCATTGGATCAATCCAACTATGGATCTAACTGACGAAAACTTCATCTTCAAAATTCAACAAATTCTTTGAAGGCATTCATAAACACAAATAATCTTTACAATAATTCAAATATCGGAGATTGAGGTGAGCAAACTCTAATAGTCCACATCATATTAATTCAAATCAACAAGTTATATTTTAGGTCCACACATCAACTCAAATCCACACTTGTAGAGATCAGATCTGCACTTACATAAGTGAACTTGAGTGAAAGAAAATTAGTTTGCATAATCTAAGATCTCCATCTAAATAAGCCATAAAATTCTAATACCTTGACAAATCAAATCCTAACATTTGTCATATCATATTTCTATCATCAAATGTTCCCTTCCTTCTCCTACATCGATTCCTTTATTATTTCTCTACCTCCTCTTGTCACCTTTGCAAGAAATCCTCTCACTCCTAAACTTCATTCAGTTCTATCTATCTTTCTCGCCTCTTATTCCTATATCATTTCCCACATAGATTTTTCACTTCATCTGGATGTCTTGTTCATCCCCACATTCATTCCCTTCTATATTTATAGCCAATCATATGTTGCTACATAGCACATCCAGATCCCACCTACAATTGCACCATATTTCCGGCCGCAATTCCCATGTTCCTCACATTTGTATATTTCTGGTGAACTATAGGATGTTATTTGAAATGTCCCGTACATTCTAGTTGACTAAGATATGATAAGAAGGAAGTACCCTTTATAAAGAAAATGATGATTGACTTGAGAAAAGAGCCAAAACCGTGGACTTAAATATTTAAATCAGGTTGTCCTCCGTATACTTGGAGCGGCCAACACATAAGAAAAAAGTCTTATAATTTATCAATAAGAGTTATGTGATTTAGAGTATAGCAAGAGCAATGATTTATATTTAATTAAAAGTAGTATTTAATTAAGGCCAGCGATCTCACTAGAAGACAAAGCTATCTATTAAGAGAAGCAATTTTACAGGAAGGGTTGCGATCAGTTGAAGGGGTAGCATAAGTAACAAAAGACATCTCTTTTCAAAGAGACACATCTTAGAGATATGAGACTATAAAAAGGAAATGGTCGATCTATCATAACAGAAGGAAATAACTTATATACTATACAACATTTCTCATATAAAACGCATTCGATTCCTCATAACAGCAAGCATATTCAGAAATAAATAATAAAGGAATCCAAGCAGCAAACAAGAAACATAAAATAATTACAGTAGAGATATATATATGTTCAGTCATATAAACCATTGTGAACAGCAAAAGGGATATACATGACAATCTTGAATTGAACTAGATAATTTTGCTTATGCACAATAGAATCAATATAATGACTTCCTTAACGTTCTCATCCAAGTAGTCAATCTATTTTGGAGCGGAGATAGTACATATAAGGAATGCAAGTTGCTAGGGAGTCCATTCCAGTAAGGACACCCCGAGTGGGGCTAGGAGGCCGAATGGTAGCTGTCATTCCATGCTCCTAGACTGGATGGAACAGCTCGAGGCGCCTTGTATGATCTCCCAAGTGGTGCTCCACATTGACGATGGGTTGTTTGGATAGAACCTAAAAGGGAATCCCATATGATTAAGATAATGTTCCTAACCCTAGTATGAAATATTTATTTTATGGATTATGCTTTCAATGATTATCTAACATGATTGCAAGTTCTCAACCAAGATCTATCTTGCTCAACAATTTAAATTGGTAAATCATATCACTAACTCTATTTCATTTCTTGCTTTGCTTGGAATTGTGATTTTAGGGCAAAAACTAGGGCATATACAAAAGGGGACATTACAAATGGTATCAGAGCATTAATCCTACCAATCTGCAGGACAAACCTACTTTAACCGTCATTTAATTAGAATTAACTATTGAGCCTTCCTTTTAAGTAGGCCAATAATGCATTTCTATATGAGCTAAATAAACTGTATTCAACTCAAGAGAATGCAAAGCATTACAATAGAATGGGGTGCTCATAGGAAAGCAAGAGATGGGTATATATATGATATTCCACCCAAGAAACTCAATACACAACCAATGTGGGATAAAGTGAAAAAGTCCCTAAGTAAACTTAATCTAGTGTGAAAAGAGCTAAGGTGGAGAACAAGCTAAGAAAGAGCTAGGTAGCAAAGTAACCTTGTTCACACTAACACCCCCCCTTAAGTGCAACTTAGGAGAGAAGATTGTTAAGCAAATATGCAAAAAGATGCAAAGATGGGTCCCGGCTACTAGGCCATGTTAGGTACCCATGTACAAATGCAAAGGAAATCTCTCACAAATGGAGAAAAGGAGAAAACCCAATGGGACAAAACTCCTCCCCAAAAGAGAGATGAAATACAACAATGATATCCATCACAGATCCAATCAATCTCTATCCACACAAAGGATGATAAGAGAGATCATACAACCCCCCCATAATGAGATAACCTACTGCAACAAAAAGCACTGGAAGCACACTTGTGAAGTAACACTGGAATCCTCAATCTGGCAAGCAAGAAAAAATACTTCTGTTTGCTATAAACCATATTAGAGTCACTCAAGGACTCAGGTCGGAATCATGAAAAAGCAACAGCAGACCCGATGCCAAAGAACACTAGAAAACTCACAACTAGCACAACTCTAGAATCTATGAAGCAACAGTTGATTGAGAAATGATCTGGTACAGAAATGAAGTGCAGAAAAAATGCAAACCTAATGCATGCAAGAAAGGAAATAGTGCATGCACTGATGAATGTTCACATCAGCCTCCATGAATAAAAATGGCCTTAGATATGTGCGTTTACAATGCTGGAGTAGAATTTTCCATAGTTTTACAATGTCAAAAATGGACCCAAATACTAAAAGTATAGAAATATCTCAGAATTAGAACATAAAAATAGCACCATTATGTAGTGCTCAGAAAAATATTAACTTTCAAAAAAGAATGACCTCGATCCGAGATCATATGTGAAAGTTATAGCCGTTTGAAGTTCTAAAAAACTGAAACTGTCTGTCAGATCTGACAAGAAAACATAATTTCAGGAAAATTCATGTACCAAACTCAGAAATCATTTGAACCAACATGTAGAGCATGAAAAATTAGCCAAAATCAAAAAAAAATCTCGCAAATCTGAGGTCGGGAGCCCGAGTTACGGCCTTTGGAAGTTGAACTGCAATTTTCAAAACGCCAATGGAGAGGGGTTTTGCTGTAGCTTTCTGACATCATTTCTGCAAAATATATAAGCTGTATGTAAAAACTAACAGATACCTAGATAGTTTTTCGGTGCTGCGAACAAAACCCAGAAAGCGTTTTTCTCTATGATCTACAAAAAATGTGACTCTAATGAAAAAAATGTGTTTAGCACCAAAAAAATGGCATGCAAAGATTGAATCAGCTACCTAAGACAAAGAAAGGCATGCTGCAACCTGCAAGATTGATCAGACTAAATAAAATGCAAGCCGATTGTTAGATTTTAACTCAAAGAGTCTTGAGAAAGCTATGAAAAAAACTTGCAACTGGCAAGTCAAAATATGAACCCCCCCAGAAACTAGAGTTTTCTCCACACTTTTCTATTTCTCCAGATCATCCGAAGATGCAAGAGAAGAGCATACTCATGTGCTTCGAAACCCACAACTCACAAACTAGAGTTTTCTCCACACTTTTCTGTTTCTCCAGATCATCCGAAGATGCAAGAGAAGAGCATACTCATGTGCTTCAAAAAATAACTCTACACTCTCAGATTTCTAAAAAAATGCTAACCCACAACTCACAATTGCTCTGATACCATGTTAGATTTCTACCCAAGCATGCAAGTGATTGAGAGAAAGTAAAATAGAAATTAGATATGAGCTAAATAAACTGTATTCAACTCAAGAGAATGCAAAGCATTACAATAGAATGGGGTGCTCATATGAGAGCAAGAGGTGGGTATATATATGATATTCCACCCAAGAAACTCAATACACAACCAATGTGGGATAAAGTGAAAAAGTCCCTAAGTAAACTTAAGTGTGAAAAGAGCTAAGGTGGAGAACAAGCTAAGAAAGAGCTAGATAGCAAAGTAACCATGTTCACACTAACAACTTTAACCGTCATTTAATTAGAATTAACTATTGAGCCTTCCTCTTAAGTAGGCCAATAATGCATTTCTATATGTGTGTGCTTTTCACATATGTGCTTCGTATCTTATGTGTATTCATACTTTGTGACTTACGTGTATTCATGTGTACACTTCATGACTTACGTGTATTCATATGCATACTCTGTATGTTATGTGTATTTATGCATATACTTTGTGTATTACGTGTATTTATGTGTATGCTTCATCCTTATGTATTACATGTATTTATGTGTATGCTTCATGCTTCTGTATTACGTGTATTTATGCATATACTTCATGTATTACATGTATTTATGTATGCTTCATGCTTCATGTATTTATGTGTATACTACATGTATTACGTGTATTTATGTGTATTCTTCATGCTTCGTGTATTACGTGTATTTATGCGTATACTTTGTGTATTACGTATATGCTTCACGTACGTGTATTACATGCATTTATGCATATACTTCATGTTTTACATGTATTTATGTGTATACTTCATATATTATGGATATTTATGTGTATGCTTCATGCTTCGTGTCTTATGTGTATACTTCATGTATTGTGTGTATTTATGTGTATGCTTCATGTATTACGTATATCTATGTGTTTGCTTCATGTCTAATGTTTCTTCAACAAGTTTACCCATGTGTGTTTAAGATTACTTTATGCTTAAAAGTTATGAAAATGCCAAATCTATCAAAGTTTTATCTGTCAAAATGTTTCTTGGGTTGAGAAGCACTAACAAATTAACTTATGCAATAATGAAGAGTTGTAACTATTGAAGTGAAAAAGTGTGACTCCCTTTAACTTGAGATATAAAAGGGAGAGCATTTCATTTGAGAAAGACATCCAAAACATCATTGAAGAATTCAATTGAAAATAGAACCCTTAGTGATTTTGCAAGTGAATTAAATTAAGTTCTCAAGAATAGTGATGTGACTCCGAAGATGAAAAGTTGTGACCCTTCAAATGTGAAAGACTATAACCCCCTCAACAAGGAGATATAAAAGGGGAATCACTTCCTTGTAAAAAATCAACAATAGGAAAGAAACATGTCAATCAACTTGGAAGTAAAGTATTATTCTCAAGGCAGCCATGAAGGGTGCTGATTCATTAACTATGAAGGGTGGGCGACTCCCCCCAAAGAGATATAAATCAATCATTGACATTTAATAAGCAATCATCACTCACTTATCCTTCAAGAAATCAAGCAATCAAAATATCCAAAAAGATTCCCAAAGGGGGAACAATCATAACAACTCAACATAATTAAGGATAAAATCTAATGATATAGTTTAACTTTCAATTATCAAATAAGAAACTCACATTACCATCACTAGTTGTCACGAAAACTTAAGCATACCTAAAGATACAAAGATGGATTAAGATTATCTTAATTTCAAACTTTGAGATAAGTATATTGAGATATCATCTTTACCTAGGGTCATTAATCTCTTAAAAGCCAAAACAACATTTTTGAGACAATGTAATAAAGACAACTCAATCCTTTAGGAACCTACAATTTGGACTCTTGAGAGATCATAAGAGAAATGTGGAAATCTATTGTAAGATATATTCACCAAGCTTCATGGAGGAGGAACATAATTAATAATAAATTATTATATTCCTTTGGAACAAGATCAAATGTACAATCAAGTGATCTATTGCACACTCATTGAAACAATGGCAATACAATCTAGTCCATACCACATATGATCTACCCTGTAACCTATAATGTTAACCGAGTGAACTTTGTCTTGGAGACCAAATTCACTTCTATATAGAGTGGACCATTTCATGGGTAAGTGCAAGAAGATGGGGGGCAAAAAGGGGGTCTTAAGTGGCCACTTTTTTTCTGAAATCAGGAAATAGTGACCTTGGATGAGAAATTGAGCATAGTTTCACTCAAAATTTGAAGATGCAACCAAAACAATGATCATAGTGCTCCGAGTCTACTTTCTAAACTACTATTTTTTTAAAAATTGGTATATATTAAGGGGTTCAAAATAGGGAGCCACAAAAATTGGTGTTGTTTCTGTCAAAAAAACATAACATAGCGTGTTTTGTGGCTCCCTCAAAAGGTTACCTTTCTTTTGGTATTTTTAAAATCTCTTGAATGAGAAATTAGCTAATAGCATGTAGTTTATGCCGGATGTTTCTGATAATTTTTTAATGAATATTTAATTTTTTACTAATTTTCAAAGTGGGCACATCCTAAAAAATAGAATTTTGGCCGTGATACCACTGTAAATTTTAAAAAATAATTGAATTTTTTTTTAATGTGTAGAATGGAGTCTAGTTTATAAAAATATAATTTATTTAAAATTTCAATGAATGGTTAATTTATAATGAAAAAAAGACTAAACACTGGTTTTTTTCCCAAAAACGGACACACAAACAAAAGAAATTAAAGATGAAAGGCTTAACATTGTTAAAATGTGAAAAAACTTACATCATTAAATAGCTAAGAGAAAGCCTAACATTACCCAAGTGTTTGATTTGTTTGACCTTCAAACACATGCAAATTTGAGGGTTAACACGAATAAAATTATGTGAAATCTTGTAGAATTTGCAAAAACATGTTTGTGGACGTTGGGAAGGCACTCCAAGCCTTTGGGTTGGAAATCCAAAGCAAATCCCAAGTCTAAGGCTTGGGATTCCCAAAGCAAAATATAACACGAGCATGTTATAACGCGCTCGCATTATGTCTTCCTTTCAATGATTTATGTTCAAGTTTCATAAGTATGTTTGATGGATGTATATATGTATATATGTATTCCTATAGGTATGTATGTATGGTTGTATGCATGCTTGTTTGTATGTATCTATGTATGTATGTATGTACGTACATGTATGTATGTATGTCTGTATGTATGTACGTACATGTATGTATGTATGTACATGTATGTATGTATGTAAGGGTTTTGGGTTTAGGGTATATAAGGACCTGAGCCCGTATAGTTTTTAGGGTTGAGGGTTGAGGGATTAAGGCTAAAGTAATAGGTAGAGGGTAGAGGTTAGAGGGTTGAGGGTTAATATTCAGATTGTTGAGTGTATAATATTAAGTGTGTAAGGCATGGGGATTAGGGTTTAGGATATTGGGTTTAGGGTTTACGATATGGATTGAGGGTATATAAGGCATAGGGTGACTTGGGTTGAGAGCACATATGGTTTAGGTTTAATTTAAGTATAGGGTTGAGGCACAATATTTAGAGTTTAGGGTATAAGAGTGAGGTTATAGGGTATAGGGATGAGGGTTTGTGGGTGTAGGCTTTAGGGTTTAAGGTATAGGGTTGAGGATTGAGGGATTAGGGCTTAAGTATATGGTTGAGGGTATAGGGTTGAGGGTTTAGGGATAGGTTTTAGGGTTTAAGGTTTAAGGGTTAAGCGTTGAGGGATAGGCTTTAGGGTTTAGGGGTAAGGGATTAGGGTTTAAGGTAAAGTGTTGAGGGTTGAGGGTTTATGAATAGGGATATCATTTAGGGTTGAGGGATGAGGGATTAGGGTTGAGGGTTGAGGGATAAAGGATTAAGGTATAGTGATGAGGGTTGAGGGTTTAGGGATAGGGTTTAGGGTTTAGGGTTGAGGGTTGGGGGATTAGGGTTTAGGGTTGAGGTATTAGGGTTTAAGGTATAATGTTAAGGGTTGAGGGTTTAGGGTTGACGAATTAGGTTTTAATGTTGAGAGTTGAGGGTTGAGGTTTAAGGGATAGGGTTGATGGTTTAGGGATTAGGGTTAAAGTAGAGTGTTGAGGGTAGAGGGATTAGGGATAGGGTTTAGGGTTGAAGGTTTAAGGATTGAGGGTTGAGGCTTTAGAGCTGAGGGTTAAGGGATTAGGGTTTAAGTTATAGTGTCGAGTGTCGAGGGTGTAGGGATAGGTTTTAGGGTTTAAGTTTTAAGGGTTAAGGGTTGAGGGATAGTATCGAGCCAGTTGAGGGTTTAGGAATAGGGATAGTGTTTAGGGTTTAGGTATGAGGGATTAGGGTTGAGGGTTGATGGATTAGGGTTGAAGGTTGACAGATTAGGGCTTAGGGATAGGGTTTAGGGCTTAGGGATATTCAGCTTTATCCTTCCATCACTTCTAAACAAATGAACATGATCTTCAAGGATTACAAGGATGAGTTCCGAAGCAAAGCCAAAATGAACAAGCTTATGCTCAAAGAAACTGATTAGGTGGTAAAAGAGACAGAATCCATCGTCTGGAATGCATATAAAAGATTCAATCTTCCTATTATAGAGGACATAGGTGATGAACCTTCTAATGTCAAAGGATTAAGTGCATCAAAGGAAGACTACACTGAGAAAATTGTAGAAGAGTCAAAGGAGATAGGTGAGGAGAAGACTAAGGACCTGGATTCCTCTATTCCAGAAGAGGAAGCCCATGAAGAAGTAAATATCTTTCTTCCAAATCCCCCAATAGACTCCAGAACTAAAGGAGAAGGAAGACAAGAGGAGAAAGCAAGTCAAGAAAAAGGGAAAAAGGGAAGAAAAGAAGATCAAACAGAGAAGACCTTAGGTGATAGTTCTGAGGCTGCAGAAGGAAAGAAGACCTTGTCTCCGGCAAGAGACATTACAGAAGCAGTTAAAGATTTCCTAACCAAGGAAATGATGGAATTAGATGAACCAGAGCTGTTTCAAGGACCACTCAATTTTGACTCTCTCTCTCTGGTCCAGACAATGAAGGTCACATCTTTCAAGCTAAAGTAAAAGAAAAGATTTTGAAGTCTCACATGGAAGACTGTGAGCTAATAGAGATTGCATCTAGTGTGCTAGAGAAAATCATGCCATCCTTTCAAAAGGATCCTATAGCCTCCTCTTCCTGTAATCTAAAATCTCTTGTTAATTTTGTTAGCACACATTTTGATTCTTTGGAGAAATCAGCAAAAGAGAAAGTCTGGAAAGAGTTTTTGGCTAAGAGATTCTCTAAAGTACATGGGCTAATAACGAATGATAGGAAAAATTTGGATATTGGGATAAAGAGCTTAGAAAATGCTCTTAAAGATGGCAGAGATTTATACAAATTTTGTCTATCTTGGTCCACCATGACATCAGACATTGCCAAGAAGATGGAAGAACAAGAGAGCAAAATGTCAAGTTTATTTCAAAATTTTGACCCTCTCACCTCTTCCATAATGAATCAAGAATGTCAGATTATTTCCACTATAAATGAAATAAAGAGGCTTGAAAATGAGAAGAAGAAAAGAATAAGCAAGCCAAGTGAATTAAGAAGGATAATTATCCCCAAGTTAGAGGCAATGCATGAGACCCTAACTGATGCCCAGACCACAGCCCGGACCAGTGATCCAACAGACTTAAAGAGGGCAGAAGCTTTTGAATTTTTGCTAAGTGGTCACATCTCAATTTTGGACAGGATGAAGCAGAGTTGGGCAACAAAATTTGTCCATTTGAAAACAAATTTTGCGGATATACTTAAGTATATGTAAGTATAACTTGTATATATACTTATGCGGCTATGTATAGGTTAAATTTTGCAAATTTTGGTGTGCGGATTCCACCCTTTTCCATTGATGTCAAAGGGGGAGTGAGGAGCAGTGAAAAATGTGGAATCTAGCCAAGGGGGAGCTTCAGAAAAATGTACATAAGAATATAGCATTAGCCAAGGGGGAGTGCGCTATGACACTTAGTCATTTTTCACTAAGTGTTGCCATCAATGGCAAAGGGGGAGATTGTTGGAAAGAGACACTATGTGGCTTCATCATTGTTGTCATTGATGGCAACAAAGTTTATCCCACACATCTACAGCACATAATAGGTCCTTACCGAAAGTCAGATTGAAGAGTGTTTTGGTCCAGTGAACAAGAACAGAGCATGCAGCAAGGTCTGACAATCAGGTCCGGATCTCTCAGAGGAAGTATCTCAGCAAAGTGCGGATGTGGGGAAGTCAAGAGGAGTACCATGACTACTACATTCTAGAGATTGAGCCTCTGGTGATGAAAGAGTGAAAAGATATGAGCACCTAAGTATTGGGCAGAGTAGATTGAGGAAGAACTGACTGGCAGAGCATCAGACCTTAATCCGGATGAGGAATTGATGGAGATCAAGCTTCTTGAGGGATCATTCATGGTTGGCCGACATGATTGATGACTTCTACAACTATCTCTTTGATACACATCACTTAGTAAGCAAGGATTCAGCTGATTGATCAGAGTTTGAGAAAATCCTGAGTATTCCGGGTGCTGACTAGAAAGATGTTGAAATCCTTGGTGCAGATATATATACCAAATGGATTTCAATGTGAAGGAGTGTGGTGTGTGAAATAGTGTGCGAAGAAAAGCAGAGAGCAGTGTGGAAGCAGCTATACAAATCCAGTATGTAACAGAATAGCAACACTAAGCAGAGGAAGAATAAAGTGTAGCAGATCAGTATATTGAGCCTAACTAGAACTGAACCTCAGCATATGTGGATACCCCTGATCAGTTCAAATACCTGGTTACTTTCTATATACCATGTAGACAGTGAGCCTCTTGTGAACAATGTGCTCAGGCAGTGAGCCCTAATTGGCAAGTGCCATTTTGTACTTCTTATTCTTTTAACAGAGAATACAATATTGGGTTAGTCACCCTGTGGTTCTTCCCTTAACAGGGTTTTCCACGTCAAAATCATTGTGTTATGTGTATTTCTGCTCTCATGGTTATGCATGCTTATAGTTTTGATGCTGCACTAATTGTTAAAGAAAAATAGAAAGTTAAATTATTTAAGATAACTAATTCACCCCCCCTCTTAGTTATCTACCTTGTTTCCAACAGAGGCTTCAGGGCTGAGGGTTAAGGGATTAGGATTTAAGATATAGTGTCGAGGGTCGAGGTTTTAGGGATAGGTTTGAGGGTTTAAGGTTTAAGGGTTGAGGGATAGGGTTTAGGGTTTATGGATAAGGGATTAGGGTTTAACATATAGTGTCGAGAGTTGAGGGTTGAGGGATTAGGGTTGAGGGTTTAGGGACTGGGTTTAGGGTTTAGGGTTGAGGGATTAGGGTTTAAGGTATAGTGTTGAGGGTTGAGGGTTTAGGTATAGGGTTTAGGGTTGAGGGATTAGGGTTTAGGGTTGACAGATTAGGGTTTAACGTTGAGGGTTGAGGGTTGAGGGTTTAGGGATAGGGTTGAGGGTCGAGGGATTAGGGTTAAAGTAGAGTGTCAAGGGTGTAGAGATTAGGGATAGGGTTTAGGGTTGAAGGTTTAAGGATTGAGGGTTGAGGCTTTAGGGCTAAGGGTTAAGGGATTAGGGTTTAAGATATAGTGTCGAGGGTTGAGGTTTTAGGGTTTAAGGTTTAAGGGTTAAGGGTTGTGGGATAGGGTTTAGGGTTTAGGGATAAGGGATTAGGGTTTAAGGTATAGTTTTGAGGGTTGAGGGTTTAGGAATAGGGATGATGTTTAGGGTTTAGGGATGATGGATTAGGGTTGAGGGTTGAGGGATTAGGGTTGAGGGTTGAGGGATTAAGGTTTAATGTATAGTGTTGAGGGTTGAGGGATTAGGGTTTAAGGTATAGTGTTGAGGGTTGAGGGTTTAGGTATAGGGTTTAGGGTTGATGGATTAGGGTTTAACATTGAGGGTTGAGGCTTGAGGGTTTAGGGATATGGTTGAGGGTCAAGGGATTAGGGTTAAAGTAGAGTGTCGAGGGTATAGGGATTATGGATAGGGTTTAGGGTTGAAGGTTTAAGGATTGAGGTTTGAGGCTTTAGGGTTGAGGGTTAAGGGATTAGGGTTTAAGATATATTGTCGAGGGTCAAGGTTTTAGGAATAGGTTTTAGGGTTAGTGGTTGAGGGATAGGGTTTAGGGTTTAGGGATAAGGGATTAGGGTTTAAGGTATAGTTTCGAGGGTTGAGGGTTTAGGAATAGGGATAGAGTTTAGGGTTTAGAGATGGGGGATTAGGGTTGAGGGTAGAGGGATTAGGGTTGAGGGTTTAGTGATAGGGTGTAGGGTTTAGGGTTGAGGGAATAGGGTTTAAGGTAAAGTGTTGAGGATTTAGGGATAGGGTTTAGGATTTAAGGTATAAGGGTTGAGAGTTGAGGCTTTAGGGTTTAGGGTTAAGTGAGACCTAGATGGATAAGGATGGATAGAGAGGTAGACAAGGAGTGATTGAGAGACGTAGAGAGGGGAGAGGTCGAGAGGTGAGGGGGAGAGATAAGTGAGATATAGAGAGGTGAGAGATAGAACATGAGCTAATGGAACTAGAGGTGAGAGATATTGCAAAGGTGCTATCAAAGGTGAGATAGGCACAAATATTTATAGGCACTCCTTTCTATCATATTTTGCAATATATCGCACCTCTAGCTACTTGGCACTTCTTTTCCATGACAACTCAGTGGCACATTATAAAGAGACTACATTTATTTAACTCACTTCATAAGTTTCAAAATAAAATACCTAGATGACTACAAAAAAGAAGGATGATGATCCCTTGAATTATGCACATGGCAATCCCTCTACTTTTGAAGCATCAATCTATTGGTATTTGGATCAAGGAACCCTCAATAACACATGAACTCTCTGAACTCCTTTCTGCTTTAGACACATATTTTTCTATGGATCAATCTATAGTAGGACAAAATGTGCTCGCATTTTGGCTTGCCATACAAATGGTAAAAAGGCCTAGACCCCCATGATCCAGGCCCACATACTCTATTTTCATGTTGTTTATGCTCATGTTCTGACAAAAAAATGTTTTCATGCTATTGGGAAGTTCACATGCACATTTTGCACATTCTACCACCTTTGCATGAACTTTCCACCCCCCTTTTTCTGCTTTGCTAACTTAAGGAGGAAATAACATAGTTTTCACATCGAATTTGATATATATCAATTCAAGTTTCAATTTTTGTAGGGTTGAAATGTTAATTGTGATTGAATTGTAGGAATTTAATATTATAGATTGGTTAATAGTATTGTTGTTACTAATTCAATTTGAGTTTTATTCAATTTAACGTTGAAAAGGAACCAAGTGGTGAAAAACTCAAATTGTTGAGGAGTTTTATGCAAGAAGAAAAAAACACTACATAATTAGGTACTCTCTCCATTTGAATCTTTGTTTTTTAGGTATGTCAAGTCTTTACATGCATGTTCTTTACATTTTCCTTAATTCTATTTGAATTACTTTATCATGCTTTATCATACATGTTTATATCACTTGTATGGTATCCATAATAAAAGACTATGTATACATATTTTGTGTTTATATAATAGACTATATTTTAAATTAATTCATGGTATGCATAATAAAAGATATCTCAAAGGTCAACATTAATTAAAATAGACACAATCATGATCAAGAAAGCAGCCTACAATCTCACATGGTGCCATGTATATTTTCTACACTTGGGCTCTTTAATAATTATGTGCAATAATGAATTAAATAGACCTTAACATACCATGATGTCAAACTATACAAGAATAAATCCTTACAACATATAAATATACAATCGCTTAAGCATAATGAAATACTATTATCTTGTCATATTAACAAGTTAAAATACAAATGAATTGGTGCGAAGATCATACAAGTAAATCCCAATAGGCTTAATCCAATCATTATCCATGCTATGCTACATTATTCTTCATGTTGGAGGATGTGGAGACCTCTTTGGTGTCTTGGGCTAGGACATTCCTTATGCACCTATTCATGATGATTTGTATGCACATGACACAATGATATTTCAAAATTTCCTAATTGTCCTTTGTTAGCACATGATGGTGGTTACCTTGATCGACTATATACGTTTCAATACCCTAAATTACAGAGATTAGTCTAATGATTTTTATGACAGTCCTAGGTATGTCTCCAAATATTCATGTTTCCAAGATAGCTCTAGCTAATGTCCACTTGTTTCCAACTTCTTAGACGTGCAAGAAAAAATTTTGAGCATTATATTCATCATAAATAAGTCACTTTTAGTCAATACAAGCCAAAATACATCCATTTGCAATCATGGATTAGTTAAGGACAGCTGGGCACTGGTAAATTTGTTGCCATTGGCAACTTCACAAATTTGGTGTCTTATCTTGTCCTCCTTGATTTTCTCCATGGATCTCCATCATTGTCCTCATGATTCGTATAATTCATCATGTCATAGTGGCTTCATCATTCCATAATTATCTAATCACCATAACCCTAGATGGCTATCCCTAGGACTACTCCAGTGAATTGCACACTATGTATTTTAGTAATTTAGATTTCCTTCATGTGTGTTTCAATGGCTTGCAGTGTTAGGATAGTCGTATGTGAAACTTATTGAACATAATTAAACTCCATCACACCACCTCAAATGAAATCAAACTCAATCCAAATTTCATGAATATGACTATCCTTTTGAATAAATCAGTTATGGCATGACAATCCTTTATGAGCACTTGGTCAGTCTTCTTCAAACTTTCACCTTTTGTTTGTATTGAAAAATATCTAAAATAATCCTCTTAGAACCTTACGAATAAAGTTATTATCATGTGCATGAAGTGATCAACAATAATGGTTGTCTCTAGAACTAGGTGTGATAGTCTTAGATAGTTAGGACTGTTATGACTACCCTCATAGCTGTGACAGTCTTATTTGCATCTGAATATGATAGTCATGTCTCTATGCGATGAACCTGTCTAGGATATCTTTCTACAACACCCATCCTCACCTTCAATCTCATTGGAAAGATCAACAACACTCCTGAGCAAGGCATTTGTACCTATTCATGACTATCCTACGTGTTGATTATAACAACAGATTGTCTCCTTCTTCATAGTCTCCTTTATGGCAACTTAGCTTATGCACATGATTATCTACTTGAGTTTGGTATTGCCATATTAATGAGCCTTGACTTTAATAATTGTCTCTTTATATCCCTTCTTCACCCTCTACACTAATCCAAAGGACACCCTAGTGTGATGTCTCCCACGATCTCAATCATCTCTCCTTTCATGACTAGATGGTTATCAACAAGTGCTGGCCCACGAGACATCTCCAATTGAAAATCAAGTGTATCATGTGTCCTAAAATCTATCCCATGGCTACAAGCTCAATATTCATGTGTGAGGAGATGATCTCTATCCACAAGTAAGTGTAGGTAGTTTGATGCCACTAGCACCAAGGCCTCCCCCACATCTTCAACCTTGTAGTCAACATGAAGTCCCATGTACTCTTCACTTGTAGCCTCAATAGGTGACTCTCCTTTGACTTTATCCTCATAGGACTGAAGTGAACTTTGTACCATAATGCTTTGTATGGCTCCAATAACATTGTGTAATAATGCTTTGTATGCTTTGTACCTATTTTGGTTGAGTGACATTTACTTTTCTACATGATGATTGTATGTACATTTTCTATGAAGGGTTGAATGACATTATGATTATGTAAAAGTAAGCATAGTAATAAATATAAGCCAAGTCAGTTCTCTTGAACTTGATGAAATATTCTTAATCTATGTTTACTTTTATTTATTTTATTTGGGTTATAGTAGTATAGTATACTTTCCTCCTAAACTTTTTATTCCGAAGAAATAATCTTTCATAACAAATCGACTACCATTATTAGTATTCCACCAATATCTATTCATGCAAATAAGATCTTCTAATCGATAACGAGGCCAAAGAAAACGTCTTATCTTTTGCCTTGTATCTATGATCAGATTTTCATCTTTTTCCATGAAACCTTCGTCATTTTCTATTTCTTTACTATTGGACAATCCTCTATTTTTATCTAAATTGTTTTCTAGATTCAAAAGATTCAAAATTCAAAATTCTCTACGACGTCTTGGAAGAAAAATATCTTCGAAAAGGAGAGAACTTGAATTTTTTTCATTTACATCCTGAATAGCTTTTTGTCGTTCAGATCTATCAAAAAGATTTACATCAATCCCTTTCTTCTTTAATTTTAAGAGAAGACTTGCAATTTTATAGATCAAGAATCGGTCATTAAAGTACGCCGATAGAAGTGGCATAGACCGTCGTCTTTCATTCCCAAAAATTCTAAAAAAATTGTGCTTCTTGAAGCAACTTTTCAGATACAAAATAATTTCAACTAATTCCAAGTCAAGTTCCCCGTTTTGCAAATACGGTTTAGTTAGTTGGGATACAGCAGCCTTGTTTCCCAATTTCTTTTTGTCTAAGAAACGAGACGCATTTCTGCCCTTGGAAAGCTAAGGACCTAGTGGCAATTTTTGCAGCTTGTATTTGATTGCCCATGTGCGAATATTTTTCACCATTTCTCGATATTCCAATTTCTCTTTTTTTATTTTTCATCTCATTTCTCGTTCTTCTTGTTCTTTTCTATTTTCTATTTCATGCTTCTGTTCTTTTCTCTTTTCTTTTCTCTATTTTTTTTCTTTTTCTAGTTGGCTATTCTCTTCTTGTGTTATTTCTTCTTGTATTTCGGTTTGGTTTTCTTTATTGTTGAATACAGAATCCAATTGAAATTTAACTTCATCCCATGCACTTTTATCAGCTGCTGAATTCTTTTCAGCATCTAGTTTCAAAATCTTGTTTTTTCTTTCTATTCGTAATAACTCCTTTTCCATATTTATTTTTTTCATATTGATTTTGCTATGATAAAGATCCTTAAAGTCTCGAACTAGAAAATCATTTGTTCTAGTTTTATGTTTTTTAATTCCGCACTCTTTTTCTCTTTTAGCTCTTTTAGCTCGTTGAGCAGTGCGTTTTTCAATTCGTTTAGCTTTCTTTGCTTGTATTTGTTCTTTTCTTTTGTTCTGAATTTTTAGTTGTTTCTCTTTTCATCTCTGTTGATCCTCTCTCTTGAATATCTTTTTAAGTTTTTTCACCTCTTTTGGAGTCGTTGCCAATTCAAGTTTTTGAATTCTTTCCTCCTTTCGTCTCTGTCTTTCCTTCCTCTTCATTTCCTTTTCTTCTTTAAGAAGGCGTTCTTCTGCAAGTTTTATTTTCCTTTCCTCTGCTTTTTTCTTGAGACTTTTGATCACAAAATCATCAACATCAAAGTCTTCTGCTACTTCAATCTCTTGAAATTACCACATATATTCAATTTGTTTTTTTATTATTTCCAGAAGAAATAGGTCATCAAGTCTTTTTGCATTCTTTACTCTTCTTCTAACATCTGGGAACAACCAAAATTGGAATTTGTAATACGAATTTTCCTTAGTTGTCAAGGAATCATAATCCTTCTGATTTTTGTTTTTGGAGTAATCGGAACCCTTCTTCCTTCTTTGAAATTTTGTAATAATTTTATGGTCTAGTTCCGGTATATATTGTACCGCGGGTCCGTGATTATCCTCTTTCATATGATCCAGATAACTATATGCTAAAAGATTATATCTATGACATTTGATCCTATTTTTGAGCCGTCTCAGAAAAGACGCAAAATGTTTCTCCCCCAAAAAAGATGCAAATTCACTCCATCCCAATCAGTTACCGATTACATTTTTCTTTTTATGTGGTGCTATTCTATATCCAGCACACCATTTTAACCATTGTTTCCAATCTTTAACCCTCAAGTCTTGAGGCTCTTTACAATCCAATATTCCTTGTAAATATAAAAATACCTTTACATCTTTTTTGATTAAAGGAGACGATGCTCTAGATTTTAATAAATCCTTCGCAAAGGACCCCTTCATATTTCTTATTTGAAGCCATATTTTGTGAAATACATATGCTTGGGAAATTTTTTCAGAACGGTTGTTCTTTTTGATAATTGGATTGATAATTCTATTTCTATTTGAAATAGATATTTTTCTAGTTGCTTCAATATTTTGACTCAATTGCATGTAAAATTGCAAAATTGACTCGATGAGATTAAAAATAGTGCTTTTATTTGACTCGATGAGATTCAAGATGCTTATATTGAGATCAATAAGTGTTAGTTTCACCCTAAAATGAAGAACTTTCATAAAATAGGGCAATTTCTTCCTAATGAATCGAGTGGTTTTCTTTTGGAAAATAGAACCCCAAATTTTGATTCGAGCCCACTCTTTTTTCAATCTAGATTTTATGTCAGGAGAAGGTTGATCAATTTATTTTTCAAATCAGCTTGCAACTTTTTATAAATATCTAGATTAAATAGATACTCTTCATTCATCTGCTTAATTTGATCATTCATTGTGGTTGTCCAATCATCTGGATCTTCCAAATTAATATCTGGTTCTATTTACTTCCTGTCGTTTAATCACAACAATTGTTAAAATGTCATATCGGTTCCTTCATATGGAATAACTGTGTATTCCACTTCAACTGTATCTCTCCAAATAAGGGTTGCTAACTCAATGGTAGAGTACTTGGCTTTTAAGTGCGACTAAGGTCTCTTGCACATTTGGATGAAGTACTAAATTCATCTATACCATCGGTAAATCTAGTAAGACTATGACTGATCCTGAAAAGTAAATAAAATGGAAAAAGCAGCATGTCGTTCTAAGAATCTTGACTTTCTTTTTTAAATAATGCATAACTACACGGATAAGCTCACATTAACCCGTCAATTTTGAATTGAATTTGTGATTGAAAAAAAGGATATATCGAGATATAAATAAAGAATTAGCATGTAATAGTAAAAATGAATTAAAAAAAAGGTTGTCATTCTCATTCTCTTTAATAGAGAATGAAGAATTAATCCCGAAGGATTAGCATACTTTTTTGTTTTAAAAAAAATTGAATATATAATATATATAGAATCATTCGTGTTTTATTAAAACACAAAAACTATCTAATCAAATTAGGTTGAGTTCCCATACCCATATTGAAGAAAGAGAATACTCGAAAAACAAAAATGTCCTACTTCAAAAGAAAAAAGAATTGAACGAGAAGCCGTATGAGGTGAAATTCTCATGTACGGTTTTGTACAGTGACAGTAAAGGTAACTTATTTGTCAACTTTTCCACTATCACCCCCAAAAAACCAAATTCTACCTTACGCAAAGTTGCCAGAGTACGATTAACCTCTAAATATGAAATAACTACTTATATACCTAGTATTGACCATAATTTACAAGAACATTCTGTAGTATTAGTAAGAGGCGGAAGAGTTAAAGATTTGCCCGGTGTTAAATATCACATAATTCAAGGAATCTTAGATGCTGCCTCAGTAAAAAATCGTAAACAAGGGCATTCTAGTGCGTTGTATATTCTTATCTAAGATTTGTATCATTTTATGATGATGCCATGTCAATTGCTAGAAACATGAAAAGTATATGGCTAACCCAATAACGAACGTTTTGTAAGGGGACTAGAGCAGGCTAAAACAAGCGATCTTATTAATTCATTTCTTAGGAACTAATATTGGTCTCTTTATCAAGCTATAGACAAATTCTCCATCATGCCGAGCAAATGATCAAGAATTAAACCAACACAGGAAGAGATAGAAGATAAGAATGCAAAGAAAGTAGTGGCTATGAGGGAACTTTGTGAGAAGAGGAAATTGGACATGATAAATGAAGACATGTCAAGTGAAGAGGAACCGCAACCATAAAAAAGAGATATGGTATTGGTGGCACAAAGATAACAAATGCAAAAAATTTGTGCTATGAGAGATTTGAGTATCGTAGTTGGAGACATGTCCTCTACCACAAGTCAACATGTAGGGACACCATCTACCGCATCTCAAGTTGAGAGTACATCATCACTCACATGTGAATAAGGAGGTATGCCATCATTCCCACCTCAACCTCAAGGTATGTCATCTATTCCATCTTTGATTGAAGGTATGCCATCTAGCCCATCTCATTTAAATATTGACGAAATTCCTAATGTTGAGATGAATTTACCTATCTTAACACCACCTAGAATTTTGCTTAGAAAGCCAAAGTATTTGATTGTTATTGATGAGAATATTTTGCATCCAATGGAAAGTAAGATTCCAAAATGTACTTATAGAAGATACGCTCATAAGATTTAGAGATTGTTCTTTGAAAATCATCAGAAGGAGGTAGTGTAAAGTTGCAAAGGGGTGTAACTTTCATCCTTTTCCTGATGCAACCAAACTGACTGTTCCAACACATCTAGATGGGTACATTTAGGCTAGGCATGGTCCTATTTTGCACCCAAACATGCCAAAATAGTTCGAGCTACATTGTACCGTCGATATCCATGAAGAGCCCAAAGTGCAAAAAGGCAGCAATCTTTGACGAGTTGTTACTCAGAAACTGTGTCACCTAGAAACATTTTGTCTAAGGAAACACAATCACGTAGGGTCCGTCTACAATAAACTCTCTCATTTTTTTATATCTCTGATGCATTTGCCCATGGTGAAAGGTTTTCTATTGCCCCAAAAATTGCCAGAAGGAGGTAGTGTAAAGTTACAAAGGGGTTTAACTTTCGTCCTACTCCTGATGTAGCCAAACTGACTGTTCCAACACATATGGATGGGTATGTAGGTTTGGCATGGTCCTGTTTCACACCAAAACATGCTGAAATAGTCTGAGCTACATTGTACCGGCGATATCCCTGAAGAGTCCAAAGTGCAAAAAGGCAGAAATCTTTGATGAGTTGTTACTTGAAAACTGTATCACTTAGAAACGTTCCGTCTGAGTCTACAAGATCATGTAGGGTCTCTCTATAGTAACCTCTCTCAATTTTTTATATCTCTAAGGTGTTTTCCCATGGTGAAAGTTTTTCTACTGCCCTAAACAATGGTTAGATCCATGCAGTGTAAAGTTGCAAAGGGGTGTAAATTTCATTTTGCTCCTCATGCAGCTAGATTGACTATTCCAACACATTAGGATGGGTATATTTAAGCTAGCCATGGTCATTTTTTGCACCCAAACATGCTGAAATAATTTGAACTACATTGTACCGACGATATCCTCACACATTACCTTTGCTATAACTATTATAGTCTTCACATATCAACATGCATCTTATGGTTGTTAACATACTTGTTTTAGCAATCAACACAGTCATATATGAATGGCTTGTTCTTTTATCTTGGTTCACCTTAACTTTGTTCTCTAGTACTATCTCTGTAGGGTTTGTTTTAGTCCTTCAATGCATTGTTCCATCATTGCAATCTTGGACCCCTATTAGGCTTGAAATAGACCTCTGTTAGGCTACTCTCTTAAACCTTAATATCATCTTCATCTTGTCATATCCATGTTGTTCAACCCTTATCTTCTTCCACCTTTAGGTCACTGTGTTATTAGGCTTGAAGATAACATCATTACATAGCCAAGATATACAAGGGGTCAAATACTAAAACTAGATCATCAATGATAATGAATGCAATAAGCCATGAACCACCCACCATAAATACAAGTGGCCATATTACAATATACATCATGAATAATATTTGAATAACTCCAAGCTCAACTCTACAATTGAATCCTCTAAGATCCTATTGTCTTGGTGCTGATTGAGGAAGGGGTTGAACCCGATAATGTGGGGATCTCCCTTTCCTCCCCATCCATAAATTAAGGTGATCAAGCACCATCCATAATTCAAAAGTGTGGTAGAATGGTGATTATTTTATTTAATTCATTTCCTTATTAACACATAAGTATACACACAAATTCATGGATCCAAAACATCTCAAATGCATGGAAATAGATTTCTCAACTAACATCAACACATCCTTTCTAGCATCTAATACAAAAATAAATACAAGTACATGATCAAGCCAAAAATGACCATTGCTAGTAACCACAAGTCATTTTAATCCTACAAGTTTGACTTAGAACTATACATCCAAGATCATATCCAAATCCAAATGAATTGCTAATCACATCCCATATTATGAAAACACTCTTCAGGTGAGGATATATGTCTTACTAAGAACACATGCCCAAGGTAGAATTATATGCATCCCATACTATAAAAATCTTAACCTTAGTACAACACAAGTATCTAGACATACATAAAATAACAATTTAAATATGCATTTGAACACACACATAAAAAATCAATACCATACAACAACATACAATTCAAACATTTAAAAAACAAGAACACATGACCAATCTTCCTTTCTCTATTTTCTTGAGCATGTCTAGTTTTGAGAGACTAAAACTTTCAACCCAAAACTCAAATTCTCTTATCATCAATTGGGATGGATTCTTTGACAATTAAACTTTGAAACCTAGAGGCATACAAAAATGATCTACACTGCACCTATCCATATTACATAATGTTCAACAAAAATGATTTGTATTAACCAAATATCCATATAGGCATACATCAATATATGTCAATATAAGTATAACATATATACAAAATAGCCATTTAGGCATACAATGTCAACTATATGCAATACAAAATATATGTCCACAAATGCCATATAGGCATACAACAAAGGAACACAATAAAAAGTCTATCCCCTCTATCCGGTGAAGAGAATAGATCACGAGCAACCTTTGATCTTTGAGGGGATGGAGATGCATATGAGGGTGATCTTCTACGAACCCGAGGGCTACTCCTCCTATTTAGTTGTTCATGGATCTGTAGCTATTACAATAAAAAGTATAGACATTAATATATAGAAATCACATTATAAAAAATGAAACATTTAACAAAATAACCACTTACGGCTATCCAAAAATCTATCTCCTCATTTGCCTCAGTACCAAGATTAGGTTGTGGCAATGTCATGTCTTATAGAAACCATCCAGATAGAAATTAAACTTCAAATCACTAATCATTTGATTTTTCACAAATAAACAACTATAACAATGAATGTAATTCAAAATTTACTAATCTACCTCATACCCCCGTTAAAGGCATGGAGCTATGAATCATAGAGGACACACCATTCTCCATTGTCCTATGAACATCGGGAGGTGTCTCTGTAGCCTGCATCATCTGAAAATAAAACATTATTTAATTACGAAAACTATAATAGTGATGCAAGTCATGGCTCCCAACATACACACATGTTCACCTAAACACATGGAAGTACATATATACAAATTAGATAGATATTCATGACTATTGTGTGGTATAAGGGTCAACAAAGGAGGGACCATAGTAGCATCAAATTTTAGGTTTAAGAAGTCAGAGAGGGAGTGAAGGTGTTAGTTTAGGTTTAGGTTGGTGGTAGGGTGGGGTAGGGTTGTGCTCAATTTTTTGTTTATTTGGTAGTCATGGAGGTAGGAAAATGCCTAAGATAGAGTTTGTGGGTTTACATGACAATGCCTAAACTAGAAATCACATAGACATTAGGTAAGTTTATGGGTTTATGGGAAGGAGGAATATCAAGAGTTTGTGGGATAATATGAGGGAGGAAAGATACTAGATAGGAGAAGAAAAATCTTATTTTAAAATTTCTTATCATTTTATTTGTCTTGAGGTTTGTCAGGGGGTGGGTTGGAAGCAAAATAGGTCTGGGACATTTGGTAGGGGTATATTAGGAAATAGGTAGGGTAGATATGGGTTGGTTAGTAGGTTGGGTGTAGTGTTGGGGAAGTTTCTTAGGCCTACTATTAGAAGTGGATGGGGAAAGGTCCTACACTTTTTCTTTTATTTTATCTTGGAGGGGTGTTAGAGGGGAGATAGAAGTCAATGAGGAAGGTGAAGTAGTAATAGGTGGATATATGGTGGGGAAGATAGGGACATAACTAGTGAAGTAGGTGTAGTAATAGAAAGAGGTTGTGGGGTTGGGGCAACAATGCGTTTAGAGGCATACAAGAGGTAAAGGTGAAAGAGGGAATTCATATGAGGTTGAGGTGGACCAGAAGGGGTTGACAAAAATAATCTAAGGAGAAGTGTCTTAAGGTAAAAACTAGTTGGTATGGGCTCTAAGAAATGGTGAAGGCATTACCATCATGGGGAATTTTAGAGTCAACAAAGGAGGGACCTAGATGATGTTCAAGTCAATCATATGCTATATAAGATGTCATAGGCTCATACCCCTCTCTGGTGTCATGTCCTGAGCTCTAATTGGTGGTAATTAGATGAGTTTATTAGAGAGAATTTGTCAAAGAATAGTGTGGAGTGGATCAACAAGCTTTGATAGACATGTATGGAAAATGTGGTAGCATAGACAAGGCAATGAGCTATTTGAAAAGATGCCTCAAAGAAATGTGGTCTCATGGTGATGTCCTTGTCTATGCATATGCTTGTCATGACATTCCATGAGACCACATTTCTTTGAGGTATTTTTTCAAATAACTATATTGTAATTGAAATTTTTTCATCTATCAACATCTAGTTATTAGTTATGCAATGCATAGTAATGCTTTGAGTTTGAAAGATGTGCAATGAAATGTAACCAATGATATAAATATAATATACAAAAATCTAGTAAGTACAATTCAATCATTAATCTATTTATTTTATTACCTTCGTGAAGCTTTGAAGTCCACCACCACTAGAAGGTGTTGCCATGAAATCTCCAATATTAACCTATTCAACATCCAAAATTAGATATTAGAATACCATTCATATAATGATGCTATTCACATGTAATATTTATAATTGTTTACTAGTTACATACCCCAACAGTAGATGATGTAGTGTAATATGTAGGTGGAGAACCATTGAAAACTGCATCAATGCTATGACCCTAAAATTTCATTAAAATCATCAAACTAAATTAGTTAATCTTGTATTTCAAAAATAAAATTAATTAAATTAAATTCAATAAACTTGCTAAGATTTATTTGAGTATCAAGGCCAAAAGTCTCACTCAGGAGGGCATCTGTCATCACCATCTGCTCAGCTGTAGATGTAGCCTGCGCACCTACATCAAAACTATCCATGGGGTCATAACCACAAGTTGACCTGCAAGCTTGACAAGTATGGGGTGGAGCCCTACTCAAAATCTCCTCGACCCACGCTGTGCTACATGACTAGCATGTTCTATGATGCTTTGGGTCAAGGCACTAATAGATTGAAGTGTCTCGACCTAAACACTCTCCTTCACAACGGAAGGGATAGAAACGTGCTCATGGGCTGGTTTGGTGAGTGCTCGTCTTGCTAGCCGGTGTGGGTCAACATGTGCCTCTGGTCTATCTTGTATCGACCCCCCACCTCTACCCTGGAACTCCCACATATCAAAATAATTTGGCACTTTATTTTTGACAAACTCGTAGTAGAGTTTCCTCAAAAAATATTGCAGGACCTCATTATTGTTGCATGGATGATGGTTAAAAACCATCCACCACCACTGGGAAAAATTGTTCCTTATCACTTGGTTGTTCTACCAATGGAGAAGGAACCTCTTGCATGTAAGGGATAGAGGTTGATTTGTTTGTGGGTTTGTGAAAATAGAACACAAGTCTAATTTTGTAATTTGTACATTTTTAACTTGTTCATAGGACAACTTATCTGCATAGAACTCTCTAAATTCTCTCCTCTTTTCTGACCAACTAGAGATTTGCTTGCTAATTGAATCTACATTTGATAACATAGATTCAAGAGATTGAGCAAGTGTGGATCTATGCAAGGTTGCAGTTGCAGGTTCTTTCAACTTTGCAATTATGTCCTCAATTTATTTTTTATTGTTTTCAATTTACCCCATTATATTTTCTTGTGTTCTAGGGGCATATTGAGGAATGAGTGGAGGTGTTTGTTGTTGGGGTTCTTCTTCAGCAGGTATTTGCTGTTTAGGTGATGGAGGATTTTGTGGATTTTTAGGAGGAGGAGGAGGTGCATTATCAATTCCTATAAATTAAAGAAATTTACATCCAAAACTATTTTAACCTACCTATTTAGCAACAAATTCACACAAGAAATAAAATAGAACTTACTCCTTTGACCTCCCTAATGTCATCATGGCATTTTGACGATGAATTAGTGACAAATAGTTGATGAAATAGCCTTTGATAATGTGAATGCACTCTGCTTTCTCTCCAAGCCACAGGTTTGCTGTGAAATGTTGTCAAATTATGAAATGAAATGTAGTTTTTTTAAATACAATAGACAATAACGCGCTCATGTTATAATGTGAGCACATTATAACGCACTCACGTTATAATGTGAGCACATTATGGCTTGGTGTTGGGCTCGGCAACACCAAGCCATAAGGCGCGTGCATTATAACGTGCTTGTGTTATGTCTAAAACTTTTTGTAAAAAAAGTTGGCCACTTTTTGGCCCCCCAACTTTTTGCACCTGCCCTCATCTAAGGGTCTTCTTCTCCTAAGTCATTTTTCTTTCTCTATATCCATGATTTAAGGTCAAGGACATCAATATTAGGTATTTGAGATAAATTTGATACAAATCAAGCTACAAAAAAATTATTACATAAGTCTATGCTAAGTAACATTATGGATCCATAACCACAAATCCCAAGATCATTCTCACCTTTCAAACTTTGGGATAAATTGATATTGTTTAAATAAATTAGGTAAAATAAAACAATACTTTCCCAAGATATGAAAATAAATTTAGTACCAAACATGGGGATATGTCAAAGAGGAGTAATAACCTCTAATTAATTTGGAAGTTGGGTGTCAAGAATTGGATCTTAGGGTAAACCTATAAATTTAAGTCCTCATAGACTTGATCAATTGAATAAATTTTTACTTAAGTATTGTCTAGGAAATATATACTTAGAAGGTTATAACATGTCATTAATTACCTATGGGTATGATAGATGTTTTGACTAGGTTAAGTGTTACAAAAAACCCTATAAGCTATTTTATATTACACTCTTATTAGAAACAAACTTGCCTCAAACTTTGTTTGAATTTTTACACAAAATAAAGCATACTTTATGTAAGTGAAGTTGTCACTCAAAATTCTAGATCCTTTACACAAATGCAAAAGTGGGTGTGCACAAGGAGTAAGATCTATATACTCACAACACTCCCATTCTCCATCATGATGAAGGATACAACATTTTCTATCATTCTAGATTTCTAACAAAGGTAATGAAGAATTTGTATCATAGCCTAGGATACTTGAGGTAATGAAATGAGAGAAAACTTGTCTTAAATCATAGGTTGTATCAATTCCCAACTCTTGGTTTTGTTGTTGAGAGTTATTGGGAAATAGTAGTACATAAGTCAATAAATTGTCCTCGAACATTAGAGGATAGAATTAACCTTGTTAGTAGTATACTAACAACCACTCCCCAAGGACATCATTGCAACATGTTAAATCAAACATAACTAGCTACAAAATTTTCAATTCCTAAATACATCAAAGTATCACAACAAAAGCTAATTACACCACAAGAAGGAGCAATACAAATCTACAAGGTTGATTTGGGATCTTGGTGACTTCAAGAGAATCCTAGTTTGTGATTACTTGAGGACAAGCAATCTTCGATAGGGTGGACTGAAATGACCCATAAATTCTGGTCGACTAAGATATGATAAGAAGGAAGTACCCTTTATAAAGTAAACAATTTATATAAAAGAAGTAACCAACATACAAGGTTCAAGTTTAAAGTGTTTTTGTGGCCGACATTCCTCTATGGATCGACTTGAGGAAGGTGCCAAAACCGTGTCCACTTAAATATTTAAATCAAGTTGTCCTCCATTTACTTGGAGTGCCCAACACATAAGACAAAAGTCTTATAATTTATAAATAAGAGTTATGTGATTTAGAGTATAGCAAGAGTAATGATTTATATTTAATTAAGAGTAGTATTTAATTAAGGCCAACTACCTCACTAGAAGACAAAACTATCTATTAAGAGCAACTATTTTATAGGAAGGGTTGCAATCAGTTGAAGGGGCAACATTAGTAACAAAATACATCTCTTTTCAAAGAGACACATTTAAGATATATGAGACTATAAAAAGGAAATGGCCGATCTATCATAATAGAAGGAAATAACTTATATACTATACATTAGTTCTCATATAAAAGGAATTCAATTCCTCATAACAGTAAGCATACTCAGAAATAAATAATAAAGGAATCCAAGAAGCAAATAAGAACATAAAATAGTTACAACAGAGACATATATGTCCAGTCATATAAACCATTGTGAACAACAAAAGGGATATATGGCAATCCTTGAACTAAACTAGAGATAATTTTGCCTATGCACAATAGAATCAATATAATGACTTCCTTAAGGTTCTCATCCAAGTGGTCAGTTCATTTTGGAGTGGAGATAGTACATATAAGGAATGCAAGTAGCTAGGGAGTCCATTCCTATAAGGACACCCCAAGTGGGGTTGGGAAGCCAAATGGCGGGTGTCATTTCGTGCTCCTGGGCTGGATGGAATGGCTCGAGGTGCCTTGTATGATCTCCCAATTGGTGCTCCACAATGATGATGGGTTGTTTGGATAGAACCTAAAAGGGAATCCCATATGATTAAGATAATGTTCCTAACCCTAGTGTGAAAGATCTATTTTATGGATTATGCTTTCAATGATTATATAACATGATTGCAGGTCCTCAAGTAGGATCTATCTTGTTCACCAATTTAAATTTGTAAATGATATCATTAACTTAACTCTATTTTGTTTCTTTATTTTCTTGGAATTGTGATTTTAGGGTAAAAACTAAGGCATATACAAAAGTGAACATTACATTATTCCCCTCACCTCATATCCAGTCCTACATCATTTCCCCACATTTCTTCCAAGTACACAAATTACTTTTTTTCTCCATTTTTCCCTGGGAACCCAACCACCTTCTAGGTGTCATCACCTTTCCCCAGTTCCTTCCATCCTCTTCTCACATGAAGGTCTACATAGATTTCTTGTGAAACATCGTATCATGTACTATGTTGATTTTTCTACAACTTCTTTTGAAAGTGTCCCATGTTGCAAAAACTACTTGCATGTCTTAGGACTACCATTAATGACCTATTTGTGGTGTGATAAGAAGGAAGATGAACTCCATATGACTTTTAACACCAATGGACTCTGTGTGAACATGATTTTTATACAAAGGCATGGGCGAATGATTTGATTTTCCATGGCTCCACCTGTAAACATGCATGAAGATGATGCAATGGGCATGGATGACCTAAAAGCATGTTTCCCACTCTAGATCCATGTACAAGTAGAAATATGGAAATGAAATGCTATATATACATGAAAAAATATGTAATAATTGTTGGTCGTTGAACCAATTTTGGGACTATAAGTTCTTCAAGAAGTGTTCTAGGGCATCAAATGATACACGTCTATCTCTATAAATGATGCAGATTGTTTGTAAATCAAGGGAAGGGTTAGTCTAGGAGAATTTTATCTATAAATGGTATGTCTCCATGGATTTTTTTGATTATCAGGAAAACCCTTGAATTGATTATGGATTTCCTCTTGCCACATTTACTAGAATGAGTGTGTTGGACCAAAGTTTTGGAACCCTAAAATTTTGCCATTTCCTACCATAAGTCCTAATAAGACATTTCATTTAACCTGAAGAACATCATCATTCCATTATTAACCCTAAAATCCTTTACCTTCACCGTGAAATATTAAATTATCATTACGCTTTCAAGGTCATAATGAATATCAGTAAGATGATACTATGTCAGGGAGACTCAATATCCAGTCTCTCCGATGGCTCAAAAAGCATAAAAAATAAAACTTTGACTAAAAATATATAATGTTAAAGAACATTATTCATGGAAATTAAAATATCGAAGAGGTAAGGGACATCAGTGAGAGTCACTTAGCAGTCTTATCGATACCCCGAACACATCGAATAGACAAGGCATATTGGCGTGACACCAAAATGTGTCACGCCAATCTCACAAAAAATATCAAAAATAATTTGCAAAAGAGTTTAGGATGTCAGGATGATACGGTTTGGAGTCCCACCGATAAATAATGTCTCATCGATAAAAGGACAATATAAAGGTATTGGTGGATTCTGAAGTAACTATACTACATCGAAGAGAATCGTTTTATAGTCTCTTCGAAAAGGTGACAAAATGAAATATTAGAAAAGAGATTAAATGCCAACGAGACTTCTATTTCAAAGAGACTTATGATATTGATGTGACACCAATTGGGGTTACACTGAAGTCCTAAACAAGCATAATAATGAAGCAAATGAGATAGCAAAACACATCATCCTAAGAATAGAGTGACAAGACATAATGGTGGCGATACAATGACCCCCATTCAAAAAATTAAATATCCCTCTAATGATGTAAAAATACAAGTGAGACGCTATTAAGTGCACTAGAGTTAAGTTTATTGGATGCAAGTCTAGAAGGGTATTGCAAGGAGCGATCGTAGGGCGCAGCGGGATAGTAATGCAGAACTAGAACAATTGATCAAGTAAGTAATTCTGACTAGTTTTACTCCACTTTCATAATTCACAGAGTTGAAATCTCTGCATAATAATAGAATATGGAAGAAATGATTCAAAACCCTAGGAGTAAAAGGCAAAAAATAGAAGAAAGACAATTAAACCAAGATTTATTAGATCAATGGCCTAGGTCGGGACAAAAATCTTGAAGGAATGCTCAATTAAACCCACATGAAGAAAAATTAGATGATTTATACAAGAAGATAGGGGACATATGGACACCAGTCTAAGGGTATGATCTTTTTATTTATCATTATAGAAAGATGCACAGGCATAAGCCCGTTTCCAATCCTTGGAGACTAAATATGGGTAAACTAGTAGTGCCAAATGTGTTCGTAAATGTCCAATTGTTAAAGCTCCTTGTAGAAAAATTAAAACCCTAAGTCGTGATTGATTGAATTGGATGAAGGGAATAGTTTCTTTCCCATTACATGAGATTACATCACAACAGGGTTTCAATTAGATACAAGTTTGGATAAAAAAATTAGAATCAGGGATTTAGTGATTGAATATCGTAATATGAGCAACAACTATAAGAGATGGAAGTTACCCCTGCATAGGCCCCATGATGAATACAACAAACTCAGGGTATTTTTAGGGGTTGACGATCCACCTTATTCTATTGAGCTATTCAAGGGTTATTTCAAAAGTACATATTACTTTGTTTGCCAGATATTAGGTGTAGAGGATTCTATGTTCATGGAAACTGCACCTATGGTTTTAGCTACAGATATACAGAGTCATGATGCACGATATTTTGATTATGCTGAATATCTAGCAAGTTACCTACAAAGTGATCGGATATCTCTTAAGAATGGAGAAAATAAGTTTAGACATCATTCCCTGTTTATGCATATGGTATTGTGTGAAGGACAAAATATGTTCTTGTGGGACAAAAATCTAAGAGTAAGAGACCTAGACAACTAGGGAGATATAAAACCTATGCAAATGTGGACTACTATCTGGGATAGCAAATGTGATAAATCCCATTATTTATACTTTGAGGAGTTTTTTGTGAAACCCGTGTACAAATTACTGGGTCATCCCTGCAATTACAATTTATCATCAGAAATACAAAGATTTCTAAGACCAAAGGATAATATGAGGAGGGAAAATTTAGTCATAAATGGGGAGATTGGTATGTTTTTAGTGATTGTATCATGATAAGAGTGTTCAAATATGAAGGACCACCCTTCTTGCTACCAAAAACATGCCCAGACAGGGTTACATATTTAGAAATTGTTAGACAATTGGCTTGTTTAGACTTCATGCACCTTATGAATCACAACAAACAGTCCTGTATGCCTGGAACTCTATGCTTTGGAGATTTAACAGTTCTTTCTGACAGAGGTTATCAATTGGTTGACAAGAAATTAGAACAATTCAGATTACCTCTTGGAAATGCTAGAGAGAATTTTGATCTAGAACATTTTATAAATAGTGTGAAGGAAAAATAAAAATTAAAGGGATATCATCATTTATTATTTGTTGATGAAGATTTAATAAGGAATTGTGATGAAAATACAATAGTGGAAAGGAGAAATCTATATCATAAAGCAATGTTAGTAGATGCTTGGAGGGTAGACAAAAACCCCACTTACACCAGAGCTTTTTTAGATGTTGATGATCCTATTAAAAGATTGGATTTGATGACTACACATGCATCAGAACTGATCAAGAATATTCCCCCTATGTGTTTGACAAAAAGGGAAAACAACTTAAAGAAGCACAAGCTAAATATGAAATTCCCCTGGGTCACATATCACCTCAACCCACACTAGACATAAGTTTCTCTGCAGACACAAGCACTACAAAAGAAGAGGAAGAATTTGAGGAAGGAGTGCAGAGTTATGACCCAACCATCAAGGGGTATGAACCTCTTGAAGATAGGGAAGTTATCACCATGGAAGCACTAGATGACTTGTCAGGAGACATAAGGCATCTATCAAATAGTAAGTTTATCTTAGATGACTATTTCATTAAGACCCCTGAATTTAAAGCCTTTTTGTATGAGTACAAGGGTAAATAGGCCAAACAAAAAATGAAGGATATCACTCCTGAAATATAGGATGAAGCAATACTGGAGCTTTAGAAGGAAATTGACAAAGAATTGGAAATAATGACTCCAGAAAGGGGGAGGACACTATTACAAGAGGCAGGTGTGATATTAATTCCTAGATGGGATATGACCTTAGCCATTATGTTTAACACTTTCAATAGGAGCCAGGATAAAAAGTTGCAACTCAACATGGAAGCATTGGATGACATCAGAAGAGGATCAAGATATGATCTTGATAAGAGAACATTGCTGATATGGGCATTGTATCCTCCCAATAAAAGGCTTCATATCATTGCTGATCCTAATAAAGCATTTGGTCACCTTTTGATACAAAGGATTGAGGATATTGATCCCATGGACACTGCTAATTAAAATATTAATGTTGCAAGGTTTACAAAGGCACAAATTAAGAAATTGATCAGAGATAATGATGCATATAAGAAATAAAATCCCATGCTAAGACAAGAAATTGCCACCTACAGAGATAAATTGCCTTCATCTAGCAACTATTCACCATATCTTGAAGCTGATCAAAGGGTTATGGAAGCCAAAGTAGATCCTAATTATTGGAAGATTAAGGCGGAGAAGTTTTAGAAGAAAAGTGAATAGTTGGAGACTGAATTGAAAATAGTTAAATACAATATGGCTTCTAAATTAATTCAAAAAATATTTGACAAAATGATGGAAAATAGAGACAAAGTTTGGGACTTGCATAAGAGAACTCACCAGATGTATCAAGAGCACAAAAGGCTACACCTGAGGATGTTGGAGACAAAAGAAAAATTGAATGCTAAATATGATGTTGAAAAACAAGTGTTTAAAGAATATGAAGACCTAATAAGTGAACATGAGAGATTTAATGGTATACTTACAGAAGATTTGAATGACTTTGACCAACAACCTGGCATGGCATTTCCAAATTTTTTCAATGCTAATGGGAGTTTATGAGATAAGGATCCTTTGAAAGATGAATTGAATGGATTATTACCACCACTGCTTGAGAATATAAATAATGAAGAACGGGTGATAGAAAATACTTATACATGCTTGGGAAAGATATTCTCTATAAAGTTAATTATGAATAATCTAATCTCTATAGATACTTGTGCTAATCAAGATTACATCGATCATATTGGCAGAATAAATTTGTTCATATCTAGGGTAGTGTGATAAGGTGGTTGCAGTACAAATTTATCGTTCATCAAGCAATGCAGGCATATTAATGTATCATGGAGATGAGGATGATCTTGCCAGACCTATGGGTCATGGATCACTCTACAATGATTAATGGAGCCAGAACTTGATCACTGCATATGCTTCTATTCCTCTTTATGTTTCTTAACTATGCATTAGTTAGTTGAAAGGAGGCAATTATGAAATGACATAATGTTTTGGGCCTGAAGCTTGTTCGTATCCTATAAAATAGGATACCAAGGCCATTTTGTAATATATGATGTCATCTATTTCTTAAAAACATATGTGCAATATAAAAGTAGAACTTGAAGAATCTATCTATATCTAAAGATGTTTTCAAACCAGTATGAGCTTCTGAATTAATAAAATAATTAGAGTTATTTGGTGGATCTAAAAATTGATGTTCAATTCTTGTGTTGAATTTAATATTTATGGGCTACACGATTGTCTCCAAAATGGTTTTTCAAGTTGTTTAAATTAATATATCAAGCATATAGTTAATTTATCAGTACACATTTGTTGTCACTATATGATCTGCGTGATTGCTTTCTGAGGGAAGTTGATTTAAGTCCTGTTGAGTAGTCTATGTTTATTGGTCTCTGTCCAGGGTTAAAATCCTTTGAACAGGTTGTCTTAGTTAGTTTCTTTCTTGTTAGAATTAAAATCCTTTCTCTTGGTCATAGCAATTTGGAGAAATATCATTGGGATTTTATAAGAAGAGATGTACATTCCAACATTCTTGCACATTTATACAAGATATAGATTTACATAAGTGCCTAACAGTTTGAGTTAAGTCAAATCTAAAGGTCCATATACCAGTAACTCTTGATCTCTTTTTCCAAATAGATAAAGCAAGTTGGTACTATTAACTATCAATTTCCATACATTATTCACATTTGCAAACCTTAGTCTTACATTACATCTACTTCACACCCATTTGCCACCGTGAAGGTCAAATCAAGTCTGCACTAATCATTAAGGTATACCCACCTAGGTCTGGTAGAGCCTAAAGTGAAGGGGGTTTAAGCCATATCTACCCTGTGTCATTAGCGAAAAATGTTAAGAGAGCTTGGAAACCTCTTAGGGTTAACAATTGCATTTTTGTGACCTAACATAATTGGTGACTCTGCTGGGGACCAACACAAAAACAAACCTAGTAGGAGACCATAACATTAGAGTTAGAAAATCAAAAGGCATAACTCTGCTGGTCAAAATAAAACCTAGTAAGCTAATCAGTCCTCTTAAGTGAGGTGGTCACTCTATACAAACTACAGATCATTTTATTTATTGAAGTATCATAATCTCTTAACATGGATGGTAGGAGATCTAAAACTGATGGGAAAAAATTACAATCATCCCCACCTTTAAAAGCCCCTATCAAGAAAACTGGGATATCAAGTTAATCTCAACGTACTAATAACCAAAACACCCAAGATGATACCTCAGAACAACCAATTGTAACTCATAATAGCTTCACTCGCTTACATGAGAAATGAATTTCAATCCAAAAGTTATCATGATCATGATGGATCCAATGATATCCTAGACTGATACAGATTTGACCCTCATAAACAACTTGAATATGAGGCATAAATCATGAGGTAAATAGACCAAAATCAGGTAGAATATGATTACAAGATGTCATTACAATAGAGTGAAGAAGCTCAACAAGAGTTCATGGATCAGACAACCTCTGTACAAATTCATAACAATTCACCAAAAGACATAAGGAACAAGGACGAAATGTAGCATGATTTGCTTAAATTACAGGAGGAACTTGAACTATCCAAATTGAAAGAGAAAGAAGAAAGGTTGAAACAAGAACTACAATAAGTAAAGAATAGAACTAAAGCAGCTAGCTCAAAGTATGTACCCCTCATAAGCAAGAGGGTATCCTCTAACAAGCACTCAACAAAGGTCACATTAGAATGCTGGTAGTTCACAGGTGCCACAGGGAAGCCATGTACAACAAAATGTTCCACCCCAAAATACAAGACCATCAAATACTCATGATGTACCTCATCATATACCTAACCCTTATCCACCCCCTAGTCATAGACATATTCCACCTCAAAATCAAAATGTGAACCCACATCCTAATATAAAATCTATAGCATCATTTCCATAATCAGTATCAACCGAATCAATAGCCTCATAATCCATACCAGCCAAACCAACAATTACAAGGACCTCTTAACATCAGTAGATACAGACAACTTGACTTGTCTAGATATCAAATGTGTTCTGACCCTATTGATAATGATTTAAGGAATGCTCTCCCAAAATTTGTTGGGAACAATGTCATCTCTACTGAAGAGCACATTAGAAGTTTTGAGATAATTACAGATAATTTTGAAGTGCAATATGAAGATGTTCAGATGAAATTATTCATGTTATCCCTTGTTGAAGATGCTAGGGATTGGTGCAAGAATCTGCCTGATGCATCAATTTGTTCTTATGAAGATTTCAAGGACCAATTCAAAGAACAGTATGGGAGTTAATTTGATCCAAATTTTGTTATCCATGAATTGACAAGTATACAAAAGAACTATAATGAATTCATGATGGATTTCAACCAAAGATTTTCAAAGATCTATCATAAGATCCTATTAGAATTGAAGCCTCCAGATCGTATGGCCCTGGCTTTGTACTTAAATGCTTTTGATCCTAAAACTGGATATGAGCTCAGAAACAAAGCTCCTATGATGTTGGCAAAAGCTCAGAAAGCAACCATCAGTATTGAAAACAATAGGAGAGTAGCTGGGAAGCTTGGAAAAAGGGACAATCCAAAAATCCTACCCATTGCAAATAACAATCAAACAAAGCTAGTGAACTATTATAAGAATGAAAGGCCTAGACTGCATGATATGCCTTATAACACAAACTGGAAAGATGGAAGGCCCATGGACAACAAACAGAAGAGTAGTTTCAAAGAAACTCCTGATCCCCTAAAAAAACATGGGACACATGTAGCAAATAGCACTCCTTGGTGTACTACATGTAATCTTCCTCACTTACTAGAATATTATGTGGTAGCTGAATCATTGCAGAAAAAATAAGATACCATATGATCAAAACAGAGATGAGCATATTGTAAATATGGTTGGATTAAAACCTCACTCAATTGATGATGATGGTTTTGAGTATGATGTGAATAATCAGAGATACAATATTAACATGGGTGAACAAGAAGTTTTTTCTGATCAAGAAGATAACTATGAAGAACTCACTCCTATACCACATGTTACCCTGCACTTCAAATTGAGAACATCTACTGAGGAAGAAAAGAAAGCCCTTACAGTTGCTATTGTGGCTTAAGCTAAAAATAATTACAACTTGAGGAATAGAACTATGAATGCAAACCAAAGAACACCTAGAAGTTTGCTCATCAAAGAGATAAATCAAAAGAAGGGGACCATGGGTGATCATAAGAAAGAGGAAAACTAGAAAATTACACCCAAGGAATCACCCAAAATTGAACAAAATAAGGTCAAAGACAAGAATAAGGAAATTGAAGAAAAAGGTCCCAAATTAGAATAGGTCACTGCTACTCCTTCATTTGACATAACTCAAACATTGTCCCAAATCAAAATATCAGTTCCATTGATGGAGATGATGAGAATTAATGAATATAGGGACAGTGCCATCAAGTTATTTTCTGGCATACCACATCAAGATAGAAACAAAGACAAAATGAATGAAAAAGTAAATAATCTTGGATAGGAAGTTGTGAAAACCCCTGAAATCTATCTTGGTAATGCCATGATAAAGAACCTAGCTCAGGTTGACCCATTCTACATAACATTATTAATAAACAACAAGATAGTAAGAAATTACATGATTGATTCTGGGGTAGCAATAAATATTATGTCAATTGTTGTCATGAAAGAATTGGGCTTACAGGTTGATACAACATATGGCAAATGTTATGCCATGGATAATAGATCTATCCTTGTTGTTGGAGTAATGAACGATGTTGAATTAAAATTAACTTCATGCCCTAAAGCTACATACATAACTAATATTACTGTAAAAGACACTCCACCTTACTATGGGATGCTATTATCTAGACAATGGACTGCAACAATGGGAGGGAATGTCTAGTTGGATCTGTCATATGAAACCATACCAGTGAATGGGAAAAAGGTCAAAATATACAAAGAGCCAAGGTATGAGAACATTATAGAATGTATTAATCCAAGTCAAATGAATTACTTATGTGATATAGACCTTGGGACATTCAGAATTGAGAAATCCCACCCAGAACTAGTAAATATAGACCAAATAAATAAGGAAGCACAACTTGATAAACATGGTGTTTGGAAAATGTATTTTGATGGTGCTTGTAGAAAAAGTGGCAATGGAGCAGGGGTGTTGTTCATCTCACCAACTAGTAAAACTTTTAAATATTCATTCTTGTTGACATTTGAATGCACCAATGACATAGAAGAGTATGAGGCTTTGCTTATAGGCCTAAACATTGCTATAAAACATAAGATAAAGCTTCTTACTATATATGGGGACTCAAAATTGATCATCTCTCAAGTTAGAAATAAGTATTCATCAAAACATAAGGGGTTGAAATAGTATAGGAATGTTGTTCAGGATGATATTGAACTATTTGATGCGTTCTCCATAAACTGGATAGAAAAATCAAAGAATATAATGGCAGATTTCCTGGCAAACATAGCTCTAAAAAGGGATGACATCACATTAACAGGCATAACTAAAGTAGAATTCAAATCTAGACCTGCAATCCCTGACAATATCTACAACTAGCAAGTTTTTAATGATGATGAGGACTTACTAAAATTCCTCCACTGTGTAGATAAGTATGAATCTCAACAAATTGATTTTAATGCATTTGTGGAGAAGGTTGATGGTAAGTGTAGACACCTAAAATTGGCTCAGGTTGAATTAAATAAATATTCTAATATTTATCTTAATTCATATTTTCTTATGTCAATTAAATAAATATTATAAGTTTATTTGATTGGTTAATTATCCTACAATTAAATAAAATCATTTTATTTAATTAAATTCCCTAAGTTATTCTAATGTCTCAAGTCATAAATCCACCTCACAAAATCCACTTCATAAATCCACTTCATCAATCCACCTCATCAATCCACCTCATCATTCCACCTCATCTCTTCCACCTCACCATGTTGCACATATAATTAAATATTCTTAATATTTAATTAGCTAATATCCTCTATTATCCAAAATTGAATTCTTAATTCAATTGTCCCCCACCATTATCCAAAATTGAATCTTTAATTCAATTGTCCTCCACCATTGAATTTCTAATTCAATTATCCTCCACTCAATTGAATCTTTAATTCAATTGTCCTCCACCATTGAATTTCTAATTCAATAATTCTCCACTCAATTGAATCTTTAATTCAATTGTCCTCCACCATTGAATTTCTAATTCAATTATCCTCCACCCATTGAATTTCTAATTCAATTATCCTCCACCAAGTTGAATTAAGAATTCAATTGTCATAACCCACTCTATCCTCCAAAATGAATTTTTAATTCATCCATATGAATTAAAGATTCACAAAAAATGAGAGCCATTGATCTCATCAGTTGATCCTCACCCTCCATTCTATTTTCAGAAAATCTATAAATAGAACCCTCTTCTAAGCAATTGGAGAGACTTCTTTTGGCATCCTTACTATGCCCAAATTCCTCTAGGGAATCCTCTTCTCCATATCGTTGTGATGCAGGAATCATATCACATAGCCATTTCCCCCTTGTCATCTTGAGGAATCAAAGCAAGGAAGCAAGCTCCCTGAGGGCCAACCTTCATCAGTCAAGATCGAGAGAGAATAGGTGACCAATGGAAGCCGCAGGGTAACAAGGTTGTAAGTTTCATGCTTTCATTTGTATTCTTGTTTCCTTCACATTTCATTGTTGATTTGGGTTAATTATCTTAATAGATTTATCTCATTTTCCCATTCACAGTAAGGAAACTATCTTTGGATAAGAAGTGGTGCAACTGAAAACAAATAATATACCCAAGGGTCTGGTAGCAATAGAAAGTGTTTGATACACATGATAGATTCACCATGAAAAATGTTCAAGTAAAGAAAGATGATGTTGAGGAAATAAATTTTGGAACGCCAATGGCTCCTAAGGATGTCTACATTGGAAAAAGGATAAACCCTAAAATTAGAAGCATGCTCATTACTCTTCTTAGAAAATACAAACATGTATTTGCCTAGTCTTATGATGAGTTGAAAGCATACCAAGAAGACTCGTTTCAACATGAGATACCTCTAAAACTAGATGCTAAGCCATTCAGGTAAAAACAAAGGCCCATAAACCCTACACTAGCCCCTAAAATACAAGAACTTACAAAAATTAGGGAAGGTGGAATTATTAAACCAATCAGACATTCCTCTTGGGTTGCTAACCAAGTCCCAGTGAGAAAGAAAAATGGGGAAATTAGATTATGTGTAGATTTTAGAAATCTGAATGTGTCTTCACTCAAAGATAATTATCCTCTTCCTAACATGGAAACAATGCTACAAAGAGTAACTAGATGTGAGTTATTATCCATGATGGATGACTTTTCAGGATACAACTAGGTAAAAGTTAAAGAGTCAAAACAATTTAAGACTTCCTTCACCACACCATGGGGGACGTATGTGTATGTAAGAATGCCATTTGGTCTCACCAATGTAGGAGCAACATTTCAAAGAGCTATGGATGTAGCCTTTGTTGATCTGATAAATGTTATTATGGTAGTTTATCAAGATGACTTGACAACATATTCCAAGAAGGTTGAGGACCATTGTGCACATCTTGAAATGATTTTCATCAGAGATTTGGAGTATGGCATCTCATTAAATCCAAAGAAGTGCCATTTTGGTGTAACAAAGGGTAAATTGCTTGGACATATAGTTTCAAAAATGGAGTAAGAATTGACCCTGAGAGGGTAGAAGCCATTGACAAAATCCCAATTCCAAAGAATGTAAAAGCCATAAAAACCTTCTTTGGTCAGATTAATTTTGTCAGGAGATTTATACCAAACTTTGTAGAAATAGTTAAACCTATCTCCAAAATGTTGAAAAAAGGTGAAAAGGTGGACTGGGAAATAGAGGCTATGGATGCATTTGGAGCCATTAAGAAATCCATCAAAGAAGCTCTAGTATTGAAATCACCAAAATTTGACAAACCATTTCAAATATTTTCTTTTGCTTCATTTCATACTGTGGCTACAGTAATGTTGCAGAAGAATAAAAAAGGTTTTGAGCAACCTATCTCATTTTTCAGCAAGTCACTTTAAGGGGTAAAATTAAAATATGACATAATAGAGAAACAAGCATATGCCCTGGTGAAAGTAATTAAATCATTCAAGCCTTATTTGGTAGGAGCTCAAGTAATAGCCTACGTGCCAAATACTACAGTAAAAGATGTGTTTGTTCAAAATGAAGTCATTGGATGAAGATGCAGATGGATTAATAGAATCCAAGAATTCAATATCAACATAAAGATAACCAAACTTGTTAGGGGATAGGGTCTAGCCAAATTAATGGCTGAGTCAAATCTGGAAGCAATACAAATTTATAACTTGAATGAAGGAAACAATGCTATTGCAAGCATTGAACACACCTCTTGGTATACTGACATAGTGTATTATTTAAAAAATATGAGATGCCCTCTAGGCATGAGTGATAATAAAAAAAGGATATTAAAACTCCATGCCTTGAAATACGTTTTTATGGATGGGGACTTATATTGGAAAAATTGGAATGACATCTTGTTACTATGCTTGGATAAGACATAGGCAGAGAAGATGCTACAGGAAATGCATAAAGGTGTATGTGGAGGGCATTTCTCAACTAGAACCACTGCCCATAAGATATTAAGATATGGATATTATTGGCTGGAAGATTTTAAAGATGCTCACAACTATGTGAGAAGATGTGAAGCTTGCCAAATATTTTTTGTTAAAGTCAACTATCAAGGAGCTCTACCACTCAAACCAGTGCAAGTGGAAAGCCCATTCCACCAATGGGGACTTGATTTTATAGGAGAAATTACAGAAAGGTCTAGTGGTGGACATAGCTGGATTTTGGTGATGGAGTCAGGTTGTCATTGATGTCAAAAAGGTGTACTCAGTTTGTTTGATGTCATCAGGACTTGGTTGATCAGGTTTGGCCTTCAATGTGTCTTCTTATGTTCTTTGGTAAGTGAAGTCACAAGGTGATTTGTTTAGGGTTGTCAAGTGTTGACAAATGTTCATCATTCATGTTTGGACAAATGTTCATCATTCATGTGTGCTCATCTATGTTTGGACAGAGTTTGCTTAGAAGTTGTGATTCATTCCATATTTAAAAACCTTTAATATGGTGGTCTCATTTGATGTTTTGGTAAGTGGTTCATAAGATGTTTGGAAGGTATACCATGCTTGATGAAGTGCATATTGCTTTGATCTACAGAGTTCATGTTACTTGGTGTTGAGTTACTCAGGAGTTGAGTTAAATCAGTTAGGAGGCTACTTCATGTCATGACAATGTTCACATTCAGTGATGGTGTCTTGAAGATGTTGGGTCTTGGTATGATGTTGTATTGGTTTAACATTCTTCATAATGGCAGTGGAAAGTTTATCCTTATGATAGAGATTCATGATAGGTTATCAGGACCTAATGTTTGGTAAAGCATGTTTTAAAAGAATGTTGCTTCAAAGATATCCTACATTCTATTTTTCTCTCAGTCTACTTCCAATGAGCTTATTTAGATTTTTGATATCACCGCCTTTATGAGACAAATTGGTCTCAAGGGACTTAAGTGCTTTATTTATGAAGATAATCCTAAGTTGTCCCTAAAACATAATCCTAAGTCATTTACTTTGTGTTGTAATTTGTTGTTAACCGACTGAGTGGGTAAGCATGTCTCTTAAGTGACAATTTATGTCACTAAATACATTATGATACCGGCCCTCTTTATATGATAACCGATTCCATCGGTCCTCATCCATTTTGCAAATCTATGGAGCACATTTCAAATACCTACCTAGCGGAGTATGTAATATGTTTGTGAAAGCCCAAATTTCGTTGGAGGAGTTAAAGCATCGTATGAAGATCATTTAAAAGGGGCATCGAATATGCATAGTGGGAGCCGTTGATACTATTTATACATCCTAATGAATATTCGAAGGGGAGAACTAGGTCTATTCTCATGTATGTGGGAGCCAATAAAGGTTTGAATTATGTGGAGAGCGATTTACTTATGTTTTTTTATGAGTTTAAAAAGCATTGAAAATGTTTTATGCATTATGAAGGGCCCGCGGTGCATTATAAAAGGGGAGTTGTTTTTTGGTTTAAAATTAGAAACTTTGGTGGTCTTTTTACCTATGTCATATTTTATGACATTTAAGAATGTAAATTTTTTATAATAGGTGCATGGTATATATCTCAAGGAGGGAGCCCGATATAAGTGGGCATGTTTTATAAAAGATTTTTTGGAAACCTTTTAAATTTCTATTTTATTTGAAAGGCTTGAGATCCATTATAGAATGCATAGGAGTTTTACAAGGAGTTGGTGGATTTTTTAAAAAAAGGCAATTTTTTAAGAAAATCCATTCTAGTTTTAGTGAAGAATTTATTGAATTTTTTTTTTGAGAAGATTATGTTTTTTATGAAGATTTTTATCAAAGATTAGAAGGTGAAAGGTTTTCATTGACAAATTTGAATGGAGAAGATTTGTCTTCTGAGAAAGGATTTTATTTTATGAGAAAAATATGAATCAGGGAGAAGAAGATAATAAATAATATATTGAAAGATTTTTTGAAGAAGACAAAGGAGTTTTTTTTGCAGAGAAGATGAAAGTTCTCATAGATTTTATTGATCCGATTTTATTGAAGATGTTTGGACTTCTTTCATGATTTTGTTTATGCAAGGCAGATAAAAAAAAAATACAAGGGCAGATTGAAAAATAAATTGTTGAAGGAGAAGAAGTTGAAAGGTTCTTGCAGATTGTAGAAACTGAAAGAGTCATTGAAGTACAAAGAGAAAAAGATGAAAAATACAGAATATACAAAATGAAGAATATGAATTAGAAGAATGTGAAAAGGCATTTGTATTCTATATAATGGTCTTTTAGGTACATTGACTGGGTGTGTGTGTGGTGTTATGCAGATCAACATGTAATGGTGAAGACAATGATCCAGAAAAAATGTGCACATTAATTTGTAGTGAAAAAGATATATTTCCCTGATCAAGTGAATTAAATGATTTCAAAGATAAAATGTCAGAAAACTTGAATGATGGAATATATGATGCAAATGAGTTGATTTGAATGGTGCAAATCAGATTGAGTATCACTTCTTGCACATGAGATTTAGAGTTCTGATTGATTGAGAAATGCCAGTGAGGCACAACAGTATGCCAGTGAGGCTTGTAGGTCGGTAAGACCATTTGTCAGTGAGACACTTACATCAGCCAGTGAGGCTTGTAAAGATTTTTTCAAGGTTAAGCCAGTGAGGCAGTTTTGGAGTGGTTTTTATACCCCAGGAGGGTTTTCCACTTGTGCAAATTTGTGTTATGTCTCATATTGATTTCATCTGTATGTGTGTATGTTAATATGTTGCTTATAAGGTTTTGTTCTCTTTCTTCATTCTCAGTTTTGTGCATATGTGTTTGATAAATCAATGATATCTTTCTCTCCTTGTGCTTTGAAAGTTAAAGTTTGCAAAAAGACTTGAAAATTTACACAACACTGATTCACCCCCCCTCTCAGTGTTGTCCTAGACTCCTACAATTGGTATCAGAGCCAGTTTCCCTCTTGCAGCTTAATCAGCTTGGGTAGGTCCTGTGTGTGGAGTTCAATGGGTAAGTGCAGGAGAAATAAGAACATGAGAAATGTTAAGATTCATTCTAGTCAAAAGACACACAAGACATCATCCATATCAAACTTAGGTGTTAATGTTCAATCAATTGATAAAGATGCTTCACAAGTTGAATCAATGAAAGAGTTTTCTGGAGTTCCTCTGTTTAATGGTTCAGACTTTTCAGTTTGGTGTATGAGAATGCAAGTATATTTATCCTCTTTAGGATATGATATATGGATGACTATTGAGAATGGATATTCTAACTCTGCAAATAATAAAGAAGCTCTTAAATGCAATCATATAGCCAAGAAGGTTATTTTATCTAGTTTATCTAATGATATTTCTTGTAAGGTTGTGCAGTGTGAAACAGCTCAGGATATCTGGAAAGAACTCATAAGAATTTATCAAGGTAATGATAAAGAAGAGAACAATTTGGTGTCTAATGAAAGTGACCATGAAAGAAGACAATCACAATCAGATTCAGAAAAAGTTAACATCACAAGTGATGATGATCAAGAAGATGATGAACAAGACTATGAGATTGATCTGGAAGGAGAGCTCATATATGCTCTAACTGAACTCAAGAATTATATGGAGGAGAACAAGAAATTAATATTGCAATTGCAGCAAGAAAGAGATTTAAAAGACAAAGCACTATCTGACCTTGAAGATACTAGAAGTCTGATTATGGATTTGAGGAATCAAGTTAGTGAATCAGATAAATTAATTATTAGTCTGAAGATGAAGATTTAGGAAGCTAAGAGGATTGTTGATATAACAAAGGTTGAATTGGAAGCTAAATCAGTTGATTACCAAAGACTTGAAGGAGAAATAGTTTCTTTGAAAAAAAATCTTGAGGATGTTAAGAAGCAACTAGAAAAGAATCTGAAATTTGAAGAGAGCACAAGCAGGTTAAATAAGATGCTTGGTAAACAAAAACTATATGGAGACACTACTGGACTTGGTTTTGAAGAAGGAGAATGTTCAAAAGCTAGAGAGACTCCCAGAAAGAAGATTGATCTGAATGCTGCCACTGAAAACAAAATGCATAATCAAAGAAGAAGAAATTTCAGAAGAAATGCTCCTGTTAGACAAGCATACATGTACAAGTATAACTATTCTTTTAATGGTTATTGTTATACTTGTAATCAATTTGGGCACAAATCAGTTAATTGCAGAAGGAACACTGATATTATTTGTTACAAGTGTAATAATGTTGGACATATTCAAAGGAACTGCAAAATGAATAGAATGAATGAATCTGCATGGAAGCATAACATAATTGCTCAGGAGATGTCAAAAAGGTACTATCAGTCATTTGGTTATGATTATAACATAGTTTGTTATAATTGCAAATCTTTTGGTCATAAAGCTCATAGTTGCAAAAAAGCATCATCTAATTTGATAAGTTGGAAATGGAAAGAGGCAGAAAAAGTTTGGAGAAAGAAAGAATCTGTAAAAGTGTGGAAGCAAAAATAGAGTCATGAGAAGGTAAATCCCAAACTTGTGCATCCTACACAAGTAACATCATCAGTTGCATAACAGATAGCATGATGTGAGGGGGAGTTGTTCTTGTACTATCTTTTATCCCCAAGAAGTTACAGGAGGATCAGTTGATGTTTATCTATGTGATGAACTTGTTTTGTTTATCATGCTTGCTTGATAATTTTTCTGATGTTTTTGAGTTTCAGTGTATGACATGATACAGGTGTTCATTGGCTTATTATGATTTCAAGGTATTGAAAAAGTGTTTCAGGAGTTCAAAATGCACAAATTGTTCTTGATCATATTGTTGATTACAAAGGTTGAATTGTCATGGTATTGCAATCCAAAGTGTTTTGGAAAGTGTTGTTGCAATAATATCTTGTTTTGAATGATGAAGTCAAGAGGCAAGAGTTATTGTTGATTACAGTATATGTATATATCAGATTTGCCAGAGTGTTGTATATCAGATTTGACAGTATAAAATGTGCAGGAACTGCAAGATGGTCTTCATTCTATTCATGTCAAGAAAAGGTGTCAGAATATGCAGGATGATAGTTCATATCAGGAAATCAGTTTGATGATTATATCTATTACTTTGTTGAGTTATGTTTTATGACATGTATCTTGGAGCTTTCAGGTGTTTTGAAGATAGTGATAAACTAGAGATATTAAGGAGTTTTCTGATGTGATAATTTCACATGTTCCATTGATGATCTTCCTCTTTAATATGGTTAAGAAAGGTTTGTTCAAGTTGTGTGGCTCTAGTTTTGAAGTGGTATCAGGTATGTGCTTTAAGCTATAACAATCTAGAGTTTCTTATGACATTGTTGGTGAGTCTTGTATTTCATCAAATCAGAGGCAAGTAAAAGTCTTATAAAATGATCTTCATGACATCTTGTGTTGAGAGCTGTGTGATGAGGAGTCTTCATGATTTTTGCCTGCAAAATTGTTCATCAAAGAATACTGGTGTGTTTATGTTTTCTTTGCTAAATGTTCATAAAGTTGATTGTGATGTCAAAAGGTGTTTGATGGTGTCATGATTTTTCTTAGCATGGAAGGTTGGATGTCAGAAATTGGTTGGTATACTTCAGGTTGATATGTTGCTTCAGGACTAATTCAGGAAGTGGATCAGTGCTGAGTTAAGTTGAGTTATGTTGATTTTGCTTCAGATGTAACAAGATAATAGGAGTTTATGTCTTCAAAGCCCTCATAATGCAATATGTTTGTAAATGTTATGATCAAGCTTTAACATCTTTCAATGGAGTTATTTTCTCAGGGGGAGATAATAGTCTTTGTCATCAGATGTCAAAAAGGGAGAGAAAGAAAAATTGCATTGGGTGGTTTTGCCATCAATGAGAAAGGGGGAGATTGATGGAGTCAGGTTGTCATTGATGTCAAAAAGGTGTACTCAGTTTGTTTGATGTCATCAGGACTTGGTTGATCAGGTTTGGCCTTCAATGTGTCTTCTTATGTTCTTTGGTAAGTGAAGTCACAAGGTGATTTGTTTAGGGTTGTCAAGTGTTGACAAATGTTCATCATTCATGTTTGGACAAATGTTCATCATTCATGTGTGCTCATCTATGTTTGGACAGAGTTTGCTTAGAAGTTGTGATTCATTCCATATTTAAAAACCTTTAATATGGTGGTCTCATTTGATGTTTTGGTAAGTGGTTCATAAGATGTTTGGAAGGTATACCATGCTTGATGAAGTGCATATTGCTTTGATCTACAGAGTTCATGTTACTTGGTGTTGAGTTACTCAGGAGTTGAGTTAAATCAGTTAGGAGGCTACTTCATGTCATGACAATGTTCACATTCAGTGATGGTGTCTTGAAGATGTTGGATCTTTGTATGATGTTGTATTGGTTTAACATTCTTCATAATGGCAGTGGAAAGTTTATCCTTATGACAGAGATTCATGATAGGTTATCAGGACCTAATGTTTGGTAAAGCATGTTTTAAAAGAATGTTGCTTCAAAGATATCCTACATTCTATTTTTCTCTCAGTCTGCTTCCAATGAGCTTATTTAGATTTTTGATATCACCGCCTTTATGAGACAAATTGGTCTCAAGGGACTTAAGTGCTTTATTTATGAAGATAATCCTAAGTTGTCCCTAAAACATAATCCTAAGTCATTTACTTTGTGTTGTAATTTGTTGTTAACTGGCTGAGTGGGTAAGCATGTCTCTTAAGTGACAATTTATGTCACTAAATACATTATGATACCGGCCCTCTTTATATGATAACCGATTCCATCGGTCCTCATCCATTTTGCAAATCTATGGAGCACATTTCAAATACCTACCTAGCGGAGTATGTAATATGTTTGTGAAAGCCCAAATTTTGTTGGAGGAGTTAAAGCATCGTATGAAGATCATTTAAAAGGGGCATCGAATATGCATAGTGGGAGCCGTTGATACTATTTATACATCCTAATGAATATTCAAAGGGGAGCACTAGGTCTATTCTCATGTATGTGGGAGCCAATAAAGGTTTGAATTATGTGGAGAGTGATTTACTTAAGTTTTTTTATGAGTTTAAAAAGCATTGAAAATGCTTTATGCATTATGAAGGGCCCGCGGTGCATTATAAAAGGGGAGTTGTTTTTTAGTTTAAAATTAGAAACTTTGGTGGTCTTTTTACCTATGTCATATTTTATGACATTTAAGAATGTAAATTTTTTATAATAGGTGCATGGTATATATCTCAAGGAGGGAGCCCGATATAAGTGGGCATGTTTTATAAAAGATTTTTTTGGAAACCTTTTAAATTTCTATTTTATTTAAAAGGCTTGAGATCCATTATAGAATGCATAGGAGTTTTACAAGGAGTTGGTGGATTTTTTTAAAAAAGGCAATTTTTTAAGAAAATCCATTCTAGTTTTAGTGAAGAATTTATTGAATTTTTTTTTTGAGAAGATTATGTTTTTTATGAAGATTTTTATCAGAGATTAGAAGGTGAAAGGTTTTCATTGACAAATTTGAATGGAGAAGATTTGTCTTGTGAGAAAGGATTTTATTTAATGAGAAAAATATGAATCAGGGAGAAGAAGATAATAAATAATATATTGAAAGATTTTTTGAAGAAGACAAAGGAGTTTTTTTTGCAGAGAAGATGAAAGTTCTCAGAGATTTTATTGATCAGATTTTATTGAAGATGTTTGGACTTCTTTCATGATTTTGTTTATGCAGGGCAGATAAAAAAAAAAAATACAAGGGCAGATTGAAAAATAAATTGTTGAAGGAGAAGAAGTTGAAAGGTTCTTGTAGATTGTAGAAACTGAAAGAGTTATTGAAGTACAGAGAGAAAAAGATGAAAAATGCAGAATATACAAAATGAAGAATATGAATTAGAAGAATGTGAAAAGGCATTTGTATTCTATATAATGGTCTTTCAAGTACATTGACTGGGTGTGTGTGTGTGGTGTTATGCAGATCAACATGCAATGGTGAAGACAATGATCTAGAAAAAATGTGCACATTAATTTGTAGTGAAAAAGATATATTTCCTTGATCAGGTGAACTAAATGATTTCAAAGATAAAATGTCAGAAAACTTGAATGATGGAATATATGATGCAGATGAGTTGATTTGAATGGTGCAAATCAGATTGAGCAGTAATCACTTCTTGCACATGAGATTTAGAGTTCTAATTGATTGAGAAATGCCAGTGAGGCTTGTAGGTTGGTAAGACCATTTGTCAGTGAGACACTTACATCAGCTAGTGAGGCTTGTAAAGATTCTTTCAAGGTTAAGCCAGTGAGGCAGTTTTGGAGTGGTTTTTATACCCCAGGAGGGTTTTCCACTCGTGCAAATTTGTGTTATGTCTCATATTGATTTCATCTGTATGTGTGTATGTTAATACATTGCTTATAAGTTTTTGTTCTCTTTCTTCATTCTTAGTTTTGTGCATGTGTTTGATAAATCAATGATATCTTTCTATCCTTGTGCTTTGAAAGTTAAAGTTTGCAAAAAGACTTGAAAATTTACACAACACTGATTCACCCCCCCTCTCAGTGTTGTCCTGGACTCCTACATTTGGCAGTCACTGATTACTTCACCAAATGGATAGAAGCTATTCCAACAAAACAAGCTACCAACAAGGTTGTAGTAAACTTTCTTTTAGAAAATGTTATCACTAGATTTGGAGTACTAGTGAAACTTATCATAAACAATGGCATTCGCTTTAGATCGATAAAATTTAAGTCATTCTGTGAGTCTTATGGTATAACAATCTTATATGCTTCACCATATCATCCCCAGGCCAATGGACATGCAGAGTCCAACAATAAAAGCATCATCAAAATAATAAAAAGAATGTTGGAGAATAATAACAAGGCCTAGGATTCAAAATTAAGACTGGCTTTGTGGGTAGATAAGATTACAGTAGAAAAGGCAACATGAAAATCTCTATTTGAATTGGTGTATGGTGTATAGGCTAGACTACCCATGCACAACCTTATATCAGTATATAAGTTTATCCTTCAAGAAGATTTAGATATTGCTGAGCCCATGGAAGAGAGATTGGAACAATTAGATGAATTAGATGAAATCAAAATAGAGGCTCAAAAACAAAATGAAAAATTGAAGCTACAAATGAAATATCTTTTTGATAATAAAACTAAGGAAAGAAAATTCAAGGTGAATGATATGGTCCTCATGTGGAATGCTAGAGGACAAGATAAGGGGAAGCATGGCAAGTTTGAAGCATTATGGATATGCCCATTTGTCATCACCCACAAGTGTGGTGAAGATTCTTATTATGTACAAAACATGAGTGGTGAAGAACATGAGTTTCCAGTGCATGGACAATTCCTGAAACATTTCTTCTCATAGAATAATTTTCCATGCATAGTACACTAAAGAAGAACAAGAAATTGCCAGTGCATGGACAATTCCTGGAAATCTTCTCTTGTTAAGAAAAAATTCTCCATGCACAGTAGGCTAGGATTCCATTTCCCACTACCATTGGTCTGCATCCAAGAGAATCATTTTCTAAATTCTTGTAATGACTTCACAACCATTCATCCCCAGATAGAGCCACTGTTGGACCAAAATTTTGGAACCCTAAAATTTTGCCATTTCCTTCCGTAAGTCCTAATAAGCCATCTCATTTAACTTGAAGAACATTATCATTCCATTATTAACCCTAAAATCCTTTACCTTTACCATGATGTTAGAAATGAAGGTGTAAACCACACAACGGAAATATGATTCAAACCTTATTTATGTACTTTAAACAATGTAGAATCAATGGAGATTGCAACATAAATTAAAACCCATTACACAGAAATAACATGCATCAAGAACCAAACACATAACACAGTATGTAATGTGGAGAAAACCCTTTCAAGTAAAAAACTCCACCAAGAAAAGAGGCTCCAAGTTGTATTTGTTAGAATTAGGCTACACAACTGAGAGGGGGGGTGAATCAATTGTCCCAAAACTTTAACACTTGCAACAATTACTTCTTCTTTATAACTTACAAACTGATTAATGATGTAAACATTAAAGCATGAGTCATCAACACATGAGCAAAAACAAAATGAATACACATAACACCAAAATTTTTAACATGAAAACCTGGTTAAGGGAAAACCATGGTGGGGGTTAACCCACAAGATTCGTACCCTGTTAAAAGTACTTAAAAGAAAAGACAAGGCACAAGCCTTCAGGCGCACTGCCCAGAGCTCACTGCTCAAAAGAGGCTCACTGCCTACAAGAATTTATGTTTAACACAGTGATAATGAACTGAGAGCTAGCATCTTCTTTATGCCTGGTTCAGTCCCTTTGAAAGCTCACAAACTTTTGCTTTATCCCCCAAACACTTCTTCACAATATCTTCATCCTTTACTACTCTTGTTCCTTTTCTCCTCTTTTTCTCTGCTCTGCTTCTGTACCTCTCTTAGGATGTTATCATTTTCACACACACACTTTTTTTCACAACTCATCAACAAGTATTTATATGCTTCATCAACCTTGGAATGAGAATCAAGGTTGGTTTGACTTAACACGAATCACTATACTGTCAGCCAAACATAATTGAGACTTGAATCTTCCTCCAACAACACTTCACACTCCAGAGAATTGTTCTTAGATTATCTGCAACACACTTGAATCATCCGGTCAGCCAAGACTGGGAAGAACAACAACACTGAGAAAGAAATCTTCACTAATGAGCATAATTTTCAAAGTAGACCTTCAATACAGTAGTCATACGATCCAAACACCTCCACAAGTACATTGAATTCAACAAGAACATTCGCACTACTCCAACTCATCAGAATCACTTGCATCTTCATCTGGAACCTCAAGAACACTGTCTGCCCTGACTGTCAAACTAGAAAGATTGATTACAGACCTTCAAACCATGAACCACTTAAGTTGAGAATACACACTAACTTCCCAAACATGTCTCTAGATCAGTAGATCATAATTTTTCATTTGTAGAGCAATCCGGACCCATTTCCTATCACTCTGTTTCTTCTGAACATTGCAAAACCAATTCTATTCAGATGGCCATAACTTCTTCAGATCTTCATGAGGACCTCTCAAATCTTAACTAGAGCTACTTTAGACAATATTCTACACAACTATGTGGTCCGCATACATTCATCTTTACTAATTTTCTCAATATCCTCAACATTTTAGTCTTCTAACTAGGTAATAAAATAGGATACAGTTGACACCAATGCAACAAGGATATGTTGACATCAATGATAACACCACTTAGGCACATATTTGCAAAAATCTCCCCCTTTGTCATTGATGGCACCATATGATGTGAAAAACTGATTCAACCATCAAGACAAGAACTTCTCCCCCTTTCTCTTATCACTTCTGCAACCATTTCCTTCACTACTCCCCCTTTCATCAGCAACTAGTTTTTCACATGATGTCTCTCCCCCTTTGACATCAATGGAAAAGGGCACATATTTGCAATCTTTTTCTCGCCCTTTGTTCTAGACTAATCTCCAATAATTTGCATACTGACTACTCCCCCTGAGTAGTATCTCCTTAACATCAATCCAAATCACAAGATGTGACTATGAATTCCACTGGACTAATGCATCCTAGTGTATCTTAGTTCTGATCAGGAGGGGTAATAACCCCTAACTTTTCTATGAGATATTCAAAAGTATCCTTGGGAAGAAGCTTAGTAAATATATCTGCAATTTAATCTTTTGAAGAAACAAACTCCAATCTGACTTAATTCTCATTTACCTTCTCTCTCAAGAAATTAAACTTGATGGATATGTGCTTTGTCTTTGAATGCAACACTAGATTCTTTGAGATGTTTATTGCACTTGAATTATCACAGAAGATTGTAACAGGTTCCTCAAACACAATTCTGATATCCTTCAACATTTGCTTCATCCACAAGACTTGAGTGCAATTACCTACTGCTACTATGTACTCTGCCTCTACAGTAGATAGAGATATTACCTCTTTGTTTTTTCTCATCCAAGAGACTAATCTCCTTCCCAAGAAAAATACACCACCACTAGTACTTTTCCTATCATCCACATCTCCTGCCCAATCAGTATCAGTGTATGCTTGAAGAGTGAAGTCATTATCCTTTGGATACCATAAGCCATAATCAAGTGTTCCTTTGAGATATTTGAAAATTCTTTTGATAGCTACAACATGAGATTCTTTAGGATTAGCTTGAAATCTAGCAACAAGTCCAACTGCATTCATGATATCAGGTCTAGTCTGAGTTAGATAGAGCAGTCCTCTAATCATTGATCTATACCTTTTCTGATTTGCCTTAGGGGAGTCATCATCCTTACTAAACTTGCATCCGATTATCATAGGTGTACCCACTGGCTTTGGATCTTCCATTCAAAACTTTTTCAACAATTTTCTTACATACTTAGATTGAGATATGAAGCTACCTTTATCTAACTGAATGATTTATAGACCTAAGAAGAAATTCATTTCACCAAACATTGACATCTCAAATTCACTTTGCATCTGATCAACAAATGTTTTGCACATACTCTCATTTCCACCAAAAATGATATCATCAACAAATATTTCAACAATCATGATGTTCTCATGATCAATCTTCAAGTAAAGATTATTGTCAGTAGTACCTTTGCTAAAACCTAATTTTAGCAAATATTTATCTAATCTTGCATACTAGGCTCTTGGGGCTTGTTTAAGTCCATACAGTGCTTTCCTCAATCTGTAGACCATATCTCTTTGATTAGACAACTGAAATCCTTCTGGTTGCTCAATGTAGACTTCTTCTTCCAATTATCCATTCAGGAATACTGACTTGACATCAATCTAATAAACTTTGAAATCTTTATAAGCAGCAAATCCAAGAAATAATCAAACTGCTTCTATTTTTGCCACCGGAGCATAAGTTTCTTCAAAATCAATTCTTTCCACTTGAGAATATCCTTTGCATACCAACCTTAGTTTATTTCTTATAACTTTACCATCTTCATTTAGTTTATTCCAGAAGACCCATTTAGTTCCAATCACATTTTTGTCTTCAGGTCTAGGAACAAGATCCCAAGTGTGATTCTTTTCAATTTGCATTGATTCTTCTTCCATTTCTTTTACCCAATTTTCATCATTGCAAGCTTCACTTACTGATTTTGGTTCAATCTTTGAAATTAAACAAACCTCATCTTGATCTTCAACAATTCTTCTTCTATTTCAAACACCTTGGTTTCTATCTCCTATGATCTGATCTTTAGGATGATTCAGTCTTACATACCTAGGAGTTTTGGGATTTGCTTGAACCTCTATTTCTTGAGATTGTTCCACTATCCTCTTGCGACACTGGATTTTCCAGATCAATCTAAATTTGAGTCTGGTTTTGAACTTCTTCCTTAAATTTGACTTTCATCTTGATCATCTAAATCATATCCGCAAGACCTTGTAGTTCTCTCCTTGATTTCATCAACTTTGACATTACTAATTTCAACAATCTTTTTCAATCTCTTGTTAAAGCATCGTATGCCTTGCTTTGAGTAGAGTATCCCAAAAATATTCCTTCATCACTTCTTGCATCAAACTTGCCAAGATCCTCATATCTTTTGATATAGCATTTACTATCAAAAAATCTGAAATACTTCACAGTAGGAGGATGACCAAACCATAGTTCATAGGGGGTCTTACCAAAATTTTCTCTGATTTGCACCTGGTTAAGAGTGTAGACAATAGTACTTACAACTTCTCTCCAATAGACTTGTGGAACATTTGTTTCCATCATCATGGTCCTTGCAGGTTCTTGAATGGTCCAGTTCTTTCTTTCCACAACTCTATTTTGCTAAGGAGTCCTAGGAGAAGATAATTGTCTTTTTATTCCTTGCTTTTCACAGAACGCATCAAACTCACCGAAGGTAAACTCTCCACCTTTGTTAGATCTCAGACACTTTATCTTCACACTAATCTCATTCTTGACCATAACCTTGAACACTTTGAATTTGTCAAGAGCTTCTGATTTTTCTCTCAAGAAGGTTACCCACATCATCTGAGAGTAATCAACAACATAAAATATCTGTCTCCTTGCATATTCCTAATTCTAGCAAGACCACAAAGATCAGTATGCACAAGTTCCAACAATCCACTTGAAGATTATTCTTTAATCTTGAATGACATTTTGTTCTGTTTACCCAATTGACATTCTCTACACATGCTATCAGTAGGTTTCACAAGTCTTGGAAGATCTCTCACAGCCTGGGTAGAACTTATCTTAACAATGTTGTCAAAATCCACATGACACATTGATGCAGAGCGCACAGTGGAAGCATTCAACTTGTCAAAAAAATTGATCGGTAAGAGAGTGGCTTATGTCTTGGTGATCTACTCTTATCAGCCAAACATACCCCGTCGACCACCTTACAACTTCTCTGTCTGATCTCTTAACTCTCCCCGATAACCCAACACAATGCTTTGTCTTCAGCGAGACTACATACCATCAGTGAGTTTGAAAACTACCCTGTTGATACACGCCGATCACTCTGATATTACCTTTGAACCATACTTGTCGGCCAGACTCTTCTCATCGACGAATGCCTACAAACTCTAGCCGATGCACCGATGGACACACTTAACTTTGTTTGACTACCCCTGACACTTTGGCGTGACTTCCTTCGTCCTTCACCAATACACCTCCTATCGGTCCAACACCGTTGATCGGTGTAACTTCTAAAAGCTTCCTCGAGGGCTATCTTACGCCGATGGTAACTCCTACTAGTCACATAGAGATGCCTAGTCAAACTCATGCCAAACTCCTTGGATCCTTGAATGTTTGACCCAAAACCATAGAAAACACAAAATATACACTATATTCCTCCATCACACTGAAAATAAGAATCTTGGTTTTAGTGGACAAAGGAATAACAGTCCATTTATTCACCAAACCCTAGTTTCTAGGTTTTCAGACCAGTCTCCGCAAAAAGAACAATATCTCACAAACTATAACACTTCAAGACACCAGACTACTTCCAAATGAAAGCTACCTCACTACATGAACATCTCCAGTTGGTTTTAGATGATCAACTATATGTACAGATCATACAGAAATGACTGTTACAGAGAAATACTTAGAAAGAACAATGTTTCAACACACCCAAAAATCTAGATCTTCATTCATTCATTCCTTCATGCCCTTTGGTTACATCCATCCTCACCTATAAAAGGCTTGAGACCTTTGTTTACATCCCTCCCAACTGTACAAACTAATTTTGGAAGTCAATTAGCCATTGGGTTTCTCCTCTCACAAGAAAATTACATGTTTTCATTGTGTTATTACATCAAACTTGACCAAAACATGGTCTACATAGGTCTAGTGACCAAATTGATACAAAAACCTTATTATTAACATGATGTGGCTTAAAAAGCCTTATTCAAAACATAAAACAAAACATGACTCTTGCACCATACTCCCCTGTAAGAAAAACTCAAGTCCCTTGAGTTGCCAACTGTTGGAGTGTCTTCCCATGCTTCAAAATGTCTGCCTCACTCATCCATGTAGCCTCTAAATCAGGAAGATCCTGCCACTTGACCAAGTACTCCTTGTACACACCCTTCCTTGTCTTTTTAAAAACCTTGGAATCTAAGATGCATTCCAATTGTAAAGGCTTACTTGGAGGTAGATCTCTGACCCAATCTTCATCTTCAATCACAACATCTGATCCATCTTCAGCATTCAATGGAGGTCTGTATGGAAAGAGATCTAAAACATTAAATATGGGAGAAATACCAAGACCGGATGGCAGTTCTATTTGATAAGCATTTGGACCAAACTTATGCACTACCTTGCATGGTCCTATTTTCTTCATCAGAAGCTTGGTTGCTTGTCCTTTAGGCAGTCTTTCCTTCCTTAGATAGGCCATCACCAAATCTCCCACCTTGAACTATACATATCTCCTTTTGAGATCTGCCCTATCCTTGTATTTGGAGAAAACCAACTGAACTTTGACTTGATCATGAACTGCCTTCATGGTGGCAGAAAAATCTTCTCCTAGAGCACTCCTCTTATCCCAACTTTGTAGGTCTTTGAGTTCAAGTGGTCCTCTTGGATGGAAACCATAAACAATTTCAAATGGACTCTTAAAAGTGCTTCTATTCATTGAATCATTGTAAGCGTACTCAGCTTAACTGATAATCAAGTCCCATACCAGCCCATGCTACTTGGTAAGGCATCTTAGAAGGTTTCCTAGGGACCTATTAACAACCTCAGTCTGACCATCAGTTTGGGGATGGTAGGCTAATGAGAAAGACAATTATGTTCCCAATTTTCTCCATAAGGTCCTCCAAAAATGACCAATAAACTTGGAGTCTCTATTAGTGACAATTGAAAGGGGTAAACCATGGATTCTAACCACTTCTCTGAAAAAGAGACTAGCAATGTGAGATGCATCATTTGTGCATTTGCATGGCACAAAATGAGCCATCTTACTAAATCTATCCACACCCCTTGTTGTCTTAGGAAGACCAAGTACAAAATCCATACTAATGCTCTCCCAAGGCCTATTGGGAATCGGAAGGGGTTGGTACAAACCGGCATTAGAAGACATACCTTTGGCCTTTTGACATATGGTACAACTTGCAACATATCTCCTTACATCTGATTGTACTTTTGGCCAATAGTAGGATCTAGTGACTTGTTCCAAAGTCTTGTCCAACCCAAAGTGTCCTCCTAAGGTTCCATTGTGCTTCTCTTTGATGATGTTATCCCTCATTGAACATTTAGGAACACATAGCAAACTGTCCTTGAATAAGAGACCTTCTGTCAACACAAAATTTGAATATTCACCATGAAAAGTGTTAGCCAAACTAGCACAAACTTCATAAGCAGCTTTGAAATCTGCATCCTCCTTGTATAACTCCTTAAAAAAATCTATGCCCATGCTTTCCATCTATACTTCATGTATGACAAGCATCCTTCTACTTAAAGCATCATCGACTTTGTTGGCAACACCTTTTTTATGCTTAATAGTGAAGGTATAGGCTTGCAATTGTTCCATCTACTTAACATGCCTATGATTCAACTTTTCTTGACTATTTAGGAAGCTGAGAGCATGGTTATCAGTAAAAAGAAAATGAATTCTTTGGGCAGAAAATAGTGTCTCCACTTTTTGAGAGCTTGCACCATTGCATAAAGCTCTAGGTCATAGGTAGAATACCTTTGTTTAGCCTCATTCAACTATTCTAAAAAAAAGGCCACTAGATGTCCATCTTGACTGAGAATAGCACCTATTGCTTGCTAACTTACATCACATTCCACTACAAAAATTTTGTCAAAATCTGGGAGTACCAATGTAGGTAATTCAGCCACCTTCCTCTTTAACAATTCAAAGCTATCATCTGCTTGCTTTGTCCATTAAAATGTGCACTTTATTCCACCCTTGATGGTGTTGAGAATAGGAGCACTTATGTGACTGAATCCTCTAATGAACTTCCTATAAAAAGTTGCCAAGCCATGGAAATTTCTAACATCTCCCACTCTCCTAGGGGTAGGCCAATTGAGAATGGCCTCAACCTTTGTGGGGTCCATCTTCAAACAACCATTAGAAATCACAAAACCTAGGTACACAAGTTCAGTTTTCATGAACTCACACTTATCCAGGTTGATCATCAACTTATTCTCATGCAACTTCTTCATCACTTGTCCAAGATGCTTCACATGTTCTTCTTTTGTCCTGCTGAAAACAAGTATGTCATCAAGATAAACAATTACAAATTTGCCAATGAATTCAACAAGTACCTCATTCAGCAAACGCATGAATGTTCTTGGGGCATTGCTAAGGTTGAATGGCATGACAAGCCACTCATAGAGACCTTCATTTGTCTTGAAGGCAGTCTTCCATTCATCTCCCTGCCTAATTCTGATTTGATGATAACCAGATTTCAAATCAATCTTTGAATAATAACATGACCCTCCAAGATAGTCCAAAAGATCCTCAATCATTGGCATAGGGAATCTATACCTTATTGTGATCTTATTTATAGCCCTTGAATCCATACATAGTCTCCACTTCCCATCTTTCTTTGGAGCAAGTACAGTAGGGACTGCACATGGACTAAGACTCTTTCTAATCAGTCCTTTCTCTAAGAGATCTTAAATTTGTCTACTCACCTCTTCATTCTGCTATGGTGTCAATTTATAGGCAGCCTTATTGGGCAATGTGGCACCTGGGATCAAGTCAATTTGATGACTTATATCTCTCATGGGTGGTAAGGAGTTAGGAGTATCCTCTACCACAAGATCTTGGTACTTATCCAACAATTGTTGCACTTCTAGTGGAACCTCTTTCTACTTTTTGTCTTGCTGACCTGATTCATCTTTAGGCTTCATTACCAAGGCATACCCTTGGGTATCCTTCTCCTTCATGAGGTGTAATAAATCTTTGCTGCTAACCATCATGACATTGGTTTCATTACTCTTCTCTCCAATCTTCTCTTACATAGGATCCATCCTAAACTTCCTTCCATTATTGGTGATGAGGTAGGTGTTCTTCTCACCATCATGTTATGCCTTCACATCATACTGCCATGGACGTCCAAGAAGAAGGTGACAAGCATCCATAGGCATAATATCACATAGTACTTTGTCCTTATAATCACCTATCTCAAACTCAACCCAAGTTTGTTCTTCTACCATGTAATTTTGATTCTTATTCAACCAAGAGATCTTATGAGGACTAACATGGGGCAGCCTTTTCAACTTACACTTCTCTACCATTTCAGTAGACACTACATTCTCAGTAGAACCTAAATCAAGAATGATTTTACAAAGTTTACCATATGCTATACCTTGGGTTCTGAAGAGAGTCTTCCTTTATGGGGGCTCTTGTTTCAACGACATCTTCATCAAGGTTCTCTTGATCATCATGTTCTCTCCTTCAAGGACTGGTGCAGCACTACCAATGGGTGAATTCACACTTTGGCAGTCATCATCTTTCAACAAATGATTCCTTCTTCCACCATCATGGGAACGAGTTGCCTTCTCAGGGCATTTGCTCATGGTATGTCCTACTTGATTGCAGCCATAGCATCTACTAGTGAAAACTCTGGGTCCTCTACCTGCACCACCACCTCTAACTCTGCCATTTGGTCTTCTCCAACCTCTAAAACCACCACCTCTATGGTCTCCATCAGAATGAGACTCTTGTTGGCTTGGGTTTTCATTTCTACTTGACTGTCCTCTACCAAAACTGCCTCTTCCCCTATTATTTCTGCCACCTCTTCCTCTAGTGTTTTGATCGCTCTTTCTTTTCAACTTCTCCTCAGCCCTAGAGGTTAATTGAAAACACCCATCCACTGTTTTAGGAACCACCATACTGAATTCATCTTGTATGTTATACCTCAAGCCATCAAGATATCTGGCCACCATCTCTTTCTCCTCCTCCTTGTGATTGGCTCTCATGCTCAATCTATGAAATTCTTCAGTATATGTAGCCACATCCATATCCTTTTGTCTAAGATGATTAAACTTCCTAATGGTTTACAAATCATAAACAAATGGCATGAACTTGTCTCTTAGCATGGCCACCATTCTACTCCATTTGGTGATAGGGTTCTTTCCAACTTTCTCTCTTTCACCTTGCATATAGTTCCACCAAACTAGGGCATAACCTCTCAATCTTGTCTTAGCCAACTTGACTTTCTTGCTATCACTATACTCCTTGAAGTTAAAATAGTTGCACATGGCTTCAATCCAATCCATGAGGGCATCTCCATCTAGTTTCCCATTGAATGTAGGAACATCCATCTTTGGATCGCCACTATCTCCTTGAGCACATTTGAGTGCATTCAAGAATGCCTTTTGGTCTATAGACATATCTTGTTCTTGAGGGCTCTCCTCTGCCTCTTCTTCTTATTCTATATCAGAAGCACTTCCATCCTCTTTACTCTTACCCTTGGGCCTCTCTTCTTTCAACCTTGCTTCAAGCATCTCCTCTACCATCTTCTTGATGGCTTCTTTGCTCATAGACTTGGGAGGCATTGCGCTAGCCTCATTTTCTATCTCCTCATCTGACATAAATTGCTCCAATTCAAATATTAGCTCTAATACCAATATGATGTAGAGTGCACAGTGGAAGCGTTCAACTTGTCAAAAAAATTGATCGGTGAGAGTGGCTTATGTCTTGGCGATCTACTCTTATCGGCCAAACATACCCCATCGGCCACCTTGCAACTTCTCTGTCCGATCTATCAACTCTCCCCAACAACTCAACACTGTTGGCAAGAGACACTATATGGATTCATGGTTGTTGTCATTGATGGCAACAAAGGTCATCCCACATATCCGCAAGTCATGATGTGCCTCTACCGGAAATCAGAATAAAGAATGTTGTGGTCCGGTGAAGAAGAACAGAGCATGTGGCAAGGTCCGACAGATTGGTCCGGACCTCTCAGAGGAAGTGTCTTGGTGCAGTGCGGATTTGGGAAAGTCAAGAGGACTACCCTGAGTGGTATATTCCAAGGATTTAGCCTCCGGTGATGAACAAAGAAAAAGATATGAATGGTTGAGTACCGGATTCCTGAGAGACAGTGAAAACAGAGGAAGAACTGACTGGCAGAGTATCAGACTGCTTTCCGGATGGGTTACTGCTGATGACAGAAGTTGTGAAGGCATGAATCATGTTTGGCCGACATGATTAATGATATCTACAAGTATATGCTTGATCCGCATTGCTTGGTGAGGAAGGATTCAGCCGACAGAATGAAAGTTTATAAGAAACTAGACTGCTCTGGATGCCGACTAGAAAGGTGATGAAATTACTTGTGCGGATATATATAGAGGATGGATTTAGTTGTGAAGGTGGGTTGTTGTGTAGATATATGCGAAGAAGTCCAGATAAAGAGCAGAGGTAACAAAAAGGATCCGGTATGTGAAAGATAGCAGAATAAAGAACAGAGGAAAGATGAAGTGCAGCAGATCAGTGTACTGAGCCTAACCGGAACTGAACTCCAGCATATGCAGATGCTTCCAATCAGTTCAAGACTGTGATTCTCATCACTTTGTAGACAGTGTGTCTTCTTGTAGGCAGTGGGCCTCTTGTGAGCAGTGTGCTCGGGCAGTGAGCCCTAATTGGCAAGTGCCATTTTTGTAATTTCCTATTCTTCTAACAGAGAATAATTTTGGGTTAATCACCCCGTGGTTTTCTCCCTTAACAGGGTTTCCACGTCAAAAATACTGTGTCATGTGTTTCTTGTTTTATGGTTAATGTTTTATGTTTGATTTTATGCTGCATCAATTAAAAGGAAAGTTCAATAAGGGAAATAATTAGGATAACTGATTCACCCCCCCTCTCAGTTATCAACAATTGGTATCAGAGCTAAGTTCCTCCTAATAGAGCCTAACAGCTTGAGGAAGATCTGGGATTTCAAATGGATGCATATGGTTTAAGGGAGCAACTCAAGACTGCTCTTGAGGATCTTGAACAGTCGAATTCTGAAGTCAGTGAATTAAAGGAAAGACTCAAACAGGCTGATGAATTCATGAGAGAATTAAAAGACAAATTAAGTCTCTCTATGAAAAAGAGAAAGGAGCTGCTTCAACAGTTGGCAAGACAAAGTGAAGAAAGCAATACAAATGAAGAATTGACTGAGCAAACCAAGTTATGTGAAAAGTTATCAAAAGAAGTCATTATGTTAAGACATGAAATGGAATCAGGAACTATAAAGTTTACTCAAGAGATTGAAGAAAAAAGAAAGGCTGAAGACAATCTAAGACAATCTCTTAAAGAAAAATCAGAAGAATGCCACCAGATGGACAGGATTATCAGACATCTTGAATTTGATCTTGAAGATGCCAAAGATAATGAAGGAAAACTTGAGGATCAAATTGCCTCTCTCAAAAGAGACCTTCAAACAGCAAATGAATATAAAGAGAAATTCAAGATAAGTTCTGCTCAACTTGAAGTTCTTCTTGGAAGTCAAAAGAGGACAGATGACAAGTATGGTTTGGGATATGAGAAAGGAGAAAGCTCCGGATCCGGTCAGAAGAATCTTGGATCAGAAAATCCAAGAAGCAGGCCTAGAAGACCTCCGGTAAGACAGCCAAATGCTCAAAGATATCCATCCTTCAATGGATACTGCCACAGCTGCAACCACTTTGGTCACAAAGCTAATCAGTGCAGAATGAGAATGAATCAGATTAATTCATCCTTCTCCGGACAGTGCTTCAACTGCAAAAGGTATGGACACAAATCCCTTGAATGCAGAAGTATGCAAGTAAACAAATCATTCAAAGGTAGATGCTTCACATGCAATAGAGTAGGTCATATGGCTAATCAATGCAGATCAAGAGGATATCAGTCAAATATGCAAAGAAATGTTATTTGCCAAATCTGCAATAGGTCCGGTCATAATGCTAAAGTTTGCAGAAACAAGAATCAGGACAAAAGAGGTCCGGTGTATAATCAGAATCAAGACAAGGGTAAACAAAAGATGAATGCGGATGAGGTTAGGAATCAGATGAGCAAGATTTGGGTGAAGAAAAGTTCAGAAAATGTAGAGGTTGGATCCGCACCAGACTCTGGTGCTGATATTTCTTCCAGAAATTAAAAAGTGAGCTCAGGCTCAGGGGGAGACTCAAAGAAAATCTTGTTCCCCCAGCCAAACAAGTGGTACCGGATGTGGCACAAGATGCGGATCAAAGGGTTTGTAGATATGAGTCTTGAGATACTTCAGTCAAGTTTTCAGAGGTCCGCATGAAGTTATGAAGAAGCTGTGATCGATCAAATAAGACCTGTTCAGGGAGATGCTCCGGTATGATAAAGGATTACAAAAAGGTCCGGAAAGATCCAGAAATGCACTATCTTGTTCTGCGGATTGGACAGAGTGTTTGGGATGTTCTTGTAATATGTTACCTCGATTTATTCATGATTGAAAGATCTGGATGATATCCACAGATCAGGACTAATCCGGGATACTCCAAGCTATCCAGACAAGGCAAACCGGAATGATGTAGGTGAAGCATTTATTGCAGACAGATATTAGGGTTCGCGGAGCAATTTAAGGGATTTCTCAAAGGTCATTTGCTCATTCTGCACTCGAGAAGAAGCGAAAAGTGGAGCTCTGCAAAAAGGTTCATCAAGCACACCAAGGATCTCCTGCCGAAGCTATTGCATAAAGAAATCAATCCAACCACTCCGTGCAAACCGAAGGCGCATAAGGTATTCTCCGTTTTTCATTACCTCACTGCAAATCTTTGAAGAATGGCTACTCCAAACATAGTTAAGATCTCTGATAGACCTCGCCCCTCATTCAAGAAACATCCCTACAAATCATTGGAGGTAGACCCACTAGGAGCCTTCTCTAGTGTTCCTCACGGAGTTTTACACACCGAAGACATTAGGGTTTACATACATGCAAACATTGAGGAATTTGGGGAATTCAAATTAAGAGACCTCTATCACAAGCATCTGATTGACAATGCTTTTGAGCTTAAACCAGAGTATAAGGATATTCAAAAGAAACAATTTGAGCAATTTATTCATTTCCCCTGCTTTGAAGAAGATGAATGGGTCCGGTATGTACTGAGCAGGATGCATGACAACTTTCTATGGCTAGATAGACCCTGCAAGATCACAAAAGAGGCAATTAGAGCAGTAACTGGTCTATACTCTTCCGGAGGGGTACCTATCCTCAAATCTGTCAAGAACAACATTGTAACTGAGGCCACCGGATCAAAATTTGACAAGAGGGCAATGACCATTGAAGATATTTCGGATCCGGATATCAAATATGCATCAATGATAATAGGATACAAGATCTATCACTCCAGCAGGGAGAATTCTGTATCCGGAACTGCAGTATACACTGCCTTTGAAATGCTAAGAAAGAATGCAGAATATGACCTCTGCGAACTACTGCTAAGCCAATTAATGGAAAATATACAGAAAATCAAGAAGGATAAGAAGAATTCCTTCAAGTATGGTACTCTTATTGTATGTCTATTCTTCTACTTCATGAATGAGCTACCCGGAACAAGTGGATGGGTATGGCAGAATGACAAACCTGTTGCAGTCCAGATAAGAGACTATTTGCATGGACTTGGGGATGCAAAAGTGAGAAATACAGCTCTATGGGGATACTTCAAAAACTTTCAGAGCATGATGCAAGCAAGAGAGAGAATTCCCCAGTCTCTCATTGAGAAATACAAGGACTCAGTGTGCTTTATGGTTGACACTGATCAGTGCCTAATGGAGGCAGTGGAGCCAAGGACTGTCTGGATCATGCCCATGGGGTATGAAGTGGATGAACAGATAGTGGAGCTGCATGTTCAACACATGCTGAGTCAGCCCAAAGATCCTAAGGCAGAAAGGTTTGGAACCTTTGAGGAGCTGAGTGTAAAAATACATGTAGAACTCAGGGAACCTAAGATTAAAAGAAAAGTGAGAAAAGAAGTAGAGCACATTGCTCAAGGCCTAGGCATCTCAAAGGAGGCACTTGATGCCAGCCAGGAAAAGAGGAGGAAGGCCGAGGAAGAAGAGAAAAGTAAAGAAAGTGCTCCGGTTGAAGCTCCCACCCGGACCAGATCATCAAAGAGACCTGCACCTCCCACAACCAAAAGTTCAAAACCGGAAGTTCAGGCATCCGGTAAGAGATCCAAGACAAAAGCCACAAGGGCTTATGGAAGCCAAAAGGATGAAGAGGAAACAGAATCAGATGAGGGAGTAAGAGAAGTAAAGAAACAGAAGAAGAAAGGATCCGGTAAGCCCTCCACAGGCCAAGACAAGGAGGAAATGGCAGAGGTATCTGTTGAGAAGTCCACTCTGTCTCTAGAGAGCATAATCAAGTCGGTCACGGTGGATGGAAACCTTCAGCCAATGACTGAATCATATGATGACTTCAGTGAGGCCGACCAAAAGACTCTGCAGGAGGCCACAGTAAAATATCTTAACATATATAATAAGGCTTTCATTGAAATAATATCTCTTATTCCTAAAAGCCTAGAAAAGGAAATGGAAGTAAGAAAGAATAATGCTCATGCTAAAGATCTTGAGATCCGGGAGCAGATAGCTATTCAGCTATATCCTCAAATTGATCCCAAGACAATGAACATTATCTTCAAAGACTACAAAGATGAGTTCAGAAGCAAAGCCAGGATGAATCAACTCATGCTTGGCGAGACTGACAAAGTGGCCCAAGAAACAGAAGAGATCCTCCGGAAGGCCTTCAAAAGGTTCAATCTTCCTGTTGTAGAGGATTTGGGTACAGAAACAGCTGAGGACTTGGGACCCTCTGCTCCAGAAGAAGTGGCCCATGAACAAACTAGCATCTCTCCTCCGGTTTCCCCTACAGTCTCCGGATCCAAAGAAGAAGAGCAATTACAGGAGAAGGAAGCAGTGGTGAAAGACAAAGAGGTTGACAGTTCTAAGACTGCAGAAGAAAAGAAACATCTGTCTCCGGCAAGAGACACTGCACAAACTGTTCAACAATTTTTGAGCAAAGAAACTCTAGAGATTGATGAACCGGAGCTTCTAAAAGGCCCATTTGATTTTGACTCTCTCTCTCCGGTACAAACAATGAAGATAGCTTCATTTGCAAATGCCAAGGCAAATGAAAAGCTCCTGAAGTCTCATATGGAAGACTGTGAGTTGATAGAGGCTGCTTCCGGAGTACTTGTAAAGATCATGCCATCAATCCAGATAGATCCGACAGCCTCCACTTCCGGTAATCTAAAAACCTTAGTCAGCAGTGTTGATACACATTTTGATTCTTTAGAAAAATCAGCTGAAGAAAAGGTCCGGAAGGAATTTTTGGATAAAAGATTTTCAGAAATATTAGAATTAATCTCTAAGGATAGGAAGATTGTAAGCATTGGAATAAAGAGCTTAGAGAATGCTCTTAAGGATGGCGGTGACATCTATAAATTTTGTATATCCTGGTCAAAGGCAACAGCAGCATTTGACAAGAAAATAAAAGAGGAACAGGATAAGCTACAAAGCTTATCTCAAAGTTTTGATCCTCTCTCTTCCTCTATAATAAATCAAGAATGTCAGACTATTGCAGTCTTGAATGAAATAAAGAATCTTGAGAAGGAAAGGAAGAACATCACCAACCGGATGGGAGAACTTAGAAGGATTATAATCCCTAAGTTGGAAACCATGCATGAGGCCATCAGTGATGCTCAGACCACCGCCCAAACAAAAGATCCGACAGATCTCAAGCGGGCAGAAGCGTTTGCATTTTTGCTAAGTGGTCACATTTCAATTTTGGATAGAATGAAGCAAAGTTGGGCTACAGAAATGATCCAATTGCAGACATCCTTTGCAGACATTCTTCAATACATGTGAGTATGTAAATATGCGGCTATATAGAGAAAATTTTTGAAAATTTTGGTGTGCGGACCCTACCCTTTGCCATTGATGTCAAAGGGGGAGTGAGGAGCAGTGAAAAATGAGGAATCCAACTAAGGGGGAGTTCCGGAAATTGTATATAAAGACAGAGCATCAGCAAAGGGGGAGCATAGTGAAAACACTTAGTCATTTTTCACTAAGTGTTGCCATCAATGCCAAAGGGGGAGATTGTTGGCAAGAGACACTATATGGATTCATGGTTGTTGTCATTGATGGCAACAAAGGTCATCCCACATATCCGCAAGTCATGATGTGCCTCTACCGGAAATCAGAATAGAGAATGTTGTGGTCCGGTGAAGAAGAACAGAGCATGTGGCAAGGTCCGACAGATTGGTCCGGACCTCTCAGAGGAAGTGTCTTGGTGCAGTGCGGATTTGGGAAAGTCAAGAGGACTACCCTGAGTGGTATATTCCAAGGATTTAGCCTCCGGTGATGAACAAAGAAAAAGATATGAATGGTTGAGTACCGGATTCCTGAGAGACAGTGAAAACAGAGGAAGAACTGACTGGCAGAGTATCAGACTGCTTTCCGGATGGGTTACTGCTGATGACAGAAGTTGTGAAGGCATGAATCATGTTTGGCCGACATGATTAATGATATCTACAAGTATATGCTTGATCCGCATTGCTTGGTGAGGAAGGATTCAGCCGACAGAATGAAAGTTTATAAGAAACTAGACTGCTCCGGATGCCGACTAGAAAGGTGATGAAATTACTTGTGCGGATATATATAGAGGATGGATTTAGTTGTGAAGGTGGGTTGTTGTGTAGATATATGCGAAGAAGTCCAGATAAAGAGCAGAGGTAACAAAAAGGATCCGGTATGTGAAAGATAGCAGAATAAAGAACAGAGGAAAGATGAAGTGCAGCAGATCAGTGTACTGAGCCTAACCGGAACTGAACTCCAGCATATGCAGATGCTTCCAATCAGTTCAAGACTGTGATTCTCATCACTTTGTAGACAGTGTGTCTTCTTGTAGGCAGTGGGCCTCTTGTGAGCAGTGTGCTCGGGCAGTGAGCCCTAATTGGCAAGTGCCATTTTTGTAATTTCCTATTCTTCTAACAGAGAATAATTTTGGGTTAATCACCCCGTGGTTTTCTCCCTTAACAGGGTTTCCACGTCAAAAATACTGTGTCATGTGTTTCTTGTTTTATGGTTAATGTTTTATGTTTGATTTTATGCTGCATCAATTAAAAGGAAAGTTCAATAAGGGAAATAATTAGGATAACTGATTCACCCCCCCCTCTCAGTTATCAACAAACACAATGCTTTGTCTTCGGCGAGACTACATACCATTGGCGAGTTTGAAAACTACTCTGTCGATACACACCGATCACTCTGATATTACCTTCGAACCATACTTGTCAGCCAGACTCTTCTCATTGGCGAATGCCTACAAACTCTAGCCGATGCGCTAATGGACACACTTGACTTTGTTTGACTACTCCCGACACTTTAGCGTGACTTCCTTTGTCCTTCACTAATACACCTCCTATTGGTCCAACACCATTGATCGGCGTAACTTCTAAAAGCTTCCCCAAGGGCTATGTTACGCCGATGGTAACTCCTGTAACTCTGCAACTGTGTAGACACCAAACCAATATACAGAAACAAAACTCAACAGAATGGAATGGGGTCTATAATCCTCTATAAACACTTGATCACCCATCAATTTGGCCACTCCACTAACAACACTTTTCCTATCGGTTCAATGACTAGTCACATAGAGATGCCTAGTCAAACTCATGCCAAACTCCTTGGATCCTTGAGTGTTTGACCCAAAACCACAGAAAACACAAAATATACACTGTATTCCTCCATCACACTAAAAATGAGAATCTTGCTTTCAATGGACAGAGGAATAACAATCCATTTATTCACCAAACCCTAGTTTCTAGGTTTTCAGACCAGTCTCTACAAAAAGAACAATATCTCACAAACTATAACACTTCAAGACACCAGACTACTTCCAAATGAAAGCTACCTCACTACATGAACATCTCCAGTCAGTTTTAGATGATCAACTATATGTACAGACCATACAGAAATGACTGTTACAGAGAAATACTTAGAAAGAACAATGTTTCAACACACCCAAAAATCTAGATCTTCATTCATTCATTCATTCATTCCTTCATGCCCTTTTGTTACATCCATCCTCACCTATAAAAGGCTTGAGACCCTTGTTTACATCCCTCCCAACCATACAAACTAATTTTGAAAGTCAGTTAGCCGTTGGGTTTGTCCTCTCACAAGAAAACTACATGTTTTCATTGTGTTATTACATCAAACTTGACCAAAACATGGTCTACATAGGTCTAGTGACCAAATTGATACAAAAACCTTATTACAAACATGATGTGGCTTAAAAAGCCTTATTGAAAACATAAACAAAACATGACTCTTGCACCATAGAGAAGGTGCTCCTGCACCACACATCCTCCTATCCCATAGCCAACTCTGATCAATCTGAGCAATCAAGAAACTCTTACTAGAACTACTTAAATGAAAGATGTTACCTCTAGTCTGAGTACCAAATGTAATTTTAGTTCCAGAGCTTTCAAATATTTTGCATTTTCCATCCTTGAATTGGAGATCATAACCCTTGTCAACCAACTGTCCAACACTAAGGAGATTATGCTTCAATCCTTCCACATACAAAAGATCATTAGTGTTATTCTTACCATCAAAAGAGATGGATCCTTTTCCACAGATTCTGCTCGTTGAGTTGTCTCCAAACTTCACAAATCCACCTTCATATTTTTCAAAACTTACAAACTTACTTTTATCACAAATCATATAATGAGAACATCCACTATCAATTACCCATTCATCTTTTTCAACAACCTAAGCAGCCAAAGCACTTTCCACATTTGCACAGCTAGCAGATTTAGCATGCACCGGATCTTCTTCTTTGATAGCAATGAACACCCAATCATTATCAGTGGAACCTCCATGATCAGATTCATCATCAGTGACTCCTTCTTCACCAACTTCTTGGACATAGTAGCATTTCTTCTATCCTCTAGATCTGTTAGGGTTTAGCTTTGAAACCCTCTAAGGACACCTTGAGGTAAAATGACCAATCTTATTACAAGCAAAACATTTGAATGGTAACTTTCCTTCATACTTGCCGGATCCTCTTAGCAATCCGTTGGTAAGAAGGGCTTCAATATCATCAAGCTCAGTTTCATCATCTTCAAGATCCTTCCTTGTCTTCTCAAATCTGATTGTTCTTCTTGAAGAGCTCTCACGCGGATCATATTTTTGCTTCCCATGAACACCAGCCTTAAATGTAGATTTAGACTTGGGAAGAGAATCACCAAACTCACTCATTTCAAATGCTGAAAGCTTACCAACCAACTGATCCCTTGTAATAGTTGTCACAATCCTGATTTCTTCAATGGAAGCAGCTTTATGCTTGTATGCTAGAGGTAAGGATCTGAGCACTTTGGCAACAATCTCTGACTCTTCCAATACTCCACCAGCACTCCTGATACCGGTCACAGGTTCATTCACTTTTTTCAAGTAGGAAGTGATGTTTTCATCTTCTGTCATCATCAATCTTTCATATTTACCATTCAGGCTCTGTAGCTTGGCACATTTGACATATTTATCACCTTCATACAGAGTTTCCAGCTTATTCTAGATTTCATGAGCAGTTTTTAATTCCAGGACATTTGTCATTTCTGTATCAATCAAAGCACTTAACAATGCTTCTTTAGCTCGAATGTTGTGTTCAACATCCCTGAGTTCGTCTAGATTTGAAGGGCCATTCTTTGGAACCTTATACTCATCCTTAGTTATCAACCAAAAGGCATCACCCATACATTGTAGATGACATTCCATGTGCTTCTTCCATAGAGGGTAATTCATTCCATCAAACCTCAAACTATCCTTCTTGTAAGTCGACATCTCAGATCTCCTCAAGCAGTCAAGCTTCTTCTAGAGGAACTGGCTTTGATACCAATTGTTAGAATTAGGCTGGACAACTGAGAGGGGGGGTGAATTAGTTGTCCCAAAACTTTAACATTTGCAGCAATTACTTCTTCTTTATCACTTACAAACTGATTAATGATGTAAACATTAAAGCATGAATCATCAACACACGAGCATAAACAAAATGAACACACATAACACCAGGATTTTTAACGTGGAAACTCAGTTAAGGGAAAACCACGATGGGGGTTAACCCACAAGATTTGTACCCTATTAAAAGTATTTAAAAGAAAAAAGAAGGCACATGCCTTCGGGCGCACTGCCTAGAGCTCACTGCTCAAAAGAGGCTCACGGCCTACACAAATTAATGTTTAACACAGTGATAATGAACTGAGAGATAGCATCTTCTTTATGCCTGGTTCAGTCCCTTTGAAAGCTCACAAACTTTTGCTCTATCCCCCAAACACTTCTTTGCTATATATTCATCCTTTACTGGTCTTGTTCCTCTGCTCCTCTTTTTCTCTACTCTGCTTCTGTACCTCTCTTAGGATGTTATCATTTTTGCACACTTTTTTTTCACAACTCATCAATAAGTATTTATATTCTTCATCAACCTTGGAATGAGCATCAAGGTCAGCTTGACTTAACGTGGATCACTATACTGTCAGCCAAACATAACTGAGACTTGAATCTTCCTCCAACAACACTTCACACTCTAGAGAATTGTTCTTAGATCATCCACAACATGCTTGAATCATCCGGTCGGCTAAAACTGGGAAGAACAACAACACCGAGAAAGAAATCTTCACTAATGAGCACAATTTTCAAAGTGGACCTTCAATACAGTAGTCATACGATCCAAAGACCTCCACAAGCACATTGAATTCAACAAGAACATTCGCACTACTCTAACTCATCAAAATCACTTGCATCTTCATTTGAAACCTCGAGAACACTATCTTCCCTAACTGTCAAACTAGAAAGATTGCTTGCAGACCTTCAAACCATGAACCACTTGAGTTGAGAATACACATTGACTTCCCAAACATGCCTTTAGATCCGCAGATCATAATTTTTTATTTACGAAGCAATCCAGACTCATTTCCTATCACTCTATTTCTTCTGAACACTACAAAACCCATTCTATTGAGATGACCATAACTTCTTCAGATCTTCACGTGAACCTCTCAAATCTTAATTGGAGCTATTTTAGACAATCTTCTACATAGCTATATGGTCCACATACCTTGATCTTTACTAATTTTCTCAATATCCACAACATTTCAGTCTTCTAACCAGGTAATAAAATAGGATACAATTGACACCAATGCAACAAGGATATGTTGACATCAATGACAACACCACTTAGGCACATATTTGCAATAGTATTATCTTCAAATATGAGATTACAATACATGCACTTCCTCTCCTCTCCAGTCTTCAATCCAGCACTGCCTATTACTCTCAACTCTGATAAAATCATAGTACAAATATCCTTATAGAAGGGGGTTGCCTTCTAGGGAAAGATAAACGACATAATATCAACCATCGGATCTATGACCTAATGACGAATGGTCTAGATTTACAATGATAAAATATAAAATAAAATGTAGTTTTGGGGGCATTGCCCCTGAATCCTCACCGAGGTGCACGGCCCCTGAACCCCCTGCCTAGGGGATGATCCCCCTAGATCCCTCATAGGGGGAAACCCCCCTGTGACTCCCTGTCACGGGTGAGTTAGTGTCAAGGAATGAATATAAACATCTAGCTAAAACAAGACTACTACTGGTGAAACCTTTCATCCCTTATGGGTGATTTACAAACAATACTAGGAGTAATTAATTACATAGGATTTACAAGGTTGATGGCACCTTAATCCTAACATTCTCCAACTTGACATTATACATTGTAAATACCCATAGGAAAACCATAAAATAATCAGGCACTAGAAGCAAGGCCCATGGTCTCTTTGCACCAAAGAAATTTCTTTGTGCTCACAGGCTTGGTCAAAGCATTTGCAACATTCTCCTAAGTGTCTACCTTCTTCAGCTTAATATGTCCACTTGCAACCATTTATTGAACAAAGTGATACTATACATCAACATGCTTAGTCCAAGCATGATACATAGGATTCTTAGCCAAGCAAATAGCACTCTGGCTATCACAACCAATCTAAATGTTCCTACAATCAAAACCAATACCTGTACACAATCTCTTCAACCGAATTGTCTCTTTAGAGACATGAGTAGAAGCCATATACTCTACTTCTGTGGTGGACAAAGCAATTGTGGGATGTCTCTTACTCATCCAACTCACTGCTCCTCCAAACAGAGTAAATACATAGCGACTAGTGGACCTTTGACTATCCAAGTCACCTACCCAATCTGCATCAACAAAACCCTATATGTCCAAAGATTTATCAGCACTATCAGTACCAAAATAGACCAAACAATAATCAAGAGTACCTACAAGATATTCAAGCACCCTCTTTGCATAATTCCAATACTATCTACCAAGGTTAGACATAAATCTGCTCAAAACTCCTACTTCTTGGGAAATATCTGGCCTAGTGCAAACCATTGCATACATCAAACTCCCTACAACACTAGAATATGACACATTAGATATATCCTCAAAATCATCTTCATTCTTTGGACACATATCTAATGAAAGATTAGTACCAATGGGTAAAGGAACTCTAACTGGGTTACAGTCCTATATACTGAATCTCTCCAAAATAGAATTCACATACTTTGTGACAACTAAATCTTTCTATTACCTTTGTCCCTTCTGATCTCCATACCAAGAATATACTTGGTAGCTGCAAGATCTTTCATATCAAATGTACCTAAAAGTTGAGCTTTGAGCTCATTGATCATACCCTTAGTATTGTTGAAAAATAAATATCATCAACATATAATGTAATGACAGGTATAGAATCATCAACATAATAAATGTAAACACAGTGATCCTCCTTGCTTCTAACAAAACCCAATTTCAACACATATGAATCAAACTTGTGATACCACATTCTGGTGGACTATTTCAAACCATAGAGAGACCTCTTTAACCTGCAAACCCAATTCTCTTTCCCTTTTACCTCAAAACCTGTAGGTTGTTGCATATAAATTTCTTCTTCAAGATCTCCATGCAAGAATGCAATCTTAACATCCATTTGCTCAATCTCTCAATCATAAGCTATAGCATTGGATAAAATAAATCTAATAGAAGTCAATTTAGCAACAGGAAAGAATATCTCACCAAAATCAACTCCCTCTCTCTGGGAGTAGCCCTTAGCTACCAGTCTAGCCTTGTACTTGTCCAATGACCCATCTGCTCCAAACTTCTTCTTGAAGACCCACTTACAACCTATGGCCTTTCTTCCTTTGGGAAAATGAACAAGATCCCAGGTGTTACAAGATTCTAAAGCCATCATCTCCTCCTGCATGGCTAACTGCCAAGACTCACTATCATCTGCAAGAATAGCTTCCCTATAGGATCTAGGCTCATTGACAGTACTTAATAAAGAAAATACACAACATAAATCTAGTGGGCTATACCTGTCAACTGGGTTTCATTGTCTTGAGGATATCCTCAAGGGTGGAGTAAGAGACTCTACTTGTTCTTCTGCATGATCACCTTCACCAACTTCTTCTGTAACAATAGATTCATCTTCATTAGAACTATTTGAATTTTCTTCTTCTTCTTCACCCCCAATCCATCATTGTGTTCTTCGTGAGGCACATCTTGCTACTCTAAATCAAAGTGTACAATCTTTACCTTTTCTTCTTTTTCTTTTGGTTGCTCAGGTTCAGAAATAGCTCTAAGTTCCCTAAAAATTATATCTCTAGAATAGATAATCTTATGGGTTAGTAGATTCCAAAGCTTATAACCTTTGACATTATCACCATATCTAATGAATGTACATTATCAACTTTTCGATCCAACTTAGATCACTTTTTCTTAGGCACATGAACAAAAGCCTCACAACCAAAAACCCTTAAATGTGAAACAAAAGGTTTCTTACCTATCCACACTTCATAAGGTGTCGAATCAAGAGCCTTACAAGGAGATCTATTAATCAAGTAGCAAGCAGTACACACAACCTCTACCCAAAAGCATTTATCCAACTGTGCATCACTCAGCATACTTCTGGCCCTTTCCATAATTGTTCGGTTCATCTTTTCTACAACACCATTCTGTTGTGGTGTATATGGAGTTGTCTTTTGTCTGATAATACCTACATGCTTGCAAAACTCATCAAATTCCTTAGAGAAATATTCTCCTCCATTGTCAGATCTTAATATTTCTATCTTCAAACCCGATTGGTTCTCTACTAAGACTTTGAAATCCTTAAACTTAGTGAAAACTTCATATTTGTGTTTCATAAAATGAATCCAAGTAAATCTAGATACATCATCAATGAAGGTGACAAAATAATGAGATTTTCCAATAGATTCATTATCCACAGGCCCAAACACATCTGTATGAATAATTTCTAACTTTTATTTTGCTCTATTGCTTCCTAAAGGAAATGATTTTCTGTTATATTTACCAAACACACAATGCTCATAGAAATCAAAGTGCTCATTAGAATAAGAGAAACCGTCCAACAAATTTTTATTCTTAATAGGTTTCAGTACATTATTGCTTGTGTGACCCAATCTGCAATGCCACAACATACATTTATTTTCAGTATTGGCCTCAAATACATAGGAGGCATTACAAACTGTAGTGGCTTCAAGCTTGAATAGGTTTCCCAATCTCTTCCCCTTCACTACCACCAAGTTCCCTCTAACCAATCTATAACCATGCTTGTCAAAAGTCACATGCATTCCCAAATCATTCAGCTTTGAAATATAAATCAAATTTCTAGCTAATCCAAGAACATGATAAACACCAAGGAGGGTTTTAATCCTCCCATCACTGAAACACAACAATACCTTGCCTTTCCCAACTATCAGATATGCAGAGTTGTCCCCAAGGTACACATTACCACTATCAAATTCTTCATATGTGGAGAACCATTCCTTATGCAGGGTCATATGGAATGAGCATCCTGAGTCAACCAACTAGTGATCATTAGAAACATTATTGCAAACATAAAGTAAAACATCTTCACCTGCATTCAAGGACATATTAGAAGTATTCTCCCACTATTTCTTTGGGTTTCTGAACTCCTTCTTCACATGTCCCCTTTTACTGCAGTTCCAACACTTAACTCTGTTCTTCTTCCCAGGAGTCTTAGATCGGCCCTTAGACTTGTCCTTAGCCCCTTTCTGATCTCCTTTTGGCCCTCTATACATAGACCTTCCCCTGACACTTAGAGCATCCCCTGAACTATCCAAACTTTTCTTCCTCAATTCATGTGACAATCGAACTAAAACAAGAGCATCCAACTTCAGATCTATGAGGTTAGTAGTGATAGCCAAAATAACATTCTCCCATGACTCAGGAAAATAAAAAAGAAGCAATATACATTTATCTTCCTCATTCGCCCCAACTTTTATAGATTCTAGTTGACTTAATAACAAATTAAATGAATTCAAATGCTCTACAACTGATTCACCCTCTTTTATTTTCATGGAAAATAACTTATGCTTCAAATAAAGATTATTTACCATACTCTTGGCTTGGTAAATCTTACCCAAACACTTCCACAAGCTATGTGTGGACTTCTCACTTGCAACATTTAGTAGAATAGAGTCTACAAGACACAACGGGATTGTAGTTCGTGCCTTTTTATCCAGTCTTTCCCACTCATCAAGAGAAACATCATCGGGTTTCTTCTCTTTCTGAACAGCCAACCATTGGTTTCTTTCTTCTAGCAAATCCTCCATTTTTAGCTTCCACAATTCGTACCCCATACCATTGAACTTTTCAATGTCCAACCGAGAGGTAGAAGCAATAGTGGATGAAGCCATTATATCTACACATGATTTGCAAACAAACAACAACCAAATCTCCCATTGTACCTAAAAAACCTTCACACTACCACCCAAGAATCAAAATTGGCCAGGCTCTGATACCAAATGTTAGAAATGAAGGTGCAAACCACATAACATAAATCTGATTCAAACCTTATTTATGTGCTTTAAACAATGTAGAATCAATGGAGATTGCAACAGAAATTAAAACCCATTACACAAAAATAACATGCATCAAGAACCAAACACATGACATAGTATGTAACATGGAGAAAACCCTTTTAGGTAAAAAACTCCACCAAGAAAAGAGGCTCCGAGTTGTATTATCTTCAAATATGAGATTACAATACATGCACTTCCTCTCCTCTCCAGTCTTCAATCTAGTGCCACTTGTTACTCTCAACTCTGATAAAATCGTAGTACAAATATCCTTATAAAAGGGGGTTGCCTTAGAGGGCAAGATAATCGACATAATATCAACCATCGGATCTGTGACCTAATGATGAATGGTTCAGATTTACAATGATTAAATATAAAATAAAATGTGGTTTCGAGGGCGTTGCCCCGAACCCCCACCAGGACGCATGGCCCTCGGACCCCTCACGACCCCCCATCACGGGTGAGTTAGCATCGAGGAACAGATATAAACATCTAGCTGAAACAAGACCGCTGTTGGTGAAACCTTTCATCCCTTATGGGTGATTTACAAATAATACTAGGAGTAATTAATTACATAGGATTTACAAGGTTGATGTCACCTTAATCCTAACACATGAAATATTAAATTATCATTACACTTTCAAGGTCATAATGAATATCAGCAAGATGATACTATGTCGGGGAGACTCAATATCCAGTCTCTTTGATGGCCTGAAATGCATAAAAATAAAAAAATATATAATGTTAAAGAACATTATTTGGGGAAATTAAAATATCGAAGAGACAAGGGACATTGGTGAGAGTCACTCAGCAGTCTTATCGATACCCCGAACGCATAGAACAGACAATTCATATCGGTGTGACACCAAAATGTGTCATGCCGATCTCACAAAAAATTATTAAAAATAATTCATAAAGGAGTTCAGGATGTTGAGGTGATAAGGTTTGGAGTCCCACCGATAAATAGTGTCTCATCGATAAAAGGACAATATAAAGGTATTGGTGGACTTCAAAGTGACTATACTACATTGAAGAGAATAGTTTATAGTCTCTTCGTAAAAGGTGAAAAAATGAAATATCAGAAAAGTGACCAAATGGTGACGAGACTTCTATTTCAAAGAGACTTACAATATCGATGTGACACCATTTGGGGTCACACCGAAGTCCTGAACAAGCATAATAATAAAGTACATGAGATAGAAAAACACATCATCCTAAGAATAGAGTGACAAGACATAATGACGGTGATCCAATGGCCTCCATTCAAAAAATTAAATATCCCTCCTATTGGAACTAAAAAATTTCACATTATTCATCTACTAAGAATTCACCAAGTCTCCACATAATGTGAATAATATCCATCATTTATCAAAACCAACCAACAAAAATTTGTTTGACAAGATCTATTTCAGAATCTACACATAGACAATCTCATGAATATACCTAGCTCTCTGACCATAGCCTAATTTTGATACTAAGTTATCTATATCGGAAAGACCTCAAGTAACTCACCCCGAATAGCAAAATACATATTTGAAGTATAATGTGATAATCGGTGAGAGATGATCAATGTCTGAATGATCAAAATTACATATGTCAAAAGATCAGGGAGACATTCTGTATGTATCACCGACGCATACTCATCGGTGTGAGTAGAAAAATCAGAGTGAAATCCTAAAGTTACACCGAGCCTTTCAATCACACCGACCAATGGCTCATCACCAGGAAGTAAACAATCTCTCCCCAACACATAATATTAAGACTATCAGTGTGACATATACAATCGAAATGAAATCCTTAAGCTTCCTCGACCATAAAAGTCACCCTGACATAAGAGACAAAAGGCTTTAGGTAAGACTCTCGTTGATATGTTCTAATAAAAATGAGCGATGGAGATAAGATCATTGGGAAGACCTAACTCGTCGGGAGACTATCATATTCTCTTGACGATGGAGATTGTCATGCCGATAAAGATAAGGTAATCCATGTCTGTCAAAGAAACACTCACCGATGCTAAGGAGAACATTCACCACACCTGACCAAAATGACATCAGGATGAAAATTATAATATCTCCCTGAAATGACAATAAAGGGTTCATAACTCTATGAAAAGAGTATTTCATGGAGACACCAACGCACCCTTGGCGACCAACCAGAAACATATGAAAGAAAATGGCACCAAAAGAATATGAAGATCAGCAAAAGAATAAAATGGTCTCACTGATATGATTAAAAGAGCATCGCCCTGACATTTTGAAATTCATGAATTCCTTGCATTCAATTCCGGTGGCAGCCATTAATGGCTGATTGAACATAATGTTGTAAAAGCCATTCTGAACCCCACTGAAATCAACACAAGGGTTGTAGACAAGAAGAAGGAATTCACCGGGAATCAGGAGATTTGTGCGGAGCATATACAGGTAAGTCCCTAAACTTTCTTTGATACAGTCAAGTTCTGGTATAAAATGGAAGGATCTTATGAAACCAAAAAAATACAACACACTGAAAAAGGTCATTCAAGAACATGAAAGACTAAATAATAGAGTACATGATAAGTTACATGAAATAAAGGGTAAACATACCTCTGACAGTGCAAACACATCCAATGCAGACAATCTTATTAAGCAACATAAGAAGTACCATGACAGGCTCCAAGATGAAGTGAAAGAATGCATGGAGACTTCTCAGATAGGTGTACCTATGTTGCTCAAGAATGACAAAGATTTGAAGAGCAAGAATGAATGGGTCAAGGAGTGTTAGGGAATATTAGACGAGGCCCTAGAAGTTATAAAACATGAAGATTCGGCATCCATGGAAGCTTGCTCGCATCTAGAGAAGATGGTTTCAATAGAGGTGGACGTTAGGGATGCCATTGTGTATATTGAGACACACTTGACCTAGGAATATTTGGATCATCTTGATCAAATCTACTTATGGCTGAGTAGGACTTAGTATTAAATGAATTTGTTTATTTCCATAATTTTGTTAGTCCTTAAAAGATACTATGAAGAGATGTGATCTCTTCACTAATATTGATATAAAAGTTAGAACATATGATGGTCATAAGATCATCGATTATTAGGCATATCTCTTTACTTGAAAAAGACAATATATATTATATATAAAAGTAAGATATATTGTCAGTTTTGTTTCAATTGAAGAACTTCTATTACACATGTATACTTGTTGAAAAGCATAATGGAGAAAAATATTTCTACATGGTGATTTATTTTTAGTGTTCAACAATTGTGTAAATTTTCATGATTATATGCTATTTGACTGTCTCCAAAGTGGCCTTTTATGTTATTCAGATCCAGTGGGAAAAACATTTGATTTGTCAATACACAATTGTTATCATTGTGTGGTGTGGTGATTGGTTTCTGTGTGAAGAAGGATTAAATTACCTTTTAAGTAGTCTTGTCTGATTGGTTCCAGTTGGATTAAAATCCTTTTAAATAAGTTGTCTTAATTGGTTTCTCTCACATCCGAATTAAAATCCTTTCACAACTTCATAGTAACATAAGGGGATATCATTGTGATAATTAAGAATAGTCTTAATAACACACATACTTGCCCATCTGCATAAGGTACAAATATTTAAAAGTGCCCAACTATTAGAGTTAAGCTAGAAGGTGAGTTCACCAATTACATACATCTGTTTCCATTCATTGACTCAAATAGCCCAATAGATTTAGGCAATGGTCTTACTCATTTCATTAGTTTTCCTTGATATTGCTTATACAATTTATACCAAATTAGAACCATACCATTTTCAATTACTGTTTAGACATTAGAAGTAAAAGTAGGTAGAAAATAATCACCTATTCCACACCATTTGCCATTGTGGGTAGATCCATCAGTTAGCCAAGATCACACATCCATTTAATCTACTTCATTAGTAAGGTGCACCCGCCTAGGTCTAGCAGAACCTAAAGTGCAGGGAGTCATCAACCCTATAGGTTAACTCCATTTCGTTAGTTCAAAAACATTGCAAATCTAAGCATAGAGCTTGGCAACCTCTTAGGATTTGTAACCTGCATTTTTGAGACCTAACAAAATTGGTGACTCTGCTGGGGATCACACAGCAAAAATTTGGTAAGAAGCCTAGTCTATAGAGTCAAAAGGTTGAAACTTTGTTGGTTGAGGAGAACCCAGACTCTAATCAATCCTCTTAAGTGAGGTGGCGACTCTATTCCACAATATAATCATTTTATGTCTTGATCTTTTAAGATGGATAGTAGGAGATCTAAAGCTGATGGGAGAAAACTACAATCATCCCTAACCCTAAGAGCTCCTTCAAAGAAAATTAGATTATCAAACCAATCTCAATAGGATCATAATCAAGATACCCAGGAAAATTCCTCCGAATAGCCTATCATAACTCATAATAGTTTCACTCCTTTGCATGAATCAAATGAGACCCTATCCCTGAATTATGGGTTGTTTGATGATGTTTTAGCCTGATACAGGCTTGATCCCCAAAGGCAGCTTGAGTATGAAGCACGAATTGAGGGACATAGACCAAGGATAGGCAGAATATGACTATCATATGTCATTACAACAGGGAGAGGGAACTCAACAAGGATTGATAAATCAGGGAATGAATGACAGTCCAAAGGATATAAAGAACAAAGATGAAATGCAATAGAATCTACTCAAATTATAGGAGGAACTTGAATTGGTTAAGCTAAGAGAAGCTGAGACTTTATTAAAGAAAGAAATTCAACAAATAAAAGGTAGAACAAAAATAGCTTCTCCAAAATATGTACCTCCACATAGACAAGGAGGGCATGCTCCAAGAAATATACAGCAAAACTTGCACCAAAATGTAGGTGGTTCTTCCAATCAACAACCATCATCTGTGAGTCATGTTCATCAGAACGTTCCCCCAAGAAATCCTAGACCACCCTTCACACATAATACTTCTCAACATATAGTCCATCCGTACCCACCCCCTGGCCAACAATATCCTAGGCCTCATAATCACCATGTCAACCCCCATATAAACCCACAACAACAACATACTTACCAGCAGCCTCCATATGGGTATCATTATTACCCCAACCCACCACCCATGAAAATGACTCCACAAAACCTTATGAATATATGCAAGCAATTTTATCTAACAAGGTATCAATTATATCCATACCCCACTGACAATAGCTGGAGGAATATGGCCCCCAAGTTTACTAGGAATAATGCAATATTAACTGAGGACCATATCAGAAACTTTAACGCCTTTGTGCAAGATATCGGTGTGGAACATGAAGATGTTAGAATGAGGTTATTTATGATGTCTTTAACTGAAGATGCACGAGACTAGTTCAACAGCTTACCAGATGCCTCAGTTAATTCCCTAATAGATTTCCATGATCAATTTAAGGAGCAATATGGTAATCAGTATGCCCCTGAGTTTGTCTTGCATGAGCTAATAAGCCTCCAAAAATACCAGAATGATCAGTATATGACTTCAATTTAAGATTCTTTAAACTACATAACAAAGTACCACCGGATCTAAGTTGACTGACCCAGCAACTTTAAGTATTTATCTGAAAGCATTTGATCCTAAAACATGATATGAACTTAGAAATCATTGCCCCAGGAGCTTAGCTGAAGCACAAAAAATAGCATTGACTATTGAGAATAATAGAAAAGCTACAGGGATGATTGGAAAAAGAGATAATCTCAGAGTTCTTCAAAACCCTAACAGTCACCAGAATAAGTAGGAGAATCAATATAGAAATGAAAGACCTAGGTTGCATGACATGCCATATAATACCAATTAGAAAGATGGAAGACCTATAGAACAAAGCAGAAGGCAAAATTATGGCAAAGATACTCCTGACCCTGTAAAAAGAAATGGGGCACATATGGCAGAAGATAACCCATGGTGTTTGGTATGTAATTTGCCCCATTCACCTAAATATTGCATAGTGGCCAAATTAGTACATCAAGAAGAAGTGTCTTATGACTATGAGAGAGACAACCACACCATAAATATGCTAGAATTTATACCCTACCAGATAGATGGAGAGTATTCTTCTACAGAAGAAGATGGGTATGAGTATGATGTAGGCAACCAAAAATACAATGTCAATATGGGAAGACAAGAAGCATTCTCGAATTAGGAGGATAGCTACACGGGAAACAATCCTAACAAGCCACCATATAGTCAATGGAGAAAGCCTACTGAAGAAGAAAAGAAAGCTCTTACAACAGTTGTGGTGGCACAAGCTAAGAACACTTATAATCTAAGAAATAGGACAGTCAATGCATATCAAGGAACACCTGGGAGTGTCTTTATAAAAAATCAAAATTATAAAATAACATGAAACCCTCACAAAAAGAATCAGGAAAGACCGAGCAAAATAAAAGAAAGGATAAAATACCGGTTGAAGAAAAAGGGCATATGAAAATAGAAAAGAATGATCAAACAGTAAGTCCCTCATTTGATATTGCCCAAGAAATATCTCAGGTAAAGAAATCAGTACCACTCCTTGAAATGATGAAGATAGACAAATAAAGAAATATAGTGGTCAAAATAATCTCAGATATACCAAATCAAGAACCGCAGAAATCTGAAAGTAAAATAAACAATGTCCAACAGGAGACTATCAAAAGTCCTGAGGTATACCTGGGTGATACTCTGACAAAAAATCATTCACAAGTAGATCCTTTCTACACTACTTTGTTGATAAAAAATAGACTAGTAAGAAATTACATGATTGACTCGGGTGCAACAATGAATATTATGCCAATAGCAGTCATGAAAGAATTAGGAATGTGGGTTGACACTACATTTGGCAAGTGTTATGCAATGGACAATAGGTCTATTCCAGTTGTAGGCATTATGAAGGATGTGGAAATAAAACTAGTTGCTTACCCTGAAGCAACATACAATGTTGATATTATTGTGGTTGATATCCCACCATATTATGGGATGTTACTATCAAGACAATGGGCTGTAATGGTAGGAGGGAATGTTCAGTTAGATTTATCATATGCCACAATACCAATAGGAGGCAAAGAAGTTAAGCTTTACAGGGAGCTGAGATACGAGAATATCATAGAATGCATAGATCAAAACCAAATAAATTTATTCTGTGATACAGACTTGGGTACCTTTAAAATTGAAAAAGGTCATCCAGAATTACAAAACACTGACCCAATGCATATAGAAGCTCAAAAAGATGAATGCGATGTATGGAAAATGTATTTTGATGGTGCATGCAGCAAAATGGGAAATGGGGCAGGAGTACTATTTATCTCACCAACAGGTAAAACCTTCAAATACTCGTTCTTGTTGATGTTTGAATGCACCAACAATGTGGCAAAATATGAGGCCCTACTCATTGGTTTGAACATTGCAATAAAGCATAAGATGGCAAACCTGGCTGTATATGGAGACTCCGAATTAGTTACCTCTCAAGTTAGAGGAAAGTATTCATCTAAAAATAAAAGACTGAAGTAATACAAAAATGTTGTTTGGGATGATGTCGAGTTATTTGATGCTTTCTCAATTAACTAGATAGATAGGTCAAAAAAATTAATGGCAGATTTCCTGGCAAACATCACATTGAAAAAGGATGATATCACATTAGTAGGCATTACTGAAGTAGAATTCAAAACTAGACCTACTATTCTAGATAACATCTGTAATTGGCAAGTCTTTAGCAATGACACAGATCTAATCAAATTCTTACATTGTGTTGATTATTATGAAAATCAAGAAATTGATTTCAATGCGTTTGTGGAGGAACATGATGGAAAAGAACCCCTTTTTGGTCAGGAGATAGTTCATCTAAGAACAAATAAAATACCTAAGGGACTAATAGCATTGGAAAAAGTATTTGATGGACATAATCAATTTAAAACAAAAAACATACCCATAATACAAAATGATCTTGAAGAAATAAATCTGGGGACACAAACTACCCCAAAGAATGTATACATTAGGAAAAAATTAAATCCCAAAATTAGGAGCATGCTCATCAACTTGCTCAGAAAATATAGATAGGTATTTGCATGGTCTTATGATGACTTGAAAGCATATCGGGAAGATCTTTTTCAACATGAGATACCATTGAAGCCAGATGCCAAACCATTCAGGCAAAAACAGATGCCTATCAATCCCACGCTGGCCCCTAAAATGCTTGAGGAACTCACAAAACTAAGGGATGGACCTATTATCAAGCCCATTAGGCACTCTTCTTGGGTTTCTAACTTGGTGCCTATCAAAAAGAAGAATGGTGATATTAGACTATGTGTGGATTTCAAAAATTTAAATAAATCCCCACTTAAGGATAATTACCCCCTTTCTAACATGGAAGCAGTACTACAAAAGGTCACAGGCTATGAACTATTGTCTATGAGGGATGGTTTCTCAAGATATAATCAGGTGAAAGTCAAGGAATCAAAACAATATAAGACTACCTTCACTACACCATGGGGAACATATGTTTATGTAAGAATGCCATTTGGGCTCACAAATGCTGGAGTAACATTCTAGAGGGCGATGGATGTGGCTTTTGCAGGACTAATTAATGAAATCATGGTGGTCTATCAGGATGACTTGACTGCATATTCCAAAAAGGCTGAGGATCATTGTACACACTTGGAAAGAATTTTTATTAGAGCCTTGGAATATGGAATCTCGTTGAATCCTAGGAAGTGCTAGTTTGTAGTCACAGAGGGCAAGCTACTTGGCCACATAGTTTCAAAAGATGGAATAAGAATAGATCCTAAAAGAGTAAAAGCCATTGACCAAATCCCCATCCCTAAAACTGTGAAGGCTATACAATCCTTCTTTGGCCAAATCAACTTTGTTTGGAGATTCATACCAAATTTTGTGGAGATAGTTAATCCTATATCAAAAATGTTGAAGAAGAATGCGAAAATAAATTGGATGGCTGAAGCCTTAGAAGCATTTTCCACTATAAAGAAAGCAATCAAAGAGGCTCTAGTTTTAAAATCTCCTGATTTTGGTAAACCATTCTAGATTTTCTCATTTGCATCCCTTCACACAATTGCAGTGGTTATGCTACAAAAAAATGACAAGGGATATGAGTAACCCATTTCATTCTGCAGTAAATCCCTCCAATGTGCAGAATTAAATTATGACATCATAGAGAAATGGGCCTATGCATTGGTGAAAGTTGTCAAAGCATTCAGACCTTACTTGGTTGGGGCAAAAGTAATAGCCTATGTACCAAATGCAGCAGTCAAGGATGTATTTGTGCAAAATGAGGTAACAGGAAAAAGGTGTAGATGGATTAACCGGATCCAGGAATTCGACATAGAAATTCAAATTACAAAAATTGTGAGAGGACAAGGACTAGAAAAGTTAATGACTGAAACAAATTTGGAAGCTGCCCAAGTATGCAATATGAATGATGAAAAGGATATGGCCACAAGTATTGAAAAAACTCCATGGTATACTGATATTGTATACTATCTTAAACATTTAAAATGCCCTGAAGGATTTGATGACGACATAAAAAGGACACTTAAGCTCCACACCTCAAAATATGTGCTCATAGAGGGTTACCTTTATTGAAAAAATAAGGATGGCATTCTACTATTATGCCTAGACAAAGATCAAACAAGACATGCTTTGAAAGAGATGCATGAAGGAGTGTGTGGGGGGTATTTCTCAGCAAAAACCACTACACATAAAATATTGAGGGTAGGCTATCATTGGCCTAAAGTGTTTAATGATGCTTATGACTATACCAAAAAATGTGAGGCATGTCAAAGGTTCTCTGGAAAATTGAAATATAAAGGAGCATTACCCTTAAGACCTATGCAGGTTGATTCCCCATTCTACCAGTGGGGAATTGATTTTATAGGAGAAATTGTAGAAAAATCTAGTGGGGGACATAAGTGGATATTGGACTACAGTGGATAGAGGCCGTAACTAAAAAATAAGCAACCAGTAGGGTTGGGACAAATTTTTTGATTGAAAATGTCATCACTAGATTTGGGGTACTAGTAAGAATCATAACTGACAATGGAATGTGCTTTAGATCAGATGAATTCAAGGCATTTTGTAAATCTTATGGTATAACAATTTCGTATTCCTTTCCATATCATCCATAGGATAATGGGTGGGCCGAGTCCAGCAATAGAAGTATTTTGAAAATCATAAAAGGATGTTGGACAATAATAAAAGGGCTTGGGAATCCAAGTTGAAACTAGCATTGTGGGCAGACAGAATCACAGTGAAAAAGGCTACTAGAAAGTCACCCTTTGAACTTGTGTATGGGACTCAAGCTAGACTCCCTATGCACAATCTATTGCCAGTATATAAATTTATCTTGAAAGAAAATGAGGAATTCCTTGAACCAATAGAAGAAAGAATGGAGCAATTGGTGGAGCTAGATGAAGTCAGAAATCAGGCACAACAGCAAAATAAAAAGCTCAAGCTATAGGTAAAATACCTTTTTGATAAGAAAGCCAAACAAAGAAAATTTAAGGAAAATGACATGGTCGTCATGTGGAATGCTAGAGCATAAGAAAAGGGTAAACATGGCAAGTTTGAGGCATTGTGGGTAGGACCATTTGTTATCACTAGCAAGGGAGGAGAAGATTCATATTATTTACAAAATATGTCAGGAGAAAATTAGGAACTGCCAGTGCATGGACAGTTCCTAAAACATTTCTTTTCTTAAAATTTCCATGCACAGTAGTTTAGGAAAAGGTAAAAGAATTGCCAGTGCATGGACAATTCTCAAAAAATACCTTTTGCAAACATATTTTCCATGCACAATAGTATAGGGTTTCAATCCATTTCCATCCATTCACATCCACTTCCAAAATTCTGTCAAATTGTCACTCCAACAAATAAAATACTTGGTCCGCTCTCCCAGAGATCTGAATTCTTGTCATACTCACAAAAGAGTATGCATCCCTAGAAAGAGCCACTGTTGGAATTGAAAAAATTCACATTATTCATCTGCTAAGAATTCACCAAGTCTCCACATAACGTGAATAATGTCCCTCATTTTTCTAAACCAACCAACAAAAATTTATTTGACAAGATCCATTTTAGAATCTACACATAGACAATCTCATGAATATACCTAGCTCTCTGACCACAGCCTAATTTTGATACTAAGTTATCTATATCTACAAAACCTCAAGTAACTCACCCTGAACAGCAAAATACATTTTTGAAGTATAATGTGATAATCAGTGAGAGATGATCGATGTCTGAACGATCAAAATTACATATGTCGAAAGATCAGGGAGACATTCTGTATGTATCACAGATGCATACTCATCAGTGTGAGTAGAACAATCGAAGTGAAATACTAAAGTTAAACCGAGCCTTTAAGTCACACCGACCAATGGCTCATCGCTAGGAAGCAAACAATCTCTCCCCGATGTATAATATTAAGACATATACAAGTGAAATCCTCAAGCTTCCCCAACCATAAAAGTCACCTCAACATAAGAGACAAAAGGATTTAGGTAAGACTCTCACCGATATGTTCTAATAAAAATGAGCGATGGAGATAAGATCATCGGGAAGACCTAACCCATTGGGAGACTATCATATTCTCTTGACGATGGAGATTGTCATGCCAATAAAGATAAGGTAATCCCTATCTATCAGAGAAACACTCGCCGATGCTAAGGACAACGTTCACCACACCTAACCAAAATGACATCAGGATGAAAATTACAATATCTCCCCGAAATGACAATAGAGGGTTCATAACTCTGTGAAAAGAGTATTTCATGGAGACACCAATGCACCCTTGGTGACCAACCAGAAACATATGAAATAAAATAGCGCCAAAACAATATGAAGATCGGCAAAAGAATAGAATGGTCTCACCAATATGATAAAAAGAGCATTGCCCTGACATTTTGAAATTTGTGAATTCCTTGCATTCAATTCCGGTGGCAGCTATTAATGGTTGATTAAACATAATGTTGCAAAAGCCATTCTGAACACCACTGAAATCAACACAAGGGTTGCAGACGGAGAAGAAAGAATTCACCGGGAATCAAGAGATTTGTACGGAGCATATACATGTAAGTCCCTGAACTTTCTTTGATACAGTCAAGTTCTGGTATAAAATGAAAGGATCCTATGAAACAAAGAAAAGACAACACACTAAAATAAGTCATTCAAGAACATGAAAGACTAAATAATAGAGTACATGATAAGTTACATGAAATAAAGGGTAAACACACCTCTGATAGTGTAAGCACATCTAATGCAGACAATCTTATTAAGCAACATAAGAAGTACCATGACATGCTCCAAGATGAAGTGAAAGAATGCATGGAGACTTCTCAGATAGGTGTACCTAGGTTGCTCAAGAATGATAAAGATTTGAAGAGCAAGAATGAATGGGTCAAGGAGTGTTAGGGAATATTAGACGAGGCCCTAGAAGTTATAAAACATGAATATTCAACATCCATGGAAGCTTTCTCGCATCTGGAGAAGATGGTTTCAATAGAGGTGGACATTAGGGATGCCATTGTGTATATTGAGACACACCTAAGCCAGGAATATTTGGATCATCCTTCTCAAATCTACTTATGGCTCAGCAGGGCTTAGTATTAAATGAATTTGTTTATTTCCATAATTTTGTTAGTCCTCAAAAGATACTATGAAGAGATGTGATCTCTTCACTAATATTGATATAAAAGTTAGAACATATGATGGTCATAAGATCATCGATTATTAGGCATCTCTCTTTACTTGAAAAAGATAATATTTATTATATATAAAAGGAAGATATATTGTCAGTTCTGTTTTAATTGAAGAACTTCTATTACACATGTATACTTGCTGAAAAGTATAATGGAGCAAAATATTTCTACATGGTGATTTATTTTCAGTGTTCAATAGTTGTGTAAATTTTCATGATTATATGCTATTTGACTGTCTCCAAAGTGGCCTTTTATGCTAGTCAAATCCAGTGGGAAAAACATTTGATTTGTCAATACACAATTGCTGTCATTGTGTGGTGTGGTGATTGGTTTCTGTGTGAAGAAGGATTAAATTACCTTTTAAGCAATCTTGTCTGATTGGTTCCAGTTGGATTAAAATCCTTTTAAATAAGTTGTCTTAATTGGTTTCTCTCACATCCGAATTAAAATCCTTTCACAACTTCATAGTAACATAACGGGATATGATTGGGATAATTAAGAATAGTCTAAATAACATACATACTTGCCCATCTGCATAAGGTCAGGACAATTAAACCAAGATTTATTAGATCAATGCCCTGGGTCGGGGCAAAAATCTTGAAGGAATGCTCAATTAAACCCACATGAAGAAAAATTAGATGATTTATACAAGAAGATAGGGGACATATGGACACCAGTCTAAGGGTATGATCTTTTTATTTATCATTATAGAAAGATGCACAGGCATAAGCCCATTTCCATTCCTTGGAGACTAAATCTGGGTAAACTAGTAGTGCCAAATGTGTTCGTAAATGTCCAATTGTTAAAGCTCCTTTCATAAAAATACAAACCTAAGACGTGCTTGATTGAATTGGATGACGGGACTAGTTTCTTTCTCATTACCAGAGATTACATTGCAACAGTGTTTCAATTAGATACAAGTTTGGATAAAAAATTCAAAATCATGGATTTAGTGGCTGAATACCGTAATATGAGCAACAACTATAAGAGATGCGAGTTACCCCTACATAGGCCCCGAGATGAATACAAGACACTCAGGGTATTTTTAGGGGTTGAGGATCCACCCTATTCGATTGAGCTATTCAAGGATTATTTCAAAAGTACATATTACTCTGTTTGCCAGATATTAGGTGTAGAGGCTTCTATGTTCATGGAAATTGCACCTATAGTTTTAGTTGCAGATATACATAGTCATGATGCATGATATTTTGATTATGCTGAATATCTAGCAAGTAATCTACAAGTGATCCGATATGTCTTAAGAATGTAGGAAATAAGTTCAGACATTATTCCCTGTTTATGCATATGGTATTGTATGAAGGGCAAAATTGTTGATAACTGAGAGGGGGGGGGTGAATCAGTTATCCTAATTATTTCCCTTATTTAACTTTCCTTTTAATTGAAGCAGCATAAAATCAAATACAAAACATAAACCATGAAATAAGAAACACATGACACAGTATTTTTGACGTGGAAACCCTGTTAAGGGAGAAAACCACGGGGTGATTAACCCAAGAATTATTCTCTGTTAGAAGAATAGGAAATTACAAAAATGGCACTTGCCAATTAGGGCTCACTGCCCGAGCACACTGCTCACAAGAGGCTCACTGCCTACAAGAAGACACACTGTCTTACAAAGTGATTAGAATCACAGTCTTGAACTGATTGGAAGCATCTGCATATGCTGGAGTTCAGTTCCGGTTAGGTTCAGTATACTGATCTGCTGCACTTCATCTTTCCTCTGTTCTTTAGTCTGCTGTCCTTTCACATACCGGATCTTTCTTGTTACTTCTGCTCTACTCTGGACTTGTTCGCATATCCTCACATACATTTTTTTTCTTTTACCACTAAATCCATCCTCTATATATATCCGCACAAGTACTTTCATCATCTTTTTAGTCGGCATCCGGAACAGTCTAGTTTCTTACAAACTTAGTTCTGTCGGCTGAATCCATGCTCACCAAGCAATGCGGATCAAGTGTATACTTGTAGATATCATCAATTATGTCGGCCAAACATGATTCATGCCTCCGCAACCTTTATCATCATCTGTAACACATCCGGAAAGTAGTCTGATACTCTGACAGTCAGTTCTTCCTCTGTTTTCACTGTCTCTCAGGAATCCGGTACTCAACTATTCATATCTTTTTCCTTGTCCATCTCCGGAGGCTAAATCCTTGGAATATACTACTCAAGATAGTCCTCTTGACTTCCCCAGATCCGCACTGCACCAAGACACTTCCTCTGAGAGATCCGGACCAATCTGTCGGACCTTGCCACATGCTCTGTTCTTGTTCACCGGACCACCACAATCTTCAATCTGACTTCCGGTAGAGACATATCATGACTTGCGGATATGTGGGATGACCTTTGTTGCCATCAATGACAACAACCATGAATCCATATAGTGTCTCTTGCCAACAATCTCCCCCTTTGGCATTGATGGCAACACTTAGTGAAAAATGACTAAGTGTTTACACTATGCTCCCCCTTTGCTGATGCTCTGTCTTTATATACAATTTCCGGAACTCCCCCTGAGTTGGATTCCTCATTTTTCACTGCTCCTTACTCCCCCTTTGACATCAATGGCAAAGGGTAGGGTCCGCACACCAAAATTTTCAAAAATTTTCTATATATAGCCGCATATTTACATACTCACATATACTGCAGAATGTCTGCAAAGGATGTCTGCAGTTGAACCATTTCAGTAGCCCAACTTAGCTTCATTCTGTCCAAGATTGAAATGTGACCACTCAACAAAAATGCAAAAGCTTCTGCCCGCCTGAGATCTGTCGGATCTTTTGTATGGGCGGTGGTCTGGGCATCACTGATGGCCTCATGCATAGTTTCCAACTTAGGGACTATAATCCTTCTAAGTTCTCCCATCCGGTTGGTAATGTTCTTCCTCTCCTTCTCAAGATTCTTTATTTCATTCAAGACTGCAATAGTCTGACATTCTTGATTTATTATAGAGGAAGAGAGAGGATCAAAACTTTGAGATAAGCTTTGAAGCTTGTCCTGTTCCTCTATTATTTTCTTGTCAATTGCTGCTGTTGCCTTTGACCAAGATATACAAAATTTGTAGATGTCACCGCCATCCTTAAGAGCATTTTCTAAGCTCTTTATTCCAATGCTTACAATCTTCCTATCCTTAGAGATTAAATCTAATATTTCAGAAAATCTCTTATCCAAAAATTCCTTCCGGACCTTGTCTTCAGCTGATTTTTCTAGAGAATTAAAATGTGTATCAATACTGCTGACTAAGGTTTTTAGATTACCGGAAGTGGAGGCTGTCGGATCTATTTGGATTGATGGCATGATCTTTACAAGTACTCCGGAAGCAGCCTCTATCAACTCACAGTCTTCCATATGAGACTTCAGGAGCTTTTCATTTGCCTTGGCATTTGCAAATGAAGCTATCTTCATTGTTTGTACCGGAGAGAGAGAGTCAAAATCAAATGGACCTTTTAGAAGCTCCGGTTCATCAATCTCTAGAGTTTCTTTGCTCAAAAATTGTTGAACAGTTTGTGCAGTGTCTCTTGCCGGAGACAGATGTTTCTTTTCTTCTGCAGTCTTAGAACTGTCAACCTCTTTGTCTGTCACCACTGCTTCCTTCTCCTGCAATTGCTCTTCTTCTTTGGATCCGGAGACTGTAGGGGAAACCGGAGGAGAGATGCTTGCTTGTTCATGGGTCACTTCTTCTGGAGCAGAGGGTCCCAAGTCCTCACTTGTCTGTTCAGGGCTCACTTCTTCCGGAACAGAAGATTCCAAGTCAGCAGCTGTTTCTGCACCTAAGTCCTCTACAACAGGAAGATTGAACCTTTTGAAGGCCTTCCGGAGGATCTCCTCTGTCTCTTGTGCCACTTTGTCAGTCTCACCAAGCATGAGCTGATTCATCCTGGCTTTACTTCTGAACTCATCTCTGCAGTCCTTGAAGATCATGTTCATTGTCTTGGGATCAATTTGAGGATATAGCTGAATAGCTATCTGCTCCCGGATCTCAAGATCTTTGGCATGCGCATTATTCTTTCTTACTTCCATTTCCTTCTCTAGGCTTTTAGGAATGAGAGATATGATCTCAATGAAAGCCTTATTGTATGTGTTCAGATATTTAACTGTAGCTTCCTGCAGAGTCTTTTGGTCTGCCTCACTGAAGTCATCATAGGATTCAGTCATTGGTTGAAGGTTTCCATCCACCGTGACCGACTTGATTATGCTCTCTAGTGACAGAGTGGGCTTTTCAACAGTTACCTCTGCCATTTCCTCCTTGTCTTGGCCTGTGGAGGGCTTACCGGATCCTTTCTTTTTCTGTTTCTTTACTTCTCTTACTCCTTCATCTGATTCTGTCTCCTCTTCATCCTTTTGGCTTTCATAAGCCCTTGATGCTTTTGTCTTGGATCTTTTACCGGATGCCTGGACTTCCGGTTTTGAGCTTTTGGTTGTGGAAGGAGCAGATCTCTTTGTTGATCTGGTCCGGGTAGGAGCTCCAACCGGAGCACTTTCTTTGCTTTTCTCTTCTTCCTCAGCCTTTCTCCTCTTTTCCCGGCTGGCATCAAGTGCCTCTTTTGAGATGCCTAGGCCTTGAGCAATGTGCTCTACTTCTTTTCTCACTTTTCTCTTAATCTCAGGTTCCCTGAGTTCTACATGTAGTTTCACGCTCAGCTCCTCAAAGGTTCCAAACCTTTCTGCCTTAGGATCTTTGGGCTGACTTAGCATGTGTTGAACATGCAGCTCTACTATCTGTTCATCAACTTCATACCCCATGGGCATGATCCAGACAGTCCTTGGCTCCACTGCCTCCATTAGGCACTGATCAGTGTCAACCATAAAACATACTGAGTCCTTGTATTTCTCAATGAGAGACTGGGGAATTCTCTCTCTTGCTTGCATCATGCTCTGAAAGTTTTTGAAGTATCCCCATAGGGCTGTATTTCTCGCTTTTGCATCCCCAAGTCCATGCAAATAGTCTCTTATCTGGACTGCAACAGGTTTGTCATTCTGCCATACCCATCCACTTGTTCCGGGTAGCTCATTCATGAAGTAAAAGAAGAGACATACAATGAGAGTACCATACTTAAAGGAGTTCTTCTTGTCTTTCTTGATTTTCTGTACATTTTCCATCAATTGGCTTAGTAGTAGTTCACAAAGATCATAATCTGCATTCTTTCTTAGCATTTCATATGCTGTGTATATTGCAGTTCCGGATACAGAATTCTCCCTGCTGGAGTGATAGATCTTGTATCCTATGATCATTGATGCATATTTGATATCCGGATCCGAAATATCTTCAATGGTCATTGCTCTCTTATCATATTTTGATCCGGTGGCTTCAGTTACAACGTTGTTCTTGACAGATTTGAGGATAGGTACCCCCCCGGAAGAGTATAGACCAGTTACTGCTCTAATTGCTTCTTTTGTGATCTTGCAGGGTCTATCTAGCCAAAGGAAGTTGTCATGCATCCTGCTCAGTACATACCGGACCCATTCATCTTCTTCAAAGCTAGGGAAATGAATGAATTGCTCAAATTGTTTCTTCTGGATACCCTTATACTCTGGTTTGAGCTCAAAAGCATTGTCTATCAGTTGCTTGTGATAGAGGTCTCTTAATTTGAATTCCCCAAATTCCTCAATGTTTGCGTGTATGTAAACCCTAATATCTTCAGTATGTAAGACTCCGTGGGGAACACTAGAGAAGGCTCCTAGTGGATCTACCTCCAACGATTTGTAGGGATGTTTCTTATGCGCCTTCGGTTTGCACGGAGTGGTTGGATTGATTTCTTTATGCAATAGCTTCGGCAGGAGATCCTTGGTGTGCTTGATGATCCTTGTTGCAGAGCTCCACTATTCGCTTCTTCTCAAGTGTAGAATGAGCAGATAACTTTTGAGAAATCCCTTATATTGCTCCGCAAACCCTAATATCTGTCTGCAATAAATGCTTCACCTGCATTATTCCGGTTTACCATGTCTGGACAGCTTGGAGTATCCCGGATTAGTCCTGATCACTGAATATCATCCGGATCTTTAAATCATGAATAAATCTAGGTAACATATTACAAGAACGTCCCAAACACTTTGTTCAATCCGCAAGACAAGATCGTGCACTTCCGGATCTCTCCGGACCTTTTTGTAATCCTTTATCATACCGGAGCACCTCCCTGAACAGGTCTAACTTAATCGAACACAGCTTCTTCATAACTCCATGCGGACCTCTGAAAACTTGACTGAAGCATCTCAGGACTTATATCTATAAACCCTTTAATCCGCATCTTGTGCCACATCCGGCACAACTTGTTTGGCTGGGGGAACAGAATCTTCTTTGAGTCTCCCCCTGAGCCTGAGCTCACTTTTTAATTTCCGGAAGAAATATCAGCACCAGAATCTGGTGCGGATCCAACCTCTACATTCTCTGAGCTTTTCTTCACCCAAATCTTGCTCATCTGATTCCTAACTTCATCCGCATTCATCTTTTGTTTACCCTTGTCTTGATTCTGATTATACACCGGACCTCTTTTGTCCTGATTCTTGTTTCTGCAGACTTTAGCATTATGACCGGACCTATTGCAGATTTGACAAATAACATTTCTTTGCATATTTAACTGATATCCCCTTGATCTGCATTGATTAGCCATATGACCTACTCTATTGCATGTAAAGCATCTACCTTTGAATGATTTGTTTACTTGCATAATTCTGCATTCATGGGATTTGTGTCCATACCTTTTGCAGTTGAAGCACTGTCCGGAGAAGGATGAATTAATCTGATTCATTCTCATTCTGCATTGATTAGCTTTGTGACCAAAATGGTTGCAGCTGTGGCAGTATCCATTGAAGGATGGATATTTTTGAGCATTTGGCTGTCTTACCAGAGGTCTTCTAGGCCTGCTCCTTGGATTTTCTGATCCAAGATTCTTCTGACCGGATCCGGAGCTTTCTCCTTTCTCATATCCCAAGCCATACTTGTCATCTGTCCTCTTTTGACTTCCAAGAAGAACTTCAAGTTGAGCAGAACTTATCTTGAATTTCTCTTTATATTCATTTGCTGTTTGAAGGTCTCTTTTGAGAGAGGCAATTTGATCCTCAAGTTTTCCTTCATTATCTTTGGAATCTTCAAGATCAGATTCAAGGTGTCTGATAATCCTGTCCATCTGGTGGCATTCTTCTGATTTTTCCTTAAGAGATTGTTTTAGATTGTCTTCAGCCTTTCTTTTTTCTTCAATCTCTTGAGTGAACTTTATAGTTCCTGATTCCATTTCATGTCTTAACATGATGACTTCTTTTGATAACTTTTCACATAACTTGGTTTGCTCAGTCAATTCTTCATTTGTATTGCTTTCTTCACTTTGTTTTGCCAACTGTTGGAGCAGCTCCTTTCTCTTTTTCATAGAGAGACTTAATTTGTCTTTTAATTCCCTCATGAATTCATCAGCCTGTTTGAGTCTTTCTCTTAATTCACTGACTTCAGAATTTGACTGTTCAAGATCCTCAAGGGCAGTCTTGAGTTGCTCCTTTAAACCATATGCATCCATTTGAAATCCCAGATCTTCCTCAAGCTGTTAGGCTCTATTAGGAGGAACTTGGCTCTGATACCAATTGTTGATAACTGAGAGGGGGGGGGTGAATCAGTTATCCTAATTATTTCCCTTATTTAACTTTCCTTTTAATTGAAGCAGCATAAAATCAAATACAAAACATAAACCATGAAATAAGAAACACATGACACAGTATTTTTGACGTGGAAACCCTGTTAAGGGAGAAAACCACGGGGTGATTAACCCAAGAATTATTCTCTGTTAGAAGAATAGGAAATTACAAAAATGGCACTTGCCAATTAGGGCTCACTGCCCGAGCACACTGCTCACAAGAGGCTCACTGCCTACAAGAAGACACACTGTCTTACAAAGTGATTAGAATCACAGTCTTGAACTGATTGGAAGCATCTGCATATGCTGGAGTTCAGTTCCGGTTAGGTTCAGTATACTGATCTGCTGCACTTCATCTTTCCTCTGTTCTTTAGTCTGCTGTCCTTTCACATACCGGATCTTTCTTGTTACTTCTGCTCTACTCTGGACTTGTTCGCATATCCTCACATACATTTTTTTTCTTTTACCACTAAATCCATCCTCTATATATATCCGCACAAGTACTTTCATCATCTTTTTAGTCGGCATCCGGAACAGTCTAGTTTCTTACAAACTTAGTTCTGTCGGCTGAATCCATGCTCACCAAGAAATGCGGATCAAGTGTATACTTGTAGATATCATCAATTATGTCGGCCAAACATGATTCATGCCTCCGCAACCTTTATCATCATCTGTAACACATCCGGAAAGTAGTCTGATACTCTGACAGTCAGTTCTTCCTCTGTTTTCACTGTCTCTCAGGAATCCGGTACTCAACTATTCATATCTTTTTCCTTGTCCATCTCCGGAGGCTAAATCCTTGGAATATACTACTCAAGATAGTCCTCTTGACTTCCCCAGATCCGCACTGCACCAAGACACTTCCTCTGAGAGATCCGGACCAATCTGTCGGACCTTGCCACATGCTCTGTTCTTGTTCACCGGACCACCACAATCTTCAATCTGACTTCCGGTAGAGACATATCATGACTTGCGGATATGTGGGATGACCTTTGTTGCCATCAATGACAACAACCATGAATCCATATAGTGTCTCTTGCCAACAATATGTTCTTGTGGGATAAAAATCTAAGAGTAAGAGACCTAGACAACTAGGGAGATATAAAACCTGTGCAAATGTGGACTGCTATCTAGGATAGTAGATGTGATAAATCCCATTATTTATACTTTGAGGAGTTTCTTGTGAAACATGTGTACAAATTATTCAGCCGTCCCTACAATTACAATTTATCATTAGAAATACAAATATTTCTAAGACCAGAGGATAAGTATGAGAGAAAATTCAGTCATAACTAGGGAGACTGGTATGTTTTTAGTGATTGCATCATGATAAGAGTGTTCGAATATGAAGGACCACCCTTCTTGCTACCAGAAACATGCCCAGATAGGTTTGCATATTTAGAAATTGTTAGACAATTATCTTGTTCAGACTTCATGCACCTTAAGAATCACAACAAATAGTCCTGTATGTCTAGAACTCTGTGCTTTAGAGATTTCACAGTTTTCCTGACAAAGCTTATCAATTGATTGACAAGAAATTAGAACAATTTAGATTACCTCTTGGAAATGATAGAGAGAATTTTGATCCAGAACATTTAATAAATAGTGAGAAGGCAAATAAAAAATTGAAGCGATATAATCATGTCTTATTTGTTGATGAAGATTTAATAAGGAATTGTGATGAAATACAACAGGGGAAAGGAGAAATCTATAACATAAAGCAATGTTAGCACAGGCTTGGAGGGTAGCCAAAAACTGCACTTACAACAAAGGTTTTGCAGATGTTGATGATCCTATTAAAAGATTGGATTTGATGATTACACATGCATCAAAACTGATCAAGAATATTCCCCCTATGTTTTTGACAAAAAGGGAAAACAACTTAAAGAAGCACAAGATGAATATGAAATTCCCCTGGGTCACATATCACATCAGCCCACACCAGACATAAGTTTCTCTGCAGACACAAGCACTGTAGAAGAAGAGGAAGAATTTGAGGGAGGAGTGTAGAGCTATGACCTAACCATCAAGGGGTATGAACCTCCCAAAGATAGGGAAGTTATCACCATGGAAGCACCAGATGACTTGTCAAGAGACATAAGGCATCTAGCAAATAGCAAGTTTATCTCAGATGATGATTTCATTAAGACCCCTAAAATTAAATCCTTTTTGTATGAGTACAAGGGTAAGCAGGCTAGAGAAAAAATGAAGGATATCACTTCTAAAATATAAGATGAAGCAATACTAGAGCTTCAGAAGGAAATTGACAAAGAATTGGAAATAATGACTCCAAAAAGGGGGAGGACACTATTACAAGAGCCAGGTGTGATATTAATTTCTGGATGGGATATGGCCTTAACCATTGTAATTGACACTTTCAATAGGAGTCAGGATACAAAGTTACAACTTAGCATTGAAGCATTGGATGACATCATAAGAGGATTAGGATATGATCCTGATAAGAGAACATTGCTAATATGGGCATTGTATCCTCCCAATAAAAGGCCTCATATCATTGATGATCCTAATAAAGCATTTGGTCACCTTTTGATACAAAGGATTGAGGATACTAATCCCATGGCTACTGTTGATTTAAATATTAATATCGTGAAGTTTACAAAGGCACAAATTGAGAAATTGATCAAAGATAATGATACATATAAGAAAGAAAATGCCATGTTAAGACAAGAAATTGCCACCTATAGAGATAGATTGCCTTCATCTAGTAGCTATTTACCATATCTTGAAGCTGATCAAAGGGTTATGGAAGCCAAAGAAGATGCTAATTATTGGAAGATTAAGGCAGACAAGTTTCAGAAGAAAAGTGAATAGTTGGAGACTGAATTAAAAATAGTTAAATACAATATGGCTTCTAAATTAATTCAAAAAAGATTTGACAAAATGATGGAAAATAGTGACAAAGTTTGGGACTTGCTTAAGAGAACTCACCAGATGTATCAAGAGCACAAAAGGCTGCACCTGAGGATGTTGGAGACAAAAGAAAAATTGACTGCTAAATTTGATGTTGAAAAACAAGTGTTTAAAGAATATGAATACCTAATCAATGAACATGAGAGATTTAATGGTATACTTACAGAAGATTTGAATGACTTTGACCAACATCCTGACATGGCATTTCCAAATTTTTTCAATGCTAATGGGAGTTTACGAGATAAGGATCCTTGGAAAGATGAATTGAATGGATTATTACCACCACTTCTTGAGAATATAAATAATGAAGAACGGGTGACATAAAATGCTTATACATGCTTGAGAAAGATATTCTCTATAGAGTTAATTATGAATAATCTAATCTCTACAGATACTTGTGCTGATCAAGATTACATCAATCATATTGGCAGAATAAATTTGTTCATATCTAGGGTAGTGTGATGAGGTGGTTGTAGTACAATTTTGTCGTTTATCAAGCAATGCAGACATATCAATCTATATCATGGAGATGAGGATGATCTGTCCAAATCTATGGGTCACAGATCACTCTACAATGATTAATGGAGCAAGAACTTGACCACTGCATATATGCTTCTATTTCTCTTTATGTTTCTTAATTACGCATTAGTTAGTTGAAAGGAGGCAATTATGAAATGACACAATGTTTTGGGCCTGAAGCTTGTTCGCATCCTATAAAATAGGATAGCAAGGCCATTTTGTAATATATGATCTCATCTATTTCTAAAAAACATATATGCAATATAAAAGTAGAACTTGAAGAATCTATCTATATCTATTTATGTTTTCAAACCAGTATGAGCTTTTGAATTAATAAAAGAATCAGAGTTATTTGGTGGATCTAAAAATTGATGTTCAATTGTCATGTTGAATTTAATATTTATGGGCTGCATGGTTGTCTCCAGAATGGTTGTTCAAATTATTTAAATTAATATATCAAGCATATAGTTAATTTATCAATACACATTTGTTGTCACTGTATGATCTGTGTGATTGGTTTCTAAGGGAAGTTGATTTAAGTCCTATTGAGTAGTCTATGTTTATTGGTCTCTGCCTAGGGTTAAAATCCTTTGAACAGGATGTCTTAGTTGGTTTCCTTCCTATTAGATTTAAAATCATTTCTCTTGGTCATAGCAATTGGGAGAAATATCATTGGGATTTTATAAGAAGAGCCTTGCATCCCAACATTCTTGTACATCTATACAAGATATAGATTTACATAAGTGCCTAACAGTTCAAGTTAAGTCAAATCTAAAGGTCCATATACTAGTAACTCTTGATCTCTTTTGCCTAATAGATAAAGCAATGGTCCTATTAACTATCAATTTCCATACATTACTCACATTTGCAAACCTTAGTCTTACCTTACATCTACTTCACACCCATTTGCCACCGTGAAGGTCAAATCAAGTCTGCACTAATCATTAAGGTATACCCACCTAGGTCTAGCAGAGCTTGAAGTGAAGGGGGTTTAAGCCATATCTACCCCGTGTCGTTAGACAAAAACATTAAGAGAGCTTGGCAACCTCTTAGGGTTAACAACCTACATTTTTTTGACCTAACAGAGTGGAGGAGTTTGATTATTATTATAGCAATATAATGTATTGCAATTTTCCTTGTGATGGTCTTACTCTTGTTTTGCATAAGTTAGATAAATTTGTCACATCATTTTAATTCATTGCAAAGATTTTGTGATGGTCTTCCTTATGTCACACATGGGTAGTTGTAGTAGTGCTCTAGATTATTATGTTCATTTGCATGATCCTTATCTCATGAGTTCATATGCACATATATCTCAGTTCCAATGTTGGTTTATAAATAGGTTCTTACATCCTCTTTCTTAGTTGTGAATCTATTTCCTAATAGAGTAGGCACCGGTTTGATTGGTTACAAACAGACACCTTTCAAACTTTATAATCAATCTCTCTCTTATTATCTATAAAAATAGATTAGGTTCCACCATTCCTACATGACTCATCATTACAAATTGTTTTTGATATAATAAGCGGCATAAAAGGGTGCCAATCCCATTACATATCAGCCAAAAAGGCGCACCATAGTTCCATTAAGAATCAAAAGAAGAAATAGAATGAACCAACAGAAACAATCAAAAAGAAACCCAGGACTGAGACATGGGAATTGATAGCAGATTAACAAAAGACAAAAATCAAAGGCACTGAACAAAGCCCCAATGGCTAATAAAACATTTGGTCCCAATCTTTTGCCAGAAACTGGTAGAGATCACGATACTCCTTGAGTTCTTTATCCTTCATTCCCTGGCTGGTTAGCTCGATATCATGGAGGACAGCAAGGGTCGAGGTAAATCTATGCATCACTTTCACAGAGAACTTGTCCAGAGTCTTGATCTTCCTCTCCAACATGGTGATCCTAGCAGAGAGAATATCGATCTCCTTATCTTTAGCAGCAGCCTTGCCCTCTCTCTTCATCTTTCCTGACTCCACCGTTTTCTCCAAACTCACAAATTTGGATCCCTTAACATTGAGCTTAGCATTGAGCTTAGGGAAAGTACTGGGCCCATGATCCACTTAAGCCTCCACATTATCATTTTTGGTCTCCTTGTTGATAGAAAATTCCCTGCCCATCTATTTAGTCTCAGGCATGATAGTGTCCACTTTGTTATTTTTGTTATCAGAAATACCATCGTCCTCTAGGTCTGCAGTATCCTCCTCCACCTTAGTGACCTTCTTCTCATGGAGAATAGGACTAGGCTTAGCTGCAAGCCTCATCGATGGCACCTGGGGTTTACTTCCCATCAAGGTAAAATCCTTATCACCAATTTTGTCACTACCACCAATACCTTCCTCAGAGCTAACCTCTTCCACCACCACAAGAACATTCTTGGCCTTATTCTTGCTATCCATACCACTTCCTTCCTCCAAACAATGCCTTTTCTTCTTCTGTGGGGTCACCTAGATAGAATCACTGAGTAAAATCTTTCTTTTAATAGAAGTCTTCGCAAAGGTCAAGGGAGTCTAGTCCCTGGCTTTTGGCTTGGGCTTTTACCGATGGTAGTTTTTTTCTTTACAGACTTTATGGATTTAGCATACTTTTCCGGAGTGACCTTTGTTATTATCACAGGCTAGACACCGCAGGATTGGAGTAGGTCAGTAGAGGGCTAAATGGAATTTATACAGTCTGAGGATAAGCCCCTGATGGAGTGGGATGAGGGGTTTGTTGGGGTCAACAACATGTTGTTCAATAGCAGACAAAATAGAGGCTTTTAGAGATGATAGCAAATAAAAAGGAAAACTTATCACCTTCCTATGATGAAAATGATTGAGCAGAGAAAAATGATAATGGAAGAAGCATTTGAATCTGCCTTCCAGAGTGAAGTACTTTATGAGCATGTAACACACCTCATCCCATAGTTTTGGAAGCATTTTGCGATCAAAACCACCTGCAGACTATGAAGAACCTCCCCTTTCTTCAGAAAACAAGCCATTCCCTCAGGGTCAAAAACTTTGCTCTTTTTGGGGTGTTTGGTGCCATCCATGTGCATTCCCATCGCCATTCCTATCACTTCTTCCAAAATTTTGAATCCCACACTACCCACCTTCACCTTTATGTCCTCCCAAGAATGCAAGAACTGCATAGAGAGGCTTTCATCATGACCTTGTAAGAATTAAAGGTAGGAAGCCACCCCGCCCTCCTAACAAATGTGCCAAACGGTTTTGTTGCATTTAATCTCTTCATAATATTCAAGCTCAGTGCGAGACCCGTCACCCCCCATGGCCAAATTACCCTAATTTCTCCCATACAAGCTATCAATGCAGGAAGCAGAAGAAGACTTAGAAACTTTCAAATTGTAGAAAATCTCCCAATCCCCAATATTCATACTCTAGTTAATGAGTATAATGTCTTTTCAGCCATTAGGGGTGGCGTACTTACTTAAATTCACAATATGCAAACTATCACTCCTTTTTCTACCATGATTACCATTCATTAATTCATCATAATTATATGTTATGCATAGAGACATCGAGTTGGGCACGTGCCCAGTCATGAGAAATCCCTCCTTAGGCATCCACATTCGACTGGGAGGTGGGCAATCATTCATACAGTGGCGGGTCCCAACTCTGACAAGTCTGAGTTGACAAGCAACTATCACCCCCTCCTCAACATAAAACCTCAAATATGGATGGCTATCAAGACTCAATCCCATATGGCCCCTAAAGTACTCCCTTAGAATTAATTCAATCATCAGAAGTCAAGAGTAGGGATTTTCTCTTTTTCAAGAAGGTTTTGAATTTGGATTGGTAAATTTTTCTTACTCTTCCAACACCTCCACATGTCCAAGCTTTGTCCAAGGTTAGCCAACCCATCCGTCACTTTGTTACCTTCACGATAAACATGCCCAATTTCTATCTATTTGAACCCAGATAGTAAGCAGACAATGTCATCCATATCCTTCAGTTTCCAGCCGCTATTTGACTTGCCAAGAGCTGCCTTAATGATGAGTTTTGAATCTCCTTCCACTTGTAATTTGTCCATTCCCATAGAGAGAGCAATTTTGAGACCCCACAATAGGGCCAATCCCTTTGCTACAGTCTCCAAAGGGTGTTTTGTCTGGAAAGCTTGTTGGAATTGTCAATCTTGGTTATGTTCTCTATTAGTCCCCAGTTCAAGGTTGTCCGCACTTCCACCAGAGTAGGGGGTTTCTCAGCCATATGCAAAGTGTTGGTTGATGTTTTCTCAGAGACCATTCTACTGAAGGAGTGAAAGACTTCATTAGTAGATCAAGCCTTATCCCTAAAGATTCTATTGTTTCTTTCTTTCCACACACTCCACCCTAGGTGTGGGGTAATTTATCTCCATAGCTCTCTAATCCTGGGATGCGAGAAAGGGGAAATATAGCTCTAGGAAAAATCCATTAGGTTTTCTGGGAAAACCAACTCAAGGTTAAGTTTTTCCATAGTTTTTCCCCATAATTCTTTAGAAAAATCACAATGGAAAAGGAGGTATTGAATGGATTCTTCAACTTTAAGGTAGAGCACACATCTATTAACCAACTAGAACCCCCTTCTATTGAGGTTGTCAGTAGTAAGGATTTTATTATGAGAAACAACCCACCAGAAGAAGTTTATTTTGGGGTCAGCTTGTTGTTCGAGACACTCTTCCAGATCCAACCCCCTGTTTGTTGTTAGACACTAGGATGTAAGTAGATTTAACTGAGAAGTTCCCCTTTTGATCCTAACCCTAGAGCATTTCTTCCTCCCTAGGAAATATCATAATTCTATACTTGTTTAACTCCACTTACAGAGCCTAGCTCTCCTGATTCTCAGGATGAATATTGTCCCAATAATCTGAGAGTTTCTTCCACCTCCTTTGGCAGTGGGAATAGGTAGTGATAAAACTATAGACCAAACTCATAAAATGGTTGACAGCTCTATCCCTGGTGGTTTTGTTTTTTCTGTTAGTCAGGGGACCCTCCCCAAGCTACTTGTCCTCCTAAAATCTAATTTTATCTCCTTTACCCAGCTTCCATTTAATGCCTTGGGATAGGGTATTTCTAGTTTTGATCATTTTATTCCAAATAATAGAGCCTTTGAGGTGGCTCTCTCTGTCAATAACCTCTAATTTATCCCCATTTTGCAGTTATTTGGCTTTCATAATCTAAACCCAATCTTTCTCCTCCTTAAGGAAGATCCATCCAACTTTGGCAAGTAAAGCTTTATTCATCACCTATATTTTTTTGATTCCTAATCCCCCATGAGTTTTGGGTAGGAAAACTTTATCCCATCCAACCAACGAGATCCTCTTCTTATCCTCGACTCTAGTCCAGACGAAGGTTCTCTGGATCCTTTCCAATTTCTCTGCCATGTATCTGGGTATTTTAAATAGGGATAGAAAATAGGTAGGGATGCCCTACAAAGAGGCCTTCAATAGTTGATGCTTACCATCTTGACTAAGGAGTTTACCTTTCCATCCCTCCATTTTCTTTTGGATCCTTTCTAGAACAGTGTTCTAGAAAGTTGATGTCACCTCCTTGACCGTGAGGGGTAGACCCAGGTAGGTAGCTGGGAGATTAGCCATGTTGCACTCAAGGATGTTTCTCACCCTGACTTGTAGCTCCAAGTCAGTGTTGAATAAAAATACATTACCTTTTTCATAATTAATGCACTTTCCAGAAACCTCTGCATAGGAGTTTAGCAAATTTTTCCATCTTCTTGCCTCAACCACCAAAGCCACCCTAAAGAGCATAGTATCATCCATGAACGTTTGGACAACAGATGGACCCAAGATGGACATCACTTTGATCCCCCTGAGGGACTGGCTATCCAGGTGGGATAGGATGTTTCTACCTAGAACCTCAGCCAACATTATAAATAGGTAGGGAGAAAGGGGATCCCCTTGTCTAATACCTCTAACAGCCTTAAAGAACCCTTGGGGAGTACAATTGACTAGGACTAAATACTTGACGGTGGTGACACATTCTTTTATCAGAGTAAGCATTCTGTCTTTGAACCCAAATTTCCTAAGGACTTTGAACAGGAAATCCCAAGAGACTCTATCATAGGATTTAGATATATCCAACTTGAGAGCCATGCTCAGAGTATTACTTCTGTCCATCAAGTGAATAATTTCATAGGTGGATGTAGTTGCATCCATAATCTGTCTATAGGGGACAAAGCCTTTCTGGCAGTTTGAGATAATATTGTCCAATAGCTCGGTTGAAGTCTCAAGACCAAGGTCTTCGTCATGAGCTTATAAATGGTGTTACAAAGGCTAATAGGATGGAAGTCAGCCATGGAATGTGTGATGTTCTTCTTGGGTATAAGCGCAATGAATGTGGCATTGATTTGTTTGAGGATTTTGCCAGTCCTAAAGAAGTCCTTGACAATAGTCCTGACATCATAACCCACTATCTCCTAGAAGTCTTGGAAAAAGGATGGGGGAACCCATCCAGTCTCGGAGCTTTGAAGGCCCCCATGGAGAATACAAATGCCCTATCTTTCTCCTCAGTAACAGGCTTCAGCAATCTATAGTTATCATCCTCTGTTAGGATAGAGGGAATGATGTCCAATAGCTTATCTTTCTGATCTTTGTCAAGCTTGTTTCTGTACTCTACCAAGAAGTTTCTAAAGGAATTGGAGGCATGGTTTCTAGTTCGTTGTCCTCGACAATTTCTCTGTCGTTCCCATCAAGCAGCTTGGTGGTTCTATTCATCTTCCTATTCTTCATTGCTGACCGGTGGAAGAAAGTTGAATTTCTATCTCCCTCCTTTAGCCATTGCACCCTAGAATTTTGTTTCCAGAAAATCTCCTCCTTTCTGGTGATGTCTTTGAGGTTTTTGAGCAGCGCCTCTTCCATATTATAAGCACTCTTATTACAAATTGTTGTACCTTGTGCAATCCTGAATTGAAACATCATTGAAGAATCATGCTAGTGTGTTCATCACTCTTACTAGTGTGTATGTAATGTTAAGTGGAGACATTTTCTAAGGAAATACAATGTATCAGGCATCCTTCGGTACAGGGTAAGAGTGTAGTTCTATCTATTTATTTTAGGTCTTATAGGTATGTATATAGATAATGTTGACATGATCTTAGTGACAAATCTTGAGGTTCATAAAATATTGGGTATGGCTTCTTAAGAGCCTATAGTGTTAATTATTTATTTCTCTTTAATTGTCTTATATTTGAGACCTTAGAGAACACCCCTCTTGGCCTTATAGAGCCTAAATCTAAACGTGAGTTTACCCACTCATAGAAGTTGGTCAATTCATGCCACTATTTGAGCATAGGTCCTGCTCACTACCTTTAATGGCATGTCCTTAGCGTTAGGTTTTGTTGTAACTTTATAGGATTTGTGTAGCTACATGTTTGAGCACCAACATGATGAACTTGAGATTGCAAAGGTCTTTATTTAACATTATATAGGTTTGGTTGGTTGACACTTGGGCTTCACTTGATTAATCTTTGGTTCTCTAGCTCAATCCCTTGTTTTGTAGTCCTTACTTGTATGCATTTGAACTTTGAACTTTTTTATTTTATTTGACTTATTTTGAAGGAATTTGAATTATATTGACTAAAAATGATCTTATTCACATTGCTTCTATGTATTATTTGAAAATCTTATTTATACATATGATGCTTGGGATCGACTCATTATAAAATCTTTACCTCAATGGAATTTTTTTCCCATATTGTGAAATAACAAGCTTATCTATGTTTTATATTTCATGGGTTTCTTTATGTTGGTCTTGTTTTAGAAACCCCTTATACATAACTTTGGTGACATTTGTTTGTACTTCCTCTAGGTTTCATTTTACATTCTAGATCATGAACTTACTAATTAAAAGGATAGAGTCCTTACCCTAAGAGTTAGTTCTATTTCAAAAGCCTTAGGTTTTATATTTGCCTAATACATTTTCAAACCTCTTAGGGTATGTCAACAAGCTCCTTGTAAGATAATAAATTTTAGTCAAGATTGTTGTCTCTTCATGGGAGCCCATATGGAAAGGATCTAATCAAGTTCATGATTGGTCACCGTTCTTTGTAAATTGTGTGCCTCAACTCCAAATTTATAATTCATGTCTTGTTTATCCTTTTGTATTTTGTTTTACTTTCTATTAAAAACCACAATGTAAGCCTTAAGCTTTTATGTTTTACTAGGCTAGCCACTTGTATCATCCACAGTGGATATAGTGGGCATTAACTAATTTTAAACTCCCCACAAGTTTTTTCCTACTATGATATGATGGCCATTGATCTTGGTGCCTTTTCATGTAGACTGCTGAATTAACTACCAAGTGATCCAAATTATATCATGTTCATATACAACATAACCAAAATGGGTCCCACCATAAACATGCATGGCAATGCACCATAGAATTATTTTTTCTCATATTTGTTTAACCCAACCTACAATGTTCATGGATCTCCATGACCCCTCTGTGTTGTTTATTGCATTGAAGTTAAAGTGCTCAAGCCATATCTTCATATGCATTAATATATTTGGTAAGAAGAGCATGTCATTAGAAATTCTAAATCAGGTGATCCAATAGAGCAACAACTTGTGTACATTAATAGTTGTGTGCGTATGATTAAGCATTATATCCTAGAGGTTAGGCCAATAACCATTCAACAATCAAGTTCACATGGTTTGGTTTACCAAACAATACTTGTCGATCTCCAACTCCTCATTCACAATGACCATTGATTATTTACAAGGTGCTCGATTGTTTAACATGCATGACACACATGCATTGTATCCTTTGAATGACAAAATTTGACAATCTACCTTAGTTACTAAGAATGATAATCATGAGACTATCATGAATATTTGATGCCATAGGGGTGTCTTGAAAACCCAACCAACCTTCCCCAACACCTAGCTTTCACAGAAATTAAGGACTTTTAGGACTTCCTTCACAAATAGGCCACTAGCCTTGTAGCCCTCTTTTTAGGTCTGTCAAACAATAAATTTTTCTAGGGGAATGATCTCAATGAAAAAAGGACATTTATGAGTACCCATTATCATATTTGCCAACATATCAAAAGATGAGGATAGACTGCTTCTGACCAAACCCCTCAAAAATGGACTTTTGTTGTTCTTGACTAGGCCTAATTAGGCCACTTTTACAAAGGACCTACCCTTTAAACTTACTACCACCCAAAAATTCCTTCAAAAAGTCTTAGACCATGTCCCCAAACTTCCAAATCACTAGGTTTCGGTTCCACACACTTATTTCTAAATGCCCAACCATGAAATCGTTGTTCTAGGCCTTTCTAGGCTAGTGTTAATGGGGGTTTATTGAAAATCTACCTTCCACAACCTACCACACCTTCCCAATGGCTCAGGAACATTTTTTGGGTCTGCACATGCTTCCAAAACTCTTCTTTATCCTTTAACAACACTCTTTCCTTAAACTCATACCCTAAACCACCATTTTCAAGCCAAATTTCAGTCAAAAAAACCCTTAGGCAGCCTCCAAAACCCCACTTAATCACATTCTCTACTCTTAAAACTCAATATTACATCTAAAAAAATTTAAATAGACTCATTCCACCAAGTTACAGGAGTCACAGTAGGTGGAATGGTCCATTAATGCATCTTAGGTGACTAGAATCCTCAAAAATCAGAATTTCCAGGCAGTTTTAGAAAAATGACTATAACTTTATCAAATCTTAGTGAAAATCAGTGAAACAAATGGAAACTGAAAGTAAACTCAAATACCTAACCATCCATGTATGATTTGTGTCCTTAGCAGACTGTACAGGGTTGTACAGAGTGTTGTAACAGTAGGAAAAATAGACAATTTCAGAGAAAACTATGATTTCTTTATTGTTTGTCTTCCAAAACTTCTTCAACCACACCAAACTATCCTCCAAGCCCTTGCACAAGTTTGTGAGGCGTTTTTAACCATGTTACATGGAATTCCAATTTTTACAACTAACTTTTAAATCTAATGACTCTTCATCTTCCTTTCTAAAACCAATTTGACAACTTTTTATGCCACTAACTTTGACAATTTTGCAAAATCCTAACCTAAGACCTTTTATGACCTCATTACAACATAAATGGTCTCAAATAGACCTTATTCCAACAACACAAGACTTATTACATCACATTATTACCCTATGACTACTTGACATGACTCAAATCACTCAATTTGACAAAATATTGCCAAGGTGTTCCTGCACCATACACCCGACCATGAAATTCTTCCAAGTCCCTTGGAAGTCTTCAACACTTTAACCTACAATAGCTTTTGATCTTCAACTCTTTTCTTCTTGTTGAAATTGTTCCATTGATCTTCATCTTCACCTTGGGCTTGAACTTGTCCATACAATATAGTCCTCTTCTTGCTTTGTCAACTTGGATCAACATCTCCATGCTCTGATTTGTCTTCATCAACTTCATCCATTTGCTTGTACCCTATTATTTCTCATTATTCACTGCAAAATAGCTCTCACTTTGTCCCTCTTCTTTCATCTTGACCCTTGGTCTGACCCTCATCAAAGTCAGTATCAAAAAAAGGACTACTACCCTCTTGAATCTACTCCACCAAACATTCACCCTCACCTTACTCCTTCTCTTCACAATCATCCCTTGTTCCTCCATCATTGGAACCTCTGTCATGGTAGAATACAACTGCCCCACAACTAATCTTATCTTCCAAGGACACTTCTCTGTCCTTACCATAGCAATATCACCTCTCTCCACTTCATTTGGAGACTCCACAAACTCTTTCTCTTTGGCCTTCTCTTGGCCTATCATTTCCTTAGTCTCTTCCATCATTGAGACCTTCTTCAAACTCTTTGCTTTCACACCTTCACCTCTTGGGGTGACAACAACCTTCATTCTTTTCTCAAATCTTACCATTCCTTTTACTTTATCTTGACTGTCCACTCTTTGCATCTGATGTTCTTCCTCAAGGACCTCTATCCTGCCAAGTAGATGAACCTCTTTGTTGACACAACTTGACTGCCCACCATCTTCTCTAAGCACCATGCTCTCACATTGCTTCTTTTCAACCTCTTTCACTTGCCCTTTGCCTTGGCTCTTTTCACCTCTCACTCCCACATTCTATATTAGACTTCTTGCCTCTTTGATCTCTATATTTTCAGTCATATAGACCTCTATGTTAGTAGTACTTGACTGCTCATTGCACTCATTTACCTTCAAGGGACACAATACTGCCCCCACCACAATCTTTTCACTCTCTACAAACCCATCTTGGCTTTCCACAGTCACTGTACTCTTGTTCATTCCTCTTTACCTATTATCTTTGTCATGGGAGTCTTTTCCTCAACAATCCTTGTGTCATCAGACTTATCCACCATTGTGCTAACAGTATATTACTACCCTTTAACTCCTCTTGTTTCCAATGGACAAAACTATGTTCTTATCATGACATCATCATGCTTTTTAGGCTTATCTTGAGCCTTCGAGGTCAATTCATCCTTGACCTTCTCTATTTCAGTCTTCATCACCAAATCATCACCCTCTCTACTCTTCAACATTGCATCCTTCTTTACACTTTCTGTCTCAACAACTTCTTCCTTTGAAATAGTTGTACCATCTTTGCTTGTCTTCCTCATACCTTATGAATTCTTTCTTGCCAACCATCACTATCCTTACTGTCTTTTCTTGTGCCTTATCATCCACCTGCAATGGTGTTAGTGTGAACTTGATTCCATCTTTTACAATATCATAACTATTCTTCCTACCATCATATATGGCATGTTTGTCAAACTGCCATGGTCTTCCAAGTAACAAATGACAGTAACTCATTGGTAACACATCACATAATACCCTATCCTTGTATGGACCAATATGAAACTCAACATAATCTTGTTCTTTAACCACTATTGACTAATCATTATTCAACCAAAATGCTATATATGATGTTTCATGAGGTATCCTCTCCAAATTCAACTTTTCCACCATTTCACTTGAAACCAAGTTATCAATTGAACCTGAATCTATCACTACTTTGCATACCTTGTTTTTGCACTTGCAGTTTGTCCTAAATAGGCTTCTCCTTTGTGTCATCTCCTTCAGCTTAGCATACCTTTCTTGGAACTCTCTGATCTCTTTTGTTATATTGTCTTCCGGATGCATCTTGTCTTTTCACCTTCCAATTGTAAATCTGCAACTTCTCACCTTCAAAAGATCTACTTCCTGTAGCTCTGATACCACTTTGATGCCATAGGGGTGTCTTGAAAACCCAACCAACCTTCCACAACACCTACCTTTCACAGAAATTAAGGACTTTTAGGACTTCCTTCACAAATAGGGCACTAGCCTTGTAGCCCTCTTTTTAGGTCTGTCAGACAATAAATTTTTCTAGGGGCATGATCTAAATAAAACAAGGACATTTATGACTACCCATTATCCTATTTGGCAACATATCAAAAGATGAGGATAGACTGCTTCATACCAAACCCCTCAAAAATGGACTTTTGTTGTTCTTGACTAGACCTAATTAGGCCACTTTTACAAAGGACCTACCCTTTAAACTTACTACCACCCAAACATTCCTTTGAACAGTCTTAGACCATGTCCCCAAATTTCCAAATCACTAGGTTTTAGTTCCCGACACTCATTTCTAAATGCCCAACTATGAAATCCTTGTTCTAGGTCTTTCTAGGCTAGTTTTAATAGGGTTTTATTGAAAATCTACCTTCCACAACCTACCACACCTTCCCAATGGCTCAGACACATTTTGTTGGGTTTGTACATGATCCCAAAAGTCTTCTTTATCCTTTAACAACAATCTTTCCTCAAACGTGTACCCTAAACCACCATTTTCAAGCCAAATTTCAGTAAAAAAAACCTTGGGCAACTTCCAAAACCCCACTTAATCACATTCTCTTCTCTTAAAACTCAATATTACATCTAAAACCATTTAAATAGACCCATTCCACCAAGTTACAGGAGTCACATTAGGTGGAATGGTCCATTAATGCATCTTAGGTGACAAGAATCCTCAAAAATTAGAATTTCTAGGCAGTTTTAGAAAAATGACTAACTTTCTCAAATATTAGTGAAAATCAGTGAAACCAATGGAAAATGAAAGTAGACTCAAATACCTAACCATCCATGTATGATTTGTGTCCTTACCAGGCTGTACAAGGCCGTACAAAGTGCTGTAACAACACAAAAAATAGACAATTTCAGAAAAAACTGTGATTTCTTTATTGTTTGTCTTCCAAAACTTCTTCAACCACACCAAACTATCCTCCAACCCCTTGCATGAGTTTGTGAGGCATTTTTAAACATGTTACATTGAATTCCAATAGTTACAACTAACTTTTAAATCTAATGACTCTTCATCTTCCTTTCTAAGACCAATTTGACAACTTTTTATGCCACTAACTTTGGCAATTTTGCAAAATCCTAACCTAAGACCTTTTATGACCCCATTACAACATAAATGGTCTCAAATAGACCTTATTCCAACAACACAAGACTTATTACATCACATTATGATCCTATGACTACTTGACATGACTCAAATCACTCAATTTGACAAAACCTTGCCAAGGTGCTCCTGCACCAATATTGCCTAGGTTTCTTTTGTTTGTCTTGGTGCTCGTTCATGGTCTATTCCTATTTTATGAATTGTGCCCTCATGTTGAGTAGCTTTGTATGCCATAATTGCATCTATTCACCACTCTACATTGTTTGAACATGTATTTACAACCTGTAAACAATTTGAACACATGGGGCAATCTCTTAGGACATGGAAATATAGCAATGATGTTTTCAAATGAAAAATTTAAACAGCATGGGGAAATGATATAGTGTTTGTGGTAGCCCATTTGAGTGATGAGAAATCCTTGATTTATTATAGTGACCAATGGGTTTATATTAGGAGCCTACACATTATAAGCATGTGATACTTTAAAGTTAGGAATGAATAAAGAGGGCAATATTAAAACTCTTGTAAGAATATTGTAAGCACATATAGGTAGGTGTTGGAACCTAAAATTTCATACCAATTTTTGCAAAACTTTTAGAATTCCATATGAAAGAATCAGTTTTAGTACCTAGAAATACACCTGCAAATGATATCATGACCAAAATTAAGAAGAAAGATTTAACTTGGGATCAATATTATGATCTTTCTGCCGAAGAGATTGGAGACCTCATTCATTTTCCAAAGATGGGAAAACCATTCATAAATTTGTTCATCAATTTCCAAAGTGGAATCTTTATACCTATTTAAGGTTGAAATAAGAATCATTCTAGATTTTTAGTGGGATGAGAAAATTCAGGATATGTGGAACTTTTCTTGATTATAGTGAAAGACAATAATGGGGAATTTACACTCTGTCATGAATATTTCATGTTGAAGATGCAATATGTGGAAGACGACCATAACCCTAGCTTCACTGTCCCAATACATGAACCTCTTCCTCCACAGTATTTTATCTATGTCGTCTTTGACAAATGGTTGGGACCACAAACTATTTTGCCTATCTCATCTAGATATTTCATTTTGCCAGAGAAATATCCACCTCCAACCAAATTACTATGCTCACAGCTGCTCCCTGTATCTACTTTAATCCTCCTTATGAAGCTTTGTATCAACAGTTTAGGCATTTCAATCTGGTATGGACAGTATATTTCAATATGTTTATATTACACCTATAGCAGCACTGGGAAAGAAAGAATATTGTGAAGGATAGCCAAAGTGAATAATTAGGAAGAGATGAATAGAGTTATAATTATCAGAGGTCCAAAAAAAAAAGATATGGATAATCGGGAAGAGGCTACATGTCATGTCACCGATGAAAGACTCATCGGCAAAAGCAAGCAAGTTAGGGTGAAGTTTTTTAAGTCATACTGAGTTTGGGTTTTATGCCGATAAATATTTTCGGTAAGAAATGCATATGCTCTCACCGATAAGACAAGAGAGTTGGTGTATCAGAGAGAAATGAATGATCGGGATGGGTTTGGCAGATCTCTCCGACTATGTAAGTTACCCCGATAAGGATACTAAAAGAATTTCGGTGAGAGCCTCACCGACTAGTCCCAACAACCAGAGTGAACAATGAAAAGCACATCGGGGAGACTAAATACATCAGAAGAGCCTCTTATTCTCTTAGTGATAATATATGTCAATCTGATGACTATACAAATGATCACTAACATCAGGAGGACATATGTGATTAGAGTAGCTTCCTAAGATCCCCCTAACCATATAGGTCACTCTGACATAAAATACAAGAAGAATGGTGGTGAGAGTCTCACCAACTTACTCCAGTGATGCATTCCCAATTCATGGATATCACTCAATCACAAGATCTTCAGGCACATTTTGCCTTGGAACAGTATACAAACATCAAACCTCCTCTATTTGTTCCTGATATTCAAGCCAATCTAGCCGCAACACATAAGGTTTTTGACAAAAATCTTACAGAAGAATATAATAACAGGGTGATATGATTGAATCCTTTCCAAAGGCCTCCTAAGATACTTCACAAATGCAAAGTTTCAATCATTCAAAAGTAGTTAAGGGATGAAATTGATCGACAACAAGTGATAACCAAAATTAGAATTTGCATAATCCTTGGAATAAGGATGCTAGAGCACGTATAATACAGATTCATTAAAAGAAAATGACTATAAATCCTGATGCCAACTTTGAAGAGCTTGCACGTTCCACTGATGATTTTAACGATGAACAAATAAAAGTTGTTCGTATAGAAGCTGGTATGCCTATATTACGTAGGGGTGAAATTGAGGTAACCCTAACCCTAAAAAATAGTACAATACTACAGAAACATAATCTTATGGGAACGACTTACATATATCAGAGTAAGTAAAAACTTGTTACATGGTCGCCTCAATGAGACAAGATTCATAAGGGGATAAATATTATAGGCAAAAGTGATTTGTATCGATAATAACTAAATTACCGAATTCAAAGAAATGAATATCAGGGTGACTCACGTGCATCGGAGCGAGTCTTGTAGATGTTCCTAGTTACACCGATGAAGTGCCCCCCAAAATAAATAATGTCAGCCCGCTGATAAAATGAAGGTAATCAAGGATATGCTCAATATAACAAATGAAAATTTAATAATCAAATTTGGAATTTTCCACTTGAAGATAAAACATTTTCAATGAGGAGTAATCATTTTCACCTAAATACATATTTTTCATGGAAGTGCATACAATGGCAAGGAGATGTTTTCACTGAGAAATTCATGGAGGGGGTAAATTATTTCTTACCTGAAGATTATATTTTCCAAATTGGGTGAAAATACAAAAATGAACTTGCGGACAAAAGATAAATAATTAACAAAATTATTTACTCGAATGATGGAAAATAATTAAAAAGAGAGACAAACAGAAAACTAATGTTTTGCAAAGTATTTTACAAAATCATTATCTTTCACGACAAATGAAGAGACGCACAACATAGGTATGAAGGGTCATAACCCTAAAATACAAAAGTATATATGATCAATCATGGGGAAGCAATAAATAATAAGCAGTAGGGATAATAATCAGTAAGAGTAGGGAAAGATAAAAAGATCACCAGTAGTAGATAGGTCCATCCATCTCACTTCATCCATTCTCATATTTTAGAACTTATGTGATTAACATATATATTTTTTGAAGAAGTATTATGGAGCAGAATACGTTTAAATGGTGATCTATTTTAGTGTTCACTTGTTGTGTTGATATTCATGCTTATATACTACTGTGCTGTCTCCAGAGTGGTTTTCTCATGCTATTTAAATTATCATATCAAGGATATATTTAATTTATTTGGTCACATTTGCTGATTCAGTGTTCCAATTGATTGGTTTCTATAAGAAGTTGATTTAATTCCTTCCAAGTTGTTGAGTTCATTGGTCTCTGCCAGGTGTTAAAACCCTTTCAACGAAACAATTTTGGCCAGGTTTCCTTCTTGCCAAAATTAAAACTTCCTTTCAGTTGTTCACAATAATATGGGAGAATATCACTGGGATTATTAAAAGAGTATAGTAACTTACAGACCTGCACATTTGCATAAGGTGCAAATATTTCATGTGCCCAATAGGATAGAGTTAAGATGCTAAATAGACCTGCCTATCTTACACATCTATATCTATACCCATCATTCATCATTGACTCCATTCACCCAATAGATTAGGCACTGGTCATTCCAAATTCATTGTAAAAATTCTACATAGTTTTATTCAAGCATTCATATCTAAGACCTTAAAATTAGGAGTAAGAACAGTTATCTTTTAAGCTACTTCACACCTATTTTCCACCATGAAGGATATTAGAAATCTGCATTAGTTGTGAAAGGTATACCCACCTAGGTCTAGCAGAACCTAAAGTGAAGAAGGTATTAGCCTTGTGCCTATTAGCCAAAATTGTGAAGAGAGCTTGGTAACCTCTTAAGGTGTAAAAACCCGCATTTTTGAGACCTAACAAAATTGGCGACTCTACTGGAGACAACTTGAGAAAATCTAGTAGCAAGCCATCTCGCCTTATATAGTCATTAAAATTTTCAAATTAGGTCTTCAAACAAAGATTCATAATTGTGAAATTTGCACTCCCCATCCAAGTATACTCTAAAAAAATTAGCGACTCTACTGGGGACAACTTGAGAAAATCCAGTAGCAGGCCATCTTGCCTTATAGAGTTAGTTGGGGAGTAATTCAGAATCTAGTTAAAGGTTGTCTCATCATAGAGTCAATACATTTTTGAATTCCAACACAACTTGGTAACTCTGCTGGCAAGGACCCAGAAAGACATGATCATTTTCCTACTTATGAAAAGTAGGTGGTGACTTTGAGAAGATTTTAATCCAATAATGAATGGGAGAAGATCTTCGTTCCAAGAGAGTCCTAAGAAAAGGTGGACAGACAAGCATGGATCTCCTTATGAAAAAGAACCTCAAAAGGCAAATGAATTGGAGGAACGGATGGAAGAAAATCAGGAGGGGTTTGTTGATCACACTGTCATTGATTATATGACTAACTAAGAGATGAAAGTGTATCTAGAATGGCAAAGACAACAGCTCAGGAGACTACAATTAATATGAGAAAGTCAAGAACTGGATAGACAATTGGCACAATTGGACATACAGGCATCAAAACCACCAAAATATTTCCCTCCACAAGATGGTAATATCAATTCACATGAGCCCTCTTAGAATACATATGCTCCATGTACTTCAAGAATACCTCACATTGCATACCATAACCCTATCTAGCATAATATGCCACCACAAAGGCCCCAACCTATAAGTGCAAGTGACATTCCCCAATACTATACACCACCAAGACAATGGTATGCCCCACAATATCACCACCAGCATATGTCACATCATAGTTTTCACTCTCATCAACCCACCCAACAAAATGCTTACCATCAGCCCCCATATGGATATCATGCGCAACAAAATATTTTTACATCACACTTGGAGCCACAACATATTCCAACTAATGAAATGGCATATGGTATATCTAGAGATGAGAGCAAGCTTCAAAATAAAAATTCTTTTGTTGTCCCAGCCCACCCACCGCAATATATGAATCAACAGTTTGGGGAGGAAGAGGACGACTATTTTCAAACATGGCAAACTCACAATCAGGAGGAAGAAGCAATGGAAAATGGTATGCCAAAACAAGAATTTCATTTTCTTACAAGTCCATGTTATGAGGAGGATGAAGTAGATAATCAGGATAATATGTCAACTTATGAAAGAAATAATTGTGCTGATGAAATGGGCATACCTAATTTTATTGATCTTGATTATTGTAGTGATTATCAAAAGGAAGGAAAATGTCAACAAGGAGGTAAATGAGGAAACATGTTCACTCAGTAGTGAACAGATTTCAGATTTGTTGACAATGGAATATCAGAGATATACACATGGGAATGATTTGAAAGCTCCATGTCCAACATACATTTTCTTTGATAGTGGAGGCACTTTGTGTGACAATGATGGAAAAACTCTTGAAGCAGATCAAGATTGTGTGCTTATCCCAGTTCAAGAGGAGATATATTTCTCGAATCCATGTAAAAAGCATTTAGGTGATGAAGTAAGCAGCATGAATGAGCCTGAACATTTTTCTTCCCATACACCTGAAACTCCTCCTTTCACTTTGCATGATTGGCCATATGATAGTACCAGATTTTCTATACAGACTCATGATGAAGAGAACAATGAGTACTCTCATTTTTCAAATCAGCTAGGGGTCAATTTACAGTATATGACAGTGAAAAGAATAATGAAAAATGTTTCCTTTTATGTGATAAGAATGTATCACATGATGATGGAAAGTTTCAAACAATGCCTAATTATGAACAGCTAAAAAGAGATAAGGACGAAGATGAATATATTATGGTTTTGAAAGTTTCCAATGCCAGTGGATATAGCAAGGAAGATTGCATTAATGTTTTCAAAAGGTGTTTGATGGAATCAAATTAGAATAAGGTGTATGATAGAGGCAAAAGGAGGATTTTATTTTTCTAATGGCCTTGTACCATCAGTCATGGTGTGGTTTTTTCAAACCATATCATTTTAGGGCAAAACTAATGTTTGTACTCTATTGCCCAATGGAGTAGGCACTAGTCTGCTCCCCAGAGATTTGGGATCTTGCTATGCCCACGAGGGACATACATCCCAAGACAGAACCACTATTGGAACCTAAAATTTCATACCAATTTTTGCAAAAATTTTAGAATTCCATATGAAAGAATCAGTTTCAATACCCAGAAATACACCTGCAAATGATATCATGACCAAAATTGAGAAGAAAGATTTAACTTGGGATCAATATTATGATCTTTCTACCCAAGAGATTGGAGAACTCATTCATTTTCCAAAGATGGGAAAACCATTCATAAATTTGTTCATCAATTTCCAAAGTGGAATCTTTATACCTATTGAAGGTTGAAATAAGAATCATTCCAGATTTTCAGTGGGTTGAGAAAATTCAAGGATATCTGGAACTTTTCTTGATTATAATGAAAGATAATAATGGGGAATTTACACTCTGCCATGAATATTTCATGTTGAAAATGGAGTATGTGGAAGACAACCGTAACCCTAGCTTCACTGTCCCAATACATGAACCTCTTCCTCCACAGTATTTTATCTGTGTCGTCTTTGACAATTGGCTGGGACCGCAAACTATTTTGCCAGTCTCATCTAGATATTTCATTATGTTAGAGAAATATCCACCTCCAATCAAATTACTATGCTTATAGCTGCCCCCTATATCTGCTTTAATCCTCCGTAAGAAGCTTTGTATCAACAGTTTAGGCATTTCAATCCAATACGGATAGTATATTTCAATATGCATATATAGCACCTATAGGAGCACTAGAAAAGAAAGAATACTGTGAAGGATAGTCGAAGTGAGTAATCAGGAAGAGATGAATAGAGTTATAATGATAAGAGGTCCCAAAGACAACAGATATGGATAATAGGGAAGAGGCCGCATGTCATGTCACCAATGAAAGACTCATCGGCAAAACAAGCAAGTCGAGGTGAAGTTTTTTAAGTCATACCGAGTTTGGGTTTTATGCTGATAAATATTTTTGGTAAGAAATGCATATGTTCTCACACATAAGATGATAGTTAGTGTATCAGAGAGAAATGAATGATCGAGATGGGTTTGGCAGATCTCTCTGACTACATAAGTTACCCTGATAAGGATACTAAAAGAATTTCGGTGAGAGCCTCACCGACTAGTCCCAGCAAGCAGAGTCAACGATAAAAAGCACAGCGGGAGACTAAATACATTGGAAGAGCCTCTTATTTTCTTAGCGATAATATATGTCAATCTGATGACTATACAAATGATCACTAACATCAGGAGGACATATGTGATCGAGTAGCTTCCTAAGATCCCCCCGACCATATAGGTCACTCCGACATAAAATACAAGAAGAATGACGGTGAGAGTCTCACCGACTTGCTCCAGTGATGCATTCCCAATTCATGGATATCACTCAATCACAGATCTTCGGACACATTCTGCCTTGGAACAGTATACAAACATTAAACCTCCTCTATGTGTTCCTGATATTCAAGCCAATCTAGCAGCAACACATAAGGTTTCTGATAGAAATCTTACAGAAGAATATAATAACAGGGTGATATGACTGAGTCCTTCCAAAGGCATCTTGAGATACTTCACAAATGCAAAGTTTCAGTCATTAAGAAAGCAGTTAAGGGATGAAATTGATCGACAACAAGTGATAACCAAAATTAGAATTTGCATAATCCTTGGAATAAGGATTCTAGAGCACGTATAATAAAGATTCATTAAAAGAAATGACTATAAATCCTAATGCCAACTTTGAAGAGCTTGCACGTTCCACTGATGATTTTAACGATGCACAAAAAAAAAGTTGTTCGTATAGAAGCTGGTATGCCTGCATTACGTAGAGGTGCAACTGAGGTAACCCTAAACCAAAAAAATAGCACAGTACTGTAGAAACATAATCTTATGGGAACGACTTACATATATCAAAGTAAGTAAAAATTGAGTCTTCCTGATAGGCCCCAAGGATAAAATGTCAGAGACACATACATACTTCGGTGGAACTTGTTACATGGTCTCCTTGATGAGACAAGATTCGTAAGGGGATAAAGATTATAGGAAAAAGTGATTTGTATCGATAATAACTAAATTACCGAATTCAAAGAAATTATATCAAGGCAACTTAGTGCATCGAGCGAGTCTTGTAGAAGTTCCCAGTTACTCTGATGAATACTTTTAAATGGTGATATATTTCAATGTTCACTTGTGTGTTGATATTCATGCTTATATGCTACTGTGCTGTCTCGAAAGTGTTTTCTCATGTTATTTAAATTATCATGTCAAGGATATATTTAATTTATCTGTCACATTTGTTGATTCAGTGTGTTCCAATGACTTGTTTCTATAAGAAGTTGATTTAATTCCTTCCAAGTTGTTGAGTTCATTGGTCTCTGCCAGGAGTTAAAACCCTTTCAACGAAACATTTTGGTCAGTTTCCTTCTTGCCAGAATTAAAACTTCCTTTCATTTGTTCACAGTAATATGGGAGAATATCACTGGGATTATTAAGTTCAGAGTATAGTAACTTACAGACCTGCACGTTTGCATAAGGTGCAAACATTTCATGTGCCCAATAGGATAGAGTTAAGCCTGCTAAATAGAACTGCCTATCTTACACAATCTATATCCATACCCATCATTCATCATTGACTCCATTCACCCAATAGATTAGGCATTGGTCATTCCAAATTCATTATAAAAATTCTACATAGTTTTATTCAAGCATTCATATCTAAGACCTAACATTAGGAGTAAGAACAGTTATCTTTTAAGATACTTCACACCTATTTGCCACGCTGAAGGATATTAGAAATCTGCATTAGTTGTGAAGGTATACCCACCTAGGTCTAGTAGAACCTAAAGTGAAGAAGGGATTATCCTTGTGCATGTTAGCCAAAAGAGTGAAGAGAGATTGCAACCTCTTAAGGTGTAAAAACTTGCATTTTTGAGACCTAACAGTAGGCATGGCAAGAATTTGAAATGGATAAGAATACTTTGGTTTGATTTTAAGCACTAAAGAATTGATCAAGCTTGAGTAAATTTGGAAAACCTCAAGACTTTGAAAATAATTGAGCTACAACTATATTCCTCTTACCTACAAATAGGGGAACAAGATCTAAATATTTAATGAAAAGACAAATTTGTGCACTTGAATTGGGTTGTATAGGAGAGAACTTATAGAAAATTGACACAATTGTACTTATAATTTTGTTGGCCTGCAAACATGAATGAATAAGTATCAAACTAAACTTAAGCAAAGTTTAGAAACCCACTTATGCATTGTGCATACCATGTTTATATTTAGGTGAGAACTAAATGAAGAAAGAATAAAAAAAATAATTGGACAAAAGTTTGCATGATATATTAAATTTGTTAAACTAACTATGTACTGATTGATTGTGTTTCTCAGGAGTTCTTGATATAAATGTTGTTTAGGTTTAATTAGTATGACTTTTCTTGATTAACTATTCACTTTTCATTGAGTAATTTGATTCTTCTTGTATGTGATTGGGGGATTCCGCCTACGTGGAATGAAACTTGACACTCATGGATGATTTAGAACCTAAACAATGAATAAATATTGCTAAATCAATGGAGAGTTAGTTGCTACTAAGAGTTAAAAAAGAGAATGCCCTTGCTCCTTCTAAATGGAAGACCTATTCAAGAAGTTTCTATTGTAAGACTTATATGGTTCAAGGATGACTTATAAAAGAAACAAACATGGAGGCCCCAGAAACAACTCATTGTTATGATACAAAGTCAAATTACAATAGCCTTATCTTAAAATACAAGTCTTTTGATTTTAATTTAAAATATATCCAAATGTAAATTTGTCTTATATTGTGAATTAGAGAGAAATCTTTTGGAATTTCCATCCTCACAAACCTATATATATGCACAAAATTTGAAATTGTAAATGTTGGAAATTAAGGAGAACTTCTATTCCTTTGGCTTAATTTTTTCTTTTCTACTTTGATCAAGATTGGTTTTCCAATCTAAGCCCAGTTATTCTATAATCCTTTTTACAAATTCATGAGTATTGAACAAATCCAATGAATGCTTCATAGCACTGGTATTTTACTAATTATAAGATACTCTATGTGGTCAACTTGAACATTCAAGTTAGTTGTGAATGAAATATCAAATTTGTATCAAGGCTATGACAATTTGTGTATCAACTTGCACATGATCATGGTCATTGCCTACTCAATCTATCATAGTTGGTTATTCCTCAAATGATTGCACCATCTTGTGTATTGATTGTGGGAAAACTATTCAAGAAATATTAGTTTTCAAGTTGGATTAGATCACTCTTATTCCTTTCCTTCTTACCTTTTCTTTTGAAATATTTTTAATAAAAATTGTTGGGTTAGGGTTAGCTTATTATTAGTTTAGGATCTCAAGAACTTGTGATTTATTTTGAAATGGTTAGATTCTTTGGTTGTGAGTACTGTTAGTGCATGGAATGATGAATAAAAGCTTGAATTGAATTAAATTGCCTCAAATTTATCTCTTATACAGTCTAGAACACTTTGCAATCAAAACTTGTATATCATTCTCTAACTTTGTTGACCTCCTTGAACATGACAATTAAATACATATCTAATGGCTTAGCCAAATAAGAATGAAAATTACCATAATGAACCTTAAGGAAAGAGATTTCCTTTCAAGTAGGGAACAAATTGTTCCATGTGTTGTCATGTCAAAATGCACATCAAGAAGTTGGAATAAGACCATTGTGGATGCAATGTACAAGTCCCAGTTTGTGTACCCCATGTTAGTGTGTTATTTGTATTTTATTAGGATTAGTGTGAGCAATTTAAAGGTGAATAACATGTTGTGTGTTAATATTGTCTTTTGTAGGAAGTGTTGTAAAACTCCTCCATGTTCCTATATACTTCTTGATATTACTTTGTTGTCCTCCCCTACCGTTGAGAAGACATGAGATGTTCATTTGAAGGTTGTACTTCTCCTTGGAAATTATAATCCTTTGTTGACCCCTTATAATTAGTAGCACATGGATGGTAGGTAGTGTATACCTAAATCACCCCTTTGTTCATATTATGTTAGATAGGTGTTAGATTTTATCATTATCTCGTTATCTTCACACATGGTATTAGTATTGCAACAAATCCTTAGTATTGGCATTGGTTTTGGTTCTTGCATCGACAGTTATTTTGGATACTAGTATTAAATATTGATTCTTAGGAGATGTTATATTACTCTAACCATGTTGGTGGTTGGTACAGGTAACATAATTTTTTTGTCACGACTCTTGTAATATTACTTTAATTTTCTTTTTGTTAAGAAATGATGTTTCCATACATTTTTCTTCTTTAAAACAAGTTGGATAGAATTATTCCTAATTATTTTATTGAAATGGTCCAAAGAAATTATTGAATCATTCTTTACGGCTGTAGAAAATAAGAGACTTTCAAATTAAGGGCATGCTTATCTAACTGTATTTTAGAAAAAGATGATCTTTCTTCAAGAGTAAGATTGTGTACATGCTAAAATATACCTCAAGTTGAATTAGCTAATTGTCAACTTTTTTACATCCATATCACATTTGAATGGTGGAATTTGAATCTAGCCTTTCTTTGGACAAGGAATTATTTGGAAACTCTTGTCCACCTTAGGATCCTACTAATCTTCATTCAATCTCTTGTCTTTGCCCAATCTTTCCAAGAGAACTTGAACAAGGCCTTTCATAGTCTCCAAGGATTGTGAAAGGTTATCAATGACACTTTCTATCTTAAGGAACCTTGCTTCTACATCAAACTTTTATTATCTATCAATTCATCTTATCTCTTTCTTCTCCTTATAGAATTTAATGTCTATTACAAAAGGAAATAACTTCTTTCCACTTGAACAGGTTATGGCATGACTTGCAAAATTCTCTCAACAACACAACAACAATCCCAGTGAAATAAATTTTCTTTGATCCATAACTTGATCATTAAATAGGGAGGATATTCCTTATGTGTAGTAACCATAACACAATTGGTGATACCTACAAAATCACCCATGGGTAAGCAATGCACTTATCATATTGATTTTCAAAATATTTAGGAAAGCATAATGTGGTGTTTAGTGATTTACCTCTAGTATTACCACCTAATAGAGGATTCTATCATATCATAGAGTTGGAACCAGGCTCTAAACCTATTATTACAACTCCTTACCGACACCCAAGAACACAATTTGAAAGGAGTTACTTTATGAGAACAATAAATGTTTGAAATTCTTTAACTAAATTTGAATATTATGCATGAAATGAGAAAATCATAGACAATAACAATAAAAGGAAGAAAAAAAAGTAAAGTGGGAAAAATAACAATAAAAGGAAGAAAAAAAAGTAAAGTGGGGAAACCCCTTGTGCATAAAAACTCCACCAAAAGTGTGAGATACCTCACTAATGTAATTTGAAATGGCCTTGTTACAACTAATCATAGTCTATAGACATACTCAGGAGCTTGGAAACACCCTTGCAAGACCATTTACAAAACCTTTATATAATCTCTCAACCCTTCACTATAACCTACAATTGTGGACATGAGCATAAAACACACAAATTCTCCCAAATATAAGAGATACAAGCCTCAAATAATTACCACCAATCCATATCACAAATATAACATAGTATACATATATAATCACAAGCAATCTCAAAGCTAAAATGACCATGAACAAGGAAGAGAAAGCCAACAAAAAACCAAGTTTTGGAACCTCAAAAGACACACATAGTTGTAAATGAGTTAGTTGCTTTACTAGAGAAAATGTCCATCACTTTTGATGAGTAAGTTGGGGTGAATAATGGTTCACCATGGTGATTTGCAAATTCATCATGGTGAATGCATATTTTTCAGGATGAACTCTACATTCATTTCCTGTGTAATCAACAAATTTGACATATAGAGGCTGGAAAATTCTATTTTCACAAATTTACTATCAATTGAAGTCTACATATTGATGTCTCATTCCTTCCTGCACTTGCCTCATCTTTAAAGAAACTAACCACTATCTATAATTATGCCAAAGTGTATAAAAACTAGATCCATTTTTAGATCAACTTGTCACTTGCCAATTCATGGACTAGATTGTGAAAATAACAACATTCCTTAATTTACTGAGAGAAAGACCTAGAGTTGTCAAATCATGAAACTTAAGTGTATATATATTGTACTTTCCATGTTAAGATCCATTCCTCATGTAATAAAAACCATAACTTTGGATGACAAAACTACCCCAATCTTCTTTAAAGTCCTCATTGATTTAAAAAAATTTAAAACATATCAACCTCACAACATCTTCAATATTATAGGATGTTCCTTTATCATGTAATCTTCACTTTGTGAATTTATGATAGCTCGTGCAAGGCATGATGCCCTTTGAACCAAGGTTCAAAACCTTCACTCTAATACTATAACATTCACCATTATATCTAATAGCATCTACTCAAATAAAGAAAGTGAAACACTATTCAAAGATAAACAAATAGAGATACTGGGAGATTCTAAATACACCAAACAACACTAGAATCAAATAATCTCACTTAAATGAATGAGAAAGAACATAAAGGTGCCTTTCTTAAAAATGCATCTTAGGAGGAAAAAAAATCCACTTCTAGGAACAACTTGTTCACATGAATTCTAAATTTAAAAGCACATTACTCATCCCAATAAACCAAGTATGACTTGTAACCTAGAGATGTTTGTATCACACTTTATACAAAATCATGTCTCCTCAAAGGATTTAATTACATTATATGAAATCAAAATCTCTGGCACCTACTCTAATTGTAAACTAGCAATTGCACCTTAGTGCACGTAGTGGGTACGTTGAAGAGCTACAAAAGTTCAAATTCCATGTTTGTAAGTGAATGATAATTATCTTGTATCCCTATGACCTATGTCATTTTTTTTTTAGTTTCATGAATTAATATGTAAATCTTAATGAATTTTGAAAAGATCCTCATTTTTCCCTTAGTATCTACTTCAAATTTGTTAGCTTCCTTGTTCATGCACTTCACCCGGCTTACTTGCATTCCATTAGTCATAACCTAGGCATACTATATATAAGCTAGGTCAAGTAGAGATATCCAAATATAGGTTGCTAATTATCCCATGAATTTGATTCTAGAAACATCTGATAAAGTCATACATGACAAACAAGGTAATCTTAAAACAACGATATAGTTGTCTTGGTAATGAAAAGAACATGCATGCCCCATTTTACACAAGTAGAATCTCAATATCCATCTAATCCATGTAATCATCTCCCAATAGTATTTATGTAGGTCAAGCGTCTATTGTCCAAAGATGGTAACATTTTATGTCAGATTCTTTGGAAGAA